>CM042834.1:120825377-125625377 GCA_023653725.1 Bungarus multicinctus
AAAAGAAGCCGCCAAGTATTCACTTCCTCTACAACATAGCTTCAACACATCTAATAACGGCTTACAATTACAAAGCGGGCCTATGTATGTTTAAATAGAAGTAAATTCCATTGTGTTTTATGGGTCTTACTCCTAAATAAGCATGCATAGGTTTGTAAACTTAAGAGGTACAGTCCTCCTAGCACTGATGTTCAGTATCTAGTCATACTTGCACCTGAACCTCCATGGAATCACATGAAGCTTCCCAACAGCACTGATTGGTGAATTATGCTATCATTTTGTCCTTTTCCATCACCTAGGGGCTTTAAGTGTATTATGAGATTTTTGAAGGTAGAGCGGGCAGCAAACAGGCAGTAGGAGTGGCAAAACAAAGGTCACCTCTGTTCACATGATCTGACTCTCTCTTCCCAACATTTTTGCATTATAGGACAACCATGTGACAAGCCTGCGAAGAATCCTGAAGACTGCTTAATATGAAGATCTGCTTTAAAATGAGGTGAAAGAAAGCTGTAGTGGCATAGAAAAAAATTAAAGTTCTGTTAGATTGTTTTTTTAATTAAAAAAATATTTCAGGACTGTTATGACATCTCAAAATACAAAGAAGTTAATAAGCAAGCTACTGAAAAAAGTATTTTTATCATTTTTTTCCTATAAGACTTTTAAGATGATAAAGCAACATAACCTGAACACAAGGCTTGCTCAGTGTTTAATTGCGAGTTTTCATTCTTGAACTACAAAATACAAAAGTAAATGTTTAGTATTTGTGTGACTGAGATTAAAACAAATCCCATTTTTACAGGCAAGCTATATATAGCTTCTTGATATATTCTAATGGAAATAAAGTATCTGAATTTCTGTTACACATTTGATTGTCATTGAGTGTTTAATATTAAATAGATTTCTTTCCACATAAGTGTGTTCTAGTTCATTCTTCTCTATTTCCTATCCTTTGATTAGGAGAAGTTAGGAATTATCAGAACTATTTAAGATCTTACATAAAACCATCACACTTTATGAACAAAAAATTACAATTAACAGTCATTAATTTAAAAAATGGAAAAATAAAACTATATAACAATAAAAGAGAATATTAGTAGCTCAGGGTTGAAATATGGGGTCCTTGTGTTTCTGAGCTTGGTTATTTTCTTGTAGATATTTCATTAGCCAAATTAGGTAACATCAGTGCAAATGGATGAATGAAATGTCTGCAAGAAAGTAACCAAGCTCAGAGCACCAAGGACACACCAATATTTTATACACACTTTAGTTCTAGAGTTGTTTTTAGCCTACAAAGGCCATGAAGGTGTAGTTTCAGAGTTCTTTTACTTAACAGAACAACCACCAGTGGTCCATGAGGTTTAATTAATCTTAACACCCAAGTTGGTGGAAGACAATATTTATAATCTAGGTTCTAAATTGTTAGAGGCTTTAGAATACATGCTAATATATTAAATAGGAAATTATGCAATGGATTGACTTATGCATTGTTGATGAAAGCAAGTTCAACAGAAAGAAAAGGTTGCATGCGGAAGCATATTTCTTGAACTATTCTAAAGACTATATGCTTATCGTACACAAGAGTAACATATCAGTAATGCCTATGGACACATCCAATAACATTCAGAACACATAATTGTTGAATGTTTGTGTGTTTTATCTTGTAATCTGCATAGAGTCGCCTTGAATCACAAGAGGGGTAGCAAATTAATTTGATTAAAGAAAATTCACACAAATTATGGCTGCTTCAGACTATATTTCCCAGAAATCTGTAGGTTGTGTGACGTGGGACAATAAGGAGTGTATCCCTCCTTTCCTACTTCCCCCTGGCCCCTGTGCCCAGTTGGCTGGCAGTGAAGGCATAACAGGTGAACAGCAGTTGGCTGCTTTGGAACCAAGGCCACTTGTGTTCTCGAGCCATGCCCCTCCTGGCTAGTTATGACCTCCCAGAAGGTAACATGGTTGGATCCAAGCAGTGTTTAAAGCTTGTGCAGGAGGGGATGGTACTGCCTGCCCTGAAGAAGATAGTGGTCCCCTTCTCAAGTGGCCATCTTTGGACCCCACAGTATTGAAAAATATTCATCTAGTCTTCCAATCTTCCCTTTTTATAGAAGCTTATTCAGAAGATGTTAGCACATAGCTATAGAGGACTGGATGAAGTGGATTATCTGGACCCTTTTCAGTCTGGATTCAGGCCAAGGCACAACACTCCAACCACATTGGTCACACTTGTTGATTACCTTTGGAGGGCTTGAAATGGAGGTAGTAGTGTAACCATTCTGGTCCTCCTGAATGTTTGGCTTTTGATACTATTGACCATGATATTTATTTGGACTGGCTTTGGGGGTTGGTAGTATAAGAGGCACTGGTATACAGTGGTTGTTTCTCACCTGCAGTGGGGTGCCTCAGGGCTCGATCTTCTCATCGTTCCTTTTTAACTTCTACATTAAACCACATGGGGAGGTCATTTATTAGTATGGACTATGTATCATTGGTATACTGATAATTACATATTTCCACTCCTAGTCGAATAAGCGATACAACTGCAGTGCTTGCTGAGTGCCTGAAGGCTGTAAGAGTCTGCATAAGGGAGGATTTAGCTTTGGCTCATCCCTGGCAGGTTGGGTGGTTTTGGTACCCCTGAACCAGATTATTTTTTATCTTGATTCTTCCTTGGTCACCTTCCATCTAGATTACTACAATGTGGTTTATACACTTCAAGACCACCCAAACATCTCATCCAGAATGCAGCAATGCGTAGAATAAAGAGGCCTTGAGATTCATCAGTGTAACATCTATTGCACAAGCTGCACTGGCTTCCTGTTTCTTTTTGGGTGCAAGTCAAGGTGCTGATCTTTACAACGCTATATGGCCCAGGGCCAATCTCTGGTGGTGAATGAGGAGCAGGGAGAAGAGGGAAAGTGGCTGAGTGAGAAGTGGGACCAGCCAGCCAGCAAAGTGTTGCTGCAGCAACAGCAGTCTCTACGTGTCAGCCATGTTCTTCATGGCATGCTGCAACTGATCCAAGGCACGCAGGCCAATGCCCTTCAGGCGCCTGCCTCCCTCTACCTCCTGCTATAGTCTGGTGGCTCATGCCTCACTTCCACCTCACCGCCCACGCCTCCCTGGTTATTTAGCTATGGCCATGCCAGCTCTCCCATTCTAAAGATAAAGCAATCCAGCTTGACCAGGGTAAGGCTGTCTGTCTCAGGAGGCAGGAGCCGAGCATGCAGAGACTGCAGCATGGCATCAACCCAGTCCTCCAGCTCTACCGTATATGCGGGATGAGCTTCCCACGACAGCCAACCTGACCCTGGGCAAGCTGGATTACTTCAGCTGTGAAGGTGATTGGAACTGCAGCCTGCTATAGCTGAAGAGTTTAGTTGAGCTGCGAAGTTGAAAGTAAAGCAGTGGTACACCCCAAGCAAGGAACCAATGTGAGCTTTGAGGTTGCAAATTTAAATTCTGAAGCTCATGCATAGAATTCAAACCAAATCATCCCACTGGAATTCAAGGAGGCTAATTGTGATAAATACAAATCATCTGAAAAACAGAAGGACAGATTGCTATATTGATGAATGTAAATGAAAAGGCAGTTTCCAAAGCCTGCCTCCCCCACAGTGAAATCTGAGTCACCTCACAGAGAGCCAAGGTGGCTGGCAAGCTGCAGGTGCTGCTGGACACTGTTGGCCTCTGCATGCTCAGCGCTTGTTATACACATGGGGGGGAACCCCACCTGGCTGGCCCTTATGATGGGGGAAAAAGGACCCCCCTCCCCCCAAAAAATAAGCCTAGTGCTTATTTTTTAGCCCAGAAGAAAATAAGTCCAGTGTCGTGGTCCACCAGCGGCCTGTGGAACTGGCAGCAGAGTCGGACAATGGGGAGGAACATGGGCCAGTCCTGGAGTCTGGGGAGGACTCAGATAAGAGATGTGCATCCGACACAAAGATGGGGCCAGGGCTATCTGAGAGTTATATGCTGACTCCAGAATCTGACATCAGCGAGGCAGAGGAACAAGGGGAGCCTGTTCCCAGTGCGCGCTTGCGCAGAGCTGTCAGAAGGCAAGAATAATTAAAACAAAAAGGGCAACTTGGGAGTAAGGCTTGGAGATGATTGTCCCCTCCCATAAGACATAAAAGAGGAGCAAAGGGACATGAGCCTTTGCAGAATGAACTTTGTTCATTCTGATCCGTTTAAACTGAAGCTCTGGGTTGACTTTGTGCTCAGTTTGACCTTGTACAGCTAGTAGGCAATTTAGTAGTTGGCAGCATTTCAAGGGAGATAAAAGTAGGTGCTTATCAGCCTTACCTCCAAAAGACTGGCATACTTGTTGGACTATTCACAAATTGGGACTCATAGGCTGTGAATGAATATAATTCACAGCCATTGAAATAAGAAAGAGGGGTTTCGGGACTGAGTGTGTGATTGTTACTGTCTCAGGAAGCCTTGGTCAGAACAACCGGGTCTTATTTTCAGGGAAACACAGTACATACATATACACACAATGCAATTAAAATATTTTAAAATAATAAAAACATCCAAAATACATTAGCTGAGATATTTGGCCAATAAAGCCAGAAAATGGGGCCCTTAGGCTAGTTTCAAGAACACTGCCAGGTTTTTAGAGCTTTACTAAAGGCTAGCAGGGTTGGGGGCCATTGTAATCTCCAAAGGGAGGATATTCCATAAAGCAGGGACTTCTGCAGAATTGGCCCATGAAAAGGGGCTAGTGCTAACCTGCATAATGGGAGTCACCCAGAGTTGGTTGAAAGATTAATTACAATTATTTTTAACACTAGAGTATTATTAACAAAAAGGATCAATAATGGCAAGAATACAAATATTTTCTATGGATCTTGATACAGTGGTACCTCTACTTATGAAATTAATTCGTTCCAGAAACCGTTTCCTAACCTGAAAATTCCGTAAGTAGAGACGCATTTTACCTGTAAATGCCCATATCCGTTCCAAGCCCCCGAAATTCAGGCAGTAATTCTTCGTTATTACTTCATGCTTTGCTGGATTTCGCTAGCGTGAGGCTGAGAATGCGGCGCGGTGCGTACACAAAGATCCCTTCTAGCTAATGGGATGCCAGGAAGATAACCAATGGCAGAGCAGCTCGGATGCGCCATTTTCCAACAAAGCCTTTCGTATCTTGAAACATATTCGTAAGTAGAGATGATATTTTCTCAAAGACGCGCTTTGTAACCTGAAACTTTCGTAACTAGAGCCTTTCGTAAGTAGAGGTACCACTGTATAGTCAAACCTCATTACTCGACTGCTTTGAAAGTCATCAAATTTGGTAACACATTTTAATGCAAAAATTTTGTCCAGTACTCATTTGTTTGGTATTGGATGCACAAACTAGAATTTGTAGATGTTGGCTGCCTCCTAACCTACCCTTTCCAACCGAAACGAAGGCTGACACATTAGTCATAGTTTA
This sequence comes from Bungarus multicinctus, assembly GCA_023653725.1. NCBI lineage: Eukaryota > Metazoa > Chordata > Lepidosauria > Squamata > Elapidae > Bungarus > Bungarus multicinctus. The sequence goes on from CM042834.1 coordinate 120,830,818, forward strand.
TTTGATAATCATTGTTAGTACTCGTGGCCCCTCCCAGAAGCAAGTAATGGTGAGTACTGGGGTATACTACTGTATAATGAATTCAACTTATGCCAACAGGTTCAGAGTAATTGACTAAAGGAACAAGAACCTGCTAATGAAATAGTTGTGATTATTTTAGTCATAAAGCAGGATTTTTTTGTTTGCATATGGGGAAGTAGTTAGGACGGATTACATATAAGACTTCTGATGTGCTTACACTGATTAGAAATTGAGTGCTAACTCCAACAATATTTAAGTATAAACACAAAGTATTGCATCAATTGAAAATATATGAAACTTTAAAAATTAGCTTTAATAATAGCTTAAAATAGAATATTCATTATCCTTCCTGTAAATCCTAAACTTCAATATATCAGGTTGGCTGCTTTGATGTTGTAGCAAGTTTTTTCTATCAGTGTTGTTACTGCAGTATTTCTGAGAGAAGATGTCATGCTTCTTGCTAAAACTATCTCCAGCTCTTGAAAATTCTGAAGCCTGGCCACATCTTCATCCTTGGAGGAGAAAGGAAGTAGTATTTTTAAAGTAATTAAAGCAGTTTCAAACTGTGAAACTTAATAATAAAACAGGTAATAGAGGCGGCATTAAGATGATGGATTACTTTAATACTACCTTAAGAATCAGTTAATGAAAAATGTTCTTTTAAGCTTCAGAAACTGTTCAAGCATTCCATATTTATGATACTAATCCATATTACAGACTAAACCCAAATAACTTTTATGAAGCCCCCTTCCCACCACATCCCTGGAACAATTATATATTTAGTGTGAAGAGGGATGCAAAATGCTCTCATCTGAATGCACTTAAGCTCAATGAAATATCCCAATTACCAGCACTATTCTGAGAGCACTGAGTCTGTCTAGACTTGTCATCGCTTTGTTTACACCTTGTCTATTAATGTAAGTTCTTTGTTAGAAATGGAACATTAAAGGCTAAGAGCTATATATACTGCTTTATATAGATTACTGAAGATTTACACACTGCACTGATAAATTATGCCTTTTGCTGTTTTGAGTTTAGCATCTAGGAACTTGGTTATTCTGGCTCAAAGACAAAAATTGTAGGTTTTGGCAACCTTTCTGCCCTCAGTAGCATAATGAAATGACCAGTGTGGGGAAAAAAAACCTCTAAATCACCCAAATTTTGTGAAAGTCTCACAGGAAAACCCCAAACTCTTATACCAGTAGCATTTGAACATTTTCACATAAAAATCTCACAAGATTTGTTTCATAATAAGTTTCAGGTTTATTGGGGGCAACTCATGCGGGCAACTCTTTTAAGTTATGACCTGCAGTGCTAGATGAACCTGGATAATTGAATCAATACTGCTTAAGCAAATCAGCTCAATGCAGAAACAGCCAATTACTAGTATTAAAACAAGGAATAAGAAATCCTTTTTGAGAAGTTTGTTTGCATACAGCTCTACTTTTACTGAGTCTGCAAATCCTTGGAAGAGGAAATAAAATCTTGCAAAAAGATAGTTCAATTCCTTGGCTTACAATATAAGTTAAAGTTTAAGTATAAAAATAACCAAAAGGTATACGTATTATATAAGTATAAGAAGTGAGCCAGCCAATTTCATTTTGGATATGCCTGTGCATATAAACAGATGTAATCCTGTAGATATGAGAAGGTTGCAGATCTGTCAGATTAAGGAGGTCAAGCAGTGCTTCAACAGTAAAAAGGACAAAGGGCATCGTAAGTTCAGACAAATCTATATCATCCTGCTGCAAAGGTCCTTTTAGTTCCTGATCAGGCTGATAAGGATAGGGGAAGAGGAACCGCCAACCATTTTCCATGCTCCCCATTTTACTCTGCTGAAACGAGCCTAGCAGTTTCTGTTTGGGCACTTTTTGATTTTTCCATCCCGTGTCCTCTATTGCTCTATTAGCTATCGTTACAAAGCTCTACATAGTTATCAAAGCACTACTCTGAACACTGAGAGCTGAAGTGTCACTGAGGATGAAGCATGAGATAGTAGAATTAGAAGAGCATTAGCAGAGAAGATGAAGGTCTTTACTGCATGATTCAAACAAGGCTGGTTACGCTTTATAAATTGCATGAGCAATTCTAACATGGAGTTCAAGCTACTAATTAAATCCGTAATACTAAAAACAATGAAACGATTGTTCAAAAATGATCGTTTTTGCAAGAATCCTTAACTGAATCTTACCTCAACTCCTGCTTATACGGTACATACCAAATAGAAGATCTATGAACAGCAGATGCCACAGGCCTTCCCCCCTCTTTGACATGAAAAAATAATTGTTGGTTGGTTTCTTTCTTTCCCTGGCCCTTGCTAATACAGATCAGCCAAATGCTTTAGTTAAATGCTGATTATGTTCCTTGCAACTAACTGGTGGAATGCTCTGTGGTGCTAATTTGGGTTAATAAACCTGCACTCCACATTATGCGGACCAACAGCAAGAAGCATTTTGGTACAATTCTTACCAAAAACTATACATTCATTACATGCTTCAATCCTCTATAGAAACTTTGCATACAATAGCAGCAGAAAAAAAAACACAGCATCCAGGGCAGTGAACTGCAACAAGTGCTTAAATCTTAAAATCCATAGAAACCAATATTTAAACGGTCAGCTCTTACTTCTGTCCAATTGGGCACCAGCCAGGTTCTCCATGGTATGGAATTCTGGCCTGACACTCCAGCCAGAATTGTGTTACAGGATTCTGTGAATTGCACTAATTTTAAGCTACAATTTATGTTCAGTTCCTGAAAGTAAACTCTTCTCTACTGAGAAATCTGAAGGCTTTCATGCCGAAAAGCAGAGATTGAAAGAACACTCAAATATTTTTTGGCGGATTCACAAACTGGCTCATCTACATATAGCGAAAGATTCTGTCTCCAGCTGTTGTTTGAAGGATTTCTTCTTGTATTATTATCTTGGCAAGGAATATTCTTGCACGTAGTAGTTGTTGGCATGCATGAGAAATTCTGAACTTTATTAGACAGCAACAAGTAGCAAAATGTTTTTTTATGCACTACCAAATTAATAAAAAAAAATCAATTGTATATCACAATAATAACTGCTAGCTCCATGCCTCTTATATACTATTTTGGATAGTAAGCAATTTTCAACAGCTAATGTTGAAAAATAAATGTTTAAAAGGAAATCTTTGTTTACCTTTCTCAATAATGTATTAGGTAATTTTCTAATTTTCTCCACTTGTTCAGAATTAATTCCCAGCTCACAGCAACAAACGTTGAGCAGATCTTGGTAAGTCAGTTGTTTTCTGTCCAATTCAATTTCAATGAAGTCATATTCTTTAGGATTTTGAACTCTTACTTTAAGCACCAATTCTGTATCTTTATATGGGAGAAAACATATATATTTACATGAAATAAATAATTTCATTAACAAGTACAGGAATTAAAGTGATAAATTCTCTCTAATCCTCGAATCATTTTCTTTAAACTATGTCCTTCATTAACAGAAGAGAGAAATGGCTCCAGACAATTATGATTAACAGAAGAGATTAACTGCAGAATAAATTAGGAAACTGGAGATACTGAGGACAGGGCTTCCCTAAAGAAGGAAATGCCAAATCACTGCTATATTCTTGCCAAGTGGCCATATCCATCATTGGGGGTCAAACTTGACTTGAGACAAGATTTTACCTTTACATGTAACGCGAAAATGAGGACCAAAATATAGTGCTGATGGTTATTGCAAATAGATAATAAGATTGTGGACAAAGGAAAAAGGGATTCAACATCTATACAGGTAGTCCTTGAGATACAACCACAATTGAGCCCAAAATTTCTATTACTAAGCAAGACAGTTGTTCAGTAAGTTTTGCTCCATTTTATGATTGCCACTGTTGTTAAGTGAATCACTACAGTTACTAACACGGTTGTTAAGTGAATCTGGCTTCCCCCATGATTTTGCTTGTCAGAAGGTCGCAAAAGATGATTACATGACCTCAGAACACTGAAACCATCATTAAATACAGTGCAGTTGCCAAGTATCTGAATTTTGATTGCATGACTGTGGCGATGCTGCAAGAGTTATGAAAAACAGTCACAAATATGAAAAACAAAAATGTGAAAAATCATATCACTTTTGTCAGAGCGGTTGTAACTTCAAACCGTTGTTAAATGAATGGTTGTAAGTCAAAGACTACCTTAAACTCCAAAGGTGCCCTGGGCTCCTAGAACTATTGTTGCCTCTCTTAGTGTCCTGTTCTGACCCAGGCTTCGTCAAACGTAATTAAACACAAACTTATTTTAAAAGCAAAACCTATTTTAATGTAACACTGGGAATTACTTTCATTCACAGCCAGAATTAATCTTAAACAATTCCCCACAATAAGCACACGCCTGTCAGTGCTGTGGAATGCTGCCAAAAACAGAAGTATCCAAATTAATTATAATAGAAACCATCCGAAATACCAGAAAAAAGAGAGCAGAATACACAGAGCTTCAAAGAGGACTTGGAAGCTATTGAACTGCTTTGCTTCCTGCAAAGCTTTCGTCATTGAGATCTGACTTTTATCCCTTATGGGAGGGGCAATCACCTCCCAGCCTTACTCCTGAGTCACCCCTTCTGCTTCAGCTGCTCTCGCCTTCTAGCAACTCTGTGCACACGGGCACTGGGAACAGGCTCCCTTGGGTCCTCTGCTTCATTACTGCCAGGCTCCGAAGGCAGCACCCCACTCCCATATGGCCCTGGCCCCATCCCTGCATCGGATGCAGGACCCTCATCCAAGTCCTCTCCAGACTCCCTGACTGGTTCCCCTTCTTCCTCATTGTCCGATACTGCTGCCAGCTGCCGGCGAACCACAACATGCCCATCCAAACCCCACCCTGCTTTGTCGTGGGTGCGTGCCCATTGGAGGAAGAGCAAATCTGCTAAACAACCTATTAATAGCAATAGCAGTTAGACTTATATACCGCTTTACAGGGCTTTTACAGCCCTAAGCGGTTTACAGAGTCAGCATATTGCCCCCAACAATCTGGGTCCTCATTTTATCCACCTCGGAAGGATGGAAGGCTGAATCAACCTTGAGCCTGGTGAGATTTGAACTGCCAAATTGCAGGCAACCGGCAGGCAGCAGAAGTAGCCTGCAGTACTGCACTCTAACCACTGTGCCTCATAATCAAGAATAAAGAAACATTACTAGAAAAGAAAAGTTTTCAGTACCATGCCTATCGTATAGAAATATTCCATTGAAAAGCAGTGGCTGTAACATTGACTCTGCCTCCACTATGGCACCATTTTTTTGGTTGGGCACATGTTGTCTAGGTGGACATGAAGTCAAGTGATCTCGGTTGTGATGTGTAGATGAAGAAAATGAGGGATTAGAGTTTTGAACTCTAGACTTTATATCTTCGGATGCCTCTGCAACCACAGACGAAATGAGCTCCTCAACCCAAAGGTGTTTCCCAGGGAGTTCGGTTTCTTTGTGCAAAGAAATGGCCATGCCATTGTTTTCTGCTTGAACTGTCGATAAACAAAGGCTACTATTATCACCAGCAGATAAATGAGGTATGGTAGCATTATTTTCTTTGAGTGGAATAGCCATAAGAGTGGCACCATCCCCTTTTTGATTGTAAGACCCTGGAAATGATTCATTGGTGAGACAGTTTGCCATACTCAGCAGCTTTAAGTTATTTACTTCTCGATTATCACCACCTTCCACTTCAGGAGCTATTGGGAGAAAATAAAATAAAAAAATATTTTGAAGCATTCTCTCCTATGGGAATAGTTACTCCCATGCATTCCAGAATCAACAGAACTAATTATACCTCAACTTTGAGAGTTACATTTTAACCGCAAAGCAACAGCAAATAGATTTAATAGTTTAAATTGCAAGAGAAATACAGGTAGTCCTCGAGTTACGGCCACAATTGAGCTTAAAATTTATGTGGCTAAGTGAAACAAGTTTGCCCTACTTTATGACTTTTCTTACCACAATTGTTAAGCGAAGCATTGCGCTTGTTAAGTTAGTAACGTTAAGTGAATCCAGCTTCCTCCACTGACTTTGTCAGAAGGCCGCAAAGGTTGATCATAGGATCCTGGGGCACTGCCACCGTCACAAATATGAGTCAGTTGGCCAGCAACTGATCACATGATTATGAGGATGCTGCAGAGGTCGTAACTGTGAAAAATGGTCACACGTCACTTTTTCCAGTGCTGTGGTAACTTTGAACTGTCACTAAACGAACTGTTGTAAGTTGAGAACTACCTGTACAGGACCCATACATGGAGCTACGGTGACAAATGCTTGGTTAAGAATAGGAGTCTTGCACTGTTATATTTTATTTGGAAGCAGAAAACAGAGAAATATGCCCATGTATATACCATCCAAATGTCCAGCAACACAGAATTGTACCTAAAGTATACAATTAAGTGTAATGCAATCCAAGAATCATGCCTTTCCCTATGAAACACCATCCCTCCCTGAGATTCAGAGGCCCTGGTGATTCTGTTGGTATTCAAAAACACTCTGTTATTCCTTCTGGCATTGTGCTGAGATATGAAATGTACCACCAAAGCATATTACATTGAAAACTTGTGATCATTATATTAATAATATTGTGGTTATTTTTATCTTCAGGAGGCAGGGTTGATTATTATGGCTTTAATTAAGGTTTTCCATCCAGAATCACAGAAGTGAGACAGGAAGCCATATACAAATCACTGAAATAAATAAATGGAAAGATGAAATCACTTCCAAAGCAATATTTAGATTAAAGATCCAAGCTTGCACAAAATGCCAAAAGCATGTTTGGAGTACAACTGGGCTTTGGTTGCACCTGTGCATAATAATGGCCAAACATGCCAGGTTGGTAATCTAGCCTACAACTTTTCTATCTTACTGAGAAGAGGAACTCATGGCGGTTGGGGGGGGGGGAGAATCATAAGGATGAAATTAAACCAATATCTTAAATGAAGTTTTACAAAAACATTAGCAAACTCTTCTAAGTTACTTGGACATAAAGCAAGAATAAAATAAATACGTTTTCCTTATCTTACTCCTTCATTATGAACTTCACTGACACCTCAGAATGCAAGCATTATGCTCTAAGGACAGATCCACTGAATATTTTTAGAAAGATAAATTCAAGCACACCTCCAAGAAGTTTTCTGATTTCTTTTTTTGAAGTCAGATGTGTTGCCAGATCTCTGTTCTTTGTAAAAATCCCCTTATCGGCTCCATGGTCTAGCAGGTACTTAACTATATGAGTTTGGTTACGCTTGCATGCCCAATGCAAGCACGTCCTATATAAGAGAAATGTGAATTATCAAGCATTTCTATCACTGTGACAGAGCAAATATTACCAAACTACAGCTCCCAGCAATTCTGGCAATGGACAGGAATTCTGTGAACTGCATCTCTGCCTGGCATCCTGACAGTCATCTAAAGGCCATAACAGAGGCTTTCTTTCTTGCCACAAATCATCATTTTCCTATGAAGTCAATGGGGGAGCAGGCAGGAAGTCAGAAGTCATGGTCACTTTATAACCATGTTGTTTAGCAACTAAGTTGCTGATGCCAATAGTGGTTGGTAAGTTAAGCACTACAACTAGTCCTCAGATTACAACAGCAATTTGAATCAGAATGTCTGTCACTTAGTGCAATGTCACATGACCATATCACTTAATGATGGCAATCCTGGCAGCCCTTACCATTATGCAGGCCAGCGGATGAGAGCTATGGGCAGGCAGAAGCCACAGGTTGGTGCTATGGAATGTGGGCAGGTGCCAAAGGGACATGCTACATAGGGCAAATGCTATGGAGTACAGATGGGCATGCCAGAAAGCAACTGAAATGAGATGATTTTGACTTTCCGTCAGGTTCCTCACTGACTTTGCTTATGCCAGCAGGGAATATTGAAAATGGTGATCACTACAATCATCATAATTTTGATCCAGTTATCAAATTCCAGAATCATGGTCATGTGGAGTGTTGCGATAGCCATACCACCATGGACCATACCTAAGTCGCTCTAATTCAGCACCATCATGACTTTGGTCACTAAACAAGTAGTTGTAATCTGAGAACTACCTCTATCTGTATATCTTGGCAATATTGGGGAATTTATTACATAGTGATCCAGACTGGAGCCACATAAAGCACTCTAAAGACAAAATGGTATTATTCTTAAGAATAGTTAAGACGGGTGGCAACCAAATAGGTATAGTTAGGATGAATAGCCACTGTACAGGTAGTCCTCGACTTACAGTCCCAATTGAGCCCAAAATTTGTTGCTGTGAGACAGTTAAGTGAATTTTGCCCCATTATATGACCTTTGTTGCCATAATTTTAAGTGAATCACTTAAGTTAGTAACATGGTTAAATGGATCTGGTTTCCCCATTGACTCTGCTTATCAGGTCACAAAAGGTTATCACATGATCCCAGAACACTGCAACCATCATCAATTACATGTCAGTTGCCAAGAGTTTGAATTTTGATGCTGCAACCATCAGGTGAAAAACGGTCATAAACCACATTTTTCAGTGCTGTTGAAACTTTGAATAGTCACTAAATGAACTGTTTTAAGTCAAGGACAACCTGTAAGATATTCAATGCAAATTATCTTCCAGGTGTCCCTAATATCAAACTTTGAAGAGTTTTCTTAAAAGTGTTGCTTAAGATCCCAGAAACAGATTGTGACACCAAAAATGTAGGTAATAATTCTGTGGCTGGTTTGCTGGTTTTGGTAAACCGGGTAACTGTTTCCATTCCACCTTGGATTGGGGGGGGGGGGGCATAATTAAGCAACCAAGTCTGGAGGGGGAACCTCTTATTAGTCTCGCCTATTTTTAAGGGAAGGCCAGCGAAGCCAAGAGAAGGCGATCCAAGAAAAGTCCGAAGGTGCTCTTAGAGGAGGCCACACATCATCCATTTTCATGAAAATCGTTGGAGTTCAAGGGCCAATAAAGGTGAACAACGTGCAATAAAGGCGAACAACGTTGCCGCGCCCTGGAAATGTGGGGAGAGGGGGACCACTTAGCCGTCTGCGCCCCGTTTGGAGAAACGAAGGCGCCCGGCCCGGAGGCAGAGGGAGAAAGGAAGAGGAGCCCCTTACCAGCCATTGACCTCATTCTGAGCATTCACCGCCACCCCGTTACGGACCAGCATCTGCACCTCCTCAAGATTGCCTAAAGCAGCAGCTTCCCGGAGCCTCTCCTCCAAGTAGCTGCTCATCCTCCCTGCCTCTTTTTCCCCCTACCCTCCGACCATTAGCGCTCCCCCCGGCAGTCCCAGGAATGCCCCATCCGTAGGCGTCCCCTTGCAGGGAGAGGGAGCGAAAGGAGGAGCTCCTGCTCCCTTCGCAGCTCTCTCTCGTCCGCCCGGTTTCCAGCCCGGGGCGAGCGAGGCTGTTCCGCCGACTAGAGAGGCGGCGCACGGAGCCCACCGCAAATGTCTTTCACGCAGCGAGGCCAGCGCGCAGAAAGTGAGCGCGAAGGGCGGGGGTACAGCGCAGGACAAATTCGAGAGGAAGGATTCGAAGCTCCGTTTCCAGGACAACCAGAGCGGGCCTTAAACGCTTGTAGAACCCTAGCCGAACGACCAGAGACGGCGGTTGCTCCAACGAAACGTTGAAGCTCCGCGCGGGGCGAATGTGGCTGTGTCTTCTTCGGAGATTACCAGAAGCATATAGAGTAGACCATCCCTAAAAATCAGAAATGAATAGCTGAAAAGCCAACTAAAATTTTATCGTCTGTTTAATACACTAAAGTCTATATACTGAAAGATGTGAATGTGTATATGTATATTTTTATGTGTTTCATATATATGTGTATATATAAATACACTCACAAACATACATATACATACACATAAGTATGTGTGTATGTTAAATGTTGGAAGTTAAAACCCACCCCTCCTACAAGAATAAAATATAGGAAATATTAAAAAGGCAGAATATGATATTTCCCTGGATGAGAAAAGGTGTTTTTAAAGACAAAGCAGCTCCACTTAAATTCCAGGGTGAGCTGATGGGATTAAGACATGGCCCTCAGGACATGATAGGATTAGGCCTCTACCCATCTCACCACATGGCACCTGGGAAGATTACATCACCCAGCAAGATTCAACCAAGCTACCCCTGCATGGGTCCATCGGACTCTGACAACCATTCAGGATACATTTCTTGCCACAGGAAGTTCCAAGCCCAGAGAGGGCATAAAACCCAAGGATTCTCAGCATCTCTTCGCTTCCCTTTTTCTTCCCCCAAGAGCTCCAAACCATGTGGTCCTGTCCACCATTAAACCATCTTTCCAAACAGCCTCCATGTTTCCGGTGTCTTTTTCCCCACTTGGAACTGAAGCCAGAGGAACATTTCTTCCAACAGTTATAAAGTATATGATTTATTGAAAGATGGACTGAAAGTAAAAAAAAAAAAAAACCTATCTGCTCTTTTACATGTTGATTTTTATTTGAAGCCTCTTGAAGCTGCTTGAACCCTACAGATAGGATAAGGTTGACTTTGACCACAATTAAACAATTTTGGTTGCTAAGCAAGATAGTTGTTAAGTGTGTTTTGCCCCATTTGATGATCTTTCATGCCATAGTTAAGTGAATAATTAAGTGAATCACTGTGTTGTTATGGTTAGTAACACAGTTGTTAAGTGAATCTGGCTTCCCCATTGACTTTGCTTATCAGAAGGTCGCAAAAGTTGATCTCATGACCCCAGAACATTGCAGCTATCATAAATATATGCCAGTTGTCTGAATTTAGTCATGTGACCATGGGAATGCTGTAACTCTCATATATGTGAATAATGGTCATGTCACTTTTTTCAGTGCTATTGTAACTTTGAACAGTTACTAAAACGGTTGTAAATCAAGGGCTACCCGCATTGATTTTATGCTATTTAAGCAGTGATCTTAAATTTGTTTTATCCAAATGAATCCCACTGGTACTTCAAGGAGTCTGTTTTCTGTTGTGTTGGAAGTAAGTCTTACTTCCCATGAGAGGGTTTAATCCATATGACTGGATACAGCTTTGGGCAGTAAAACACAAAAATAGGCCAGAGCAGCAATACTTTGTAGGAAAGAAAGTTTGTTGTTTTAAAGCAGAAATTTAAATTCAAAATAAAAAGGTTAACAGCAATCTTGTAGTTAAAAAATTCAACAAGATACATATGGTTCCATTTTTATGCCTTGAATTTCATTTTAAAAAACTAAATGGCTCAGCTTTTGTGAAAATTTGAAGATCAGTAGTTTTAATAATTTCAAATGCTGCAATATCACTTCATTTGTTTTGAGTTTATTTCTCTTGCAGTGCAAAAACATTTTGAGAGGCTTATGTTAAGCAGCAGTACATTGAAACGTTACCCCTCACCACTGTCTTTCAAAAGTCTGTTAAATTTTATTTTGTTGTTTTGCTGTTTTAAAGTCATGCTCCATGGCTTGGGACCCGGGTACTTACGGGACTGCCTGCTGCCAACATCGGTCTCCCGTCGACCATTGTGCTCTCACAGGGTGGGCCTCCTCGGGATACCGCCGGCTGGGCGATGCCGGCTGGTGGCCTCGAGGGTGTGGGCCTTCTCTGTGGGAGCACCCTCCCTTTGGAACGAACTACCCCCGGAGTTGAGGACCATCCCTGACCTCCAGACCTTCCGGCGCACGCTAAAGACCCATTTGTTTCATCAAGCAGGTCTGGCCTAGGTTTTTTACTGGTGGAGTTTTAATTGGCTTTTAATTGGGTTTTACTTTTTAATACGTATCTTTTAGTCTTATTAGCATTTCAGCCATTAATTTAATTTATTTTAATTCCTTTTTAATATTGTCTATCTGTGTGTGTGGTTTTTATCTGGCTGTACACCGCCCCAAGTCCCGATTGGGAGAGGGGGAAGTATATAAATTGAATTAATAAATAAATAACAAATACCACTAAATATTTATGACTGCAAATGGTGTCTTATTCAAAAATCCAATTGGGGATCAATTACATTTATTTCCAGGTAAATGAGTAGGATTACAAGCTAAAATACCATGGCCACAATAGAAAGATGGGCTATGGAATATTTTGTTCAATGGTGGAATTTTCCAAATTCACACTGAATGCCAAATAAAAACTGCTGCAACAATTTGCCATAATATTCAAATGTGAAGTTTTTACTATTTTCTACACAGTATACAATTCTCCATTTAAGAGAGCCAGAATCAAAAATGTTATTGACCAATCAGTTTAATCTTTGATTGAGAGCAGCTGAGGGAAGAAAAATATGGGGGAGGCTTAATTTATGCCTTTGTGTTCTCACTTGTGAACAATGCAGGGTATTTTTCTCTCCAGTTACACATACCAGTACACATCCGTATCCACTCAGTGCAGTTCCATACCAACTGCAATAACAGGAGTATTTTTCACCTTTACTTAGAGAAGCAGAGCACTAAATCTCAGATTTTGTTTAATTGCACTATGATGATCGTGGGCACAGTGGTAAAGATGTACTAGAACTAGAGAAGAAACTATGGTTTAAAGCTGGCCTCTACCCCTGAAATTCACTGAGTGACTTTGGGCCAATCTGGAGATTGTGAGACACTCTGGTGACTCTGGTTGTGGAAGTCGAATTATTTGTGCTCCCGGAGCGGGAGAAAGGGTAAAAAATGTAACAACTAAATGCTATATATGCACAATTCTTTTAAAATGAAGTTTCCTGCTTTCCTTCTAAAAATAGAAAATCATAAATGCAACAGTTATGCACATCCCTAGCAGTGATATGCATCAGTGACATAGAATGCCATAAACTAGGTAAAAACTATTATGAGAACCAGTGTGGTAGTGGTTAAGATGTCAGACTAAGAGCAAACAAACCTACAGTTCTAGATCAGATGTGTCCAACCTTGGCAACTTTAAGACTTCTGGACTTCAACTCCAGAATTCCCTAGCCAGCCATGCTGCCTTAGGGAGTCCTGGGACTTGAAGCCCACAAATATCCTTATGTTAAACTGCAATATAAACCATAGGGTTGCTGTAAAAACACAACAGGAGCCAAAATGATACTGTGGAAGAGGCATGTAAGAAATTATTTTCTATATCTGGCAGAATTGCAAGGATTGGTGTCATGCCACTAGAGGTCCTAGTAGAACAATGAAAAGAATGTTTAAAATAGTTACCGCTGAAATTTTGTGTTGTTTGTTTTTGCCTTTTTTGAGGTTAGCTGGCGCTGCAAACACTTTGCAAATATGATCATTATGATGCTATATATTGTAAAACTGATGGCAGGATGTTTAGAGCTTTAGAGAGCTCAAGGAGGCTTGGATGCGGACTGAGAGGTGAGAGTGCATACAGTATCTGGCCTCAGCTCACCAAGCTGTGGCCACCAATATTATGTTTATCTTCATGGCAGATACATTGATGGCAGGTGATGCTGAGATCATTCTTCAGAACAATCCGCCATATTTGTCTTCCTTAACCTAACATTGTGTTTAGAAAAATGCATACACACAAACATGTTTGTATATATACTTACAAGTAGGGTTTCTGCCTTTGGATTGTTTGGCAACTTCAGCTCAAAAAATAGAAAATTAGTGAGCAAAACATTTTCTATTACTTACCTCTGTTGGTAAAAGATTATTGTATAACATTTATGAATGTGAGATTGATGGTAACAATGCAGAAGCACACTATAAAAGTATAGCAATATCCTAAAGCCTCTTTGTTTTTTCTTTTGTTTCTGATGTGACATTTATTGCAAGGAGGATTCAGTTCATTCTACGCTTTAGACTTTCTGACAAAATCTCTTGTGTTTCTGGTAATAGTCTTCGGTCCCTTAGTCATATGTTCCTCCTTTACATGGCACTTTTTCTCTTCATCAGTTTAGAAGGCTGTGTGTGCGTGTGTGTATGTGTGTGTGTGTGTGTATTTATGTGATTTAGAAGTTGTCTGGCTCCTAATAACTTTGAGCAACTTTATAAAGTTTATAAAGCAAGAACAACAACAACAAAAGATTCCTACAGTAAATGACCCAGAGACAGACCTGCTGTAGAAATGGGACAATCATTTGTCTGATTCTGATAGGGTTTCTTGCTTGAGGAGGAGGTTGGTCTCTAGAAAATCTCCAAGATCCCTTCCAACTCTGTTATTCTGTTATTCTCTATAAACAAAGATCTATCCAAAAAAGGTCTCCACCATGAACCTATCGCAAGCCTTGGGAGAATAGCCAGGACTTCATAGCTTCCTAAATGTCAGCAGATTGAGAGCCATGATCCACACATTGTTTTGTTCTCCATTTTTCCTTTTAGTTAGAATTGATTGCAATTGTGCCTTCGGGAACTCATTTAGCTGGACATTTTTCTCCATCAGAATTTCAAATGGTTGGATCTGCAATACTGTGGTTTGGTTTCATCAAAATCTATTTTGAAATTCAATGTACAACTCTGACTCCCCCATTTTCCTCTTTCCTTAATATAAAGAATGCAATGATATGATAGGTTCCGAACACCTTTACTTCTTCAACCAAGATCTAGATTAGGTCCAAGATAGCAGGCCTCCCTTGTTCTGTCTTCCAAGTTCTGACATAAAATTGTCAGCAAGATAAGTCAGAAAGGAGTTTAGAAAAGTTAAATTCCCAACAGAAATCAAAGTAATTGAAATCTCTCATTTTCAGATTGTGTGTGTCATTGAAATTTTAGTCATCTAATGGAGAAAGCACTTATCCATGCTTTCTCTCTATAAAGGTAATTTAAAATAAACTCCCTCAGCAATATCATATTTGTTTCATTTTCCTCTTATTCTTTCCAGAACTCTCTTAACATTTCTATCTTTTCTTCATGTGTAATGTAATATTTCCTCCCTTTCTATAGATTCTTTTTCTTTTAAATAACTTGTGATTGTCCAGGGTTATGTTCCAATCATGTATTGCCAGTCCAAATTTCAGTGATGCCTGTGTTAGGATTTCAGGTTCTATTTGCTTCCCACACTGGTGTAGATATATCTGGGATTGTGAGTGGCACCTCTTACTAGCTTCACGGTTGTAATTTTATGTTGATCTCTAATTTCCTCTCAATCCACAGGCTCCATCCTTTGTCTCCTGCATCTTTGGCTTCAGTACACAGAATATTTTATTGTGGACATTTCCCCTTTTAGTGTAATTTAATATTCTCTTGATAAGCCCTGTAGAACACTTTCCAGTCTATGTGAGTTTGCTTTTTTGGCAGGACCTCTTCATGTAGATAATGCAGTCCATGGTTGATAAAACAAAATATTGTTACCATATACAGAGCTTCATTCCCAGGAGCCTCTTTTCTGTTCTTATGCTATAATGCTCAACTGGAAGAAGGATCAATTAAAACACTACTTATGTTCCCAGTTTCTTTACAGCCTACTGGGGGCCTTATTGTTTCAGTGATCCACTCAGGTTCTCTTCTGGCATTCAATCCCATATGAATCAGTAGAAACAGATATTGTAGTTATTGGTGGATTTGGAGAATCTGTTCATTTCAATGAAGGAATGGATGATTTGAAGTATGCAAATGACAGAGAGAGAGAGCCCATATTTATCAACAATTCATGCAGCAGTGTGCTGTAAGATGCCAAAAGTTTAACGTCCATGTCCATGTGGCTCTAACAACTCCGGCCCCTCCCCCCACCCCACCCAAATGCAGATCTCTGCACAGCCTTCAAATATATACCTTGCTGGGCTAAGTGCAGGCAAAAAGAGACCAACATCCTGGAGGGACACTTAACCACATTGATTAATTTTCCCATGTCCTTTTTTAGATAATGATTTCCCACTCATGTGACAGAATAATGGCAGGTTTACTTAATTTCAGGCACACGCCTGCTACTCTATTTTTCTGGCTATGATCCTCTGAATGACATTATATATCCCCCCAAATTTAGAATTCACAGTACATTTCAAAAGTAAACAAACCATATCGCGCTGTTTATTTCTTCTTTCATGTGTTCTATCCCTCACCCTTTCTATTTTCTGCTCAGTGTACAGTCAAGTCCACAGTCCTATTCTCTATTTATTCCCCTTATATAGGTACTTCTGAGTATGGTTTAGCCCAATGTAAACAAATAATATAACCTCTTAACTTTGAATATAGAACCCAATTTGCTTTCTTTTTCAATCTAAACTAAAAACATCAGCAATTTTCAATTTATTCTTTGAAAGACATATATCAAAATAAAACTTAAGGATGACTGACTGTAAAAGAAGGAAAATTGCTGGACTTCAATATAGTCCATTTCTATTATCTCCAGTATCATCATCATCATCATCCTCAAATACCAAAAAAGCAGATACTATAAAATGCCCTCTTAATCTAAATCAGACAAACAGTTATATTGATGTTTAGTTTTAAATTTGCTTATGAAGCTCTGAGAAGCTAAAGAGCAAAATAGCCAAAAAGTTTGAAACTTGACTGACATTCTTAGAGAGTTTGATTTAGAGCCAGGTGACCTTGGCCCAGTTCTCTTTTCAGCCATGAAGCTGACCTTCCATCATTCATTATGTGAACCTAATCTAATCTCTAAAGATAACTGTCAAGATAATCAGGAGACTATATGTTCTTTTTAACTCCATGGAGTAAAAATCAGGCAGACTGCATGGCAGCAGCTGAGTTAATGAACTCTTTCTCTGCAGACTATTTTTGTATTAAAAGCTTCCTCAATTATTTTAAGAATCTCCTCAGTTTCTACCTGAATCAGAAAAAGTGAGATACTATTATTGTTTTTCCCAAAGGGCAAAAAGCAGCATCTAAAAATATTTTAACAAAAAAACTTTTTCTACCACATGAGCTGCTGCAGGTTGCAACTATTCTTAATGGGGAAATAAACTCAGGGAAAATATTGAGCTAAAAGTATGTATGAATGTATGTATGTATGTATGTATGTATGTATGTATGTATGTATGTATGTATGTAGCATACAGCACAATGTCAGGGAAATCTACACATGGTAGACACAATGCAATCCTGACAGCCTAAATTGCAAGTTTATTCAGTTGAGCACTCGTGTCACTATTCCTGGTACATTGCAAAGTGTGAACTAGCTTTACACCAGTTAACTACCCACATTTGGGTGGCCAGTTCTTCTGGACTCCTCCACCGGTCTCATCTTGCCTCACTTCACCTCATGTAGTGATCCTTGCATCCAGTCATGTCCATCGCCGGCATCTTTGCACACACAAACACAGTTAGGGATTTTTTACCCCCACTGAAGTGGTACCCATTTATCTACTCACAATATTGCAGGCTTTCAAACTGCTGGGTGGGCAGGAACTAGAGATCGAGCAACAGGAGCTCACTTAGTCTCAGGGAGCCAGGCTCAAACCACTGGAGTGCAAACCATTTCTGTTCAGCAGTTCCAGTGTAACTAAACCTCTGTGCCATTGCCAAAAATGTATTCATGTGGTTTTGATCCCAAATCTAAAAGTGAAAAAACTGAGAATAAAACTAATTGCGTTGGAATATGTTGATGCATAATTGCTATTTTTCAGCCAACAATCTCATTGGAAATGAAATTATCCTGATGCCCAGATAACTGCATAGAACAAATCTATGGACAAGCCTCTGTACTGACAGAGTTTTATCAGTATGCCAAGCAAGAGCTTAATCAAATTTAAGGTACTAGGCATAAACACCTTCTACATCAGATTCTTTAGTGCTGCAACTGTGCTGCTTTTTTTTTTTTAGCTCAAAACAGAATTAAATGAAGGTTATCTATATAAGGATTACCATATCTGGGCTGCAAAGATCCAAACTTCCTTTGGATTAGTGTTTTTCAAACTTGCCAACCTTGTGTGGGCTGGTTGGGAAATTCTGGGAGTTGAAGTCCACTGAGAACTTCACAGTATACTACAAATGAGTGCATTGAGCTAGATGACAACCAAGATAAACTCTTGCTGTCATCTAGTGATTGTCTGGACTTTTGCAGTCTTCTAGCACTTAATATAGCATTTTATCACCAAGCACTGCCCTTCCCAAAATGGTAGCTAAGATCCTCCTACAATGTGTATTTACTCATATTATTTCCCATTCTGCAAAATTTTTCCAGCAAAAGGAACTTTTGTATTTGCAAATTCATCTGGTATTATTGTTTCCAGATTAATAAGTATGAGAGAATAAAAATCAATTGCTTGAATACCCTCTCTCAATTGCCCCAGCATCATTTTTTTTTCTAAAGTGGACTAGTGATAACTCAGAAAGAAAGACGTATCTTCTGTTTAAAAAGATGTTGGATAACCATTTGTCTGAAGTGGTGTGGGGTTTCCTGCCTAGACAGGGGGTTGGACTATAAGACCTCCAAGGTCCCTTCCAATTCAGATATATATATATATTTCACTATGCCTTGACTTTTACAATGAAAAATTCTATCTGGAGATGTCACGGATTGTATCAACAACCTATCTATTTTCCAACAAATCTAGAGGCATCAAATGCATTCATTTCTCCTTTGAGTAAGTATTTTACTTATTTACTACTGAATCAGATTTTGAGCAATAAGCATAGGGCCAAGACATGGTTCAAAAAGAAGCCTGCAATGATTGAGACCAGTTGCTTAGGCTTGGATGTCCCTGTGCTTTACTTGTAGTCGCTGGGCTTGATGACTCAGTTCTCTGACCAAAAACTGCATTGCATGATGCAGGAGGCCCTAAAGAAACATGGCCACAGCTGGGAGTTCTGTAACCAGTTATTAATATAAGGAGGACACAAACACAACCTCTCACAGGCGCCCCCTGGCATTTGGTACCAAGGGGCCTGTTTCCCCTTTGTAGCCCTTTATAATTGTTTTGGCAGCAATCTGACAAGCCATCATAAAATCTCAGCCTTTAATTAAACCTCTTCTATGACTTAGAAATATCTGAAGACCAAGAGGTGACTTTCTCCTTAGGCACCTAAAAGTAGATTGTATTTTAATCAGGGTACATTTCTTTCAAAAGAAACATTTTCAAAGGTCAGCAGGTAGAAACAAGAAATCTGAGGCACCTAGTAGGTTTAACTGTTTTGAGTATGGTGGTTTAAGTCTGTTGGAAATCTGAGTTGTCTATTTCTTTCTGTTGCCAATCTTAAAATAGCACCTAAAATCAAGCTGCTGAAATTGTGACATGGGGAACTTGTAGAAATAGGAGTGGGGTGTAATTTCAGTTTTAGCTTCCTTACCTTTGTCTTTCTGGAAAAGGTTCTTCAAGCAAATCACCATTTGTATTTCACTGTCTACTAAAAAGAAACTAGCAAGGAAGATATTGTCAACTGTATAATGGTCTATCAAAATTAGGCCATTGTATTTAAATATTAGAAGACAGATAATTTACACATTGTTAAGTATAGGGTGTGGGTGCAGTGACATGATTTTTTGCAACCTGCAATGGATCTCTCACACCTTTAACTGAATGAGGCTTGGAAAGAGACTTTATAGGGTGAATATAGAACATAGAATAACAGAGTTGGAAGGGACCTTGGAGGTGGTTTGCAAATGGTCAAGTTAATCCTACTTAGCTGAAGAACAGTGATGTACTGAGGCCAACAGACGGAGTTATGGCCACACAGACCTACCTTGTTTCTCATAAAATAAGGTCAGGTCTTATTTTTTTTTCAGCTCCGAAAAAACGGCTAAGGCATCTTTTCGGGGGTGACTTAATTTCCTCCCCCATGCGCACCCCCACCTAGAGCGCCCCATGCACACTCACCTCTCCATGAGGCTGCTTCTATCAGCTGATGGAAGCTCCCCGAAGGCAGAGTCACCAGCCGCTTCTATCGCCCGATAGAAGTGGCCTCGGGTGAGCATCCCACGCACACTCCCCTTGCCACGAGGCCATTTCTATTGGCTGATGGAAGCTCCCCAAAGGCAGAGTCACCAGCCGCGTTGGGGCAAGGTGAGGCATGGCTGCCCATGGCGCACTCCCCTCCTCATGAGGCCGTTTCTATCGGCCGATGGAAGCTCCCCATAGACAGAGTCACCAGCCGCTTCTACCGGCCAATAGAAGCGGCTGGTGACTCTGCCTTGCTCCGAAGCGGCTGGTGATAGAAACGGCTTCGTGGTGAGGGGAGTGCTCTTGGGTGCTCACTTCGAAGCTGCTTCTACCAGCCAATAAAAGCAGCTGGTGACTCTGCCTTCGGGGAGCTTCTATCGGTCGATGTTCTATCGGTCGATGTTCTATCGGTAGTAGATCAGGGTATTCTAGCCTAGGCTACCTGCAAGGGCATTCCTAAAGGCAAGTTTTCTCCCCCCCTTCCCCCCATTTCTCTTCACCTTGTGTAGTTTTAACGAATGATGTGAGAAATGGTGGGGAAACGCATGGATTAAATAGGCCTAAATTTTGGGGGCGGGGCTTAATTTCACTTCATGCCTAGAAATCATGCTGGGCCTTCCTATTGGTGGAGGCCGTATTGTTGGAGAAACACGATAGCCATCCAAAAATGAGTGCAACATGTTGTCAAAACTAAGTTGTTCATGACAGAGGCAAGGAGCAGATTTGATCTCATATTAAGACATATTAAGTCTTGTGGTTGGCACGGAATTCCTATAACAATATTTTGAGTGAGGAACTAGGTATTCCCTGTGTTTTGGTTCCTTTAATTAATTTCTAAGCTTTGTGGTTACAGAGGTAAGCTAGCCAGTATGTATCTAAGTTCAGAAAATTAAATTCTTCACTTTTTTCAGTCTTATTATTTTAAGTCTATTTTAAGAGGGTTGACTCATATTTCATACTGGAGAGTTTAGCAAATGGAATCTGCTCAACAGTTCTAGCCTGTCATCTATCAGGTTGAGAAGTAAAATGTAAGTATACAACTTAAGAAAAGTTTGATTGCATAACCAGGGAAGTCTGATAGAAGATACAAGAATGGAAAAAATCTAGGTTACAGTAAAAGTATTAAGAATTAGCTAGGTTTAAGATTTCTATTTACAGATAGAAAAACAAGAGATGTGTGAGAAAAGATCAGAAAAAAAATCAATGTTATATTTGGGATCTGGCTTTGTATAGTTGCAGAATTTGGGATCAGAAAGAATCTTGAATTTTCTTTGTTACATTATTCCCTTCACTAGGCCAGCCCAGAGCTCTAAGAATGTTAATTAATTACAGAATCAATTACCATTCTCAAGATTCCTAATCCTGAGCCTGGCAAATAGTTTCCTTCTCTCAACATATCTGCTAGACGCACAGCTTGCCATCATGCCAAGTTCAGAAGCAAGGAGGAAGACACTAAATTTTACCTATGCCAGGCTTGCTAGAGGCTGTGCGTAAGGCAAAATGTGCAGAGCTTCCAAGCTAAGTGGAATTGCATTGCTGCATTGCCAATTGCTCTGCTCAGGAGCCCAGTTAGTTAATTTTAGTTGTTCATCCATCATATTTATATATGCTCATATTACAACCATCATTCTAGACTATGTATTATAAAAAGCCATAAAATAGACATTAAAATTCATATTTTTTTTAAAAAAAATCTGTATTATGAACAAGACTGGAAACAGCATATTTGAACTTAAAGGCAATGTAACCGTATCACCAGTTTGCCATTTCCACAAATGCTTGAAGCAATATCATTAAAGAAACCTGGTGTCTCGGCTCCTTTTCCACCCAGTCCCAGGCTGCTTCTTGAAACTTCTGAATTCTTGCTACCAACTCTGACAATTGTGGGCAGCTTTTTGTCTTTCACCCCCTTGCTATCATGGGTGGGATTAAAAATTTGTAACAACCGGTTCTGTGGGCGTAGCTTAGGTAATGGGCATGGCTTGGTGGTCATGTGACTAGGTGGACATGGCTTGGTGGTCATGTTATTGGCTGGGTGTGGCCAACTCAATATCACTCACATCGAGGCACGCATCTCCTTGCCTGGCCTCTCGTGACTGTGGGGATGCTGCAACAGTCATAAATGTGAAAAATGGTCATAAGTCACTTTTTTCAGTGCCACTGTAACTTTGAATGGTCACTCCACACAAGCAAAGTACCAGGAGGGAAAGAAAACTCCAGAGAAGTTCCTTAAACAGGAAGTCTAGTCCTGCCAAGAATGTAATAAAAGTTAACGGAGAGGCAGTTTCTGTAAGCAACACCAGAATGTTTCCTTCCTGCCTTCCTTACAGGATTAGGCCAGTAATTTCTTCTAACAACCGGTTCTCCGAACTGCTTAGAATGTTAGGTGTGAAGCTGTAGAATCCCACCCCTGCTTGCTACCCACTTTTGGCACACCTTGCATTATTAGGCTGATTTTGATTCTAAGTCTAAACCTTTTAACAATATGGAACAGAACCTGGATGTGAGAGGAGCTTGGGACTAAGAACATATTTCTGGAGTTTGATCATGTATGTGGGTATCCTCACCTTGCCATTTCTTAAGAATTGTTTGGCTGGAATGATAGAAAACAGATTCCTTTTATAGTATGTAGGAGCTGAGACAGATATGGAAATTATCCCAAGAAAACTGATCTGACATTAGAAGTTCCTGGCCTTGCTAATTGTCAGGAGATGGTAGACTAATTAGTCTTAATCTCTTTATAACATTAGCTTACAGTGGCTTAATTTAAATGCACAATTTATATATTTACCTAGATTCCACCTGTAGTCATTCAAAACATAGTATGCAACTCAACAAGATTCAATTGTTGATGCATCTTTCTGGGGGCATTCAAACATACATAACTGAGAGCTTCAAATAACTTTTGCCTAATCACACCCACTTATGCATTATATTAAACATAAATTGTTGCTGGAAATGTATAATAGAAATAATTTTAATCCAGCTTCAAATCCCACATGTGGATTCTTTATAACCAAATATGAGCTAAACGCAAACCTTAAAAAAAACATCACCATGATAAACATATTTTTTCTCTCCAAATTCTGCATATTTGTATCTAATAGCTTCCTGGTTTTCTTTTGAGAATGTTGGTTGTACCGAGGATAGGATGGTAATACCTCATTAATTAACAGTAGATGCTTTCATAACATCTAATCCCGATGACAAAATTACTTGTGTGCCACCAATATGTAGCATGTAAAACCTTGTGATTTTGATAACATTTCTATAATGTAAATTAATATGCTTGAGTGTTTGGTGCTAACCTTTATAAGCTTTTAAGCAGCAATAGGTATTTGCAAGTGACAAACAGGCGCAATTCTTCCTAATCTGAACTCCAATCATGTATTTTCAGAAACAGTTTAGGATTGTTTCATTGGCTTATTTATTTCCTCTTTTGGTCCTACTCTCATCTCCTTTGATCTTTAACAGGGTAACAGAGTTTGTAGCTATAATTTACCAGTCTGTTAAATCCCTACCCTGGCAGGCAGTCAATACTAGGGCCTGAATTCTTGTGCCATGTGATAAACACATCAGAATGGTGAATGGATGGTAGACAGCTATGGATCATACTGTACTTCATAATTTGAAGGTGTCAATTGCTTTATCACTCTTCCCAATAACTGTTTCCCTGATACATTTTTACTACAAGTTTCTGGCAATGCTCTGGGCTACTTTTAATTCTAATGATACTAATCAGTGTGATCCCCAGAATCACAACTGTTCTCTTGTACAGATACAATAGAGTAAGTTTTAACTGCAGAATTTCATAATCAGCTCCATGAACAGTGTCTATATAAAATTAATACTGATGGATTCATACTAGTTTATGCACATCCATATTGTGTTGCACTTTCTGTGGTCTCCAACCATATCCTGTGATATTGAATTTTGAATTCCAATGTCACCCATAAAATGGAGAGAAAACTATAATTCCACGTGATATTATACTGATGCATCAGGAAGTTTGCTTGTTTATTTGTATCCAACCCTTATTACTCTATAACAGTGATGACTAACCTTTTTCGGCTCCCATGCTGAAAATTGCGCTCATATTCGCGCTAGCGTGCCAGCATCCAGAAAGCAGTGCGTGCTGCTCCCTGCCCTTTGTGCATGCGCACGCAATCCCCCCATGTGCCATGCATCTCTGCACATGCGCGCATGTCTCCCACGTACCCCTGCCCCCCGCATACGCGCCAGATACCCGACAATTAGCTGGCCGGCGGCATATGCCCATGTGCAGTGGGGCTCTTCCAGGCGACCTCTCGCATGCTGGTGGAAGTGGCTCTGCATGCCACTTCTGGCACGCATGCCATAAGTTCACCATCACAGCTCTATAAGTAACTCAAGGTGACAAACTTACCAAATACTCCTTCCTCTTCCTATTTTCCCACACCAACAACCCTGCAACCCTGAGTCAGACTAAGAGACTCTGGCTGGCCCAGAGTCACTAAACCAACTCTCATACCTAAGGCAGTAGTAGAGCAGATCTCCTGATTTCTGGAAAAAGGGAAATCTATATTGTGCAGTTACAAGCAGTCCTCGAGTTACAACCATTTGTTCAGTGACCATTTAAAATTACAAGGGCACTGAAAAAGTGACTTATGACTGTTTCTCACACCGATGACTATTACAACATTCCCGAATTCAGATGCTTGGCAACTGGTTTATAGTTATGATGGTCGCACTGTCCCGGGATCATGTGATCCCCTTTGGTGACCTTCTCATAAGCAAAGTCAACAGAGAAGCCAGATTCACTTAACAGTCGTGTTACTAATTGAACAATTACGGCGATTCAGTTAACAACTGTGGCAAGAAAAGTCGTAAAATGTGGCAAAACTCAACAAATTTTTCATTTAGCAATATAAATTTTGGGCTCAGTTGTAGCCGTAAGTCAAGAACTACCTGTAATTTATTTAGGACTGAGCTTGCAGTATGGATCAGCACCACACTTACAGTCCTGCAGGGAACTAGTGCCAAATAAAATCTGTATGGATTGCTAGGAGTGGTGTGGTGAGAATGCATTAGCTGTGATGCTCATGCAGGAGACGTTTCTGCCCTTTGTGATTGCATAATGTTATGGTAAAATGGTGGTATGAACAAAAAATTCAGCGCTTCCCTATTTTCCTTGGATTATGAGGAAACTACAACGCCCATCTTCACTTACACAACAAACTGTAACACTGTTTTACTACAGAATATGAATGTACAAGTTGTGTTGATGGGAAACCCTGCCAACTGCATAAGTCACCCCAGAGCTGAACTTCCATTGGGCATCTCATATCCTGACTTTGGAAATGCATTTGGTGAGCATGCAAGAGAGAGCAAGCCTCCTTTCTTTGCGGTAATTCCCTCGCAGTGGTACCACATCTAGGACAAAAATCACCTCTGACCTGAAGATCCTCTTGGTGTTCTTATGCTGCTACTTGCTGCACCAGAAAGAATAGAAACCCAAAATGCTGACTCTTTTTAGTTTAACTAGTCATGCACACATAGCCATGAAATAGAGGGAAAGGTGAAGAAATCCTGAAATGTTGAAATGCTGAAATACTGGCTGCTCAACCAATGCTGTCCCTTAGATTCAGGAAGAATGCCCCTGCCTCTCCTCGACCCTGCTTTTCTCTCCACACTGCCCTATATTCTTGGTTATTTTGGTTTGCTTCTTAGCATTTCAGGTTTCCTTCACCTTCTCCCCTGTTTTATGGCTATGTTCACATGATTAGTTAAACTAAAAAGAGACATTATTTTAGGTTTCCCGGAATCATGAGTTGCAACTTATTAAAAAATATGGGTCTACCCATTCAGAAATCTCCAAAGGGCAGCATGCTCATTAACGAAGTGTTGGTGCTTCATCTATTGAAAAAAATGTAGACTGGAAGCTATGTTGTATTTAATCTTTTCTGGGCAATTGTGCTCTGGAATGATGGGTTGGAAGGATAGGCTGAGTACTAATCAATTCAAGATGATTGTGTAAGCAGATTGTACTTGGCTACATCTGTATGCATATAAACTTGCCAGGGGTATACATATACCTGAGCCTCAAGGCAAATTTCTTAGAGAGGCTCCCCAGCTATTATTCTTATTGATAAGATAATAGCTACATTTGAGGGAAGAGATTTGTTCTAAGGCCAGGCCTAGCTAACATAAGACATCTTCCAACAGAAAAAAGAGCAGCGATGGCTTGAAGCGTTCTCTACAGAAAGAGAGGAATAGTGTTGGCAAGTTACAGTAATACACCATGTCCCAAAGGTGCTTTTTCAAGAGGCACCTGGGCTTTCTGGTTTTTCTTTGAAGATGTTTCGCTTCTCATCCAAGAAGCTTCTCAGAATTGAAGAAGCTTCTTGGATGAAAAGCGAAATGTCTTCAAAGAAAAAACAGAAAGCTCAGGTGCCTCTTGAAAAAGCACCTTTGGGACAACATGACCTGGATGATTGAGAATCTCTATAGATGTAATACACCATAGTTTCCAAATCTGAATTGCAACCAGAGGTGGGATTCAGCAGGTTCTAACCAATTCTGGAGAACCGGTAGTGGAAATTTTGAGTACCGTATTTACTGGACTATAGAGCACATTGGAATATAGGCCGCACCCACTAAATTTTAAAAGAAAAAAAATAATTTTACATATATTACATGCACCAGACTATAAGCTGCAGATATATATGTTGTGAAATGAGATATTTACACAGAAAGATTCAATACCCATTTCGCTGGCGATTGTTTTAGCTTTCAGTCAGATCTGCACAGTGGATACACCTCAGCTGTCTGCTCTCTGTGTGTTCACCCAGTCCTCAAGAACATTTTCAAGTTTAGGTCATCTGCTTTTATGACCTCTGAAAGCCTTTGTTGTCCTTTGGCATTGAATCAGTTCTTCATGCTGCCGTCTCCAACGTCTCATCATTGATTCATTAACGCCAAGCTTACGTGCAGCAGCTCTATTTCCTTCCTGGATAGACAGATCAATTGCTTTCAACTTAAAAACTGCATCATATGCTTTTCTTCGTGTACTTTCCATGATGAGAGTGTGAAAAATATTTTGCGTTCGTGCATGTCATGCTACTTGCGTCGAGTGCGCCAAAAACTACCGGTAGCGTCTTCTTCTTTGCATTGACCTCTTGCGTCTGTCACATTTTTGCTCCCCCCAATGGCAGTTAGCGAAGAAAAAGCTATAGATAAGCTGCATTGTTATACAAGCCGCAGGGTTCAAAGCGTTGGAAAAAAGTAGCGGCTTATAGTCCGGTAACTACGGTAGTTCGGAGAACTGGCAAATCCCACCTCTAACTGGTCCCGCCCCCCATCTATTCTCTGCCTCCCGAGTCCCAGCTGATCGACTGGGTCTTCTTTGGTTGCCCTGCACAGTAGAACAGAGCTGGAAATCAAGTTAGTGGGGTGGAGAGGGAATGGGGATTTTGCAGTAACCTTCCCCCAGGAGTGGGGTGGGAATGGAGATTTTACAGTATCCTTCTCCTGCTATGCTCACCAAGCCGCTCCCACCAAGCCATGCCATTCCTACCAAGCCACGCCCACAGAACTGGTACTAAAAAAGTTTGAATTCCACCACTGATTGCAACACTCTAGCAACCATTAGATGACAGCAATGAGTTAAAATTTTCTATATCATTTCACCATCGCTTAGTGGTTTCTTTAGCATAGAGGCCTCTCTAGCATGAAAGCTATGGGTATGCTTCAGGGCCCTTCTGTTAAATGTTGTCATCTTATGGGACCGAGAAAAGCCTTCCCCATCACCATTCGCCCCCTCTCTCTTGGGGTTCCCAAAAGCACTTAAGACCTGGCTTTGATCCCAGGCCCAGGGATGTGTGTTTGTGGATATATATATTTTTTGCAACTTCATTTACAATTGTTTAATTATTTTAGTCTGGGCTGCCTATGGAGTTATGTGGGTTTAATGATTTTGCATTTGTAAGCCATCCAGAATGTATGGGAGGGAGGCAGCTATAACAAATGTAAGTCTATAATAATAATATTAGTTATCCACAGCCTGCTTTTGTCTGCAGCTCTACCTTATACTCATACCATCCAACTGCCTAGGCTCATCTGTAGACATGTGCCAATCACACAGCAGATCACCAATACTTTTAGGGCATTTTCTTAAGCTTGAAGACCTGGCCAGGGTCACTGTGTATATAGAATCTTAAATGGCTGTGAGTAACATGTGTAACTTTGGACTTGTCCATTCAGTACCAGGGTGGAAGGGATGGGGGAACCTTGGTTTTTTTTGTAGTGTTAAACTGGGTTTGATTAAAATCTGGCATCAAGATGTTTTTTGGGGGAGTGATTATTTTAGTCAATTTGGTAGGTGATTTACATTGAGAAGATACGGAAGAGTTTGTCACTTGGTTCTGCTGGACTTCAGCAATCTTCACTGTTGCATATTTCTGAGCTTTTGGTTAGGATAAAGTTGGGAGGATGAGATTTGTTATCTTGCACACAAGAATGCTCTTTACTGACAGTGTTTTGTTAGAGAGTCTTAATCTCAGAAGCTTTGGGTGGTCTACCAGGAAGGGAAAGAAGAATGAATCTGCTTTGATGCTGGTCTCGCTCTATCAGTAAATGAATGCTACTGAATACAACCCTTTGATGCCATTATTGCTTCTTCTTTCAATAAATCGTCCACATATTATCTTTGGTAAGAAGGCCAGGGCTGGGGAAGACATGTTTCAGTCAGGACACAATGGACATCCCTTGTAGAAGGTTTCATAATATGGGACTAGAATTTGGAGCACACATGCCATCATTAAACCACAACATACTTAGCCAACAGAACTAAATTCAGTATCTTGCAGTGTGTAACCAAACCAATCCTGAATGGCTTCATTTATCATGAGACCAGAAGGACAGAAAAAAGTGACAAAAGGCTGAGCAACAGACTAGAAAATCTAAACTATACACGTGCCACGACTATGCTAAATGACCATAAACAAGCCAGTGTCTCTAAATCTTATGTCGCAGCTACAGGATGGGGCCATAAAATTGACTTGCCTGCTAAATCTGTTCTGCCAACTGTACAAGATACCTATGCATGAACAGCATGCAACTTCCTTCCGGTCCAGATTACCAACATTTTGAAATGTTATTTTGTTTATTTTTAATAGAAAATTAGAAGGCCACAAAGCCAGGGACTAGGAGCAGAGTTAAATTAAATAACATGTTGGATTTGCTGCAGAAAAACCTGACAAAGGTACTTTCGGGTGATTAACGAACATCCTAGAAACTTAGAGGGGGTCAGTGGACATTTTGTAACTGGCCACCTCTTTCCTTTTGTGGGGCTTGCAGAAACAATGGTTAACAGTGACTCTTGGAATAGCGTCAGCTTCCAAAGCCATCTCTTGGCTGTGCATTGCACCATTAACACATACTAAAGTGTCGGGCTATTTATATCTAAGGAAAACAGAACGAATATGCAAAGGGCCAGAGGCTGCTGCTGGCTGGCACGCCAACAGCCTCCTGGACTGTTTATTTAGGGTCCCTTTGCAGGAGGAGAGGCTGGGGTGGGGAGGATCACCTCGCCTGCTCTCTCCCCATGCCAGGGACATGCATGATGTCATGAATATATATCACTTCAGGGCAAGGCAGCAGCAGCAACAGGTGCAGATTCCTCCTTCCCCTCGGCTCAAGCCAGGCGAGGCAGCTTAGTGATCAAGTTTCTTCCAACATGGGGGGCTGGGAGGTGTGTCATCTGCAAATGGGTATTCGGTATCAGCTCTGCTTGTCGTCGGTTGAAGTGAGCCGAATACAAAGCGGCCATGGTTCTCCCATCAGCGATATAAGCAAGCTGGCCATTCACCTCCTCCGGTGAAGGGATTTCAAAGGGTGACAGGTTGCAGAGTGTGGGGAGATGGAGGAGCAAGAGAGCATCGGGGAAGGGCATCCTCTGCGACACCATTTGCAACCTAAGCTGGACATTGTTTGCTGCCTAATCACAAGTCATGATATGCATGGAACCAGCGAAGAGTAACATCTGCGGGCATGAACGCTGGCATAAACATCCTTAATCTGCCTAAGAAGGCCTCATTACAGTATTTATTCTGACCCAATTCAAACTGGTTTGGAAAGGATTAGGATAGGAAGCAAAAGGAGAAACGGACGGAGGGAGGAGGGTTGGTTGGGAGAGGCAGGTCCCTGCTAGGATAATAAAATAGATCAAGCTGATTGTTAATGCAAAACCTCCAGCACGTACCACCCACAGGATAGCAAACTCATCTTCAAAGCAACGAGGATTAGGAACTTCCTGTTTAAAATAAACATCAGCTGAGAGCACAAAAAGTTGAATGAATTCTCACCCCAAATCCTCAGGGGAGTCTGTGTGAACATGAATGACTGTGGGCCCCTCTTTTTCCTTAAGCCCACCTGAGTGCATCCAGCAGCCTCCTCTAGCAAAGGCCCCCATTCCAGCCAAAGAATTTCCCAGCAGGGAGGATCTAATAATCTGACATGCTTTGATATCATTCCTCATTTTATCACATTGCATCTTGTAATTCCTCATTCCACTCTTTGTGTCCCTTTGTGATCGGTTCCGGATCTCCTTGATTCCCAATATTTAGGGGAGCGAAGTCCGTTTACTTCTGACTCAACTCCATTGTGTTGGAAACTACAGTTAAACTAGGCTTTTCTGTGGAATTGGTGCAGCTCTGCAAACCTTGTGGGTGGTTCGTTTTCTCACTGTGAGGGAACTTTGGCCTCACTCTGACTCTTGGGCTCAAGCTAGCTCTGATTCTTCCCCCACCCCCAACCCCCCAGTGGTGGGATTCAATTTTTTTTACTACCGGTTCTGTGGGCATGGCAGGGGAAGGATGCTGTAAAATCTCCAGTCAGAGGCGGGATTTGCCGGTTCTCCAAATTACTCAAAAATTCTGCTACCGGTTCTCCAGAACTGGTTTGAACCTGCTGAATACCACCTCTGCCCACCCCCCATCCCCATGCCCTGTAGAGACTCAGCATCCTGTTCCTGGAGTTTCTCTCTTCCTACAATGTTTAGAACGGCTTCTTCCTCCAACCAGTCTAGCCCAGCAATCATTTCATCTTCCCATCTAATGAGGGCTTTAAATAACAATAAAGGAAGGGCAGCAGAGCGGCTAGGGAGTCTTGAAGGGGCTGTCACGCTTCTGTTTACATTTTTGACCCTCAGACTTCTCTTGTGTGGAGTCCTATCATAGCAAGCTTTCAAGAATAGTTTGAGAAGCCAGTTAGATGTGCGCAAAAGCATGCAATGAAAAGGACAGGTGGAGGAAGTAGGGTTAACCCTAACCCTAACTTTTAATTTTATTATTTTATTTTTAAAAAGGGGGACACTGCTATTCTATTTTTATTTATTATTTAAATTTTACAGACCTTTCTAGGACAGTCTCCAACCTTGGCCGCTTTAAGACTTGTGGACTTCAACTCCCAGAGTTCCTCAGCCAGCTTGGACTTCTGGGAATTGAAGTCCACAAACAGCCAAGGTTGGAGACCCCTGTTCTAGGTCACTCTAGTCCCAACCTATTCTGAGTGGCTAGAGTAGAGAGGGCGTAAAGGGCAGGACCACATTGGTTTTCTTCTTTGCCCTTTTCTATGAGAAAAAGGGGAGAATTATTTGGTTCCTGCTGTTTTCTGCTTATTCCCTGTGTTTGAGAAGAAGCAAAAATGACTGGAGGTCAGTTTCAGACTGCTTTGTAATGGTTTGGAGGTAAAACCTCTAGAATTATGAGTGTCTTTGGACTCTGTTTTGTGTGCTATAAAGCATCTTTGTTTAGTCAACTGAAACACCAACATAGTATATGAGACTCTGTTGTTAACAGAACTGTAAGAATTTTAAGTACCCCCTGGGAATGTATCGTACTGAGCTGCTTATTTTTTTTTTTTAAATTAAGCTTACACAGGATGTAGTAAGTATCTGTGCCAAAATCTAATAAATAAAATATTTGGATTACAAAGTTGTTTTCCACATGCACTGTATGCATTTGTAATCCTCTGGAGAAAAACAGAAGAAAAAGAAAGAAAGACGCCAACTAAAACTTTGCCTGATGTCTGCAGCCTACTTGTAAACATCTCAAAAGATTCTGTTTCACTGCATGCGTTCTGTGGGAGATTTGGTGAACAAGGTGGGGGGGAGAGAAATTTAATAGCGATTGGCTATCAGCAAGATTAGATCTTGCAAACTGGGTTGAACTCGGAATCTAAGTTAATCCTTGGATGGAAGATCTCTAGGGAGTTCTGGGAAGTCCCGAAACATCCTGGGGATGTTTTGAGACTTCCATAGTGTTGCCAGGAAAACTGTATGGTTATATTCACGGAGTCACCAAGAGTTAAGCCTGGAGGGATTTTTCCCTTTTTAAAATCAGTTTGGCAACGAGCAACGTATAATAAAATAATAATAAGGTATTCTGCAATGAGTAGAGGAGTGGAGAACTCTTCTTGTGAAATATTTGAGAAAGTCCAGAAATATTTCACAAGAAGAGTTCTCCACTCCTCTACTCATTGCAGAATACCCTATGCCACCAGACTCGAAATTCTAGACCTAGAAAACCTAGAACTATGCCACCTTTGGTCCAATCTAAGTATAGTATATAAAATCATACATTGCAGTGTCCTACCTGTCAGTGAATACTTCAGCTTCAACCATAACAATATAAGAGCAAACAATAGATACAAACTCAACATTAATCGTACCAAACTTGATTGCAGGAAATATGACTT
Source organism: Bungarus multicinctus (assembly GCA_023653725.1). Classification (NCBI taxonomy): domain Eukaryota; kingdom Metazoa; phylum Chordata; class Lepidosauria; order Squamata; family Elapidae; genus Bungarus; species Bungarus multicinctus. The sequence goes on from CM042834.1 coordinate 120,863,273, forward strand.
CAGCAACAGAGTGATCAATGTCTGGAATACTCTACCTGACTGTGGTTTCTTCCCCAAACCCTAAAAACTTTAACCTTAGACTGTCTACTGTTGACCTTACCCCTTTCCTAAGAGGTCTGTAAGGGGTGAGCATAAGTGTACCAATGTGCCTACCGTCCCTGACCTATTGTTTCTTTTTTATTTTTCTTATATATATCCATGTATTCATAACTATGTTTTTATTTATACCTATTATCTTGTAAGCAATTGACTAAATAAATAAGTAAGTAAGTAAGTAAGTAAGTAAGTAAGTAAGTAAGTAAGTAAGTAAGTAAGTAAGTAAATAAATAAATAAATAAATAAATAAATAAATAAATAAATAAATAAATAAAACGTCCTAACTCTTGAAGCAAGAGATCACATTAAATGAGGGAAGCTGGGATGCAGGAAAGGAAAGCTGTGTTCCTGACATTGCCTCCAGCCAGGTTTAGGCAGTTCTGGGGCTTCCAGACTCAGCAAGACGCCTGATGGTTTTTTAATGGGCCAAAACAGGGAAAGTGGGGGATGGGAGAAGGGCTGCCCTCCCAGCTATTCTTCATTCCAACTGTTGTTGTAGTAGAGGAAGCAGAAACAAGATGCGATTGCAAAATGCATCACGGTTTTTTTTCCCCCTTCGCATTTATCCCTGATCCTTCATAGAGGAAGTGGGTTAATTTATGGCATTAATAAGTTTTAGCATTTTCCTTCAACTGCAGGGACCCTTTTTTCCCGAATCAACCAAGTATTGGTTGTGACATGAATTGGGCACCAGCTTGTTGCCCAAGCCTAATATTGTGGGCTGAAATTGACTGGCCCAAAATCACTGGATCAGCTTTCATGCCTCAGGTGGACTAGAACTCCCACTCTCCCAGTTTCTAGTCCTGGTGCCTTAACAACTAAATCAATCTGGCTTTATGGCATTAGTTGATTGATGTGACACAATGTTATTATTACAGTACAATTATTATAAATAGAGAGAAAGTTACATCCAGTCTGATGTACAGAAGCAGGTAACAGCTTAATGAAATTCTTTCCAAAAGAAACTGGACTGTCAGCCAGTGGCTGATTGATGATGTGCCATCAAGTTGTTTTCGTGTCTGAGTATCCACAGAGATAGATTTTCTTTGTAACAATTTATCTCCAACCTGGTCTTTCAGATCTTTCAACACTAGGCTCCTTGTCAGCCATACAGAAGGATAATTTTCAAATGTTTTTGCCCCCACTGCAATGTTGTCTCCCAGATCAGTGCCTTATTTTAACAGCGCAAGTTCCCCTCCTGGCAACCGCTCAGAGGAACGACTTAAAGTCTGGGAGGAACTGTACAGGACTTCTAGGGGAGGGGGGATTTTGTGGCTCCAAGAAGTATTGTGGCTCAGGAGCAGAGTGTCACTTTGGATGTCGTTTTAGGCACTCTCCTAGTGATAAACTGGAGGGGAGCCAGGCTTATCTCAGTGACTGGAGGTTAACAGAAGTGCAGCCAATTGGAGGTCACCTTCAAACTGTGTCTGAGGAGCAAAAACAACAGTCATGTGGAAGTTCCTTAAATTTATTCCTTCTGGCACTAATGTCTGGGATGACAGACAGCCTTTGCCTTTCTATTAATTGTGATCCAAATTATTCACCCTTTCCTCTGTTCATCAGTGACTACAGGTAATCCTCAGCTTACCACCACAATTGGGCCCAACATTTATGTTGCTAAGTGAGAAATTTGTTAAGTGAGCTTTGCCTCATTTTACGACTTTTCTTGCCACATTTGTTAAGTGAATCACTGTAATTGTTAAATTAATAACACAGTTGCTAAGTGAATCTGGCTTCCCCATTGACTTTGCTTGTCAGGTGGTATCAAAAGGGGATCACGTGCAACCGTCATAAATGTGAATTGGTTGTCAAGCATCTGAATATAAATCACATGGCCATGGGGATGCTGCAATGGTCATAAAATAATAAGTTGCTTTTTTCAGTGCTATTGTAACTTTGAACGGTCACTAAGCAGACTGTTGTAAGTTGAGGACCAACTGTATTCCAAGTCACCAAATGGTGACCAAGTCAGATTCTATTTTCATAAGTATATAAGGGTGAGCTCTTGAAACAGACAAGGAATAATGGATGGAAACTGAACAAGGAGAGATTTAATCTGGAAATAAGGAGAAACTTTCTGACAGAACAATCAACCAATGGAACAGCTTACTCTCGGAAGTTGTGGGAGCGCCATCACTTGAGATGTTCAAGAAGAGATTGGACTGCCATCTGTCAGAAATGGTGTAGGATCTCCTGCTTGGGCGGGGCATTGGACTAGATGATCTATAAGGTCCCTTCCAACTCTGATTATCTGTTATCTAAAATGAAACACAGGTAGTCTTCAACTTATGACCACAATTGGGACCAGAATTCTCATTGCTAAGCAAGGCAGCTGCTAAGTGAGTCACCTACAATTTTATGAGCTTTTTGCCACCATTGTTAAACAAATCACTGCAGTTGTCTAGTGAATCCTACAATCATTAAACAAATCTAACTCCCTCCATTGACTTTGCTTGTCAGAGGCTGGCTGGGAAAGTTGCAAATGGCAATTTCTTGACCCCAGGACATTGCAATCATTGTAAATACATGCAGTTGGCAAGCACCTGAATTTTGATCATGTGACTGTGGGGATGCTGTAACAGCCATAAGTTAAGATAACTTTACTGCCATTTTTTTTTTACTGGGGTCACACTGACACACATTACAAATGAAATTCTGTTGCCTGCTTTCAAAAGTGTACATGTACATAACATACATATAGACATGATATACACATACATGTGTGTATACCTACACCCAGTGGTGGGATTCTTCTGGTTCACACCGGTTCGGGCAAACTGGTTGCTAAATTACAACCACCATCTCCGCTATTAAAGTGGAACCTGGGCACTGTGCTGCAATGGAGAAACAGCAACGGAGCAGCTGGCAGGAGGGAAGGAAGAGGCCGCTTTCCCACTTTCTTCTCCCTGCTCCTCCTCCTGCCCTCGTGCCGGCTGCTTCATTTCCCATTTCTCCGTTGCAGTGAAACACCCAGGATCCACTTTGATAGTGTGTCGGGATGTAATTTAACAATTGTTTTTGTGAGAACTTGGCTTTTCTGGTAAGTGGCAAAACAAAACAAAAAAGAAAGAATGGCCAGGTAAGCTAGAAGCTCCTGGTTCCATTGTGCTGGTGACTTGACAATTCATGTGGCAACTGACATATTGGATGTGCAGAAATCCAGGTGACCACAAGATAACATCATGGAGATACTGGGAGCTCTTGTTATTTTCTGGTATGTAGGGATTGTCCAGTTTGCAACTGAGATAAGGTATATTGCAACAGAATATGATAGAGTCCTAGAATTTTGGTGTATGTGCATCAACATAGAAGCACTCTCAGGCTTCCACTATTAAAATCTGAATTAACCTTTAATTCCAATTTTTCAGCAGTGCATTAAATATTTGGAACATAGGAGAGGGGTACATATGCTGCTCTTCTAATTTCAGTGATTTCATAGACTTATGCTTATGTTATTATTATTATTATTATTTATTCCATTTATATACCGCCCTTCTCCTGAGGGACTCAGGGCGGTGAACAGCTCATCTAAAAACCCCACAAAGAATACAAAAGTTAAAAAATATTAAATTTCAATCGGCTGCTTGATAAAACTAACAAAACCCCACCCACCCCCCTTAAAACCCAATTTAGAATTAATAAAATGGAGACCAAATTAAAACCATCTCAGCCAAGGCCGGCCTGCTCAAAGAGCCAGGTCTTCAACGCGCGCCTGAAGGCCCTCAGGTCCGTGCCGGTACGGAGCTCCGGTGGCAGAGTATTCCAATGTAACAAGCAGTCGCATCTGTACACACAGGAGCTGGATTTATATACCAGCTGAACCATAAGTTTGTTTGCTTTCAGCTTTAAGTTGCTTTGTGTTTTTGTCATGAATGTTCCAAATTCTATTGCTGGGTTTACCATTAATGTGTTATTGTAATTTATTTTATTTTTGCTGTAGGCTGCCTTGAGTTTGAATGAGCATTTTGATTTGCAATCAGAGTTTATAAGCATTGTAGTTAATCATGACTGAAACATGAGGTACAAATCAGATTTTCAATAGCATGGAAAATGCTCTCTGTATGTAGAGTTCATATCACTTTGCATGGGGACAGAGGAAAAATTGCTTTTCTAGGAAATTGTAGAAGATGACCAGGCTGAGCCAGAGGGAGGGGTCAAATGCTTCATCAGTCATGAGTCCCTGCATGCCCATAAGAGCTCTAAGTCCAGCCCACTATGAATTCCTTTGACTCTTATCTACCGCCAAATTGTTTAGGCCATAAGTAGTTCAGATTCTTGTTCTTAACTTGCAATAAAACTTTATACCCATCTGAACTGTGTAGATCTTCTGATTTCCCTGGTGCTTGTCAGAAATGTCCTGGCCTAAAAGCCTGTGCATTGTATCTAAGAAAGGCAGAAAACAGTTTTTAGGGATTAGGAATTTTGGTAACCAACTGTTTATAAATCTAACCAATTAATATTTTCAATGAAATTTAATATACATCAAGACATGTTCCAAATGCCATTTTGAGATGCTGAACACTGGATAAGTGAATAATATGCAAAAGACTTGTGGGAAGTTAGCATCCACCCCTCTCCTAGAAAAATTGAAATAGCCCAGGAAATATTAAAAGACAGAATATTTCTTCTAAAAAGAGTAGAAACTCAAGAAGCAGAAACTCACTCAAGAAAGCAGAAACTCACTCAAGAAAGCAGAAACTCACTCAAGAAAGCAGAAACTCACCCCCACCCTTGTTAATGAGTGGGCCATTAAGGCCTGGGCCAGAATACTTTACATAAGAAGGAACTCCAAGGTGATGGGATTAAGGATGGCCCTCAGGAAATGATAGGATTACCCATCTCACCACATGGCCTGGGAAGATTGCATTAGCCAGCATTCAGGTAAAGCCATGTGGTCCAGACCAAGCCTACAAAGTTAAGACCCCCGCCCCTGGGAGTCTGACAACCAATTAGAATACAAGCTCCAATTCAAATCTCAACAGAGAGTATAAAACCCAGGTACTCTCAGCACCTCAACACTCTTCTTCCTTCTTCCTTTTTTCTTTTTCCCCTTTTCCCTTCTCTTCTCATCTTGAAGCATGTGATCATTCTTCTCTGGAGCTCTAGGCCATGTGGCCCTGTAACCATTAAACCTTCCATGCAGCCTCCATGTTTCCAGTGTCTTTTTTCCCCACTTGGAACTGAACCCAGAAGGATATTTCTTTCAACAATTGGCACCCCAGATGGGACTCCAAGCTAACCTAACCAATGGACCAGGCCCAGGTAAGATTCCCTTGCTAGCAAACAGACCCATTGAGTCTGTGGGTGAGTTTTTCCTGGACCTTGGCCATTTGGAAAAATGGTTTTAAAGGGGTTTTGAGTGTTGAGCTCAAAGGCTGCTTGGAAAGAAGGTGAGTACCTCTAAATTTTAATTTTAAAGCATGGGAAAGTATGGGAAATATGTGTATGTTTGCATGTGTGTGAGAGTGTCCTTCTCCTAAACACAATTGGATCTTGCTTCCTCTGTGCATTTCCTAACCGCAGAAAGACCAAGAGTCTGGAGAGCATGGGGGTTTTGCCAGAGCACAGGACCTTTTGTTAGGGAAAAAGGAAGAGCATGTTTATGAGTGGCTTCATCCTTGGACAGCAGCTGGATTTCATTTCTTTGTTTGGCCTCTAGCCGCCCTCTTGCCTGTTGTTAGCTCTACAGAGCCATGACCATCAGGACAAGAAAAGCAAGGGGGGGCCATCAGAGTGTGGGACCTTCTGTATATAAGAGGAAAAGCCAAGCGGGTTATGATTGAAGGGAGGGAAGGAAAATTTGTCATTTTTTTTTGTCCAGTGTATCCCAAAAGCAAACCCCAGCGTTTTAGGTAAACTTAGGTAGTTTTAGTGTAATTTGGACACTAAATTAGGAGCGCCAGTACTTGCCTGCATAAGAGCAGCAAGTTTTCCTCGGATCTGAGCTCTTCCAGATCTGTAAACGTGGGCTAGGAAGAAAAGAATAGAATAGAGAAAAGTGGAGTACTCGTACTTGTCTGAGGGGGGCAGAGAGTCTCACGGGCTGTTTTTTTTGGGGAAAGGAAAGTAGGCTGCATTGACAGCACACCCCCAGTCCGAAAACCGTGGTGAAGTGAGAGAGATAGAGAGAGAGAAAAGTCTCGGGAATTTTTTTACTAAAAAGGGGAGCGCGCATACTTTGGGAAACACCTAGTTTTTTTATATTTTTGTTCTGAGGTTAAAGAAAAATGTTTGATGCCGTTGCGCCAGGAGCAACGACTAAAGTCTCTTATATTTTTGTTCTGAGGTTTAAGAAAAGTGTTTGATTCTGTTGCGCCAGGAGCAACGACCAAAGTCTCCCCCAGACACCCTTCTTTTATTTCTTCTTCTTGCTCGGATATTGCTTGTGTCTGAAACTGGTTCGCCTAGCTGACTGACCCGACTAAGCCAAAGTGTGAAACCCCACATGTAAGGGGAACATGGGAAGCGGTAGTTCGAGGGTCCTGGATGGAACCCCCCAGGGAGAGCTATTGGAGGCTTGGGATGAGCAGCAGATGCTGACCCTAGCCGGCATGAGCAAGAAAAAGGTAAAATGTATAGGTAGGGATTTGGCTTTGCTGAGGGATACAGGAAGACCAATGTGGTAAATAAAGGTACTTAAAAGGGCAATGTATAAACAGGATCACATGGAATTTTCTTAATTCTTTCTATCTTTCTTTCTTTGTCTTCTATGCAACCACGTGGTTTGTTCCTTAAGATTTATGCCTTCCCCAATTTAACTAAGATATTTATTGTGGGAATGATCAGTGTGTGTGTACACCTCAGACTTTTGTTTTCCTCTCTGTGTCCTTGTTTCTGTGTGTGTGCGTGCGCACGTGTGTGTGTGTCTAAGTCTTTGTGTGTCCTCGAGGTAACTGTTGCAACTGTTAAAAGTGTCTGACCTCTTCAGATATTAATTTTAAATTGTTAAGATTTAAAAACACTGAGAGAAATTGTCTTCTCCCGGTCTGGTCTGGCCAACCAAACTGGATGAGGAACAGAGAAAATTTTCTTTCCTCTCTGTGCTTTTAAGAAAAACCCAAGGTTATTAGTGAATGTTCTAAGTTCATTTACAAGAAAAGTTTCATACTATGTGTTTAAATGATTTTACCTGTTCATTCTTTTTCCTGAAGCTTGTGAATCCAGTTTTTTTTCCTTTCTCATCTGTTGTGTCTCCATTTTGTTGAAATTGATTTATCTTTTTAGTAACTGCAATACTAATGTGTTATTCTTCATCCTCAAACCATGCCTGCAAGCTATCTACCCCCCCACCAAAATCTAATCCTTTTACAATGCCTTTCCTGGTAGAATTACCAGCGAAGGGGGGAGGGGACCCTTGTTCTGTGTCTTCCAGGCCTGCCACATGTGGAAGCAGATGCTGCCCCTAGAGACATTCCATCCATTGGAGCCAGGAATTGAGTTTGGATCCAGCATCCACTGAAAGTCATTACAGCAAACCAGAGTGGGCAGACCTTCCCAAGCCTGACTGACCACCCATACCACCAGGCCAAGCCTATGCCACCCAGAGACGTGAAGGAAAGGACCCTGAGATGGACCAGTAAAAGACTAAAAGACTTTTTTCAATCCCCAGAAGACAGAAAGATTATGGGGGAGGTTGGAAATTCATTGTAACTGAAAATTCATTGTAATGTGAAATCCATTGTTATGTTTTCTTTCTTGCATTATTTATGTTGTAACCAGTTTAATGTACTCATGTAAGGATTGTATTTGAGAGTGACTGGCCCAGCAAGTTCTGAACACCTTGTACTTCTGTCTGGTGGGAGGGAAAATTGTCCACGTTTGTATTATCTGTATTGTAAAACTAGCTGCATACACAGGCACATACAGAGACACACCATTTAGAATTAGAGAGGCTAACCCCTTTCACCTACCTCTACACAAAGCTGCTCCTAGCTTCGTTTTAATGTGTTTTTTTTATTTGTTTTGTTTTTGTTTGCTGCTCTGAGGCACTAAGGCCCAAGCAGTCATATTGCCCTGCTAATTCCATGGGGGAGAAGGTATCTCCCTCAGGCAATTCCTAAAGAGATAGCAGAAAAGAGATCTCCAAACCCGAAGTCCTGACTGTGACTCACAAATAATGCTGCCCAGTTGCCCAGTAAAGCAGGATATGTTGCACTGGTGGTCTCATGAGTAGAAGTCCCAGGGCTCATTGTGTGTAACTTTAAAAATACTAAATAGCCTGGTTGCACACTGGCTAATGTCAATTTGGCCTCACAAACCCTGGAAGCTAAGAGCTAGGCAGGTAGTAACCATAACCTTGGATATGAGCAGCCTGTAATTTAAAGGTTGTGAACATTGTATAGAGGCTTGTGCTTACAACCTGACTGTAAGCTCACAAAACGTATATCAAACATCTGAAAATTATTTGGCATGAATAATTGGATACAGCTAAAAAAAAAAAAAAAAACAGAAGTTTTCCCAGACCTTTATGGTTGAAAGCTTTTGGGAGCCACTGAAGGAATCCTTTTCTGTTGCCTCTTTTTCAATGCCTTTCCTTTGCATCAGAGAAAAAAAAAAATTTTTTTTTAAAAGCACCCATCGAGTTTCCCTGATCTGATCACCTTTTAATCTTTTGTCAAAATTCTCACGTGTTTTCAAAAAAAAAAAAAATGAGGGATTGTGGGAAGTTAGCATCCACCCCTCTCCTAGAAAAATTGAAATAGCCCAGGAAATATTAAAAGACAGAATATTTCTTCTAAAAAGAGTAGAAACTCAAGAAGCAGAAACTCACTCAAGAAAGCAGAAACTCACTCAAGAAAGCAGAAACTCACTCAAGAAAGCAGAAACTCACCCCCACCCTTGTTAATGAGTGGGCCATTAAGGCCTGGGCCAGAATACTTTACATAAGAAGGAACTCCAAGGTGATGGGATTAAGGATGGCCCTCAGGAAATGATAGGATTACCCATCTCACCACATGGCCTGGGAAGATTGCATTAGCCAGCATTCAGGTAAAGCCATGTGGTCCAGACCAAGCCTACAAAGTTAAGACCCCCGCCCCTGGGAGTCTGACAACCAATTAGAATACAAGCTCCAATTCAAATCTCAACAGAGAGTATAAAACCCAGGTACTCTCAGCACCTCAACACTCTTCTTCCTTCTTCCTTTTTTCTTTTTCCCCTTTTCCCTTCTCTTCTCATCTTGAAGCATGTGATCATTCTTCTCTGGAGCTCTAGGCCATGTGGCCCTGTAACCATTAAACCTTCCATGCAGCCTCCATGTTTCCAGTGTCTTTTTTCCCCACTTGGAACTGAACCCAGAAGGATATTTCTTTCAACAGACTCTTGGCAATTTCAAGGGCATCTAGAGGATCTAAAAATTTATTAAAAATAAGTCAAAAACCAACTCTGAAAGTGCTATTCTTTTTAAAATTCATGAGACTATTCAGCCACCTCCAATAGTTCTTTACAACTTACAAAATAACTGAAGATCCCTGGTTTAGAACTTATCAGTGTTTAGTGAACCATACAAATGCTTTCTTTCATCTCATAACTTATTTGTTCTCTGAACTAAATGAAGGAAGTACACCATGGAACCAAATTGATGTACTTCTTTGCTGAGATTCTGTACACCAAAATACATTGCAGAGCTTGAATTTCTATGCCACTATATGCAAACAAGCCCATTGGTCTTAAGCAAAATCTTTTAATGCAGTTGGACTACTTGATATCATAAAGTGAACTCATCTGACATTAATCTGAAGTGCTGCAGGTTTTCTACTACTCTTCTCTGCCCACCTCTGTAAACTGTTTGTGTCCCTGGGCCAATGTGAATGGTGGGGATTGCAAATTCCAGCCTGTCAGGCCCTCCACAGATTCTTCATCTACAATACGCAGCCCACACTACCCTCAATCTATTTTAAAGCCTAAAAACACAAGAATGGTAAAAGACTGGGAGTGGATGCTTCTGCGTGTGAGATGCATGTTGGGGGAGAAACAGGAAATGGACTGGTTTTAACTGTAAAATGCTATTTTCACATCCTTGTTATAGTTGTGTAATATATTCAAGGAAATTGGCCCGACTCTGGTAAAAAAGAAAGAAAGAACCAATGGACCTTTTTGGAGGCACGCCTTATGTTCAATAGCTTGCTGCTCATACCCTTCCGCAAAGATAGATGCTTTCTCATAGTTACAAAGCATTTTTTACAAAGTGTTCTCAATGCAGGCATTAAGGAACAAATATCACAAATGGTTATTGGCTTCAAAGTCCCAAACTGCTGTATAATGTAAGGAATGAACCTAATCCTAGATCCACTGGCCAGTTTTTAAAAAGAAAAAAAAAAAGCCAGGTTTCCAATCTTTGACCTAGCATTACAGGGCAGACTCTGCCATGGTGGAAAGCAAGAAGCAGCTGTAGTCTCCCAGAAGGGGAGAAAGGAATTCTCTACATGGATTCTGCCCTGCATGGAAGAATGTTTTTCTCTGGAGGATGCATATATTGTGTGAATATATGTTTCTCATCTGGCGTTACTGGCTTCTAGAGTTCTGGTTTAGTGGTGTGGTTAATTTTTACAGTCTGGTCTTTATAGTCTTGGCACACCTGTTTAGATGGTCCTAGGCAAGAAAGAAAAAGTAGATTTAATTTCAACATGAGGTATGCCATTCTGGGGAGTGGGAAAGTTGACTTCTGTCCCAAAGTCCTGAATTAAGTACACTGTTTGTTACCTATGATAAATTGGGACCCTCAAAAAACCTAACAGTTTATATGGGTGATTAAAAAGCTTAGATAAAAAGATGAGGAAAAAAGTGTACTTCATGCATTTGGGAGACTTGCCAAGTCTTCCTAAGTATTGATGATGATGATGGTGATTATGATTTTTTAAATATATATTTTTATTTTGAATACAAATAATACATACATAATACATATAAATACAAAAAGGGGAAAAATACAAATATTACAGTGCACACACCCCGAGACCATTTTTTCTTATTTTTCTTCTTCTATAACAACTAAAAGATATACAATATATTCCAATTGTGTCATTATCCCCTCCAAAACAACATATATTCTTGAGTAGCTTTATTCCCTTTGCATTCCACCGACACCGTTTTCATAAAATCCCCCCATATTTCATTATAATGGTTTACTTTAATCATCCCTTTTTTAAATTTAATTTCTGTTGTTAATTTATCATTTGTTGCCATACTCCACATTTCATTCATGATGATGATGGTGATTGCTACCCCTCCAGTTGCTACCTATCCAGTCTGAGTCTTGGTGCTTCTATGGGCCAGATCTTGCTTTCTTATTTGATAGTTGTTTTCTTCCAAATTTGGGGAGGAAGAAGGCAAATGCAGCCAACCAAGGCTCAATCTCTTTAAACAACCACTGGTCAGATACAGATACGATACAGATCAACAGAGTTGGAAGGGACCTTGCAGGTCATCTAGTCCAACCCCCTGCCCAAGCAGGAGACCCTATACCAATGGTGGCTAACCTTTTTGGCTCCTGTGCCAAAAATTGTGCATGCGCTTGCACGCTTGCACTCACATGCCAGCACCCAGAAGGCAATGCATGCCCCCTCCTATGCATACGCATGTAATCCCCACCCACCCACATCGCCCCCTTACCTGCATTGTGCCTCACAGCTGATTTTTGGCCTCCCAAAGGCTTGAGGAAAGCTTCTGCAGGCTGAAAACTAGCCCCATTTTGTCACTTCCGGTATTTTTGGAAAAACAGGGAGTGACGAAACGTGGCTAGTTTTTGGCCTGCAAATCCTGCAGAAGCCTTCCTCAAGCCTTTGGGAGGCCAAAAAAGGCCTCAAGCCGGCTGAAAATCATGTGAAGTGCATGGATGCCCAGTGAGGTAAGTTTGCCTGCAGCTCGTGTGCTGGCACAAATGGCTATGCGTGCCACCTGTGGCACGTGTGCCATAGGTTCACCCTCACGGCCCTATACCATTTGTGCCAGGATATGATAGGACAGCCCAGAAGGAGCCTGATGCATGTAATATGAAAACACTGATATCAGAGTTTGAGTATCTTCTTTGAAGCATTGTTACAGCAAGTCCAGGTTTTTATTTTTATTTATTTTATTTGGAAAATTTATATTGTCAAGGCAGCTTACAGGAAACATTATAAAAGAAAAAAAATAAAAATAAAACATAATAGTAAAATAACAATCTCCCACTCTACCCTGGCTACAACATATATTCATGGCAGCCATTTAATGGGCTCCATTCTGCTCTGGATTCTGCTGACAAAACCAGATCTCTAGGGCCTTCCAAAAAAGTGTCGGGGAGGGCCAATCTAATTTCCGGAGGGATGATATTCCAGAGGGAGACAGCAAACCAAGGAGAAGGCCCTTCTTCTGAATGTATACACCAAATGTATCTCCTTAAGGGATAGCAACCTTCTTTGCCTCTCCATTCTAGTGGGTTGGGTAGATGTGAGTGGCAAGAGACGGTCCCTGAGATAATAGATATATAGCTGTGTATTATCAGCATATTGATGATATCTCAGTCCATGGCAGTGGTGGGATTCAATTTTTTTTACTACCAATTCTGTGGGCATGGCTTGGTGGGCGTGGCAGGGGAAGGATCCTGTAAAATCTCCAGTCAGAGGTGGTATTTGCCGGTTCTCCAAACTACTCAAAATTTCTGCTACTAGTTCTCCAGAACTGGTCAGAACCTGCTGAATTCCACCTCTGGTCCATGGTGATGGATGTTGATCTCATCCAACAGTTTCGTGGAGATGTTGAATAGAAGCGGAGAGAGTACTGAGCCCTGTGGGATCCTGCAAAGCAGTGGGCGAGGGTTGGATTTGGATTTGGTGAAAAGGCAGTTGCCAATTTAGAGACTGACTGCTACATGGGAAAATATATTCCCCATTCTCTTCTCATCTTTCTTCATCCTTGATTAAAATAGAGTCCTTTCAAAGTTTCAAATGTCCCCCAATGAACCTCTGGATCTCTTTTGTCCACCATCCTATTTTACAAAGAAGATATATGCCCGCAAACACTTAATGTATTGGAAATTAGAGCAATCTTAATTTTATTTATTTATTGCATTCCTTTGGGTCTTTCCTCAGTTGAGGAATTTTGTATAAATTGTATAAATACAATTAAGGTTGCTCTAATTTCAAATAACAGAGATAATCCAAGAACAGCACAAAATGGGTGTATATGTTCGTTTATTTATATAATTATTTATTTACTCACTTACTACTTACTTATCAAATGCATTTAGTCTTGTTTCCAAATCTTTTTGTCTGCTTCATCCACACTTCACTTTGGGGGAAGCAAGGTGACTGCAGAGATAGAGGCAGGAGAAACATAAACAGAGCCAATAGCAAATGCCATGCTGGTATAGTTTCCTTCCAACTCAGGAATGGATGGAGAGACCTTCAAAGTAGCAGTCAGAAAAAGTTCTAGGGGTTGTAAGCAGCCAATTTTTCTAGTAGTTTACTCCTATCCCATCATTGCCTTCCATCTTGCAGGTATAAGCAAGTTCTTGCTCTGCTTCCATTGCAGCTAAATAAAGTGGTATTGGTTTCAAAACAAAATGAAAACAGTATTGTGCAGAATGCCACATATTGGCTGAATCCATGCAGTAAGCTGGCATTAGTCTGTGATACAGAGCTTATGATACTGCTTGCATTGGCAGGCAGCCTTTGTGTAGCTGTCCCATAATATGATGCTCTGAAGTAAGAATATCCCATGGCAAATTGACAGTTTCTGTCTTTGCAGAGTCACCAGAAAGAAAATTATGTGTGATTTACCAGATTTACCACTTTTCGCACTCTCCTATCATAGTTTATTAAAAAGTAAAATAATCAGCCAGGTCCAGTTATCAATGATTGAGGTTCAAGGATGAAGCCTGGGTGTGATGCAGGGAAGAAAACTTCATTTTAATCATTGCAGTGATGAAGGAATGCAGTATATATTTTTTTCTATCACATTTCATTGGTCACTAAAATTTACAGAACCATTGCAATATGCAGGATAGGTGGCACTAAAGACCTCAGAACCTAAATTTATTTTAGAAGGCTCTCATTCTGTCAAGCCTTTGATCTCGGTTAAAAGAGGCAAAATCCAACAGAAGGAAAAGCTCAACCAGGATCAAGTATGTGCCACCAATGCCCTCAATTCTGCCACTCTAGAAAGCCTTCCCAGAGGGGAACCTCTAGCATCGCTCAGATTGAAAGGTGTGCTGTTCATCTGGAACCGTGGTGTCACAGTGGTTAGAATGCAGTACTGCGGGTAGACTCTCTGCTCACTCCAGGAGTTCGATTCTGAGAGCTCAAGGTTGACTCAGCCTTCCATGCTTCCCAGATCAGTAAAATGAGGAGCCAGATTGTTGGGAGAAATTGTTCTGACCTAGGCTTTACAAAATCATGAAACAGACTCCTTGTCCTGACAAAAACCCCTTTTATTTGGCTAGTTTGAATTCCTATCATTCACATCCAGCAAAGTCACTACGAACAATCTTTCAAGGGTGAATTGCAACCACAGACCTTATCAGGCTTGGAGAGTTGCCAGGCCGATAGCTTCCAAGCACAACACTGTACAAGGAAATATTTGGCAAGGAGTCTCTGTGAGTCATGAACTCAGATAAACAAATCTTCACATTAATTAAACAAACCAATTTTCTCCTGCAAACACCACTTCCCTTTCACTCCTTTTTATCCCCTATGGGAGGGGCTATTCACCATCCACCTGAATCTTTACTCTCAAGTCGATCCTTGTTCCTTAACTGTTCCCTTCTCCTGGCAGCTCTGCGCATGTGCACACTGGGAACAGGCTCCAGCTGTTCTTCTGCTCCACTGATCTCTGACTCTGAAGGCAGCTGATAACTATCAGACGGCTCTGGCCCCATCTCTGCCTCTGATGCAGAGCACTTGTCAAAGCCTTCCCCAGACTCCAGGACTGGCCATGTTCCTCCCCAAACTCCTCACTGCCTGAGTCTACCACCAGCTCCACTGGCCACCGGTAGACCACAATGGCAATACACTGACTCTATAAACAACTTAGGAAGGGCTGTAAAGTTCTGTGAAGTGGTATAAAAATGTGTCTTCTGTTCTCAACAGTGGGTTTCCGAAGCAGCTTCTGACCGGTGCCGTTCCAACAGGGTCGACTACCTCAAGGCAAAAGACACCCTGGGCATGCGCAAGCTCTCCGTCTCACCTAAGGCCTTTTTTTGGATCCCAGCCAGCACATGCTTTTCATAACAGACCCAGAGGCTGAGCAGTACCTCAAGGGTGGAGGGGAGCCCTTGTTTCCCCTGCCTTCCAGATGTTCACTGTCAGCCTTTTCCTCCCAACTTCCAGGCCTTGTCCCTCTGGTCCTCGGAAAGGGTTTTTTTTTTCTTCTTCTCACTAGGCCTCAGAAACTCTTCCTGTCATGATTACCCTGGCTGGAAGTCAGTGGTGTTTTCCCCTTTCTCCCCCTCCCTCCCCTGCACCAAACATGCAGTACATTCCTTTATGCAGGTTTCCATAGAGTTAAACTGTTCCTATTTTTTTTTTCCCTTAAAGAGGTCAGCAAAAAGTCGTACAATAGGGGTCTCGTGTTCATGAACTGTGAAGGAATTTTTTAAAATTTCCCATGGTGGGGTTGGAGTGCAGCAAAAAAAAAAGAAAGAAAGAATCTTGGGGGGGGAAGACAAATAAAGCAGGCGAGAGACTTGTGGGGTGGGGGTGTCATTTGTAAAGACATGTTGTCTTCCTGATCCCCAGTTAAAACTTGTAATTTCTCCTCCTCTCCCTCCGTGTTTCTTTTTTTCTATTAAAGTTATTTTTTTTTTACTCAGCTTTAATTGCTTCAATCCTACTAAGCTGCCCCTTTTAAAATGAACGATTGTATATATTTCCTTGGCATCGGGAAGTCCCTCGGACTGTAGGTTCATATTATCTAGACAAGCACTCTTTCAGAAGTAAATGCTATTCTTGCATAGGGAAGTACTTTAGGCCCAAAGGGGTTAAGAAGGCCTCCTTCCATTCAGAAACATGCAGGGGTCCCACCGTAGCTGTTCCAGCCTTTAAAAATCTTTCCAGCTTCTTTTTTTTTTTTTTCCCTCCCCTCTCCTTGTAACAAATCTGTACGACTGCCACCAGGACATAAGAAGCGTGTGCCTGTCACAGAAATAGAGTTTACTTTTTCCAAGTTGTTGTAGAGCGGCAGGGTATAAATACAGCTAACTCTGACTTGGACTTTCGCTTAAAATAAGGGGGCGAACTTCCCAAGACTTGGAAAGCCAACAAGGTCCAGATCAGATTGCACACTGAGCAAGGTAGAAAGGAGACCGAGAAAACAGGTGTAGCTGCTTCCTTTGTTTCAGCTCTTCTTTTCTTTTCTTTTTTTTTTAAAGTCAAGTACAGCCACACCCAGACTCGAGTCAATTGTCAGTATTTTCTCCGGAGCTAACCCGAGATGTCCTTTTTCAAACTCTTCATGCGATGGATATGGATATGGATGTTGTCCTGGGACCGCCTTATCTTGTTGCTTCCGCAGCTGCTGCTCAAAAGTGCAGCTTTGCCTCCAATCCGGTATTCTCATGCTGGGATATGTCCAAATGATATGAATCCCAATCTCTGGGTTGACGCGCAGAGTACCTGCGGGAGAGAGTGTGACGCCGACCTGGTGAGTGATGATGCCCTTTCTCTTTCCTCTTCTTCATGCTGAAAGTCACTTATAAATAGATACTGATTGCACGGTTTATTGTAGCAAGAAGAGGCTGTGGGTGTTTTTTCTGGGAACAGAAGAGAGATAATCAGTAGGAGAAAGGGGAGATGGGGAGGACTTCGGGAGCAAAGTAGAACTTGTTAGGGAGAAAGGACCAGGATTTGAAACCTGCAAGGACTTCTGATCTTATAGCTCATACCCAGATCTGATCTTCCTGCTGGGACCTAGGCAGGGGTCACCAGCTTGCCGTGGTTATAACCTCATGCATGAATCAGTCCTTTGAATTTCATCTGGAGCAACACCACAAAAGGTCTGCTTTAATCATAGCAAGGGCAGGATGGTCAAGGGAGAAAAGCCAGCCAGTGCCATGTGAAGTTCTTAGCATGGGGCTTTGCATGACCGTCTCGCTGTGCTGCAGAGCTTCCCCTCTATGCCCATCTTAATTGCCTCAATCTTCCAAGATGCCCCACTCCCCTATGTCCAGCCCCTGCTGCCTCAGAGCTCTTGAAATAGCCAGCCAATCAGTATTGACTTCTTTGAGAGGTGTGGATTTTCTTCCAGGAGGGCAGCCGTGTGCGTTGTCTCACAGGGTAAAGAACTCATCTGCACCTATTTCAAAATCCAACACAGATATTAAAAGGACAGCTTGGCACGTGCTGTTGAATGACGATTCCAAGAGGCAAATGTACTTGAGATGGTAGGTTACATGCTGCTTCTTGAGAAGTTGGCCTTGCTAGCTCAACTTCACCTCTCTATGCTCCTTTGTGCTCTCTCTGCCTCCTGGACCAGCCCAGAAGAATAAAGTTTGCTGTCATTGGCAATGGCTCTTGGAGAAGACTCCTGATGCCACTCCTGATGTGTGAGGCTGATTCAGTGCTAGAAGGAAGGCACGGCCTACTTGACAGGCAAGTGTCAAACAAATAGCAATGCAGGGTGATCAACTATAATTCAATGCAATATGGCAATGGGTAAGAAAGGTATAAATCCAAGGGGGTCACTTTATAAACGAATGACCAAGGATGCATTCTAATCAATTAAAAACTATTGATTTGTAGCTGAACCAAGAAAACACAGAATTGAGTTGCTTTTCCAGCAAGAAAAGAAGATGGTCGCAACTTCAGTGCATATATACAAGGCACTGATGTGAGAAAAAAACCAACACTGAATTCTAGAAAGTCTAAATCAAGCCTTTACAGTGTCATGTCATATCCCCTGCATTTTTGGAAGGTCTCATTATAAAGGATAATGATAGCAGCAACATCTCACCCGGGTTTGAGGTTGGAACCCAGTGGAACCCAGGATCAAATTCTCTGCTTAGTAATGTAAACGTCACCTGTCAGATAAGCCGTGTCATCATTTAGGCAAGTTGTGGTTTCTTTTACTTATGTGTTTTGTTTTGTTCTTCTGATGAAGGGCATTGCTTAACTAGAAAGTGCACCAGCTGGGCAAGGTAAGAATGAACATGTGACTCTGTGATTGGTCGGTTGGTTGACTTGCTTTGGTTACCCACTTCTTTCCCAACCTGATGCTTAGATGCACATCACTTATGTCAGCTGGAACCACTCTTTGCAAAACGACTCCCTCATCACAGATGCCAACAGAAAAGCCACAAAACAGATGGCAGAATGGTGGAGTAAGGGAGGAGTGAAGTTATACCCAGCCAGACAAGCTGGGGAGATGCCACAAGATTTCCACAAAATGAGGCTAGGTGAGAAATGTCCGGAGTAGTTTCAGTACACTGAAATTGAGAGGTGTTCCATTAAAGACATTTCCTTTTACGAGCAGGGAAGATCTAGATTTAGTTATGACTCAACCAGCCTTATACCTGCTCAGCTGGGCCTTGATCAAGCTGTCAAGGAGTAAACTGAGCCTATTTTTGGATGCAGTCCTAAAGGGGTTAGTTGAGACACTGAAAGAAATCAATAAAGCAGTGCATAATACAAAAGCTGCATCCAGACATTCACCTGGACCATGCTTATTGCAGGCTCTGCTGTTTTGCTCCTTGCAAACCATACAGTACATCTTTTGACTGATGAACCAGATTTCCATTAGCTACAAGCAACACATAAAAATATTCATGGCTATGCAATTTTCTTTTAGTTCATTACGAGTTTGTTTTTTTTTGAGTAATTTGTTGGCCGCAAACTATTTATTAAAACCAGTTATGTAATAAAGAAATTGAATAAATGCACCATCAAGACTTCTTTAGAAACTTGAATGTCTTTCAGATATGCTGAGAGATACTGTAATTTACTGGCGGTTCTAGGTATAATCCTTGGAATCTCCAGACAGAACCAGAAAAACAATAAAGGTCTTTTACCGGTTTATGTACTGAGTTAAAATCGGTGAGTAATTTTGGTCTGCAAGAATCCAGATAACAATTGGATGGCAGCAAAGAAACACAAGAATTAACTGCCACATTCTAGTCCACATCCAGATTTCCCAGATGACTTCTAGTATAGGCTATGCCAGGTGAACCAACAGTAGAAGGTAATGTTTTATGATGTTATGTCTCTCATTATTCCTTCTGGGAATTATGAGAGTTATATTCAAGACATTGAGGGGCTTGTGTGTGTGCCAAGTTGCAGAAGGCTGAATTCTGTTCCATCAAAACCAATTCACATTATCCAAGAGTAAAATATAATTTGGATCCTTTGATAAAATGTACCAAAATGAATACATGGCCAATTTTCTATAAAAGCACAGAAATTCAGGTATACCTTCAATAGGATGTAATTTCCAAACTTCTGAATTGTATATGCATTACTTTTGGTGCATTTTGAAAACTTGTTAGAAATCGTGTCTTGGTCTCTTCTACCAAGCTGAATTTGGGGCTCTGCAGAAAACACCCAGGATAAGAGTTAAGAAGCGGCTTTAAAGATGTTGTGGGAGCTTCATCACTGGAAGCTTTCAAGAAGAGACTTGGACTGCTATCTGTCAAAAGTGGTATAGAGACTGCTTGGGCAGGGGTTGGACTAGATGACCCACAAGGTCCCTTGCAACTCTGTTAATCTGTATCTGTAAATTGCAAGGTTGACATATCCTGGCTGATACACTTACAGACTACTAGCACTATTCAGTATGTCCTTTCAGGTTTTTTTCAAAGCTATTTGAATATGGTAAATGTTCAACCTGGCACTTTCTGCATGTGAAACATGTACTCTGGCTTAGCAGATTCCTGAGAATGAGGTCAGATTCTTTTAACATCCAACTGAAGAACTCTAGAACAATTCAGGTATTTGAATACTGTTCAGCATTGTTATCCTGCTTTTCAGTCAGATGTCCACTCACCGTTAAAGTAAAAGACATTCACACATAGTAAATAGAAAGCAGTGATGAGATATGAAAAGATACTCTTTCCCACTCCCTCCAAAACCAAGCTGGCTCCACAAATATTCTGGACAGCAGAAACTTATGAACAACTGTCTGAACATTCTTTCCTGAACCAGTTTTCCAGCTATAGGACTTTTTGATTGTTTGAATCTTCTCAGTCAATACAAAGGAGTTTCTTCCCCTGACCCTTTTTTCCTGCTTTTGCCTCCTGGTTTTTGAAACCAGTACTCATTTTGTAATTCCACAGTATGTATTCTTTTAACCAGGGGTGGGATCCGACAGGGTTCCAGTTTGGTCATGCCTGTAAATCCTCATCAGCATGCTGTGTGCAGAGAATCAGCCTTTCAAAAAGCTCCTTTTTCCTGCTTTTTAAACTGCAGCTGTGCCTCACACAGCAGCTGAAGTTGAAAAAATCAGGAAATAAAGGTCAGGTAAGAGCCCAGGTGGGTGGTGGGCAAAATCATCAGCAGACATAGAACTGGTTCTATGTCTGCTACTCTTCAGAGCTACTGGTTCTACAGAGGTAACAGAACTGGTAAAAACCCACCCCTGCTTTTAACCCCATTGTTGTAAGACTACGTGTAGGGATGGCTATATCTTTATTCTGTTTTTTTTCCTACAATTGTGTTGTGGCTCACCAGCGGCCAGTGAAGCTGGTGGTAGACTCAGGCAGTGAGGAGTTTGGGGAGGAACATGGGCCAGTCCTGGAGTCTGGGGAAGGCTCTGACAAGTGCTCTGCATCGGAGGCAGAGATGGGGCCAGAGCTGTCTGACAGATATCAGCTACCTTCGGAGTCAGAGATCAGTGGGGCAGAAGAACAGCTGGAGCCTGTTGCCAGTATGCGCATGAGCAGAACTGCTAGGAGAAGGGAACAGTTAAGAAACAAGGGTCAACTTGGGAATAAAGGCTCAGGTGGATGGTGAATGGATCCTCCCACAGGGAATAAAGAGAAGTGAAAGGAGAGTAGTGTTTGCAGGAGACAATTAGTTCAGTTCATTAGAGTGAAGATCTGTTCCTGACTTCTTGCCAAGTAATTGCTGCTACAGTGTGACGTTTGGAAGATATTGGTCTGGCAACTCTCCAAGCCTGATAAAAGTCTGTAGTTGTGAAATCTCATGAAAGACCGTTTGCCAGGACTTTGCTGGAGAGGAATTCATTTTAACCTAAATAAAAAGAGGTTTTATTGGGACGAGGAGTCTGCTTCATGATCTTGGGAAGCCTAGGTCAGAACAAATTGGACGGTTTAGAACCTAAAGTCTTGCCCTCCCACATTTAATAAATTTGCAAATTTTTGTCAGTTCCTATAAAAATGAATCCAATAAAAATATCATTTATTTCAACTTTCTTCAAAGGAAACCTCTACAGAACTGATAAAATGATTGTTTTAAAGAGCTAAACTGCCATATTTGGAATCAGAATCACACAGGAGGAGAAACTAGTCCTGGAAAGAGTCTTAATCTTGATGATGGCTACTAGGTGGCTCTGCATTATAGAAGGAAGAGGGCACAGTTCTGAAGGGAAGCTGTCAGTACTGTACAGGTAGTCCTTGACTTATGACCACAATTGAGCCCAACATTTCTGTTATTAAGTGAGACATTTGTTAAGTGATTGTTTGCCCCATTTTTTACCTTTCTTGCCACTGTTGTTAAGTAAATTACTGCAGTTGATAAGTTAGTAACCTGGTTGTTAAGCGAATCTGGTTTCCGCATTGACTTTGTTTGTCAGAAGGCCACAAAACATTAATTTTTGTAGGCCAACCACCAATGGACAAGATTAATTTTTGTTAAGGTTTCTAGAAAATGAATTAAACAGCATTTCAATAATAACAAAGGACATGTGGGAGCTTGTTGCAAGAGCAATAAATAAAATGATCCAGATTTTATAGGCATGACCTAGGAACACAGCAACAGTCATAAATATGCACCAGCTGTCAAGCATCTGAATTTTGAACCCATGATCCTAGGGATGCTGCAAAGGTCATAAGTCACTTTTTTCAATGCATTGTAACTTTGAACAGTCAGCATGTAAACTGTTGTATGTTGAGGACTACCTGTAACTACTTATTGTAGATGTCATTTGGAATGTTGTGGTCTTACATGGAAGAGTTATTATATACTTGAAAAGAATTACAAATCTGTATCATATTTAACAAAAGGAAGCATGCTATCAGCTATCAAGTAATTCTTCAAATATTAATTAATGGAAGACAAGAGGGATTCTTACATTATCAATTACATTTTTGAGATACAATGTTTAAAATATGATACATTGTAAAGGATGCATTTATTTGTACAATGAGGATGATCATATTGCATTGCTGGCTGAAACAAATCTGCCTTATAAGGAATACTAATATTCATGGCACCCACAAGGTGACAAATTTGGGAGAGGGGAGGGCAATAGACATCGTATGAGTCATGATGTCACTGCACAAATAACACACATAAGGTCATTTGTGGCAAACCGCATCATTTGTGTGATTATGTCATTATACATGTGGCATAATTGTGGCTTTTACCTGATGTCTGTGTCAGTATTTTAGTCTTTTGTTGTACTTTTTTTGACAGAGAACAGAAAGTGCTTTTTGAGCTTCCTATGAATTGTTTTTCTCAGCTTCTTCGTTCTATTGCCAAGGAAAACAAAACATGTAACGCAGTTCTATTTCTATTGCTTAGAAACAAGTCCCACCAATTTGAATGACATTTATTCTTTAGTACGTGTGTAGGGTACATATATAAACTTTGGTGAAGTTACTCGACCAATTTATTATAAATACAAAACAATATTTGTGCTTGTGGTATCTCCCCTTACCTTCCAAGTAAGTATTCAAATATTTCTCTGCTTGTTCTAGAATGAAGCCACCAGCCAACTCTTAAAAATCAAAATCAACATTACAAGAAGTTGTGTGCATGACTAAAGAACAAACAAGATGGTCATCCATTATTTCTATTTTATTTATTTTATTTGGTTTGTCAATTGCTTACAAGATAATAGGTATAAGTAAAAACATAGTTATGAATACATGGATACATATAAGAAAAATAAAAGAAACAATAGGACAGGGATGGTAGGCACATTGGTGCGCTTATGCATGCCCCCTACAGACCTGTTAGGAAAGGGGTGAGGTCAATAGTAGTCAGTCTAAGGTTAAAGTTTTGGGGGTTTGGGGAAGAAACCACAGAGTCAGATAGAGTTTTCCAAACATTGACCACTCTGTTGCTGAAGTCATATTTCCTGCAGTCGAGTTTGGTATGGTTAACCTTGAGTTTGTATCTATTCTTTGCTCTTGTGTTGTTATGGTTGAAGCTGAAGTATTCATTGACAGGTAGGATATTGCAATGTATGGTTTTATATACTATACTTAGATCAGACCAAAGGCGACGTAGTTCTAGGTTTTCTAGGTCTAGAATTTCAAGTCTGGTGGCATCAGGTATTCTGCAATGAGTAGACGAGTGGAGAACTCTTCTTGTGAAATATTTCTGGACTTTCTCAACTGTTTTAATATCAGATACATAATGTGGGTTCCAGACTGATAAGCTGTATTCGAGTATTGGTCCATTTACCATTTCGATGTAACTTCATTTCATCTAGCTCTAATGATCAAGGAGATGCAGGCAAAGAAAGTCTTAAGATTGTTGTAGCTCTTCTTGCACCCAATAGGGAAAAAAATCAACATAAATAACACATAGGAGCTTTCTCCATCCACACCAGCCATCTTGCCCTGACTGTCTCTTTCTCTGCTACATCCCTCCATTATGCTGCCTTCATCTCTTCTGCAATCCAGCAGGAGGATAGGTTTGAGCTGCCCTTGGCTACAGCAAAATTAAATGTGCATTTGTCATCTTAATCTGGTGCCATCTAAGGGAGGCCTCGTGGAGTGTAAATCTGCCTCTGCCACCCAGGGAGGGAAGTCAGGTGATTGTTGTGTCTGGCGGTGGCTAGGAATGGAGACAACAGAGGGTAGGATAGAGATGAGCCATGGGGACAGCAAATGTCATGGTGCTATTGCTTCCTGCTAGCTCTAGGGTGGATAGAGATCTCTGTAAAGAAGAAAAAGCCATAACCATCCCTGCCAGCCTTCTACCTCTTCACACATAGAAGTTACTGTACTGCATTATGTCCATAAACTAGAACAGTATTTCTCAACTTTAACAACTTTAAGTGCCTGGACTTTAACTCCCAGAATACCCCAGGCAGTATGGGAAAATTTGGGAGTTAAGATACAGACATCTTAAAATTGCAAGATTGAGAAACACTGGAATAGAGCTTCCTGGACCACTGATATATCCACTTTGATTTGTAATGGTTGAAAGAACAAACAACCTGAGCTATCTGTTCCAGACATTCCTTGGGGAATTTTAACAAACCATGCTAAAGCATATACTGTATATTGCCATTCTTAGCTATCTGGTATTTTGAAATAAAAGTTGCCCTTTTAAATATCATGGCCATACCGGCAAAAGTTGGGTGATGTTGATCTTTCACGAAAGTGAGATCTCTGACATTAACAGAGTTACTGACTTGATGAGGATCCTTATTTACCCACATACATGTTTATTGCATCTGTTTTCTTTTACTGTAGGAGTGTGAGACTTTTGAGAAATGTTGTCCTAACGTTTGTGGAACACGAAGTTGTGTTGCGGCCCGCTATATGGATGTGAGAGGGAAGAAAGGACCTGTCGGGATGCCCAAAGAAGCCACCTGTGACCGATTCATGTGCATCCAGCAAGGTTCAGAGTGTGATATCTGGGATGGGCAGCCTGTCTGCAAATGCAAAGACAGGTGTGAAAAGGAGCCAAGTTTCACATGCGCATCTGATGGGCTCACCTATTACAACAAGTGTTACATGGATGCAGAAGCGTGCACCAAAGGCATCACCCTCAATGTAGTGACTTGTCGCTATCACCTCACCTGGCCAAACACCAGCCCTGTCCCAGCAGAGACTACAGCTCCACCCACAACTGCTTACTTGGAGACTACCATCACAGACATCCTCGTACCTGTTTTAGTCAACAACCCAACCCATCAGGTGGTCTACATAGGAGAGACAGTAAGCTTTCTTTGTGATGTTACCGGTCGGCCTAAACCAGAAATCACTTGGGAGAAGGAGACTGAGAACAAAGAGAAAGTAATTATGAGACCTAACCATGTCCAAGGAAATATTGTTGTCACCAATATTGCCCAACTGGTAATCTATAACACGCAACTACAAGATGCAGGGATTTACACCTGCACAGCCAAAAACGTTGGTGGTGCTTTAAGGGTTGATTTCCCATTGTCAGTCCTCCAAGGAGAAGCTACTTCTCCAGAATCAGTGCAGAATAAAACTCACTTTCCAACCAACGAGTGCCTGAAGCAACCCGACAGTGAAGACTGTGGAGAAGAGCAAGCCAGATGGTATTATGACGCAAAGAAAAACAACTGCTTTACTTTCATTTATGGGAACTGTAATAGCAATCTCAATCATTTTGAGACCTACGAGAGCTGTATGTTGACATGCATGAATGGCCCCATCAACATCTGCAGTATGCCGGCCCTGCAAGGTCACTGCAAAGCCTATGAGCCCCGGTGGGCATACAACAGCTTGATGAAACAATGCCAGTCTTTCATTTACGGAGGTTGTGGAGGCAACGAGAATAATTTTGAAAGCAGAGAGGCCTGTGAAGAATCGTGCCCTTTCCCCTTGGATAGGCATTGTAAAGTTGGCAAGGCTTGCAAACCCCGG
Source organism: Bungarus multicinctus (assembly GCA_023653725.1). Classification (NCBI taxonomy): domain Eukaryota; kingdom Metazoa; phylum Chordata; class Lepidosauria; order Squamata; family Elapidae; genus Bungarus; species Bungarus multicinctus. The sequence continues at coordinate 120,889,086 of CM042834.1, forward strand.
CAAAAACTGGTGACCAGCTTCTGCAAAAGCGATTTTGTGATTCTTGGCCATGTCATGGAGCTGACAGAGGACCAAGATTCTGGCCATGCCCTGGTGACGGTGGAGGAGATTCTGAAGGATGAGAAAATGGGGCTCCAGTTCCTGGGAAGGGAGCCTTTAGAAATCACTTTATTGAACATGAACTGGAGCTGTCCGTGCCCCAACATTACGGCAGCAGAAGGCCTGCTCATCATCATGGGGGATGTCTACAATGGAATGGCTGTATTACAGCCGGATAGTTTTGTTGGGGCCTCAAGTGTCCGACGTGTTCGAAAACTGCGTGAGGTCATCCACAAGAAAACCTGTGAGCTATTAAAAGAGTTCTTAGGACTGCACTAATGCCCTGAGAGTAGCTCACTGGCTTTCCAGATTTGTGTGTTATATAGTGCTAACAAACAATAGGCTTACCCCTTGTGTAATTCTTGTTTGCTGATATATGTTATATATTACATATGAAGGAATGAGTGGTATGTAGCAGAGAGACAGTTGTCTTTTTGACAAATATTTTAAAATAGCAGTAAACAGCCATTAATCTTTAGATTTCTATCTATCTATTGCTCTAGAAATGCCATCTGGTGTTTATCGCTTGCTAAGAATGCGATTTTCATCATATTAAAAAAAAAACTATTTTGTAGTATTTGTCCAGAGCTAAAACTCTTACCCTAATAGCTCTTGTTTGGAATACAGAGATGTTTGTGAAAAGCATTTGAAATGCATCCCACTCTTCAGTATACTGCAAAATAATATGTAAATTATTGCCTATAATCACAATAATTATAGCCGTTATACCAATCCATTATGGCATCTGTTTCTGACTGGAAATGATTTTGAGGCAGGGACTTCATCTTCAGTAGACATTTTTGTAGTAGATTTTTAAACAGTGTGCCCATCTAGTCACATTCCAAATGATCTGTTCTATCAGACGATGAATTTGGAAGCAAAACAACACATTATAATCTCACTGCACTTTCCTACCCAAATAAAACATTGTGCACCACATTAAGTATTAAACATTTTGCACTGCATTGAGGAGCAGCATTAATTTCTCAGCTCCCCACTTTTTTGCTACTTTTAGCTGGGAATTAAGGAAAACTATGGTGTAAGCTTCAAGTAGTCTTAACACAGTTCAAACAATGCTTTCCTTACAAAAATCCAGAATAAAATGGAAAATAACATTTTGTATTCTCACCCTTGTCATTGAACTTCTCCAGTTCTTTCCTTTCTATTCTGCTGTCTCTAAGTATGCAACGCCCACTTGCCAATCTTGTTTGTCTTTCTTATTGACAATTGTTAAGTCTTGGGTATTATGTGGCAGGCCTGTTCAAATACTAAAGTCCCAGAGCACTTTAGTTTCTTCATTTTCTATTATTTTCTCTATTTTGTGGTCCCATCATTTCATGCTTGCGAATAAATGGTTGTTTCTTGCAGATATTCCAATGCAGCATTGTTGCTACTTTGTCATGCCGTTGTTTGTATTCCGTCTGGGTGATCTTCTTGCAGCAGCTGAATAGCGATCCACTGTTTCTTCAGCTTCTTTGCAGAGGTGGTGTTTGCTTTCTGTTGCTGTCTTCTCAATTCTGGCTTCTGATGCATTTGTTCTTAAGGCTTGGTCTTGTGTAGCCAGAATTGGCTCTTCTGGTTCTTGTACATTTTGTTATCTGTTTTGCCTGTTAAGTTTATTTTGGTATATTGCTCAAGTAATACTTTGCCTTGCCATGTCTCTTTTCTGTTCTTCATTTGGTCTTTATTGTAAGTCAGTTTGGCCTCTTCAGTATTCAGTAAATCTTTATGGAGTACCAGCTTCAGTGCATCCACCTCACTGTCCTTCAGATATTCTTCCAATGATGTTGTTTTCTTTTTCAACTGTCTGGTATAGTTGCTACATTCCATCCCACTTGTACTCCTTGGTAAAAAAAAAAAAGAGTCTGTCAGTGTTGCTGTGTCAATGAAGGACATGATTCGTTAACATTGTTTTTCTAGTCTTCCTATCCTATTCTAATTCTGCTTGACCCATTTCATTATTCCACCTATATTTCTAATGACTGAAATTGCCCAAGTGATAATTGCCTTGATGATATTTCCTCAATTGAGTTTGGACTTTATGATCTTCCTCAGTCTCGTAATATATTCACTTCTAACCTTCTTCTTAACTTCAGTGTGCTTGATGTTGTCAGCTTGTATTAAGTATTAATTTTGTAGTGATTTTCTTCATCTAGACTCTTGATGTTATTTCCATAGGGCATCTTGATTCTTTCAGTTTTCATCATTTTTTCCTTTCCATTGTCAGGTAGGTTTTCCCAAATGTTAATTAATCTTCAATTTCATTTCTTTGCAGTATGTTGTTAAATGCTTGGCAATGAATAGGTGTAGACCAGTCAGATATTTGAACCAAAAACTATGCAGTTCATCTTCATCTGATGCTGACCAATTCTTGATCTTCCTTGCCCTTTTCTCCACAATTTCTGTTATTATAACAAGTTCTTTCATTTCAGCTTCTTCTTCTTTTATTCTTATCCACCTTCTTTAGCCAAGCTATGTTCTTGTGGCATTTCTTTGGGTTGTCCATAGCTGTGTCTAAAGTGCCCTTTTTTTTTTGTCAGCTGTTGATTGGTTCATTGTACTGTCTCCAGTGATGGATTGGTAGCAACATTTCTGATTCAACTAAAATTGAAGGTAATGTGCGGTTGAACTTCATATCTACTTATCTTCTTTAATTGTTATTTGTTGCATTATTATTTCCATTGCTTCTTTAATTTTTCTTGTTTCTAGGTGATATTTCTTGGTCAGTTTTTTTTTTTTTTTGCTCTTCTTATTCTTCACCCTTTTTTCTTTTATCTGTTCTCGCTTGCTTGCTTCTAATCTTAGCATGCTGATCTTATTTTCCAGCCTGATTTCCCATGTTGGTGGTCCACCCTTTGACATTTTTTCTTCTTTGTGGAATTTACATCCAAAGTATTCAATAATAACTGCAGCCATGCTGTACATTAATCGGTTTGTTTCTTGCAGTGACCTGGTGTTTGTATTTGATATTATGGAATTGGCATCTTTTAATACTTGTGCTTGCTGTTTCTTTGGAACAAGTTTCAATGCAAGTAACCTTATTTGGTTGTTTTTGTACTGCTCCAGATGCTCGGTGGTTCTTTATTTTGCTTCACCTTTTTAAATTATAGTGTTTTGTTATTTCTGAGGACAAGACAGAGGAGAGGATCTCTGATTTGGGAATGAAAACAATTCAATAGATATGTTGGCTTCCTCTACTGCTGAATGTCATTGTTTGATGATATTAAAGGTATCGCTAGAGGATGTAAAAGCCGTTCCAAATAAAGCTGTCTCTTGCAATTCACCAATGGTGATTCCCCCCACCCCCACCAATACCAATGGTATTCAAATGGTTCTCCAAAAGTTTTTGGATTGCACCCAAGGTACCTATTATTATTGGTACGAACTTTGTTTTCTTTTGCCACAGTCATTCAACTTATATTTGCAGGTCTTTGCATTTATGATTTTCTCCAGTTCTTTCTCTTCTATGCTGCTGTTTCCAGATATTGCAACATCCACTATTCAAACTTGTTTTTCTTATCAACAATTGGTTTTTCTTATCAACAATTGTTAGGTCTGGGGTGTTATTATTTATTCACTGAAGAGCACTTCAGTGTTGAGTTTTGAAAACAATGATTAATCTCATTGTCGGACACAGCGTGTTTATAGGCTTTTACATTTTCCAAATAAACTCACTACTGAGACCAAGACACAGTAGGGTGGATACAGTGCAGGGAGAGAGAGTAGAAAATCAGTTGCAGCTGTTCTTCTCGCTGAAGATGAATTGGGGGACCTTTTCTTCATTAGTTGTTTTCAGCATCACTGGAATGATCTGGCAACTCGGATTTTAGTCCCATTCCCAGCACGTTTCTTTTTCTTGTCTTCATGCCACAATTTTGGCAGCCTCACCCTTCTCTTCTGCAATTCCAGAAACACCATCCTGATGCCCAGTGCAGAAGATAGTGAAGTGAGGCACCATTATTGCAGCTGGATTTTCCATACTCAGACCTAAGATTGGTGGTTGCTGTAAAGATACCAGACCAAGGTTCCAGGTTGCATTAGGATGATCCTTGTGACTGGCAATAGCCCTTGTCTCTTCTTATCTTTATTTCAGGGACACAGGTTCATTGTTGGGAGCCAAGGCTGAAATTTACCAGGACAGCACATTTTGGGATCATTGACAGGATCTTTTTCCAGTCAGTGATCTTTATATTGGAATTGCAATCATGACTGCATGATTGGGATTGCATGATAAAGCAGAAGCCCAGCCCTAAACCATTACTCTGATATCTCTTCCCAACTGTTTGATCTCTACCTCATTTCTGATGGTCTTTTTTAATTATTAGAAATTTTGCTTTTAGGCTAACAAGCCAGTAGAATTGACCTATCAACACTGTATGATTGATGAGGCTCAGGCTTTTAGCATGAGCACATGGCTAAGCGCCAAGGGAAACCCTTTGCAAATTACCACAGCACAGACATGCCTTGACGTTGTTTTGCTTTTTTTCTGATAGATCCCTGTGACATTGCTTTGATCTTGTCCTCATCTTTAAACAGGGCAACCTTAAGTCACCCTTGGCCTTTAGCTGTGATGCTGTTAAAAGAGTGTTTTCTCTGAAGCCCAGAGCACCCACAAACAGTTGCAAAGAGTGAATGCATTTTGCCACTAATTCTGTCAGAGGAGAAGTCAGACAATATCAACTGGGTATTACTTGACCATTTCTGGCCAAAGCAGATGGTTTCTTTTCCTCTGATTCCTGGATGGTCTCCTCTGCTATTCATCAGCTCTTCATCTCTTCCCCTCTCTCCCCTTCACTTCCAGCAGTCCCAGCCTCCTCTTTCAGCACCTCAGCCCTGAAGCCACTATGAGGTGCCCTCCTGGCTCAATCAGCTGTGTTCAGGAGAAAGACCAAGCAGTGGGTGAGCTCCATGCAGAGGGAACTAGGCTTGGCTAGTTTGTTTGTTTTTAGTGTAGCTACTAACGGCAGTGGTGTTGCTGGAAAAGAGGAGGAAAAGGGATAGGATGGGAAGGAAGGAAGGAAGGAAGGAAGGAAGGAAGGAAGGAAGGAAGGAAGGAAGGAAGGAAGGAAGGAAGGAAGGAAGGAAGCTATCCAACAGTGTCAAGCAAGCAGGAAGGGTTGGCTTCCAAACAGAAGGTTTACCACCTTCCCCCTGCCCCTTAAATAAAACTAAGTGAAGTTGAGTGAGCTTTCCTCTTTTTAGCCATGAGTGAGTAAGTCAGTGAGACCAAGCTCCTTGAATGAGGAGGGAACAAAGACTTTGCTCAAAGATGAAATTGTGCAACCTTGACATAATGCTCAAATGGGGCCCTTTCCTCACTTTTCTGGAGAATATTTTAATGCTTTGCATGTTAATGGTTACTGTGTATGTGTGTGTGTGTGAGAGAGAGAGAGAAAGAGACAGGGAGACAGAGAGAGACAGAGACAGAGAGAGACAGAGACACAAAGAGAGAGAGAGAGAGAGACTCAGTTCATAGCCATGGATACAAAGCACATTTGAGCAAAGCTTTCATGAGCCTTCAGAGAAAGGTCTTCACTGTTCAAAGACATCCCATCTGCCCTGTTCCAGCTTCACCTCAGCAAAAATTCCCTGGTAGCATCTGGAGTAAAATCAGATGATAATTCAATCATTTTGCTTTACATAATTTGCAGGGACATCATTGGCATGATGGGGATGGGCATTGATTCAGCACATTTTATATTAGCTTTCTGCCTACTCAAGGAGGAATGGAAAACACAGCCTCCTTTTGGAGAATGGTTTCACACACGGTCTATGGCAGAGATCTCTAAATTTGGCAACTTTAAGACTTGTGGATTTCAATTCCCAGAATTCCCCAACCAGCCATTCTGGTTGAAGTTCACAAATCTTAAAGTTACCAGATTTGAAGACCCTGATTTATGGCATCCTTTATAGAACTGAGCTCAGCTAAGCGAGAGGAGAAATTTTGAAGGTTCGCTTTGAAAGTCCTGGATGAAAGAAAACTCAACTCCTAGGGGGGAAAGGAAGAAAAAGAACGGGGTTCCCTTAAAAAAAAAAGGAAGGGAGTGGTCAGGAAAGAAAAAAGCTGAAAACTTTTGTAATTTTTGAGATTTATTGTACATATCCCACTTTATTTTGCTCAATAAATGAAGTAAAGCAGTTGGGTGTTTTTTTTTTTTTTTGCAAATGACTTTTTCATAGGCTTATATTCTTTAGATAATTTATAATGAGGCAACTGGAAAATGGTGATTTTAGCAAACTTGACTAAAGCAACATTTACATGCGAAATGTATATTTTTGATATATGTTATGCAGTACATCCAATCTTGCAAATGAACTTCTGCAGTTGCCTTACATCTTAAGAGATCTGTTCTATATCTTATGAATATATAAATCAATGGCATGATAAGCAAATTTTACATATTTCATTTTGGGAACATTCATGATGGGATGAAAGCTACCAAATGTATGACTGATTTATCAGCTGCCAACTCAAGGTCAAACTGCTTGCTTTGCATGGGGAAAGTAAGTTGTTATGTAAGGATGGATAGTTTACTAAGGATTATCCTAAGACAAGGGTGGGCATCTATGGCACTTTTACAACCTATGGACTTCAACTCCCAGAATTCCTGAGCCAGCAGGACTCAGCATGGTTGGTTCAAGAATTCTGGGAGTTGAAGTCCACAAGGCATAAAGGGACCATACTTGCTCACCCCTGCCCTAAGCAAAGCATAAACATGCCTTATAATTATTCTATATTCTCATGATGTTGTCTTTATCTCATCTCCAGCCCCAACCAAGGCAGCTTAAAGTCAATTTTACCAGGTCCACTTATAAAATAATGTTTTCTTGTCCCATCACAATTTATTCACTGAATGTGATCTGAGAGGTTTTTCTGAAAATGTGGTTAATGACTCTGGAACTGCCCAGATCCTGCAGGCTTTTGGTTGCTGTGGTTACACACTTCCTCCCTTCCAGATGCAAGGGTCACCTTCCCTCCCCCATCCCCAACTCCCATGGTCAATTTGGTCTGGGCTGCTGCCTGTTAAAACCTGCCTGTTTTAATAGCTGACTGGTACTTCCCAAAGTAGTTATCAGATTTGGCACACTAGATCCATGTTCAGAAGGAGCTTGACTGATAGATCCCAGACACAAGCACTCTGCATTTTGATCTGATATGTGGACAATTTGATAGGAAGCAAAATGTGTTGTTCCAAACACTATGCTCAACCCATTCAATTCAAGGATTGGTAGCCTGGTGCATGTTTCATGGAAGGGGAAACAAAGCTGAGAGAATCCACTGATTTCTTTCCTTAACTTAGTCCCAATTAAACAATAAAATTAGCATCTTTTACCTTGTTCATGTCATAGTACTCAGCTTAGCAATAAGGGTAGCAAATTTTGCACTGGCCTAATTTTCTACTGCTTAAGAACCGGAAGATAGCTATTTCACGCATCCACCTGGTTGTGTGTCCACAGTGGGAAAATAATTCCATGGTTAAGCAATTGCTTTAATTATGTAAGCTTTTAAAAATGTAACCAGGGATTTTCCTTCCCCCTCTTTGAAATCATCCCCAAACAAGCATAAGAATAAATTAGTTTGGTCCACTCTAGTGGCAGTAAGAGATAGCAATGCTTTATTACAGTCATTGACCAGTTCAAAAAATAAAATGGAAAAAAAAATTGAGATAGCAAATAAAAATCATAGTCAAATATAATTATAACATTGGAAAGATCAAAGTACAGCCTACTTTATAAATACTGTAGTTAAATAAAACTCGGCCATATTAAGAAAAATAAAGTAACAGCAATCAGATAATAGCAACTGCAAATAAAATCGTGCCAGGGGATAAGGAAAACCGACTGGACAGGGTGAAAAATGATGGCAGAACTGGTAGAAAAGAACTCATTACCTCTGCGTTAAAATAAGTCATATGCTGCTGCTACCAAGAATACTATAATAACTAAAAAGAAAGCTCTCCCCCTTGGTTGCACCAAATGCTTTTAATATAGGTCTCCACTCCTAGGTTTAAAAATTAAAAATAAAAAGGTTGCCAATCCTTCTTCCTCCATGGAATGGAATGGAAACAATTCAAGGGCCCAAGTTGGGTGCAGAGCCAACCCAGACTACCACCCGCACCCAGAGCACCTGTCACTACCACCCAGGCACTGGCTGGGAATTACAGGACATTTTCTGGAGGGATTTTGCTGCTTCTTCATGCTTTCCAGTAAAAAAGGTTCCCTCTGTTGCTGGAAGACTGCAATAGCACAGAGGTGCAGAGAGAGGCCTCCAGTTTTCTCGCCCTTCCATTCATCAGAGGAGGAACCATAATGGACCCCTTCAGATGGCAAAGCCCTCCTTCGCCCAGCTGCTTGACTTGCTGAGCTGTTCATCCCTGCTGAGCATAAGGGCCCTTTGTCTTAGCATTCAGGGGACGGGGAAGGTTTCAACATAAACTTGCTGATTTAAAGATGGGGGCATGGAAGGGGGAGAAGAAGTCCTCAGAAAAGGATACGCCTTCCAAACATTTTGCACAATTTGAAATTCTCCTGATTGTGTTTTGCTTCGTGTGTGGGGGGTGGAGGTGGGGGTAGGGAGTCTCGCAGAGCCTCAGGGCAGAATATAATAAGGGGTGTTTTTCCTTCTACTGTGCATTGTTTTCCTTCATTTCTACCCAGTCCTGGCAACATTTAATAGCACAAAAGTAAAGTTAATTGGAGAAGGCAAACATTAGTGGGAGTTAAACAGCAGACAGACAGCAGCAACAAAGCTCAGCACTATTTTGGTGGGAGAGCCAAGATGCGAAAGCAGAATAACAGAGTTAGAAGGGACCTTGGAGGTCTTCTAGTCCAACCCCAACTGCTCAGACAGGAAACCCCATCTCATTTCAGACAAATGGTTGTCCAAAGCAATCCATGTCTGGGAAATCCATCTGACCAATTTCATAGGAACCAAACATTGCCAAATGGATAAACCTTGGCTTAACCTCACAGAGGCAGTGGCAAACCAATTGTTTTGAGACGGCTGTATTTTCACAGCTCTCCAGACACGGATACAGCTGAACTTGTGCACTTCACTGGGCAGGGAATGCCAGGGTGATTACTGTAAAACAAACCTCAGCCATGTTGGGTAATCAGATAGCTGCCTTTATTGCCATGCTCCATACTAACAGATCCCTTAATGTTGTAGATCTTCTTGAATACGGATAATGTTGAAGATCTCCTTGAATAGAGACATGGGTCCTGCAATGATACCAAGGCACGCATCTTCTCCTCTTCCCCAGCAAGGGGAAAGAACCACCTCATAGCATCTTGAAACTCATTGAAAATGGCTGCCAAGTTCCTACTTGGAAAGCCATCCTCCTTCTCCCTTCCCCAAGGAAGGAAGATTATTTTAAAAGTAACCCAATGCCTGTCCTTTAAAAGCTGGTCAGGTGTTTTGAAGGTAGGACATTGCTCTTTGGATGGGAGAGGAGGAAAGCAAAAGAAATTGCAAACCACAATATTTGGCAAGCGGTCATCTAGACTTCATAACGAGGCAGAGAAGACACTGCAAGAACACGGTATGAGCAATGGGGGAACAGTGAGAAATGTCCCTAGGGGAAAAAAGATCAGTAAAAGACCACTCTCAGAAGAAGGGGGAAAATGCTGTGAAATATCCAGGCCTTTGAAAAATAGCGGGAAAAGTCAGGCTTTCTGTGTAGGAAAAGGCTCTACAAGGACACAGAAATACTAGACAATAGACAACACAGTGGGCTCTTTCTTATGGCCATGTTATTGCGCATTCCTCTGGTCTTGTGCCTCCTTACTGCCAAGCCCTGCTCTGCCTCAGCAACAAGGCCAGTGCCTCACAGCTTTAATGCAAGATTTCAGGACAAGATTTTGGGAGTTCCTCTGGCTTCGTCTCCCCTTTGAAAAGCGATGGAGCAAGTTTGGTGACTATCAATGAGGACCTAGAATGAAGATTGCCGCTGTGCTAGTAATGGGTCACTTGGGTTTGATCTGAACATGCATCTTTTAATCCAGAGGTTCCCCCAACCTCCCAGCCATGGTCCATGAGCCATTCAGAACCGGGCTGCAAAAGCAGTGGGTGAGAACATATGAACGTGCAGGCATCTCCATTTGCACGAGCAATGGGTGAGCACATGCACGTGTGTTCCATTTGCACAAACACACACTTGCTGGCCACCTGCACAGAACCATCCCCTCTCCCACCACCACCATTCCGTCAATCCACAAAGCTGGAAAGGTTGGAAATTCTGTGTTAATTCACTGGAAGCCCAACAAGCTGACAGGTTTATAGGACAGAGTAAAATGTTGAGCAGACTTCTCTGCTACTGCATGTCGTCAGGGAATATATGCATCTGTTATTTGAGGACAGTTGCATAGGGGTTGCCTTTATATTTCTGCAAATGTAACATTCTGGCTAGGGGGCACTCAAACAGCAAAGCACAAAACAGGAAGTCAGCTCAACCAATGTTGTGGTTAGCCGGCAGCAGGTGCAGACAGCTGAGGAGAGCGAGGACTCAGATGAGGGGCCAGAACCATTAGGGAGTGGACTGCTGCCTTCAGAGTTTGTGGGGGCTGACAGCAGTGATGAGGTTCCCGAGGAGCCTGTGTGCGCGCACGCAGGATTGCTCACAGGAAAGAGCAGTTGCAACAGCATGGGTGACTCGGGAGTAAGGCTGCAAGGTAATGGCCCCTCCTTCAAGAAGATAAAAGCCAGCTGTGAAACAAATGTTCTTTGCAGGAAGCAAAGACATTTTGAAACTCAGCCTCGTGGACATTACAGTATCTTAAGTTGGTATTTGAAGACTTTTGTGTTGTGTAATATTTCTTATCTGTGATTCTTGGCAGTCTCGTACAGTTTTGGCAAGTTTTGTGCTTATCAAAGTTAATTAATTTGCAGCAGCCTTTTAACCAGGGATTCGTAAGACTCATTAAAAGGTTTCTGTTCCTTTTGGTTATTGTTTGTCCTATTGGAAAGGGATTTGGGTCAGAACAACCAATCAGTGCATGCAGTTAGGATTTGAGAGCTGTGCACGTTGGCCCATCTGCAGCCATCTGCAACCTATACTTACCCATCAACCTCTTTGCAACATAGATACATGGTGATGCCTATGGGCAGTTGCAAGCAGCTCTAAATCAATCCTAAGAGTATGTGATGCAGTGGGTGCACATTCAGTCTCATAGTACATCAAGGGAGCTCTGTCCTCCCTCTTCATCCTTTGTCCTTCTTCACCTAACCTATCAGCCTGGAGTTTTTGGTAATCTTCTGAAAGTAAAATAGCCCTGGAAAAGAGGGACCAAATGGGATGGGTTAGAAGTAGGACCAGGTGGTCAATAGGAGCTGGGCAGGAGCCAGTATCAGCACGAGCATTTTCGCAGAAGTAGTATAGATGTTTATAAGGTGCCATTTGTGCCAGGAAAAGAGGAAAATACTCCTTCTTAATGGTGCCTTTTTCCTAAACTCCTCATGACACAAAAGCATCGTGCAATTATTTAATATTGCTTTCCAAAGCAGTCTATAGTTGTTAATTAACTATCCTATTCTTCAAATTATCTTATCGGGATCAGAGGAAACAGAGGAAGCAAAAGGAAAAAACCAAATAAATATTCTAAATAGGAAGCTATTACTAAGTCATGCTTTAAAGAGAGAAAAACCCCTGTTTTAGCTTATGAATATAAATAGTGGTGAGATAAGAAAATAGTCAGGCTAATACATCCCTTGGCTGCCTTTAAAATGCCCATTAGAATCATTTACAACTATGACTAAATTTATCTCCATGTGTGTTTTTTGTTGTGCTCCTGATTCAACTCAACATTGGCATGACCTCATGATCTTCTTTGTCTTCAGCAGTTAAGCCTACTAACTTCTGCAGTTCACCAGGAAACACACAAATGCACAGTTCTCTCCAGAAGAAGGACTAGAAGCTGTGGGAGCTGGTCATTTTCCCATTGATGGAAAATCTGATCTCCTCATATCTGCCAATTCTCTCTTCCCTCTCCAGAAAGGGAGCTGTGAGGAAACATTTTGTGCTTTTGAAACTGCACAGAGGATGGCTTGCTGATTCTGCAGCAACTCCCATTGCAAACATGAAGTTTTCACAAGACCCAAATGAAGCAGTTCACAGCTGGGGGTGAGACTGTTTGGATGATTTTATTTATTTATTTATTTTTTGCATTTTCCTAAGCTCAAGTAAAGAATGCCCTGCCTCCCTCTTTGGCTTTTTCTGGGTTTTGAGATAGGTGGTAAGGAGAGCTGAGAGGTCAGCTTGCATGCAATGCTGAGAATTGAAGTCCCTACAGCTAATAATGTCAAAACCTGGAACAAAGATTTGCGCACTTTGCAAATAATGCAACAATTCTGCAAACCTCTCTGCCATTTGTGAAAATACTTTCTCTCCTCCCCCCCAGGTTTCTGCCCAAGCTTGCAAAAAAAAAGGGGGGGATGCATCTGCTTTAATAGCTGCATTATGCATTGCCTCCTTCAGGGAAATGTGCTTTTTGAAAGCTTGCACAGAGCCCTGTAAAAAAAAAAAGGCCGCATTAATGAGTAGCAGAGAAGGATGATCAAGTCTTGCAGAAACCAATTTAAAAAATGTCTATTACATATCAAACTGGGAGAACCTAGAGGTGGCTTAATGTTTTTTTTCAATCAGCAAGTAAGTGCAGTAAAGTTTCTTTCCTAATGACTCATAGTCTTTGTGGTGAGACACTTCCAGTTACAGATACTCTTGGGTCATTTCCACTAGCCTGGGATAGCTCAGGGTTCTGTCTGGCTTGGCTAGAAGTCCATCTGAATCTATCAAGGTAAGCCTGTCCAAGGCGGTCGGAGAATGCAAAGTTGGAGAAAGCTGAGTAGAGAAATTTGGAGGGTTGCTGCTAGATTGGGATGAGTAAACCTATAGCTGCAAACGATAAGCAAGAAGCAAAAGTTATTCACAGGGGTAAAATGCCAGGGGTAAAAAAAGGTGCACATGAAGATTAGCAATAGAAATAGCACTTAGACTTATATACCGCTTTACAGCCCTCTCTAAGTAGTTTTACAGAGTCAGCATATTGCCCCCAACAATTTGGGCCTTCATTTTACTGACCTTGGAAGGCTGAGTCAACCTTGAGCTTGGTGAGATTTGAACTGCCAGATGGCAGGCAGGCAGCAGAAGTAGCCTCTGCAGTACTGCACTCTAACCACTGCGCCCCCGTGGTTCATAGATTGTGCATTTATCTGGAGTCATTTCCAGAAGTAACAAGGTTAATCTCCCAGCTTGGCAAAAGCTACATGCCATGCATGGCCAACAGACACTGCTATGGACTCTGTATGAAGACCCAGAAATTTTCAAAGGCAGGCAAGAGAATGTTCTCTAGTTGGTATGCCCTGCGTCTTTGAATTAAGAGTGGTTCAGGAGTGTGAATTGTTTAAGCATTCCAAATATCGGAGAGATCTTAACCTGTATCTCTCCTTCAGATCCTTTCTATTTTCTCAACATTCCACTGTTTTATATAGAATAGAATAGAAAAGAAGCTGGAAAGGACCTTGGAGGTCATCTAGTCCAGCCCCCTGCTCAAGCAGGAGACCCTATACCATTTCAGACAAGTGACTGTCCAGGCTCTTCTTAAAAACCTCCAGTGATGAAGTGCCAACGATTTCTGAAGTCAACCTGTTCCACTGGGTGTTTTCACTGTAAGGAAGTTTCTCCTTAATTCCAGATTGCTTCTCTCCTTGATTAGTTTCCAACCATTGTTTCTTGTCATGCCCTCTGGTGCTTTGGACAATAATTTGACCCCCTCTTCTTTATGGCAATCCCTCAAATATTGGAATACTGCCACCCCTAGTTCTTTTTCTTAGACTAGCCAAACCCAAATCCTGCAACTTCATATGTTTTAGCCTCCAGGACTTTAAGCATCTTAGTTGCTCTTCTCTGAACTTTTTTCCAAAGTCTCAACATCTTTTTTGTTAGTGTGGTGACCAAAATCGGTTGCAGTATTCCAGGTGTGGCCCAGAGGGGGTATTCAGCAGGTTCTGACCAGTTCTGGAAAACCGGTAGCGGAAATTCTGAGTAGTTCGGAGAACCGGCAAATACCACCTCTGACTGGTCCCACCCCCATCTATTCTCTGCCTCCCAGCTGATTGGCTGGGTCTTCTTTTGTTGCTATTTCTCCCTGCACAGGAGAACAGAGCTGGAAAGCAGGTTAGTGGGGTGGGAAAGGAATGGAGATTTTGCAGCATCCTTCCCCTGCCACACCTACCAAGCCACGCCTACAGAACCAGTAGTAAAAAAAATTGAATCCCACCATTGGTGTGGTCTTACTAGGGTTTTGTAAAGCAGTACTAATCTTCACATGATCTTGATTGTATGCCTCTGTTTAAACAATCCAGGACCGTATTAGCTTTTTTGGCTGCTGCCACACACTGCTGGCTCACATTCAAGTGATCATCCAGTAAGACTCCAAGATTCCTCTCACAGTTACTGTTTTTGAGCCAGTTTTCTCTTAATTGGTACTATATTTTGGTAATTAGATCTATGTCTTGCACACAGGCCTCATCCAGACATATATAGTGCTCCTCAGCCAGTAACTGGGTCATTCGTTCTGAGCTACTTCTATTCATATACAGGACAGCACAGCATATTATGGGTGTTAAAGCAAACTTTCTCAACCTGGCTGCCTCCAGACATACTAAAACACGAATCTCAAAACTCTGTGCCAACTCAGCCTTTGCATATGATTTGAAACACTTCAGATTTTGACAACCAAAGGCATTCGATCAGAGGTGGTATTCAGCAGGTTCTAACCAGTTCTGGGGAACCAGTAGCAGAAATTTTGAGTAGTTCGGAGAACTGGCAAATACCACCTTTGACTGGAGATTTTACAGTATCCTTCCCCTGCCACGCCCACCAAGCCACGCCCACAGAATCGGTAGTAAAAAATTTTGAATCCCACCACTGCATTGGATGTCATATGCCTAAAAGGTGGAGTAGCATCTGCAGTTCCATCACCTTCACCAATTTCAGACCTGAATACATTATAAAGCAATTCTTTCTCAAACTTGACAACTTTAAGATGTGTGGATTTCAACTCCCAGAATTCCCCGCTAGCATTTTATCTACCTATTATTTATAGCTTAGACTTAGAGGCTGTTGCAAGTGCTTTGGGAAAATCCATTGTAGCTTTTGGCATCATTGTTTTTGCTTTTTCAAGTGCCTTTTCTCTTCAGGCGAGGCAGGGCATGAAAAGAGCCAAGGGCACTTTGGAATGCCAACATTTCCAAGATGCAGGATAATTTATTAAAAATACTTTCCCATTCCACAGATACACTGCAAATTTTGCTTCTACCAATGGGTGCCAAAAAATATTCCTGGGATTATATCAAATGCATGGCTTTCTCTGGCTGAATTCTTTGTTTCTCAGAAGTCTATCTGCTATCCAGGAGTACTGGCTTTTTTGCCATTTTTGTTGTTGTTGTTGTTTGGGCAAAGGGTTTGTCATTTGAACAGTGGCAGGTTAACAGAATATTAAGCTGGTTTTTTAATTTATTGGCATTATTATTTGGGAGGTTCATTACTGCTGAAACTACTTTATTTAAATTATTTACTAGCTATTTTTAAAATAAAAATCCCAAGCAGTTCAAGGGGATAAAACAATAAAATTCCCACCGAATTTCATACACATTGTGTACATATATATAGATACATATCCAAATAAAAATATATTAATTCTTGTAACAAGCAAGATATCTTGGCAGGCATTTGAAATAATCTTAGCAACAATAAGAAATAAGTTTGTCAGACCTGATTTCTATCAATTTATCTGTGTGTAAGTGTTCTGTCTAGTTCATGCATTTGAATCTGCATTTGTTTGAAAAAGTCTATACAATTCTTAAATTCCCTCTGTATCCTAGCTCATGTGGCCAATAATCATTCTGTTCTGTTCTGTTCTGTTCTGTTCTGTTCTGTTCTATTCTATTCTTATTCTTATTCCTATTCCATTCTTTATTCTTTCAAGCATTTCCCCTGACACGCACAATTGGATGCACTTCTTTTCTTATTAAATTCTAAAAAATCGTTTCCTGAACCTGGCATCCTCTTTTGATCAATGGAATAAATACCAACCCTGCTTGTTGATTCAGGACAAGGATATAAAGAAGACTTGCAAAAATTGAGCACAGTGGATTTAATATTCCAACACAGGTTCCACATGAATAAGCTTGGCTGTTAAACATCAGTTTGTTTTATGTCTCCTTCAAACAAACCTGCACTGGCCACAATTAAAAGATAAAGTGGCATGATCAAAAGGGAAATAAAGTTAAGTGATCAACACTTAATGTGCAGCTTTGTAACTGAAGGTGGCATCCCTTAGGAGGTAGGAGTATAAGAACATATGTTCCATCTACTGTAGGTCTCTTGACTTCAGCTTAGCCAGTAAGGCCAGTGCAACTGCAGATTGAAGGAACTCTAGTCCTAAATAAGTGGGGTACCCTAGATTGCCTGCCCCAATCTCTAATAAAGGTGAGGATCTTTTGGTCTGACCAGGGCTTATTCTTTAGCTCAAAACTAAAAGGTCATTTTGGCAGTGGTTCTGCTTTCCCATTTTGTTTCAATTGAGTTTCTGAACATTTTGTTACCAGATGAGGTAACAACATCAACTGTTCTGACCCAACCACGTTTCCAAAGAGCAAACATAGACAAAGGCAGCAGCCCCCACCTTTTAAGGTTTAATAATGAATTCTGTTCCTTTACAGATAAAAGGCTGTTTTCCACTAATTAGCTCAGACAAGAAAGAGTCTTGCCAAGGTGTTCGTCAATGCTGCAAAAAACCCAGAGATAAGAACTAATTTACAAGGTTCTCCAAACATGAACTAAGATGTCCACAAGTTGAGCTTCAGAGCTTCTTTGCTTTCTTCAAAGAATGCTTTTTCAAACCTGGTTTTTATCCTCTTGAGGGAGGGGCCATTACCTTGCAGTCTTATTCCCGAGTCGCCTGTGCTGCTGTAATTGTTCTTTCCTCCGAGTAATCCTTCGTGCACATGCACTTGGCACAGGCTCCTCGGGAACCTCCTCATCACTGCTGCCAGCCCCCACAATCTCTGAAGGCAGCAGTCCACTCCCTGATGGTCCTGGCCCCTCATCAGAGTCATCGCTCTCCTCAGCCATCTGCACCTGCTGCCGACTAACCACAACACCAGCAGAATTTTCTTGTCCTATTCCTCTTTAGCTTACAAATGTCTTGTGTACCAGTGAGGTCAGTTGGTTGTCTTGCCTCATGACCAGTGGTGGGATTCAAAATTTTTTACTATCAGTTCTGTGGGCATGACTTGGTTGGTGTGGTGTAGCTTGGTGGGCATGGCAGGGGAAGGATACTGCAAAATCCCCATTCCCTCCCCACTCCTGGGGGAAGGTCACTGCAAAATTCCATTTCCTCCCTACCCTTCTAACCTGCTTTCCAGCTCGGTTCTCCTGTGCAGGGCAACAAAAGAAGATCCAGCCTATCAGCTGGGGCTTGGGAGGTAGAGAATAGATGGGGGCGGGGTCAGTCAGGGCTGATATTTGTCGGTTCTCTGAACTACTCAAAATTTCCGCTACCGGTTCTCCAAAACTGGTCAGAACCTGCTGAATATCCCACCTCTGCTGCTGATGTTACCTGGTCTGGTAACGAAACGTTCAGAAACTAAATTGAAACAAGCTTGGAGAGCAGAACCACTGCTAAAATCTAAAAGCCGAGCTACAAGCATTTCCTATGATTTCAGAACTAAAAGGTCATCTTAACCACATCATGTTTGCTCTGGACCACCACCAAGGCTGATTCTGTATGTGAGGAATGGCAAAGCCTACCAACCACTTGGATTGTGCTTCCTATTTACAGATAGTTCTCAACTTACAACCATTCATTTAATGATCATTCAAAGTTACAACCCCACTGAAAAAAAGTGAGTTAAAAAACCAGTTCTCTCTCCTATGACCATTGCAGTATCTCCACAGGTTCTTGACAATAGTCATGTGTTTGCAACAGTTCCAGTGTCCCAGGATCCTAGGATGGTCATTGGCAACTTTCCTAGGGGGCTTCAGACAAGCAAAGTCAACGGAGGAAGTCAGATTCACTTAATAACTGCAAGATTTACTTAAAAATTGTCATGATCCCCTTAACAACCATGACAAAAAAAGGTCGTAAAACCAGACACAGCTCACTTAACTGCATTGGAACAGAAAAGTTGGGCTCAATTGTGGTTCTAAGTTGAGGACTACCTGTAATTGATGCTGAGGCCGACTGGTTAAAAATGAAAGTACAGACTTACGACCAAAACTGAGCCCAAAAGTGCTGTTGCAAAGTAAGACATTTGTCAAGTGAATTTTGCTTTCCTTTATCACCTTTCTTGCCACGTTAAGTGAATCGCTGCCGTTGTTAAGTGAGGAACATGGTTGTTAAGTGAATCTGGCATCCCCATTCATTGACTTAGCTTGTCAGAAGGTTGAAAAAGGGGATTGCATGACCCCAGGATACGGCTGCTGTCATAAACATGACATAACTGCCCAGCGTCTGGATTTTCTTCACGCTGCAACAATCGTTAAGTGTGAAAAGCGGCCATAGGTCACTTGTTTCAGTGAACGGTCAGTAAATGAACTGTTATAAGTTGAGGTAAGTACAAACCTCCAAACTGGGACAAGCAGAGAGTAATGCTGGAAATATTACCTCCCCCCCCCCTTCTCAATTGTTCAGGCTCACAAGCTGTGCAAGGAATGCATAGCTGAGGTTGGAGCCCTTCCATGAATGAAACCACAAGCCTCCCACGGATCTTAGACTCACTTTCTGGACCAGTCCAGTGAAAGCACTTTCCCTTCTGTTCTGCTCAACCACAGAAGCTGTTCTGCTGCCAAAGGGGAAAGAGAAAGCTTTATGGGAGAGAATCTCGCCACAAATGGCTGGAGCGGAGGCAGCTGAGTGTGGCCTTCTCAAGCAGAAATCCTTTGTAAAGGCGAGGAGGGCAGTGTCAAGCTGCACTTTAACCCACAATTCATCGTCTAAATAGTGTTGGCTGAACTAAGCTGCTCTGTTATTTTAGCTGGATGCTTCTTAATCTGATTGTGTGTGTGCCCATGTGCAGGCACAGCACAATATCCCTTAATAACAAGAGGTTGGTAAGGCAATAAAGCTTGCTCAAGCATTTCTACATGACAGTGTTGGAAGTCTTCAAGATCTACTCTGGATCTGATTGAAAATACCTCCTCTCTTATCCAGAGCTGAGTCAATTCGCTTTCCAATTTACGGAAAACCAAAGCAACATTTTTATTCTCCTTGCAGAGTATGGCTCTGCAGATTTCATAGGAAGCCCGCTTTCCTACCGGGAACAATGGCTTCATCCTACCTCCTGGTTCCAGGGTCTAGTCCAGCTATTACCCAGGGGTGGGATTCAATTTTTTTAACAACCAGTTCTGTGGGCGTGGCTTAGTTGATAGGCATGGCTTGGTGGTCATGTGACTGGCTGGGCATGGCCAACTCAAAATCACTCATATTGAGGCATGCATCTCCTTGCCTGGCCTCTCATGACTGTGGGGATGCTGCAACAGTCGTAAGTGTGAAAAACAGTCATAAGTCACTTTTTTCAGTGCCATTGTAACTTTGAATGGTCACTCCACACAAGCAAAGTACCAGCAAAGGAGAAAAAAAAACTCCAGAGACATTCCTGAGACAGGAAGTCTAATGCTGCCCAGAATGTAATAAGGTTAACGGAGAGGCAGTTTCTGTATGCAACACCAGAATGTTTCCTTCCTGCCTTCCTTAGAGGATTAGGCCAGTAATTTCTTCTAACAATTGGTTCTCTGAACTGCTGGTTCTAGCAAATAGGTGCATTGCTGGTTCTAGCAATGTTAACAACTGGTTCTAGCAAATAGGTGCAAACTGGTAGAATCCCACCCCTGCTATTACCCCACTCCCACAACCATCCCAGTGCAAGATTTTAAAATGAGTTTCTGAAGCTTCTCTGCTTTTAGATGCATTCTTTTGAACTGATTACCTTCCAATCAAGCCATGTGTAACTAGTGCATGGTCAGCACTGTTAGGAAAAGTATCTGACATGCTGGAAGCTAATGTTCAACTTTGAAGAAACAGACGAGGAAGCATATAGATGCTTTTGAATCTACTGTTGGAAAGGACTCTTGACAATATCACAGACAGTCAAACTAACAAATAAGCCCCAAACCAACGCATCATCAAATCAATCCAGAGTTCTCACTCAAAGCACATTATGCAAAAGCCCAGTTCTCTGAAGAAGGGTTAAATGCTGGGAAAGATGGAAGGAAAGGGGACAATGACAACGACACCAAGGTCTCAGTTCCAGTGGCAATGGTTGCTCCATTGAAAGACTTGAAGGACCAGGCTCAGGGGTGGGCTTCAAAAATTGTAGCCATGGGTTCTCTGCCCGGTTGCGGGTGGGCGTGGCCATGGGAGGTGTGGCCTAGTTGGCCTCCTGCACCATGCGAGGGGGGAGGGGTTGTTTTTGCTCTCCCTGGGCTCCTGAGTTTCTCCTCAAGCCTCTGGGAAGGCGAAAATGGCCTCCCCAGACTCCGGATGGTGTCTGGAAGCTGGATGGTGTCTGGAAGCATATCTGCCCTTCCCAGACTTCCAGGAGGCCCATTTTACACCCTCCCCGAGCCTCCGTGTGTGCCCTGCACTTACCTGCATCCAAAACGGGCTGTTTGGGGACTCCTGGGAGGGGTGGGGTAGGTGGGACCAGCCAGGAGTGGGGTGTAGGGGTTTTCCAAACTGCACAAAATCTTAGCTAGGGGCTCTCCCGAACCCTTGCGAACCCCCAGCATCCCACCTCTGACTAGGCTGGGGATGAATAGTTATGGACAGAATCTATCTATGGGGCCACTAAGAATTAATCCAATTTGTTTACCACATAAGCAAGCCCAATTGCAGAATGGCCAACATTATTAATACTATATTTTCTCTTAAGCAGGGAAAAGTCACATGATTTCAGAACAAGGAGTAGACCTTCATGACAGGAAAATTTCAAAATGGCTGTGTTTCTATGGGTCCAATTATTTACTTACTTACTTATCAAATATGTTTATTTATTAAATTTATTTGCCATCTTATGGTTCAAGGCAACTCTGAAAAGTCTTGTTAAAGGTCTGAAAGGATTTGTTAAAGGTATAGAAGCAGAAGTCATTTTTAAAAACACTTATCATTCTACAGATGTGTTTACAGGCCTTAAACAAATTATACCTTTCAATTCCAACCACCTTGTTTTGAAGGTAAGAACAAAAAGTAAATAGGGAACCAGGTAGGCTGTAATAAATACAGAGGTTGTGGTGCCTAATAAAGTCGTTCTCTTTTTCTCTTTATTGAACACTAGATGGTGCTGGACATACATAAGATGGATATAATATTCTGTCCTACTGAGATCTAAGATCAAAGGCTGAATTGCTCCACCCCTTTACTATAGCTTTTAAATCTCTGTTAATGTACAGGTGAAACTTGAAAAATTAGAATATCATGCAAAAGTTCATTTATTTCAGTAATGCAACTTAAAAGGTGAAACTAATATATGAGATAGACTCATTACATTCCAAGCAAGATAGTTCAAGCCGTGATTTGTCATAATTGTGATGATTATGGCTTACAGCTCATGAAAACCCCAAATCCACAATCTCAGAAAATTAGAATATTGTGAAAAGGTTTAATATTCTAGGCTCAAAGTGTCCCACTCTAATCAGCTAATTAATCCATAATACCTGTAAAGGGTTCCTGAGATTTTAAACTGGTCTCTCAGTCTGGTTCAGTAGGAATCACAATCATGGGAAAGATTGCTGACCTGACAGTTGTGCAGAAAACCATCATTGACAAGGAGGGAAAACCATCATTCCACAAGGAGGGAAAATCTCAAAAGAAGTTGGATGTTCTAAAAGTGCTGTATCAAAGCACATTAATAGAAAGTTATTTGGAAGGGAAAAGTGTGGAAGAAAAAGGTGCACAAGCAGCAGGGATGACCACTGCCTGGAGAGGATTGTCAGGAAAAGGCCATTCAAAAGTGTTGGGGACTTTCACAAGCAGTGGACTGAGGCTGGAATCAGTGCATCAAGATCCACCACACACAGACGGATCCTGGACATGGGCTTCAAATGTCATATACCTCTTGTCAAGCCGCTCCTGAACAACAAACAACTTCAGAAGCGTCTTACTTGGGCTAAAGAACAGAACTGGTCTGTTGCTCCGTGGTTCAAAGTCCTCTTTTCTGATGAGAGCAACTTTTGCATCTCATTTGGAAACCAAAGGATCCAGAGTCTGGAGGAAGAATGGAGAGGCACACACTGCAAGATGCTTGAAGTGCAGTGTGAAGTTTCCACAGTCTGTGTTGATTTGGGGAGCCATGTCATCTGCTGGTGTTGGTCCACTGTGCTTCATTAAGTCCAGGGTCAACACAGTCATTTACCAGGAGATTTTGGAGCACTTCAAGCTTCCTTCTGCAGATGAGCTTTATGGGGATGCTGACTTTATTTTCCAGCAGGACTTGACACCTGCCCACACTGCCAAAAGCACCAAAACCTGGTTCAATGACTGTGGGATTACTGTGCTTGATTGGCAAAAGAAAGATGAGAGACATGAGATCAAATAATGCAGAAGAGCTGAAGGCCGCTATTGAAGCATCCTGGCGTTCCATAACACCTCAGCAGTGCCACAGGCTGATGGCTTCCATGCCACACTGCATTGAGGCAGTAATTGCTGCAAAAGAGGCCCAAACCAAGTACTGAGTACATATGCATTCTTATACTTTTCAGAGGTCCAATATTGTTCTATGTACAATCCTTGTTTTATTGATTGCATGTAATATTCTAATTTTCTGAGATTGTGGATTAGGGTTTTCATGAGCTGTAAGCCATAATCATCACAATTATGACAAATCACAGCTTGAACTATCTTGCTTTGCATGTAATGAGTCTATCTCATATATTAGTTTCACCTTTTAATTTGCATTACTGAAATAAATGAACTTTATTTATATGTACTGTATGGGGAATCAGTTTTTTATTGTTATGAACAAAAACATGTAAACCAGGACATCAGAATTTCTGTGCTTTTCTGCACATTTCTTTTGTACAGGCCCTTATCTATTTTTTTTTTGGCATGGTGGCTGGCTAAAATTTAAAAGTTTTGTTTGAAGATGATGTCAGATATCATGTTGGTTTCTATTTCATGATGTGAGAGTTTTGCTTCCATGAAGAGCCATTATTTTTTAGTTTGCTTAAGACATCGGTAGACCTTATTCTAGCCATGCTTGGAGGCATAACTAGAAACTCAAATTATACTTAGAATAACAGAACAGAGTAACAGAGATGGAAGGCACCTTGGAGGTCTTCTAGTCTAACCCCCTGCTCAGGCAGGAAACCCTACACCACTTCAGAGAAATAGTTACCTAACATCTTTTTAAAAACTTCCAGTGTTGGAGCACCCACAACTTCTGGAGGCAAGTTTGTTCCACTGATTAATTGTTATAACTATTAGGAAATTCCTCCTTAGTTCTAAGTTGCTTCTCTCCTTGATTAGTTTCCATCCATTGCTTCTTGTCCTGCCCTCAGGTGCTTTGGAGAATAGCTTGACTCACTTTTCTTTGTGGCAGCCCCTGAGATATTAGAACACTGCTATCATGTCACCCCTTAGTCATCCTTTTCATTAAAGTATACATTTATTTGTATTTATTTGGTTTGATTTGATTTGTCAATTGCTTACAAGATAACAGGTATAAGTATAAACATAGTTATGAATACATGGATACATATAAGAAAAATAAAAGAAACAATAGGACAGGGACGGTAGGCACGTTGGTGCGCTTATGTATGCCCCCTACAGACCTTTTAGGAAAGGGGTGAGGTCAATAGTAGACAGTCTAAGGTTAAAGTTTTGGGGGGTTTGGGGGAGAAACCACAGAGTCAGGTAGAGTATTCTAGACATTGACCACTCTGTTGTTGAAGTCGTATTTCCTGCAGTCAAGTTTGGTGCAGTTAACCTTGAGTTTGTATCTATTGTTTGCTCTTGTGTTTTTATGGTTGAGGCTGAAGTATTCATTGACAGGTAGGACATTGCAATGTATGATTTTATATACTATGCTTAGATCGGACCGAAGGTGGCAAGGTTCTATATTTCCTAGGTCTAGAATTTCAAGTCTGGTGGCATAAGGTATTCTGCAATGAGTAGAGGAGTGGAGAACTCTTCTTGTGAAATATTTCTGGACTTTCTCTACTGTGTTAACATCAGATATGTAATGTGGGTTCCAGACTGATGAGCTGTATTCAAGTATTGGTCTACCAAATGTTTTCTATGCTCTAGATAGTAATGTGATATTACCAGAGGAAAAGTTACGTAGGATTAGGTTAACAACTCTTAACACCTTCTTGGCTATGTAGTTACAGTGGGCTCTAGCACTTAGATCATTTGAGATGAGTACTCCAAGGTCCTTGATAGAGTTTGGATCATCAACAAGGTCTTGACTATTCAGCTTGTATTTTATTTTCTGATTTTTTTTTGTCAATATGAAAGACAGAGCATTTATTTGTTGAGATTTGAAGTTACCATTTGTTTGACCATTCTGATACATAGTCAAGGTCTTTTTGAAGGGTAGCAGTATTGTCTGTGGTGTTGAATAGCTTTACATCATCAGCAAAAAGAACGCAGTTGCTCTTAATATGATCACAGAAGTCATTTATGTAGAGTATGGAGAGAGTTGGTCCTAGAACACTGCTTTGGGGGACATCACTGTTGACAGGCACAGAATTTGATAGGACGTTTCCAATTTTGACCATTTGTTGTCTGTTTGACAGGAATGCTTCTATCCAGTTATGCAGGTGTCCAGAGATACCATAAGATTTTAATTTTAGGAGTAGTTTGTCGTGTACCACTGAATCAAAGGCTTTACAGAAATCTATGTAGATTGCATCTATTGTTTTGCCCTGATCGAGTTGTATAGTCCATATGTTTTTGCAGTGTAAGAGTTGTAGATTACAGGATAGTTTTTTTCTGAAACCAAATTGTTTATTAGAGAGTAGGTTGTTTGTCTCTAAGTGGAGGATAATGGATTGGTTAATAATTGATTCCATGACTTTACAGGTGACGCAGCCTATGGAGATTGGTCTGTAATTTTCAACTAGGTTGAGCTTTCCCTTTTTGAAAATGGGGATGACCGTGGCTTGTGACCATAGGTTTGGTAAGGAGCTGGTCCTGAAAGATTTTTCAAAGATTATGCTTAGAGGTTCTGCTATGGCAGTGGATAGCTTTTTTAAGAAGTAGGCACATATTCTGTCATGTCCAGTAGATAGAGATGGTTTTAGATTGCATAGTGCTTATTCAACATTGTCTTCTGTAAAATTGATATTTATTAGATCATTGTAGTTGTCTGTGGTTCGAGTAGGAAATACTGGGCATGATCCATTGCTGTTTACAAATACTGAGCCAAAGAATTTGTTAAAGAGTTTTGCTTTAATGGTGTCATCGTTACAGTCTTTACCGTTAGGTCCTTTCTGGGGTGGGATGGACCTGGAGTCTTTTAGTTTGTTGTTTACAAAATTGTAAAAAGTGTGGGTGAAACTGGTGCGTAGAAGGTTTTCCTCTTGTTTAATGTGATAATTGGTGCATTCAGTCTTTATCTGGTGGCATAAATTTAAATATATCCAATTCTATAAATATATCTGTTCTCAGGAATGGAAGAACATCCCACCTGAAACTGTGCCAAGAACACTTCACACTGTCGACGGTCAAACCTGTCTTAGGAGAGGCACTATATCAGATTACCAAAGAAGACAATGACTTAACTTTGTCTATTGAGGACAAAAGATTCCTTCAGCTCATGGATACGGAATTTAAACAGGATGCAACTGGTAGTTGGGTCGCTCCACTACCCTTTCGCACACCTAGACAATGCTTGCCCAACAACCTACAATACACGGTCTCTCACCTCTTTAGTCTAAATCAAATCATGACCCAGAAGCCAGAGATGAAAGCTCATCTGGTGGAGCTCATGGACAAGATGGTACAGAACAGACACGCTGAGCCAGCCCCACCCCTGGGAAAAGACGAAGAATGTTGGTACCTGCCGTTCTTTGGAGTGTACCATCCTCAGAAACCAGGCCAAATACTTGTAGTCTTTGATGCCACCGCACAGTTCCAAGGCCACTCTCAGAACAAGGCCCTTCTTACAGGACCTGATCTCATGAACAGTCTCCTTGGGGTGCTCATCTGCTTCAGAAAAGAACCCATAGCCATTATGACCGACATACAGCAGATGTTCTATTCCTTTCTCGTATGGGAAGATCACCACAACTACCTCTGTTTCCTGTGGTTCAGTGACAAACAGCACAACCAATGGATTTCGGAATACAGAATGAGGGTGCATGTCTTTGGCAATGGCTCTTCCCCTGCAATTGCAAACTACGGTTTACAACGTACAGCTCGAGAGGGAGGAGCCAAATATGGAACGGAAGCTACACATTTCATAGAACATAACTTCTACATGGACGACGGCTTGAAATCTATATCCACCCCAGCGGAGGCCATAGACCTCTTGAAGAATACACAGCAAATGCTAGGGAAGGCCAACCTCAACCTACATAAGATAGCTTCCAATACATATCCAATTCCAGCAACCATTCTTTATATATTTTAGCCTCCAGTTGCCTAATCATCTTTATTGCTCTTCTCCCCACTCTTTCTAGAGTCTCAACATCTTTTTTACATCGTGCTAACCAAAACTGAATGCAGTATTGCAAATCTCTTACGAAGTCATTACAAAGTGGTATTAACACTTCACATGATTTTGATTGTATCCCTTTGTTTATGCAACCTAGAACTGTGTTGGCTTTTTTGGCAGCTGCTGCACACTGCTGGCTTATACAGTGGAGCCTCGGGTCATGACCATAATCTGTCTCCGGACTCCGGTCATGACTCAATTTGGTTATGTCCGGAAGCACGATAGACTGCGCTTGTGTGCAGACAAAAAATGGTAAAGGGGAAATTGGTGTGGAAAAGGAATCTTTCTGCACTGATTTCGCTCGCCACCTAATTTTTGAATCATGACCCGATTCAAAAATCGGGTGGATTTTTTTGTTCACCACCCAATTTGGTTGCGAACAGGAGCGTTCGTGACCCGAGGTTCCACTGTATTTAAGTGATTGTCCACTAGGACTCCAAGATCCCTGTGACAACTACTATTATTGAGCGTGGTACCGCATATACAGTACCCATGCATTTCATTTTTCTTGCCTAAATGTAGAACCTTATTTTTTCACATTTAATCTCATTTTGTTAGATAGCACCCAATGTTCAAATCTGTCAAGATCCTTCTGTATATTAAGCCTATCTTCTGGAGTGTTGGCTATTCCTGCCAGCTTGGTATCATCTGGAAATTTGATGAGTTCCCCGTTTATCTCCTCATATGAATCATTGATGAAGATGTTGAAGGGTGCTGGGCCTAAAACAGAGCCTTGGAGTACCCCACAGCATACTTCCCTCCACGTAGATGCAGTTCCACTGAGGACTACATGTTGAGTGCGATTGGTCAGCCAGTTACCAATCCATCTGGTGATGAAGCTGTTTAACCCACATTTTTCTATC
The DNA here is from genome assembly GCA_023653725.1 of Bungarus multicinctus. Taxonomy (NCBI): domain Eukaryota; kingdom Metazoa; phylum Chordata; class Lepidosauria; order Squamata; family Elapidae; genus Bungarus; species Bungarus multicinctus. The sequence continues at coordinate 120,916,764 of CM042834.1, forward strand.
TTATCAAGTAATAGATTGTGCTCTACTTTATCAAATACCTTACTGAAGCCCAAGTAAATTATATCACTAATTTTGTCACTTGGCCAAATAATGCAATAAGTTTTGTCTGGCATGATCTGTTTTTGACAAACCCATATTGCCTTTTCATTATGACTTTGTTTGCCCCTAGGTGTTTGCTGAATCATTGCTTATCTTTTCTAGAATCTTCCCAGATACTGAGGTCAGACTGATAGGTCAGTAGTTTTTTTAATCGTTTTTTTTTTTTTTTGAAGATGGGTACTACATCAGCTCTTTTCCAGTCCTCTGGTAGTTCCCCGGTACTCCAGGATCTTTGAGAGATCTAGTTCAGTGGTTTTGAGATCACGTTTGCCAGTTCCTTCAGAACCTTGGGTTGCAATCCATCTGGTCCTGGTGATTTGAATTCATTTAGGGTGGACAAATGCCAACTTACCATTTCCTTGTCAATTTTAAACTTGGACTTTTGTGTAAAAACAGGTGCAAAAAAACCGAGCCTGCTTTCTCCCTGTTGCTTGTCCCCATCTTGCCTTTAATGGATCATTTCCTTGACTTTTTTCTTGTTTTTTCACATGTTGAAAAAAGCTTTGTTTGTTATTTTTGACTTTTGCCACAAGCCTTAGCTTTCCTCATTTCATCTTTGCAGGCTCAGGCTATTTGCTTATATTTACTTTAGTTACGTGCTCCTCTGTCTACTTTTTATACTTGTCCTTTTTCTCTTCGAATTTATCAGATCAATTTATCTTTATTCAGCCATGCTGGTTTCTTTTGAGAGCTGTTGTTAAAAACACTGCTCAGTCCAAAGTGATTGGATCCATTCTGGAAAGCCAGGGAGCTGTTCTTCATTAGTCCCTAAACGGTGTCACCCCAAAAGGCTCGGCAACCCAAATTTGCTCACTGCCTCATAAGCTGGCTCCTTTTAGTCCCCAGGCCCTGATTTTTGCAGCCTTGTGCTACTGCTGAATAGGCACCACAATACAAAGAAGAATGAAAAGTCAGGCCAAATTATCCCTCTGCCAGTTTCTCCATTGCAACACCAAATTCTAGGTTCCTGTAAGGTTCGTTTTGGTGCAAAGAGAAATAAAATATGTGGATGAACTCTGCTCCTCCACAGCCCATTGAATTTTCAAGCTGATGCTAGCTGTTCCCAGCCAGGGATATCTTCTTCTATACCAGTCTCATCAAGTGTGGTGTTCAAACCACTTTCTGAAACTTTGAGGAGCTCACTGGTAAGGCAGAGGTGGGTGGGAGCCAGTCTCTCCAGCATCACAGCAAGGACCAGGAGATCTCCAACCCTAAAGCATGATCCTCCCATTGCAAAGGTGCATTAGAGGACAACAACTTGTTTGTGACAGAGCAGCTAGAATTTTGTTCTGCTTATAAAACACCACTTCCAGATTACAAGCAGGGAGTGGCCAGCTGAGAGCCCATTGTATTCTTCATATCTCATAGGACCAGCAATATTCAGATGGTGGGTGCCATTTGGGAAGCAAGCAATCAAAGCAGTAGAGTGTAGTAGTGGTTAAGTACTGGAGTACCAGAGAGATTCCAAATTACCATCCAGCTTAGCATGGAAACTGACTGGTGACTTTAGGCCCATTACTCTTAGCCCAATCTCCCTCACAGGATTGTTGTTGCGATAGCTGTAGAAAGGCTCCATAAACCACTTCGGCATAAAAGAAGGAAGCTTTGTATGCTAGTCCTTTCAGATTGGGCACATGAAATCCCCACATTTTAAACATTTTTTGTTTTCTCTTCTGTGTTGCTTCCATTTCCCTACCGTGCCTCAAAAATATTCATACTTGAAATGTGTTACGCTGCTAACATAATTTGCAGGCAAATAAACCCCCTCTCATTTTTACCTAGTATCAAGAACTCTATGAAAGCATTTTTAACCAAAACAGAGTATCCTTCCAAACCAGATTTTGCTACTAGTCTAAAATCAGACATCTCTGAATTGATTTCTTCAGACGAAGCTGAAACAGTGGCAAGCTATTTTTAAGGCGTTTGGGTCCCTATTTCCCCATTGACTAGATCTCTTGCCTTGCTACTTGGCAAGTTCCTGGCCTTCAGGTCCTGTAAGAAGAATGCTAACTAGAAGGATCTGTAGCTCCCCTTAGTAGCAGTGAGATAAAAATAAAATCAAAGAATGCTGTCAGTTTTCCCCTTCTTTGCATCCTGCATTTCTCTAAAGCACAGGCCTGCTTGTTTTTTTTTTCTTTCTTACTTTCCCTTCCTTCTCTCCTTTATCTCTCTTAAATTCTTTCTACACTGAACAGTTTTACCACAAAATATAACAAACCCAATTTCCTGTTCACAGTGAATGTCACTTGGACCCTGAGCACCCGGGGGCGGGTGGGGGGGTGTTTGTAATTGATTTTTAAAGAATTTCCTGGTGAGATTGTCCTGGGGAAAGTCCATATCTGTGGTTGCCTAGATCTTGTTCTCACCAGCTTTTCTGGTTTTCCTGGTTCAAGAGCGAACCTGAACCTGAGACGCACATGGGCAGCTTGTCCTTCCTCGCACTGGTATTTTGTCTAGCAGGGCTATTGGAGGAAAGAAAGAGCATGACACATAGGAGTAAGCCCTGAGGACAGGAGTAAGCCCTGAGGACAGCCCTGAGGACCAGAGAGTTAAGAGATGTGAAGTGAATCCTATGTAATAGAATGAGCAGAGATTCGTAAAAGCTCTAAATTGAGGAGGAGGGAAGCTTGGTACTTCATCATGAAATAAAGCGTATTAGTGATGTCTTACTGTTTTGGCACACCTGTGTCTAGTTCTGGGTCACACAGTTTAAAAAGGGCAATGACAAACAGCAAGTTTAGAGGTCTTGATGAAACCAAGCCTTATGAAGAACAGTTTGACAATCTGGGTATGGTTAGACTGCAGAAGAAATGACTGAAGGAAGATATGATAACAGTCATCAAACATCTGAAAAGTTACATACAGTGGACTTAGTCTCAGTTCCGCCAGAACCAATGGATTAACACTCCATGGAAGGTGGTCTAGATCAGGGGGCGCCAACCATTTGGACCTCAGGGATCACCAAACTCATAATTTTAGATCCCAGGAACCACTAACTTGTTCTGTGGGTGTGGTCTAATTTGTGGGTGTGGCTTGGTGGTCATGTGACTGGCTTGGCATGGCTTGTATGTAAATATAAATATTTATATAAATATTGAATTTTTGCAAAAAAAGAGCAACTTTTACCCAAAATCAGGCAAAGCAGGCAGGCAGATTGAGTTGCTCACAGAATCATTCAGTGATCTATATATCTACCATTGGCTAGCTCAGTCAAATTTCCTTGCCGTGAGTCTGCACTGAATTTGTTTGCAAACAAACCTTCAATCTTAAGGGAGGTTTGGCTGTGCTTAACTAGAAAGCAAGAAATCCAACCATTTCCTGCTTCCTAGCTAATCTAAATCTCCCAGTGCAGCAGAACAGATGATGGTCAGAAAAAGGAAAAATAGCAACTTAGCAGACAAGTTTGCCGGGTAAGGAGTGAGTGGGCGGGAAGGGTTCCCGTGGGCTATGTGGGCTGAGCAGCCTTGTGTTTCTGTGCAGCCTGGATTAATTGCTTTGGGGGGGGTGCTCTGGGGGTGAGATTTCTCTGCGGCCCACCAAAGTTTTCTCACGGCCCAGCAGTGGGCTGTGGCCCACCGGTTGGCGACCGCTGGTCTAGATTGGACATCAGAAAAAACCTTGTGGCTTATAACCTGTCAAGTGGTGAAATAGGTTGCCAGATAATATGGTTGCCAGATAATTCTTCCATAGAGACTGGATGGCCATCTGTCCGAGATCCTCTTGTAGATCCTACGCTTGGACCGGGACTTGGATTAGATGATCCAATTCTATGAAAAGTTCTCTTTCATCCATAAGACTTTTGCTGCCAAAATGGGGGAGAGTAGGTGTCATTATAAATAGCCATACACCGGTCTCAAAATCAGCTACACTTTGGTAGTTTACTGATGAAATAGGAAAACTGCTGTTGTCCAGATATTCTGGGCTACCATCCCACTCTAAACAGCATGACCAATGTTTAAGGGCTTAGAAATTTGTAGTTATCACATTTCTGAAAAACTCTAGATTGCCTATATGCCATTTTTGGCATTTTAAAATAAGAATCCATTTGGACGATGTCTCTCTTAGATATTTCTGGCACTACATAAATGATTACTGATACACCATTTCCTCTATTTTTGTGGACGCTGAAGTTTATAGTCTTTTTGCTCGTCTGTGACTGTCCTAAGTAGCTCTCTGTAGGTGTGCCTACCAAATTAAAATTCAGTTTAATGCCTCATATGAAATAGCTCCTAATCTAGGCAAACGTTTTTGTCACAAGCACTCTGTGGTTCTCACAAATGTGTTCAGTAAGCTGAACACAGCTGACCATTTCTGAGATTGCCACAGCTGAGATTTGTGTCAGTGATAAAGCAGAAGGAAAAGGAAAAGCCAGAAAAATGTTTCCATATTAAGATTTATTTTTTATTACAAATTTTGGCTTCTACGACAAATATTGCTAATGATTTTTTTTTAAATGAAGAAAGCAAGTGCATTTCATATGATCATCAGTTTGGAGCCATCCTTTTAGATTTTGTGTAGTAGTTACTGTTTCTGATAGTAACATCACTCAGCACACAAATGTATACAGTAGATATGTACACATGATAGGTCTTACTAATCATTTTGGAATTTTAGCTCTAACTATAGGGATTAGTATTACAATTATCACCTGGCTGACAAGCACCAGTATCTTCCTTATTTTATTTATTTATTTATTTATTTGATTTGTCAATTGCTTACAAGATAATAGGTATAAGTATGTACATAGTTATGAATACATAAAATGGGTACATATAAGAAAAATAAAAGAAACAATAGGACAGGGACGGTAGGCACGTTGGTGCGCTTATGCATGCCCCCTACAGACCTCTTAGGAAAGGGGTGAGGTCAATAGTAGACAGTCTAAGGTTAAAGTTTTTGGGGTTTGGGGAAGAAACCACAGAGTCAGGTAGAGTATTCCAGACATTGACCACTCTGTTGCTGAAGTCGTATTTCCTGCAATCAAGTTTGGTGCGGTTAACCTTGAGTTTGTATATATTGTTGCTCTTGTGTTGTTATGGTTGAAGCTGAAGTATTCATTGACAGGTAAGTCATTGTAATGTATAATTTTATATACCATACTTAGATGAGACCGAAGGCGGCTTAGTTCTAGGTTTTCTAGGTCTAGAATTTCAAGTCTGGTGGCATAAGGTATTCTGCAATGAGTAGAGGAGTGGAGAACTCTTCTTGTGAAATATTTCGGGACTTTCTCAACTATGCTAATATCAGATACATAATGTGGATTTCAGACTGATGAGCTGTATTTGAGTATTGGTCTACCAAATGTTTTCTATGCTCTAGTTAGTAGTGTGATATTATCAGAGAAAAAGCTATGTAGGATTAGGTTAACAACTCTTAATGCCTTTTTGGCTATGTAGTTACAGTGGGCTCTAGCACTTAGATCACTTGAGATGAGTACTCCAAGGTCCTTGACAGAGTTTGGATCATCAACAAGGTCTTGACTATTTGGCTTGTATTTTATTTTCTGATTTTTTTTGCCAATATGTAAGACAGAACATTTATTTGTTGAGATTTGAAGTTGCCATTTGTTTGATTATTCTGATACATAGTCGAGGTCTTTTTGAAGGGTAGCAGAATTATCTGTGGTATTGAACAGAGAATGCAGTTGCTCTTAATATGACCACAGTGGTCATTTATGTAGAGTATGAAGAGAGTTGGTCCTAGAACACTGCCTTGGGGGACACCACTGTTGATAGGTATAGAATTTGATAGAACACTCCCATTTTTGACCATTTGTTGTCTGTTGGACAGGAATGCTTCTATCCAGTTTGCAAGTGTCCAGAGATACCATTGGATTTTAGTTTTAGGAGTAGTTTGTCATGAATCAAAGGCTTTACAGAAGTCTATGTAGATTGCATCTATTGTTTTGCCCTGATCGAGTTGTGTAGTCCATATGTTTTTGCAGTGTAAGAGCTGCAGATTACGGGATAGTTTTTTTCTGAAACCAAATTGTTTATTAGAGAGTAGGTTGTTTGTCTCTAAGTGGAGGATAATGGATTGGTTAATAATTGATTCCATGACTTTACAGGTGACACAGCCTATGGAGATTGGTCTGTAATTTTCAACTAGGTTGAGGTTTCCCTTTTTGAAGATGGGGATGACCATCTGGCTTGTGACCATAGGTTAGGCAAGGAGCTGGTCCGGAAAGATTTTTCAAAGATTATGCTTAGAGGTTCTGCTATGGCAGTGGATATCTTTTTTAAGAAGTAGGCACATATTCCGTCCGGTCCAATAGATAGAGATGGTTTTAGATTGTGTAGTGCTTTTTCAACATTGTCTTCTGTAAAATCGATATGTATTAGAGCATTGTAGTTTTTTGTGGTTCAGCTAGGAAATATTGGGCACGATCCATTGCTGTTTACAAATACTGAGCCAAAGAATGTGTTAAAGATTTTGGCTTTAATGCTGTCGTTGTGGCAGTCTTTACCATTAGGTCCTATCAGGGGTGGGATGGACCTGGAGTCTTTAGTTTGTTGTTTACAAAATTGTAAGAAGTGCAGGTGGAATTGGTGAGTTTTCCTCTTGTTTAATGGGATAATTGATGCATTCAGTCTTTATCTGGTGGCATAAATTTTTGTACTGGCTTTTGAAGTTGGCAATGTGACCAGGTTTATTTTTCCGCCAGAGTGATCTCTTTTTGGATTGAAGTTTCCTTATTGTTATGGGTAATCTGTTTTTTTGTTTTGTTTTGGGAATTGTTATTGGTACATATACTTTGATGACTCTTTTGACTTCAAGTAAAAATATGTTGTAATGTTCTTCAACAGTATTGCATCCAGTGAATAGAGATTGCCAATCAAGGGATGTGAGATTGTTGTCTATAAGATCATAGTTGCCTTTTTTGAAGTTATAATTGGGGATTACGTCATTGTGATGATTTTTGTGTGGGCGTATATTGAGACAAAAGTCAATCATATTGTGGTCACTGTTAGAAAAGGGTTCTTTAGTTTGTATTCCATAAATTAAATTCAAACTATTGCAGAAGATGAGATCGAGGCAGTTGTTAAGTCTAGTATTGTTAGTTACTAGTTATTCCAGTCCCAGATTTCTAACAGCATTGTAGAAGGTTGCATGTATGGGTTCAGTTGTACATTCATTTAGGGTCCAATTAATATGAGGTAGATTGAATTCACCAAGAAAGATAAAAGCGTGTGGGCAGGATGTTGCCCATGTTAGTAGTGAATTTAGCTTGTTTACATGTTCAATGTCATAATCAGATGCTCTGTAACATAGTAAGAATCGAATTGTGATATTTAAGGATAGTTTGCCTCGTCATTCCTCTGAAAATACTGCAACTTAGGCAAGAAACAGGTTCACAATGTACCCGTTATTAATGGGAACTTTTCTTAAATAGAACTGTTGACATGCTGACTTGGGACATCCACATTGAAAAGCACAGCTTTAGGTCTTTCCATTGAGGAATTCCCTGGAAACTGTATGAGGTGCAGTTGAAAGAATTGGCTACATTTGGGTTGCATAAAAGAAGATGGAGAGACATTGCTTCCTTTAAAACATGAAGCACCACCATGCGAAAAGCTGAGACAAGTGGCTCTCTGATGGGCCCCAGTCAGAAAGCCAGAACTGACAGGTTAATATTATCAAGAAGCAGATTTAGTTCAAGGTTAAAAGTTGCTAACAGCTATTTGATAGAGAACTTCCTTCTTCTCCTGTTTGGGTTGGAAATACTTCAGCTGCAAGATCTTGCACTGATCGCTGTATTATTTTTCTCTCTCTTCCAATTCAAATGTTCAGTATTGTTAATAAGTTTTGTGTAACAGTATAAACATAATTAAAATGAGTACAACTAAGTGTACCTGCCCATGTAGTGATAAGAAGATTAACACTATTTCACATGTGTTATTATATTGTAAATTCTATAGGAATGTCAGATCTGCATATCTTCTGACCCTAATACATACATTTCCAGGAAAGCAAGACATTTTCTATGTGAATAATATCAAGATTCAAAACCCCTTATTACTTGTGCAGTAGCCAAATTCTGTGTTGCCTTGATGAAAATAAAACAAAGCGGGTCACAGAAATAATTTTTATTCATCACTTTAAATTGAATACATGTTAGTTATCTTGTTTTAGGTGATACATATTTTTTGATTCATAGATTGTAATATTTTAGATTTATACTTGCAGGGGTAATTAACCTACCTTTGAAACGGTGTGTGTTTTATCTTTGTTATGCTAACATTGTATCTCATCTATTATATTTGATTTTAGTTTGGCATTAGGTTTTCAAAAATGTTTTTGCAGATCATTGAATAAATGGGTCAGTATGTATTTTACTTTTGCAATTTAAAAAAGGAAATAAGTGACACTATAAACTAAGGGGTGCATTTCTAATTCTGCTCCCTGTAACCCAAGCACTCATGGGGCAGGGCGGGGGGAAGAAACCCACTATTTTCTATTAAACCTGGAATGAATTATGTTGCGAGTGCAGGATTAATACCACTGTGTTTTCTTCTCCTTTGATTGCCTATGAAAAATTCAATGATCCTTCAAACAGCTAACTATATTCTGGAAAGCATACAGCTCTTTTTAACATAATGAAAACAAGCTGTTGTATCTAACAAAAGGCAATGAAAATGCCAGAGTGGCACTCAGGGTTATCCAAAACTAGATTACTCGCAGAGCAGCTGGTTGTTTCCAGAAAAGACCATCTGAAATTCAGCATGGAAAGTGGAATGCTTCCTAATCACATGTTTCTCAAATTATAAGCTCCCTTGTTCAGCCAAAGGGCCCTGTGATTTTGATAGGCCAGTCACTGACCACAGGTGAATACGCGGAGAGATCCCCTGAGTTGTGTGGTCAGCTGCAGCTTTCTTCAAGAGGAAGAGAACTCAACAGTTTTAGCCCAACATCATCCCATTTGAATTCCACATTATGACTTAAGTTTAGTGACATTTATGCCATATTAGACTATCTGTACTTCCAACATATGGTCTGTGACACAGGTATACCTCTGACTGAGTGGCAGACTTGGCATTTGCCATGGTAGTGGTGGCGGTGGGGTGTTTTAAAAGTAGGAGGAGAACTGAATCTCATTTCTTATCTACATTTGAATGGAATTAAAACTGAGGTATAATAATAACTTACCATAAATTTGATCACTTCCTTCTCCTGTCCACAATAAAAATGGCTCTGCAGTGGGTGCTTTTGGGCCTCATGAGGTCTCTGCCATACACTCTTAGCCTATTAGTTCTTCCTGACAGGGCTTCCAGGTAGAGTATCTAAACCATGGGTGGGCAATTAATTTTCCTAAGCGGCCACATGAGAAACTGGGACTGTTCTGAAGGGCTGAACCAATAGGGCTATGAAGGTATATGATGCAACAACACAATGCAGTTGCATTGCATGTAAGATATACACTTATTTACATTTGATTTCTAATTTCCAGTTGAGCTGGAACAGGTACAGCCAAAGAGCCGGATATGGCCTGGGTGCCATAAAATGCCCAGGTCTGATCTAAACTAAACCATTTGGCCAGTGATCATAGGGGCTACTGAGAGAATTGTAGCTGAGAAATACTGGATGGCTCAAAAGCTGCCTCCATTTCTCCTGGCAATGGTTCTCAGAGTCTCCAACTAAGTCTTTATATCTCAAATTTTTATTTACTTATTTTTTGTAATTGTCTGAGCCACCAAGTTCAGTTAATAAATAAATGAATGAGCAAACAACCCTGAAGTCACTATCCAGGATTGACACAAGCATGTCATGATCTGGATGAACTGACCCCACTTGCCAGATAATTATTATCTCTCTCTTTTTTAAAAAAGGTCTTACTGTCAAGAGTGAACACCTAGGTAAGTATATAGTTACAGATACCTGCTTTTATTTCTATTTCTAAAATACTTCATTCTTTTCTGCATCAACAGTTTTTGAACAGAAAACCTACACCATCCAAGATGGCTTCCAGGTGCAATTCAAAGTGTTAGTCACTATCTATAAAATGGGCTACTTGAGGGAGCGTCTATCTCCCATAGTATCTGCCCAGCTGATCCAATCTGCAAGGTTGGCCTGCTCCAGGTTCCTTTGATTAAACAGTGCCATTTAATGGGGCCCCAGGAATGCTTTTTCTTTGCCCTCTACGAGGTTTCCCCAGATGGTTTGCTCAGAGCACAGATACCTATACTGAAAATAGAGCAAACACGATGTTGTCTCCATATTTTCCGTACATCCATGCAAATAGGGTCTAATATGGTTACCATTTGGGAATCATCATAAAAATTTCAGGTGGCTACCTGTTTCCTTTTGGTCCAACTGTTTCTTGGTCATGTATTTGCCATACAAGACAACACATGGCATGTACTTGGTGGGTAATTGTTTTGGGCTCAGTATGGGAAGAGTTTAGCAAGATCATATTTTAATGGCGAAAGGCCTTAAGAGTGAACCCCTTATTATACAAAATGGGGAAATGACCTCTGTAAGGAGCTTGAATTTTAAGAGACAAATAATCTTCACAGTTCATCAAATATTCTTTTTTTTAAAAAAAAGATTTTTATTTTTTAAGACAAACAATATAGATAGAAACATAAAAACATAAAACCATCTTCCAATTATGTACATACAGTGTATCAATTGGTTACAAATCTTTTATGCTATCCTTTCATAGTCCTTACTCACAAGATATATAGGTTCTCAAATTATCAATCTAGCATATGCTTATATATTTATCAGTTATTAATCATTCATTTGACTAAACTATTATTCCATCATTTTATACGAGCTATTCTAGATTTTATTATAAATTTTTATTATATATTCATCCAATGGTTATATATTTTGTATTATATTCTATATCCATCTATTGATTTTCTATTACGAAACTTAGTCTATTTCATTGCTATGTCTTTTTATCTAGCCATTGATAAAATAAAACCCATATCATATAAAATTGTTTATCTTCTTGTTCTCTAATTTCAAATGTCAATTTACTTATTTCAGCACAGTCCATAATTTTCTCAATATGTTCATCAAATATTCTTATAGACTCTTACTACTCTGAAGTCAACTATCCCCAACCAATCTAAATTGCAGGCTGGGTAAAATTTTCAAGTACAAATAAGAGAAGGAAGATGGCATGTGTATTAAGGAATTTATATTGTTATCTGCCAAGGTTTTTGTAAAAATATGTATGCTCTCATCTGTGCATATTTACTATACTTTATCTGTGAGGTAATGGTTAAGAAGAATATCCAGAGGAGTTTGTTCTTTCAACTTCTGCATATTTTCCTCTCCTGCACAGCAAGCTTTCTCCTCCTACTAAAATAAAGTGAGCTGGACAAAAGCAATAGGAGCAGTCTCAGGGACTATTTCCAGAATCTGCATCTTTCTGGGACAAAACACTTCAGCGGGATTTTACAGTTTAGCAACAGGTTTAGTCTTTAGTTTTTTTGTTTTAATGCTACTCATGACAGGAAAGCAGCCAACGCTGTTCATTCAATTTAAATCAACTTGCTGATCAAGACCAAAAAAGAGAGCATGCTGAATCAGACAATTTCCTTTATCAGTTTCAGAACTAGATACACAAGCTAGACACTTTTTATTCAAACCTGATTAAAGCAGTTTGCAGTTCAGATACTAACCTGATCGCACAGTGCCTGTAATCTGTATTGTTTAGGATATTCACAGTTATCGGGCAGTTTCAGTACAACTAGTCATTGACTTATAACAGTTCGTTTAGTAACCGTTCAAAGTTACGGCATTGTAAAAAGCGACTTATGACTGTTTTTCACACTTACAACTTTGCAGCATCCCCATGGTCACATGATCAAAATTCAGATGCTTGGTATTCATGATGGTTGCAGTGTCTCAGGGTCATGTGATCACGTTTTATAAGTTTCTGACAAGCAAAGTCAATGGGAAAACCAGATTCATTTAACATTCTTATTCTTATTACTAACTTAACAACTGTAGTAATTCACTTAACAACGGGGCAAAACACAACAAATGAGAAACAACAGAACAACAGGAATTTTGGGCTCAATTGTGATCATAAGTCAAGGACTTTATTTGTCAAAATGTGCACCAATATAAAACAAAATTCCCTGACCCACAGAGCTGTATGATGACCCCAAAGGAGAATTTACATTGCCTCCAAATGCGGCTTCCAATGGCCATTACCACCAAAGTTGGAATTTTCATCTTGATTCAGCTTCATCTCACTGGGATACTTGAAGTCACAAGGAAATTAAATCAGGAAAGTAGATTCTTGGCAGCTCACTGTTTAATGAATGGAAAACAGCAGCATGTCTTGTGTGTGTGTGTGTGTGTGTTGTGGGGGGGTAGAGGGACAGAATTTGACATAGCAGAAGAAAGAACAATGAGGCCTTTAGAATGAAAATAGTAGGGGGAGGGGGAAACCTAATAAAAACATGTAGATGACCTGCCTGTGATACTAGTAACTATGACATTCATATAATCCACTTAAGGTTTTGATTTATGGAAATGTGACTGGCTGCAAATAACTGCAGCACGTGACATAGGCCCCAACTTTTTTAAAAAAAGTAAGATTGTGTATAAGTCTTTTCATATCAGGTTCATGCCTACCATATTTTGCTGTTTTACAGAAAGTCAATTTGCAATTCTTCATCAGTTGACCATGTGGGGGTGAACCTCTCACCGCATAGCATGTTTTTTGGCTTTTCCATAAAAAAATTTGTATCAATACCACTGTTTGAAATATAACATGCAGTCAAGATTTTGTATTTCCCCTCAAGATTTTATCAAGCATTAGTGAGTCAGAAAATATACACCTAACCTATGTCTGGATTACTGAATACATTTCCATTTCCATACATTAGAAACTACTAGGTCTGGCATGGTGTATTTCTTTTTAAGTACTCCCGAGCCACCAGACTGAGTCATGGTAAGGACATGTGGTTAGTACTACTGCCTTTCCCCTTTTTAAAGTTTAAACTATGTTAAATAGCCTGCCCTGAACATTGAAAAATGTAATTATAAAAATGTGATATGCTAACTTGGAACTGTGTCACAATCTAAGTATCCTGTTACTATATGATCATACTCTTTCAAACATATGACTTACTCTTCCTCTACCAATTCTCATAATTATACTTGAGTCAAAATAGTGATGAGCACAATACAACACAATTCCAAAGTCACTTGAATTGTAATGGTACTCATTCCCCAATATTTAATGTTGTTGACTGATGGAACAATATAGCCTTTAAAAAAACCATATTGTTACAGGTGTCCCTAGTATTTCTACATGGTCAAAGAGATTGGAGGGAAGAGCTGTAGGAAAAAAAACTTTTGTCATGTGATATATTTTGAAGAAAAAATAACTTTCCAAAGATTTTAATGCTTATATTTTTGCAACCTTAATTGTATTAGAAACTCTGTAAAATCAAATTTTGGCACCAGGCTTAAAAGCAGGAGTGTTCTTTCTAGTTCTTTCTGCTGGCTGATGTAGGGCCAGGCCCTCTCTCGGAGGCCTACTCACCTCACGGTTGCTTTTGTGAGGAAAATAGGAAGAAGGGTGTGTGTTGGATATGTTCGTCTTGAGTTAATTGTAAAAACAATAAAGGCTGAATACAAATAAATAAATAAAAATCATACTTTATAACCAATACCATATTTTAATTGCACCAGGTAGAGCAGACTCACGGCTTAACCCACTGCCAGGAATGTACCAGTCTTCTTAGTTTTTTTTAATTTTAGGAATCCCAAGCAGAGGTCTTCATGTCTTCTTATTTGAATTACATGCTGTACTTAATCATTATATCAACACCTATATTGCATGTGATATTTTAAAGCAACATGATTAGTCATCTATGATTTGGTTCAGTTTTTATAACCTATCTGTGGCACAGCAAGGAGCAAGCACAATGTCCTTTGTTAATTATTGTGGCCAGAGCTAGCACATACGGTGGTCACATATATATACATGAAGGAGAAATAACTCTGTATTAGGCTTCTAAGGCTAAATTTTATAAGGTGTAACTAATTATCATTGAATTTAATGGATAGCAAGATCAAGACATTAAAGACATTTTGTTAAACTAATCAAATTAATCCCATTATTTTACTGTACATGCTTTTTGGTTCTGTGGAATTCTTTTAAGAAATATTCTTTAATATTCTGTTAAAAACATCAGAATCTAACTCCGGCTGAAATCACAAGTCATTATGTTCTTTCTGGTTTGTGTATAATGTTATTACTTATCTATGAATTAAGTTGCACTTCATTGCAGGCAAAACTTTGCACTCCTTAAAGAACTAATGTTCTAGCTCTTAACTGTATGCTCTTTTAATTATTGAAATATACATTTTATTACACTTGATAACTCTGCACCACCTTTGGGGAGTGTCTTCATTTTAATGTTAAGTTTTGCCCATACAGTATTGGCAAAGATGTTGCCAGATTATTGTACTTACTATTCATGAGTCATTAAAAAAAAACCTTAAAAACTACACAGTGTTCACAAAGAGGCATTGCATTAAATAAAAATACAAGTAGAAAAAATTGCTTGTTTTGCACCCTTTTTGATAATCTAGCCAACTTTTTCTCAAATGTGTTTTTCTAAAGCAATATAGTTATGACCACCACAAGCACATTGCAGGTTCAATACCTTTATTGATGACCTGTCCTGTTAGCTATTTATCACCTGAGCTGTTCTAATCTAGAATGCATTCTTATTGTAACAAATCTCAAATATTCAGCTTTTTGAATGTCTTTTCTTAATGTAGGAAAAAATAAAAGTACACATCAGGACTGACTGTTCTTCACTGAAGTTTTTCTTTGAAATAGAAGCAGCTAAGAGAATGTGCTGGAAAGATTCTATCAGCAGTTGGACAAAATACTCCGAGACATCTTAGAATGTATTTTTAAAAAAATTTCCCTATACTTTGAGTTACCTCAGCTAATATGTGTAATGTGTTCCTAGATTGTACAGTATGAATGCATTATTCACAAAAAACACCAGCATTACGGAGTTTGCTGGATAATTGTAACCTTGCTATTTATAATTCAAATGGTAAAGACTCTGCCCTTAATCCCAGGAACACTTAGCATTTCAGCAATAACTACAGTTATTCTCAATTTCCCATCTCATTCCGTACAGTTTAATTTCCTGATTTTTGAAATAGGAAAGTATTCAAAACACTATTGGAAAGATTGTTTAGACCAGCATGTCCAATCTTGGCAACTTTAAGATCTGTGGACTTCAACTCCCAGAATTCCACAGCCAACCATGTTGTTGAAGTACACAAATCTTAAAAGTTGCCAAAGTTGGACACCCCGGATTTACATCTTCTTACTCATGAGGGATTCTTGTTAGTTGCAATGCTGTCTAGTGAAAGCATGCATTTCAGGTAGAAATTCCTAAACCCAACCCAAGCCATTTTCAATTTAAAGATTTCTAATAGGAATGAGAAAGATCTTCTCAGAAGCACAGACAAAATACAGGTTGTACTTTATATAAGAGAGATTTGTCTATTGAAATACTATCATGGTTGCTGAGATTCAAGAAAAACTTCACAAAGTTCACAAGATGAAGAAAATCAGAACAAAAATCTTAAGTTCTTATATTTTACTTTTGTACACAGAGTCATGGTTCTGTTTTTGCCTACTCCCTTTGCTGGTTCTTCAGAGCCTGATTTCAGCCTTTATAAACAAACGTTTACTATGGTGCTAAGCAACATGCTAGATTCTATTCCAAGAATTGTAAACACTGATCTCATCCCAACTTAAAATCAGCATGATGACTGAACATCATCATACTGAGATTAATGGAGTATCAGACCTTCTACACATATTACCATAGAAGTGTTACAAAACTGCTCTTTCATGTTACAACAATGTACAACAAAAATAGATCAAATTAGTTCACAGGCTTAGAAAAAGCTTAAAGCTCCACTCTTGCTCCAGGCTTCTGTACTGTGGAAATGGTAGGACTAATTGGATAGGCTAGTGCCTGTAGTCCTGAATGGTGTTCTCATTTGAAAGGATCTAGGCAACTTTTTATTTGGGAGAAGGAAAACCCTCTTTTTAAAAGTAAATTTTATTGGAAATCTACTGATTTTACACTTTATAGCATCAGCTGCTATACTAAAATGATGAAACTCCTCTGTAAAGTGCATGCTGGAAGAAAATTAGCTTTCTTCAAGTTGTTTCCTAGCTTTAAATCCAAAACATAGAATTGATATGCTCATTTACTAAATTTTATGCCTCATCAATCCAGCATTAATTTAGTTATCAAGAATACTGTTAAAACTGACACACAGGAAAATATGTATCAGAACAGCCAGATACTGAAAAACTATCCTAGAACAGCAGCATCCTTATAATTGCACAGAAGTTATTTTTCTAGAAATAGGTGTGCCACTAATATATTGCAGCAGCCTCTGGCAGCTTGCTTGGTTTCTATACTGGGTCAAAGGAGGCACATACGGACTCTATTTCTCCTCTGTTAAGTCTGACTCACCAACATGAGTGCAATTTCTTGTCACCTGTAACTATTGGGCGAGTGCTCAAATACAAAGCTTGCTTTGGCATAACTTTTAACAACACATTATCATGAGGCATCAGTGTAACCAACTTCTTTACCTGACCTATATATAAATACTGTTCTACAATATCAGTGTACTACTATATTATTTAACCAATAAACCAAGACCACAACAGTAATTGAATTTAAAGAATTTTAATACAAACTTAATATAAACTATTTCAGTCCCTCTCTTTAACATAAGACATTGACTCAAAATACTTTTATACCTTTTTCAAGTATTGCACAATGTAGGTACAAAATTAATATTTACGATTACATTTTCTTCCATAATATATAGCAAAAAATCTTTAAACTTTTTAACAGAAAATACAATTTGTGTTTCTTTCTTGGAAAAGTTTTCCATACAGTTTGAATTCCACCACTTAAGGAATATTTGTACACTTTTTAGAACTGATGTTTTTTTAAGATGGATTTTATAATTTCAGTAAAAAAAATACAACATGAAGCTGCTGCAGTTGTCACAGATCACTGTAGTAAAAAGATAAAAATGCAATACCATGTTGTAGAAACAATATATACTCTGATATTTTACAAACTTTGTACTAAATTAAATTATACAATTAGAAAAGACCAATAAACCCATTTATTAGTGCCAATTTTTTATGTATAAAAAATCAGCTGTCCTTGCTATATCTTAAATACTGTAAGAGGCCATATCTTGAATATATTTAATGTACAGTCAGTAAAAAATAACTTTGTGCTTGGTTGGCAAATGAAAAAAGATGCATGTTGTCCTTATCTAACCAAGCTTGAATGTATTCATACTACAAGCTTTTTAGAAAAAACTCAAGAGGTGAAATAGTTAACACCCTTGGGTACGTGCATTTCAACTTGTACAATATGATTTGTATTTTTTTTTTAGTTAGCCATAACAGGCTGGAATTGCTGGTTAGAGTACTGCATGCTATTTAAACTGAAATTCAAGCCATCCACAAAAGATTTTTCATTTAGACCTCCATAGGCTGCAAACATATCAAAGGCATTATTGTACTGGAGAGGACTAAGGTTAAGGGGATTGTCTCCAGGGAACAGGTTGTTTGTACTACCTTGGCCCTGTACATTAGGGAAAATGAATTCCTTTGCGTTAGGAGAAAGGGCAGATGTTTTCTGCTGCTGTTGTGATGGTTGTTGCTGTTGTGAAACCTGTTGGCTGTTGAGGCCAAGACCATAGAGTGAGTGCATGGAGGACGAAAGAGCTTTCTGTTTCAGCAGATCGTTGACATTCAAACCAAGATTAGTGGGAGAAGTACGGGCAACCTTATTGGTACGGCTGCTGTTCTTCATTTTGGTTGAGCCAAACTTGGTGGCAGCAAACGTGGCAGTGGTGAACGTTAAAGGCTGAGTGGAACGGGGCATGAAGGTTGGGCTCACAGTGGCAGAATGACCAATGGGAGGCGAAGGAGAGCTCGACACAGAAGATGTGGGGTCACTAATTGGCATGAACACCTGGGCCTCTGGGTTAAAGCTATTCTTGATTTCTTTATCTAGTTCACATCCATTTTCACTGGAATCATCCACATAAAGCACTTTCACTGGTCCCTTTTCACCAATTTGGTATGAAACCTCAAATGGGTCAATCCAAACACTAAGATCCTGAGGCAGATTGCCACGAACATCATCAATGTCCAAACCACTCTCTTTGGATGCTTGTTCAATGACTGGGTCCACTTTTTCGCCTACATGTATACATCTAAACCCTGATCCTTTATATGGCTTATCTGGATACCAGTGCCCTTCATACTTCTTCTTAAGCAGTCTTTCAAGTTCTTCACCAAAAATGTTCACACGTCGTCTGGGAAGCTTATTGTACAAATATGAGATAATAAAATTGAGTGCTACTTGTATTTCAAGCTGCATAGCTGCTACAGCACAAAATTACAGTCTCTGTTTCAAACCACAACGATCAGGGAAAAAAAAGTTCAAAATACCACAGGAAAGCAAAAATTGTTTTCAAAGTGCTGATTTTAGTTGATAATTATTCTTCAACCTTGAGTAGTGTTGTTCCTTCACGAGGGGGTAAAGAAAAAAAATCCACGTAAGAAAAGTACAAGAGAAAATGAGCAAATCCTATTAAATCCACTTCCCCCAAAGTAGGCTATATTTTTTACAAGCAATATCTGCAATACTGTTTGATACTACTTTCACAAATACTATGTAGGCTAATTAGGGTAAATATTCCAAATACAGAGTACTATAAAAAGCACCAATAACATGTCTGAAAGTATAACATTCCAAAACTTGAGTTTTGTATAATTGTGTCTTTAATATCTAACTGGAAAAGCCTACCAAAGATTCTGTATCAAATCTATTTCTTAGAGTTCACTGAATCCAATTGTAATACTTGGTGTTATTTTCTCTACTTAGATTAAAATAGTCCCTTCTGTTAAAAGCTATAAAACTATCTAACATAGCATTTGCAATATTGCTTCAGCTGAGTCAGAAATGTCATAAATACTAGCTTTGGACAGGTTAAAAAAAACCCTACATGTCAGCTTCTAGAATATTTTTTATTATTTAAGTACAGGCATGACATGTATTTTCATTAAGGAGAAAAAAAGCAAAGAAGCCTCACTAATTCTACAACAGCTTTTAAAATTACTAAATCAAGACTCCTTGGGAGAGGGGAGGAAACCATTCCATAATAGAAACAGTACTCAACCAGAACATACAATCCGTACAGGAATCTTTTTCCTTCAATATGAAGCAGTCAAATAATTGTTGGTACAACTTTAATTACAAATTAAAATGAAAGGTAAATGTGAATATGCTTGGAAATTAAACTGCCAGCTTTTAAATTAAATTCCCTATTTAATTTCCAAATTTAAGCAACTAATAAAAATTAAGTTATATTTCCTTCCATATTTTTGTTTTTCACTGCATTGCACTGCAACGGTAGTTTGAAACCTACCAAATTTATAAACCAGAGAAAAAAATCTGCTTCAAAATTTCTAAAATTTGCTATAGTTGATTTCAGATCTTCTAAAGAAATTTCCTTTCCTTGTGTGCCCTCTTTACATGATAAGAGAACCACCAGCTGATAAGGCAATCTTTAAAACATTTTGCTAGATCAGCAGTGGGTGGGGATAAGGAAAGATCAAGGGCAAACAGAAGATATTTACAAATGACATATGTAAGGTATGGAAGAACTGATTGAGGAAGCTATTTAAAATTATCCATCCGTTTAGCTCCCTTGCACTGTAGGAAACATTAGTACCCACGGATGTTGTACGGTATGGCACAAAAAGACTAAAATATTTCAAACGCCTATCTATTTTTAACACAAGCCTTTTAAAATCAGTTAACCCAGTTAACTACATCAATCATAGTAGTGGTGGTGATAGAGAGCTAGAGAAAAGCAAGTATCTTAAGCAGAGTAATACAGCATTACATAATCAGGCAGTTGAGTCTCATTAGATTTCTGCTCACAGCTTCTCAAAGCTCCAGCAGCAGGAGAAAAGTGTTTTCTATGAAGGGGAAAAAATGATTGGCCAAGGCCTGCCTCTCTCTCTCTCTCTCTCTAACCAAGCCCAACAAAATCCTCCGTTGTCTCTTTGCCAATCTATTTTTGCCCTTTATACCATATGGGACAAGAAAGAGACTTCGCAAAAAGTGATACAACTGTGGCAATGCTACGAGGTTATTTAACTCAGAAGCCCTCTTATCCCCCCCCCCGCTCCTATTGTCTGCCTTGTTTTAAACCCTCTCTTTTCCCATATAAAAATCGGCCTTAAGAAACCCCACCTTGCAAAAAAAAAAAAAGACATATCGCCTTTTCCACCGTGTGGCCGAAGCGCTACAAACCACTTACACGTAAAACAAAAAATCGGCCTGTCAGCCAATACCTCGACCCCCCGCCCCCCGCCCCCCGACCATTTCCCAACCCAGGCCGGTCCCCTCCCGTCGCCCAGCTCTCCGCCCCGCGGGATGGGGGGCCAAACCCTCCAACTGCCCTCGCTGCGCCGCCCCTTCAGCCCCCTCCCACACCACGGCGGCTGCCTGCTGGGGAGGGGCCGGCCCGCTAGCCCCAGACAGCCAGCAGGGATCCCGGCGCGGCGCGGCGCGAGCAGCCGCCTGCCCGGGACCCTCCTGGCCGTGCCTTCCCCCTCCCCGCATTCGCCGGGAAGGGGCTCCGCCCGTCGGTCCGTCCATCCGCGCCACTCCCTCCTCCTCCTCCTCCTCTTGCAGGGTTGTGTCAACACCCTCCGCCGCTGCCCTGTCAGCCCTTCTGCCAACACCCCGCTGTTCCGCTCCCTAGGCGCGCCGTCCCTTTCCCACACGAATGGAGGTGAAGGCCGAGAGCTCCCCCCGCGAATCCCCCACCCCGAAATCCGCCAGCCCACCCCACCCAGCGCCGGGCTCTTCCGCCGCCGCCCCACTAGAAGTGCGAACGGCACTCACCCGGGAGAGCGGAGCAGGTGGCGTGACTGGTAGTGCAACAATTCCGGCGAGAGTCCGAGGGGTGCGGAGGGCACGGAGGGGGCTCAGGAGCGAAGCCCCATTCCTCGAAAGGACGCTCGGGAGAGGGGGGGGAAAAAAAAGGATGGCGCTGCTCGCCTCCAACCCGAGAAAAACGCACACCCCACCCGGCAGCTCCTCGACGCCTTCTTGTAAGCGCCCGAATGCTCCTCCGGCCTCTATATATCGCCTCCCACGCCCCGCCCCGTTGGGCCCCGCGTGGTTACGCCCACCCGCTCCCCGCCCACCATTTAGCCTGGCCCCACCCACTGGCCTACCAATCGGTCGCTCTCGGTTTCAACCGCTGCTGCCGATAGGGCCTTTTCTCCTGCCAATTAAGACCGCGATCCCCGCCCCGTACTCTCCTCTCTCTCCCCCCCCCTCAAATCCTTGTCTTCTTTTATCGTCCGCCCTCTGCGTTGGTCTCTTCTTTCTCTTTAGGGCGAAAGAGTTAGGGGTGCTTTTATTAAATACATATATTAGACCGACATCTGTATACAGACAGACAGGTATGTGTATTTTTCTGCTGTCCAGATGGCTTTACTATAAAAGCCTTACCCACTGCAAAACTCCCCAGACATGGCAAGAATGCGACCCTCTGCATGTTTCACTAGACTGAGATTAGGTAACCGGGAGAAAAATGTATTAATATCGGGGGGAGATGGGCTGTCTTGCACCTGAGCGAAAATATTTCTCCCCTCCTTCTGCATCCCTCTCCCAGCTTTCTGTGGGACCTGGATTCTTAGGCTTTCCTTTCTCAATGTTGACAGCTGTTTCCAGCTTCTGTTTATTTCATCTCCGTTCTCCAACCATGGCCACCTCCACCTTCCCTAGCTTTGCGAGTGCTCAGCCTGTATCACATAGCTTCCCCCTCCCCATCTTCATGTGTGTGTGTGTGTGTGTGCAGTCCTCCTCCTCCTCAACGCCATCTTGCTTTAGGTGCCACCGCTCTCCCTTTACTCGCCCTTCCTCTCCGGGGCCAACGAGCCTCTAAAGTTAATCCCCACCTCCAGCTCTCCCATCGCAGACGTCAAAACGCGGACGTCACGTCACGCCTCTTGGCACCCTTTGCTGCCCTCTAGAAAGAAAAAAAACTACGCATCCCAAGATGCCCTTCGCCTTGACGTCACGGAGGAAAGCGTGTCTGAATCCAATCGCCGCGTCCGGCTCTTGACAATAAAGCAACTACGTACAATATGTGTATGATTCCGGGGAGGGAAGGGGGGGAGAAGGGAGAAGGACGGGGAGGGACGGGTTTTGTACGCTTTCACTTGCCAATTGTTTTCCGTATTACCTTGCAGGATTGTTTAGGAAAGGGGTAATTTTCCATTTCTTCATACTTCACATTAGTTGGGAGAGGGATTTTTTTGTTGTTGTTTTAAAAAGAGCTTGTTTCACAGGTCAGAGAAAGCGATGTCACTCCTGAATCCGTCTCTGCAACTCTTGCTACCGAACAGGCAACTACTAAATAGCCTTCTGTAATTGCTAAAATGCCAATGGTATAATTTCTATAGAGGAAACTATTTTTTTAAAAATGGGGTTTTGACTGGATCCGTAATTGCCTTTTATTTCTATGTGGAACAGTCCCCGTGTATCTTATCATACAGACTTTCTGTTACGGTTTACCTTCCTAATGAATATCGATATATCTAAATAGACCTTCTGTCGCTGCGACCTGCTCACATATCGGCAAAGCATCCTTAACCTAGAACGTGGGGCCTGCTCCTGGATATCCCCTTTCTAAGCCAACGACCCCCGGCGGGGCCTGTTTCATGAAACGGCAACAATAGTATGTTTGGGGAAAGGAAGGACGCAGCCAAGGATATTAGAGGAGAGGAAGGGTGGGGGGAGGGCAAAAAAAGCTCCCTTCTCTTTTCTGCCCGTTGCAGCAGAAAGAGACAAAGGGCGATGTGGCACTGAGTGGGAAAAGGGGGGGGGGAAGGAGGAGGGGGTCCGCTCTCTAGCAGCGGCAAGCCCACACAGTACCCCAGATTCGCCCCCTCGTTCTTCTCTCGATATTGGCTCCTGAGCCTGCCAGTCATCCTTGTCCCGCCCCGAGTTGAAACGCTTGTCTTGCCCCGCAGTTACTCCCGACCTTAATTAGGATTTATTTAAAAAAAAAATCAGGAGAAAAATTATAAAACTGCGGGAAGGAAGAGGTGGGGGGGGGGGAAGAGTCAAGAGCCAGAGACGGATGGAAAGAAGGAGTCCAAGTAGACCGAGGAGAAACCTGAGTAACGGGGAGGGAGGAAGAAAAAGAAAGAAAGAAAGAAAGAAAGAATCACCATTGGGGTTGAAAAAGCTGCTCCTCCTCCAAAGGTGCAACGGGGACCTGTATATGTGCGTGTGTATGCGGTGCGAGGTCCGCCCTCTGAGACGGCTGCCTCTGCCAGGCCGGATCCCCGCGGTTTGTTTGCCAGCTTTCCCCGGGAGAGATCTCTGCCATCTTCGCAGGAGAGCCAGGAGGGCGGGCTTGTTCCCTTCCAAAAGGTGGTTGCGTGCCCGAAATACGGGAAGGGGGGGCACTGAATAGAGAGGCTGCGCGGCGGCCGAACCACCCCCACCCCTTAAAAGTCCCGTCCTGCGAGGGAGGTGGGGGGGGGCTACACAATTGAGTCCTCGTTCGTTTGATGTCATATTGGCACCGTGGATTGCAACGGGGCACCTTTGAACGTCCCTTTTAATATTCCCAATAGGGAGGATTTAAACATGATCTGAAACGTAGTTTTTTTTTGTATAAGCCGAATAAAAGACAAAGTCTATTTCCTTTGCTGTTGTATTCCATTCGAAGTAAAAAAAATATATATCCACGGGCAGTAACGATAACCGGTTGCCTCCTGCATCCCCTTTGAAGTCATCATCACTCGATTAGGATTTGGTTTCTAGGGAAAATGCGTCAGGGGGAGAGGTCAGCAAGAACTATCGCCTTGTTTAGCTTATTCGAGGGTCGCCCTTAAAGAGTTCACCGCGTCCTGGATTGAGCTCGGAAATGTTCTCCCCTGCGGGGTCAGGTGGCCTGCAATTCGGCGTGATTTATTCCCAGGTGAGTGTATACAGCGCCTGGTTTCTGGTTTGAAACCAACTCCACTGAGATAGAAGGACACCCTAGAACTAAAAGCAAGATCCGGTAGTTCTGTTAGCCTTTGGAAAAAGGACTTGGAATAGCAAAAGCTCCACCTGGATGTCGCAAATAAACATAGATCTAAATCTAAAACCATGAGCCTAAAATGTCCTGCAGAGAAGGAACCCAATGTATAATCCTTGATAGAGAATTACAATAAATTTCTTGGGAATATACAAAAGGGACAAGTAGTTGGATTTCTGCTGGTTCCCACAGTAAGGCATATAAAGAGCCTCTTTGCTTAGGAATGTGGTAAGAAGTCCATAACCCAAAACTGGGCCAATGTATCTGAAGAACTGGTTGAGTTAAGATCTTACGGATAATAATATATACAGTACATTGCTTACATGTAAATTGGTTGGTTGCTGCACACATGTTGATGATGTAGTTTAACCAAGATTTGTTAAAACCCTTACGCTAAATGATAAACCATTGTTTGCAAGCCATAGGGGGTTCAGACAAGATGAAACAAGCTGATGATTTAGGATATTGTTGGAATGTTATGGGAAGTCGCTCGCTCATGTATTCTTTGCATGCATAAAAAAGTTTTAACTCGTTCAGACAAGGGAAAGATATACAGTAAATCACCTAAATTCCTTAGAAAGAGAATAGGGTAGCAGTATAATAATTAACATTTAAACACTTTTTTCTGCATTTACCTAAAATTGAATATGGATGCTTCAGAACACCATCGGGTTTTATTAATTTAATGATACAAGTTTGAGCTTTAGAAGCTGTAAAAGGGCTGGAGAATAGTGTGTAGTCAGTGGGTTATTTACCCTTGAGTTCCATTACTTTTTTTTTTTTTTTACTATTTTGCTATATGAGGCTAGGTTAAAACAATGTGTAAGATCAAACATTAAGAAACCACATTTGTACCATATGAGAATCCAGCCAGATATATCACAAAAGGATTATTTTAGATGTATTTTATGTCCAGCAGTATTTTTAGAAAATTGTTCTATTGTATCATCCTTTTATACATGTTCGGGTAAAATTATCTGTTGTCTAATAAATTGGAGAATTGTCATTTTTCAAGCTAATGAGTGAAGTATTATTACTTAAAAAACATAACTTTAATCATAAAGAGGAATATGAATAATTATTATAAGCATATTATATGTTGGAATAAAAAGACAAAAATAACTGGAAAAAATCAACTAGCAACAGAATTTCAGAGTATTTGTTTGTTCTGAAGAAGGCTTATACATTTATCTCAGCATAACAGATAATTCTATATAAACAAGAGCTTTCATAATCCGGCAGGTCAAATGGTTTGGTGGGGATTATTTCACTGTATTTTGGGTAAATGCATTTGATATGGAATCTTTTTGGGTATTTTCATGGACATGGTATTAGTTTTTAAACTAAACATCAAGGTATTTTTAATAAAAGAGTGCATTGTCTATATCCAAACTAGTTTACTCTCTAAAAGTAAAGTAACACTGGAAAATCCTGGTTTGCATTCACTGTTATGATTTCAGTAACTCAAAAGTTAATATTTCTTTAAGATAATGCTGTATTTAAAGACACTGTTTAATATTAAATAATAATCTTATAATGTATTTTAATCTTTGTATGGAAGAGAGCCATCACTATTCTTGAGGGTCTATAGGCTTTCCATTATGAAAATATTATATTATTAATATAAAAATGGAAATTACTTTTCAACCTCAAGACTTTTATCAATATGTTGCACAATCACGTCTAACATTCTTGTGCACTGATATTTCAGAGTCATTCTTGTTTAAGAGGGAGGCTTAATTATCCTTAAAATAGACCAGTTGGGATCAGTGACACTTAAATAAGGTATCATGGTAAACTGAATCAATCCAGTTTGGAATTTGTTTTTAAATAAAATGTTTGTATGAACAGGTAAGATGAGATTCTTGCAAATTATTGAAAATATGCCAATTATTTGCTCCTGCCTGACTCCTCTACATGTGTGAATGGCAAAACAAAGTAAAAAAAAAATCCTCTCTTTGGATCCAGGCTCTTATATTTATTGAACAAGGTTTACAAGTTATTCCAATTGAATCTGACTCCAAGCAGTATTATTGTTATTACCAATTTATTCAGAATTTGATAATAAACTCTGCTTTACACTTGTGGCTTATAAGAATGTAGAAGCTCTGATTCTAATAGCACCTTACACATCTAAGGTATGTTTCTTTAGCCATTTTCCAAATAGGAAGAACTCAAGATTGAAAAGACTACATTTATTAGCATATAATGTATTCACAATAAACTGAGATTTACAAATGTTCAGTAGGTTCAGTGCAAGCATGAGTAAGTCTAGATTCAGCCCATTAATTGCTGTGTGTAATCATTAGAACCATCCTTCTTTTAGCAGTAAGAACTATTTTGTTTTAAATGCCATTATATTTGCAATTATCACAGGTGTGTCAACAATAAAGAAGTTCCAGTAGCAGCATTTCACATTGTCATCAAGGTTGAGTTAACATCAGAGTTATTTCATTGGTTATACCTAATTCTATAATTCCACAGTAGTCACCATCATCATAGGAAGGATAATTGTAACTCCATACATAAGTTCAAGTAAGCAATTTGCCATCATTGCTTCCCCCCACCTCCTTTGAATGACTCCTTTCATAGTTGCATTTTTTCTTCTTTCTCTTGGAATATGAATTACTTTGTCAGGTTTCTGCACACCACAATTGTTGTGGGGCTCTAAGAACGGTGTTGATCCTTCTGTTCATAAATCACAGTTACTAATGACTGTTGTGGCATGTGGGAGGATTCAGTTTTCATTTGGCAGATTTTTTTTTTCATAATCTCTCAAGAAGAGCAGGCAGAATCCTGATTGTCCTCTCAAATGTGTCCTTTGCTTGCAATGGAGGAGAGAGATGGTGGGAAATCTGCAGAAAATCCCCAAACCATTTTTTGAATTGGAATAAGGAAGGGTCTTGACTTTAGCTCCAGCCAGCATGTACAATTGTATGTGCAAAATATATATTTGTTGACTTCTTGTGGGGGGGTGGGCAGAGCAGAAGTGCTCACAAAGCAATGATTTTCAGTTTCCCCAGGGCATCCTGCAATTATAAGACTTACTCACTTGGAGGAATAACAGCAACAATTAAGCCCAGCTAGTAACCATTGGTTTTTTTCCCCCTTGCGATGGTTGTATCATCCTGCTTATGATTTTAGTGGCCAGATTACTGTTGTCAGTTGTAGGCCTTGGTGCCCTACAGTGCTGTTTTAACTTGAGATATGCTCTCCCATCAATCAGGAGGACTCTGGTAGCCTTTTTTTTCAGACAAATGCATTTTAATGAATGGCACAAGCTTTCATGAGCCAATGCTATAGTTCTCAAAAACTTATACCTGTTATAACTGTTACTAAACCACAATTAATTAGCCTGAAAGGGACTGTTCAGGCTATCTGATGTTTGATTACCATAGACTATCCCAGCTCTTGTCCTATAAATATATTCCTTTAGAATAAACAATGTAAATTTATAAAGGTGTATGTGAAGTACAGAAAATTGGCAGGGTTCTCCCCCCCCCCCCTCACAGTAGAGCCTAGAGTCACAAATTCAAATATTCATTTACATAATGCATAATTAACTTACAGATGGTTATGCTGCTGAAGGAGATAATTACTGGTTTAGGTAGCCTTAAAGGGGATTTGTCAAATTAAATGAGGAGGGGTCAATCAATGGCTCATTTATTTTGTTTAAAATATTTCCATGCTACCTTACTCTTAAAGCAATTCTTCCACATAAACAAAGGGAGTGAGAATGTAAAACAGAGTCATAAAGGATTATAAAGGTGTAAACAATAATCTACTAATAGAAAAACTAAATAAAAATAAAAAGTATCTTTATTGCACACTAAAAGATGAGCAGTAAAAGAGCCAATTTATTTTCTCATGGAAGACATTTCTTTAAATGGAACTCCAATACAGAAAAAGCCTGCTGTGCATTCTTAGAAATCTCCCGTTTACTGATAGTGGGACATCAAACTCTTCAAGGACAAATGCAATAGGTAGACTTATAGTGGGGTGAGAGTCCTTGAGATACCTCAGTAACAAGCCATTTCAGACTTTATAGGTAAGGACCAGCTCTTTCAATTAAGCAAAAAAAAAAAATGATTTGGCAGCTAATGGAATTGTCACAAAGTTGGTGTTATGTGAACTGCATAATGTGTTCCAGGCAGCAATCAGGATACCAGAATGGATTCTGAACACGCTTCAAGAGTAGCCCCAAGTAATGAACTTTGCAGTAGTCAACGTAATGGAAACGAAGGAATAGTAACTCTGGCTAGAATTCCTTCAAGAAAATTACCATCTATTTCAAGTACATATAAAAGTCTCCCTGGTCATACACGAGAATCCAGGTGGTCAGTGCATGCCTAAATTGTGCATATGCAAAAACAATGCAGTTCTGTCTAAGAAACCGCAGTATTTCCATTTCTATATTTGTTTTCTGATCAACAAAATGCTGCCTTATCTGCATGAGTTTGAATTTTCTAATACACATTCATTTTAGAAGTAATTCCAAACATTGTTTTTTTTCAATATATTGAAAAGGATGCAGTTATTCAATCATGGTGCTGAGACCCAACATCCAAACTGTTAAACGCAGATATCAAAAAAGAGGATAAATTAGAGAGGCAAAGTACCCTATAATAGCAGCTGGAGCCCCCAATTTTTTGGCCACTAGGGGCCAGTTCCATGGAGAGAATTTCTTCCATGGACCGGAGAGGGCATGATTTTACATGCTACCTGAGTCCCATGGATGGGGTTTCACTTGGTTGCACAGATGGGTTGTTACCAGTGGTGGGATTCAAATAATTTAACAACTTGTTCTCTGTCCTAATGATTTCTTCCTACAACCAGTTCACCAAACTGCTCAGAAAGTTAACAACCTTTCTCCCAAAGTGGTGCAAAATGGCTGAATCCCACCACTGGTTGTTGGCATGCTGTGGCCCAGTGCCAGTTCCCAGACCAGGGGTTGGGGCCCTTGCTTTGTAAAGTCAATAGCTAAGATGCCGTAGGATGAGCATCATTTATTTATTTATTGCATTTTTTAAAATATCCATCGGCAATAGTTTTGAGGTTGGTCAGTCAAACAGAACTGAACCTAGAACTAATCAGTCCTAATTTGGCAGATTATTTTAGGACGTTACTATAATTAACATATCACGAGCCTTTGAGAGATTCACCAGAACTAGTAAAGATCCAGTCTTGTTTTCTGGCACTGATTGTCCACACAGATGATTAAAGTTTTACCTTTTCCCAAACCAGGTAAATCTGGCTTAGAATTGTCTAAACACTAAATTTTCTGTTGGAAAACCCAGAATATTTCAGTATCTTGTTTAAAATATAATATTGGAGTTTGATCAATAATTATTGAAAAGATTGGGATCTGATGTATCTCTCTCACAATCACAACGTTGTCTTAGGTACATGGATACAATAGCACTGGGGACAAAATATTGACTTGATTGATCACAAGAAGCAGGCCTCTGAATACACATTGCTACAAATAGCAGCAGTCCACAAATAACAGGGAAAAGCTGTTTGTTTTTAGGTTTTATTTAAATATTTTTAAAAGGAAGATAAAAATTATGCAAACCAATATGTAGTAAGAAAACAAATTGAAGAAAAAGCTAAAAGTGCAAGAAAGGGGAGAAAAAAAAATAGAAAAAAGATATCTAGTAGCTTCCAATGTTCTTTACAGCAATTATAAATAGAATTATAAATTTCCCTCTTACTCTATGGTTACAACATATCTTCCTTCTTTGTATAATCTACATCTATCCTACTCAAAACCATAAATCATTATTTTATCTTTTTCACACAAAAAATTGGTAAGGGGTTTCTAGTCAGCCATAAATGAAAATATTGTCTTTTCTCTGCTCAAACAAGTCAATTTAACCACCTCAGCAAGTTCCTTCGTCTTTCCCAATCATTCCTCTATTGTGGGTAATGCTGAACCTTTCTATCTCTCTGGATACAATGATCTCACTGCACTTAAGAACACTTAATATATAAGGTGTAAAATCATAATGTTACCCTCAGGCTGCAGGTGTGAGATTCTTTTTTTCCAGGAAGAAGTTGCACTGACATGTGAGATCTCAAACTTTATCAATATGCAGTCAGCTCATGATCCAAATGGAGTGCCTCTGTTTTTAATTATTGCATGGCAAGAGAAGATCAGCATACGTGTCAAGTCCTGTCACCGTAGCTCATTCCCCTTGCATTGTGCCAACTGCAAGCAGAGCGATGTATTGTTCCACTGAGCCAGATGGAACAAAGGAACTTTCGAAAGCAACAGTATTAAAATTGGAGCATTGATTCAACTTGTAACCCAATCCTAAATACTGTATTTCTCTCGGTGTACCACTTCCAACTTCTCCTAGTAATTCATTCAGTTAGGATGTCCATTCACAGTCTCCCCCCCGCCCCTGCCTCCCCAGGTATACTTCATTTAAAAAACTAACTGTCTTTATACTGCCTGAGGATAAGTATTGGTGCTTTTTTCAATTCATATACTTGCTTTCAAAAGTTAGGTACCCGTGCTCAAACTATCTGTTTCATTGACTTCTAATCAGAAGCTGACATAACCACCACATGATATGAAGGTACAACACAACATATTTCTACAAATGTGAATACATACTGGCTATTTATTGCAGTTGTTTACAAATTTTAAAAAACTGAATATGGGGGATGCAAATATTAGGATACCTTTTTAGTTTGAATGTTGTAATACTTCCTCTAATAAAAAAATAAAAGCTCCAAATCTTTCTTAGAGCTAACTAAGAGCAATTCTCTTCTTTTCTTATAGATTTCCCCCCCCCCCCCCCCGACAACTCTTCCTTGGCTACATTCTTAGATCTTCTTGAAAGTCTCAAGCGATGGCGCTCCCACAACTTCCGAGGGCAAGCTGTTCCATTGATTGATTGTTCTCACTGTCAGAACCTTTCTCCTTATTTCCAGGTTAAATCTCTCCTTGTTCAGTTTCCATCCATTATTCCTTATCTGGCTTTCGGGTGCTTTAGAAACAGCTTTACCCTCTCCTCTCTGTGGCAGCCCCTCAAATATTGGAAGACTGCTATCATGTCTCCCCTGGTCCTTCTCTTCATTAGGCTATCCAAGCCCAGTTCCTGTAACCATTCTTCATATGTTTTAGTCTCCAGTCCCCTAATCATCCTGGTTGCTCTTCTCTGCACTTTTTCTAGAGCCTCAACAGCTCTTTACATGTTTGATCTTCCTACAGGTTTTCAATCATATTCAACTAAGTAACAATATGTCCTGTAAGCGAATATCCCACAGTCAGTGGCAACATTGAAACTGAAAACAGAATGGATATTCCAGCAAGAGAATTCCAAATCAACCATGAAGTATCTTCACATACCTGAAATTGGAAGGTTATTGAAAATCTGTGGGTAGATTTCAAACATGCAGTACATACAAGAATATCTAAGGATACTTCTGAATTAGAAAAGAGTGTGGGAAGGTGAATCCCACAAGAAAGAATTGAAAGGCTTCACTTGCTTCTGGAAGCGCAGAGAAACTGTTATTTTTGTTAAAGAAGGTGTTAGCAGTTGTGACTGAAAGGATGTCCACATTTTTGCACCTTCCATATTTACCATTTTGTTATTCTGAATTCGTAAACAAATGCACATTTACAGAAAGCTTCTGTATTAAATACAGTACTATTAGAGGTTGTGTCACCTTTCAGAGATTTATTGAAATATAAAAAGTCAGATATGGGTGCTTAAACTTTTGAGATGGCATGTCTGTACTTTTTGCATCTTGGAAGAATTTTTCTTCCACACTTCCACAATGGTTTCTTTTAATTTAATCGAAATTGCTACAAAATACCTCTGTATTTAAAAAGAGCGATAAAAACACTGGGACCTGAGAATGAAGGAAGAAATAACCAATAAGTAATTAAGGTGACAAATTTTTTAAAAAATCATTATTATTAGGTTTCAACAATAGTAACCTATTTCAAAGCTGTTGTGAAGATGATATAATACTTGCCTGGAGAACTGAGAGATCGGAATTAGGTATGTTCTCTGTCTATAAGCTGACAACTAAGGATTGTGATCCTAAACTGCTGACAAATGGCCACAAAATATAATGGAAACAAAATCTCCTTATATCTTACGAATAAAATGGAAGACAGCTGCTAGTGTCCAGATGTGCCTCTTCTGCAAAAGGAAAGCTTAAGAATCTACAGTTCATTTCTTTTCATGGCCAAACTCCACAGAATGAAAAAACAGCCTTCCACCATTTTCATACCGCTCTCATTCTTGACCATTTGTATTTAACAGTTTACTTGTGGTTGCTGTTGTTTTACTTTTCTTACCCTGTTGGATAATCAGTTTATTCATTGGTGAGTAAGTACACACAGGCATAGAGTATATAGTTTGCCTGGAAAAGGGCTCCTTTTTCATCAGTTGGAAGAATCCGATAGGTGACAGTTAAGATCTACTTAAGGTCTCAGCTCCTACTTGCCTGAGCAGACAGAATAGGGCTAGCTAGACAAGGAAGTTGAGGTCGAATAGAGTAGCTTCCCTCAGGGAAGACTATAGCTTAGAGCAGAGGTTTGAAACTCAAGGCCTGTGGGGTGCTTAGATCTGGCCCATGGGGCCAGCCTGGAAATAACAAAGGACCAGCCCGTGGTACCTCTGCTGCAGAAAATGGGGCATGGGGGGTGGTCATGCAGTACTCTACCAGCAACCTCCTCCCTGGCTAGTCCTTGGAGGACAATTACAATGCTGATCTGGCCCTCAAAGAAATCTAGTTTGACATCCCTGGCTTTTTAAGCTCATGTTTTACACCTGGAGATTCCTAGTTCAGGTCCAATGTCTCTAGGAAGAATATGATCCACTGTACTTTACAACACTATTAAACCATTAGTAGCCCAGGCAAATGATTCAGGCTACAGTATTATGGTAGGTAATTTTGTTTGTTCCCTTCCTTAATGAAGGAAAAATACCCAGTTTCCTCAGTTGGATCTGCTTTTCAGGGCTATTTTAACCAGGTGGGGATGGATATACAATTTAAACAACATTTTTACCTTACATATTTAAAGTCAGGATATATAAAACTGTTGTTCAAAAAAACCCCAACAAGCTTGCTTTGGGGCTATAGATTCAGTGCCAATAGGAGGCCTAATCTAAAGATTAGGTTGAGTAAAGCATAAATAAGTGAGAGGAAATGACAGGGGATAAAAGAAGAGAATTAGGAAGGAGCAAGACAACAGCTTTAAGAGAAAAAGGCTCAGGAATACAAAGAATTTTAAAAGGAGGAGACTCTTAAAAGAAGCCAATTCATAAAAGTAAATCATTTAAAGCAAGTGCAGGTCTGATAAAGTAAAATTAAGATGAATTTAGGGGATAAATGAGCAGAAATGCAAGACATGAAAGCCAGGCAAGCAACAAGACTGAGGAATGAAATAACTGCTTCTATCTTGCTGGGTTGCTCCTGGCAAGGTACTTTAATATTAGAAAGCTGAGGCATTAGGAATGCTTTATAAATGGTAGGAAGTGACAATAAAAAACATTTCATTAATAATAGGTATCCCTAGCAAATGACAAGACTTTGCATAGGAATTATAAATGTAGCTTTGTCTACTTAATATTTTTTGGCAGGACCAAAACCAGATTAAAGGCAGACAACTATGACCAAGATCAGAAAAATCAAACAGGAAAGGCTCTGTTGGTTGCATGAACTGTGAAATATTCAAGATAAAAAGTAAAAGTGTATAGATGAGCTGTGTGAAAGGACATCAGATAATGGAAACTGAGAAGAGGTGTATGTGGTTGGTAGGCATGTGTGTGTATGTATGTCTGAAAGAGAGAGAGACAAAAAGAGAAGCAGAGGTGGGGAGAGAATTATATCTCAGTGGATTTAGGGTGGAAAGGCTAAGCTGTGATGGAGTATGGATGTTTCATAACAGTGAAGTCCTAACTGCTAGATGCATTCAAATATTTTATTGTTTCAAAGCTGATTATCCCTGTAAGCCTTAGCTATTTACCATATATTAAATCACTTATTAATTGGCATCATTCCATCTTTATTTATTTTTCTAATATTGTAACTACTGTTTACACATGTCTCAGCCCATGGACGTGCATTAATGTTGCTATAATCATGGCAATTTAGAATAAAGGCAGCCTTTCTAATCTGATGGCCACTATTTTATTTGTGCTGGACTAGATTCTCACCATTTCCAATCTTCAAAGTAGTGGATGTTCCAGTCAGAAATAAGAGAAAATCTGACCCTACATTTCTGGATAATTACTTTTGAGAAAAGCTGGAGTAAAGATACTTGTCTTTCAGGCTTTAAGAAACAGAGTTATGCTTCCTCCATTTTTGTTGCCCAGATGCTTAGAAATAACT
This sequence comes from Bungarus multicinctus, assembly GCA_023653725.1. NCBI lineage: Eukaryota > Metazoa > Chordata > Lepidosauria > Squamata > Elapidae > Bungarus > Bungarus multicinctus. The sequence goes on from CM042834.1 coordinate 120,951,408, forward strand.
TCTAGCTGTAATTCTTACCCATGCCAATCTAAAAAAAAAAACAGAGAACATCAAGATAGGCAATTGAGGTACCTCCTACTTGATAGGGCACAAAAGCTGGCATCTATCTAACTTTCCCCAAAGGGTTTTGCAAATTTAAATCATGACAATCTGGGAGGAAGGACTTTACAAAATTGCCAAGGTGCCACCCCCTCTTCAGTTAACTGTAATAATGGAGGACTTATGAGATCACGTTTAAGCTGGCTCTGCAGAGAGGATGAAGAACCTAGAGCCAAGAGGTGGAGTAAGGTGAGAAGTCCCATCAATGAAGATAGAACTACCCCAACTTAGCATGTTCCAGCACATCTATTGAGAAACCAGAATCTGCATGTTTCCTGTTGAGTCTGAAATAAGTCAAAACAGCTGCTAAATAAAGAATGCATCATGGAATCACACATGTATGAGACTGATCTGGAAGCAGAACAAATATCACACATGGTGATGTCCGGAGGTTCCTAACATTAACTCAGGGTAGGATCTACAACACCTACCTTGGAGCCTCTTCTTTATGTGAGAAACTAAGATAGCAATATTTTTTTTAAGCAGTTGCTTAGTAAGTATATGTTAGACAATACAGTTCACTATCCCCTATGCTTAGAAGATGAGCATAGGATACATCTCTTAACTGTGAAAGAAACTGAAGATACTAGAGAAGCCAATTTTTGAAGTTAATTTTTAGACTGGAAAAAACAAACAAGTTCAACTGTTGTACTTTTGTGTCAATGTGTTTGGTACAGGTTATAAATTAAATATTTCCTGGTTATATCTTCTTCTGGAAGTTATTTTCAATCCTTTGCCCACTTTGCAGAAAGGTATTCATTCTGACCAACTGTGTGTTCTATATTCTCTTAAGCAAAAGCCCAATTTGGGAATTGTGGAGCCTGATCTACCTCTTCTTGACTGCCAGAAAACCATATGGCGTGACATTTGTTATCCCCACTGCTGAGCCCTATCTTGCCTCTATTTCAAATCACTACAACCACCCAACTTCCTTCCAAGCTTAACAGATTTTATACATATTGAGATGTCTTTGAGCGGCAATGAACCAAGGGAAAATATTACTTTAAAACCATTATAGTTAGAAATGATTTATGATGTCTGACTCATAGTTGGGATCAAGATGAAGGCAATGTCATTGGGACACACAGCAGGAAAAGACACTGCCAGGGCACGTCTTTGCTACTTTTAAGTGCAAGTGAAAACTGCAGAAGTTATCCAATTACTCTTGTACCAATATGACAGTAAGGAAGTCAGGATTTCTATCATCTCAATAATGGCTGAGTAAAATTTAAAAAAAAATGTGTCAATCCTGGAAAAATGGACCAAGCCAATTTCAGTAGAAAACTCACTGGTTCAACTTTTGCCTGATAAAACAGGAAGTATACTAATTTCCCAAGGAATTAGATTGATAGTACAGTATTAGAATGCTAACATGCATTGTACTCAATTATGTATGAAAAATGTGATTGTCCAAAATATCTGTCATAAAAATAATTCATTTAAAAAACTTTAAAAGAAAAAAATGTTTGAAGAGGGCATCTATTATAAGGGAGTCACTGTACTCTTGTGATACAATGTCCATGCAAATCTGCCTCAATAGTCCCGAATAAACCAAAGACTTCTTTTTCATTTTGTATTTCCTCTCAACAAAATCCTCAATTTTTATTTGGGCTATTTCAACCACATACACACACACCTTATTTTTTCCCACACCCTTTTTGAGAAGCAAGGTGAAAATCAACTGCTCTTTTTATCATAATGTATAAAGCTAGTTTAAACAACTGGATAAATTAGTACTGAGTGATTCTGTGGTGAGGATCTGTGGTAAAATATTTAACTTTTCAGATATGTCCCCAAACATGTCAGAAGAAAGCTTTTTATTTATTTGTCTGTGCGCTAAACGAATAGATTGTGTACATTTATGTTACAGTTCTCTTTGCTGCTTTACAGAATGAGGTGCTAAAAATCTACCCATTATTCAACTTTTAAAGCATTTCTTTTCCTACAACAGTATTTTGATCAATGTGTACTTAATCTCTTATCTGGGATTTCATTATTTATTTTGACTGTGATAATTCTGTTCGATGTAGTCTAAATCTACCAGCTTGAAGCTTATCTGCTTTCATTGACTTTCTTAGTTGCTAATGAAAAAGTAAGGCTATGGTCGTGTACAGGCCTGCTGGTGAATAAATTGTTTGAAATTGTGTGGAATAGTAAATAGACTATGCAGTTGCACTGCTTACATTTATTTATTCCCAATAATAAATCATTTCTGGGTATGGTACATCAAAAAACATCTGACAACCTTCATTCATTCTATATGTACTCAAATCTCTATTCCAAGGATCTTATACACAGTTACTTTGATAGCTGCTGATACAGTAGTAATGAAATCTCTCATGATACAAGATGGGAGGAAATCAGAAGTGCAAGAAAAAGAGAGAAGCTAAAATGGCTTCAACAAGTGAAACTCACAAAATTACATTTTGCTGGGAAACCATTCTTCTTTTATATGATCCAGTAGCATTCATCCAAAATGGCTCATGAATAAAAATATCCTACCCATAAACGGGCTTTAAATAGATTTGGATAAATGCAGTCCAACCTATACAAGTATATTGACTTATGGCAACACAGAAGGGTCCATTAATATAGCTAAAAACTAAAGTATAATGAAAATTCTGCTCTACTTCTTTTGAGAAAGGTGCAGGTTTTTAAATATGCATTTTTCTTAAAATTCTAAATATAAGTTTGTCCTTATTGGGCATAAGACAGAGGTTATATTCAGCAGGTTCTGATCAGTTCTGGAGAACTGGTAGCAGAATTTTTGAGTAGTTCGGAGAACCGGCAAATACCACCTCTGACTGGCCCCACCCCCATTGATTCTTTATTTTTATTTATTTGATTTGTCAATCGCTTACAAGATAATAGGTATAGGTATAAACATAGTTATGAATACATGAAATGGATACAGATAAGAAAAATAAAAAGAATCAATAGGACAGGGACAGTAGGCACGTTGGTGCGCTTATGCACACCCCCTACAGACCTCTTAGGAAAAGGGTGAGGTCAATAGTAGACAGTCTAAGGTTAAAGTTTTTGGGGTTTGGGGAAGAAACCACAAAGTCAGATAGAGTATTCCAAACATTGACCACTCTGTTGCTGAAGTTGTATTTCCTGCAATCAAGTTTGGTGCGGTTTACCTTGAGTTTGTATCTATTGTGTGCTCTTGTATTGTTATGGTTGAAGCTGAAGCATTCATTGACAGGTAGGACATTGCAATGTATGATTTTATATACTATGCTTAGATCGAACCGAAGGTGGCATAGTTCTAGGTTTTCTAGGTCTAGAATTTCAAGTCTGGTGGCATAAGGTATTCTGCAATGAGTAGAGGAATGGAGAATTCTTCTTGTGAAATATTTCTGGACTTTCTCAACTGTGTTAATATCAGATACATAATGTTGGTTCCAGACTGATGAGTTATATTCAAGTATTGGTCTAGCAAATGTTTTGTATGCTCTAGTTAGTAGTGTGATATTACCAGAGAAAAAGCTAGGTAGGATTAGGTTAACAACTCTTAATGCCTTTTTGGTTATGTATTTACAGTGGGCTCTAGCACTTAGGTCATTAGAGATGAGTACTCCAAGGTACTTGACAGAGTTTGGATCATCAACAAGGTCTTGACTATTTGGCTTGTATTTTATTTTCTGATTTTTTTTTTGCCAATATGTGAGACAGAGCATTTATTTGTTGAGATTTGAAGTTGCCATTTGTTTGACCATTCTGATACATAGTCAAGGTCTTTTTGAAGGGTAGCAGTATTGTCTGTGGTGTTGAATAGCTTTACATCATTAGCGAACAGAACGCAGTTGTTCTTAATATGATCACAGAGGTCATTTATGTAGAGTATGAAGAGAACACTGCCTTGGGGGACAACACTGTTGATAGGCACAGAATTTGATAGGACGTTTCCAATTTTGACCATTTGTTGTCTGTTTGACAGGAATGCTTCTATCCAGTTATGCAGGTGTTCAGAGATACCATACGATTTTAGTTTTAGTAATAGTTTGTCGTGTACCACTGAATCAAAGGCTTTACAGAAGTCTATGTAGATTGCGTTTATTGCTTTGCCCTGATCGAGTTGTGTAGTCCATATGTTTTTGCAGCGTAAGAGTTGCAGATTACAGGATAGCTTTTTTCTGAAACCAAATTGTTTATTAGAGAGTAGGTTGTTTGTCTCTAAGTGGAGGATAATGGATTGGTTAATAATTGATTCCATGACTTTACAATCATGGAATTTATGATTCTCTGCCACCCAAGTCTCAGCTGATCTGCTGGGTCTTCTTTTGTTGTCCTGCACAGAACGGAGCTGGAAAGCAAGTTAGTGGGGTGGGGAGGGAATGAGATTTTGCAGTAACCTTCCCCCAGGAGTGAGAGGGAATGGAGATTTTGCAGTATTCTTCCCCTGCCATACCTACTAAGCCATGGCCACAGAACCGGTAGTTTAAAAAAAATGAATCTCACCACTGGCATGAGATATTCTGTGCCTTTATTATTTAGTGAACAAAACTCTTCTATTCCATTCCAATGTTATAATTAAAACTTCAGAATAAACTGGACAAATTCAGGCCATTTAATAAGCTAGCAAAAGCAACTTAGGATAATTTCCCTGGTGTAGTGGTTAAAGCACCAGACTAGAAACTAGGAGCCTGTGAGTTCCAGGTATACCTTACACACAAGCCAGCTGGGTGATCTTGGGCCAGTCGCTTTCTCTCAATCCCAGGAAGGAGGCAATGGCAAACTATTTCCCAAAAACTTTGCCAAGAAAACAGCAAGGATTGTCCAGGCAGTTGCCAAGAGTCAACACTGATTCAAAGGCATACATGCACACAAGAGCAAAGTGGGCTTAATTGTGCTCAAATTACTCATAGGCATACAAAAGAGACCAGCTTTGACCATGCTGCCCTTGCTGTAACTGCCTTTCTTGATTTTTTGGATTCCCACGTCATCTTCCAGGTTTGGCTGCCTTAGATTCCCCAACACAGAAGTCAGCCCTATCCATCTAAAAGAAGCCAGTCCTTTCTATCTTTTGCAACAACCCCATTGGCAGTAATCTTTAAAAGTCCGAATCCACAAAGATTTTCCTCTGAAGGGCACAAGAGGTTGATTAAAACACACTTGCACTCATGCAAGTTTTTGTATAATTTAAAAACACCCCCCCCCAAAAAAAGCACCTATGGGCAGTTATTTTTGTAATGAACAAAAAAAAAACCCTACTTCCCCTTTTCAGCCTCTGAAAATTTTTTCACCCAGGTATTAATTTGAACAGGCAACTTTGACGAAATGAAAGATAAACAAAAAGGACTCAAACCTCAGATTCAGCTGACTCTAGCAGTTAGATATGCTAGCCCTCCAACCTTTAACCTCCTCCCTGGAGGCATCTTTGAGTATAGCATAAACCTGGGTGGAGAAGGATAACCATGACCCAGGTATACTGGGGGCGAGGAGCGCTCCTACAATCATTAACTAGGAAGCAGCCCACAACTTGGATGCAAGCAGTTATCAGAGAAATTAGTGTTTGCCAGTGTTTGACCTGCCTCGGAGACCGGTGACAGGCATTTGTCATCCTGACACGGGAGATGCCTGCTTTGCATATGCCCTCTCTCACTCATTTTAGTGCACTTTATTCCCACAAAACTGTGTGAAGGGTTGTGATTTGACTACTTATTATTTAAAGCCTGAGAGTAACACTTTTGCCAAAAAAAAAAAAAAAGTTTACCATAGGGGTCTCCAACCTTGGCAACTTTAAGACTTGTGGACTTCAGCTCCAAGAATTCTGGGAGTTGAAGTCCACAAGTCTTAAAGTTGCCAAGGTTGGAGACCCCTGTACCAGAATACAGTTTACATTTCAGGTGTAAACTCAGGTAGTCCTCGACTTAAACAGTTCACTTAGTGTCCATTCAAAGTTACAACGGCGCTGAAAAAAAGTGTCTTTTGACTATTTTTTCAGATTTATGACCGTTGCGGCCTCCCCGTGGTCGTGTGATTAACATTCAAGATGCTTGACAACCGACTCACATTTATGACGATCTCAGTGTCCCAGGGTCATGTAACTACATTTTTGCCATATTTTGCCACAAGCAAGGTCAATGGGGAGGCCAGGTTCCTTTAACAACCAGGTTCCTAATTTATCGACTCCAGTGATTTCGCTTAACAAATGTGGCAAGAAAAGTTGTAAAATGGGGCAAAACACTCAACACATTTCTCAGTTAACAACATAAATGTGGGGTTCAATTGTAAGTGGAGGATGGCGTGTAATTTCCTTAGCCTCAGCCTGACGTCCCAAAGGCCATGACTTCCAAGAAAAATGAGATGGGGAAGGTAGAGGTGAAAAAAGGCAAGTTCAGATACACCTGCTTAAAATGAGAGTTCTCATTTTTAAAAAAAAAAAAAACTTGGAATGGTTAACATGAGGTGACATTTTAAGAAGGGTCCTAAGCAGCTGATTTCTTAGCTGCAAAATTTTCCTTTTTTCTTTTGGCCTCTTTTGTTTTGCAGCCTTTTGGAGGTTTAGCTGGAGAAAATGCGCTCCGATCCACAACTAAGAACTCAAATACTGTATATAGCAATAGCACTTAGACTTATATACCACTTCCTGGTGCTTTACATCCCTCTCTAAATAGTTTACAGAGCCAGCCTATTGCCCCCAACAATTTGGGTCCTCATTTTACCCACATTGGAAGGATGGAAGGCTGAGTCAACCTTGAGCCTGGTGGGATTTGAACTGCCAAATTGTAGGCAGCTGGCTGTAGAAGTAGCTTGCAGTACTGCACTCTAATCACTGCGCCACAGAGGGTCCTATAGAGTATATGCTAGTATAGTGAATTCATATTAGAATATCAATGGATTATTTATTTATTTAAGCTTTAATCGAATAACAAAATAAAAACACACAAAATTATAAAGAAGGGGGCGGGAAAAGGACATGGGACTTATATTTAAGGCTGTGTATGCATACATAAATATAAAGGCCTGCAATAAATGGCAACACTACAGTATTTCATTATGATCACCTATAGCTAACAGAGTCAGCTTCACCAGTGGAAGCCTTATTAATGTGTTATACAGTTCTTACTGTGATATTGTTCAATAGTTTTTAATATTTTAAATCCTCTTGTAATCTGCTCAGAGAATTTCGGTTACTGGGTGTGATTAAGATCAAGAAAGGTACATAAATAAATCCACAGGATAACATTTCAGAAAAGGTGAGGAGTGTAAGGAGTGGTAATTATTTATTTTAATGTTGGCTGCCAGGAATCTCAGGGTAATGGACACAAGCTCACCCCCTTTTTGTCCTTAGGGAACTCTGATAAACTGAGTGGTTCTCCCAAAGTCACCCCATTTGCCTTATGCTGAAGAGGTATTTGAATCTAGATTCAACACTAAATATTTCAGGCACTGCAGACAGGTGGAACTAAGTGGCACAAGAAAGGAATTCAAATGAAATCCAATACTCCTTCTCTGGCATCTCCAGCCTTTTGTATAAATTTAAGAACTTTCCCTTATTGGAAACCCTTCATATCTCTTGCAGTCACAATAAAAAGAGGTCTGTCATAATAATGCATTGTCTTGACTTCCTTCCCTCCTTCCTTCCTTCCTTCCTTCCTTCCTTCCTTCCTTCCTTCTTTTCTTCCTTTTTCTTCCTTTCTTCTTTCTTTGCAATCGCAGGTGTTCTATAGTATTGAAAATAGCCTTGAGACAAATTTGGTGTCAAGAGGATAAGAAGCAAAATTACAATTGCCAGGCCATTTGAATGTCTCTGTAAAAATAGCAAATGAAGGCAAAGTATTAGATCATGTCAGAAAAGTAGATGCCTAAGTAAACCTATTGCCAATAGGAAGCCAACACCTCATTCTTAGCCCATAATTGTATGGGTTAGGGTTAGCATTCAGAGTAAATTAGTTCCAAGTACTGAACATAAATGGAAGCCCAGCATTATGTCTACACATTCTGGAAGCTATACAGTAATCCCAACACATCTAGAGGGTGTCCGGTTGTGGAAGGCTACCATAAGGGTATCTCTGCCTTTGTCAAAGGAAACATGGTCCTTCCTTGTTGGTGTCAATACATTTCTTCAAAATATTAGCATGGTTTTTGGTACTTTTGCCTCTGAAAACAAACCCCTAGAGGTGGAGAGCTTCCCCCAAGCTCAAGAGATCTACAAAGGACAGTAAATAGAATGGTAGAATTCCACACATATAACCCAATAATAATTCTACACACACATGCAGAGACCAAGATAGTGAGATTAAAATATAATCTGACAAGAAATGAAGGGCTTCAAGAAAGGGCCTTTCCCACTGCGTCTAACTAGAACATGGACACAGAACAGAAATTCTCTTCACTTAAGCCCTCCATTTAACTCCTGCCCCAATCTAATCTTAGACAGCATGTACAAGAAACTTTAGCATGAAGAGTCCTCTCTGAAATGGAAGACCATCATGAACTAGATAGCTTCACTTTCTCTAATTTTTCACATGCGTCAGAGGCAAATACCTGTTATGTCAAGCTTTTGCCAGTTCGTTAAAATCTACTGGCAGTGTTAATGAATTCCCTAACAATAAATGACTGGCAATTAGAAGACTAGGTCAGAGAAGGAACAATGACTCACTGAAAGAACAAAAAACTCCGTCCTTCTTGACGTGCAGTCGATGTATATCACTGCAGCATATATATCTCCATGGCACTCTGAGAAATGGCTGGTTTTCACTGCACCATTAAGGAACTGAAAACAAAGCAGATGCTCTTCAACTTGGTGTTTTAGCCCAAATTTAGAAGCTGAATAATAAAGCAAGGCCCATCCCAACAGACAAAAAGACATCAGCACATTTTGGGAAACCGGAGTGCATTCAATGAAAGCTAAAGCTACTATCTCACATAAAGAACCATAGCCATAGAGCTGGCTGCCTTAACATGTGACAAGAGAGGGTTTAGACAAGGGCAAGGTTTCGATAAATTTATTTGGTAAACCTGCTTTTAATCTGCAACACTATAAATCACACAGTCTAAGAAGAGAAGGAGGGGGACAAAGGTCTTCTTGAGGTCATTCCATAAAATGGCTGTTGGCATCACACATTAACAAGCAAATGACAAACATAAGGCTGGAGTGAGAGACAATATTTGCTTCACAATTACAGAGCCCTGAAATTACAACACTCTGAAAATATTAAAAGCAATTATATATGTGGAAATATAGTCTTGGAAATATGATTCCAACATCTTGAATGTGGAAAGGGCAAATATTGTTTGCTCCGACAGATCAGCATCTAATCTGTGCTGCTATAGCTGAAACCATCTTGCCATCTCCTAGACATATACTTGTAATTTGTGTTTGCATCTCTAACATCAGATATTTGCCCTTCGAGATATATATATATATATAAATATACTGTATATATATACTGTATATATATACTGTATATATATATATATCTCCTACCATTACCCTTCTTCCACATTAACTGATAGAGGAGTTGCATTGCTGAAGTCTTTATTGCAACTAATACAACATTTAGAAGCAGCAATACTCTTCCACCAAATCACCTCTTTTTTCTTTTGGATCATATTATACATCCACGTCTTTCGTCTGGCACTTGTCCCAATTTGAAATCAATTGTGACAATATCATAATGCTTTCTATTTATAGTTCTGACTCCAGGAAACCTTTGAACCTGGAATGAAGCCTTCCCAAAACTGAGATCCTTCCTATATGTTAGACCACAATTCCCATAATTCCTAGCCAAGCATGATCAATGACCATTAGCCAAGAATTTGGAGGCAGAAGGTCATCTCCTTTGGAAGGTGGTTATGGATGGCTCCCTGATCACATCTGGGATTTGACCTTCCCTTTAATATTTAGAGGGACAAATTTCATACTAGATTCAGAAGATTCATATTTCAGGTACTTCAAAGGAGACCAAGGCAAAAAGCTATGTAACAAAAAGCAGAATTAACGAGTGAGAAAAAGCATTTGTGGGTTCCTGTTACATTGCCTTATTACATATATAATATCATATGACCAGTAAATCATTAATAGGCCTGCCTGAATCCATTAACTAAATTTTAACAGAGCTCTCAGTGCATTCAGATACTAAAGTTTTCATCAGTGGTCTAATTTGTGAAGCTAAACTGACATTCTCCATTATTTTAGTGTAGTCTAGCACACACACGCACACACTTTGATGAAGCAAAAGCCATTTAAGACAGTCCAGGTTGAATCTATCATTCTCTTGCAGCACCAGACAAAGTTGTTTCTTTTGATTGGGGATGCCAGGATGGTGATATCAAGAGCCTTCCAACATATGCTACTTGAGACTCTTAGCTCATCCTATTTAACCGTAGACATCCCACCCTCCAATATAATCTTTGACAAAGTTTATCATACAAACAAGTTATAAAGAAAAGTAATTTGTGATGTACCCTGAGTATGATACCAGGTGACAATTTGATAATCTTCAGGATGGTTGCATGAAATTGACATATTGAAAACAAGGGAAAAAACCTGGATTGTTTGAAAATACTGGCCTATTGATAAGTTATTCTGTCTTAATGCTAAGATACATTAACAACAGAAGCAGCCTTCAAGCATCAATATTTCCTAACATTCTTCTGTATTAATGTTTCATCCAGTCATTATGGGGGAGGGGGAGTAGGCTTCTGTGTGAAATAGAACATTTAAAAAACTTAGCAAAATTGTAGTCAGGATGTTCTTCCAAAACTAAAATATTATTTGGAAGCGATAGAAGTGAAAATATTTGCAGTTGGATGTCATAAATGGTTTCCAATCAATACCAATTTGACTTAAATTTACCACACCCTTTGAGAGACACTTTTTCAACATTTGATTTTTGGAAGCACAACGTACACTTCTAAGTTTTTCGAAGAACGTAAAAGAGGTTATTGACCATATTTACATAACTTAGTAGACATAGGATAATATTAATCTTGAATAGCCAACTTATCCAGCAGATGCATTTTGATAACCAAGCAAAACATACCTGATTGTGATTTACCAGTTCTTCTTTATTAGTACCTCAGCAATAATGCTGGCTGGCATTTTGCTTGTGCAAAAATAAACCTACCCATATTAGAATGAGACCTTCTGTGGACAGATGAACCAGAAAGTAGGAATAATGGAGCTACTGCAAAAGCAATTCTGCTTTACAGATATGCTTGCATTCCGCCTCATTTTCCTGCAGAAATGTTGGATATTTGAATATAGCCTAGTTGTTAGTCTGGATCAGAAAAAAATGGAAACATTCAAGATTATGGATAACCAACAAGAAGTCATGTTAAAAGGCAATGATTAAGACAGTTTGAGTTCACACAATAAACCCAACTGTAGTAGGGAACAGTATGACTTTGTCAGGCAGCAAGAAGGTCTTTAAAAAAAAGGAGACATTTATTTTTATGAGTGATTGGGATCAAGTGAAGACTCCAGCTGCTTTCCATCCTAATTTTTTCCCAGGGGATCCTGGAAGTATTCTATAACAAGTCCCAAGATAGGGAAAGCATACCAAAAATGCCTGTGTTGTCCTAATGCAGTGAGATTATGATATCTGGGAGTGAAAAGCTGCTCACAATAGCTTCCAAATGAAAATTCTTTGGGAGTTTACAATATGGTTAAATGATTATCTGTTGTGATATATATATATATAAATATAAATATAAAGGTATTGTTGGTAAAACATGACCTTCTTTTGTTAAAACTGAATGTGACATGTTTAATAAAAACCAGCAACAGTTTCTTCCTATTTTTGAGAAATGCAGTGGCAAAATGTACAAATGGGGCTTCAAACCTGAGCTTATCTGCTGTATGCCTGTTCTGCTAACAACATCTTGCCAGACTCACAGTGATGCCACATTGCAGATTATGCAGCAGGGCAGATTCACTTCAGCTTTTTATTAGCGCCTTCTAATATACAAGGATGAAAAATAGAATGTCATCAAGTTTGATCTACTTAACTGAGTCTTTTAACAGAAGTGAGAAATGAGAGGATATTGCATTGTTTCATTTAGTAATGAGATGGCATCAGAATTAGTTATATCTGGCTGTGGATCAGGTACGTGAATGCTTTCCTTTATTGTCTGCATTAACATTATTGACGACTTCCTTTATGATATATTTTACAAATCAGTATTCAGACATATTCCAATAATGAATGAATGGAACAATAAGAGCCTTAGAAAATTATCACTTCTCTATTTCTAAAAATCTGCAATGAATGTCATAACTCACAAATGTAACAAATAATAATCCATTAAGCATTTAGTCAGAATAGCATAATTCATTTCTTGAATTCCTTACTTGTTTTGTTTGCATCTAGATAGTGAATATCCCGTTCACATCTTATTTTCAGATAATAAAATGCCATGTCTTCTATCACATTTCTTCCAAATTTCATTCTCTTGTGTTATTTATTATTTCATTACTACAGTGACAATCTAACGCAAGGGTCTTCAAACTTGGCAAGTTTAAGACTTGTGGACTTCAACTCCCAGAATTCCTGAGCTAACATGAGTGAACGAGGAATTCTGGGAGTTGAAGTCCACAAGTCTTAAAGCTGTCAAGTTTGAAGACCCCTAATCTAAGGAGTCAACAAACAAAATCATGGGCCTATTTTCTGCTGCTAGCTTCAAAGTCTACTGCCAAGATCCTTTGGAGGGATAGAAAAAGAATCCTGGATGATATTGTCTGTGTTCTCAAATAGCAATAGCAGACTTATATACCACTTCATAGTGCTTTTCAGCAGTCTCTGAGCTGTTTACAGAGTCAGCATATTGTCCCCAAAAACCTTGCTCCTCATTTTACTGACCCTGGAAGGATTTGAGTTAACCTTGAGCTGGCCAGGATTGAAGGAATTGAACTCCTGGCAATGTGAGCAGAGTTAGCCTGCAATACTGCATTCTGACCACTGCACCACATTGAACAAGGATCCCACAATATCATGGTTTCTAATCAATTGCTATTACTCAGCCTAACTGGCCTTACATATTTCAGTGAAGATTGCACCAAACAATAAGCAGGATCCTGATGCCAAACATGGAATAAGACAAATCATTTCCATGTACTGCCTATGGTCTGGATAAAACAGGAAAACTTTAGATGCTACTTAAGGCCTTTTCAAGTAAGGTCGATTACACAGACAATGAATCTGATGCTAATCACCCTTTTGCAAATGGCAGCAATAAGCCTGAAATAACTTAGCACAAGAATACAGCAATAGCATTTAGACTTATATAGTACTTCACGGTGCTTTACAGCCCTCTCTAAGCAGTTTACAGAGTCAGCACATTGCCCCCAACAGTCTGGGTCCTCATTTTACCGATTTCAGAAGGATGGAAGGCTGAGTCAACCTTGAGCCAGTCAGGATCAAACTGCTGGTAGTCGACAGAATTAGCCTGCAATACTGCATTCTAACCACTGTGTCACTATGCCTCTTGAGATATATGGGAATTAGGGGATTCATCATTGCACAATATTGAAATCATCAGATGTATGTAAATGGGGTACCTTTGGCATTCTTGTGGCATGGTGAAATTGTCTCCTGGAAGATCTATGGAACAAAGTAGGAGAAATTTTCTTCCTGGGTGTTACCATAGTACAGAGGTGCCACTAAGAGTATTCAAAGATAGAAGATGTCTCTATTTCCAGTCTTCAGTTTAGATCAGGGGCTCTTAAACTGTTGGCCATCATATCTCCTTTCAGTGTAAACATAAGGTACACACCCAGAAATCCAAACACCAAAAATGGATTCAAATGAACAATGAAAGCAATACAAAAAGTTTGAAACTTTGGGAAAAGGGACTTTCTGGTTAAAAAAAACTTTGGGAAAAGGAACTTTCTGGTAACAGTGTTAACTACAGCCTGGAGTCTTGGTAACAGTGAGATGTGGCATATAAATTGAATGAATGAATGAATGAATGAATGAATGAATGAATGAATGAATGAATGAATGAATGAATGTTCTTCACATCTCCCCCGGATTCTGTCAATACTTCCCCAAAGGAGGGACACCATACAATTTGGGAAACCCTGAACCATATCAACACAGGTGTATAAGTGGATTTCTGCATGTGAAAATCAGTCAAAGATAATTTACAAGATGGTTATATAAGAAACATTAAGTCAGTGGTTCTCAACTTTTTCTTCACCCTGTAATGACATCGTGCCTCCCCCCACAGGGGGTCAGTGGACCACAGATTGAGAACCACTGTGTTAAGAGATTTGGAGATCTCTTTGTCACAAAGACTATTGGACATTCTATCTTTCTAGCTTAGCAAAAAAGAACTGAGTGAAAGAAAAGTTTCCCTCCATGTTTTTGCAAGCTGTTATAAAAGCCTCTGAGCATATTCATCCTCAGTATCATTTCTTTTCTTTTCTTTCTTTCTTTCTTTCTTTCTTTCTTTCTTTCTTTCTTTCTTTCTTTCTTTCTTTCTTTCTTTCTTTCTTTCTTTCTTTCTTTCTTTCTTTCTTTCTTTCTTTCTTTCTTTCTTTCTATATCTATCTTTCTTTCTGGAGTCTGAATATTCCAGTCAGCATTTTCCTTAGTCACAGTTTAGCTTATAATGCTGTTCTTGATATGTGGTGGCAATGTTCTGTGAGAAATCTTCAGTCTGCTCTTTCACAAGAATTTGCAGAACAATGCTAATTCTCTCCTCCTTCCAATCACCCTTCTTTGGATCGAAGCCAAAGCTCATCTCCACATATTTTCCATAATTTGGACCATGTCCAGTGGCTAAAATAAGAACTGCCAGAAAGAAAAGAAATGCTTGCTTTTCAATGGTCTAACAAGAAATATATATTTTAATCCCTCTAGTCTAGATACGTGATGGCAAACCTATGGCACGCATGCCACAGGTGGCACGCAGAGCCATTTGTGTGGGCACGCGAGCCCCAGCCAAACCACTGCATGTGCATGCCTCCCAACTGAGTTTTGGCCCATTTGAGGCAGTTTTCTGCCTCCCAGAGGCTCAAGGGAAGCCTCTGCAGCCTCAGGAGGACAAAAAATGGGCCTTCTGGAAATACTGAAAGTGCCCATTTTCAGCCACCGGAGGGCTTCTGGAGCCTGGGGGAAGCCATTTTTGCCTTCCCAGGGGCTCAAGAGAAGCCTCTGCAGCCTTTGGAGGCCGAAAAATGGGCCAAAAATCGGTTGGAAGGCGTGTGCATGTGCAGTGCAGGTAAGGGGTGGGGTGGGGGTATTGTGCACGCATGCGCAAGGGGGGCGGGGCACATTGCATTGTAGGTGATGGCATGTGTGCGCGCATGCGCACTTTTGGCACATCACAACAAAATGGTTCACTATCACTGCTCTAAATTGCTGCTTAGTTCCCCAAATATTGCAGAGTTATGAAAGAGCAGTTGCACTCTCCCATATGGAAACATTCCCTGGAAATGATTCTGCTGGCGACTGCTTTTGTCTGCCTGGGAGTTCCAGAAGGGTCCTAGAAACATGTCTGCCTCAAAGCATGGAATCCAAATGTCCTCCATCACCAAGCCCATAAGCAGCAGGGAGGTTCATCCCAGCTGTCAGCTTTTGTTGCTGCTGGAAACAATGATGGCCTTGTGTCTCCGGGAGCACTCCCATAGCACCATCTACTGTCACTACAGCTCTAGCATCTCACACACACAACAGAATACGGGCAAGAAATGCAATTAGGTGGGTGGGCAGTGTGGGTTTGCTGGTATGCATGCTTGTTTTATTGAGTTTTTTTCAACAGTCACACCTGTGCAAATTAAACATGTCGTATACAGCCTTATTTTTAGCCCATTTATTGATTTGTTTATTTATGGCTGGCAGCTGTATTTTGGGAATTTGGCTGCTCCAATATTGTTAAAAGAACATAAACTCTGGATCATCTTTAATACAGTGCATCCAAAGAAAGCAGATTATACCCATGCATTGGGGTGGGGGTGGGGAGAATCTCCTGATTGGGGGAAAAACATATTTATTTTGGACAAATCTATTCCTAAACTGTGCCCAAAAAACCCCACCCCATTTAATTTTAAATCATGTTGCTAAGAAATCCTAAGGCTCTGGACTAGAATGGAAAGTTAAACATTAAAAAAAATCCAAGAAAAGGCAATACCAAACCATCTCAAAACTGATTCCCCAAAGCTGGAAATGACCATGAAATGACCATTCAATTCATCCAGTCTTTACCTCTCATTTCAGCCTGGAGCACACCTTCATTATGGTGAATAGGTGGCTTTTTATTTTAAAATACCGTTGCTGGTTTTGAACCAGCATACTAAACAATGATTTGGTGAACCAATTTGTTACCAAAATCTTTGAAGGATTATACCTTATAATGATTGGAATGATGATCCCTTTTGCATAGCCATCAAGTTTTAACTTAACTTGGGTGAAGATTGCACTGATGAAAGCCTGCCAGTGAAATGAAATATGTACTGTCTCCCATTTTCTCTTCCGCCCCTTGTTATTATTGGGTTTTTTGGGGGGAGGGACATCCTGGGACTTTTGGTCTTCTCTTTTTTTCCATTTCTCACATAACTCTTCCCTTATATGATTTAGGTTGCTACAAATCTGGATTTTCTACCTAGGGTTAGGGTTAGGGTTAGGCAGGGGTGGGATTCAAATTTTTTAACAACCAATTCTGTAGGAGTGGCTTAGTTGGTGGGCGTGGCTTGGTGATCATGTGACTGAGTGGACGTGGCTTGGTGGTCATGTTATTGGCTGAGCGTGGCCAACTCAATATCACTCACATCGAGGCACACATCCTCGCCTGGGCTCTCATGACTGTGGGAATGCTGCAACAGTTGTAAGTGTGAAAAATGGTCATAAGTCACTTTTTTCAGTGCCATTGTAACTTTGAATGGTCACTCCACACAAGCAAAGTACCAGCAAAGGAGGGGGAAAAAACTCTAGAGAAGTTCCAGAGACAGGAAGTCTAGTCCTGCCAAGAATGTAATAAGGGTTAATGGAGAGGCAGTTTCTGTAAACAACACCAGAATGTTTCCTTCTTGCCTTCCTTACAGGATTAGGTCGGTAATTTCTTCTAACAACTGGTTCTCAGAACTGCTTAGAATGTTAACAACCTGTTCTAGTGAATAGGTGTGAATTGGTAAAATCCCACCCCTGGGGTTAGGGTTAACCCTAACCCTAACCGTATCTAGGGTAGTTAATGCACCCAATGCCTAAGACCAAGCTAATTCAACCACTAAATATTACAGGCATTTCCTCATAAATAACCTTCAGAGAGCTCTTTGGGAGATGAGCACAAATGATATGCATAGTCTTCCTCCTTATTCACTTCATTATTTTCTTATTCCTATTCCTCCAAATTATTAATTGTTAATGGCATGAATTGGACTCACATCCTTTTGAATTACTCGATCTTTTTGAATCCTTTTCAGGACTCAACCTTTCAGATGTCGTGCGTGCTCCATCCTCATCTAATGCAGTATATTTTCCATTTACATCTGGTTTGGCATAAATAAAACCCTAGAAACACATAGATCAAAGCCTGGATTTAAAAGTCCAACATGTGTTTCTTAGGATCTTCTTGCAATCTCCCCTAGGCCTCTCCAGGGCTTCCTGCTTAGAGCAGACCAACGTCCCCTTTCCTTCCTTTGGGAAGAGTTGCCTGGTTCCATGCATTGTTCTAAGCTATTATTAACTAGGTTTGCTGCAATTGGGATTGGCTGGGTTCAGTGGTGGGATTCAAAAAGTTTTACCACCAATTCGGTGAGCGTGGCTTGGTGGGCGCGCTTTGTGTGTGTGCACACTGTGCCTGCGTGCGCATGCCAAAGGCACACTTTGCACAGGCACAGAGGCTTTCCTACTCACCTCCTGCAAGCCTGCCCTCTCCCAGTCGCTTCAGCAGCTGCCGCGCAGCACTCTGCTGTGCCATGCAAAGCAGCTGTGCTTCAACAGCAGAGGATAAAGGTGAGTATGGGAGCCCGGGAGGGTGGGTGGGCCCAACAGAAGAGCAGTGGAGAGAACGAGTTCAGTCTCCACTGCTCATCGCCGCTACCGGCTCAGCAGAACTGGGCAAAACTGGTAGAATACCACCACTGGCTGGGTTCACACATTGTGCCAAGGCATTACCTTTACAGTATTTTGTTCTTATTTATTTATTTATTTTATTTGTCAATCGCTTACAAGATAATAGGTATAAGTAAAAACATAGTTATGAATACATGAAATGGGTACATATAAGAAGAATAAAAGAAACAATAGGACAGGGACGGTAGGCACGTTGGTGCGCTTATGCATGCCCCCTACAGACCTCTTAGGAAAGGGATGAGGTCAATAGTAGACAGTCTAAAGTTAAAGTTTTTGGGGTTTGGGGAAGAAACCACAGAGTGAGGTCGAGTATTCCAGACATTGACCACTCTGTTGCTGAAGTCGTATTTCCTGCAATCAAGTTTGGTGCGGTTTACCTTGAGTTTGTATCAGTTGTATAGGAATATTGTTATGGTTGAAGCTGAAGTGTTCATTGACAGGTAGGATATTGCAATGTATGATTTTATATACTATACTTAGATCAGACTGAAGGCGGTATAGTTATAGGTTTTCTAGGTCTAGAATTTCAAGTCTGGTGGCATCAGGTATTCTGCAATGAGTAGAGGAGTGGAGAACTCTTCTTGTGAAATATTTCTGGACTTTCTCAACTGTGTTAATATCAGATACGTAATGCGGGTTCCAGTCTGATGAGCTGTATTCGACTATTGGTCTAGCAAATGTTTTGTATGCTCTCATTAGTAGTGTAATATTACCAGAGAAAAAACTACGTAGGATTAGGTTAACAACCCTTAACGCCTTTTTGGCTCTGTAGTTATTGTGTGAGCCATGCCTATATATGAGTCACTTCTTAACAGCTGTGCCTTTTCCCCAGCCTGTGGTGCTTCAGCAAACTACTGTTTCAGATTTCTCCGTGAAATAGTTCCATCATGCCAGCTTCACGGTGCTACCATGTGCTGCTGTCTTCATCTGAACCGATTTGTTTCTCAGTTAAAGTAAAGCTAATCATCCACATTCATCCCTTCTCTCTCTCTCTCTCTCTCTCTCTCTCTCTCTCACATATGCACAGTCGTAAGAGCTTTCCTCCCTTACATTACACAGGGAGAAGAGACATACTGTGCAAGAGACAAGGTAATTCAGAGCAAGCACAATATGCCAACAAAATCCATTTTCAACAGCGTCTGCAAGGCCCTTTGTTAGTAGATGCATCCATGCTGTCTTATAGAGGATCCACTCTTCTAAACAGATAAAAAGAGACCAACTGCTCCCTCTGCTATGGTCTAATAGGACAGTCTTCTTTTTGTTGGAGATCCTGAAAAGGCAGATAAAGCAAAAATTGGCAAACAAATTTCCCTCTTTTATCCCCCCCAGTGGCAAATAATAGTTAAAAGGAGGCAATCATTATTATTATTTTTTAAAAAAAGAGGCTATTTTGTTCAGAAAGGAATCACTGTGACCATAGTTAGCCTTGCCTTTAACTAAAATTGTCAATTGCAGTTAGTGGAGATGGATCCAGTTGCCCTTAGAGTTCCAGTTTTCTCCATTTTCCATGTGAAGAAAGATTTCAGGGGGGTGGAAATGCTTCCCTCAATAATGATAGTGAGCAAACCCCCCCCCCCCCAATCACATTGTGCCCACGTCAATTTGTAATTTGTGCCAGGTTTGTGTCCTCATGTTAAAAAACAAAACAAAAACACTTTCTTTCAACCCAGGCTAGATGGCATCATTTATGTATGTAGGTTTTTTTAAAAAATGAATTTGGAGCTCAGAAGAATTTAACAGTTCCCTTCCCTGATGCCTTCTAAATATCTTGGAGTACAACTCCCATTGTTCCCCTGCTACCATCCAAGCCAGGCGGTGATGGGAGCCGTAGTCTGGAAGCTGCAGGCTGATTTTAAGCAACCGAGTTTAACCAGCACAACATGAAAGATGTCAAGCAAGGAACAAAGAGAAATTTTCAGGCTATTATTTTCCTTTGGAAGAAGGCATTGTGTTTCTTGCTTATACGCTTACAATGCAGACAAAGCAACACATTTGTAATAGGCTAGAAGATCAGGTGGCAGAGTGGCAGCGAAGGCCTGGCTTTGCATCTGATGTACTGTGGAGATCAAGGACAAATAATTTCATGATTATGTTTGTGCCTGACCCTGATCTATTTTTGGAGCTCTTTTGAGATACTGATTGTTTCTCATTCTTTGCTAGCTCCATGTGCTAGATTGCAACATAGCTGCTCAAGGGGCTGCTTATTTATTCAAGCTCATTGCTTGCAATGCAGAATATAGCAGGCTTGAACCGAGCACAGTGTTCTTGCTCTGGGCTTGGCCCTTTAGGAGGCTGCCTAAAAACAGGCATGTATCGGCAATGCCAGAGGCAGTTCCTCCCATGGGCCACTGCCAAAGTCAATCACTTGAAACACACTAGTCCTCTTCCCCATTTCCTGCGTTTAAACCGATTGAGAAGTAGATTTGCCCACCTTTCATTTTGTTCTGCAGACCCTACGCTTAGATCTTTCTTTGAGCATACTTATGAGTCACTTGCTGACGCGTGTCTATTTTTGTGGGGCCCTTGGTCTGATTTAAAAAGACCTCAGCAAATGTTTTGGCTCAGACTCCTGGATAACAGATCTGCCCATTTTTATTCATTTATTTGTAGACCAAAAGGAGGTTGACGAAGAGCAGAACAGCAGAAGAAAGGAGTATCAGATAACAGAAAGAGATATCTGCTCTGACGTGGTTTGCGTGGTTTGATCTAAACCATATGGATTAGTCTGCGAGGTTAAAAAACACATCCCTGGTTTATAGTTTACTGTATGTAAACCTATACAAATGTAGTTAGTTAGCCAACAAACCATGGCTAAATATAGTGCATGAACTCAGTCAAAGTGGATTTTAGAGCCAGGCTGGAGTTACAAATTTTTGGTTTTCATCCCAAACATCTCTACTTTCAACCCCACTCACCATCAGTATGGTCCTAATAGATTATCTCCAAAGGAATATAGCACAAAAATGTTCCTGCAGCTGCTAAAAACATGGCTTCTGAGAACTTCTAATTTCACTATCTTTTATATATAGGCAGCTATAGGAAGCTGAATTCTACCTATTTGGACTGTCTACATTCAATACCAGGGTTTTGGCTTGCAAAAGCTGTGTTTTACCACTGAGCAATCACCTTTTCTTTTTTAGCAATTGTTCCCTGCTCCCCTTTCCATCTTTATTTTTTTTCCCCCTTTGCTATGTATCATGCATTTTCTCCCTTCCGCAGGGTTATTAAAAATCAGCCATTGTTTGCTACTAATGCCTTACCTCTGAGAAAAGCCCAAATAATCCTGCGGCCCACAATTTTTAAAAGCCCAAAAGCTCACAATACACCTGACTGTTTTTAGAGAGAATGGTAAAGGTAGATGGGCAAGGGGGAGAGGGCTTGCAGAGTTTAAACCTGCATGCACAGGTGTTACTGTATGATTACAGAAATCAATGAGATCAGAGATAAAGTCAAAATCCACAATGGGTTCTGCAAAGCTGCAGCATTTCTATAACATTCTCCTCTGCCAAATTCTTTCTGGCTCTCCATAAATGCTTCCCTAGCTATTTGCTTTTGCTACAGGCATACAACGGAGAATTTCAAAGGGACACCTGACTCTATGAATCCTGCAATTGATACCTATCACTTCAGAACATGGAGGACTACTCAAAGAGAGGTCCAAACGGTAATGAGGTCTGCAGAATGGAGCCTGCTAATATTTGGGGGAGGGGAATCTGCTCTTCTTAGGGCCACCATGCTTCTGCAAGCTATTTCCTCTTATTCCCATTAGAAGAGGCAACTCACCTGCTACAGGTAGGCCACAGGGGCTGTTTTCTTCCTTCTGCAGCGGCATGCAAAAGCTCCCACCAGCAGAGGCGACTCTTTTGTGACTGCAACAGGTGGTAATCTCTTTCAGTCTCCACTGCTGTTTTTGTTTTCACTCTGTTTTTGTGCTGAGCTATAAATGGGAGAGTTGAGAGAATGTCGGATTTAGTTCAGCAAGAGACGGACCAAAGGTAATCACTTAAGTATAAGCCAGGTCATTTGAAGTATTAGTACCACTTTATAAAACCTTTGTAAGATGACATCTGGAATACTGCATCCAGGTTTGGTCACCACATTGTAAAAAAGATGTTGAGACTTTGGAAGAATACGGAGAAGAGCAACTAAGACGATTAAGGGCCTGAAGACTAAAACATGCGAAGAATGGTTGCAGGATTTAGGTGTGGTTAGTCTAGAGAAAAGGATTAGTGGGGACATGATAGCAGTGCTCCAATTTTTCAGGGGCTCCCACAAAGAGGAGGAGGTCAACCCAGGGGTGGGATTCTACAGGTTCGCACCTATTCACTAGAACCAGTCATTAACATTCTAAGCAGTTCGGAGAACTGGTTGTTAGAAGAAATTACTGGCCTAATCCTGTAAGGAAGGCAGGAAGGAAACATTCTGTTGCTTACAGAAACTGCCTCTCCGTTAACCCTTATTACATTCTTGGCAGGATTAGACTTCCTGTCTCCGGAGCTTCTCTGGAATTTTTTCCCTCTCCTTTGCTGGTACGTTGCTTGTGTGGAATGACCATTCAAAGTTACAATAGCACTGAAAAAAGTGACTTATGACCATTTTTCACACTTATGACTGTTGCAGCATCCCCACAGTCATGAGAGACCAGGCGAGGAGATGCATGCTTCAATGTGAGTGATGTTGAGTTGGCCACGCCCAGCCAGTCACATGACCACAAGCCATGACCACCAACTAAATCATGCCCACAGAACCGGTTGTTAAAAAAGTTGAATCCCACCCCTGGCTTAACCTATTTTCCAAAACACCAGAAGGTAGGAGAAGAAGTAACGGATGGAAACTAATCAAGGCGAGAAGCAACCTGGCATTAAAGAGAAATTTTCTAACACTTAGAACAATCAACCAGTGAAACAGTTTGCCTTCAGAAGTTGTGGGTGCTTCATCACTGGGGGTTTTTAAGAAGAGACTGGACAGTCACTTATCTGAAATGGTGTCGGGTCTCCAGCTTGAGCAGGCAGTTGGACTAAAAGACCTCTAAGGTCCCTTCCAGTGCTGTTACTCTATATGATCTCTATGACTGAGCATAAGATGGACTCCAGGTTTGAAGAGCTATATTAAATTTCCCACCCATCCCTTGAGTGCCCAACATAATATTATTCTGGGCATTGGCTGGATCCATGTAACTTGCTAAGCTAAAATATGCTTTGCTTGTTCTGGCTTTGTGTGTTGTTCAAGCTCAGGAAGTGTGCTTCATTCAAAACAACCCCTGGTTGAGCATGGGATGTGTGAACTCAACCCTTTTGGGAAAAGTAATGGCAGCAGACCATTTGAGTTTCCCAGACTGCTCTGTGCAGAACTGCAAGGGAGACTGTGGAAAAGGTACAACGATGCTTGGCTCTCAAGATCAACTGACTGCAATATGGGGAAATTGGGACCAGCAAGAGGTGTTGGAGTCCATTTGGTATTTGGGCCTTGGCAGCCAAACTTGTTTCAGGTAATTTGAGCTAATCAATCTTCCCCAGAGGATCTGGTTGATGGCTACAGCCATTGGGAAAATGGACCTGTGGAATGAGAGACTGTTTTGCAGATGTATTCAGTTCCTGCCAAATTATTATGGTTAAATCAGACAGTGCTTCTTGTTTAAATGAATATATACATTATGATTTTTGGGATTTTTTTTCAGAAAGAACATTTAATAAATATGTGCTATAAATCTGCCAAAGATCATTGTGATTGTTGTCACACATCACATTAATTTATTATATGGTTGGCTACTTTCTGCTTTAAACTGTTACATGAATTGAGCTGCTGTTTTTGTATACGATGGATTGCTGTTTGGTGTTATAATTAGAACCAAGCTAATTATGCTTTAACACATACTATATCACTAATGAAACTACCCAGTCCTTCAGGTTTCTAAACCATGCTTAAGACTAAGTTTAAGGGTTCTCAAACTTGATGGTGTCACGATTCTCTAAAATGGTAAATTAATTTGTGTGAATCCCTGAGAATAAATGAATAAGCCCTCAGTACTAAATGTGCCAGAAATCCCTTTAGCATTGGATGGATTCTTTATCCCATTCTTTACTTGTTTATATATGCAAAGCCAAAGCTTGCCAGAACTTGGTTCTCTGCTGCCATGTGCTGGGGGTAAATTCCTGCAGGCCTCAGGACGTCAGCATGGACCTTTGAGGGACCCAAGAGTCAGGTCTGGATGTTCACTGGCTAGCTGAGAAAAGGGAGCTAAATTTGAGGAAGAAAAGATTGGAGGGGGGCGGGGTGAAGCCTAGCTCCTGGCAATTTGCCTAGTGAGAGCCTGGGAGAAGCCGCTGCAGAAACATCTGGAAACCAACTTCTGGGTTCCGTTGTTATGATGGTGTTTCTATCCTACCTGAAATCAGGGCTTCTTGGCTAGAACTCTAGTACTCTGTGAGGAGCCCAACGCAGATAAAGAGCAATCGTGCTCTCGTCACACCCAGCCTTTGAAATTAATTCTGTATCCTTTTTTCCCCAGCCCCCAATTCTCTTTGGCTTCTTCACTGCTCAACATATCCAATTTAGAGGGCCTAAAGGATTTTAGAGTAAAGAAAGAATCCCACCAGTGCTGGGATTCAATTTTTTTTACTACCGGTTCTGTGGGCATGGCTTGGTGGGCGTGGCAGGGGAAGGAAACTGTTAAAATCTCCAGTCAGAGGTGGTATTTGCTGGTTCTCCCAACTATTCAAAATTTCTGCTACCGGTTCTCCAGAACTGGTCAGAACCTGCTGAATACCCACCTCTGAACCCCAACCTGACCCCCATTTAAGAGCCATTAGTCCTCCTAGCAACCATTGAATGAAGGACTGCAACTGGCAGAACAGAAGAGGAAGGCCACAAGTATGTGGCTGAGTGGGCACAAAGCCTGGGGGTAGGCCAAACCCAAAAAGGACCAAGGCCTAGACCAAGAAGGACCTTCAACCAGACTGGCAGTATATCTGTGAGGAGAATGGGGAGAGGGCTACCCCGGATGCAGCTGACAAAATAGTGACCAGACCTCAGTCTATCTGCAGAGGCTTTCATGTAACTGCCACTTGGGTTTTGCTTTTCGTTAATTTATGTGTACACAAAATGGAAGACAAAGTTTTGGGTATGTGTAACACACTTATTTTCAACATCCGAGATAGCGCGCCAATCGAAGTTGCCACAACATGCTGTTTCAGAGTTGCCACACATGCTCAGGGGGAGAGGGGTGCATGGGGTCGTGCACAGTTGTGTGTTGGGTGATGGGACTCACGCTGGGAGGGGTCCAGAAGAGCAAGGAAGGCAAGCCACCAGTTCAGGTAAAAGAGTTCAGAAGCCATCCAGGTCCAAAGAGTACTTGCTGGAGCCAGCTGGGCCCAGGCCCAAAGAGTACTTACTGGAACCAGCCGGGAACAACTGGGAACAAGAGAGCAGGGTGTGTTGTGCCGAGTCCTTACAGCCAGCTGGCTAGTGGAAGCCAGTAATGCTGGCTAGGAACCAGTGGTGGGATTCAAATTTTTTTACTACTGGTTCTGTGGCCGTGGCTTGGTGACCATGGCATGGCTTGGTGGCCGTGGCTTGGTGGCCGTGGCAGGGGAGGGATATTGTAAACTCTCCATTCCCTCCCCACTCCTGGGGAGAGGTTACTGCAAAATCCCATTCCCCCCCCACCCCACTAACCTGCTTTCCAGCTCTGTTTTCCTGTGCAGGGCAACAAAAGAAGACCCAGCCGATCAGTTGGGACTCGGGAGGCAGAGAATAGATGGGGGCAGGGCCAGTCAGAGGTGGGATTTGCCGGTTCTCTGAACTACTCAAAGTTTCCGCTACCGGTTCTCCAGAATTGGTCAGAACCTGCTGAATTCTGCTAGGAACTCTTTTACCTGTATTGTTCACCACACGCTGACCTGAGATTCCAGTAAAGAGACCTCTTCCGCTCACAGTGTGGCTTCTTCTTTTTCTGGCTCGGCTTGGAATCGTGGCGCTTACTTTAGAATTGGCATCAGGTCATTTGCTGCTGCTGCTGCTTCTTCTTGACCAGTTGCAGTAGATCTCACTGAATCCATTTTGGTTACAAGGTCAAATGGATTTCTTTGGGAAGGCTGCTTGGAAGTGACTTAGTCCTTAGAAAGAGCCACATGGTTCATGCTGGCTTCACCACTCTGCACAGTTCTTTCGCCATCTTGGTGAAGGAGGCTGTCTATTGGGATTCTGGGTGATAGTGCTGCCCCTGGACCACTCACTCCTTACACTGCACGGGCACTGGGGTGAGCCGTGTGGGTTCACAATCTTAGAGAAAGTGCTGCTCACTTGTGTATCTAGTGACCTATTTACTGACTCAAGTTATGCAAATCCACGGATAAAAAGACTGCGCAGAATCACTTCGGTGATAGAGGGATATTGTGTCCCAATCTTTGCAATAATAAATTGGGCAGCAAACAGCAGGAACTGAAACATCTCTTACGTTCCATCACTTTATATAACATTTAGATTTTTGTTTGTTTGTTTAATTAATGAATATATCAAATTTGCAGGCCATCCAGCCCACAGTGACTCTGGGCAAGTTGTAAGATAAAAACAATCCAATCTAATATTACACAAAGCAAAGAAGGGGATTAGTCAGAGATTGACGTACAAATATATTGATACAATTCTCACAGCAGCACCCACTTCCTAATGCGGTGGAAAAGGCCTGTTTAAAGGATGGCAGAGTCAGGGCTGTTTAAACTCAGGGAGGTGAGGGCGGGGGATACTATTTCAAAGGACAGGTGGCCCAACGAAGAAAGTATGCCATGCCACCTAAGTCCCATCAGATCCAGAGGTGGTATTCAGCAGGTTCTGACCAGTTCTGGAGAACCGGTAGCGGAAATTTTGAGTAGTTCAGAGAACTGGCAAATTCCACCTCTGACTAGAGATTTTACAGTATCCTTCCCCTGCCAGGCCCACCAAGCCACGCCCACAGGACCAGTAGTTTAAAAATTTGAATCCCAGTACTGATCAGATTACACTGTTTTAAAAATGAGACTTAGACATGCCCACTCTGCCAGATCTTACTGGAGGGACAGACATGAGAGAGAGAGGGTGGGACAGTTCCTCAAATAATGAGGCCCTGTGCTATGGAGCACTTTGTGGCTCACAGCAAGCTTTTCTTAAATTGCAGCCACAATTCTATTGTGCAGCAAATGCAGCAGAGGCATTATCTGGATGTACAGGTAGTTCTCAACTTACAACATTTAATGACTGCTTGAAGTTACAACATCACTGAAAAAAGTGACTTATGAACATTTTTCACACTTACAACCATTACAGCATGCCCACGGTCCCCAACGTGATCAAAATTCAGATGCTTGGCAACTGACTCATACTTATGACTATTGCAGTGTCCTAAGGTCATATATAAGGTACACATATAGACTGGGTGAAACCAGGCTCAATAGCAGTAACTGTGGGAGGGATCTTGGAGTCTTAGTGAACAAACAGTTAAATATGAGCCAGCAGTGTGCAGCAGCAACCAAAAAAGCTAATGCAATCCTAAGTTGTATTAACAGAGGGATACAATCAAGGTCAAGGAAGTACTAATGCCACTCTATAAAGCCTTAGTAAGACCACACCTAGAGTACTGCATCCAGTTTTGGTCACTACATTATAAAAAAGATGTTGAGGCTCTAGAAAAAGTACAGAGAAGAGCAACCAGGATGATTAGGGGACTGGAGACTAAAACATACGAAGAATGGTTACAGGAACTGGGCTTGGCTAGTCTAGTAAAGAAAAGGACCAGGGGAGACATGATAGTGGTCTTCCAATATTTGTGGGGCTATCACAGGGAGGAAGGGGTCAAGCTATTTTCTAAAGCATGTGTAGGCCAGACAAGGAATAATGGATGGAAACTGAACAAGGAGAGATTTAACCTGGAAATAAGGAGAAACTTTCTGACAGTGAGAACAATCAACCAATGGAACAGCTTGCTCTCGGAAGTTGTGGGAGCGCCATCACTTGCGACTTTCAAGGAGAGATTGGACTGCCATTTGTCAGAAATGGTGTAGGGTCTCCCACAACCTACCAACTCTGATTATCTGTATCTGATCATCGTTTGCGACCTTCTGACAAGCGAAGTCAACGGGGAATCCCACTTAACAGACGTGTTACCCATTTAACAAGTGCAGTGATTCATTTAACAACTGTAGCAAAAAAGGTCATAAAATGGGGCAAAAGTTACTTAACAAATGTACCTCCCTAACAGAAATGTTAGGCTCAATTGTGTCATACATTGAGGACTACCTGTATTGTGTTTATCACCTACTGGACATGATAAACCAGTACCAGGATAGTTCTGAGTGGCTCTTGGCTTTCATTCTAAATTTATTCAAAAGTTTTCAGCCTAAAAAGGGACTAATTGCATGACCATGAACGATAACGATATGCACCAATTTGCTTACAACCCAGCTAAACATTATTTGGAAAGTTTAGAATTTATATAGTAAGTTTAAGAGTGCGGTGTCCTTATGCATTAACTCCAAGTCAATTCTTGATGGTTTGCCGAAATGGATTTGAAATGAATTCTATGTCACAAAGCGTTCCAATGAGATGCATTAAGTTCAAATCCCACACCGTCCCCCTGGAGTATTTTTTTTCCCTTAAGATTGCATAACCTTTAGCATAGGATTCCACACTCATAAGAGAAGAAACAAATCACCTAAACCTAAATGTCTTAATCCTTCATTTCTGCTGCTAGACATTGTACTTGCTGACCTGTGCTTCTCAAATTAAATCATCACTGCTGTCAATGAAGCACTGATATGTCATACACTTTCTGTTTAAAGACTGCTAAATCATAAAGATGTGCAAACTTTTATAGTGATATCTTAGCAAGTCTGCTCACAATTTAAGGGTCAGCGAATAAAAGATATTTATTCCCAAATATATCTTTTAGGAATGTAGAGATTCCTTTTGCTTTATAGAGATCCATTTTGGTTCCTATTTCAGAAAAGAGGGGCATTAAGGAAGAATTTAACATTGAAAAAGAGTGATTGTGTGTTGAGTATTGTACTTAAAGATTGTCCATATTCTATAGGATTCAGATTTACTCCTAAAGTGGTAAAGTTTTTTTTCCTTGCCCTCAGCTATTTCCCTAGTAGCATCATTTCGTTTCTTCAGTCTTTCACAAACTGATTTGTATTCATCTTCAGTTCTTCTCATCTCAAATACTAAGATCGTGTGGAGAGCATCATTAACTGAGCCCAGACAAAATCAGGAGAACGTAAGTGCAATAAATGCAATATGATGAGTAGGAATAGGAGAAGAACTCCTAGTTTTGACCATCTACCTTAGATACTAGACTTGATACATTCAGAGAGAAAACCACTAGCCCCTGCTCCATGCTCCTGCAACTACCAACAAAACACCCCCAACTGACAAAGAGGTGAGTGCAAATATGTGGTCAAATGAACATTTTTGTCCAAAAATTAATCAAATTTATATAGCCACTCATCTCACCAGGATGACTTCCATAGCCTATCCCACCTCATGAGTAACAAAAATCCGCTCTCCACACAAAAGGAAAATTAAGGCATGCCAGTCTCTTCTCCACACACACATATTTTTAGTTTCTGTGATGTGCATTCATTCCCCCCCCCAAAAAAAACCCTAAGTGATTGTTCAGCTATGATGAGAAGCTTTCTAACAGCCAAATTGCCTTTCTTCTTCCATTTAAAAGCTTCTTGTAAGTTGTGACTGAGAAATAACATCAGGTCAGCATTTTCTGCCGTCAGCCATTTTCTCCAGGCTCTCTAACCATGGTTGCAGACTGCTAGGATAGCTGGCAGGGGGAGAGAGGGAGAGGGAGAGGTATTGGCAGGCATTCTTTCATTCTAGTTGCATAGGTTGGACTGTGAGTATATTATATGTTGGTAGTGAAGGATGACAAATGATTTGGGGATCATTTTCTGAACTAATGGAGCTCTTATGATCACAAAATCTTATATTTACTTCTGTCCAAAAATAGACAGTCTTCGACCTACGGTAAGACAGGATTCTTACTAAAATGGATGATGGGGAAGCCTCTCTTAACCACTAGGAAGGGGATTTGCATCATCATAGCAGTTACCCTTGATAGGTTTGATACTTACGTAATTCCTTCACATTTAAGCTAAATTACATGGAAGTGGCAATCTGCATAGTAAACCTCATTATTACTAAAATATTGGTGGGAAGAAGGCTTTCCTTCCGGACCCATGAAATCAATACTGTATTTTCTTCAGGCTTGATCCAGGATAAAACCACAGTGTTTAATTCCATAGAAATCCCAGATATAATGCAGGAATAAAGCTGTCCATGCAGCAGTTAATAGCAAACCTATTCTTGTTTTTGTTTTTTTTTTAATACCAATATCTGAAGGCTTTTGGAACTGAATCAGACTTTAGCTGTCCTGCAGGGTCACTTTTGCAGAGGAACAGCCAACCGATAATGCAGCTCCAAGTGATTTTCTCCGATCTGCAGCAGCTCCAAGAGGATCTTTGCTTTGGAACCTCAGAAAACACTAGAATACCTAGGATTCCTATACATATTGGCGGGGAATCATTTCCTCCATTGCTTCCACTTCTGATTTCCTCATACTGTGACAAAAGTCTAGAGAAGAATGCAAATTGTATGGGCTAAATCCCACAAGCTTTCTCATCTCATGGAGAAAGGGGAATTGCCTTTAGCAGAACATAGCTCCAGTCCTTCAGATTATCTGTTGATACAAAGAGCTTGGTACATAGCTAGTGGCTGCTTTCCAGCCTCCCTTTTTATCCTTTCAGCTTTGGATTCTGGTTGAAAAGTTCTGGTTCAGAGCTGGTTTCACGGACTATGATGAAGCAAATCTCAGCTGCCCATGATCTGTCAGCAAAGAGGTCAACACAATACCTTTCTCACAAAGCTAACACAGCTACTGGCTTTTGTTTTATTAATTTGCCTGGAGAAATTAAAACCTGAAGTTTTTTCACCATGGCATCGTCATTAGGGCAAGACTTCAAGACTTTGCTCTACAAAATGGCCAGGAGTTCCCCCAAACAAAGCAAAGCAGATTGGCCTCATGAAATAATATTCTTATCATCTGATTCCAACCCCCCCCCAATCAGTGGTGGGATTCAAAAAAATTTACTACCAGTTCTATGGGCGTGGCTTGGTGGGCGTGGCAGGGGAAGAATACTGCAAAATCTCCATTCCTTCCCAACTCCTGGGGGAAAGTTATTGCAAAATCCCATTCCCTCCCCACCCCACTAGCCTGCTTTCCAGCTCTGTTCTCCTGTGCAGGGCAACAAAAGAAGACCCAGCTAATCAGCTGGAACTCGGGAGACAGAGAGTAGATAGGGACAGAGCCAGTCAGAGGTGGGATTTACCAGTTCTCCGAACTACTCAAAATTTCCACTACCGGTTCTCCAGAACTGGTCAGAACCTGCTGAATATACCACCTCTGCCCCCAATCCTATAAAACCATTCACTTTCTACCATTGCCTGACGACACCAATGACAATTGGCACTTCCAGATAAGAATTCTGCTCTGGGTATGAGCAAGTTCTGATAGCCAAATCTGTTTTCCTGACTTTTCTGTGATTTATCAAAAAACAGAGCAAAATTGGGGAGAGGGTGTCTTTGCAGTACCATTGTGTGAGCTTGTAGACAGCCTATATTTCCTTAATATCGGGGATTTGGGTCTCATCTCACCTCCCAATTGCTGGACTTCAGCTGCCTTAGCAAGTCTTTCAGAAGAATAGGTGACTTTGCAGCTTCCCCTTATAGAAACCACTTTGATTTTTTTTTTCTTTTTTGCACGAGACAAACAAATGCATGCTGCAAGAACTGAAGATGTGCACAGCATTTTTTTTCTCTGCATGTTCTAGGAGTAAAGGACTTCTTGCTTCTCAGCTGCACTTTAAGGTGGGGCAGGGATTCTTTTATTGCTTGTTTTCTGTGTCTGCAGAAAATAAGGCAATCACAGTTCATCTACAAACTGCTTTGGAGAGAGTAGGGAGTGGAAATGTGTATTCATGCCAAGGAAATTTCCCTGCATCATCTCTTATTGCCAGGCTGCTCTTAAGGGCACAAAAACAGAAGCGGTTCACAAAACTGGCAAGTCCTTTTCCTCTAATTTCTGCCATATCCAGAGAAAACAGAATGACAATCTCATTGTCCTGAATGCAAGGCATTACCATATATATTCCAGTGCCCAAATGTTACTCTTCCTTAAGCCAAAATTTAGATGCAGCACTTGAGCAAAATGCCTGAGGGCACTGCAATCTCCAAGAAAAAGAAAAAAAGGAGGAAGGAAGGAAGGAAGGAAGGAAGGAAGGAAGGAAGGAAGGAAGGAAGGAAGGAAGGAAGGAAGGAAGGAAGGAAGGAATGCTGATGGGGTATAATATTTGGAGACAAAAATAAAGGCTCTCAGAGATTTTGCAGCCTCACATGTTGTTTTTGGCCCTTATATTTGGACTCCTTTCTGATCAGCAGTTTAAATGATGTCCTAGAACTGCTTTCCCTATTTAAAAAAAAATAGTTCTTCACTTTAAACATGACAACCAGCCCTCTTTTTCTCCTCCAGCTTTCAAGCTGCATCCTGCTGGCAGTTCCAGGGCTCTGGCTTAGCTAGATTGGCTGTCTGCCATCGGTCATTTAACAGCTTCTTTAAAAAAAAAAAAACCCTGCCTCTCATTCAAGGAACTCAATGTCCTGTTAGCCAGGCTATACGTCAATGTTTCTATGGAAACCTACCCCAAAGATTCTCTCCGCTGCTGCTGTTACCACTGCATATTGTATGACAAGCTTTGTATGCTTTAATTCATCACAGGGCTCTGATGAAAAAAAAAAAAAACAGGTTTGGCGTAAAGGAGTCATGAATTAAAAACAAAATACCAATAGCAATATCAAGAATAGTCATAACAACCACAGTAATATTAATAGCAGCAGCAGAAGTAGTATAAATCATGGGGCCCTGAGGTTGTAGAAGTATTTAGCAGCTGAGTCAGAAGTGACATCACTATTATCCTGTGTATTTAAAAGAGTGAATAACATCCTCCAAATTTGTTCTGCTGAAAACACACAGGCACCTGGGTGTGTACACACAGACAGACAGACAGACAACTTTCTTACAGGACACACTACAGAGTGAAAAGCCACAGGAGCTTTCATCCTCTTCCTGCTAAGAAAATGTTTTAGAATAGGTAAAGAGGATAGATCTGATCTGAAATGCAATTCTGCAGATGGGTGGAGAAACTCAGATCCTAATAGAAACCGAGACATCTGCAGAATGCTAAAGTAGCTACTTCTCTCTGTATAATTTCAGAACCTTCTATAATCAGACTTCCTCTGCTATCTGCTGCTTCTCTCTTACAACTTCTTTGTTGTACATCTCCATCAGAGTTTTTTTTTCCCGTTTCTTTGTTTTCCTGGGCTGATATAGCAACTCAAGGTTTTTTTCCCTAGGTATGATACTCAAGGACGGTCCTACTCTCCATCGGAGGAAGAGATTACGACTGGAGGAATAGCTTCCTCTGGCTAATACCCACAGATTTGGGACTGCGGGTCGGAGTTCCATCTAGAAGCTACTAGTGGTGGGAATAAATTTGGGAAAGACACTTTGGGACTGGAGGCTTGCCTCCTGCAGGCAAGGTGGGCAGCCAGTACTTAGTTTTGTTTCTTTCCTGAAAACTGGTTTTCTTTGAAGTTGCTAGCTGAGATTTTATAGAAGTGACAATACAAGTAGTTTTCGACTTACGACCACAGTTGAGCCAGTGGTGGGATTCAAATTTTTTTACTACCGGTTCTGTGGGCATGGCTTGGTGGGCATGGCAGGAAAGGATATTGCAAAATTTCCACTCCCTCCCCACTCCTGGGGGAAGGTTACTGCAAAATCCCATTCCCTCCACACCCCACTAACCTGCTTTCCAGCTCCATTCTCCTGCATAGGGCAACAAAAGAAGACCCAGCTGACCAGCTGGGATTCAGGAGGCAGAGAATAGATGGAGGCTGAGCCAGTCAGAGGTGATATTTGCCGGTTCTCCGAACTACTCAAAATTTCCACTACCGATTCTCCAGAACTGGTCAGAACCTGCTGAATACCACCTCTGAATTGCACCCCAAATGTATGTTGCCAGCTTGCTAAGTGAGTTTTGCCCCATTTTATGACTTTCCTTGCCACATTTGTTAAAGGAATCGCTGCACTTGTTAAATTAATAACATGGTTGTAACAAAGTGAATCTGGCTTTCCCATTGACTTTGCTTGTTGCTAGAAGATTGCAAAAGGTGATTACATGACCCCTGGGACACAGTGAAACCATTATAAATGTGAATCCATTGCCACGCATCCGGATTTTGATCACGTGACCATGCGGATGCCACAATAGTCATAAGTGTGAAAAATGGTCATAAGTTGTTTTTTTCAGCGCCATTGTAACTTTGAACGGTTGCTAAATGAATTGTTGTAATTTGAGCACTACCTATATTCTGCTGTGTAAACATGGCTTCTGTGTTTGTGTTCAAAATGTGAATAGGAAGATGGGAACATTATGATAACTGGCCAGCTAATACTGGATAATTCTTTTCTACATCACTAACACATTTAAACCAATTCTATTTAGTTGCAACCCTAGTAGCTACCATACTATTGAAAATTTCCAACTGCTGTACAAGTTCTGCCTATGGTGGCACAGATTTGATTTGTTTCTATAAAATCCTGAAAATACTTATATCTCTGTTGCAGTCTTTTCTACTCTCCTTTTCTCCAATATATATATTGTATGTTTTTACAGTAATTGAAGAAAACAAAAAACAAATGGCTAAAAGAGCTGGAATGAAGGGCAGCAAGCATTTCTTTTAAACCTCTTTTGTGTCCTCTGGATATTCTCCAGCCCATTGAAAATCATGTGGGAGAAGAAGAGCCAGATTGCAAGCCAGATTCAATCCTGTTGCCCACACAAACTGTCTTGCATTCCGTATGATCCAGTAGTCTGTAGAGATTCTCAGTCATCCAGGTCATGGCTGTCCCAAAGGTGCTTTTTCAAGAGGTAACTGGACTTTCTTGGTTTTTCTTTGAAGATGTTTTGCTTCTCATCCAAGAAGCTTTTTCAGCTCTGACTTCCCCAGCATCTGGTCAGAGCTGAAGAAGCTTCTTGGATGAAAGGCGAAATGTCTTCAAAAAAAAAAAAAAAACCCAAGAAAGTCCAGTTGCCTCCTGAAAAAACACCTTTGGGACATTTGATCCAATAATTTGCATGGTAGAGAGCCATGGTTTAAGAGAGCACATCTTGTTGTCCTATATAAGACAGATCCAGAATGAGGAAGGAGTTAAGAGTGCAGGAAGAGGAAATATTATTAGGAAAGCTACAGCTGCCTAAAGTGTGAGGCTCGGCTACAGCAATGAATTTAAGGTTACCGAAATTAAGTATTTGAAAGGTAAACTTCCAGAGTGGGGAGGGGAGGAGAATGATTTTTTCCAAAAGAAGAAAGAGAAAACAGCCGCTTTAACAAAGCCGGTAAATGATCCCATCTTCCCTGATATTATGCTAAAGAAACTTATTAACATTAATGCATGTTCCTGGGCGCACTGATTTACTGATTTAATGCATACAGCCTCTTTATGTAGAGAACATTTTATTCTCAAAATAAAATCCAGTGTTTTGGGAACATTGCAAATAAGAAATGGGGTTCTGAATAATATCATTTAGGCAAAAAAAGTTTACTGTTACCTACATAGCAATGAGGCTTGTCAGCTGATGATGAAACAACAGAACTTTTCTTCACCTGCCGTTGCAAAACTGACGAAAGAAGATGTTAGCATTTCCACATTGCTTTTTTTAATATCATGGTTGTTCTTGCAGAGTTTTAGGGCATCTAGATCCAGTTTTACAGTGCCTGTTTTCCTGTTTGAAGGGCTGTCAGAGGACACTCTTCTGCTTTGAAGGGCAAGGATGCACAAACAGCAGGCACCCACATCAGCTGGTGCTTCTCAGTGGCAAAACATGCTGCATGTATTGCGATTTAAATTATAGTAACCATCTCAAGATGTGGGTCTGGGCATAGATATATTAACCTGTGCAAATTTATTTCTTGGAGGGGTGGAGGGGAGAGATTTATTTCTTTTCTTTCAGCAATGTATAAGGAGTCCTCCCACAAGGGAGATGCATTGGTTTCCTGAAAGCGTACATTAGCAGAGTTCTAACACACTGCACTGCTATCCAGCCATGACGTCATTCAGCAAGAGTTTGGAGAGGGAAGAATGGTATATTTAACAGAATCACTGAATGAACAAGAAGCACAGAGGGGCTAGAAGAGAGGAAGCTTCAGAATGGCAGTAGAAGGATCTCTGACATACATTTTTCCTCAGCACCATCATAGGCATTGGTCTCTTTCCCTAAAATCTTAGTAGTCCTAGACTCAGGATCAGGAAAGATCTTTGGCTTGCTAGAGCCAGGGTGGGAAGATCTGGGATTCTGCAGAAATTGCTGGCTTGTAGGTTCTAGAGATCCCAGTCAGCATGGCCAATGGGATGAATGTTGGAGATTAATTATTTATTATGTTTTGATTGATTGATTGATTGATTGATTGATTGATTGATTGATTGACTTAAAACTCTAGTACAGCAATCTCCAGAGGGCACAAGTCCCTCCTCATGAACTAGAGGTATAATTGGTTTTGAACATCAGTTCTATTGCAACAGGAATTAACTGCCCTTCGAATTAATGGTTAACAACCACGTAGTGGCCTTTTATTAATAGTGAATAGAAGCCACTGGGGGAGAGGGATGCTGTGAGCAGTGATAAGAAAGGAAGGCTTAAATATTGCCTCCCTGCTAACCAACTTAATAACAATTGTCTTCCTGCAAGTATCAGGATTAGGAAAGAAAAAGACGTTTCCCATGCTGGAACAATGTAAGGTGTCTAGTTGAGATCTAATTGAGTTCTCAGTGCCTCCGCAATGGCTGGAAAACTCTTGGGTTTATTATCTCTATTTTATCATGACATGCAGCTCTACGTTCAGGACTAGATTACATGGCTGAACTAGTTTGGCACTGAAATGACATCACAGAGAAATCTTTGTTGGCACCATTCAGATTTTTGGAGGTATAAACATGTCATGGCATCTGAGTATGAAGAGTCTCTTTGTTTTGTGAGATGGATGACCACATAAATTTGACAAATAAAAAAGAATCCAGGGCTTTCGTTGTTACCTACTAATATGATTATTAATTCCTCTTACAAATTTCTTTTAAAGGTTAGAAATTATTTTTAATAATAAAGGAACCAGTGACAGTGGTCAAGAAATAAGCCACATAGTAGCTGGTTGATTAATTAATTAATTACAACTTTAATACTGGTAATCAGTTCTAAGAGGCAGACACTATTCTGGCACTTTAATATCATCCTTATCCATTCTAAGGCTAGTTACTGGATTTGTTGCCACTGCTTTGGTTTTCTTTATAATTAACCTTAGTTCCATTTTTATTGTGCTTCTTGACTTTGATTAGTACAGTTTAGTGATCATCTGCTGGTAATAATTGTTTAGACTAGCAATGCCAAATCTATGGCATGTATGTCAAAGGTGACATGTCACAACAGTTGGGGTGACACACCAGTGTTCACCAACACCTGACAACTATTCTCAAAAGCACACCTCATTCTTGTGCAATTTTTGGAGGATGTGGAGGCTGCGTGAGAATGGAGTGTGTTCTCTTGTGGTTTCCAGAAGTTCCACGAGATTTCTGTGCTCTCATGCAGCCTTTGAAGCCTTTGAAAAATCATGGAAGAATCATTTTCGGAGGAAGGCAGAGGCAATGGAGGAGCATTCTCTGAAGCCACTTCAAAAGCAAAGGCCTTGTGCAACCCAGAGAAGCCTCAGAGGTTTTCATCAGAAAGAACATTGCCTGAAGGTAGGCAATGCACAACAGGTCTTAAGGAGTGCTGGGGCGCAATTGAGTTGTTTTCCAGGGCTCACACACACCTTGGCAAACATTTTTGAGTAGCAGGATGGTGCTAGTGATGAAGTTGAAGGCCTGGGTTTCTACTTCAGGCTCACCTTGGCACTGCCACTGAATGCCACTGTTCAATATTGCCTATGTGGGGTGGGGTAAAGATAATTGTTTTTCTCCTATCTGCAGGGTATGATATATGCCAATAGAGTTGAGTTAGCCATTTTCAAAAATTTTAACACACCAAGCCCAAAAGATTTACTACAACTGGTCTAAACCCTGTCTAATCTACACTTCCAGATGTGGCAGGTATCACCTGTCCTTTCCAAAAGTGTAAGAAAAATAAAGCCAACTGCATGTATATTATGTGTGCATGTATGTATGTGCATGCACACATAAATATATAAAATATTTGAAAGCAAAAAGACTTTCTTGTGCTATAACTTTAACCTTCTTCTTAATCCATATTATTAATCAGAGCTCAGGAATACTGATTTGTTTGGTTATTTGTCTCTGGACCGGTTTGTTGCTATGGAGTCCACACTTTGAAAGAGAAGCTGTTTAATTAGTGTGTTAATTTGCAGGACTGATCTGTATCTATAATGAAGACTCCTATTGCTCCGAAATTCTATTACTAATGGCGCTATAGTTTCTAATACTGTATGTCAGAAGTTTAACTTGGATGCCAAGTTTTTAATGTTTTTTGTTTTAATGTAATTATGTATTGTGTAATTTTGCTTTTGATATTGTTTTAATTATTGGGAGCCTTCCAGAGTTCATTGTAAAATGTGCAGCTATATAAATGTTTTAAATAAATAAATAAATAGCAATCCAGCCAACTGTACTAACATTACCAATAAGTGAGGATTGATTGGTCCCATTTTATTTTATATTTTATTTTTTATTATTTTACTTTATTTTTATAACAGGGAAGGAAGGAAGGAAGGAAGGAAGGAGAAAAAGATTTTCATTTAATTGCATTAAAGTACAGACAGGCAGGTGATAATGCTTGCAGTTGTAGTTCATGAACATCTGGAGGACTGCAGGGTTCCCTCTGTGGTCCTATAGAAAACGAATGAGTGAATCTGGAAATACATTGGCACTGTTGCCAAGGAAGGAAACTGTGATTTGTTATTAAGGTTCAGATGTTTTCATCAGAGGATCGTCTTTAGTTGAATAATAATGACCTGCTATGTCCTGCTTTCTAAAGGGACAACCAGTACTTTTCTTGTGGTTCACTGCACAGGCCAGTGGACCCATTAAAACAGTTGAATTACCTTGTTTTATAAAGCAGGCAGAGAAGCCAAGTATTCATGATGTCATTATGCCTCTGATGGGAGTTGTGTGGTTTGATAAAAGTTCTGTATTGGGCCCATCAGACAGACAAAGTGGCCTTCCTTTGCGTCTGCTCTAAACTTTATTATTGGCAATTTCACGTATGCACAGTCTGTGACAGAGCCACGTGAAACTCCAGACTTTGCCATTTTTACCATATATTATCAATTTTTTCCTAGATTAAAATGCTTCCCACTCATTGAGGAGGGGAAATGGAAATGAAATATCTATGAGGAGCTGGAAGGGAATGACCTAAGGGAGAAATTTGCAACAACGAACAAACTTCGTTTTGTTTTTACTAAACAAAAATGAGGTGAGGGAAATATTTATAGGGTTTATACACAAAAACAGAGTATTATTAGTGTTATGGATTGTCCTGTTTTGTTTTACTTGGTCAAAAGGAATTAATTTTGTCTCTGACTGTACGCGTAGTCCTCGATTTACGACCACAATTGAGCCCAAAATTTATGTTGCTAAATGAAACGTTTGTTAAGTAAGTTTTGCCCCATTTTACGACCTTTCTTGCTACAGTTGTTAAGTGAATCACTGCAGAAGTTAAGTTAGCAACATGGTTGTTAATTGAATCTGGTTTCCCCATTGATTTTGCTTGTCAGAAGGTCGCAAAAGGGGATCACATGACTCCGTGACGTTGCAACCATCGTAACTATGAGTCAGATGTCAAGTGTCTGAATATTGATCTTGTAACCATGGGAGTGCTGCAATAGTCATAAGTGTGAAAAACGATCAAAGGTCACTTTTTTCAGTACTGTTACAACTTTGAATGGTCACTAAATGAACTATTGTAAGTTGTGCCTAAAAGATCCTTAAAATGTGAAAACTAAGAATAAGAACTAGCCAATATGTGACGAAGCCATTTCTCCATTACTGAAAATGATGAATTCATACTATCGCTCTAAATCGTATAATACTTTGGTTTTGGTTTTAAATAATACATGACTGTGAGTTCTAGTCCCGCCTTAGGCATGAAAGGTGGCTGGGTGATTTTGGGCCAGTCACTCTCTCTCAGCCCAACTCACCTCGCAGGGTTGTTGTTGTAGGGAAACAGAAGGAAGGAGGAGTATTATGTACGTTTGCCACCTTGAGTTATTTATAAAGTAATAAAGATGGGATTGCATGCTATAAATTGCATGTTATAAATCATGGTTAAACTTAGTTTTAGATACAGTTTAAACAACAGGTCATTGTGCCTTGTAAAACAAACCATAATATATCCCAAAGGGTGAATTTGGAATCCAAAGCAGATAATGTTTTTTCTCCTCCTCAGATACATAGTCCATTTTAAACAGAATTTCCAGGATTGCTTGTGTGACACATGCATAGAATGCATGAAGAATAATGCCTTCTCTATCACAGCCTTGTATTCATATTAAAGCAGAGTTTTCCAAACATGTCCCTCTCCTAAACATTGGACTGCAGCTCTCCAAATGTTGGCAGAGAATTTTGAGAATTCTAGCACAATGTAATTTGGGACATTTCTGTAGGTAGCCCAACTGCTTGCTCCCAGGCTGCTCCTGCTTGTTCCTTATGCCAACTTCAGACATTTTCCTTTAGAGATATTCCCTCCTCACTGGTCCCCATGCCTTTCCTTTCCTTTTGTAGATATTTTTACACATGGATGTCTTCATGCTCTTTCCACACTATTTCCTTTGACCCTAAGACAGATCTGGTTTTTTTGTTCTTCTTACGTTACTGACGTAGCAATGATGCTCCAAAAATCAAAGCAACAGGGAACAGGTTGTTCTTTTGCTGGCTTGCTCTTTTTATATCTTGCCTTCTAGGAACTGCCTGGACCAGTCCCGCCAGTTCTCTTGGCAAGATTTTCAGAAGTAGTTTGCCTTTGTCTCCTTCATAGGAGGAGAGGGAGGGAGAGAGGGAGAGGGAGAGGGAGGGAAGAAGAGAGAGAGAGAAGCCCAAGGTCACCCAGATCAGTTCATCACTAAAGCAGTGATGAACAATCTCCTGGTTTCTTGCCTGGTCCCTTAACCACTACACAAAATTGCTTCTTAATTGCAACTTAATTATGCTTTTTTTAAAAAAATAGAGAAAAGGATATGAAAGCTTTGCAACCAGCTGCTGAGGAGGGGAAAGCAAAGAGAACCTGCTTCGTTCAAAGAGTGCCCACTGGATGTTGTAAGGCTTGAATGGAATCAGATCTCCTTAGGCTGAGGATGCTTCACTGATTTAACCACAGCATCATCAAGAAACAGCAACTGCTGAGCAGCAGATAGCACTGCAGTCCAAAAGCCCAGCACAAAATGACTGTCCAAGGTAGTGACCAGATGGTGGGAGAGGAAGCAAGTGTCAGTCCTTGGAGCTGGGGCTACTGCTCCTTTGAAAAGAACAGAGCACCAGGGATTCCTTCCCCCCCCGGCCCCCCAATCCTGAAGGGCTTAAGATGGCTCAGATTGGAAGAACAGCATTTTTTAATCAGAATGGAAAACAAGGGCACAAGGTGCATTTGCCTAGGAGTGGAAAGGAGACAATTCCTGCCCTCAAGGAGTGGTGAATGGCCCATTGTGGCAACAGGCCATGAAGAAAGTATAAGTCTGCCCTTTAGAGGGAACAATGTTTGGCCAGCTCCTTCTTCATGTTCCTTATTGTCTTGCATTGACAAAGAAAACTTTGAGGGATTAAAAGGTCATTAGAGTCCACTTATGCTAGTGATAATAATGTAAGATACATCACTGATAGTGGAAATCTTATGATCTGGGTCTAGGTTTCTGAAGAAAATACAATGGCTAATTCAGTACAGTTTTCCTCGAGGTAGTTCCTAGATAAACTTCTATTTATGGTGATGTGTTTCTGTGGCTAAGTGTGGACATCAGTGTTGCTAGGTAGCTCCTGACCAGTAAATATCTGAGGCAAAGATGAATTCCTAACCTCCTGGAGCAGCATCAGACAAACCCATTTGTAATCCAAGATGTAGTTTTTACAACACTTCCTTATCCAAGGTGGCAGTCAGAGAAGAGCAGATTGTCCTTCAGCTGCTTGGTAGAACTTGGAGAACTCTGAAGTCTTGCTAGGCTTCACTCAGAATTTCTTTACCTAAACTACCAAGAAACAAATCTCAGGAGCTGAGCACTAGAGAAATCAAAAGCTCTTAACAAAGTGGATAATGTTTTACCTTCGGTCAGGCCAGATCAATTGATGATCGTTTAAACTGCCCCAAATCTCTCTGCTGCTTTTGCTTTCAGAGGTTGACATTAACATTCTGCCTAGTACTTGTTTGTGTCAGGAATAATCAAAAAGCTCTGTTCTTGTGCGCTTAGGATTGCATCTCTTGAAAACATCTATTGCTTTTAAACCATCTATGTTACTGCAGAGTTTGGTAGTATCTGAATGACATCATCCTTTGCTTTCTCCTGCTTCCCAGGATGCTAGAGGTCTTTGGTGATCCAACTTACTCTTCCACTGAGGAATGATATAATCCCTGATAGTATCCCTCCCATGGAGCTACTGACTTCTTTCTTCCTACTTTCTGCTCAATATCCACTCTATACACTTGCCAGGTTAGATCTGGTCTTTTGATAGCAGAGGGAGACTGTTATGATTCTTATAAGCAAAACACAAAACAACATCATTAGCTACACAGAATTTTAAGATTGATGGATTTGGATAACAAAAATCCAGAGGACACTTAGATGAACTTGCACCACTTAACAGTCATACAGGTTTTTGGCAAGCCAGATCTGACAGTCCTAAGAATTTGGAAGATAATGTATCAATCTCTATCATAGAGTCAGACTGAATGGAAGCCATGTTGAAACTCCTTTGCTATAAATACATAATATATGACACTCAAAAGACAGCTCCATATTATTTATCTGGAATTACTGGCTAAGTATGTGGTTCAAACTTCCTTCTCCAACCTACTATTGTACTGGATGGCACTGCTGTAATTCCTATCATATTTTTGAATATTGAATGAGGATAATTTGCAGTCAGGAAAACTAAATGAGAAATCTGGAAACTTTCATCTCACTTTTTTTCTATTACTTGAGACTGAGAGCGTAGATAATAGATTACCATCCATTTCTAAAGTAGCCTTTTCTAAATTGGATGAGGAAGCTGATGTAAATACTCCATTCATTAAAGAATTTGGATAATCTATCTATTTTGTTAGCCCTGAAATGCAATATCTGTATAGATTTGAAAAGAATCTTACCTATATTAAAGAAAAACAAGCAGAGCATCTGAAAAATGTTATATTTAGCATTATTGTCTCACATTGGCTGAGTTATACAAGTTACATAACTGTTAATACTTTTTATACATTGGTGGAACTAAGCTTTTTTTTTTTTTTTGAAGGAAATTATTCTCCCGATGTTCATCTCTAATCCCCATCTGTGTTTTTAATTTTCTGCACTTGCTGAGCTCCCCTGATCAAAAAGTCTTGAACTGATCCCGTATTTTCCAATCTAGGGTGCTTATGCAATCAAAAAATATAATGGGAGGTTTTCCTGCAAAGCGATTAAACATATATTTTCAGTTCGCCTCCTGTTCTTAGTTCCAAGAATGCTATAAATAGAGAGCAGTTTGACTTCAGTCCATTGTGTTAACATGACAGGCAATGTTTGTAAGTGAAAAAGAAAGAGATGGCCCAAGGCTTGGCAATAAGCCAATGCAATAAAGCATAAAAGGATGAGATGAGCTAAAA
Organism: Bungarus multicinctus; assembly: GCA_023653725.1. Taxonomy (NCBI): domain Eukaryota; kingdom Metazoa; phylum Chordata; class Lepidosauria; order Squamata; family Elapidae; genus Bungarus; species Bungarus multicinctus. The sequence goes on from CM042834.1 coordinate 120,995,479, forward strand.
TAAGCATCCTTGCTTTTAGGCTGGGAAAGATAATCATCTTAATCCATTCCAAAATGGATGGAGATGATAAAATTGGGGACCTTGTATGCTCTCCCCAATTCACACTTCATTTAGGGATTTGTTGATAGTTTACTTTGCAGTAGGCTTCTCACTGGCGACAAGTACCTATTTCTCTCTAACTTTGCCTTGGAGACACAAGGCCAGCATTAAAAAAATTAACCTCCTCTATTATTTATAAGCACCAAGTGTGTTTTCTGGTTCTTGGGGAGAAGTGTCCATTGTCATTTCTAGGGTTACAAAACATTTTGTTTAGATTATTCTTCTATTGTTGGGTAAATTACAGATGGATTATGACAGGCTTCCAAATGCATGTGTGGTTCATGTTCACACATCATGGACAAAGTCTTTTCTCACAAGTGATTTTCACTTTCATTGGCCTTGTCTTATCTTCAAACTGTGATGTTGCCTTTTTTCCCATGCCATCAAAAACTGAAAAAGAGAATCAAGAGAATTGATTTGACAACTTTTCTATTGTCAAAGAAAGGGCTAGATCCCACAAACAGACAAAAGATTCTTAATTGTGGGCTTGCTTGATTGTGATTAATTTGTATCTGTGTATTGTGATGCTCCCTGGAAAGAAATTAGATGATGGATGGATAGATGGATGGATGGATAGATGGAAGGAAAAGAGAGGGACGGAGGGAGGGAGGGAGAGATGACAGAGAGAGAGGGAGAGAAAGAGAAATAATACACAGACAGAGAAGCTAGACAGACATACAATACACAGACAGAGAAGCTAGACAGACATACAGACATACAGAATAGAATAGAATAGAATAGAATAGAATAGAATAGAATAGAATAGAATAGAGTAGAGTAGAGTAGAGTAGAGTAGAATAGAATAGAATAGAATAGAATAGTAGAGTAGAGTAGAGTAGAGTAGAGTAGAGTAGAGTAGAATAGAATAGAATAGAATAGAATAGAATAGAATAGAATAGAATAGAATAGAATAGAATATTTTATTGGCCAAGTGTGATTGGACACACAAGGAATTTGTCTTGGTGTAAATATTCTAAGTATACATAAGGAAAAGATACATTCATTAAGAATCAAGAATCATGACGTACAACACTTAATGATAGTTATAGGGTACAATCAACAATCAAATCATACTAGGAAACAATCAATATAAATCGTAAGGATACAAGGGACAAAGTTACAGTCCTACAATCACAAGTGGGAGGGGATGGGTGATAAGGAGTGATGAGAAGATTAGCAGTAATAGTAGTGCAGACTTTGTAATAGTTGAACAGTGTTGAGGGAATTATTTGTTTAGCAGAGTGATGGCTTTCGGGAAAAAACTGTTCTTGTGTCTAGTTGTTCTGGTATGCAGTGCTCTATAGTGTCATTTTGAGGGAAGGAGTTGAAACAGTTTATGTCCGGGATGTGAGGGATCTGTGAATATTTTTATAGCCCTCTTTTTGACTCATGCAGTATACAGGTCCTCAATTGAGATATATACATATATACATATATATATACAGACATACAGATATTCTAGAAAAAAACATCAAGGTAAAAAAACAAACTCCAGCAAGACAGATATAATTTTCATATAAACATTGGATTACATCCAGGTTTTTGAATTGGGAATTATTTATTTAAATGTTAAGGTGCTACCATTCAAAGCTGCCCTATTTTCTTAGGGCAGCTTACAACCACTTTAAAAGCTGCGTCTCCAAAGAATTAAATTGGAAATAGCAGTCTGCATATGTAATAAAACAACCAATTAAATTATTAGAACTACTAATTGCAGCATAGCTAAATCATTTTTACAGAAACTCTGGCTTACCATTGATTTTAAGGCTCTGTTCAGAAATACTATTGTTTGATAATAGTTTGTTTTGCTCAAAAGGCCTGATATTAATATTCATCTACACAAAAGAGGAAGAGTCATTCATCCAGAAATGCAAGGCATGTGATTAGTGATTTTCCATGTGATTCCCTCCAGGGTGGAAGCTGTAGTCTAATACTTTTGGAGGATATTAGATTGTAAACAAATGGTCTGTATGATTCATTCTCATTCAAAGTAAACATATATTGGATATAAATCTATGTGAGGTCAACCCTTGGAATAAGCTGCTCTAAGGAAGCTTGTTCTGCTCATGTTGTGAATATTATCTTTTTGCTTGGAAGGCGAGAAGGCTAAATGAGACCAAACTAGCAAGGCGAATGGTGAAACATGCTGAAAGTTGTGGTAAAGTAACATCTGGAGGACTGCTGGTTTCCTGTCTCTGAGTTAAAGCAATAGACACTTGGAGCAGAGAAATATATCTAGCCACATTGCTATTAGAAGAAGAAGCAAGATAGCTTTTTATGCCATGTTGACCGCCTCAGTCAGTATGCAATCTCAGACTAGAACTATATTGAAACAGCTCTGTATTCCCAATCTATTTAAATAGACAGATACAAAATACCTCAAGGAAATAATTAAACAGACAGCAAAACTTAAATCCAGGTTAAGAAAAAAGAAAGCTACTAATTAAGTTTATAGATGTGAATAAGATGTATTTTAACACAGACAGCTGGTATCTGGTATTTTCATTTTCAAGAGTTACATTACCACTGGGGGCACTGAGTATTGGCATTAAGTTTCATGTCTTTCTCGTTTTTTGCACATTTTAGGTTTTTATTGAGGTACCAAAAAGAAACTGTTGTTAAATCCACATCATTGAAATCTCCCCTGCTCCCCAACCACGGCATGTTTTAAATGCCACTCATGTAAGTAACCAGCACCTGGTTTATAAATAACTCCAGATAAAGTTACTGCTTGACCTTCATTTCTCAGCTTTGGAAAAATCTCATCTGGGCCAACATTAAAACCATCTTCAGCTGGGCTGAACAAATAACCCTCTGTGCTATGGACTCCAATCCCAACCCTTCCCTGATAAGGAATAGTTTCTCTAGAAGACAAGCAAGTTTGCCTTGGCTCTGCTGAGCCTTTTTGATAAGCCATTGCCATGACTGGGAGGGAGGGAGGGCTTTCCATGAAAGGCAACCTTTGACAGCATCACCTCTGAACGCTTTTCCAGCCCTTGCTGGTGCCCTTCAAAAATGGGACCCCAGGCAACCTTTGGTAAGAACAAGGGCTCCCCCTCTTTATATGTGTTTAGACATTGCTGCTTCCAGCTGCAGACACACCACATATTCCCCTATGAGTGAAACTTGTTTGTGTTATCTAGGAACTTATGTGATAAGAGGATGTGGCATTTTCTCACAGACTTCTTTATTTACTTTGAACTTGGGAATCAGTTGAAAGGAGAGAGGAGAGAGATCATTGTGTAAAGGCACATAACTCCCCTTGACTTATGCTTGTCTCCTGGGGATGACATGGACACATCCATGTAGGGTTTTTTTGGTGGGGGGTGTAACTATCTCAAAATTGTTTGACATTGTCTTCTTCTAGCATTTTTCTCCCTTCAGCCTACAGCCCTGGAAAATCTTCGTGGTTCCCCCCTCCTAGTACTAAGCCATTCAAAGTCTCCATTCCCCCTCCCCCCAAAAAAGATCAGCTAAGCTAATGAGGTGCTGCCACCTGTTCTGAAAAGAATTGCTACATGCCAAAATTCAATGGCTGACCATCACATTAAATGATATTAATATTTAATATTTGCCCCCATCTTCTTCTAACCTTGTTTTATGTGATCTCACACTTTTGGTAGTGAAGTGCCAACAGGCTATTCAAGGCTGGAATGGCCCTTTGTCAACTGCAGATCCCTATATGCCCATGTTGCATTCTCTCCTTTCAGTTTCTCCCATGCGTACGATTTCCACTTTCCCCAAAAATACAGCTGTTTCTGACCACATTTATGATGACCTCAGAGGTCTTCTCCTGCTCTGTAGCAGAAGGCTGTGCCTAGCCAGTGTTTTTTTAGTCTATCTAGTTTTTATGACTATATTCTTCTGCTTCTCCTTCTAAAGCTGGAGGGGCAGATGTCTTACACTCCCACTTTTTCTCTCACCTTCAGTTTGAAAACAGAAAGAAACATGATTCTAACTGTGCCTCCAAAGGGAATATTTTGTTTTTCTGCCACTGTCTGGATTCCCCAGCAATTCAAGACTTTGAATGGCACCTCAAGAAGAAGGAACCAGAACTTCTTTCAGCCCCATAAATTATTATGCCACTGGATTGCAAAACTAACACCATTCAAAATAGCCAACATGTGCTTCGTTTTTTTAAACTTAAAATATTAACTTAAAAAAGAAAAGGAGTTACAAATCACAGACTGCTGAACCTTTAGGAAGTTTTCCTCTATGACATGGCACCCTGGGTATGAGTGGAGTAAATTCAAAACAAAACAAGAACGCCTAGACTAGCAGCTTGTAACTGAGGCAAATTCCAGAACTGCAAGCATGCCCTGGGATTCTGAGAAGGATTTGAAGGCATCAAAGGATGAACATTCTATTCTGCCTTCTCTTAAAGTTAAAATAAGCCATGATACATTTGTGGATAAAGGAACAGTGGTCGCTCATTGTTCTTTCAGACGAAAATTTCACCATGTACTGTATTTTGTTTCCAGATATGAATTTAAATGGCTGAGCTGATAAAAGAAACACCTCTCTTTTGAATTTAGTCATTTAAGCTAAGTATTTCACAGAAGGACTAAGGGCTGCATTTTAGACTCTGTGTCCATAACAGAGGTGGGTATTCAGCAGGTTCTGACCAGTTCTGGAAAACTGGTAGCGGAAATTTTGAGTAGTTCAGAGAACCAGGAAATCCCACCTCTGACTGGAGATTTTACAGTATCCTTCCCCTGCCACACCCACCAAGCCACACCCACAGAACCAGTAGTAAAAAAAATTGAATCCCACCACTGGTCCATAAATATTCTCTGTGTTTGTATGTATGTGTGTGCATGTGTGTATCCAGCATCCATCGGTATTCATCTGGCTAACATCCTGTCTGTGTGTTTGGAAACTGAAACAGTATTTGCTGTGTGAGCAAGAAGGAGACAGCAAGGAACCTGGGCTTGGCTTAGCTCAACTGTTCTGTACTAAAGCTGCTTGGTGCTCTGAAACTAAAATTGAAACTTCTCTACTTGTGTTTTACATTTGGAACAGATATTTTTCAGGTGGCGAGGGGGAGTAGAATGCCTTAGCATTGGAGCATGTTAATAATAATAATATAGGAAATGCTAATGCTCTGATGGTCATTTTGAAAAATCCTCTCTTAGTGAGCACCTAGACGCCAAGAGGAACATACATGACAAATTTCAAGTTTGTAGGCTTTATGGTTCTGGAGATTTTGTGATGATGCATGAGTGGTATTTTGCTTTTATATATATAGATATATATAGATATATGTTTTCCCCTCATCTAAAGCAATAACTGCCAAACAGTCTTGGTTGCCTGAATTCCCAAAGAAAAATGGGCAGAGACCATAACTACCTTGGGGAAGAGTTGGGTGTTGAAAACCTAATGATCTGAAAACCCCATGAGAGATGGCTGCTCCAGATCCTGGAAATGACCTTGCCTGCCCACCTGGATGCTGAGTGCATAGGGCAGAAGACAAAAACTAATGGTTGCAGTTTTGTACTGTGAGTTCTGCTAGGACAAACAGATGTCATTTTAGTATATATTTTCATATCCCCCTTTATTGTTCCCATAGATGTTTTTGTGGGTTATTTACTTGAGTGAAATGCTACTTGGAAGATGACGATGTAGGCAGTGTTAAATATTCATGGGTCTCTCTTGTGCTCAAGAGTATGTCTACAGTATAAGCAAAATAAACTGCTTGCCATGTTGACTCTGCCTACTTGGCAGAGCAGAAAAGGATTTTTGTTTTTTAAAAAAAGAAGAGCAAAGCCAGGTCTCATGGAGAGAAAAACCAAAATAGGTGCAGTTCTTTGAACAAAGGGCCATCTTCAGAGAGTGAGGCTAATGCTGCTGCCGCTGTCACAGACAATGTTATACACCCTACCTCTCTTAGAGTACCTAAGTCCCCTTGAATTGATTTAGACTTATTCCCACATGAACATCCATAAGACTGTAGCACCATCAGATGGAAGCCAACATGAAATATTCATCATAGGATTGATATTGGGCACTTTCACTTGCTCCGCATGCCAAAGATCTCAGGTTCTGTCCTTGGCATCTGCAGGAAAGGTTTATTTATTTGTTTGTTTGTTTGATTGATTGATTTGTCAATCGCTTACAAGATAATAGGTATAAGTATAAACATAGTTATGAATCCATGAAATGGATACATATAAGAAAAATAAAAAGAAACAATATGACAGGGATGGTAGGCACATTGGTGCGCTTATGCACACCCCCTACAGACCTGTTAGGAAAGGGGTGAGGTCAATAGTAGACAGTCTAAGATTAAAGTTTTTGGGGTTTGGGGAAGAAACCACAGAGTCAGGTAGAGTATTCCAGACATTGACCACTCTGTTGCTGAAATCGTACTTCCTGCAATCAAGTTTGGTGAGGTTAACCATGAGTTTGTATCTATTGTGTGCTCTTGTATTGTTATGGTTGAAGCTGAAGCATTCATTGACAGGTAGGACATTGCAATGTATGATTTGATATACTATACTTAGATTGGACTGAAGGCGGAATAGTTCTAAGTCTTCTAGGTCTAGAATTTCAAGTCTGGTGGCATAAGGTATTCTGCAACGAGTAGAGGAGTGGAGAATTCTTTTTGTGAAATATTTCTGGACTTTTTCAACTGTGTTAGTATCAGATACGTAATGTGGGTTCCAGACTGATGAGCTGTATTCAAGTGTTGGTCTAGCAAATTTTTTTTTAATAAATGGTTGGAGAGGAAAGCTGTGCTAAATAGGCTCACAGTTCTGACTGGCAATTCTGAACTGCAGTCCTAGCATAACTAGAAGCCAGCAACTTGGAGAAGGTGATCTGAATCCAATGACTTTATCTGAAACCGTTTCAATCATCTTAAGTCTGCTTCAAGGATTTAATGGTCTCACAGACTAAGAACTACACTGTGATATGAAGTTGTAAAATTACCAATAGTTTCATTAAAAAAACCCACACAATTATAATCAAGAGGGGGAAGAAAGGGGAAGCAGCCTAACCCTTTCCACTCCTATAATTTGTTCTTGCAAAAGTATATTTCCACATTCTGTTTTTTGAGGCACAGGTGTACCCAATACTGGATATCCCTATATTTGTTCTGCTGAAACTAAGACATCACCAGAGCTAAACGGGTAAATGAAAGAAAAAGAAAACATTACTGTAGGTGTCCCTCCTTGATTTGCACTAAGACAAATTCCTTGTGTGTCCAATCACACTTGGCCAATATTCTATTCTATTCTATTGATATCCATACACTGCTCTTGACTGAATCTTTGAGAATGCTTTTCACTAAAATAATATAAAGACACATTAATACAGTGTTTCACGTGTTCTTTTGAATGCTAGATTTCTTTAGAACACTGTATTTCATTACTAAAACACAGAGAGATTTATAACCAGAGCCTTATATTGTTCTTATATGCAATGCAATGGGGAATGGATGAAACTCATGGAAGGTGTTCCCAAAAAAGGGTCTTATTACATATCTAATATAAATTATGCTCTAATTCTTGAAGCATAGGGGGGTACTTCTCTGTAATGAATGTCATTTCTCCATATCTTAAACCCCAAAGACCCTTGGCTGTGCTACCAAGTTGTAAATCAGGTAGGCTCAACTACATATGAAAAGGATATAAAATGTGAGTAAGATAGCATTATATCCCACAGCTTACATCATTTCAGAGAACAGGAATCTTTGGAAAAAATATCTATTTAGATACCATATATCTAAAATTAGTCAAACATTCAATGATGGTGGTCTGGAAGATTCATCTGGGAGTTTCTCTGCCCTAAAATACCCAAGCTCTTTGGGAGTAAGTTTGGAATATTTTTGTAAAAAGATTTTAAAACATTGCTTTTTAATATTTTCAATTTTTTAGACTTCTTAATAGGTTAGAGTGCCAATAATTACAATAAACAAATAAAAGTTGACAGATTTTATTGTTGTAGTGACACACCAGAAACTGAGTACCACTGCAATATTTATGTACTTGAATTTTAAAACAATTTATGAAGGATGTCTTATTCTGCCCCTGATTTGCATTAAAGGCTAGCAGTGTCACAGTCTTATCAGTCTAAAAGCATAGTGATTTGGCCTCTTACCGATTGGCTGGGTATAAATTATATCCATTCCACTAAAACATTAATGCTTCAACAAATCTATGAATTGGTTAGAAAGACTGAGGGGGGTGAAAAAACTCAAAACTGATCATCACATTTGGCTAAACATTGTTATGATGCTTCATACAATCGAAAGACAACCATCTCCTTTCACTGCTGTTGATTTTATCCTTGTTCCATAGTATTGCTGCTTTAATTGATTCATGTTTTTATGCTACATTTTATGATGTACTCGTAGTTTATGGATTTAAGCACTGGTTTGTAAACCACAGAATATCTTGGTAGCATTTCAGCTGGTATAGAAAGGTAATAAATAAAGTGACTAATAAGATTAGTAATAAACATGCCATTTGATCTATTCTCAATAAAATTCTACATCAACAGCTTCATGACTTGAAGCAATCACTTCTTTTCCTCAGTTTACTTTCTAAGAAGAACTTTGATTATCTCTGCTGGACATATGTCAAAAGCACCGTACTGTCTATACTAGACCAAGCCAGATTCTCTTACTGATACTAATCATAGACCTTTGTTGACTCTAAGGGCACATCCACCCAATTACTCATTTCATCCTCCAAACCCCCAGAATGCATGAAGCCCCATGAGTATCTTCATCAGAATTGTCTTTGTAGGTGCTGCACCTGAGCTGATGGGCGCTCTCTCAATTCCAGCATTATGGTCTTTACAGTTTCCCCCTATGTCACAGCTGAGCTGGAAGTTAATTGACTCAGCTGAGGAAAGGCTACTAAAGTATTAATAACATCATATTGATTGATTGATTTGTAGCCCTTAAATGGCTGCCTATCTTATACAAGATAATCGTAAGAAGCTCAGAACATATATCATAAAATCAGAATACATAAACTCACAAAACTCCAAAACAACATCACATATCCCATCACGGTTCCATAACAGCTCATCAACTACATATTTACATTTGCATTTGTTGGGTTCCTTTCCATCCTAACCCAACACAGGGGGAAGAATTGGGTCTTCACAGCTCAACAAAAGGCTAGAAGATTGAGTGCCTTTCTAATCATGGGGCGAGGGTGGGGACTGTATTAAAGGGTCTTAGTAGTCATGGTAGAAGAACACCTCTGAAGTCCCACCAGATGGCAATGTTTAAGGGAAGGAATCTGGAATGCAAAGTTGTCAATATTCCAAACTGAATCAATCCATGTTGGTTGACTCAATATATACGAAGTCTGTTATGTTGCATCAGTTGATCAGTTGTTCATGTGAATCAATTGATCCACATGAAATAGTCAATAAAATGCAGATTCATCACAAAAGAATTCTATGAATTCCTGTTATCTCTTCTCCTTTACCTCTAAGTTCCTGCCTCTTGATTATGGATTGCTTTCCCAGTTTCGCGTTCCTTGCTAATACTTTGCCTTTGCCTTGTCTAAAAGGCTGCCTTCCAGTGTTGACCTCTTGATATTAACTTAGCACTTAGGCTTAGACTTACACAGTGTTTTACAGCCCTCTCTAAGCAGTTTACAGAGTCAGCAATCTGGGTCCTTATTTTACCGACCTCAGAAGGATGGAAGACTGAGTCAACCTTGAGCCAGTTAGGATCAAACTCCTGGCAGTGAGAATGCAGAGTCAGCCTACAATACTGCATTCCAACCACTGCGCCACTTAACCCTAATTTCATTAATACCACAGAATAAATCTGGTCTTCAGTGCTCTTGCCACAGGCTAACATCTCAATTATCATACCTGGGCAGGGGTAAATTCAGTATGCATCATTGAATGAATGAATGAATGCACACTCCATTTATAATGCAATTACTGTGAATTAATGGTGAGAGAAGGCAGTCTAGTTTGAAAGGCCACATGCACTTTATCACTGATGTTTCTTGCAGAAGCACAAGCTATAAACCATTGCATATCATTACAGTTATGGAAAAAGTCAGATCTTATGGTCTTTTCAGTTCTGTTTTTAAAATCCCATAACTGCACTTCAGCAGTTATGCAGATTAAATAAGGAAGGCCTACAGCTTTATAGGTGCACAGAGAAAATGACTTAGGATGGGAAATATCACCATGGATTCCCTGTATTCAAACATTACTTATGCCCCAGTATTGTCTAAATTCAAAAGACAAAGAGCAAAAATATCGCAAACTAAATTTTGCAGACTGAAAATCATAAAAATAACCAGAGAAATACCATTATAACAGTCAAGAGAAGCATCAGGAGAAAAAGTAGGAAAGTGTTTATGTGCCAGGCAGACCTGCCATGAATATTCACTTGATCAGAAGGTTAGGATATAGAAACAAATAAATTAGTTTTAAAAAAAGAAATAATGCAAACAAGTCAGGTGTCAACTGGCTTTTATAACACCAAGAATTGTTGCCTTTTTTCCATCAGATTTGGGGGTTATAAATAATATGCAAAAAAAAAAACCCAGTAAAAAAATAAAGCTTTCCCTTTCAATACCTCTCCAGATTAAAAAATGTTGCCAAGGTTAGAAAACGGATATTATAACTTGATTATGGAAGAAAAAGAAAAGAAAATCCAAATTTAACGGAAAATGAAGAGTTCCACTTCAGAATAAATAAACCTTTGGTTTCTTCTTGGCATACAGTTGGTTGCAAAATTTACCATCTGCTCACACAGCTCATTCTTTTTGTGTTTTGGTATCCAGACTGACAATCAAGTCCACAATCAGCAAGGAAATTGCTCTAGCAAGGATTTTGTTTTGGCAAATTTGCATGTGTAGGAACTGCCTCAAATAAAGAGAAATGCATATGGAACACCATAGACATTTTTCTCCCAAGGAGTCAATAGTAGCTTTAATTTTGGACAATAAACCTCAAACAGATAAGCTAGACAGGAGAAAGGATTAAAAACATAAAGCAGCAATGTATGCAAAATCAAACTAAAATAGTTTTCTACCTTCCAACAGGAAAACAATTTATTATGTTTATTACATAGGAAAATGTACGTATTGAAAAACATATTCAGAATAGTACATTTTTAAAAACAGAAAACCATGCAAAATGAGAAAGATTTATAATAAAAATAAAGAGACTCTGGGGTCAAGATTGAAATGAGTCTATCAAATATGTTTGGGGAAAGTGGAGGAGATGATAACGATAATGAAATATAAGTTAATAAGAGGAAGAATATTACTGATAAGGTGCAGCCGGGGTACCACAGTTCTCAAAACTTAAAAACACATGGCTTAACCACTGCAAGTTGTTGGTACTATAAATAACAAAAGATAAATTTCTTTGAACACAACTTGTGGTCACGCAATTGTATAACTTTTGGCAAAGATTAGAATAATCAAGAAGTAATAAAAGAACATACACCTTTGAAATGTGAAATTGTATTGTTGGGCATATTTGTAAAATCTGTTTTAAAAGAACATTAATAGTGGACAAATAATGGCTTAAAAATACTACCTATAATGATTGCAAAATACTACAAAATAGTAGAAATGTATGCTATATGAATGGGAGTTAATAACATTTTCATATGTTAAAAGATAATGGGACAACAGAAATCCTCATCAGTTAATTTTTCCCCTTTATACTGGTTTAAATTTGAAATATATGAAGAAATACTTCAGAAAACATTGAATATTGTTCCATTTTCTTGTATTGTACTATCCCTTTCAAGGAAATTAAATGGATGGATTTTGAGGGGAAGCTAATGAAGTAAGATATATATCATAGCCTTTAAAATACAACATTGTGTTTGAAACTTCTAAGAAGTAGCAGATCTACAATTATAACGCTGACTAATTCATTCACTTGTTTCCAAGGTGACTGCTGGAAATCTTCTTGCATACTAGTGAATTGGGCTCTGCATTGCTGATTTAACTTTTGCAGTGTGTTCTGGAAGAAGCTTTTGATAAGGGGTAGAAATAGCTGCTTGAAATAAGCAGAGAATTTTGGGTTACTGCAGACACGGTAATGGGATGACTAACATTTTAACACTGCTGGAAGCATAAATTAAGAGCAATCAATAGCAGATTTCCCACAAAGATCAGACTTACGCTACTTGGAGGCATTGTTCACACAACAGGTTTTATATTGCTAACAATGACTTATGCAATTAATCTAATTTGGGGTGTTTCCACAACACACTGAACTATGAACAAACAAACACATGGGTTGGCTTCATATTAGTTAGTTTGTGAGTCAAATGACTTATGAAAACACAGCCAGGGAGATGCAAGATTGAAAGATATTTGAGGAGAATTCAGTCCCTTATGAGGTACAACAAGGAACCATTGGTGGAATCAAAATGTTTTGGTTCTAAAAAGACATCGGGAAAGTCAAATAGGCCTCAAAAATAGAAGAAACTTTCTGAATGTATAGCCTAAGGCAAGCCTGAGCATCTTCTTCTAGATCAGAGCTACAGTGTAGTTTTTTGAACTTGTTGGTAAGCCACAGAAGCCCTTCAGGGGGCCCACCAACCTCTCCAGAAAGGGGAGTAATTGACAGTTTTTGATTTGTTTTCCACTTTATTGAAAGGAAGGGGTACTACAAATCAGACTGGGGAAGGCCTTTGCGTCACTGAGCTTCACCCTGTTAAAACCCTATCCTCTAAAATCAAAGAAAATCACATCATCTAAAATTAAACAATTAGGGGTTTTTCAAGGGGGCAGAAACCTGTATTCTTGGCTGTTCCTAAGGAATGAATGAAAAACAGCATCTTTTTCCAAATTTGTGCAGATTTTATTTTTTTAAAAAAATCAAACTCCTATAATGAATAACAGGTGTGTGATCACTCTTGCCTGAGGTTTGAATTGCTTCTTTTAAATCATTTTCAAAGCATTCAGAATCCTCCTATTAGCCCACAAAAAAGGATGTTTTTCAACCTTCTTCCTCTTCCCTCCTTCAACTTTTCTGGGAACATTTCTGTCCAAAATCTATAGAAAGCCTACTTCTCCTGTGTGAAAGCAATTGATGCATTGTTTCTGATGACTGATCAAAAATTACTGGTATGTAGTCATCCAGCAAATAAGTGGAAAAGCTGGTATATGAATGGAGGGAATATAATAGTCATGTTTGGAGTTCTCCCATAATCAGCACAATGGCACCACTTTCCGTAATTCTATAATTTTACTCTTTTACCTGTAGCTACTGTGTTAATTAACTTCTGTTTTTGTAATCTGTCTTTAGTATACAAATTCTATAAGCCATGGTGGCGTAGTGGTTAGAATGCAATATTGCAGGTTTATTCTGCTGACTGCCAACTACTAGCAGTTTGGCAGTTCGAATCCCACCAGCTCAAGGTTGACTCAGCCTTCCATTCTTCAGAGGTCAGTAAAATGAGAACCCAGATTGTTGGGGTCAATATGCTGACTCTGTAAACCACATAGAGACGGCTGTAAACCACCAGGAAGCGGTATATAAGTGCTATTGCTATAAGCTGCCTAGAGTCTGGTTTTAGCCAATAGATAAATTTTATAAAATAACTAATAATTCATTGTTGATATTGAATAAATGTAACTAGCTTGCTCCAACCTGGTTTTCTTCAGATGTCTTGCACCATTAGTGCATGGCATTCTTGGAACCATGCTCCAAAACATTTCAAGGACCCAACTTTGGGAAAAACAAGTCAAAGAATATATCCAAGGATTTATTTTTCATTGAACATATCCAAGGATGCTCCGGTTTTCCATTCAGAATACAACCAAGATTTGTGTATAATCTCCCCTGGTTTTACCATCCATTGCTTTCATTTATATTTCACCATTGGCTTTCCTCTGTTTTAAAAAATGAAAACCACCCTGTTTTCAGGAAGGTTTATTTCCATTCCTGAAAATTAGCCTATAAATCCCATCTTTAACCAGGCTATTGAGCATCCCATCATCATCAAAAGATTTCAGTTTAACATCCTGTATAAGATAGCAATAGTTTATAACTGTATAATAGATTCAATCACAGCTTCTCTCGGATATCTGCAACTGATGGACTTGCATATTTGAGGAAGAGATGGAGAGAAAGGAAGGAGAATATGAGAGAACCAGTGTGACTATACTTGAAGAAATGTCAGGCACCATCAAAGAGTGCAATGGATATCTAGATGGAGTAGGCTTCATAAACTCAGACTTTCAACTGCACTAAGTAGCTATTTCACAGACAAAGAAGCAAACACAACAGATATCAGTGTTAATTCAAAAGTCAAAGTTGCCTCCTGTAATTATCAAAACTGCTTCTTCTTCTTAGCAGTTGTAAAAGAAATTAAAAATAAAAAGTAACCCCAGAAAGGGGAAACATCCAGGAAATTGTAGATCTGTGGGTAACTGATGCCCAGGAAGAATTGTACAGCAAATCATAAAGACATCAATCTGTAAATGTTTTGAAAACAGCATTTTTATTATCAAGTTAAGATGGATTTTGTTAAGCACAAGTCTTAGCTGGCTAAACTGAGTTTATTTTTGATCAGGTAACTTCCTTAATGGATTAGGGAAATGCTGTACATAAAATATTCTATGGCATGCTGATGACCAGCTAGTTAAGGGTGGATTGGGTGACATTTTGGATGTATGACTAGTTCAAATATTATACCTAAAGAATGCTCACCAATTTCGCTTTATCAGACTGGAGATCAATTGATACCTAGTCAGGTGCAAATTGGAGCAGGTCCAAAGACTAGCAGTGAGGATCATCAGAGCACTAGAAACCAAACCCAATTAAGAGAGACTGAAGGAGATGAATATATTTAGCCCTGAAAAAAGTTGACTTTGGGGTTCTTATAGTGCTCAAAGGACATCAAATAGAAAAAGGTCAGGGCCTGTATTTTTTTTCATTTCCTACTGAAGGATGTGGCAGATTTGGGTACTGTAGAAAGAGCAAATACCTAAACACTAACAGCAGTTTTGACAGTGGAAGCAATTATCAGGAAAATGGGGGGTGGGAGGGGCTCCTCTTGAGAGCATGGGCTTAAACAGAGCTGAACAGCCATCTTTCCAACCTGGATCCCTGCACTAAGCAGGGAGCTGGAATCAGTAGCCCAGATGGCCTTTTCGCTGTGTAATTGCATGACCTTTCTAAAATGGAACAAATTCTCCTGATATCCCTATAACAACATTCCATATAAAAACATGAGGAGAAAGAATAATTGGGCATGGATTCAACTCCAGCGACAAGAATTTAAAACTACTGACTACCGTGAGGAGAAGTAAGCAACATTTAGTGACATATTTTGTTCTGTAGAGGATTCATTGCTATCTCAAGAGGACATATTGTTTAGAAGCCTGGCTTTTAAACAGTAGGTTTTTACTAAGATAACCACCCAAAATAGTTGCACAACAATAATCTTTTAATGATAGTGTGGGCTTTAAATAATCAATATGATATTTAGTGAGTTCTATCATACAAGGCTATAGTGCCACAATTATTAGTGTACCAGACAGGCCTCTGGTACAATCCCAGCTAGAGACCAGTGCTGGTATGTTGCCAGCAGCCAAAATTTCTGGCCACTTTTGTAGCCTCAGGAAACCAGCTTCCCCTCCCCTTTCATGCAATTACTCCTTCAGGGAAGAGTACATGTCTTCTGCACTTGGAGAGAGGCCCTTTCCCCACTGCTGAACTGAGATTCTCTCTAGCCATCTGAGTGCTGACAGAATGCAATACTGGGATGAAATTTTTTGGCCCATTGCAAATCCCTATCCTGTCTTTCTTGCCTTTGGTTCAACATTCATTACTGGCCTCCCAACTTCCCTTCAAGGTCAAATGGTAATAAAGGTAATACATCCCAATGCAGATTATAATTCCTGAACCTGGACTTGGAGAGTTCCAGCATGGGAGGGAGGAAGAGAATACTTTCATACTGGAATAGCTAAGGATAACAGAAACCAGTCTTGCTTAAGAGCTGAGAATGAGATTAATGTAATGCATTCCATAGGGGGTGGGGAGTGCAGTCTGGCCAGGTTTCTCTCTTGTTTAGATGAAAATGGGGAAAAAGTCTGAAACAGGAGTGGGGAATGGAGGTGTCATAACCACAGGATCCCAACTCCAGCCCTTCATTAGTGTGTTCAGTGGCAATATTAGTAAAATTAAAAAAACCTAGGCAGGGCTTCAATTATATGGTTGTGATTTCCATCTTGACCCTTCAATCTTACATACAAACATGCAACTTCACCTACAGAACACTGCCTTGTGTACAGAGCATGGCGGGATGTCTGGGATTAAGACATTGGCCACTGCCCAAATCACAGGTTGTTGGTGTGGGAGTGCTCACAGTTGTGACGTGTCGGGCTTTTTTTAATTGTGCACCTAACCTTCTTCTATACTTGCAAGTCAAGTATAGGGGTACAAAGACCATCGGGGTACTCTCCCTCCCACTTCATCCAGCAACCTTCCTCTGAAAGTGCCTCTGGTCTGTCAGCCAGGCTATTGCTGACCGGAATTAAGTCATCATCTGCACCGCCAAGTATGTGGCACATATAATTGGATGGTTAATTGAACATTTCTACTAATTCTACAATTTGCAGCAGTGCTGACAATGAGTAACCAGGAGTGGTGTTCTGATCTGGTACAGCATGTGAACATAGCCCATGAAGTATGCACCTTGGCCTTAATCCAGGGCTTCAAACAAAGCTCTGGCACTCTTTCAAAGAAGCACTAACCTGCGTATATAAGGAGCCTGGTGACGCTTTTCCAATTCACTGCTCAGATAGTAACAGAGCAGTTATCTCTGGGGAAGTAACCCAGTGTCAGGTTCCCTCCTGCCACACAAGCCTGAATGCCCATGGAAGGCAGTATCCACACCAGCCTGACATGTCATGTCCCAGTAGGAACTGGGTAGATCCCAGCAGCTGACTGCATGGCTTCAATGAGAATCCTGGATCATGCCCCTAGCAGAAGGAAGAAGGCAAGCACAACTTTTTAACTAGACCAGCCCAACGGACTGGGGATGAGAGGAAGTCAGTGGCATGAGGATACAGCGGTTGCAAAGAGTGTGCAGGGCGCTGTTGTGCTGTAGTTAGAGAGGATCGAAGACAAGCTCACTGTGAGCTTTATTGTTAAGTGGAGATGAGAAGTCAAATGGGCCCAGCTGAAATCCAATATAGTGTACACTATGCCATGCTGCTTTCACCTGCACCAGACTCAACTTCATACACTTAAAACAAGGGTGCAAAGGAGTACATAATAAAAGTGATGGGCCTGAATGCATCTTCCCCTGGGTTTCTGCATGCATAATACCGTGTGAATACAGCAGCCTAGAAGACATAGAGGGATCTACTGTAGCACAGAAGGAGATTTTTTGCGCCCAGTGTTACTATTTGAGACATTACGGTTACATAAGAACCTAAAAATTAAATTCGAAAACACAATAATGGCAACCATATTGTTATTTAGCTACACCTACACATTGCTCTTAATCATACAGATGCCCTAAAAATAGGACACTGCGATCACTTTTCTCCTCCTGCAAAATCCTATGGTTAAAAACATCTGCCAAAACTCTTCTACTGCAGCTGGCACCAATGCTATAAAAAAGGGAAGGGAGCTCCCCCGCCCCCCCTTGAGAGAGACATTAATAGAGAAAACAGAAGAGAAAAAGAGCCTCCTGCCGCTTGACAGTATGAAATGGTTTTAAATTGAACAAGATTGCACTCTAGCTAAGACAATGGGGGAGAATGCAAGTTCAGCATAAAATTAAAGAAGGCTGGAATGGCAAAGTGGGAAAGGTGCTGAACTAAGAATGAGGTAACCCAGATTCTAGGTCACCCTCATTTGAAATGAAGCATTAAGTGCTGGGGAGCCATTCATATATGTGGCCACACCGAAGGACGCAGAGAGCCAGCAGGACATAGGGGTTAAGGTTTTGGACAAAGAGCAGGGAAACCCAAGTCCTAGTCTTGTTTCAGTCACAGAAACTTGCTGGGAGACCATGGGCTAGTGGTGCTCCCTTAGCTCAGCCTCTGTCCCAAAGTTCCTAATGTGGAGATAAACAGGAGATTGGTGCTCTATAGTGTGGTGACCAAAACTGGATGTAGTACTCTAGGTGTGGTCTTACTAAAGCTTTATAGAGTGGTATTAGTACCTCATTTGATCTTGATTGTATCCCTCTGTTAATGCAATTTAGGATTGCATTGGCTTTTTTGGCTGCTGCTGCACACTGCTAGCTCATATTTAGCTGGTTGTCCACTAAGACTCCAAGATTCCTCTCACAGTAACTGCTAGTCTATATATGTACTTTTGGTTTTTCTTGCCTAAGTGTAAGACTTTACTTTTCTCTGCATTGAATTTCATTTTGTTAGATACAGTCCAGTGGTCTAGTCTTTCAAGATCCATCTGATCTTAAGTATACTATTTTCTTGGGTGTTAGCTGTTCCTGCCAGCTTAGTATCATCTGCAAATTTGGTAAGTTCCCCTTCCATTCCCTCATCTAAGTCGTCAAGATATTGAAGAGTACTAGGCCTAAGAAGGAACCTTGTGGCACCCCACTGCCTTCTTCCCTCCATGTAGACTTAGACCCATTGAGGATTACTCGCTGAGTAGGCCTAAGCATGGACAGAGTGTCCATAAATAGATTCACAGATGGAGATTTAAGAGTTCAGGTAGGATCTGAAGGTAGGATCACAAGTATGCACACCCTATATGCACAAGTCTGTCTTTTATTTGCTGACATAGTCCTACTTCTCCGAATGCATTTGAACATATGAACTGTGGTTTTGTTTGTTCAGGTTCATTCAGAAAGAATGTCTTGCTGATGAGTTGGAAAAGCATGCCTGACCGTCAGCCTTTTTTAACTCTGACTTCTTAAAGAGGAAGGGTCTTTAAAAAGCATTGCAAGGAACAGCATTTGCCTGGTTGAAAACATTTCCCAAGAGGAAATTGTTAGGTAAACCCAAGGAGAAGTTTTCTGTTTAAAATATGTTGCGCTTTCAAAAGTACTACTGCTTCCTAAATGTGTGTTCTGTTTTCTCTTTCTCTTGTTTCTTGGGTAGGTGCCTTTGTCGCTTAAACAAAAAGGAGAGAGATATATGTGGCTCTGCTTAACAAATATGTCGTTCAATACTTGCTTGGCAGGAAGCAAGCATTCCCTCCTAATACATGGCCTTTTTTTTTTCTTGATGCTTCTAAATTCAATCATCATGAGAAATTCTTTTGTCTCCCTTACAGATATATATATGTATATATCTTTGGCTCTTCGGGTTTTCTCCCGCGTAGAATTGGAAGTATCTAAGCGACGTTTCGATGAAGTCTCATTCATCATCTTCAGGCTTGTGTCTTCGGCCTTACTCCGAGAAGCACAAGGCCGAAGACACAAGCCTGAAGATGATGAATGAAATTTCATCGAAACGTTGCCTAGATATTTCCAATTCTACACGGGAGAAAACCCGAAGAACCAAAGATCCACATACAAATACCCGCGAAAACGTCAGGAAAAAAAAATATATATATATATGTGAAGAAAGAAGCATTCTTAATTAACATTGGTTACATAATAATTAGGGAACATAATAATAAATGCAGGTAGTCCTCAACTTACAAGAGTTCATTTCGTGACCATTCGAAGTTACAGCAACACTGAAAAAAGTGATTTATGACTGTTTTTCACACTTACGACCATTGCTGCATCTCCACAGTTAAGTGATCAAAATTCAGACACTTTGCAACCGATTCATATTTATGACAGGAATCACGTGATCACTTTTTGTGACTTTTTAACAAGCAAAGTCAAAGCCAGATTCCCTGAATGAATTTGTTACTAACTTTAACACCAGCAGTGATTCACTTAACAACCATTGCATCCGAAGTTGTAAAATGGACAAAATTCACTTAACAACAGTGTCACTTAGCAAGAGAAAATTTGGACTCAGTGTGGCCGTAAGCTGAGGACTACCTTATATGCCTTTTATAATGAATGTCTAACCTTTGGTACCCATCCAGTCTGTAATGTTCTAGATGGAACTTGCAATTATTTTGAGGAGATGCTTTCTGAGCACAATCGCTTTGCAATTTTGCTGAGTACAAAATATCTTACGCTTGTAGCTCTGTTCCAAAACTCCATCTGTGAAATCTACAGTACCTTGTGATTGCCCTCTGTTTCTAAGTTGCTAAGTTAGCTTGTATAGTGCAGCTTTTAAAAATATAGGGACTCTCTGCTAAGGATAGTATCACCTTTAATTGAGTTTCTCTGGGAGCAGTAGATAGATATAACTATAAATAAGAGTAATTGTTTTTTATTGCAGACAGAGCGGTATTCTTGGGATATGTTTCTCCCAGACCATGATTTTTTGGGAAAACCCTATTCATTCTGCTAAAATCTACGCACATCTAGAGATACCATTTGTATTTTTTATCACTCTTATCTTTTTTTATCCCACAAATTATCAACCAATAAAAATCCTTTTTAAGATGTCCTGGCTGGACTAAAGTCAACTTCCTGAGATCAGTGCTGTATGGATTTCCATCAAAATTCATCCCTGTATCAATTGCAGTCTGAAAATGTGGAAAAAATATCAAGTATCATTTCTTTGTCTTGTTTGAACTGAATGTTTTTAACTATTGGGTATTTTATAACATTATTCAACCTTCCCTTACTGAGACCTTTTTGGTTACACTCCAGAAAGCAGCTGAGGTTAATAAGAAACCAGAAGGGCTATCAGATGTCACACATGCAGAAATCAAATGACAATACAAGTATTCAGGACACTTGATGGTTGCTCTTGCTTTTAAAACCTTCTTCTTCTTCTTCTTCTTCTTCTTCTTCTTCTTCTTCTTCTTCTTCTTCTTCTTCTTCTTCTTCTTCTTCTTCTTCTTCTTCTTCTTCTTCTTCTTCTTCTTCTTCTTCTTCTTCTTCTTCTTCTTCTTCTTCTTCTTCTTCTTCTTCTTCTTCTTCTTCTTCTTCTTCTTCTTCTTCTTCTTCTTCTTCTTCTTCTTCTTCTTCTTCTTCTTCTTCTTCTTCTTCTTCTTCTTCTTCTTCTTCTTCTTCTTCTTCTTCTTCTTCTTCTTCTTTTGCATTTTTGGCCCTTTTTAACTGATCTTGGATGGATCTCTTCCAATAATCCTACGTCAAGCAACATCCTCCCAGTAATAGAAAGTGAATGAAAGAAAACATTCCTATATTTACATGCTGAAATCTCTTCCAGATTGGGAGAGGATTGGACTTTTGGCACCTGCTCTTCTTGCAGTGAAAGATGACTCTGTGCAGAAGTATGCTAGGAGCAGATACAAACCTTGACATGTTTATGTATTTAGCAGGCATATTTTTCCTCATTAAAATCAGTAGTCCGAAGAGTCCCTAATTCTTTTTTTACAATAGAGGTATATAGGCTAGCCAATATTATTACAGTAAAGAACCAGTGACCTCCAGTGGACAACATGTGTGGAAATCTCTCTCTCTCTCTCTCTCTCTCTCTCTCTCTCTGTGTGTGTGTGTGTACTTTAGAGGTAACCAACAATGCATAATAGTAAGATCTGTTTGGTGGGATTTGCCAAAGTTTTGAAATACTGTGATAAGATTTTCATATATTTTATGGGATTGTACTATTTTGCTTTGTAATATTTCAACTCTTTTCTAAATAAACAGGATGATCTATATTTACCCAGTTTGAGAAAACCCAGAGCTTTTTCCA
This sequence comes from Bungarus multicinctus, assembly GCA_023653725.1. Lineage (NCBI taxonomy): Eukaryota > Metazoa > Chordata > Lepidosauria > Squamata > Elapidae > Bungarus > Bungarus multicinctus. The sequence goes on from CM042834.1 coordinate 121,017,255, forward strand.
GAATAAGTGCATAGATTTCTAGGCATCCAGTCCTTGAACAAAATTGGGCCAGATGATCCTATTATTTATATGTAGCATCTTCATGAACCTTCAAGATACTTCCCTCCCTTGGAAAACAGGGCTGTCTGTTATAGAAACCAGTCCATATGTCTGAAATCAGAATCAGTTCCACCTGAGGATTCTATATAGGTTCTATAAAGGCAAGTTCTGGTCTCTCACCTCTGAGCTGATCTTGGTTGATCTCCAGTTGGACCTGACACACCCAGACAATTCCAGATCTGAAGCTGAATGTATCTTAGAAGGAGGAATATAGCTGCCAAGAAGACTCCATAGAGGAGACACCAGGAGGGTGACAAGTTTGGCTTGGAGTCTTAAATATATACCTGATCAACCTAATGTTTGAGAACTAAATGGCGTTATGGAGTTGCAACTTCATAGTAGCGGTGTCAGCCCCTATATTAAAGCTACATTTATTGAGATTGTTTATTGTAAGTCTGTTGATGCTGCTCTTCCTCCTCTTTCTTATGTTTCAGTGAATTAAAAGGATGTTTGCTTGAACTGGTTCCAAACATTATCTGGACATTCTGGATTTAAAAAAATATTTTACTAATTGTCTCCTTGGCAACCGAGTTTGCATATCTCTGTCAAGATCATTTTCCTTACCCTCTACAGCTGTCGGGTGATCTGTTTCTCCATTGGAAGGAACTCTTGCTTCAATCTGCTGCCCATGCAAGTCCTTATGTTGTCTCAGTGAAGAAGATTCTCCTCAAGGATAGCTGGCTTTACTATTTTGTTGTTTGATTATTATTTTTTATGCAGAAAGGCTGGAAATGGGGATAATAGCCATTTGATTTAATCCCATCCTCCTGGAACAATGCTGAAGGATTTTTTTCCTTCTTTTTTTCTTACTTTTGGCTAGTAGAGATAGAACAAAAATTGCTCAAAGATCCTGGGTCTTAGTATTTGGAGGTTACTGGTGGCAAGGACAATTATACATTGATTTAAAACTGGCTCTCAGGATTTGAGGAATGAAAAGGATGATTGAATATTGCCAATATTGATGTAAAGTGAGACTTCCAATCTAATTCATTCTGTATATAGAATGAGAAGGAAAGACACAATTGTGTTTGGCCTCAAATCCCATTAACCATGGTTACTCAGACATTACTTTCACCTAATCAGTGTTCACATATCATCCTAATTATCTGCTCCTATCATCCTCCTAAAGCAAAATTGCTATTGTTGTGAATTGCAACCAGTTTCTTGATTATTAATTGATACATTCTAATTACCCATTTTAACAGATATATTTTTGAATTTTCTAGTATAGATAAACTCTTCAAATAATGGAACTTTTATTTAAAATAAAGAAAAAAAATTCTGGCATGCATATGTGTGTGTGTGTGTGTGTGTGTGCGTATAGATATAGATATATATATATAGATATATATATATAGTCAGAAAAGAAGAAAATTTTTCCTCCCTTTTCCATCACCTTAAAGCCACAGGACATGAAATTAATTTTGAGGGAACCAAATTAATCTCCAATACTGAACACTTCAACAAGAGAATAATCAGGGAAGCCATCGAAATAGAGAAACACCCCCATAACATGAATAAACAGGATGATGCCTCCCACCTACCAGACACTAGCCCTTATCAACAAACGAGTCCCAGCCACAAAAACCAACACCAGATGCAAAACAACACATGATGCCACCACCAACCTCCCTCACCAGACTCAAACCCAACGCCCCCTCCCCCCCATAGACAAAAGGCAACCTCCATCCAGAAACCAGATCACGGCTGCATTACCAGCTGCCATACACCCTGACCCCCAAACCAAGCAAACTGAAACATGCCATGAACACAGGCCTCAAACTCAGAGCCAAACCAAAACTTGGAATGTCACATCACAGCTACCCGCTCAGGATATCACATCACAGAACTCAGGAGGTTACACCACAAAACCTCAGGATGTTGCAATACAGCCAATGACCCAGGAGATTACAACACAAGACCCAGGATGTCACAAGAATAGAACTCAGAAGGTCATCACACAGCCCATTACCCAGGTCATTAAGACCCAGGAGATTACAGCACAAGACTCAGGATGTCAAAACAACAAAACTCAGAAGGTCATCACACAGCCCATTACCCAAGTCGTTACAACACAGGAGGCTGATAGACACAATACCTCAGACGCCAATACCTCAGCCACACATATTCTTAAGAAAAAGTCAGCCAATCTGCAAACATCAACTCCATCAACCAATCAAGAAATGACAACACAGCTAACCTCCCCACCAGTATATATAGGGAGACAGAAGCTCAGATCAAGCTTTGCTCGCACAAGCACGAAGCTGAAAGCACCAGCCTGAAGATGGCGAATGAGATCTTGTCGAAACATTGCCAAGATACTCTCAATCTTACATGGGAAAAAACCCAAACACGCCAAGACCTGCATATGTGTGTGTGTGTGTGTGTAAGGTTTTTGAGCTGATAATTTTTAAATAATAAATAAGGGAGACTAGTATAGATCTATTTCGAGCTAGTTAGCTCTCTTCAGCTAGCAGGGATCCCAATAAGGGTATGGCTAGCTGAAGAGAGCTAACTAGCTCGAAATAGATCTATACTAGTCTCCCTTATTTATTATTTAAAAATTATCAGCTCAAAAACCTTACACACATGTAAACTAAAGACAACGAAACAAATAACTTTCTGTCGGTATGGTCTCTGGTGATGAGCCGAAAGACAGAAAAGAAAGCAGTATGCTTTCTCCCTTAATTGGGGCTTAACAGGGTGTTGTAACACAAAGTATATATATATATATATATATATATATATATATATATATATATATATATATATATATATATATATATATATATATATACACACACACACACACACACACACAATGTTTGCTTGGGATGATAGTAAGGAACAGTGTGCCCTTATTTGAATTTAAACATGTTGTTCTTATCTGTATTTACTATTCCAGCTCAAATGTCGATTTCTGAACACCTGGACAAGAAAATAATCAACTCATTCTTCTTTTGGATTATGTTTACACTACTACACTACACTACTTACATAAACCCTGGCATTTAAACAATTTCAGTGCCAAAAAGGCCATTACAGGGAAAGGCAGATCAACAACTTGGCATTGATCTCTATGTCTAGCCTGGTGATCAGATTGTGGTGACCTTGGGCTTAAACTACTGCTGGTCAACCCCAAGTGTGTTTATAATAAGTCCATGTGGATCCATGATCAGGTTGTGGATAATTGGCTGGACCTGATGGGTATTTGTAAGAGGGTGAAGATCACTATTTCAGAAATCCCTCCAGGTTCCTGCAACAAGTTTGTAACTCAAGTGGGGAGGATAGGTAATACTGATCTTAAGGGACAGCTTGTTTGTGAACACTGCTTCTGAGATGGAAATAAGTACTACACTATGTAGACAAGGTGACTATCCTTCTTGCCTACGTTGCAATCAGTTGGATCTTTCTATAGGTTCTTTGATCTTTCTTTGGGCTAGTGCTCCATGCCTTGGGCCCAGGTCTGAGGAAACCAAGGAGCTCATGGATATATCTCAAATAAAATCTGGCTCAATACATGCATGCTGCCATGTGTTAGGCTTTTATTTATTTATTTATTTATTTATTTGATTTATATACCTGCCCCCTCTCCCCGAAGGGACTCGGGGCGGTGAACAGCCAATAAAAACACATATACAAGGTACAAAGTATGAGACAACATAAAATATTAAAATTTAAAAACTGAAATACAATATGGCTCTAATAAAATATAAACAAGTATTAAAAAGATTAAAACCCGATTAAAATTTAAAAACCCCTAGGCCAGGCTTGATGTTTACCTCAGAACAATATGAAGGAGATTTGAATATGAAAGGTGTTACATCTAGTTTCTTGGTCCAATGAACATTCACCTCTGCTTGGGACCTGGGCAGGACTGGACCCACTAAGACAGTTTGCCTCAGGGGCTTGGAGAATCCAAAGTGTTTCCAGGCATAGTTCCAACAATCTGACAGTCTATTGAGGGCCCAGTTAGCCTCTGTCAAGGGGCAACCTGAACATGTGAGAAAATTGCCCCGAGTGGCTTCTCACTGTGTGCATTAATCTCAGGGTATGGATTGGTTCACTGAGAAATCCCAAAAGATGAAGTGTCAGAACTGACACCACAACGGCTGGCAGGAGAAGGCAGAAGTGAACTTCACCTATCAAGTTAGGTGTTTGTATTCTGGCTATTTTGCTTTTCTTATTGCAGTGATAGGCTGATGGCTTTGGTCTTTTTTAGACTAACGGGTGTGCTTTTCGGGAAGGGTGAGCAGAAGCACCTCCAACCTGGCTACTTTAACCATTTTGCATAGTATTTTATTGCCACTACCCATATTTGTCAAGGTCTCAACTCTTCCTGAAGTAATGACTGGGGCATTGTCTGTTTTCTGGCATTCTTTTAGCTGTGGACTGTGGAGAAAATGGATAGAGTGCCTTTGCATTGGCCCTATTGGCAGGTTTGATCACTGCCCACCCCTCCCCCAGCTCTTTTGTAGGGCCAGAGGATGTCTTGATAATCTGGATCATTGATGCTTCTCTGTGAGAGGGCCAAATGCTGGCAGCCTCAAGGAAGGCTACATGTAGCCCTCTCTTTAAGAAACCCTTCCTTAATCTATCTTGAAAGGTGTTTAATAAGTATCACAGTCTTTGGAAGGAAATTGTTGAATGCATGGTAGAGGTATTCAACTGCAGAGCATTAAGTAATGAACTCTTCAATCAGTATCTAGGCTTGGACTTCATATAGAGATCCTATTGGTCAATCCACTGGATCAACTATTTTAGGGTTTGATTCTACCTGATCCTTCTTTGGCTTCTGAGACTACTGAGCATGGTATCTCAGAGCCATGGTGGCTTAGTGGTTAGAATGCAGTACTGCAGGCTATTTCTGCTGACTGCTGGCTGCCTGCAATTTGGCAGTTCAAATCTCACCAGGCTGAAGGTTGACTCAGCCTTCCATCCTTCTGAGGTGGGAATGAGGATCCAGATTGCTGTTAGCGGCAATATGCTGATATTGCAAACTGCTCAGAAAGAGCTGTGAAGCATGGTGAAGTGGTATTTAAGTCTAAGTGCAATTTCTATTTCTATCTGTCTGGACTACCTTTGAGATTTGGAGACCAAGATTCCATTTTGCAGTGATTCCTTTTCTAATTTAACAGCCAATTCCAATTAAGATTAGCTATTCCCTTTTTTGAGGGGGTGCTACAGAAGTTGGACTTTTCCTCCCCTCTTCAATCTATACAAAGCTTTTGGGAAAAAAAAGTAATGTAGCAATTTGTGGTGTGCTGATATAACCTTATGCCATTCAGCTTTATAATAGCATCCTTGGACCTAGATGGAAATCTTTCAAAATCTCATCTTGGCATATCTAGGATCTGAATGAAGAAAAGCTAAAGTTGGATTCAAGCAAGAAAGTGTTATTTTTTAAATCATGGTTCTCTGCCAGCTCCAGTATTATATATAAAGGGATTATACTAGCCCTCTTGGACTCTTGCTAGATGACCCAATAAATTATAGTGACAGGAATACTTAGTTTCATCTGAGGCACAAATTGGGGCCATTTCTGGAATGAGAAGCCCCAGCTATAGTGCCTCTGGGCCCTAAAACCATTCAATTAAACCTCCAAAACACTCTACATGTATTTGATTTTGAAGATACTTGGATACTGTAGGTAGTTCAAAATGCAACAGTCCACTTGTTGACCAGCATTAATTGCTATGGGCATCATTACACTATTTGGGGGACTCTTTATTATTACCAGTAGGTTTCTGGCTGCAATTCAATGGGCTAGTTTTATCTGATGAAGCCCTATGCAATAGTATGTGGGAATGACCTTGGAGGACAGGAGGAAGAGCAGCAGAGAAGACAACCATTATGCAAAAGGTATCTCAGTCTGCAGAACCAGAGGGGGCTTGGGAAGTATTTCAGAAGGGAGCCTCCTTAGCTTTCTGGAGAACAAAAGGCAAGGAAGAGAGAAATACTTTCACACATGCAAGATTCTCTTAATGTAACCTTACAATAAAGACTGAATTAGTATTCATGGGTGACCTTCTTATCTGGACTATCTCTCTACATGGCTTGGCATCTGAGAACTTACAGGAACACTTACTCCAAATGGATTCAACCTGATAAAGGAAGTCCTTCTAGGACGATCTGCTTGAGATACTTGGGATTCTTGCAATGCAGCATCTACATTATGGAGTAGCAACCTTCTGAAAATTAGGCTGGCCAATGACAGCCTCGCGAAGCTTTTGAAGACTTTTCACAAAGGAGCTCATGCAGACTTTTCCAGGGGCCCTTTAGGGAATAATAATGATTATCACTACTTGGATGTATATTTACGATTAAGCACTATAATTATTGTTGTAATTGTAGTGTGTTTTAATGTTGTATTATTTTCACAAGCTTTTTACTGCAGTTTAGTTTATTATAAACTGTTATGAGTCATGAAGGTTGAGCAGCACACAAACACGATAACTAAATTAAACAACTAAGCAAATATATAAGAACGTTTGGGTCCTGTACAGATATGAGTTATCCAGGCATTGTGTAGAACACAACTCTGGGCAGCTCACAATAATAATAAAACTACACAATCATAAAACCAAAACTAAAAACTCAGTACCCCGGTCATCCTCCTAGAATGTTCCAGCAATCACCCACAGGCTCCCATCACTCTAGCCTACTGCCAGGGAAAACGGCCAGGTTTTCACAGCCTTTCAGAAGGCTAAAACAGTGGGGGCCTGCCGGATTACTGGAGGGTGTTCTACCAAGTATGGGTAGCCATGGAAAAGGCATGCTCTTCCCAATAGATTGCAATAATTCAGGAAAGAGACCTGGAGCATGCCCACTCTGTCTGATCTATTGTGATGGGAAGATACCTTCAGGGAGAGGTGCCCCTGCAGATAATCTGGTCCCATGTCATGTAGGGCTTTAAAGGTGATGACAGCCTCTTGAATTGCACCTGGAAGGACATTGGGAGATATTATGGGAGTATAACAAAGGTGAACCTAGGATGAAGTTCTTTTGGCAAGATGGACGGCATACAAGTCAAGCAAACAAGCGAACAAACAAACAAATAAGTTCTCCATATGGTTTACCCTGCTGCCTTCCATAAAGTCTTAGAGCAGGCAGGTCAATGCTAGGAATAGACAACTATGTTGTCTCTTAAACTACAGCTTCGGCAATTTTTCACCATTGGTTATGTTGTGTGGGTCTGTTGGGCATTGTTGTCAGTCCCAACTAGCTGAAATACACTTGCTAATCCTGCTCTAGAACAGGGATCACCAACCTTTTGGACCTCAGGGACCACCAAACTCATAGTTTTAAATCCCACGGACCAGAGACCCTGGGAAAATCCCCCCAAAAGTCTGCAGGAAAATTCCCCACGCCATTTTCCTACCGATTGATCATTCTTTATTTGGGATCACAGGATACCATCTCCAGCTCCATTCTCAGGGGAAAGAGAGAGAGAACTTTTGGCATCATGCAAGGAAAGCACCAGAAGTCTTTCTTTCTCTCCCCCAAACTCTGCCAGAAATGAGTCTTTGTGAGATTTGTTGCACTGGCACAGCATCTTGGAGTAGGATGCCTTGCAGGGTCCCAAAGACTCATTTCTGGCGGAATTCGGGGAAGAGACAGAAAGACTTTTGTTGCTTTCCTATGTGCAGCAAAAAGCAGAAGAAGAAAGAAACGGAAAGAAGCAGCCCGGTGGCCAGGCCAAGTGGGTGGGGTGAGTGGGACAAGTTCCCCACCTCTGCCCTTTCCCCCCTCCTTCACTACCTCTTGTTGTTCGCAATGCAAGCAACGCAAGCCTTGTGTTCCCGTGAGCCATGTGGGCGGCACAGCCTTATGTTCCCGCGCAGCCTGGATTAATTGCTTTGAGGGTGACATTTCTCTGCGGACCACCAAAATTTTCTTGCAGAGCACCAGTGATCCCCGGCCCACTGGTTGGTGACCACTGCTCTAGAAACTATCAAGAGTTTTCCTCAAGCTGGTTCCCTAATTCTATAATACATTGTGTTTATTCCCGGAATAGCCATGTCCCTCCCAAGGGAAGCCAATCTTTAAACTACTGTACAGTATTTTTCTTCTATCTGGTGACAGGTGCAGTATGTTCCAACTTACTTAGTGCCTGGCTTAGGATAGCTAAAAATGGAAGCCCTCTTGAAAATTATGGCTCATGGAGGTAGAGTCTGAAACCTCAAGGGTAAACAGGACTTCAGAGGACTCAAAGATTGTGGATTCTTCCTTCTTTAACAATTATATAATAAGAAATTTGTGTTTGTTTATAATTATATGTATTATCAGCAAATATAAGCCTCTTACAATATATGCATAGGATAATGAGATGGGGAATTATGTTGGAATTTAAATGACTAAATGACAAAATTTTGTTTGTGCATGAGGACTAAAATAGCTGCAGACCTGTCTCAAGAGAAGTTACTATTAAAAGTCAACTTAGTTTTTTTTTCACATATAAAAATAGACGCAATGACAAAAACATCACATTCTTCAAACATAGCATAAATTTCCTTATAGATCAGAGAATTATAAGAATGATGTGTGCCTATCTCTAAAGTTATTCTGACTTGGATATCCTAATATATTGTATATGTGTACATTCTTTAGCCACCATTCCTATGTACAATCTTCCCTTTCTTCATCAAATGTCTTTCTATTTTTTGTATATACAAAGTTGTCATCCTAAATGGTTTAACAATACAACACTTAACATTGAGAAACTAAGAATAAAGGCTTTACAGGAGAGTGATATGTAATCTGTAGATTTTGATGATTGTTCTAACCTTCTTTCAATCTTATATTTATTTATTTAAATTTATATAATAAGACAAAGGCTTTTCACAAAGGGGTGTGATATCACCACTATGGTGGAGTATGTGTCTTAACCATTTGAGAAGGCATCTTCCTACCTGCTTGCGAGAAAACTTCAGTTCAAAATATGAAGTAATATTTCTTCTTAAAAAAGGATATGCTGTAAATAGCATGATCCTTTGAAAGAACTCTTCTTCTGAGGGAGAATGATAACAGGATTGTTTTCTCGGTCTAGGTTTCAGGAATTAAGCAGGAACTGATGCCTTTTACTTCTTCAGAACTTGCAATGCAGACCCTGATCTAGAAGATACTGAACACCCAGCATCACCATCAACTCCAAACCAGGCAATGAGATGCTCCTTAGAGATAAACACTTCATTTTGGGAGACTTTGTTCCATAAGAGCTAATGAGTATCAGATAAGTTTTAATTAGGATGCTGGGAAAAGAAATAAGGTCCAAATATGATAATGCAATATTGAATTATATACCAAACCTTTGGAATATAATTACATACAAAGGATTCTGGATTTAACAGACTTATATTGTACTTAAATCCTTGTTTTGTTTACTCTGTCACATCTGATTTTAAAGCTTGGCTTCATAAAATGCATTCATTTTACAGGTATGTATTATTTCATATAGTTCATGCAGGGGAAGCATTTGACCAATTATTCTCTATCAGGCCAAGGTTTAATTTGTTGTTATTGTTTTATTATTATTATTTTGTATTTTTGCTTTTCTGCTTATTTCTTTCCTGGTTTTGCTGTAGCTATTTTCTTTGCTTCATAACAAAGATGAATTATTGAGTAATTAAGGCATTAGGCTAGGAACCAGGGAAGAGAGTTCTAAGTTCTAGTTTCACCTTAGGGATAAAGCCAGCCAGGTGGCCATAAGTAAGTCACCTTCTCATATGCCTAAGAATCTGGCATTTCCAAAAATGCCAAGGAAGTTGCAAGAGCCACTAGTCTAGGCAGTCTCCAGCAGTCAGTAGCATTGACTCAAAGGCACAAAACCAACAATAAACTAGAACAGGGGTGTCAAACTGGATTTCTTCTAGAGCTGGATCAGCATTGTAGTTCTCCTCTGCAGGCTGGGGAGGGGGAGGGAGTGGGGCGGGAGACAGGATGGACACTTCCTGTAGCATCCTGCCAGCCAAAACAGGGCATGGGGGCCTCTGCGAGGCCCACGTGCAGCCTATTTTTGGCCTCCCTGGCCGGCAGATTGCTGCTGGAGCCCAGGGAGGCTGAAAACAAGCAGGCTATGGCCAGTAGAGGCACCGCAGGTCAGTCCTTTGATATTTCCAGGCCAGATTTAAGCACCCTACAGGCCAGCCTTGAGTTTGACACCCCTGAACTAGAAAAATAAAGTAGGCAAAGGATGCAGAGCGTGACTTATACCAGTTGTTCTCAACTTGTGATCCAGAGACCCCTGAGAGGGGGAGCGATGTGATCACAAGGGGTCGACGAAGATTTGAAGAAATGTTATGATTTAAATCTTGAGTTAAGTCTTGGGGGTCCATAGCTATGATCCGTGGCCACAAAAGGTATTTAAGGGGGGTCCATGATGAAAAAAGGGTTGAGAATCAGTGACTTATACAATTTTTTTCCACAAACCCCAAAGCTTTGTTCTTGGTCGTGTGACTAGGAGGAGGGAGGGAGGGAGGAGGATTTAGAATCGAGCAATTGGGAGCATTCCAATTCCCTACCCAATTCTTTCCACCAGAGAAATGCCTGAGGGAAATCTTCTTCGGAATTTCTGCCTCCACAACCATTTCTGAACTTGATCTTTCTTTTGTCTGCTTCTTCCAAACTTGGTCTTGTTGTGTTTTCAGAGAGTTATCTGAGTTCTGACTCCTGCTTTTATAATATCTCATTCCTTTCCCATATTCAATTGGGGTGGAAGAATTTGAATGAAAAAGAATTTGAATGAAGTCTTCACTTGTCTCTGCCTGAAGGGCAACCAAGAGAAGGAATGCTGGAAAACAATGTCTGTTGCAGCCATTTGTGTACTTGAGACTCTGAACCAGCTGGCTTAGGTAAATCTCTGTCGCTCCTCAAGTTCTTGGCTGTATTATTTTGTACCCCAAAGTAGAATTTGATAATCTTGCTCTCTTACATCAGGTTTAAGTATTCAATGTATCCTCAGTTTGCTTTTAAACTATGTTTCTTTGTCTGGACCTTCTAGAATAAGATACAAGGTCTCTTCCTAAAAGAGCATTTTTTTTATTTGTATCCCCCCTTTATTATTTTTTACAAATAACTCAAGGTGGCAAACATATCCAACACACCTCCCTCCTCCTATTTTCCCCATAGCAATAATCCTACCAAGTAGGATTGAGAGAAAGTCACTGGCCCAGATGGTTTTCAGGTCTAAAGCAGGACTTGAACTCACAGTCTCCTGCTTTCTAGCCTGGTGCCTTAACTGCTGGATCAAACCGGCTCTCAGATATCAGATCACGTTTGAGATCAATATGGTTTGGCTTATGCTAAGTTTAAACCTGCCATGCAATTGTACCACAGGAAAAAGAATGGTGACAAAAATGGTCATTAATGTTTTTATATGTAACTGAAATATGTTATATTTTTCTGGAAATAATACTATTCCTCTTCCTATGTCCTAGTTAAAGATGCAGTAATAGAAAACTAAGGAATGTTGCTCTGTCTCTTGAGGAAAGTCATGATTACCCCTTACTTTTTTATTATCTGGTTAGTGCTGGAAATCTTTCCTTCTCTTTTTCTTTCTCTTTCTCTTTCTCTCCCTCCCTCTCCCTCCCTCCTTCTCTCTCCTTCCCTCTCTCCCTCTCCCTCTCCCTTTCCCTCTCTCTTTTTCCATTCATCCATCCATCTATCCCCATTAATCCAGATACTATAATTTAAACAAAGTTACTGAGTATTTACTTGTGAAATTTCACTCTGCTATTATTTATTTTTATTTATTTATTTTTGAAGCTATTATAAGATAACAGGTATAAGTATAAACATAGTTATGAATACATGAAATGGATACATATAAGAAAAATAAAAAGAAATAAAAAGAAACAATAGGACATAAAATTTTAAAATTTATTACATAAAGGCTTAATGAGAAAAACAAAGATATAAAGTTACCTTTTGTTTGGAGATGATGATAAATATTACAACTCAAACATATCACTTATTTTGAAAGGACAGCTTACTGTGTTCAATTATATTTTCTCCCCAGTAGAAATGTTTACAATTGTCAATTTACCTGCAGCACACACTTTTACCAGAACATAAAGGATACCACCCTTACTGGGAAAACATGCCGTTTTTTACTATTGTATGAGCTTGTGAATTGCTAAACTTGCATAATTCACTCTTGTTCCCCTAAATGCTTGTTATTTGCCATGTTAAACAGATTTGTAAGCATGGAATTAACAGTATTTGAAGAACTACAAACCTCTTTCTACACACAGATTTAGTCATCTTTTAGAAGAGCATTAAAACACTTGATTGATAGGTCTTAGGCACCTTGACAGATGGCTGAGCACACTATTCCAAGCACTGCTCCACACTCAGGTGAATACGTACTTGGTGGTGAAGAGTGGGAAATCAAGCTAGGGAAATTTATCAGTTGCTTTCCTTAGCTTGTTCTGCAGTTAAAAGAGTAAGAATAACACCTGTTGATGGTGCTATCCCTTTTTATTGCAGAATAAGGCTTGGCTAGCACTTTAACACAGTTACTGGTTAACCCAGCTAATTCTGCAGGCAACCACATGTGAATATACAGAAGTGCTGAATGGCTCATCAGTAACTCAGTGTATATTTGCAGCAGAGCATATTAAAGTAGTTTTAACTGTTGTTTAACCTAAAGCAAGGTTTAATTCAAGTGTAAACCAATACTTCTCTGTTGCAATAAAATAAATTACAAATCTGATTACAGGCTGACCTTTTGTGAACTAATCATAGAACGAAATGTGACCACATTCCAATTGATAAATTAATATTGCTTGACCTAAATATCTGCAAAAGGCATGGAATACAACCCAGATTCTTAAACTTTTAATGACCACAGAAGAAACTTGATATTTGATATTCACAGCTTCATTCCATTACATTCAGGAATGCAATTTCTTTTTGCTGGTTCCACAGATTGCCAGATATTTAGGCTGTAGTTGGATTTTTATCCAGCCATCAAGTCCTTTCCAAGGACTGGCATAGATAGCTGCTGCTGTTTAATGGTGTTGGAGGTATCATCACAGGATGTATGCTGTTCCAAGTAACCTGAAGAAGAGTTGGGTATTTGTAAAACTCCCAACCTTGACAGATCAATTGAAAACTCCCTTGACTAATATTCCAATTTACTAACTATATTTATTTAATCCAATGTTCGGTGTTCAGACAGTGCACCAAACCATACATTAATCCACATTGAGAATTGACCCTAACTTGGATTTTTAGATTCTGCTAGTGGAAGCCTGAACAAACGTTCTGGCTCTCTGATGCTGTGAATGTTACTAATATCTACACAAATAAAACTGAAATGTAGTTACTAAAAATATGCAAGTACCTCTTCTTCTTTGTCAATAGTAGGCAGAGCAGTTTTGCCAAAAGTCAAGGAATGGGACACATGCCCAGAACTTTGGAGGAACAGGCACGCCAAAAGCCCACCGAACCCTCTCTTGTCTCTTCATTTCTATTCATTTTTTAAGAATCGAAAGATTCTTAAGCAGCATTCCAAAGCACATACTGTTCTTCAAATGTAGGTCAGGAAACATGTTGTGATGTGCTTGCTATCTTTCACCTTCTTTGGACTTAGTACAAAGCACCCTCCTTACAGCATGCCTTTGTAAATCAGATTTCTTTTTTAAAAAGTTATTCTATCCTCTCAAAAATAAAATTGTCAAGGGATCTCTTTCTTCATAGGAAAGTACATTTACAACTCTCTAAGTCAGGGGTGTCAAAATGTGGGGAGGGCATGGCCAGAGTGTGACACATTTGGCCCACGGGCCGCAAGTTTGACAGCCCTGCTCTAAGTCATATTTTTAATATGTAAAGACTTTGGCTGATATTGCTGATCCAAAGCATTATTAATATCCACCTGGGTGAGAACCAGATTTTCAAAGCACTAAGGCCAATTGCTTCAAAGAACTGACTGAGATTCTATTATTGTATTGCTTATCTAACATTACCTCCATGGTATTTAACAGCAAAAATGGTTAGCGCAGTCCTAAAATTATGAGCAAATTGAATTTGAGAAATGTGATTTTAATCAGCTAAAAGTGACTGGAAAATATTGCATTAACTTTGAATAGTATCCTACTTTATTTCCTTGAAATCAATCGATCAATTTAAGTGGGGTCTTGTCTCTATTCAGTGTGACTATGGTGCTCCTTGACAAAATATCCATCATATTCACACTGTGTCCGAATATCCATTATACCGGTCCAATGTCTGTTTTTTTCAACATAGACCACCCTGTCCTTAAATGGCTGGATGGACTGGAATTAACATTTGAATCACTTTTAAGTCTGTGTATTTGCCCTATGAAAATTGATTGTGTGATATCAAGTCATTTTTTACTCTTAGCAAATATACAATTTCTTGGCCTTTTTATTATAATTAATGGGTAAAACATCGGAACCATGAATATATTTAGAAAGGCAGTATATATTTAAATAATAAATTACATCATGAATTGATTTAGTTTGAAGAAGACTTTAGGATTTTTTAAAAAATAGTAATGGCAATAGCAGTTAGACTTATATTCTGCTCTATAGTGCGTTAAGCAGGGGTCCCCAACCCCAGGCTGCAGACAGTTCCAATCTGTGGCCTACCAGGAAAGTAGTGGGATTCAAATATTTTTACTACCGGTTCTGTGGGCATGGCTTGGTGGGTGTGGCAGGGGAAGGATACTGTAAAATCTCCAGTCAAAGGTGGTATTTGCCGGTTTTCTGAGCTACTCAAAATTTCCGCTACCGGTTCTCCAGAACTGGTCAGAACCTGGAGAATACAACCTCTGTACCAGGAACTGGGACGTGCGAGCAGATGAAGCCCCATCCACACATACACAGGTTCCAGGCAGCACACAAATCACACATGCACATGCATGCACACACCTACACACACACACACACACACACATCAATCTGCAAAAAACTGTTCCCATGGAACCAATCTCTGGTGCCCAAAAGGTTGGGGATCACTGATTTACAGCACTCTCTGAGCAGTTTACAAAAGTCAGCATATTGTCCCCAACAATTTGGGTCCTTGTTTTACTGACCTCAATCTTGAGCCAGTCAAGATTGAACTCTGGGTGGAGTTTGCCTGCAATATTGCATTCTAACCATTGTGCCATCACGGCTCCTAGTAATCGTCAAAAACAGAATGTGATCTCTCTATTCACCCATCAACAACCTTGTCTACACCAGATATCTGTTTCCTCAATTTGATTCATATTTATACAGAAGAGAAATCAGCTGTTTCACTACCAATGAAATCTTCTACAAGCAAATTAATGTGCTTTTATTTGTAAAAGTATTCATGCTGTACAGCACTAGTATATCCTGATTTTTATATCTAATGTATGTATGTATTTTATAGAGTTAAGACCATTTGATTTGGAACATATTTCTGGGGAAGCAAAAACTTCAGACCAAATTTGGGGAAATATGATATCTAACTGAAGATTCTGCTCCAATTGGCTCATACAGAAATGCAAGCTGAATAACATTTTTACACAGCTCTCAACAATCAATAGAGTTATTCAAATAATTTAATAATAGCAATTGTATAAGGTAACATATGTCTTAAAAGCTTAGAAGAGCTTGAATGCATTTATGTTAGCCCTTTCCTAATCAGTCTACACCAAATAATGAAAGAGAAATGTTTACGATCTAAGAAAAAGGCCTTATCAAGAACACTAAAGAAAAATGCGCTGAACATTATCTAGTCTAGAGATATGTCACAGACACACAGAATGAACCAAAGTGTAATAATTCATTCATTGACCATCAGCAAAGCATTGCAAGACCCAAACCTCACACATAATCTTCCCTTTTTATTATATTTTTGTAAACCATGAGATATTGTTTCAATGCCATGATATAGTAGTAATTGAAATTATTAGCATTCCATTGTTTTGATAATAGATTATTATCTGGTGATTATCTGTGATCTGTGAAAGTAGTTAGAATGCAGTATTACAGGCTGACTCTGCCCACTGCCAGGAGTTCAATCCTGACCAGCTCAAGGTTGAATCAGCTTTCCATCCTTCTGAGGTCAGTAAAATGAGGACCCAGATTGTTGGGGCAATATGCTGACTCTGTAAACCACTTAGAGAGGGCTGTAAAAGCACTATGAAACAGTATATAAGTGCTATTGCAATTGCGATTAGAAATAAAGATAAATATTCTATCAATATTAGTTACTTTAGATATAGATATTATAACCATAAAATTATTTTCGTACAAAATTGAGTGTTTTACAAAAAAAGAAACTGCTGCAGATTAAATCAAAGTATTTTGTACAATGAAGATTTCAGTCTTGAACTGATTACCTAATCTCCATAGTATAATTGGTTTAACAAAAATTAAAATACCCCCAAAAATAATTAAAAAGAAGAAACAATTATTGGGTGTTTCAAATTCCCTCTTTTTGCACGACGGCTAAGTTTCCATACTCTGAACACTTTGTCTCCTTAGCAGTCAGCCTGTAAGTCATTATATTTGCCATGCTGTATGATGCGTTGTTTGTATG
This sequence comes from Bungarus multicinctus, assembly GCA_023653725.1. NCBI lineage: Eukaryota > Metazoa > Chordata > Lepidosauria > Squamata > Elapidae > Bungarus > Bungarus multicinctus. Next base: position 121,033,887 of record CM042834.1, read on the forward strand.
GGAACTATTTCTGCTTAAATTTGGCTGAGCCTGTTGTGTATAGTTTTGCCTCTGCTGCATATTCTCTAAGCTTAAGTTCCAAATCAGATATTGTCAGAATTGTATCTTTCTATCAATGCTATTAAACCTTATTTATGTTGCTATAAGAATGTATCTCATTAAATTATGATGTTTCTTATTGATTTTTTTTCTAAGGTTTTACCTAATAAGGAAAGTTGTGATTTCATTTCGAATTTAAACTTTTCTGCATTGCACTAGGTATCTCTTTCCAGTATTTGGGAGGGTGTGGTGTGTTCCATATCTGCCATGTGTGCTAAAATATTCCTTACGTTTTATGGCATTTCCAGCATATTTTATAGCATAATTTAAAATATTATTGATGGGATTGTATACCATTTGTAAAACATTTTGTACCAACTTTCCTTTGAATTATAACTTGGTGTAAATTCTTACAGATTTACAGATTTAGTCTATAATTCTTGCCATTATTGTAGGTTTTTTGTATCTTTTCTGCCATACAAGTTTTTTCTTTCTTCTGTCTCTATCATATTTAAGTAAAAGTTTGTACAATTGCCCTAACAGATGGTCTTGGTTTTATGAGTGTTTTAAATTATTTCTTCTTCTTTCTTGTTAAGAAATAAGGTTTTATCCTTCCATTTTTTGCAAGTACATCAACCATAGTATCTTCCAGCCGTCACTAAGTAGGTCTTGCTGTGTTTCTAATTAGTCTGAATGAAGCATATTTGCATGTGCAATTAATATTTTCTTGCTGTAATGGCCTCTGACATGAAAAGCATTTGAGGAAGAAGCTAGAGGTGAAATTGGCTTATTATTCCCTTTATTGAATTCTATGTTTTTATCAAACTTTGTCTAATAAAGTGTTTTAAATGTTTATTCTCCTTTGAATCTCCATATCATAATTATTTATAAAGTTTAATCGGCTAAGCCAGATCCTACAAAAATTGTCATTCTACTATTCAGGATTGGATCTGTTATCCATGCTAGGGAGTTTATTTATGATAGATTTGAAAGATTACCATACATTTTGTAATCCCATGGAATTTTTTCTTTCACTCTGGGCTTTTTCCCATTCCATATAAGTTTTCTGATAGTTCTTTGCCTTTCTTATGAAGTTATCTCTGAAATTTTGATTGGTGTCATTTGGAATGGATAATTTATCAAAGGTAGTCCATTTATTTTGATGGTTGGAATTGATCCTAACCAAAATAACGTTTAATTCCTCCACCTTTCAGGATCTGTTCTATTATTTGCAGTGGTGGGATTCAAAAAATTTTACTACCGGTTCTGTGGGCGTGACTTGGTGGGTGTGACGTGGCTTGGTGGGTGTGGCTTGGCGTGGCAGGGGAAGGATACTGCAAAATCTCCATTCCCACCCCACTCCAGGGGAAGGATATATTGCAAAATCTCCATTCCCTCACCACCCCACTAACCTGCTTTCCAGCTCCGTTGTCCTGTGCAGGGCAACAAAAGAAGACCCAGCCAATCAGCTGGGACTTGGGAGGCAGAGAATAGATGGGGGCGGGGCCAGTCAGAGGTGGTATTTGCCAGTTCTCCGAACTACTAAAATTTCTGCTACCGGTTCTCCAGAACTGCTGAATACCACCTTTGGCAGTCTTGAATTTAATGTTTGGATCCTTCCATTATTGCTCATATTGTTTCTATTTCTTTTCTTTCTTTTTTAGTTGATAGGTTAATAATTTTCCTGATTTGTTCATATATTCAGAGTTTTTCTTTTTTCCAAATTTTATTTTCTTCAGTAATTCTTCTGTTTCTAATTTAATTACTGTTTTATTTCTTCTTAGTTTCAGATCATCAATTGTTTATTTGGGTTTTATACTTTTGTTTCAATTCTCTTATTTTGATATCTAATTGTTCTTTTCATTCATTGTACTCTCTATTTTGTTTTGTGGCTAGTTGTATATTTGTAAAAACCCCAACAACCTCGAGAAACTCAATTGACATTTGCCTCGACTAATGTTCTTACAGCTTGCTTATATCATTCCCCACACATATGAAGCATGTTATTACAGAATTGTGTATCTGTATCTGGGGCAGCAAATACCAGGTCCCTTGGCCTGTGTGCAGCAGTTCCCAGAGATGCTTTCATTTTATTATATGTTATCTTATGTTTATATTATATTACATTACATTATATTATTACATTACATTATATTATTATGTTATTATAATATTTTGGAGAAACTTCCTCAGTGAGGATAATTAACTAGTGGAATAGCTTGCATTCAGAAATTGTAGGTGGTTCAACATCGGAGATTTTTAAGAAAATACTGGTCAGCCGCCTGTCTGAAATGGTATAGGATCTCCTGCTTGAGCACTAGAAGATCTTCAAGATCCCTTCCAGTTCTATTCTGATTGCTTGAGGAAGCAATGACATACTATTGTAGGTCTGAAATGTGGTGATGACCTCACTCTTCCAGAAGCTGTGGGTGTCAGAAGATTTGTTTTGATTTTGGTGCAGGGCTTTTCAAGATTTTTTTAAATGATTGTTATAAATATATAACAATCATTTTAAAAAATCTTATAATAACTTTATTCTTTGCACAATAGGCCATGCCTCTTCTTCTATTGGCCTGCTTACTTTGATGGTTTCAAAGAACAGGCCCTGCCAAGCTCTCTGCCCTTAAATTTCAGGAAGGGGCGGGGTTTAACTCCCACTGGGGCAAGTGAGGGTCCTCTCTCTTGCAATACAGTACTAACTTCAGGGAGGAAATTATTCCCAGCAATGGAAGAAAATCCTGCCTGCCTACCTACTGTATCTACCTGCCGTCCTGCTTCCAATAAAGATTAAGTGCTCTCTAGCTTACTTGACCTTTGGGTGTGATTGGCAGGGCTGTGTTTAGATATTCATGTTGTTATAAGCACCTGCCCCCCCCCCCCCCAATGCATCTGCTGAGGAGAACTTGAAATGTAGCTGCTCTTCTATCTTGTTTCTATTTCATACCACCTCCTGCTCTCTATTCATTCTTCTGGCTGATCCTCTCACTCTCCAGCCATTCAATACTAAAATAGCAGCTTCAGGGAAAACCAAGGCCCATGATTAAAACGGCCCAGAGACACACATGCATTTGAATTAGTATGGTATGTGTGAATGTAAACATTTCAATGCACGAACAGCTTTCCAAATCAGGAATGGTTCAGGTCAATTTGACCTGGATTATACTCTCAAGCTGTGAAAGTAACTCGAGCTGAAGGGGAAAAAAACATTACAAAATACTATTATAAATGAACAGAGGTGGTTCTTTCTCCCCCACCCACCCAAAGAAAGACTACTCCATTTCTGTCATTTCCTACATTAAAAAAAGTTCCCTTTCCTCTTCATGAAATACTAGTATATCAACAGGCCATAAGGCAACCTTCCCAACATATTAATTTTCCACTTATAGAGATTTCTGTTCTTTGGCTTGGAGACTTACAAACTTGCATTTAGTAGGGATTTTGCTAGGCTGTCAAACCCAAGCTGATGGATCAGCCTCTTCCCCCCTAATAACAGTCCTCATGCTCCTCATCAGAGTCCAGGATACAGTATCATTGACACCCCTGTTTTCCTTATCAGAGACTCAAATGGAATGGAGGCTCTGAAAGCCAACAAATGGACAGTTTTCTTTGGTAGTATTAGGAGCAAATATTAAAGAACTGGTATATTGAAGGAGATATTCCATCTCAGCTTTTCACAACAAGGACTCTCTTCATATTGCCTCAGTTGAACAAAAATGGCGATCCAATATACCTGGAGGTGGTTCAGTTTGAATGAACCAGATTCTTCTGTTCCTCAGAGTTGAGTGGTTGTGGATAACACAGGCCAAAAGGGGGGTGGCATGGCTACACAGGTGAAAATAGTTTTCTGAAGCATGCCAGATTGTATCCACAGTGAATATTATGCTGAAATAAAAGAAACTCATCTGAAAACAAGATCAGCTAATGATCATTAAAGCTGCCTCTAGTATAGTGGGATAACACGTAAAGTTGACATTATGAGAATATAGTGCAAAAAGAAAAGACCAGAGTACAAATAGGTGTAGAGGAGGAAAGGTTCATAGAATCTTGATGAAAAGAATGACCACAAATAGATCTACTATTTTGGCAATGGAAAGTAGGCCACTCTAATCACAAACACTTTTTACTTACATGATTGGCATGATTTTTTTTGTGAACATTTTAACGTATTGTCTTAAAATAGATTCAGGATGTTGTTTTCTCCTTTTTCCTTAAGGTTGACATAGCAGATTTTCCTTTCTAAAAATAGATGCACAGCTCTGTATTATAATTATCTCTGCACACATCTGTCTTTAGATCTGTTTGGAGTGCTAGAGGTTCCTCCTTCTCTTTATGTTCTACAGATTCTAAAACTGGCTATCTCCACATCCCTGAACAGTCAGCAGTTAGAGATATCTCTGAAGAGTTGTCATAGTTAAAATCTCCCTGATATATTTTGCTTCAAGTGGGCTTCCTATTTTAGGATCGCCCAGACTCTTTTACGATCAACAAATAGCTTTTTCTGACATCACTGCCTTGATGTGGGTGGGGCAAAGTGCCCAGACAGAAGAGACCAAAAGTGATAACTTGCTGCTGTTATTTGATCTCTCCAGTTCATAGCATCAGCAGTCAAACAGGAGAAGGGGGTTATAGCTATTCTCCCCTCCCCTCCTGATTGGTCTTGTTTAAAAAAACTGCAGTGGAAAACATGGGAAGGCTACCAATGGGCAATGATGTCATCTGAATGCCTTCCATAAAATTCCATGAATGAGGCAGGCTAAGTGTTCAATCTGACTCCATGCATACTCCTGCCAGCAAATCATTAACAAAACAGTATCTTGACATTAAAATAGTCCAGGAATGGAAAGAGTAGATTAGTTCTGCTGCACATCACATGCTATGATCCAGATATGTAATAGCTTCCCTACAATGCTTGTCTGAGAGCTAGTTTGGCGTGATGGTTAAGGCAACAAGCTAGAAAGCAGGAGACTGTGAGTTCTAGGCCTGCCTTAAGATTCAAGCCAGCAGGTTGACCTTGGACCAGTCACTTTCTCTCAGTCCCAGGAAACAGGCAATGGCAAATCATTTCTGAACAACCTTGCCAAGAAAACTGTAGGGACTTCTCTAGGCATTCTCCAAGATTGAAACACAATTGAACGGAAGCAAAAACGTATTTGTCTAATTATTTTCTATGCAGAAAATCTGCAGTGTATATATAGTATATATGCATTCCATACAGGCCTAAACAGGGGATTGAACTAGAAGACCTCCAAGGTCCCTTCCAACTCTGTTATTCTATTCTATTAAAGCTCTACCGAACTGTATTTTCAGATTGATTATTTTTGAATTCAACTTTAGTCCAAAAGAGAGAGATCACCACAACATATTTCCTTTAAAGGAAGGGGTGGACACTGCATGTAGGAAATAGAAAATATTCAGCAATGATGATGTTAAGCAGGGGTGGGATTATATCGGTTCACACCTATTCTCTAGAACCAGTTGTTAACATTCTAAGCAGTTCAGAGAACCGGTTGTTAGAAGAAATTACCGGCCTAATCCTGTAAGGAAGGCAGGAAGGAAACATTCTGGTGTTGCTTACAGAAACTGCCTTTCCATTAATCCTTATTACATTCTTGGCAGGACTGGACTTCCTGTCTCAGGAACATCTCTGGAGTTTTTTTCCCCTCCTTTGCTGGTACTTTGCTTGTGTGGAGTGACCATTCAAAGTTACAATGGCACTGAAAAAAGTGACTTATGACCATTTTTCACACTTACGACTGTTGCGGCATCCCCACAGTCATGAGAGGCCAGGCGAGGAGATACGTGCCTCGATGTGAGTGATATTGAGTTGGCCACACCCAGCCAATAACATGACCACCAAGCCATGCCCACCAACTAAGCCACGCCCACAGAACCAGTTGTTTAAAAAATTGCATCCCACCCCTGATGTTAAGGTCACTGCACAATATATATGGGTCTGATTTGTTCTGCTTTTCTTTTGGTATTTTGCTTTCTGGTTGATAATTGCTTGATGGTGACATGGGTGACATGTAAATTTAATAAATAAATATTTTCTAGATGGTGGTTGTTTAGTTGCAAAACCTATCTGATCTGTTTGTGAGCCAAGCAACCTATAAAATCAACCAGTTATTCAATATATGGCATCTTAACCAAATTTCAGAAAAAGAAGAAGGGGTCATATTTTCCAGGGTTCTTACAAGCAAGTTAACAAGCAAGTCAACACAATGAGGAGAAAAATAAGGTAGCATGAAATGAAACCAGGGATGAGATGTAGATATCTCATGGCCAGTCTGCTGAGAGCTATTGCCTAGCCATGGTTGGAAGACCTTATTTTACCATCCTGACCAAACTAGCAAAAGTTAGAATTAAGCAAACTATGATGGAGCATGGTGGCTTACAAATTTAGGATTGCTGGGCTGACGATCAGCAGGCTTGTGTTCAGGACCTAGTTGCTGCTATGAGACAGGGTAAGCTCCCATCAGATACTCCAACTCCTGCCAACCCAACAGTTTGAAAGCAGGTGACCGCAAGTAGATAGATGGGTACCATTTCAGTGGGCAACTTAACAGGGACATGAAAAAAGCCCCCAAGTGTGCCCCAGGCAACAGTGATGTCACCATTCAATCCTTTCAACTGAGAAGTGCTTTAGTACAAATGTAGTAGTAGCAATAATAGCATTAAGGGCACAAATGGAACCTGCCTGCTTGTTTTAACTTTATCCACTGGGTAGAGGGAATCTGTTTTGGGGGGAAGCAGGAGAGAAAGGGGATGCTTTAATTATTTGCCTCCATCACAGTCCCAGTTCAGTTCAGGTGGTGATATTTGTCCCATAAAATAAATTGCCATGAGCACCCAATTCAGAAAAAAAACACAGTTGGGAAGGAGAAGGGGATGGTGCCAAAATGATGTCCAGCCCAACATGAATTTTGATGACCCAAGCAAAATATAGTCACTTGTTCTCTCAACATTGCAGAATATATTCACCGGGCTACTTTGGATCTTGTTTTTTTTCGCTGGTTCTCAAGACTGTCATGGGAATTGTCCTTTTATTTTTGAGCTTTGATTTAATAACATTTTGCTCCAAGCCCACACTCTGAAGAAACACCCCCTAAGGAAAGAAAGTCTAATTCACTCGGTGTGTATGATAGCACAACTTTTTCCATTGGGTAATAAAACCACTTTCTTCTTAGCCTTCCAAATAACTGAGCACACCAAGTTCTTTTAATTATTCATTAGAACTCCTTCAAGATGTAATCATGGGGGTTTCAAATGACTTGGAGAGTAAAAAAGGTATCTGGCACTTCATTTACTCAGATCTTTCAAAGGGAAAGGCAAGGTGGGATGGCAACAATATAATAACCTTGGGGTTCAATGGATATACCAACGCTGGAGTCCCACTGCTTTTGTGACCTCCTTAAGAGATGTAGTGGTTGCCTGGAAAACCGAGAATGTTTTGATTGAGAGCCACTTGGGCAAATAAAACTTTAGGTGAGCATTTTGCTTCACCAAAGTCTATATAGCTGTAACTAAGATATATGCTAATTGCAGAATGGTTGAGTCACTGTTCACTGCATAAACCATAATCAGCTTGTTTGCATAACACATTAAGCCATAAATCAGAGGTTTACAAGCTACAAAAAGTGGGTTTCACCCAACATAGTAAGTGGAAACAAACAAATCACATATTGATGATTAGGATACAAGTCCAGAAATACTCTTGGGTTTCACCCATTTCTTGATTTATGAAAAAGGTTTAGGGGAAGGCCTATCTTCTCCTTCAAGTATACTTTTCAAAACACAGATATAGTGAGTTCCTGGAAGGTTTCAGGTCCTCAAGGAATGTAAGCTGCAAGAATGAATCTCATCTCCTGTTTTCTTGGAAAAATAGCCTCTGATTTGAAGAGTTCCGGTTGTGCCTGAGGCCTAGTTCATCAGAAGACTGGAGCCAGGAGGCTTTCAAAGCTATATTTCTGCTTCTGGTGCTGCACTTTTGATGGATGTGATCAGCCCTTTCCAATCTAAGAAGAGACTAAGCTTCCAGCTACCATCTAAAATGGGGAACATGACACCACAAGAGAATTAACAGAGTAACAGAATGACAGAGTTGGAAAGGACCTTGTAGGTCTTCTAGTCCAATAGTTGTCCAATCTCTTCTTTAAAACCAACAATATTTGAGCATTAACAACTTCTGGAGGCAAGTTGTTCCACCGATTAATAGTTCTAACTGTCAGGAAATTTCTCTTTAGTTCTAATCTCCTTGATTAGTTTCTATCCATTGCTTCTTGTCCTGCCTTCTAAACAAAATGGAGACCTTTGAATGATCAAGAGCAAACTGATTTCTTTAGTAAGCTATTCAGAACAAAGCAAATGTTGAAGGTACATTGACTACATTCTCATGATACATATACCTGTTCTTACCTAGCCATGTTTTTCATTCAATTAACCCAATTTTCTGATTTTGCAGAATGCACAAAATATAAACTAAGCAGGAAACCAGATACTGCCTGCTTGATCAAAAAGCATTGGCTAGTTCATGGTGCTATCTATTGTATGAATGCAGTTCTTTATGGTATTTATATAAAACAGGAAGGGAACATTGTACATGGCCTAGAGCTACCAGATTTAGACATAAAAAATATCTGGACAACCACTGAAAGGCAATAAGAAGTTGGCATTCTCTGTATCTCTTTGCTGCCATCCGTCTTCAATCAGAACTGTGCAAGCCAGATGTGATCATCCAATTTAGTGCTTGTTTAAAGTAAGAGCTCATGTATGGTTTCAAGCAGACTGATCTCTTTTCGTTATAGAAACAGGCAGTGGGGTTTCTGTTTTGAACTTCTCCCCTTCCTCTATTTAGTATCAAAAGCAACTAACAAGCTACAAAATGAAAGATCCAAAAAAATCTTCTCATTTTTTAATCAAATTTTATCAAAGAGAACTCACATCCAAGAAAGAATTAATTCAAGAGAAGTTCTGAGAAGATGTGAGCATTCTGAAGTTAGACTCTTATTTTTTCAACAAAACAGCCAAACAAACAGTTTTTCCCACAGGTGCAAACAAGATGTGAGCAGTATATGAAATGTCTGACTGCGAATAATCTTGGCAGGATTTTGGAGTGATGCTAAATGATACGATGTAAATATCAAATATATCAAAATATTCCAGTTATTAAAGATTTGTCTTCATAATGAAGCAGGTTAGTGAATGCTCCAATATGCAGGTCCTTTCTCTATCATGTTATACACATTCATGGATAATAAATTCTACCTAAATTTAAAACTGTTTTCCCCAGCTTGATCCACTCCAGATAAAGAGCTTGCTGAGAATTCTGGAGTTTTTACTTGAGCTTCATCTGGAAGAATTAGGTCAGAGAAGGCCCTTGAAAGCAAAGGGTGATTTGGAGGAAGAAAGGGCAGGGTACTGTTGCAGGAAAACTGTCAGCCTAGACTGGCCAGAACATAGAAAAAAATACTAGAGAGCCCTAAATAATTACATTTTCTGTGCACAGGTTTTCACAGGAGTTCCAGATATGTATCCTTTGGACAGATCTGCACTTTCTGCTTGGCCCATCACCAATTCAAGCCTCTCAGCACTCCTTGAGTGGATGAGGAATGGATGATGTCCATTTCTTGCTCCCACACTCAGTGCAAATGCACCCTCTGCTCATGTTTTCCAGCTTTGACTCAAAGCTCCTGTTCTTCCAGCCCGAGCCACTTTAAGCCCTTCATGTTGCGGAGAATCTCTGGTGTTCTGTTCTATTTACAGTAGCAGGCCCAGCTCCAAGGGCTTGGCAACCTCTTTCTTCCAGTGACTGGTCATTGCCCTGGATAGCCACTTCATGCTGGGCATTTGGACTGCAATGTTCTTTGCTGCTCTGCAGTTGCTGATTCTTTATGATCACGAGGTTGAGTCAATGAAGCATCCTCAACCCCTGGAGCTCTTACTCCATTCAAGCCTGACATCTTCCAGTGAGCACCCATTTGGTTTGAGTGAAGCAGATTCCCTTTGCTTTCCCTATGTTCCATACTGCTAAGTTTCCCTTCCCTTCTCTTTATTTTTTTTTAAACTTGAAACTAGGAACAAGTGCTACTTTGTCTCTATGAAACTGAACTATCAGTTCTTCCTTTGTACAAAGTTTCCATGGACCTACTGAAGGAATGAAAGAACAACCTGTTCTCTCTTACTTCAATTATTGTACCATTGAACTACTATGTACCATAATGAGGGAGGGGGAGAGAAAGGCTGCCCGTTAGTGTCAAAAGAAATAATGTAGGAACAGTGTGAGGGTACCCATGTGTGCAAACACCTGAGGAAGACAAGGCTGAGGTGAGACAAGGGTGCTGCTAAGAAAAAGCCAGACACTAATAGATCAGGCTATATAGGGACAATGAACAATATTTGACTTCCCTGCAAGAATGGCAGGGCAAGAAGTAGCAGAACAACCAATCAAATATTGTAGTGATTACTATAGTCTGAAATGAGCACTGTTGCCCAGCCGGACTGCCAACTTACAACCACTCAGACTGAAATTTATGAACTTGACTTAAAGAACAAGTGGGAGCAGCATAGAAGTCAAGTAGCTTAGACTGTGGTGCATAACTTCTCTTTGTGTGATGCTGGTAGGGCAAAATGGTGGTATACTTCTATAGCATAGTATAGAATCTATATACACCACACAAATATAAACACACGTGCCCAGGTAGGAGGCATCAAAGGGGATGTTTGCAAAACAGAAAGCAGTGACTGAATCTACTACTATTAATGAGAGAGCATTTTGAACCCAATCCTACAAGGAAAGAATACCGTAAATCCTATAATTGCATTTCTTATGTTTCATAGAGTCCCTATTTCCCTAATGAATATAGGTATGTACATTGTATATGTATATAGGAATGTGTGTGTGTGTGTACATCATTTATCTGGTCAAAATAACTTTCACTCATTAGTCAGCGCTCATTTATACATTCCAAGTCATCAATTCTATAAAATAAATTTTAAGAATTTTAAATATATGTACATGTCAAAAGGCAATCCATTGCAGATATAGCATTCTATTGGGAACATTTGCAATTAATAGCCAGAGCAATTGCGAAGTCCCATTACTTGGCTTGGTTGAAAACAACAAATGTTTTCTTGATCTGTCTCACCATCTGGACTGTGTTATGTCATGCCCCCACTGCAGCTGCCTGAAATGGTGACAGAGAAGCAACATGGTGGAGGGAACATGAGTTGTGGACTTTATATATCAAACTATGTAATCCAAGGAGTCATAACTGATCGTATGACAAGCCTGGACATGAACATCACAGGCTTATCTGTAAAGGAACAGGTAGAGAGAGATTAGTTCACACAGTTTCAGCAAAGCCAGAATGCCATTAAAGTAGGTTGCAAGAACACATAGTTTCTTTAAGAAAGGTCAAACACAAAGCCCTAAGAGTTATAGGTTGCCTGTGCTGGGTTTCTAGTCTTCCTACACACTGCAAATTGTCTTGAAAGCACTTGAGTATGGTGTTCAGAGCTGGCAGAAACCCTAAAAAGCAGGGGCCTCTCCGAATCCTGATTAGATTTTGGAATTCTCCCACCCTTGTTTCTGGCAGTGGCAGCCCTTGTTTCAATCACTATGAGAAACAAAAGTGGTGATAGGAGCTGGGACAGTGTAGCATGTTCTGCTAAGGTATGGTTGATTAACCGCAGGTTTCCAAATAAACAAACTGTAATTGGCAAAACCAAAGCCAAACCAACCATAATGTAGTTTAGGATGTTGTGTGAACTCTATCATATGTTAACTCTTTATGTAGCTAGAGATATCTCTGAACTGGAATGTGATATTGGAACCCAGCAGTTTCCTGCCAGAGAACCAATAACCATGATTTTATTGATCTGGTTTGGAAAATTGTAGATAAAGATACCCTTAAAATGTAGTGTTCCTATTATCCTCAGTTCCAGCTCCTATGATCCCAGCAGCATTTTGTTAATGGAGATGAATTCAATATCTAGAGGTTATCACATTGGAGAAGGCTGCTATGAAATAAAGGGGAAAAAAGCTGTTACTTCCATATTGAAGATTAGCGCTTGGTTGATCAGATGCAAGAAAAGCTATAGCTTAGATTTAATATGAGGATAATTACTGCTAAGGAGGGCTGATGCTGCTTTATTTGTTATTCAGATGCCACAAATCCCAAACATGGCTGGGTTTCTTCCAGTCAGAACATACAAAGAAAATCAAACTCGTTCCTAACTATTGAAAACTACCCAGAGCAATAATAAAAAGGTAAGACCAGGTCAGCATTTTATAGCAAAATTATTCTATAGTTCGTTTATGTTGAACTGCAAGCTAATTGTTGTACTAATTCCCCCCTTCCCTCCCCCCATAGCATTTTAGGCAGAGATGCAAGTATCTAAAGATATGACATGTCCTTAATTATTTATATTATTTAACAAGTTTAGTATGGTCTTAGACATTTCTTAGAAATAATATTACAAGCAATACAAGTAGGATAGCACTGATGAGTTTTGTAAAAGTCAAGGGCTATATCCCACCTGCTCCCATGGAAGACACAGTACTATGCTGGGTTTTAATTGTGAAACAGCAAAAGTTGTGCAACCAAGTCTTTTTCTGATTTATTTTATCTTTATAATCTAAGCTGAATTACACACACACACACACACACAATTTAACAGATTATTCCAGATTCTGCAACTAACATTCTCAATCTCAAAACTCTCTGGGACAAACCTTGCAACTAAGAGCTTTAGTTTAGTTTACTTTTATTGTCATTGCACCTTGTATAACAGAATTAAATGCCATCTTCAGTGTATATTATGACTATGAAAATAAATACAAACACACATCCTTCACATTCTATACATTGAATTGAAAACCCTGATATTGCATTAATATTGCATTAATATTGCATTATACAGTTGAATTCAAAAGAGTTTCTGCCCTGGGATAGAAGCTGTTTTTCAGCCTGTTTGTCCTTGTTTTTATTATCCTGTACCATCTGCCAGATGATAATAGTTTAAAAAAAAAAAAAAAGGATGGAAGAGTTATTACCAACATAGATGGACCTAAAGCTTGGTTGGTATAAAGCGACTCCCTCTGTCAGCGAAGAAGCCAAAACACCTCACTGAAAGCCGAACAAGACCGATGTCGCCATCAGAACTATTCCTGTGTTTTCCAAATTCAGTAGAGGACTAAGATATCTTTAGGTACCATGAGGTAAGAAAAGTTGTACTACAAATAATAATAGCCAGCAGCAAAGTGCACAGTGGAGAACATGGAAATATGATAGTAATATTCATGTAATCAGCCTACAGCATTGCAGTTGGTTTTTTTTTAAAAGGGGGGGAGGAAAGCCAATCCTGCCCTTGAAAACGAAGAGAGGATTTCGTGTTAAAAATAGTGACCAGGCTTCTCTTTCCTGATGAGAACATACTGTGCTAAAGAGATCATTGGGGTTGTACATGCCAGCTTGTTTTTTTTTTTCTTTGGCTGGGGGGGGGGGGGGGGGGGCTGCTCCACATTCCTATCAACAATACTTTCTTCACTTTTCAAGAGTGAGGCCCTTATCTCCTTTTCCTCACTTTCCTCTTGTTCCAACCTCCTCCTTCCACCTCTCTCGTTGTTTCCATCGCTCCTGCACAGAAGGCGCATTAATATTTTAAACTTTCTTTCTGGGATCAGCTCTGCTGAATTCCCAAGGTAATTCTGCGTATATCATATGCCAGCCCGGAACCTTTTTTTCCCATGCTATATTTAGCTTGTAGGAAGTAGCTTGACAGGCACGGGGAAGTGGCCTGTAAGGAACAGGGCGCATATCAATAGCCTCGTTTCGTAGTTTGCATTGGCTCTTCTGTGGATTTTTTTTTTTTCTTCCCCAACTAATTAATGTTTCCATTGGTGCTAGAAACTTTCTTTTTGGAGCAGGAATCTTTCTCACACAGGAATTAATTCCATTTATCTAATGAAATAGAACTTTATTCATGAAAGTAAATGTTGTAATATAACTGCTTAGTCTTTAAAGTCCACAAATCTCTTATCTTCCTTATTTTGCTAGCCAGTTACTAGACATGATTATTTTACTGTCCACTTGTTTGTCCAGTAATCTTCTATATATGTTGCCATTTAACACTGAATTCAGGGTGTATACGACCAATCTTTTTCAAGGTAAGCTCCCTTTTCATAGGAAAGCAGATCTGTGCATTGTAAGCTCCTTAAAACAAAACTATCAATGCTTCTTCGTGTGCCAAATAACAGCTACATTATATTTACTATCATTCTTCATATTAATAAAGTTTTGAACTAGAGAGTGCTTGGGTTAAACCTTTAGTAGATAAAAGCCTTTTTTTTAAACTTATGACTTTGGGTTATATTTCACTTGCCCCTACTAGCTCTGGCAGAAATATGCCAGAGCAGCCTGTTATCTTCTAAGTCCTCATAATATTGCTGTTGTCTAATTCCCAGCATACATCTGAGGCAGCTTCATATCATGGTTAGCCATTCTAGTTTTAAAACAAGGTTTCCCCTCTTATCCCAACAGAAATGTGGCCATAGATATTATCTTGCATACTTCGCTCATCATTTTATGGTTGATGTGGTTACGTTTGGTGGTCTGATTCAGATTCACAGGTTACTGTACAGAGGAGAGTCTGAAAGAGTAACTAGAGCAAGCTCCCTGATTCTTTATCCTGCACCCATCCTGAGCACCTGCCACCTATTAATTTAGGACTTGGCAGGTATAGGTAGTCCTTGACTTACGACCACAATTGAGGCCAAACTTTCTGTTGTTAAGTGAGACATTTGTTAAGGTGAGCTTTGCCCCATTTTATGACCTTTCCTGCCAGAGTTGTTAAGTGAATCACCACAGTTGATAAGTTAGTAACCTGGTTGTTAAGTGAATCAGGCTTCCCCATTGACCTTGCTTGTCAGAAGGTCGCAAAAGGGGAATCACATGATCTTGGGATACAGCAATGTATGTATGTATGAATCGGTTGCCAAGCATCTGAATTTTGACCACATGATCATGGGCATGCAACAAAGGTAAATGGTCATAAGTCACTTTTTTCAGTACCTTTGTAATTCTGTACAGTAGCTAAACCTCCTATTCTAGATATCCACTGAAACTCACCACATCCCACTTTAAGGGTGAGGTGGTTTCTTGTTTTCCCCCTGGACAGGTTACACTTGGTGGGAGAAAAAATGAAGCTAGGTGAAACTACCAATTCCATTCTTTAAAGTGAACTGCCATATGTAACTGCACCATTTGCTAGTCTCATTAACAGCCATAAAGTGAACACAGTTTCTCCTAGCATGCTTTCCCAACTATTCAAGGACCGATGCTGTTAAGTTGACTCACTAGTTGGGAATTGACCAAAGAGAGCAGTTTTCAGTTGCCAGACACTTGCTATTTCATTTTATTTTTAAAACATTCAAATTATTTTGCTCTCTATTTAGATGGTAATGCCTTATTGTGTTTGCATATGTTTTCAATTTTTTTTTAACATTATGATTATGGGCCTCAAAAGTTGGAAGAAGTCTGAATCTTTGTGAATCCCTGATGCCAAATCTGCTTGTAAAACCAGAGCAGTTGAAATATCTTGCTCTTAGCAACTTTAGAAGAAGTGTAGCAAAAAGTGGTTTTGGGTTCCACTTGGGGCAATAAGAAGCATCTTGGCAGGAACCTACAGCATCATGTGCCACAGTGAAAGTATTGATTGTAGTTTTGTAAAATTTACAAACTTGCAGGAACAGTAAACTGCAAAGTAAAATTCGTAGAATGTGGTTTGTAATTTAGAAAACCCCTAACACATAGGACCAGATTCCATTTCTGACTAAACGTCAGGCTACAAAACATGCAAAGCTTCTTGTGTCTATTTAGGACTTCCCATCTTCTTGCCTAAATTTAGGGCTGACATCAGCACCTTTCAGCCATGATTAGCTGCTCATGTGTTCTATAGCAGATCCATGCCTTGGAATCCTCCTCTGAGCAAGTATGTCTTTATGACATCAAGGAAGTGTCACTCCAGGGCTTGTGGATAGCTATATTGGAAGCTCCCAATGAACTAACTGGTTACAGCAGTTGACTGCTATTGATAACATACCAATTAAATCTATGGTGGGGGTCACTATATGAGAGACCCAGGAGAAAGAACTTGATGGAATAGCCTTTTGTGTTTGGAATCCTATCTTACCAAGTCTTCTTTGATTGCTTTCTCATGATCCATTAACTACTTCCAGAGCAGCAAATGCAGCCTTCTTATAAAGCAAGATAGGTAGCCTATGTAAATACTTTGATTCTCCTTTTTGCAGCCCTTGAAGCCTCCTGCAGCCAGGACTATTCAAATTCCTGATATCTTTAAGGGGGGAAACAGGTGAAAGCAGTAGCACATGCTTCAAAGTTGGCATCTTTATGCCAAAATTGGCATAAAGAACCGTGGTGGCAAAGTGGTTAGAATGCAGTATTGCAGGCTACTTCTGCTGACTGCCAGCTGTCTGCAATTTGGCAATTCAAATATCACCAGGCTCAAGGTTGACTCAGCCTTCCATCCTTCTGAGGTCAGTAAACTGAGGACCCAGATTGTTTGGGGACAATATGATGACTCTGTAAGCCCCTTAGAGAGGGCTGTAAAGTACTGTGAAGTGGTATATAAATCTAAATGCTATTGCTATGAAGATTTGAAAATAAAGAGCATTTCTGAGCTTCTCCCAGAAACAAAAACCTGTTCACATGCAAAATAAGGCATCATTCACCTTGTGAGCTTCAATCACCCCCAGGTGAGTTTTTGGAACTCAAGAGCATTTCTTATACCTGCTACACATTAAACTATACCTGTTGCTTGCAAGAACATTTCCTTTCCTCTGAACTTCGGAGCAACGGTCACACCAAAGGTCTTTCTTGCTTCCCCTAAGGAGAAATAGAAACAAGGCTGAAAAATACTAATGGTGTAATCATGGTAGGACGTAATCAAAGTGTGGTTAACCATCACTGAAGTGGCTCTGGAAGGGATTAGATGGGATTGTGCAAAGATGCTCCTTTGTGACCCTTTTCATCTGCAAATCCAGTGATAAGTGGAGCTCAAGTGCTACTCCCAGATTGTGCTCCCAGATTGTGAATTTCCTCTTCCAGGAAAACACATAATCCCATCTAAAGCAGTCCAAACCTCAGTTTCAACAGCACCTCTATCTTGTTGAATTGGAATGGATTTAATTTCAGTTTATTCTTGCTCATCCAGCCCATCAGCTTCTGTATGACCTGCTAGCCATGGACCATCAGCAATGCTCCAGGACACAGATGTAGAAGATATGAACAGTTGGCATAGTCTCCATCTCACCTTGTCCCACCGCAAAGGCAGCATTTGCCCCCCCCCCCCGCCCCCCAAAAACCTCTCCACTTCTAAAATGCAATTGTTCAACTGCTTGTGATCTGTCCATGGTGGATCATATTTAAGTTTAAGGATTTGGGAATTATCCTCTGTTATAGAATAGAATTCTTTATTGGCCAAGTGTGATTGGATACACAAAGAATTTGTCCTGGTGCAAATGCTCTCAGTGGACATAAAAGAAAAGATACATTCGTCAAGAGTCAAGAATCATAAGGTACCACACTTACCCCACAGTCATAGGGTACAATAAGCAATCAAATCATACTAGGAAACAATCAATACAAACCCTAAGATTACAAGCAGCAAAGTTACAGTCATACAGTCACAAGTGGGAGGGGATGGGTGATAAGGAGTGATGAGAAGATTAATAGTGATAGTAATGCAGACTTAGTAAATAGTTGGACAGTGTTGAGGGAATTATTTGTTTAGCAGAGTGATGGCATTCAGGAAAAAACTGTCCTTCTGTCTAGTTGTTCTGATGTGCAGTACTCTATAGCATCGTTCTGAGGGTAGGAGTTGAAACAGTTTATGTCCGGGATGTGAGGGGTCTGTAAATATTTTCACAGCCCTCTTTTTGACTCGTGCAATATACAGGCCCTCGATTGAAGGCAGGTTGGTAGTAATTGTTTTTTCTGCAATCCTAATTATTCTCTGAAGTCTGTGTCTGTCTTGTTGGGTTGCAGAACCAAACCAGACAGTTATAGAGGTGCAGATGACACTCAAAATCCCTCTGTAGAACTGTATCAGCTGCTCCATTTGAGTTTGTTGAGTCCATTCTCCCGCATGTCCCTGGCCATTGATTTTCAGGGTCATTTGCGTTATAGCACCAAAAAACCCCAGACTCTTCCATTGTGCTGAAAAGCCATATCTTTCCAATCTGTTGCCAACTCAGCAAGCTAGTCTGCCAGGGTTTGGAGAGTTGGCAAACAAAATGTGTCTGGACTGATGTATAAATGTCTTTCTACTATCAGTTCCTCTTGTTCCTCTGTGGGATCAGAGATCTGTTGGGGGAAGGAAAGAAGGGAGGACAGGCTCTTAAGCCAACCCCTGGGTAAAATGCCTGCAGCAGCTGATCAGAGGAGCTGGGACAGTTTGTGACAGGTGTGTAGCAATATTCCAGAAGGTTGTTGCACCTGTGGCAAGCACACCCAAGCACACAACCATTTGTGGATCAGATAGGCAAACCTCACCCTGCTAGAATAGCAACTAAAAAGCCACTTCTAGCCCTCTTCTCTTGCCAACAAAATATTGTAGTCAAAAGTGTGATTAACACTTTTTTGCTGGTCATTGAACGAGATAACAGCATTTTAGGGCTACTGCAAGGACAAACTTTATTAAGCCTGAATCTTGTGTTTCCTTCCTTGTGCCTTTTGTTACTCCCCATGAGGCTTCTGCTTTCTTCTCTATAGTGTCACTTAGGGGACTTCAGATAAATAAGCTTTTTCTATCTCACTCCTTCTGGTTCCAGGCTAAAATGTACCAGAGCTTCATCTCAGCTATTTGGTTGCTTGCCAATCTATTCCCTATTTCTCTTCTCTGCAGCTCTTCCACACAGAGGACCCCAGGTGAATTGGGCAGGGTTGAAACTAATCTGAGTTAATTAGCAAAACTGGCTGGAACTCCTTTCTTCCCAGCAGAATAGAGAGAAAGAGAGAAGCTGTTCTCTTTGCCAAGGAGAGAAGCAGGCAGGCAAACAATGAGATGGCTTGTTTTTGTTTGTTGTGTGTAGCTTGTGTTTGTAGCTTGTCAGTTTCAGAGACAGAAAGAAAGGGGGAAGGAAGAAAATGCGGGAAAGATGGAATAGTGGGCTGGTGGGCAGCCGCAAGAAAATATATAAAGACATTTTTACCTCATTTAGCCCCTTCAGTCTCATTGCTGTGTCCTCCTCCAGCACAGCCTGTGTTTTCAGGAAGAAGTGCCCAAAGAGGTCCCCAAAAGCAAAGGCAAGTGAAGTAATGTTAAGGGGCAACTTCACTTTGCTTTTTTGGAGGGGAGGCAACTTCCTTGGTGGAAGTCCTGGGCAGAGGGGCTTAATGTAAACAATTGTCCAAATACTCTACTAATGTTTTGCATTTGTGATATTTGATCTCCAGGGGCTTGGTTTTCATTAAAATAAGAACACACCTTTGTTCTCCTTTTAGAGAACGCAACTAACCCTTCCCATATGTATTTAAGACAAGATTTTTGATAATAGTTCCCCCTCCCCCACCCAGGCAAAAGGGAACTAAAACAAACCCTAAGACAGTGAGATTTTAGGTTGCTATATTTGTATAACACCCTGGCTAAAATTTGATAAGCTAATTTTTTTGGCTCACTGTGTTGTAGAAATCCAGAGTGATTAGCTGTTGGTCCAATATGTTGTGTAAACCCAAGCAGCTGGGTTAATGCTGTAAACAACCAGTCAGAATAGAAACACTGTCTCTTATAGTTACGTTTTGAATGTGAAAATAGAGCTGACACAGCCAGGTGCTTATCTTCCAGAGTGCAAAGCAAGAAGGTCCAGGGCTACATAACTAATTCCAGTCAAAGGACTCTCCCTCCATAATTCATTCTGTAATTCTAAGAGCGGCCAGTAGCACGCCTGGAAAATGAGCCTTGAGAATCAACGGCTTTCAAGCCATCTGTTCCACCAACTTGTGCTCAGCTGCTGAGATGGCGGCTGCCACTAATGCGCTCACTCGACCCTCATTCCCTTTGTCCCCAGAGTGCCACCTCCTCCCACCATAAAAACGTTTACTCATCACACTCGATCATAAATCCAGGTTGACCAAGCACCCTTTCCATGGGGGTGTCACATAATAAGCCCAACCTGCTAAAAAATGATGTCCTACAATGCCAATGCAATGGCTGAACCCCCCTAGTATATTGAGCGATGAGCTACTGCCTTTATTGGAGCTTGTCTGAGGGGGAGGGGGGGTCATGCAAACGTAGCCAATACTTCACCAGCTGGCTTCTTGGCTCCATGGTGGCAAAGCATGCTCAGGGCCAAAGAATATGGAAACTGAACAGAAACTGAACATAAAAGGAGATAAGAGAAAAAGAGCCAAAAGATGAATGATCAATCTATTCTGATGGCTGCTCTATGGACAAAATCCCCTGGAGGGGGATGTAGCAGCATTTTACCCATAATGCCCAAGAATGGAAAACTCATATTCTGTCTAGGACAGAATGCCTGCTGGCCTGACATTCCGGAGTGACAAATCGAACAGCTACAGCTTGAGCCACCCCCATCCGCCTACCCACCCATCCTGGTGATGTTAAGTAGCTGGGAGTTTCCTCCTCTCCACATTCCTCTCCCTCCCTCCCACTACACTTCTCATTTTAAACCCCCCTCCCCTTATAAACACATGCTTTTCTCATTACTGACAATGAAACCCTATGGAGACTAAAAGCAGAACTTGGCTCTTAGTGAGTGGATTGCTCTATCCAAAGACTTTTCTATGGCAAGGAAAAGGCCTATGATTAGGAAAGGATTGGTTTTCCACCAGACAAATTGTTCCAGGCCCTCAGATGTTGTGCTACTGTGAATTGCCGATACAGCATGCTACCCATTCGTGGCTGGAGGGAACAAAGTTGGCATCAGGTAAATCAGCCTAAAGTTAAAAGAGGGACAAGGTAACAGTGATGGCAGTCGCAGGAATTTTAAGCTATGTTCTAAAAAGAAAGGCTCCCAATTTTTGTCCTGCGCCCCAAAACTATGATTTGGAATACAAATATCCATTACTAGGAAACAGACTCAGAAATCGCACTGTATAGGTAGTCCTCACAACAATTCATTTAGTGATTGTTCAGAGTTACAACAGTAGTGGGAAAAAAGTGACTTATTACCATTTTTCACACTTTACAATTATTGCAGCATCCCCACAGTCACGAGATCAAAATTCAGTTGCTTGGCAACTGAGTCATATACATTTGCTTGTCTCAGGGTCATGTTTTGCAATCTTCTTAGCTTCTAAGCTAAGTCAACGGGGAAGCCAAATTCATTTAAGAGCAATTACTTAAAGTTACTAACTTAACAATTGTGGTGATTCACTTAACAACTGTGGCAAGAAAAGTCGTAAAATAGGGCAAAACTCCCTTAACAGGAACAACTGTCTTGCTTAACAATAGAAATGTTGGACTCAGTTGTAGTCATAAGTCAAGGACTGCCTCTATTTTAGGTTTTTCCTGCTTCATTTTTCATTATCTTTGCTGGCTACCCCAGTGCTTCTTGAGAATAAGTTAATGAGAGCTGTAATCCAATGCATCCAGGGAGTATTAGGCTAAGCAAAAGGAGCCTACTGATTAAATTTCAAAGAAATCCCATTTCACTAGCTGGAGAAACAATTGTATTCACCATATCAAACCCCATTCATATTCCAGATCAGAAATCAGTTATAACATCTGATAGTATCTGGAAGTATCCATAATCCATTAAATATCTCTCCTGAAGTATATTGAAGCGGAATTCTAATTTCTGCCTCTACATTTGTAGTACAAATCATACTTAAGAAGGTTAGCTGCCAAGAAGAATATAATAGAACTAAATCAAGGATGATACATTGCACAAAGCAACCACTATGAAAACCCTAAGTGCCTTAAATGTTGTTGCTTAGCTACAGCTGTTTGAGAAATAAAAAGAAAACTGAGGTGGCACATAAGAAAAAAAATCCATACAGTAATCACAAAATCAAGAGTAAGCTTGTGAATTGTCCAGAACTCTTCATTCAATTAAAATGGAGGAAAAGGTGAAAAAGGAGAAAGAAAACTGCTCTTAGGTTAAGGCAGAAAGGTTTGGGTTTAGTTCAAAGTTTAGTTCAAAGACCCTTCACAACCTTATTTGGATTTGGCCTTTTTTTTTTTGGCTACCTGAATGCATCACCCCAGATCACTGGCCATTCTGGCTAGGCCCGATGGATCTACATTAGACATCAAATGACTTCAGTAGCACCATTCACTGCTCTTCATAAGAGATCATACCAAAGAGGTTCATATTACTCGTGAGTTAGTGCCTGGAGTATGAATTAGTGCCTGGGGTACAAAGGTGCAGATTCATACCTACATCCCTCAAAAATGGCATGAAGATACCTCAGAGCCCATTTTAAAATATCATGACTTCTTGAAGTTCCCTTGTCTTATCTTCAGCACACAGAGGAGACATACTGAAATTATATACCAGTTTAAATAAGACACAGTAAGCTCCTATGGGACATTAGCTCCAGTGGTGGGATTCAAAATTTTTTACTACCGGTTCTGTGGGTGAAGTTTGGTGGGTGTGGTGTGGCTTGGTAGGCGTGGCAGGGAAAGGATACTGCAAAATCTCCATTCTCTCCCCAACCCACTAACCTGCTTTCCAGCTCCATTCTCCTGTGCAGGGCAACAAAAGAAGACCCAGCTGATCAGGTGGGGCTTGGGAGGCAGATAATAGATGGGGGCGGGGCCAGTCAGAGGTGGTATTCTGAACTACTCAAAATTTCCACTACTGGTTCTCCAAACTACTCAAAATTTCCACTACCGATCCTCCAGACCTGGTCAGAACCTGCTGAATATCACCTCTGATTAGCTCCTATGGGCCACTCGAGGCTGCTGCTAACATCTCTCTCCCTTTTAATTGCTGGGAACTGCCTCCAAGCCCAGTTTGGCTTGGGTTACAGGAGACAGCAGACCTGGCTGCCATGCAGCCATCTATATACATTGTTTTGAAAGATACCTTCCGCAGGAAGTAAGCTAACAGAGGGAATGGCATTGAGACCTGTTCAAAAACTGGAGAAGAGATGTTAACTCTGCAATAAATTTACCCTCATGAAAACCAAGCACAGAATCTTGCAAACTCCTGTCCACATCTCCACTTGTTCTAGCTATTAAGGCAAGATTATTTGCTCAGATATAGGATTTTAAAGAGAAGGGGGGAGGGAGAGAGAGAACCTTTAAGTGTGTTACCTGTGTACTTCCTACTTTTTGTCCAACGTGTGAGAACAGAAAACCAAGGCAGCCACCCATGCTTGAGAATCGTGTGCAAAATATCCCCAAGGAACGCTCTTGTCACCCATTATCTCTGGACCACATTTGTTGAGAGACAACCATCACCAGTGCCACCCACCCCCAAGCACATGTAAAATAAAGGAAAATGCCTTTTGTCTCCAAGATACTGTCTCTAAGCACAGACATTATCAGAACATGGCAGCAAGCGGGAGCAACATCAGAGTCGAGGATTTTAACTCTAGAAATTGCATATGTGGGTCTTGGCAGATGCTCCAGCAATATCTATCTTATGTCAGCCCTGAAGGTACTAATGCTTCTCTTTGCAGCCATGTGGGCTTCTAAAATCCATTCTAGATTATCATATAATTGTAACAGTATGAAACTATCAAACAATATCAGATCTGTGTCCTTACAGTGCCATGGGGTTAGGAAACCTTAACTTGTTTCAATCTTTCTGTATGATCTCCAGCAACTTCCATTTGTAGAAAGTTCTACCACACCTTGAATTTCCATTCTTGGATTGCTTCATTACCTAAGAACAGCGGTGGGGAACTATGTAGTCTCTTTATGATTTGTGATCTTCAACTCCCAGAATTCCTGAGCCAGCCAGCCAGTCCATAAGTCAAAAAAGAGCCATAGTTCCCTACCCCTGCCTAAGGAACTATGGCTCCCACCCCACCCCTCCGCCATATTCCCAGGCTTTTAGTGATGCTTGAAAAGGTAAAACTATCCCTACTTGTTTCCTTACTGCAAAACAGCCAAGTAATGAAATGAAGAGAATCACAATGGGCTCCTGGTTAAAATATCCATTGTTAGACTTTTCCATTGGCCAACTAGATAATCCTTCCCCTTTCTCTCTCGTCTAAGATACACAGCAGCACAAAAGAAAAAAAGATGTGTGAGGCCAGTGGCTATGTGGAAGTGTCCCAAAATCATATTCTCCTTCCTAGATTGAATAGCAAAAGCGACCTAGTTGAGCATTCCACTTTAACAACAAATATGGTGATTGGTTAATCCCATCTGTGGCTTGTGGCTCTGCAGTTGTGTTGAGAGTATGATGGGCCAGGAAAATACACAACATATTTGGTATTCTGAATTGAATCCTGAAATGAGCAGCAATAAAAAATGTGCTTTAAAATGTGTGAGAGGCAGCCCAGATTTTTTGCTGTCACCGAAACAATTGGCCCAACATGTTCTATGCACAGCATTCCAGAAAGATACAGCAAATAATTATGACTATGCAGCAGTTGACTGAGATCATGATGCGTAGAGCTCCCACATGAGGAAATTGAGGTTTCCAAGTCTTTCTTCCCTACATGACATGAGCAGTGTTGTTTCCATATTTGTGCCACCTGGGCATCCCTTCCTGCAGCACAGCACAACATATTGATTTTGTCAGAGTAAGCAAGACTCTCTGCACAATAACACCTGCTGGTCCTTCTGAGCAGTTAAAAAGTCTCATTGGATTCAAGCCATTCACCAACATCTGATAAGGCTGATGGAAGCTAGCACTCAAATAGCATTTATAATTTTTTTATAAATCTGTGTTCCAAACCATAATTCATGACTAAAAGGGGGGAAAGGGTGAGGGTTTGGTGATGTGGCTATATAAAAGTGGCATTAACAGGGAAGAGACACCGCCATATTCTGATTTTTATTCATTGTACCAAAGGAATATCTTGCCTTGTCTTGGTGGAGCTGAGTTGGGTTTTATCCAAGCTAGATGGATTTTGAAGAAATCTATAATGCCTAATCCAAATCAAAGTAGATTGAGGGTTGTCCAGTTATTCACTTGCTTCCAACAGCTCATAATTTCTCCAGGACTGTGTCAGCAACAGCTCCTTTGAGTTCTTATAAACTCCTGCTTGTATCATCAGTGATAAATCTAGTGACCTTGTCTTCTGACAGCCTCTGACTTTATTCCAAAGTAAATAGCTAAAAGTCTATGGAGATTCTCAATCATCCAGATCATGGTTGTCCCAAAGGTGCATTTTCAGGAGGCAACCGAACTTTCTTGTTTTTTCTTTGAAGACATTTCACTTCTCATCCAGTCAGAGTTAAAGAAGCTTCTTGGATGAGAAGCAAAAGGTTTGAAAGAAAAAGCAAGAAAATACAGTTGCCTCCTGAAAAAGCACCTTTAGGACTCTGACTTTATTGACTCTCATTTTTCCAAACAAGGGTCTTCTCCACTAACTCTTGCCTTCACATTCTGTGTCCAAAGTGTTTTAGGCTTTAGCTTCATCAAGTGTTTCTAGTGAGAGGTCTGATTTTACTTTAGCTAGTATTGAATGATTTGTTCTTTTTTGTATTCCACAATATTCTCAACAATTTTCTTTAGCATCACAATGCAACGCCGTAACTTTTCTTTGTTTAGCTTTTCTGACTTTCTAGCTTTCATAGCCATATTGTAGATAGTCCCAAGTCATGAGCTACCCATTGGATTCAGTGGTCAACATTTTTTTTTAAAAAGAAAAAACTCTCCATGTATGTATGTATGTGTGTGTGTGTGTGTGTGTGTGTGTGTATCTATCTATTATCTATCTAAGGTACTTGTTTATTTAAATTTATATTGCCACCTATTCACCCAACTTTGATGTCTGGTTGCAGCCAGTCCAATGTCAGCTCAATCAGGGCTTGCCCCTTTTCTATACATAAAAACTGGGCTGGCTTGGCTGTCTCAGGAAACTAAGTATTTAGTTGTTTATAGTATCTTGGATGGTTTATTGATATTTCTACAGGCTCTTTAGAAATTTCTGTTTCAAGAGCACTAAATAAACAAACAAACATATCAGTTGAAAGTATTTATAGCTCTGTACTAATTGTGTGGACAAGAGGAACAATCAGGTAAGACCTTTTAAATTCTGTAAGGGTATATCAGCAGTTCACTCTAACAACTGCCTTCATGACTGCAAGTATATTACCCACAAATCAAAGATTCCAGAATAGTGGTGATGATTAAAGACTTATCCTGAATCATTATCCAGGATCAATTCTCATTATTCAGTCATGTAGAAGTGCTATGACACCAGGCATTGCTTTTCTCCTGCATGTTTTCTCAATAGGATAATTACCTGCTGCTTATCTCAGAAGAAGCTTGTCTTCATTAACTCCATGTGGATTGCTAAATAGGATCAAAGTTTCAAGTGGAGACAAATGGTTGGTAAGGCTTAATAATGAGAAGCCATTCATTTACTTGCCTTTCCTTGAACTGAAGTGACAGTGTGTAGATGCCTATATGTTTAGTTGGGCTGTAGAGAAAAAGCTGGAAATCCTGTGGAGGTACTAACCGCCCTGCAGCCCATCAGAACCTTTTCTGGACATGGCTGCTTGACTGCTGGTGGAGATTTCAGCTTCCATTTGATGGGCAATGGGATCCAGCTAAGCTCAGGACTTCATAGCCCACATAGCAATTATGGGCCTATCTCAGGTGATCATGGCCCCAAGGTGACACATGATTGGACACTTGTTAGATCTTTTACTTCAGAAGCTCCTATGTGGTCTAGAGCAGGAGTCTCCAACCTTGGCAACTTTAAGCCCGGTGGACTTCAACTCCCAGAATTTCTGGGTGTTGAAGTCCTCCAGGTTTAAAGTTGCCAAGGTTGGAGACCCCTGGTCTAGAGGTATAGGCAGTTATTGGGAACAGAGGCAACCAGGACAAGGGCAGAGTCCGCAATGGGATGGTGTAGATAGGATATGCAGGCATTGTTTTGGGCCAACTCAAGGTAAGTGGCTAGAAATTCAATCAAGAGGGAAAGGTCATCAGTCACAGACTAGCTGGGTGGATAGGACTGACATTATCACAGCTGCCATTAAAACAGCTGGATGCCAGAAATCAGATCCTGCTCATATCAATTGACAGTCATTTAGATATCTCCCTGCAATATCCTGCTGTAAATGGTTGCTTACTGCTCATAATTCACTGGTATAAAGATGAGCTTTCCTCTCTCCCACTTCCTTCAAAGAGTAGTTAAAGGACATGATTGTTCTAATTTGCATTAGTGGGTGTGATAAAAGTGACTCAGTATTAATTAATCCAGATGCCTAACTGTATAGTTTGAAATGCTATACCGTAAATTGAAGAGGGAAAAACATTTTTGTCTCCTGTAGTGGCAAAATTATAACCTGTACCCTATCAGAGGGATGGAGGGTCCGCAAAGAAGCTAGCTCAGCCCTTCCTTACCCATGCTCACTGGTAATCCCAGTGGGAGCCCTTGCTCCTAGGCTCCACCAGGGTGAGGATTGTTGACTTTCTTTCACTGCAACCCATTCATTTAAATCTGTGTGATGTCTTTTCAACAGTGGCTGTATTGGCCAAGGATTTGTTATGCAAGGCCTCAACATAAAGTCTTCCTACCTTTTGCCTTCCATTGTCTGATTCCAGTTTGGAATTCATGCTGCCATGTCTCTTGCTCTTGAGGTTATTCTTATCCTGGATCTGAATGTTGCAGTCAAAACTTGAGATGGGTGGCCTAAAACATGAAGTATAAGTAAGTAAGTAAGAAAGGGGATAGATTAGATAGATAGATAGATAGATAGATAGATAGATAGATAGATAGATAGATGGATGGATGGATGGATGGATGGATGGATGGATGGATGGATGGATGGATGGATGGATGGATGGATGGATGGATAGATAGATAGATAGATAGATAGATAGATAGATAGATAGATAGATAGATAGATAGATAGATAGATAGATAGATAGATAGATAGATAGTTTTGATCCTCTTTTATGTCCTGCTGTGGGATTTTTATGGTTGTAATGACCAGGGCAGCAAATTTTATAAATAAACTTTTGGAACCTATTATTCAAATATTATGGGGGGGGGAACAGGTGGGAGGAAAAAGGTTTCGTCATGGAGGTTACAGCAGCTTCTTGAGGTGTAATTACAAGCATTCAGATTGATTCATCAATTAATTCATTGATTTATAGACAGCTGAATTTAATTAGATTTTAGGTGGGTACATGCAAATGAGATTCTACTCAGCCTTCCCCAACTTGGCATCATCCAGCTGAATAGGGATAGCAATCCCCAAAATTCTCAGGCAGGAGGACTAGAATAATCATGAGTAGATCATTCTACTTGAGGCTGTAAATTGTTTCTAGGATACCATCAGATTTGGCATTAAGGGAACTAAGCTTTCTGTCTGATTGCTGGGCACTGTCTGAAGCTAGATTTGGTTCAATGGGGAGTGCTCAGCACATCCTCAATTCAAGGGCTCATTTCTTGTCCCACAAGGCTTCATAATCATACCTAATTATGCCTTAGGATTACTGAGATGAAGAAAGAAAGATGTAATGGTCGATCCCTTTTTTAAAAAATACATATAAAATTCAAGAGTTACTCAATCTATTAGCTTTCTTTGGTGAATCACACAAATTCTTTAACAGTGGAAAACAGAAGTGGAGAGGAAAAAAAAGACCATTTTTATATGAGCAATGCCAGAGATAATGTTAATATGCCAAGAAAAAGGCAACAGAATACAAATTAGGTGCCTTTACCTAATGGTAAATAGAGAGGCTAATGCAGTATTTTTTTTTCCATGTTATAATATAGGTACTTCTAAGTAGGGATGGGAGATAATTTCTTTATAATGGAATAGAAATAACTTGACATTCAAAACAAATGGAATGTGAGAGAAAGCAAAATGGACACATTTATCCTGCCAATACTGAGAATGTCGATGTTTACATCTTACAAATGTGGAGTCTCTTTGCAATAAGCTTGCCATTTTTTAAAAAAACTTTTTCTTTTTCCTTTTGGGTGAAGCTTTGTGAAGCTTCGTGACTGACAGGCACTCAGACACTGTAGCCCCAAGCTGATTGACTGCTGGACATAAACCATCTGGAAATGAAGCCAGTTTAAGAAATCCATTTCTGAATTTCAATTTCTTACTTACCTTGATCATAATGATGTACTTATCATGCCCCCACTCTCCCCTCCTCACAATCGGTGGATTCCTTTGCCTCTTTTTATACCTTGCATGCTTTCCTTCCTGTGCATGAGCCTTGAATAGTGTTTCTCAACCTCGGCACCTTTCAAGATGGGTGGACTATAACTCCCAGAGTTCCCCATTCCACCCATTTGAAAGCTGCCAAGGTTGAGAGGACCTTGGAGTTTCCCCCCCAGCCATTGAATCAGAAGGATTTGTGATCCCAGACAATATGATTGATTCTCTGCTGGATTGCCTAGGTGGAATGTTTGGATTACTTGTATCATATTTTAGCCTCTCCAAAGCAACTAGAGACTGCTGTAAATTGATCTTAACAGGGACAGGTGACAAAATTAGACTGTGTGTCCTCCAATGCAATGAAGCATAAAGGCAACGAACTCCTGAACCATGTTTAATCCCTCTCCTAAGGAAGGCAAGCTGAAAACCATTCCCCCAGCTCAGGGGTCGGCAACCTTAAGCATTCAGAGAGCCACAAAGGTCCTAACTGGAAGCCCGTCCCCCCGCCCCCATTCAATTCTGGAGCTGACTGGAAGTCTGGTTCCCCCACCATAGAGTCTCCTCCTAGCATGGCATCCTTTTTCCTCTTCCTGTCCTAACCGAAAGCCTTATCAGATGTGGAGTCGACCAGTGTCAGGGAGCCACAGAAGAGGGCTGAAACAGCCATATGCGCCTCCAGAGCCGCAGGTTGCTGACCCCCGCCCCAGCCTTATAATCCAGGGGCAGATCTACAGCTAAGTCCATGATGAGATCAAAAGCTCAGGAAGAGTTGCCCCTGGGCACTGGAGAGGGTACAATGGGGATTTCAATTTCACAAAGAAGGCTTTACATCCAAGGGTTCAATTATTTGGTTCCAGAGCTGAGGTCACGGACCAACTTGTTTACTAGGTGGGGTCTATAACTGAAGAATGGGAGTTTCAGACTCACACAAAGCAGTGGCCTTCCCCTGCCGAAGAGATCTTGAGGCTTGGCTTTTAGAATTACACCCAGGAGGACCAATTTTTGAATAAAATATTACTTGCCAACTTCAAAGACAATCATTTGTCTATGATAAATTACAAACTAGGATCAAAAGAAAACTAAATTCTTATGAAATTGAATGCCCCACCTTCCACCACCCTCAAAAAAAGAGCCACAAAGGGATTAAGAGAAAGAGAGAGAATTTAAAAGAGAAAGGCTTAGCCTGCAGTCCCAGAAATATACAATCACCACCTCAGGCCTGAGGTGACTCCTCCAAATGCTTTTTCAAAAATTTCAAGCATTGACATGACAAAGAGTAAAAGGTCTTAAATGTGTAATCAGAAATCCTATTAAATTAAATCAAATTAAGTCCAGTTTTTGTCCTGTCTATAGCCACTTTTTAGATCGCTGCCCTTGGTATGTCACTCAAAGTAAAAAGGTTTTCTGCCTGAAAATCAAAATGTTGTACATTCCTAATTTAAAACAAATACCTTACAAGATTTAGATTTTCTGCCAGCATTAAAAAAGCATGCGCTGAAATTGAAATACATATGCAGTTATATCTATTAAGCAGGAATATTACCTTAATACAGCTTCAAAGGAAGATATATTCTTAACAGCCTCTTCAAATTGATCTTTTATTGCTTACAAAATAACTGACACCATCTAGCATATCTGCTTTGCTATATAGCTAAGATTTTTGGTAGCCCCAGCTAAATCCACCAAATCTCTTCCCACTCCTTTTCCCAGCTGTTTGCTACGGCATGAAATAATATCAACTGAAGATCTGGTTAGTCACCATTACAATAATGGGGACCCCCAACCACTGAAAAGAAATAGAGGAACGGTACACTTATCATAGATTGGGAAACCTGTAGCCCTCCTGGTGTTGGACTTTTAGTTACATCAGTCATGAACCTTGGCCACATGCTGAGGACCCAGAGAGAGGTCCCCAACCATGTATGAAAAAGCACAAATTCCTTCTAATCTACTTCTTGCAGATCTAGCAGTGCTCACCTGTCAATTCTCCCTCCCTATGCTTTGTACAACTCCCATCTCTCTTCTGCACAAGTGCCCAAACCTATATCTGACCCTCTCTCTCTTTTCAATCAGTCAGAATAGAATAGAATAGAATAGAATAGAATAGAATAGAATAGAATAGAATAACAGAGTAGGAAGGGACCTTTAAGATCTTCTAGTCCAACCCCCTCCTCAGATAGGAAACCCTATACAATTTCAGACAAATGGTTGTCCAATCTCTTCTTAAAAACTTCCAATGGTGGAGCACCCACAATTTCTGGAGGCAAGTTGTTCCACTGGTTAATTGTTCTAATTGTCAGGAAATTTCTCCTTAGTTCTAGGTTTCTTCTCTTCTTGATCAGTGTCCATCCATTGCTTCTTGTCCTGCCCTCAGGTGCTTAACACCTGGAAACTCCCTGATCAAGTCCCTGAAATTTTCTTGGCTGCATTTCTAGAAGTGGTTCACCATTGCTGTCTTCCCAGGGCTGAGAGATAGAGAGAGAGATTATACCAAACTGACTCTCCTTCCTTCTTAGACTTTAATATTGTGTTCTTTGTAAGAGTTAAAAATGCTCTTTGAACCTGAACTCCATTTCCAGTATTTGGGATCCTCGCTTCTATAATTCTTCTGAATACATGGGTGACTCACAAAGCCTAAGAGTTTGCACAGCACTATCAGATCAATCCATCCTTTTGCTTGACTTGCTCAGAGCGATGCTCAGATACCCTTTTCATATATTTTTCTTTCTTCTTTCAATTATGTCCAATTCTGAAAGACTGCTTAGACAACCCCCACAGTTTTCTTAGCAAGATTTTTCAGCGTGATTTGCCATTGCATCCTTCCTAGGGCTGAGAGAAAGTGATTGGCCCAAGACTATCCAGCCCAAGGTGGAACTAGATCTCACAATCTACCGGTTTCTTGCCTGGGGCATTAACTACTACATCCATCTGGCTCTTTTCAAATGTTAAGAGAGTTGATTTGCTGGTTTGGCAAGCCTGCCACTTCTATTAAACTATCCCAGTGACTCTTGTATTTGTTTTGTAAAACCATTTCGTTAAGGAAATCCAAGTGGTCCCTTTTTTCTTCATTTTGTTTCCAAGTGTCAATGGAAGATCTAGTCTCTGGAAATGGGGAAGCAAATTATTTGCACACTCATTCAGGTCAGATGTTAGACAGGAATAGGGAAGGAAGATAATGAAAATCATTCCTCATCTGACAAACCAAATCATTCTTTTTATAAACACACCACCCAAAAATGTGTAGCTAGCTAGAATGAGTCAGCTGCCTAAGTACCTTGAGGGCAGCTAGTAGGAACAAGGGAAATGGAGGAGAGAGAGATGCATGGCCCACAAGGTGGACCCCATGCTTGTTAAATTCACTTTACATAATGGGGAGGATGTTTCTCCATTGCTAGCGATCGAGTCCAATTCAATTTCAAGTCCAGGCAGCTTCTGGGTATGGATCTGGAAGGAATGACATTTTGTCGTCTTCTTTCTTTTTTATTTCCCAGTAACAAAATATCTTTTGTCAGCCCTGCAGTAGTTAAACCCTGCCTTTTTGTGAAAAGTTATGTGTTTGGCTTTCCTGGAGATTGTCAAGGTTGCCATGGTAGTGACCTTTTAAATACCAAGGAAAGTTCAAAGATTTGGCAGCCTGCCTTGCTATTTCTAGGTGGCTGCAAGGCAACTCCATAAAAGTTAGGAAGATATTTGTTTTTTCTATGTTTAGCATCACAGAAGGAGAATCCCTCCAAGTCTAACAATTGATTTTCCATTGGATCTCATGTAACACCAATGTCGCCTAATAGAAGTTTGCTGACCCTTCAGTTGGAAACAGCTTTCTTGGAAATGTCCCACAACTCTGCAGGGTGCGTATTCTGCTGCTGGCACATTGTTTAATACGAATTTACTATATCCAACTGGTTTAAATCTCTCCTTTTTTATTTTCTTTTTTGCCCAGTTGCTAGGTCAATAATCACTCAAGTGCCCTTCTGGTGGCCTTAAAAATGTAAAACCTTTCTTATCTTTTGTGCAAGATACAGCCAGTTCTTTTAACTTAATCTAATGCTATCAGCAATTGACTGAATCTAATCAACAAGCTGGTCTCCTTCTTCAACAATAAGGCTAAACCTAGGATTCCAAGCAGCATTTCCCAAGTCAAGGTTATGGCTAATGATGCATTGGAAATAAATGCAGATAAAACAGTCTTCTGAGGGGTTTTTGGATTCCAGTTTAGTCCTTTAATGAATTGCTTAATTTTTCTATATCCTTTCATCTTTTGTTTGAAACTATATCTTACCCGTTTCCTTGCCTCGTTGGGTCCATATATTCAAATGTACATGTGATTTTAATGCTGAATATAGAATTCAGGCATAGAAGGTGAGGACAAAATTGGCATGTTTTAGCTTCCTAATTGCAAAAAGGCTCTCATCATACTTATTTGAACAGGTAGATAGGTAATCTACAACTTAGGATCACAATTTAGCCCCAAAGGTATGTCATTCAGTGATTTGTTTAGTGAGTTTTGCCCCATTTTACAACCTTTTTTTGCTCATATTTGTTAAGTTGAATCATTGCAGTTAAATTAGCAACATGGTGAATCTGGTTTCCCCATTGACTTTGCTTGTCAGGTGGTCACAAAAAGGGATCACATGACTCCGGGACACTGCAACCATCATAAAAGTGAGTCAGTTGTCAAGCATATGAATGTGAATCACATGACCATGGGGTTGCTACAATGGTCATAAGTGTGAAAAATGTTTTTTTCAGTGCCATTGTCTTTGAACAGTCACCAAACAAACTGTTGTAAGTTGAGGATTAACCTGTATTATTGTTGTTAATTCTTTTAGTGGACTATTTTGTTTTGTACATAGTTCAGGTGGGCAATTCCTGTTACTCCCAGCAATGGGGACTTGTTGTGGTTAGCCAGCAGCAGGTGTGGACGGCTGAGGAGAGCAAGGACTCAGATGAGGGGTCAGGATCATTAGGGAGTGGACTGCTGCCTTCAGAGATTGTGGGGGCTGGCAGCAGTGATGAGGAGGTTCCCGAGGAGCCTGTGCCAAGTGTGCGTGTGGGCAGGATTGCTCGTAGGAAAGAGCAGTTACAACAGCACGGGCAACTTGAGAGTAAGGCTGCAAGGTAAAGGCCCCTCCTTCAAGAAGATAAAAGCCAGCTGTGAAACTAACCTTCTTTGCAAAAGGCAAAGACGTTTTGAAACTCCAGCCTTGTGGACATTCCAGTATCCTGAGTTTGTATTTGAACATTTTTGTATTGCAAATTATTTCTTGTCTGTTATCTTTTGGCAAGTCTCGCACAGTTTGGCAAGGCTTGTGCTTAACACAGCTAATTATTTTGTAAAAGAATTACAAGGTTTTTGTTCCTTTTGGATTGTGTTTGATTTGTCGGAAAAGGGCTTGGGTCAGAACAAGACTGAGGATTTTGGAGATTAAACACCAAGCCAACCCTGAAGAGTACCAAGTTTGGGGAGGTTGAATTAATACTTCTGACTGTAATTATATGGTTAATGTTGCTAATATTACTTAATGGTATTATTAATTATATTTAGTAAATTGGTTCATAAATGTAAATTAAATTGAGTTTTTGCTCAACCTATGGGCATCCATGTAGAATACATGATGCAATATTTGTGATGAGGTTATCATGCAAATGAATGTCAGATGTCAAGATTCAGGTACAACAGGTGTTTATGTTATGACATCACAACACCATTCAGATATCTGTTGGATTCTTCATGGTCTCTGACTTTGGTGGTTTTCTTGCCGACATTTCATTGCCAAACTGGATAACATTATCAGTTCTGGAAGAGAGTGGGGTTTACTCTCATTTTATATATTGGTGGCTTGCCTGTCAGTGTTGTTGGAAGAGGCCTTGGTGTTTTCTTGATTAGGCTGTTATTTATTGTTAACTTATTTGTCTGAGTTGGTAGTTCCTTGATTGGGATATTGTTTACTTGATTGTTGGTCTAGCATTAATCTTGGTATTAATCTCTGCTAAACTGGGTGCTGATTGCTGGTGAGGAAAAACGTTTTGATCTTTTGGTTTCCTCTTTGGCTTTTTATTGTCCTTTTTGAAAGGCATATTTATCTCTAAGTGGCTGTTGATGGCTGATTTGTCTGAGTTTTAGGCTTCTAGGAATTGTCTGGGGTTTTTGGACTTGGCTTGGTCTATGGTGCTCACAGTTTCCCAGTTGAAACTATGGTTAAGTCTGTCCATGTGTTGTGAAATTAAGGAGATTTCATCCTGTCTTCTGACTGATAGTTGGTGTGCTCTGCTAGTCTTCTGCCTCTTTGTCCTACATCATGACTATTATAGTCCTTACATTGTATGATGTAACTGACTGAACTCCTGTTTTTTCTTCTGGGGTTACTGCATCTTTTGGTTTACTTATATTTTGAGGGGTTGATTTGTGTGCTGCCGTGATGCCATGTGGTTGTAATAATATGTTGTAATCTGAGATAACGTTGATGTATGGTTTTTCACAGCTTGTATTGGTTTCATTATATTGGATTGAGTAGTCAGGCACATTTTGATAAAAGTTGATAGGTATTCATTTTGTTGAAAGATGTTGTATACACGATCTGTTTCCTTTTTTCTGGTGTTTAGGGTTGCTGCAGTATGTTTGGGCTCTTCTAAATAGTGGGAAGTATTCAGATTTGACTATGAATCTTATAGGCCATCCCCATTTTTGGTGTTATAGAGATCTATATATCTACCTATACATATCATGTGAAAGTTACGCCACCCAATAACCTCTGGAAGATGAACTGTATAAAAGGTCCAAAAGCATCAAGTTGCCTTTCCCTGCACTGTGCCTTGTAGTGCTTTAGGGCTGTGCCCTCCCCTCCACCAAGAACTGAGCTGTCTAGCTCAGCTAGGATGCTTCCCTGATCTCCTTCAACCATATGCACCATATGACTCACAAAGCCTAAGAACTGCACAGCGCCATCAAATCAATCCATCCTTTTGCTTGACTTGCTCAGAGCTGTGCTGAGATACCCTTTTTCATAGATATTTTTTACTTTCTTCCTTCAAACGTATCCAATTACCAGAGGCTGCCTGGACAATCCCTGCAGTTTTCTTTGCAAGTTTTTCAGAAGTGGTTTGCCATTGTCTCCTTCCTAGGGCTGAAAGAAAGTCTAAAAGTCACATTGCTGGTTTTCTGCCTAAGGCAAAACTAGAACTCACTGTCTCCCAGTTTCTAGTCTGATGCTTTAACCACTACCCCAACCTTGCTCTAGGCTTCTTCTTAATACTACTCAATAAGCCACTGTAAGATGAATAAGGGCAACACACTGTAATTAAATACAGAGAGCTCCCGTAACTGCGACACAGGTACTCTTTATTAAGAACTCAATGTCCCTCTTTAAGTCTAAAAGCCATGCAATAATCTTATTACCACAGTTTATTTTCTTAACTAGTTTCCAAAGCGGAACTTCAGACAGGATGTAAATAATCACTAATCCTTCCCTCCACTTCTAGCTTGAGTTTAGAGCTTGGAAAACTCAGGAAAATGTTTCTATGAGTCTTCCAATGGATAAATATGCATAAGCAGCATATTCAAAACAGAGGCAGAAGAGCAGCCTGAGGATGTCCCGTTATTTAGACAGAAAGATAATTATATTTCATCAATTCCAGCATTTATTAGGTCTTAATTGGGTAGTGTTTGGATACCATGGTGGTGGAGTTAAAAATCATGATATAAGTACAGGTAGTCCTCGACTTACAATCACAACTGAGCCCAACATTTCTGTTGCTAAGTGAAACATTTGTTGAGATTTGTTTCATTTTATGACCTTTCTTGCAATAGTTGTTAAGTGAATAACTGCAGTTGTTAAGTTAGTAACATGCTTGTTAAGTGAATCTGACTTCCCCATTGACTTTGGATGTCAGAAAGTCTCAAAAGCTGGTCCCATTGACTCCAGGACACAGGAACCATCGTAAATATGAATCAGTTGCAAAGCATCCTAACTTTAATCACGTGACCAAGAAGAGTGACGGCATCAGTTGTAAGTGTGAAAAACGGTCATCGGTCACTTTTTTCAGTGCCATTGTAACTTTGAGCAGTCACTAAATGAAGTGTTATAAGTCGAGGGCTACCTATATTTTTATATAACCTACATTTATTTCAGGATGGATCTCGTGATGGTGTACAAGTGATGTCCAGGTACTAGACAGGTTCAAGATCACTTAGTATGTACTATATAGGATGCGTGCTGACCCAAGTGGCATGATTATTTCTTAGATCCTGAGACTGTGCTTAGGGACAAGGATTGTGTTTGAGGAGTCTAGAGGCCTTAAAAGGATGGGTTCTTGCTCAGATTCCCTGTTCTTGGTTGGGTCCTCAGGGAAGCTATAATTAATGTCCACTTTAATAACAGCTTCAATTGTCCTCAATGTCTTTATCACCTGAATTGTCCAGGGTGGTCATAACAGGCTGTTGTAAGTGCATCATGTAAGAAAAGATCATCACTACTCAAGATGAAGTGAATATAAGAGACAACATAAGACTAATTCATGCAAGGAAATCACATTTTTGAACAGTGAAGAGAGTATGGTAGTCCTACTCCAAATATTTAGATCCAGGCAAGCTCTAGCAAGTATAAACCGTAAGTTTTAGTTCACTGCTGATTAAACAGTTGAAAAAGTAACCTCTAATATCTTTTTCCTCAGAAGTTATTTGGTTCAGCACAATATCTCCACATTCAGAGAAAGAATATCTAACTTAATGCTCTTCACTGACCAGCACTTCAAAAATCCACAATTGTTTTTTTAAGCCTTTTAATACAAATGAATGACCTTTTAACAATTTTTATATGAGAACATTAAATGTTTTCAGTCATAAGAAACTTCCTCAAAAGCATATTCTGAACTTCAATAGTAACCATGCTTGGAAAGAGTGGGCGGAATATTATTTGTTTTTAGATTTGTGAACCTGACAGATATGTGATTATCATACTTGCAACAGCCTTGACAGTTAAAAATGAAAGTTAATTTTAGAAGGCCAAATTTCAGCATATAAATTAAACCTTTAAGCAATACTAAAATGCTTCAGGGCCCAATTTCAATCTTTCTTAAAATAGAGAAATCTGTTTTAAAAAGCTGAGTTTTCAGCACCTATGAACTTCTACTCTAGATTCACTCATTAGGGACCTGAAAATCAGAACATTATATATAGTTATTATATATAGCTCATCACATTATGTAAACTGAAAGCACCAAAGATAGCTAGCATGGCTGTAACACACAAATACGGTAAGAATGAAGTCCAAAATGAAGAAGAAAACGAAGTGAACTCAAATGGGCTGTTTGAGAAATGACAGTTATGGCCTTGTAGCAATTCATGCCCATCTCTTACTTAAAGAACTTTGTGTGTTGATCATAGCTAATAAGAAATAACAAAGTGATTTCAAGGAAAGATCATGTATGTCAGGTGGAAATTTGATGAGGAGAATAAATATATGTATTTATTCAGCAACCTTATCAAACTTGGTATCTCTTGCAGATGTTTGATCAACTTCCATAACTCCTAATCAGGCTGGTATGGGCTGAATCAAGACAATAGTGCAGTGAGTGTAATGATGTAGACATTTTGGGAAAAATGGAATTAGTCATCAAAAGAAGCAAAATGTGCAGCTAAATCTGTGAAATTACGCATTTTGAATACCAACTCTCAAAGATAAAGCTATATGGTGTTAGGAAAAACTTCCGACAGAAAAGACATCGTATGTAAATTGCAAATGACACTAGAATGAAGTTTCTAGAAAATAGAGAGATGAGAGATAACAGAAAAGAGAGAAAGGTGATAGATTAGATATAGATAGATGATCGATAGATAGATGATAGATAGATGATAGATAGATAGATAGATAGATAGATAGATAGATAGATAGATAGAGGAGGAGGAGAGGAGAAGGAGAAGGAGAAGGAGAAGAAGAAGAAGAAGAAGAAGAAGAAGAAGAAGAAGAAGAAGAAGAAGAAGAAGAAGAAGAAGAAGAAGAAGAAGAAGAAGAAGGAGAGACATACACACAGAGAGAAAGAGAAATATAGAAGAAGGGGGATGGAGGGAGGGAGAGGGAGAGAGAGAGAGAGAGAGATTCCTACTTGATCAACTCTCCCAGTTCCTTCAGATGGAATCAATAGTTGTATAAGTTTGCCCAGATGGCCTTTCAGAGAGCTGAATGAAAGGGGAACACTCTCTCTAGTGTAACTGTTTTTAATCAGAAAAAGGACTGTTTAAATTCTCCACCAATATGGAACTTAGGTTCCCAGTAGGTGCATGGGCAGAGATGATATAGGTAGCTAAGCCAATTTTTAATTGGTTTTACACACTGTGCAGTTTGTCCCTTTGTTTCTGGATTTTTTCCATTATGTTTTGTGACAAAGAGCCTCATTTTCATTAGCATACATGCCCATATGAAGAGCTGCTTTATAAGCAGAACATTTCTCTCTCCGCTTACATGAAGTTTGCTGGATTCAATCACTGTTGACTCAACCTTTTGCACCATAATTAACACAAAGCAGAGTTGGGTGAGGAAAAAAGAGGATCTTGGGTACAGATACAATAGATTGGAACGTCAGCTTCCATGACCTCTCCTTAGAGTAAGAATCTTCAGGACCATGCATGGAAATGTTATTGAAAAGACTGCACTTAATTTTTTTAGTTATTTTTATGCTCATGGGAACCATAAGGCAATTTTTAAATATAATAATGAAAACTAAAAAGTGGAACCCAGTATTAGCTTATCATAAAACATAATTAAATAAAACATAAAGATTATCAGTTGTATGAATCCATCTACTATGGCATGTAAAGCATGATTTTTGATTTAGTGCTATATGTGAATTCATAGTTGCTTATTCAAGAATGTATGATAAATGTAAAACATGAATTAGGAGACAATGAACCCAGCCAAATTTTTCATCACTATTTGTCATCATTTGAAAATAAGACTGAAAACTGATAAAATTTGATCCACTCCTTGGAATAATATCTCTCTTGCCTTCTTAGTGCTGATTAAAAAAAAACAAGAGAACTAAAACAGATGTTTGGGGTATGAATGCCATACTGTAGGCCAATAGCCCAAGAGATCAACCACCATCTGGACTGGCTATTAAAAGGACAGTATAAACGCAAAAAGCTATTTTAGTTCCATTGGAACGAATTATATAAAATAAATACCTTTTTGTGGGAACCAAAATTATTGTGTCTACTGTAAATCATAACAACTGTTAGAGATTTTATTATTTAAATTGGACATTAGAGGGGACTAAAGATTCCAGGCATAATGAAAAAAAATGCTTTTGGTTTTGATTAGGTTTGGGATTTAGGAAATGATATGAAACACTATAACTTTTGAAATATTTGAAAGGAGAATTGAGAAAGGGGGGCAGAAATTAGTAGTCACAAAATCGACAATATTAGTAATGGTCCGCTACTTTGGATAGACTGTGTCTAAAGGATATTAATGAAGAAATAGTAGATATGAAACAAATTTTCCTTGATGCAG
Source organism: Bungarus multicinctus (assembly GCA_023653725.1). Classification (NCBI taxonomy): domain Eukaryota; kingdom Metazoa; phylum Chordata; class Lepidosauria; order Squamata; family Elapidae; genus Bungarus; species Bungarus multicinctus. The sequence goes on from CM042834.1 coordinate 121,074,731, forward strand.
ATATAATAGAATCAGAAATATTGAATTTAAAAAGTGTGGATTACAAGACAGGGAAGGCATTTAAACTGGGAATGCAGATGACAGAGCAAGAGAATGCCCTGAATAAAGATTCTTTACTGAATATCCTTTAAAAAAAGCTGGTTGAAGTTTTAAAAATTAAAGGGGAAATACAAAAGATAAAACAAGAGAATTCCCTGGATAATGTTTTTTTTCTACTGAATTTACAAAAGAGGCTTGTAAGTCTCAAAGAAGCCTTTTGATGGAACAAAGAACTAAAGAGAGGTTTGATTTAGATAAGATTTTGACAGGTTCTGATGAAAAAGTGATTAAAAAACTATGGATATTTATTAGGAATTAAGCTAGAAGAAGAACAAGTTAAAGAAACAATAATTGCTTGGGGGAAAATTTTGGGAGATGGGATTGATTTAGAGAAATGGCAAAAATTGTGGTCTCAAAATTATAAAATGACAATGTCAACAGCATATAAAGAAAACTTGTATAAGATGTTTTACAGGTGGCATCTACTCCAACAAGAATAGCAAGAATGTTCAAGAACAAGTCAGAAAAGTGTTGGAAATGTCATCAGATACCTGGTTCATATTACCATATGTGGTGGACGTGTGCAGATGCTAAAAGATATTGGACTAAAATCCACACATGGTTGGAAAAAAATGACCAAAAAACACATAGACTTGAAACCAGAAATTTTCTTATTGGGAATCTTCTCTGAAATATACAGTAAGGAATTGAAATATTTGATTGTAAGTGTATTAACAGTGGCTAGGATTGTATTTGTTAAAAATTGGAAAAATGAAAAAATACCAACGCAGGAGGAAGTTATTAAGAAAATCATGGACTGTGCTGAAATGAGTAGATTGACATTTGAAATCAGAGAACAAGAAGATAAACAATTTTATAAGATTTGGGATTTATTTTATCAATGGTTAGACAATAAAATATGGTAATGAAATATGTAGAATTTTAGAAATATATAAAGATGTATTATAATATAACTATGGGATAGATTTGGGATGATAATATGAATTGTCATAAAATAAATCAATTAAAATATGGATTATTTTGCATAACATGAATAAATAACAGTATAGTCAAATGATAGATTAATAAGAATATTAATGTATATAGGAATATTTGATAGATAATATAAGAATATATACAAGTAATTGTAAGTGATGACTATGAAGTGGATGCACAAAAAATTTGTAAACCAACCAAAACACTGTATGTAAGTAAGTGGAAGATGGCTTGATGTTTATATGTTGTGTTTGTGTATGTTTGTTTAAAAAAATAATAAAATTTGTTTTTTTAAAAAAAAGAACTAAAGAGAGGTCAGATCCTTCAATAATATTTCAATGAATTAAAGAATAAGATTTTTAGAAGTAAAGGGAAGGAATATAAAGATCATTCATTTGATCAAGGTTGGACATATTTTTATGATATGAGAATCATATGACTTATGGTTTTCCTTATGGATAAGGGATGGGTTATGGACAGCTCTGTTTATAATTTTAATGAGGGTGAAGACCTACCCAATTTGTTTATGTTATTGTGATAAAGCTTGGAAGTCACTTTATGGATTTTTTCCTCTTTTTTTCATCTCATTCTTTCCTATTTCTTTTCTTCTTTTTTACTTTTTTAAATTTCTTTGCACTTTGTATTGTCTCTTTTTACTTTACTTTCTCTCTGTGAGTTTAGTTTTAGTTTTTGTTACTAAATTATAATTACAATTTCAAATACATAGGGGGAAAACAAGTTATATTATGACAGATTTGCACAGCTTTGTTGCTACTTTTTCCTTGCCTTAAAGGAAGCCCAATTTTTTTCTCTCCAGAATGGGGTGCTTAGGCATTTGTTTGTTTATTCTACTAAGGCTCTGGTAGGAGGGAGAAATTAGATGTTTTCTTAGAAAAACACTCAGATCCTGCATCTGCTAACTGACACAAGTATGCAAGAAATATGCAAAATTGCTCATATGTTCAAAAGATATTACAAAGATCTCATATTATTTCAGAAGCTTAGCTTTCAGGTTTGTTTTTCTGAAATATTTGTCTGGAAATCCCAAACTGGCCCCTTTGCAGTGGAACTCACATCCTATGGTGAAAAAGTATATTCATGGGATGCCAAAATAAAAGTCGGCCTTCTGACAGCTCATATAACCAAAGGAGTCTACATGTAGATCTGGATGCCATTGCACTGTCTAGTTATGTAGGGTCTTTAGGGGACCATCTTCCCCATCTTTGTGAAGGATAAATGATTTAGCAATGCATGTTGGAACTTAGCTGGTTTCCTGTGAGCTGCTTCTAGAATATTTATGGGTTTGCTGAAGGACCACATGTAAAACACAATCCCAAGTCCTACTCATTAAAAGCATGTAACACTTTCCAGTAAGGCGGGCCCCAATACACCCCAAAATGTTGCTACAATAGCTAAAGTGTTAAGTTGACGCATGAACCTTTTCTTATAGCAACTCTAGTGCTTGCCCATTTCTGATGCTGGTTGTAAGAATCTCTAAACAGCTTAGAGCTGGGCTGCTTGTAAGATTTTTTTTTTCCTTGATGAAGGTACCACCATCCTTTAAGTAAGTTGCAGAGCTTATCTTTTGTGGGCCAGGACCTGCTGCTCTGAAGGCTTTCTCCTTTCTTTAATTCAATCACTCATGAAAGTTGGGGTGATAAAGAAGAATGAATAAAAATGGGGAGGCTTTGGAAGGACAGTTGCTTTATCATCTGTTAAAAATATGTTTACTAAAAAAAACTTGTAGTGGTCCAAGGGCTCTCCTGTAGCGTCTTTCAAAGAACGATTAAAAGAGCATTCATTCTTGTATTCCTTAATCTCTCTTCACTACCATCAACCACTTGAGCTGGCTTTGAGGACTGTGGATAGGGGACACTGATTTATGGTAGTTCTTCCCTCTGTGGCCAGTTTCAGTCAACAGAGAGATCATTTACTAGGCCTCTCTTCTGTGGGGTTCCACAGGGTCCCACTCTCTTCCAATTTTTATTCTTACAATGAAACCACTAGGTAAAATCAGCTTCCATAAATTAGAATACTGATGATATCCAAGTAAGTCTTTCAACCCAGGGCCAACCAAGTGAGGCTATTGAGGTTCTATCCCAGGAGGCTGTGCGTGTTTGGGTGGAAAACTATTTCCAACTCAATCTTATCAAGAGTGAGTGACTATAGTTCCTTGAGCCATCTAGATCTGTGGCTGTTCCAAATTTAACTTGGCTCCGGAATTCTGGAGTTGAAGTCCACAGGTCATAAATTTGCCATAGTTGCCCAACCCTGATATAGATTACCTTTGTGTTGTTTTCCAGTTCTAAAATTTTATGATTCTTCATTTTTATTATTCCACAATTAACAGCAATGAGAAAGAAAGCATAACCTGTCAGAATTTCCTGCACCGAGGTTAAAGTTCATCTCCTTCTTGACCTGCAGTCTATCAGTAACTAAAAATACCTCTGTTAAATGTGCTTCAGGCTGCTAAATTTCACCTGCTGATTGCTGGTCTTGATCATTTGTCAGACTCAATGCTTTTAGAGTGATGTTACTATATTTTATAATGTAGCTTTAATATATTTATACTTTTTATCTCCAGAGTTCAATGTCTTCTTGTTTTAAGGACGTTACAAATCATAATGAAATAAGGATGGTGATGATAATAAAGATAATGATAAATAAGGAGATCAGGCTATGTAATAGCCATATTGTTGCAAAATAAGATTCCCTTACTGCAACAGACAGTCCATCTATTTGTTTCACCTTTTCTATTTATTTCCTTTCTGTTGTCTATTGTCCTTTCTATTTGTTTCATCTTTAAAATCTTATGCTTAGAGAGGGCAGCCTACAACATCGTAGCAAGGAAAGCTTAGTGCAGTAAGATAGAGGAATCTGGCCAGAGATTTCAGAGAGCAACCAGGCAGATCCACACAAAATTCTTGGCTATCACAAGAGGCACCATTACAGATTGCCTCATATACTTGATGCCTCTGACATAGCCAATACGACATTTAAAAACCTATCCTTCCCCCATGTTACTTTTTAACAGTCAAGTTAGCTAAGGTTCATAATTACACTGTAGAAATGTGTGATCCCTAAGCAGTACACTGAGGCAGCCAGCAAAAAAGTCTCCCTATTGTTTCATACAACTTGTGTAACAGGGGTTGGAGGTTCTTCATCTCTAGAGATTTTAAAAAAAGAAATGGATAATTACCTCTAGAAATGTATTTGGATTCTCTGCACATTGCAGTATTTTGGATGATTGGTTGATTGATTGATTGGTTGGTTGATTCATTGATTGCTGCTCAGTTTGATGAGAAAAAACAATACAGGGTTTTTTTTTTGTTTTACAAATTCCAAATTTCTACAAATTTTGCAACTCAATAAGTGGCGGCAATATCCACACCTGGTTAATGCTTGGATGGGAGATCTGAAGAAATACTGAACTTTTAGGCTTCAGAAGAAAGCAATGGCAAACCTCTTCTATAGAGTTGTCAAGGAAAGCACTTCATGGTTGTATCTTGAAATCACCAAGAATAATGATAATTCCTATCTTCAAAACTTTCAAAGATCATGATATTTTATTCATTCTTTCAGAGGACACAAATACTTGCAACTTCTGAAACAACTACATAGAGTATTTATCTGAATAGAAAAGCTAGAGAGAAACATGCCACAATACTGAACTAATTTTCTGAGTTTCAAGCACAAGCTTTTCTCTGTCAATTATATGTGAGTAGAAATAACAGCAACTTTTGAAATGTGGGTATTTGTTGTACAGTAGGGTGAAGTATTACAAGTAATACGTAATAATATAGTTTAATATACAATGTGTTCCATAAATGACTGAACGGACGCTGCCTAATGTGAATGCCTCTTGCAATTAAGTGCCCCCCAAGTACTTAGATTGCCCATTTGTACCTTCTACCTAACCTCTGATGGGGTGGGGGTGGGGGACTTGAAGCATAATTTGTTGAATAGATTGAGGCCAGCTGGATTTAAATAGCATGCTAAGCCAAAACCAAACAAACCACATTTTGCTTGAGCACACAGCATGTGATCCCTGCAGCCTTCAGTCTTCTGAGAGAGTGATCCAAAAAGCAGAAATACAGGCTGCCTTCAGCCAACACCAAGTTAATATTGCCAGGCATAGTAGAGAGCGATGCATTCTAATTTAGGGATACAAAGAGGCAGAGCCAGCAAATGATGATGGCATGTTGTGTACAAAACTGTAAGAGTGCCATCTCGTGTTCAACAGGGTGAAAAGTAACTGCAACAGCTGAGGTTTTTTTCTTGTATCTTTTTTTGTTGCCCACAGAATCTCATTTCTATTGCACTAGTGATCCTTTTGTACCAACAACACACTTACACAAAGGCAAGGCGAGAGAAATGTGGCTTTCAGTTCATTGGTGGCTCACTGACAAGTTTAAGGTGAGCACCTGATGTTCAGTCAAAGAATGAGGAATTGTCAGCCCTACAAGGTAGACCAGACCAAGAAACAGATGGTACATAGGTTTTAAACTATTTTTAATATAAATTTTATTAAGCATTTTTCAATAATTTAAAACACATATTTACATTTCCAACAGTTATGACATCATCAACATTCCTGTTCATGTATCAATTACTATGTTACTTTTATGTCTATTGTCTAAATATACCAGGCATCCCAGACTAAGTAATACTCCATTTCATTTCTATCTTTTAACTCTAGAGTCAGCCTGTCCATCTCTACACAGTCCAGAATCATTTTTAACACTGTCCCCTCAGAGGGTATAGCTTCCTGCTTCCAGTACTGTGCATACCCAATCCTGGCCGCTGTTATTATATGTAAATGTTTTTAAACTATTTTTTATTAAGATTGGCTATAGTAACCAAACCTTCCAATCTGAATATGCCTTCCCCCCTCCTTCCTCTTTTATATTCATGTGGAATAGGGGAGGGAGCATCTATGACGTTTTTCTAATCTTTCTCCCATCCCCCCACCCCAGTGCCTGGGCTTTTGCAATGTTTATCTGCCCATTGCCTTGGTAATGGCTCTTCCCTCTATCAAAGTTGTCTTCTTTACTCTCTAATTGAATCAACAAGATCTTAGTTGGTTTTACTATATCTAGATATTTAGAATTGCCAATAGCTTAATATAGAATATTTAAGACAATATATCAGCTTTCTTCATAAATTGGGGAGAGAAATTTAATACAGCTTCATTTTTTTATTTAATAAAACAAAATTGGGCAGCCTACCTTTATCCTAACAAAACTGTAAATTTAATTGGTAGGGAGGCTATTCTGTGAGAAAGATACTTATACAGATACTATTTCTGACATTCAAAGGAACATATTATCATTATGTTTATAGACTGCTTCCCATTTCTTTGTAGTTTAGTAAAACTGCATACAAATTTAATGAGATGGAGAGAGAGAGAGAGAGAGAGAGAGAGAGATGTAGACATGCTATGTCATTCAGAAATTATAGTATCCCATATAGAAAACACAAACATTACCAAGTAAGTAGTAACTGCAGCAAGATTATTGTATGCTCTTGGAAATGGCAAGTTTGATGAGGAAAAACAATATAGGATTTTTGTTTTGTTTTACAAGACTGGAATTCTTTTATGGAGTTTTTGTTCAAAGAAGAAAATATGAAATTGATGAAATGGATTTGGGGATTAAAAGGGTCAAAGAGGAGGGGGAATAAGATGGCATTTCTTTCTTGATAGAAAGGCAGAAGCCATAAATATGTTTTCTTTTTCCTGCTTTCCATTTTTTAAAAAAATCATTTAATTTGTATACTTTTGAGAAATTTTAATAATAAAGAAATTATCAAGTAACATTAGAAGAAGCAAATGGTGTGGTTTCAGTTAGCAGGGCAGGAGCATCCAAAAAAACAAAATGGTGGCCAGAATGGTGTGATTGAAACTTGGCTATTTTCATGTCCTGACAATATGTAATGCAAGTTCAAAACCAGGTAGAAATTGGATTGCATCATCTTGGCCACTCTCTTGCAGACATCCTTGACTAAGAAGTATTATATAAATCAGGCAACCAATGATCCCAACAATCCATCATGTAAGCCCTTCAGAATGAGAAATATCTGAATAAGTAATGAGGGCATACTAGTTTATCTTCAAAAAGTTGCATTATTTTAAGAGCAAAAAGACTAATAGCCATAATAGTGCCAATAAGATATAAAGATAGATATGCTTAAACTTTGCAGTGCCACAAACCACAAAAATTTGTAACTGCTATTCTTTCCTACCTTGATATCACAAATTCGAGTATCTGCCCGAAATTATTCTATTTAAACCAAAATGTGGTTTGGAATATGAGACTGACAAGAAAACCTTCCATAAAATAATTCTCCTAGAGCTGGTTAGCATTTCTTGATCAGAAAAGGTCAGATTATATGGTTTGGATGAGTATACTTGCCAAACTGAAAAAGGATGATGAATGTGAAAGGCTCTTCCCCACTTATTTTATTTCTTTCTCTTTTTGACATTGTGAAATAGTACATGGATAATTTCAGCAATGTTAACGGTTTTCCTAATCAACAGGCACTAGTTGCAGTCCTAATTATATCAGCTCCTCTTCTTCTTAGAAGTGAGTTGATGTAATGTAGCCTGAATCTCTAAACAGGCATATTTGTACTGTGTACAAAAATCTGGGGGGGAAACATTCATTTATTAACTTCAATTATGCATATCAATTTGTTTTGATACACATATTTCTGTTGATACTTGTTTCGGTGCTTAACTTCTGTACTTTCAATATATTTACAACGAAGATACAAACTAATGCTTTGCCTAGAGCAGGAGTGTCAAACTCATGCTGTCACAGCAGCATTACATGACCTATAGGGACTTTTTTCCCCTTTGCTAAACCAAATAGGGGCGTGGCCAGCGCATGATTCATCCAGCCCTTGGGCCGCGAGTTTGACAGCCCTGGCTAGAGAATCTGGTTGTTGAAAAGCCTGGTGTGGTCCCATCAGGGCTTTGATTTTGTCTGTGTACACAAAGCCAATACATTTCCTAATTTTATATACATGATGAGGGAGCTGCAAGAAGAGTGATAGAAGTTGAATGAAGTGGTACCTCAGAACGTGGTTGTTGCAAAAAAAAAAAAAAAGGACAAATTACATCCTAGGGATTCATATTAAGATAAAAAAAATTACTAATACCCTAACTTGTAGGACTATTTTGGTCGCTGTACCTCAGCACTTGATATTGTAGCTTGGAAAATATCCCAGAAATGATACAAGGAATGAGATCTGCCTTGCAGGAAAGAACATGTGGTTAAAGATTTTTAGTTTTGAATACAACTTGGGCTAGATAACAGAGATATTTAGAAAACCAACGCAAGCAGCGGTAAGTTATGAATTCTTGAGTATCTTCCTCTGCTGAGGTCAAATTCAGTTGGAGGATTTTACAACGGTAGAAAAAAGATGGCTGTAAGGAAATAGCAGGCCTGACCTCTCTTCAAACTGAGCCTCTGGCAGTTGTGGCCCTAGAAACGCTCCTGAATTGAATCTCCCAGTATAGCCCACTATCAACCATGCTGGCTGGGCTGCTGAGATCTGTAGTTAGCTCAACATCTAAACAGGTGCTCCAGAAGATGTTGATTTTAAATTATAGTCCTTTTTAAAAAAAATTAAATGCATTGTGTCATGTCTCTCAATCTTCACACTTCAGTCATATAGAAAAAAGAAGAAATGTAGGTATTTTATTTCCAAACGCTGAACATTTTAACTTCAAAAGAAGCTCCTGAACAGATGAATTAAAACAAGAAATCAGAACTTACCGTACTTTCAGTTCTTAGCCTTGAATGGCTAGTCTTTTAGTGCCAATGGCTAGTCTTTCAGTGCCAATGCTTTATCAGTTTGCATTAAAAACTTTGAAAGCAACACCCAGTGTTACTGATTTTTCCATTCCAGTTTCATCCATTAGGAAAATCCTATTGTTAGCTCAATAATCATATTTAATATTTTGCACATAAACATTAAATATGCAAGAAAAAAAATGGGAGTTGAAAACAAAGGCAATGATACTTTAAAAAATAACAATGTGAAGTGCCTTTAAGAGTGAGAAAAAATTGGGGGAATAAGTGTAATTATTTAAAAAGTCATATGATTAGTGAAAATGTTATCTGGAAACAAAGTAAATGCTTTGTTATAATTCAGTATTCAGGACGTCAATGGCTACATTAAATTTAGTGTAAATTTAACATTACTGTTCAGATTTTATACCAGTTATTATGCAGACATCTTTAATATTTTTATAATTTCAAATGCAGGTTTTCTAAAAACACATATGCATATTTTATAATAATTTATTACAAGAATTTTGCCAATTTTGTGCAAATACATGTAACATAAATCTGACACAGCTATTTAGCTAAAAAGTCTGTTCTTGCTCAGCTTCTTCTTGGCAAAATTTCACACTGGTTACCCAAAATTACAATTTTAGAGAATTAAAAAAATAAACTTGAACCTATTTTCCAACTCTTTAAAAAAATACTTCATTGCCTAGAATCTTTGTTTTAAGAGTACCATTTTTCCCTGAAGGGGGAAGTAGGTGGCAAATAGGCACTTTCTTCACTAAAGTATTTTTCGCACTGTAAGATGCACTTTTTTCCCCAAAAAAGTGGGTAGAAATGCCTGTGCGTCTTATAGAGCAAATGATGCCGAAGCCCCGCCTACTTACTGGCCCTCACTCTTCTGCCTCTGCCTCTCAGCAGCAAACAGCAAACCGCCTGGTCAACTTCAACACAGCCGGATTTAGCACAAGCAGCTGATTGGTGGTTGGATCGGCCTCCTGGAATACCGCTGATCAGTTGTTCCAGGCTGTGGGGAAAGCCGCAGCCCATCGCCGTCACCCATTGCTGCCTCCATGTGCCTCATTTTCGGCCTCCACATGTCCTGTTTTTGGCCTCTATGTGCCGTTTTTGGCCTCCACATCTACCTAATCCAGAAATACACAATCTTCTAGTGGCCTGAGTTAGCACCCTTCATATTCCTTTAGAAAGCAAAGCCACAAAGAACGAAAATGACACAGGGGTGTGTCACATACATGAGAGTGCTATAACATGCTAGTTTTTAAAGAAAAGATTGGAAGCTTTTCTTTAAAAATCAGCACTAAGTCTTGCTTATGACTTAAATTAATTTTAAACTATCCCCACCCTTTGCCACCAAAATGACAAGAAGCAATGGTGACAACGTTTGACAAATGTGATCAGAGGGCCCTAGACAAGAAAGGAAAACTGGGATCCCCATTTCTGACCTAAGCAATGCAAAGCAACTTGCACCAACTTTTGAGTCATCAAATTCATAAGAAAGCTTTGGACAAATCACTCTCAACTTTATTTGTTACAGGCTTATTCTGAAGGGGTTTCCTGGAGAAAAGACAAAATACAAATAATTATAAACCATAAATGACTGGTTCGTTTGTTAATTAAAATATATCCTATGAATAAAAAAAGAATAATTAGTGTCATGGGCTTTCAAACAAGTTATATCTTTATTTTCATTTATAGTTCATGTAAGGAAATTATGTGCTAATAAAAGTTTGGGAAATTTCAAAGATGACTTCAGAATCTCTTTTCCCATTCCACCCTATTCCTTCCAACATCAAAACAAGATTATTTCTGTCCTTTTTCAACATTAAATTTAGGATAATTTCACTGTTTCAAATTTGGTTTAGTTAAATTTGGAGCTGTGAAGAAGTTTCTCCAGCACCAGAAAGCTTATGTTCTTTAATACATGACATGTATTATTTTAATTTTAAAAGGTTATTTATCCGCACATGTATAAATTGCATATAAATCATAATTGCTGCTGACATCAGATATAAGAAACACACCAAAACAAGAATGCTTTTCATATACATATTTATATATTTCATGTACAAAGTTACATTCTGAACCCCCAAGGATTCAATAATAAATACTGAAATAACTTCACTGCTATATGAGCTTATCAGCTCACAGAAAAGAAGCCTCAAGTTTAAACAGACAGCAGGTTTAATGCTGCAGTATTGATCTCAAGGTTACAGAGGAAAGTAAAATTCAGCATAAAGTGTCTAGACAACATTTTCCAAAAGTTAATGACCATAAAATGTTTTAAAACATGTTTAAAAGATAGAGAAGTATGCAGTAATGACATTGTTAGAGAGAAGTATTTAGCGTTCAATGTTTTGAAGTGCAAAACAAAGGTTGTTACAATATGGCATAACCCTGTTAAGAAAATAAAGTTAGCATCCACAAAGAAGTGTGTTTTTCACTCTGTCATTTTTTACAAACTTGGGATCTTTACAAAATCCTTTATGCACAGGGTCAACTGTAAGCGTGCCAAGTCAGTTTCAGTCCTTTGGTAGCTTTCATAATACTCACGTGGAAATAAATATTTAATTAAACATTATTTTCAGGACGCCATGTTCTTTAGAACAGTTAGCATATTAGAAGATTATAAAACATTTTAGTTACTAAGGCAGCCTATGATAAAGTGTCTACACTCTGCCAGCTCTAACTGATCCAATGCAGGAAGACCTTGCAAGAAATGAACTAAATGGCAGAATACATAAACTTAATTATCTTTTACCATGCAAAACACATTTACCCAAACAAATCATGTGCTGCATTTTTTTGTGCTTGAAATGCTCTCTCAAACTATTAACAAAGATGTTAACTATCAAGAGATTCATTCCTACTTCTGATTTTAGAACTATGATTACATTAAACATGTCACTCTCAAAACAGATTTGTTAGGTAATTATTGAGTGCTTGAACTTTAGCAAATTTTTATCATCTACAGTTTAGAGTGTGCTGGAATAGGGAGTGTGTAAATATAAGTGAAAGGGATCTTCTACATCCATCTTTTAAAACTGCAATTCTTTAGGACAGGGAATAAATTTTAAAATGGAGGTTGAAAAATGGTGCTCTTCCCTCACTTGCACTAATACAAGTGTTGATCTCTCTAGTGGATTCCTGTCTTTTCTGCTGTGAAAAACCATTGCCCAAATGAGGACAAAATGGCAATTTATCATCTGGAATGTCATTAAACATTATGACCCAGATGTATTTTTTGTCTGAGCAAGGAAACAGAAAAACAGCTCACCAATGGCTTTAAAATGAAAATGCTGGACAAAATTGAAAACCAATATATATGCATTTCATTCTTTTTTCCAAAAACTATTCCATCACTCATGAAAAGTCAGGAGGATGTTTCCAAAAACTCTCCTCAAAAAAAGATGCCTTGAAAGGCAAAGGGCAACAAAATTAATGGAAGTGGCTATCTTTTGGACGTCTAGAATTATGAACTGCATGAATGGTTTCTACCGCTCTGAGGATAGGACAAAATCTTAAGAATCTATCTTCCTTTGGCAAGGCCCATAGTGTACCTTAGAGGCACGTATGGTGAAGCGTTCGCCAACTCACCTGAACATCTTTCCCAAATTGACTATCAAACTTTCCTAGGATGGAAAAGTGCAAAAGATGTAACACAAACGTGGGCCTGGTATGGATGTATATGAGTGTAGCAGAGGCAATTTCTGAAGGAAGGAAAATCCATATCCCCTTAATTCTTCTTACAGTTTTTCCATCAGTGTTCCTTTTATTAAATTATTAAACTCAGTTCAGCAATTGAAATTTTTTAGTCTATTGTGATCAAATCACATTGGGCATATCGGAGGACAATATATGAAGGTATTAAACATTCAACAATTCTCAGTTATTTTTAGCCACACATTTTGTGGTTAAAATACATACCGACCAGAATGCATTTGTTGTGTACAAAATAGGGTACTTAAAAAGTATTTATACATATAAAACTATAATCAATACATCTGAAGGGAAATTTATTAACTTTTCATCAGATAAGATTATAGTTTCTTTTATTAAAAAGCTGCCTAAATAAATATTTACACAACAAACCTCAATTTAATGTGATTTTAAAAAGCCGTGTGTGTGTATGTGTTAAATACATGTTTCCTTGAGAGATGACAAACTGCTCCTATTGCATAAAAAGGTTTAGGCAGTTTTTCATGACAATTCCTGGTTTTAAATGTTGGCATTTCAAATTTAAAAATTCTTCCATTCTGTCACATAGATAATAGTAACGCCTATCTAACTGGAAGAGCTAGAGTCTCTTAATGGACACGATCTGAATGTTAGTATGTTCACTCCTATTTTATAACAAAGGAAAACATTGAGAACCTGTTTATCCTCTGAGTGATTAAAACTATAGCATTTGAGTTAGCTTTACTATCAGTTGGATAGCAAATGAATATACTCAGTCCAAAACTGTGAAAACGATGTGAAACGATAGAATAAGTTGCATGGCAATATCTTTCCAATTCCTCAGATTTACAGATGGACCACTGAGATTTTATACTTTGGTGTTCATTCATTAAAATTAGTGAACACACCACTTTATTAAGTCCATCAAGTACTGCATAAACCTTTCTTTTGAATGGCATTTGTAGGCTGATAATATGGATTGAAACATAATATAATTTAAACTTATTTGAGTTATTTCTTATTCATCGTCACTGCTAGTTTGCTCACCATTTATGAGCCCTTCTATATCCCATGGCAAGAGCTGGATTCCCCAAGATCCAATAAATAGGAGCACACAAAGATAGCCTATCTTCTGCTCAAGGAGCATTTAAGGAAGATGCTTTGATCTAAGAATGCCCTTTTGAGATTAAACTGGATGTTTCCAAGCTACATTAAATAAGGAAATAGGGAAAAGTATTGCCCCCTTAAAATACCACATTTTTCATTTATTCAGGATAGCTGTAGTGATTTTTGGTGTTATTAGCAACTTAAAAAAAGAAAAAGTTTCCGCAACTAAATGTCTGGTAAAATTTTAGCTCAAGGACCTCAATATAAACAAAGGTCCACAAAATTGATATGATTCAGAAATGAAAAAGCAAAGTCGTCTAACTTATTTTAACCATCATTTGACGTGTTCAGTGAATCCCATATATTACATATATCTGATGCTTCTGAACTACTACCCAGAATATTAATTTGCTGTTTTACTCTTATACAAATGAATTTAAAACTGTTCAAAATATAAACGTAAATGCATTGTAGAAAGTAGAGGGGGGAAAAAAGAGTTGTGTTACAGATTGCAATGGGGCCTATAAGGTGCATTTAGGAGACAAAATATGGCATTTATCTGCTTGGGAAGACCAATTTATTCTCACTTTGTAACACTGATGCAGTAAAACAGCATGAGCTGGTTCCTGTGTTAAGGTTTGAGAGGTTTATGATATAAAGTCAAATGACAAAGAAATGTTCAAATCGTATGCAGTGAAACGGGTTCCACAGAAACAAAACAAAACTGAAGACATGCAAAAGCTTTTGCAGTCTCAAGCCATTTTCCACTGGAGCTTATTCACTGCCACACATAACTTGCCACACTATCAGATGGCTCCTCTCAGCTTTGGCAACAGAAGGCTCAATTGGTAAGGCTTCTCCAAGGAGTTCGGATTCACCAACTTCATCACCTGAAAGGAAAAATATTTCAGTTCATAATGTAAGTGGAGTAGAAAGAATTATAAGACACCCCCTCCCCCCAAAGCTGTTACGCTTTATTATCAGTTTGAGATGAAGTGAAGATAAGTATCCCTCATTCCAGAAACCATATGCAAAATTCTCAAAAGATACTGAATTGTAGCTAGAAGAAATTGCTTCCAGGCCTTTTCCTTTTGTACAATAATATAACTAAAGAACAGAAATTAAGGTCAACTACAAAATAACATCAGAAATTTCCCTTTAATTAAAATGCCAAGAAGTATCTTGGCAGTAATCCTTGCAATCACTCTGAAGAAAGTGCAACTATTAAGATATAAACAATTTTAATCAATATAATGCATGTATAAGCTAGGAAGAGGAAACATCCAATTTCCAAGTAACTACAGATTTGAATAACTGGGAATATTTTTGTCATAATGCAGGAGTGGAAACCCATGGTCCATGTGTTGCTACTACTATCCCAGCTTTTCTTACCCTTGGCCAACCTGACTGACCTCCTGGGAAATGAACTAGTATCAGGAGGTCCCCAGGTTCTCATCTTGGCATTAAATAGAACAATGGAAAGGTAATGAGAAAGTAGAATAGAATAGAATACTTTATTGGCTAAGTGTGATTGGACACAAAAGGAATTTGTCTTGGTGTAAATACTCTCAGTATACATAAAGAAGGAACATTCGTTAAGAATCAAGAATCATAATTTACAACACTTAATGATAGTCATAGGGCACAATCAACATCAAATCATACAAGGAAACAGAGGATACAAGCAACAAAGTTATAGTCACAAGTGGGAGGGGATGGGTGATAAGGAGTGATGAGAAGATTAACAGTAATAGGAGTGTATACTTTGTAAATAATTGAACAGTGTTGAGGGAATTATTTGTTTAGCAGAGTGATGGCTTTTGGGAAAAAACTGTTCTTGTGTCTAGTTGTTCTGGTGTGCAGTGCTCTATAGCGTCGTTTTGAGGGAAGGAGTTGAAACAGTTTATGTCCAGGATGTGAGGGGTCTGTAAATATTTTCACAGCCCTTTTTGACTCGTGCAGTATACAGGTCCTCGATTGAAGGCAGGTGGGTGGTAATTGTTTTTTCTGCAGTTCTAATTATCCTCTGAAATCTGTGTCTGTCCTGTTGGGTTGCAGAACCAAACGAGGCAGTTATAGAGGTGCAGATGATTGACTCAATAATTCCTCTGTAGAACTGTATCAGCAGCTCCTTGGGCAGTTTGAGCTTTCTGAGTTGGTGCAGAAAGAACATTCTTTGTTGTGCCTTTTTGATGATGTTTTTGATGTCAGGTGTCCATTTTAGATCTTGTGATATGATAGAACCTAGAAATTTGAAGGTCTCTACTGTTGATATGGTGTTGTCTAGTATTGTAAGAGGTGGTAGTATGGGAGGGTTTCTTCTAAAGTCTACCACCATTTCTACGGTTTTGAGTGTGTTCCGTTCCAGATTGTTCTGGTTACACCACAAGGCAAGTTGTATAACCTCCTGTCTGTATGCAGATTCATCGTTGTCTTGAATGAGACCAATGACTGTTGTGTCATCAGCAAACTTCAGTATTTTAATAGATGGATCATTTGAGATGCAGTCATTGGTATATAGGGAGAAGTGGAGATAGCACACAGCCTTGGGGGGGCCCTGTGCTGATTGTACAGATATCGGATGTGATTTCGCCTAGCTTCACCTGCTGCTTCCTGTCTGTTAGGAAGCTTATGATCCACTTACAAGTGTGTTCAGGTACTGCTAGTTGGTTTAGTTTACTTAGAAGAGTGTCTGGAATGATGGTATTGAATGCTGAACTGAAGTCTACAAAGAGGACCCTTGCATAGATATTTGGAAATTCGAGGTGTTGTAGGATGTAGTGCAGAGTATGGGTAATACTCAACTTACAACTGATTGTTTAATGACTGTTCAAAATTATGATGGCTCAGAAAGAACACTTGAAAATCTATAAAGCTCTTCCAGCTGTCATAAAACATCCCTCCAAGTCATGTGATCAAGATACGAGTACTTGGCAATCTGTTTGCACTTACGAACAGTTGCTAAGTGCCTTGTGATCATGTGATTGCCATTTACAATCTTCTCTGCCAGCTTCCCCAGAAAGTCAATGGAAAAAGTTTGCAAGCTGTTGCCTGCCAAAGGATTTCTCTTCTGCTCCATGCACATAGGAGGGGAGAGGAATTCCTGTGCTGGGCTGAAGGGTCGTAGCAAGGAGTTTCTTGATCCCTCCTTGTTTCTCCATCCCATAAGTTCCCTTCCACACAAAGAAGGGAGCCCTTTCACTCCATCCGCTTAATGATCCATGCAGTTGCTTAACAACTGCAACCATCAGCCAAAATTGCTGTCACTGAGGGTAGTAGTCATATGGGAATCTCACTTAACGGTCACTTTATTCAATGACAGAGCTTCTGGTCTCAATTGAGGTCATAAGTTATAGACAATATAGTTTCCATTTTACTGAACACACCCAATACTATACTACTTTCATTACTATCACACTCTAGTAAAAAAATAGAATTATGCAATAGGATTTTGCATAAAGGAAGGTGTATCTATACTAGTGAGGCTAGATCAGTTTTCAATGGCCCCCTGAGTTTTATGACCCTAAAAACTAGTTACAATTTGAAACACAGTCAAACTATGGGGAGTAATTATATTTCCCTCCTTTTAGTGGCATTATCAGCCTGACAGGAACAGATTTTTCTTCTTCTAAAAAGAAAACATTTTTTGAAAATCTGGACTGCCTACAAGGTCCAAGATTCATATTTAATTTTTATATCAGTACAAAAACAGTTGGCTTTTTTAAAACAAAACCCTCAAATTAAGATACCCTCACATCTAATTCAAATGCTACCTTATTGAGCATTATTTTGATCAGTATGTTTTAAGGTGCCAATTAAAAATGAAAAATATTTGGAGATTTGATATTTTATGTAATTATTGGATTAGATTACCAGAATGCAATAATAGTTTAAATAACAACAATAATAATAAAAATATTTTTTGAAAGTTGAAGTTCTTACCCATCCTGAAGTCAATGTATCCTTCTCCTCCACTTATCACCAGTATTGATTTTAAAGGAGTCTGGCTATTGGGCTCCTGTGCAGAGACAGTCATTCTTTCACCAGATAATTCTGAGCTTCCACCCACTTCAGGACAAATCACCTGACCTAGAAGTGGGCAACGTATTGGCGTTACTTTTTTGTAACAGCAAATTAGCAATGCCAAATTGATTAAATGGATCTTTGTGAAAGAGGGCCTTAATGTACTTCCCCAAACAATACCAAAAGCAGAAAAAGGAATGACTTTTCTCCATTTCACTTTCCAAAGCTACTTGCCTTTTGTACCTGGAAAGAAAATTTAGTGCCATTTTGGAGGAAAAGTTTATTTATTTTAAGAACAGTAACCATAGACTGCACATTAACTATTAGAGCTGTATTCAAATCTTTCCAGCAACAAGCAAAATGCCCTGTCCTGGGAATTAGATTAAATTCCCTCTGCCAAGTGCCCTCAAATTTGTGCTTGAGGGTGGAGGAGACTTCAGAACACGCCTGAATGTACAGAGAGAAGCAGGATTGAGATATCAGAGAAAATACATATTTTATCTGTGGAAATTTGCTGTCATGGCATTCATATATTCCAAAACCCAAAGTGTTTCTGCATTGCAAATAGCAAGACAAATACAACATGGTTTTGAGATATGATTGAAAGAATATTTTTCAACCAGATTTGACCCACTCAATCCATATATTCCAAGACAAGCTGCTACCAGCTTTACACTTTTACAAGGCAAACCGACTGAATTATTAGACATTGTTTCTTAGTTGATATATTGAGGCAGGTGTTTTTTTTTTTGCTTACCAAGAACTGTACACAGAATAACACAGAATATATATATATATGTGTGTGTGTGTATGTGTATGTATATGTACATATACTGCTCATCACAGGTTATGTCTTGGTTAATAGTTGTCAATCTCCAAATGTTACCTCCCACTTCTCCATCTGCTTGCTGTCTTCCTATCTCCTTTTCTCCTATACATCCATACACAGTCTCTCTTAAGTGTCTGCATTTGTAAACTAAGGGTTTGGGTGAAATGAGGCTGCCCCTGGACATCTCAAGTTTCTGGCCCTTTGGGGAAAAGCACAAGCTGCGTTGAACCTTGGGGAAGTGAGAATGTTTCTATCTGGTGGAGGCAGCTGCTTTTCCAAACCACACACAGTAATCCCTGCTACACTTCCTCACATGGAGGCCCTCTATTATGGAATAGCCTCCCCCTGGAGGTTTAACTGATCCCTATATTGCTGATCTTCTGCAAGTTTATAAAATTTAAAATTATTTTAGAGAGCCTTTGGAGACTACTAGATGATGCTATTAGGTTGTACTGTGGATGAATTTCTATGGCTGTTTGATTGGTATTCTTAGCCATTTGTGCACCATGGAAGTTTTACTGTACAGCCTTTAAGATTATACAGTGAACCACCATGAAAGAAGGACAGCAAGAGCTCTCATCCTTGTACTAGCTCTCATCCTGATAAGACAGGCATGGTATCTCTTCCAGAGTAATATAAGCTATCTGGATTAAAATGAACGAAATGGAAGTAATGCTGTGAATGCCAGCTTTTAGGTTGCTACAACACTGTTTGTGATTTATGTTTATTGTAATTAAACACATTTCTTACTACACAAGCCCAAGTCTAAGAAGTATGTTGTGTACACATTAAAACTTGCACGGGTATGAAAAAGAGGAGATTCAGCAAAATGGATGAGCAAGTATCTCAAGGTTATCCTAACACACATGGTAACAGTAATAGCAATTTGAAAGTCCACACTTTCTTTGTATTAAATCACTTGCCTCCTGTAAGTGAATAAACTGAAAATCTTTTCAAAGTTTTAAAAACCTCTTTAAAAACCTTATTCTAGTAATCCTTTTCTTGATGGTCTTTCCAATGATTCAAAGTTTCTATGTTAAATATTCTGTCTCATAATGACTGCATACTTTCCAAAGATGCAGAATTTCCATATGCAGTTACTCTGAGACTGGTTCACATAATACTACCAGCTTAGTGCATTGTGTGAATCCAGATGGTTAACTTAAAATATAACGTGCCTTGATAACCCAGGAAATTTTATTAACTCAGTAATCTATGATTAACCCCTGACTACGATGATGCACAAACACAGCCTAAGCATCAGGTTAAGATTTAATTCATATTTAAAGTCTCTTACATCGTTTATAATTTTGTGTCAATTTCCTACCCTACCA
Source organism: Bungarus multicinctus (assembly GCA_023653725.1). Taxonomy (NCBI): domain Eukaryota; kingdom Metazoa; phylum Chordata; class Lepidosauria; order Squamata; family Elapidae; genus Bungarus; species Bungarus multicinctus. The sequence continues at coordinate 121,094,551 of CM042834.1, forward strand.
CTATAGATCTTGCTTCTTCCTATTATTTATTTTATTTTAATTTATTTATTTGATTTGTCAATCGCTTACAAGTTAATAGGTATAAGTATAAACATGAGTAAGAATACAGGAAATAGGTACAAATAAATGGGGACAAAGAGGGGTATTAGGCATGATAGTGCACTTACGCATACCCCTTACAGACCTCTTAGGAATGGGGTGAGGTCAATAGTGGATAGTTTGAGGTTAAAGGAGTGGGGGTTTGAGGATGCAACTACAGAGTCAGGTAGTGCATTCCAGGCATTGATCACTCTGTTGCTGAAGTCGTACTTTCTGCAATCAAGTTTGGAGCGGTTTACATTGAGTTTGTATCTGTTGTGTGTTCTTGTATTGTTGTGGTTGAAGCTGCAGTAGTCATTGACTGGTAGTTCTCCTACATGAACTGAAGTTCTCCTACATGGCCCTTCATCTTGTTGGTTTTCATCACTGACGATACTACTTATGCTTATAATTGAATAGGTTCAGTATCTTCAAGACAGATAAGTGCAAATCCATTCTTTTTTTGATACCATAATGAGCTCTCTGATTACTCTACTAAAGTTTGAGGCAGGATGTCATGTGCCAGGACAACTGTGGGACAAAGGACCCTTCCTTATGTGGAAGTATGAATGGGGGGGGGGTCTATACATGCATACTTTCCCTCCATAAGTGCTTGAAAATACTCTAGAAAAACCTTCTTGGAAACATACAAGACAGCCTGCTTATATCTGAGTATCATGTGACTTTCCCCTAACTGCGTGGCTGCTGTCCCAAACTCTTCTTCCATCTGTAGCTCCTACCTATAATGAACAGTTTGCTGAAGCTTTCTGAATATGCAACCACTGCTGTTTTCAACATCTTATCTTAAGCAACGTCAAAAATCAGAAGTAAATATTTTCTCTGGATGAACCAAGAAAGAAAAGCTAGAAAACTGTGCTTCTATAAAGAAATTCTTCTTCTGAAACCTTGAGAGCAGCAATGTACAACAATTTCTCCTCAATGGATGGACTTTAAAAGCACTCTATGATGGATTCCAGAAGAAACCAAGTCACCCTTTTAAATTAAAGCTTAAAGGGTACAATTACATACAAAGCTTACCAGGTACGGCAACAAAAAACTTAACGGCATCACGATGCCCATGGAAACAAAGCTGCGCATGTGCCATTGAACAATAAGGAATGAAGGTTCCAGGAGTCACTTTGTCACTGTTTTCATCTCCATACACACGTATTACATTGCCAGGACGGTTGCCAGAGCTTGCTGCTGCTTTGTTAGCTACAATGGGAGAAATAAAACATTCTCCAGTGAAATGGCAAGTTGTAAAAAATAAATTAAGGAACCTTGTGATATCCAATCTAGAAGCTGAAGCAAACTTAGGTAAATAAAATAGAAAGGGCAACAAAATGCCAATTCAAGACAAAGCTAGAAAGAAATAAAAGATAGCATGCTTAGTTGTTGGAAGTACCTCCAGAAAAAAAAAAATGGAGAAGCTTGCTAGTCCAGCATAACCACATATTTTGTTATTTCAAAGGTTCAGTATGAACAATGCTGAACAGGTTGTTTCAAACTTCCTAAAACAATGAAGTGTAATACAGAAATATTTAAAATATTAAACAAAGTTATTTTTTTATTTTAGAAGAGGAATTCTTAGGGCAACCATACTAATTTGTTGTAGCACATATCAGAGTGCAGTGTGGCATCATTAATTTAAATAAATTTACTCTATCTTTCTGCAAATAAACAAAGCCTCTTTTAAAAAGAACTTTTAAAAAGAAGCCTTCCTTGGAAGCCACGAATCTTGGACTTCCTAAAGCCAATAGTACAATTATAGGGCATGAGGAAGAGATAATATGATGTTGTTGGCTAATTCACTTTTCAAATACTATGTTCCACTGCCACTTTTTTTAAACTTACAATTTTTGCCCTTTTTTCATGCCAGACAGACAGAACTATCTCCATTTTGATCAGTGCTAGAAGAAAGAAAGAAATGTGATATGCAACAAAAGAAAAATGGTGTGGATTAATGACAGCTACAAGGTTATGGTGTCACAAATGATACTGGAAGAAAAACAAGAAGCCAGCATGAAAAGTTCAGCTGCAACAAAATACGAGGCCACTAAACTGTTGAGTAAGATTGGTGGTCATTCAGCAAACATAAAATACTGCAATGCAGGTAACTGCAAGTGGAAATACAGCTTAGGAACAAAGGGGAGGAGGTGAATTTTAGAGAAGTGGGAACAGCCTTCAACGGGCTATTAGAGAAGCCTGAGAATACAGGGGAGGTTTGGGATCAGCACTTACCCCTCAGCCCCAGTAAACGTCCCTGGTGGAGGATTACGGCTAAAGTAAGAAAGGAGGAGAGGGGAAAATGGGTAGGTGTGACAGCAAAGGAGAAGGATTAATCAGAACCCACAATTTGTGTTCTGCTATTTGAAAAGAGCTTCATGGGCGAGCTTCTACTAGGAAAGGCACAGTAAGATTACTAGAACAAACACACTGTTTCTTTGTAGGAAGAATAGGGGCGAAACAAATAGCAAAATATTATTATTAACATTGTTTTATTGCTACCGCTACTTGCTACCTATTGATATACTGTCTTTCCCCTTTCCCTCTTTCTTTTTAAACAGATGCTAAGGTAGAGAGAGGGGCCATGGTCAGATTCAGTCCCAGACCCCCCCAAATTTTGTGCATGACCCCAGGCTATCAAAAGATGTCACCAAATTGTGTAAGTTAATATGTCAGAAAACGGGGAGTATTAGGTACATCACCAGAGAATAATATGATTAGTTTATTATTTAAAATATAATCAAAAGAAAATTAGATGGCATTTTTATTTTAGCCCCAGCTACTAATGGTCTGGACAGAACCATCAAAAGCCAAGTGTACCTCCTGGTTGAGAAAAATAGTACATAGCCCCCTCCTCACACCTCACAATAATTAAATGAAAACTATCTACTTCTTGGTGGGGGGAGAGGGAACACTCAGATAGTGAGCACTATCTGTCAAATATTAATTTGTCTGCTGGCCAAGCAGGATCCAGAGTATCCAGCTTGTACAACCAGCTGTGAAAAGAGCTTTTTAGAGAGATAAATACTTACCTAGTTATATGCTGTTCCATCAAGGCTTTCATAGTATCACTTAAAGGAGGATACTAAAAGTTTGTGCCTTGTTGAAAACTGGTGGTGAATAGTTGCTTAGCAATTTTTCCAGATTACAAGCCATTTTAGAAAGCGTAATAAGGAGGGCATGCAAACCCCAATAGGAAGAATTTCTTTTCTTAATTTATTTTTGGTGAATTTGAAAATTTTTTTTCATCATTTAAATAGATGCATTATTTGAAGTATTTCTGTTTATTGAAGACACATAAGCCAAACCAGACATTTAATGAATGATCAATGAATGGTATAGCATGGAAAACAATGCACATGATACTCAAGCAATTAATACGAAAAAAATGTTCATCATTATTAAATTTCTTTAAAAAGTAGTATTTACTATATAGCAATGCTCTATAATTATCTATTTCATCATGCACTCTCGCTCTCTGTTTAGATAGATAGATATAGATAGATAGATAGATAGAGAGAGAGAGAGAGAGAGAGAGAGAGAGAGAGAGAGAGAGAGAGAGAGAGAGAGAGAGAGAGAGATAGATAGATAGATAGATAGATAGATAGATAGATAGATTGCAGAAAGTAATATAGAAAAACTTCTATCTGATACCAGTATTAACCTGGATGTTTCCCAATCTGGATGAAAAGACTATGGACTTTGTATGTAATTGCAGAAAACTAACAATTTAAATAAAGTAGAATTTCATAACTATGTGTATACCATTCATGCATTAAAAAAAAAAGTAAATAAAAATATAGAATTTGTTAAAATTAAAGTGCTGCTCCTAAACTTAAATACTCAGAATAAAAGCTATCCCACCCCCTATTTTTTCCAGCTGCATTATGGGGTTGGAAGAGCAACAGGGAAGAAAAAAGACAACCGCAAAGTCTATCCAACTAAAAAGAAGAGAAGGAAACAAAGTGAACATTAAAGTAGTGGGCTACAGAAGAGAGGTTGTGGAAAGAAACCGAACTGGAACGAAGCTGTTAAATAAGTGTTCCCTATAACCATTTATTTGTAAATTTTTAAAAAATCTCATTTAATGCATTTAATCTTAACATATTTAGTCTCATACTATTTGTAAGGCAATTTTAATATATACTCTTTCTGAATTGAAGATCGTGACTCTTAATTATCAAATCAACAGAGTAGAACTGAGGTCCTCCTAAACATATTTTACCCAGAACAAGGCACATTAACATGCAGAAAATTCGGCTGCCAGACCTTGTGCTCCCACAAGCAAAATTCTTATTTATTTGATTTTTGTCCCACCTTTATTACTTTATAAGTAACTCAAGATGGTGGACAGTACATAATATTCCTTCTTCCTCCAATTTTCACCAGACATAACCAAGGGAGGTGGATTGGGCTGCGAGTCACTGGCCCAACATCAGCCAGTCAGCTTTCATGTTTTTTTCCTCTCAGTTCAACCTTCTGATATTCTAAAATTGCATGAATTTCTGTCCCATCATTAAGTCCTTACCAAGATTTAGTTTTAGTGAGTTAAGCTGCCTGGCAGAGAAGAAACTGAAAAATCCCTGTAGAGTCCCAATTGACTGATTGATTTTTTTTTTTTTTACAGTTTATGTGATACTCCAATCTGAAGATACTGAGAGGCTTATAAAATAGATTACACGTTATTCAGATCATGGTTGGAAGAACACTGAATATTGGTCTATATTTCAAATTTGGTATAAAATTGCTGGCAATCTTGGCTACCCCGTTCATTTTTATAAACTTACTTTCTGTTAAAGGTATTGAGATGATGACTCCATTTCCTGTTCCAACCCATAAACGATTGCAAGATACCATCAGAGCTGTGATTCTCACAAATGAAAACCCCAGTTTTCCTGTACCTGAAAAAAGTATGCAGCATTCATTAGAACAGAAAAAAAATAATCTTCAGAGATCTATGAAATGTTTATATCTAGCTCCTTGTTTTGTAAACAACAACAATAAACCAGCTTTGAAAACTCTTTAAATAACGAAGAATCTAAAACCCCTGTAGAGTCTAAAACCAATTACTCAGTTGCTATTTTGAAAACAGAAGAACTGCATTCACACAAAGGACAGACAGAGATCCAATACAATCTTCTACTGACTCTAGTTTTTTCTTCAACCTGCTGGTCCTAGCACAGAGATGGCTAACCTTTTGGGGCTCCTGTGCCAAAAATTGCATGTGTGCTTACATGCCAGAACCCAGAAGGCATTGCGTGCCCCCTGCCCCTACAATCCCTCCCCCCACTGCGTGCCCGCACAAATGGCTGTGTGTGCCACCTGTGGCACACATGCCATAAGTTCACCATCATGGTCCTAGCAGCAGCACCACCAATGCTCCTTCATGTATTTCCTGATCCTGTGAGTATCTTCCAGGGAACAGCACGAAGTGCAGCAAGAAATCAAATAAGGCAAGCTTGAATGTAGTTATACAGCTTAACCTTTCCCAACCTGCCCTGTTTCTGATCTGTTAGGACTATGCTGATTCAGAATATAAGAGTTACCAGTACTGTAACTGAATATTGTAGAGTAAACAGATGTTGCAATTGCTGGGATTACAATATAGTACATAATATATGTTGTGCATGTGCACACCTGTACATGCATGCATATACCTGAAAGTAGATATATACCACAGTTTTGCAATAAAGCTTTTTCTTTAATTCACTTGTAAATTTCTTTACATAGAAGTATAAAATGTATGTACAGTCTATACTGTTCATTTTTGAATAAAATTATATATATATTTCCTTTTCCAAGGTAAATGTCCAAATTTCCCTTTTCTCTATTTTTTCAATGAGAGTTTTCTTCATCTCAAAAAAATAAAGTTTTCTTTTATTTCTTGAGAGGTGATGCTGTTGTCAGTGTCCCGCCTAGTATTCTTTCTATATGGAAAATGTATCCATAATTTGGAGGGTACTTCTTAAAACATCTAAAACATTATCTACCCAAGCAATTTACTTCATCCAAAAGAAAAACAAGGCATGGGACTTACCTAGCATTTTGCTTACATAAGGCTCAATGTCAACATCTTGTAGGTGCTGGTAAGTGTGTGCATGGTAAAGCCGAAGGGTTGAATCTAAACGAATGGACACCCACACTCCATCTCCCACCCACGCAAGCTGTCTCACTTGGCTCTCCTTCCTTGGGTGTGCATCAAATGATTTCTAAGAGAAAATTATGGCTCAGTTATAGTTTTTAATGAAAACATTTTTTCCACACTCCTATTTACCCTTTAAAATACACCCAGGCGTCTAAGAGTCTTCATTAAATAATGACACATGAACACATACTTTTCCCCCTTTATCTCTCTTTATATTGTGAAAAGATTTTCAATGCAAGTCTTTTCATCTCTTGATTATTATCTATTGTTAGTTATCTTCTGAGTTCTGAAAATGCTATTTTTAAAATGCTCATGTTAATGTCTCATTTTGTTCTGTATGTTTGGCCTTCAGTGATATTTTCTCTGTACTATATATACTCATTTCCTTTTAAACTTCCCCTTTTCTATGTTAGTTCTCATTTGGTGTTCTTCTCTATGGAGATTCTTAGTCATCCAGGTCATCCCAAAGGTGCTTTTTCAAACAGCAACTGGACTTTCTTGCTTTCCTTTAAAGATGTTCACTTCTCATCCAAGAAACTTCTTCAGTGCTGACTGGATGGTGAGGAATAGAAGGATTTATATTCCTTGCATTCTTTTGGAACCACTGAGGCCACTTGGAGGTGACTTTAAGAAATCACTTGAGGACACAGATAAATCTCCAAGTGGCCTCAACGACTCTCTAAAAGAATGCAAATGACCAGTTGTTCGCAAAGAATATAAATCCTCCCATTCCCCACCATCCAGTCAGAACTGAAGAAGCTTCTTGGATGAGATGTGAAATGTCTTAAAAGAAAAACAAGAAAGTCCAGTTGCCTCTTGAAATCTCACCTTTGAGATTTGGTGCTCTCCTCTCTCCCTTTCATCATGATAAGATCAAGGGGCTTAGAACAGGTAAAGCTGACTGTTACAGGGAGGAGCAATGGAGCTTTGCTATCCTTAAAGCAGTAGGATCATAATCTGGATCTAACATATATTTCCAATTTCTATTAAATATCACTACTGGATCACTATTCTGTGTTCAAGACAGACCTAAAGTTGTGAATATGAGCAACATATATCAATGTGGAAGACACTGAAAAGCAGAGGAGAAAACCAGATTCCTACACCCAAAAACTTATATCTGATATTGGAGGAAAAAAGAAGCAAGAAACAAGGTATAAATGAGGAAATATTAATTGGTTATTTTCATTTCACACCTTTATGTTTTGCCCCATTACAAAACAGGCACTGTTATACTGTGCCAAAGGTTCCAGAGATGGGCTTCAAAAAGGAATATTAAAAAATATGCTCCCAAGCAGAAGTTCGTTTTAAAAAATTTAAATGAGTAGAAGGCTTCTGGATATTAAGCAGTAATAAAACTGAAGGTATGCAGCCTATGGAAAGGGTTGTATTAAGTTTTAAGGAGCAGATATAGAGAAGGAATTCTGGTACACCTGGAACAGTACACAAGCCATTGTAAACACTGAAGTAGGAACACTTTTCAGACTAAAAGACCTTTACTAAATAAGCTGCACAAATATTTATGAGGATAATTGGGGCCCCTAGATTCAAGCAATATAGTGGCTGTTTATACTGTCTGGTAGTGTTTTTCCTGCTTCTCTGACTTAAGTAGCAAAGAGAACAGACATCAATCCAGACTGAGGAAATATTTTGTTTTCACTTGCCTCTATTTTCATTGCTTTCGGCTGAACCACATATATTTTATTTCTATACCCACACCAGACTTTATCGTGCACCACAGTCATACATCGGATTGAATGATGAGGCCGGCCAAGATCTAAGAGATGGTAATTTGTCAAATCCCATTGTCCATCTATAAAAAAAAGAAACAATTAAGGAAGTCAGAAGTACTCATTTACAAAAATGTATATAAATATACATTATATACTCACATACTTGTAATTTTTAATACTTTTAAATGCAACTGTATTTTAAAATCACAGAATTGGTGAATTAAATGACGGCCAACAGCTATCGTATTACATCTCACCACCACCACCACCCCCATACATACTTTAAAGGTAGTTTCCATTCTCATGGCTTTCCAGAAGCCATAACACTCATTTTAAAAAAAATGCTCTTCTGGAAGACTTCGGAAATTGGACCTATATCGAACTCACAGGTTCAAGAATGTTACATCAATTATAATTTTTTAAACTGCATTTGTTTTGTGTTTTATTGTATGGGATATTGGTAACTGTTGTTTTTTTTATATACCACTTAGAGCCACCATGAATGAATTGCTTTATAAACTGTATTCATAAATAAATATGCAATGAATGAAGTACTGAGTGAAACATTATTGGTAATAGTGCTTTAAATTACAAATTGAACAGATCATCTCTGAAAATACACAAGGTTTCTAGTGCTTTCATCTTTCAGAATCTGATTAATAGTGCAAAATGCATGATAGTCTAATATATTGGAATAAAGCACTTACCAACTCCTCTATGAAATATTGCTAAGGTTCCATCAGCTAGTGCAACTAGTACTATTCCTTTTACATGTCTAAGTAAAAGAAAGGGATATAAGTTATATTTACTACAGTTAACAGCAGTAGACTGTTCATAAATTCTATTCAGCTTGCATTTACACACTCAAATACAGCCAAGTTTCTTCTCCCTTAAACTGTAGAAGACCCATAAGGCATGCCATCTGTAAAAGAGTGGGGGAGGAATCTCTCTATAAAAATCATATCAACAACTAGCTAACATACTGAATCAAATGTACTTAAAGGGCCTTCAGTTTTTAAAGTATTTTTATTGGTCAAACATATGAGAAATTTGATCCAGTATTTCAAAGTGAGAATGTACTGAAAACTTTTCATGTTCTACATTTTACACTCTTGGCCTCCCAGAAGGGCATAAGGGCACTTAGGGCTCTGGTGCTAAAGCCCAAGGCCCCAACAGGGGGGCATTATGTTGGGAATGGCTGAGGAGATAAGAGATGATTCTCACCCCCAGGTTGTCCATCATCTTGGGTCTTAACTTTTAATCTTTTTATTCTTATTTTGATTGCTTTTTATTTTAAGTTGCTCAGAGTTGCTGTATTAGTGAAATAAGTGGTATAGACATTTAATAAATAAATAAACAAACAGTGGGCAACTGTGGCAGTTAACTAATATTGATAGAAGGGGTAAACTTTAGAGACAAGGAAATGAGCTGAATGAAAGCAAGCTTGTTGTGTACATAAAAAGTGCACATAACCAGGTGTTTATATGAGTGCAGTCCCATCAAAATATGCAGCTTTTACAGCAGAACATTTGCTCAACCAGGAAGACGACTTAAATAAGCCTAAAATGTCTATGTCCAGTGTAGGATCACTCAGCATAGAGGGAGCATTGAATCTCTCACATCATCATCTCAGAAAATATAGAGTATTTTTAAAACTTTCTCTAATAGATATTCTCTCCCAACAATTAAATATATCCAGGATTGATCCTTATTTTTGACCAGGCCGGCTTGGGCTGATTTTAGTTTTGGGGTGTTTTGTTTTTATTAAATTTTAGGGTTTTAGAATATGGTTTTAAATTTGTTTACAGCCAGGGTTGGGTTTAATTTAGTTTTATTGTTTCACATATTTATTGTTTTAATCTGTACGGCTGTGCACCGCTCCGAGTCCTTCGGGAGAGGAGCGGTATATAAATAAATATTTATTATTATTATTATTATTATTATTATTATTATATTCATGATCAAAAGCACACCTCTTTGTCACTTATTACCACCTCAGTATTCATTTTCTCAAAAATAAAAATGTAAGCTCTTAAACCAAAATGCATATTTTAAAAGTAATTTTCACTCCACATGAATTAATTTTATATTAGGGAAGTGCAAATTAATTTGTAACTACTTACACTATACTGAGTATTGAATCTTTAAGTTTAATTGCATGAACACATTTTCTCCACTGAGCCACTGAAGAATGAACATATAAACTGCAACAATAAAATTAAAATAAGTTAGAAATTCAATATCTTGACACTCATGTTAACATTGAAGAACAGCAGTATCAGTGGTAGTTTTTAAAAAAATTACAACAGTAGAAGACAGGCTATAAGTTGACTTAAACATTATCTACAGAAATGTTTCTCAACTTTGGCAACTTTAAAACATGTGGACCTTAACTCCCAGAATTCTCTAGCCAGTATGGTTCAAATATGGAGTCTCTAGTTGTCTTGGGGCTGCAGGGGTAAGTTTGTCTAAAAACTGTTTACAGGACCCAAAGCTTTCATTTTGCTGATGATGCATATCAATTCAATACAACCAAAGCAGTGATGAACATAATAGGAGCACCATCTACCTAATCCATAGTTCAACCAGACTGTATACTGTGTAAGTGTGTCCCTATTCTGTCCAATGCAATTGGTTTAGTCCCTAATCAGGAAAGACTGCATTGTTCTTTTTTCTTTTTAGGTCTAGAATTCATATTTCCTCAGGCACACTTTTTCCAGCCATGACTCAAAAGCAAAGGAAAGAAGAAAGTAAGACATGTTTATTTTACAAAGTGGAAAAATTGTTAAAATTTATGTGTTAAAGGACAGAAAGAAGCTAGCTCTGTTCTGAGCAAAAAACAGGGAAGGACTTGGGATGAACAACACATCTATCACTTAAATACAGTATACATGATTTGTAACTTTCCTAGTTGATGACAGGAGGGGATGGGCTTTCTCCTTCTGCCTTCACATCAGTGCACCGGGGTATTCTGTGTTTTCTTTTCTTTCCTCAATAAGAACCATAGCATAAATAGTAACACTTATCTAAATCTCATTTCCAGGCATCAGCTTTAATTAACTGAATCTCACATCATAAGCAGGCCAATGAATGACTAGGGATAAGCTCCAATTAGTAACCATTAACTGAAAATCTCCTCTGGAATTAGAATTTGTAACAAATAGTTAAAAAAATAGGTATTTAGCAATGGTACAAAACTTCAAATTCAAGAGAGAAAACTGTTTTGAGCTTCCCAAATTGTCCAGAATCATCAATTTCAAAATCAAACTCTGCGCAACATCAACCTTTAGTATTCTTACTCCAAAAATATCACTATTAACAAAGTACAAAACAAGGCTTACCATCCGTTCTGTGCTCCCAGCCACATAGTAGGTAAAAGACTACTCATTTTTTGCGCTTCTTCCCTCACAAGATCCTGCTCATTTGGTAATTCAGCAACATCTTTAAACAACTCAGACTCACTGCTGAAAAGGGAAGAAAAAGTCAAAAAGATAAAAAGCATGAAAAAAGATTCCTGGAATCTGAAACAATTCTACAGCATATTAAGTGTTTGTGTTTTGAGGTTATTAACTTTGTGGAGAGGTATAAGAATTCTTATAACTACCATCTGATGCAATATTTTTAACAGTTTTTCTGAAAATTTTCATTTCAGAATGTTTGCAGCATAAATGTTTTTAAACTGTGGTCTTACAGTTATTTCCTCTATCACCAGAAAATGGCTACATTAGCCAAACTATGCTAAAGAGAGTTGACAACAAATCAAATACAGCTTTCAGTCCTAAAATCATAGAACTGTCACCAACAGTTTATATTTATTTCATCATCTTTTTGAATAAATGCAATCTCTAGTGTAGAAAGAGGATACCAGGAAGTGAACTCCAGTTTGCTATTTTCCTAGTTCAAAATGCCCTCTTTCCCAAACTACCAATTATTCAACATCCTACAAAAGAGTAAGTTGTTGCCATGAAGGATTATGCAGGGGGCAAGGAACAATACGAAAACAATATGTTTTTCTGACTATCCTAACATCTTTGAGCTGGGCTTTAGTGCAGTAATAACACTGGTTGTTCTGACAATCTACTGATGGAGCATAACAAGAAAAATATATCCTTACATGTGTGCCTTGGTCTTTTTTTCTTTCTTTTATGTCATTGATCATAATATCTTTAGAGGGCTGAAAATTAGTAGCTCAGTTCTGAAAACAGGTTTCAGTCATGGTACTGGGGAAGTCGCCTTCTTTCCCCCCATGATATTCTACAACCGTATGAACATGCTGGAAGCAATCACCCGAAGGGAATGACTGAGTGCCATCTTTATCTAGAGAACAGGCAGGTCTAGTGAAACTCTTGCACACACATTCCTGCTTGGACTGAACTGTGCCTGGCTAGAAAACCCAAGGGTCTGGACTGGGTAAGGGTTCTCAATCAGAAAGAAAGGACTCTTCCTGTTCTTCATGGAGTTGTTTTTCTCTACCCTTTGGGATGTTCTTTGTTCCTCTACTGTACAACTCAGCTCAGCACAATTTGGAATTCAAAATCGAGATTTCCCATATTACAAATGTTGCCAGGTTTTCAGAACTATTAAATAGCTTTCATATGATTTTAAAACTTTCCAACAGATGTTTTAAAAAGAATGGTTATTGTCTGTCCAATAATGGAAATGCAACTTTGGCGGTACACTAATAAATAAGCTTTGGTCATATCCAATGGCAGTCTCCTTTTCCTAGGTATTATTACCATGATGAACCAGGTTCTTGAGAGGAAGGTAATGCTTAAAACAATTACTGTGCTGTTAAACTATATACCTCCTTGTTATTTTATAGTATTAACATAAATGAAAGATTAGAAAATATCATTCTACAGGATCAAGATTTAATTTGATAAATTTGTAGCAATTTGTTGTTTAAAAGTATGCATCAATTTGTATGAAAATGTAATTAGTATTTTAGTACTGTTAGAAAAAGGCATGTTTTATATAGCTATTTTTAATTTTTTAAAAACCATGTCAGTTTATTACATTTTTTATTTATTTTTTGTTTTGTTTGAATTGCTCAATCTACATTCACAAGTTTTGCATTTTATTTCTACCCTTATTTATTGGGTTTATAAAATCACTAAAACATATATTGAAAGCCAGCCAATAATTGCATATTTCCAGCTACTGTAGGTGATACAGTAATTATGTCCTTTCTGGGAGACCCAAACTAGTTAGAACTGACCACCTCCTACTCAGATTATTGTAGCATATTCAATATGGGACAAGCAGAAAACAACAGCTAGGCTTCTATCAAAAGCTTAACACACACCAATTGTAGCCAAAGTACTCTAGTCCCCATTAGATACCTGAGTTAAATTCACAGTGCTTATTATTACATATAAAAAATAAAAAGCTTGGGCTCTGCTTATTTGAAATGGCTTTCCTCATATGCAGTTTTCTAGAAGCTATGTTGTTTGGGCACTTTATGTGAAGACCTAGTTCTCTGAAGAATGCTTGAGTGCTGGAAAAGACAGAAGGAAAGAGAAGACAGCAGCTAGCAGCATGGTGGATAGACTTAATTACAGTAACAATAAGTGCACCATTAGAAGACCCGGAAGACTTGGAAGAACAAGTTAGGGTCAGATCATCATAAAATCTATCTCTGAAGTTGCTAAGAACTGATAGTAACTGACACATAATCAGTCAATGATCTTTAATCAGAAGTCATATTCTGCACAGTGTCTCACCAGGTGGAGACCTAGCTTAACTGAACTACTAGGACCAGAGCATTCTCAGTGGTAGCCCTGGCTTTGTGGAATTTCCTCTTTCTGTTTCATCTGTTTTAATGAATATTTTGAAACAAACATGAAAGGAGCTGTTAATGATTTACAAATTACATCGTGAGTATGCAATCTAATGCATACATTAGAACATGGGTGTCAAACTCGCGGCATCACTTTGCTGTCACATGATGTTTCGCGACATTTTGCTCATTCGCAGAGCTGGAGTGGGTCTGGCCTGTGTGTGACACATCCTGCCTGCAGGCCGCCAGTTTGATAACCCTGAATTAGAACCACATACCAATTTGTCTCAGTGTTATGCCATATTAAATTTGAAGATATATATGAATTTTTCACTGTAGGATTTCTACTAATTTAATAATATTGGAATATTTTCATAAAGGATCAGCATATCATTTTACTTAATGCACCATTACAGAAATGGAAATTTTGGCTGACCAGCTTTTCTTTGGATACTGATTACTTTAAGACTCTTTAAGCATGAAACACTGAGCCTGAATTCCTAAAATACTTGAACTGGGCATACCACAAAAGGTTTTTTTTTAAGTGGGTGAAAAGGTCAGTAATTGAATTACTCAATCCCTCCCTCTCCAATATAGTCAATTTCCTCTAATGTTCTTAGGTAGGGCAAAAGAGCAACTTCCCAGCAAGTGTTTAGAACCTGCTAGCAGAGATTTATTTATTTATTTTTATTTGATTTGTCAATCACTTACAAGATAATAGGTATAAGGATAAACATAATTATGAATACATGGATACATATAAGAAAAATAAAAGAAACAATAGGACAGGGACGGTAGGAACTTTGGTGCACTTATGCATGCCCCCTATAGACCTCTTAGGAAATGGGTGAGGTCAATAATAGAAAGTCTAAGGTTAAAGTTTTTGGGGTTTGGGGAAGAAACTAAAGAGTCAGGTAAAGTATTCCAGACATTGACCACTCTGTTGCTGAAGTCGTATTTCCTGCAATCAAGTTTGGTGCGATTAACCTTGAGTTTGTATCTATTATATACAATAATAAAGGTGTATAGAGAAAAGTCCACATACAACAGAAGAAATAGTGAATGAAGGCAAATTACAATTCCAGGAATTTACAGATATTAAGAAAACCATTTTCCAAGTCAGAGCCACTGTATAAATGGTCTGAATGTGTCAACGATCAAGGATTTTAAGAACACGTGTAACTTTCATAAGAGTAATTGATATATGAAGACTTCAGTAGAAAGGCATGTGAAAGAATAGCTTGATGTGGGAGAGTGTGGATAAAGACCATCTTTCAGCCTCTGCTAAAACTTGTGGCAATATTGAGAATTTCCATTTTAATGTATTCAATTGTGGGCACTGATCCAATCCAGATTGAAGAAAGATAAGCACCTGAGGAACCAAGATGCAGAGGGACCAAATCCTCTTTGTCCTGCTCCAAACACAAAAGGAACATTTGTCAAATTAACGTATATAGACTTGTAGACATTCCAGGAAGAAAACAATAACCTCTAAGATGACTACTGGCATAATCAACTGGTATAATTCTGGATGAAGCATGGCTCCGTCAATCACTGGTAGAGGAAGAATCTGGAAGAATCTTGAGACGTTTTATCTTCTATGGGAATTGAGGATGACTCGATTATCCCAAAAGACACTGTATGGTATTTCAAGTCTGTCCTGCTACTATCAAAAATTATGGGGTAAATGAGAAGATCAGCCATCTAGACTTTGGAAAACTCGTACTACAGACTCAGTGTCATCAGAAAACTCTAAGGGGAAAAGGAAGTTGACCTCTCTGGAGACACTGGTGATCAGAAAGAATAGAATTAAGTTCCTGTGACAACTTGTGTACCAGACTAGGGGATTGCTGTCTTCTCTACAGTTAAGGCTAGAAACAAAGACAGTCCAGGTTACCAAAGTTAGGGAGAATAGTATCACAAGCTAGATATCTTCCTCCATTGAATAAAACAAGCATGCTAAAATGTACCATGCACTTGGTTCTACTGATTCTTCCCATTGGAAGGAACAGTAGAACTAGGAAGGCTTATCTCATGCTAATTGAAATCTCTCCTTGCCATTACAATATAAGTCAAGAATTAGAACTCATGAACAAATCATGACTTCAGATTCCAATTTGTTAGGAAAAGAAAATGGTTGGTATCCTAATACATGAATAACATTAAAGAAAAAATGGACAGCAAGAAGGAATTTAAACAAATACATACCAGCATTCATATAAAGCAAGTATTTCAACTTGCTACTTTTGTTCTGACTCTGAATAACAAAAGCTTCTCTCTTTGCAAAATGATGTGTTAAGTATTCAAATAATCAATTCATATGTGTGTGGTATGTTTATATTATTTCATTTGTATTTATTTTATTTTTATTGTTTTGTATTGTGAGCAGCACAATATTATTTGTTAACATGGTGTCATATACTAAATAAATAAATAATATTGGAAGTTATTTATATGTTAATGGCATGCTTACCTATGCCATTTAAAATCTGAGTGCTGCAACTCCATGAATCACAGAATAATTTTCTTATTTCCTTACTTACTTGGGCTTAAATGTCACTGTTATTCATGGAGTAGCTTACAAAACCCTATCTAGTAAGAGAATCTCGAAGAGTACATTAAAATGGCAAAAGAAAAAATAAGGCCAAGCAACAAATTACAAGTGCAGTGAACTTTATGCCAAGGAATACACATATACCAATGCATACTAAAGCAGGGGACTTCCTTTTTCCCAATAATGTTTCAATCCAAACTCTTTGGAACAGTTAGCGTTTAATAACTTTCTGAAATTTAACAGGGAAGAATATAATCCAATCAAGGAATAGAGTGGGAATCCAGTTCCAAAGAATTGAGATTGAAAAAGCTTGTCCTGCTTGCCCCACCACCAATTCATGCAGATGACATTTTCTTGAAGAGATCCAAAGGCAGACCACTCTTCCAGATTGTATTGGGTGGGGAGAAACCATCCAATAAGTATTTCCATCAATTGCTTCATACTGCTCGCACAAAATAGGCATACCTAGACTGGAATGCTGGAGAGCTTTCCACAGGATCTTGGACTCCCAAAGGATCTGTGAAGACATGCTCTGTGTAAACGCCACTTTGCGCAATATCTGCTACTTCTTCTCCCAAGCCAGCACTGACTTCTGTTGCTTCTGTTGCTTCCTCTGCTGTCTGAATATGCTCGTCTACTGCATCATTTGCAGCTGTAACATCTGAGTAAATTTTTCAATTATAGGTGAATTTGAATGATCATTCAGCTCTCTGCTGTTATGAAGCATGCACTACTTTAAGTATATTAATTAGTAATTTCTTTTTAGTTCCTTCAAACATTCCCTTCTGTTTTCTCCACTAAGAAGCTGTACTTAAATTAAGATACAGGAAGCATGATAGTGAGGAGATACGTGAGGAATTCACCCATCTTATTTATTTGCTATATAACATCATTGTATACATTCTCGATCCCTGCCCTCAAAGTAACATATTGCACCCATAAACTGAAATAGATTAAAAACATGACACGATCTACTCCAAGAGATTATTCCATATTTAGACTCTTCCCAACTGTAGCCTCCTTTGTGAACTTAGCAGTGAACATAGAATTATTTCATCATTATATACAACCTTTTTAATTTTCCACTTCACTGGTGGCTGCCCTTATTTTTTAATTTGATTTATACGCCCTATTCTATTCAAGCAAATAGTGAAGGCAGCTTACTTATTAATAGAATCCACTTTTTCCTTCCAAGCTGAACCACACTAAAAGACAGTGATAATTAGTCCTAACATAATTCATCCAGAAACAAAGGGCAAGCTACTTACTACCTTAGTACAAAGGCTTTTTGGAAGGCAATATTTAATACGATTAGGTATTATTTTGTGAAAGTACTTTTATGTGCACTCTCATCCCCGTCTTTCCTTTCTCCACCCAACCAGAAATCAGAAATTATTAAAACTAACCACTGATTATTGTTGTCTTTAAAATTAAAAACAATTATTTTGGGAAATAAGACAACTTTAAATTATTATTTAGGAATCAGGCTTTTTTTCCCGAAAAGAATTATTCAATTAATGGTAACTTTGGGTGTTGCAATAAAACTCAAGTCCTATTCAGTCACAGACTTCTTGAAATATTAAAAGAAGCATGGATAAATGTTTTTATCCCACTCACAAATTTGAACTGCTTTTCCCATATTCACTGAAGTTAGCATAATTTCTGAAATACAGAACTTTCCTATCTACAGCTCCCAGTATAAAGCCAGGCTAAGGTTACTTGAAAACAGGAATGAAAATTTTGCTTTGTCTTTTTACTGTTGCAGGAGTACCAAGTCCAAGGCTTAACAATAAATGCTTATATCAGCATCAGTATACAGGTAGTCTTTGACCTTAACAGTTCGTTCAGGGACCGTTCAAAGTTACAATGACACTGAAAAAAGTGACTTATGACTATTTTTCACACTTAGGACCATTGCAGCGTCCCCATGGTCACATGTTCAAAATCCAGACACTTGGCAACTGGCTCATACGTATGAGTATTGCAATGTCCCAGGTCAATTTTTGTGACCTTCTTGCAAGCAAAGTCAATGGGGAAGCCACTTAACAACTGTGTTACTAACTTAACAACTGCACTGGTTCACTTGACAACCTGTGGCAAGAAAGATCGTAAAATGGGGCAAAACTCATTTAACAAATGTTTCATTTAGCATCAGAAACCTTGGGCTCAATTGTGGTCATAAGTCGAGGACTACCTGTATATCAGAATGATATCTAATATAATGGTAAGTAAAGAGGACATATGGAAATGATACTGTCCTCTCCATCCCAATCTCTGCTTGTAGACTAAAATGTAACTGGCTTGTACGATTAACGTGTTGTGATATTAATGTAAATGCATCTTAGAATATTATAAAACAGTATCCGTTCCTGCATTTTCTAAAAGAATGAGTTTCTCCCCTTCAGCTAGAAATCCCAGGGCCAGTTGTCTTGTGGAATGAATATAATGCTAAACAATATTGTATTTGTTTTCTTAGTTGCAGTAAGCTATGTTTTAGAAGCTGAATAGGAAGAGACCTCCTATTTGACTAGCAGTGTTGTCAGTTTGATTGGGAAATCGAAACTAAAATCCTGGACAATGACAACTACTTCATATTGTTGCTGAGAACACTACATCAATATACCTACAAGTTGGTAGGAGCTTAACACCCAACATAAAGGAGAGTTAACCTCTTTTTCACTGAATTTTTTATACCTGGCTGTTTGTTTATCTCAGGCGAAGCAGCATTGGCACTGTGGGTAGCAGCAGAACTTGTAACGCCTTCAGCTGTACATCCAACTACTGTGATTCCTCCTAACAGACTCTCTGCTTCTGCTGAACTATTGCTATTTATGCTGCCACTCAAGGATGACTTATCCACTACCCCCGAATCTGGTTCCTGTGACCCTTCTTCTCCTGTAGGGTAGTCAGTCTCTCGAGCCCCTGAAAGAAAATGTTACATTTGTCAGGTTGATTATCATTATCATCCAACAGAAGGAAATACATGTAGCTCAGGGTTGAACTGTGGAGTCCTAGATATTCTCTGAGATATAAACCACATTTACAAGCCATCCAAAAGAAGAACAAAGCTAAGAAACAAACCAGACTGTAACATATTCTTTCCAGCAGCCAACACCAGATAAACACGGATTAATACCAGACAAATAATCAAGCAGAAAACAATACTCTAATCAAGAAAATTACTAAAGAGAAAATGACACTCCAACCAATACTGGTAAGCTATATAAACAGGGTGCAAACCCCACATTCATTAGCACTGTCTAGGCTACCTACTCAAGTAATAAACATCTATGGACAACAATCCCAGAGAACACCTAGAATTCTATGATGGAAAATATTTGTAGCTCAGCATTGAAATGAGGGGTTTTTGGCTGTTTTCTTGCAGACTAGCATTGATGATATTATCTAGTTTGAGTAATGAAACATCTGCACCAGAATTCTCTATGCAAATCCCTACAAGTTTTAATATTTGAACTACTAAACAAAGTTTATCAGAATCTAGAATAAACAACTTCTCCAACGAGAAATACTCAAGAAGAGGCCTGGGCATTAAGAAAAAATAATAGTTAATGTACTAATATGAAATGTACAAACCACCTTATTTAATCTGCAAAATATAGAGGATCCACCTTGATCTAGAATAAAAGAAAAACCAGAAGGATCCTCTATAATCTCACATAAAGTTTACTCAAACTACGCTTCTATATAGAAAGATCATTGGGAATAAATCATAAAAGCAAAGTTTTATGTGCTAAATTAAAATGAAAACATAGTTATGATGGCATCAGTTTTCATGGACTGCTTTACATGGAATCTCTTGGTTGCAAGTCTCCAATCAATAAGCCCTTTCAGTTTCAAAACAGAAGAGTTTACATTGGATATTTCACAAAATTGTGAAAAACAGAATAGGAAGAGAATGGGATCCAAGAATAATCTGATATGGGGCCAGAAGAAAAAAATAAAACTGATTGTCACCTACAGCTCCAAGTTAAACCAATCAAACATCTGTCCACTGCTCAACTAGGGCAATGACATTTTCTTCTAACAGGGTTTTAGTGATAAATTGTTGTCTTAAGTTAAAACAGCTGTTTAACAGGAAGAGATTCTACCAGTTAGACACGGAAACAAATGTAGTAAATTCAACCATTTTTCTATATTTATTTGACCAAAACTAGTCTAGTATCTAATAATAATGTCCACAATTTTAGGGATTCATCTACCTGTGCTCATCCAATAGCAATAAAGACACGATCCTACATATTTACAAACTGTTCTAAAACCCTTCACATTCTCAAGACTCTATATATTCTTGGTTTTATAGTGACACTTGTTTATTTATTTCAATTTTATATGCCCAACTATCTCAATATTGTGAACTCTGGCCAGCTAACAATAACTTTTTAAAAATCCAACCAAATAACAATAAATACATAACCAGCAGGAAGGATAAGGCAGCTTTACTTGGAATAGCTTACTCCTGCAACAATATCTATAACACCATTAAACAATCACATCTGCCTATCCTGGGACCTTGAGAAAGACTTGATAGACGGGCAAAAATGCCAAATCCAGTCTTAACATTTGGCAGACTGTGCAACGAATCATATCTTCCATATACAAACACATGATCAGCAGCAAGGATGAAACTATACAGCTATAAACACACAGCCCAACTCATATATCAACATAACCATCATCTCTGGACTATCTTCAGGGTCCCACCAGATGACACTATATTCTCATAGATGGGGCTCACAGCTTGTCTCTCCTGCCAGATCTGATGGGAAAAGTAGATAAACTGGAGGAGAAATGGTCCCCCGAACAATTTGACCTGATGTCATGAAGGGCTTTATAAATAATACCAGTAGCCTGAAGTATACTGGCAACCAATACAGATTAGGGGGCAGAAGTATAACATGGTCTGATCAAGGAAAATACAAAACTGCCTACACTTCTGCATTTTTATTATTTAATTATTAATTTGACACTACATATTTTAATCATTTCACCAAAGTAAATTGACTACAATCAACTACGGTACTTTGATTGATGCAGCTATTTCAAAGCTGTTTTAAGTTTTAGAATATTAAAATATTTTAATTAATTGACTTTGAAAGGCCACTGCTTATAATTCCACAATTCATACAAACTCCTCACTGCTTACAATTTTACTCCTTTCCCATCACAAATATCAACAATGTATATGTACTCCTATCTCAGAATGAACCGCTACTCACCAGATAAGTAGCATAAATAAATGAAATACCAAATAAAGCTATTGGTTTTTAGAAATAACTTGTGGTTTTACCAGAACTCAAGTCTTAGAAATACAGTATTCAGAATAGAATTTGTGTTTATAAAATCTCAAGATTTTTCAAATAGTTTTTACACATATTTCCTGAGCCACAACAGAAACGGTTGGCTTCTTTAACAGAATGGGCGTTGGTAAATTTACCTGTGAAGGCTCTTTCTATCTATGCTGCGAGAGAACCCAGGATTGTGTAAACTGCTTCCTATGATGTCATTAAGCTGGGTCTGTACTAGTATATAAAAGCCAGCCCCCGGAAGAAACCCCAGCTTTGGTGAAGATACTTGACAGACTGAGAAGTGTCTCTGAAAGCAAACCTCTAATACCATATAAGCCTTACCATCTCCGGACGAACCAAGGGAGGGGCTGGGCTCTCTCGCAGCATAGATAGAAAGGGCATTCACAGGTAAATTTACCAACGTCCATTCTCCTCCATGCTGCATTGAGAGCCCAGGATTGGGACATACCAAAGTTTGTATGTCCTCGGGCGGGTCCTCGTCCGGCCAATCACTCCGATGGTGGAACCACTTGCTGAAGAATCCGTCTGCTGAAGGCTGCCGTCGTCGAGGCAAAAGAGTCCAGCTGGTAATGCCTGATGAAGGGAGACGGGGAGGTCCACTGTAGCGGCCCTGCAAATCTCTTCGAAAGACACCTGAGTAGTTCAGGCGGCTGAAGGTGGCCGCACTTCTAATAGAGTGCGCCGTTAGACTCCGTGGAACCGGGAGAGATACTGCCTTATAGGCCTGTGTGATACACGCCCTGACTCACCTGCTAATAGTAGGGGAAGAGGCCTTATTCTCCAAATGGGAAAAGGAAAAGGAAACAAACATGGCTTTTGACCATCTAAAAGGGGACGTGCGCTTGATGTAGATTCTAAGGGCCCTTTGAATGTTTAGAGAGTGCCACTTGCACTCTAAGTCATGGCTTGGGGCAGGACAGAAGTCAGGCAAGACAATGTCCTGGGATCTGTGGAATAAGGTGTTAACTTTTGAGAGAAAGGAGGGATCCAAACGGAGAACTACCCTATCCTCGTGAAAGGTGCAGAGATCCTGCCTGATGAATAGGGCAGCTATTTCCGATACCCTCCTGGCCAAAGTGATAGAAACTAGGAACACTACTTTAAAAGTTAGGAATTGGAGAGAGACAGTTCTGAGGGGCTCAAAGGGGGACTTCGTAAGGGCTTCAAGGACCAGGTGTAGGTCCCATGAAGGATACCTGTGCACTATAGGGGGGCGAAGGTTAGAAGCCCCTTTTAAAAACCTCTTGACAGAGGGATGGATGATGGGTCAGGGAAGGGAATGAGTCCCATGAAAGGACCGAGGAGAGAGCCGCAACCTGGCGACCTAAGGTATTGGGGGCCAAACCTTTCTCTAAACTATCCTGAAAGAACCTAAGAACCTTGGCCAACTGGGCAGAAGTGGGAGAGAGACCTTCCTTGAGACACCAGTGACTGTGAGAAAACCTTCCAAGTGGCATCATAGATGCGACTTGTGGAAGGTTTGCGAGAAGCCTGGATGGTGAGGATAACCTTCTCTGGAAGATTAGCCTCCCTTAGCCGCAGCCACTCAAGCGCCACATGGTCAGCTTGAGCCACTGGGGCTCTGGATGGATCAGGGCTCCTTGGTGCAGGGAGATCAAGTGGGCTGGTATCCTCTAAGGTGGAGCCACCGACAGGTTGACTAGGTCCGCAAACCAGTTTCTGGCTTCCGTGGCCAATATGATGTCAGGAGAATTAGCTCCGCTCGTTCCTCCAACAGCTTCCGTATGAGTGCCAGAATGATGGGAAAATGGGGAAATGCGTAGAGGAGACCTGTGGGCCATCTGCACCAAAGAGCATTGGTCTCCTCTGCTCCCTGGCAAGGAAACCTGGTGAAGAATCTGTTGACTTGGGTGTTTTGAGGAGTGGAAGAGATCCACCTCCGGAGATCCGAATCTGAGGGAGAGATCCTTGAAAAGGGAATGGAGAATGGACCATTCCGCCTCATCGACTGAACTCCTGCTCAGCCGGTCAGCTTGGGAGTTGTCGACTCCGGAGATGTGATCTGCTGAGATCGACAGCAAGTGTCACTCTGCCCATAACCCCAAACGTTCCGCCTCCCTCATGAGGGCCCTGGATCTCGTCCCCCCATTAGTTGATGTAGGCCTTTGCAGCCATGTTGTCCATCAACACGAGAACATGGGAGCCAGTTACCGATGTTCTGAACTGCTCGAGAGCCAGAAGGATAGCCCTGAGTTCTAACCAGTTTATGGGACGGGTGCTGTCTGACCTGGACCAAATCCCTTGTGCTATCTGGCCCTCCATATGGGAGCCCCAACCCAGGAGGCTGGCATCTGTAGTGACAACCAACCTGTCTGGTTCCCTGAAGTGAAGCCCCTTCCAAAGGGACGGGGAGATCCACCAATTGACGGACCTTCGGGCTTGAGGGGAGAGAAAGACCCTGATCGAGGAGTGACTGGTTCCTGCTCGTTGAAAGGGGAGCAGGAACCATTGGAGCGGACGAGAGTGAAGCCTCGCCCATGGGACGATGCCAATGCAGGAGACCATCTTCTCCAGGAGCTTGGACAGCAGAGACAGGGGAACAGTCTGTTGTTGCTGGATCTGACTGATGATCTCTGCAAGGCTTTTCCCACGGTCTAGAGATAGGAAAACCTGACCCAAAGTTGTATCGATGACTGCTCCCAAGTGGAGCAACCTGGTTGTGGGAGAAAGATGGCTCTTCTTGATGTTGATTGAAAAGCCGTGACTTTGGAGGCAGGCTAGGGTAATCTGTAGGTCCCGATGGGCAGAGTGGAGATTGGAGGACAGGATCAGCATGTCGTCCAAGTAGCATTAGATCCTCACTGGAACAGAATGCAGCGAAGCTACCAATGCTGCAAGAACTTTTGTGAAGACCCTTGGAGCCGATGAGAGGCCAAGTGGAAGCGCCTGGTACTGGTAGTGGGCCTTCTGGTAACAGAAACGGAGAAACTGGCGATGATGGGGCCAGATGGGAATGTGGAGGTAAGCCTCTTTGAGATCAATGGAAGAGAGGAGTCGCCCTCCCGAACGCTCTCTAAAATAGAATGCAGAGTCTGCATTTTGAAATGCCTGTATTTGATGAATTTATTGAAAAATTTGAGATCCAGGATGGCACGCCACCCCCGATGCTTTGGAAACAACAGAAAGCCTAGAATAAAACCCCTGACCCTGGTGGAGCGCAGGGACTGGTTGGATAGCCCTTATGTCAAGTAGGTGTTGGATGGCTCAATTCATAAGGGCTCTTTTTGACCCATCCTGTGAGAGGGGACAAATTAGAAATTTTTCTGGGGGTGACGATAGGAATTCCAATTTTAGCCCTGACTGAACTGTGTTGAGCACCCAGGTATCCGTCGTTGACTCCTCCTATTTGGAGGCAAAGAAAGCTAGCCGACCTCCGATGGGTGGGGAGAACGAGGACTTACTCAGAGCGATGGAAGGAACGATCCCCTCCCCCTCGAAAGGGCCGTTTACCCGCAGAAGATTGTTGTCTGCCAGGGGCTTCTGGGCATTGGTCTTGTTGTTAGGAATACGCCCTATGAGGCCGAGCAAAGCAGGAGGTGTTCTCAGCCCGAAAAGCAGGAGGGTGATAAGGAACTGGGCGATAGTCCGCTTTCTTCCCCGAAGAGGAAAGAATTTTCTGCTTATCTCTGGTCTCCACAAGATAAGGCTCCAGAGCGTCGCCGAAGAGCTTGTCTCCTGTGCAGGGGACAGAAGCCAGCTTCCATTTGCAGCGTGACTCTGCTTGCCAACTTCGGAGCCACAGAAGCCTCCTTGCTGCCACCGAAGCAGCCATGGCTTTTGATGCAAACTTGGCATAATTGAGGGTGGCAACCGCAGTGAATTCCGCCGCTATGATCTTGTTGAGATCTTGGTGGGACCTAAGATCAGAGGCAGGCCACCGGTCCTGCAGTTGATGCAGCCATTGTAGAGATGCCCTTGTAAAAAAAGATGCAGCGGTAGAAGCCCTGACAGCCCAAGCAGCTACTTAGTGGTTGCGTTTGAGGGTCTGTTCAGAACGCTTATCTTCTGCTTTAAGTACATCTTCTGGCTCAGTGGGAGTGCCAGAAGACAAAAATGATGCCACCACTGCGGTGTCTACTGAGGGCACTGCAAGGGCATTGGATAGAGATGAGCTGACATTGTAGAAGCGCTTGTCCAGGGATGATGGGCGTGGACCTGCTGAAGGGGAAGTGCACTGCTTCTTGACCAAGTCAAGGAACAAGATGGGAGAAGGCAAAACTTCTGTGTAAACCACTAGCTTGGAGAAGAGGGAGTCTCCTTGCCTGGAAGGTTCCCCTTGGGGATCTGGGGCTGCTTCCTCCGGGGACAGCTTAGCAGTTACGAGGGCCTTGCTAAGCAAGGGTTTGAAGAGGGCTGGTCTGAAAACCAATGCTGAGGAGGATTGATCCGGGTTAAGAATCTTCTTCCTCTGAAAGATTGCGATTGCAAATTTTGCCTTCCTCACGCTCTGAACGAGGGGAGCCACTGTGATCAGAAGGGGAGGCACCCTCTTCCCCTTCATAATCATCCCATTCTGCCCGTGAAGAGTGGACTCTAAGGTCTTGTGGTCTGTGAGGATCTCGATGGTGAGGCAGTGGATCAATTGGCTGACAAGGGAGAAAGGCCTGAACCCTTTCCAGAGGCTGCAGAATCTGTTGTAAACCTTCAGCTAACCCTTGCCTAATGGCCAAGGAGACAACATCTTGGATCTTCCTGGGCCTGTTGTCAAAGGTGGTAGAGGGCCTAAGGCCAGCTGCAGTGGGTGTGAAGGTGGCTTCCGGCCTGCTGTGGGAGGCCTGAACTGTAGATGGAAGAGGAGCATGCAGTTCAGAGCCTTGCTGGAAATATGGCCCAGACCTGCTCAAATCCTGAGGATTTAGTTGTTCCTCAAATGGCTGACGGGACCAGGCTGGGAAGGGGGGGGGGGGGGGGGACAAAGGCTCCATGAATAGATTCCCCTCCCCTGGGGGGGCTTCTCTGGGAACCATGATGTTCACCTGACTGGGAAGCCTGTTGCAGTTGCCCTCTCATTTGTTGAATAGTTTTGTGAAATTGCCTCTCTAGAGCAGCATGTCTGCGTTTTTCTGCTCTCAACTCAGCCTGAGTTGTCTTCTTAGGGGCTAGAGCCTTGGCTCTGATTTTGGCAGCCACCTCCCTCTGAGCAAGTACGTTGTCTGCGCCTTTTTCTTTTGTTGGGCTGAAGGGTTTGTTCAACTGGAGAGGAAAGCTCAGCAAGAACTCTGTCCTGATTCATCTTAATGATCAGTGGCTTGAGTTTGTTAGACTTTTTTGTTGGGATGGCAGAGGGTGGAATGGGCCCCAAAATGGCCACCGGGCCACTTAAAATGGCTACTCACCTCGTGTGCGATGTTTTCTCAATGGCTGCTGCTGCCCAGACTCCAGAGAGGTAATTTTCACTCCTTAGGCTATTGCGAGCCCCAAGTGATCTTGTCAGCCAAGAAAGGGGGAAATCGCCGCCCACCCAATCAGCTAGCTGGCTGCTTGCTATCAGTTTGCCGATCAGTTTTACGATTGAGCAAACCGCAGCACTGGGGAAGGTCCTCCGACACTTCCCTCTCACCTAGCAGCGTTGGGAACGATTATCCCAGCGTTGCAGGAGAACGGAGCCCCGCTCTCCTGAAGTTGCAGCTATCCGGGTCCCCGGGAGCTGAAGAAACACGAGTAGTTTCTCTTTCAATTCTTACTAACATGCTTTCAGAGACACAGCGTGTGACTATTAAGAAGCTGAGTCAAAACTGGGGTTTCTCCCGGGGGCTGGCTTTTATATACTAGTACAGACCCAGCTTAATGACGTCATAGGAAGCAGTCTACCCAATCCTGGGCTCTCGATGCAGCATGGAGGAGAATTTAGCAATCTAAGATTTTTGCAATTTACCAAGTTACTTATATATTATGTAGGCACTTCTAACAGTCAAAATGATCCAATACAAACAATTAATTTGCAAATGTTGTCTGAGAATGACTTTTTAGCTGAATTTAACCAAACCTGGTGTATCCAACTTTGTCGAAACAAGGGGGAAAGAATCCAGTATTAACTTAAAAACAGTTTTTACACTGTGTCTCTTACCTGGCACACTAGCTATACAAAGTACATGTGAATTGCAAACAATGAAACTGTCTAGGATGTTTCCTGGCTGGTTAGCATCTACAATAATAACTTTTGTAGCAGAATGGGTACTCGTACAGATCCAAACAAGGCTTGATAGTTCTTCCCGATTTCTCAGTTCTTTTTGCTGGTCCTGTATAAGGAAAACCAAGACCAACCAATGTAAACATACCATTGTGTCACACATGATGTATTTTAAAGTGTGCAATAACAACCTCTGTTTTATGATGAGAGGGCAGTAATACCCGGATGCCAGATACATATTTGAAATCTGCATTTGAATTAAGGAGATTTTAATAAGATGTAATAACTAGAGTTTGGCACTCAATAGATGTAAATAAGTACATTGCTGTACTGCTACTTCCATAACCCTCACCTCAAATATGTATATTCCTGAGACTACACTCCAGCTCTGTGAGCCCAGGAAAAGGTACAACTTCTTTAAGGCAGTGACAATAGGTGCTTGAGTGTACTTACTTCCTTCCCTCCCCACACGCCGAAACACTTTTTCCTTTCAATTTTGAGTAGCTGCATATTCCTAATTAGTGAATGACTCTGAGACCCTGCAATAATCATAAGTACATGCCAGTTGCTAAATTTTGATCATAGTTTTCTTCTGTGCTGTTGTAATTTTGAATGGACTGCTAAATGAATGGTTGTAAGCCAAGGACTACATATAATAGCTTAGCAGGCAACACAGGAAGTGTTATTTAATAATTTGCAGCAGCTTGCAAATAAGGAAGAGGGATGC
Organism: Bungarus multicinctus; assembly: GCA_023653725.1. Taxonomy (NCBI): domain Eukaryota; kingdom Metazoa; phylum Chordata; class Lepidosauria; order Squamata; family Elapidae; genus Bungarus; species Bungarus multicinctus. The sequence goes on from CM042834.1 coordinate 121,123,051, forward strand.
AATTGCCACGGTAGATTATTAGTTCCCTTTTGAAATGTATCAGGTTGTTGCTGAATGTGTTTGGTTGCAGAGAGTGTAGAATACTCCTTAGTTACCCAGAATGAGCAAAAGCCTGGAGGCATGAGTGTATTCTGCAGTCCCCAACCAGTTTTCAAAGAAGGAGATTTGACAGGGAACAATTTCCTAGCTACCAGAGAGACCCAACTTCAATGACACAAGAGGGAGTGAAAGAGACTGATATCCAGATATACCTCCAGCTGTAATTCACACTAACCAAAGTGATGGCTTTGATTACTTCCCTACCAATAAATCCAATGGAAGGCATTGTGTTTTTGTTTGTCATTAAAGAAAAAAAAACATAGGGAGAGAGAAAAAATGCACCTACTCTGTAACCTCTGTGCTAGCAGGCCTTTTTGAAATAATGATTCACTTGCCTGCTATGTAAAGCAAAACATCAGGTGCAAAGTATCAGGATCATTGCAGCATTTATTTATTCAAGCCTATATCAAGAATCTGGTCAACTAAAGTTCAACATTAAATTAACGCCGTATAAGGGTCAACTGAAATTCAGGAGAGGTTAAACTTGGGAGTGCTTGTGGGAATGCACAAACTAATGATGCACTTAACTCTGCCCACCAGCTCTGCATCTGCTCTTCTCTTACACAAACGTACTTCAAATTCAGGACTATGAACTGTATTGTCAACTACATGAAGTTGTATTGTCAACTACAACACAAAACAGAAGCTATCTGCATTTTGACTCTACCTCTAGCATTACCTTGAGTTCTTGATCCAATCTATCCAAGCTATTTTGAGACGCACTTCTTGGTTTGCCGCTGTCCATGTCTGTAGCTGCAATATCATTGTAGAAGACACTGGCACCAACTACTGAACCACCATCACGTGTCTTTCCTCCAGATAAGTTCGCTCCTACAGCACACCATAGCTTTAATGACAAGAGAGCTTGATAAACACGTTATCAAATTAAACTTTATGAAAAGCAATAAGATAACAATGCTTTAAGTATAGCCTGTACCTGAATTTAATAATCAGAGATTCTTACAAGCTGGTACCCTCATCCATCATAAGATCATGAATCATGCACCTTGACTACAAGCCAACTTGGCATTTGGAAACAATTGCTATAATCCAGGGCCATCATGGATCTAATAAACAGGCATTGAGGGTAGAAACAAGGGCCAGGCAAGTGGGATTACTTTCAAATAGCACACCCAGTATCCCTAAGTACATCCTCCCATCAACAGTTTCATTTATACTCTAAGGAATAAAGGAAAATGTAATACTGATTGGATAAGCAATTGCCTGCAGTACTTACTTCTGTCCATTACTGTCATGATATTTCAGTCTGCTCTCTCAATCCCAACTCAGATCATGCACATGTTTAATGGACTTCCCGGAATATGTCACATGACACTTAACAACCTCTCACAAGTTATCCAAAAATCCCCCAGTCATTTTGACATTAGTTTATAGTATATGAGAGGAGACGAAGAAAACAAAAACTGACCTTCATAGAGGTATCCTTTTCATCGAGTGGTCTCAGATAAACAGGTACAGGCAAATTCCTCATCCTGCTGTCACCCTGAGCACCACCATTTATAATCTAAAGAATGAAAGAAAAGGAAACACTGATTTTGATATGAGGACGCAAGCCAATAGTGAGTCAATTCTTTCTATCATCCAGGAATTCTGTGACTGCACGTCATCTTATCAGATCCTTAAAACACAAAGGAGAGGAGATTAACACTGGAAAAGTGTTCTGCTACAAGTATAAAAGTCCGTTCCTGATAACCAATTAGCTTAAGTTTGGAAGCTTCCATCTCAGAAAAACAGAAACAACTCAATAACCAATTCCCACTCTGAATAGGCATTCTGAAGAGGAATATGTATTAATTAATTTAAATCTTGGTAAATGGAAGACGACTTGCAACACTCTTTTTCCAAAGGCTTAACACTGAGGCAAGATGACCAAACTGTAGCATTTACTGAAAATACTTGATATAATCCACAAATATATTTCATGAACCATCTCTTAGCGATGTTACAAACAGCTATTCTACTCTGCTACTCTAATAGTTTCAATGTCTTTCTGTCTGATATAACTTCCAGAAGAAGCCCTTATATCCTTAGTCCTTAGTGGCACAAATGGAGACTTGGTAAAGGAGGACTATTTGTAAGCTCCCAAATAATAGCATGTAATAGGAGATAGATTAATATGTGACTCATTTAGAAAGTTCTTCAGGTAACCGTGGTTTTAACTCATCTGAATTATAGTGAAACCATATACATAGTACCCATGGGATTCAAAGCCTAGATTAAGGACAGCACGTTCAAGCTAAAGGAAAGCTTTGAGGGCCATCTAGGAATTATGATGTGCTTGCTGAATTGTAATGAAGTATTTTCAATAACCTCTTTAATATATTTAGCATATCTAAGTTATAAGGATATGACTTTCAAATGCCAAATAGCTAGCCACAAGTATTTTGAATCTCAGCAGATCCTAGGCGCCAAATTATTCATGAGTCTATTTCCCCCATGTGAAAGATCTCTGACAGATTCTGTAGCCCATAGGAAACTTTTAAAATTATAGTCATTCATTTAGCTCCGAGCATCAGAAGTGTCCAAATTATAAACAGGCCTCTGATCTCTGTTGAATATCTTGAGAGAAATATATAAGTCTTGTGATTTGCTAGGCTGTGATGAAATCTAGGTTTTGATAGCTAAAGCATCTCTAGGAAACCAGGAGTGGTTGAACAGTTAAAAGTTTAACTTTGCTAGGTAAATTATTAATGCATTTGGAAAGTTAGTGATGACCATGAGACATTTCTTGATGTACAAGGAATTACTGGAAATATTGCCTTTGCCTACCTACCATTCGAGACAACGATGAATCTGCATACAGACAGGAGATTATACAACTTGCCTCGTGTGTAACTGGATCAATCTGGAACGGAACACACTCAAAACCGTAGAAATGGTGTAGACTTTAGAAGAAACTCTCCCATACTACCACCTCTTACAATACTAGACAACACAGTATCAACAGTACAGATCCTTCAAATTTCTAGGTTCTACTATATCACATGACCTAAAATGGACACCTAACATCAAAAACATCATTAAAAAAGCACAACAAAGAATGTTCTTTCTGCGCCAACTCAGAAAGCTCAAACTGCCATAGGAGCTGCTGATACAGTTCTACAGAGAAATTATTGAGTCTATAATCTGCACCTCTATAACTGTCTGGTTTGGTTCTGCAACCCAACAGGACAGACACTTCAGAGGATAATTAGGACTGAAGAAAAAACAATTACTACCCGCCTGCCTTCAATTGAGGACCTGTATACTGCACGAGTCAAAAAGAGGGCTGTGAAAATATTTACAGACCCCTCACATCCCGGACATAAATTGTTTCAATTCCTTCCCTCAAGACGATGCTATAGAGCACTGCACACCAGAACAACTAGACACAAGAACAGTTTTTCCCGAAAGCCATCACTCTACTAAATAAATAATTCCCTCAACGCTGTTCAACTATTTACAAAGTGTACACTACTATTACTGTTAATCTTCTCATCACTCCTTATCACCCATCCCCTCCCACTTGTGACTATATGACTGTAACTTTGTTGCTTGTATCCTTACGATTTATGTTGACTGTTTCCTAGTATGATTTGATTGTTGATTGTACCCTATGACTATCATTATGACTCTTGATTCTTAACGAATGTACCTTTTCTTTATGTATACTGAGAAGTACTTTACACCAAGACAAATTCCTTGTGTGTCCAATCACACTTGGCCAATAAAGTTGTCTGTCTGTCTGTCTGTCTAGTACCCATTAGTACCATGTGTTCTGTTCCATCTGGAAGCAGTAATACCAAGGAGACCTTTGTAAAGGACATTTGGGTGGGAAGATAACACAATTTAAATCTTAAAACAAAGTTTTGTCCTTACCCATTTTCACTGTCAGAAGATACTGTAACAGAGAATGAAGTTATGCCTTGTGGAAAAGTGCCCACAGCAACAATGTGGCTTAACTATAATAGCAGAAATATCAGTCTCTCAATAAACTGAATCAGACAAAACGGATGCACCTGCACTATTCAGATAGACTTCTAAAGACATTCAAATTTATTTCTGGGAAATGTTCATCCATTCTCACAAATATAAAAGCTTATGGGCATTTTCCTTTTGTTGGCTTTTAAATCAGAACATAAAGAACTTTAGCTCCCAAGCCCCTCTGCCTAATACTTTCTAATTAGGTGTACATCTTGGTGGATAGAAAAGTCCAGTGTTTCTAAATAATCCATCCCACTGCATTGAAAAATAGTTACTATATTTTCATTCTACTCAATTTGAAAGATAAAACTTTGCTTCAGATATCCAAGCTAAATCATATAGGTCCTTAATTTCATTCAAGTTAAATCAAGTTATTTTCCAAAGCATCAAACCACACCAAAACCATATGACTACAGTAACAACCCTAATTAGATTTTTAATAGCAATCAAAGGTCTCTTGTCAAGATTTCCCCTTTGTGAAGAAAGTATGGAATGATGCTGCTGAAATTACAATGGCAATATTGTGACAGGAATCAATGTCCTAATCCTGTCAGCTCTGAAGAAACAAAAATTCCAAACAAGACAAAAGAAGTGATAACCCCAACAGCAGCAACTATCAGACTAAGTGCACTGTGCCCACATTCTGCATATTCACCACTGAGATTTTTGTTTTGTCTTTCACATTTCTATAATATCTATCACATGTTAACAGAGTTAGCCTTCTTTCACAAGGCAGCAATAAAGTGTTATTACTCAATGCAGGAGTTGGTAGTAAAATATGATACCTTTAAATGCTAACTATACTTTGAATATCTAATCTGCCTGGCAATAAAAAAAATTGATAACTTAGAGGGAAGAAGAACAGAGGTTAGTGGAAAATATATCCTTCAGTACCAAGCTATTGGCAGCACAAGATCCATACGTCATATGCTCTCAGTTTCCCAGTCTCACAGAATCCTCACTCCTTGGACAGAAGGGCCCCTTCTGGGGAGGCAAGCTACAGAGCTACTTTGAAATATATCAGCAGTCAGCATCTCTATGGTATAGCTACCCACTCCACTTTGCGACAGAAGTGCTACAGTTACCAAGTGGCAGCAGGGAAAAATTTCTACAGTTATTCAGTAGTCTTCCAGAAGACCGTTAGAAGATCTGTCAAGAAGATCCCCATGGTCAAAATGTTGCCGAAAATGACCTTCACATCAGACCTGCCAGCTAATTACAGCTCAACCAACAACAGACCTCTGAAGGCTCCTTAAAATAATAGCCTAGGCCAGTGTTGGCGAACCTTTTCAGCAACAAGTGCCGAAACGGGAGCACGCACATGTGCGCAGGGGAGTGCCGAAAACTGGAAGAGCAACTCCCCAGCACACATGTGTGTGCCAGGAAGCTGAACTTCTGGTTTCCAATGAGCACATGCACATCGGCCACCTGGTCTTCCGGTTTCTGGCATACATGCGTGAATAAAGACCATCCCATTCTGGCCGGCATGCATATGTGAGCTGGAAACCGGAAGCTCAGATTCCCGGTGCATGCATATGCATCGGCCACTTGGTCTTCTGTTTCTGGCGCTCCTATGCGTGCAAAGACACAGGCATGCCAGAACCCAGAAGAGCAATGAGTGACAGCTGGCATGCCCGGAGAGATGGCTCTGCGTGACATTTTCGACACACGTGCCATAGGTTCGCCATCACAGGCCTAAGCTATCCTGCGTTGCAGTAAAAAGAAACAATTCTTTCATGCAGGCAGGCAGATAAGACGGGACTAATGCTGTCTTGTGATGACATCTTTTCAATAGACAATTAGTGGGGTATTTTCCCATGACAGTATCCACAACAAACTCTTAGCTTCTACTTGATTTTTCAAGGCATGGATTAGATTGTCATTTCTTTATAATAACTGGAATAGATTCCATTTGTTTTCTCATTTTGAAAAGATTAGGCTCTTTTTGTTAAACTATTTTTTTTTGTAGGCTTAGTAACATTTTAAACCAAAGAGCACAAAGATTTAAAATAATGAGATGATCTTAAGATAACTAAACTAAACAACAACAAGTTCAAGTAGTGTGAGAGAAAGAATTAAAGAAACAGAACTCTGTCTACAAGAAGACAGAAATAGAAATAAAGTACAATCTGTACCCAATTCTATTGCTTGTCTCCTAATGTCCCAAAGGTTCTTCAACTGAAGAAGCTTCTTGGATGAGAAGCGAAAGGTCTTCAAAGAAAAAGCAGAAAAGTTCTCTTGAGAAAGCGTCTTTGGAATAACCATGACTTGGATGACTGAGAATCTCCATAGACATCTCCTAATGTCACATTTTCTTTATTTTACATTAAGACATGCCTGGCATCCTATAGATAGATACACATAACCACATCCCATTTGTATGGATTTGACACAATACAAAAATATTAAACCCTCAGGCATATGAAAGTTAACTGAAAGTTTTAAAAAAGACAAGGGATAGATATGTTTCTATCCAGAGAGGTACAGTACTATTATTTTTAAAAAAGTCTTTCACATCCCTATCTATGAATAGCCTAAGAGATAGGGAGAATGGGGGCAAGAAATCTACAGTTCTCAAGATATATGAAATACACAAGTTGCAGGGATGTTTTCCATTTTTCAAAGTGCAATAACAATGTTCCATTACAAAAAAAAAAAAAACCAAATAGTAGGTCATCCCACTCTTCTTACAGTTTAATAATATTTTATTGATTTTGTTTTGAACAGCATTATGTTTAAAACAGAAATGTTCCTTTTTCAACTCTAAAAACCTAACTCCATTAAAATATTTGGGGATTTCATGTAAGAAATGCACAAGATTACTACTCCACAATAATACACTGTTATGCATTTTAGTAAAGATCTTTAGTTTTTAACCAACCATTTAGCATCAATTCTTAACCAACCATTTAGCAGTAAAGTAGCACTGTTTTCCTATTTATGTCCTGTGGTACATTGCAACTTGCAAAAGAAGCCTTCCCAGGATTTTCCTTGCTGCAGGAGGCAAGAGGCTTAAAAAGCCCTTTATCCTAATACAGTACCAGAAGTAGGAGGAAAGTGGTAAATATTCCTAGCCACTACCCCAGTTTTGCAACTTAATGAGATTTTTTTTTCATTTTTGCCAATACTTAAAAACCTCCATCATCCTTTCAAACTGGTTGTTAATTTTTCATGGCTATTCGTTTTATATAATCATTTGTTTCAGTTCATAGCTTTATTTTCACTTAATGAGTGCATCTACATAGTGACATGACAAGCAGCCCTCAATCCTCAAACTTCATCTTTGATTTGTAAGTAAAAATGCTTTCAGTGATCCCCTTATTCTCATGGAACAATAATAGAACAATAAAGAACAGGTAATACACAAAGTTTGGTTTACCTCTCCTTTGCTAGGTAGTTAATATCTAACACAATACCTGTTTGTATTTCTGAGGAAGACTCCAGCCAAAAGCTTGCACTCGGCCATCTTCTTTCTGAACATGAGCTTTCACTTGGCGATACTGTTCTCTTTTCTGCTCTCTCCGTGAGGCCATACTGGCCTCAGACCTAGACCATAGGAAATGGGTTTTTTTAAAAATCCATATAATTCTACCCCCTTCCATGTTGTTAAAAACAACGTTTTACATATCCAGACTTAGTGAATGCAAAAGCAGGTATTCTTTAATGTTATTATATTTACCCAAATAGTACTCCTGAATTTAAGATGATCCTCCCCTAAAACAGATTATAAAAAAGAAAATAGTAATTTGTCTCACTTATTCTATTATCAATATGCTAACTCTGTAAACTGCTTAGAGAGGGCTGTAAAGCACTGTGAAGCGGTATATAAGTCTAAGTGCTATTGCTATCAATGAATCTAAAATATCCCCATTTTACAATAAATCATGAGAAAAAAATTAAGACTTGTATTTAGGTAAATATAATATTTAAATAACACCATATAGAAAGAGATAGTATTTTCTTTATTATATAGAGCAGCAGAAACTGCTGTAGCAAAAATTACTTTCACTGAACATTAAATCATCTGCTAATCTATACAACATATTACTATTATATTTTCAGTAAAAGTTCATTTCTGAAGCAGAAAGAACATTTTTACAAGCTTTTTAAAGCTACAAAATTAATTTGCATGGCAGCAGGCTGAATTTTTTATTTGAATAAAGTACCCTCAAATGATCTGCAGGAAATTTACAGAAAGTTTTGTGCTCTTATTTTACAAAGTTGCATTTTAATATGAAGATCTTTCTATATACCTAAATTGCTATGAAATATACACAAAAAAGATCTTTCTGACATGGCATGTTGTTAACTATTATTGGTATGCTATAACTTGGAAGACTGATATTCCCATCCAAGGAGAACTGACCCTCTTCTGTTTGTCTCATATTTCGACATCCACAGCATGAGTGGAAGCTGGAAATGATGACAACCAGCATATTCCTTAGTAACTTCTAAGAATTTAAACTTGATCTGATAGGAACTTGTCAACACCAATTTAGATTTTGTGTTCCTTAAAGAACAGTTGTACATGCCCAGTCCCCAAGACTACTTTTCCAAAAGTTACTATCAACTGTTACATGCTACATGACAGAAAGGGGAAAAATTTAAGTAGTATTAACTGTATTAAATTAATTTTAACTAACATTACATTTGAGTCTCAGATTAAAATTTTGTCTTGGTGCCATTCATTTATTTTAACTAATATTACATTTAATTTGAGTCTCAGATTAAAATTTGCTCTTGGTGCCATTCATTTCTTTGCTGTAAATTAGCTTACATTTTTGAGAGCAGCCTGCAGCACACCATGAGTACCACACAAGGGCTGCTTGACTTACCCCTCAGAATATGTTGGGGCACACAGGAAGTTGATGGTCTCTTAAAAACTTCCCGTGTGCTCCAATGGAATCACTGAGATTCCATTAGGAAGAAATTTAATAAGTACATTTCAAGTTTGCAGAGAACTACTGAGCAGCTTTTGGAAATTAAAGAAAGGCTTAACTTGTTTCTGCAAATGTTTCAACAAAGGAATGTGATGGGAGGAGGGGGAGGAGCCATGTCCCTCTCCACCATAAATTACACCTACAAGTATCTGTCAGATTCATGCAAACACAAACAACATTGTTCTTACAGAGGCTGAGTTATTTATGCCTGTATTGCACATTCCCATTTACTGTATAAAAGATAACACTTTGGATGCTTGTGATCTCCTTTTCATAAAACTGCTGTCTGTGCAAATGATATGCAAAGTAGAAGCTATACATAGAAGCAGTGTTCAAAAGAAAAAAGTTTTTTAAAAAATTGGGGGATTTTTTAGTATGTTATGCTAGATTCAAGTATGTCAATAAAGCTTTAGCAATGCTGAGTGAATGCCATAGACTATAAATTATAACTTTAGATATATAATTGTTGACTACATTCTTTGGGCTTATGCAATTACTCAGAACAATATTCAGAATACTTATCAATAGAAATGCTGGTGGCAAGTGGAGCACATATATAGTCACGCACAATAAAAAACAAATAAAAGTGTTATATAAATGTGACTTTATAATAGAATTCCTAGAAATTATCAAACTAGTTTTTTCCATCATAAAGAATTCTCTCTCCATCAGATAATAGATTGCACAAGCAGACTAGTCTGGAAAAATGTGTTCTTTAAGATACCTCATCTTGAGTTCTTTTATGTTTTGAAAAGCTACCATCACCACGGTTTTGAATTATGGTTGCAAACTTCTAAGAAATATAGCTTTTGAGGGAGTTAAAGGACTATAATCCTTTAAGAGAAGACCCACCAGCTTTTTCAGTGTTACATTTTGGGCCAAGTGCAGTCTCAAGACACAGCTTGAATTGCAATAATCCAGTCTAGAGGTCTAGATATGACCTCAAGAAGACACACAATTATTGCAATAAGGTCAAGCTGGGCAGAAGCACTGATACCACCTCCACATTCAGCACGAATATGAGTCCAGGCATTCCCAGAGTGCAGAGCCCAATCATCAGAAATATACTGATCATGGTCATTATATAGCTGTTAAGTTCTGCCTATACATATTTTTACTCTGTAAAGAAAACAGAACTTACTCTTCACTGAGGAAATCAAAAGCTTTTGATTTGTCACTTGGTAGCTGAGATAGGGTGCTGCTTCTTTTCTTGACTGAAGGAGTAATGTGTGAGGTTGGTGCATTGTACTTAACATTAACTGGTGGTTCTGGTTTCTTAGCAGTGTTGCCTGATGAACTGAATAATCTGCTAAAACTAGAGGGGGAAAAAAGCAAACATACTTGAATATGTAAGTAAAGACAGCCCCTTGATCATTGGAGTTTTACATGTTCATGCATGTTGAACACAATGCCTTACACAAAGCAGAGCAGAAAAGAAGAGCCATTCACTGCTCAATACAGCCAGACCATTAGAAGATAGCTATAAAGCTCATCAGAATTAACCCATGTGCTTTCAAGTCAAAAATATTTCAAGGATAGCTAAAACTAGCCAAATGACTAAAACTATGGTTCTAAAAGAAGGAATGATTTTCTCTAGGGATGAATAAAAAGATGATGCCACATATCAAATATGACAAGACTCTGGTCCCTGATAATTAAGCTAGTATTCAGATTATGACCATTTGAAGATCTGACAGCACTGAAAAAAAATGACTTACAATGGGTCCTTGCACTTAGTACTGCAAGCTCCCTATAGTCATGTGGTCAAAAATTGGGTGCTTAGCAACTGGCCCACATTTATGATAGCTGAAACATCCTGCAGTCATGTTCTCACGCCCTGAGCAAATTGCTTCAGCTTCAACCCTTCCCCTACCTGGAATCTCTGCCCTTTGGCCAAGATGAAGAGGCCACTGTATTCCAGCACTGCTGTCTCCCGCTGACATTCATGGCCTCATCTCCCCTCTGTTGGAATTGCCAACATCAGCTGGCCTTAAGTGGAGGCTCTGCTGGAATGGGGCTTATCTTTATCCTTGCCACCACCTCCCCTTGCCACCACCTGCCCCAACTTCAGCACTCAGCCAGGACTACCATAGAGGTTTTTTTTTAAGTTTCCCATGTATGTGTATGTGTATGTCTGTATATGTATATGTGTATATATGTATACACATACAGAGCACATTTCTAGCAATAAAACTATTAACATAAATATGATTCAGAAACTGGGGAAACAGGATATATCATTGACCATTTTCTACTATGATAGTCCTGGTTGATTACTAAGATAACAAGGGGAAGACCAGCTCTGTATCCCAAGAGTGGTAGAGTGCTGACTTGCAGTTCTTCACAGCAGAGTTTCCTCTGGGTGGCACATGTACTTCAGAATGCACTTAACCTATGAAATTCATGACCTGCCCACTGTTGCATCTTTTAGGTTCCTATTGAAGATTGCTCCCTTCACCCATTTCCTCTGGTTTCTTTCCCCCACTTTTTAAATGAATATTGTTTTCATCTCTTTTTTAATAACACAGACTATTCAAAATATGTCCAATTGAACTAAAATCATGGGGTATATATCAAAAAATATGGATTATCATGTTCATAAATCAGTCTTGGTAGTAGGGATTTACAATCTCTGTATATCAGTCCAATACCACAGCAGAAGGTAAGAACGGACAACATGAGCAGCAATAATCATATTATGAAGACACAAACCTGCCAGATTTTCAATCTTTAGCAGCTGAGCCCTGCAATTTTGCCAGTTTATAACATTTTCATCAATCCAAATAATCCTAAATTATTCCTCACAAAAATAAAATTAAAAACTCTGAGGACACAGGACAGTCATGCAATCCCATGTGTACAATTTTAGTAATTATAGCTTTAGTATTAAACAGACCAAAAAGCAAAAGTCTGAACTCCCCTTAAACAGATTTGGTGACTGAAATCAGTAAGTATACAAACAACATGGTTTTAAACTGCCACAATTAGAGAAAGACAATTATGTTTCTCTGCTTAGTGCATAATAAATGTTTCAGGATGCATCTTACAATATAATTCAGCTTTAACATCTTACCTGTCTGGCATACTAGACAATAAAAGAAAATAATGGTAGTCATTACTAATGAAAAGTCCCTAAACGAGTAATATTATTGTTTTTAATAAATACAAGCATTTGTGTCTCAATACTTACAACTGCCAAAGACTCGATCTCTTCTTCTCCTGCATAGCTGGATTTTCTCTTGATGCCCTAAAGAAAAAAAATAAAAAGCCCAGATTATAACATTTCTCACATCTATTTATTTATTTTATTTATCGTATTTTTATACCGCTCCCTCTCCCAAAAGGGACTCGGGGCGGTGTACAGTCTAAACATATAAAGATACAGTCAACAGTAACAGTAATTAACTCAGAATTGAATATAGATAGATGAAAATAGGATAAATGAGTAAAATAAGTAAGTAAGTAATGATTGAGTCCCATCAAATAGAATTAAAAGTCTTATTTGAATCTAAAATTTAAAAATCTCAGAAAACCTTTAATTGGCTAGGCCAGCCTGCTTAAAAAGTAAGGTCTTGACTGCACGCTGGAAGGTTAGGATGTCCGATGTGTCTCGTATCTCCGGGGGGAGATAGTTCCAAAGGGAGGGGGCTCCCACAGAGAAAGCACATAATCTCGGGGTCGCCAGCTGACAGCGATCAGGCGGCGGCACCCCAAGCAGGGCGACCCTATGGGAGCGTACTGGGCGGTGGGAGGTTGTCTGTGGCAGAAGGCGGTCCCGTAAGTAGCCAGGTCCCGAGCCATGGAGCACTTTAAATACTAATAGTACCACCTTGAATCGAATCCGGAAGGCCACAGGAAGCCAGTGCAGTCTGCGGAGAAGTGATGTTATGTGGGCGTCCTTGGGGGCGCCCATAATCATCCGTGCGGCTGCATTCTGGACTAACTGTAACCTCCGGAGACTCTTCAAGGGGAGCCCCATGTAGAGAGCGTTGCAGTAGTCCAAGCGGGAGATAACGAGGGCGGAAGTGACTGTGCGAAGTGCGTCCAGATCCAGAAAGGGCCGCAACTGGTAGATCTAAGCATTTCATACAGTTGGAAACATGTTAGCATTTTATAAGTAAACCCACAATAATGATTTTCCAAATTCTGAAACAAAATTTAAGATTTAGACTAAAAAAACACCACAGGCTATACATGAGAATATGGCATTTAAGAAAATCAGAATTTGTGTGCTGTTGTATCCCCTCTTATTCAATTGTATCTCCTATGAAAATAGAAGTAATTGCAATCATCTGATACAATAACTAATTCACAATGATAACAAATAATCACTTATACAGGTTGAAAGTAATCCTACTAAATGAGAGCAAAATGAATTTGTTTTGCTGCAATATATACCTGAAGATTTTTCTCATGAAAAATAATTCAATCTTATAAAAATGAATTATTTTGTTTTCTGTAAAAACTAAGTATGAAACAGTAATTTATCAGGCCACTAGATGGCAACAAAATAGGGATGATGAATAGTTTACCTTAAGTAGAAGTTTTAAAAAATTAACTCAAACTAATTAGAGAAAGCCAATTTGGTGTAGGGTTTAAGGCATCAGGCTACAAACTTGGAGATCACGAGTTCTAGTCCTGCCTCATGCACAAAGCTGGCTTAGTGACCTTGGGCCGGCACTCCCTCTCAGCCCTAAGAAACAAACTGCTTCTAAAATCTTATCAAGAAAACCACAAGGTCTTATCCAGGCAGTCACCAAGAATCAACACTGACTTTAAGGCAGTGTTCACATACAACTGGGTACCACTTTTTAAAAAATACATGATCAGAAAGGAGCTGAGTGAAGCCAAATAAAGATGGTGGAAAGTCATCCCAGCATGCCTACTGCCAAAAATGGATGGTCTTATATATATTCAGTAAGTGGGACAGCTGTTTAATCCACATATTATCATAGAATCTTGGAAATGGAAGGACATTTAGGTCACCTAATCCATCCCTTGCTCAGTGCAGGAATTTAAATTAAGGCCTCACAGACAAATGTCTGCATATCCTTCACTTGAGCACATTCAATGAAGAGGAACCACCACCTCTTTGAATTGTTTATCATGCAAGTTTTTTTTCCCTAAAAAATGGTTCGCTAGGACAAGCATGTTGGTCAACCGGCCTGCCCCTGCTCTTTCCTGTATTTTATTTCTGTTTTTTAGAGCACAGCTGATTCGCACAGCAGAGCTGTTTGGCACAGCAGAGCTGTTTGCTGCGCCTCAGCTGTTTTAGTCACAGGGACTGCAGTAGAAGGTAAGTATTAGAGCTTTTTAAAATACAGGGCACACGCAGAGCACAACAACTGAACTGGTTGTTATACCAGTGGAATCCCACCCCTGACAACAGTCTACTATTTAACTGCCTGGGTATCAAGTTTGTTTACACCAGAAGCACAGCTGTAATCAGTAATCTATTCCTAGAGAGATCATGTCATCTGTCTTATTGCAATTAGAATATCAACTTGGCCAGTTTTAAATCTGAAACAGATTTCATTCAGAAATAGCAACCTGGCATTAGGCCAATTTTCTATGAATGGCATGCTGCTTCCCAGTGGTATTCCTCCCAAGAAACAGCTGCTAGGAAACTAATCCACTCCCACAGCAGAAACTGGATCAAACTTCTAAGTACCAAGCACCACATCCACTTTAGCTTTCCAGTTATCTATTCCTTTTTTTTTTCCTCCCCTCATTTTCCCACTCTGCTTTTCTTCTTCATGCTTTGACTTTTCCTTTCTGCTCCTGCAACAACTTTCTTGCTTCTTGTTCTTTCCTTCTTCCCTCTCAACAGAATACATAAAATAATAAAACCCATTCCCCATCCCCCTCTGTACTACACCTATGCTGTTTTTCATAGCTCATTTCTGAAGTGAAAGCCACTTGGTATAGTGGTTATGACGCCAGGCTGGAAATCTGGAATCCATGAGTTCCACGCATGGAGACCTTCTTAGGCAAGGTTACCCAACTGGGTAACTTTGGGTCAGTCACTTTGTCCCTCAGCTCTAGGAAGCTAGTCATGGCAAACTACATCTGAAATCTTATCAAGAAAACTCCAGGGACCTGTCCAGGCAGTCACCAGGAGTCACCAGTGACTTAAAGGCTGTGCGCACACATCGATGTGCACACATAAACACACACATTTCTGAAGGCCTTCAGAACAGTCCTTAAAAATAGCCTAAGCAAATGATGAGAGATGCCATGTATAACCTGGATCATTTTATCAGTTCTCTTGCAACAAGCTTCCACATGCCATTTGTTACTGTTGGGTGTTTTTTAATTCATTTACTTAAAACCTTAACAAAAATTAATCTTGTCCTCTGGTGGAAATTTGCCTACAAAAATTAATCTTAAACTATCTTATATCTATAAAAACACAACAAAACTATATATCATAATAATGATGTTAACCTTTAACAGTGCTATTTTTTAATAGATTCCTTTTGTGAAATGTTTATTTAAAAAAACAAATATAGTAAATAACTGCTTTTAAAAAGAAAGTAGTATTTTTCTCATGCATAGTGAAACAAAATGTACATGACTTGTTTAATCTGTCTACAATATTACCAAGAATTGCACTTGCCTTATCATCTCAGTCCATCGCACTGCTTCTTGAAGCTCCATTAGCCTTTCTTTGTACTGATTTCGTTCCATGAGAACCCGGGCCATCTCAACACGTGTGAATCGTTTTCTCTGAGCAGTAGGAATATCACTCTGCAGAGTTGAAAAGATACCAAGCATGGTTAAAATCCAGTAGACTGGGAAGTATAAAAGCTTATCATATACAGTTTTTACAGTACAGGTAGTCCTCAACTTACAACTACAACTTACAGTCCCAAATTTCCATTGCTAAGCAAGACAGTTGTTAAGTAGTTTTATCCGATTTTACAGCCTTTCTTGCCAGAGCTGTTAAATGAATCTGACTTCCCTATTGACTTTGCTTGTCAGAGAGTCGCAAAAAGTAATCATGTGACCCAGGACTCTGCATCCATCATAAACACATGCCAATTGTCAAGCGTCCAAATGTTGACTATGTCACCATGATGATGCTGCAATAGTTGTTAAGTATCAAAAACAGTCATAAGTCACTTCTTTTCAGTGGTGTTATAATTTCAAATGGTCAATAAACAAATGATTGTAGATTGAGGACTACTAATACACAGCTTTACAGGTAAGTGTGAATACTGACAGCATTGAGAGAAAAAGGGCCTCATGACCAGTTTTGATTCAAATGGAAAAAAAACACGTTAATTGAACATCTTTCAGAATATGATTTATCCACTCCCACCCCCATAGAGTATGTTACAGGATTGGCATACACAAGCAACTTGTAAGCTCACATTTGTCTACAATAACACCACAGAAAACTAGGAGAATTAATCCAACCATAGTACTGTAAGAATAAGAAAAAAATGTAGATCCAATGTTATTAGTATGAATACATACATCATCCTCTTCCTTTGATTTTTGCCTTGCTTCTTCAGCTTCTGCCCGGGCTCTAAATAAGAGGAATTAATCAAATTAGTCCAAGGGGTCTTCTAGGAAACTCCCTGTAACACATCCAAGTATTTTATGCTCACTTTCTAAGCTCTTCCTCCAACTCCTTATTCTTCTCTTCAAGCTTTTGTTTGGCTAGTTTTACAGCTTCCAATTCTCCTTTCAGTACATCCTTTTCACATGTCAGTTCATCAACTTTTGCTATTAAGTCATTCTTCACCACATTCAAGGCATTTCTAGAACACAGATGTTTGCAATTAAATCACTTCTAACAATATACATTGATAGAAATAATGTCACTCATACATCTAACTTCATCACAGCAACATATACAATAAATAAAGTACATGCATACAATAAATACAATATACAATAAGCAAAAATAAAAATCTAATTTTACTTTTTTATAATCTATTATTTTGCTAGGTGAAGCCAGTATACATCAGAAAAGTCTTTCCAACAAAAATCTGGTACAATCTAATGTTCTGAAGTAAAAACCTAATTTCCAGTTACCATGTATCTTTCACAAAATTCTATGCATGTATACAAGTGCCATTATACACAAGACTTAGGGCAGGGGTTTCCAACCTGGGGTGCTCACACCCCCTGGGGTGTGAGACAATATTCCAGGGGATGCAAAAACTTGGGCTTAGAAGTTTCAAATTTATAATGTATATGAATAATTTTATGCAAATTATATGCATATAATTATTTATTTTTGTAAGGGGTTCGAGACTATATCAGAATCATTGTAGGGGTCCAGAATGTAGAAAAAGTTGGGAACCCCTGACCTAGGGGAAATGATTATATCCTTTATCAGACAGCAACTCATGGGCATGCAGCATCATATTTAATTAAAGAAACAGGTTAGTGTATCTAAAAACGGAGAAATGATTACTCACTTGGTTTCGAGTAATTGTGTATTTTCTAGGATAAGGTTTTCAACTTCACGTCCCATTCCTTTCAAAAACCGTAGAAAAGAAACAAACATTAAAAGACAGATATGTGCTTTAACAACTGCAAGTTTTAACAACTGCACTGATCAGCGTATTCAACATGTGCTCTGGAGCTCACTGCACAAGTAAGACATCTCATTCATTCCCATCTTATAAAAATATGTATAGTTTTGTATCCTCACTAAAATGAAATAATTTCACAAGCAGAGAAGTTCTGTGATCAGAGCACTATGATCATAACCACTGATCAGAAAAGATTTTTCAGAGATAAAGTATTTTGCTCTTAGGTTGTAAATGAATCCAGTATGGAGTTCAGTTTTGAAACCCAAAGGAGTGAGGCAAAATACTTTCAGTCCAAGCACATAAAACAAAATAAATTCTATCTCATTTGATAACCACAATAAAATAACAGAAAAATATTGTATTATGTAATCTTATACTCAGATAGGTGACACCACGAGAAATACTGAATATAAGAAACTCAAATGATAGAAAGCCCTTGCAAATATTCCTCAAATGAGATGATGCCTTACCAAAGAAATCATGGTCTTTAAAGCCCATGCATCCCATGAAAAGCAAAAAGAACAAGAAATATGTAATGAGAACAGTAAAAATGAAGTACAGAAAAACAATGAAGGCTGAGAATTTGAAATATGGATGATTTCAGGCTAAAGCCAGCATTAAATGGCTGCAGCAAGATATGTAGAACAAACAGCAAAACAAACAGTTAAAAGAGAGCCGTTTCTAGATCAAGGATCCATCCAATCCAGCCTTTCACTTCTTAGAGAAACTACCAGAGATTTCTCTAAACAGCATAACAGGCCTTGAAAGGAAGAACATCCCATCCCCAATAAGGTAATTTTCAGAAATACTGGTAAAACCAGCTCCATTTCACTATCAGAGCTAATAATAGCAGTCATTGCTACCTTTAATGTAAATGAATTTAGAAGTGAATTATGGATTACCCGTCCTCTTTTGTTTTTCATCAATAACCTCCTTTAGGATTTTTTAAATAAATATGGCATTTAAATGACTGAAATGGTACTCAGTTTAATGAGATGATTCCAAGCAATTTCCAACAAAAACCAGCTCTTATTGGTACAAACATCAATTAAACCATGCTTAATTTTTTAAAATATTGTATCACATTCCAATTCTTCTAAAGAAAAAAAAAACTTAAAACTTTTCGTGTGTAGAACATGCTTTTAACCATAAAAGATTCCTTTATTTTTACTTTTTTTGCTCCATTGTATCAAAATTGCATATATTTGAATGGAATGCAAGATAGAGAAGACTACATGTTATTAGAATTATAATAACAAGAATTACAAGAATTATCTTTTGAAATGGTGCAGTATAATATGAACATGTCTGATGTTTGACTTTTAATTGGGCCTTTTTACACAAATCTAATCATAGGTTAATCATTTTGAGTTGTTAATTGGCAGTTATCCACGTGTACATCCATTCATATTTAATATAGGTAAAATAAAAGAAGATATTAATAATGTAACTTAAAAGATCCAGCAAAAGACTAATAGGAATATCTGGCTTCATAAAAAGTGGGTAACAGTAGGAAAATGCTTGGTATTGTTGCATATACATGAAATGATGGAAAATGAGACCGGTAAGTGCAGGAAATCCTAGCTTGATGACCAGTCTCTTAGCAACCATTCGAAGTTAGGACTGACTCACCTGCCAAAAACCACTTATGACCATATTCTGAAGTTATGGATGCTACAGCAGCTTCACAGTCATCTGTTCTTATGACTGACCTCAGAAATGCTGCAATGGCCTCCCCTTTGTCTAACTTTCCTCATCCTGCGCCACTGGGTCCCTCAGACCTTGGAC
This sequence comes from Bungarus multicinctus, assembly GCA_023653725.1. Lineage (NCBI taxonomy): Eukaryota > Metazoa > Chordata > Lepidosauria > Squamata > Elapidae > Bungarus > Bungarus multicinctus. The sequence goes on from CM042834.1 coordinate 121,142,414, forward strand.
CTGTTTCCCTTCCACAGGGCCCCCACAGGGCCCCCACAGGCTTCCTTCCCAACTCCATCACCCACTGCACATTTACCTCTGGAAGATCTCTGGGTCTCCAGCCTCATGGTGGGGAAAGAGGACAAGCCACTCCATCCCTCAGTCGCTGGATCCCAGAAGGGGCCACCATTTTCTAAGCAGCAGCCAAGGAACTGTGGCCGCAACCAAATGATAGGCACTTCCAGCATTCCAGGGACAAAACTGTCTGCTCTGTGCAGCATTGTGGAAAGCATTGTGGCCACATTAAAGCAGCAGCCACTTCTAAGACACTGCCATGTAGCCCAGAGATGAAGCAGTCTGCTCTGCTTCCCTAACATACAGTGCTGCAGAAAGCTCCATTAGAAAAACACAACAGGCTGCTTCTTCGCTAGGCCACACGGCTGTGTCCCTAAAGTAGTCCATTTTGGAACAGCTACAACTCCACAGGTCTGGAGCTCTGGATATCTTTGAAAGGTAAGTGCACAATAGGTGACAGTGGGTGAGAAGGAGAGGTAGGGCCTACCAGGGCGGGAAGCAGGCAAAAGGTCTATAGGGAGCTTGTGTGGAGGGGAAAGGCTTGCAGGGACCAGGGAGGGAGAAGTCCAAGGGCTGTGGGGACCCCTAATGTTGTGAAGCAAAACGTAGAGCAGTCTGAGGGAGTGAAGAAAACCTTGGGGAGTCTGAGGCAGATGGGTCTGGGCCTATGCTAGGCCTACTAAATCTTTCCTCACTTCTAGACACCCCAACTTAATGTCCATACCAAGGACAGCACAGAGTGGAGGTGATTAAGCAAGGTGAATCACTTAATGACTGTCAGATTGTCGCAACATGCGAAGTAATGGGACTACCTGTGCATCATTTATTTAAGGCTTAAATAAAGCTAGTCTCCTCCCCAAAAGCCTTGGCTACACTTCAAAGTACAAAACTTTAAATAACTTCTGGAACAAATGGGCCACTTGGTATTTATTATGCTTGTACACCAGAAATTTTCCTTCTGGAACAGGGAAATTCTTGTGGGGGAGAGGATATTCTGTGAGTACCTTGCAAATTATGCAGAAAATTAGTTGAGCAAGGCAAAAACAAACTTTTGAAATTCTTATGTTAGTACAATTTATTTCAATATCTGATCCTCTAATACCTGACAAGCTAAGTGCACTGTGGAAAAAATATAAACAAAGGGACAGAAGTTTGTTTGAGAAGACACACTCAAGTCTATAGGTTAAAAAAAAACCCCAGTTTCTGTGCTTTCTGTGTGGGAAGCAGGAACACTCTGTGTCTATTCTGCCCTGGTAGCATAATCACATTCTATTTTTTTTGTCTCCTAACTAGCCAGCATTTATAGTTTGCATCCTACAATGTGTTTCCTGTTAGTGTAAATTTCAAAGATTAGAAAACAGCCTTTTGTCCTGCATGAAGAGCTCAAAGAATAATGAAAATGGTTTCAGAAAGATTACTCCTTGCCATGTGCTTATTCCCAATTATTTCCCCCATGAGACGTTTGCACTGGCAGAATTTTGGATCAATACCATAAAAAGGAAGACTATTTTTAATGAATAGTCAAAAGTTTGGATTTTTAGAATACTTTAGTTTTGAAGAAGGAACTGTTTCAATTATGTGAACAACACTTTTAACTGTTGGTATTCCGAGTAGAGACAAAATAAATTAAAAAGCACTAGGCAGGATAAAGACAAAAGAAATTGCAAAACAGACATTATGAAAGCAATAGCCAAGAATGCTGAACTTCAAAACAATCACTTTCAAATATATAAAAAGGATACACACCAGAATATTCTCCTGGGTACGCAGCCCAAGAGAAAGCAAATTGGAGAATGCCATTTAACTAATGTTGTAAAAGCATGCCAAAATACAGCACAGTAAACTACTAATACAAAACATTTCATATAAAATGTGTTCCCTCAGATTGAGTACAGCTGGGCTTCTGTAGAAATACATTAGGCATATTGATAGCTCTATTTACACATGCTACCCAAAAACAAAACAAAAACAACTCTATGCTAAAGTAATTAGTACACGGTTACAACTGAGCAATATTACAAATGATGACATGCCTATTGATCACCTTAATACTGCATTAATGATCTATTTAACTATAGGTTCAATGTGTGGAGAGTGAAGGATGTGTGATTGTGTTTATTTTCATGGTATGGTCATGATGTGCACTGAAGATGGTGTTTGATTTCCTTGTATGAGGTGCAATGACAATAAAGTAAACTAACTAATTAACTAACTATAGGCTTAAAATTATCTGTTTTGGTATAAAAGTGAAATTGTTGCAGTTTCTAACATATCCCTTTTTTATACTTTTACTACAGCCATTTCTCCTCATCAAAGCCACTCCCCACTTCTCTAAACAGCAATAACATAACTGAGACCATACTAATAAGGTGCCACTATGAAATACCTTTTTGAAAACTTATAACTATTACAGGACTAGCCTTAATGGTTCAAAAATCTTATTTTAAAAAAATACAACACAAAGTGACTGCTAGTGGAATGGGATGAGTTATAAAACATTGGAAGTATTTCCTATTCACTTCTGGGTTTTATTTTAAGCAAACAGAGCCAGGGACGAGGAGCTAAATTAAGAGAGAAGTGGAAAAGAGAGAGAAGAAAGGTAATTTAGTTTTTTTCTTTTTTTCTTTTCCCTTCAAATTAACACAGATACATACTTTCAAATGAATAAAGGAAAGTGTGTTTGTTCATGTGAATTTTGGGCTGGGAGATGTTGCTCCACCAACTATTTTAAAGCATGTTAAACATGTATTTATCTTATTCCCTCTGTTGCCACCAACTCCAAATACATTGGACATCTGACAACACACCAGGCACTACAGGTAGTCCTCAACTTACAACAGCTCATTTAGCAACCCCATTCAAAGTTACAACGCCATTGAAAAAAGCGACTTATGACCATTTTTCACACTTATGACTGCATCCCCATGGTCACGTGATTTACATTCAGATGCTAGACAACTGACTCACGTTTATGATGGTTGCAGTGTCCCATGGTCATGTGACCATATTCTGCCATATTCTGACAAGCAAAGTCAACGGAGAAGCCAGATTCACTTAACAACTGTGCTACTAACTTAACTGCAGTGATTCACTTAACAACTGTGTCAAGAAACATCGTAAAATGGGGCAAAACTCACTTAGCAAATGTCTCACTTAGCAACATAAATTTTGGGCTCAATTGTGGTCATAAGCTGAGGACTACCTGTATAAAACAAGATAAGAAAGAACAAACACAAACATAATCTAGAACAAAAGAAAAAGGAGCAAGATAGCAAACCTAGAAGATACCCCAAATATCCCCATTAATATCTATTTAATTATGAAATAAAACATTAGTTTCTATTTAATGAGTGGGCCACCCCAGCTCAAAGCCTGAGAGAACAACCAGATTTTAGAGTATTCCCCACTTCAAGGCAGTTACTTGTACTAATGTCAAACTCACTCTTTTTTTAAAAAAAACCTTTAAAATAGAGGAAACATTACCTTCCCCATTAATTCCTAGATAGAAAAGGCATCTAGGAAGTTCTTTTATAGGTAAAAAGCTACAGATTTCCTAAAACAAATTCCTCCTTTCTCTTCTGCCTATCCCTCCAAAAGATTCCTCACCCACATAAACAAAACCAGACTGGAGGAGGTGGGAGGTAGACTGGTAAGGTTGAAGAAATGTAAAGTATTAGGGATGTTCATCTAACATACATTAATAGCAACCGAAAGTATAATGATGCAATGGAAGATTTAAAAAAATCTCACCCCAATGAAATAAACAATATGGTCACCAGCACTACCTACTATTTGAGCTATAAATCTCCCACATGATTGGCCAAAAGATTGGTTGCTAATGGGAACCCTTTTTAATGAATAAATACAGGCATAAATATGATATGTGTGGTAAACATTTAAACAAATGACAACATTAAAGGTAAATAGTGAATATTTTCAACTCTATTTACTAGCCAAATTATGCATGGAAATATCTTGAGTGCTTTTTTTCTTACAAATTTATCCTTGAAGTATTCTGTAAATTGCTTTCACCATTTCTAAATAGTTAAAAAAACTCACCCAGCAAGTCTGCTCCTTCATCCACATCCCCAATCAGACCAGAGCCAGCAGAAGATAGTTCTTCAAAGAGTGATTCTGTGTTACGATCAAATGCTTTGTTCTCTATGCCTTTGGTAGGAGTGCTACACAATAAAATTCGAATGTAGGAGGGGGAAAAATTATATCTTTAAAAAAAAATACTTCTCTAGTTAGATCTCAGTGTATAAATGTGCACGCATTCTAAATCTTCAAGGATTAGACAATGCGATTTCTGCTCCATAAACAATTATGCCACAATTAATGGTTGATTATTTTAAAAAGCTAAAGCAAAAATAACACATTCAGCAATCACCTTTCCCCCTTTTCTTTCTCTCTCTTTTCCCGATAGGATGCAGAAATATCAGGCACATTAATGAAGGCACTATTTTCTCCTTCACAACACTGATGTTCGTATGTTACAAGCTCCTCTGATTCACTTGTCTTTCTTCCTGACAGTTTGTATCCACATTGCCACCATAACAGGTTGGCCATTTTCGTTTCTTAAACACGCACACAACCTACACACACCCTGCAATCTCTTTCTTTATGCTAAGCAGGTAGAAATGAGAAGCAGCGTAATAATCTGACGTTATCCTTAGGAATAGATATTGAATGATGGCTACTGCACACGTACTGTTTTGCCCTTCACGGTAGATCGAAGATTTTTGGAGCAGTGTGTCAATGGAAAATCTGAGAGCCACAGAATGCCTGAACACTACCATTGAATGCAAAGTATTGATCAAGAGATTGGTCATATGCCATAAAGACAACAAAAGAGCTACAACAACTCTTCTGTAATATTTATATTTTTCCTAAGCTCTCTGGTGACTGAAAATTGTTGGCAAAATACCTTGAACCTTTATATCCACTAAGATCTTTATCCATATCCAACTCTGGAGTGGATTCAATGATTGCCTGGACTTCAGATTTGTCATCATTTTCATTAGCTCCTTCAAAAGAAATAGGTAAATATTGTCAAAAGCAGGGGATATGAAATAGAATTAAAGCGTACATAGGATCTCCCCTAATTTTATTCTCAAAATATAATCCTGTGAATTAGATAAGAGTGTGAGAGAATGATTGGTCCCCATTGACACTCTTGAGGTTCATGATCAAACAGGAAGTAAAATTTAGCTTTGCCTGGTCTGAGTCCAACGCATAAAATTATACTACACAAGTCACTGTATCAATGAATGAGATTATTAGTTTCCAAAATTAATGGTCCCTTCTCACAGACCATCTTTTCTAAATGTGAAAAATTTTAGTAACATATAGAAAATAGTATTTTACCAGCATAAAGATCCTTAAATGTGACAATTTAGTCTTAGCTGATCACATATTAAATCTGAGAGCAGGAGTTATTTAATCTCATAGTCTGTAAATATAGTGAAGCATGCTTGTGATCAATAAGGCCACCTTCACATGACTTTCCTGCTACTTTCTATATATGGATATTTTCCTATGAGGAATACAAGTAGCACTCTAAATATTTATTAATTCTGGAGCCTGTAGGCATACTGTGGATTTTAAATTACTCAGACCATTAAATTACTGAAAATGTGAATAATCTAGCAACTTACCAATGGATACATTTCTTGTTTCCTGGGCTACCTGCACTTCAATGTGCTTGCTTATGTCCAATTTCTGGTTCCATGAATCAGAATTCTTTGCAAGGCCTTTCTTGTCTTCATGCAGAGGAGACTCAGCAGACGTAAGCACATCTGAAGCAGCAGTTAAGATTGGTGTAGTAGATTTGGACCCTGCTTGGCTAACATCAGAAATTTCATCCTAAAGCATAAAGAAGTTTGGAGTAATTACAGAATTTATATCGCATATCCCCTAACCCTGGATGAATACTTAACTACTTGAAGCCAGATAATTTACTGTGTTTTCCAGCTAAAAGGTGCATATTTCTTTGCTGCAAAAAACTTCTCTTCATGGAGATGGCACCCAAAATACACTTTTCAATAATACTTCAATACCAACTAAGCATTTAAGTCTTTTTTAATTAACTGTTAGTCCTTCAAGGTCCAGACAAAAAGCACAACTATCAGCCCTATACTATCTTTACTATAAGCTTACATTAACAGAATCTTGCAAGATTTATGCTCCTTTTTATTCTCTGGAAAGATCCCTTCTAAAATGCTTTCCAGCCCCACCCCTTCTGTGGACTGAGAATTTTCTTATATGATATAGTTGCCATGGCTGCAGCTCTTCTTCTTGACTCTCAAGATAATTCCCACATACCATTCCATTAACCCACCTAAGTCAACCTATAATATGTCATTTTCAAAGCTTCATCCTCTTCAACCATGTTTTCCTCCAGGAGGCCTCTATCCCAATGCCAAGGAGTTCAACTCCTCATTAGCTATACACCCCTTTGTTCCTAAAAATCATATTCAGCTGTTCAATGACTGGCATTGCTGAAACATATTACACAAGCAAGAAGGGAGGTGGGATTTATAGGAATCAGCCTTTTTAAAAAAAAAAAAAAAGAATGAAACAGTATTTTATTAACAATAGCCCTTAGACATATATTGCTTCATAGTGCTTTACAATCCTCTCTGAGTGGCTTACAGAGTCAGCCTATTGTCCCCAACAATTTGGGTTCTCATTTTATCACACTCAGAAGGATGGAAGGCTGAGTCAACCTTGAGCTGGTGAGGATCAAACTTCTGGCAGCAGGCAGAGTTAGCCTGCAATATTGCATTCTAACCACCGCACCATCACAGCTCCTATTGTACCAGTTTGCCAAAGGAAATGCACAAGAGATATATGCCCATAAAATTTCACTTCTCTTTTACTTTCCATAGCAAAGTATATTAGACTAATAAGTACTAGATTAATATATACATAATTTTAAAATATGCAGAATTAATCAGTGCATACGTTTAAATAATTTAAACAATTTATATACTGCCTTATGCTACTTTAATACTACGTCATTTATTTTACATGTCATATTCAGAGTTTTTAAAAAGATGCAAATGGGTAATCCTATAAACTCAATGAATAAATAAAACATCTATGTTTTAATTAACTATGTATTCCAAGTCTCATTCTTCCTCTCAGTACAATGAATATAAACAATTTAAACTATTTATAAGCCAACTGAGCAAATTTTGTCTGTCCATTTTAACTGACATTTATCAACAACTAAGTAGTATTTATAATTTCCTTTTATATTTCATTTTCATTTGTATCAAGCTATATAAGATGGTTGTATCCCACCCTGTTTAGGTTTATTATTGTAAACTATCAAATTCAATTTATACTTCTACTGACATAGTTCTAGCCTCCATCATTATACCATCTCATAATGAACAAATTTCTCTATCATAGATGTTCACCCATTATGCTATTCTTTCTTGGACAAGATATTCTAAGATTAACTTCTGCTCCAACAAAACACTTCTAGAAATAGTTTTAACTTTGCTGTTAAGAGTGACATTCCTAAATCCATCAACCCCCTCCCCCCAAAATTCAGCAAAGATACTCTGACTAATTTATCTGTCAACTTATCAAAAGAAAAAAATATATAGTTTTATTCCATAAATCCAGAGTGAAATGAATTTTTACTTTTTCTAGCCACATCGTGAAAAGAATGCAGCACTCAGACTACTGACCTTAGCAGTCAAAAAATTCCCAGCAAAAAGCCCTAGTTACCAACAGAAACAGAACTTGCAGGCCTTTGTTTGAAAGGTTATGCTGAAATTTAGACTTCTAATTGCGAAGTGACCACTTTAAAAACTGCAATTGTTGATCTGCTGCTGCTGCTCTTAAAGTATCAGCCTATCTGGACAAATTTAAATTAATGCTTCAGTCAAAGCTGATAAATGCTATTAAGAAAATTATGATTACATCGCTCTAAAGACCTTAAGTGTTCAAGATCTTATATTGTCCTATGTGCTTCTCCTTAATGCAATTTTCAGTCTCCTTCAGAAAGGTGGGGTTACTATTCAGTATGAATAGGCAAAATTAAATAGTTGTTACAATGTTAAACTAAAGGAGTGGAAAATAGAATTTAAACCTCATTCATCCATAAGTTTCTAAGCGACCTGTGAGCAGCTACATTTTTTCAATCTAAACTATCTCATATGGTAGCTGTTCAGAGCTGCCCAGAGTTTTCTAGACTTGGCAGCAATAACAAATCTAATAAATTAAATTAAGTGTATGAAAAAACAGAAGAAACAAGTATATTAAAAAAGTATAAAATGAAATTCTGGATGATAGATTTTGATAATTTGCATTTAATCATAGGATTTTACAAGGAAGATTATGTATTATGTTGGGGATTTTTCTCAATTTACTTTGCAATATCTAAAGTGCATGTAATCCACATAGCACTACATTTAAATATGTAAGAGTTAACACTACTTTTTCATTAGCTTCATTGACCCACAACCCAATGTGTACCAAACAATGTATCAAGTTCAAGCTGAAGCTTTAGGGCTGTAATTCTGAACTGAAGAATTATATGTACTTAATAATCATGTGAATGGATTCATATTATAGCCTCATTTGGGGCTATATTATAATAAATGCTTGCTAGGTGGATACCATACAGTCTAGAAGAAAGGGTATCAGTTAAGTCCCACTAGAAAATATAGTAAGTATCACTCTTTAAGACATTTCATTGATCGCAACATTTATATTTTTAGCCAGCATAAAATTAATTATTTTAATACAATTATTGCTATAAATCAGTTATCCAAACAACAAGCCTTTTTTTAGTTAAAAAATATACACTTGGTTTTCTGTTTGTTCTTATGCTATTTTTTCAACGCAGGTTCTTCCAATGGGAAATCTTTAAAAACAAAACTACAACCATACTAATAATCAAAATCTGAAAACAGTAAATATAAATATTAATAATTCCTAAAAGCCCTACAAGAGATTCTACCCAACTGCAAGCTCAGAAAACAATATATCTAAAAAAATTAGAAAATTTGGCCTTCCCACATTCCCAAGTGCTATCAGTCTTTCAATAAATTATACATTAGAAGAAAAGGGAACTTACCTTTAACTCACCTGGAATGAGTTTCAAAAATTTGTGCACTAAGAAAAGACAATTGGAAGTTTAGCTTCTGCTCACACACATACATCCTAAGGAACAGATTAATGATTTTTTTTTTCACTGTGAAAATTGAAATAACTCCTTCACCTTGAGGCTAGTGCGGGAACGAGGTTGACTTAGTTCACGGAACTTCCAACTATCTGATCCAGGAGTTTCCACTGATCCTCTCTGAGTATCAGGAGTAAGAAGCGCATCTCCTGGAGGGAGGGGAAATATGCCCAATGATATAGGAGGCTCCTTTCTGTAGATAAGGGGAACAGTATCATATGTTACAATTTCGTACACATTCTTGATTTTTGAAACTTAAAATGTTAAAATCAAGTTTATCATTTTAAATGGATTCAAGATAAATATTCTCTTACACTGCTTTACATGTGGGCAGTAAACAATGTATATATTAATTCAAGGCCATGCTATGAAAATATTTTCCTGAGACAAAGCTAATATCAACACCTGTGGTTAGAAAATCTTGGGTTATATTAAAATTGTGGTGATTATGCATACATTTCTGAACAAAAAAGCATCATAGCAACTACACACTAAAGATGTATAGAAACAAATGAAATAGTTAGGCATCAAGTTTAGAAAAAGGCAACCAATGATAAAAGATTAGGATTTAAAACTATTTATCAAGTAACTATGGTTCCAACAGCCTTTGCTAAAGAAACACAGACTAAAAATCTGCCAGAAAAGTCAAACTTCCCCCCAAATTCAGCAAAGGAAATATATCATGGAAAAAACTGCAGGTAAGTATGCAGTTCATTTCACTTTGTTTTTAAACCAAAACTTTCCCAAAATATTCAATCAAAGGAGATCCTTTTGCCTAGAAGAAAGATCGCTGCAACATTTTTTCAAAAATCAATGTTATATTTCATCTCTTACATATACATTATTTTCACCTAATGAAAATTAAAGTAGAATGCTTAATATTTATCAGATCTATTATGCACATGGATTTATATTTTTTTTGATGTTCTTTAGTAAAGCTAGGCCAAAGCTGAATGTAATAGGAATTTGCAACACTGAAATAAAAAGAAAAATAAATTTATACAAAAGTTTCTAAATTCCCACCCTTAACCTCATACTAAATATTAGAGAAAAGATATTATCTTGCAATATTGTAAAGATACTTTCTGGGAAAGGACGCCATACAAATTGTTAAACCAAGAGATGCAAAAACTAGTTTCAACAACAAAACAAATAATATTCTAATTGTAATTTTAAATGATGTATAAGATTTTCTCAGTTTATAAAGTAACATCAGTTAGGAACCTGATTTAAATCAAGGTATTCCTGCCTATTTACATTAACATTTTGAATGGAAGTTAGAGCTTATGGAAGATAATACAGGCTATCTTTCTTTGGAGAAGCTGCCAACTTATTAAGTATCATTGGGTCTAGAGAATAAAAGGATCCTCATTTCCATATGGAATAATAATTAATTTAAAACCTTGGCTGCCACACAAAGACATTCATGATTTCAGAGAATGTTTAACAAATATTGACTATAGTTAAACCAGCACAATCATTTGACTATTCAATTGATTAGTATGCTGGTCCTACACATCCATTCACCAGAGTTATTCTGTACTCTACAAAAGCTTTCATTCACACTGTATCACCAGCCAAGTTTCCCACGGAAAGGATGGTTCCAAGTGGAACAAGATCAAGAAACACTGCTTCAACTACCTTAAGGTTTCTACAGCATTTTAGACTAGTATTCCTGTGTAGGACATCTATAGCTGCAGGCATCCATCTCTGTTGCTACTATTGCGAGGTCTAGGTCACATCTATCATACTACATACAGGGTTTTGCCTCAAAGATGAACGACTCCTCCCCTGCAGCATTTGGTTACTCTAAGGAAATATCATTTACACATGCAAAACAACCAATGTGTTTATTAGCATATGGGCTAAAATGAGAAAGCAAGGTGGGCTGACATGTGACTAGGCGTAGTGCAGGAGGAAAAGAGTTACATATCAGCAATGAATTGTTTATGCCATAAACAAAGGAAGATGAACAGAAAAAATTTCTTTGGTTCAACAAATCAACACAAAGTAAAATACCAGGTCAGTCAGTTAAATAAAAGGAGTAACTAAGGAACTACAACTACAATCAGCCAACATCTGCACTACAGATTATGTGCCAAGTGTACATCAGATCATATATGCTGGCTTCCTCTCAGTGCCCTGATTAACTTGACAGTGTCAACCGGAGGCTTGTTTATAATTCTGTTCTGCCATTGATTTCTGCTTACCACCAAACTGAAAAATAAGCTAAAAACAAGCCATGCTGTTGTTTTCTCTAACTAGTCACCAATACACTATACATCAATCTGAAAACAATTTCTAACAAAATAGCAGCAGCTCTCGGCATTAGTATACAAAATAGGCAATTTCAAACAGATCCAAAAGCTGTGGTAAGCATGTCTCTATCATGTACCTATGTTAAAATTGTCCTGAAACAAATTAGGCTGAAGAGTGCTCATGCAGGATAAAAGGTGGCAATCATTATAGATCAGTATGAATTTCTTGAATAATTCATAGCATTGACATGGACGGTATTCATATAACTTAGAACTTCTTTAAGTAAACAAAAGGAGGTCCTTTTTTATGGTGCTGCTCTTTTAAAATATGCCTTACCTAAGGGAGTTCACTGGAGTTCACTGTGCAAAGCCTGGGAAGTCATTCCCCTCATTGATCGGTTTAGTCCTCAAGTTACAAGGAATTGCCTTCGCTAATTGATGTGGTCATAAAATGTAACATCAGGTGACCAAATTGTTTAGCAATAGCATTTAGACTTATATACCGCTTCATAGTGCTTTACAGCCTTCTCTAAGCAGTTTACAGAGTCAGCAATTTGCCCCCAACAATCTGGGTCCTCATTTTACCCACCTCAAAAGGATAGAAAGTGAGTCAACTTGGAGCCTGGTGAGATTTGAAGTGCCAAATTGCAGGCAGCCAGTAGTCAGCAGAAATAGCCTGCAGTACAGCACTCTAACCACTGCACCATCACGGCAATCTGTCATAACCCCAAGATCTGCAAGTCATTAAGTGGAAAGGGTTCCTGATAAGGGGTGTAGGCATGCCACAAACTTGTGTGAGAGCATGGGGAAGCTGGGAAAGAGATAGCTGATGGGTGCAAGCAAGCAAGAAGGAAGGGGTACAGTGCATGTAAGCAAAGAAATGTTGGGGAGTGACTTCTGACCTTCTCTGCTGGCTTCCCCATTGATTTTGCTTGTGGGAAGCTAGCGGAGAAGGTTGGCAATAGCGATCACCCAATTGTGGGATGCTGCAATGACTGGAATCTTGAGACTTGGTCATAAACCCCTTTGTTCAGAGCCATCATATCTTCAGTCATTGAACAAATTGTTGTAACTCAAGGAGTACGTGTATTGTCTTTCTTTTTTAATATTTTGTTTTGAATACCAGCCATTTTTTAAACAGTATGAGCAATCATAGGAAGCTTTTGATGAGATGAATAAATGTTTCTGGATGACCCCAAAATTTACTTACATGAAACTCAGAAAACAGGTAAAATTATGTTTTGCTTTAAGAATGAATGTCTGTCATTTTAAAAGATCCCTGATTAATAGCCAAGGGTATAAAAATCTGAATAACCTGGAAGAATTTCCTACTTCTGTCCTGAACAGAATTCTTTGCTATTTGCATTTGCATACATATTATGAATGTATAAATAATGCAAATATAAATAGATACACAAGCATCAAAACCATATTAAATGTAATGCTAAGAAAATGTATGGAATCTAAACTTCTTTTCTATACGAGGCATCTAGACCTAATTAAAACAAGATAATTCAGTTAAATGTTGGCAAATCACACACATACTATGCAGTGGTGGGATTCAGATTTTTTTATTATCGATTCTGTGGGCATGGCAGGGGAAGGATACTGTAAAATCTCCAGTCAGAGATGGTATTAGCCGGTTCTCTAAACTACTCAAAATTTCCGCTCCGGTTCTCCAGAACTGGTCAGAACCTGCTGAATACCACCTCTGGTACTAGGGCTATATAGGAGTTCCAATTCAATTCTAAATGTTGTTTGGGAGCACTCGGACACAAATGTTTCCCTTGCTTACAACTCTTTAAAGTAACTGCATCTTCTCATGATAGCAGGTGACAACTTCAGGCAGTTGTGCAATCCCAGGAAAACTCATAGTTGCTTTAAAAAATTGTTGCGTTAAAAAGCTACAGAAGATGCTACTTTTATGCAGGGGCACATTCCAAAACACCTTTCTGAATGAAATCCAAAGTATAGCCAAGTCTTAATATATAGTATCTCGTTAATTCATCAAAGTGCAACTTTACTGCATTTTGATTGTACATAAAAACAGCATGAAACAAAAATATTCATACATGCTGTCATCTATTTTCCATTTGATTTTTGTACAGTATTTTCTAATGGTAGAAAATCTCATTTCATAATAAAAGCCAGTAGAATGCATTGATTTGATAGTTTGTATATGTTTAGTTATTAAATACCCAATTATAGCTGTTTATCAGGTATCAGATAACAATTAGTAAAATCTATTTGAATAGATATACACGCATACATAGTTCATCATCGGCAACAACTTACACAGTGTGGCTAACTACATGAACTATCCATGTTTTCCATACAGCTTTAATATAAGAAGATTCCCAGTTTGCAATTATGCTGCTATTATGTATCATGTGAAAAGAGTGTGAAAAGGTATTTCAGTTATCTATACACATTAAGCAAAGTCACAGCATGTTTAAATCATCTTGATTGAGCAACATTCACATATCCACATGGTAACAAGCCATAAAATGGGGCATTTATATATTTTAAATCATTTTACAAGGTTTAATGCTAGAACAATGAAAAACACACTTCATGTAGCTTGTTAGTGTGAACAAAACACTTCTCAAAACCCTCAGACAGCTGCATCTTCTGAAGGCCAACCTAGCAATTTTGAGTGATTTCCTGGGTTTTCCATGTACATTCTGCTCAATCTCTCATCTAAACAAAGCAAAATGCAGAAAAGGCACAAAGAACAACCTAAGCCACCATTCTTCAAGGACAACTTCACTTGTACAAATATACTTTGTTTGAATGCTTTGCACAGCTCAAATTCAATCTTCCCACTTGGGCTATTTTGAATTCCACTGCTTCAATTTAACATTCTCCTCTAGTTTCAAAGTTTCCACTTGATCTTGAAATATGTCTTGTCAATGGAAAGGACATGGCCACTTTTTAATTGGGAAGATTGATCATATAAGCAATCTGTTTTTAACAGAATACATGAAGAAGCTCATATATTCAATTGTAATGGTACCAAATCTTTTTTTTTAAAATCACTCATCATTTCTACTGGTCTATTCTGAAAAAAATGTTTATATTCTGCCAAGAAACAAACACTAATAGAGTCTGTTTAATTTCTTTTTTTTAATGTTACATTTATTTGCTATCCAGCTTGCCAAGGGGCTATTCTGGGCAGCTTACAAGAGTAAAATGGGAAAAAATGATTTTAAAAAATCAAATGTAAGTAGGAATGGTATAAGTGCAAATGCCATGGAAAGACGTTACTAGAATGAGTTTTATATATGTATTAAATTCACCTTTGTACTCCATTTATATTATCTCCACTGTAAAGGGGTTTGGTTTGGGGAAGATCTACCCATCTACTTTCTATGTTCAGCTGTAATATGAATGAAAGAACATTCAGGTCATTTATTCACTGTGTGAATACCACATCTGAAAACTCACAATCAATTATTCACAATTGGTCAGAATGTTTACTGGCTTGCAAAACTAGATAAAAGGTACCCCTTAGCTACTGAAAACATGAATACTAATATTTGCAGCCTTTTGCAGGCTTCTACAAATTACACACCTACAATTTAAGACCCCAGTTAATACATACACTTTATTTTGCATCCAAAAGTTTAGATAGATAAATAGATAGATAGATAGATAGATAGATAGATAGATAGATAGATAGATAGATAGATAAGATAGAACATTTGAAGTGTTGTAGAAGCATATATATTAAACAGCTTTTTGTAAACTTTTTTGACAAAGCAAAAAGATCCATTTGTAATAAAATTTAAATGTCTTCATTTTATATTCTTCAAACTTTCTATGGTCTTTTACTTTTAAATTAAATCTCCTTAGACTAGATTACCAGAATCCCCTGATTATGTTAAGACTTCTCTCTACCTTGATCTTCCAGGGAAAATATGAAAATCCTAATACCTCACGGGAGATTTGCAGAAGTTCCTATGAGACAAGGTAATTCGACAAAATTCACTGATCCACTTACATCAACGCTCCCGTAAAAACCATGTATACTGCTTGCTGTACTTTTATGTAACAGCAAAGTTCAAATTGGTAAGAATTGGATCAATAGATTCCACCAAATATGCATTATATAGGTAAAAAATTCATTAGGAAAAGGTTGCAGATAGAAACAAATTTTATTAAATTGGGGATATCAGACTGTAACACTTGATTTTGATTTGCTAGCTATACCTTAATATATATGCAATTATGCATGCAACCAATGTAGATATTTGGTTTTTAAAAAAAATAGAAGTTTCAAACAGCAATCTTAAACAATGTTGTATAAAATAGTTTGATAAATCCAGACAAACAGTCTGAAACTCAGTACCCTTGGGTGAAAAAAAAAAAGATTACTAGATACAGGTTTTAAAAGCATATATTTATATCTTATTTTTCACATTATAATATATCTAAATTCATGCCAACAATCTATTTAGAAAAATAAAAAGCAATTATGCGATTTGAATAATCTGGGTTGAAGTATTAATCCCAGGCAGATTATACCAGATTCTTGGGAGCAAAACTCAAACTGAATAAACGAAAGGCTGTTACAGAAAGCTTCTTTAAGTTGCTTATTGCATGGAAGAGCTAATGGATCTTCTCAAGAAGCAACTAATTTTGTAATCCCATCAAAATCTCATCCCATCTTTACAATAAATTATACATGTTACATAGTCTACAAAATATCAAATTCAGATTTGAAAATGGCACTTCAAATCAGTATCACTCCACCATTTCCCGCTTTCCACTCCTACTCAAGAGAGGAGAAATAACATGGTAGGCTAAGAACAAAGAATATATATGTATATATAAAAAGCAAAGGTTCCAGGATCAGAATACCTGAGAATCCTTGGTAAATTCTGCGTCAGAGCTGGCACACCAGTGGATATAGAAAAGTGCACAAGCAGCAAAACGGAAAGAGACACTAAAATCGCTGAATTAATGACCACCGCCCCGCCAACGAAGCCAAACACAAATAGCAGCATGCATCCAGGACTCATGGCGCTGCGCTGGCATGGTGAAATGCAAGAACCGAGGCTACGCAGGGGACAAGGGAGTATCTTTGTAGTAAAAGTCTGTCATTGAGCTGCTGCCACAGAAACAATGCCATCGACAGCAGCTTTCCACTATCTTCTGCAGCAGCTCCAAAGCAAAATGACATCACCTCGCTCTCCTCCCCCACCTACAAAGAAAAAAGCAATCCGAGCGGCTTCTCTTTGCTTCAGCATCTATGCAGCAACCTAAGGATACAAGCAAGCTTGTTGGCAGTTTCCTCCACCCCCTACACTCAACCTTTGCAGTTTGGCTTCATTTGATTGGACGAGAAGCTCAGGCATCTCCATAATGTAGACAAAGCTTCAGTTGGAGATGTCCTTTCATGAAAACGTGCACAATAGTATAAAAATGGAAATGAGATTCAGTTATTTCACACCCTTAATTGCACATCCTTTGGTTGTTCTTCAACTTCCATTGGAGAAGGGAAAGAAAGATCGTGCTACATAAAATTTAAAATAAAAGGTTTAAGACTCATTCATAAAAAGAATGAGTTTTAAACCTAAAACAGGGTCAATTTTCCCATTACAAAAATGTTCATTCCTCCTGCAAAACTTCTACAATCTTTCTTATATTCCAGCAAAAATATAATTGTGATTATTCATTATTCAAGATTAAAAAAACAAAGGTTTGAAGCAAAACTGAATAGGTTTTACTCAGGCAAAAATCAATGAAGCTTACCTAATTCTATTGTGCGTGATGGGCTCTGGCTGTTCACCTCCTGTTAACTGATGAAATTTTGCTCTTTCCAAGTGTTCCATGTAATTATGAATCATCTGTAGTTAAAAGGGGGGGAAATGAAAGATTTAAAACTGTTTCATACCTATTTAAGCTATTTTTTAATTATCTCCTTTCAACTCCCCAATGTTCCCCCATCAAGAAACTACTACCAGAGGTATGTTTTATGTACTTCAGATGATATAAAACAGCTCATGCATCATAATACATTATTTTGTTCCAAAGTTAATTTCATCTTAATTTATCTTTACATTAATACAAGCGGTCATTTTTCTCACCTCCACACTTTTTATAAAATTATGCAATTCCAGCAACATGACACAAATATACACCTTGTCACCCAAGTGCAAACCAAGAGAACCAGTAGAAGCCCAATCCATGGTCGAGTGGAAAAGATAACTTGGCAAACTGAGAAAACTTCATGTTTGGGGAAAGGTGGGGGGTGGAGAAGATTACAGTTCTGATGCAATAGGAAACCATGATTCCTCACTATGTGAAAGAGTTATGGAAGATTCTGTGAGGAAATAAGAAGTGTTTGCATCTTCTTTTAACTGTAGAAGAATTACCTGAAAATAACTAAATTTGGGGAACTGAAAACAAGTCTCAACAAAGAAAGGTTTCAGATCCAACTTTTTCAGAAACCATAATTAAATAAGTAACCTGACTTCTAAACACAAGAGGAGATATACTTATAACTCCCTTTATTGTGAGAAGGGGAATGGGGTAGCAAAGTGGCTTCTCATTACATCAGAACTGAGCCAGAAAAGTTGACACTGTTTTTCATTTAGCACATAAAGATATCCCATCCTTATTTTAAGATTGTAATTTATTTTTAAAAGATTAGCAACTAAGAGCTCTGAATGAATGCATATACTCAGAGCAATGTATCTGATAGGTTATGAATTTTAATACATTGTGTCAGCATGCCATTTATACTACAATGAGGGACAGAAGGATATTGCTCTCACACCCTGGTGGTTTTTCCATTGTTGAAAATGAGATGTTGGTCTCTCTTGGTCTGGACTAGGTGAAGATCTTGGTTCAATTATTCTGTAGACTACAGCTGACTAAGGCTTTATTGTACTGTATCTTACAAAAAAAAAAAAAAACAAGGGGAAAAATAAGACAGTCGCAGAATCCATTTATAATGAGTTTAGTATATTAGTCATTGACATGAATCCATCCGATTCTACTACTTCTTTGTGTCAATAAACTACTTCCAGATCAATTTCATAGAAATGTATTTTCTAAGATTCCTACTGTAAAATTAGAATTAATTGGAAATAGAATCTAGAATTAAAAACTGCAATCCTAAACTCTTTAATATACCAATAATCAGTTTTATCTGAGTAAATTAAATACATATACCAAGAGTTTTTTTATCAAGGGTTAGACAGCCAGATCTGTCTATTTACATCACTCCACAAATAGTGGGAAGCTATTTCATCTATCAGCCAGGTATCCAATAAGACAGCTTCTAGCAAAGGCCTTAATTTCAGATAAAATACCACATTTCTAAAATGTGTGGAAAAATATTCCCCATATTTTCAGTATCAAAGTAGGATCAGATGCACAGAAAAGAACTCACATGCAAGTTTATATGATTTCATAAAGATGGATGGCTTATTAAACATTATTCCAACAACTGTAACATTAACATAAAAATGTTTTCATAGGTAATTAATTACTCCTTTCACAGATAAACCAATTACAGATAAATACAAATTATAATTCATATAAATACCTCTTTTTGAGTTCTACTATCTATAGCTAAGCCTACCATCATTTTATACTGCATTGTGGTCATTTGAAAAATCATCAAAAAGTGTTCATAAACATTTCAGATTAAGCAAAATAACATGAGAGGCTATTTCATCATTAATAATGTGGAAGTGAAATAATAAAAAAAATTGCTACTGTATGCAATTAATTCATAAAGAATTAGCATTATTTCTGATCTGTATTTTCGTAACTGGATAATATAAAACTTCTGTGTGACTTACAAATTTTCTGAATAATAACCATTTGCTTTTAAAAAAAATAAAAAAGATTGAAAATCAGGCATCATTAGTATTTTTATATTGTTGCTTATATAATCATAAAACAAATTAAACCTTACGATTAAAAACTGAGTTATTAAAAATATGTGTTTATTATTTCTGATATATACTTCTTTACCTGACTGACCAAGAACTGCTTTTATAGTTTCCTTGGCAGTGTTTTCAGAAATAGTTTGCCATAGTCTGTTATTCTGTTGTGCTCTTTTTCCTAGAGTGAGACTGACTGACCCAAAGTCACCCAGCTGGCTTTGTTTCTACGAGCAGAATTGGAATTCATGGTCTCCTGATTTCTGTTCTAGCCAGCTGTCTTTATCCATTACAGTACACTGGCTTTCTTTACAGGATAGAGAAGTACATATATGAAAGATTTGAGACTTTCTCTTGGCAAAGGGAGACATCAATTGCTGCTTGTTAACGTTTCTTGGTAATGATTGGGTTTAATCATTGCTTTACTTTCTATTCATGCTTTCCATTACCAAATTGGCACTCAAGGTGGCTTCATCAATCAGTACATATTAAACAGAGGGTTTCTGATGGTTCTAAGAGGTACTTTTGATTAACTGAAATCTGTTGTTGTTTCTTCTTAAGTATGTTTTACAGCACTTAATGTTCTTCATCATATTTTTTGAGAATACTGCTGTTTACCAGGCACCAAAAATAGTTCAGCTACAGATGAACCACAAGAAATTACTGTACTATATTTCAAGATTTAGGTTTTTTTAATCCCTTCGAAAAAAGCAGATCCAGCAGCCTCAGATTAAGCAACCTATATATTAGGATTAAAATTTCGGGATATCTAAAGGTAATGGCATAAATCCTTAAAGGACTTTGTGAAGATCTTTAATCTTCACAAATTGCCTCTTCTAGCATACAGTGACACATTACTAAAAACCTTTTTATTTGATATATCTATGTAAGTTGCGCAACCTGCTGATCAATGATGGGATTCAAATAATTTAACAACCAGTTCTCTGCCCTAATGACCAGCTAAGTAGGTGTGGCTGGGTGGTCATGTGCCTGGGTGGTCATGGTAAATTCGACGCTACTCATGTCGAGGGGCACTTTGCCTTGCCCAGCCTCTCGTGACAGTGGGGATGCTGAAACGGTTGTAAGTGTGAAAAATGGTCATAAGTCACTTTTTTCAGTGCCATTGTAACTTAGAACGGTCACTAAATGAACTGTTGTAAGTCAAGGATTACCTGTACAAAAATACAAAAAGCTTTTTTGCTTGCAAAAAGCTGCCTTAAATATCAATAATTAGATTAGAAATGGGAGAATACAAACTGAAGATCAATGATAGCCACAGCCATCATGGAAACATAAACCATTTTATCTGAATACCTTCCTTTTCATCAGCAATACCTGCAAGCTGGAATTACAAATCAGGCAGGGTGCCAGAACACCTTGAGGAATTAAAATAGTTAAAATGCAACTATAACTATCAGCAGCCAACTCTTGCTCATAAAGTGAAACCCTTTAGCAGAAAGGTCATTTAAGCTCTCCAGAAAGTGGGTGGCCACACTTGGGCTACAAAATGCTGAGCTAAAGAGACCAACTAACAAAGTATATAGGGGACCCAGGTTCAAGCCTCCCAGGCTTGTCAGTACCACAATAAAATTAGTACATGCCACAGATATCTAAATAAACTTCAAGCCTGTTGCCATGTTACTAAGCCTTATTATCATGAGAGAAAACTAAAATGAATTAGAGGATCTACACCCTTTATTTTTTTTAAATCTTACTATAAGTGAGCAATCATGTGCCTTAACCACTCCAAAACAATGCAAGAGACTCCTGTCCCAAAGATGCTTTTTCAAGAGGCAACTGGACTTTCTTGAAACCAAGCAAATCCAGTTGCCTCTTGAAAAAAGCACCTTTGGGACAACCATGACTTGGATGACTGAAGAATCCCCATAGACAAGAGACTCCTGTGCTCAGTGAACTGACAAAGCACCCTTTCCCACCCAGGAGAAGCAATCCATTTGTACCTCTCAAAGATACCAGCTGGTATCATTCACCTCACAAGATATATCCTAAGGAAATCATCCAGATTTAAGGAAAGATCACATGCCTCCAGAAAAACAGTAAAAAAAAAAAATCAATGCCAAGCTTGCATCCTGCCTCTTGGAAGTACAGGCTGGACAGGCTGCTGGGGGGGCTGAATGCCACCACATGTTTGTTGGACCCGTGTCCCTCCTGGTTGGTTTCGGCCACCAGAGAGATGACACGAGGCTGACTCCAGGGGATTATCAACGCTTCGTTGAGAGAGGGGTCGCTCCCTACTGCCCTGAAAATGGCGGTGGTGCGGCCCCTCCTCAAGAAGCCTTCCCTGGACCCGGTTGTTTTAAATAATTATCGTCCAGTCTCCAACCTTCCTTTTTTAGCGAAGGTTGTTGAGAGTGTGGTGGCACGTCAGCTCCCTCAGTACCTGGAGGAAGCGACTTACCTCGATCCATTCCAAGCGGGCTTCAGGCCCGGGCATAGTACCGAAACAGTATTGGTCGCGTTGGTCGATGATCTCTGGAGGGCCTGTGACAGGGGGTTTTCCTCTGTCCTGGTCCTATTAGACCTCTCGGCGGCTTTTGATACTATCGACCATAATATCTTATTGCGGCGCTTGGAGGGGTTGGGGATTGGGGGAACTGTCTTGCGATGGTTCTCCTCCTTCCTCTCCAACCGCTCGCAATTTGTGTTGGTGGGGGAGGGGGAGAGGTCCACCTCTAGGCCCCTTATTTGTGGGGTGCCTCAGGGGTCGGTCCTCTCCCCTCTCTTGTTCAACATTTATGTGAAGCCGCTGGACGAGATCATCGTGGTCTTGGGGTGCGGTGCCATCTGTACGCAGATGACACCCAGCTATACATCTCCACCCCAGACCACCCCAACGATGCTGTGGAGGCTATGTCCCGGTGCCTGGAGGCCGTGCGGAATTGGATGGGCGGGAACAGGCTCCGACTCAACCCATCCAAGACTGAGTGGCTGTGGTTTCCAGCGCCCCGATATAGCCAGCTGGCACCGCTGGCTATTGGGGGAGAGATTCTGCCCCCTACAGGGAGGGCTCGCAATCTGGGTGTCCTCCTGGATGCCCGGCTGTCTTTAGAAGACCATATTGCGGCCGTCTCCAGGGGGACTTTTTATCAGGTTCGCCTGATTTACCAGTTGCGGCCCTTCCTGGATCGGGACGCCCTGCGCACGGTCACTCATGCCCTTGTCACCTCTCGCCTGGATTACTGTAACGCTCTCCACATGGGGCTCCCTGTGGGGAGCACCCGGAGACTCCAACTGGTGCAAAATGCGGCCGCGTGCGTGATTATGGGGGCGTCGCAAAGCTCCCATGTGACGCCTCTCCTGCGCGAGCTGCATTGGTTGCCGGTGGCTTTCCGGGTTCGCTTTAAGGTTCTAGTTTTGACCTTTAAAGCGATCCATGGCATTGGGCCAGGCTACCTGCAGGACTGCGTTCTGCCGGTGATCTCCAACAGACCTGTGCGTTCCCACAGGGAGGGCCTTCTCCGGATGCCGTCGGCCTCTATGTGTCGTCTGGCGGCCCCCAGGAATAGGGCCTTTTCTGTGGGGGCCCCTGCCCTCTGGAATAGTCTGCCACCAGAGATACGTACCAGCACGGACCTGAGAACCTTCAGACGTGTGTTATAAACCTGGCTCTTCGAGCAGGCTGGCCTGGGCTGATATGAGATTTTAACCGGTCTCCTGTTTTAATTTGGATTTTAATTTGGGGTTTTTAAATACTAATAGGGAGGGTTGACTTTTAATTTAACAGCCCAAATTATTTAATTCCATTTTAATTTTTGTATTCATGTGTGGGGTAGAATTGGCTGTGCACCGCCCTGAGTCCTTCGGGAGAAGGGCGGTATATAAATGTTTGATAAATAAATAAATAAATAAGTAGACTCCAAAAGGACAGTGCCAGGAACCACTAAAGCTGTATAAAATCTTAAAACAACCCTTCCCCTTTAAGAAAGTCAAGCCCCTCCAGGGCTCAAGGGACAGAAAGTCTGGGCGTACTGCCAAGCACCAACTGCTGCTACACTGTATTGAGGCTTAAGGGGAGAGCCAATTTCTGAAAACACTTAAAAGATAAACAGGATTAGGCTAGAAACATACCAGAATGTTTCCTTCCTGCCTTCCTGACAGGATTAGCCATGTAAAAGGGGGGAAAAAACAAAAGGCTGTTGGAAGATTTCTGATCAGAAAGTTAACGAACAGTTCTCCTGAATAAGTGGGAACTGGCTAAATCCCACCACTGCTGCTGATGAATATAGGCAAGTTTTAACTAAAATACTTAGTATTGTATAACTACATGTTACAATGCTTTTTGTGTGGTCCATAATCTATTTTATACCTTGAAGAGAAACATGTTTTCAATCCAGTACAGGTAGTCCTCGACTTATAACTGTTCGTTTAGTGACAGTTTGAAGTTACAACAGCACTAAAAAGTTACTTAGGACCATTTTTCACACATATAACAGTGAAGCATTACTATGATCATGTGATTAAAATTCAGATGTTTGGTAACTGAGTCATATTAATGACAATTGCGGTGTCCTGGGGTCAGTGACCTTCTGACAAGCAAAGTCAATGGGGATGCCAGATTCACTTAACAACTGCGTCACTAAGTAAATAACTGCAGTGATTCACTTAATAAATGTGGCAAGGCAGATCATAAAATGAGGCAAAACTCATTTAACAAATGTTTCACTTAGCAACAGAAGTTTTAGGTTCAATTGTAGTCGTAAGTCAAGGACTATCTGTAGCTTGTTTCAGTATTATCAATGTAATGGATGTAATTAAGTTAACTGATATTTGGGGCATTTGTGCAAGAAACACATTAAGTAGCAGCATGGGTGGGATTCTACTGGTTCTGTCCACCTCTGTAGAACCAGTAGTTTTGAAGAGCAGCAGGCATAGAACCGGTTCTATGTCTGCTGCTGTTTTGGCCCACCCGCCTGCCCGGGCTCTTACTTGACCTTCATTTCCAGCTTTTTCAATCGCAGCTGCTTTGCGCAACACAGCTGAGGTTGAAAAAGCGGGAAAAAAGGGCTTTTCCAACCGCTGCATACTTGCATGCAACACTGCTTAGCTGTCCAGGCAGCTCAGCAGGTGGTAAACTGTACTCACGCAACTCACGCATGTGCATGCGACACAGAGCAACAGAACTGGTAGTTATACCAGTCAGATCCCATCCCTGAGTAGCAATAACGTTTACATATGTAATTTTAATTTATTCTTTGTATATATTTCCAAGTATTATAATAAATATCATATATATTCTACAGAAAATTTCCAGTCATAGAAATCGGACTATTTTCTAATTTATGAAATCATATGTTGAGGATGGCCTTTATTAAATCCTTACTTCACAGACAAAGTGGGAAGCATTTTATCATTATAATCAAATCTTTCCTGTACCAAAGCTATTTACACCTGTTAAGAAAAATTAGGCATTTTATAAGAATATGATTACTAATATCAAGCTGGTCATGCCCCCCCGGCCACGCCACGCCGGCCCCCACAAGGTTAAACACAACCCTGATGTGGCCCTCAGTGAAACTGAGTTTGACACCCCTGCTCTAGACTATAAATGCAGACTACTGCTGTCCAGGGTAGAGAAAAAAAGATGGAATTATTTCCTATTATTCAAGATTTGATGAAGGCAAAACCCAGGAATCAAATGCACAAGAAAGGTTTAATACTGCACTTTACAGATTTCTTCTCCATTTATATTGTCTGTACAGTTCCCTTTGACTCTGGCCTATTAATTCACAAACACACACACACCTTGTCAGCCTCTTTAGTGTTGATAGATAAACTGAGACCATCAGCATGTTTACAAGAGCTGCTGAAGCCTGACACTATATATTTCCGGGATTGTTTAGCTGCATCAGACGCATCGTCGGCGGAGTGGGGTGGTCGACAGTGATGAGAGGGGGAATCCGGGAAACCCTCTGTCCTTTTGCGGCTTTTGGAATCGAGTGTAGTGCTGCAACGGATAATTGGGGGAATCTGGGTATATAGTTTACTCATGAGTAGGTAGGGTTCATAGGCAAAAGATAGATTGCAGAGATAGGAAACAATGGACATATTAGGTATAACTGGAGGGTGACCTAGAGGTAATTAAGGGGCTCATTAGGGGAGAGTACAGGAGATAGGAGCATTTAGGTGGGGGTGTTTATACCCAATACAACAGTAGATGAGAGGTAATAGTGCAATAGTGGGAAGGAGACTCTATAGTCATTATGAGTGGAATTATTGGCTCAAGATTTACCCAACGCTATAAAGGGAGACATGTGGTTAGCAAAGAACCAAACACAATGTGATATTAGCAATGGTATTGCATGGAGAGGAACGAACCTATATATACCGGAAATTTTAAGGACCAAAGTATTACACCGTTGCCATGTTAGGCAGGCTAGACATTACGGATTCTTAAAAACATTACATCTTGCCGAAAGGCAATTTTGGTGGCCTTCAATGAGATCAGATATTGAACATTACGTAAAGACATGTACGGTTTGTGCTAACACTAAGTCCTGACCTGGAAAACCTCTGGGATTATTACAAACAGTATCGAATCCCATTAAACCATGGCAGGACATTGCCATGGACTTTATAGTAGACTTACCTAATAGCCATGGATCTACAGTGATTTGGATGGTCATAGATTTATTTTCGAAGCAGGTGCACTTTATCCCATGTGCTGGTCCACCCTCTGCTTGAAAATTAGCTACCATGTTCATTAAGAATATCTACAGACTACATGGGGTACCGAGAGGGATCATCTTGGATCAAGGAATGCAATTTACTGCTCAGTTTTGGTGGGAGTTCATATGCTTAATAGGTTCTTCATAGGGGTTAAGCACAATTGAACATCCGAGCACCAATGGTGCTGCAGAACGTACTAATGCAGCCATAGAACGATACCTCCATTGCTATGTCTCCTATCAGCAAACAGATTGGTCGGAATTGTTACCATTTGCAGAGGTGGCATATAATAACACCATACAGTAGGACTGGACAAACCCCATTCTTTATAGTAAATGGCATGGAATTCATACCAATTTCTGAGTGGGAGCAAGGTGGACAGAAATCAATGACTACAACTATACAGTCTGAAAGAATAAAGGAAACATGGACGAAGGTGCACCAAGCATTGCGCAATGCTTTTGTTGCTTATAAGAAACAGGCTGATAAGAAAAGAGCTGACCATAAAATTTTCAAAATAGGAGACCTTGTATACCTCTCCACTAAATGTCTAAATTTAGATCTAAGAAACTGGGTCCTTAATATATCGGTCCATTTCCAGTGATTAAGATAATTAATCCTATCACAATACAATTGAGATTATCATCACGATTTAGACGAATGTGCCCAGTTTTCCACATTAGCCTCATTAAACCAGCAAACATGGCAAATCCTGGCACCTAATCTGATTCTCCAGGCCCTGTACAAGATGATCAATATGAGATTAATGAAATACTTGATTCCTGTAGACATAGGGGAACCTTGCAATACTTGGTTCACTGGAAAGGGTATCCCCTGTCAAAGGCATCATAGGTTGTCTATTCGGATGTGCGTGCCCCTCGGCTATGCCGACAGTTCCACCTAAGGTATCCTGCCAAGGAAGGGGGAGAGACAATGCATAACGTTTCATCTGTTCATTCTCTTTTTCTAAGTGGACCTTTGGTAGAGGGGGCAGCCTGTCAGGCTCCATTAGTGCTGATAGATAAACTGAGTCTGTCAGCATGTTTGCAAGAGCCGCTGAAGCCTGACACTATATACTTCTGGGATTGTTTAGCTGTATCAGACGCATTGTCGGCAGAGCGGGATGGTCAATGGTGACGAGAGGAGGAATCCGGAAATCCTCTGTCCTTTTGCGGCTTTTGGAATCGACTGTATTGCTACAACAGATGATTTTGGGGGGGGTGAAATTTGGTTATATAGTTTACTTGCGAGTAGGTAGGATTCATAGGTGAAAGATAGATTGCAGAGATAGGAAACAATGGACATATTAGGTATAAATGGATGGTGACCTAGAGGGTAATTAAGGGGCTAATTAGGGGCGAATACAGGAGATAGGTGGGGGTGTTTATACTTTTAAATAGCATTGGAAGGCAGAAGCATCCAGTGCTAACCTAGACCAGATTGTATGCCATTCTTGCTGAGTGGGAAGTTTGTTGTTTGACATTAAACACCTTGAAACCTGCTTTCTGCTGTTGTATGGTGGTTTGTGTGCAAATCTGTGAGCTTTCGGAAGACCGGCTGAGATGCACACACACACCATTTGATAATCATTACTGATATCATATGTGAATTTCTCCCACTACTTTCCAGTTACATTTTTGTAGCTTGTAACCTTTAAAGACTCTGTCTCTATCTCAGTTTTATCAATGTAGAACATTCATCACCAGTGCTGTATAAAAATATTAAATTGACCCACTTTGTGAGACAACTATTGCTTGAAAAGCAGGAATACAAATTCCCACAAACTATCTCTGACATTCAAAAAGTGATCAGAACCCTCCCACAAAATCATTACATAAAGTAAAAGATCCATGTAGCTTTATTTCAATCTTTACTTAATATTGTTTTTTGCATACTTTGTATTTCTTTTTCTTCATCCATCTCAATTATTCACAGCTTGACAATGGTAGCTCAATATACATAAACATCCAAGGGAAAAAATTCAATTGCACTGGCCAATAGTACTTCACAGTAACTTTTGTGTCAAACATTATTCACTACTTAACAAATATAATCTGGATACATGTAGTCCTTGGCTTAAGACCATAATTGGGATTGGGACCTCCATCTCTAAGAGAGGCAGTGATTGGAACTGATTTTATGATCTCTTTGCTGCAATCATTAAGTGAATAACCCAGTTGTTCAGGGTTGTTAAGAGTTCCACATTGACTTTGCTTGTTGGAAGCTCCCTGGGAAGGCTACAAATGACAGTCACATATACAGCTACAATAACTACATGCTGATTGCCAAGTACCCACATTTTAATCATGTGGAGGCAATGCAAGGAGCAGTGGTAAGTCATTTTTTTCAAGTTATAATTTCAAACAATCGCTAAACAAATGGTCATAAATCAACGGTTACGTAATCAAAAAATGCTGCTAACCTTTTATTCAGATTATAATTTGGTTGGGCATTAGCTAGATTACATTCAATGACATTATCTTAAAAACCATGCATATCTAATATTTTTACCACAAGAAAATACCGGCATAAATTAGGCAAAGTTTGACAAAAAAAATATAAATATCTGACAAGCTTGTTCGTGAAACAGGGGATGGGCTTCCAAAGTTCATGGGATCATTGTTTCTATTATACAGAGTTATTTTGAGAGTCAGATGGCATACAAGATGATAAGGATGATCCCTATCTGTAACGGTCATTTCAACTGAAAGGAGTCCAGTTGAACAGACTGCTCTTCTCTTTACTTTTTTAGGCAATTGAAGATAAATTTTTCATCTCGACTGAACAGTTGGCAGTAAAGGAACTACCTACCTTTCTCAATCACCTTCCAATTTTCCCCATGAATTCTCTCTTGCCATATTCAATCATGTCAACAACCATGTGTCTGAACTCAAACCATGAGTTGTCAATATACCCATCTGGTTCTACCCCAACACATCAGCAATATTCAAGACCCACCAATGCCTTCCAAAAGC
Organism: Bungarus multicinctus; assembly: GCA_023653725.1. Classification (NCBI taxonomy): domain Eukaryota; kingdom Metazoa; phylum Chordata; class Lepidosauria; order Squamata; family Elapidae; genus Bungarus; species Bungarus multicinctus. The sequence continues at coordinate 121,171,491 of CM042834.1, forward strand.
AAAGAATCAAAGCCTTATGAATTTTTTCAGAAAATGCTGATACAGATTAATATATTTGGTACTTTAAGCACAAGTCCCTGAGTTCACTAATTACACAGAGGCACTGTTCAAGGTAAGACCCAGTTACCTACCTCTGTATGCCTTGAATGAAGAGCATTGTATTCCTTCTTTAGTTCCGCTTCCCTCTCCTCCAATCTACTAACTGAAAAAGAAAATAATTCATTCAGTTTACTATTTTCAACAATAGGGAAAAAAGATGTTTACCTCAACCTCGTTTTTACAAATCCAAGCTATCAATTCAAATGCTATTTTTATCCATTTTCGGGGGGGGAGGGGATATTCTTGTTTTTCTATTCTCATGAACATCTTTCTCAAACACTGGACACAGGAGTTGGAGGAAGCAAACTCAATCCACACTCAGCATACATGTCGGCCTCCTTATGGCTCTTGACACAATCCAGTAAGGCCAAAATCGCAGGGAAATGAGTTCATGAAATTTTTATACAATGCAATAGAAATTATACAGAAAAACAAGGATTTTGCATATATCGCCCAATATCACATTGCTACAAAATCCTAGTTACATTTGATCATTCCCCACCATAGTAGTTTAACATCAGAAGTATAAAAATGAGAAACCTAAAACAGCACAACAGAATCAAATTAACGAATTAGCAAAGTATTATTATCCAGCTGTGTATGCTTTTAAGTACGAGCAAGTAGAAAAGAAGAAAACAGATTATATAGTAAGTTTGCTCAGCAGTACATCATTAGTTGTTTTAAAGAAGAGCTTAGCAGCATCTAAACACATAGCAAATATTAAACTTATCTACTTTATACCACCCTGGTTAACTAACAATATTCCACCTAAGCTTTCTAGCATATTTCATTTTAATTTCAGTAGAGAAGATATACAGTTGTGCTCATAAGTTTACATATCCTGGTAAAATTTATGATTTCATGGCCATTTTTCAGAGAATATGAATGATAACACAAAAACTTTTCTTTCACTCATGGTTAGTGGTTCGCTGAAGCCATTTATTATCAATCAACTATGCTTACTCTTTTTAAATCATAATGACAAGAGAAACTACCCAAATGACCCTGATCAAAAGTTTATATACTCTGGTGATTTTGGCCTGATAACATGCACACAGGTTGGCACAAAGGGGTTTGAATGGCTATTAAAGGAAACCATCCTCACCTGTGATCTGTTTGCTTGTAATAAGTGTGTGTGTATAAAAGGTCAGTGAGTTCCTGGACTCCTGACAGACCCTTGCATCTTTCATCCAGTGCTGCACTCATGTTTCTGGATTCTGAATCATGGGGAAAGCAAAATAATTGTCAAAGGATCTGTGGGAAAAGGTAGTTGAACTGTACACAACAGGAAAGGGATATAAAAAGATATCCAAGGAATTGAGAATGCCGATCAGCTGTGTTCAAACACTAATCAAGAAGTGGAAAATGAAGGGTTCTGTTGAAACCAAACCACGGTCAGGTAGACCAACTAAAACGTCAGCCACAACTAACAGGAAAATTGTTTGGGATGCAAAAAAAAAACCCACAAATAACTTCAGATGAAATACAGGACTCTCTGAAAACATGGGGTGTGACTCTTTCAAGATGCACAATAAGGAGGCACTGGAAGAAAGATGGGCTGCATGGTCGAGTCGCCAGAAGAAAGCCATTACTACGCAAATGCCATAAAATATCCTGCTTACAATACGCCAAACAGCACAGAGACAAGCCTCAAACCTTCTGGCACAAAGTCATTTGGAGTGATGAGACCAAAATTGAGCTTTTTGGCCACAACCATAAACGCTACATTTGGAGAGGAGTCAACAAGGCCTATGATGAAAAGTACACCATTCCTACTGTGAAACATGGAGGTAGATCGCTGATGTTTTGGGGATGTGTGAGCTACAAAGGCACAGGAAACCTGGTCAGAATTGATGGCAAGATGAATACGGTATGTTAACAAAAGACACTGTAGGAAAATTTGCATTCATCAGCCCGGAAGCTGCGCATGGGATGTACTTGGACATTCCAACATGACAACGATCCTAAACACAAGGCCAAGTCGACCTGTCATTGTCCCAGCAGAATAAAGTAAAGCTTCTGGAGTGGCCATCTCAGTCTCCTGACCTCAATATCATTGACCCACTCTGGGGAGATCTCAAACGTGCAGTTCATGCAAGAGAGCCCAAGAATTTACAGGAATTGGAGGCTTTTTGCCAGGAAGAATGAGCAGTTTACTATCCGAGAAGATAAAGAGCCTCATCCACACATACCACAAAAGACTTCAAACTGTCATTGATGTTAAAGGAGACAATACATCATATTAAGAATTGGGGTATGTAAACTTTTGATCAGGGTCATTTGAGTAGTTTCTGTTGTCATTATGATTTAAAAAGAGTAAACACAGTTGATTGAGAATAAATGGCTTCAGCCAACCACTAACCATGAGTGAAAGAAAAGTTTTTGTGTTATCATTCATATTCTCTGAAAAATGGCCAAGAAATCATACATTCTGCCAGGGTATGTAAACTTACGAGCACAACTGCACTGTATAATCTCCATGGCCTCTCAACTGAGCCATTTGTCAACTATACTTCTGCTCCATCTAGTGGATTACTTTTTTGCCATTATGGGAATATACATGGTGTCAATAATTAAAGGTAGTATTTTGGATTTTTTTGCCTCCTGAACAAATAGGGACCTTCTCCAGATTTGGTTGTAGCAAATTCATATACTGAAGTTTTTTAACCATCATACATTGCTGCCTAATGCTCTCTATCAGTTTTCTTTAAACATCTAAGAGCATAGGCCTTTTTAATGTTCTTCATCCACAGTTAAGTAATTGCAAATTCAAGGCATTATCTGACAACAGATGGTCGACATGAAAAAATTGTTTAAATACAAAGACATGGATAATGTGTGGTATTATTGTATGATCAACAAGATCAAAATATAGCCTCCTCCACGTGGTGGATTTACATTTCTCATCAGGCTTAACAAGTTTACCCAATTATTTCCTGTAGAACATTTGGACTGTAGTCCAATATATCTGGTAGACACACCAGGCTGGGGAAGACTGTCCTATAGTTTAAGATTAAAAAACAACAACAAACTTTAATGGAAATAACTGGAACATATTTACACACACACAGAGCAGAAGAATAATTCCAGAACAGAGCACAATACCTTATTTTTAAGCATTTATCGAAAAGTAACCAGATTATGCCTCAAGGATATTCCTCATACAAAGAGAACCACAGCATTACTCTTCTAATATATTTGAAGTTAATTGAGAAATTAGAAAACACTGAAGCTCAAACCCTAGAGGAAGCTGCCTCATTTGGAAAGATGATCAAGAACTGTCACAACTTCAGAAAATGTAGGCCTGAAAAAAGGCACTAGGGAAAAAACAAAATGGCAGCCCTCCTATACAGAATAGAAGTAAAAACAGAAGCTGCCAAATAATGTACAAACCTTCAAAATTGGCCCCTGTTGGCATGGTAGAACCCATCAGATACCAAAGGGTAAATCAACATCCTGTTTTAGCTACCCTAAACCAGTGGTTGCCAACCAGTGGTCTGAGAGAATTTTGGTGGTCCGCAGAGAAATCTTAGAGCACCCCCCCTAAAGCAATTAATCAAGGCTGCTCAGAAACACAAGGCTGTGCCGCCCACATAGCCCGCGGGAACCCTCCCCACCCACTCACTCCTTACCTAGCAAACTTGCCTGCTAAGTTGCTATTTTTCCTTTTTCTGACCATCATCTGTTCTGCTGTGCCAGGAGATTTAGATTAGCTAGGAAGCAGGAAATGGTTGGATTTCTTGCTTTCTAGCTAGTCTTTAGATCTTCAGCTCTGCTTTTAAGCACAGCCGAACCTCCCTTAGGACTGAAGGTTCTATTATTCAGTGCAGACTCATGGCAAGCCAATTTTATGTGACAGACTGAGCTAGCCGATGGCAGATAGACAGATCACTGAATGATTCTGTGAGCAACTCAATCTGCCTGCCTGCATTGCCTGATTTTGGGTAAAAGTTGCTCTTTTTTTATAAAAAAATTCAATATTTACATACATGGTGGGTTGTGAGTTAATTTTATGAGTTTGCTTGCAAGCAAATTGACAGACTTAGGTAGCTGATGGCAGATAGATAGATCTCTGAATTAATCTGTGATTCTGTGATTAATTCAATCTGCCTACCTGCTTTGCCTGATTTTGGGTAATAGTTGTTCTTTTTTATAAAAAAATCAATATTTATATAAATATTTATAATATTTACATACAAGCCATGCCCAGCCAGTCACATGACCACCAAGCCACACCCACAAATTAGGCCATGCTCACATAACCAGTTAGTGGTCCCTGAGATTTAAAATTATCAGTTTGGTCATCCCTGAGGTCCAAAAGGTTGGTGACCCCTGCCCTAAACTGTACTTGCTAAGAAGTAAATGAAGAAAAGTGAGACCATTGTTTCTTTCCATTTGGCAGGAAATTATATGGAGTCTCCCCACTGCTACCATTTAAACAAAAATTCTATACAAAGGCTCATCTATCCAATTTAAAATGGAAGACATTTCCATAATAGTTGTTCTGTTCTTACACAGAGATAGATTTATAGCTGTGCAGATGCAGATAGATAACTCAACAAAACTTCCATAACAAAGTTCATTTATTGGTACATCAGGTATCCTCATAACTCACATTTGTGATGAAGTTCCTCTTTCAATGACCAATCCTTTGTATATTTGCGTTGTACGTGAAAGATGGTTATCCTCTAACCCATCTCGTAGCGATAGAAGGAAAGATGTTATCAGTCCATGAGTGCAGGTAAGAATGGAGGGCAACCTCCTTCAACCCCTCGAGGGTCAATTTAGTGGCCAATCAGGATTACAGATGTGGCCACGTGATATGAACTACATTTCCCAGGATGCATTCCCTTAAGGGGACAGCTCACAATTCCTCAGCAACTAACCAATTCCCATAGATTGGCTGGGACAGCACAATACTTACACAGATTTCTTTGATCAAAATAATAAACCATTTTACGATTTAACCTACAGTACTTTGTGCCACTTTAATAACTTAAAGGTTTTTTTCTTCTGAAATTCCTTAAAATATTTCACACTTTACAGCATAACGTAGGCAGCAGACACAACATGATTATACATAAAATGGCTTTTTTCAAAGGATTTAATCCACTAATACTAAATTAAACCTTCAACTGAAAGGATCCCAGAACAACTTATAAAAAACCACAAGAGTGCTTAGTCATATTTAGATCCCCTCTAACACAAGCAGTACACCACTCTTTGCAATCAAAAATGACCTATCAAGCAAATACTTATTGGCAATATAGCAAATGATGATTGTATTTTTTGCCTTTTCTGCAAGCTCTTTTAAACACGGCAGTCCCATTTATACTTGAACTAACTAGTCAAACATTATTTGCCTTTTTTTTTCTTCCCCAATACCCCCTTTTTGGTGAAAGCAATTGTTTGACAGCATGAGAATCTCTGCAAAAAGAATATTTTTTAAAAAAACCTGCCCAACCACTTTGGTAAAAACAGAATGGAAGCAAAGCAGCAGCCAGCAGACAAAAGAAGACCCTGCCGATACTCAAATTACATTCCACATCATAAAGTAACTTCACAAAGCAAGGGGTGAGTTGATTAACTTTGCTTTAGTCATATTCTGATTTTTTTGAAGAATCACCCTAAACTAAAGCACTATACAATTTAGCATGTCAGATGGCGATATTCAATATAAAGGCAAGAATACAGAAAATCAGCCTTGTTTTGTTGAATGCACAGAAGATTGAACAGCTGCTCACACTCCACTTTGCTCTTCAGTTCTGCATAACTCCTCTTTAACAGCTGCTGTATGCATTTCTCCTACCAGACAATAGCTATGTAGGCACAGAATTATGGAAAGGCAGTGTTTTAGCAAATTCTACCTTTAAATGAACAAATTATATCATTTTGCTCTCCTTGCTAATATAAACAACTAACTTAATTCAAAATGGTTCTTATCTTAGGTATGATTTCATACATACATATGTATGATTATGTGTGATGACCCGGGGCGTGGCACAAAGGCAACACAGTCAGATAATCAGTAGGAGTCATTTTATTAGCTCCAACTTCGCCCCCAATGTCCTGGTTACTTTCTGGCTGGAGAAAAACTCTCCGAGGAACAGCCTTTGCCTGCAGAGATTCAAGTCCAAAATGTTGTCAACAACTTTAACTATAAGTCCAATCAAGGCAAGTTGAGGTCATTAATCCGACAGGACAAGAGAAGGAATTCCAGATGTGAAGGAATGGCAGTAATTCAACCCAGTTGGGAGGATGCCAGGAACACAGATAACCAAAGTCAACACAAGACTCACGTTTGTTCCCAGAAGACGCCACACTCAGCTTGCATCTCTTTGAAACTCTCATTCCCAGATGTGCCTAGCGAAGGGAATCAGGGACCTTTCCTCCTCTGTAAACCACGCAACCCACGTTGCTCTCTTCTCTGTTCCTCCCTCCATACCCTAGGATGAAGAGAGGGTGGGCCTGGGCCTTCCTCTGAACTCCCTCTTCCTCGTTCTACTTCTCCCCTGCTCTGCCCTTCCCCAGACTTTGCCCTTCCCCAGTTTCCTCCACATCCAATGGAACCACACTCCCACTCCCTGTCAGCTGTTCGTCTTCCTCCTTGGATTCAGGCTCCGACAGGGGCATGACATATATGATCCATCATCTTAAATTTGTATATTTGCTTTGTTCTTTTCCTAAAAAAAGAATGGTTATTTCTTTGCAATGATTGCTGGATTATGCGCCACCAAATCAGTACTGAATTTCAACTACCACATAGATAAATTTTCTTCAGGACAGTCTGTCCCCAGTTTGGTTCTTCTAGTCTTCCAAATGCACACCAATTGGTAGTGTAATCATGTTCATCCCTCTTGCTTCTGACTGTCCTCTTTCCTCTTTTTCTCTCCACCTTTCTCATAATTATTTCTATTGTATGTCACTGAGAATTGGATGACAAGCATGTTTCATTTATTATGCTTGGGTGCATAGTTAGTCAGAGGTTTAGACTGGCTTTAGCATTTTTGTACATTCTTACCAAGGACTTAAAGGGACATGGTGGCTCAGTGGCTAAGACGCTGAGCTTGTCAATCAGAAAGTTCAGCAGTTTGGCAGTTCAAATCCCTAGTGCCGCGTAATGGAGAGAGTTCCCATTACTTGTCCCAGCTTCTGCCACCCTAGCAGTTCGAAAGCATGTAAAAATGCAAGTAGAAAAATAGGGACCACTTTGATGAGAAGGTAACTGCATTCTGTGTGCCTTCGGTGTTTAATCATGCTGGCCACATGACCATGGAGATGTCTTCGGACAGCGCTGGCTCTTCAGCTTTGTAACGGAAATGAGCACCACCCCCTAGAGTCGGAAACGACTAGCACACAAGTGCAAGAGGAACCTTTACCTTTATCAAGAACTTAAGGTAGTCAGATGTTGTTCTTTAATAATATTAGTGATATCGTCGCAGTATGTAAATTGTCCCAAGTAAAGCTGCCTTTTGCAATTGACTGACAATTTTGTCAATGCTGGTGGTATTCAAGAGTGCTCCAGATGTTTTGGGATGGCACCCAAGGCACCTATTACTATTTGTATTATCTTTTGCCACAGTCATTCTACTTTTTTTGCAGCTCTTGTATTTTGTGATTTCTCAAGTTCTTTTCTCTTCTCTTCTGCTCTCTCCAGATATTGCCCACTATTCAGATTTTATTTTTGTCTTTCTTATTGATAATTATTAAGTTTGAAGTGTTATGGAACAGAAAGTGTTATGGAATTATATGTTTGAATTTTAAAATTCCAGACCACTTCTTCGTTTTCTATTACTTTGTCTATTTTGTTGTCCACCAGTTCTTGCTTGCAGGCTGGCACTATTTCTTAGACATTCCAATGCATTGTTCTACTTTGTCATGCCTTTGTTTCTAATCAGCCTTTGCAATCTTGCAGCAGCTAATTATATATGATCCACTGTTTCTCCAGCTTCTTTGCAGAGGCAATATTTTACATGGGCTTTTATACAGGCTTTTTTACAGCATTTTGTAATCTGGAGGCTTGCTTTGTATGTTTTTATTATTTGATTATTTGATTAATCTTACTTGTTTTGCAAAGGCTCATGATGGGTCATTAATTATCACTTCCTTAGTCCTATTTGTCAAAGTGAAAAAATTCAGCTTCATAAATTAAGAGGAAATGAACCGTGTTTTTCTGTTGCCAGTATACTTTATTTACACATAGCTAGGAAAACAAAAGAAAAGCAGTACATTCTAAGAAGCAAAAGAAAGTAAAATGAAGTAAAGTAAAACTCGTCCCCTGCACACATGCACAGTAAATCAAACATCACAAGACACTCATATCTTGGTTACTATAGTAACGTGATAACAAGTCTGGTAGATTTAGAAGCTCAGCAGACAAACCAAAATAACGCAGTGACACTAATCCTGTCAGGATATGTGATTGACTTTATCCTGTTAACTATTGTCTCAAGTCTGCATTTCTTAATGGACATGTATTGTTTCGATTTTTCTCAATGAAAGGGGTTAAGATCATGTCCTGTCCTTAATCCCATCACCTGGAGGTGAAGGTGCTTTGTTTGTGAATAGGCATATTAAGGAAGACTGCTTTCTGCCTCTAAGAACATGCTTCCCCATTTCTCCTTTGGGGAAATATAATATTCTGCTTCTTTTAATAATTCCCAAAATATTTCATTCGTGGGGAGGGGAGGCTTTCCACATGCCCTTAGCCAGTGTCAGGTCTTTTTTTGTTATGTGATATGATTCTTACTGAATCTTACTTTGCTAATTTCCAAACTGATTCTCAAACTTATGTTCAAAACAAATACAATTCAGAATATTAACTATTTTAACCTGAAATTATCAGGATAGTGATAAAGTACTCTTTCCATCTTTTTGTCTGAAATGGTAAACTATACTGTTCCAAGTGTTAAATATAGTGTTCTTTACTGTGATTCCTCATAAGTCTTTTTTTTAAAGAAACATAGATTTCAGGCCAACTATACATTGCATATTTACAACTCTCACTAGCTAGGATTACACATCAGGATTTGTTCCTTTAGGTGGCAAAGAAAATGTTATGATTTGGCTGCAAACGTTTGCTTTTTGTGGTTAAGCTACTCTCTCATCTAAGCCCAAAGAACAAATAGAAAAAATAGACTCCATGCATGATGCTTAGCAAGATTCCCAACTGACTGGCATGCAAACACAGTCAATGCATGTGAATCCAAGACATCTGAAAAAAACATCACAAGTTTCATTTCTTGTGTTACCTACAATTCTGAATAAATAAATGAAATGGTAATACTAGCATATAAGAGCATTATCAACAACAATGCTGGTAAAATAAAGACTCCCACAAGATAAATAACCAAACAAAAGATAGCTGAAATTACTCACTTATATTACATGCATTATTTAGTGAATAAAGAATTTTATGAATCTGGGAAACAGTAGGTAGACATTTGTAAGATAAATTACACAGAACTATCTTCTTTTATTTTATGTTTAAGTATAACAATAAAGTGGGAGATTGCTATACAATCCAAATTCATCTTCATTTTAATTTCAGTTAGGCCATATTACATTTAGAAGAAAAGTGACATTATTCTTACTCTTAATTTATAGATCTTTATATGTCTTTAAATTAAGAATACACATAGCTCTGGGAAACAAAAATTTAAGCCAAACTGCGTATTTCCTAAACAATAATCCTCCTTTACAAAAGTAAATCACAGGAAGGCTTAGACGCCAAGTGATTAAGCAGCATAGAGTAGACAGTTTCAATAGTATTATATTTTTGTAGAAGTGACCTGGGACACTAGAAATTACAGGAAGATAACTTCCTCAAACATACAAAATTTTAGAAAAATCAATTGCAGATGGACTAAACAGAACATTTCTAACAGCTGGAGAGATTAGAGAGGAAGGGATTAACAAGAGAGAAAGAAGGCACACAATGGGGAAATACACTGGGCTGTCTGCCTAACACACTTGTAGCTGCTGGTGCCAATGTATTGCTTTCAATGTGTATTCCCTATAGTGTGCCCACTTACTTTTTTGTAATCCCTTCCTCCCCAATGAATGTAAATGTAAAATGGAATTCTCTTCTTGTAATTATTCCAGCCCAGGAGGGCATTCAGGGGAGGATAGCTAATGGGCTCCTGGGAGAAGCCAGCCATCTGAAGACAAATGATGCTGGCTATTTGCAGCTTCTACAAAGGAACAGAGATGGATCAGTTCCCTTTGATCTTCTGATGTGAAACTGCCCAAGCTGTTTCTCCTTACAATCGTTCCTTTTTCTCATGAAGAGACCACAAGACAGTTATCTCGGGTAGAGGGGGAGGGAACAGGGAGATGGAGCAATTCATCATTTTACTCCAGCTGCATATTGGAGCCTTTTGAGGACACTAATTTGTGCACTTCTCTTGCTAACTATTTTTAGAAATTGTCAATTAATTTAAGGAAGTTAGTCATTCTTTTCATTAAGCTAAAGATACCCAATTCCCTCAACCTGTGTGTGTGTGGTCTTACCAAAGCACTAACACTTTATTGGATATTGATTCTATCCCTCTATTAATGCAGCCTAGGACTGCATTGGCTTTTTTTGGCAGCTGCAGCATGTTGCTGGTTCATAGTTAAGTGATCGTCCACTAGGACTCCAAGATCCCTCTCACAGTTACTAATGTTGAGCCAGGTACCACCTACTCTATACTTGTGTATTTGGGAGGGGGGGGGGTTGCCTAAATGTAAAACCTTACTTTTCTCTATACTGAATTTCATCTTGTTATATAGGGCCTGTCAGGTCCACCATCTTCAGCTTGTTGCCGCACTTGTGTCCTGCCATCAAAGAACTGGGGGAAATAACATGAAGGGGGGACAAATTGGCAGCAATAAACCTGTATGTATTTTTGTGTGGGAATTCGGGAGGGGAATGATAGCTGAAGAAAAGCTGGTTTGGACTGGTTTGTGCCAAGGTATCTTCAATGCCGTTTGCCCTGAGTGTGGAAAGTTACCAGCACAGACGCCTCAGCATTCCCAAAACATTCAGGCAGCATCGCATTGGCTGGATTTGGACAAGTCATACGGGGAGGGACAGGACTGAAGGAAATAGTCTTGTCTTGTTGCACGGGAAACTCAGATTCCATCTGATTTTACTGCATCCAGCATCTCTTAGTAAAAATACCTTTTACTTCAATCAAGCAGTCAAGGGTTTTTCTTCCCTAAGCGATCAGACTGGGACAAGTCTGACAGGGCCCAGTGTTCAAGTCTGTCAAGATCCTTCTGTATATGGTGTTTATCTTTTGGAGTATTGGCTATTCCTGCCACTTGGATGTCATCTGAAAACTTGATGAGTCCCTTTTCTATCCCCTTGTCTAAGTCATTGATGAAGATATTGAAGAGTATTGGGCCTAAGGCAGAGCCTTGGGGTACCCCACCATGTAGATGCAGTTCCATTAAGGATTACATATTGAGTGCAGATGGTTAGCCAGTTACAAATCCATCTGGTGGTAATGTTGCCTAACCCACATTTTTCTAGCTTATCAAGTTATAGATTCTGATCAACTTTATTAAATTTTTTACTGAAGTCCAAATAAATTATTTCCATAGCATTTTGCTGGCCCACTAATTTTGTCATTTTGTCAAAGAATGCAATAAGATTTGTCTGGTAAAATCTATTTTTGATAAATCCGTGTTGGTTTCTAGTGATAACTTTGTCTCTAGGTGTTCACAAATTTGTCGCTTGATGATTTCATACTTAAACCGGTTTTACGTTTAACTTTTTTCCTCCAAAGCAGGGGTGTCAAACTCAAGATGATGTATCGCAACTTTTTTCCTCTTCACTAAACCGGGGGTGGGCATGGGTAGCGCATGATGCACCTGGCCCGCGGGCCGCAAGTTTGACACCCCTGTAAGGAAGTTAGGAAAGATTTTTTTAAAAGGCTAAACTGTTTCTTTTTGCTATGCTTACCTTTAGCTTTTTGTTTGTATTTGGACACTGGAATTACTTTATACTTGTGAAAAGTGGTTGAGCCTATAAAGTGATGTGGAACTGTACTTGAAGATAAGAATGTATTTGGAATATTGTGTATTGGAGCTGTCTTTTATAAAGGGGGATTATCCCCATTTTGTCATGTCAAACTTGATTTTTTTTACATATTAAGAAGTTTGCTTGTTTGTTTATTGATTGATTGAATTTATATTGCTGCCTATTCACCCATGGCGACTCGAGGCGGCTTACAGAATGTAAAACCGTATTTAAAATAAAGAACAATAAAAACTAACAAAAAGAATCTATTTGCCTACTTACAAGAAATGGATTGTGGGATGCGAGAGATTTACATCTGTTAACTAAGAAGAGGTGACGATATTACGGAACTCTTTGTACTTTCCGCAAAGTGAGTATGGAGTCATTTTCCAAAACAGGAATTCTTTATATATTTATTTCTCATGTAATTCTTTTTTTGATTTCTTGGATTCTATTATCGTTTATTGTTTTATTTCCAGTTTCAAGCTGAAAACACAATCATAGGACCAGCCCCAATTGTAACTCCTAAATGAAGATTCCCTGTAGAGATACGCAAAGCTTTTTAAGTTCAAAACATTCTGTCCCTAAATATCTTTTTCCAACCTCATCAAAAAATTAATTCTGAAATTGCAACACTGCCAGAAAAAAATCAGAATAGGGGATTTGAGGTTGGATCATTTCAGCTTTGAAATGTTTTGCCCAGTTCTAGATAGTGGACTCATATGAAATGTTTAAAGATTTATAAATCACAAGATAAGCAAACACTAGATTGCAGTCACCCAATCTACTATTTTCTAAGAACTTACCTTGTATTCAAAAGCACTGTTGGAAATACAGATTATATTTCAGGTTGATGCTTTACAGGTTTGTAGGTTCATTAAATGAAAATAAACTAAAGCATTACATTAGGAAAGATAAGGAACTTTGAAAGTACAAGAAAAATTGTCAGCAGTCACACTTTCACTTCAGGTGACCAAATATCCAGGATTAATATCCATAAAGTCCAATAATTGGTTAGGCTGCTAGAGGATGGAAGAAACTTTCTGATTACAAAGAATTGATTTTGTCTGATAGACTATTTCTGAATATGTATTAAAGCGTTTTTTAAAATATAGGCATACTCTATTTAAAAAGAAAATAACAATTTGAATAACTACTGAGGAAAAGTATATATCAAGATTGACTTTTTTTTCTATTATTAGCACTCTTTCTGAAACCTTTAGCTATTTTCATCAAAAATATTTTTTTAAAAACTCCAATGTATGATTTTGGAGATCTCCTTGCATTTATTGTAGAATTATTATAGAATAATATAGCATTTTACCACTAAATTTCCTGAAACATTTTAAGAATATTATGTATCAAGTTAACAGGTAATAGAATCCATTTGAACTTAATTGATTTAAATCAAATTTGGTTAATGAGACTACAAGTAAGCGTGTTTCCCACAAAATAAGACTGGGTCATATTTTCTTTTGGGCCCCAAAATAAGCACTAGGGCTTATTTTGGGGGGGTGTTTTGTTTTTTCCATGTACGGGAAGCCCACTTCTGTTTGCTCGTGGTGGGACAGGAGGCTGCATGGTGTGCCAATGCCCCTGCCTTGAGGCAGGGGAGGGTGGAGCTGCCCTACGCGCCTCCACTGGCTTACCTTAGGGACCCCACAACCAGACTATCCATGCCCCAACACCTGCCTTACCTCGTGGCAGCAGCTCTGCTAACCCTGTCCAGCAGGACCCCACCAGGTATCTACATGGATACTTAATACAAAATAAAGTACACATGCATATGCGTATTTATTTTTGTGTACGTGCATATGAATTGAAATGAGTGGCTACATAAATTTATAAATAAACAAAACAACATAACAAGGGAATCATTTTGGTACAAAGTCCCTTCATGATTTTTATTCCAAAATATAAATGCATTGTATGAGTAATTTAAAAGGACTTAATTAAAATTTATACATATTTCTTACTTACTTTGATCAGCATAATTTTTTGCTTTCAGTTCAAGTTGTCGAGTTTGTGACTCTAAAGCTTCTACTCGTATCTGTATCTCTTTTTTTTCTTGTTCTTGAGAATCTTCAAATTCAATAAATTTCTGTGTCAAAAGAAAATGTATTTATGAGTATATTTAAATATTTTATATAGTCAAATAACTTGTAGAAGCTGTTTAGCCTCTTTTCCAAACCATTTTAGCAGCATGAGCAAAAGAAGTACACATTATTTTGGTATACAACTCTATACTATAGTAGAGACTACAATCCTGATTCTTGCAGGGACAATTTTTATCTGGCCTATGTTGGAATATGAGGTATGTGTGCTGGCTGCACCTGGACCATTTATTTTGGCTCAGAAATTAAGCAGAGTTAATTTTGGTCAATACTGTGATGGAAGGGCTACAGGCTATATTGGATTTTTTTTAAAGAAATCCAGAAAGAAAGCAATAGCAAACAACTTTGGTACTGTTGCTAAGAAAACTATTGAGATATTCCCATTCAGTCATCAGGAATAAAGTTAAACTTGCAGGAGATTCTACTTTAACATACAGGTATTATTATAAATGTTAATAATATCATTTTCCCTATAGCTATTCCAAAGAATCCACAACAATTCAAGATTTTGAAAATGTACACTGGGGATGGAGAATCCAATTTAACAGTCTGCTCTGTTGACAGAGACATCGCTGACACATCTTAGATGCAGATGCACCTACAGATGCTCTTAGATAAAGTCCACAGACTAAGCTATTTAAATAATCCTATGAGTCTCGAAGTTTTTAAGAGATTATTCTGTGTTTAATAGTGAGTTTCTAATCCATTTATCCTGAGCCTCCCTGATAATCCAAATAAAATTTTGAAATAGAACATAAACTTTTTATTCTTAATAAAATAGTAATTCAAACTTTTTAAAGTATTCAAAGTAGTTAAAATCCTGTAGTACCACAGTTTTGGGTCTATTTAGTACTCTTGTGTATAAATATGGTACTGAATATTTGTATCCTAAAGCTAGAAATCTCCCAACCAACTTAATGTTAAAATAAAAGTAAACACAGATATATCAAGCATATAGTAAGGGCAGAAAAGAACACTCTACAAGTGATATTACTAGATATATTAAGGAAACATTTCATAACAACAAATTACAGAAGTAATATTACACTAGCGATGTAATATTACACTAAAGATATATATATTCTCTTGTCCAGGGTTTCGAGATAGAAAAAAAAATTACAAAGGAATATATACAAATAATTTTATTTAGATTGGATAAATGTTTATTCTAGTCAAGAGACTTATGTATATACACAGTTCAGATTATTAGAACACTGCTTTCTGGCCATTTCAAAACATCTCAGATAAAACTATTTTTAGCCCTATCAATATCAGAAAGCTTGTTTAAAAAATGTTACACACAAGTCACATGTAAATCATAGGCTAATCAGATTATTCTGTTTTCACAAAATGTTTAGTAGAAATTATATCTATCGGAAAAGATCCAAAATAATATCGATTGTAGAAAAAAGTGCATTTCTTAAAATAGTTGTACCGGCTTTTTTAGCCAAAAGAATCCTTACAAATACCATATGATACATAATGCCTTCAGGCACTAAAGAAAGTGATAAACATATTCTTGACTGAGACATAATTACACAAAAGTTATAACATTTTACTTCAGATGCTCCCATAAAGTAATATCATTACTGCCATAAATCATATGAGAAATAAAAATTAAAATGCTTAACAAGCTAGCATAAAAATCCTGCTAGACTTTATACAATACCTTGTCATCTTCTCAAATACTTTCTCCACTTCACATAATACTCCCAAACAGATTTAGAAAGTGCTACAGTTTTCTAGAGAGATTTCAGAAGGTGAGAGGAAGGCAAGAGAAGTGAGGAATTCAGCTTGTTAACAGTGTCTGCATAGCTGGTGGAAAGATACCACTAGCTATTGACTGTCACAGTAATTACAACAATTATTGTTGTGTCTTACAACAAACAGTAAATACACCACAGTAGTGATTGCATTCAGAATTGTTCAAATAAATAAACGAATATATGAAGCTACCTAATGTCAAGAACATTAATCCATTTAACTTGCTACAATGATTCTACACATCAATTACTCTAAAGTGCCTAACAGGATTTTTTCCTAGTCCTGTTATTCAGCTCCTGCTTAACTAGGGTTTAAGGACAACAAATGTCCAGTTAAGTTCCATGGATAAGTAGCAAGTAATTATTCAATAAAAAGTCCATTGCCCCTCATATTCCTGTCAAATCCATATATGAATACAAATTTAATTCTTAATTTTGAAATTAACTCTTGCATTCATCAATGCATTTATATAACTAATGTTGTGATTCCTTATAATTTGGTAACTCACAGCCAAAATCACCATAATCATTTCTGAATTCATCATGACTAAAATAAGTGACATGATTCATCAATAGATCTTGAGCCCAATATTATTTGACACCTTTGTTTGTGATGATGGTGTCTACACTACTTTACCATTCATTCTCAATGTCATTTGCTTCTTCTTAAGCAGCAATATCAAGCCTTTTAACAAATGAATCCCCAGAATCCTGGAATTGTCCTATCCTGCCCACAATAAAAAGAAATAAAGAATGGAAGAAACAACACAACAGTACTTATTATACTTTAAGTGCTCTTCAAAATATGTTATTGAGACACTATAAAAGTTGTCAACTGATGTGCATGACAATTTTGAAGAATCAGACTGAGACTTACAGTCCTGCCTTAGGCATGAAAACCAGCTGGATCACCTTGGGGCAGTCACTCTCTCAAATCAACCCATCTCACAGGGTTGTTGTGAAGAAAATAGGAGAAGGAAGAAGTATTATATATGTTTGCCCTTGAGTTATGCAAAATAAGAAAAGTTTCTTTAAATAAATGAATAAATTCTGGATGCAGCAGAAAGTGAATTTACAATGCCATGCATCAACAGCATGGTCTTATTAAAGAACTTACCCAAATGCTCAGTTGTGCTATTGTTTAATGAAAAACAACTTTCAGTGTTACAGGTGGAAGAACTGTATAAGAGTTACTTATTTTTTCTCTTTAATCTATTTAAAATTCAAAGTTTCATTTATATATAAACAGATAAAAAATTAATTTAGAAAAGAATATGATCTTGCTATGATAGCAAGTTCATATTGTTCTTTTCTGAATTATTATTTTTTAAATCACGGCACCTACCTTTTAAGAATTCAGCATGACAGAAAAAGCATATTATTAGCAATTGTGTTTTCACATATTGCATCCTATCTATAATTTTTAGTATCAAATGTGCTGTAAAAACTAATTTAATCTCACTTCTGATGTTTAGCCTCTTGAAAAAAAATGTTTTTCTACATTATCTGTTGCTTCAAAGTTTTCATTCTCCGGTACTTAAATAAAACAACTTTCCAAACATCATAAATCCTGTACAAGAATGGATTTATTGAGGTCTAACACTGCATTAACGAGCATATGACAACTATCACACAACTAAAATTACTGCCCCAGGGCATGAAAATGTTGAAAGCATAAACCCAGCCTTTCAGAAGTTCACCCTGGTCTACCCATTGCATCATAAGATACAGCTGGCAAGGATCCTGTTTTAACAGCAGCCAATCACATTCCTCTAGAAGGACCACAAGCAAAAGCAATCAAAACATCTCCTTCAAATCAACAGTATCCTTTACCCCAACTGGGGGAGGAGAAGATCTACCACAAGGCCTTCGCTACAAGATTCACACCCATCCCTATTGCTCATGGATTTTTACTATTCTAAAAACACTTTTTCCCCTAGCTCTCCATGCAATGACAACAGCCAACTTCCACTTCAGTTGTGGAAGTCCGTCCCAGGCAACCAAGCACCAGCAAGCCCAGTCTACTACCGTACACTATCAATTTGGCTTCTTCATCCTCTCCCCACCAAACTTTTAGCTACCAAGCCGCCGTTCATGTGTTCGTGTAAGCAGAAAAGTCTCTCTTCAGGTCCTCCAGGGCTGCCAACATTATCCCCACTACCACCGCGCCCCAAGTCGTCGTCGTCCCCCCCCCCTTCCTCCTCCTCCTCCTCCTCCTACGCACCTCCTCGGCTTGTTTACGCAGCGCCTTCTCCCGCTCGTACTGGGTGAGGAGCTGCTCGTTGTCGTCCCGCAGCAGCTCCAGCTCTACGCTGGTCTCCTGGCTGTGCGCACAGACCGAGTCCAGGTTCTCCAGCACAGCCACCACCAGCGGCATCAGTTCGGCCACCACCTCCTCGTCGTACCGCCCGATGAGACGCTCGAACTCGCGGTAGATAGAGCCCGCCAGACCCGACACCCGCTCTGACATCATGGCCGGGCCGGGACCGCCCGGATCCTCCTGGTACACCACGCCGTCCGCCAGTTCCATGGTCTCGGAGCAGACGGCGCACAAGAAGCCGGCCGGGCGGCAAAAGGCCGGAGGCGAAGAACCCGCAGGAGATGCAGTACCTCCCTCCGCAACGGAATCTGGACGGGAAGGAAGCCTGGGTGAAAGGCGCGCGGCGCTGACCTCACCCTCGGCGCCGAAGCGGAGGGAGGGGACGCGGGGCAGTGGCGTCAAAAGTGGGCGGAGCTTTACCCAGCCCCGAATTCTCCAGGCCTCGGCAGTGAGGGGGGTGGAGCTTAGAGCTGCTGACGTGCCATGGAAAAGAAAGTAGGGCGGGGAGGGGCATTTGGGTGGGCGGCTCAATGGCAGGGGAGGGGAGGGGCTCAACAGGTGGTGCTGCGGTTTGTGTGGATGATTCAGGGAGAAAATTGGTGGGTCATTATTCAAATTGCACCATCCCGTTTAGGATGCACCACCTTTATTCCTATAAGCTAGCTTCCGAAGATCTGAATCTCCTTTCTTCCTTGAGCTCAAGGCGGTGGACACAATATTCAGGTGTAGGGTGTGCGGTCTGCTGCGCGATTGCTTGGCAGCGGTGTGCATTTCACGCAGCACAACAGTTGTGGCTTGGCGTATAGGGTGAGTTATATACTGATTTTGCAAGCCTTGTGTCTTTGTTATGTGAGCCCGGCCACATTTGCTTTATTTTATAATGAATACTTGGCTTAGCTTAGTTTATAATACGCAAAAACATCTAAGCTGCAGTGCTAGTGGACTGATTTTCAAATATACGTAGGCTTGGTAAAAAAAAAAACAACTGTTTCCATGGGATGTTTTCCCACAGATTAAATGGTCATTTACTCGAGCAAATTTTCTGAATTCACATGACACAAGAAAATGACAGGCCTTATATAGGTTTGATTTGTACCACGTGTTGTAAGGTGGGTTGGGTCATAGGTATGCAATGTGAAGATAAGAGTGTGGCTGCAAGAGTTTGGAGTGAGGAGAGTGGGAGAGTTAATGATAACTGCTGGCAAAAATAATTATGATTTGCAGAAAAATTGGCAGTTACAGAGACAAATTATAGTGGAGAATGAACAGTGTAATGAAAGTTAATAGGTGATGAAGCCTATGAGTAAAGAAGCAGAAACATTTTAACCTTAATGAAAAGGAAAACCTGTAGAACTAAAATTGATAATGAAAAAATATTAGTAACCTTTAATTCCTGATTAATATTTCTCCTTATTAATATACTGTTGCCAACGATGTGCCTATCCCATATTTTTACTTACATGTCACTCAGGTGGTATTCAGCAGGTTCTGACCAGTTCTAGAGAACAGGTAATTTTGCGTAGTTCAGAGAACCTGTAAATATCATCTCTGACTGGTCCCACCCCCATGAATTCTCTGCCACCTGAGTCCCAGCTGATTGGCTGGGTCTTCCTTTGTTGCCCTGCACAGGAGAATGGAGCTGGAAAGCAGGTTAGTGGGGTGGGGAGGGAATGGGATTTTGTAGTATCCTTCCCCTGGAATGGGGTGGGAATGGATATTTTACAGTATCCCTCCCCTGCCATGCCCACCAAGCCACACCACTCCCACAAAGCCATGCCACGCCCACAAAGCCACACCCACAGAAGAGGTAGTAAAAAATTTTGAATCTCACCACTGATGTTACTGTAAATATGCATACAAAAGAGCATGTTGTAAGTTTTTGCCACTAAGGAATTTGTAGTCTAAATTTGGACTGTGGGAAGATAATAAAGAAGAATTGGAAATAAAGTGGATGAGAGACCAACATGATTTTGTGTTTATTTCTTTAGGGGGAGTACTTGGTGTTAAGACAAAAATTAACAGAAAATGTGGTTAATAAGAAAATTGTGCAAACTTGAATATGTAAAACCTCAGAACAATAAAACCCCCAATATTTGAATTATTTGAATTATTAAAATTATATTATCTAGTCACATTTAAGAAAAATGAGCAAGTATGTATTTACTTGAACATTTAATGCTATAATGTAATTTTTAAAGAAAAGAATAGGTCCTGTTCATCTGAGAAGAGGTCCTCACAGTTGAAGAATTAAAAATCTGTCATTTTCTTATTCAGAACAGTAGATTAGCAATAACAGGAAGAGGAAAGGCTGGGCACATCAAAACTTAGGTCTGCTATTCTGAATGAGTTCCAACATTGTTAGCTTCCCATGTCACATAGACATACAGTAGCAGTAATGAATATTGTAATTTGGTACTTGCCTAATTTTGTTTGCAAACTATCTCAGACAGCAATTTCCCGTTGAAATAGTTACAAAGGGTGAAAGTAACAAATTAGAGTATTGCTGAACTCAAATTGGATATTGATTTCACACAGTTGTTAAAATCTATTTTCTAATTTATTTTATTTTCTAATTCTTATGTTTAATTTAGCAAACAAATTCCAGTAGCTTTGACTATTGTGTGACTTGACTTTGCTGTCTGCATACAAATAACATTGACATTCAGGTCACAGTTTTAGGAGTATGCTTTTTAATGCACTCCCTCTACTGGTCCTGCAAGAGTATATGTTCTATGTTTCTTTTTTAAATCAAATCTTTTCATCACTGCAGAGTTACAGCCCAAGAAAACTTTTAAAAATTGAGATAACTAGTTTAGGGGAAACTGCATCTATCTAGTTTTCTTGAATGATTATGGCATGGACAAAATGCATGAATTGAAACTGGTGGCACAGTGGAATAGAATTCAGCATACATATCATAAATGTCCTTATATTTGAGATAGTTATTGAATTATCAATTTTCAATGTTCCATGTAATTTATTTAGTGTAAGTCTCATAGGCCTTAGTTGGACTGATCCATTTGTAGATATTAATCACATAGAGTAATGCAGTGAACCAAGCAAATGCAATGGTCCAATGACACCTGAAAGATCTGTGTGTCTGTCTGTTTATCTGATTTGTATGGCTGCCCATCCTAAACTATCTTAAACTCTACCCAACCCTGGGTGGCTCAAAGATACATTTTTTTCTGAATTAAACCTTTTATTATTACAAAGGGTATTCCTAGATAGATAAGTCTATTCCACAATGTTCTGTCTATTTTATTATTGGCTTTATATCCATGTAATACTCAACATGATTTACAAGGCAAATACAAATATCGAGAATACAAAAGGCAAACAAGCAATACCAATAGAATTAAATCCCAAATAAATTATTAAATAAATTAACAGTTAAAAGCTTAATGAAAGATATGTGTTTTTACCAATATTCTAAATATTGGGAGAATGGCACAGAAAAAGTTTTGCCAAGGTAGTGCATTCTACAGCCCAGGAGCCACAGGGATCACAAAAAAAAATGTTAGCTTTCTCATGTCAGTAGGAAGTGAGCCCCAAAATAATCAAGAGTAATTATAAAACAGATTTAACCTTGAGTTTTTGCCAATGACTGGTGGTTCTTTTCAACTTCAGAATTCTCTTAAGGGCAAAATTAACATCTTTGATCATGCAAAGGATATTCTATAACACAACTGAAACAAAAATTGCTACTGTAATCATTAGAGAGTTCCTTAATTCAATTTTCACCTTTGGATATGTGCCATAGCAACCTTCTGTCTCCCCATATTTTCTAGAAAAGTGTCAGATTTGATATTCCCCCAACTAGCCTGGCTTTTAAATGTACAGATGGGAGGTGACACATTAGAAAGCTGCTAAGCTGGAAGAAATTGTCCCTTAGTAATTACTAATTACCTCTTATTGAAATTACTAATTAAAATTATGGTATAAAAATACTACAAGTAGTCCTCGACTTACAACAGTTTCGCTTAGTGACCATTCGAAGTTACAATAGCACTGAAAAAGTGACTTATGACCATTTTTCACACTTATAACTGTTGCAGTATCCCCATGGTCATGTGATTTACATTTGGAATGCTTGACAACTGGTTCATATTTATGATGGAGGCAGTATCCCCGGTCATGTGATCCTCTTTTGCAACCTGACAAGCAAAACTAATGGGGAAACCAGATTCACTTAACAACGGTATGACTAATTAAACAACTGCAGTGATTTACTTAACAAATGTGGTGAGAAAGGACATAAAATGGGGCAAAACAAATTTCTCACTTAGCAATATAAATTTTGGGCTCAATTGTGGTTGTACATTGGCTACTACCTGTACAGATATGGTGAAGGGAATTCCTTCTTTCCCTTTCCAGTATGGATCATTTAAGATAGATTCCTTCTCTCTGATTTCTTAAGTTCTGACGCTGAAACTCTCAAGAAAGAAAAGTTATACCAGCTCCATTATAGGATTTGGGGTAGGATATATCTGTCTCCCATACAACAATTAATTAAACATAAACCCTTCTGCCAAATAGTTCAACCTAGGAAAAATGTGTATGCTGCCCACAATAGCTAAGTAAAGCTTGGTGGTTTGTACATCCAAACTAAACTGCTTCAGACTTTACCTTCAAAATTACAATGCATACACCTTCGAGCCTAAGGATAGGCCAGAAAATGGAATTTGCTAGCCTACATATAATCTTCATAGACCATACTGAGCAGAAACGTAACACTGTGTTTTATTTAGAAATATATTTATGGCAGAGATTCTGAAAAAAGTACAAAGACTGAAGTCGACCTATGGTTCATTGAAAAATAGACAACAATGGTTGTGATCATTTATGAGTCTAAGAGTATTAATATATCCATGGATGCATATTATACAATGTATTATTCAAATGATTTGCCATTAAATGTATGGCTTTTATGAAGGATGAATATAGGAGCTGTTCTATTTCACTTTAAAGTTTGTAAAAATATTGGAAGTGGGATACAAAGAACTAAATGTGTCACAGATATTACAGTATATACAACAGCAGTACAATGCAATTTGAAGAATCATGGAATTTACAGTATGTAAAAAAGATCCATAAAACTCAGCTTTGGTTTTGTTTCAAACATACTGCATATGTGAGTTTCAATAATCATGATAGAAAATAAAGCTTTAATATTGATGATAATTAAACTGTTGCACTAATCTCTTCCACTGGCTCGTCCACCTCAGCCAGTTTAAGGCAAATTTAGTATAGCTGCTTATGAAATGTGCTTATAGGAAAAGATTAACATTACAGCTATTAAGCTCTACATCTGTTACTGTGTTATATAATATTCTGTTTTGAAAAATGTGGGTTTACCTGAATAGAATCATTCACTTACACTAGACTAAATGCATGTTTTCAAAGTGTGTGTCATTAGGCTACATTTTTCTTCTAGTTGTGGGATATATGCAATAGTATGCTGATTTGCAAGAAATTATCTGTATAACAGATGTAGCTTAAATTAAGCATGTGAGCATGCTTGGAGAAAAATAAGGACAATAATAGCTGTTATCTATGACCCATTCCAAGAAAGGCCACAACTTGTACAACACATGAAGTTGGTCAAAACTCCTTCTGGTCCTGGCTTCTATATGTTCCATCAGGGACTGTGAAATCAGATTGTAAGCTTCATATTGAAACCTATGTGTTTTTGGGAGAATATAATTCCATCTAAAGCAAAAGTTAGAAATAAGTCACTTTCTGCATCAATAGCTGGTACCAACCTTCTGAGTACCAACCTGTTTCTTTCCACTTAGAACTTTAGGTTGAACAAGGATACTTATGTGCAGCTGGGAGGATGGTGCAATGGTAGCAGCAACAGATAGTCTGTAGGCTCCAAGAACATATATAAAAGACCCCAGGTCTGGTCACATATGTGGAAAAATGTTTCTAGAGACTGCTGAGGTTTCCTGAGACATTGTTTTATCCTTTAAAATCAAGAGGTGACTGTCATTAGTGTCACAAAATGTAGGTAGTTGCTTTAAATCATGAATTGTATTCTTAGCTTTAAACAAAATAAAGTGTTTTATACCAAGCTAAGCCTGAATGGGCTAATAGGACAATACACTTGCTAAAGTGTGACTGGCTAGGTTGCGGATCAATGGGCTGTATAAATCCAGCTCGGTAGTATTTTACCAGTTCGGCCTGGTTCTGCCAAGCCAGTAGCGGCGATGAGCCGAGGAGATCGAACTGGTTCTCTCCAACACTCTGCTATTGGGCCTACCTGCCCGGGCTTCCACACTTCAGAGAACTGGCAAATGCCACCTCTGACTGGAGATTTTACAGTATCCTTCCCCTGCCACGCCCACCAAGCTCACAGAACCAGTAGTAAAAAAAATTGAATCCCACCACTGGCAGAAAGTGTGTGCACATGCACAAAACGTGCCCACCAAGCCACGCCTACTGAACCAGTGGTAAAAATTTTTGAAACACACCGCTGATCCAGCTGATATGATTTCTGATACATTGGGTTTACTGAACCCAGATAAACACGAGCTAATAAATGAGTGAAATTATCCATGGCTGCATGTGTAGTCCAAATATATTTATTTATTTATTTATTGATCGTATTTCTATACCGCTCCCTCTCCGAAAAGGGACTCGGGGCGGTGTACAGCCTAATAAATACTTAAAATACAAGAATACAAGATTAAATAGAGTTTAAAACCGAATTAAACATGAATATAGCTGCATCCCAAAAGTTTAAAAATGAAGTTAAAATTTTAAAAACCCTATTTACTTAAAACCCCTTAAACCCTCACTGGGCCAGGCCAGCCTGTTTAAAAAATAGGGTCTTAACTGCGTGCCGGAAGGAGAGGATATCTGTCATGGCTCGTATCTCCGGGGGGAGATCATTCCACAGGGAAGGCGCTCCCACAGAGAAAGCACGCACCCTCGGGGCCGCCAGCCGACAGCGATCAGGTGGCGGTACCCCAAGTAGGGCGACCCTGTGGGAGCGTACTGGGCGGCGGGAGGTTGTTGATGGCAGCAGGCGGTCCCGTAAGTACCCAGGTCCCGAGCCATGGAGCACTTTAAATACCATCAGTACCACCTTGAATCGAATCCGGAAGGCCACAGGAAGCCAGTGCAGCCTGCGGAGAAGTGGTGTAACGTGCGCGCCCCGAGGGGCGCCCACGATCACCCGCGCGGCTGCATTCTGAACTAACTGCAGCCTCCGGAGACTCTTCAAGGGGAGCCCCATGTAGAGAGCATTGCAATAATCCAAGCGGGAGATAACGAGGGCAGAAGTGACTGTGCGAAGTGCGCCCAGATCCAGACATCCACTGTCCACAAAAGTTAAGCAAAAGCCTTTGCTATCTGGTATGTGTGTTTTGTCTAAATGAATCCTAATACATGTTGGTAATGGTTTTTTAGTGGTTTCCAAAAAAACTGAGCTGTCATGATTCTCTACTGGATATTTGTAACTACTTCACTCATTGTTTTGCTTCTAAATGGATTAAGCCATTAAGCACAAAACCCTTTAAAAAATCCCATACAGAAATATGAAGCACTTGTCCACTCTAGAGGATAATGTTAGACCTATTAATCTCTAAGGTCAATTTCTTTATTCGCTAATGTGCCATGGGGTTTTGAAAAGGCTGAGGGAGGGGAATAGGGCAAATATTCTTAGTCTTAAGTAGATAGTATAACTACCAGCCCAACGGTGCAAACAGAGATTTGGGGTTACATAATATGCAAAAGCTTCGCAGGCTACTCAAAATGGAAGAGTGTGGAGCAACGTGCGCCAGGAGGATCATGTAACTGGACATCATGTACTGTAAGGAAGCTGCTCTGATCTTCTGAACTTAGTGCCTTCTGTGCCCACAAATCACCTACTCGGGTTCTGCCAGGTTTCCATCCTTACCGCATGTTCCATACAAACAATAGACAGAGGCTACTTCTCCGCACCTACTCGCAGGAAAAGCGACAGGTTTTGGACATATTTGGGTAAGGGGACCTCGGGGCGGGGGGGAAATCCCCGCTAGAAGAAGCCGGGTTAAGGGAAAGCGCCATACTCCGTCCCTTTCATTCGAGGAGAAAAACACGGGGGCAGGAAGAGCTCTCCTTAGGGGGAAAAAAAAACCTCCCTCTCACTTTCAGGGCCAGACTTCGCCAGGAGGGAATTCCACTCGCGAATCAGGAAAAAGCAGCCTACGCGGTCGAGGGTGGGGGGGAAATCACGACAGTGAAGCCCGCCTTTTGTGTTGCGGCCGGGGGGAGGAGGTGGGTCGGTGAAATTCCGGCTTTAGCCCAGCCTCGCCTCTCTTCGCTCCTCCTCTTCCCCAGAAGGATTTCAAGGAGGCAGCAGCTGTAACTACGCCGCCCCGCTTGCCTGGATCAGATTTTCGTGTGATTGGGGTAAGTGGTTTGTGTTTGTGTTTGGCTTGCTTTTCGGAGAGGAGAAGCAATCAAACCGAAGCCTTGGAGCGAAAGAAAAAGAGATTCGTAAAGAAAGAGCACCGGGGAAGGAGCATGGCAGCTGCCATGACAGCAGAATTGGTCAAACCGCTTCCTTGTGAAGCCCTTCCACGGATCCAACCAGGGACGCCTCTTTGGGCCGGCGGAAGGCGTCGCTCCCCCTTTCCGGTCTCTGTAATTTGAAGATGGCCGAGGCGCTTCCCTCTCTTCTCGGGCGGCGACCCCACCGAGGCTCGAACAATTCGCCTGGCGCGGAAATGGAGCCACTTCGTTTCTTTGGAGACGAGAGCGCTGCACTTTCCCGGCTGTTTGAGTTGCCAAGTGTAACCTCGAACACGTGTCGCCGGCGAGCCGGAGAACAAAAGCGTGACACGTGGATGGACGGGCCTCTGCTAGCCTTTGGGAGAGAAGCTGCCGCGATACGTTTTTAGGATGACTCAAAGGGAAAGGCCGCCCAAGCAACTCCGGGGAGGAAATACTCGCCGGAGGGTGCAGGATGGCCTCTCTCCGCCTGCCCCCAGGCGAGATGAACAGTCTTCGCGAGCCCCTTTTAAGGTCTCTTTGCGTCTTTAAAAATCCTATATAGCTGATTGGAGAATTCTGGGAGTTGAAGTCCACAACCATTAAAGTTGCCAAGTTTGGAGACCTCTGCTGTATAGAAACGTTTTTGTGGTAGAAGCACAATCAACGTCAGTGTTGTGGAGATGAAAAATTCAGCCCCGGAGAGCTCCATCGGTTAAGGCCATAACTGGTGACCTGGCAGATATAAGAACCATTTTGAAACGAATGCTATCAGTGTTCTTTGGGTCTCAGTTGAGTTCTCAATTTAAAAAGTATAGTGAGTCTATACTAAATTTTTTTCTTTGCCTTTGAGTCAGTTTTTGACTGCTATCTGCTGGACTAGTCCCTAAAGTTTTCTTGGCAGGATTTTTCAGAAGTGGTTTGCCTTTACCTCCTCCCAAGAGCTGACAATGAGTGACTGGCCCAAGGTCACCCAGCTGGCTTTGTGCCTCAGGCAGGTCTAGAAATCATGATAACCTGGTTGCTGGAGATGCATTAACCACTACAGTACGACAAACTGGCTCTCTATTATAATAATCTAGATGGTGATAAACTACAACTCCCAGCAATCCTTATATTGATAATACTACATGGGTTTCTGGGTATTGTAGTTTAATAATCTCTTGAAAGCATGAAAGTTTTTGTCTATACATTGACCATGAAATAGTTTGTTGCTTTAGCAATCCAGGTCAGAGGAATGGATTAGAGCCTGGCTAGTCCATTTTTAGAAAGGATATGAATGTAGCATTTTTAGGGCACAATACAATCTTAATTTTAAAAAAAAATTAAAACAGGAGGAAAACTTGAACAGGAAGATACATTTTGAGACATCAGAATTGGAAGGGGCCTACTTATCAAATTGGCTGCTCAGCCAGAAATGATAGAGCTAGTGCATTCAATTTAGCAAGATACTTCGTCTCTTTAGACTTGATTCCACTGTTAAAACAACATGCTTTTTACCATAAGCATTTAATTGCAGTAGTCTTGTGATGGCACTGAGCCTTTCAAAGGGACTGTTAATATTCTCTCACCTATTTATCCCTCCTTTTTTAGCCAAGCAAACCTAATACACCTGTCTTTTCATGCTTAGGCTCTTATGCAATTTAAAACTTTTGTTGCTATAACTTGTTCATCACCAATCCATTTTCTCCATTTAAATTAAGTGTTTTGCAATTGATTTTCACTTATTTTGATTTTCACTGGTTTCTTTTTGCAGAATTATGGCTTCTAATACAGAACGTACATTCATTGCTATCAAACCTGATGGAGTCCAGCGGGGATTAGTGGGTGAAATCATCAAACGATTTGAACAGAAGGGTTTCCATCTAGTAGCTATGAAAATGATCCATGTAAGTTTCATATTTGCCTCATGTAGTGGTTAATTGACAATGTAAGCTCTCTATATGAATAAAATATTATATATTGAACTGCATCCATTTAAGTAGCAGTTAGACTAAGCAATTCAGAGCTATTTTACCCTACATTTCTGGCATTCTGTTAGTTCTTTCTCTTAACTCTTGAGCTTGCACTCTTTCTACCCACCTATAGAAAGGCAAAACTAGCACATTTTAAGAGTTCAAAATCAAATGAATTCAGAGAAGAAGACATGGACTGATGGCGTTTATTTTTTGACATCAGCTGAAGTAATTTAATATACAGTGGGGCAAAAAAGTATTTAGTCAGCCACTAATTGTGCAAGTTCTCCCACTTAAAAAGATGAGAGAGGCCTGTAATTGTCATCATAGGTATACCTCACCTATGAGAGACAAAATGTGAAAACAAATCCAGCCAATCAAATCGCCTGCTTTGGAAAAAAATTATTTGCAAATTATGGTGGAAAATAAGTATTTGGTCACCTACAAACAAGCAAGATTGCTGGCTCTCACAGACCTGTAACAACTTCTTTAAGAGGCTCCTCTGCCCTCCACTCATTACCTGTATTAATGGCACCTGTTTGAACTTGTTATCAGTATAAAAGACACCTGTCCACAACCTCAAACAGTCACACTCCAAACTCCACTATGGTGAAAACCAAAGAGCTGTTGAAGGACACCAGAAACAAAACTGTAGACCTGCACCAGGCTGGGAAGACTGAATCTGCAATAGGCAAGCAGCTTGGTGTGAAGAAATCAACTGTGGGAGAATAATTAGAAAATGGAAGACATACAAGACCACTGATAATCTCCTTCGATCTGGAACTCCACGCAAGATCTCACCCCGTGGGGTCAAAATGATCACAAGAACGATGAGCAAAAATCCCAGAATACACGGGGGGACCTAGTGAATGACCTGCAGAGAGCTGGGACCAACGTAACAAAACCTGCCATCAGTAACACACTACGCCACCAGGGACTCAGATCCTGCAGTGCCAGATGTGTCCCCCTGCTTAAGCCAGTACATGTTCGGGCCCATCTGAAGTTTGCTAGAGAGCATTCGGATGATCCAGAAGAAGATTGGGAGAATGTCATATGGTCAGATGAAACCAAAGTAGAACTATTTGGTAGAAACACAACTCCTCGTGTTTGGAGGAGAGAGAATGCTGAGTTGTAACCAAAGAACACCATATCTACTGTGAAGCATAAGGATGGCAACATCATGCTTTGGGGCTGTTTCTCTGCAAAGGGAACAGGACGACTGATCCATGTACAGGAATGAATGAATGGGGCCATGTATCATGAGATTTTGAGTGCAAACCTCCTTCCATCAGCAAGGGCATTGAAGATGAAACGTGGCTGGATCTTTCAGCATGACAATGATCCCAAACACACCGCCCAGGCAACGAAGGAGTGGCTTCATAAGAAGCATTTAAAGGTCCTGGAGTGGTCTAGCCAGTCTCCAGATCTCAACCCCATAGAAAACCTTTGGAGGGAGTTGAAAGTCTGTGTTGTCCAGTGGCAGCCCCAAAACATCACTGCTCTAGAGAAGATCTGCATGGAGGAATGGGCCAACATACCAGCAACAGTGTGTGACAACCTTGTGAAGACTTACAGAAAACGTTTGACCTCATTCATTGCCAACAAAGGATATATAACAAAGTATTGAGATGAACTTTTGATATTGACCAAATACTTATTTTCCACCATAATTTGCAAATACATTCTTTCCAAATCAAACAATGTGATTGGAAATGTTTTCACATTTTGTATCTCATAGATGAGGTATACCTATGATGACAATTACAGGCCTCTCATCTTTTTAAGTGGGAGAACTTGCACAATTGGTGGCTGACTAAATACTCTTTTGCCCCACTGTATAGAGAGAATTTACAGAATTATAACATTCACAGAATTATAACATTCAGCATTCTTGTGATTTGGAAGATTATTTCCTGATTGTATCAAGGAATATGTTATAATTAGTAAAGGTAAATACATTTTTAATATCTATGACTATTTCTAGCAACTTGTACAAAACTCAAGGTGGAGTGGCAGATTGCTTTAGAAAGTTAGTCAGTTAATTTTGATTATTTTCAATCTGAAAACAAAAACCACTTTTAAGTTCTGCATGTTCAAGTTTAAACTTATACAAATAAACTTGTCTGACTTTGGTTAGAAAACTACTTGGTAAGATGCTATGTAGCTTTTACAGTAACAACACTATTGGATGATCTTTTAAGACTGGTTATTCAAACTAGTACTATTAAAGAGAATTGGCCGTGTTCACTTTATTATTTGGTGTGATATTCTTAGTTGTGTTCATAGAGTGCAGACAACATTTATCACTTGCTCCAGTAGCATATGATCAGAAGAGTCCCCATGAAAAGTGGGAATTGACATTTTCAAGGTTTTTCAAGCTACCAAAAAGATTGCTTTGGGGCAGCAATTCACTACATTTTTCCTTTTTTGCATTTAAAAAGAGGGGTTAGTGCTACAATGAGCAGAGGTGGGGTTCATATATGTTTCTGCCTGTCTTCCATTATTTCCTGGCTGAGCAGAGGATATAAAATAAAATAACTGGCGGTGAAGTGCCTCTGTTTTTTCCATTTTTGAAGGCTGTCTAAGAACTTTGTTCTGGCATCTGGACAAGAGGTTAATCTTGTCATCCTTGTTTGGATAATTGATTGAGAGGAGTTAATTTTCCTTCCTCTACCCCCCAATTAGATTATGCTTTCCAGTTGATCTGCTAAACTCTCTCATTGATGCTGGTGCACACAGGGCCATTTAGAGAAGGCAGACTTAAAATAGATATCCACTAATAAAAGGATTAATCCATTGCTGTATTTCCTTTCTCTAAAGGCATCTGAAGAACTGCTTAAAGAACATTACATTGACTTGAAAGACAGACCTTTCTATTTAGGTTTAGTTAAATATATGAATTCTGGGCCTGTAGTAGCCATGGTAAGTATCTATTTATGAACATTTATTTAACTCCCACCCACCATTTTCCTGAGAAAACTAATTTAACAGTTGGGCAATTTACCAGTTCTCTTATATAACACGATCATGGATTTCCGTTTAGGAAACAGTAAATGTAATCCATGATAATAAATACGACATATATTTAAAAGTACTGCTCTTAGCAAAGGATTGCTGCTTTTTGTTGGATCATACCATTCTGCCCATTTCAGGGATGGTTTGGGGGAAGTTAATTCCCTGAACAAGAAATGGTTTATGGTGCTCTGTATGAGTTTGTATATATATATATTTTTACTATGTAGACTTTAAGATATTTGATGTCTGTGATGGTAATAACATTTTGATTGGATTTATCCACATGAGACAAGCTGATTTCATTCCTGGACTAGAAAAAATTGCATATAGTATCCCAAGTAGGAGAGTAAGGAATATGATAGTAGATATAGGATAATAGATCCAGGAGTAAATTAAACATCCTTATTCCATCATATTAAAGTCTAAGATTGTGTAAAATGGTGATCGATTTGGAATAACTTTTTATCTATTATCTAAGGGAAAACCAAGTCCCAATGAAAGGGATTTTCAATGGTGATTAGTATATATTATTATCCGTTGCTATTACTGCATAAAAGCTCCAGAATGGGGCTAGGTCTGCTTCAGAATTAGGTAAACATAAATATGAAGATACTGTTGCATCTTAATTCCTGTTTGTGTGATTCCTGCTGGCCAACATGGAAAGCAAATGCTATCTTTCTTTGCTAAGCTTCTTAAATCTAGTAATTCCAGTTGGTGTCTATAAAGCTAAAACAAAAATATATTAGTATATGACTTTTAAAGATTTGCATAATACAATAAAGCCCACAGCTATTCATTCTGACACATTTGCATCTATTCAATAAACTTGTTTTTGATAGGTTTGGGAAGGACTTAATGTTGTGAAGACAGGCAGAGTAATGCTGGGAGAAACCAATCCAGCAGATTCCAAGCCTGGCACCATTCGTGGAGATTTCTGCATTCAAGTGGGCAGGTTGGTGCTGCAATTTATTTCTTATAGATTATTGGAAGCCCTGCTATAAATCAAATTGTTTCAAAAATAATGTCAGATACAATTAATTTATATAAAATATTGATCCTGTTATGCTAATGCTTATATAGCAGTTAATAGTGGTAACAAATTTATAAAATACACTGCTAATATACGAATCAATGTTTAGGTCCAAATATTCAGTAATCTAACAAGTTAGCGGGCCTCAAATGCAAGCCCACATGTTCTATGCTAATAGGTAATTGTGATCTTAAACTCCCAAAGCCCCAAGTATAAAGTATCTTAACGCTGGTGCTATATTGTGCTGGAGATCCATTCACCCTCAAGTACTGAGTGATTTCTATTGGAAGTTTCTTTTGACTAGCATTGTACAGCACACATAATATAATCAAAGTGACAGGTACTTAATTTTGGATTTGGTATAAAATTTACTTTCCAAAGGCCCTCAAAATGGAAGAGGAATGAGTACATAAGTGCAACAACTGTATAATCATTATCTTATTCGCTAAATGGGATCTCCCACACTCTTAAAAACAAAATGTAGGGAATGAAGCTATTTTATTCATTGCATGGCCCCCCGCATTACTTTCCAAATTTCTATTTATTGATTTCTGATGGCCAACGTTTTAAGAAACATTATATTAAAATAAGATGCCTTGAGAGGAGTTAGTTCTTAAGAATTTGACCTAAACCTTTAAATCAGACCTTGATTGATTTAAAAGTGATTGCCAATACTTTGAAGTGTGCCCCCAACCAACTAGGTTAATTGAAAATGTTTTTAAAGGAAAGTAGGCTAAATAGTAGCATATTGTCAGGAATGTCAATTTAATCTTTGTCAAGCATTTATATCATTGATGCACAAGCTAGTTTGGCAAAAGCATGCATGACTATAAACTTAACTGCAGCTAGAACACTATGCTATTAGTAATAGAACGCAAAAGCATAGAATGAAATGCTTTTGAATTCTAATATGGTCTGAATTACTAGTTCAGAAATGGTTCTTTAACTACTCCTCCAAATATCCTAACATCTTTATCTTGTTTAAAGGAACATCATTCACGGCAGTGACTCTGTGAAGAGTGCGCAAAATGAAATCAGTCTGTGGTTCCAGCCTGAAGAACTTGTGGACTACAAATCTTGTGCTCAAGAATGGATTTATGAGTAAAGTAGTTCTTCAGAAGAGTCATGCCTTTTTTCAACAAGGCATTTCATTCCACCCTTGCATTACATGGGAGCAGTTAGCAATTACTTCCTTGATTGGCACTATGAAATAAAGGCATCATGAACAAATAAGTATTCTTGTCTTTAAAGAAATGGAAAGATATGTGTGAACTGTTTGAAGTGTATTCATCGTACATGTGGTTGCAAATTTTCAAAATATCTTCAATACGTTCAGATGAGAGACATGCTAAAAATTTCAATTTGAATTCAAGGCAACCTATTTTGTCTATAACAGAAGTGCACTTGAAGCATTTGAAGTGCTTTCAATGAGATCAAAACACTTTGAATTTCAAATGTGTTGCATTTGATAAGGAACGATCTTGCAACAGAACCTAACTAAGTAGGCCAGTTCCTAGTTAGAACATGTATGGGAGACTACTAACGAATCCCAAGATGGTATGGTAGATGGAGGAACCAAAAATGCATTCTAGAAAGCAGCAGTGGCAACTAATTCCAGTTTGTTCCTGCGTAAAGTATACACAGTCCAGCATCACTCAAGGAAATGCTACCTTTTGCAAAATCTCCAAATTTTATATTACATTAATATTATTTTATGACATAATCAATTCACACTGAACATCTTCACAAGAACATATTACATCACCTGCATAGTCAAAATTCACTTCTAGAAGACTTCTCAGCTAGCAGTGATCATCCTAAAGCTGCTTTTCTTTTTTTTAAATGCAGATAGTCCTCAACTTACAAACACAATTGAACCCAAAATTTATATTGCTAAGTAAGAAATTGGTTAAGTGAGTTTTTCCCCATTTTACAACTTTTCTTGCCACATTTGTTAAGAGAATCACTGCGGTTGTTAAATTAGTAACATTAAATGAATTTGGTTTCCCCATTGACTTGTCAGAAGGTTGCAAAAAGGGATCACATATTTCTGGGACACTGCAACTATCATAAATGGGAGTCAGTTGTCAAGCAACTGACCATGAGGATGCTGCAACGTAAGTATGAAAAATGGTCATGTCACTTTTTTCAGTGCAGCTATAACTGGTCACTGAGTGAACTGTTGTACGTCGAGGACCTGCAGTACATATTCCCAATCTTAAAAAGCAGAATTCACTTACCACAGAACAGATTCTGGTGGCCAGTATTTTTCACCATGTCAGAATTTTGTTTCAGAAACCTTAAAACTCGTGCCCCAAAAGGCATGCTTCCAAGTCCCACTCTCCCAAGCCTCTCCATAACCACCTGTGTCACTACTGTTCCACTAGCCACCAAACAGCTGATCAGGAAACCAGGTATATTCATGATTTCCTGTAATTTTTGTCTGGTTCCTTCCCATCACACAAGTTGTGTAGACCTCCACTACAGGCTATCCAGGAAACTAAACAATGGTTTCCTTTATGTATTTCTGCTGTAATGCAATAACATTAGATCTTGAAAAAGTTGATGTAATTTTCAACAAGAAGTGCTATTTGGTGCATGTGACCTTTTAAAGTATTAAATATTTCAATTGAATTGATACAGATGGAATAAAATAGCAAAGTCTGTTCTGAAAATCTTTTTTTAATCAACTAAGCAATAATTCCATTAACTAAATGGGCAAAAACTCCACTTGATTTGTGGTGGTTTATGATGGAAAAAGTAATTCCTAAATCACAGCCATAACATTTATGGCCCATAAACTATTTTTATATATATATTTCAGTTCTTAGTTTGATGTACATTTTCAAACGCTTTTATTTAGGCATTGTGTATTTTCTAAGCAGCTTGTTTTAGTTACTTGCAATAAGAATAATCTTTCTGCAGCCTAGGAAAATCTTCATCAAAGGAGACCTATGTTGAAAAACATCACAGTGTCTTTCCATGAATCTTTGACTAATAGCATAATTGATGCAAAATGATGACCTGGCTACATCTGCTAGAGCAGGGGTGTCAAACTGGATTTCGAGGACTGGATCAACACTATTTCTTAACAGGCCGGGGAGTGTGGGGTGGGGAAGAGATGGGATGGACGCACTTTGCTGGCCAAAACGGGCCAATGGGGGAGTGCACATGGCCCTCCACATCCCATTTTGGCCAGCGGAGTGCTGGAGGCCATCCAGGCTGAAAATGGGTTTGGGGGAGATGCCCTGTTTTGGCCAATACAGCCACCGCAGGCCGGTCCTTTGCTATTTCTAGGCTGGCCCCATGGACCAGATCTGGCTCACGGGCCTTGACTTTTGACACCCCTGTGCTAGAGATAAGGTTCAAATTATAAATATTGGGCATATTGGAGCTAAACTAAAGCTTCATGAGAGAAACAATATTGCCCTGTCACAAAATTACACTTCACCCCATGAAGCAGAAATAGAATTGATGTTTCTTTCCAATGATCAAAGTGTTACCATTAGAACCTATTTAATAAGCTTGAATTAAAGCAGAACTATCTCTTAGTGATAATGGAGATACTTTATTATATCAATATTTTAAAAGATATTCTTGAAATATTGAGACAAAATTCACAACCTAGTCTTTTAACATTTTTATTTTGTGTAAAAAAGGCAAATTTAGTGAATTATTTTCATCTTGTACACAAAGTTATATTCTTAATGCTTTTTCACATCCATGCTTGAAAATCTGCAGTCTGTTAAAAATGAAAGTAACATTAATTTCTTCAAAAGCAATTTTCACTGAGTTATGTACATTAGAGGTTTTTAAATGTTCCCATTTGACCACACAAATAACCAAGAAAATAAAAGATTAAATTTATACAGATAGTGATCTCTATATCAAATACATACAGAAATGATGTAAAAACCATTTTTTAACCTCTGCCTCAATCATTTTCCCAGAGGCAGCTCATGCTTTTTTTTCCTTTTATATAAATGGCTGAGATTTCACTTAAATATGAAAATTAAAAAAAATTGATTTAATCACAGTTTTAATCCCTTTCCAATGAAGGATTGTTACCAATATATTAGCACCATAATACAAATATTGATGGGAGTAGGTGTTCACATCACATAAAAATGACAACAATAAAAACAAACACTGAAACCCGTGTTAGTATCAATAGAACAAGTCGATAACTGCTTTTGTTTTCCTCTGATTCAGCAAGGAAATTTAAAGCATGAAAAAGATGTAAAATTGAGCTGTACAAAGGAGCCCTTGCAATGTAATTTACCTTGCCTGTGGTGCCTTCTTAGTTAAAAAGATTCTGCCTTGTGCCAAATACTGTAATATTAGCTGACCCACAGCAGAAGTACAAGTCTCAAACTAATATATACTCAGCCGCTCCAACCTACCATAATTCCATCCCAGTTTCTTGGTGGTAATTAGTTCACAGTAAACTGGAGAGTGATCTTAGAACCAAATCATAAAAAAATGAATGCACCCAATGGTATTGAAAGCTTACAGTCATCTGGTTGCTGTGTTTAAGAGGCCACACATAAGCATTACTCAGAATGAACACTGAAGAAAAAAGACAAATGAAACCTAGTTTGGAAAAAGATGTACGCAAGAGTTTCATGGAAAAATAATCAATTTCAAGATTTGAAAAAAGATTTCATTTTTAGGTTGTCATTTAATCAGGTACATGTATCAGGATGTAGAAATGGAAGCATGAAAATCCTGAAAGGATATCAGTACCTACTTGACATAAATATGTAAAATATATCCAAAAATCAGAGAAGCTGCACTATAGCAGTAATCAAGACCCTTCTCTCCCAAACATAATTATAGGTCTTCTAACATCTTGCTGAATTGCTGGTTCAACATCAGGTTTTCCGCTGATGTGGTGGGGATTAAATGTGGTTGTGGGCTTTTCCAGGAGCTGCCATATTCAGAGGTAGAAGAGGGCATCTGTTCATCTGGACATAGGCCATTCCAATGTGAGACTGACAGAAATTAGTAAAATTATCAAATCACAACATGCACAGGAATGGGGAAACTACTGCATTTCATGATTTTCTGCCAATCCTACAGATACAAAACACACACAATGTGTGTCCACTAGGAACTGGGAGTTAATTGTGTTTAAATGTATGTTCTTTTGGTTCAAGCTCGTTTGAATCGTATAACAAAACATGAATCAATTTCTACATAAATCCAGGTTTTTATGCTGGCCTCAAGGCAAAAGCCATTAGTACAGATCTTACTCAGGATGACACTGAGTAATATTATCTTTCTGATAAAAATCAGAAGAACTTGGTATATAAATGTTATTCTGCAAGTCCTCAAGAGTCTGACAATGCAGCTATTACACACAGTGGCCCTTACAAACCACAACATTCATCCTATTCGTTCTGCATTATTACAGCTGAGCACGGCTGACAGAATTATGATCCAAGAAGGAAAAAATTATGGATCATTCAGTTTTTGATGCAATACCTTCTGGAACCTCACTTTGCTTTTGAAGGATTCTATCCTACAGGTAAATGGCCTGATGACATGGATCATTTACATTTGGGAGGCACTGGCCTAAGAAATACTGTGCTAAGGGATTGATGTCTGAATTATGATTTCAGAATTACTGTGATCCAGGGAATCCTTGTGTGTGCATGCATATGAGTGTACATGTGCGCACATCTGGGTACACAAACATGATACAGCTTGTTGCTCCCCTCCCCCAAGAGCAGCTCTTTTTTGTAGCATCATGAACTGCTTTGTAAACCAGGGAAGTTTCAAAAACAGCTGTAATGGAGCACTTGTGAACGAGGGAGGGCAATATATTCCTAAAGGGAAGAAAGAAAGAAAAAGGCAGAAAAGCTAAGCCCAGATCGCCCCTTGTACTTCTAAGGATTATAACATAATCTTTTTAGAGACATAACAATACAGTAAGTATGCAGTTTTCACTTATATTCACAATATTTGACACCCGA
Source organism: Bungarus multicinctus (assembly GCA_023653725.1). Taxonomy (NCBI): domain Eukaryota; kingdom Metazoa; phylum Chordata; class Lepidosauria; order Squamata; family Elapidae; genus Bungarus; species Bungarus multicinctus. The sequence goes on from CM042834.1 coordinate 121,210,253, forward strand.
TACTCAGTTTTTTAAATGTATACATGAAGCAGTTTTCAACAATGGCCCAGCTATGTAAAAGGAGAAAAAGAAAAAAGTAGGAATTGTTTCATATAGTCCTATATTATACAGGAAAAAAAATGTACTTCCAGAAGTTATTACAAAATTTTACACCATTATCCCCTCTTGCATAGAATGTGGTAAACCTTTGCATATCACAAATGGTATGTACCCAATAACAAAGATAAGAAAATAATCAAAATTGCTGGTTTTCAACTTTCTATGCATTTAAAAATTTAAAACATTTATATGCCAAAAATTTTCTCTGGGGCTTGGGGAGTTGCTAGTCATAAAGCATTAGATTTAAAGGGTGTAGAGGTTAATCTATAGAATTAATTTTTTTCTAAACCCTATCCTTGAAACAAGAATCAGACAGACTGCTCTAAAGTCGACTTGCTATGACCCAGAAGCAATTACAGAATATAAGCAGTTAATTCCTGAGAGTTTAGTAAATGAACCTTACTGGTAAAAGCAAAACTCTGTGACATATATCATCCCGTCATGACACCAGAATGGAAATATCAACATTTTAAGTTCTGTGAATGATGTCATCTGATAACTTCCATACAGATTTAACTATCCAGGAACAGTTTCCAAGAAATTCAGCATTCATGCCACACTAGTTATGACAAATTCTTGAGAAAGGTATCAGCAGCCAAGAAAACACTGTGTTCAACACAGGCTCCAAAGCATCTTCGGGCAAACCAAGAAGCAATCAAGACATTATTCCAAATGTGTAGGGAAAAATAATGCTGTCTTCAGGAGCACACTGCCGCATCTTTTCAAGGTGTATCTTTCATCTGGATAGAAATCAAATCTGTTGCTGTTTCACTAGAAAAGGACCTTTCAGTTCCTTGCACAAGAAAAAACAAAACGTCCCATAAACCAGTTGACATATGGAAGCTTTGCTGATCATTTGTGTGAATATCTCAGTACTTCAAAATATGAACAAATAACAGCCTCAGTAACTTTTATGAAGACAGGACCGAAGCTTAATTCTCCAAAATCTTAAGCAGATTTGTCAGTATGTCACTGTGTCAGGAGAAAACATTTTAATACTCGATCCTTTCCATTTCTTTTCTTATCTTTCATCACCGTGTCTCATGATGTCACTGAGGAAAAGACAGGGTATGACTAGTATAGCTTTTCAGTTCAGAAGCTCCCAGCTTGTACCAGAAGGTTCACAAACAGTTCATTTGTGTTTTCAACTATTCTACCATCTCATCTTCCTCAAAGGGTTTCCTGCAATCCTGCTATAATTAAGCTTTTTAATTCTTACCAAAAAATTAGAGTATCTTTTTTTTAACAATCTGAACTTGAAAATATTACAAAAATTCTTTCAAAAGCTTCAAATACAACACAAACATGTCAATTTTTAATAAATTGAAAATTCTTTTCCCCCCCACTAAAATAGTTTTCTTGTCCTCCAAAAATTCTGAATTGAAATCTTAACCGCAGTTAGCAAAGTGCCCTTAGTAGAAGCCATCAAACGGTAACATCTGAATGGGAACATCAGTCTTAAGGAAGTCTTGTTTTGTACCATCCTGTTCAGATTTGCCCTTAGGGTTCTTGCTTGATGTACTGGCTGGCTGATCCATTGCTTTCCTGATCAGAAGCTCCTTGAAGAAAGCTGTATTCCTCTCCATCTATCAATTCCTCTTTCAGCTGCAGTGAAGATACTAAATATGAAAGAGGATGTTAAAAATGAAAATTGGCAGTGATATTGTTCTTTTCATTTCAGAAATGAAAATGTGGCAACATCCCAACTTTTGTTATTCCTGCACAGGAAAATACAGTGCTGCAAAGCAAAACTTTAGAATGAGAATATAATAAAGAAAATAGTGGGCTGAAATTGGAAATATGTGAATTAAAAGAAGGAAATGAAAGGTTAAATATAAATGTGTAGATAGTGCTTGCTCTAATTAAAAAGTATCTTGTCTTTTTCACTACAATCATAGTATCAGTTAAAAAGTCAGTCCATCGATTGAAATGAAAATTGGTATTGTTCACAAAGCATCTTTATGAAATAACATGAAACCACAATACTTGTAACTTGACAAGGAAAAACATTTTCTTCAGGGATCAGGAGTTTAAAGAAATCCTGGAAGGTTAAAATTAGTTGATGAAGGCTATTATGCTTCAATGGAGTAAATATACAACACACACTCCTAAATATGACAAATAAATTCATCATAGCTATCTGCATCCCCAAATTAGAATTTGCATCAATTTAAATAATTGACAGAAGCCTTTTTAGTTTTAAGAAACAAAGTTCTGCATATATTAGAACAATATGGAAAAGCTGGGCTATGACCCTTTTCTCAAAGCTTTTAAGTACAATTTATAACGATCTATGCATATAGATGAAAACTTTGTCTGCAATCTGAAATTTACCAGTCCAGGTAAAGTTTTATTGACACAGAACTAAAGCAAAATACTTAACTAAATGGGGCAAAATGCTTATTCTCATAGACTACTTCCATGAGTTTAACTGAATAAGTAGAATGCTTTGACAGGAACCAACTACTTGAGTTTTCTCACCATTGCATCATATTTTTACAGATTTGAAAATTACCATTCTAGTTCTCACACATTATTCATTTTTTGGAAAAACCACCACCTTCTTTAATTTTCCTCTTATTTTATTTCCCATATCCTTTTAAACGTGATTCTCTGCCTTACAGTGGCTAACACTGAATTATAATGTTCAAGTCACAGTTTTCATTCATACAAAGTAGAATGTCTTCTTTCTTACATACAAAAACTTAAGCCGCAAAATTGGACATAGAATTCTTGTTTTTCACCAAACTCAGTCTTAACTAACTTGAATAGTTGCCATCCCAGGTCTGGCAGAAACACAGAGACTGATTAAGCAAAACCACCCAAAACCACAGGCAAGGTGATTCAAGAGAACCCTTGATTTTTATTCCTATTTCTTTCCTATGAAAAGGTGTCTAAGGCACTTCAATATCAAGTATTCAGTCTTTCTAAATTAAAATATGTTTAATCGTTTTAAACATTCTCCTTTTCTGCCATTTACTTCCAGTTTATAAACCTATATTTCATTCTAATTCTGGAGGAGCAATTCCAGAGCTACAAAGTAGCTTGTGGGGTTGCCAAAGACTGGTGGAATTTGAGGAAATTACATTTCATCCTCTTCCTTCACAGCCAGTGGAGCTTTGCTAAACCCAAATCTGGATCAACAGACTGGCTATCTTTTCAAAATGTGATTTGAAGGTAGGATTTAGAGCACATACAATATTTAAAAAATCTTTCAATATTGTTTATATGTGTGACATATTTCAAGAAAACTTTATCACATTTGTTTGAATTATAGACAGAATTAAGTCAGCAATGTTTCGACAGTACTACAACCAACTTGTGAAGATTCAGGGAACAAAGACAAAGGTATTCAATGACAACTTTACCTCAATGAAATCATTTTCTTTAAATATGCACTACTAATTTTTTAATCATTTATTTGTGTTCAGAGTTTCTCATAACATATTAATACATGCATAGATACTCACCTCACAACTTTTTGAGGTAAGCAATATTATGCAGTAAAGTAAAAATAAAAAGCTAAAAAAATAAGCATGAGGTAAAAACTAATGAATTAATTAACCTGCCCTTGGTTTCTTTCTCATAGTTGAATGTCTTACAATTGTTCATTCAATTTTTTTGTCAATTATCAACATATAACAAAATTATCAACATATAACGAATGTTCCTTCTTTATGTATACTGAGAGTATTTACACCAAGACAAATTCCTTGTGTGTCCAATCACACTTGGCCAATAAAGTATTCTATTCTATAGGCTTTGATACATTAATTTTCAGTTTTATACTCCCCAATGCATCATACAATGCATTTGGGTTCTTAATAACTATTTTCTGTATGATATAGATACTTTTGCATCCTCAACCAATACTTCTCTAATATTGCCAAGATCCCTTGCATATATACAAATATATTAAACAACCTAAAAGGCATCACATATAAATTGTCTTATACTTAACTGTTCACTAAGTACATTGATTATTCAAGTTATACATGCATGACTTCTGTAACAATAAAACTCATCACATTCAACAGTCAACTTCAGCTCTTTATTTGCACAAAACATAATTCAAATCTATTCACTTTACTGTACACTTTCTCTAAATCAACAAACATGAAAAAAAACCTTTGCCACATTCTCATAATTCTTAAAGGCCTACTGAAGAGTAAAAGTCCCATCTTCAAACCCTCTACCTAGCTAGCATAAAACCCCACTGCAATTTCTAAATTGTGTGTATTTAATTTATTGGAGTAACCTTGCTTGCCCCTTTCTGATTACTTCCACAACAATATTATCTCTTCACTACATACACTTTCATTCTAATGTGTTCCAATGATTCTAAACAAATAAGTCTGCCTGCATCCAATCAACCTTGTTTCCTTCAGTAATTTTCTTATTGCACAACCACATTTATATCAATTCATATATGTGTATGTGTGTGTGTGTATGCATATATATATATGTGTGTGTGTTATGTTTTGAGCTGATAAATAAGGGAGACTTATTTATCAGCTCAAAACCTAACACACATGTAAACAAAAGACAACGAAACAAATAGCTTTCTGTCGGTATGGTCTCTGGTGATGAGCCGAAAGATAGAAAAGAAAGCAGTATGCTTCCTCCCTTAATTGGGGCTTAACAGGGTGTTGTAACACAAAGTATGTATATATGTGTGTATGTGTGTATGTGTATGTATGTATGTGTATGTATGTATGTGTGTGTGTGTGTATATATATATATATATATATATATATATATATATATATATATATATATATATATATATATATATATACTTTGTATTACAACACCCTGTTAAGCCCCAATTAAGGGAGAAAGCATACTGCTTTCTTTTCTGTCTTTCGGCTCATCACCAGAGACCATACCGACAGAAAGCTATTTGTTTCGTTGCCTTTTGTTTACATGTGTGTAAGGTTTTTTAAGCTGATAATTTTAAATATTAAAGAGAGCCAGTGGTGTAGAGGCAATTACAACTGCCTCACATGTAATACTTCCCTGGTTCGAATCCCAGTAAGGGTATGGCTAGCTGAAGAGAGCTAACTAGCTCGAAATAGATCTATACTAGTCTCCCTTATTTATTATTTAAAATTATCAGCTTAAAAAACCTTACACACACACACACACACACACACACACACACACACACACACACATATATATATATATATATATATATATATATATATATATATATATATATATATTACATATGTTATAAGAGTATAGACCTTTTATTCATAATTAAATGCTAATCTGGTATTTGGAAGGCCAAGACTGATTATAAGAGGAAAATTGATAATTTTTATAGCAATAACATGAGGCAGGTGTGGCAAGGGATTCCACAAATTACCAACCATCAATCGACCAATGTCATCTCTGCTGAAGTGGATGTTTCATTGGCAGAGGAACTGAATCATTTCTTTGCTTGCTTTGAAGTGGAGACATCAGAGACAGATAAAATACAACCACCAGCCAACTGTAGCCCCCACCTCATTGTGGAGGAACAGGAGGTGAGGAGCATTCTGAGGGCTGTAGACCCTAGAAAGGCTGCTGTTCTGACGGTATCTCTAGCCGAGTGCTTAAAGACTGTGCTGATCAGTTGGCTGGAGTCTTTACTAGGATCTTCAATCAGTCTTTATCCCAGTCCACTATTCCACCTTGTTTGAAGGCTCCCACCATTGTTCTGCTGCCAAAGAAGTTCCCTATCAATAATCTCAACAATTACAGACCAGTAGCCCTCACGCCTATCATCATGAAGTGCTTTGAAAAATTGGTCTGCCGGCACATCATTTCTGGTCTTCTGCACACATTTCATAAACACCAGCTTGCACACAGAAGAAATAGATCTACAGAGGACGCTATAGCTATCACTCTTCACACTGCTCTGACTCATCTAGAACAGCAGGAGAGCTATGTGAGGATGCTTTTTGTAGATTTTAGTTCTGCATTTAAAACAATTCTTCCGCATAGACCAGTGTCTAAATTTCTGGACCCTGGACTTTCTTATTCAATCTTCCTTTGGATTATGGATTTCCTGTCTGGCCGCTCACAGAGGGTCAGATTAGGTAATCATACCTCTTCAGCCCTTATTCTTAACACTGGTACACCACAGGGTTGCATGTTGATTCCCTTACTCTATACTCTTTATGTGCATGACTGCATTCCCACTAAAGCTAGTAATACTTATTACTAAATTTGCAGATGATACAACAGTGGTGGGACTCATCTCCGGGGGGGATGAGTCAGCCTACCGAAATGAGGTGGACTGGTTGCTTTCGTGGTGTGGAGACAGTAACTTGATCCTCAACACCAATAAGACCAAGGAGCTTATAGTGGACTACAGAAGGAACAGATCAGACATCCAGCCCTTGCTTATCAATGGAGACAGAGTGGAGCAAGTGGCCAGTTTTAAGTGTCTGGGTGTTACCATAAAAGAGGACCTGACCTGGGGTACTCACATTGCAGCCCTAGTCAAAAGGGCCCAGCAGAGATTACACCACCTGAGACTTCTCAGAAAACAACTAAATGAAAAACTGCTGGTGACCTTCTACCATAGAGAGTGTCTTAACTTACTGCACCTTTGTATGGTTTGCCAATTGCACAGTGGCAGATAGGAAAGCGCTCCAGAGATTGCCCTTTCCCCTCTTTGAAGAGTTTTATAGCTCCCGCTGCCTTAAGAAAGTTCAAAATATTCTCAAAGATCCATCTCATCCTGGGAATCCTTTTTTTTTAACTATTACCATCTGGCAGATGGTACAGAATAATAAAACCAAGGACAAATAGGCTGAAAAACAGCTTCTATCCCAGGGCAGTAGCTCTTTTGAATTTTGCTGTATAGTGCAATGTTGGTGCGGTGTTGGGGTTTTCAGTTCAATGTGTGGAGTGCAAAGGATATGTATTTGTGTTTATTTTCATGGTCATGATGGCACTGAAAATGGTATTTGATTTCGTTGTATGAGGTGCAATGACAATAAACTAAACAGATTTCAGTTCTCTGTCCTTACCTAATCAATTTTGCCCAAAATTACACCACTTCCTTTCATATCTATTACATCCTTCTCTTTCTCTTCCTTTCATAGAAAGATAAATATTTTTCTTTCATTTTGTTCATTAATCCATGACTATTGCCATTTGTTATTTTTGCTTTTCAAGTTGCAAAATTTCCATATGTTCCAAATGTCCACACAATACTATGAAATTAGGAACATGAATAAGCAATTTTCTCAAGGAGATAAAAATAGTTTACAGACTTTTACAGAAATTAATTACAATATTATTCACAGTAATGAAACCTGTGGTTCATGATAATGTTCTTATTCCCATTTCAATCCTAATCAAATTAATTCATTTCATTTATGCTTATTATGCTTATTCTAGTGTAACTTTACTCAACTTTATTAGACTCACTGTGGAAAATTGTTTCGGAGCTAAAGATGGGCAAGGGAAGCTCTGGTTTTTCTTTTTCATTAGGCTTGCATACTTAAAATCTATTATAATGCACTTTTAGGGCATTATCTGAAGATATGTAATGATTTGTTTTGTTTCAAAAATTTGAGCTGGGAAACTACTTGGATTGGAAACCAGCTGGGAAGCCTACAAGTGCCACTTTAGGTCTTCTGAAATATATAGAAAATAATTAAATTAGTTAATCAATCTGGAAGACACAGATGAAAGGAACAAGCCCACCTGATAGATATCAAGGGTCTTTCCTCTTTGGAAGGACAACCACTAACAGTCGTATGTTTTTTAGAAAAACTATAGTTGTCCATATTCTGGGAGATTTTTTAACAAATTCAATATTTTACCATTAAAGCCTGATCCATCCTTTGAAGTACTCAGAATTTCATATAAAAACATTTTTAAGGATTCAATTGGTCTTACATTTTTCATTTCTAAAATATTACATTTTAACATGAAAATAGTCAAAATAAAAAGACATATGTAACTTTCTTTCAAAATAATCAGCTAGAGATGTTTAAAAACTACCTACTGATACTATCCCTCAGATAAAAATCCAGAAAAGTAATATTTTTAAAAACTCATAATTCAAATAATTTTCTTAAGGTGAGCATGGCCAGTGCAGCTCTTCAGATGAAATTGATTAACAAAGCTAGGCCCAGCCAATATGATGATCAATAAGAGATAAGCACTGCAGTTTGAAAGACCATAAATTGTGACAACCCAATACTAAATAATTGTCAAAAACACTAGATTTCATCCTACCAAATAGCTGCTTCTGGTCTACCAGCATAGTTAATTCATAGGATTAAGACTCCTTAGAATGATTAATAAAGGATTTACCCCAAAATGGATAAATGTGCATTGAAAAATCAAAATCAAGGCAGAATTCTTATATATGCATAAGGAACTCTGTATGTAACCCTGATTGAAGATATTATATTTTTATTTTATTTCATTTTTTTTATCTCACCTTTATTATTAAAAAAAAAACTCAAGGTGGTAAGCATACCCAATATTCCTTCCTCCTCCTATTTTCCTTACAATAACAACCCTGTGAGGTAAGTGGAGCTGAGTGGCCCAAACTCAACAACTGGCTTTCATGCCTAAGATGGACCTATGGTACTTTCTTCCTTTTACAAAGCAATATATTTCTTTCTGGTGTTTATAAATTCTATGAGCTCCTGTAGTAATCTCTTATCTCTAACCTTTGCTATCTTGAAAATGTGGTGTAAGGCATTACTATCAAATGTCCAAAATAAATCATATTAAGACAATAATGCATTAAAAGATTAGCTTGATGACATCTCATCCTCCAAGATACCTCTCCCCATGAAAAAAATGCCTGAAAACTATGTTGTGCTGAAATACAACAAATTTAACATTAACATTTCAAATACAATCATAATTAGAAACATACTTATTCCAGATAATATTAGCGTTTTAAATAGCAAAGTGTAGTGCTTGGTTCAATGCATTACAGAAATGTAATGGAAGATGGGGATGTATAATGTGCAGGACTTAGTTCCTTGATTGTTTTGAAGAAAACATGAAGTGTAGGATTCATGAAAATAAAGCTTTTGGGCAGATGTTGAACATTTCATTTCATTAGTAATTATAAAATGCTTTAATAGTTAGCATTAGCCAAGTAAGCAAAAATAATTAGATAGGGATGTAATGCGAAATCAGATGGATAAATCAGATACATCCCAAAGAAAACACACCTAAGTTCTTCTGTTTCATCCCAGAAACTAATACAACCAAGTACAAAACAGGCTTTCCCTGCTGTGTATCAAAATAGCTATTTCCAGACAGCAGACAAAACTTGATTCATGTCATGCAAATAACAGGCTATGCAGAGGTCTTTATTACTTGGGACATGCACCTATCTATTCACTGGAACATGTTACATAAAAGTGTCTAGGTCCCGCCAAGTGAGTAGAAGATAGCAGGATTTCTTACATTGGAACAGAACATAACATCAAATTTTGTATGTTTCACTTCAGATATGAATCAGATTATAAGTAGAATGAAATCTATGATCTAGCCATGACTCTGCATTTTGTGGAGCACTCAGAAAAAGGAGGCTTTTCAACTACGCACCTTTATTACAGTAATATAGCAATTGGTTTGTTTAAAAATTAAAGCATATCCTTTCCTCGTATAGTGTTACCCATTCCAACAAGAGTGAAAAAAAATTAAGAACGATATTCAATGACAAAAACTGAATCAACATAGACTCCCAAATTTGTTTTTATTAGCTAACCACTTTCAGCACAGACTGACATTGTGTCAGCCCTAATACACCTTTATCTGAACCTTAAATGAGCCTCAAGTCATACTAATACACTATTTTTCTCTTATTTGTTTAAATCAGAGGTCTCCAAACTTGGCAACTTTAAGACTTGTGGATTTCAACTCCCAGAATTCTCCAGACAGCTGGGTGGAGAATTCTGAGTGTTGAAGTCCCCAAGTCTTAAAGTTGCCAAGTTTGGAGACCCCTGGTCTAAATGGTCAAATATTTATAGAGAAAAGTTTTTCTCATTTTCCAGTCAATTTTGCGACCCTTAAAATATGACTACAGTTTTTTAAAAAGTAAATCACATTAAGCTTTTCAAAATACCCTCCAACAATAAAAACAGTTTCCTCACAGAAGTTCATTATGTTCTTCACATGTCATGCCCAGCTTGTAAAAGATCAATATTAACAGCTCTTAGCACTTAACCCTTTTGCCTCAATACATTCACTCTATTTCTACTTTCTCTTTGCTTTGGGAAGGAATTTGGTGAATTCTTTGGCTACATAGAAATCAGAGACTTAACACTTATGATTAATTAAATGAGATGGGCTCATGGGCTGATATGAATGTTCTTGCCATTTTTAAATGAAAAGTGAGGGTGGCAATGAGCCAGCATGTTACATGCCTGACCATGCTTGGTCCTCAGTCAACTTTCTTCTCATATCGTGAGGTTTTTTTTTGTTTTTTTTACATGACCAATTACCTGTTTTGAGGCAGGGATTGAACTCTCTGCTAGTCCGGGGAGGCTGGCAGGCCTCCGGGGATGTCTGTGCTGGAAGAGTTCGATACTGAGGAGTCAACTCTTCATCACCAGAGAAGCTCCTCCATACCCCACCTGTCATGAGGCCGCTCGACAAACTGACAGGCTTCTTTCCAACTGGTATCTTCCTCTCTAAACATCAAGTCAAACTAAAGTAAAACACTTATACCAGTGCATTAAGGTAATGCAAAACTAAGCACTCACTGAGAATGGCCTCCACTTGGTGCTTCTCTGACTGTGTAGGTCCTAATCTCCATCAGTGAAAGCCAAGGGGATTCACTTAAAAGTTAACTCTGGTGATTTGTGGCAAAATCAAAAAATTCTATGAGGCGTCCTTTTATTACAGTATGTTATGTTTTCCCCTTAACTTACATCTCTAACAAAAAAAACTATTCAATTCTCTTAATCACTTAAACCAATATTTCTCAATTGTGGCAACTTTAAGATGAGTGAACTTCAACTCCCAGCATTCCCCACCCAACATGAGTTAAAGTCCACTCATTTTAAAGTTGTCAAGGTTGAGAAACACTAATCTATATCTCTGATTTAACAGTGATGAGTTAAAAGTGGAAAACCAAGTAAAACTCCAGATATAAAGACATCATATTCTTGTCTCTTTTAAATGCTTTCAGAATAATATAAACAAGGAACTAGTGTTATAACAAAAATTGCTGTATCAATTAAGTAATATGTAAAATGAGCAACAATTAGTCTTAATCAAGTTTCACATACAACTGTATGATTGTATCTGTTCATAGTCTGTTTTGAGGCAGTCTAGAAAAATTCATTATTATAGAAAATAATTATCTAAGTAATTGGGATTATAGAAGGGTAAGAAAAGTATTAAGATATGTATTTGGTAGTGAAATTAAAATTGAGAATGTCTCTCTTAACTCATTTCGACTTTAATTCAAACTGGCTATGAAGAGCTAAAACATACAGACCCCAAAGAGATATCTTGAATTTTAGTTTTTAGATTCCAAAGTCCGGATGTACAAGATTTCAACAAAAGTGATAAACGTTTTTTTCTCTTGAGGGAAACAGCATTCTCTGTTGAACTGGAATGGGACTGTCAGTACTTCTCAGACTGTTAGAAGTGCTGTAGTGCTAATGATAATAGTAAAGCACCATTTTCCCCCAGTATTTTTTGCAAAAGTCGGCTTTACAGAAATTACTTGCACACTTATCCTCTGAATTCAGTTAGCCTTTAATTTCTAATCTCAAAGGTGTTTGGGTTGTCTGGGAACAATATTCTGATCGCAAAGCTTATAAATTTTGATTATAAGGCGGGGGGCTTCATCAACCACTACCACCCCAAATTATCCTTAGTACAAAGAAAAAGGCATGGTTAACAAGCCTGAGGGATATCATTCCTTCTTACACAGCTTGGTTTAAAAAAATCAGTTATGAATTCCAGCTTAAAACCATTTGATGCTAAACCCTGAATGTAATTATTACTAGATTTGAATAAGTTTTTAAGATTTATTCTTCAAGTGCACTTATGGATAAATATTATTCATCAGTAATATCGCCAAAGAAAAAATAGTTTGGTTGCTTTGGTGATGAACACATTCTAGTAATAAATGTAAAAGTTTCAGAAGATATTTTAATTAGCCAGCTTATAATTAAAAGTTTTACTTGTTACTTACTATATGCTTTTTAGTGACCATATCAGTGACAAGGGATCTATTTTTTAAACCAACTCCTACCATAGCACAACTGGAATATCTAAAATTTTGCTACCCTAAAATCAATACCATACAAAATTGTTGTCCGATATAGATCAACATTCATGCCAATATGAGAATTATTCATAGGTTTAGCACTACTTTACATGACAGTAAAATTTTGAAGGAATGCCTGTCTGCCTGCCACCGAAAATTACATGTCACATCATTAGTATCCCAGTTAAACAGTATCTCACTGAGAGAGTACGCATTTGTATCTCAGTTTTATCCATTAAAAAAGTACTGGAAGGAGGCCCTCGTGCTTATAAATCTGAGTCACAATATGGTTTTATTGTTTTGGCTCTTTGATATGATTACTTTGAAATAAAGTTCACACTCTGCAAACATTTACTAACAACTGTAGTGAACAAATGGCATTTAACCTATATGTCAGACTTAAATATTGTGAGGATCATCAAGTTAGAAAACAATAATAAAGGAGTTAGGGTTATAATCTTCCATTTTAAATGACAGAAAATATATCTGCCGATTAGTAGCAGGACATAATTTCTTTGGTTTTAATTAATTTTACTTTTAAGAACCAAAATATTTATTTCCCCCTATCTGGTGCCTTCCAAATGTGATGGTATTCCAATTCTCAAAATTCCAATAATGGGCAGAAATTTTGAAAACTGTATTCCTAACACAACTGGATGACATCAGATTGGGAACGTATGATTTTTATAATATGTTGAAAAAATAGTTTTTTATAATTATTATTGGAAACATTTATAAATATTTCAGTTTGAGTCATAGCATATTTAACGCTTACATGTACAGAAAATTAAATTTATTATAAAATCATTCGTGACTTCTTCAAAACTGTGAATTTAAATGCGGCTTTTTAATAAATGCTAATAAATGAATAAAGATAATTCTACTTTGTAATGAAATTTTTGTGCAGTGCACCCTCATGCACATTTATTCCAAAATTAAGTCCCCTTGGCCTAGTTTGCACAGTTAACACTCAGTTTGCCATATAGCAGTTGTAGAACCTAGAAATGATACCATTCAATTCTTCCCTCTCTCCTCTTGGTTTACTGAATAGATACTCATGATATCCAAAATAGAATAAGTAGTTTCACGTTATGAATTAGGAAGAAGGAACTTATTCTATATTGATGTTTGTGAAGTGTCACAAACATGACCAATAAACTTGCTTTTTCCTGGATGTCATCTGAAATGAAGGTAGATTTATTTTCAGAGGTAAACATGCACAAGGTTGCCACCACAAGAATTTAATTATTTATTTGTAATCCAGCCTTATTATTTTTATGAGTAAGTCAAGGCAATGAACATTCAACATACCTTCTTCCTATTTTCCTCACAACAAGTTGAGGTGAGTTGGGTTGAGAAAGAGTGACTGGCCCAAGGTTAAGTAGCTGGCTTTCATGGCTAATGCTAGACTAGAATTCAGTCTCCTACTTTCTAGCTTGGTGCCTTAACCACTAGACAAAAGTAGCTGTAGAATACTGATCCAATTCAGTGAAGGCTACTCAGATTGAAATTAAAATATAAAATATCATGAGGATCAAGCCATTCAGAAAAAAAATAAACTTTATATGTGCATTTCTATTCAAAATGTAGTTTAAAATTAAAACTTAACCTGACTCATATAACTTCATACTGTAGCAGTTACCTATGACAGAAGTCTTTTCAATGTTTGTCTGAGTTTAGCTTCATACATTAATCTTGCTGGCTTTATAAAATGCCACCAAAAATGCTCATTTTTTAAAGATACCAGTATGAAGATCAAATGAAACAATACAGAAAGAATATCGAAGTTAATGTCAATGCTGGCAAGGAAATATTGGTATAAATCTCCTCTTTAAGAAAAAATTTTCTTCAACAAAAAGTATATACATTCGGCTATCACTCCACACAACTTGCCCATCTTTTTATTTAAAAATGTTCTTTATTTGGCCTTAAACAGGCTTTGTGTGAAGTTGAAGAGACTACAATAATTTTATGAAAAAGCTTGCTCAATGACGTATTTAATCCATCTTACTTTTATTTCAAATCTGATCAGAAGAAATGAAAAGAAACTGTCACAGTATAAAAATAATGTATCTTATTGCAATTTCCTTTATGTCATAGTGCATATCTACATTTGAAAGCTATTTCCCCCAAACAGCATTTACACACAAAAATGTCCTGAGAAAAAGTGACAGATTTTTAATGTAGAGTAAAAAAAAAAATCAGTTCTGTTACCCACTTTTCTTGTGTCCTTTGTACTGCTGTGATTTAGACTTTTTCTTCTGTTTTGATGAACTTGATTGGCTATCTCTCGAAGCTGAAATTTAAAAGAGGATACTGCTTTAACATAACTTTACAGCGTATTTCAAAATAGTTAGAAAACAGATTTCCATACAGATAAAATGCTCTGGCCAATAAAGATACTATAGGAAGCACTTACATGCAATGTAATTTAATGCCTAAGTGTGAACAACTTCTTTTAATGCTTTTAATGATGCACATTAATATTCTGATTAGTTTCAGAAGAAAATTAAAAATTGGTTTGGGCAGGAGAAAAAAACTATTATTACTTTCTAATCAGGCAAAATTAAAGCCTATCAGGAAATTTTTATTTTATACATACATTTACAAATCTTTTAAATTGTGTATATTTATGTGACCAGTACATTGTATATTTACACTGTATTTATTGTACATCCTTTCTACTTAGATTACACAAGTAGTCCTTGACTTACAACCAGTCACAGTAAAACTTTGCACCCTTCATGGTCACATGATTATGATCTGGGTGCTCAGCAACCTATTCGCAGTTAACAATGATTGCCAAACACCCTACTGTCATGTGATTACCACTTGCAATATTCTCTGCTGGCTTCCTCAGAAAGTCAAGGGGGAAGCTGGAGGAGAAAGTTGCAAGCTGCTGCCACCTGCCAAAGGACTCCCCCTCCCCTCCATGCATGATGATGGTGGGGCAATCCTTGTTAGGCAGTAGACACTGGTTTCTTCAGCCTAGCACACAAATTCCCTTCCACACATAGCCGGAAGAGAAACACTTGCGCTAGCCTGGAGACGCAAAGCAGGGATCTTCACAGGCTTGTTTTTCCAATTCGGCACACACCAGTTCCCTTCTGTGCACAGAGGGAAGCTACCTGCCGTCTTTTGACAGGCAGCTCTTTCGCTCTGTCTGCTTCAGAAACAGTAACTGGAAGAGCCGGGAGTACAGTTGTTGAGCATAGCAGTCAGTTAGACATCTCACTGAAACAACTGCTTCCTTCAACAAACAAGATTCCAATTACAATTGTAGTTATAAGTCGAGGATTACCTGTGATAGAGAGCAATTATGATTGGATCACACTGATACTATGACACACAATTGCAGTGCAAGAGGGAAGAGCAAAAATCAATCAGAAGTCAGAATGCTGGAATAGATAGTAAAAATGCATGCACTACAATTCAATCGGAAGATAATAAACTGTGAAAGAAAAGCATTCAAGCAGAAATACTACACCACAGGGAAGTACAAAATTCTGTAGTCTGATCACAGATTACATTCCATGTTCACTAGAACATTCTTCCAGATCTGGACAATCTGGACACAGTTTATTGTTTTCTGAAAGTGGGGTTTTTTTTTCCCCCAGAACAGAGCATGGTTTACTGTGTTTCAGATACAGACATAAATCACAGCTTGTTCCAAAAAATCCTTTGCAAGAATGATGAATCCATTCCTGGAATGGCTGTATCAGTGTATTTTGTAGAACACCAGAGTATTCATAATCAAATACTGGAGCTTTGTTGCACACAACTAGTACATAACAAAGCTGTAAGCAGAAAGTATAGTAGTAAATACGAGAGTTGGGGAAGGCAAACTCATTTTGGAAATAGCAAAAGCAACAGCATTCCATTTTTCATCATGGTCTCTTTGCAACATCCATATGGGTGGTACATCTCCAGAGTAGGTGGAGAACTTTCTATAGCTATGTAGAATTTTTTGCTGGAAGCTATGCCTAGTAATATACATATCCCTGGGCATAGTTCTCCCTTCCAGTTAATTTTCAATTGTCACAACAGTAATTACCTTTTTAAACACTGCTGGAAAAAAAACATAATTTCTCTTTTAATTATTTGCCAACATTTTCTATCCATCTTTTAGGCTTATCATTAACAACATTTTATTCCTTCCTCATTTCATTACAGAATTAAGAGAACCGAAATTACCATAACGCAGAAAATGAGTATTTATGGGATAAGAAATGCCTAATACATAATAAATTAAAAGATCTGAATTAATGGAAGGAATAGCAAACTTGGAACCACGTAGTAGAATAAAGATCTTTCCAACTAAGGTTATATATCTATGCAAACTTTATGATAAACAAATCTATATTGTAACACATTTTAATGAAACAAGTTCATCTTTAAATATATGTAAAAATAAATCTGAAACTATAAGAACATTTTGAAGGAAGATCAAACTAGATCAGGCAATTCTGAGTTACTAACCAAATGTCTGAGATGACTAAGGCAGTTGGAAACTTGGCAGAATTTCAAAAATGAAGACAAAATTGTTGCTGTAGGAATCTGCTAAACATCTGAAGTGGAAGGTTTTAAAAAAGATCAACAATAACTTACATTGTGATGCAGGAGGCTGTAGCTGGTAACCTGTTAACTGACACCACCCTACAGGATAGAGGTCAGGAGATTCACAGTCTACCCATTGATCATATTCATCCTCCCAGCCATCAAAATGTATCCTCAAGAGACGATGGATTATGCGAGTTACTGTGGCCACACATACTAAACGAGGTTCCATGAGATCCACAGCTTCCAGTTTCATTGCAACGTGAAACCCATGGTTTGGAACTTCCTGGAACAGGGAAATAATCAAATTTATTATACTAGGTGGATTTGTACATATCCCAAAGCATTATTTGTTAAGTATGGCTTGCTGAATAAACAAACACCATATGGATTTCCATGATCATATTAAGCCTTAAACGCTATTTACAGTCCATTAGGACTGAGTTCATATAATGAATACCCACTAAACAAATCCCATTATGGCTTAATGCGATGGGATCCAATCATGTGTGAAAATCATTTTTACTATAAAAATAGCCACAGAAAAATTGCCTTCTCATCTTAGTAATTCTCTTCATAGCCTCTGGACATTTCTGCTGTTCTCATATCCCACAAGCAATGACCAGAAAGAATAAGTGGGACCACTTAAATTCCCAGAACCAGCACTTACCATATATATTACAGTCTGGGTATAAATCCCACGTTTTGGCGATCACAAACAGAGATTATCTGGCATTGATTCAAGTTTAATGTACTTTTTATGTAATAGAGGCAGGATAAGATGAATGGGACAAAAATATACACGCAGAAATATGTATTTGCACATTTAAGAGAAATACGTTCCAAAAAAGATATCAAAGAGGGAAAAAAATCTCTTTCCAAAAATTTCAGGGAGAAGGGCATGTCTCTGTTCTCGGTCTACAACAATCAGTTCTTAAAGGATTTTAAGTATTTCCAATATTTTCAGCCATTTTCATTTAGTCAGTATATTCAGTCAGGCAGTCTTAATGCTCATTTGTGACTAGACTAATTTTATCCTTTTATACTAGTCCTCAAATTTGCAACATTTTCGGAAGCAGAAGCACACATCAAAAAAGTATGGTGAACTTGGTAACACTTTTACCCTTAAATTTAACATGAGATTGCTATAGAAAGCTTGTTTGCTGGATAGTTACATTTCTGTGTGGGACCAAATTATATATGCATGTAATATGCAAATAGGCTTAGAATATAAATTGAATCCAAACATTAATTAGTATTCTTAAGTATACCACTATAAAAACTAAGTTAAATTTTTTATAATATCCACTTTCTAGAACACCAAGATGGTATATATTGTCAAATAATATGTTCAATATATAGGCCAAAACAATGGTTCAGATAACGTTGCACTTCCCCAAATTGATGCACAATTTTTTTGGGGGGTGGGGTTGTTCCTCCTGGACTCACAGCTCCTGCTTGATGAGCAGCCATGGCTAGGAGAATCTTCGCATATATCCAATTGTCTTATGTGTCAATTGTGCCTTTTCCTGGCCTTTCAGTCATCTCCTGCCTGGATTACTGCAATGCACTTTACATGGGACCGCACC
Organism: Bungarus multicinctus; assembly: GCA_023653725.1. Classification (NCBI taxonomy): domain Eukaryota; kingdom Metazoa; phylum Chordata; class Lepidosauria; order Squamata; family Elapidae; genus Bungarus; species Bungarus multicinctus. Next base: position 121,228,763 of record CM042834.1, read on the forward strand.
TGAAGACTACTCAGAAATTGCAACTGGTTCAGAATACAGTATGGCAGTAGTCATTTCATGTTTATTGGATGATTGAGACATTTTTTTAAAGGCTAGCAGTTTCAATACATTAAAAATATAAAATGATGGAGTGTATAAGTACTTGCTTCACTATTGTCGTATTTTGCTTTAAAATCCATAAACCTATTCCTATAGTTATAGGAGAATTTGGTTTAAATATGTGAATATGATTTTGAATTATAAATAAAATATTTGGAATTTCTCACTGCACCCATAACTATGAATTGGGGCACAATAAAAAAGATTATATTTTTATGATGAAAAGACAGTGCCACACCAGATTTATATCTTGGATTGATTATATATGTTTCCTTATGAACCAGTTCTTTCTTAATAGAGAAATAATGTTTCTCCATCAAGTTAATGCTGGTTTTAAAACTAAGCTATTTTTCATGTGTATATTTTGGGCATTTTTTCTTTTCCCTTGTTTTCTTCCTCACACACACATACAGACAAACAGAAAAAACTCACCTACATCCTCTAGAAGACTTGTGTATCTATTTCCTGATACAGTATAACTTTAAAGTCTGCCTTTCATGCAAAAATGCAAGGCAGTTTAGTAGCATTCCCTCCCATTTTTCCACACAACTCAGAGAAATAGGTTGTTGAGAGATATAATGATTCTTTATGTTACTGTTTGCCAGTATATTCATGTATAGCAGAATACTATAGTTCAGAACAGCCATGCGTCCATTCTTCAGAGACCTCATGTGAACCTTGTAAAGGAAGCGGCTGCTTTAAAGCTTCAAGGTGTAATGCTTACTTTATACAAAAAATCTTTACCTAGCATAATTCTACCTAGTGACTTTGTGGACACATTCATGAACTTTGTCAGTTCTTCTTCCAGAATTATTTCATTTCTTTTATTGCCTGCATTCCTCATAATCCTACAGTCAAATCCTAACTAGCTCTGACCTGCTTAACTTTTCCAAGATCAGCCAAGGCTGGCAAGAATTCTAATCCCCATTAATCAGGAAACTCCTAAATGATTTAGGCTGAGGACTGTCTCTCAACTAATTGTTATGAGGATTGGAGAGCCCAGGAAAAAGACAGATGCAAACATACCAAGAATCACTATATTCAATTCATAACTCCTATTCAGACCAAAGTTATTCATATACCATAAAATAATCCCAATTGAGTTTCTGGAGTTACTAGAATGTCGCTACAATGCTATATTTCCATTCAATAAATGTTTCATGATTTAAAACATACTAAATTAATGAAAAAAGTATTATACCTCACACAAATTCTTTTTTCCATTTTTAAAACATTTTCTACAATAGCTAGATATAGACAATTTCTGGCTCAGGAAGAGGAGGCAAGAAACAAAGAAAGTATAGGCATGTTACAATGATCAAATTTCTGTATAACCTGTATGGCAGCTTACCTTGTTAAAGAATTTGACGGGGGCTGCTACTGAACCTGTTTCCCTGAGGTAGTCAAACCATTTGAAAGGTAGTTTTGTATAACCTACAAGTTAATAGTTATTATATAATAACACTGTAAGAAAATATTCTGATCCTAAGTAAAATACGTATGTACTATTGTATTTTTATTGATATCTTAGAATACAATTTTGTGAGATTCATAAAATAGAAACTTTAAAATACAGAAAGAATATGAACTGTTAAAAATAAAGTCACAATTAAAATGTATTTTTACCACTGAGATACTAGACAAATTATTTCAAAGGACTCTAGTGCCCAAAAAATCCTAAAGGCTCTGTACAAACCTCTTTGGCTTCGTGGTTCTATAACCAAAGAGACAGAAAGCTCTCTTCCAAAGAGTTGTTGACCTGTCTTTATCTGAGGGCAGCAGTTGAAGCAAAGCCTTTAAAGATGAGCATTCATACATATATCAAGTTCCTAAATGAAGTAGCCAATTTAGCCCAGTACTGACTACTCTGTCAACCAAATCTCAGGAAGAAAACTTATCAAACCATAAAAAGCCCTACAGTATTCAAAGGTGAAGCTGAGGATGGAACCTGGGACTTATATGTATATACAACATATACCAGTGGTGGTATTCAGCCGGTTCGCAACCTATCGGGCGAACCGATAGCAAGAATTTGGAATGGGTTGCTGAAACGGTAGTAAGTTCTGGCTGGCCACGCCCCCCACCGGGTCGCCCTCCTGCCCGATGCTCGCTCACCCCGCCCGCCTGCCTGACATTCCCCACCTGCCTGCCTGAAGTCGCCTAAGGTATTTCTTTCTTTTTTTCCCCTCCCGACAATCAGCTGTAGATAAGATCAGCTGTGCCAGGATTTCCCTTGCTGAGGCCCAGGAAGGAAAAAAATGGAGGGAGGAGCTCAGCACCCCCCTCCATTTTTTTCCTTCCAGAGCCCCAGAAGAATCTTAGGGGAGCAAAAACACCCCCTCCCAGGTCTTCTCTGAGGCTAGGAAGCTCCCACAATGGAGCTTGGAGGAATGCTGCATGCTCCTCCCATGCTCTGTTTTTTTTCTTCCTGAGCCTCAGGGGAGCAAAAACACCCCCCCAGGGGCTCCTCTGTGGCTAAGAAGCTTCCAAAAATGGGTGGGGACTGCAAAAAAGAAAAGCCACGCCCACCCAGTCACATGGCCACACCCACCAAGCCACGCCCACAGAACCGGTAGTAAAAGTTTTTGAATACCATCACTGACACATACATACTGTATATAACATCTATGTCTTATTTCTGATTCAGAGCACTTTTTGCAGTAGGATAATCAGCGGAAAGAAAGGGACCTCAAACATATACAAATCAATCTTGAACAGAAGGTAGCTTGGTGAGAACTTGCTAGAAGGTCTCTGCAATGTGCTGATGGTTAATTACATACTTATTTTATCAGTTTTGTTTTAGGCTTTTTAAAAATTTTGTATTTTAGCTTTATTATTTTATTTTTTAAAACTATAAATTGCTTGAACCATTCATTAATGGTGAGACAATTCAAGTTGCACTAAATAATTATACAACTACTATACAACTATACAATCACTAATCCAGCAATTATTCTGAAATTATACACAATAGCAGCAGGGCAATTCCTTTAGTCTTTGTTCTGTAAAGTCCTTGGAGGAAGCAAGACAAAGAAAGAAAATGATATATCCAAACCAAGTCCTCCAAAAGCCATTGTAACAAATAGTAAAATATCATTTCCTGCTCTACTGCTGGCTAAGCTAAGGGTCGCCAGCCTTTTGGACCTCAGGGACCACCAAACATATTCTTTTAAATCCCGAGGACCATTAATACAATTTTTTAAAAAGCTAATATATTTAATATAAAAATTATATTAAATATAAATTTATACACACACACACATACACACACAGGTGAAACTCGAAAAATTAGAATATCGTGCAAAAGTTCATTTAGTTCATTTATTTCAGCAACTTAAAAAGTGAAACTAATATATGAGATAGACTCATTACATGCAAAGCAAGATAGTTCAAGCCGTGATTCGTCATAATTGTGATGATGGCTTACAGCTCATGAAAACCCCAAATTCACAATCTCAGAAAATTAGAATATTACATACAATCAATAAAACAAGGATTGTACATAGAACAATATTGGACCTCTGAAAAATATAAGCATACGTACTCAGTACTTGGTTTGGGCCCCTTTTGCAGCAATTACTGCCTCAATGCAGCGTGGCATGGAAGCTATCAGCCTGTGGCACTGCTGAGGTGTTATGGAAGACCAGGATGCTTCAATAATGGCCTTCAGCTCTTCTGCATTGTTTGGTCTCATGTCTCTCATCTTTCTCTTGGCAATGCCCCATAGATTCTCTATGGGGTTCAGGTCAGGCGAGTTTGCTGGCCAATCAAGCACAGTAATCCCACGGTCATTGAACCAGGTTTTGGTGCTTTTGGCAGTATGGGCAGGTGCCAAGTCCTGCTGGAAAATGAAGTCAGCATCCCCATAAAGCTTGTCTGCGGAAGGAAGTATGAAATGCTCCAAAATCTCCTGATAGATGGCTGCTTTGATCCTGGACTTAATGAAGCACAGTGGACCAACACCAACAGATGACATGGCTCCCCAAATCAACACAGACTATGGAAACTTCACACTGTACTTCAAGCGTTGTGCAGTGTGTGCCTCTCCATTCTTCCTCCAGACTCTGGGTCCTTGGTTTCCAAATGAGATGCAAAAGTTGCTCTCATCAGAAAAGAGGACTTTGGACCACTGAGCAACAGACCAGTTCTGTTCTTCTTTAGCCCAGGTAAGACGCTTCTGACGTTGTTTGTTGTTCAGGAGCGGCTTGACAAGAGGAATACGACATTTGAAGCCCATGTCCAGGATCTGTCTGTGTGTGGTGGCTCTTGATGCACTGACTCCAGCCTCAGTCCATACTTGTGAAAGTCCCCAACACTTTTGAATGGCCTTTTCCTGACAATCCTCTCCAGACTGCAGTCATCCCTGCTACTTGTGCACCTTTTTCTTCCACACTTTTCCCTTCCACATAACTTTCTATTAATGTGCTTTGATACAGCAGTTTGGGAACATCCAACTTCTTTTGCAATTACTTTTTGAGGCTTTCCCTCCTTATGGAGGGTGTCAATGATGGTTTTCTGCACAACTGTCAGGTCAACAGTCTTTCCCATGATTGTGATTCCTACTGAACCTGACTAAAGTCTCAGGAACCCTTTACAGGTGTTATGGCTTAATTAGCTGATTAGAGTGGGACACTTTGAGCCTAGAATATTGAACCTTTTCACAATATTCTAATTTTCTGAGATTGTGGATTTGGGGTTTTCATGAGCTGTAAGCCATAATCATGTCAATTATGACACATCACGGCTTGAACTATCTTTCTTTGTATGTAATATATTAGGTTCACCTTTTAAATTGCATTACTGAAATAAATGAACTTTTGCACAATATTCTAATTTTTTGAAAGGGGGCTTTGTTCTCCTTGGGGGGCAGTGCCCCTCAGCTACCACTCCAGTGGCTTCTCAGCAGGCATCTGCCTACAGAAGAACTGCCGCCCTTGGTGATTAATTGGGGTGAGGGGAGGGGGAGAAAGTGGGAGCTCCTTCCAGATCCCGGGTGGAGGATTGAGAGAGCTCAGATATGCAGCCGAGGAAAAGCTGGGGGGTGGGCTCTTCCAGCCTCACCTGGAGACAGGCAAGGTAAGGTGTGCCTGGGGTCACTTCACTCGCTTTAGTGCTGCTGCCAAACCCAGCCACAGCCAGTGATTATTTGGGGATGGGGGGGGGGAAGAGAGAGAGAAAGTATTTCTTACATTACCAGGGGTGAAAAGAAGGCGAAACAAAGCTCACTCTTTGACCGAGACCTACAAAACACCAATCTATCGCGTTCTAGGAGTTCTTTGTAATCACCAAATGCTCCCACTCACAGTTCTCGCACCTCCCGGCTCTTTGAGGGACATCGAAGCCTCGGAGACACAGGCAAAGCCACCGCAGCGGTAGCGCCAAGTTGCCTTAGCATGCTCGGTTAGTTCAGAATTACCCTACCCAGAGAAGGAGGTTCTGGAAGAAGAAGAGGCAGTAGTGGAGAAGCAAGCAACTCAGGGTGCTACCACTGCGATGGCTGAATCCCCGAGGCTTCGATGTTGGGAGAGGCAGTGAGGGCTGGAGGAGCCGAGAGCTGCTCACAGCTCCATCTCCCTTTCCTTGCCTGCCTGCACGTTGGAGCGGGGGGGAGGGGGAAGGAAAGAGAGAGAGGCGGGAGCAATTCAAAGCTACAGAAGTAATGGGGAGAGCTAACAGTAGGCACTGGGGGAGGGGACTGTTGTTGCCACTGCCGCTGTATGTGGGAGCTGGTTGGCGCGTGCAATTCAGGGACCTGACTCTGGCGTCCCTCGAAGAGCCAGGAGGCACGAGAACTGCGCGTCCCAGATTAATTGCTTTCGGGGGTAATTTCTTCTGCGGTCCACCAAAAATTTTCCACGGCCCACCAGTTGGCGACCGTTGGACTAAGCAACTTCAAAGTACCTCTGGAGGAAAGGACAACGTTTTACTAGCCAATTTATGAATATTATTCCACAAAAAAATTCAAAATGTTTTAGTATATATACATATAAAACAAGAAAACATGAATACCTCGGGGTGGAGTTAACTCTATCATGTTAATTTCACAGAAACCAACAGGGAATATAGAAGGGGAAGTCGCATGGTAACAAAACCAGTCAGATCCATCAGCTGCCTCAGATCCATCAATCCCAATCATAAGATATCCATCTGCTAATACCTAGAATTAAATGTAGAAAATTAATATAAAGCATTGCAAGACAGAAAAACATGAAGTGACAAGTAATTCAGCTGCCACAAGGTTCAAAACATAAAGAGAATTTTTCATCAGATTGTAAAGAATCATGGTTACATTAAACCAGAAAGTCTTCATTTAGTCAAGTTTAATTCCTAGTGACATGAACACATGTTGTTTTCTTAGCAACAATACAAAACTATATGCCACTGTATTCTTTCAGAATGCTGTTTTAACTTCCCAATCTAATCTACTGCCCTAGGGCTTCTTAGTGACCATCCATCTTAAATGAGCAACTCTAACTTTTTTCAAGACCAATCATGGTCAACTAAGTATATAATATATTGGTACTTTTACAAATGACTTTGATTTTGGTATGGGGTACAAATAATCTACCAGCTAGTTTCTCATTCAGCTCCTTTATAAATAAATAGCCCTTATGTTATGCAATTGGTCCATATAATCTATAGTCCTCTTATGGGTTCCTTTTAATACACATGGAAATTAACGTAATATGAGGTAGAATTTAGAACAGGTATGTCCTCTTGTAGCTCATAGGCTACATGCAGCTCTAAACAGCTAGTAATGCAGCCCCATATGATCATAAACTTTTATTATGTTATTTATATACATTTATTATATATTTTATATGCAGCCCAAGACAATTCCTCTTCATGCAATACAACCCAGGCAAGCCCAAAAGTTGGACACCCGTGATTTAGATTACAATATTAAATAAATAATTATTTGAATACACTGTTTCCCTGAGAACATAGGGGGAAAATGGCCCTAATAGCTGCCTCCAGCTCACATTCCTCCACAAGTTCATTATCTTTACCTTTCTAATTGTTGCCACACATATAGCAGAAAGATTTAATGGATCTATGGCTTCCAATTTCATCCCTTCTTTGAACCATTCTCCACTGGACTCAGCTTCTTTTACCTAAAAAAATACCCACAATACAAATTGATATATGGCCAAAAAAATAAATAAAACCAGAGACCAAAACAGCTGTTATTTTCTATGCAGAGTATTCAGTCTTTTTGTATGTATTTTAGATGCATCATTTTCACTCAGATGCAAATTCATTTCTCTCCTTTTTTATTTATTCTGTTTTATTGTAGTAAATACTTAAAAACACAAGAAAAGAGAATAAGGAAGAACAGAAAAAAATAAGCAGTATAAAATGCCAAAGTAACATTAGAATTAATGCTACATATTAAAGTATCTTGCATTTTCAGAACATTGTTTAGATTCAGTCAATATGCAATAAATAACAATAGCCATAATACGAATCATAGTGAAGAGAATTAATATGTCTATATAATCTAAGAGTTCTATCCTTATTTAGTAATTCACATGAAGGCCTAGATATTAAAACTTTGAGTTAAAAGAAGTATGGAGTTCAAATGCAATACATGTCTCTATATAAAATTATAATGCATAGATGGTTTCCAAGTTGAATTAAATTCTATATCAAACTTATTTTTCAAATACTGTATGAAATTATTTTTTGGCAGTGATGCATATTCCCACAATTCAATTTGTCATTCTTCTACAGTACACATTATATGTGATTTTTTTCAAAGTCACAGAATAAAAAAGAATCTGTCAGGACCCATTTTGGGATGGACTTTTCAGCCAGCCTCTTGAGAGTGGAAGGGTTGCCTGCTAGATTGATTTCAGTCCATACTGGCAAGAGGGTGGGGGTGGGGATTCCTGCCATGAAACAGTCCTGCTCTCAAAGAGTCTGGCTGGAAAAGTTCATAGCACAGGCCCAGAGAGATTTTTAGTCCAGGGTGTTTGAAGCATGGAGCGCTTGGAGCCAGGGTGGTTCCAAATGCTCCATGCTAAAATCCCTTTCCCCACAGATTTTTCCACCAGCATCTTTGAGAAAGCAAGGGCTGCCTGTCAGATCGATTTCACCCTACTCTCTGTGAAGCAACCCTGCTGTTCTCAAAGATGCTGGTTCTAAAAAGCCCTTCTCCCGCTTTAGAAAGATCACATTTTTTTTGACAAGCCAGCAAAAAGGATCTTTGTGAAAATGGGTAGAAAAGCCTTTCTCTCACTTTAAAAAGTTCACGTTTGCTAGCCAGCTAGCACACCAAATATTTCTAAAAGGGGATGGGGAGTGGATTTCTTCTGCTTTAGAAAGATAGCATTTGCTGGCATTTTTGTAGCCCTTCTCCCATTTCAAAAATATTGTATTCTCAGGCTCTCTAGCCAAAAAAAACCTAGCAAATGCAGTGTTTCTGAAGGCTGGAAAGGCTAGTCCTGAGATAGGAGAGGAACATCATGGCTTCAGGGTCTGAACTTTATTTCTCCAGCCCAATGCAAAAATTATTTTTTACTCATGGAGGGCAACTGCTTGACCTCTTTCTGTTTAACAGCCCACTCAGTCAGTCACTTAATGATTACACTTGGGAGAGCTGGGCCTCATGTGCTTCACTTAATGAGCATCAGGACTTGCAACTCTTAACAGCAGGCTCCATTATGATAATAAGACAAGGACTACCTGTACTGAAGCAAGGGTTGATAAATGTAAGCTAATTTTTTTCTATATTTATTCCATCCTGTTTTTATGGCACCGAGCCAAAGATACTTCTGTAAACTACCTTGGAGTCCCGTTCCCTTAACAGTAGCAGTATAGCCATTAACAGGATGTAATCCAATATGTAATCCAAGTTAGACAGTTAGCTTGCTAATGTAGTTTGAAATTTGGAACTGCAATCCTGCTCATTCATTAAAGTTTTGTAAAATCGGAAGCTTCAATTTACTTGCCTTTGTTTAATATTTTGTCTTCAAATCTTATTGGAGTAATCATTTGAAATATGAAATGCTGATAAACTGTACCTATTAAATTGTTACATTCTCTAAGATTAGTATTTTCTTCAATATAACTACAGTTTTTTCTAAAATATCGTACCTTAGCAAATAAAGGTGAGGGTGCATCAATTTGACCATCTTGCTTCTTGATTATATCTTTGAAGAGAAAGGAAAAATTAAAACTACCTCTTTCACTACTTGAAAATCATGATCTCCTAAAAGTATTATTAGTCAAAAACATAACTGATAAAAACAAAGCGGAACATTTTGAATGTTGACATAAATATTAATGTAATAGCATATCTGTGGCAGAGAATGGTATTACAATTTTAAATGCCTTTATCTAAAAGAACAAATGCAGTTTGTTCAGTTTCATTGCTACATCCTAACTTACCAGATCTTTTGAATCGATGTCCTATACTCCGAGACCAACCAATAGGATGAATGAGTGGGCTGTACATATGGCACCAGAAGTCATCTGTTTTGTCCTCACTTTCTTCATACACTAGTCTTAACCTGCCTCCAATTACGCTGTCAACAATTGCTACCCGTGTTCGGCAAAGATGTGTTTTATCGACAACTTCTACTCTCATTGAAGGCTTGAAAGGATACTGCATACTTTCAGATACCTTGAAACAAGTAATTGTGCAGCATTAATGCATGTGTACCTGCAAATATTTATTATCCAAAATATTATCCGCAAAGTGTATATGTTAAAACTAGTTTTTGGAGAATACAAGTAGCAGAATTCCAAATGTCAATAGCATCTTATTTTGTGTACACACACACATACACACACACGTGTGTGTGTGTATGTGTGTGCATGTGTGTGTGTATACACACACACATATACACAAACACACACACACACACACACATATAGAGAGAGAAAGTTTTAGGGGAAAAAATATCAGAATATTTAGAAGAAGGTATTGACAAGGAGCTTTTAGACAGTCTTTTATTCAGAATCTACAGCAGTATTTCTTAATCCTTTTGCTCAACACCTCTTCCCACCTTTAAAAATTATAGAGGATCCAGGGGAACTCCTGGTTAGGCTCCCTCGGTGATGGACCGAAATCCATGATTGTCTGCGGTTTTGGTTTGCGCTCGCCGTTGGAGGGCCCCGATTTACTTGATTTGGGGCCAAAGCCCCTCTGTAGAGGTGGCGAAGAAGAGGGAGACCGCCAGCTGGGTTGAGGGAAGCCGCATCTCCCCTCCTTGGCTAGGCATAAAACTCCTCTCTGAAGATGTTTGCAGCAGTGGTCAAAATGGCCACCCCAAAGAGGAAAATCTGACCAGACAAGATTGTGCAGGAGTGGAGAGGAAGAGGACAGCTTGGGTGACCAGGCTAAGCATAATTAACATCTGAATACAAGGTACCCTGGAGCTAAAATACTTAACAACTTTTGAAAAAGGTGGTAAAGAAGAGGGGGAAAAAATTAACAGCTGGAAGTGGCTTTGAACTTTGAGAGAAAGGTTAGAAGAAGAAATTAGTGAAAATGATTCTGACACCAAATAGGCAAATTTAAAGCTGAAAGTGTCAAAGGGGAAATAAGGAGGTTTTGAAACTTAAAAGCCAGAAAAGGAGAAAAAGCAGAGAAAGGAAAAAAGGGGGTGGAATTTGGTCATACCAGAGCATGCCACCTGATGCTAAAAAAAATTAATGTGAACTTTTAAAAGATTTTTAGAGAATAATGAAGTAAATGAAATTTTGCTACAATCAAATAGAGCCCTTGGAAAGTGAAAGTGGAGCTTGGAACTTAATAACAAAGAAAGAAGTAAGAAGAAACTGTTCTGGAACTGTTCAATGATTTTGGAAACTTTGGACATTGGATCATTAGAGGATATAATTGAAATTAACTCTGGAATTAATTTTATAGAATTTGGTTGTCTAAAAGTACTGGGAAGTGTTGAAAGATGGCAGAACTTTATCTGGAACTGAAAATGGAATTAAAAAACATGAAGGAACAGCTGCAAAAGAAAGGAGAATGACTTGGCTTTGTTCTGCAATCTCTGGAAATGGCGACCTTGGAGTATGAGCATCAGCAAAAAGTTTCAGAGGAAGAAGACTTGAATAAAGGAGAGGCCATCTTTAACAAAAAATTGGGACAATGAGGTTTGAAACTCAAAGAGGGGGGAAAGGGTCTTAAAAATTGGAGATTAGAGGAGGTAATTAGAAAAAGGAACAATGTGAAAAACAAAATATAAGGAAAGAACAGAAGGAAGGATTACAGAAGAAAGCATTAAAGAGGGAGGGGGACAAAAATTGGAGTGAGAAAAAGAGGGAGGAAATAAAGGAGAAAAGAAGTTACAAGAAACAGAATCATGAAATAAAGAAATATGGGAAACGAACAAGAACTAAAGGGAATAGATTGTTTGGTAGACACAGAGACAATGGTTGAAAATTTAATTAAGATAAAGGATTCTGCATGGTAACAAGGGATTGTATAAATATATTAGAAATAATAAATTATGTAGAAAACAGGAAAATATATGCAATTAAAATGGAAGATGAAACTGGTATTGTTATTCAATGGAATGTCTGATAACAGATTAAATAAAATATGTAAAACATAATTGAATATATTAATGTATATTAATGATTTATAAAATATAATTGAAATGAATTATGAGAAGAATTGTAAGGAAATTAATACCAGTTTCAAGGATGAATTTGAATTGATTAATTATTTTCTTTCTTTTTTATTTTTTTCTCATTGAAATTTAAAACCGTTTAGAGGTAATTTAAAGGGGAAGTAACTTGCGCAATCTGATTAAAAAGGGATTTATCTTATAATATAGCTATTAGGTGATGAATGTTATAATTGTTTAATGGGATAATTTAAAATGATGGCATGGCCATCAGAAAAGGAGTTGTAAGGGGGGTTTTAAACTTTTTAAATTTTTATTTAGAGTTTTGTCGGGGTTGGGGAAGGTGACTAGGAGAGGGTTGGGGGATGGGGAGTTATTGGGGTTAGGGAGGATACCCGGACCGGGTTTGGGGGATAACCCGGGGGGGGTTGGAGTCAGCCAGGCTGGAGTGCACGTCTGGGAGGGCCCAGAGGGTCATGAGTTGTGGAGGCGATCAGAATTTGGACAGCAGGGGGTGGATTCCATTGGCACCATAAGTGGGAGGGGCAGATATGACGGGGGTAGAGGGCCATATCAGGTTAGGGGATCGCATACCCGCTGTCTCCAAGTGGTAGCGCGCTCCGACCCTCCCGACCCATCTGGCAGGCCTGGTTGTGCAGAGTCTCAGGCCCTGAGTACCCGGTTGATGTTGTGCAATGCCAGGTCCGTTGTTAACAAGGCCCCCCTGATTTACGACCTTATTCAGGAGGAGGGCGTGGACCTGGCTGGCGTCACCGAAACCTGGTTGGGCCCAGAGGGTGGTGTTCCTCTGGTGGAGATGTGCCCGCCATGTTTCCAAGCATTCCATCGATCAAGGTCTCAGGGAAGGGGTGGGGGGTGGCGGCGATTATTAGAGAAGTTCTTTGTCCTAGGGAGGCCACTGTTCCTCAGACGGCTGGTTGTGAGTCTCTCTTTGTGAAGTGGGGGCAGGGGGTTCAGATGGGCTTTTAGATAACGTACCTGGCTCCCTGCCACGTGTCATCGGCCCTGCCCGGGCTCCTGGAGGTGATAGCCGGGCTGGCAGTTGAGACCCTTAGGCTTTTAGTCATGGGTGATTTCAACCTGCCTTCGCTCGGGGAAACCTCTGGGATGGCTCGGGAGTTCCTGGCTTCCATGACGGCCATGGATCTGACCCAATTAGTTTCTGGCCCCACTCACACGGGGGCATACACACTGGACCTGATTTTTGCCTCTGGTCAGTGGTTGAATGATCATTCTGGGGATCTAGTTATAAAGCCCTTGTCATGGTCCGATCATTCTTTTCTTTGACTTGACTTCTGTGCCGCCACCCCCCATCGCAGGGAGGCGGAACCAAGGAGATGGTTCCGCCCCAGGCGCCTGATGAATCCTGAACAGTTCCAGATGGAGCTTGGGCCATTCCCTGAAACTCTGGCTCATAACTCAGCCACAGACTTGGTGGCCACCTGGGATAGGTTGGCCGCGGAGGCTCTGGACCGAGTTGTGCCTTTGCGACCTCTGACTCGGCACAGATCCCATTTGGCTCCGTGGTTCACGGAGGAGCTGAGGGGGATGAAGTGCCGGAAAAGACGTCTGGAGGGCATCTGGAGGACCAGTCGTGCCGAGTATGACTGGACACAGGTGAGGTCCTATATTAGGACCTACCTAGTGGCGATAGAGGCGGCGAAACGTTCGCATTTCTCCGCCCTTATTGCATCGGCAGAAAATCGGCCTGCCACTCTGTTTAGAGTAACCCGCTCTCTGCTTGAGCCGAGAGCGCGGGAGGACCTCTTGCAGGGTAGGGCAGAAGAGTTTTCCCGATTTCTGCATGATAAAATCGCTCAGATTCGGGATGGGCTGGACTCCAGTTGGGTGGTCCCAGGGGAGGTGTCCGGGGCAAGTCTTGAGACGGTTATCTGGGAGGAGTTCGATCCTGTGACCGCTGAGGGTGTGGACAGATTACTGGGGAGGCTGAACGCCACCACATGTTTACTGGACCCGTGCCCTTCCTGGTTGGTTTTTACCTCCAGGGAGGTGACATGAGGCTGGCTCCAGGGGATTGTCAACGCTTCGTTGACGGAGGGGGCTCTTCCTACCGCCCTGAAAACAGCAGTGGTGCGACCCCTCCTCAAGAAGCCTTCCCTGGATCCGGCTCTTTTAAATAACTATCGTCCTGTCTCCAACCTTCCCTTTCTGGTGAAGGTTGTTGAGAGTGTGGTGGCGCGTCAGCTCCCTCAGTACCTGGAGGAAGCATTCTACTTAGATCCGTTCCAATCGGGCTTCAGGCCCGGGTACAGTACCGAAACAGCATTGGTCGCGTTGGTCGATGATCTCTGGAGGGCCCGTGACAGAGGTTATTCCTCTGTCCTGGTCCTATTAGATCTATCAGCGGCTTTAGTATCCTACCATAGTATCCTATTGTCCTATTCGACCATAGTATCCTATTGCGGCGGTTGGAGGGGTTGGGAATTGGGGGCATCGTTTTGCGGTGGTTCTCCTCCTTCCTCTCGGACCGCTCGCAATTTGTGTTGACGGGGGGGAGAGGTCCACCACTAGGCCCCTCATTTGTGGGGTGCCTCAGGGGTCAGTCCTCTCCCCTCTTCTGTTCAACATTTATGTGAAGCTGCTGGGAGAGATCATCCGTGGTTTTGGGGTGAAATGTCATCTCTATGCTGACGACACTCAGCGTTACATCCCAAACCACCCCAACGATGCTGTGGAGGTCATGGCCCGTTGCCTGGAGGCTGTGCGGAACTGGATGGGCGGGAACAGGCTTCAACTCAACCCTTCCAAGACTGAGTGGCTGTGGTTTCCGGCGGCCCGATATAGTCAGCTGACTCCGTCGCTGGCTATTGGGGATGAGATCTTGAGCCCCACAGAAAGGGCTCGCAATCTTGGCGTCCTCCTGGATGTACGGCTGTCTTTGGAAGATCACATCACGGCCGTCTCCAGGGGGGCTTTTTATCAGGTTCGCCTGATACGCCAGATGCGGCCCTTTCTTGATCGGGACGCCTTACACACGGTCACCCATGCCCTGGTCACCTCCCGCCTGGACTACTGTAATGCCCTCTATATGGGGCTCCCTGCGGGGAGCACCCGGAGGCTCCAACTGGTACAAAATGCGGCCGCGCGGGTGGTTATGGAGGCGTCAAGATACTCCCATGTGACGCCTCTCCTGCGCGAGCTGTATTGGTTGCCGGTGGCCTTCCAGGTTCGCTTTAAAGTATTGGTTTTGGCCTTTAAAGCACTCCATGGCATCGGACCAGGATACTTACAAGACCGCATTCTGCCAGTAGTCTCCCACCGACCGGTGTGCTCCCACAGAGAGGGTCTCCTTCAGGTCCCGACGGCATCTATGTGCCGCCTGGTGACCCCAAGGAATAGGACCTTCTCTGTGGGGGCACCCGCCCTTTGGAACGGGCTGCCCCCGGGGCTACGAACAACCACTGACCTGAGGGCGTTCAGACGTGACCTGAAAAGCTGGCTCTTTGAGCAGGCCGGCCTGAGCTGACTTCAAATGGGATTTTAAATAAGGGGTTTTAGATCTGATTGGTTGGTGTATGAAAGTTTTAGCTTATTTTAATCGGGGGTTTTAAATTTTTAATTGGCAGCCCATAATTTAATTCTTTTTTAATTGTATTTATATTTGTAATTTATATATATTTTAGTTGGCTGTTCACCGCTCTGAGTCCTTCGGGAGAAGGGCGGTATATAAAATTATTTAATAAATAAATAAATAAAAGTAGAATGTTTAATGGGATTTGAAAGGGAACTAACTATAAGATATAAAGGCGACACACTCTAATTGGCAACCATAGGGGAAACCTTGTTTCTTAATGTTTGAAATGTGGATATGTAATTAAATTGTAAACAAAGCAGATAAAAGTACAAGTATAATTATTATGAAGATATGAAAATTTTGAAAAGGATATGTAATAGATTTAGAAATGAATGAGAAAGCTATAAATAAGCCTGAGGGAAGTATTTGAGGGGAAAATTAATAAAGAATATATAAAGTAATGATAAGATATGAAATTGAATATGAAAGATGAAAGATGAATATGTAACCGAGATTATATCTGGAGATGTGAAAACCTGGAACCAAGCTGTTCACTAAAAAAAGATGTTTTGTTTTTCTTTGTTTTGTGAAAACCCAAATAAAATCGTTTAAAATATATATGGAGGATCCAAAAGAGCTTGTTTTATTTATTAAAATTTACCATATTAGAAACTAATACATTTGTAGAATATTAAATTATGTAAAAAGAAATATTAAACCTGTTAGATATGAACATAAATATTTTTCATGAAAAACGTCTTTATTTTTTAACAAATAGAGGACTTTTTGTTAATTTTTTGGAAAATATCTTCAATATTTGACATATTTGCAGACTGCTGTGAAGGTTTTAAGGGACTCCCAGAGATCCTTGGACCATACTTTAAGAAACACTTGTTTGGATTATCAGACTAGGCAACTCTAATTACTGACTTTTCATGACTTACCTCTTAGGTTCTCAATCAGTATATTAAATGAGAAACTCTTTTTCCAATATTAATCAACTAGAAATCAAGAAAAAAATTCTTTATCTTTTCAAATGCCTGAAAACATTATTACTAGTCAAGCTATAGAAGCTCTGAGTTTTGATTTGCGTGCTATGACTGTTTTTAACAGGTTAGTTTTTAGTTAAAAAACTGGATTCAGGTTAAAGTGCATGCAATGAGAAAGATAAACACATACTTCCTTGGCTTTAGTCTCAGAACTGCTTTCAGGCTTGCAAAAATCCCTCATGCGGGATCAAGGAAGACTCCCCAAACTGATTTAATTATTAATATTAACACTAGTGGGAATATTAGCAAAATTCCCACACAGTTTTAGTCATTCTCACCTTCGGAGAGAAGTCAGGAGGAAGAGTTTTGGCACCGGTGAGTCTTTTTACCAGAAAAGCTTTCCAATTTGTATATTTGTGTTGAATAGCTGTCAAGAAAAAAACAGGCATTCATTATTTAAACTTTGAATTAACAGACTGAATGAGAATCAACAAGTTTAATGGTAATCCAAATATATTATTTATTGGACAAATGCACAAAAGGTTTTGGCAATCAAAAGTAACTCAAATATCTTAATACATAATAGTGTTCATAATTTTAATACAGGATGGGCATTCTTCAATACAAATTTAAAATATTGTTTAACATAATCACAATCCACACAGAAAGAACGAAATGAAAAGTTCAAAGTATTATTGCAATATTTACATACATCGTGGTGGAACTAGAGGTTTCCCACTGGTTGCACACCAACCAACTGGATGGATATCAGGTCCACAGATGTTACACCAGAAGTCAAGACTTGAATCACCTTCAAAGCCTTCATATCTTAATAAAGCATTGTAACCTAAAACAGAGGTTGTGTTTAAGGGCTCATTTTGGAGGAATACATCTGCAACATTAATCAAGGCTATCAGGAGGTTGTGGCTCCAATTCTGAAACTGCATTAGGCCCCCAATTCCTTAAACCAATCTTGAGTGTTAGTACTAAAAATGTGAATATAAATGGTGTTCACACATACTCCAGTAACAATTTTAAGTTAATCACGCACCATTCTAATAAGTTCAACAGTTGCAGTTATGGTCCAACAATCTCTGAAGAATAGTAAAGATTATAATTAATGCTCTACGTACCATTCAATATGCCACAAGCTATTCTTTACAGTTTCTATCATCAAAACTGACTGGCTATTCCCAAGAGATATGCCTCACTAAAAAATCTAACAATTAAGCTATTTAACACTGAGGATTTCTATTTCTGAGAAACCTTTCAAACAAATAATTCTTCAATTATGTCTAAGCAATTACAGTTTAAAATACATGATTAAAAAAATTAATAACCTGCTAATTTCAAAATCCCAGCAATCCAGAAGACTTTGGTAGGTAGGCTGCAATCTGTGTTAGGGACTTCCACACGTACACCTTCTGAGATATCACCCCAGCATGTCCCCATAGGTGCCTGCAATGTAAATCAGAAAAATAAAAGTCACATCACAGATAAACATGTGACAACACACACAATTTTGAAAACATACTGGCAGTGATACCTTAAAGCTTACCTTTTTAAAAAGACAGTATAGAATCATTCCTCCCTTCCCCCATTCCTTCTGACAAAGGAAATTTATTTTTAATACCCTCTTATTTATATACTTTAAGCATGAAGGAAAATCAGAATGATTATTACAAAAATAAAAATAAATCCATTGAGAGTCAAATGCAGCAAAGAATATGGGACCAAATAGGAAATTAGCATTTTTCATAATAGATTCAAGCAATGAGGGAGTAAAGAAATACCTAATTTTTGGATGCATAAATAATATTTTTGTTTTTCTAACACTACCCCAATTATTTTAAAAAGTACACATTGGGAATATGTATGCATGTATGAATATTAGCCTAATTAAACCCTTTTTCTAATTGTTGTAATTAACACAATTGAAAAGTTACAAGAAATAAAAATAATTATTTGTAGTTGAGATATCCTATTGCAAATTATTGCAGAATAACTTTGCTTACAAGATAAGCACTTGACAGAAGAGCAATTAAAAGAATACATCTAAATTCTGGAAATAAGAAAGTGTTTGTTCAGGAAACACTATTAATTATCTCACTACTTAACCCCTAATAATTTTTTAGGTTTTCCGTGAACAAGATTCTTTCATTTGGCCTATTTCTTTGCTGGTGTGGTATACTTCCTTAATTGGAAATTTGGCAGTGACTCGAGAATCAAAACAATCTTAAACTATGGTGGTCATTGAACCCAGTGGGATTTACTTCTACATCAGAATTATTACAGCTGTGCCAGAAGATACGGATTAGGTAAAATGTGGATAAATGTTTATATAATGAATTACTAGTTTCAAAATTTTGCAGTACTTTGACAAAAATCTAACAATGGAGAGTTGATCATGAATCCTCAAGGGGGAAATCAAATTCAATGGATTCTTAATGGGAAAATATATGAGAAGTACTATATAAAGTTAGATCTGAATATTACTTGATGGTTTCTGAAGTATCTATCCTCTGACTGCTTAAAAGTGCATTTTATTTTAGATGCTACAATTTTAGACAAGGCGACAAAAAGAATAAAATACAGAGGCTGAATTAGGAACCATTTTATGAAATTTTATTAAATATGTAAAGTATTATGGAGGTTCCCAGACAGGCTACTACTAATGTTCCTGACAGTGACAATAAAAACAGCATTCAGGCAAGTTTCAAGACAACAGCTTCAGGCAGATTGAATACTATAAAATAATTGCCTCATATACGGTATTTCTTAAGAAATCTTTTACTAAATCCCAGCCTCTAAGAAGCACATAGAAGCATCTGTTCTTTTACAAATGATGCTTCCATATTCCTGGTTTATTGCAGTGATGTCAAATTCAGAAGAAAAACTGTTACACCAATATCTACTCAACAGAGTTTTTGGCAGATCGATCTTCTTATTTAGTAGTCTTATCTGCTTCAGGAAAAGCTCAGCAGAGACAGATTTAATACAGAAAAACAACTCAGAAGTCTTACTGCAGTAACATAATCTTAAATAAGGGATATGTTACAAGAAACATACATAGTTAAAATTTCCAAATTGTAACAACTTTAATTTCCAATCTTATTATTAGTATTTTCACTGTTTCAATCAAAGAGATCCTAGACACTAAATTAATGTTGCATATGGACTGGAACAGTCTCTCTATAGTTTATTTCTGTTCAAAAGAGATATAAAGTTGAATTCATGCATATATGTGTACTAAAGCCAGCAGAAGTAGCTATCCAATTGGCTGAGGCTTCTCATCCAATTGTTCAGAGTCCTATAGGCATTATAGTCATTTTTATACTCTGTTCAATTCATGACCAAAGTTTGAGGCACCAGATTTCAAAGATGTGGATTGGTATAGGGGTAACAGCAGAAAGTTAAACTTGTCCTTGTCTGTGTAAAAATAGTGGTTCAGCTAGTTCCTCCTACACCAATCCATATGGCTCTCAGTTCTGAAGAAGAAAGCCATAATGGGTATGGATCTCGTGGCCTTGAAATGATGGTATACAGTATATTCAGTATACTGTTTTCTCCTGAACACAATGTTTACTAGCAGAACCATAAGTGTACAGAGAGGAACAAGTTTACCTTCCAGACTCATGATGAAGACATCCGCCTCGGGCTCCTTCCCAATAAAAGGAAGGTCTGCCTGGCCACCACTTTGATCCAGCACACACTCTGGAGGAATTATCTGTGAGGGACAGCCGCCTTCCCTGCAAGGTAAGTTGCAATCAGGAAGGTCTTGATGGGTGAGGTCCAGATTCATGTAATGGGCTCTCCTATCCAAAAAAAGGCTGACCACATAATAACAGAATAGGACAGCTAAGTATTACTGTTAACTGCTCAGCTTAGTAAAAATACCTGGTGGGCTCTGGAATTTCAGGGACTAATACATCTTTAATATAAAATTTTGACTTAAAGGACCAAATGAGGAATAAGTGATATCTGGTGATATTTTGCAAATACATTACCCACAACTATTATAAGGGTGGGTCAGACAAGAAGACATGGACAGGAAGATTTGAGACCAGTCATTATATCTCACAAAAGTCTTGTTATGGGTAACAATGGAAAAAGAATGTTATATGATATCTTGAACTTTTGGAGGAAGGATAGAATTTAATAAGTAAATAAAACTGGAGGCATGTGTACAACATGGCTTTTTTAAAATAATAGTCCTTTCCTTTCTCCTCAGTAAGTGAGCAAATGATAGTTGCTAATTGGATTCAAGTAGAAAAAAGCATACATTTCTTGTACAAAAAAACCCTTGAATTTTAAAAAGGGGAAAGGTGCCAGCAAACCAGTGCCATCAATAGTTAGCTACTGAAAAGAGAAGAGTTTATTTCCTTTAACATTATAATTTTATTGATAACTTGAAAATGAAAAATTTATTTTTTCGAAGGCAGATATATTCAGAAACAAATTTTGTGAGTAACTCTGAATTAAAAATCAACTAATTAAAAAAGTTCAAATAACAGCAACACTCATGTGTGCTTATTGCACCCTTATTGAGACACTGTATGTGTAATACATACAATAAAATACAATTAAGTAAAAGTTAGCAAAGTTTCTGTTAATAGTATCCTAAAAAGATACTAGATCATTCTCGACCATTTAGAGACTAGACCAGGGGCATCAAACTCAAGGCCCAGGTGCTTAGGTATGGCCTGCGGGGCCACCCTGGAAACAGTAAAGGTCCAGCCTGTAATGCCTCTGCCAGTAAAAACGGAGCTTGAAAGGGCTACACGCGGCCCCCCCAAGCTCCGTTTTCACTGGTAGAAGGTTGCAGGAGGCCATTGCGGCTAAAAATGGAGCTTGGAAGCCCAGACAGAGCAATCTGGACATAGGCACCACCACCCCCGACACAAGTAACATCAAGCTGGCCACGCCCACCCTGGCCACGCCCCCACATCACCCTGAGGTCAAACACAACCCTGATGCAGCCCTCAATGAAATCAACTTTGACACCCCTAGATTAGACCATAACTGTGCTGCAGAAATATGGACAATCACTACACTGCTGCCATCTAGTGATGGTATTTTGCAACTCAGATATGTTAGTCCTAAAGACAATTTTATGTCTATAGGCCAGTGGTGGCTAACCTTTTTGGGTTCCTGGGCCAAAAATTGTGTGCGCATCAGCGTGCCCATACTCACATGCCAACACCCAGAATGCAATGCACGTCCCCCTCCCCACGCCCCCTGCACATGTAATTCCCCCCCCCGCCACCCCCTTACCTGCACTGTGCCTCACAGCTGCTTTTTCGGCTGGTTTGAGGCCTTTTTCAGCCTCTCAGAGGCTTGGAAAAAGCCTCTGAAAGGCTTTTCAGGACGAATTATAGGCCCGTTTTGTCACTTCCTTTATTACAGGAAGTGATGAAACGGGCCTATAATTCTTCCTGAAAAGCCTTGCAGAGGATTTTTCCAAGCCTCTGGGAGGCCGAAAAAGGCCTCAAATCAACCAAAAAAAATCAGCTGTGAGGCATGCACATGGGCAGTGAGGTAAATTTGCCTGCGAGTCGCGTGCCAGCAGAAATGGCTCTGCGTGCCACTTGTGGCACACATGCCATAGGTTCGCCATCATGGCTATAGGTTTTCTTCATTTGAAAATTTGAAAAAATCTTCTGCAACAAAAAAGTTTTTGTTCAAAATCCAATAAACATTACATTTAATGGACTTTTTGGAAGGAGAAATTAAATTTTAGCATTCATTAAAATCTGAACACACAAAATTTGCATCAAACTACCACATGTACAATTTAATAAACACCCCATGATTTAAGGTATAGAGTGAAGGCCAGACCAAAAAAATGTCCATTATATCTGAAATCCACTAAACCATGTTCTGTTAAACTAAAGGTTTATTGCCCTATTCTGCAAAAAAGAACAAGAATCAGATATCTAAGATGGATGATTCTATTAGTTAGTGATGAAATCTGTATTTAGTATTATACAATAAAGTTAAGCCTGGTGAAAGCACCAGATATAAAGTCTTGATATGTTTTTAAAACAACTGATCTATTTCCTTTCAAACTGCAGGGTTAAAGCAGCAATAAGAAGAAAAATCTGCAATCCTTTGTGGATCATCTGAAGCAGCATGTTGCTACATATTATCCACATCACTATTCAATAGTCAGAAATAAGAGGATATACTGGAAGTGGCTACTTCAACCTGATTCATACACAGATGGTCCCACAAACAATCTGTAACTAAAACCTCTCTAGAGGTTAATGGTAGAAGTTGTCCTGCCTCCTTTGTAATCTGAATCTGCGGGAGAAGATAAGCTGGAACAAGAGCCAACAGAGATTGAGAGGGCGGCTCCATTGGCCTTGGAGGAAACTGGGAAAGGGCAGAGTCAGTCCAGACAAGGCTTTTCAGGATTAGAAAGGCTTGCAGACAGGACAGCAGGAGAGACAGAGCTCAAGCGAAAAGTAAGGACCACCCCCTCCTGATCCTAGAGCATGGAGAGAAGAGAGAAGAAGAGAACAACGCAGACTGATCCGGATACGAGGGAGGAGAGTGCCCCGACCCCACTTCACAAGGCACACTTGGGGACTGAGATGTAAGGAGATGCTTGTGGGAGGGGCATTTGTCGGGAACAAACGTTGAATCTGTGGAGCCTCGTGTGCACTTGCCAATGCCTGGAGATTACTGTTCTCTGTCTTGTGGTGCTTGCCCGGTTTGCTTGCTTCACTGAACTTCTTGCTCTGCTTACTGTTTGGCTAACCTGGCTTACTGGACTACTCGCAGCCAAAGGCTGCTGAAGGTCCGTGTGAGAGCTTTGCTCCAAGTCTTGTAGTAAACGTGGGGACGTTTGGGAGCAAAGTTGGAGCAATAAAGGGAAGTTAGACCTGTTCTCTGGCTGTGTTGCTTTCGTGTCAAGCCCTGGGTCATTACAAAAATATTCGAATAATAAGCTTATAGGAAATGAAATTGTCTCAAAATGGATTATGTTTTCAACTCTCAGTGAATGCATAGACTCAAAATACTCTTTTACAAATGTTTAATTCTGGATGCATTGTATCTAAGTCTATTTTAAATTAGTTACCAATAAATCTTGTCCATATTATATATGCAAAAGTCATTCATTTAGAATAAAATTTATTCACACTCTGATAATGTTATTTATGTATCTTTCCTGTAGAAAACATTTTGAATGAAACTATTTCAAATTTAAAACATGCCATTTTTAATACAAAATGCCATGTCTATAATATGAAACAACTATATTAAGTGATTTGAAAATATTTTCAATCAAAAATTGGAATGCAAAACAATACCATCTGTTTGGTAGTGATTGACATTGGAATAAACTGCAAAGTATCTAGTGAAGCAACATGCATAGTACACAAGTAGAAATAATGATATTCTCTTGACTTTTACACAGAGACTATTTTGAAGTTACTCTTGATACAATTAATTTTAATTGCCAATTGTTTACTGCTGCTTTGAAGTTTTCCTACCCAGTTTAGTATTATTTGTTTTTCAAGTTACTTTTTATCATTAGAAAAAAGTGCATGGGTTACCACTGGTTCCTGAAGTGATTTCTGAAGTTATATCCTTTCTCCAAACACGAGTGGCAGGAATAAATTTTAGCAAAGGAATATTATGCCATGTAAATGTCATTCTTTTATGGTGCATTGAAGTCCGTGAGCTTTGCATCATTTTACAATGTTTTTATTCTAAAAACACAGGTAATTTTTTTTGGACGCCTGCTATCATCTCCACAAAATAGTTAAAAGTTATGTAGAAGCCATTTGGCCCAAACACAAACTTGTGAAACAAATAAATAAAATAAAACCAAATAAAACTTACCAAAAAAAATTTCAGAAGTGACATCTAAAATTATGGTAAGAATATTTTTAAAAGAAGCCCTTAATTGTTAACAAAAAAAAAAATACAAATAAAGAGGAAAATACATCCAATATAAATATCTGCTGCACCTACCCATGCCATCTGTTCTAATGGGGAAAACACCTTCAAATTCCTTCACTGAAATGAAGTTCCCTTGTGGGATTCTTCTGTGGTGGCCCCTGCCCTTTGGAATGATTTTCCAAGGCTGCACTTTCCTAAAAGGTGCTAACTGCAAGATAGCTGAGCTCTGCAACTCTGGTTTCTTAAAAGATTTAAGAATCTTTGCTAGACAACAAAGATTTTGCTTCCTGAATGCTTTTGGATGTATCTCATAGATTGTTGGCTGCTAGTAACTTGTCATTTATCCTATCACATACCATTTTATAGAAAGTTTCTGTTTTTACACAATGGCGATGCATAGTACCTGTTGCTTATGTTGCACACATGAATGAAACATACAAAAACATGGAACTATTGTTGAAACATATCCTACACCCCAAGTACAACTGGAATATCTGTGGAGATCTAAAACTAGACTGGACAACCCTTTGACTGGGATGGCATTCCATACCTTAAAACTGTCTGCATGGTTTGTTTTGTTTCTGGTCAAACTAGCCTTGCATGCTGTGCAAAAGAATGCTGAATATGCTTCTCTTTAATTGAAAATTCATTTTGATTCAGCAGAGGCAACTATCTTTAATTCCCTCCTTCCCTATTGTTCTAGCCATATATCCAGTCCTTCAAAGACACTTCATAAGCTATTTCCAAAACCAATAATTTCTGATAGGAGGAACTCTAAATCTAACCATTACATTTTAAAGAGACCACTTAGGTTAACTCCAAAAGCAACTTTACTGGATGGATCAGCCAAGTATCTACTAAAATAAGTTTATTCTTAATCCCCATTAATGGAAAACAACTACTTTAATATTATGCAGTCTCTTATATAAACACACCTTACTAATAACAGGGTAACTTATTGTAACTTGTTCCTTCTTGCAAAATTAACCTGAAAAACATGCTTGTTCTGAACTCCACCTGCTTCTGAGGAAAAATGTAAATCCCTCTTTTGTACATAAGACTACAAAAAGTTTAATCTACAATACCAGATTTTACTGAAGGAAACTCGGCACCAAAGCTACCTAGAATCAAGTACACATGATTTTAAGCACCATCTCTAAAACGTCTACAAAAAATTATCACTGAAATTATGATAGCCACTACATAAACTGAACAGCAGAGCACTTATTTGGATTTTAAGATTTCAATTTAGATAATTAAGGGAGTTGGGATTGCAATTTAATTTATAGTATCTTCAGTTAGGGGAAAGTCCATGTTTCCTGTACCTTATGAGCTTTAATTCTGTACATATCTAAGACATAGGTTAAAAGGAATGTGTTAACTTTTTCATTATTCCTTAATGAAAATAACAGTAAATTAAAAACATTATACTTACATGTTTAAAACAATTCACAGGAGCTGCTGTGAAACTATTGCTATTGATATAGTTGCCCCAATTGAAACCTTCTACTGGAACAGATGCTAGAATGAGAATTACTGCATTTAGCAACAATAAGAAGAAGGTACAGAATGCATTACATGAAAAGAGCACAGAAACAAGTATTGGTCTTCATTGTTTTCCCTATATATAAATAATATATATTTATTTTCAATCTGTTAGAAAAAATACAGAACGGTAGCATTGGGAGAAATTCTTCAAAATTTGTCTGAAAAGTCATGGTGTGCTGAGGAATATGGTGGGTTATATAAGACATTCTCCATCAAAGTAACTTATCTGATCAAAGAAATATAATCATCTAATATAGACCAGATGCACAACAGTGACCAACACAAATGCAGGCACATTATCAAGGTATATAGGATATTCAACCACAACAAATACACTTCTGTAAAGTCTTCTCCCAATCTATTTGGTGAAAATCCTTTTCCAACCCTTGATGTAGCTAAAAGGCCAATAATAAAGCCTAAGAACTCAATTACCAAGGATATTTTCTGCTGGATATTTTAGCAAAGACTCAGATAAGGAATGCTTCATTTGATTTCCTGGAATATACTATATATTTTTAATCTAATCATTCTTTAGACGGTTATTCCCTCCATTACAAAATTGGGAAAATTTTCCCCATAACTCTTACTTGGTAATGGTTAATAACAATATTACCTGCTTTAGTCTTTGACTGGTTCTGTACCGTTGCTTGATATTGAGCATATGCAGCTAATTTAGCTACTAAAGGTTGTTTTTGTAACACTTTAGCCTTCTTAGTCGGAGGTTTTCCCTGAAACAACAAGAGCTAAATAAGGTTCTTTTCAAAAACACAACACAAACTTTTAAAGTAGAGATTCTACTAGATAAAGCAATATTTTTGTTTTCTAATTTTATTTTATATCAACTTATAGCAATGAAAATTTAAGAGAAAAATGTTTACATTCAGATAAAAATTAACTAAACAGTATCCCATATTTTCAAGTTGATTCAATTTGCCTTTCCAAACCATTTGCCAAAAAGTCTAGCAACTGCTATTTTGATATTAATGTAGACTTTTTGAAAAAATGTAACAAATAACAGTTCTACCATGCCAAAAATGGGAATATCATCTGGAGAAAATACAGGAGATATTTCACATGTTACAAGATTGATCAATGCAATAGTGTTTAAGAATTGGGTAAATAAATGCCACTTTGCTTCTTGAAGATAATGTACTAATTATTCCTGCAATTTCAGTAAGTGGTGCTATTCTCCTATACCAGTTGTCTTGTTCTGGGTACAACAAGCCCAGTGAGAACGGGGAGAATCAAGAGATGCTGTCAGCAAATGTATGGGATGGAGAGAGATCAGGACATCAGTGTAGAGCTGTGAGATGAGTTGACTGATATTCTCACTGTTCTTTTAGTTCCCGCATTTAAAAGTCTTCGATTGTCATGTTGATTTCCCTTCTGATCTAGCTGCATGATTAATTAGTATCAGTTCCATCCAGAACGCATTCAGATGAATGCAAAAATGAATTTTCCTGATCTTTCAAACCTAACCATTATAGTTGAAAATACACTGGAATTCTCTGAACTAGAATATTTATTGCAGCAAGTGCGATAGGCCTATGACAGCCAAAATCATTTTACATTCTTCTTCCTGGAGTACTGTACTAAACATACTGTTAAAATTAGTTGTACTGTTTAGAGATAATCACAACATAGACATTTTCATTACTTTTTATTGAAATCCATAAAAGATATTTGGATAACTGAACAGTAAAGCAACTTTCTCATTCAGTCTGCCAAGGAGCAGACATTGAACTAGCAATTAGACTCCTCCAAGCTGAGTCACCCATACATTGAATGAACACAGATACGTACTAGTATAGCACATTTATTGCAATCACTTGTAATACAAATGGAATATTTGTCAGCAAGGGATATGTAGGAAAACTTGCAAAAATTAATCACACTACTTTGTTGCTAAATGGTAAACTGAAAAGGTTATTGAGACTTATTTGCAGATAAGCAAACAGAACATATTTGTTCTCTTTGGTATAACTAAATTTATATGTTCTCTATGTTTAGATTCATTACTTATGCAAAACCAGGACATACATTTGGATGTAACATTGGAACACAATGGGCTAAATAAATTCCAGTATAACGTTGGATAAATGAGGAAGTTAGATCCAAACCAGCTACATTGATTCAGGACATATTTTGAAGATAAGTAACTAAATTAAAATACTAAGAGTTTTATTTTAACACAATGCTTTGGAGGATCAGAAATGACTTCTATGTGCATATCCTTATTCCAATTCAGCAAGATTACATAATCCTAAATCTTGTCATGGCAAATGCTGACTTTGGAATTCAGGAAATATTCAATTAGATATTACATGTGAGGAGACTAAGAAATGTAGAAACATTCTTTAATCTAAATCAGAGTTTGAAAGCTTAGATAAACTTTTAACTTTTAAATACGCCAATACTGAAAAATAAATAATTCCACTGATGTTTTTAGAAAAGAGACTGAAAACCTGAAGTATTTTTTTAAAAAAAATCGGTAATGTGGTGATGTTATGTAGTTATGTAGTGCACGTATACAGAGTGCTTGCATATTTATGTAGTGGAACATCGCCTATGACCGTGATGGTGAACCCGTGGCACGCAGAGTCCTCTCTGTGGGCACAAGAGCTGTCACCCCAGCTTAGTTCCATCCAGCATGTCTGTTTGCGCCTCCTGTCAGTTAGCTGGTCTTCGGGTCTCTGCCACACATGCTGGATGGAGCTGAGCTGGGGTGACAGCTCACGTGCCCACAGAGAGGACTCTGCATGCCACCTCTGGCACACATGTGACCCTAGAAATAAAACCTTTCCTTTAGAATGAGGCTCCTCCATGGATGAATTTCATCCTGTTGTTTTGAAAGGCCTTGAAGACCAGGCTCTATATTCAGGCCATTAGCAAGAGTGTTTGAAACTTTTTTTAGGATTGCATGGGCCAATTTCCTTTTCATTCCTGTACATTTTTTATCTTTGCTATTTTTTGTTCTTGCTTTTGTTTGTTTGTTTTTACTTGTGAATCCCCAGAGTAATCAAGAGGTATATTATTATTATAAATCCACCCACACTATTTAAAAAGAAGAATGCTGATATAAAATTATCAGAAGATGAAACGTCCATATAATAATGAAATGAAGAGGAAAATCTATTGTGATGTCAGAGGACAATTAAGAGTTGCTGATCAGTGAGATGGACGGCATAGAAATTTAATATTATGTAAATTACTAGAATGCTAACAGCTACTTATAAATCATATCCTATGTATTCCTCCTGAGCTGGGCTGCTGAGGGTTCCCCACTTTCCGCGAGGCAAAAGAAACAATGGCCAGAAGGCATACTTCTCCAGGGTAGCCCTCTTACTATGAAATTACTTGTCTCACTAAGTACAAGAAGATATCCTCTTTTGCCTTTCAAAAGGTAATTAATACCATGCTTTTGCTATGAGCAGTGGATTTCGCTATTTTTTTTTAAAAAAAAGTCTGTATTAATGCTTTTTATGAAGTTCTATTATAAACACTACTGAGAGTTATGTAAACTTTATATCAAGAAACAAACAACTAGACCTTACAGTATGTTTTTGACAGGATGCAGTGATGGACAAAGGATTGTGCGTTAAAGAAAAGGATTCAGCGATCCCTCCAGGAATCTGTCTCTCTGCAGCTATCTTAGAATGCTCAGAATCACTGTGTACAATTGAATTCAGTTCTTAAGGATGAACTAAGAAAATTTACATGTTTGTACCTTCCGTATGATTTTTACAGGAAGTCTTTTGATGGCTACAGCTAGAAACCAAGTGCTTGATTCAGACCTTTGAACTAATCTTTTTTTTTTTATGATTTCTGTTACAATGAAAAGCCATTGTTGTTATATACTACTCTCAACCATAATATATCTTATAACACTTTATGTAGTAAAAGTAATAAAATTTGTGACTGTACCGTTACCTGAAGTCTGGCCAGAATGCTGGCCTTCTTAGAGTTCGATGAGTAGCTTCTTGAGCAGGAAACACTACAGAAACGCTTGGTCTTGGAGTAAAAGGCATCTCTGACACCAACCATCCCACACATTTCACAGGTAGCTAATGAGAAAAAAGATACAGTATGTTAAATGTAGGCTCACTTTGCAGATCACATAGATGGTAGTACTATATCATGTACATGAACATACCCTTTTCTTCAATAATGTTATTAAGTATTAATTTGTATATTTGTGTATTATTAATCTTGCAAATGCCAGATTAATTTCTTTCTTGACTTTACTTGCAGACTTTAGACAGATAGTTACATTTCCGGTAAAGACCAGACCATTATTTGCAAACAAACATTTTCAAACATTCAGATATTTTTGAATTTTTCAGATGTTATTTCTTGCAAGGTAGGCAGTTTTATAATTTGCGTGTTGTGCTTACAGTATAACATTTTCCTGAATTTATTGTGAAAATTAGTTTAAACAGTGAAACAACATATGTGACTGATTAAACAATTACTGTACTACTTATTCACTTTGTCTGGTGTCCATCTCATATAAGCAACAGTATACACAGTTCATTTTGTGAATATCTATTAGACGCTTTCTCATTTATGGCATTTATGTCCTGCTTATTAAAGCAGCAAAACACAATATTTTTAAACAGCCTTTTTATGGAAAGTAAATCATAATTTAAGTAAAATTAAATTTGGTAGGCATTATATAGTACTTTATCTCATAAAGTAAGAAGTAATATTTAGTTAGGACACTTTAATATAAAATAATAGAACAGTTTACTCTGCCATGAAATTAGGCCTTGTTGTATAAAAGGTTGGTCACCCCAGCCACACGTTTTAATAACCTATCTTTCCATTTTTTTCCAAATATAGATCAAAGCCAGCCAATCTTCCATCAGACTTAGTATATTTGTATACATTCATTCATAAAGAAAAGTAAAATCTGGACCAAACTTGATAAAAAAAAAACATTTCTGGTCCTAAATTTCTTCATAGATTACTATGGTTTCTGTTAATATTTTCAACATTTCAACTTGGATCCATCTTCCCATATCCAGATAAAACAATAATATATCAGAATTATCCTAATAGCAAACAAAGCCTAAATGTTGTATAAAAATAAATTCATGTACATTTAGTAGTGCATATGTATAATACTAGCTATATACCCGTGCTTCGCTACGAAACTATATGATTGGGCTTAGTTTTTGGGGAGGAAAATAAGGGGAAAAATTGTGCTTCTGCTTATCAGCTTCCATCGATATTCATCTGGCTAGTGTCCTGTCAGTGTGTGAGAGAGTTGAGGGCTGTTTGGAAACTGAAACATGGAAACTGAAACAGTATTTGCTGTGTGAGCAAGGAGACAGCAAGGAGCCTGGGTGTGGCTTAGCTCAACTGTTCTGTACAAAAGCTGGTTGGCTGCTGTGAAACTGAAACTCCTCTTCTCTGCTTGTATTTTGCATTTGGAACAGATTTTTTTTCAGGTGGGGAGAGGGAGTAGAACTCCTTAGCATCACAGCGTGTTAATAAATTGCAGGGACGGGCTGAGGAGTTTTCTAGGTTTCTGCAGGACAAAATCGCTCAGATCCGGGACGAGCTGGACTCCGACTGGGCATCTCCGGGCGGGGGGGCGGGGGTGGATATCGGTGCGGTCAATTGGGTTGAGTTCGATCCTGTTACTGTGGAGGACGTGGACAGGATACTGGGGGGACTGAATGCCACCACCTGTTTGCTGGACCCGTGCCCCTCCTGGCTGGTCTTGGCCACTCGGGAGGTGACACGAGGCTGGTTCCAGGGTATTATAAACGCTTCCTTGAGAGAGGGGCTGTTACCTGCCGCCTTGAAAGAGGTGGTGGTGCGGCCCCTCCTCAAGAAACCGTCCCTGGACCCAGCATTGTTATCTAACTATCGTCCTGTCTCCAACCTTCGCTTTGTTGCGAAGGTTGTTGAGAGTGTGGTGGCACGTCAGTTCCCGCAGTACCTGGATGAAGCGAGTTATCTTGACCCCCTCCAATCGGGCTTCAGGCCCGGGCACAGCACGGAGACGGCGTTGGTCGCGTTGGTGGATGACCTCTGGAGGGCCCGGGACAGGGGTTGTTCCTCTGTCCTGGTCCTGTTAGATCTCTCAGCGGCTTTTGATACTGTCGACCACAGTATCCTATTGCAGCGGTTGGAGGGGTTGGGGGTGGGAGGCACCGTGTTGCGGTGGTTCACCTCCTTCCTCTCCGACCGCTCGCAATTTGTGTTGACGGGGGGGCAGAGATCGGCCCCGAGGCCCCTACGATGTGGGGTGCCTCAGGGGTCGGTGCTCTCGCCCCTGCTGTTCAACATTTATGTAAAGCCGCTGGGTGAGGTCATCCGTGGCTTCGGGGTGGAGTTCCATCAGTACGCTGACGATACTCAGCTGTACATCTCCACCCCGGGCCACCCCAACGAAGCCGTCGAAGTGATGTCCCGATGCCTGGAGGCCGTGCGGAGTTGGATGGGTCGTAACAGGCTTCGTCTCAACCCGACCAAAACCGAGTGGCTATGGTTTCCTGCGCCCAGATACAGCCAGCTGGTTCCTTCGCTGGCCGTGGGGGGAGAGGTCTTGACCCCCGTGGAAAGGGCGCGCAACTTGGGTGTCCTCCTGGACGTACGGCTGTCTTTAGAAGAACATATTGCAGCCGTCGCCAGGGGGGCTTTCTATCAGATTCGTCTGATTTACCAGTTGCGGCCCTTTCTGGATCTGGGCGCACTTCGCACAGTCACTTCCGCCCTCGTCATCTCCCGCCTGGATTATTGCAATGCTCTCTACATGGGGCTCCCCTTGAAGAGTCTCCGGAGGCTGCAGCTGGTCCAGAATGCAGCCGCGCGGGTGATCGTGGGTGCTCCTCGGAGCTCCCACGTTACACCGCTTCTCCGCAGGCTGCACTGGCTTCCTGTGGCCTTCCGGATTCGATTCAAGGTGGTACTGACAGTATTTAAAGTGCTCCATGGCTCGGGACCTGGGTACTTACGGGACCGCCTGCTGCCATCATCAACCTCCCGCCGCCCAGTACGCTCCCACAGGGTTGCCCTCCTCGGGGTACCGCCGCCCGGCCGTTGTCGGTTGACGGCCCCGAGGGTTCGGGCTTTCTCTGTGGGAGCCCCCTCCCTTTGGAATGATCTCCCCCCGGAGATACGGGCTATGACGGATATTCTGACCTTCCGGCGCGCAGTGAAAACCCTATTTTTTAAACAGGCTGGCCCAGTAACTGTATTTTAGTTTTAACTTAATTTTAATCGGGGTTTTATTAGCTTTTAATTTTTAACTGAATTTTTGGGATAGACAGCCGGATCAATTTGGTTTAATTTATTTTAATTATATTTATTGGGTATTTATTGTATGTTTTTAGTAGGCTGTACACCGCCCCGAGTCCCTTTTTGGGAGAGGGAGCGGTATAGAAGTTTAATAAATAAATACGAAATACTAATGCTCTGATGATCATTTCGAAAAATCATTTCTGAGCATCTAGAAGCCAAGAAGAGCATACGTGCCAAATTTCAAGTTTGTGGGCTCTGAAGATTTTGTGATGATTTTGTGATGATGCATATTTCACTTTTATATAATTATATAATTAATATATATTAATTACAAATATTTTGATAGTAACTTAATGCTAACAAGGAACATTCCAGTATTAACAAATTTATCCTTTTTTTTGTAAAATATACACAAAACCCACAATCTTTGGTTTCTGATTCAAATAAGAAGAATAAACCTAAAGGCAGTGCTGTTAATAATCTGCTTGACTGAACACTCCATTGAAAAATCTATTGTATTTGCACTCACCCATGCCAGATTTGCCATCTGGATAAGTGTAAACCTGCCCATTGTTCTTGATTATTGGGAGATTGGAAGGTAAGGGAGGAACCTCCTCTTCACTTTCATCAGAACTGGAACTACTACTTGTATCCTCACTGCAGCTATCATAGCCATCGAACATTCCGAATGAATCACGTCTCTTCCTTTCGGATCTTGAAGGATGTTCAGCCTAAAAAAAAAAAAGCAGAAACTATTGAGGTATCTGAATAAAAAGATGTGGACAAATTATTGCAACAATTTAACAAGCTAATATTAAACACATATGCAGCTCCCTCTTTTAAATGGCATATACACAATCTCAATCGTTGAAGCAACTCATTATGTAGACTGGAGAAACTTGTGACACTGCAAATGTTGTTCAGCTAGTTTCCATCCTTCATAACTGGGCTTATTAGCATTTGGAATTACAGTTTAGGAATAGGAATTACATTTTAGCAATACTAAAAAGCTACATATTCCTCTCACCTAGAGTTAGAACAAATAAAACTTTGCAAAAGTTATACTGAGGAAAAAAAATCCACAATGTGACTAATTTTGTGTATGGGCTTTAACCCAAGGAAATTATTCTGAACATGAAAAATTACTATTTTGTTATTGATATCCTTTCTTCTATTGCAGATCTCAAAAGAAAATAACAAAGGGCTTTTGTTATAAATAAATGTATATAAAATATTGCATCAATTCAATATACTATATGGAAAACCAACTTCTCTGGTCCTAGCTCCATATTATAGCCTCTCCAGTCACACCTTCTCCAAACTATCAGAGAGAGGTTAATGAATCAAATTAGGTAAACTCTATAATGTGGCTGTGGGAGAAAATAAATTCCGGAAAATTGAAGAATAATGAAACCTTTTTCCTGATATTCATAGATTCCTTTTCATTTAACTCTCAAATACAAAACCTATACAATTCAAGAGTTTCTGATCCTTTGTTGTTACATATTTAGGGGGCTGAAAAGGCTTCTTGAGGGAGGAGGGCTACTTGCGTTAAGTATTCTGCCTCTTACTATAAAAATTTTCAATTAATTCCTTTCCTCCAGGTCAGAAAATCAGTCATGCTTGAAGTCATATGACAAAACTCCACAAGCTACAACTTTACTAAAACTGTGCCTAAAGCCTTATTTTCCCCCATTTTCCATATGGTTTTTAAAACAAAATTCTCTATTTCCATAGAAATAGAGAAAAAACCAACTCCCAAAAAGTTATCATTTATATTCTTCACAATCTCTAGGGGTCTGATTCTGCTACCGGTAATCACTAAATCACCAGTTTCTGAAATGTTTCTTTCAGAGAGTTTAAACTACTCTCATAAAGTTGACTATTTGCCATAGAAACATCGCCATGGCAACTGACAGAATGAAATGTGCAAGTATAATAAAACTTTAAAACCTGCATAAATGTGGCTTCTATGCATCAGTAGAATTATTCAGAAAGACTTTTTTAGGAAAAATCATTCCAGATATTTCATATATCAAAACAGCACAAAATAATACCTTAAGTATAGAAACAAAAGGATATTTAGAGTTGCATCTAGTAGTATCCACCACTGAAGAAATGGTAGCCACACACAAAATGAAATTGCTTTTATACTTCTCTATATCATATTCACATTTGATCTAATTGGATGGGAAATTCGAAAGATTACAGAGGCATAGTGGGAATAAGAGCTAGCAAATTCCATTAGTGAAGCACCAAATGGAATTGTTTTACAGATAAGAAAACTGGACCAGGAAGACCAGAGTTTTTCACAAAACTAAGAACATTTTTTTTTCCACACCTCTGTCTAAATTAAATTTGAATAAACTAACCCAAAATTATACAAATTTTCACAAGTTACATTTTGCTCCTGAAACAATGCAACAGAAATAGAACAGCTGCAACAGAAATCCTTCATCCAAATATTGATTACACTATAAAATAAATTCTACATAATCACTCCAATTGTTACATGTAAATAAATACTGAACAACTTTGGGCCATGCTAGGTTTTTGCAATATTCCATACATCTGCTCCCCCTGCAGTCAATCAGTGGTATCTTTTGAAAGTGACCATTTGATAAGAATCTCTACTACACTGCATAAAATTGAGAAAAAATATTGCTAATGAGAAACATAGTGCAATGTCATGTTCCTTTTTGCATTATCTTGAATAACGCTCTTTCAGATCACTTGAACATTTATAAATATGAAAAAATTGGGTAGATTGTTCTATTTTTAAACAAAAGGAATGTATTTGGGGGGAGGGCACCTAAAACGAGGAAATAATTCCTAATACTGCTCAAACATCTTGAACTAAATAATTGATCACTTAGCATAATGGCAACATTAAGACGGCATTATTTGAACACTGATAAAATAATCTGTTACTATGAAGAGACTCACTTTATAACTATTATGTGTTTACTACTGATTTTAAAGTTCCTAATCCTGGAATTCCTGAGATTTTATTTTATGATAGACATTTGCAGAATAGTATCTTATAAATCTTCTGAATAAAAGATAAAAATCAGCTTTACAGAGATTATTCTGTTACTAATTTCAATAAAATAAAATTTAATAAATATTTTAAATAAGCAAACATATATACATTATTCTGTTTTTTCCATAGTAATAAAGCAGAAAAATCTTAAACTGAATTATAAACTGAGTTGTGGGGCAGGAGATGAAATAACAGATTTTATGCTTCATTCATAGCCTTATCAACTATCAAAAGATGGGGGACAGAATTTATTTTATACTGCAGGCCTAGTTTTGGTACTTTGTTTTTAAATTTCCCTTTGGGTGATATAAAGCAATTTTCCATGGCCATCCCTAGGCTAAGAATCAAGATTTGGACTGTTTTTAGTAGAAGATAGTAGTTAGTAGAAATTTCTATCCTACAGGTGCAAGAAAGATCTGTCCTTACCAAAATATGATATATCCTGGAATATATGTCATTCCTCACATAATGCCCATTTTTTAAATAAAAAAATAATCATAGCTTGTCCTTTATCAAAACTAATCTATCTTACAACAATGTAGTAGTTTAATTCTCACTGATCCTCATTTGCATGCTGATTTATTACTGTAATGTAACAGATTGTTTGAATTATGCTCTTTTATAGACTTACAACTTTAGTATCATCAAATATATATAGACTTGTGGGGCTGGCGCTTTGTGTAACAAAGCAAGTTATTTGTATAATAAGATTGGGACTGGGTTAGGGACTTCTGTCTTCACCGTGAGTTGTGTTAGGGGGGTGCGCAAAGGGAGGCTCAGCCAATCTCATTGTACACGTAATATTCTGACAATAAAGGTAATAATAAATAAGCTATGCTTTCGATCAGAATAAAGACACATCCTAGTCGGTATGTAGCACATTGTGACTAAGTTCACCCTCAAAAATAAGAAACATACTTTGTTTTGGTTTAAAATGACCTTGATAAACATACTATGCCTAAAAGACCTTGACTTAGCATTGTGTTTTAGACAACCACTATCAAAGATTTTCACTATGTCCTATAATCCATCTTCTGAAAAATCTAAATCCATTACAAACATCTCTGATGTAAATGTGTATTTTGTTCATAACAATTTATATTAATCAGTTGATCAAGTATTCTGGGGATACTTATAATTGGAAAATGTTGATAAATTGTATCTCAGAAAAGTTAACTTCCCATTCATTTCTTATTGAGGAAGACAATTTCCAAGACAAAGTTCCTCCATGTTAAATATTTTGAAATACTGTGACAACAATCAGAAGAGGACCATGGTAATAATCTGTGTTGAGTCTTTGAAAGAGAAATGGATATGCTTATAAACTTAGACCATTTTGAATAAGAAAAGGCATAATTGAACAGTTTACACATTCAAATGGTAAACAAGCTGAGCACTTAAGGAAAAAGCACATAAGCTGAAGAAAGAGAAAAACAAATGTAATTTAATGTCAGCAAAATCAAGGCTACATTGATCCAGGTAAAAGAAATTATACTTTTATATAGCTGCCCTTTTCTACATATGTTAGAGAAATCTGTTTTGATATATTGTATCATGTCTAATGAATATGTCCAAGTACTTATATACAGCCATACACTAAATTCATTAGCATTAAATTGTAATTAGCAAATAAAATTCAGGAAAACCTATTTTGCTCTTAAAAAGTTCTATATTTAAGACATAATGAAATTAGCATATGGCCAACATACAAAGCATGTTTATTTGACCATTTCCCTTTTATGGTAAAAAAAGTGATCTATCGTAATTTGGGTCATTTTAATGTAGTTGTATACGAACTTATTCATTCATTTAGTTTAAAAGCTTTTTCAAAACTGAATTCGTCCTCCTAAATTATTAGGTTTCTTTTTCCCTAAGAGCCATATTATGGAGAGTATTACTATCCACAAATTGTGACATTCAAATTAGTTTACAAACCTTCCCCACTCTTTTTTTTTTCCATTCTCTGGGTATCACTTTCTGTTTTCCCAAACAACAGATAAGTTCAACAAAGCTATTATTTGTCTAGCACTATGTACATTTCCTTCCAAAGCCTGTTTGCTGCAAATGTTACACATGGCCACCAAACAGCATATATACTAGGACCACTTTTTTTCTGACCATAAAATTGCTGCTCCTGTGCAGCTATATTCCCAAAAGAAAGGAACTGCTTCTTTCAGTACACGAAAGGGGGGGGGGGAGGACACCTTCCAAGTCATCAATCTCCTGGCGGCATTTACACGGCGTAAACAACTTCATCACAGGGCTGGTTTGTGTTTTTCGCTCCTGCCTTCGGAGAGGAATAGGTCACCTGCCCCCGCACGCCCCAAGGCTACTTCTCCGGGCAATTCAACGTTGTGCAAACCCGGAAAAGAGGCTTGAAAAGGCTGGACCGCCACACGGAGGCGAACTCGCGCGTCAGAAGGCAAGCAAAAGGGAAGCCAAGAAAGGAACCCCGGCAGGGCGAAAGGACTCTTTCCCTCCAAGACTTTGTACAGGCTGGGGGAGCTGGGAAGAGGCCACCCAGCCCGGGGAGGCTCTTGAGTCCGGGGGAGAGGGGGGGTGTTGGTGGAAAGAGCCGCTGCCTGTCACTCTCGGGCCCGGGACGGGATAGGTGCCCGAAGCGACCGGCGGCTCGCCCTCTCCTCCCAACGGCCAGACCTCCGCCGCACTGGCCCCGTCGGCCGGGGCTTACGGGAAGCTCACTCACCAGATCCTTTGTGTTTTCCATCAGGCCCTCATGGGCAGGGGATGCCTCCGACCGTCCCTGCTCTCCACCCCCCGCCCGCCCCCTCGGCTAAGCCCCCTCCCCTTTCCGAGGGGCAGGGCCAGGGTGGAGGAAGGAGACCGCTCAGCCTTCCCACTTCTGCGAGGGGAAACCCGGGCAGCGACAGAAGAGACAGCCCGCTCGGAAGCTCCAGAATATCAACAACATTAGCATAAACCAGGGCTGCGCGCCTGCGCAGAACAGTCCCCCTCCACGGCGTGCCCTCATTGGCTGCCCCTCTTGTTTTTGGGTCGTCCTTCCCTCGCAAGACGGCAACGGCAGCTTCCTCTACGATGCGGAAGTGGGAGAGAAAAGCAAGCGGGAGGGGGGGAGTTCGGAGGCCATTAAATCGTGGAGGCTTAAAAGCGGCGGTTGGCGGGCTCGAAATGTGAGGCCTGATGGGCTTTTCGCAAACTCAGAAGAAAGAGGCGTTGGTTATCT
Source organism: Bungarus multicinctus (assembly GCA_023653725.1). Lineage (NCBI taxonomy): Eukaryota > Metazoa > Chordata > Lepidosauria > Squamata > Elapidae > Bungarus > Bungarus multicinctus. The sequence continues at coordinate 121,267,959 of CM042834.1, forward strand.
GCTTTTCAGTAAAATGATTTGTTTGCTGGCCTTCACACCCCCCCGTAACCTCAGAAGCAATGGCACAGCCCTTTGAATCTTGAAGGAGGAACTAAAAAATGGGGGAATCTAAATTGAAAAATGGGCGTCACGTGAGAAGAGAACGGAGCTTGGGCAGTCACGGGAGACAGTATCTGAAGAGAAATTCATTCGGAAACGTTAAAGAGATGTGCAAGTCATACACTTCCGAGCCTAATTTTGAACGTTACTATGGTACGGAAAGGAAGAAGCAGAATGTGTAACTCCCTCAGTTCAAATTCTTCAAATACCCCGGAAACAGCGCCCCGTCGACAGGCGGTTTTTACATAAACAGCCTGGGGAGGGGGGAGAAAACTCCTCCAAAAAGGCTTCCGGTTCCTGCAAAGGGAAGGGGGCCTTTCACGTCCGGTTCGCGTTCCCCGAAGGAGGAGAAAGCATGGAGGCGAAAGTTGGCGTTCATTCCGGCAAGATGCCGACTCGAAAAAGACCTCGGCTGGGAGAGGACCGGCGTGAAGTGACTGTTGTTTCTGAAGAGGACGTCCGCCGAGTTCACCACTTGGCTCTTCTGGCGGAAAAGCCGGCCTCGGAGCGTGGCCTGGAGGAGCTGGTCTTCGGCGGGGTGGAGGAAGACGAAGGTTTGCTGCGTCGGTTTCAAACCTCGTGCGCCGCCCAGGTGACGGGGACTGGCCTTTCTCCCATTGTGAACCAAGCTTTCTATTCATGCCCTCCGCCCCTTTTTTTCTTTCTCCCAACCTATTTATTCCTCTGAAAGTGCTTTTTTTTTAAACTGGGAGTTGAGATCCACACACAAAATTGCCAAGTTTGAAAAACGCCGCTCTAAACACTGGGTGGCAGGCAGGGATTCAAACAGGCAACTTTCTATGAAATGGAGCGATAATTGCGGAGCATCAAAATATTTTATTAAATGCTGCCGTTGCACTTTGAAAGTTATTTCTCCATTTACTTCTTACTAACGCTGATGATAGACTTAGAGCTTAGACTTAACAAATAATTTTGTTGTCACTTTGAATGTACACTAATCGGCATGCATTGCAATGAAACTTAGTTGCATGCCTCTCTCAAATATACATACATACTCTAGTATGAGTATCGAAAGGTCTAAAAGAAAACAACCAAGCTTAGAAAGCACCAAGGATCCTTCTGCACTTGAGTTGTGTTGTATGTGAGGAAGTAAAAGTGTTAATGAAATGCTCTATTTGTCCTGGCAGGGGACCAGGAGTGTTGATTATTGGAAAAGAAATAGTGATTTAGAAATGAAAGTATTGCTTACTGAACAGATGAACTTAATTCCTATATGCTGTTTTTATTTACGGAAGCAGAATACAGGTAGTCCTCAACTTATGACTACAATTTTGGACAAAATTTCCATTTCTAAGCAAAGTTAGGTAGCCCATTTTATCACTTCTTTGCCACTATTAGGTGAATCATGCAGTTATCACTTCGCCACATAAAGTGAATGAGGTGGTTGTTAAGCCATCTGGCTCTCCCCATTGACTTGGCTTGTCAGAAGATGGCTGGGAAAGTTACAAATGGTGATCACATGACCCCAGGACAGTGCAACTATCATAAATACATGCCATTTGCCAAGTGCCTGAATTTTGATCATGTGAACATGGAGCTATTGCAGTGATTATTTAAGTGTGAACATTTTCACTTTTTCAGTAGTGCTGTAACTTTGAAAGGTTAACTAAACTAATTGTAAGCAGATGACTACCTATTAACTACAGTAATTGAGACTGGCATTTCCACTGCTGACTGATACAGGTGTAAAGCATGATATCAAGTGACCACATTGCTTAGCTACATCAAAAATAGATTAAAAACATTTAAACTTTCTGCTTTCAAGTTTGCTTTTTATAAACGGTTTGGTTTTTTTAAAAATTTAGGGTGGTAATGTGGTTAGCAGTAATTTTGAAGAAGAATCTGGTGATTCTGAAGCTGAGAATGATACAGAAGACAACTTTGTTCCACTGAAAAAGCCAGCATGGGTAGATGAAGATGATGAAACTGAAGAAATGTATGCAGTACTCAGTAAATTGATTTCAGTCATATTATGTCATAAGCAAATTATATTTAATTCTTTGCACTTTCCTTTAATATATTTAAATATTTTTGGGTGTGAAAATGTTTTAACTATCTTTTAGCTTTTCAATTTAAAAGTTAATTTTAATGCCTTTGCATTTTTAAAAATATTGCACAACTACTCTCTTTTACTTGTTGTTGATCAAATAACATTAAATGTGAAGACAGGCTGCTATTTGCATTACATACACTGATTTTTTTTCCATTTATGTCTTGTCTAGTGAGCACAATGTTATATAATTGCCCCGCCATCCCTCTTATTCCAACAATAGCCAGATGAAATCAGCTAAACTGAGTGGAAAACTGTTTAGTGAATTTGTGTGTTGAGTTCTGAATCTTTACTTATATCTGGTACTTCAGCCGTAATAAAATATTAATATAGGATCTACAGTACTATAGCTTTTCTCAACTTACCCTGGCTGAGAATTTTGGGAGTTACTGGCATCTGGAGGATACCTGGTTGAAGAAATCTGATCTATATATGATAACAGTATTTTATTTGTTACATTTTTATATAGTTTAACAACCATACTGCCCTGGACATGTTCAAATCTATTAATATATGGTATATATCATAAAAATAAATAGAATAATGATGAAGGCAATGGTAATATGATTGTCATATACTACATGATTAAGCCATCTAAAATTGTAAAAAAAAATTCTGGAATAAGGTACAAAAAAATCATTTCCATAGTGTTGCCAAAATTTGCCTGGGTATGTCCAAATAGTTACCAGGAGTGAAGCTTGGAATTGTTAACCTTTTAAAAATACTATTATATGAATAAATAGACAATTGTATGACTTTAGTATATGGTTTTGTTTTCCCAGAATTGACATGACGCACCGGCATCGGAAAAACCTGATGAAAAGTGATGCAGAAAATAAGCTTACGAAAACAAAACTTCAGAGAAGATTTCAAGAAGAGTATGTATATAAGAGTATATAAGATTTTATATAATACTATGTTTGGTGATTTTATTTCAGTTATAATCTGAAATGTTTGTTTTGAATGTAAGAAGTACCAACACTTTTTTTGGTCTACTACACGATTTTCATACGCATTTTCTTACAATCATGAACATGAAAATCAGTTGATACATATCATCATTTTAGCAATTGTCTGTGCCCTGCAGGATGAAGGCCTCTTTTGCATTACTAATACAGGTAGTCCTCGACATACGACCACAATTGAGCCCCACATTTTTGTTGTTGAGAGAGACATTAGTTAAGTGAGTTTTGCTCCATTTTACAACCTTTCTTGCCACAGTTGTTAACTTGATCACTACAGTTGATAAGTTAGTAACCCAGTTGTTAAATGAATCAGACTTCCCTATTTATTCACTTTGCATGTTAGAAGGTCGCAAAAGGGATCACATGATCTTGGGACACAGCAACAGTCATAAATATGAGCCAGTTGTCAAGCATCTGAATTTTGATCACATGATCATAAGGATGCTATAAAGGTTGCAACTGAAAAAAGATAAGTCACCTTTTTAGTACCGTTGTTACTTTGAACAGTCATAAATGAACTGCTGTAAGTTGAGGACTACCTATAAAAGATTCAATGACACAGAGTCACATTTGTGGAATTCAGAATGCATACAGAATGTACTATGTACTAAATGTACTATACAAAAAAAAAGTTCCAACTGTGCTATCATTCATTTCAATAATTCTTCCATCATAGCGTGTGGCTAGAAGGCCAAGGAAAGAAAGATCGTGCATTGTTGGGTAGCAGAGGTCATCCTCTCCCCCCGTTTTTTGCCTTTTGTCCCTCACTTTATCTGCTGCTGCTTTGTTTCTTCATATTTTGCTGACTGTAATGTTATGAATTTTTGACATCCATACAATTTAAGGCTGCTTTGTATTTAATAATAATACTTCTTTACAGGTTTCAAAGTGCTATGGGAACAACTCCTTTTTGGGCACTAAGAGGCACGAAGAATAAAACCAAAAGGAACACCAAACATGAAGGTAATTGAAGCTCATCATTGATCATTTGTATAAATAGAAGATGCAGTCTTGTGCAGACATACTGTGTGTGATATTTGAACACAGATTAATAATTATTGATAAGGACTTCCTCTGCTTAAGGTGACACTGAGGATGAAGAGGAGGATGATCTGTTGCACAAGACAGGCAATTTTGTGATCATGTCAGACTCTTTACCAAAAGGCATTTTACAGGTAAATAAAATTCTACTTCATTTTTATTTATTACTGTTTCTGGCAAGTTTATAAATGGGAAATGGTGAGTATGGGAGCATTGAAAATTTATGAATGCTGCCCTAATGCTACTGATGGCCATCGTTATATCTTGAATATATTGTTAAGTTGAAGTATAATACAGTTAAGTGGAACTTCATATTGAAGAAATATTGCATTTTTATATCAAAGAGTAAGGTAAACATGTTTTAAATAAAACTTATGTTGAAGGGAATATGTGTATAAAAAAGAAACCCTTGGAATAAAAGAATCCCGCTCAAAATACTATGAATTTTCTGCGTTTAAAAAATAGTGGGATTCAGAAGTTCTTTGGTCCTTTCTTTCTCAGCCTAGCCTTTTGTTCATACTCTTGCACCCAACCTACAGAATATTAATATAGGGTTATTAAAAAATAACAGATAATGAAACAACACTGAATCAGACAGTTAGTATGTTGTCTCAAAAAGCAGGCAAACATTGTTTTTCAATTTGGGATACACAGCATAGGCTAGCCATGCACAATCACAATGCTTAATGTATTGTATAATCATAATATAGGTAGTACTTGAGTTATAGCTATTTGTTTATTAACTGTTTGAAGTTGCAATGGCACTGAAAAAGTGACTTTATCTTTCACACTTTCAACAGTTGTAGCATCCCTATGGTCACATGATCAAAATGTGGATGCTTGGCAACTGGCTCATATTTATGACAGTTGCAGTGTTTCAGAGATGTGTGATCATCTTTTGTGACCTGACAAACAAAGTCAGTGGGAAAGCCAGATTCAATTAAAAACCATGTTATTAAACAACTGTAGTGATTCACTCAACAACTTGGCAAGCAAAGATGTAAGCTGGGACAAAACAACTGTCTTGCTCAAAACCAGAAATTTTGGGTTCAATTATGGTCGTACCTACACTACAGTATAGGTAGTCATAGACTACCTATATATGTTTTTGGATTTGGCAATCTGTCTTATAAAGAAGATATACGACATGCAAATATATAAGAGCAAACTGACCTATAAATTCTAAAGTGATACAGTAGTCCTCAACATAAAACCATTTGTTTAAGTGCAGTGTTAACAACACTGCTGAAAAAAGTGCTTACGACCAGTCTTCACATGAACATTGCAGGATCCCCATGGTCACAGGATCAAAATTCAGGCACTTGGCAAAAGGCATGTATTAAGGTTGCAGGGTCCCGGGGTCCTTTTGTGACCTTCTCAGAGAGCTTCCTATAAGCAATCAATGGGCGAAGCCAGATTTGCTTAACGACTGTGTGATTTGCTTAATTACCACAAGAAAAACGGTAGTAAAATTGGGTGTGACTCACTTAATGATTATGCTTAGGGACAGAAGTTTCAGTCCCAATTGTGGTCGTAAATTGAAGACTACCTGTATTAAAATAGGCAGAAGTCAACCTTATTATCGGACAGACAGCATTATCTTTAGTTCTGAAAATGTGCTTAACTGACTCGTCCTCCCCTTAGCTAACTAAAAATAACAGCAGCTGGTATGGAACTTGCCACTACTGTTTTAAATGGCTTTCTATTTTAGACTTCCCAAATCTATTTAGATTTAGATTTTTCTTTTTTGTAGAGTTTGCAGTACCATGGGAGTAAGATAAGATTTTATTCTGAGAACAAGACATAATTCCAAATAATACATAATGGTGATTCTGTATTCAGAACTTTTTAGGTTTAGAATGTCTATGGAGATTCTCAGTCAACCAGGTCATGGTTGTCCCAAAGGTGCTTTTTTAGGAGGTGACTGGACTTTCTTGTTTTTCTTTGAAGACATTTTACTTCTCATCCAAAAGCTTCTTCAGCTCTGACTGGATGGTAGGGAATGGAAGGATTTATATTCCTTGCAGACAGCTGGTCATTTGTTCATTAAGTTCAAAATGTTTTTCCCATCTTTCAGTAAGAATTAGAGTGATGTAATTTATTGAAACATTTCATCCCTCCAAATATTACACAGTTTTTATATTTTTGGTATTGAATATTTTTATTTTTTAAATCTCATTTGCACCTTTAATTTACCTAATAGTAAGTTCACTGAAAAATATTCTAATGTTCTACTTAGCTTTTCTATTTTTCTATGTTCTACTTAGCTTTGCTGAGCTCTAAAAGCACTGTATATTCATATTCTATCTTTTAGATGAAAAATTGTTTGCACGCTAATAATGAACGTATATCAGATGCCAAACTAACAAATGTTCAGTTTCATCCTACTGCTCAAGTTGTTATGACAGCTGGACATGATCGATCTATATCACTATTCCAGGTAAGAATGATATAGATTTTACTTTATTTTTGTCCATACAGCTACTGTTAAACTCAAGCAGCTTGTTATTTGCTATCACATCTATGGGTCTGGGTTGAAAGCAGTATGTGGGCTAGAAGATTAAACCCAAAGACTATGTAGACAAGCAGGACTTTCTCAGTATTTTCTCAGAAGCAAAAGAATTATGTCAAAGCATCATCTGCCATAGTAAGTAATAGTAATTTCATATTTGTGGAAGGGTTTGAATTTCCTTTATTTGGAGAGGACAATATATGAATTTTGCAGAGCTTAATGGGCTTCTTAATTTGGAGATAAAAAGTTAGTTCATAAAAGCTAAGCATTATATTTTGATTTATATACATCCTTAGTACACATAGATACTGAGAAAACAGTATTTCTTTTTTCTTTAAGGTGGATGGTATCACAAATCCACAGATACAGAGCATTCACTTGGAAGACTTCCCAGTTTACAAGGCACGTTTCAGTGCAGAAGGAGAACAGGTTATAGCTACTAGCATTCAAAACAAGCTATTTTATATATATGACATGATGGAAGGAAAAATTATTCCTATAAATCATATCAGAGGTAATTATTTTTCATTAAGGTTCCTGAATGTTATCTTATTTTTTTGTACCAAGAAGAAAAGACTAGGCACGCATTACTTGTTACTTTTGTCCCTCTATATCTGCTTTTTATAACCTCAGATGTTCAGATTGTGTGTGTGTTGTAGATGTCCAAAATGAAGTTCGATTCTCATTCTCTCTCTGTCTCTGTCTGTCTAAATCGAACTTTCATTTTTGGACATATACAACATATCACTTCTCAGCTGCAATATTTTCACTTTTATCAGAGAATACATCTCCCTAAAATCTGGGAGGATTGTATTGCTAAATTGAATATAGATTTTGAAAACAAATTATGTATATGGAAGAACTATATTTACATCTTTGCTTTGAATTAAAGGCTTAGAGGAGAAGTTTGTAAAAAAATTTGAAGTATCTCCAGATGGAACATTCCTGCTGCTTAGTGGAACATCAGGTTATCTTCATTTGATTACAATGAAGGTAAAGTTTCTATTTAAATGTTTGCTTGGGATAATATAGTTCAGATGGCAATATGTTACCATTTAATTAATACTAAGATATATTCATACACTTATTAATCCATACAATATTTTATTGTAAATTTGCTAAATCCAATCCATTATTATTGTAGCTCTTTAATTTTATCTCTTACAACTTGTATTATTATAAGAGTTTTCATTAAATAAATTATATGAATAAATGAGTAAACTAATATTGCAAAAGAAAAAAAGCAAGCTAAACATGGCATCAGATATGAAAGTAGGGTAACAATAACAAAAAACACCCAAGGAAATGATATAGTCTTTTATGTTGGGGTACCTCTCATTTCTCCCAAGATAGAAGAGAATCATTTAGTAAGATTTAAGCTGTTTTGCTTAATAGTTTTATAATGCCTATCACTATTATTTATATGTCGGTCTTAGACAAAAGAATTTGTTGGAAGCATGAAAATAAATGGAAGGGCTATTGCATCATCATTCTCTCCAGATGGCAGTAGAATCTACACACATTCTGGTAATGTTTTCAGACTTGATGACATGCAGAATTGCTGATTACAGATTTAGTATTTGTAATTTGGTTAAATAAATATTTTTAGTTCAACTTCTGTTGCTGTTGTATTAATTTTACCCATTTCAAAATCACAGATAAGTGATCATTAAAACATAAAATAGTACAGTAATATTTGATCTAGTGTATGGTCCCAGGCTAGAAAATAGAAAATCATGACCTCTACTCCCACCTTAGGCATGAAAACTGGCTGGGTGACCTTGGGCCAGTCACTCTGAGCCCAACTCACCTCACAGAATGGTTGTGGGGAAAATAGAAGGAGAAAAGACCATTAGATATATTCACTGCTTTAAGATATTTATAAAATTAATAAAGTTGGGACATAAAATAAATATTTGTAACTCAATACAGCTCCCCGATAGCAAAGAAAAAAACCATTTTGTATACTTTTAGTTTGCTCACTAGTTTACATTCCATACCTTCTATTAAAAATAACACAAGAACAATTTGAATAATTGTCAAAAGGTTCACAATCTAATCACTTCTTTGTTTTCTAAATTAGACACATGATGTTTAAATTCTTACAAACATTGTTTTCAATCACATGTACTTATTTATCAGATGAGGGTCAAGTCTTCATATGGGATGTGAAAAGCAGGCGGTGTCTGAACAAGTTTACTGATGAAGGTTGTCTGCATGGTACTTCTATTGCAGTCTCTAAAAACAGCCAATATATTGCATGTGGGTAAGTAAGCAAAAGGAAAGCCAAATACTATATACTTAAACATTGAGCACCCATGTGCACAAGGAGACTGAATTATATACACATTAAACCATGGCTTGCTAAACCATGATTGACAAGCCAAAATGTCTGCATGTACATGAGGCATTATCTTTGCAATATATGATCCGGATTAGATTTGTGGCAGTATTTCAATGCCACTCTATATATAAAAAATCTTCAATGGGTAATTGAAGGTAATTTCTTGGACTATTGAAATCATTCAGAGGGATGACTCACAAAATGCCCTCCAAACCTGCTGATGAAAGCAATCTTCATCTTTAAAACATCATTAAGACTTTTTCAGAGATTGCCTGTTCATTTCCACACGTGTAACTTTTTCCCTTTAAAAATTAAGGGCTACCAAACATGAAGCTTCAATACTGATCAAACATAATCATGGACTTAAGTCAGCCAGCACATCTTATCCACAGCTTGAGTCAGACCAGCTGAAATCTGTGGGGTTTCTGAATAGATGACATGTCTCATAATTTAAAGATACTTGTAATAATTCTGATAACCTTTAAGTCAAATCTTAATGTTTTCAAATGTTCCTCTTTCCCAGAAAAAAAATATCCTCTCATTTATGTGGAGTTTCATTGGAAATAACCTTTTGGGTTTGTTTTTGTTAAACGTTTGAGTATGTGCTACAATATAAGAAGCTGACCTGTTTCTAAGTCATCAATATTTTTCTTTTTAGTTCTAATTCTGGAGTTGTGAATGTGTATGCCCATGATGATTGTATCAGAGAAACAAGTCCTAAGCCTCTTAAGGCTATAATGAACCTAGTCACACCTGCTACATCGTTAGTATTCAACCCAACCACTGAAATATTAGCAATGGCTTCTAATATAAGTGATGATGCATTGAAACTGGTAAGTACATGTTGTGCTGAAACTTTCATTTCCTCCTTTTTGCACATATTTGCATGGAAGAGGGCAAACCAAAATAAAAAGTGAAAGAGAATTTCATACAACAGAGTTTTGATTGAAATGTTCAAAGGCAATTAGATTGCATTTTACTATAATGCAGAACCCTTTATTTACACAAAATACTTACGTAACTTTACAACCATTACATAGGATATTTTAAATGTCGAAAAGAGGATTCAAATATAATTAACACTTCCCTTGCCTCCTTTATGAAAACTTTCTTCAGAATTGTTCCACCCTTTGCAGAAGAAACAAATATTTAATTTGTAAGGATTACAAATATCAGCATCAAGCATCTATTCAGAGGAAAATTCAGTGATTCATTCATAATAAAATAATACTGAAAGCCAATTATCTGGTTCTTTTTTTTTTTTAGGTAGGCAGTTTTAGTACTTGCAATTGTTACTTGAGAAAAAAGTTTGGCTGAAATTTTATATATTAGTCAAAAATCTCAAGATTTCTTTGGCTCTTCCTGAACAAATATTAACTGTTTTATTGCTGCATCAAAATTAAATATCTTCTAATGAGGAAGTCTACCTAATGGAGAATGTGAATAAGTTTAAAACATCATGCAGTTTGCCTTCATTCTTTTTATTTTTAACTATTGTATTCCTTTTTATAGGTCCATATTCCTTCATTTACAGTATTCTCAAATTTTCCCGTGTTCAGGAGAAAGTTGTTATATTTAGCTTACTGTATGGATTTCTCGCCAAGAAGTGGATATTTTTCCATAGCAAACAACAAAGGCAAAGCTTTATTATATAGGTATGTGATAAATTATTGATTATAACTAAGTGCTTGCATATTTTTATACTGCTTTTCATAATAATCATAATAAAAAAGATTTTAGTATACAATGGGAATATAAGCAAGAACAATTAACCTTGAGTCAGTCAATATTTAGTACGTTTAAGTACTAAATGTTAAAGCAAGTATTAAAACCGACTAAAATTTAATGGAAAAAATCAAAGTAATGAATAGTATTTCTGATGGATAAGCATGACTATTTTATTAGACATCTAATAACATCAGTATATCTTAATTTTTTAAATAATATAATCATAAAATATCTTTGATTAGAAGTCACCTCCAGAAAGGCCATACTAAATGATATGTGGCATGGATAGGTGATAAAAAGTTCTTAAGCTCTTTAATGTTAATTCTGTTTTAACTTTGCAGGTTGAAACACTACTCTGATTTCTAAAATGATTACTTTAAAATTAGGTAAGAATTAAATGAAGTAGGAGGCTTGAATTGTTGTACACATTGGAAAGGATTTATTTAATCCTTGCAAAAATGTTTTTTTTTATTTATAACAAAAATGCAAGATTTGAGAAATTGTACAAAAAGCATGATAGAGGTTCAAGAATATCAAATTTGAAACAGGTTATGTAATTAAGAATTAAAATAATAAAATAACAATGTGAGTTACAATTCCTTTTATTCTTGGTAGATTTTTTTTGTCATGAGAATAAATATCTTTGAGGAAACAGAAATAATCAATATAGTATAGGAATACTATAGTCCTATAAGTATCCTTCAAACTGAATTTGATTTCTTTAGAGACACGTTAGTTGTATTGAAAATAACATGGGTGTGGCTTGCTGTTCCCTCAAATGAGATTTTTTTAAAAATTTCTCAATATTCCTTACAAGCCTGGAATCCTGTTGGTTTGCTTTCCAAGTACTAATCAAGTCAGACCATGCTTACCTTTTCACTATTCGCCAGGGACAATTCAATGTTACACCTAGCTTTATATAAATAAATAATTAATAAAGATGCCATTGGTATTGAATATTTTGCATATGGAATGTTCATAGCTACCAACTAGTTTGAGATGGCTCAGTCTCAATCATTCCTTCGCAAAATGTATTGATCTAATAATTAAAACTATTGCAACATCTGAAGAGTGAGATACATCAATTAAATAGCAAGGTTATTTACTATTGTTATTTATGATCTTAGGATGAGTAAGAGATTCTCTTAAAATTCTGGGGGATGATTTGGGATGGAAGTTCTGTAACCTACTGAGACATTCAATGGTCTAAAATTTATTTTTAAGTAATCACAATCTGTGCTTTTGGCTGAAACTTTTTGAAGAAATTAGAAAATAACACCCAACAGTTTATCATAGTGAATCCTGTTATTGGTTTATCATCCATGTTTTCTTACACATATAAATACAGCATAAGAAAATTTTCATTGTTATCTCAAAACTTTGGAGAACTCAGTGGAATGGCTCAATGGAATTTAATATGAAAAATAGTGCTGGTTGAAAAATTGTATAAAAACACAGAGCTTTGAAATGGAAAACAAGGATAAAATTACTTAAATCTGGTCACCATTATTTATTTATTTAATCACACTTTTATACCGCTCCCTCTCCCAAAAAGGGACTCGGGGCGGTGTACAGCCTACTAAAAGCATACAATAAATACACATTAATGCCATTAATACCATTAACAACACTTTTCCTAATAAACCACCTTCATTTGTACATTATATTGAGAAGAACACTTGAAAATGTCTAAGTGTCTGTATTTGTCTTTAAAACCAGATCTATGTTCATATATCTCTGTCCTATTTTTTCCCTAATCATGTTTGTTTTTCTTATTGGTTTGTTTTTCTTTTTAATTAAACACATTAATTAAAATTAAATTTAAAAACTATGTTTCCTTATCAGTGAATGTTATTAGGACAAATTCCATTGTGAATTAAAAGCTCTTTAATCTCCCAGAGTATTTAAGAATAGTTGGAGTTGTCATAAACATACCTCTACACAGGAATCATACATGTATGATTAGCAGATGATTCTGCTGAAACAAAACAAACCCCTGTAATTGCAAATATCAGTAAGCATCTTCTAATAAATTAAAGATGTGCAAATTAGTGTGGCTCTGCCAAGTATTTACGAGCTTAAACTTAAAAAAAAATGGACAGTTAAATATCTGAATTTTAGCTTATGAAGATTTCTCTTCTAAGTATAGAATTTCATTGCACAGCTTAATGTGTTAATTTGCTTAATTTTAGAATGTTGATTTTTCTATAACTGATACAAAAGGTAAAATATGTACGTGTTCAGTTAATATGGTATTAATACATTTAATTATTTAATATCTTGCTGATTCAATAAACCTAGGCAATGAAAGGATTTCTGTGGAGTGCAATCTTATAAAAATGTGTTGACTGACTCTTTATTTTTTCTTCTTTTATACAGATCGTGCAAGTTGTGGTTCTAAGAAAACAGATTTTATTTTATTGTCTTTTTAAAAAAATAAGTATTTCATCACCAATAAATTTTTTAATAATTTACAAAGTAGCTTCCTTTTTTTACATTACACTATCAATCTATTTAAAAGAAAATAGCAGGTAAAAATAAGAATTTATACCCATACTGGGCAATGATATGGGTATACATGGTAGAAGTGAATTGAAAAAAAGAGTCCCAAAGGTGTTTTTTTTTTTCACGAGGCAACTGGACTTTGTAGTTTTTCTTTGAAAAAAAGAGTAAATTCAATCCTGCTTTTGGGCATATAGAATATTCAGCATACTTTATACTGGACATGCTTTATATTTATTAGATTTTTATCACACTTTTATTGCTTTATAAATAAGTCAAAATGGCAAATATACATACTTCGTCATCATATTTTTTTCCACAAAAGCAGCCACTTTGAGATGGGTTGAGCAGAATGACTGGCCCAAAGTCACCCAGCCAGTTTTCATGTTTAAGGCAAAACTGGAACCCAGTCATTTGTTTTTTTAGGACAGCACTTTAACCATTACACCAAATTGGCTCTCTTTGTTTGCTTGATTTTCAGATAAATATTTAAATAGAAATTTTAAAAAATACTGGAGCTTGCCAGTCTTATTAAAAATAAACTGATACAAATTCAGAATAAGTAACAATTATGTAGAATTTCAGAATATATGTTTACAGAAGTACTGACTGCCACTAAACATATTTGAGGAAATATATATTGTGCATATCTTCTATACAGTTTTAAGCAACTGGCATATCAGGACAATTTTGAACATTTTATATGTAAATATTTTAGGATAAGTAAAAGAAGTATTTTATATACAGGAAAGTGGGAGGGGCAGATATGACGGGGGTAGAGGGCCATATCAAGTTAGGGGATCGCGTGCCCGCTGTCTCCAAGCGGTGGCGCGCTCCGACCCTCCCGACCCGTCTGGCAGGCCTGGTTGTGCAGAGTCTCAGGCCCTGAGTACCCGGCTGATGTTATGTAATGCCAGGTCCGTCGTTAACAAGGCCCCCCTGATTTGCGATCTCATTCAGGAGGAGGGTGCGGACCTGGCAGGGGTCACCGAAACCTGGTTGGGCCCAGAGGGCGGTGTCCCTCTGGTAGAGATTTGCCCACCAGGTTTCCAAGCATTCCATCGACCGAGGTCTCAGGGAAGGGGTGGTGGGGTGGCGGCGATTATTAGAGAAGTCCTTTGTCCTAGGGAGGCCACTGTTCCTCAGACGGCTGGTTGTGAGTCTCTCTTTGTGAAGTGGGGTCGGGGGGTTCAGATGGGCCTGTTGATAACGTACCTGGCTCCCTGCCACGTGTCATCGGCCCTGCCCGGGCTCCTCGAGGTGATAGCCGGGCTGGCGGTTGAAACCCCCAGGCTTTTAGTCATGGGTGATTTCAACCTGCCTTCGTTCGGGGAAACCTCTGGGGTGGCCCGGGAGTTCCTGGCTTCCATGACGGCCATGGATCTGACCCAATTAGTTTCTGACCCCACTCACACGGGGGGACACACACTGGACCTGATTTTCGCCTCTGGTCAGTGGTTGAATGATCGCGTTGGAGATCTAGTTATAAAACCCTTGTCATGGTCCGATCATTCTCTTCTTAGACTGGACTTCGGTGCCGCCACCCCCCATCGCAGGGAGGCGGAGCCGAGGAGATGGTTCCGCCCCAGGCGCCTGATGGATCCGGAACGGTTCCAGATGGAGCTTGGGCCATTTCCTGAAACTCTGGCTCATAACTCGGCCACAGACTTGGTGGCCACCTGGGATAGGTTGGCCGCGGAGGCTCTGGACCGAGTTGTGCCTTTGCGACCTCTGACTCGGCATAGATCCCACCTGGCTCCGTGGTTTACGGGGGAGCTGAGGGGGATGAAATGCCGGAAAAGACGTCTGGAGGGCATCTGGAGGGCCAGTCGTGCTGAGTCTGATCGGACACAGGTGAGGTCCTATATTAGGACCTACCTAGTGGCGATAAGGGCGGCGAGGCGTTCACACTTCTCCGCCCTTATTGCGTCTGCAGAAAATCGGCCTGCTGCCCTGTTTAGAGTGACCCGCTCCCTGCTTGAGCCGAGAGCGCGGGAGGACCTCTTGCAGGGTAAAGCAGAAGAGTTTTCCCGATTTCTGCATGATAAAATCGCCCAGATTCGGGATGGGCTGGACTCCAGTTGGGTGGTCCCGGGGGAGGTGTCCGGGGCAGGTCTTGAGACGGTTATCTGGGAAGAGTTCGATCCTGTGACCGCCGAGGGTGTGGACAGACTTCTGGGGAGGCTGAATGCCACCACATGTTTATTGGACCCGTGCCCTTCCTGGTTGGTTTCTACCTCCAGAGAGGTGACACGAGGCTGGCTCCAAGGGATTGTCAATGCTTCGTTGACGGAGGGGGCGCTTCCGACCGCCCTGAAAATGGCGGTGGTGCGGCCCCTCCTCAAGAAGCCTTCCCTGGACCCGGCTCTTTTGAATAACTATCGTCCTGTCTCCAACCTTCCCTTTGTGGCGAAGGTTGTTGAGAGTGTAGTGGCGCGTCAGCTTCCTCAGTATCTGGAGGAAGCATCCTATTTAGATCCGTTCCAATCGGGCTTCAGGCCCGGGCACAGTACTGAAACAGCATTGGTCGCGTTGGTAGATGATCTCTGGAGGGCCCGTGACAGAGGTTATTCCTCTGTCCTGGTCCTCTTAGATCTGTCGGCGGCTTTTGATACTATCGACCATAGTATCCTATTGCGGTGGTTGGAGGGGTTGGGAATTGGGGGCACCGTCTTGCGGTGGTTCTCGTCCTTCCTCTCGGACCGCTCGCAATTGGTGTTGATGGGGGGGGAGGGGTCCACCCCTAGGCCCCTCATGTGTGGGGTGCCTCAGGGGTCGGTCCTCTCCCCTCTTCTGTTCAACATCTATGTGAAGCCGCTGGGAGAGTTCATCCGTGGTTTTGGGGTGAAATGCCATCTGTATGCTGATGACACTCAGCTTTACATCTCCACCCCAAGCCACCCCAACGATGCTGTGGAGGTTATGGCCCGTTGCCTGGAGGCTGTGCGGAACTGGATGGGCGAGAACAGGCTTCGACTCAACCCTTCCAAGACCGAGTGGCTGTGGTTTCCGGCGGCCCGATATAGTCAGCTGACTCCATCGCTGGCTATTGGGGATGAGATCTTGACCCCCACAGAAGGGGCACGCAATCTTGGTGTCCTCCTGGATGTACGGCTGTCTTTGGAAGAGCATATTACGGCCGTCTCCAGGGGGGCTTTTTATCAGGTTTGCCTGATACGCCAGATGCGGCCCTTTCTTGATCGGGACGCCTTACGCACAGTCACTCATGCCCTGGTCACCTCCCGTCTGGACTACTGTAATGCCCTCTACATGGGGCTCCCTGCGGGGAGCACTCGGAGGCTTCAACTGGTACAGAATGCAGCCGCGCGGGTGGTTATGGGGGCGTCGAGATACTCCCACGTGACGCCCCTCCTGCGCGAGCTGCATTGGTTGCCAGTGGCCTTCCGGGTTCGCTTTAAAGTACTGGTTTTGGTCTTTAAAGCGCTCCATGGCATCGGACCAGGATACTTACAAGACCGCATTCTGCCAGTAGTCTCCCACCGACCGGTGCGCTCCCACAGAGAGGGTCTCCTCCGGGTCCCGACGCCTTCTATGTGTCGTCTGGTGACCCCGAGGAATAGGGCCTTCTCTGTGGGGGCACCCGCCCTTTGGAATGGGATGCCCCCTGGATTACGAACGACCAGTGACCTGAGGGCCTTCAGACGTGACCTGAAGACCTGGCTCTTCGAGCAGGCCGGCCTGAGCTGACTAATGGGATTTTAAATGGGGTTTTTAGATTACTTGGGACGGGGTATGATGTTTTATTGATTTTAATTGGGGTTTTTAGATTTGGGACAGTCTAGTATTTAATTCTTTTTTAAATAATTTATACTTTGTTTATTTGTATTTTAGTTGGCTGTTCACCGCCCTGAGTCCTTCGGGAGAAGGGCGGTATATAAAACTTAGAAATAAATAAATAAATAAATAAAAAGGTCAGCCAATGTTCTAGCTTTACGTGATTGTTTGCACCGGTTTGGATGCAATTATAGCTCCAACAAATAACTATACAGGTAGTCCTCAACTTATGATTATAATTGGTTAAGGCATCCATGTAACCGGACCTGATTTTACTACATTTTTTGCAGTAGCTGTTAAGCAAAAACCATAGTTTTACATGCAAACGCATTCCTTCAAATGGGAGCTTTTCATTGAAAATCAGTAAAAAATGCTGAAAACCAGCAAGTAACATCACAAATTGCAGCCATGTGACAAGATGCAAACAATTAAAAAGGCAAGACTTGTTTCAAAGTCTCCAAAATATGGTCATGTGACTGGGAAAGCGTGATGTGACATTTTACAATGTAAAGCAGACATTCAGAGTCTTAAATCATTTTGAATTATCATTAACTGGTTAAAAGTGGGAGATTAGTTACAGGTGAGAGGGTAAGCAATTAAAATTTGAAAAAGTATTAATTGCATTTACATTATTTGAGAGCCGAAAATTGTCTCTGTAGATACTTTATTTTAATTTCCTACAGGAGTAGCCTTATGGGATTGGTTGTTGTCAACCTTTCAAGATAGCAAGATTAGGGAGCACATTCCACAATAGTGGAACTTTATTGGTATAGGCTCAGTAATAGAATCTTGAACAGCATTTTCTCTTCCCTCACATGAGAGCTGAGATGTGTCCAAGATATGATTTGAGCCTGATCATGTATCCCAGAAGAGAGACCTTTGGTTTTTTTTTTCTAGGATCCATTTCATTTTTCTTGGACATCCAACATGGGAAAAACATTCCTAGCACCAGTCTGATCTTGGTAGGTGTACAGATTCATCACTATTTGAATATTCTTTCAAAAGCCTTCATTTTTAGCTTTCCAATTGCTGGTCTATGACATATTTCTTGATTGCTGTTTCCTCTACTGTTAACAGTTGATCCTAAAAGATTTGTTTTTCATTGTCAGTCCTAAGGCTGATTGCTATATCTGTTACCAATACTTTGCTCTTCTTTATATTTTGTCTTAGGCCCATTTTCTCACTATGTTCCTTGGCTTTCATTACAGAGTAGGCTTTCAGCTATAGTGTTGTAAGTAGCACTAGTTACTGTTCTTTTTCTCCTCTAATTTTATAATCTCACTCCTTTCTCCTGCAATATTGAGCATCCCTATATACTGTATATTCACAACATAAGTTGAATAAATAAGGAAAAAGCTTTGTCTCACTTTTCTGCCAATCTGGAGCCAGTTTGTTTACAACATTCTGTCTAGACAGTGGCTTCCTGTGCTTTGTGTAGGTTTCACATGAAGACAGGGAGTTACTCTGAGATTCCCGTTTTCTCAAAGACAGCCCACAGCTTAATATGGTCAACATAGTTAAAACTAACTAATTAAAACCTTAACTGTGTCAATGAAGTCATAGTCAATGAAGCATATATTTTCTTTTTGGTATTTTTCAACTTCGTTGCTTACCAATATGTGTAAGCAATAATGTCTCTCATTCTTCAGCTTTTTCTAAAATTGGCTTGAATACCTTTCTAACTATAGACACACCGATGTTGATTCTTCTGAATTGCTTATCTCTTTGCTCATTTCTGTTTTTATCTATTCTTAACACTGTATGTGCACAGAGATGTTTTGAATTGGATTACAGATCCAACAAAATCTGCATTTGCCTTTACATGATGGGCTCTAATCTGTGTTGGATAATCCTAAGCATTATTTTGTCAACAAGTGAAAATAGGAATATTTTACAATAGTTCGTATTTTTGTTAAGTTTCTTTGGTGTTAGTAGATAAACTAACCTCTCTAAATTTTTCCTGGTTCCCTGTAGTCACCTTCAAAGTTCCCTCTCTTTTTTTCATAATCAGCACTTTCCCACAAGAA
This sequence comes from Bungarus multicinctus, assembly GCA_023653725.1. Classification (NCBI taxonomy): domain Eukaryota; kingdom Metazoa; phylum Chordata; class Lepidosauria; order Squamata; family Elapidae; genus Bungarus; species Bungarus multicinctus. Next base: position 121,287,043 of record CM042834.1, read on the forward strand.
GGTTTCTTACAATTGGTTTCAAAATTGTCGTATTTTTTGTAAAAATTGTAAGCAACTCCCAGGAAGTTACTCTTATAATTAATTTTAAAATTTTATTTTAAATCCATTTGGCCCCTTAATCTGTTTATAAATTTCCAACATCAATGTTTTAGTTACCTTTTTGCTATTTAGATATTTAAAAAATTAAATCCTTAAAACTTTCATGAAACTTGTTTCATCAAGAACAGAAGGAAATTTATTTGGTGTAGTGAAAGTTGCATTTCTGAAGACTCTTTAACATCCAAAAAGCTATTAACAAGCTATTTCCTAGAGGTTAAGGAAAGGAAACCCAGTCTCCTTTTGAAGATGCAAAACTGCATGTTAGGCAAGAGATGAAGGTGCCAAACTGCACCTCCAGGGTCCCAGAGCTCCAAAACCTGCTGGAGATCACTGTCTTACAGTTTCCTGATGGGAAGCCATTGTATGCAGTACTTGGGACAAACCTGGTCCTCTCCTGGAGAGGAATTCCAAAGAACTGGTTTCTCTTTCTGCTATGGTCATCAGCTCTGCTCTTGTGGAACTCTTCAGTTCACCACTGCTTCCCCAGAGGACCAAAACATAGTCAATTTGCCTTCTTTCATATAATCTTCACACAATGGAAAGAGAACAGTGGGAGTTGTCATTACAAGAACTGAAGTCTAGTTCCATGATGTTAGATGTAGTTACTAAAGAGAAATAATCATAGGCTTAGGTATTCATTAGTGCACATCTAATTATTGGACTCCATCCTATTTATTTATACAATGACCTTAAACACTCCCATGATCTAAATAATTCCTACTGTTTCTCTTTTCCCTCTTTGTTAGTAAACTTTTGGCAGAAAGTATTTTTGAAATTTTGTAGTAATATTTTAGTAACGTAACTAATTTTTAAAAAACCTGACCTAATACTTAGATCTTAAATATATGTAAACTAAAGCCTAAATGGTAAATTAAAATTATATTTGACAAGCATAAACTAAAGCCTAATTGGTAAATCAAAATTATATTTGATATGCATAAAATAATGCAAAACTTTTAAGACAACACACTAATCCATAAAATAGTAAAATAATTAGCACCTTAAAACCTGGGCTCTTATATCGCACGTGATATTTTTGATGTGAACTGTGACAGCAGAGTTTGAAATTGTTCAGAATAAACGCTGTTGATCAACCCAATGCACCGCCATCACTTAGGATTTTACGGAAGAACACTTGTATGGGGTGATATCTTCCCCAAACCCATCATTCCCACTTTTGTACTCTCCGGATATCCTGGATTCCAATTCCCCTAATTTTCTGTCTGGAAATCGTGGAGCTGAAGTCAGAACACATGGGAGCAGCAACAGGTTGGAAGGAAAAGAATCAAGAATCGAAGGGGAAGTTCAGCTCTGCGCCATTCTGCGGCTCGAACCTCAGGGAGAAACTGCAGGCTCGGTAGCTGACCGGCCTCTTTCGCGGGGTGGGGGGAGGCTCGCTCGGAGCAGTTATCTGCAAGATGTCACCGTCAGTCTCCCCTCACCCCCTGCCAAAAAAAAAGCTTCGCGTCATCGGACGGAATCCACGAGAGAAAGGTAGGCCCGGATGTTCCAGCTGCCGAGGTTGTCATGGAGACGCAGCGTCGCTAAGCCTCAGTCTTACAATCCCGCCCCGTTCCTGTTCTCAACCGGCTTTCTATCAGAAGATGCTCCGCCGTCTTAGGCTCCACCCATTGTTGCCAAGGAAGTGAGGTCACATAAGATGGCGGCTCGGTCCTACCTGCGCTAAGCGGGAGGGGGTATCCGGGGCACGGGGGAAAAGAAAATCGGCGTCCATCCTTCCCACCCGGGCTGCGCTGCCGCCCCCGAACACCTCGGGCGTCGAGAGACGGGACGAAAGGCCGCGATGGTCTCTGGTGCTTCCCTGCTCTGAGTCAGGGTCCTTACAACAAGGGTTGGGTCCAATCGAGACGCCTCGATGGAGTTGAGAGTCGGGAACCGGTACCGGCTTGGCCGAAAGATCGGGAGCGGATCATTCGGGGACATTTACCTCGGTGAGAAGGCGCTTATGCTGTCAGGATCCCAGTGGTTTTCGGGAACTCGGGGTGTCGGAGGTTTGGGGGGAAGGTGGAGGTGGGGAAGAGGCTGCGTCGGGAAGCGGCTCGGGTGGGGGGAAAGAGTGGGGTTTTGCTGGGGCCTTCCGTCCGGGCTGCCCTACTGGATTCACTCTGCCCGGCGAGGTGACAGAGGAACGCCCAAGAGCCGCATCGAGAGTGAAAACGAGAAGCGAGCTCTTTTTTTTTTTCTCCCTTCCTCCCCCGGATCCCGTACCCGGCTCCCCAAACACCCTTTTTATTCGAAAGTAAAGATTCCGGTGGCCTTTCCTCGAATGCCAACGTGATTCTGATCTTTCCTTTTAATTCGGACTAGGAGAAACGACCACAGAGTTGGAAGTCGTGTCCAGCAACTTCCTTTATGACCTTGGGCAAGTCGCACTCTGCCCTGCTTCTCCCCCATTTCCCTCTTCCTGGTTGCGATCGGGGGAGGGGGAGGGAAGGGGGGAGATGAAAACCAAATGTTACAGTGCTTGTGGGTTGAAGACTGCGTGGCTTCTGACGGCCACGGTATGAGAACTGAGAGAATGCCCAACTCTGTTCATGAGCCGACAAAACCTTAGGCTGCTCCTCTGTTAGCTCGGAGGCCTTCAATAGTCCAGAAAGTTTAGGGTATTTTGCAAACTAGCTTTCTTGGGGGGGAGGGGGGGATAGCTTAGAGTAAAAATAAACGCTGGAAGAAATTTAGCTGGTTATTGTCAGCTACCAGTCTCTTAGTTTGTAATAACAAAGGTAATTGTGAACCTGAGGCCTGATACATTACCTCTGAGGTGATGAATTTTTAATAGACCCAGAAAGGATGATGTGGATTTTCTGTTGCGTTTTGTATGTTGTAAGCCCTTCTGGGTGTCTCCTTTCAAATTGATAGCCTTTATTGCAAAGGTAAGCCAGAAATACTGTTGACTGAAACTGATCGTGGTAAATAGTTCAGAATTCAGTCATATCAATGTTTATGACTACATTCATTGCAATATACCTTTGAATTGATATAATGGGGTTGCTCATATTGCTGCTGTACGAACGTATCAAAATTTGAGCTGCTTCGTTTAAAATACTTTATGGATCCATCTTTAAGGTCCTAATATTTTCGGAGATAACATAGCCCAGTGCTTTACATCAGCAACATCCACAATAAGATGACAACACGTCCACTCAATGACATAATAATACAAATACAGTGATTATTTATTTCTATCTGAATGTCTGATACAAGTACGTTAGTCATGGTATCTGTATGATTATGTCATATATTTGTTTTCTCTCCTTTTGGATATCCATAATTTGTTAAAATGAATGAATGAATAGCATTAAATAATGGACATTCAGCTTTCTTTTTTTAGCTATTAGAGATGGAGGACATGAAAATCAATGCCAATTTGAATAATTGGCATATACAGTATGCTTTGTTGTAACATTATGTACTGAAGATTAATGGTGAATAATGTGCAAATGCAGCTTTCTGAGATCTTTCCATTTTTTTTTAACTTGAAAAGGATCATGTACACAAGAAAGCTTAATGTGGTTTTCCTTCTACATGACATATAGAATCTTTAGTTATTTCAGTGTTATAAGGTAGTATTTCTGAAGCTATTTAGAAAACTGCACCCAGCACAAGGAAGACCTATAATTCTCTTGCAGCTCCACCTATAATTAAAGTTGTTGTACAAGTTTTAAAAGTTCATATATGTATCTTGTTTCTAATACCCTGGCCCATTAAACTATCAGACAGCAAGCAGATGTTTACCTCATGTGAGGGACAACTACATATTTTCCTTTTGAGAATGCTATAAAAGAAAATCAGAGGTTTTTCGGTTATGTAGGAAATAAGTAGCAAAAGTAGCTGTTGGTATTTCATTTATATCTTTGTACTTCAGTCATGCATATAGTAGTATGTAGTATGTGATATTTTAAAATGGTTTTAAAAGTTTAAAATACTTAGTTAAAATCAGAAAGAGCGGTTTGTAACTTCTTAGTATTTGAAGAGACTTTCTCTTAATAGCAAAGTCTTTTATATCAATGTACACTGGTGTGTGGTAATTGTCAAGACAGGAATAGTTTGCATACTTGCAACCAGAACTTTCATATATGCACTTGTTTTAGTTCAGTTTGAATGTACTATAGAACTGTTGCCTTCCCCACTTCAAAACTTTCGAGCTAGGAAGCATGTCACTTCAGTGAAATTGGGAGAAGTATTCTTTTTGTAAAGTGAATTTCCTTTGTTCTTTTGAGTACCACTTTATATTATATCTCAAAAGTTAACAGTACATTCTAAGACTCAACTTGATGTAGCGGTGAAGGCATCAGGCTAGAAACTGGGAGATCATGAGTTATAGTCAGGCACAAAGCCAGTTGGGTGATCTTGGGCCAGTCACTTTTTCTCAGCCCTAGAAAGGAGGTAATGGCAAACTTTCAAAAAACCTTTCAAGAAAACTGCAGGGTCCAGGTATTTGCCAGAAGTAAAAAAAACCAAAACAACTGACTAGCTCACATACAAAATAGTACATTCTACATGAATAAAATTCTCTTAAATGACTTGGAAGTTTAAAGTAAATAGTTATTGCATCAATATAAGATTTCCCATTTTATTTATACTTCATTTATCAGATTTATACAGTTGCCCATATCACAAGAAGTGGGTAGTGTACAACAATCAAATAAAAAGAATTATATAAATACTACCATTATAAAAATAGAAAGCAATCATTATTAAATATTAAAATAAACACAGACATGGAGAGAATGAATATCGGAGCCATCTTAAAATGTTACTGGATTCCTATGACCCCAAGCCTAGTGACATAACCAGATCTTGAGAGATTTCTGGAATACTAAGAGGGATGAAGCTAACCTGATTTCAGGAGGGAAATATGTTACATAAGGCAGGTATCATAGTACAGAATTCCCATCTCCTGGGATCCACTAAAAGTAAGTCCCTAGCAGATTTTATTCACAGCATGCCTTCTCTGCCAGATTTAATGGGACAGGCTGATGTAATTGGGGATAACTAGTCTCACGGTTCAATTTTAGGAAGCTTTTGAACCTTCTTTTAATATTCACATATGCCATTTATTAGGTTCATATAATGTATACAACAGAGCGCTGGAGAATGGATCTCAAATGTGTCGAACACTGGTGTTCTGAGAGGCTCAGAACGTTGGAGTTTTCTAGCATTTTCTCCTCACTGGAGGGACAGAGACGATAGCGTTAGCTAAAATGCAGCTAATACCAATGTTCTGAGCTTTCCAGACGGTTGGTGTTTGCCAGCATTTTTGCCAGATTTTGAGGTCCATTCCTCCATCCCCTCATATTATTTTGGTATGCTGGAGGTAAAAAGGGAAAGGACTCCCTGTGGATTTTACTCCGCTAGTCATTGCTGGCTCTAGGGGATGGTGCTCATCTCTGTTTCAAGGCCATTGAGCCAGCGCTGTCTGAAAATATTTCCGTAGTCATGTGTCCAACATGACTTCACAGAGGGTTGTTATCTTCCCAACGAAGTGGCTTCTATTTATCAACTCTCATTTGCATGCTTTCAAACTACTAGGTTGGCAGGAGCTCCAGTGAGAACAGGAGCTCCGTCCATTGTGTCGCGTTCAGGTCTCAAACCACACCCTCCCATGCTGGAGGAAAAGACTTCAAATCAGGCAACAGCACTAACAAACACTATTCTCACAATTGTTCTCCCCAGTGGGATGGGAAGAGGGCCCAGGCTTCTTGGGAAACTTGGGCCCTCTCCTTGGCGCTCTGCTTAATGATCCATATGGACACTTAATGACTGCAACTTTGAGAGCTGGGATTACAGTTGTTGAGCAAAGCACTCATGTGGTGTCTCACTTAACAGAGTTGTGCAAGACTCAGATTCCAGCCCCAGTTGTGGTCATAAGTGGAGGATCACCTGTATATAGTAGTAGGAATCTGATTCAAGTTCTCCACTCAAACCTGGGTTTCCCTTCCTGACCCCTGATTTAGATGAGGCTTAGCTAAATTTCATATCAAGTAATTGTATATTTAGGTTTCAGTTTGATTTCTCTTTACTTTTTCTTACTACATATAATAACCAGATTACGAAGAAATAATAATGCTACACATGCCTATGCACTTGAGATTTATATATTCCATTTATTTATTTGCCAGCTGAGTCCCAACAACTCTGGGCAGTTTAAAAAAATGTTAAAGAAAAACATTTAAAAGTAGTAAACAACATAAAAAAAAGAACAAAAAAATGGAAATTTTAATTATTTAATTTAGATGGGAACAAAGAAAAGAGGCTTTGTTCACCCTTGCCAAAGGCCTGGGCAAAGAGCCAGATCTTCAGGACCCTTCAAAATATGTAAAGTGGGAGCCATTCCATGGTGGTGGTGGTGACTTCATTCCACAGGGTACATACTGCTACAGAGAAGGACACCTCTGGGATCATGATAGATAGCATTGTTTAATTGAAGGAGCCTATAGCACCCTGCCAGATTGGATCAGACAGGCAGATAATATCAGAGAAATAGTTTGAATGAGAACTCAAGACATTGTAATGTGTGATAAAATTGGTTCCTGAATTGAAAAAAAAAGTCAATTCCCATGATCCTGCCTATTGGAAACAATACTTTGTTTCTACAGCCATCTATAATAAGCCTCATTGTATATACACGTTTTGTTAGCCCTGAAGAATATTCGGAACTTCTTTGTTTGATACAGTAGCTTTAGATTTCCAATAAATTATATTATTGCCTCAGAAAAATAAATACTCTGGCCAGGATCTAGTCATGAAACTAATTTTATGTATCCAAGATGGCTTTCAACTTGTTTGTGACAACTTTTTGTACAATATAGTCAGCTTCTTTTGAAGCTGAAGAGAATTTTAGAATTACAATATCCTCAGGTTATGGTGGCAGTTTGGACTGTCTGAGGCAAACAGGCTGGTAGGCAAGAACTACAAGTAGGCAGATAGATACCATGGGGAGAATGCCTGAATGGATAGTTGCTACAGAGGATGAATGGGTGGCTACAAAATGGAGTTCAGGTGGACAGATGCCGTGTGTGTGGGGTGTTCTTTAGAGCAGTGGTCGCCAACCAGTGGGCTGGGGACCACTGGTGGTCTACAAGAAAATTTTGGTGGTCCGCAGAGAAATGTCACCGCCAAAGCAATTAATGTGGAGTGTGAAGGATGTGTGTGTGTTTATTTTCATGGTCATAATGCACTTCATGCACTGAAGATGGTGTTTGATTTTGTAGTACAAAGTGCAGAGACAATAAAGTAAACTAACTAATCCAGGCTGCGTGGGAACACAAGGCTGTGCCGTCCACAAAGCCCGTGGGAACACAAGGCTTGCATCGCGAGGTAGTGAGGAGAGGGGGGAAAGGGCAGGGGGGGAACTTGCCCCACTTGCCCCATGCACTTGGGCTGCTTCTTTCCTCTTCTTTCTTCTGCTTTTGGCGGCACGCAAAAAAGCAGCAAAAGTCTTTCTTTCTCTCCCCCAAACTCTGCCAGAAATAAGTCTTTGGGACCCTGCAAGGCATTCTGCTCCAAGAGGCTGCACCATTCTGGCAAAGTTTGGGGGAGAGAAAGAAAGACATCTGCTGCTTCTGCTGCTTTCCTAGCATGAAGCCAAAAGTCTCTCTCTCTCTTTCTCCCTGAGAATGGAGCTGGAGATGGTATCCTGTGATCCCAAATAAAGAATAATTGATTGGTAGGAAACCTGAGTGGTGAATTTTCCTGCAGACTTTTTTTGGGATTTGCCCAGGGTCTCTGGCCCGCAGGATTTAAAATTATGAATTTGGTGGTCCCTGACATCCAAAAGGTTGGCGACCCCTGCTTTAGAGCATGAATTGGCAGGTGCCGCAGATTGGTGCTATGGAGTGTGGGCAGGTGAAAAAAAATGGCAGAAGAGGGAAAAATTTGCAACCTCCTGCCAGCTTCCCCATTGATTTTGATTGTAGGAAGCCTTGAGGGAAGGCTCACCACAAATGGCAATCATGTGACTGCACGATTCTGTGGCCTTTATAAGTGACAGCTAGTTGCCAACCGTTCGAATCATGCTGATGGGGATGCTGTGACAGCCACAACTTCAGAGACTTTTAATCCTTGTTCAGTGATGTAATAACTGAATGGTTATTGAACAAATGGTTATAATCCAAGGCCTATTTATTTATTTATTTATTTGTTTTATATTGCTGCCTTTTCGCCCATGGCGACTCATATAGGCCTACCTATTTATAATTTATTGAGATCACATAGGAATCAGAACAAAATCTACAGTTATTTTATTTGGCTATTATGAATTCACAAAATGTGTTGGATACATACATAGTTTAGTTAAACTTGGGGTTCACTGATTTCAGTGAGAAATAATCATGATGGCTTGGTTATGCAGCTCATAATGAAATTATAATGGATTTTGAGTGCCTTTGTCTAATACAGTGTTTACCATTTTGTAATGCATTTAAAGCTTTTTCTTCACACATTTCAAACTTTTAGGTAATAGGATTTTAATCTACAGTTTTGTCTATTCTGGGTGTCACATTAATTTTTGTTTATATTTCTTTTAATGGAAGAAGATAGCCTCTTTATAATTTCAACTGAGTTAGTTTTAAAAATAAAACTATTGTAACAGTTTCAGCATACATTAGTGACTTAATGTGTTATATGAACCTACCCAGTTGTTACTTTACCATGATATGCAAATGCAATCATTAGATACAGAACAACAGAAAATAAAACCTTGTGTATATTTCATTTATTTTAGGCAATAGATCAAAAATAAAAACCATAAAAGTCAAAAAATGGATAATATTGCTGCAAATATGATAATATTATTGCAAACATGGAAATTATTACTGCAAAATTGGATATTACACAATAACAGACAGAATGAAATTGAGATAGTTAATATACTGCAAAATTATTTTCCCCTAACAGAAGTTTGATCACTTTTATTACATCAGAATATTCTGATCAGCAGAAATCTAGTATGAAATTAACATGCAGAACGTACTAACAGCTATTATTGGGGCAGTTACCTTCTGGCTCTTCAGCATTTAAATCTATAAAACAGGAAAATACGTTCAGCTGAGTTTCTCTATTGGTTGTTATAAGAATAAACTTGTAAACCTAAAGGAAGTCTTCCATATCTCCCATAGAGCAATCCTGAAAGTTGTTCATTGAATCAGACCAGAGAGAAAGCTAATTTGTATTCAGCTAGATTAATATTTCAACTAACTGAAAAGAATGTTCATGGGAAATGTCTATGGAATTGTGTAACAGGTTGTACAAGCCATAACAATACTTTAGTTGCAACTTCAATTGAAATTTGATTCACTCTAGGAAATATTACAATAGTTGAAGCTGTCTGCACATATGGCACATTCATTACTATTGTAGATTCATTTATTTTTTGCTTTTATACTGTACTAGGCAAACTGTGACCCACTGGGTCATCCTTTGAGAGAAAGTAGTGCAATATGGTGTGGCCAGACAAAGTAATAAGTTTTAGGCTGAACATATTTCCAATACTGTCCAGATCAGTAGTCATCTAAGAAGAATATATATCCTAAATAGAATGATTATTGTAGTTGCAAATAAATTTCCAAAGCAGGATGGTATTTACTTGCCTAAATAAAGAGAATGACCACAGGTGGGGGGAAATGCAGTGAGAATGGGAGTGACTTCTGACTTCTTAGCAGCCTCTCTGTTGAGTTTGTTTGTGGGAAGTTGGCAGATCATACAACTACAGAGACAATGTTGCAGCCACAACTTTGCAAATGAAACCTTTGTGAATATCCTGGAAATTTTAATTACACAGGAAATATGAGTCCTAGATTTTTTATACATTTTTTTTTTACGTTAGCAGAGGTTGGGTGCTTAGATACAAAAATTGCTTGTACTATAATGCACCATTTTGACTAACTTGGGAGGACAAACAAACAAATAAAGACAATGAGAATTTTAGTAGGGTATAGTTGGATTCTCATAGTATCAATTTTGAAAGTCCTGCAGGGGATGTGGCAGTGGCCTGATGTGGATTTTAGATCAAATAAATTATGGATCAGATGCCTAATAGCAAAGCTCGGTCAAAGCTTGTCAACTTATTGAATTATAACATTGAGTTATTTTTTTTTAGGTACTGACATAGCTGCTGGAGAAGAGGTTGCCATCAAATTGGAATGTGTCAAAACCAAACATCCTCAACTCCACATAGAGAGCAAAATTTACAAAATGATGCAAGGTGGAGGTAAGCACCCCGCCCCCAATGAATCATGCAGGCACAAATATTTCACCTCTTGATGTCTTTCAAATCGATAAAGGATGGTACTTACATGAACAGCGCTATTATATGAGTGTCTTCATTACCCATACCACCTGAATATTTTCTAACTTTGTATTTTCCCCACATTTCATAAATTATTATTATTAAGGAATGATATTGTCTAAACATACATATAAAGAGAAAAAAAACCCATCATTATGACACTGGCTTGCTTTGCTTTGTGCTAGTAGTCACTGATTTATTTTTTAAAGCTAGGGAAAAAACGAGAAATCTTCCCGAGAAATCTTCATGACATGTTGAAGATAGAAGTAGAGAGTCAGAGCCTGTTTCTTTCCACACTTGAACTATTCAATTAAAGTAAGCATCCGTGAGGCTGTATGTTGCCTGCTACAAGTTTTTGCATATTATATATCCCAATAAATAATACCTTGAAGAACACTATACAAAAAGACTAAATAAAATGCTGCCGTGAACATTCCTTTGAATACCTAAACATTTTGGCACAAATAATAACCTCCATTTTTTTTCTTACATTTCAGTTTGACACATTAAATTTTTATATGATTTGGCCAGCAAAGAACTATGATAAAGCTTTTGCCCTCTTTTAATTTTTGACTTCCTACTTGAATGTACTTTGAGGAAAGGATCTTGTATTGTGAATGTAGGGTATTAGTAATTTCCAGAAAAGAAAAATAATGTTATAAATTAAAGTAAATGTGAAGACATCACCTTGATTTTCACTGGATATCAGATCTATATTGTGATTTCTATAAAGTGCTATGAATAATCTATTTTTCCACATTCTAGTGGGCATTCCCACAATCAAATGGTGTGGTGCTGAAGGTGACTACAATGTAATGGTGATGGAATTGCTAGGACCAAGTCTTGAAGATCTCTTTAACTTCTGCTCAAGGAAATTCAGCCTCAAGACTGTTCTTCTACTTGCTGACCAAATGGTATTAGAATCATTGCATTTCTTGGCTATTGAAAATTAGAGTTTCCTAAAAGCTTCACTCTACTTATGTTTATGTGTTGCAAATACTACAAATTAGCTTTTCTTTCTATGAATGTCATCACACAAAAACTAGCAATTTTTGTATAGCAGTGATAAAAATGCTGTGGTTACAGCTAGTAGTTAGTGATTTATAAATTAAATAATGATTTACAGTTTATATTTTCAAACACAAGTCCTATCCAGTGAGATCACAACCTCCCTTTTAAAGAATATCAATTTTCTAAAATGTTCTTAGAATGTGAAGGTCAGTTGAATAAATAAAATAGTGTATTTCATTTAATGTTTAAACTGAAATGTTAACAACATAGAAATTTTAGTGTTATTCAGAACAATGGAACAGCTAAATGCATAGAATTTCATGTTTACTAATTATGGAATTATGTTTTTCTACAATTAGATAAGCCGAATAGAATATATTCATTCAAAGAACTTCATCCACCGAGATGTGAAGCCGGATAATTTCTTGATGGGATTAGGCAAGAAAGGCAACCTTGTCTACATCATAGATTTTGGGCTGGCCAAGAAATATCGCGATGCTCGTACTCACCAGCATATTCCTTATCGTGAAAATAAAAACTTAACGGGAACTGCCCGCTATGCCTCTATTAATACCCATCTTGGAATTGGTGAGCTGGCGGTAGATTTTTGTAACTGTTAACTAAATTGTCATAGAGTAAGAGTCCCAGAAAAATCAAAATATATAACTTACCTGATACATTATAGGAGATATTGTGCATTATGAGCACACATTTAATATTTAAAGCACAGTGCATTGCAAACAACATGGTGTTTTTCTAATTGAATTGATTAGATAGATGAAACATTGATTGATTTGTATGGGATTTATCTTGTTCTTAATTCAGGTGGATTCTAAACAATGTAAAATTTAAGAGTATAATCTAACAATAGTAATACAAAATGCAGATTTTGTTTAGCATTTATGTTTCCATGTTCATCAATTATGAAAAACTTTCCAGTATAGCCAGTTTTTTTTACCTGCTTTTAGAATGCCATGACAGTAGGGGGTGTTTTTATTTCAGGGAGCAAATTTGTCTAAAGGAGGAAAGCTCCCATAGAGAATAGAAACATGAAACAATAAAGACATTTCTTTGCAATGAAGCTTATATAAGTTGTCATTTCCTGGATGAGTTATTGAATACCTTGGTATTTCATTCTGGGTTGAAAAGAATAATGATAAACTTTACAGATTGTGATTTGGCTCAATTGTCTGAGTCATCTTTAGCTTCCTGCTTTTCTTCTGTATACACTAGTTCTCTGATCTTGGCAACATTATTTACTGGCATGCTTAAAATAACTATAAAGTTGTGTCTTTCTTGTAGTTAAGATGTACCTTTAAAATCTTGCCTACATAACTTGTTGCTTAAACATCTTTGTACTGTTTCTCCAAATGATAGAACCTAATGACTCCACTCTTATACTCCTTGTAGAACAATCTCGCAGAGATGACTTGGAGTCCTTGGGCTATGTACTCATGTATTTTAACCTGGGCTCCCTCCCCTGGCAGGGATTGAAGGCAGCTACAAAGAGACAGAAATATGAACGCATCAGTGAAAAGAAAATGTCCACTCCCATTGAGGTTCTGTGTAAAGGATACCCTTGTAAGTTCCCTCTCTAGAATAAAATTCTTTATGTTATGTTTAAAGCTAAGTTTATAGTAATGCTTGTTTTAATTTAATTTAATTTTATTTGTCAAACATGTACAAGATAATAACAAGTATAGGTATGAACATAAACATGAACAAAAGAAGTAAATACAGATAAATGGAGAGAATAAGACAGGGATGGTGGGCATACTAGTGTGCTTATACACGCCTCCTTTAAGGATCTCTTAAGAATGGGGTGAGGTCCACGGTAGACAGTTTGAGGTTGAAGCTGTGAGGGTTTGAGGCTGTAATAACGGAGTTGGGTAGAGCATTCCAGCATTGACCACTCTGTTGCTGAAGTCATATTTTCTGCAATCAAGTTTGAAGTGGTTTACCTTGAGTTTGTATTGATTGTTTGCCCATGTATTATTGTAGTTGAAGCTGATGTAATGTCATATATTTTGCTATATTTCTATTTTAGGAATAATTCTGGAACTAACTAAATTATCCCTGAGTTTAATGAATATATGTAAACTGACTGTTAAATAACTTATTCCCTTCATTCCCTTTGTTGTTTCAGAAAGTAATATTTATTCATAATTTTTAGTTGCATAAAATACTCATTCCTTATAATAAACAGCTTACTGTATAGCTAGCCCTCCATTAACAAGTATTTTTCTTATTGATTGCATTTTTTATTGCTAAATTTAAAGATCAGTAGCAGTTAATCCACTTGCATTGTTCATTTTGTAAAATTGTTCTTTAAGAATGTTCTTACAATGCTGGCATTTGAAACTGTATAGATTCCTCATTTGTACATTTTGCAAAAGAAAGAAAGAATATTCTTTCACTCAATTACTGTCAGGTCCAATTCCAAAAATGACACAATGAAATCCAGTCAAGTCCTTCCATTTGCTTACACCTATAGGACAGAAACTTGTCAAGTAAAACTATAAGCCTTTAGCCTAATAAATACAGTATGTGCAAAGTTTGTTGCTGGTATAATGTTTTTGTTGGTATAATGACCGTATATAATTATATCTCAATCTCCTTATTAGAATACAACCAGAAAATACAGCAAATTTGTATGCCAATATTCAAAAACAGAACAAAGCAGAAAAAACAGCTTCCATAGGTAAAAGTGGCAAGTACGTAGGTGTGACTTCCCTTTACACTTGAGCAACAGCAGACACAGGAGATCTGTAAACCTAAACGGAATAGAATCCTAAATACTATTATTGTTAACACCTGTTTGTGTCCTACTATTTCATGCCAAAATAACTGCCATGCCAAAAGTCTATTACACCAGGTTTTTCAAAGAGATGCTCGAGTATTCAGGACATACACATGTTGTATGAGGGTAATTCATTGGAAAATGGCTAATAAAACCCAACTTTCAATCACATCATTCCAGTCAAAATGCCAAAGATTACTGAATGTGACAGACATAAAATCATGCTTTTGCCTCAGTGAAAACCATTCTTAAAGGGAAATTGGCAAGCAAACTGCATATCCAAGATGTGACATTCAAGCTTTGTAAAGAGGTTAAGGACAAAAAAAGGACTGTAAGGCTAAGTAAACTTTCATATTCAAATTCCTCATAGTTTCTTTGAGAGACTGAAGGAAGTCCAGCAAGGACCTGACTCAGCATCTGGCAGGATGCCAAGTTGGCCCTTGTACAGTCCAGCGAAGCTTGATCAGGAATGGACTTTGTGGAAGGGTAGAAGGTCAAAAAACCACTTTTGTAGAAAGGGAATAGGTGAATATGCTAAAGCTCACAAAGATTTAAAGTGAGGAGCAGTGGAAAAGAGTATTATATAATATGAATCCAAGTTTGGGTCTAATCGTCGACAAGCTGTGAGAAGAAGAGTTGCCAAGAGATGAACAAATGCATGCTTGCAGCCTTCGAAACCAGGTGGAGGGTCTATCCTTTTTTGGGGCTGCCTTTCTGCCAGTGGTATTGGTATATTATCCATATTGATGGGATCATGAAATGCTGAAAAGTTCAGACAGGTTTTAATTCATCATGCCACTCCCTCTGGAAAGCGCCTGATTAGCAATGGGTACATTTTTCAGCATAATAATGATCCCAAATACAATGCTGCTGCAGTGAAATCATATTTAGCGAGAAAAACAGCTGATAAAATACTCTGAGTCATGGACGGGCCTCCCCCAGAATCCAGACCTGAATATTATAGAGGCAACGTGGGCAGTGTGGCAGCATGGACAGAGAAAGAAGTAAAACACAACCTAAATTTGAAGAATTCTGAGAAAGGCTGAAAGACACTGGTATAATATGCCAGAAGATTACCTCAAAAAACTTTGGAACAGTCTCCTCAAAAGAATTCAAGATGTGCTTAGAGCCAGGGAAGATCACCTAAATATTAACTTTTGCCTGAAGAAGTCATTTTGTTCTGAAAATTTTGTTTATTTAGATTTTGTGTAGATTATTTCCTGTCTTTTCTGTCCAACTCTTCAGAGACCAAAAAATAATTATGGATGGTCATTAACACTTTGCCAAACAAGCAGGTGGTGGCCTATAACTTTTGCACAGTACTGTATATCCCGAGGGATTTTGGGGTGTAAATATCCTGAACCTCTTCCCCTGTTTACACATTCAGCTCCGGACTGTGCAGTCTCTTAATTTGGGCTTCTCTCTGGAATGTGCTGTCTCCTCCCTGGGAAAGCTCTGGGCTGCCAAGACTTCCCTCCATGGCTTCTCCAGGTGCACATTCCATCACAATTACAGGATGAGTAGAACTGTCACTTAGTTCAAGGGAACAGCCACCCCAATAATTTCATAAAATCCTAAGGCAAATATGGAAGTGCAATGTGTTGGTACATTTATAGTGGACCTTTTGTTTACGTTGATTTTTTGCTAATATAAGAAAATCATTGCGTCTTATAATCATATGATCTCATTACAGCCGAGTTTGCTACCTATCTGAATTTCTGCCGCTCGCTGCGTTTTGATGACAAACCGGATTATTCATATCTAAGACAATTATTCAGAAATCTCTTCCATAGACAAGGCTTCTCCTATGACTATGTATTTGATTGGAACATGCTCAAATTTGTAAGTATTTAGTTGTCAAAAATTGGGAATGCCAAAAAAGGAGTTGGACTGTTTTTGATTCATTGTAATGTATCATAGGACTGTTACTCCAAAGCCTAAATTAATTCTTATGGTGAAATTCACTTGATGATGAATTTAATGAAATATAAAGCAGCATTGTGATGTCTGTGTTTCCCATACAGCTTTTGGGCCTGCTCAGAATCTTTTAGACCTTACAATTTTTCACAGGAACCATGTGTTAAATGTAGAGGTAGTCTTCAACCATTTATTTAGTGACCAAAGTTACAATGGCACTAAAAAAGGTAATTTATGGCTGGGCCTTGCATTTAGGATTGTTACAGCACCCCCATGGTGCTGTGATCAGAATTTGGGCACTTGGCAACTGGCATGTATTTATGACAGTTGCATCATCCTGGGATTATGTGATTACTCGCTTCTGACAAGGAAAATCAATGGGGGAAGCCAGATTCGCTTAACAACCACATGATTCACTTAACATCTGCAGTAATTTGCTTAACGATTGTGGCAAGAATGTTGTAAAATGGTGCAAAACTCATTTAATAAACGCCTTGCTTAACAATAGAAATTTTGAGGTCAATTTTAGTAGGTTGAAGACTACCTGTATAGCCTTTATAACTAGGCTTGGCTCCTTCTTATTCCACTCAGTTTGTTTTCAGTTATATCAACAATAGCAATATCATGTTCAATTCTTCTGGAAATCTTCCAGTTTCAGATCTTTTGTGCTTTTAGCACATGAAGCCTTTCTTGTTTACAGTCTTTCTCCTCCAAAACAAGTACTTTTTACTTCAAAGACCCCTTTCCACAAATACCAGATTTATAGTAGTGGAACATCTTTTTTCAGATGGACAGAGCCTTTGCCTTTTGTACTTTGCAAAAGATCATGTAATAGGTTCTTTACTATATATGAATACTCATAATCATTTGTCCCATTTGTGAGCCATATGCTGGGAACAATGTAGGACAGATGATGCTACGATAGTTTCTTTATTTCCATCTTTCTCTAGAATTTGTACAATGCCTCAGAAGTTGTCTGATACTTTTCTTGCCCCTTTTGAATCCATCTGAGTTCCCTAGAAGATCCTGCTGCTATTAGGAAATAACAAATGGCCAAATCTTCTGTGGTTTATATTCCTATAATTAACACCAATAAGGATCATCATTCACTGTACTCATAGATTTTCCCAAGATGAAAATTTGATTCAAAGTGGAAATTTGCATTAGATCTCAATCAAGATTCCCCTCTCCACCATCCTTCCTTCTTCCAAATAATCAAGCTAGGGCCTTTCTGCTTTCATTCTGCCTGAATAGATTTTAAAGTGCAAAACTCAGTCTTCGCCCACCACCCATTATACTGCTCTCTATATATGATCAGTGCATTAATATCTGGTAATATTGATTGATAATTAAATTTAATGAAAGATTTTACTTGTAATATTTTTTGTCGTTTCTGTAGTATTCACTATTATTGCTCCATTTTCTGGTTTCCTTTAAGCAATCTTTTATAATATTATTAACTGCTTCCAGTTAATATATCTTTCTATGACTTTTTTTTTTTTAAAAAAAAAGGGAATTAAGAAGTAAAATTGTTGCTGTTATATTCTCTATTGGCTATTATGAATCCTTCATTTGAAATGTATTGTCTAACCCTTTTTACCTGAAAGTCATATGTTTCACTTCTATGTTGAGTATTTGTTTGCAAAGTTGACTTACTATCATTGATCAAAAGTCCCAGCAATGTAATGATATCAGATCAATTCAGGTTCCCTACAAAATATTTGCCCATAATGCAGGATCATAAGATCAGATTTCTGTTCCTTTTATCTCAAGTGCCTTTAGCTCTTGAAAGTATCATTGAAAACTCAGCTAAGAGAGAAATTGAAAGTTCCAGTTCTCTGAAGTTTTGGGATGACTTGATACATCTTTCATTTATTAATCATTAAAGGTCACCATCCCAATTAAATTGTTTTTAGATTTTTATCCCATTGGTTTTTTTTTCCATATACAGCACAAGGTGCCAAATCAATACTCCTTCCTTCTCCTGTTTTCCCCATAACAATAACGCCGTGAGATTGGTTGGATAATTAGCCCAACATCACCTAGCCAATTTTCATGCCAAAGGCGGCACTAGAATTCAGTCTTCTGGTTTCTAGCTAGTGCTTTAACCACTAGGCCAATCTGGCTTGCTAGTTCCTGCTCTATTGCAGAACTAGAGAAATAAGGCTGATAAAATAACTTGCCCAGAGCCAGTTATTAAATCAGCATTTGATTTGAACCAGTTCTGGCAAAATATTATCTATGACTTGCTGAATAATGTAAATAAGAACAGCCAAATGGACTTTACCTTGAAACTACTCATCTAAACAAATGTATGCTGTTTTTAACAGCATAATCAGAAATGTATTCTAAATCAGGTGTCTCCAAACTTGGCAACTATAAGACTTGTGGACTTCAATTCCCAGAATTCCCCAGCCAGCATGAGGAATTCTGGGAATTGAAGTCCACAAGATTTAAAGTTGTCAAGTTTGGACAATCCATTTATAATTACTGCTATGGCTGCTCTGCATTATCTCCAACTACTAGTCATGGTAATTGTTTTTTGTTGAAGGGTGCAAGCCGAGCAGTAGAAGATGCTGAGCGTGAAAGAAGAGAGAGAGAAGAAAGAATGAGACATACACGCAATCCAGCTGTTCGTGGATTACCTTCCACTGCCTCTGGGAGGCTAAGAGGGACACAAGATGTAGCTCCACCAACTCCTCTTACTCCAACTTCACATACAGGTAAGCTGAAGAAGTCTTAAATAGTAAGTGCTTTATACTAGTTCTTTTTTCAAAATTGGAAAAATTCATTTTCAGAAAGCTGTTTTGAAGAAAAGAAATGGGAAAATTGATAGTTATAAGAAAAAGCAATGTCTAGGTTTGTTTTCTGTTACTTCTTCCAAGAAAGGGATCATTCTACCTTTCTTCTTTTTCTCCCTCCATATTTTTCTCTGCAGTTATGTGAGATAACTTTGGCTGAGAGACTCTGAATTGTTGCAAACTAGCTCAGTGAACATTCTAACTGATCAGGGATTTGCAGCAAAGCCTTCTCAACTCTAGCCTAACTATACTACAATGTGACATTTATACCTAGCATAGCAAAATTTTGAGGCACTCTTGAACCAAACCACTATTATTTTCATTGAACAAACTGTTTTTCTCCTCCTCCTCCTGCTTCTAGAACAATGTCTAGGTTGACTAATGCCCTTAGCCAACATTCAAGACATAAGTTTTCATGGCATTTTAAAACTGGGTCACCTACATTTAAATTAAATGTTGTTTAAATTAAATGCTGGTACTTAATGCTATTGTTCCAGCCTTATATTACAATAAATAGTACCATCAGGAAGACTTCCCCCATTCTAATGTTCTTTGAGGGGAAGTTGTATGCTTGTATTTCGAAAGGAGACACTTGTGTTGTGTCATCTTTATCTCTCTGTTTCTGTGATGAATATTAGCAGAAAATCTTAGTATTCAGGTTGTAGGTTCTTCAAGGCATTTCACTTAGGAGCAGTACCCAGCTAGGCCACACAGAACAAAGCAATAACAGCAGATCAGAGTTTTGAGGGATTGCTTGATGGCAAGGCTGCCTGAGGTCTTCTGTGCGTGCATGCTTCCAGGACTTTTAGACAGAGCTGCAAAGCAGCACTTCTAAGCTTTCAAGAAGCTGCTTCCAAAAGTAACACAGTCTTATTGAAAAAACTGCACAATACTGATTGCTTAATTATTGGATTAATACCCCACATTAATCCAGTCTTGGCAATTGACAGTGAGTATAGCAAAATGATCATTTAAACATCTACATAGATCATCACTATAAATGATAATAAATTCCGAAGAATGAAATAATAAAAATGGTGCAGCAAATTAAGTCAGCAAAACCATGAAAATCCCAGAATAATTCAATTTTTAATAGCTTCCTAAAGGCCATGGTGTGAGAGGAAGGGGTGGGAGAGAGTGTCAGGATCTCCAATAGAAGCCCATCTCCAATAGAAGCCCATTCCAAAGCTGTATAGATAGTCCTTGGGTTACAATGGCAGTTGGGATTGGTATTTCTATGGCTAAACAATGCAGTTGTAAAGCACAAAGTAATATGACTGCATAGTTTAGCAAATTCCAGGAGTCCCGGTTGCTGTCATAATCTAATCTCAAGGCCATGCAGGATGTTAAGTGAAGACTTCCCATGACCACAACATGGGAAGAGGCAGGAGTTCCAGGCAGGCAGATCAGTGGGTGAGAGCTACAGGCAGGGAGAGATGGAGTGCTACAATCAGGCACGAGGGAGCGCAGGGAGATGGAACTCCTCGGCAATGACAGACTTCAGCAATCTGAGCCGACTTCCACTGTTTCCAGGCCTCTATTTCAGGTCCAGCACTGGCCTGAGTGCCACTTCAAGCACCATGCTGCATTAAGCCCCAGCAGCCCCAACTGGCTTCAAGCCCCAGCTTTGCAAAAAGCTTCAGTAACACCAGTAGCCTCAAACCTCAATTCTCATATCCTGGAGTTGTGGAACCAACAGCTGTAGGAATGTTAGCATCATCTCCTTTTTGGTTTATGCAATGGATCAGTGGCAAAAAGGCTGTGCAGAATGATAAAGTTCGGAATGTCCTATTGGGATGTTTCATGTTGAGTGTATCTCAACTAAATACAATGCAAAATGCAGTATGTTCCACTATAAAATCTTTCTTGAGCTAGGAATCCTCTTATGTTTGGCTATTGACTTAAAGCTGCGTATGCATTGTATTTGTCCTTGCCCACTAGATCAGGCATCCAAAGCAGTATGATGTGTAGCAGTCTTGAAAAGTCAGCAGTTGAACAATGCTGTGCATAATGCTTTGCATATTCTTGTCTTGGTAAACCTGCCTGAAGAAAAAGCATAACGCACGTGAATCCCACAAGTATTTAAAAACAGCAGTTTTTGCTAGGGAAATTTTTAAACAAGATTGAACTTGACTAATATACCCCTCCTCCCACTTTATTCTGCAACTCCCCATGACTTAGCAATTTTAAATAAAAAACAAGGCAATCTCTTGACATCTCAGAAAGAACTTGGCACAAAATGCCCATTTTGCAATGATCTCGGGATAGATGATTGAATACAGTGTTTTGTTCCAAGTTTATAATGCTCAAAATGGCTATTTCGAGCCTGTAATACTTTGAACACTTACTGTAGTCTGGTATTTTATTTCAGAGGGAGATTACATCATACTTTAAAATACAAAACACAGTAAATACTTAAGTGATAGGATTGTATTCGATGGATTATGGATTATATAAGCTAAGCAATAGATTCCATAGCTCTCTAGTTAAAAACATTCAATTAATATTTAACATTCTTCTAAAGACAACCCAATAAGGAAACATGGACTTGACCGAGAATTCTAAAGTTGTGACTAGAACTTACTGTAGAAGACACCTAGAGAACAGCATTTCAAATTTTTATTTTCAAGTTTATGCATCAGTCCTTTAGCTAACCTGACTCCAAGTCATTTAGGAATTTTCTCCGTCCTAATGCCTTTGAGATACACAGCCCTGCGTATAATAACTGCAGGCTAAAGCAGCTTTATCTTATCATCATAGCCAAGGAAGTTAACTAGTTTTCAAA
Organism: Bungarus multicinctus; assembly: GCA_023653725.1. Lineage (NCBI taxonomy): Eukaryota > Metazoa > Chordata > Lepidosauria > Squamata > Elapidae > Bungarus > Bungarus multicinctus. Next base: position 121,308,765 of record CM042834.1, read on the forward strand.
AGAAGTTAAGCTACTCTGGATCCTCCTTCTCGTTTTACACGCATTCTTTGGTTAGTTGCACAATTCCATTCCAATAACCAGGTTGTTAAGCAAAATGGTCACTAAGACAATATGTGACTGAGACAGAAGAAGAGACTTCAAAAATCACTGGTTGCTGTGCTCTTATTCAGAGGTCTCTTGTACACCTACACCAATGTTATTCTCACTCTGACACATGTTGTGAGATGCACAAAATTGTGTTGTAAATGCATGCATTGAAATTGTCCCCTTTGGTTATTAATTCGAGCTTACCACCTTCATTCTACTTAATAACAATATTTCCCTATTTACAACATATCAGGTATACACATATTTTGCATCAGATTCCGCATAACATTTTTTCAATCACCTTACTTATCATCTATTCATTACAAATGTATTAATCTAATCAATTAGTTATAGCAACTGATACTAATCTTTCCATAATCTCATATTTTTACATATCGCTAATCATCAGTTAATATATAATTCTTGTTATAAATTCCCATTTCCATATTTATTTCATTAAATTCCATATCTAATGTAGCAATAATCCTTTAATAAAAAAGAAAGAAAAAAGAAAAAACAATATCAGTTACAATCTTGTCTATTTTCAATACTTATTCTTATATATCACAACACATTTTCTTGCGGGCTCTCCTTCCCTATTCTTATTTACCCATTATCTCTCACTCTCATAACAATGTAATTTCTTTTCATTCTTGTTTGCTTCCTGTTTCTCTTTATTTTCTGGTCCTTTCTCTTGATTCCCTTTTTTCCTATTATAATTCCCCTCCATTTCTCATTCCAGTTATTTATTTTATCTCCCTTCCTCTCTCGGTCTTTCTTTTGTACTTCCTTTTTCTGCTTTTTCCCTTTTCTTTTTTTCATTTTCCGAACCATTCCCTCTTTTATTTTCACATCACACCACAAGTTTTTAATTTTAATTCCTTTTTCCCCCTGCTTAAATGATTGTTGCTCCACTTGAATTTCAAGGCTGGTTTCCTCTTTATTTAACTCCTCATTTTCTTTGTTCTTCTGCAAGCTGAGTCGCCATTTCTAATTTCTGTAATATATTGCTGCACATTTCCAGTCTCATTTTCATCATTTCCTTCATGTCTTGTAAATCCAATCTTATTTCAGCAAATAATTCCCCCATTATGTCTGCTCCTTTTTTCCTTTTTTGTTTTTTCCCTCTTCCTTAATATGTATATCCAGTCCACAAATCCAGTATGTTATTTCAACCAACGTCTTTTATATTTATTTTTATCTATAAGTCTTTATTTCTAGGTCTTCTGGTAGGTCCTTTTCCAGCTGTTTCCCGAAGTCACCGGGTGGTTCTAAGACAATCTTTTCAAGTATCTTTCCCCTTATAGTATTTTGGTATTACTTTTCAGGGTTTTTATTCTGTTATGATGGAGTTTCTGTTACTTTCTTTTAAATTCCAAAGTCCAATTTATTAGAAAGACCAAGCACTTTTCAAAGAGTCACTGAAATTTTTCCTGTACCATCAGGTGGCGTCTTGGTTCTTTTTCCACAATTCACTTTTTCTTTTACTTTGCTTTCTTTTTTTAATTATAAAACTTTTATTAAATTTGCTAATTTCAGTTATTAGATATTATTTCTTTTCAACACATTCAATTCCAGCATTTATTTATGCCTATTTAGTGCCAAAAGTCCAATGATTATCCAATTTAATTTCCAAGCCTTTTGTGGTCAAATATTTTCCTCTGAATTTTCTCCTCCAAGTTAAATTGTTACAATAGTTCAAGCCAATTTTATAAGTTGACATTTCCTTCTCACTCTCTCTGGTCGCCGCCTCTGCACACTTCCCTCCAAATAGTCCTTTTATTCTTAATACCAGGGTACCTTAAAGTCCATGAATTTTGCCTGGTTCACACTCCGCTTGCTGCTTCTCCGCTCCAACACAGTCTTAGTTTCCCGGACTGCTCCTCGTCTTCGTGGTGGCCATTTTAGACCACTACTGCAACTTGCCTTTAGAAGGGGTTTTTCCTGTCAGGGAGGGGAGTTGCAACTCCCTTCAACCCTTCAAGCGATTCCCCCTTTCTTCACCACCTCTCCAGTGTGGTTCTGGTCTCGGTCAGGACCCTCCAACAATTGAGCTCGAAGCTAAATCATGCATGATCGCGGATTTCGCTCCGATACCGATGATGGGCAACCGGAAGTCCTTCCACAAGAACTTCTATAGAACTCTGGAATAATTTATAGCCAATTTTTTCTATGTAAAAAAAATCTGATAGTGATAGCTTCTTTTTTTTTTGGTTTGGTCAGCAAATACATCTCCTCGGCCAGTTTCTGGAATGGAGCGAGAACGGAAAGTGAGTATGCGATTGCATCGTGGGGCCCCTGTGAATATCTCCTCATCTGATTTAACAGGTCGACAAGATACCTCACGCATGTCAACCTCACAGGTACAAAACTTTTTATTTCATGGGAAAAGAGATAAAGGGGTATAGTGTTGTTTGGCATTCATTTTCAATTTAGAAATGTTCTGAATTGAAAGGCTCATCTTACAGCTGTTATGTTTTAAACATGTTGATCTCTTAATCAGAATCAGCTGATGAATAGCTATTTGTGAAGGCCTCTGATCTTGAGGCTTTAATGTGAAAGAGCGGGACTAATAGCTGTGGAAATCTATAGCTGGGTACTTGGGTGCCTCCTTTGCTTAATCCCTTTTTGGGCCTTTGTGTATTCACAGGGTACAGATTTTTAACAGCCATGGACATTTCAGTGACTTTTGCTATATATACTCTGTGAATCGTCAACTCACATAAAGATCATGTTTTTTCTTAACCACTGCAGATCTTGGAAACCTTGTGCAAATGAATGAATATTAGTATTTGTTAAATTTGATGAAGAAGAATCAATAAACATTCTTCCTTTAACATAGATCAGATACAATTTGTCCAGTATTAGAGATGGACAATTAACAGTGGTAGCCAGTCATTTAGCATTTTGTTTAATAGTGCTTAGTCACACACACACACACACACACACACACACACACACACTGACAAAACAGCAATATGAAACCCAGCAACCAACAGCTCTGAGATCTTGACATAATTTGTGGTTGTATTACCAAATAAATGGCCACTGAATGGGAAATAGCTACCAGCTTTTGTCTGGTATAATCATTGTCTGTAATAACATCTATTGTATAAGGAATTTTTTTGAAGAATATTAAAGGTCTGAAAAAAGCTGATTAATAAGAGATGGAAATAGAAAAGAGTTTCTGCTGCTTTCTTTGTATACTACGGTAGTAGTTTGTTAGGTATTGTTCACACATCTCTGATTTTTTTTTCTTAGCACTTTGAAGAATCCTTTTTAATTTGAGAAGCAGCAGTGTTTTCTTAGATTATCTGTGGGCATGTATTATTATTCGAAATAACTAGCTAAATTAGAGTAATAGTGAAATCTGAATATGTCTGCAGTAGTCAAGCACCTTGACTTTGGGACTGTTAATAAGGACTTGAATTTTTCCCAAAAAGCATGTTTTGAAATATATGTCAGACATTCAAAGTACATCTGCATCAGGTTTCAACACGTGTCACTGGCTATAAATTTAAAGATTTTCAATGTATAAAGGCTAGCATAGAAGAATATGCATTTTCTGCATTTTACAAAAGAATAATGTTAATATTATCTGCTTTTTATGTATTTTTAAACAAAAGACAAACACATATCAAGCTGTTGAATTATATTAGTTGTAATTTTTTTTTTGTTTTACTATGTGGTATGTAATTACATCAGATTGGAAGTTCATATACAGCAGGCTACAAAACTGGATTTTGACTTGTAGATTGTTCAATGAAACATTGGTCTTGGGATCCTATATCTGCATTCAAGTGTCGTTTTAAAAAGCTGGGAATTTAGAAACAATAAGTTTGAATTAGATGCTAATAGGAGAACTTATTAAAATATTTGGAAAGTTAGAAAACAAGTACCTTTCAGAGCCTTGATAAATTGAACTGTAATTTTGTCAACTGAAGTGGTCAAGTAGCAGAAGTTTTTACAGGTGAATAGGATGGCAATGTAGATGTTTTAACTATAAAAAATGATGTTAGCATCAGAGTCAATAAAGAGGCTCAAAGATTCCTCTTTTACAGAAGTGGAAAACTCACCCAAACATGAATTATGGGTGAATATAAAAGTAAACGCATTAGTGATTACAAATAATCTGCCACACCCTGACTGCAAAAATTCAGAAGACCATTAGATACCAGCAAAGAATCATAGTTTACTTTCTGCCCTCCAGTAACAATTTGTATTTTTCATTTTGGGTATGAGAAGCTCTACTGACAGACACTATTGCTTGCAGTTAGAAAAGGAGGTGCTTATTAGGAATCCAGACAGAATTACATTTAATAAATTTTCATAGCATTGCTCATTAAGACCCAATTAATAAAACCTTAATGGTTGATAGCAAGCTTTTATAGATGAAAGATATGCAATCTGAATTTATGCCAAAAGGATATTTGAAACAGAACAATCACTAAAGCAATACTAAAAAGATCTCTGATCAGATAATAACATTTAAACGAATATATAACTAAAAGTTTCAGCTCCACAGAAATATAGCTTTTATTACCTAATGCAAGCTTTTGCACTCATGAACTTAAATAGCATGATTACTTTCTGCAGGTCCAAAGCCTTTCACATATCAATAAAGAATTATAACTACTTCCATATTATTTTTCTTAAAATCTATACTTTTCTATATTTAAGCAGATGGTGGTCTGAATATATTTCTGAAATACTTGTTTCTATTATTTTTGGTGAGCAACTATTTCAGAAAATACTTCATTATGCATTACTCAAAGTTGTAATAAATAAAATAGTGCTTTCCTTGTCTCTTTATAAGGGCATATAAGGGCATTTCCTTACCTGCTGACAAATATATTTATCTCTAGGGCTTGAGTAAATATATCCTATGGGAGATTTGCTAATTTTGAAAAATGAAACCTTGTGAGGTTTTGAGACTCTTTCTTTTATCCTTTCATCTGAAAAGCCAAGCTCCTGCAGACCTCGAAGGAAGAGGAAGAAAGTGCGCATTTTAACCTCTTAAGTTACCGGAAATAAAGCACTTTTGGACTCTTGAGATGTAATTATTTGCTTTCCTTTACATCAAAATCACTGAAGTCCAGCAAGCTATATTATATAAACATATGTAAATTGGTTGTGATACTGAATTTAGAAGGCATTAGATTTCAAGCCCACCTTGCCTTATCCCAGTATTTCTTGGTTATACAGTTAACGTTTGCCTTGCACACTTGAGAGGCAACAGTAGCCAATTATTTGTAAATTATTGTTGATTTTATTAATGACTATAATCTGATATGGAACACAAAAACTGCCAATGATTGCATATCATGAATGGTTTAAAGAAGCTGTGAACGATTTGGTTCAGATTTCCAAAGGTTTTGAAATTTACATTTTATGCAGATAAAGGGATAATTTTCAGCTGGAACCCTTAGGTAGTAATAGTCGAATTCCATAGAACAATATTCTTTATATTCATATTCTTCATACCTGCAAAGACTAAATTCTCCATCTATAGTTTTGTGTGTTGTTTTTCTAATTAAAAAGACTTCCCCCTCTTCAATATCCTATATAATAATGCAAGTAGCACAAATCTATTATGTAGACAACTTTTTAAAGTGGTTTTTTAATTCATTAAAAGAAAAATAATTAGTTTAGAGTACATTTATCAATGGGCATGATAATTTAAATCATTTTAAATTCCTTTAGGCCGTGAATAATGTGATATCTTTTATTTTCATCCAATTGTGTTTAGAATTCTAAGATAGTGCCTCTTTTGGATTAGAGGCTTAATGTTTCTTAAGAGATCAAACCTTATGTAACTCCATTGCTGTTCTTGCCTCTTCTTTTACTAGTCCCCAAAAATACCAAGTATTTCAGAAGTAAATTACGATCCAATTATGCAGATCTGGGTTACAAAAATCTAGATAACCATTATGTGGAAGCAGAAATATGCTACTATCTAATAATCTTGGATTTTTGCAGCCCAAATCCAATAAGTCTACATGTACTAAAATCAATTATATCTCTTGATTTTTATTAGGCAACATTGATTTTCTCTAAATTTCATACACAATGGCATTCAAATGCAGTTGAAATTCATTGCTGAGATCACTGTGAAAGGTTCTATATATTTTTTTCGTAGTGAAAAGCAATTAGAGTAGGTTTTATAATAAATGTTCTGAAAAGTTTCTTTTTTGAACATTCTTGCAAAATTAGAATTGTCATCTTATGAAGGAACTAAGTGTCCTAGGGTCACTTCCTAAGAGCTATGTGACATCATTGGTTGGAAGGCCCCCCTCCTTCCTGTTTCTTGTCTAGTAGGATGCACAGGACAAAGAGACAACAAGGAAGAAGTCTTGTAAACTAGATAGAGAGGTTTTCCCTTTCTAATGCTAAACTGATCTAGCACAATATGCACAAGCTTTCACATTAATCGATCCATATAGTCTTCCATTCTGAATGGCTAGCAAGTACTTCTCTTAAGAATTAAGTAATTGCAGTTCGACATCTGATCCTTGACAAGTATTTATTTCATACAAGCCAAGTTTAAATTGTAGTTATGGTTTTAAAATATTGGTTTATAATTTTAAAACGTTATAAGATCCAGAATAAAATAATCTTCTATCTAAGCCAGAGGTCTTCAAACTTGACAGGTTTAAGATTTGTGGACTTACTCCCAGAATTCCTCCCCCAGTCATGTTAGCTCAGAAATTCTGGGAGTTGAAGTCCACAACTCTTAAACTTGCCAAGTTTGAAGACCCTTGATCTAGGCTTTCAGAATTAAGAGGAATACTTACCTTATCTATAAGCTAGCTAACTAAGCTCTTGTAATTTGCTATTTGATCTTTTGCATCCTGCCAGCCCATCATTCCTTGTGCCTGGTTTTGCTATAGAGAAGCAAAATTACTATCAGGGTTGACTCCTTCAAACAGGGGAACTAGACTGTCAGGGTCAAGTAGAGCTGCAAACCTTGCAGGGAGGGGGATCAAATTTTAAAAATGGAAATCTTTCTGTGTGGTGGGGTCACCAATTGCATTGTTCACCTAAAATACTAGATGGAGGCAGTAATCTAGGTTGTCACAAAAGGTACTTCCCATGCTTCAGTGTTGTCTTTTCTGGTAGGGTACCTGTAGCATAAGAGTTATGCTATAATAGTAAGGGAAGATTAGAACAGAGATCCCTGCCCGGCGCTGGGGTTGGGAGGGGGGGAGGGAAGCAAAGCAGCCTCCTATTTGCACAAGTTGAACTGCAAAACCAGCCATCACTTGCACAAGCCGAGCTATGTTCATGCGTGCCAGCAAGCCACTCACACAGCCTGGTTCCAAACGGGCCACAGACCATGGGTTGGGAACCCCTGGATTAGAATTAAGGCTAGTTACAGGCAGAGGACCAGGAACAGTCTGGTTAAAACGGAATACTTCAAATCTATGGATTCTCTTTCTACACTATGTTAGCAAAATGAAAGTTTTCGTTCAAAAACAACTGTAAATATTTGGCCAAATAATTCTAAAGCAGACCTTTTTATCAGATTTATCAGATTTCACTCTTAGATCATGATCCTTGCTAAAGATAAAATACAGTCTATGCGCTGTATGTCAACTCATAAAATATTTCTATGGTCTTTTTAGGGTTGCCAACAGAAAGGGAATATATATATTGTGTGTGGTCATTGCCCATCCCTTTGCATGGAAATCACTTTCTTCTGAATGTTAAGGATTCAGCACTATTAAATTATGTCAATTCTTAGCACCCTGATTGATAATTCTGTCAGCATTAAATCCCAGTTCTGACTCCCTATAGTCAACATTAACTATTTCCTTGGTGACCACTCTAGCAGGTACACCAGGGGATGGGGTGTGAGTGGAGCCTGCTGGGAGCTGAGAATTTGAAGTTGCTGCAAAGAAAGAAGTGCAGGAAGAAGAGCAAATGAGGCAAAAAGCAGAAGATGGTGAAGAAAGAAGAGCTAACACTGAGCAGAGACATGGATTAAAAGGGACATTTTCCATCTAAATGTTTGGATGTTCTTGTGAAGTATGAAATAAAACGGCTAAAACTTTTAGGTTCTGCAACTTGGCCAGATTTTCATTTTGGCCTCTGATGAAACATGCATGCAGTATAAATAGCAATTGATTGTCAGCCAGATGAAAGTGGTTCTACACCTACACGGTGGCATGTAAGAGATAAACAAAGATTTTATGAGTATTGTAGTCCAGCCAGAGTCCTTTATTTGTAGCAGCGTAATCTAGCTTGTAGTGGATAGAAACAAGAGTCAGGGTGGAGACAAACAGCATTCAAGTTTCTTACTCTTGTTGAAATCATACTGATGGATAACATTCAAATAGATCAGATACCAGGACAGCTGAAGGAGCCATTTCTAAAAGAGCAGAGTTTTGCCGGAGATAATTGCAATGTTTTGAAGTATATGTAAACAAAGCCTTGAAAATACAGTACACACCTGTTTGGTCCTCATGGGAAAACAGCTGTCAGGACTTATTCAACTTCCACAAACATCTAGTAATGTGTGACAAAATTACAGGCAAGGCTTCTCAATGCTGAGGACTTGGGTTATGGGTTTTTATAAGGAGGAGAAGTATTAATCATGTGAGTCTGAAGAAGCCTGAACACATATTTATTACCTTGTTGAGAAATGGATTAGTTGGCTGGATAATTTAAGTTTTAGTCTTAAAATACCTAAGGTTGCAAAATACTGATAATTGTTGGCAAGAATGGTTGTACAGGAACCACAGGCACCAGCATTGTCATGGCATGAGACTCATCTTGGTAAACAGCTTTATTCTGATCTCTTCCTCAAGGTGGAAGCACCACATGCTAACTTATAGGTTCCATATACTCATTGTTTTTCTTAAATACTTTCAACCTTTTAGTTGAGTATTTACAGAGTTACATACTTGAAAGTCTCCAACAAGCAGTTCACTTTAAACTTTTTTTCTATGAAAGTTGACCTATATTTAGCCAATGTGTCTTTGATGTCCTTTATTATGATTCCTTTTCGTGATAATTTCAGATCTATAGCTTTTTCTTAGTTATAAGGTTCAAGCATTGGTTCTCTAAGAATTTTTTTTTGTCAGCATAACAGAACATAGGAACTAACTGGAAAAAATGCAATTGCTGGTAGATGGATATTCTTGTTGTCTTTTGTAGTGCCGTTTCTAGCTGGTAGGAAATACTAGTTTTTTTCAGTTTAGTCACCATCTATAAGCTGAGGATATGGTAATTTTTTTTCCAGTAAAAAAAGCTTACGCTTGTCTTTTTGTTTCTTGATGGGCTGAACACCATAGCAGATATATCTATATAATTTGAACGTAGCATTTCCTGCTTTATAGGTGATGTTTTATATTCTTAAACATTCATGTATAGCAGTAGAAAAGTTGGGTCTTTTTATGAGAAGAGAATTATTTTATTTAAGCTTCCACTGCCATTAGGAAGAAGCGTTGGTTTGTGTGTACACAAAGAAGTACTGAGAGAAAATGTAACTCCCATTCCTAGAAATGTGATTAATCTTTTGCAGTAAGTTTATAAGTTTATTTAGGTTTTGTCTCTTGTGCTGCCTTGGCCAGTTGAGAGCAATAAATGGACTTCTGTTCTAGTAAACATATTCATCTGAAAGCCTCTGTTTGTATCTGTGGTTACTAGTCTGAAGGCTCTAGAGCCAGGTTGTCTAACCTAGGCAACTATAAGACTTGTGGACTACAACTTCCAGAATTCCCCAGCCAGTTATGATGCCTCAGGAATTCTGGAAGTTAAAGTCCACAAGTCTTAAAGCTGCCAAGTTTGGAGACCCCTGCTCAAGATTGAACTTGTACCTAATTGAGTACTAATCAGAGATGCAGATTTCCTTGATTTACTCAGGGGTTAAATTTGTCGCTGTAATAAAGGAAAATGTTTTTTTGAATCAATGGCCAGCACAGACAATAAATCATTAACCTGATGGTCCTTTTGAGCTAGGAGTCATTCCAGCATAAATGCATTTCCAAAATCCTGTTGATTGTTCCTGCTGCTCAGAGCAGTCATTCTTTACACATCACTTCTCCAAACACACTCTCAAAGCAACCTCTCTCGTTATCCATTTGGTGACAGCTGTGAAGGCCAATGTCTCTGAGGCTTCTGAAAGGAGCACTGCTCCAAATGAAGAACAGCTCCACTTAGAATCTTAGTTTGAAGGTAATTTTTGGGCAGTGGAATTGTTTCAAATGGCTGTCTTTTCCCCCCACCTCAGAATAGCATTCCTTTCGAACACCATGGCAAGTAGCTGCTCGTCTCCTCGTTGGAAAGCAGCACTGGGTGAGTCCCTTCTCGCTAGACTCCAGCTTGGTGGATGGGTTTGGATGAACTCCTTTGGGGCATTCAAAGGGTGGCTTTTCATTTTAATTCTGCACTTTTTTTGTTTCCCTCTGCCTTGCAGACAACGTAGCATTAGATGTGCTTTTCCCAAATGCTTGTAACGTGTCACTAGTTCACATTTTTCTCAAAGCTTTAGGTACTTCACTAGAATGGTTCAATTAGAATATCTGTTAAGTGAGACCAATATTACTAGTAAAGTGAAAGATAATCTAGAATTTGGGGTAACCCCATAGGGCTCACTCCTGTTGCTACATTGCTTAGCAGTGAATCTGCTTTTTAGCAAATGTGCAAACTGAGTAGCCCATTTGGAAAAGCAAGACACCTTGAAGAGAGCATCAAGATATTACTACACATTTGCTGTGCATGTTTTTAATAAGTTGGCTGCCCAACTTAGTGACTGCTGGTAGTAGTGTTAGACTATATTCATTTAAATTAAAATATTCCAATATATAGGAATATCTGGGGGAGTTTTTAAAAAAAATCAAGATGGCAGATGTTGCCATAGAGTTGAAGCCCTGCCTCCTTTTTAATGTGCATCACATGGACATAAAAGGGAACAGGGCTTTAGTTATTGTGAAAACTAAAACTGGGAACATCTTTACTGCCTCATTTAAGCAGAATTATCTTGTAGGATAAACAAAAGTTTAATGTGGCCTCTTTATTTTTCTCCCTTTCCCACAAGCAGCCAAGATTAAAAAAACATTTTCAAAATTGATAAGTAGCTGGAAACTGCCTCTGGACTTGTTACAGCAGACACTTAAATGCTTGTATTGGTGTAGTGAATGAATGAATCTATGATAGTGAAAGCTTATCCTTTGATCTGTCCTTTTGCCTTGATAGTAGGTAGTTTTCCACAAAGCAAAATGGAGTGTGTATGGGCAATATGTAGCATGCTGCCATTTTTAAATATTTCCAAAACCGTTTCTTTTGCTCTTTTACCCACCCTGAGATGCTTAGATTTTGCTAATGGCTGTGCTCTCTTTCCTGACCATTCTTTCATTTTATTGTTTGGGTTATGCTTTGCCTCTGTGTCCAAAGGACATTTGATAAAGCTTCATAATATGCTAATTTCTATTAATGTTAAATCACTCTTGTTCCTCTTCTCCTTTTCTATACTTGACTCCCAGAGCCTTTTACTTTATTAACAATATTTGCAAGTTATTATCCACTTGGATCTGATCAACTGGATAATCTAACTGTTGAGAATTTTGACTGTGTGAAAGGATTCTCTTCCAAACTAACCTTGGTTGTAAGATAAATAAGTGCTTGCTTGCATTTTCCTGCGAAGAAAATGTTTCTCCCCAGTTTGGCAAGAAAAAAGTTGAAATGAGGATAAGAAAGATGTAAAGATGAGCAGCAAGGCTTGGTAGTAGCCAAACTCTTTACAAATTATATTTTATTGCCTGTTTTTATGTACAATTTATGTTAGAATACCTCAAATCTTTAGAGAGACAAATTGAAGGATCCAGTCCATTATCAAGTTCCTGATTTATTTTTTTAAAAACTCCTGTTGCACAACAAGACATTAATGTGGTGGCAATTTGACAGTATTTCTGCAAACTGCATTCAAGGATGGTCTTAATTTGAAACAACAAAATGAAGTTATTTGTCATTTAAAATGTGTATGAATCTAAACTAGCATATAAATTGGCTGTTGGAAAATTGGTGCAAGGACTTGGACTTGGTAAGGATGGGTACCTGGAAACACCTTTCTTCCTGTTCTCAATCATATACAAGCTGCTCTAGAGATTGGCAGTGTTTCGGTAATCTTTTATTGTATAATCCTAAACGGGGATATTTGCTTGCCACTCATAGCCTATACTTTTTTAAAATAATGTTTCTTCTTGCACATCTTAATCCTGCTAGGGAAGCAAAGCTTGATTTGTCTACACAAAGCAAACCCATTGCTTTCATCCTGATCTGGAAAAAATGGAGGATTTTTCAGTAATTTCATAGATTATATTTATACTTATTTATTAAATTTATATTCTACTGATCTAATCTAGAGGTGGCTCTAAGACGTTTTCAAATAGACTTGGTAGCAGATTGCCTATATTTTGAATATATTTAGAATAAAATGTAACCTTGTTACAAAAGAAGGCAATACTGATAATATTAATAATTTCCACTAGGAATATTGTAAGCCTTCACGGTTCCCCTCCCCCCCCCCTCCCCCCCCCCAAAAAAAAAAATTAACGCTTTTTTCAAAGCATCTTGATTTAAGGTCTTCTTAATTTATTTCATTTCCAGCACCTCAATTGGAATTGAAATACTATCAAATTTCTGATTGCAGAGCTCACAGATTCACTTGACATTGCATTTTTGATGAGAACATTATTATAAATAATGCATATTTGTGTGTGTGTGTGTATGTGCACACCCATTTACAATGCATTTGTCATCTTGCTTTTTGCTTTGGGTTTCATTACTATTTTAAAAGCTCACCTGAGTTATCTAATCTGTTCTCTCTTTAACTAGCATGTGCTTTTTTCATCATTCTTCATATATTTCTCTCTAGTCACAAGAAGCCTATTTTTTACCATACCTTTAATACAGAAGGAACCTATCATTCTATCATTCCCTTCATGGGCATTACAGGTGGATGTATCATCGATTCAGTTGGCACATAGATCTCTTTACTGGCTTTTCACCCTTCTGAACTAGATCAGTTGTATACATAGAAAATGGTGTGTGGGTCCAGGTTTTATGCAGTCTCAGTAGGTGTGAGTTGATATTGATACCCTGTTCCTTGGCTTCAATAGATTCCTGCTCTGGCGACGACCAGCGTACTCCAATCTGCTGTGCATCGGTGAAATAATGTTGCCATTGAGGGGCAGATAATGCATGGCTGATCTCCTATGTTATCAATGGCTTTTACTAGCAAACTATCCCAAACTAGAGCAGAAGAAATATTCCAGTTGGAACTCTCCTTGCCACTGTCTAAAGATACTCACAGGAACATGGACAGAATCCAGCAGCTGCCACACTACAAGAGGCTTTAGCCCGAAACCTAATAACCTTCTATGAACTCTAGCAACAGGGCTAGAAAAGGAAGCGATGGTATACAGCATTGCCCGCCTGTTATTTAATAGCCATTTTAGTTGTCCCTCAGCAGGCGGCAGTCTTCACCCCCTTTTTATTGTTCTACTGTAATTATAACTCTTTTACTTGGTTTAAGAAAGTTTTGTATTCATTTTGCTAAGATTATTGGTTTAACTTCTCTATAAAAAAAAACAAAGTCTTGTCTCATTCAAACCCTGTGTGGAAATGTGAAAATTCTAAAGCTTGGTTTAAAACAAAACAAAAAAAATTCAAGACTTGAAACTTCTTGTAAGCTTAAGTGAGAAGGGAATGTCTAACTGAATTAGAGATGTTTCTTTTTATTTTACACATTTTACTTTTCTAAGGTCCAGTTCGACAGGACAAGGGGAATTCTCAAGGGTTTTTAATTTTTAGTTTTACTTACGGCTGTCTTGTTCTTCCAGGGTCGTTGGGTTCCTTTTTTTTAGAATTTAAACCTCCATGTACCACCCACAGTTTTGTTTTGTTTTTAAATGTTGATTTGTCTCTCATTTTGTTCAAGAAAGAGTGGGAGATCTTTTGGAAGAAAAAGCTGTACCGAGTAGAGGTGAAAATAACGCTTCATAGATTTTGAAGGATAAAAGAAATATATGCGAAAATAATCTTTCAGGAAGTTTTTAATGTTGAACGTAGAATGTATTGCCTTTATTCATAATAGAGGAGGGTTTGGAGAGGGGCAGGATACCTTGTTTCTGCTGGGTTGTTCCTACAGATGCCAATTAAGCACTGCCACTGCAGTGGGAGCAGTGTGGACGAGGGCGGGCCTCTTGAGGGCACAGAGGCAGCGAGTGCCGCCAGCCAGCTGCATTCCGCCAAGGCTCAGAGTTATAAGCAATCTGTTCCTTCTGCAAGAAGTCAAGAGAACATTCAAGCTTATTGAATTCTTTCATTCTTTATTAAAACATGCAAGCCTGGAACAGCTGGCCTTCAGCTGAAGATATATTTATATAGTGGCCAAAACACTTAGTGTGCCAGCTAATATACATGAAGAATCTTCGTTTTCATGAGCAATATATTTATCCCTTAGTAATCTGGGAAAGTAGAAGGCATGTGAGTCATACCAAATACCACTCAAAAGCACCATCAGTCCCACTTCGGGGATGAAAATGCAATATGTAGGTGTGTTGTTACTACTTTTTAATAAATGTGAGAATTCTTGCCTCCTTGGAAACTTGGTGACGAGTATAACTCCATAAGATTTTATTTTCCTGTTAATTTGCAAGCATTTTGTTTCAAAGCTTTTGTCGCGTCACCTTTTGTTTCTTCTTTTTTCACTTCTGTGGATTTTGAACAATGAACAATCTTGTTACTTTTCTTTCGCTACCTTAGAACTTTAATCTATTGCTTATTTGTATGTTTGAGGTCTGATTTGATGCAACCTATGATTGGGGGAGTGCAATGGGAACGTGTTTTAATGTTGGTCCATGGAAAATTTTGAATAATTGTATCACTGGTTGCTGTAGATGTTGGTTCTTTGGGCATGTGCACTTCCATTTGTACAGTTCTACACTTCAGTGTGCTTTTTGTAAATATTTGTTGTCAATGATGTAATGTTAGAGACTTTAAAAGGCAGCCTCTTCTTTCTATATATCTGGAACCGTCAATTGCTGTACTATACTTCAAAAGTTGACTGCAAACTTTTCAAATTGTTCTTGGTTGTGGGCAGTCTCTGCCCTTCCATTATACTTAAATCTCACCATCACCTGCTGAAAATATAGTTAGAATGTCTCTATAAACCTGTGTATTGGTAACAATATCTCAGAACACCTCATTTGTATTACCACTGTATTTGTGTACTTTAATAATTGTGTAAATAAATTCATAAGGACTTCTAATTTTTTTAATGTGTGGCCCTGTGCTTGCATGTGCTATCGGTGTTCAACATATTAAAACAACGCTTGTGTATCTAGTACACAATGTTAAATAACAAAAGTCAAGGCAATTTCTTTTGACTGTAAACATTCTGATAATTATTGTAAACTTTTTAGCTGTTCCTGTTAAACCTGTAATTAGCCTTTCTTTCTGGTCTAACATAGTTTTTAGTAGCCAAAAGTATTTCTAGACATGATTATAAATGAAAGAAAATAATAGGAAAAGGGATGAATGTACTATATGGTATTGACTCTGGAACAAAAGGAAGGAATCCTCAAAATAGTTTCTGAAATTGGGATGAGAAAAATCAAAATTTGAAAGAGAAAGTGATCTGACTGTCTATCCTCTATCAATTTTGTATAGCTGACCATCTCATAAAAAGGGGTTCTAGGCAATGTACAATAATCCAGTAAACAATGCATATATAACACAATAAAAATAAGAACACATATTAAAAGATAAATAGTATAAAAATGAACCTAGGCAAAGCCTGCTAACATAACCAGGTGTTGAGGGACCTCCAGAATACCCAAAAGGATGCAGCTTATCTAACTTTGGAGGAAAGTATGTTCCCTAGGACATAACAACAGAGAAGGCACGTTTTCTGTGACCCATCAAATTGTGAGATCTGGGTTCCCTAGCTAATGGTACCTGCAGAATGCCTTCTTTGCCAGATCTGATACTGATGATGGCTTATCCTATGGATGAGCTCACTCAGCAACTTCATTTAGATGAATAGAGGAGAAAGCACTAACCCTGTGACACCCCACTTATTAGAGGCCAGGGAGGGATGTCTCCTCCCTAGTCTGGAATTGACTGAAGGAAGGAGATGAGGCTGCAGAACACCATGCCACCCACCCTTAATCTGGGTCTATCAGAAGGATACCAATGGTATCGAAAACTACCAAAAGGTCAAATAGAGCAAGGATGAATGCATAACCACCATCTCTCCTATCCTCTCCATGTTATCCCATGTTGTCTACAATTCCTTTCGGAGCAAAAAAAATCTGTTTACCAGCTTGATTTCTTTAAAAAAAAAAAACACTTCTAAATATTACCAAATACCAACTTACAAAGATTGTCTGCAATTGTATATATGTATCTGGCTAATCACCACTGATTATTGTATGTTGGAGCAAACAGTGATGCATGACAAATGACAATTTACCCATATACCTTCTATTCTTTGTGGGGTGATCATTTGAATATATTCTAGTTTGTGGAACTTGATATTTTATTTCCAAGGTCCAGTTCATTCTTCACCATTCTTACGGGGTCTTTCCCAATGTCCGAAGAGGAAGTACATGAACTTTACCCATCACTGTGATAATGGAAAAGTGCCTGTCCTTACTGAGAGCTAGAAATATAAATATGTACTTCTGGTATTTCTGATATTGGAATTGTTCTATAATTTCAGCAAGTACATTTCACCTTGCTAAACCCTTATTTGGTTGAATAAACTCCTGATCGATCTGCAAAACAGATTATGCTTTAAACTGACTCACAGAATGACTGATGAATTATTTTTTAGTTAAGTGACTCCATAGTTTTTCACTGAGCAGTTCCATCTGTCCGAAGACAGAAATTTACTGACCATTTTGATTTCTATGCCATTGCCAGTTTCTTAAATTACTTTTATTTTATAAATGCACTTTACCAAGGAAATAAATGCAAATATATTGTATAACAGCTTAAAGGTCTGTCTATAAGAAACACTCTGAAATGAATTTCAGAGCACTTGATCTTACTTTGAACAGTGTAAGATTACAGCTTTAGGGAATTGCCAGTATTGCTGACGTATAACTTGTTTTTACTTTTGAATTGAAAACTCTGAAATACGAGATTTAGATAGAGTACATATTTGTATGGATGCATTCTAAACAATCAAAATTTTAAATACATAAACAAGGATTAACACTTTCTGCAATGTCTCAGAATCCATAGTTGTAGAGGAGAGTTGAGAATTGCAAATGAATGTTGCTCATTTCAGTCTTCAGCTTCACTTCAGCTGGCACCAAGCCCATTGAGAATTCTGAAAGTTGCAGTTTTAATACTACTATGAGTCTTCAAGAAATAAGATGGTATAAAAACAAATAATATAGCTGGAGGCTACCGGCTTGCCAAGACAATTGAGAGGCAAAAGATACTAAAATTTTGCAAGTCCAAATAGATAGTTCTTTGTTTAACAATTGCCCTGG
The DNA here is from genome assembly GCA_023653725.1 of Bungarus multicinctus. Lineage (NCBI taxonomy): Eukaryota > Metazoa > Chordata > Lepidosauria > Squamata > Elapidae > Bungarus > Bungarus multicinctus. The sequence continues at coordinate 121,326,362 of CM042834.1, forward strand.
ACTGTTCAAAGTTATGACATTGCTGAAAAAGCACAGCCATTACAATCATTGCAGTGATCCCTTAGTCATGGGATCAGAATTCAGGCTTTTCACAATTGGCGAACATTTACAAGCATCCCACAGTCACATGATTGCTATTTGCATATTGACAACTGGCTTCTGACAAAATCAGTGAAGAAACTGGCAGTAAAATCACAAGTCTCAGTCACACTTAACAACTGCACATTTAAAGACCACAGTGTAATGACATCATAAATCCAGCAGTCACATGTTTGACTTAACAACTGTGCCGCCTTAGCAAGTGAATTGCCAATCCCAATAATAATTGTTAAGCCAGGACTACCTGTAATTTCGGTTATTTTTAAATGAAGTTTTAAATTCAAGTTTTCTTGTTTTTCTTATATTTCTGCTTCCTAATCCAAGATCCATAAATATTAATAGTGTAGGAATTCCTCTCTGCATCTGTTCAGAGATTATTCCTATGCATCAGATTTAGCAAAACTTAACAGGACAAAAATATATCACAACTGAGGCCTCACAAATTCAACTCTTGAATACAGAGTAGAACAAACCCTGTTCCATAATTCCTGAAGCTATATTAACAGAATAAAATTTATTCACTATATTTACAGTTGTTCACTAAAAATTACATTAACGACACATATCATGACATAAAAGTGTATTTACATGAGACAAAAAGTGACTCCATTTGCCTGAAAATTATCACATATCCTACTCATAAATAGCAATATATTGACACTTGCAATTGACAAATTCTGAGCACAGCTTACTTATGCCTGTTCCATGCAAGAATTTTGTTCTGAAGTTTTACTTCTTCTCCACAGCCATTGTGTTGGAAACCCCAGTTTTGGGAATGAAGAATGTAAAATGTGGCTATCACATATAGTGATAGTTCAGGGGACTTGTGTTAAACAACAAAAGGTGTGGTGCAAACTTTCAATAGAGTAGTATAGAACAGAACTGATGTGTAGAAATCTTAATAATCATCATCTTAGTGCACTAATCCTACGTTACCCTCCCTTTCAAGGAGGAATGGAGAATTTGTGCCTCCTCATATCTACCCTCAAGATAAGACCTGCAATTCCTTGGCTTTTGTGTTATTTGTGATGTTGATGGAAGCAATGAGGAAGGCAAGTTCCCCACCCTCTTAGATCAAATTCAGCTGATTTGCCTTCATGAAATTCCAGATTGTTCATCGACCCCCAAACATTTACTGAATGAAAATAATTTAATAAATGCTACTTTAACTACGTCAACAATTAACGGACAGTCCCAACTGTCCCTGGGGGGGGGGGGGGCAGATTCGGAGCACTTCAAGGAACGCATCGATCTAGACAATGAGCTAAAATGTTCAGCAGCAAGTATGTGTTAAAAGAAACAAGGTCAGTTTGTTACTAATAAAGTTCTGAAAAGTCTTTTAAAATACTTTTAAAATCCTTTAACACAGGGCCTGTGTTGTTTTTGATTATTAGAAAAAATCCAGGCACATAAATCCAGTGCTATGTGCATGGAAATAAAAGCCAGGTAGAATTTCTCATTCATTGCGGGAACAGGGGAATGCTAAAATCCTTCCACACAGGTGAATTAGAAGTACTTTCTCAAACAAATAGGATACACAAAAAAACCACAGAAAAATAAAATTGAAAGACATGAGACTCACACCTTTTAAATTGGGTTTAATTCAATTACATGGAAATAGACACCAAACATTCATTTCTCACTACATCCAAGTATATGGGAAAAGGGCACAATAACGTTTCTGTTGAACGAGGTGAATGACCTGTATCCGTAACCCATTTGTTGTAATTCTTGAGAAACTTTTTCTGAGGCCAGGCTGAGTTTTGAATTGCCTTTGAAAGCAGTGCAATAATCCTCCAACCTAAATAACATTTTGCTATCTTGAACATAGCTGCCCATGACCAGGAGGGGAGGAAGTGATGGCATATGTTAAATGTCATCATACAAATGCCATAAATTAACAACCTTAGGCTGGTTGTCAAGACTCAAATACGTTACAATGGTATTTGCTTGATAATATCATTGCAGCATTTTAGCATCATCTGAGTTGCTCTATAAGCTACCGTACTTACACTGAACCATAACATCTTATTTCATAAAAAAATAGGTTGATTTATATTTCCAATCTGTGTAAGCAAATATTGATCAAATTCTACATTATAATTCTGCCAGGCTTTGACCATATGCCCTTGCTACTAAATATACACAAAAAATGAAGTTTCTATCAAAAGTAACATGAGATAGTAAACAGATTTAATCTTTGGGTTAAATACTATGACTGAAATTGGCCAGATCTGTCCATATTTCTGTTTGGTATTTTAATACTACCGAAATATCTTAAAGAAAAATATCTTATCTTTGGTAACCGCATAAGAAATAAGAAATTGGATTTAAGATGCAAGTTAAAAAGAATTATTTTAAGAAATTAAAGAAAGAGAAATTATTCTACACAAATTGTCTGCAGGTAGAGAAACTGACAAAATTCTACCACTAATCATTTCCAGTGTTCCCAAGTAAACATGAAGATATGAGCACATTTTTCTCCTGACATCAGTGAACATAGTAAATCAGTTTGTTCCCATTTGGTTTCCTCCAGTTATGTTAAAATTAGAATTTCCAAAATCGACTGTGTTGCCTGGGAACAATAATTGCATAACTTTTGAAGGTCAGTGCTGACTGGATTATTTCAAACAAATTTCCTTTCAGAGCATAGATTCTTTCACATGTGTATGATAGACAGAAATGGTGGACAACATGGCATTCTCCATGTTTTTGTGGCCAGGTTCATTGGGGTTGAAAGACATTGGAATCTAAAATTGCTGTAAGACTGGAAATATCCAATTCTATAGCAGGAACTAGGGCATAAATATTTTTGCCAAGTTGTTCTCCCTGCCTAGTTGATATAATACTGGGTTGGCCAAGCAGTCTAATTTGCATGCCTGGAGCACCTGTAATCCTTATCTAAACCATGGCAGAGATCTTATATTGGCATCTGACAATAAATGGTTTCTAGTATATAACTCCAAGTAATGCATAAACTCATTTGACTACTTTGTCTAGAGAAAATAATTCATTTAGCGAATGAAGGCAAATATACGTGTCCCAGGATAATGTTGCAGGATCCATTTTGAGTCGGTCACTGGGACCAGACATATCTTTCAAGCTTTCACACTCATGCTGGAACCCATCTTCAGGAAACTTCTAACCTCTAATTTATTTAGGACAAAGAACCTCCTGTTCTCTGGAAATTATTTTGAAACATTCAAATATCCACTGGATGGTAGTAAAGAGATACAAAAACCTCACAGCTCTCTAGGGAGCATATGGAATTTTGCAGCTTAGCTATAGATTACCACAATTAGCCTTCAAAGTCAACAGGTCAATTTAAAGAACTGTTCAGAAGAGGCAGAAGAAATCCTTCATTAGGATAAATGGACATTTAATTAACAAAACATGATTTATAACTGCTTCCATTGTGTCCTTCAAAATAGAGTTCTTTGCTTTGCTCATGAGTTCTTTGCTTGTGAGGAAATCTCAGCCACTCTCGCCCCCTAATGCAACATTGTGGGGCCAGCTTCCACTACCCCAAGCAACAGAAGGCATAGGTTGTAGTGTGAATGTTTCTTAGGAGATTGGGTGACAAAAAGAATCTTTATTTACTTTCTCCTATGCTACATTATTTCCTCACATTATTTCCTTCAAGTCCTCAAAGCTGCCAACTCCATTAATCCCTTGTGATTTATATAATGGTCATGATAAAATGTTTGGAAATAATTTTTTCTACTTTATAAAAATATGGCTAGACAAAAAGGTATATACTGCTACTAAACAAATATTGAGAGTTAACATATCAATCCATATTAATCTGCTGTTCCCATGTCATAGAAAGTTTTACAAATCATTAATATAAGGCATGCTCATAAGAGCCTGCAGTTAAAGTTGAAAATCAGCAGGTAATTAGAGACTGAAATAGCTCTTCAATCTGTTATCCTATGAAAATTAATCACAATTCATTGTTTTGACCTATTTAAGAATAGTAGTTCAATTTTCTTTCCCCCAGGAAGCATCACAATAACTTTCTTCTGCGCATGTGATCTTTAAAGTAAAAAAAGATAATGAAAACAACATACATTAAAATATATTGGTGAAACCCAAAATTATTAAAAACTCAGCATCCTATAAGGTTAAAAATAGGGTTGATCTCTTGGTAATTATTCCCTTTAAATCAGACACAATCACGGAAGATACTTTGAGGTTCTATAGATACAAAAACAATAAGTATGTCATCTGCATTACAGGAACATTTACACATTCATTCTTCTAGATAAAATAATTCCATCCAAGATAATGTTTTCTGGTAGTGCAAAGCAGGATCCCTATGTGTGTTTAGAAGGCCATGGGTTAGTTTACAGCAGTAGTCATGCCCAAGCAAATTAATTTGAAGATCAATCCTTATTTTAAAACAGGGAGAAGAGCTTCCTAACAAATCAACTTCCAAGAAGTGATGAGCTGCTTGATCTCTAGTTCCCAAACATAATGGCCCAATCCTAAGCAAAACTTATTACCAAAATAAATACAAATATTAAAAGTGTCTGAATCTTTCTCTAAATGTTTGGCATTCATTTCTGGTAACATTCACACACATGTTTCTGGGTTGGTTACAACTTTCCCATTTTTTTCATCTTTCAGAAAACGTTCCACTTCAATAGAGTCCACTTTGGATTCTCCTGGTAGTTGATCTAACCCTTCTCTTTCAGCATGATTTTGGTGTGTTTCTGCAGGTTTTTTGATGCAGAAGATATTTCCTAAGGCCAACACCACAGAGGAGGTAATGACTTCAGCACCAGCCAAAATAAAAACATACTTATACTTGTGAGTTGCATCCAGGAGTTTTCCTGAAATAGAAAATTCATATCTTTTAGCGGCATATTCAGTTAAATCTAGTTATTGCATTTTTAATCATTTTAGAAAGCTGAAGGGGAATATGTTTGGGAAAAACCTAATGTACTAATCTAATGATATAATTTTATTGAAAAGGTTAATGGGAGGGAGAGGAATAAAGAATCAATGGTGACAGCATGAACCTAGCTTATATATACTAATATGTGCCGGTAATATATATGCAAATTGTTGACTTACGAATTGAAAAACCTCAACTTGAAACAATTCTCTTTAGACTATATTGTCCTATAAAACAGAACATCACAGAACATTCATGGGAAAGGAGAAGTATTTTTTTTTAATTCTATGATTTATCTTTCTCTTGAGTTCATTTTCAATGTGCTAAGATGGCTTCTTTGAATAGGCTGCACACAAATTACATTTAGTTCATGCTCCTCTCTCTGCTTTTGCATCTGCTTCTGCTCTAGTAGGATTGAAGGTACAGTATTATTTTATATAATTTAGAATAGAAGTTGTGGTGAGTTACTTCATTTCACACACACACATACACCAAATTGCCTACTATTTAATTCTAATTAGGAGATGGACCTACTCGATCCACATCTTGCTAGTCTTTTGTTTTCTTTTCTTTCTTTCTTTCTTTTTCTCTCTACTTTGAGGCCTGGATTGAAACAATCCTCCGTTTATATCCCATCTCTAAGGTAAATTGAATAATAAGCAGCCCAGAGTCACTGACTGAGATGGGGGGGAGACTATAGAGATTTAATAAATAAATGTTCCTGCTTTTGGCCTTCAATTATGGTAATCTGCATGCAAGAGAACAGAATAGTAAATTGACCTCTAATTCTCAGACAACAGCAGGGAAAATAGAAAAGATAGTAACACAGCAATACAATCAAAATGCATAGGGTGGGAGTTTCACAGTTCATATTCCTTCCCTCAGTTCATCTTTTTTTCCCTCTTTCCATAAAAATGGAACAACTGACTTTGTTAATTAACTAGAGTACTTACCTGCTGAAGGTGGGCCAATTAGAACAGCCACTGCCTCAGCCAAAAGAACTAAGCCAATGGCACTTGAAAACTTCTGTGTACCAATAATAGCCATGAGAACTTCAAACTGAAGAGCACCAACCATTCCATAGGAAATGCCAAAGAAGATGCAGAACACTACCAGGCCACCGTAATCGGCAGAAAAGGAGCCCATGAGATCAGCAAAACCATTAAAAAACATAGCAAAACTGAAGAAATAGACACAGCGGGGCCTAACCCACTTCAAGCCAGCCAGTATTCCACAAAGAGGTCGAGCAAAAATATCCACACAGCCAAGAATTGTCAGAAGGAAAGCTGATTTGGTGTCCTCATATTTCAGATCCTTAGCATAGCTCACTACAAAAACTGGAGGCACGAATAAGCCTAGCACCATAATGGATGCAGCCACTGTATAGATTACAAAGCCAGTATCTTTGAAAACGGTGAAATCCAATAGCTTTTTCTTGCATTTCTCAGTTGGTTTCAAAGCCTCCTGTTTTTTTGGACCTTCCAAAGGTCTCATCAGAGCTCCACAAACACAGCAGTTCAAAAGCAATCCTCCCAAGATGAGAAATCCCCCTCGCCATCCATATTTATGCTGCAGTACCTGCCCCAGGGGGGAAAGAGCACAGAGGAACACAGGGCTTCCAGCTGCAGCCAACCCATTGGCCAAAGGCCGTCTTTTGCTAAAGTAGCGATTCAGCATGATAAGGGATGGCTGGAAATTAAGGGCCAGGCCCAATCCTAAAAAAAAAACAAAAGACAATTTAAAACACTAATACACACAAACACACACACACACATACAGGTGAAACTCGAAAAATTAGAATATCATGCAAAAATTTATTTCAGTAATGCAACTTAAAAGGTGAAACTAATATATGAGATAGACTCATTGCATGCAAAGCAAGATAGTTCAAGCCGTGATTTGTCATAATTGTGATGATGATGGCTTACAGCTCATGAAAACCCCAAATCCACAATCTCAGAAAATTAGAATGTTACATGCAATCAATAAAACAAGGATTGTACATAGAACAATATCGGACCTCTGAAAAGTATAAGAATGCATATGTACTCAGTACTTGGTTTGGGCCTCTTTTGCAGCAATTACTGCCTCAATGCGATGTGGCATGGAATAGGCGTTGGTTCTTACCTGATACGCCGGTTCTCTCCGAGCTGCGAAGGAGCATCCATTTGATTGGGTTGGTTCAGTCTTCGTCCTGATAGGCTGAGCTTAAACTTTGGAACGCTCCTCCTCCTCCACGAGACTCCTCCCAGCGTTCCCCAGTTTTAGCGAAGATCGCAGTGAAAAGGCAGATGTCGCTTCCGAGAAACTATTGCATCAGCTTGGTCGTATAGCAGGACTCCCACAGACGGAAGGAATAAACACAGTTAGCAATAACACATAGGGTGGGGATGGATGCTCCTTCGCAGCTCGGAGAGAACCGGCGTATCAGGTAAGAACCAACGCCTATTCTCCTACGAGCTGCTCGGAGCATCCATTTGATTGGGACATACCAAAGCTTGGCCTGGACTACGGGCGGGATGCTGACTGGACCTGGAGTCTGTTGCTGTCCTGCACACACCCTGTAGTACCCTCCTACCAAAAGACGCATCAGCAGATGCAAAGACATCGACCTTATAATGTCTGATAAAGGGGGAAGGAGACGCCCAAGTGGCGGCCCGACAAATGTCAGAGATAGGAGCTTGGGTGGCCCAAGCCGCCGTGGTGGCAGCACTGCGAGTGGAGTGCGCCATGATGCCCCTGGGAACTGCTAGGGCCTGGGCCTGATAAGCTTTAGCAATAGTGGCCCGCAACCAACGACCTATGGTGGTGGAAGAGGCCCTAGTACCTTGACTATGAGGCAGAAATACAACAAACAAGGCCTCTGTCCTCCTAAAGGATGCCGTGCGATGGATATAGACCTTCAAGGCACGCCGGACATCCAACTTATGCCACTGATGTTCCAACTCTCGGGAAGGATGAGGACAGAAATTGGGCAAGACCAACTCCTGTGCCCTGTGAAAAGCCAAATTAATCTTTGGGATAAACGTGGGGTCCGGCCGGAGGACAACCCTATCTGCATGAAAAACACAGAGGTCTGACCTGATAGATAGGGATGCCAACTCAGAAATGCGCCGAGCTGAAGTAATGGCCACCAAGAAAGCAACCTTATATGTAAGAAATAGTAGTGATGTGGAACGAATCGGTTCGAAAGGAGGTTTGGTAAGGGCCAGAAGGACCTTGTTCAAATCCCAAGTAGGATAACGATGAACCATGGGCGGTCGCAAATTAGTAGCACCCTTAAGAAAGGCGCGAATAAGAGGGTGATGAGAAAGAGATGGGAAATTCTCATAGTCCATCACGGAAGACAGGGCAGAAACTTGTCTTCTCAAGGTATTTGGTGAAAGCCCCCTATCGAGACCAGCTTGTAGGAATTCCAAAATTTGAGCAATTGAAGGAGATCGCGGATCAATATGAAATTGGGAACACCAGCTGGTAAATATGGACCAAGTTGCATTATAAATGCGATTTGTTGAGGGGCGCCTTGCAGCCTGGATGGTTGAAATAACCTTGTTGGATAATTGCTTGCTGATTAAACGCGACCGCTCAACCTCCAGACGGTCAAGTGGAACCACTGAGGGTTCGGATGTTGAAGAGGACCCTGGGTTAGCACAATCCTGTCCAGAGGAATCCTCCATGGTTTGAACACCGACAGACAAGAGAGATCGGCGAACCAAGGGCATCTGGGCCAGTATGGAGCCACCAAAAGCAGATCTGCTCGTTCCTCTAGCATCTTCCGTATGACCTGAGGGATCAAAGGAAGAGGGGGAAAGGCGTATAAGAGCCCCGGGGGCCACGGGCAGCGAAGGGCGTTGAAATCCTCCGCCCCTTGAGAGAGAAATCGGGACACGAACCGTGGCAGGTGGGCATTGAGAGGGGAGGCGAAAAGATCGACCTCCGGAAGACCAAACCTCGTGACTGCCTCTTGAAAGAGCGACGGATGAAGACGCCACTCCGTGGGGTCGACTGTGGCCCGGCTGAGCCAATTTGCCTGGGTGTTGCAGATGCCCGAGATGTGTTCTGCCCTGATAGAAAGTAAATTTGCCTCCGCCCAACGACAGAGACGTCCCGTCTCCTGCATGAGAGGTTGAGACTGAGTGCCCCCTTGCTTGTTTAGGTGCGCCTTGGCTGCTGTATTGTCTGTGAGAACTAAGATATGTTGGTTGCGTACCTGCGGCAGCAGAGCCCGAAGAGCCAGATGAATTGCCCGAAGTTCCAGCCAATTGATATTGTGGGACTGTTCCCTTGCTGACCAGCGACCTTGAACTGTGGATGAGTGAAGGTGAGCACCCCAGCCCAGCAGGCTGGTGTCAGTGGTGACAATGAGTCTGCGGGGCTCCTTGAAGAGACAACCCTTGTTGGTTGTGGGCCGGGACCACCAAAGAAGTGATGTAAGAACTTTGGTTGGAACCTTGACTTTGTGACCGGAATTGCTGAGACCGGAACGTTGAAACGGGAGAAGGAACCACTGAAGGGACCTGGAATGAAGACGAGCCCAAGGAATAATAAAAATACATGAGATCATTTTCCCAAGAAGGGTAGAAAGATCAGCTAAAGAAACAGTATGTCGTGACCTGATCAGCTGCACTAGTTGTTGAATACTTTTATGTCTTTCGTCAGAAAGGTAAACCTTGCATGCCCGTGTATCAATGATGGCACCTAAGTGTAACAATCTTGTAGAAGGAATTAACTGGCTTTTGTCTCGATTAATAGCAAATCCATGTGCTTGCAAAATGCGGAGAGTCGTCTGAGTATCTCGGACAGCTTGGGTAGAAGAGCTGGACAAAATTAAAATGTCATCTAGATAACAGTGCAACCTGATGGGAAGGGCGCGAATATGGGCAGCTAGAGCAGCGAGGACCTTAGTGAAAACCCGAGGAGCAGAGGCTAGACCGAAGGGAAGAGCCCAATATTCGAAATGTTGACCGTTATAGCAGAATCTTAAAAACTTACGATGTGATGGCCTGATCGGAATATGCAAATAAGCTTCCGTGAGATCTACTGAGGTGAGAAAATCTCCCTCTCTGATGCTAGCAAGGATGGAATGTAAAGTGTGCATCTTGAATTTGCGATAGACTAAAAATTTATTGAGTCGTTTGAGGTCCAAGATAGCTCTCCACCCACCAGAACTTTTCTTAACTAAAAAGAGTAGAGAATAAAAACCACGCCCTTTTTGGTCTGCGGGAACCGGTTGAATGGCCCGTATATGTAGAAGATGCAGTATGGCTGCTTCCATGAGGCTATGTTTAACCAAATTTTTGGAAACAGGGGATACCCTGAAAAAATCAGATGGGGCGGACTGGAATTCTAAAGCCAGGCCAAACCTCACAGTATCTCGGACCCAGGCGTCCGAAGTAGAAGCGTCCCATCTATCCGCATAAAACCTGAGACGGCCCCCTATGGGAAAGGACTCCTCAAGGCTAACGTGGATGCCTGAAGGATCTATTGCCGGAAGAACGGAATGATCGCCTGGATTGGCCGCCTCTCCGGTACCGATCCCCAGGGTCGAACCTGTCTGAGGAGAATCCTGGGCGAGGAAACTGGGATCTAGACGGTCGAGACAGAAAGGAACTCTGGGAGTAAGGCCGAAAGGAACTCCTCCGAAAGGACTGGGGATACCTTGGGTCAGACTTCCTAAAAAGAGAAGGAAGAATCTTTTTCTTGTTCCGGGTCTCAATGAGAAGCGGATCTAGAGAGGGGCCAAACAGCTTGTCGCTGTTGAGAGGAGCAGAAGCAAGCTTAGATTTGTGCTTGATGTCCGCCTGCCAAGGCTTAAGCCAAAGGAGGCGTCTGGCTGAAAGATGAGATGCAATGGCTCTGGTAGAAAATTTTACGGCATGAAAGGTCGCATCGGCTGAAAATTCAGTAGCCGCCGTGAGCTTAGCAATGTCCTGATGGGCCCTTAGATTAGATGCAGGGATATGCTCACGAAGTTGCTTCAGCCATCTGAGTGAAGTCCTATTGAAAAATGAGGCCGCTGTGGCAGCTCTGATAGCCCAAGCATCAGAGTGATGGGCTTTGCGTAGCGCTACCTCGGCTCTCTTATCCTCAGGCTTTAAAACCTCAAGCGGCTCGCTGGGAAGAGAAGTAGGAGAGGCGAGACCCACAATGGGTTCATCGACCTCCGGGATATTTAACAAATTGAGGTATTCTGGGGCCATATTAAAGAGTCTCCTATCGTAACTAGTAGGAGCCGGACATGGTACGGGAGAAAGGAACTGTTTTTGAACTAGTTCCATGAACCTTGGAGGAACAGGGATCACTTCAGCCTGAACAGTAGGCTGATGAAAAAATAAATCCTGGGGACCCTCCTCTACAGGACCCACGGGGGGAGCTGATGTGTCGATGCCAGCCGTGTTAGTTGCCTTAAATAGAAGGGATTTAAATAGGTGAGGCTGAAACAGGCCAGTAAAAGCCGGTTGGTCCGGGGAAAGACCCTCATCCTCGGACATCCCCCCCTCTAAAAGATCCTGTTCGGATAAGGAGTGCTCCGCCTCATGAAAGGATTCTAGGTCACTATGTTCCAAATCCTGCATTTGAAACAGCTCCTCAGCCTCCATGTCCAGATCCCCTCTCTGAGTGTCCTGCATCGGAATATCCTCAAAAGGTATTACCTGATCAGCAGTTAATTCCGGCCTGACTATAGGCTGGGGTGGTTGAGACTCCAGGTCAGCAGGGGCAGGCTGAGGTCGTGTCATAACAGCATGTTGTAAACCGGCAGAAATCCCCTGCCTGATTGCCATCTCCATCCAAGATCGCATTTGAGATGGAATCTCCTCAGGCAAGGAAGATTCCTGGCGAAGGCCTGCAGCAGTGGGGGTGAAGGTGGCCTCAGGAGGACCCCTAGAGGCTGGCCGGTCGGATAACTGAGTCTGGTGTCCCACAGAACCACGACTGTGCCTGGAGGAGAGGGAAGCATCTAGTGGAGGGGAACAAACATGAGAAGAGGGCCTAGGAGTAGGAGAAAGGTGCTGAGAAGGCCTCTGAACCTCACGAGCACACTTATCTATTTGTTTCTCTAAGGCCCTATGGCGTCTTCTGGCATCACGCTCAGAAGCTTTAGAAATACCCCCCACCTTTTTGCATTTGGATTTTGACTTGGCATGCGAAGCAGAAGGCCGAGAACCGCTACCCCCTGCCATGATAATTCAGTATAATACAATCTGCTATCTATGTAAATGAGGCGGTTGGCACGCCCAGGGACCGTACCCAGTAGGGAGGGAGCCCTGATATTAATATATATATTCCCCTTGATGAAATAATTGGATTTATAAATTTGCAAAAGTGGAAGAAAAAGAAGGGATCACCAATCAGCCAGATTAAGAACGCCAGTGGGGCCTACTCAGAAAACAAAAGGCCCAGAACAGCAATAACTGCACAGGCTGACTCAGGCCTAGGGTGCTTGCTGTATGCTGCTAGGGAGACTGTGAGGCTTAGCCAACAAGTTTCAGAACACACAAGAATAATAAGGCCTTCTGTCTTATAGGATATCCTAAGAGAGCACAATTTAATCCCCACAGTCAACAAATAGGGCACAGGGAAAGGCCATGAGGCTCTGAGGCCTTTGGAAAAACAAAATGGCGGCCGCCCGAATTTTGGCGCGCGCGCGATCCCTAGCAGCAAGGGTCCAGCTAATGGAGGACCCTAAGAGAAATCCACAGAAAGCAAGTTAAAAGAGGGAGGGAAACGATCGCACTCCACTCCCTCTGAGACAAATGGCGTTCGGGGAATGCAGAGAAAAAGCAGCTTGGCTTGCTGCAAACAAACAGAGCAAGGCAAAATCGGCAGGGGGGGGGGCGGCGGGGGGGGGCTGGAAAGTAACGTTCCAGGGGATCCCCTTTTACTAAGGGGGGGGGGAGCTGAAACTTCTACCCCCCTCAAATAATTATTTGAGCCCTGATCACCCAAAAGGGAGAACAGAAGGACTGTGCTCTCAGTGCCCAATTAAATACAAATAGAACAGAAGTAAATTGAAATGCAAAAAAACAGAATAATAAAAGGACACTAAAGAATAAAGGAGGGATTGGAAAAATACAGAAATCACCTGCTTCGACCAGAACAAGCTCTTAAAACAACCTATTCAGACGAGGGCTGAGCTAAAACTGGGAACGCTGGGAGGAGTCTCGTGGAGGAGGAGGAGCATTCCAAAGTTTAAGCTCAGCCTATCAGGACGAAGACTGAACCAACCCAATCAAATGGATGCTCCGAGCAGCTCGTAGGAGAAGCTATCAGCCTGTGGCACTGCTGAGGTGTTATGGAAGACCAGGATGCTTCAATAGTGACCTACAGTCTTCTGCATTGTTCGGTCTCGTGTCTCTCATCTTTCTCTGGCAATGCCCCATAGATTCTCTATGGAGTTCAGGTCAGGCGAGTTTGCTGGCCAATCAAGCACAGTAATCCCACGGTCATTGAACCAAGTTTTGGTGCTTTTGGCAGTGTGGGCAGGTGCCAGGTCCTGCTAGAAAATGAAGTCAGCATCCCCATAAAGCTCACCTGTGGAAGGAAGCATGAAGTGCTACAAAATCTCCTGGTAGACGGCTGCGTTGACCCTGGACTTAATGAAGCACAGTGGACCAACACCAGCAGATGACATGGCTCTCCAAATCAACACAGACTATGGAAACTTCACACTGGACTTCAAGCATTGTGAAGTGTGTGCTTCTTCATTCTTCCTCCAGACTCTGGGTCCTTGGTTTCCAAATGAGATGCAAAAGTTGCTCTCATCAGAAAAGAGGACTTTAGACCACTGAGCAACAGACCAGTTCTGTTTTTCTTTAGCCCAGGTAAGACACTTCTGACGTTGTTTATTGTTCAGGAGCGGCTTGACAAGAGGAATATGACATTTGAAGCCCATGTCCAGGATCCCTCTGTGTGTGGTGGTTCTTGATACACTGACTCCAGCCTCAGTCCACTCCTTGTGAAAGTCCCCAACACTTTTAAATGGCCTTTTCCTGACAATCCTCTCCAGGCTGCAGTCATCCCTGCTGCTTGTGCACCTTTTTCTTCCACACTTTTCCCTTCCACATAACTTTCTATTAATGTGCTTTGATACATCACTTTGGGAACATCCAACTTCTTTAGCAATTCCCTTTGAGGCTTTCCCTCCTTATGGAGGGTGTCAATGATGGTTTTCTGCACAACTGCCAGGTCAGCAGTCTTTCCCATGATTGTGCTTCCTACTGAACCAGACTGAGATCATTTAAAGGCTCAGGAACCCTTTGCAGGTGTTATGGATTAATTAGCTGATTAGAGTGGGACACTTTGAGCCTAGAATATTGAACCTTTTCACAATATTCTAATTTTCTGAGATTGTGGATTTGGGGTTTTCATGAGCTGTAAGCCATAACTATCTCAATTATGACACATCACAGCTTGAACTATCTTGCTTTGCATATAATGAGTCTACCTCATATTAAATTCACCTTTTAAGTTGCATTACTGAAATAAATGAACTTTTGCACGATATTCTAATTTTTGAGTTTCACCTGTACACACACACACTCATTTATCATTGTGAGCTGAATATATGTTGACATTTAGGCAGAAGGAAATATGGAGCTGCCGGTATTAAGCAAGGTTTCTGACACTGGTGTCTAAGAACAAATGCTTGGTTTTTGTTTTTATGGAAATGGTAATGTAAGTTCCTTTGCTGTCTGTCTTAAAATAAACATTCAATTTAAAAAAACAAAATATACACAGGTGAAACTTGAAAAATTAGAATATCATGCAAAAGTTGCTCACTTCATTTTCCAGCAGGATTTGGCACCTGCCTACACTGCCAAAGAGCACCAAAACCTGATTCAATGACCGTGGGATTATTGTGCTTGATTGGCCAGCAAACTTGCCTGACCTGAACCCCATTGAGAATCTATGGGGCATTGCCAAGAGAAAGATGAGAGGCATGGGACCGAACAATGCAGAAGAACTGAAGGCTACTACTGAAGATCCTGGTCTTCCATAACACCTCAGCAGTGCCACAGGCTGATAGCTTCCATGCCACACCGCATTGAGGCAGTAATTGCTGCAAAAGGGACCCAAACCAAGTACTGAGTACATATGCATACTTATACTTTTCAGAGGTCCAATACTGTTCTATGTACAATCCTTGTTTTATTGATTGCATGTAATATTCTAATTTTCTGAGATTGTGGATTTGGGGTTTTCATGAGCTGTAAGCCATCATCATCACAATTATGACAAATCACGGCTTGAACTATCTTGCTTTGCATGTAATGAGTCTATCTCATATATTAGTTTCACCTTTTAAGTTGCATTACTGAAATAAATGAACTTTTGCATGATATTACAATTTTTCGAGTTTCACCTGTATGTATTTGAAGAAAAAAATAACAAAGCTCTTGTGCATCTGGCCCTACAGCTTGCTTGAAGGAAGGAAAGCAAGGCCTGAAGAATGGATGTTACTATGGATTGCTTTGGAAGATGGGGGAAATGGGGAGGCTCTGGTAGGGAGAAGCTGCTTTGTATAAAAACATGTTATGAACACCATGATGTGCATTTAGGAGTTCTGGTGGAAATAGGTCTCCCTGCACATTCAAAATGAGAACATCAAACATACAGCCTTTCTTTCCCACTTACACACCATCGTGTCTATGGAGATTCTTAGTCATCCAGATCATGGCTGTCCCAAAGGTGCTTTTTCAAGAGGCAACTGGACTTTGGTTTTATTTTGAAGACATTTTGCTTCTCATCCAAGAAGAGAACTGAAGAAGCTTCTTGGATGAGAAGCAATACATCTTCAAAGAAAAATCAGAAAGTCCAATTGCCTCTTGGAAAAGCACCTTTGGGATTACATGCCATCATTATACATTGCAAAATTAACCCTTTGCTTGCCGATACATTAAAGACATTTGCTATTACTTACCAGTAATGACACCAGCAGAAAAATATATCTGAATGATATTAGTAGAGAAGGAAGCAATGATCATCCCAGCTGAGGCAAAGAAGCCTCCAGTCAACATTACAGGGCGGCAGCCGAACCGATTGACACACATACTGCACAGGGGACCTGAAGAAAATAAACAGGTGCTTAAATTCCTGTAGTATAACATGCCCAGAATAATGGTGGCATTTTGTATTTATTCTCCAGCCTTTGTCAGCTTGGTAAGAATACTTCTGGGTCTACAGTTGATGTTGGAGGATTCAGGTTGACTCAGCCTTCCATCCTTCCGAGGTGGGTAAAATGAGGACCCAGATTGTTGGGAGCAATAGGTTGACTCTGTAAACCACTTAGAGAGGGTTGTAAAAGCACTGTAAAGCGGTATATAAGTCTAAGTGCTATTGCTATTTATTTGGCAAAGGTGGTTTTCCACTCACTAATTCAATGCTGGAAAAAGCCTATACTCCATTCTAGTATATATACAATGACCATATGTTATTTATTTCAGAAAGCTGTCCTTTGTATTTCTTTAATTATTTATTTTATTGATTTTGCTCTTGAATTTTTCTTTGCAAAGCAAAATTTTAAACATAAACAATTTTTTATCTTTGTGAACCTTTCCGCTTTTTCCCTTTTTTCTAAGAAAATATGGACACTATAAATACTAGGGAGGTCTCAACATATGACCATAATTGGGATCAGTATTTCCATTGCTAAGCAAGGCAGTTGTTTTATAACCGTTTTTGTCACAGCTCTTAAAACAAATTACTGCAGTTAAGTGAATCATGCAATCAAATTTTGATCATATGATCAGGGATGCTGCAATGTTCATAAGTGTGAGGACCAGTTGTAAACCCCTTTTTTCAATGCAATTACTATTTCAAATAGTCACTGAATATTTGTAAATCAAGGATTACCTGTATGCAGGATCAGCAGTGGCCAAAATTATGGAAACCTTTTGGGAAAAATGTCTCCTTACGTATTTTATGCCATCACTACCAAACAGGGAGATCTTGGTCTCACAACTCCAAATAACACTCTGTCATTGTTTCTCTATCCTAGTAACATGGGTTATAGCCCAGTTTAGTCTTTTCAACCTCAGTTTGAGAGATAAAAGTGGCTTTTTCTTGGAATTCTAGATTTTAGGCCAAATTCCTGCAATCTGCGTCGAACAGTCCTTTCATTCAACTTCACATTGCATTGCACCATTTCATCTTGTATACACCCAGATGATTTTCTTCTGTCATGTAGGCACAGTCTCTTAATTCTGCTATCATCACTTGCTGTTGTGCACCTTTTCCTGCCTTTATCAGGTGGTTTTGTAGTGACTGAGTCTCCTTATACCTCTTCAAAAACTTAGAAACGCCACCTTTGGTTAAGTATCCATCCATTTTTCTTCTAATTTCTGTGTAACTGTAACCTTGTTCACTTAATAATACTATTATACATCGCTTTCTGAGCAACCAGTCAACTCTTTGCATCATTAATTTTATTACATTTTACAAGCTCATTAAATGAAAGAACACAAAAAAACCCAACAAACTTGATAGCGATCACATAACACACTGACAAATGCCCTCCTCTTAGCTTCAATACATGACATCAATTAATGAACCCTACTGTGATCTGATTGGCTCATTGCCAAAACAAGATGATACCTGATTGGCTCTCTAAACACTCATGCTCATTGGCTACAATCAGATGAAGGAAAACTACCTGATATCAACCTAAGCAAGTTGTGCTTCCTTTTTCTGGTTATTTGGCTATAACTTTTCATAGAATACAGATAATTAAACAAATCTTGTTGCATTACATTTTTGATTAAATTATTTTTCCATTGATATATAATTTTATGGTACTACTCCACAAAAAGTGGTGATATTAGCCATCAAACCTCAAAAATATACTTTTCCCAAAAGGTTTCCACAATTTTGGCCACTACTCTATACATTCATAATTACCATATTAAAAGTATTGCACTAAATCTGTTGCAATAAAATTAAAAATAATGTCTGCCAAAGTTTGATAAAAGTAGTGGTTTCTGCTTCTGAGGTTTCATTAAGCTTTACTTTTTCTGTAATCTCTTCCTCATAGCAATTGAAGAGGCTTGTTAATTCATATTTCAAATACCCATATGAACTTATGGGTAAGGCTTTCCAATGCTGGCCAATTTTTACTATAATCATTACAATGATTTAGAGGAGAATACTCTAAAAAATGTGTTTTTGATTACCTGTTCCATACAGCTGCTTACCTGTTCCATACAGCATAGCCAACAAAATAGAGGAAATCCATGCTGTGTCACTATAGCCAACATGAAACTCCCGGATAAGTTCCTTGAAGAAGACACTCATGGCCTTCGGAAAGGCATAGGAGAATCCAGTGATGACAAAGCACCCAAAGAGTACAGCCCAGCCCCAGCCACCATCTGGGGCTTTAACTCCAGATGGACTGTCATCGATCGCCACAGCTCCCATGATGAGATTTTATGAGTTTCCTAAGGCATAATTAGTAGAAATTAGAATTATATGGTCCATCAGGAAAAAATAAAATATTACACAGTTAAAACTATACTTTGTACATAGAAAGCCAATTAACTTTTTCTTAGCTAGAAGGCTCATAACTGTACATCTGTCCAGTTATCACACAGGCTTTTTTAAATCATACACACACACACTCTACATAAGATTAGTATGTCAAAACCAGGAAATGTAGGTAAGACAAAAAAGTGTTGCAAGAACTTTCTTTAAAACAAGAGACTGATACAAGTTGTATCTAATACATGATTCACATTTTATTAGTTTTATATATACATACAGTGATATCTTGGTACTCAGATACTTTGAAACTGATTGAATTTGATTATGAATGCATTTGATGGGAAAATTTGTTCTGGTATTTATCATTTGTTTGGTACTCAACACTCAAGCTAGAACTTGTCAGCTGCCTTGTGATTCCCTATATTATTCCTTTTGGGAAAATTTTATTTGTTACTCATTGCCACCTCCTGGAACCAATTAATAATGAGTACCAAGGTACCACTCTGTGTGTATGTGTGTAGTGTATGTACATATATTTAATAAATGTGTGTATGTATGAGAGAGACATAGATAGGATGATATTTCTCTGCTGATTAAAATTATCAAAAGCCCTAAATTTTTATTAATTGTTAGAATTTGCAGTCTTGAAAAGAGCCACTGGCTTACTGGTCACGGGTCCAAGCATCAGTTCCTGGAATCAAGTTTAAAGTACCAAGTGAGTAAGAGGGATCCTTTGTTTCCTAGGTCGTTTACTTTCTTTTCTACCAAACCAACATTTTCAATTCAAAGAATCATCCACTCCATGACTAGAGAGTATATGTGCTAGGGAGCATGCTCATCTATTGTATAGAAACTGCTAGTAAAAACAGAGGCAAGCAGCTTCTTATAAATATTTTGATTACCACAACATATATTGTTCCTGTTACTTGATTTTGGCAATAAATATCTTATCCAAGACACGAAGTAAATCAGAGGTGGAGCCAATTTGCTGTCTAGACAGTTGAGGACTGAATATCCTATTATTCAGAGCCTGCTCTGTGACATTTAGGCTTCACCCTGAACCACTCAGAAAAAACAATTTCATATTCAAGCTCCAGAAATAAATTTGGCAAAGCCTACTAAAGCCGATCTATTGCTGTACACTGCCCTTTCAGAAGGCAAACACTGACAAACTTTTGCTTCATCATCTCTTGAAACACCATGAAGAGATTCAGTGATAAGAAATGTGCCTAAATCACAGAGAGGTGGGCCGTGAAGCCAAACATTCAAGCAACTACTGGCATATAAAGGACCTACCTGAAGAAAATGGCAATTGATTCAACAGGGCCAAGAGGCTTTGAGCTTCTGTCTCTTGGAAAACACACAGACAGCAAGCCACTTTCAACAATCTGAAAATATTCAAAAGCAGACCTTCTGCTTAATTTAGTATGTTTTAATCTCATCTTTTTCTCTAAAAAACTGAAGGTACTGTAATGTTTTTCAGTGGAATTGCCAGACTGACAAAAACAGCGGCCCTGCATTGTGTCACGAGCCAATCTCTTTTTCTACATTCACTGGAACATTTCGAAAGAGGTAGACCTTGTGGTGCAAGGCTGTTTTTATCAGCCCAATGAAGGCAATGAGATCTTGTAATTGCCATAACTCATCCCAGTCCGAAGGAAGCCTTATCTCTGGATGGGAATTTGAGCCTGGATTCCCAGGTCCTTAGCTCCCATTTGAATCACTATCACAGTGGCTTTTTCATAATGATTTAAAACGGTAGAAATATCTACTACTTGCCCTGTGGAATAGTATTCCTTTTGAAGTCATACAGCCCCATTCCTGCTGGCCTTCAAAAAAGCCACAACAACCTAGCTTTTCCAACAGGCACCAGGGCAGCGTGATTTGTAACCCAGCTTGATTATTCCCCAACAGTCTTATGTATCTATATATGTATATACTATGGTACTATGTTTCTGTTTTTAATCTTAACTTGCCTTTTATTTACCAAGTGAGAGTTGCTTCAGCAATTGAGGCAATGACTGAGTACACAAATAGTCACATTCTAACTAAAGATCCCTTTCCTTATAAAAGATGCTCACATTTCTGTTACGTACTGGGAATAGGTTTATTGCATGAACAGGTGATGCAGCACACCCTTCCTTTCATTCTGCAAGCTCTTAAGCAATGTACAAAGAAGTTACTCCTTCCTGCAAAAGGCTGTCACTTCCTGAGTGGTTTCTAGGCTCTGAATTCGCATTTCAAAGCTCTGAATTGGCATTTTTACCAACAAAGGTAATCTAAATTTATCTCTTTACAAGCCAACAGAATTTATTGCTCTGGTCTAGCTAGCATTTGCCTGCCAGTTGGCCAAAGTAGGATAATTAAAGCTATTAATTGGTTTGTAAAGGATTGTATTAAAGTCCCTTTTCACTGCTACAAGGAATTGAACAATGCCCTAATAAGTAAGCAAACATCTAATGCAATGCTCGAGCTCTTGGCTTTATTAAGACAAGTCTGCTGTTTTAGACGGGGAAAAAAACCACTGGCTTTTTCACATGTACCATATGACTAATTAAGTTGTTGGTGACCAATCATCAATTAGTTCTGGATCTACTGACACCTATATCATTTTAATGTATTAATGCATTATTATTTTTCTTATTACTGTTTATTGTTGTATTACTGTATTTTAAATTATCTGTAAATTGCCTAAAAATGCCTCTGAATTGAGGCCGGGATAAATTGCATAAATAGATAAATAAATAAAATTGTATTTCCAATAGTTGCAGCCTCAAGGTCTGTTTCAACAATGATCTAATAGGGTTTAATCTTTACAGCAAAAATGTAAGTGCTATCTGATATTGATAGGTTCCCCAGGGAGAGAGATTTATGACTTCATCTGTCTCCTGGTCTACCTGATATTTCTATTACTGAGAACAAGTAAAAGCACCTCATAAGTTATGGTGAACTTTAAGAAAATGCTCTCCCCCTTGTAAAAACGTGCATTGCACTGGAGGACTTCAGCTGTTTTTGTTTCCATGGGAACATATCCATCCAGGCAGAAAGCTGCTGTCAGCCAGCTGTTCATTCTTAACCTGCAACCGTTCCACTTCATGCCAACTCCAGCAGAAATGCCATTAGTAGATTGCACACAGAATACTTGATATTCATGATCAAATTAACTATCTACAGTACTTGTGATAAGCTTCCTTTGAAAATTGTATTCATAAAATTCTGCTCTTAATGCCACTGTCGTGACTTTGAAACCACCATGAATCTGATATTTTGTACCACATGAAATGATTTAGAGCAGTTCTTCATTCAGACATTCTGTCATCTGATTGTCTATCTCTCTGTCTCTAAGAGGCCCAGCCCTCTAGGATTCCCATGAAATCTAGTTTAGATTTCTGCTATTATAAGATGATCTGCAAAGAATTTACATTTTTAAAATCGTAAGAGTTAAGTTGAAAGGGGGCATTTCAACCACTCTTCAAAGGGTTCGGACATTGGTCCGATCTTTGTTGCTCTTCTTCACCCAACCCATTTTAATTTGCCCTCGTTTTTCTTAAATTTCATGCC
Source organism: Bungarus multicinctus (assembly GCA_023653725.1). NCBI lineage: Eukaryota > Metazoa > Chordata > Lepidosauria > Squamata > Elapidae > Bungarus > Bungarus multicinctus. The sequence goes on from CM042834.1 coordinate 121,348,398, forward strand.
CATGAAGTTGACTCTTAAATACTTGAGGCTGGATCTGACCTATGCAAAGTGAAGGAGAAATTTTACTTTCTGTGATTTGGAACATATTTCTGTTCATACAGCTTAAAACTGCACTTACCTTTTTTTACAGACACATTACACTGCTGATTAATATTCAGAATTTACTATACAGTGCAATGCAATGCTTCTTTTGGACTATAGCTGACCACTGAGAAGAAGTAAACAGATTCACAACAGAAGGCAAACCTTCAGGCACAATTTGGTGCTTACAGATTCCCGTAAAAAATATTTCCACTACTCATTTCTCCATGCATACAATATTTCAATCTATTTAATTTAAAATCACTATGGTGGCAGACCCACAATTTATATAAGACTACCTAACAAATGCTTGAAGGTGATGACAGTACAGCTACTTGCTTAACAGGTGCTAACTGCAAAAAGTAGTTCCACTGATTTCTAGCTTATTCGAGGGCTCAGCGCAGAATACTAGTTGTAACTCTGGAATTCTCTAATCAGATTCTAAGCTCACCTTTCTCTTTTATCTGAGCAAATAAATATATGGCTGCATCTAAAACTTTCTTGGATCATTTGGGGAAGCCCAGCTGTGTCAGACCCCTGACTTTAGAGGTGAGGCAACTGCAAGAGGGCCCATTCCTGTGATAATGAACCTATGCTACATGTGCCACACGTGGCATGCAGAGCCATTTGTGTGGGCACATGAGCCCCAGCCAAATTTACCTGCACTGCCTCCCAGATGATTTTCGGTCTGTTTGAGGCCTTTTTTGGCCTTCCAGAGCTCGAGGGAAGCCTCTGCAGCCTTTGGAGGCTGAAAAACAGGCCCGTTTCATCACTTCCTGTATTTCCGGAAATACTGAAAAGTGATGAAACAGGCCCATTTTTCAGTCTCCAAAGGTTGCAGAGGCTTCCCTCGAGCCTCTGGGAGGCTGAAAAAGGCCTCAAACGGACCAAAAATCAGCTGGGAGGCGCACGCATGTGCAGTGCACATAAGGGGGCGGGGGATCATATGCACAGGAGAGGAGAGGCACGCACATTGCCTTCTGGGTGCTGGCATATGAGTACAAGCACATGATCGCAAGCACAATTTTCGGCATAGGAGCCCAAAAAGGTTAGCCACCACTGGCCTATTAAATGATAAAGAATAGTTCATTGAAATTTTTTTCTCCAGTTTTCTCAGACAGGTCAAATTCATTGTATTTTTCCTGAAGAATCTTCATGTCTTTTAAGGTCAGAGCTGAATGGTTGTTTGTAAGTGTTGCTTGATCTTGTTCATTCCATGGCTAGCTGCATTTTTAAGTGATAGACGAGGACATTCTCCCTTCTTAGCCAGTGCCAAAAACAGTTCTAGGGTGATTACAGTAACATCTGTATGGTTTTGACGCCCATTAGGGCAAATAAGATAGAATTGGGTGGAACTTGTACATACAATGCCTGGCAGAGACTAGGAACAACAATTGGGGGGATGCCACAGATAAATTGCTAGAGAGAAACAAGATTTCTCTCTAGCAATTTACATGTAGCATTCCCCAACTGTCCCTGCTGTGTTAAGTTAGTCATCTGGGCAGTCGCTAAATCTATGCATTAGTGATTGGATAACATTTATAAATCTAGTGAAAGGAAAGGGGCAAGGAAACCGGGGCAAGGCAGGCATTAGCAGTAGAGATGAAAATATCACGCTAAGATACCTTCTTGCTACCTGAAGCATGGATGGAGAGCATTAGGTTATTGTTGCCACGGCATCTCCAGGGCGGGAAACAGAATCATTTGTTGCCATGATTTTGTGCACCGCTCCATTTGGTTGACAGGCCGGCTCACCTACTTTCGGCTTTAAGAAAAGACCAAGGCACTTGCGCTGCCATTCTCCCTGAGCCCACAGACCCCTCCTCCAAGCGTGCAGGCGTAATAAAAGGGAGGCATAGCCTCCCCCTGGCGGCCAACAAAGAAGGACATGCCAGACGAGTTGTTCCATCCCCCCACCCCCGGTTGTCCTGATTGAGGAGAAAATACATGCGCTCACCTCGTGCTGGAGCCTTAGTGGGAATACCTTAGAGCGGAGAAAAAGAAAGGTGAACTGGCTTCCCCCCCCCGCCCCCCCCAAAAAAAAATATCCTGGCCAAGGTCCTCTTGAAGGACAAGCAAGTGCAGATATAGCCCTTTGCAGGCAAAATACCCAAAACCAAAACTAAACCCACCCCCAAAATATCAAATTGACATGTGGAAACTAGCTGGAAAAGACACTGGATATATAGTAACATTGGAGCCAGATTGGAGAAGTTACATTTCAAGAAACAAGCAAGGAAAAAAAAAGCCACTGACCGCAGCCATCGTTTGAAGGGGTACAGTATTTTAGAGTCCCGTCTTCGAGACAGCCTCCCTGCAGTCCAAAATTCACAAGAAAAGGGTGTCTTGCTCCCTCTCTCTCCATAAGGGACCTCCGGAGAGCAGCTAAGAAACAGAATTAATGGGACCCTTCACAAAACTTTGTCCGTGAATGAAAGAAGCTGATATTATTTCCAGCCGATGCCCTACTCCAGGCAGATTCGCTCCTTTGGTCATATTTAGCTAATAATTCAGCCAACAGCGTTATTACTCTCTCTTTGTACTTAGCAGTTGCTTTTCTTGTAAGAGGGGAAACCAGCCCATTGTGACAGGATCATTAACCCTAACCGTAACCCAGGGCAGAAGGCTGTTTGTAAAGGACGCAGTTTACGAGTGTCCCAAATAGCATTTAAGAGTTTTATATACCACTTGACAGGGATTTCCAGCCCTTTCTAAGCAGTTTACAGAGTCAGCATGTTGCCCCCAACAATCTGGGCCCTCAAATCCCTCCAAATCAGAAGTTCATAACCCTTCTAACTGGAAATGTGCCCAGAAACGGCCCAATTCGTACAACCAGTGGCTATCCCATAATTTCATTTGCCTTTCTTTAGAGGATCACATGGTGGTTTGTAATTACAAGATTTCTGACTTTCCTTGGTTTAAAAGTAAAAAGATATCTTCCCCAATCTAAATGTTACTGCTACAATTAAGAATTCTAGTAATTTTTAGTAGAATTTTAGTAGAATTTATAGTAACAAGAGAAATGAGATATGCTTTAGTTAGAAGGGCTGGAAAAGAAACTTAAGCTGAGAATGATTTCATTGTAAATAATTTTCTTGCACCAGGCTTGAATTTAGAGCCTAGTGACAAAAAAAAAAAATATGACTCAGCCACAAATCTTCCCAAATCTGTCAAAAGAGATATAACAAAAAAAATCACATTTCTCTATTATTTCCATATAAAATCTACCTATGCTAGAAAAAACACTTTTAATATATTGTTTTTCCTATTATAATTATAAAATACACTACAATCTTAAAAACATTATTGGCATGCTTTCATCACATACAAACACTACCTTGTAGGCAGAAAAAAATTATAATGTGATGAACTTTGACACCTTCTATGTATTTAATCAGTCAAAGACTAGAAATTGTTTCACCCATTCAGAACAGTTACCAGTGTACTGTAGGTTACTCCAAAATGTTCATACAGCTCTGTCCTACTATATATATGTACATATAAATAATCATTGTACAATCGTTTTAAGTTACCTTTCTCCTCAGATAAAAGAGCAGGCTCAAAAGTGTGTTTATGTTCTCAACTGTTGCCTTAGAAATAAAGAAAGAAACAATAGGGATGGATGAGGCATTCAGTCAATGTTGACTCAGTTGTGGGAGTTTCAGGGGTGTGCTTGAGCCTGTCACCCTATGTACTTTATCCATAAATCACAAGAACTACTGCAGACATACTCTTTCCAAAGATGGAAATACTCTTTGCCTATTTGTCCTGTAGAATAGTTGCAGTATGCAAATATGTTCCTCAACAGAAACAATTTACCTTCCTCTTCCTGCTTATACTAAGTACTCTTGGAAAGAAAGACTTGCACTTTTTAATGTTTAAACAGCATACTTAACATTAGAAATTATAGCACTTGTGTAGAATTCTATTCAATATTTCATAGGATTCACAAGTTATAATTATTACTTCTTTACAGAGTATAAATTAAAAATTCAAGAAATGAAATTATCAAAAATATATTAAAAAATGAAGACTCCCTCGAGCCAAACATACTTTGTGGTCATTAAATGGAGGATTCCAAGTAGTTTACAGTGGGGCAAAAAGGTATTTAGTCAGCCACCAATTGTGCAAGTTCTCCCACTTAAAAAGATGAGAGAGGCCTGTAATTGACATCACAGGTATACCACACCTATGAGAGACAAAATGTGAAAACAAATCCAGACAATCACATTGTCTGATTTGGAAAGAATTTATTTGCAAATTATGGTGGAAAATAAGTATTTGGTCAATATCAAAAGTTCATCTCAATACTTAGTTATATATCCTTTGTTGGCAATGACAGAGGTCAAACGTTTTCTGTAAGTCTTCACAAGGTTGTCACACACTGTTGCTGGTATGTTGGCCCATTCCTCCATGCAGATCTCCTCTAGAGCAGTGATGTTGTGGGGCTGTCGCTGGGCAACACGGACTTTCAACTCCCTCCAAAGGTTTTCTATGGGGTTGAGATCTGGAGACTGGCTAGGCCACTCCAGGACCTTGAAATGCTTCTTACGAAGCCACTCCTTCATTGCCCAGACGGTGTGTTTGGGATCATTGTCATGCTGAAAGACCTAGCCACGTTTCATCTTCAATGCCCTTGCTGATGGAAGGAGGTTTGCACTCAAAATCTCATGATACATGGCCCCATTCATTCTTTCCTATACACAGATCAGTCGTCCTGTTCCCTTTGCAGAGAAACAGCCCCAAAGCATGATGTTGCCACCCCCGTGCTTTATAGTAGGTATGATGTTCTTTGGTTGCAACTCAGCATTCTTTCTCCTCCAAACACGACGAGTTGTGTTTCTACCAAACAGTTCTACTTTGGTTTCATCTGACCATATGACATTCTCCCAATCCTCTTCTGGATCATCCAAATGCTCTCTAGCAAACTTCAGATGGGCCCGGACATGTATTGGCTTAAGCAGGGGGACATGTCTGACACTGCAGGATCTGAGTCCCTGGCGGCGTAGTGTGTTACTGATGGTAGCCTTTGTTACGTTGGTCCCAGCTCTCTGCAGGTCATTCACTAGGTCCCCCCGTGTAGTTCTGGGATTTTTGCTCACCATTCTTGTGATCATTTTGATCCCACAGAGTGAGATCTTGCATGGAGCCCCAGATCGAGGGAGATTATCAGTGGTCTTGTACGTCTTCCATTTTCTAATTATTGCTCCCACAGTTGATTTCTTCACACCAAGCTGCTTGCCTATTGCAGATTCAGTCTTCCCAGCCTGGTGCAGGTCTACAATGTTGTTTTTGTGTCCTTCGACAGCTCTTTGGTCTTCACCATAGAGTTTGGAGTGTGACTGTTTGAGGTTGTGTCTTTTATACTGATAACAAGTTCAAACAGGTGCCATTAATACAGGTAATGAGTGGAGGACAGAGGAGCCTCTTAAAGAAGAAGTTACAGCTCTGTGTGAGCCAGCAATCTTGCTTGTTTGTAGATGACCAAATACTTATTTTCCATCATAATTTGCAAATGAATTCTTTCCAAATCAGACAATGTAATTGCCTGGATTTGTTTTCACATTTTGTCTCTCATAGGTGAGGTATACCTATGATGACAATTACAGGCCTCTCTCATCTTTTTAAGTGGGAGAACTTGCACAATTGGTGGCTGACTAAATACTTTTTTGCCCCAATAAAATCATTTAAAGTCATTTGTGGCATGCTTTTTCAATGTTCTAAACCAGTCTGTAGCTCTAGGATTTCTGAATGTCTCCCATCCAAGTATTAACCAGGCCCAGCCCTGTCTGCCTATTTCAAGATCAGCTCATGTTCTCTAAATGTTACTCCCTATTTACACTGATCAGTACACTGATGATACTCAGCTGTACATTTCTACCCTGGACCACCCCGATGAAGCCGTCGAGGTGATGGCCTGGTGCCTGGAGGCCGTGCGGTGTTGGATGGGGCGGAACAGGCTTCAGCTCAACCCGTCTAAGACTGAATGGCTGTGCTTCCCGGCGCCCCTATATAGCCAGCTAGTTCCATTGCTGGCTGCGGGGGAGGAAATTCTTGCCCCCACAGAGAGGGCTCGCAATCTGAGTGTCCTCCTGGACGTACAGCTGTCATTGGAGGACCATGTGGCGGCCGTCGCCAGGGGGGCTTTTGGTCAGGTCCGTAGAATCTACCAGTTGCGGCCCTTTCTGGATTGGGGTGCGCTTCGCACAGTCACCTCCGCCCTCATAATCTCCCAGCTAGACTATGCCAACGGTCTCTACATGGGGCTTCCCTTGAAGAGCACCTGGAGGCTCCAGCTGGTGCAGAATGTGGCCGCACGGGTGGTGTTGGGAGCTCCACGGGGCTCCCATGTTACGCTACTCTTGCGTGAGCTGCATTGGCTCCTGGTGGCCCTCAGGGTGCACTTCAAGGTTCTAGTTACAATCTTTAAAGCGCTCCATGGCTTGGGACCAGGATATTTGCGGGACCACCTCCTGCCGTTATCGGCCTCCCGTCGGCCAATACGTTCCCATAGTCGGCTTCCTCGGGGTGCCACCGGCTGGACGGCTGGCAACCCCGAGGGTGCGGGCCTTCTCGTTGGGGGCACCCTCCCTCTGGAACGAATTACCCCCGGAGATGAGGACCATCCCTGATCTCTTGACCTTCCGGCGCGCGTTGAAAATCTATTTATTTCATCAAGCCGGTCTGGCCTAGGGTTTTGTTTTTTTAGGGGATTTTTATTCGGTCTTGTTTGGTTTTAGCTTTTAACCTCTTTATATTTTTAGCTTTTCAGCCTTTTTATATTTGGTTTTTTAATTGTTTTAATTCTGTACTGTTTTTGTATTTTAATTCGGCTGTGCACCACCCTGAGTCCTGTCAGGGAAATAAGGTGGTATATAAGTTCAATAAATAAATAAAATAAATAAATATTTGGGTTCAGTATTTTAAAAAAATAAAAAGTAAAGTGGCCAATTAAGGATGAAGATTTGTGGCAAAGGGGAATCAAGAAATATTGAGAATGTCAACCCATGTTTTTGAAAAGGGGAGTGAGAGAAAGATTGGAAAGAGTCCACCTGAGCACTATCTATCGTTTCTTGGAAGCTGAAGTTTCTCAGTTGGTTAGTCAGAAAAGAGTACAACTTGTTTGTAATCTTCCTGCACCACTTAAGAGACATTTCGAAAGACAGGATTGTTCTCTTCATTATGCTTATTTATCATAAACCCTACTCTCCAACATATAGGAAAGTACACAATTTGCACACATATAGATTGGATGTTAACAGCCAACATAAATCTATCACTTCAGATCACATCCCTCTTCCCAAAAGAAACATATGCAAATGTACACATCAAAGAAACCCACTGCCTCAAATATGCTACCCACATTGGCACCTGAGATAGAAGCCCCTCTCCCGGTGATTCATCCTGTACTCACAGAAAGAATGTAACAATGAACATTACACACAGTTTAATGGCACCCCAATTCAGTTGCTTGAAAGGCAGCCCTGAAATCTAAGCTCTTTAGAGTTATAAAATACAGCAGGAAAAAGTTTCAAGTTTTTAATGTTTCCTCTTACACATTGAACAGTAACAATCTGTAAGCTTATGCTTCTGGCTCTGTTAGAAGGTACAGGAACACTGCAACATAGTGTTGTAAGTCCCTGTTTGTTCTATTGAGAACAAATGCTTTTAAAGAGGATCTAAATTTATCAACCAAATTTGCCTTCTTCCATGTTCTTAGATTTCCTCTCACTTAAAACACTTCTGCCTTTTATCTCCTCACACCTCTAGAACTGTCTGCCAAAATAAATTCTAAGCTGCCTTTGCAAATTCTGGCTCTTTCAATCAAAGGTTTCCATGGGCAGAGAAGAATTGTGAATTTTCTCATCCTTCTAAGCTGCTTGTACAATCAATAACCTTTTAGGAGAAGATACAAAAGGAAAGGACATCTTCCTATATAAAAGGTTTAGCAAGACAGATATAGTAAAGACAAAGTCTTCTTAAGAAAATTTTATTGCAGAAATGTTCAATGTATACAATATAGTTGTAGTATTTTCTCAAAATTACTATGATTACTTTAACAATAAAAATCAAAACAAACTCCAGGCAACTTGTTAAAAATATAAGCATTCACTATCTGTAATACCACTATAAAAAGACAACAGGAAACTGTAATGAAGAGAGCAGAATGTACATATGCAGGAAATTTGCACACAGTTCATCCATCTATCTTTTATCATCTATCTATCTTAACCACCAAAGTAGGCGTATACAAGGATAGCAAGTTAGTTCTCACTCTTGCAAGTCTCTTGAAAGGCATACAATTGCATAATGTTGCTATTACTGCTGTCTCCAAATTCTCAAGTAGGGAGATCTCCCAAGGGCTGAAAATAGTTCTACAGGAATGAGCAACCATCTTTTGCTGGCTAGGAACCACATTTTCTGTGTAAACGTTGGCTGGGAGATTCAGGGAATAGGGCAAGGATGCTGTGATGATATTGCAAATTGATGGACCAAGTGGGCCAACCCTACCTTTGACCTGAAGTTCAGGCTTTTTTAGAATGAGAAATACAAAACTGAACGGGAGGGTTTTGACTATGATTTATGAACATATTTGTACTGGGGTCTTCTGGTCAAAGTCTAATGCATCACAATAGCCGTTCTACTTTAGCTTGACATTGGGGTACTGTTTTCTCTGACATTATCTTGACAACTTTATTCTTAGTTTGTGTATTTCATTTTCTGACTAACAGAGTCAGCTTTTATTCTAGTAACAGAATTCAAACTGAAGTCTTTTTAAGAAGACAGACATCTGATTTTTTTTTAGGACACAGCTCACCAAAACATTCAACTCTGCCACTTTTATCATTTAAGCAGAAATTGTTTCCTTTCTGATCCTGCACAGTTAGTCAGTGTTGTTGCTTTTTAAATATCCCACTTCTCCTTTGAAGGAAGCTGATGGTTCCCATTACCTTTTCTTCTCTGCTTTCACTAGTTCTGCTCTACAATAACTTCCCTCTACTCAAACCACTGCAGGAAATGTGGTAATTTTAACATAAATACCAAAGAAATTACCATGAAAAACAAACTGTATCCAAAGGATGGAGGGGTAAAATGCATGGACAAAAACAGATGGATATTAGTATTCTAAATTTTCAAAAAGCATTTAAATATATACACACTGTAATAAAAATTTCCTGTGCTGAAAACAGTTTTCTCAGTGATAGTGTCATGTTTTTAAGTGTTCTCCCCAGTGTCAGGGATCCCCATCAACATTTTATTGGCACCAAACAAAAGGATAATATATTCCAGAGAAATAATAACTCATCTATTACAGCAGTCACCAACCAGTGGGCTGCGGCCCTTTTGGTGGGCCACTGAGAAATCTCACCCCCAGAGCAACCCCCAAAGCAATTAATCCAGGCTGCGCAGAAACACAAGGCTGCGCCGCCCATATGGCCTGCAGGAACCCTCCCCGCCCACTCACTCCTTACCAGGCAAATTTGCCTGCTAAATTGCTATTTTTCTTTTTTCTGACCATCAGCTATTCTGCTGTGCCAGGAGATTTATATTAGCTAGGAAGCAGGAAATGGTTGGATTTCTTGCTTTCTAGCTAGTCTTTAGATCTTTGGAGCCGAATCTCCCTTAGGACCGAAGATCTATTATTCAGTGCAGACTCTTGGCAAGCAAATTTTATGTGACAGACTCAGGTAGCCGATGGTAGATAGATCACTGAATGATTCTGTGAGCAACTCAATCTGCCTGCCTGCTATGCCTGATTTTGGGTAAAAGTTGCTCTTTATTTATAAAAAATTCAATATTTACATACATGGTGTGTTGAGAGTTAATTTTGTGAGTTTGTTTGCTAGCAAATTTTATGAGTTTGCTTACAAACAAATTTTATGTGACAGACTGAGCTAGCCGATGGCAGATAGATCTCTGAATGAATCTGTGATTCTGTGAGCAATTCAATCTGCCTGCCTGCTTTGCCTGATTTTGGGTAAAAGTTGCTCTTTTTTTATAAAAAGGTCAATATTTATATAAATATTTATAATATTTACATACAAGCCATGCCCAGCCAGTCACGACCACCAAGCCATACCCACAAATTAGGCCATGCCCACAGAACTGGTTAGTGGTCCCTGGGATTTAAAATTATGAGTTTGGTGGTCCTTCAGGTCCAAAAGGTTGGCGACCCCTGATCTATTAGGTTCCCAGATAAGCTGAAAAAAATTATTTTTATCATCTAACTACTGATAATGCATATCACAGACAGGAGCAGAGAAGACTAGAGAATGTGTTGAAAGTTGATGTGAAGCAAGAATAAAGGTGAACCAAATTTCTTATTTCTTGTTATGTAGAAAGGCAGTGCCTATCAGAATTAAGAGATGGACAGTAGGGAGAGAGTAATGAGGGCATAAACAAATATTAACTTACCAAAATGTGGAATTACCATGGAATGTTAATAATCAGTATGTCAATGTCATATTTTGGCATATATAAAAACCCTTTGCATCCCTGGACTTTCTGTCTATAGTAAGGTGGGGTTTAAATATTTTAATTCTAATATAAGGGAATGGGAGGGCAGCCTAATTAAAAGTGTGTTATTTGTGACTGAATGATGAAGCCACATAAAATCTGGCTGGAACTGGAAGCACAGTATGTGATGTTTTACCACAGAACTATCTGTACTGTGTACCCATGTCCCTTCCCAACCTTGCTAAAGAAAATTGTAAGAATTTTCTTATCGTACTGGCACTTTATCCAGTTGCCCTATTCCAACTGCCATTTCTGATCCTTCTTCTAGAATGGCTGAAAACTAATAATAGGAATCTACAAAGGTTATCCAATAAAAAAGCAGTATCATTTCTGAGCATGCATTCTATGCACGCACATACTATACTCAAAATTCTAAGACATGCTGAGCTGCCAGATCACCATACCATCCTGAAATTTAGAAGCTTAGCCTTTCTGAATAATTCCTGGAGGTTTTTCTATTCTAATAGACAGAGAGAAAAAAAAGTCTGTAGCAAGTTTCAAAGGTTCCAGTGGTTGCTATCAGGGAACAGACTGATGCATTAGTTAGAAAGCAATTCCTTATTTTGCTGGCTTTGCAATAGGATATTTAAAACATCAAATAAAAAAAATGGTATGTTAGAACCAGGGCTGTATATGTCATGCTATTTTTAAAAAAGCTATTGGTTCTGCAGATTAAACATTAAATCCCAGAGGCCACAATATGATAGCAATAGGCTCATTTCATACTCGTCATTAACTGCTCTGGGTGCAAATGTAAATTAAGGCCTGAAGGTCAGTGATCATCCTGGACCTAATGGATTGCGTTTCATAGGTATTGCAGTTACTCACGTGTAAAAACATTTGCCTGATCCAAAAGAAACCCAGGGGAGAACTGAATACCACTAGAGAACTGTTGAGAGTGTCACTTTACTGGCAACCCTCAGAGCAGAACAGGACTTTAGACTGAGTCATAAGTTGTGCAGCTTGTACATCTTGAGAATTTACCCTTCAGAAAGAGCAGACAGTGTCAAGGGACATAGAAACTGAAAAGACCCAAACCCATGATTTTAGGCACCATGCCATTGAAAGAAACGCCAGTACAAATTGTAATATATGGTCATACTTCTTCTCTACTTCTATTGTTATTAGAATAGTGGATATGATCTACTACTCACAATTTAGGAAAGAAACTTCCAAAGTTATTGACAAATAATGATCTTAAAGATTCCGAGACACTCCAGAAATATGTCTATTTTCTCAAAATTCTGTTCAGCATTGCATTTCAAATGGTACTTTTGCAACCTACAAATAATTATTTGGAAATGCTCATCAAACTCCTTTGATTTCTAAGTTAACATATATCAGAGGATTTGGCTGCAAACCAACTAATTAATGTTAGTGTAAAGCTAAAATCTAACATGACAAATACTTATTAATAAATACACCTCCATTGTTAGATTTTATATTTAATAAGCATCAACTCCACATTCCACACAAGATAGAATAAGCCAATAACATAAGCCAATTGACAAGTAAATTAATCTAGCCTAAAAATATAGGTGAAATGTGAATATATTAATTTTGTCCATGAGATTCAGACAGTTTTCCCTCATGGTATTTCAGTATTAGGCATATGGCCTAGTTATATTAAAAAAAAAAAAACACCACTAGATTAGAAGAAGCCAGTAACTGGGACTTGATTACTGAATGGAAAGGACAATCAGCACTAAAGTGAATACAGGAGAATTAAATAGAAAAATATCCTAGAGATAAATTAACAGAAAAAAAAAAACAGAAAAAAGTTTTTTTAACCATTAAAAAGATATCGACAAAAGTAAACTTGTCCAAACATAATGATCCAGATGTGGGAGAGATTCTGAACCTTTGACTATTGTGGTAGAATCCGTCCCCAAAGTCAAGAAAAGACCGTAAAGGCAAGGAACTTTTTCCAGTGCCACCCTTTAAGCTGGAAGGACAGCACCATGAAATTGCTTCTGAGACAAATGCATTTCCCAAAGAGGGATCATACAGAATAGGGACAGTCCAGGCCTTGGCCTCGTGCCCAATTGTCTCTCTCCCTCCCCACTGCACTTCCACCGTCTCCTTTTAGCGATCCCCGGGGGGGCCACAGGTGGGCTCCCTCAGGTGCCTGTCGCGACCCGAGGAAAGCTCTTCCCGGGTCATACGTGAGCCGGTCTAGCTCGCAGGTAAAGCCGACGGAGAGGAAAAAAAAGCAGAAAGAACAGGGGAAGAGCTGAGAGCGCCTCTTCCCCAGAGCACGTTCTCCGGGCCAAGGATGCGCGTGGGAAGAAAGAGAAAAGAAGAGAATGGACTGATCCGGCGGAGAGAATCAGCTCGGCGTGGCTACGACGCCCCTTGCTAGCAAGGAGGCAGGGCGGCTCCTTCGGGGCCAGCAAGAGAAGAGCGACCGCTCAGCAATCCCGAAGACGATTAGGATGAGGGCGAGGGGGCCACGAAGCGGGAAACGAGACGCTGGAGGGGACTCGGCACTACTGAGCGCTCTAGATGCACGGGAAGCCCCAGAAGCTCTTCTCCGAATGCCCCTTCTCCGCCCGCCTCTCTCCTAGTCTGAGGGCCGCCGCCTCCCTCCTTTCCCCGCTCAGCATCCCTCGCCGCTGCTGAAAGCTGCACTGAACCAACTCTTCGAGGGAACCCGAGAGTTGCGCGCAGGGTCCCACCGCTCTCCTTGTTTTCCACCCAGCGTTAATACTCATGCGCGCCCACGCGGCGCTCAGCACGTACGCCGGCTGCCCCCCACCTGTAGCCCGCAATGGCCTGAGGCGCACGCGGGAGGGGACGGGAGGAGGGGGGATTTCGCGCGCTTGGTGCCACCTGCGAGACCGGCTCGGCGACATCCCGACCTGACCATCCATTTCCCTCCCTCCCCCCCACTCCACCCCGAGGACACCAAACTCAGCATCTCTTGCGAGCAGCTACCTGGGAATCGCGCTGCACCCTTGTTCTGACTTGTGGCGGCGACGGCCGAACCGGGGTTCCAGTTGCAGGCTCAGACGGTCGGCCAGTCCCGGTGCGCTCTGCGGGCTGTGGCAGCTCCTGTCCTGCGGCGATTTAGTGCCTGTAGCTCCTGAGCAGCACTTGCTAACCGGTCGGTAAACCACGTCACAGTCTGCCCGCCTGAGTCAAGCTGGACCGCCGGAAGGTTGGGTCCTAGCGCCTCCCAAAAGCTCCTTCAAAGGCAGAGACCCCACCCCTCCCCGAGTCGGGGAGCCATTTGGGGGATCACAGGGAGACATGTGGTAGCAGCAAGATGGATCGGATCAGAATTTGGAGGCTGGGTCTCGGCAAGTCCAAATCCAAACAACTAGGGGTGGGGATGGAGTAGTAGGCATATGCTGGGAGTGAACGGAAAATCATACGATCAAGCAGCGATAGGGATGAGAATGGATGGGACCAACCAGAAGAACAAGGAAGTGATGGGTGGGTTGAGGGTGGGGGCGGAGGATATGCATTAATGGTGGGAATCAGGGCATTAGGAAAATCAAAGAAGTTGTGAGCACATGGATTACATCCAAAGCAGAAAGAGTTGAACCATAGGTATTAGAAATGATCCTGAGCCATAGAGATGATTCAAACACTTTATCATGGACTAGCAAGTACTTAGATCAAACTAGAGGGGGGGGGGCGGGGGACGGACAGCTAAGGAAATAACAGAAAACTATATCTATAGAATCAGAATTGGATTTAGTTCAATAGCAAAGATTAACATTAAAGTTATCCAAACTGGTTGGGATGTCATGTTGTCAGATCAAAAGCAGAAATTAGAAATCTTCTAAAATACTGGAAATCCTTTGTCCTGCAAACTGTTTTCAAGGTAGTAATAGAAAGAAAAGGCATGAGTAGTTAAGCATGAGCTCAGTTTGAGATTTTTATAAGATTGCTGTACAACTCTGTGTGTGCGTGCGCGCGCGTGTTAAGAATACCCAGAATTATTTGGAAGCAGGACAGTTCTTTTCACCAGCTTTACAAAGATTATCCTTACTTGTGCTTGCTGTAACAACCTCCATTTGTTGCTGTTGCAAACTCCATTTGTTGTTGTTACAGGGACAAATATCACAATACAGTATGTCTTCATAAGAGGTAGAATTGATTGCAGATATTTTTCACACTATAAATTGTAGGAAGTTAGCACCCACCCCTCTCCTAGAAAACTGAAATAGCCTAGGAAATATTAAAAAGGCAGAATATTTCCCCTAAAAAGTAGAAACTCAAGAAGCAGAAACTCACCTCAGAAGCAGAAACTCACCCCCATCTTTGTTAATGGGTGTGCCATTAAGGCCTGGGCCAGAATACTTTACATAACAAGGAACTCCAGGTAAAGCTATAGCAATTACCAAAAGCCCTTTTAAGGGCATAATCACCCAGCAAGGCTAGACCAAGCCTGGAACTCAGGACAGCCTACAGAGTTGCCCCTGGGAGTCTGACAACCAATTAGAATATAAGCTCCAATTAAAATCCCAACAGAGGGTATAAAACCCAGCACTCTAAGTACCTCAGCCCTTTTTTTCTTGATTTCTTCTCACCTTGAAGTATGTAATCATCCTTCTCTGGAGCTCCAAGCCATGTGGTCCTGTCCACCATTAAATCTTCCAAGCAGCCTCCATGTTTCCAGTGTCTTTTTCCCCACTTGGAACTGAACCCAGAAGGATATTTCTTTCAACAATATTTTATGTAATACTGCAACCCTTGTAGCAGCAATCTCCACTTAATCAGATATATTCTAGTTGCTGGTAAGTTTTTTTCAGGCAAAATACAATATTGCAGAGTTATTTAGCATAAAGACTCCAGCAGGGAATACATAGTGGAAAATAAGATTAATTGCTGTAAAAAACTATTCCATGTTTTTTTCTTGTGTTTTGTTTTATTTGCTAGCGATAGCCTATAATAAAATAACATTGAATTGCATTCTTCTGCTTGTAAAAAAAAAAAACAAAATTTGTCCATATTCTAAATGACTATTCCCTGATTAGCCACAAATTTAACCAAAGGAGAATTTAATCCTAAACAATCCCCATGATGTGACTGCTATTGAGTAACTGGAAACCATAGTCACAATGCTACCTTGATTAACATTTATGCTACTGAACAACTGCAAAATCCAAACAAGTATAATTGCATTTCCATACAATTCATGAAACAGAAATGTTTTTATTAAGAGGCATTACAAATGCATAAAATATTGATATATCTACCAGTAGCTACGTGTCAATTTTATTTCTATTTCATGAATTTCTTTCAAATCCTACACTCTAATTCTAAGATATAATATCTGACATTTCTAAAGTTTAGGTACAATGGCTAATCAATTGATTAATTACAACGACCTTTTACAATTTTTTAAAGAAACAAAAGTCCCAATGAATCATGCCACAGTTTTGTAATATGGACACCCTTATAAAAATATATGATTGTGCAGTCCCATCTTAAAAGATAATGTCCCCTTCTCTGTTATATAAACATGGACTGCATAACGTGCATACACTGTATTTTTTTAACACGTAAGATAAAAATACTGTTTATTAAGGGTTAAGATCCTCCTCCTCCCTTGGAATATGCTGCAAGTCAGAGCTTTGAGCTTCATTTTAGTCTTAATATTATGGATTCTTCTTTCACCAGATCATAGCACTTTGTTTCCCTGCCCTCTTGTGCCACAGAAGGTTTCCTTGCTAGCTTGGATTGTTCAGGCAGGAACTCAAGATAACTATGTTATTTGGATGGCAACAGTTACCCTTTCATCTCTTGTCACTGTCCATCTGTTTATAGTGTCTTTCTGCAGAGCAGTCCAGGATCCCCCTCCCATCCCCCCTCCCACCCTTCTTTGCTTTCACTTAGCCTTTGTTCAGCCAATATAGCAGTGTTCCTCTGCTACCTGGGAACAGCTCCACTTTTACAACTGAGTTAACTCAGCAACATATTGCTCCTCTATGTGTCTCTGAAGCATTATATTGGATGGCCAGATTTCATATCATGAAGACATTAGGGGCTATAAACTGAACATTCTCTATGAACTCAATTCAATATCAAGTAATTATTTAGATTACCCTCAATCAAATTACAAGTACTAAGTTTCTAAGAAAGGATGGGGGTACACAGGAAAATACAAAGCTTTGCTTTGCTTTGCTTCGATTTACTAGATACTAGAGAGCTTGCAAAAGGCAGAACAATGATTTGATGCTATCAACTAAATGACCAGAATTTTTCTTCTTTGTTTTTCTAGATTTTGAGAAATTTGGTAGTTGTTGATATTATTTTTGCTTATTATACCTAAAATAAGAATATATACTTTTTTAGTTTTTATTAAATTATTAACAAAATAATAATCATAATAATCCAAACAGACAGACATCTGCCACATAACCCCCCCAAAACATATCATTTAAAAAAGGAGGGGAGTCTGGATAGTGAATATAATTATATTTGGAGGCAGTCAGAATCGAATAGAAAGAAATGGGGAAAATCACAAAATATAAAGACCTGCAAATAGAACGACTATGGCAAAAGAAAGCAGAACTAGTACCAATACAGAAATAATATGAGCCTTGAATGGACTCCCAAAATATATGGAGCATCACTTGAACACTCTTGGCACTGACAAAATTACCACCAGTCAATTGCAAAAGGCAGCTTTACTAGGAACTGCTTATATACTGCAACAATATCTTTGATATTATTTAACAGCATCTGTTTCTCCTAGGCCCATGGGAAGGACATCAATAGTGGATAATAAATGACAAATCCAGTCTAACCAATTGGCTGAATGTGCAACCAACCATCATAATAATAGTTCTTTACTTCTCATTGCTTTGCTTCTGAAACTTGAAGACCCAAGAATAGGGCAGGGGGAAGAATTGAGGGGTTCCAAAAAGGAGGCTCAATGGATCAGATAATAAATAAATCCATGCCTGGATTTGATATGGAATTAAAAGAAGTAAAATATCTGTTATACTTCCAACAATATATTTCAATTATTGAATGTTAATTATTGAATAATTATTGAATTATTTTTCTATAGGAGTTTTTTGATGATTACAATAATAAAAACTAATACAATCTGAAAAAGAAGAAATAAAAGGTGCAGAAAATAAAGAAAAAAGCACAAAAAAATAGAAAGAAATCTCAGATTTAAACTCTTACTCTAATAAGGACAGTCCCTTTCCTTTAATTGTTTATTATGTTTCCTTCCTTTCCTTTCTCATTAGGAAGGGGTGAAATTCAAATTTTTCCCCTACTGGCTCTTTAAGCGTGGCTTGGAGGGCATGGCTTGGAGGGACTCAGTCTCTAAAATGAAGAAGGAGGGTATGGGTGGGGCCAACTGATTCAAATTGTCCCTATTATCTCTCCCAAGGTGGTGCTAGGTAGTTGAATTTTCCAAATGAGAAATCCCCAACCCCAACCATTTGCTAGAACTAATTATCCCATGAATAGGAGGAGAAGAAACCAGCAAGCTAACTCCAATTTTACTGCCTTTCTTATCTCTTAGGGCCTGGAACTACCTATTCTATGAACAGAAAGAGGAAAAGAAAACTGTCACAGCTGGCACCATGTTATTTTTACTCTTCTAAATAGGGAGTACACTACATTGTACACAATTTACAATGGACACAAACTATATTGTTGGCCATATCCACTCTACAGAAATAACCATTTGAAATAATATTTTGTGCAGCAACTAACCCGTTGCATTATATTTATATCAGGATATGTTTCTTGGGTGATTTCTCAGTCTCTGTTCATAAAGACTGTCTTGTCCATTATAGAACTAATCTATAAATTTATGAGCTCTTAAAGCTGATGTAATTCTTTTTCCTAACTTCCCTGCTCTTTTTATCTGGAACAGAAGATGTTGCCAGAAAGAGACTTTTATATATATTTTTTAAAGTACTGTAGTTCTTTGTGACAGAGCTACAAAGATGAACTCTTTCTTACAGAAGCAGTGTGGACCAAAGACTATTTAATCAGAAATAGGAGCCATTATGAAATAAAGAATGAGATACATGAACATTCACTGCAAATAATAATAGTAACAATGATAAAAAATACAGCATGTGGTAGTATGTAAAATTCAGTTGTATGCAGAGGAAACAATTCACAGAATAAGAATGGTTCCATAAATTTTGAACTATGTATCCTTTGATTTATGAGTCATGATACTGGTAAAATGCAGACTATTTAGAGGCATGAATTATTATCAACATTTGGATAAACTCAGAATAGATAAGGAGTTGGGGGAGGAAAGAATTGGAACTGTGTTATTGAATATGTTGAACTGCAAAGAGAATTGTATACGCACAGAAATGAAAGGTACATCAATCTCCACAACAGAAGAAAGGATGGAAGGAGTGATGGAACAAAATTGGCAAAACTGACTTTTCATTAAAAAAGAAAAGATATCCAGTGCTGTTTCTACTTGGAAACTGCTTCTGGATTTTGTGCTGCGGACAGACAAAATGGCTCTTGATGCTTGAGTTTTGCTGATTAGTGTAGTCTGTTATTATAGAAATGGCTAATCTTTGCTAAATTGGTAAAGTAAAAAGTTGAGGCTGTAATTCTGTTTTGTACTTTAAGGTACTTAATGTTGGGAGTCAATGATGTTTTTTTTCTTTCCCTCCTGTACCTGCATCATTCTTTCCCCTTTCTTTCCCTTTTCCTTCCCCTTTTTCCTATACTTATTTTCATTTGTATTTTATATTATGATAATTTTAATGACTTTCTTGAAGAAAAAAAAAGGATAAATCCAGAGAAAATATTCTCAATTATTTGTTTGACTCTGAAATTGCTCAACTTTTGAATTTCAGGAAGCTTTTCTGTTAAGTGGTAATGAAATAAAGTCTTAACCATATAAGCAAGCAAACCAATATTCTAATGCAAATCAAGTTTTAGGTTAGCACAAAAGACCAATTTCAGCAACAAAACTGGGAATTAATGCTGAGATCCTATGGGAAAACCTGGCCAACAAAAGCTGATCACTCTGATTGTTTCTATTGAAGGGCCTCACTGGAAAGGAACAAAGCAGTATACAAGGACATGGGAAGAAAATAAATTAGTAGGTGTTCTCTTAGAAGTAAGAAAATATGCATAGGATATTTCACATTATCCTAGGCAATGATAGTAATCTAGAGCAGCATTGCACATTGAACAAGTCATAAAAGAAGTGACACCAATAATTCAGGGTTTTCTCCCCATTTTTATAACAGATATTTTGTAGACTTTTTTGATCAGAAAAAGACAGTTTAACCACCACACTTTTAGGGAGGGAAGATATAGTTTTCATGACCAGTAGGCAACCCAGAGGTTGTTATGAGTGTGCTATATTCCAAATATTTTCTTATGTATACATATTGCATAACTAGACTTTTTAAACAAAAACTATATTGGAACAATTTCCTTCAATATGATTCTTCTGTGGATTAACAGAGAATTTGCAAATATAAGTGGGAACCTATCCATAGCTTCTTTTCATCCCCCGGAGACAATGCAGTTATTAGGCAAAAGTAGACTATTGTAACACTTTTGCACAGTAGGGTAACACAGGTTACATATGGTTCTTCCAGATATTTACTGCAGGGGCTTTCCCTCTCTCTGGCCTCTTTTCTCACATTTCCATCCCCTCTCTCTTAGACATACATACAGAGGCACATATGTACATTTCATGTTCTGCACCAAGAAACTAAAACATATTTGAACAGTTTCTCATATAAAGTTGATTTTCACCTGAAAATACGTCTAACGTGCGGAAGACCACATGCTGACATCAGGCAGGATTGAATTGGGAGGGGGGAAAAGCTAAACATTAAAATTTTGGACCTTCTTTCTCTTTCTGATTATCACTTTCATTTTACTTCCTCCTCAAGCGGTAAACTGATAAGAGGAACAGAATAGTCTGAACTACTTGCAGGAGGTTCAAATTAGGCCAAAGGAATTATGAAAAGTTTAGTCATACCTGTTTAAACACATCCTCACCACAATCTATGAGAAAAGTTACACTAAGGCATAGTGTTTTGCCCAACACCTCTTTGCCAAGTTCATGAATGACTGGAGGTTGACCTCAAGGTTATCCAAGTTCAAACCCAATATTCTATTACATTACAAGACAGAGTGAATGCCTATCAGAGATTATTACTAAGATTAGAAACATGGTACTTTTGGTCCCACATCAGCTTTTCATCACGGTGGAAATAGGAAGCTAGGCTGATGGATGTGGGAGTGTGTAGCAGCTAGAAATGTTGATGAAAGCATAAAAAATGGCTGTCTATAAAAAGATGCTGCAACTTCCTGCTTTATAATATGTTTTAATATATCTTTTATTAAAATATTTTTGAACAAGTAAAATATGTACATACGAAAATTCAGAGAATGAAATAAAAATATAGCTCAAATCATAGCAACCTCTTAGAACCTTCAATAGAAAAATTATTCAAAAAATATTCTGAGTGTCCACAAGATGATACTAACCTGCTCTGGTTTCAAGGTGACTCTAATGTAAAAGGATGCCAGTCTGAATAAGGGCTGAAACTGTCTATGGTAGTCCTCACTTACCAACTTCTTCTGCTTTCCCACTGCCAGTGAAATCAGATTGCTTTTGATATGTAGAAGAGCAAACAGCTTAATTTCTTGAAATCTCTCTTC
The DNA here is from genome assembly GCA_023653725.1 of Bungarus multicinctus. Classification (NCBI taxonomy): domain Eukaryota; kingdom Metazoa; phylum Chordata; class Lepidosauria; order Squamata; family Elapidae; genus Bungarus; species Bungarus multicinctus. Next base: position 121,369,641 of record CM042834.1, read on the forward strand.
AATCTCTCTGTCCTGGAGGAAGAGGGGAAGAGTCAGACAAAAGAGACTGCCTGCTCTACAAAAATCACTTGCTTTCCCCCACCCTTAGAGCAGAAAGTTGGAGAGAAATGCCTGAAGCTAAAATTCCCTTATTTACTGTGGTGGAGTTCTTTCCAGCTTTTTGAAGATTTTTTTTCCATATTTATCTCCCAACATTCCTCTCTTATTCCCAAACTAACGTGCAACTTTTAAAATCTTTTCTTCTTAAGCGTTTTAATCAGTATTGCTGCAGTCTTTTTTTAAAAAGAAACAAAACAAACCTCTCCTATCTGGGAAAGAAAGAATTGGAATTTGATAAGAAGTTGATTAAACATTTGAGTCTATTTGGGATGAGGAGCTGGGATGTGGGAATGACCCTTACAAAAAAACACCCCTTAAAGATATGTTTCAATAATATCAGAAGAGGTGGGAGACATGATCTTATCATAAGTAAACTAAGGACAACTTAGGCTGTTTCACTCATAGGCTGGGGATGAAATGAATACAATGTCAGACAGACACAGCAGAAAAAAAAAAATAACGGAGACATGTTTTAAGTCGTGCATGATTAGGTGCAAATGGGGACATGGTCTCTATGTTGCCAATATAAAGGATAGGCCATACCTTGCAGGGTGTAACTTAGCTATGTGAATCATCTTGTACTTGTTTTAGAAGTACTTTGTGGCAGTAAATTTATTTTCAGAGAGATAGTAACATGCTATACTTTTAGGAGTTGTTCAGTGGATGTTCTTATTTGAATGAGAAAGCATGTAGTCCTTGACTTAACAACCCCAATTGGGATTGAAATCTCAGTCATTGAGTGAAGCAGTTGTTAAGCAAGACATGTGATCGTTTCACTCAATGACTGCAATCCTAGCACTACTGGTTATGGTCATTAAGCTATCTTGTAGGTTGTAAAGTGGGAAGACTGGGCAGTGCCTCAGAGGGTGGGGGAGACTCTGGGTGGTGCACAGCAGTGTGTGTGTGTCTCCACTCAGAAGCTGAAAAAGAACTCCCTGGTAAAATCCAAGCAGAATTTACAATTGTCAACTGATTCTCATCTCTCTTGCTCACTCGCCCGTTTTTTTTTTCTTTTTCTGCCTACCTCCAATTGATACTTTACTCTTATTCTCCAAACTTCCATTTCATGATTCTCTTATCTTTCACCAAACAGCCTCATTATAATTTGAAACAAAGACCATAAAGATAATAAAATATCAACAAAACAAGCAGCAGTATCCAATAGAATGAAGGCAAAAAAGTAACAGAGAACAGCAGGCAAATAAAAAAAAGAAAGAAACCTGGTTAAAAGGAGCCTGTAGATTTTTCAAATAGTTCAGAGATGACAAAAGTTGTTAAACATGATGAAACTTTACTAGGTTCTCTAAATGAGAGAGGGGAATTCTCCATATCACCTTGGAGGGAGATGGTGCATCATTTGGACTCCAGCAGAGAAAAGCCACCATTTATTTATTATGCATTGTGCTTATATGCCACTCCCATAGTTATCAATATCAAAATGGTCCCCCAAAATAATTACAATTAAACTATAAACAGTTCGTGTTTTAAAAGTGAGAAGAGAAGATGAAAAATGAGACGAAAGGCCAATGCAGCATTGATATAGGGAAGGTTTATGTCAAGAGGCAAATCATTAACACAAGCTTAACATGTAAGCTTTGGCTGCAGCTGCCTGATCACGCCCAGATTGGAAGCTAAGAAGAACTGGTTCTGTTTAGCACTACTGTACAAAGGATTCTTCTGTAAATATCAACACTGAAGAAGACTATGGTGGGAAGTTGAAAAAATATAACTGACAAATTTTTCTGTGTTGTTGCCAAGAAAACAACATGGCCATGTCCCTGCAGTCACTAGAAATACTTTACTTTTAAAACATAGACGCCTCATGAATCTTGGGAGGGAGAATATTTTGATTTGCTAGTAGTTTCCATACGCTTTCCAGAGGCAGCCACACAATGTATTCATCTTTGTTCAGGAAACATTTTAGAGGTATACCCAGCACCTGTTACAACCTGAGATTGTTAGATGTACAAACAATCCAATAATACAGCAGTTTAAAAAACATCAAGAAGAAAAGGGTGTATCGTGTCCTCCCCCCAATATTATTGCTTGAGAGGAGCACACATTCCTTCTCTTCCATCCTTTGTCCAAGTCCAAGTCCCCCACTATGCCCAGGGATTTCCAACCCACAGATTGTGACCTACTACATATGATAGTGCCATACATGATTGATAGACTGGGCTAATCATCTGTTTGGAATGGCTTGCATCTTTTAAGTTTCTCATGTAGCAGAGCTCATAATGTGACTTGGATATTACTACAGATGGATTATTGTGCCTATGATGACCCTCTCCAAGGTTGGCATGTGTGCCAAAGCACACATCACTGCAGCTGAAATCTCATCCCCAGATCATATCTGTCTATAACCTTTCAAAACCCAATCCTAAATTCACCTCCTAGGACACCTGCTGCTAGACAGCCTATGACATTTTACATCAGAAATATAGTTCCTTAACAATTTTACATCAGAAATATAGTTCCTTAATAATTTTACATCAGAAATATAGTTCCTTAATAATTGTGTTCCTACCATGTTCACTAGGATTTTTTCCCAGTTCTTAGAAAATTTGATAATCAAGAATTACCTAAAGTGTCTTAAACATACTTTTAGGCACTAGGCATACAGAAACAAAATATTTGAAAGTGCGTGGATATATGAGAAGCATTAAATTAGCCATGTAGTTTTATGACATTTCCAAATAAAGTACCAAAAGTTTCTTGTTTCTTAATTGGAAGAGACAGCTGGACAAATGTTACTAAAAATAACCTATTATCAACAATGGGTATGCAATTATAATGAGCTTCCATTCTCTGAATTACAGAAGTAATTTACAAATTTATATGTGATTATCTTAAAAGCACTACTAATTTGTAGCTCTCAGAGGAGAGCCATCTGAATAAATTATTTGCAGAGGTAATTGCTACATCATAAAAAGGAAATTATTTAAAAGTGAAGGATGATAAAAAGGGATGATGAGACTTTACTTCTGCTGTTGGAAGAAATATCCTTCTGGGTTCAGTTCTAAGTGGGGAAAAAAATACTGGAAACATGGAGGCTCTTTGGAAAGATGGTTTAATGGTGGACAAGACCAGATGGCTTGGAGCTCCAAAGTGAAAAGGATGATCACATGCTTCAAGATGTTGGGTGAAGGAAAATAAGGGCTGAGATGCTGAGAGACACTTAGTTTTATACCCTCTGTTGGTCCCCATCTTAGTGTTTCCTGTTCCTGTGCAAGAAATATAACCCATTGGTAATCAGACTCCCAGGGGCAGGAGTCTTAGCTAACTTTGTAGGCTTTGTCTGGACCACATAGCTTCACCTGGGTATTGGCTGATGCAATCTTCCCAGGCCATGTGGTGAGATGGGTAGAGGGCTTTGTTATGTAGAATACTCTGGCCCAGGCCTTAGTGGCCTGTCCATTAACAAAGGTGGGGAGTGAGCTTCTGCTTCTGAGGTGAGTTTCTGCTTCTGAGTTTCTATTTCTCTTTTTAGGGGAAATATTCTGCCTTTCTAGTATATCCTAAAATATTTCATTTTCCTAGGAGAGGGGTGGGTTTTAACTTCCAACACTACAATTTCCTGTCTGAGGGTTACTAATTTCTAAGAGAGCTTGGTAGTTCTCTAGTAATCTGAGTGTGATACTGGTGAGAATAGGAGCTCCAGGTGGAATCATCCTGCAAATAAAAGTCAAAACAGGGAGGTGAAAGCTAAGAGTAATCCACAGCAGGGGTGAAGGCAGATGGAGCATTTAGGAATAGGAACTCCAAAATCAAACCCATTGCAAAAACAAGCCACTTTTTTTGTTGACAAGAAAACTCTAGGAAAATGGTTGTGACATTTAATAAATTTAGATACCAAAAGTTGGAAAGCACTCCTCTAGTTACTGAGAAACAATATTGAAAATGAAATGAAATTACAGTACATAACTTCTAAAAGTAGACCTAGAGATTATGACTTGGTAAGACTAAAGGAAGTCTGGTCATTGATGATATTAATATTTTTTTAAAAAACTTTCCTTACAAGGACATGTATAATTGAAATGCAAGAAATACAGGGAAGGACTAAAGGAAATATTAGAATGCTTTTATTCAAAAAAGAAAGCTCTTGATAGCAAGCATTTGTCCACACAATCACCAGGAGATGAATCCAGTTCAATAATACACAACTATGCAATTTACTTATAAGTAAGCCTCAAAGATCACAATGAATAGGTTCTGCTAAACTTCTTTAAACAATGGTTTATTGAATAAAATCTTTGTTGAATGGTTTAGTCCATCACAGAAAAACCACACACTCTTACAAACTTCATTGTCTGGGTTCACACAACCCAGCTATATTATGATTTAACAGCATCATGTGTGAACTCAGTCGGATTATCTCTCAGAAGACTGTACTATTATTGATGCAAAGAAAGGAAATATTGAAAATTTTTACAAGATAATAAGACTCAGATTCTTTTAAATGAGTAATATTCATATCTAATATTGAATCATTATCCAGAAGATTTAAAATGTGAATTATCAACTATAGGGCATCATGGATGCAGTGGCATTTAAATGAATCTGGATATTATCCAGTTGTATTGCTCTGCATGTTCATATTTACTGTCTGTAATCTATTATATTTATTATTTGTTTATACCTCCAGTTCAGGCAGAACTGATCTTCCCTGTTAATTTTTCTTGGACAGCACTGACTTGGGTATTGCCTGATAGAAGAAATTCAGTGATATATATATATATATAGTCAGTAAACTAAGAATATATTGGGAAGAAAAGCCAGTGCAGTAGGAAAACAACTAGTGGTAGGGCTTTAAGTATGCATTGCATTCCGCTTTTTATAAATATATCCTGGACTATAACAAACAAATTTATAGTAAAAATATTTGACACTATCCTAAAAAGTAGGACACTTTAACAATCCGTTTTATTTATTTTAAGATTTATCTCCTGTCCTTCTTTATGAAGAAAACCAGGGTATTAATTTTAATTTTTTTAAAAAATCCAAGTACATCAAATCTGAGCACAAAATACTGTTGCCGACTGACTCAAAGTGCTATCCACTGGCCAGTCACTGAAAATAATACTGCTTTGACATCCGATATTCCTCATTGCCGACTCTATTTCGGCTATCCACTATAGAACAAACAATACAGAATCCAATGTTGTAATGCAACGACGACTCGCAGATAGACGGTGTCTCGTGGCTGGGAAGCAGCTACCAGCGGTCACAAGAATCCGGAGCACTTGTTCTCTGCCGGAAAGGCTTTCGGGACGTGCCAACCGTTATGGTTTCCATGGAAATGGGGCCTCAGAAGTCGCGACGACCCTGCTGCGTTTTGAAGAGAACAATCAGCAGGGTGGTGGTGTTACGGGAAGGGAACTCTTTAAAGGAACTCGTCCCCTCTGAGTAAGGAGGACCCTTCGGTTGGAAATGTTTACTTCGCTCACCGGGCTCCCTTTAACCAAAGGTTGGTAATTTGCAGTATCTCTCACCGTGTTCTTTTACAGTTGCCTATGGCGTCTGTGTCCCGCTGGAATAAAAACGTAGTTTTTCCTGGATGGAGAAAGCTCTTTGGATCCTGGGAACTTGTATGTAATGTCAGACTTCCCCTTACCCCTGTAATCAATGTGTAATTTTCCGTTTGTAATTTATATATATGAAGTCTCTTTCAGTATTGCTACCTTATAGTGTCTGTTTTTTGTTATTTAGGAGAAAGTTTTGCTGCAACTATATATAAACATGCAATATATTTTATCCTATCCTTTCAAATATTTTCCCCGCTTCCTTTTCTATGTATGTGTTCAGTCACTGTGACTACAATTTCTGACCACGGGTAGTCCATGTTTTCAATTTTTTGAGGGAGGAAATGCCCAGGATCTAACTTAAAATAAACCTTAGGTAGTTTTACAAAGAAAATACCTCAAACTCAACCCCAAATCGGGAAAATATCAGCTTACATACCACTGTCCCTTTCCATGTGCTTTATTACCCCATCTGCTATAGCCTTCACTTTCCCTGAAAATGGGAACTGTGTCTATCAGTTATGAAATGGCTGCCCACCTTGTCTTACAATTAACTATTTAGATCCTGCTCATTGTGATCCAACCACATATGCCATAGGCCAGGGAACTACATTATTAAACTGCCTTCCTTCTTCTTTTCGTTCCTTCCTTCCTGTTTGCAAATAAAGTAAACATACCTAATACAGGTAGTCCTCAACTTACAACAGTTTGCTTAGTGATCAAAATTACTACGGCAACTGAAAAAGTGACTTACAACAATTTTTCACACTTATAAAGCATCTCGCCAGGGTCATGTGATTTACATTTGGATACTTGACAACTGATTCACATTTATGATGGTTGCAATATCCCAGGATCATGTGATCATCTTTTGCAACCTGACAAGCAAGGTCAATGGGGAAACCAGATTCACTTAATAACTGTGTTACTAATTTAACAACTGCAGTGATTCACTTAACAAAGTTGTAAAATGGGGCAAAACTCACTTAACAAATTTTTTCCTTAACAGCATAAATTTTGAGTTCAACTCAAAATTGCCTAACCCTAACCCTAACCCTGATGTAAAGGAACTGACATTACTCAGGAAATCAGATTCCAAATTACTGTATATATAACTCCAGATTACAATTGCTTTAAATTGCACTAAAGAACAAGACTCAAGCAACTGAAGTCTCTAAAAACAAGGTTGATCAATAATAGCAGCGGATCTTTGCATCAGCTGAAATTTTCTCATTCAACATTGCAGTAAGTACTGTAGACCTAAATATTATCATTAGATGTTTTAACTGTAGTCAACCTGGAATTAGCCTCTTTGTAAAATAACTGATGTTAGTTATCAGTTACTACCTATTATTTCCTTTTCTTTAATCCGTATCTGTATAAGCTAAATACAATTATGTATGTTGGATATTATGTACAGACCAAAATGATGGATGAAGTTATGATTGAAGATCTGCTTTAATTAAGTTATCTTTCTCAGGAACAACAATGTTATATGCAGAGAAAGATTTAAGTGAACTTCTTACCTGTAAAGAACAAGAACTGAAAGAATTACAAGCACGGCAGATCCATTTTCAGGAAACTACACTGCAAGAAACCCAAAAACAACTTCAAGAAATGCACAGGAAATTTAACAGTTTGAAGGAAGATTTCACTTATAATCTTAAAGTCCTAGAGGAGAGAGATAAAGAGCTAGAGCACTATGATACCTTGTTCATTCAGTTGAAAATGGTGGAAAATACTAACCAAGCAGAGGCTAGTGATCTTAGAATACAGGTGGATAAGCTGCAGCAGGCACTTGCTGAAGAAACAAAAAAACAAGAGGCTCTCAAAGATCAGTATCAGTGGAAACTGAAAGAACACCAATTAGCCTTGGATCAGCTTCACAGGTAAGACTGTTCTACCTGGCAAAGTATGGACTTTAGAGTATAGTAAGGAGCCCTGGTGGCACAGTAGTTAGAATGCAGTATTGCAGGCTAGTTCTATTGACTTGCAGCAGTTCGATTCTCACCTGCTCAAGGTTGACCCAGCTGTCCATCCTTCCGAGGTCAGTAAAATGAGGATCCAGATTGTGGCGGCAATATGCTAAATCTCTTAGGGTTATAAAGCTCTATGAAGTGATATATAAGTCTACATGCTATTCTAATGCTAATGTCTATAGCCTTCTTCCTTTTGACAGGCTCATAGGTAATTATTTTATGGTAGAAAAATTATAGGTATTAGCTGTAAAAGGTACAGGGGAGAGATGTTGTTGAAATTGCTATTCTCATGACATTATTAAAAAGTGTTATTTAAATGCAGAGCTTTTATTTTATTTCCAACCCAGTGGAGCACTGGAAATAAATTATGTGAAGAGTTGGGTCTCATGTTAGCTCTCGGAAAACTGAACAGAATTTGGCACATAGAAATGAAACAACCAAAGGAATAACCAGTTTTGACATAGGCTGGATTTGATGTAGAGCTTGAATTACTAAAAAAATTCCTGCACTGCATCCCTTTGGAATATGAAATTGGAAAGTGGTTTGGAACTTTGCTGAATTTTTCATTCTAAGCCATCCTCTTCTCTTCTTTCCATTGTTGAGTCATGCCTGGGCTTCCAGTGCACACATATAGTCGAACATACAATCCGTAATGATAAAGGGATTGGAAAGAATTTTAAAAGCTATTTATTGAATACTTTCCTTATTTAATAGTTTATTAAATAGATTTTAAAAATGGATTTATTTATTCATTAAATGTAAAAATCACTGCATCTTAGCAGCTAAGAGTGGTTTATAACAGTTATAGAATACATCAAGATAGAAAGAAGCAATCATAGTTAACTCCCTCTATTTGTCACTCCAAATAGAGTGGCTGAAACTTGACTGAAGATAGTATTTAAAGGAGTTATATATGTAATAGCTTTTTATTTAAAAAAAATGTTGCCCCAGAAATCTCAGCATGATTAAAGAAGCTCCTAGGTAATCCCTTATTTTACAATGAAATAGATACGGACAGAGTAAGGAATAGCTTGTAGTATGATTAAAGAAGTTTCTAGGGTAATCCTTTATTTTCCAGTGAAATAGATATGGGCAGAGTAAGAAAGTAGCATGGAATTGTGCTGGCCTCAAAACATTCTGTGAACAGTTTCACTCCTAAAGTTTAGTTGACTCTGACTCTGTTGTTCTATCAAAAGACATTAAAACCCTTTTTAAAATAATGATATTTGAGAGTGCTTTATATTTTTGCCCTGTGCTGACTGATAAGTTGATTACCTACTATCTTTTATTGTGTTTTCTATTGGTGTGTGTGTATATGTGAAGAGGATTTATGGGTGTATTTGCTTCTGTTATATTAGTCACACAGTTATTTCATTAGGCTAGATGGCCTAGCCACATAAATTCACATGATAGAATTACAGTGGCCAACAGATACAGTGAGCAGGCCCGCAGTGGATCTGAAGCATTTTTCATGTTTTTGTTCTGAATACTGTATACCTCTAAGGGTTTCACAATTCTTGGCAATATGTCTATTTACCCTAACCTTGAGTCTGCTTGAAAATAAGCTGAGCTGCCATACCTAATATGAAGTTTTGACAATATATGTGGTAAGACTAATTCATTCTCTGGAATACTCTGCCACCGGAACTTCGTACCGGCACGGACCTGAGGGCCTTCAGACGCGCGTTAAAGACCTGGCTCTTTGAGCAGGCCGGCCTGGGCTGAGATAATGATTTTAAATTTGATCTCCATTTTTAACTTTAAATTGGGTTTTTAAGGGTGGGGGGGGGGTTTTCTAATTTTAGTCTGCAGCTGATTTAAATATTTAATTACTTTTTAACTTTTGTATTTTTGTGGGGTTTTTAGATGAGCTGTTCACCGCCCTGAGTCCCTTGGGAGAAGGGCGGTATATAAATGTAATTAATAAAATAAAATAAATAAAAATTCATTACTGCTACAAAAAGACCATAAACTATTATTCATTTCATGTAAATTTAACTGAATTATGACTGGGGTATGTCATGTGATTGATTATCTAAAGCCAGTTAGCTGTGTGGTTAAGTAAAAGCAGCTTTAATCCCAACTCCTCTAGTTGTCCTCCAGTCTCACTTCACACAAACATACTAATTCATTTCTAAGTGTGGCAGTTGCCTACTCCTCTGTATTCCGTTCTCAAAAAAAGGAGAGGATTGGAACTATAGATAGGTGGAAAAAAACAAGTCCTCTTTTGTAGAACTCATTGCTTTCTAACAACAATTGAACATAGCTGGCTTATCACTGCTCCATTTGATAGCATATGTTCTGTGTTATATAACCATATTGCAGGAAGATGTGAAATGGTGGGAACTACTAGAAAATAAAGCAACAAGCAGTTAGCATGAATGTGAGATTCAAGTTTTTTGTGAATCAGAACATGGAGGAAAGTCTATTTTTTTGTCACTGGGTGGTGATAGCAGAAATTATGAAACCTTCCTGTACAAAACAGGTGTGGACTTTACATTCCTAAAACGGTAACTTTTGAGTTAGTTACTATATGACTTATGTTGTTAGAACTACAGGTAAAGAGATCCAACAATTAGTGACTGACTGGATTATACAAATAAGACCTTAGCAGATCTAACAAAATGCATTCTAGCATAGGGATGACCTGCCAGTGGCAACCTGTACCTTACATATGACCCCAATTCTTGAATATATTAACCAAATTCTCATTCCAAACTGAAATAATAAAGTATAGAGGGCTGCATTTACAAATCTGTAACAAAGAAGGCATGCATCCTATGTCACATAAAATTACATTGTTTCACAGAATGGAGCATGTCCACCCCATGAGATTTAGTGGGACAGGCAGAAACAATTAGAAACAGATGGTGGCTCAGGTATCATGGCCTACATCATATAGAGCTATATAAATGATATTCAGCACCATGGATTGTATCTGCAAAACTGCTAGGATCTAATGCATTCATGTAGTAGTGATCTTATGTGGGTGTATTGTGGTGCACCCAAAACTGCTCATAACGTGTTCTGGACTAGCTGCATTTTCCAAATGATCTTCAAAGGGACCCTTATACACATGATGTAGTCCAACTGGGAAATGAATAAGGCATTAGGGACTACAAACATACCTCCTGATCCAGAACAAAGATAAAACTGGTTACAAAATAGATTTGCAAATACTAACTGGCCACAGCTGCCAGCTATAATCAATGGGAACTCACAGATTGCACACCCATTTATTTGTATTAGGGAGTGGCATTTGGTCAAAGACTATTCCTTCCCACTAAGATCCTGACAGCCTTTAGGCACTGGGGAAAAAACTTGACAGCATCATTTAGGTGACCTAGGGCACAAATATATAGTTGTGTATCATCAGCATACTGATAATACTTAAACCCTGTACTGACAGATAGTCTCAATAGTTTCATGTAAACATTACACTGGAATGGAAAGAGAAATATATTTCTGACAGATCAGTATTTGCACTTTATAATTCCGTGATTTTATACCGTAGTTCCAAAAATGCTGATATCAGCCATTATCATGAGGAATATGAAAATATGAAACAACAATTGGAGAGAAAGCTCCAAGAAGTTGAAGGTGAACTTGCTTTGCAAAGACAGGTATACATAACAAACTATTTGAATAGGGAAACATTTATATTTTCCTTTCAGTAAACAAAAAGAATGTATTCATTGTTCTGAGTATTTCCCTCCCTCTACTCCTATGCAGTTCAATGTATGTGCTTTTATTAAACATCTTACATTAAATAAAGATTACATAGCGGTGGAAATAACTAGAATTAATTTTATCATTCTATATATTAGGGAATATGTGCTTTACTTCCTAATATCATCCTTTTGAAAAAATTGGTATAGAATTGTTTCTAGTAAAATAAGATGGTGTAAAATTCTTTTCAGAGGGGTACAGCTAAAATGCTATCCTAAATTTGCCAACCTTGAATTTCAGGAAGGTCATTACTATAAATCAAAAACAATTTGCAAGGGCTAAATAAACACTCTGGCTTGTGCCAGCACTCAGTGCTTCTCTGATTTCAGGATTTCAGCTTTGTAACATTAAAAGATCCGTTGCCTAACTTAAGACATTTTAAATATTAACTGACATGTTTCTTTGCTGTATATTACTTTCTGTCAGTTGATTTCAAGGTATGATCCTTGTTATAGTATGTAAAGATGTATAAATATTTTGAAAAGAAAAAGTTTATCTCAAAGAATTATTCATAGGTTTTTCAAATAATAAAAAATGTAAACAACTATAAACCTGGCAAACATGTGGATGAAAAATGAAACCCAAAGATCAGGGATATAGCCACATACATAGAAATAGTAATATTTTTGAAATATACAATTGATTGATAGAATTGTAGTAGAGCAGCATAAATAAAATAATAGTAAAATATCATGTTGTTTAGTAACATGGCATATGGTGTCTTTTTTTGCTTCTGCTGTAGTACACTGGAGCTCAAATAGCCATGCATAGACCCCAAAAATCCTCAGCCTTCTGAAGCTGAAAAAACTAATAGTCCTAGTTTACGAAAACATCTCCATGTATTTAATATATTGTAAGCTGTAACACTTAACCTTTTTTGAGATTACAATTGCTTGCGTTTTATTTCAGGAACTTCTGGTAGCAATTGACACAGAAATAAAAGAGAGAGAGCATGAGTTTCGAGTGAAAGCAGATGAAATGAGCAACTTAGTTCTGTCCCATGAGCTTAAGGTAATTGCCATCAAGTGTAAACATGCATAGTATAGCATATGTGTTGTGGTATTACTCTGGCTTTTTTATTCTGATACACTGAAATCTTGCTCTGTTTTCATAGCCGGTAAACTTATTTCAGCTATTAAGTGATATAAAGAGAACTATTTTAAGGAGTAGTTTCCTGAAACAATATTTTCCCTATTAGTCCACCATTTCGGATGAGTGACATTTTATTTCTTAATTCAAATATAACAGTGTCTAACATTGCCACAGTTGGAATTAATGTTTTTGAAATAAGCTGCCTTACTGAATGGTTATTGAAGACATATACAAAACCCTCAGTTTCAGAAAAACATAAATATACAAAACCCTCCATTTCAAATAAAAGTGTGTATTCATAAACATGTTATGTAACAGATAGTACTTTCTATAATTTTAAATTTGATGGGGAATATTTCATAGCTTGTTTTGTTTTTTCATTTTGAAAGGTGAAATTGTTGACCAAAGAATTAGAGGCTTTGAAAGAAGCTGGAATGAGAGCAGCAGACTCACTGAAAGTGGCAGAAGCAGCTAATGTGGAGCTTGAAAAACAAGTTAGATGCAAAGATTGGGAAATTAAAGATATTACAGCCGTAAAAGATGCTCAGTACTGTATCATTCGACTCATAAAAAAGGGGAAAATATTTCCATTGATTTTCCTTCTTTCCTTCTATTTTTACTTGTTTTCTCTTCCTCTTCCCCCTTTTCTTGTATCTGGAAGAAGAAAATATGGGCTTTTAAAATATATTACATACCAGTTAGTTAAAGATGTCTCTGAGTTTGTACATGACTCTAGATTCCATACATATTATTTCCTTAGATTCTGACAGTTAGCTAAACAGCGTTCACCTTAATCCCATGTCAAAATACTAGCTCTAGATTGTATATTCTATGCTCATAAACTCAGACAATTTCAGACTGAGTTGTATAATACCTAAATTCAAAGAGGTTTGTATAGGATTGCAGGGTTTTTTTCGTTAGAATTAGATGGGATGTTTCTACTACAGCAAAAAACAAACATTCATTTTCATATCTGCCGAGTTATGTCTGAAATAGTGTTCTTCATATAAAACAAAAAAACATTATAGGTAGTCCTGAACTTATGACCACAATTCAGGCCAAAATTTCTGTTGCTAAGCAAGACATTTAAGTGAGTTTTACCCCGTTGTACGACCTTTCTTGCCACAGTTATCACTGAAGTTGTTAAATCAATAATACAGTTGTTAAGTGAATTGGCTTCTCCATTGATTTTGCTTGTGAGAAATTGCAAAAAGTGGCCATATCAACTAGAGACATTGCAATCTTCATAAATATGAATCAGCTGCCAAGCAGCTGAATTTTGATCACATGACCATGAGAATGCAACAGTCACGAGTATGAAAAATGGTCATAGATCATTTTTTTCAATGCCGTTGTGATTTTGAACAGTCACTAAATGAATTGTTAAAAGTTGAGGACTATCTGTAATTCTAGACTAGACAGAGTATATTTTCACCTGCATGCATGATGCAGTCACTTTTTGTCCTTCTTAAAGTGGATTAAGATAAGAAAGTAAGATACAAAAATGGAAGAATAATTTCATCTTTGTATAGGAACCATGTAGCTAAAAAGGGTCTAGCCCAGTACAATAATATATATTTGAATTGTGCAACTTCAGCTTTTTAATCTCCTTGAAGGCGATTAATTCTGTATTAGAAAAATTGCTGATTTTATCCCAATTTTCTTAAAATATATTTTGGTAATTACTTCAGACTTTTTCATAAAAGGCTTGATAATTGTATGCATTGCCTCTTTGTTTAAAGTAGATCATTTTACTTTTCTCCAATGTTTGACAATATAGGATACAGGATTTAGAAAGTAAACTTGCTTCAGTGCAGCTTGGCTGGGGAAAAGAAAAAGAAACATTTGAGAGAAAGTAAGTTCTTTCAACATATGCGCGCCCTTTATAAATATACCATGAACATTGAATGCATTCATTTCATTAAAAGTGAAGGATTCTACTTTTAAAAACAAATGATTAGTATATTAGTTTGTCTGAAGGCTTTTCTTGCTGAACTCACTATTTTAGCATTTGGAAAACATGCATGTTGTAATTTTAGGATTGAATTTTTCCACATCAGCAAAAAAAAAAAAAAGTTCAAATCAGTTGTTAATTTTCTGTGGATTGAGTGTTTGATATTTCTGGTTTCACATACTAGCCAGGCTCTTTTATCTAATAACAGTACAGTGTAGTACAGTACAGTGCAATACAATACAATAGTAAGCATTCCCAAAGATGCTTTTCAAAGGACAACTGGACTTTCTTGGAGTTTTTCCTTGAAAATGTTTTGCTTCTCATCCAAGAAGTTTCTTCAGTTCTGAACTGGTTATTGCTCCCTAGCATCAATCTTATTTAGTGTTTTATTTTTTGAAAACCAAGAGGAAAAAAAGGGAGGTAAACAAAATAAACTTTATTAAGGGAAATCAGATTGCATGAAAATCTGCCAAAAATGCTTATTTTAAAAACATTTAGTTTTTCAAACATTAACTTTGATCTCTTTACAATACTTGAAGAACGTGCATAGCACAATTTTTATAATCCTTTTTAGCTAATTTTCCAAGGCTTAATTGGGGATCTAATTAAATATTTAAAAACTAAGGAAAATACTTTATTTTGACTTTCATTCATAGGGTTGAATGAAGCATATGCTCATTGGATGAGCATATGTTAAAGAGATGACAAGTTGCAGATGTTCAGTCTCCTTTTTCTTTCAGAAGAAGTTGAAACAATTGTTTATTTACTGCTGTATTACAGTTTCTATACAGACTTACGCAATTTTGTCTCATGTGTGAGACAAAATTCAGGGGGAACAGATCAGTATTCCATTAAACTCCTGTTTCCAATTCCAATGCTGGCATTACCATACTGGCTAAATTCTATATTACTATGATTAAAATATGCCACCATATTTTATCCCTGCTTACTATGTTTTCATGTGGATTATTAATTATCATCATTATCCCAGAGCCCAAGTGTGACTCAAGAGGTCCTTGAAAGGCAAGGTGATCAGACCTTGCTCCCATATGTAAGCTTGAAAAGTTTTACTGTATGTATGTTACATATGCTTTTGTTTTATGTTTTTCCCTCTAGTAGCAAGGATTGCAGCATTCAAGTAAAAACTGTCTTTCTGTGTTCTTTTAAAGGCATGCTACAATAGATCACTTTGCCAGAGAAAAGGAGGCAGTGATTGTTTCAATGAAACAAGCCCATGTTGAACAAACACACAAATGGAAAAATCAAATCCAAAATTTACAGACAAATAAGGAAACTTTGGAAATGAAATTAGATCAGGCTGAGTATAGATTTATAGACCAGTTGAGAAAGAAAGAGTCTATCATTGAAAAGTAAGTATGTCTTGATTTGTCTTAGTCTGACTCAATCTAATGTGATGTACTATTACAGGATGATATCCATTTTATATTATGGTCTTATGCCATATTTGTTTTCAAGTTTTCCAATGCATTATCAACAGTTAATGTGGGTTGTATGTAGGAATATAGGAATACAGATAGCTTTATACTTTGTTAAATAAATACATGTAAAAATAGAATTTCTAAATACCTGAGTCAAAGACAAGTTTGAGAACCTGCTTTGTTGAGAAGCTACTTTCATCAGGACATTCAGCTGAGAATAGCAGTTTTGAACCCCTTTATCTATGTGTACTATTTCCCTTCAGGTTATCATGATAAAACCAACTTCCTCTTTAAGGACCTTTACAGTATTATACCTGCATTAGAGTTGATAATTACAAAATTTGTATAACGTGAAAAGCTCAGTTTTTACCTTTCTTTGTCAGTACATATCTTCTTTTTGTGTGTGTTTATCTTTTTTTAGATAACAGTTTGGGGGCAAAGTGTATTTATTGATGCATGTCATTGTGAGAGCATTTCTGTGTGCACAATAGAATACATATGGTTTCCCTTAAAAAAAACAGTGAATAAATCCAGTCTGAGTGATGCTCCAACATTTCCAAAAAAGCACGGTGAAAATTAGGGTGGAAATATGTTGTAATCTCTCCGTTAATGGATTGACTTCATAGCTCAAATGTGAAGACTCCACAGAAATGGTTCAGTGCACTAGATTATGAATGTTATTACATAAAAATTGGGGTGAAAAATCAATATTCTATAGCCCACAACCCTCTGCCTGCACTCTGAAGTAGATGGGGAGCCTTTCATTTGGGAGGGGTGGAAGGATTCAAATTTGAAATTTCTTAGATCCTAGGTTACCTTCAGCTTACTTCCTACCCAGTCATGATATATCTTTTTGGAGTCCTTAGAAAAAAGCTAATAAAAGAGACAGAGAGGAAAACAGAATATAGTTTCTCTCTCCATACTCAGTGGGATAAACAGGAACAGTCCTGCAGTTCTGCTTTAGATTCTCAGGGCTCAAGGAATTAGGTTTTAATATGTAAATATAACCGGGAGGGCTTTGATTTGTTGTTTTTGCTGCTTTCTAATGTGTAAATTTGTACATATATATTTTTGTATACAAAAGACTAAAATGTCAAGAAAGGATTTTTGAAACTTTATGTATAGTAGATACTATACTATATATACTAAAGTACTACCATACTATTCAGTAATATTAAATTAAAGCCGAAATTTCACACACCAGCAATAGTGCATAATTGTTATATAGTACGTGTGTCTTTAATGTCTTCACTTTCAACTTAAAGGCACTCAGCAGCTCTTAAAAGTTCTTAGAATAGCCTGAGAATGTGGCCTTTACTGAAGACAGATCAGTTGAAAGTATTTGCTCATACTTCATGTACTGAGTGGCAGGTCAAGGCTGTGTCAAGATGCAGATTTATTGATTAAGAATATCACTTATGAAAACTTATGAAAACATAAACATATTTTTTCTTGACTGTGAACCATAGTTTTCCAATCAGACTATAATTCAAAAAGGCTGGTGAAACACCACAATAAAAATACTTGATTTGATTGTAACTCAAATCTGGGAGGGGAGGTCTGTTTCTAATATAAATTTTAAACAAAGGTCAAATATAAATTTAGATGCAGTATGTTTCCCATTTACTGGGAATATATTTTGATATTATAATGGAAAACTTTTCCATTCAGATCTCATTAATAGATATGAATTGTATGTTTATTGTATCTAATATGATATACTCTATAAAAATCTGCCTCACAGATTTTTGCTGGGATAGAAATCCAGTGTCCTTCAGCTGTTTTATTTTAGCAAAGAATGTTTTTCCCCGTTCCCAATATAACTAAATAGAGAAAGTTTGATTATATAGGGAAGAAGTAAATTGGCTGATACCTTTGAATGTGTCTCACGTTAGATTAGGAACACATTTTTGCATGACATATAGGATTATCCATATAGATTCTGAAGTGATTTACTGTCAATAACATTTTCTTATATTTCAATGCGATTTAGAGAGAAATTGTTAAACTAGTCTGTTCTATCATGTTTAGTTTGACCCACTCATTTGTGTATTTGTCTATTTGTGTGTATTTCTGATTTGGGTCAATACTTATACAGAGGCTGATATTATTACAATTCTATATGAAGAGAAATTTTGTCTGAATTTTCCTCAGTGGTAAACTTTCAGAAAAATTAAGATACGGAGATATTTTCAAGAGAAAAGGAAAATGTGGGGAAAATAAAATTATACATAACATTTGTTTTTTGCCAACCATGAACTTACTGTGCTTTTAATAATATAGAATACAGTACATTTTTATATAAAAGTGTACTGTTTGGGATATTTATATAATTTGTTTTTATACAAATTATGAGGGTAAATAACCATTGAAGGCGCTAAGATAATCTCTTATCAATTTACTCAGAAATACGAATCAGTTTCAGAGCCAGCTTGATATAGTTGTTAACGGCATAAGGGTATGAACTAGAGAGATCATGAGTTCTGGTTCTGCCTTAGGAATGAAGCCAGCTGAGTGACTTTGAGTTAGTCGTTCTCTCTCAGCTGTAGGAAAAAGGCAGCGGCAAACCACTTTGTAAACCTTACCAAGAAAACCTCAGTGGCACGAATGCACCCCCTCCAAATGATGGTGAAAGGGTTTAGTGGAACTGTTAGAAAAGTGTGCAGAGCTTTACAGTTTTAAAAGCAAATATATATATATATGAAGACATATCATGCCTATCATACTACTATGTTCCTTCTCAGATAAAACAATGTTATCCTAAGTGAAGAAAAAAAAATAGGATTACTGTAATAAAAGAAATAAGAAGCCGATGATAAGAGAAAAGAATATGAAGTCTAACTAAAGGTAGTTTATGCAAATCCATTGTATGTTTCTTTTTTCAGTATTTCTAGTATTGTAAACTACTATTGCTTCTACTGTATCCATAGATTGTCTCACATATCATCTTTTCTTCCTTAAACTTCTCATGTTTCTTTTCTTTTTTTTTGAGGATCTCAACAACTATACCTTTCTCAGTCTTCACCCTTCTTTCTTCATGTATTGTTCTGCAATGTGATCCTCATTCCTTTTTTAATGTGATCAAATCTTTGTAATAAAATACACTTACTTTACCCCGGTCTTTTCCTTCTGTATTTTCATTCAATATCAATTCATTCTTGACTATCTCTTTTTGTTTTGCCACAAAAATTCTGTATGTAACCCATTCTGACCACAATGAAATTACAATTATGTTTCACTTGGTATAACTAATACCCACTTCCATATAACAGTGGACAGAAATTTATTTTAAGTACCCATTTTTGCTTCTTTCATGAAACATTGTAACAGATCATAATACAGTTCACTAACTTTCTGTCAATGATTTGTACATGTTAAAATTTATTAGTTTTCCTATCTGTAGTAATCATTCTTCCAGTTTACATAAATTGATCTGCTGGCTCCATTTTTTCCCCATTCAAGTGTTTTTGCAGTCCATTTTTCATTAATATTTTCTTTCACTTAATAGTGTCCTCAAATCCTTTTTTAACATTTCCAATAGTGCTATTCTCTATGTTTCTATTAACTTATTGACATTTATTTTATTTTTATTTATTTATTTGATTTGTCAATCACTTGCAAGATAATAGGTATAAGTATAAACATAGTTATGAATACATGAAATGCATACATATAAGAAAAATAAAAGAATCAATAGGACAGGGACAGTAGGCACAATGGTGTGCTTATGCACGCCCCCTACAGACCTCTTAGGAAAGGGGTGAGGTCAATAGTAGACAGTCTAAGGTTAAAGTTTTTGGGGTTTGGGAAAGAAACCACAAAGTCAGGTAGAGTATTCCAGACATTGACCACTCTGTTGCTGAAGTGGTATTTCCTGCAATCAAGTTTGGTGCGGTTAACCTTGAGTTTGTATCTATTGTGTGCTCTTGTATTGTTATGGTTGAAGCTGAAGTATTCATTGACAGCTAGGACATTGCAATGTATTATTTTATATACTATACTTAGATCGGACCGAAGGCGGCATAGTTCTAGGTTTTCTAGGTCTAGAAATTCAAGTCTGGTGGCATAAGGTATTCTGCAACGAGTAGAGGAATGGAGAATTCTTCTTGTGAAATATTTCTGGACTTTCTCAACTGTGTTAATATCAGATACGTAATGTGGGTTCCAGACTGATGAGCTGTATTCAAGTATTTGTCTAGCAAATGTTTTGTATGCTCCAGTTGGTAATGTGATATTACCAGAGAAAAAGCTAGGTAGGATTAGGTTAACAACTCTTAACGCCTTTTTGGCTATGTAGTTACAGTGGGCTCTAGCCCTTAGATCATTAGAGATGAGTACTCAAAGGTCCTTGACAGAGTTTGAATCATCAACAAGGTCTTGACTATTCAGCTTGTATTTTATTTTCTGATTTTGTAGGACAAAGCATTTATTTGTTGAGATTTGAAGTTGTCATTTGTTTGACCATTCTGATACATAGTCAAGGTCTTTTTGAAGGGTAGCAGTATTGTCTGTGGTGTTGAATAGCTTTACATCATCAGCAAAGAGAACGCAGTTGCTTTTAATATGATCACAGAGGTCATTTATGTAGAGTATGAAGAGAGTTGGTCCTAGAACACTGCCTTGGGGGACACCACTGTTGACAGGTACAGAATTTGATAGGACGTTCCCAATTTTGACCATTTGTTGTCTGTTTGACAGAAATGTTTTAAGTGATATCTACATCCTCTTTCCAGTTATTTGGTAGGAATAACTCTATTTTGTTCTTTTTAAAAAGGATAAATACATTCTTCCTTGCAGTGGATCTTTCAATTTTTTCATTTTTCTTTTTCTTCCATATCTACTTCCCTTGAAACTTTTCTCCCAAAATGCCCTATCTCACACAGAGAATCTTTTATCAGTCTTTTACCTTCATTATTTTTATCAAGTTATGTGTATGGATTAATAAACAATCTAAGCCAGCAATTCAAAGCAAAATGAAGTTTTTCTATGAAATACTCATTCATGTTTTGGTCTCCAAATCACCAGTTATTATTTGTCTACTCTTTATCTCTTCCTACCAATCCATTCATATCATTTAAAACTTTTTTAAAAATCAGAATTTTTTACAATTTTTCACCAACTCATCTTCCTTTATCAATCATTGGAGCATAACACTATCATCAATCTATGAATTTGTATTTATGTATGTATGCACAATACTCTAGGTTGAAATACTAGTTGATACTTTCTCACATAAATTGTATTACATTATAAAAAAAATTCCCTTAATTTGGGATAAAAATCCCAAATGCTACAGTTGGCTCTATGCTCATGAAACACATTTTTTCATATCCAGCCCCACATTCAAATACTACTTTCCTATATGATAGGTAGGTAGGTAGGTAGGTAGATAGATAGATGATAAATACTACCATATATCATGTTGGCATTTTTAGAAAGCATCATACACAGTATTTTGTTGGAGCTTTCTGTCCTATGAGTGTGACATTATAGAAAATTGGGCATTTTCTTGGGCAGGCATCTATAGACATATGTATGTTTTTTTAACATGTAAGAGAGAGATAGAGACATCAACTGCATGAGAAACAAAATTGTATGATCACATATAAAGGACATACCTGTAAAAACAAAAGTTGATGGGACAGGTATTTTTTCTTCCTAAGTTTTATTACTGAAGGGCTCCCCCTGCCTCCGCCCAGTGCACTCTAGAGTAATTTACTCCATAGATTTATATTAAAGAAGAAAAAATTCCATTATCAAAAATCAGCCGGAGAATGTAGGAAACTGCATACCCACTATCCAATCAAGATGTATAGGGTCTTCATTGAAGAAACAGCCTTGCCTGCTGTTAATCTATTTCCTTTTGTAAGGATCACTATAGTGATAAAGAGTCTGGTAAGGCCCAGGCTTCCATATCTTACAACTAATTTTTAGTAGGAGAAATATTTTGTCCCAAATCAAGTCAATAAAGATCCTGCTTTGCTCTTGTTTTGGGGGGGATATAGCAATAGCACTTAGACTTATATACTGATTCACAGTGCTTTAAAGACCTCTCTAAGCAGACTTGAAGTGTGTTATTATTTCTTTTTTTAATTAGCATTTAAAAAAAATACCAAAAGTGAAGGATTTCTCTAAGATCACCCATTAAGTAGAATACAGATAGGATAGCAGAATGTAGGTCTGCTGTAGGCTTATACTAGATTGTTTTGAAAGTCCAATGTCTATATAGTTTTACTAATTATAGTTCAGAGAGAAACCAAATCCTGTTCTCTAAAACAGAACACTATAAATGCCCTGGAGAAACAGCATTAGTTCGTTGATCAGATAGAAAGTATAATCGGTCTATAAGAAAAATGGTTTTCATAATGATTACTCTAAAACAGTTAACTAATAAGACATCCTAAAATTTTAGATTCAATTTTCTATGTGAAGAAAGCATATCCTGAAACACAAAATATTCTACACAAAGGTGATTGTTAAATCTTGATGTGAATATATCCAATAATTTTCCATTTCAACCAATGGCTTTTGATTGGTGCAATGATGATGTGTTACAAAATAATTGATGTAGAGGTTGGAAGGGACCTTTGAGATCATCCTGTCCAACCCCCTGCCTTTGTAGAAATTTATTATTATAGCATTTCTGACAGGTGTAAATTCAGCCTAAGCAAATACTTCCAAGGGGCTTTCACCAAGGTGGTTGAACTTCTTTTACCATTAGAATATTATTTTTGATGTCATCCAGTAATCTTTCCTTGTGAATATGAAGCCATTGTTTCTTGTTCTGTCTTCTAGAACAGGGGTCGCCAATCTTTTGGACCTCAGGGACCACCGAACTCATAATTTTAGATCCCACGGACCACTAACCGGTTCTGTGGGTGTGGTCATGTAACTAGCTGGGCATGGCTTGTATGTAAATATTATAAATATATACATATTGAATTTTTTATAAAAAAAAGAGCAACTTTTACCCCAAATCAGGCAAAGCAGGCAGGCAGATTGAGTTGCTCACAGAATCACCGATTCATTCAGAGATCTATCTATCTGCCATTGGCTAGCTCAGTCTGTCACATAAATTTTGCTTGCAAGCAAACTCATAAAATTTGCTAGCAAGCAAACTCACAAAATTAACTCACAACACACCATGCATGTAAATATTGAATTTTTTATTTAAAAAAGAGCAACTTTACCCAAAATCAGGCAAAGCAGGCAGATTGAGTTGCTCACAGAATCATTCAGTGATGTATCTATCTGCCATCGGCTAGCTCAGTCTCTCAAATTTGCTTGCCATGAGTCTGCACTGAATTTGCTTGCAAGCAAACCTTCAGTCCTAAGGGAGGTTCGGCTGTGCTGAGCTGAAGATCTAAAGACTAGCTAGAAAGCAAGAAATCCAACCATTTCCTGCTTCCTAGCTAATCTAAATCTCCCGGCATAGCAGAACAGATGATGGTCGGAAAAAAGAAAAATAGCAATTTAGCAGGCAAGTTTACTGGGTAAGGAGTGAGTGGGTGGGGAGGGTTCCCGCGGGCCATGTGGGCGGCGCAGCCTTGTGTTTCTGCCCAGCCTGGATTAATTGCTTTGTGGGAGTGCTCTAGGGGTGAGATTTCTCTGCGGCCCACCAAAATTTTCTCATGGCCCACCAGTGGGCTGCAGCCCATCGGTTGGCGACCGCTGTTCTAGAACTACTCTGAATAATTATGCACAGGCTTCTGTAGGATACTCCTCTAGATACTTGAAAACAGCTATTGTCTGTTCCTATACTCTTCTCTAACTGAAATATACCCAGCATATTCAATCATTATTCATACATTTTTCCTTCCAAACCCCTTATAATTTTGATTGCTCTCTTCTGGACATGGTACAATTCACCACTATCCTGCCTGAAATGTAGTGTCTAGAAATAGGGGAAGTTTGATCAATACTTTTATGCTTGATGAAAATACTGCATGCTTTCATCATGATGATGTAGGTTGTGTCAATAAAATCAAAAAGTTCCCCTCATGTGAACTGGAATAATTGAATTATATTCACTGTCTCACCACTACTCATGATTTTAAAACCTCTTATTATTCGCTTGTTATGTAGCTTAATTAAAACATACAAAACAGAACATAAGAATCTTGCTGGATCATACCAATGTTTATTTAATCTGGAATCTTGTTGTTTCTCTCAAAGTGACCATGAAAATATATCTGTTGGAAGCTCACAAGCAGAACAGGGTAATAGCTCTCTACTGTGGTTTTCGTTTTCTTTTCCTTGGGACTGGTAATCAGATGTATGTACTACATAGTCATTGATAGCTTTAACTTATATAATTTTGTGTAACCCTCTTTTGAAATAGAGGCAACATGGTGGCTCAGCAGTTAAGACACTGGGCTTGTTGGCTGTAAAGCCAGCAAGTTCAAAACCCATGCACCACATGATGGGGTGAGTCCTTGCCTCAGCTCCTGTCTTAGTTTTAAAGCATGCAAATGCAAGAAGATAAATAGGTACCACTTCAGTGGGAAAGTAATAATGCTCCATGTGGTCTTGCTGGCCAGTTCAGCCTGGAAATGTTTTTGGACAGTGCTGGCTCAATGGCTTTGAAATAGAGATGAGCACTGCTCTCTATAGTCAGCAATGACTAGCGAAGTAAAATCTGCAGGGACTCCTTTTGAAATGGCTATACTATTAGCTTTAATATTATAAAGACTTACCTTTTAAAGATGATGAGTTCTATGGCCGCACAGTGGGAGTAGATAGGAGCATGATTGCAGTACTCATTGGTGACTCATTAAAGCAAGTCTTTTTTCAGGATCTGTTTCCACAGTAGCCACACATCTCTGGAAAGAGATGCATTTGCTTTAATGAGTGACTATAAAGGTTGTATTTGTGCTCTTGTGGACTCCAGTGCATTTTTTGTACTAAATCCAAAATACTGCAGAGCCCTCTGTGCCACTTCTATTTCAAATAATTTAATTGGCTGCTCATCTATTTTCTCTAAATATTATAGGTTTAGATATTATGTATCTGTGTTGGAGTGGACAAAGAGGATGGTCGTGCAGTATCTGGATGTGATTGTGTATAATTATTTCTTGCTGTTCTGATTTCTTTCCCTTTCTTGAGAAATCCTTTCTACCATTTGTCATTTAATTTTAATTTCCCTGACAGTGAATATTTTTAACAATCTTTGCAACATTGTTTCAAATAACTAACCTATTTCAGAACAGAATATTTATTAGTTTATTTGTTAATTCATGAATTCAAAACCCATTAAATATTTAGTCCCAAAATGCTTTAATTGGAACTTTTTAATTACTGAATTTCTGTTACAGCATTTTTCTCCAGCTCTAGACTAAATTGGGAATATGCATCAAAGCATTTGAGTTTCTTCTTTTAATAACATATAAAGTATTTAGTTAAAAACATTGCTGAAAAAATACTATTTAAAATACTGAACTTTTTAAAATATTAGTATGGATTATATATAATCTCGCTGATATTTTGATTATTAGAATCCATTTTAACAAACACTGCAGAATCAATATTTTAGTGCCCTCTTGCCAGCAAGTCATTTTTGTATGATTTCTATTGACCAGTAATGTTACCAGTTTTCCTGAGGGCTCCAGAGTGCACTCCCTAGATTATTGCATCTTCTTTAATATGACAGAATTCATCTTTAATGTCCTTTTCAGGGATAGAGCCATCCTGCTTCCCACATCAGCCCTGCCTAGAGAGAAGAATATTTAGAACAAGCAGGAGCTCTTGAGTCTGGTTATATTTTAAATTAGTAACAGTTGTAAAGTGAATCTGGCTTCCCCACTGACCGCTTGTCAGAAGATCACAAAAGGTGATCACATGACCCTGGGACACTGCAACTGTTATAAATATTAACTAGCTGCCAAGCGTTCAAATTTTGATCATATGACTATGGGGATGCTACAATGGTTGTCTCTCTGAAAAAATGGTTATGGCACTATTTTCAATGTTATAACTTCAGACAGTTGCTAAATAAGTTGACTTAGAATCTAAGTCAGTACTTAAAATCTAAATCGGGTTTTGATTGAGTTTATAACAATATTTGATGTTTATTATTCTCTATTTAGCTTCTGCAAGTCTTGATAAAAGACATCTAACTTAATGAATGTTATCTAAAATTGTAGATTCACTTAGGAAATAATTAAAATAATCTAATAGATTGTGTTATGAATTTAATAATATAAAGTATCCATGTTAGTAATATAGAGTAAATAATAATGTTTGCATAGGGAACATACTTAAATAGTAACTGTTCCTTCCTGTTTGTATTTGTATAGTACTGGCATTCTATTATATATCTCTGAAATTTCATTGAATCCATATGCAAATTGTATATGCATAATATTGCATCATTTAATTTTAATATTATATAAATAACTTACTTTAAGATTGCCAAGGTTCGTGATGCTTTGATTGTCCTTCTGACCACTTAGATAAGTTAGACAATTGCTTACTTGTTTTCTTTAAAATAAAACAATTAAGGAGATCAAATTTGAGCTGTTGCTTTTTAAGACTTGAACGTGAACTAGAAGAACTGAAAACAAACTGGGATTCTCAAGTAGCTCAGATCTCCAAGGAAACTGTTTCAAAGAATTTGCAGATTCAAGCACAGCAAGAAGTAATAGTAAAGATGAAAGCAGAAGTGGTTGCCTTAAATCAAGATATTGAAAGGTGAATTATTTTTCTTATTAAACCCTTGATTTTTCAAAATTTTTATTCATAATTAATCTTGAGTTATACCTCTAGTGGGCAGCCTTTGACCTGCATGTTGTCTCAGGAGAGATGTGTGCTGGCAGGGTCAAAAAGTCAGGATGGAAAATACAACAATGGAATTGAATCCTTTTTTCTGTGCATGTGATGATGTGTTGAAAAGGGATAGCCTTACTACCTTACTTTTTCTTAATCTGCATGGATGCTTCTGCCCCCTAGCATCACATTTGCTATCACCCAGTATCTTGAAATTGATCCACAGAATCTTTGTGACAAAATGGATGGATTTCAGCAGTACCCATTTTTCTCCTTAAGAACTAAAGATGGCAATCAGAATAGTTTGCCAGAGACTTCCTATTTCTTTCCCAACTGTAGCCCTCTGCAAAAATGTGACATTTTTCAAATCAAAAGAGCGGGCCGGGGTGGGGGGAAGGGAAGGAAGGTTTCTGATGCTCCCTTCCAGATTCCCACAAACTCAATGGGGAAGCCAGCAAGAAGTTGAAAGTCCCCTGTTTTTTTATTCACCCTTGGTCATTTTGTTTAGGTCAGGAAATATCTCTGAAATTGTGACCCAGCGGGACACTGGTTGTCTAGTTTATGCTATATGCAAAAGATGAGAATGCTTAGACTGCATTCTCTGGTTCATATTTTGTTGTTTTTCTCTCTTAAAAGAATAGAGTTGTAAGGTCAAAGAAAGTTATGCTAAGCATGCTGATTACCATTAGCTAGTCAGCCTCAGAAAACTTCAGATATGCCATGAACACAATTAATCAAGAGATGGCCAGCTAAATGCTATGATATTAAAATTGGGAATTCATCAAGGGTGAATAAGGACATCTAGAAGACCAATGTGAGTAGCTCTAGTATATGGGATAGAGCAGGAGTGCCAAACTCTCTCTCAACAGTCCAAGGCCAGACTATGGGAAGAACCACAGCACACATGCCTAATAAGAACGAGCACAACAACATAGCAGCAAACCAGTCATCACGTGATGTAGCTCTACTTTCCCCCCCTTTCCTGCTAAACTGAGGAAGGCATGGCCAGCATGTGATGCATCTGACCCGTGGGCCACGAGTTTGACACTCCTACGATAGAGAGTCAGTCTAGAGTTGAGTAAACTTATGTTTTTAATCCTACTGAAACATGCAGGATAACTGGATGACTCACTGCCCTTCAGCCTAACTAGTATCTCAGAACTGCTGTGATTATATATTGATGGTTGAGTAGAAGAAACCATATAAACTTACATGGAGGAGAGATTATGTAACACACAAATAAATTGCTATTTTGCTCAGAAAAAAAGCTTCAAACCTCTTATTAAACTTTCACATTTTATATAGTATACACTGCCTTTTAACTTTACATAAATGATTCCATTTTTGTGTATGTGTTTCATAGCAGTGTCATATTTTTGCAACTTTCCATTTTTCTTCAATATTTTATCTGGACGTATATTTTTGTATTATGTCTTTTCATTTCAGTTTTGAAAGTTTAGGTTATTTGGTATATGTTTCTCACTATAAATAAAAGGATATTATTGTTTTTTTAAAAATAAACTTAATGAGTGATGCAAGAATTTTTGCCAGCTTGCAAAAAGATTTACTGTAAATCATTAATTTTTATTTTGCAAGTTCAGTTGCTACTGGACTGGAATAATATGTGTTAGTGAACAACTGTTTTAAAATGCATCGTTCTTAAAGCATTGTAAACATTAATTTTCTTCTAAATTAATATTTAAATGATGTCCTTTCTTTCCCTTGTATTAGATATAAGCAACAGCTCTCACTTGCAATAGAGAAAGAAGAGAATTTGGAAAGAGCTAAAGTGCAAGGAGAGCTGGAATGGCAGCAACGATGTGAGAATGCTGAAAGGAATCAATATCACAAATCAGAGGCTCTGATACAGAACCTGTCAACAGCTAGGGAGCAGGTCAGTAGCTTAAGCAGAGGGTAATAACAGAGACATATTTCATAATGGAATATTTGATGCTTTTGGTTTAATTATTCTGTGCTTCTAACAAATACATCAGATGTTCCATCTTACTGACAGGATTAGTGCTCTCACTGTAATTTGTTCGGTCTGCTTTGATCTGTAGCAGGTGATTTATTTTTTTAATAATTTATGTACAGTTGTAGGTAACACTGCTAGATTTCAATTTAAGATTGGAAAGCTCTTCCCAGCAAGATTGTCTACAGATGTGAGTAGAGCATCATTTTGATACTAGTTAAAGAAAATTGCAGCTTAGTTGGATTACAACTTTTAAGTAGCAAGACCTGTTCTATGCTAGAAATAGGTCTATTGAGATAACAGGTAACAGATAATCAGAGTTGGAAGGGACCTTGTAGGTCATCTAGTCCAACTCCCCACCCAAGCGGGAGACCCTACACCATTTCTGACAGATGGGAATTCAATCTCTTCTTGAAGGTCTCAAGTAATGGCGCTCCCACAACTTCCGAGAGCAATCTGTTCCATTGGTTGATTGTTCTCACTGTCAGAAAGTTTCTTCTTATTTCCTTGTTCAGTTTCCATCCATTATTCCTTGTCTGGCCTACAAGCACTTTAAAAAATAGCTTGACCCCTCCTTTTTCTCTCCACCTGTATTCTGTTAAAAATAAATTTAAATAGATGTTGGTTGGAACTTGAAAAGCAATAGCTGCTGACAGTGAGCCATTTCCATGATTGATTGCTGAACATCTGAAAGTATAGTGTGATATCAGAGTCTAGCTTTATTTTTATTAGTTTATTTTTGCATTGTGAGCTGCCCAGCATCATCTGTAGTTGGATAGCACCTATATTGAATAAATAAATTACATTTAAATAAAATTAATTTATTAACATCTTAAGTTTCTGTAAGAGTTAAACATAACATCCATACAAAATCCAGTATCAGAATAAGCAGCACTCCCATTATTCATTATAATTAAACTATGGAAAAGCTGTTTTGACTACACTCTAGGACAGGGGTATCAAACTCATGTCGTTATGGTGTTGTCATGTGATGTATTGCAACTTTTTCCTACTTTGCTAAACCAGGCATGGGCGTGGCCAGCACATGATGCACCCAGCCTGCGAGCCGCAAGTTTGACACCCCTGCTCTAGCATACAGTTAGTGGGAGCTCTATTTGGTCCTCCAAAGATTAACATTTCCATACTAATGTCTAAATACCTAAATAGAATATTTTTTTAAAAAAAGTACCTAGAACCCTCCTGATAGACCATGTATTATCTACAAACCTGGGGTTATACGGCATTGGCAACTCTCATATATTTTGCCATAATATTCTGCACTAACTGCAGCTTTTATGTAGTCTGCCAAGTCAGCCTACATGTAGTTCATTACAGTAGTCAAAAGTGAAGAATGGTAAGGTCATGGTAACTTACCAGAGCACTGTGATCTAGAAAGGCCTGAATTTTTTTCCTGTATATGCTTTTCTCTAGGATTTGGGACTGGATTTAATTTTATTCCAAAGATTAAATTTTATGTATGTATAGGTAATCCACTTATGATCAATCATCAGTGAGCCTAGAATTATGGTCACGAGTTGTGGAGGTCATTAAGCAGGATGCCACCTGACCCTGCTTAATTTTATGACCTTTTATGCAGTGTTCTAAGTGAACCTGTTTTAATGATGGGAATATTTTTGCCAGAAACTGGAAGTAAATGGCGGGGGGCAGCAAAAAAAATGCTGAAAATCACAATTATGTGACCATAGTAAAGGTAAAGGTAAAGATTCCCCTTGCACATATATGCTAGTTGTTTCCGGCTCTAGGGGGCGGTGCTCATCTCCCTTACAAAGCCAAAGAACCAGCGCTGTCCAAAGACGTCTCCGTGGTCATGTGGCTGCATGACTAAACGATGAAGGTGCATGGAATGCTGTTACCTTCCCACCAAAGTGGTCCATATTTTTCTACTTGCATTTTTACATGCTTTGGAACTGCTAGGCTGGCAGAAGCTGGGACAAGTAACGGGAGCTCACTCGGTTATGTAGCGCTAGGAATTCAAACTGCCAACCTTTCTGATCGACAAGCTCAGCATCTTAACCACTGAACTACCACGTCACTTATGTGACCGTAGGATGTTGCAAATGGCTGTAAATGTGAGTCACTTGCCAAGTGCACAAAATGCAATCATGAAATCAGGACACAGCTATCAGAATTCCAGAACCATTTTATAAGTAATTCTGGGGAGGTCTGTTGAATGATCATCAAGTGAATGATCATTAAATGAGGATGACCTGTAATGGGATATCAGAGGTACAAGAGGATAAGAGTGAATTTTTCAAAAACTCTTCTTGAGCTGCTTTAACTTTTTTATAGGCTATTGCTGCACTAAAAGAAAAGGAAGAAAAATTGTGTGGATTAGAGGTACTGTTGTCTACTGTAACTCTTGAAAGAGATCAAGCTTGTCAGCAACTTCGCTTGCTAAAAGAGAAACAGGTTGGAATTACTTAATATTATTTATTGAATAGAACTAAAGTTATTGTCAGTATTATTCTGTGGGAGACAACAAATATTTAATCAAACTATTTGATTGCATTAATGCAGAAATTTTCTGGATACTTCTCATTAAAATTGCATTAAACATAACAAAATGCTTTCATGAAATAACTTCTATATAGAAAGGTTGTCTTTTGTTTTTATATATGCACATACAAATGGTTTGCTGCATATTCAGACTTGCAAATGTACCATGTTAGATTGGCTAATATTATACTTTAGAAGATAAAATCAAAATTCAAAGGAACTGGATCAAATCCAACAGAATAATACTAATTTTGATAAGAATAATGTACAATATATCTGGATTAAAAAATTCAAATCTATAGGCAGTGCTTGCTTAATAACCCTAATTGGGTCTGGAATTTCCATTGATAAAGCAAAATGGTCATTAGGCAAAATACCACATGACTACAAAGCTTTGCAGGGGCAGTTCTGGTAGTCCCAGTTGTAGACATTAGCTAAGGACGTCCTACGTGCACATACAGGCACACACAGAATGTACATCTTATAAAACATTCTGTTTATTTTTTTACCTTTTACTTCAATGTATCTTTTATGCTTTTTAATTGACTGTACCTCAGCCTCCTTGTACTGGTCTATGACCATAATAAAGATTTGATTTGGTGTATATGAATTCACAAATTTCCCACTCAGTGAGGAAAACTGCCTCTCCTTTGTCAGAATGTTTGATTACAATGTCAATTGTTTTGTTGCGTGTTCAGTCTTATGTTAGCCAAACTCTTTTCTGCTATAAATGATCCAGAAAAAGGCCAATAGAATGAAATTAAACAAAAAGAGCTCAGGTTAAATATTCAGAAGAATTTCCTGATGGTTGAAGTTCCCAAACACTTTTCCAGGTAAAGTTAAAAGTAAACCTAGAATAATGATGCACTCCCTCTTGCTGGAGGTTTTCAAATGGAAACTAGCCAGCCATCTGTCCTGGATAGTTCAGTAGATTCCTAGATTAACCAATGGTAGCCAATGGACTAATTACTCTATAATGTCCATTCCAGCTCATATAATCTATGATATACTTGTATAGAATTCTTTAGTATGTGGGAATTATGTCAACTTTCAATCAACAATGATGTAATTCTTTATAGTAGTAGAAGGAACCAGGACCACCTACTGATCAGGCTACCAGTGGAATAGATCTCATCACAAGTCAATCTCATTGCAAGTTAATCTCATTTCAGTTTGATGGTTTATGTGATTTATGAAAGGTTTTCTACATTTTATTATGGTTCTTACTTGAATTCCAAAGTCCACTAGCTAGAATCAACTGCAGAATTTACTACCATGGAAGATTAGGTTAGAAAAATTGGGAGATAACTTTTCCAGAATTTTTTTAAGTTAGAAAACTTTGGGACCTACAGTAGTACCCCAGAAATCAGTAGACTCAAATCTGCCTTTAAAACAGGGGTGTCAAACTCACAGCGTCACGGCAGCATCATGTGACATATTGGGACTTCCCCCCTTCGCTAAACTAGGTATGGGCGTGGCCAGTGCATGACGCATCTAGCCTGTAGGCCGCAAGTTTGACACCCCTGCTTTAAAAGATGTGCTTGGGTTGGCTGATCAGAGGAGTTGTCATTCTGATTTATCCATCTTTTTAGTTATGGCAAGAGCTATTGCTAAACCAATCTGTAACCTCGGGTTTTAAAACATAGCAATACACAACACCTTAATTTAGCATCCTAAATAATCCTTTCTGGAGGGGACACTAACTAGATCCCTCCTGCACCCCATTCCTGACATCAGCATGGGAGAAACCCAGATAGACAGAGAGGTAGGGAGCTGACTAGTGAGTAACAGAAAGTAAACCCTGGGTTCTCCAGAGCTGTAAAAAATATGAAGTTTCTTCTCCATGGACATGTAAGCATGCAGGAAAGGGTTATCAACAAAAGAAAAAGGCTTCACTTTGTCCTCCCCTATCTCTCTCAACCTTCTTCATCCCTTCAGGCACATGTAGTCTAGACTTTACAGCTGTGACTTGTTCACAAGGAAGCTAGTGTTTCCCTTCACCATAAATCCTACAGAAGAACTAATAAAATACGTATAATGCAAGATAGAAACATGTATACTTTGGGGGAGGTTTTGATTATTGAATTATGCAGGAAGTCTTCAAACCATCAGACTTGAATAGGAAATTAGTTGATTATGTCTTCTAAATATGATTTATTATCTTGAAAATCTTTTGACCCTTAAGCAAAAGTCACTCTGGGTATGCAGATTTGCAATTGTATTTTGTAAGAGAAAAAAGGAATTAGATCTTGTATAAGTGTAAAATAATGTTTTTGGATACAGCTGGAAAAGTAGGAAAAGCATTTCCTACTTTTAGGGAATTTGCTTGAAGCCAGGTGGGTCTCTGGAAAGAAAAGAGCGGCAAATTATTTCCAAAATTCCTTCTTAGGCAGTTACTTATTTAACTATTACTAGCAATTTATATTACTTATGGCTTTATTTACAGTGTGTTACTTTCATAGTGATTTTATGGATGCTTTTAGCTTAAGCACTGAGGTTCTTGAATTGGTCAGATGAAGTAATGTATTTTTTCTTTTTAAAGGAATGGATGATAAATAGCACAAAGTGAAAAAAGGCCAGGATAACTGAGATAAAACTTTTCCAAATTATTACATTAAAAAGGTTTTTAAAACATTTTAAAGATTCAGTATCTAATTTTAATAGCATATAATGCTGGCAAAGTGTAGCATCAAATTGTGCTGCTGAATTTTGATAGCAACTGAGGAGGAAACTCTGGAGAAGACACAATAACATTGGGAATTGATTGGTGATTGTGGGTTGACAATCCGTAGGCTAGATAATTGCTGGCTTCGGCTATTTTTATACTTACATCAATATGGCATTGTGGCTACCTTTGAAAGGTTCTGTGTTTCCTGAAAAAGGCTGGAAAAAATAACTTTTGATTATTTGTGAAGTCATTTTCACTACCCTTTGTCCTTGAAGATTGTATTGCATGGGTAACTGGATTTTAACAGTTAATGATATACAACCAGAAATGGAAATAGTCCAATAATTCTTTACAAATTTTTCCTTTTAAATCATTTATTAGATAAAGCTAGTTAGCTATGAGGTAACAATCTTCTCCTAAGAATGGTATAGAGAAAACATATTTCCCTATGCAGGAATATTTATAAGCTGCTTTTTGAGGGATTGCTTAGTCATTTCTTCTAAATACATTGTTGCAATGTGATGTTGGTACCTTTATCCTCAAGATTTTCTATGGATATGTATGATGTATGTCAAAAGGAACATCAGTTCAGAGTAACTGAATTATTTTATTGTATAAGTAGGATAATTATGAAGAAATATTTATAATAATTAGATACAAAAGGCCAATAAATATTACACAATGAAAAATTTTTATTAGCATTTAAAACACAATTATAAAATTGAAGGGTTATTTTAGGCCAACATGTTTAAACTTTTACTTAGTTCAGGAATCCAATTTCAAACATCCTTGACATTTGCTTTTGCTTGAACATGTTTAATAAATTGTTTCTTGGACTTTTTGGTTAAGATCAAGTGTACTGTATATAGTAATAGAATATCAGTCTTCCTATGCAACTAGTTTTATTGTGACATGGTTACAATTAGGATCTTAAGATCTAAAGAACAGACTGATATTCTTTGTATTAGCTCTTCAGTGCTCAAGAAATGTTATGATATATTCTCTCGAACATCTTAAGATTAAATGTCATTTTTTAAAAATCATCTTTCAAAACCATCATACTGTAATTGTCAAGGGTTGGGAGTGGGGAGGTTTCCAAAATCTGTAGTTGTGTGAATCATTTATTAGAACCAGTCAAACTGACATGAGGGTGTAAAACTTTTTATATATAAGATAAAAATTTAACACATTAACATGATTCATTGTTTTTTTTTTACAATGTTGGATAAGATGCCTCTTTTTAATGACCAAATTCACACAAAAGGAGTTTTGTGTGAGTAAGTACTTAACACTGCTCTGTATTGCCAAAATATTACCATTTCCAACTTAAAATGAGATTTAAGCTCTTCACTGTATATGAAAAATATTACTATATTTCTGAATCTTGCCATTATTTCTGATACTGTACTTGCTTTTGTTGTTTAGAGAAATATTTGTTCACTGCATATACTACATTTCATATACTATCAAAAATAATGAGTGTTTTGAATCTTAAAAAACCTTATGCTGCACTCTAGTGGTTGCCCACTATTTATTGTTCTAAAAAGAGTATCTTCTTTGAAAATTTTCAGAAACAGAGATTGAAAAATACTTAGTTACAGAATTTTTAGACAGAGGAGGTCATCTAAGCAAATGATAAATTATATTTCAGGATTGAAAATGTACTGCTGATGTACATTTGGAAAGATATGCTAATATTTAAGTATATGAATCTTTGTTTAGATTTCATTCACAACTTAAATTTCATTATGTCAATCCTGAAATCACATTACTTTTGGGGTATTTTTGTATTTATTACTGTACTGTAGCTAGATAATTTCCAAGTATATTTTGATTTGATATGTGACATTTAATTTCCTGGAAAATATTTCTCATATATTGATTATATGAGGTTGCTTTAAAAGCTATGTTGTCCATTGTTTATCTATTTCAGTATTATCTATTTGGCTTGACAACAATTGTACACAGCATTAGGCAAAATTTTGTCTCCATCTTGGCAGGTGAAATCCATTTAGATAGAAGTGCCAGGAATAGAACCTGAAAGATGATATATGCAATACAAGTTGAGAGAGAATTCCTTCTAAAATTTGCAAGTGAATTAATGTTGATTAATGCTCTGAATCATAAATTATTAAACGTAATAAAGGATTAGCAGCACATTGAAGATTTGGCAGATATATAGTAAATGTGCATTATGATTCTTGAAAAAGCCTTTAATTGTATTTTGCAAACTTACTTCTTCATAAGTAGAATTGCTGTCATTCATAGAAATTTCCTCTAAGTTTTCATTGCAGGTAGTCCTCAACTTACAACCATTCATTTAATGATTATTCAAAATTACAACAGTGCTGAAAAAAATGGACTTACAATCTATGCCTGAGGTTACGGCCCTTGCAGCATCCCACAATGATATGATCAACGATAGGGCACTTGGCCCACACTTAACAGCCACAGAAGCGCTATAGTTCCCATCATCTGCCTATCTCTTCTCCCAATGTATGCCCTTTTTGCTGCACTGTACAACAGCATCCAAAGGGCAGCAATGGGACTGAAGTAGAGGCCAGTCTGAGAAATATGACCAACCATATCAGCACCTCAGCACCATTCTGCAAAACCCCAATTGCCCCCCCCCCCCCGCCACCATCCTGCACTTCACAGATTCTGCTGCCCGTCACTGACCCTCACTACTTCATATTATTCTCCAAGCCAGTATCCCATTCTCACAGTCTTTCAGAAACCTTCTGATTGTCTCCAAGTATCAGAAAAATAGGGCGCTGGCTTAGACAACTGCAGGAACCCTGCTTCAGAAATCTCATTCACCAAACTGCACTCAGAAGGTTTCTGAAGCACTGCTGGATTGGGGTGGCAGCTGAGGCTTTACACTGCACTGGAGCAATCCCCACACATGTATACCCTGTGCTAGTCCTTCCATGGCCTCACCACCCTCTTTTGGCAATTCTACACTCCTTACTTGGGACTCTGTATACTTAACAGCCCATGATTTCACTTAATGACTGTAGTTGGGAGTGCTGGGATTGCAGTCGCTAAGTGAAGCAGTCACAGGACATCTTGTTTAACCACTTTGTTAATCCTAATTGCAGTTGTAAATTGAGGACTATCTGTACTATATGTATGTGTGTGTTTATATATGAGTAATAAATAACTAAAACAGTTCCATAGGTATTTTTTTAGCATTATTAACTATACTTTCATTTTTTGATGCATATGGCATGTCATTAGAATGATTTTACTGATAGTTTTGCTGTATACTGAGTTTGCTTCTTTGAATTACTTATTCTATTCTGGAGGGAGGCAGTTTTGATAATTTCCTTAATTTCTTGATTACTTATAGGGTACTGTAGGAGTTTCTGAACATTTTCCTCCTGCTGATATCCAGACATTACAGCAGCAGAACAATATCTTGAGATCTGTTATTGCAGAAATGAGAAAAGAAATGGAGACCCTTAATATTCAGGCAGCTTCCTTTGATGACATCAAAGTGAAAATACAAAATGCAGGTATAACTAATTCTGCTGTAGTTTATTTCCTCCTGGTAATAAAATTGATTTAATTTACTGACAAGTGTCTCTATATTTTATAAATCTAAGTTTCCTTTAACAAAAGCTTCTCTTCTCTTTTTGGAAGCTTTTCTTGTTTTTTATTCTTGGTACTGTGATTCCTAACAAAGTCCATGCAATTTTTTTGGCAAGATTTTCTCCTTCATAAGTCTTATTTATTTATTTATTTATTTATTTATTTATTTATTTATTTATTTATTTATTTATTTATTTATTTATTTATTTATTTATTTATTTATTTATTTATTTATTTATTTATTTATTTATTTATTTATTTATTTATTTATTTATTTATTTATTTATTTATTTATTTATTTATTTATTTATTTATTTATTTATTTATTTATTTATTTATTTATTTATTTATTTATTTATTTATTTATTTATTTATTTATTTATTTATTTATTTATTTATTTATTTATTTATTTATTTATTTATTGTTTGTTTGTTTGTTTGTTTGTATTTCTATACCGCTCCCTCTCCCAAAAGGGACTACAGCCTAATAAATACATAAAATACAAAGTTACAAAATTAAATAGAATTTAAAACCAGATTAAACATAGATGTGGCTAAGTCTAAGGGAGATTACCCAGCTGGCTTTGTGTCTAAAGCAGGACTAGAATTCAGTCCTGATATCTTGATCACTACACCAAACTGGCTCTCTCTTACGTTTACATTCTTCTAAATATTTACATTCTCTGCGGAATCTCATATGACTAAAACATACTACCAGATGATTAATTAGCATTTCAGACTCCAAATTTGAATCCAATTTGAGATCATTTCATCACCATAGGCTGAGACATACTGTATATTGTATGCTGATGACTCCCAACTCTATACTTCCACTCTTGGTGACCCAAGTGATGCGGTGGCTGTCCTTTCGCTGTGCCTGAAGGTTGTTAGAGCCTGGATGGGGGTCAACAGGCTTTTTGGATTGAATGGATTTGGATACATGGGGATCCAGGATCCGGGACTTTGTCATCTTTGACTCTCGGTGGGGTTGCACTGCCCCAGAAAGACCCGGTCCACAACTTGTGGTGTCTCCTGGACTCGCAACTCCTGTTCAAGGAACAGGTAGCAATCATAGCGCAGAGAGCCTATGCACAACTTTGTGTTTTGCGGCACTTGCAGCTGTTCTTGGACCAGGATTCTCTGCCCTCAGTTGTTCAGTCCCTAATCATCTCATAGCTGGACTATTTTAATGCACTCTACATTAGACTACTTTTGAAGAGCATTCAGAAGCTACAGCTGGTGCAGAGTGCAGCAGCGTGGGTAGTTTTTTTTTTTTTGGGGGGGGGGCAAGAATGGCTCCTATGACACCACAGCTTCACAAGCTGCATTGGCTACAAGTCTGCCTCTGGGTGCAATTCAAGGTGCTGGTGATCACCTTTAAAGCCCTTCATGGCATTGGTCCAGGAGGAGGGCCCTCTTGTGTTGCAGATATGTTCAGCCCAATTAGCCCAGCTGGCAGGTCCAGGAGGAGGGCCCTCTTTGCTGTTGCTCCTGCCCTCTGGAACATCTTGCCCCACCGATGTGAGTTGGCCCCAACCCTTCTGTCTTTTCATAAGGGCTGAAAGCCGTGGCTCTGCCAGTCGGCTTGGAACTCCAGTAGGGGAACAGCACAATGGAGGTAGTTGATTGAGTAATAACTAATCCTATCTACTCCCCACTCTGCTCCCACTCTCCCTATGTGTCCTTGGTTTTAAGGCTTGATTTTAACTTTTTATGCTTTAACTTAGATGTAACTATAAGCCACCCAGAGTTACCCTATAGTAAAATGGGCAGCCAATAAATTTTATAAATAAATAAATAATATTTGTTCCATATTATTACAGAGAATAGTTAGCACTTTACCTATGTCTTCCCTTGTAGCTTTAAACACTTTAGTGAATATTTATCTTTCCATGGTGCTCTGTATTGCCTTTGAACATGACTTTCTAATGGAAAGATTCCTGAATATATATTCCTTCTGCAAATGTTCCAATAGCTCTTCACGGATTTTTTCCTCATAGATTTAAGGGTGTTAAATCTGTTCCTTACATTGACCCCATATTCTAAGTGTATTTTCTCCTGGTCATATTTTTTTAATTTTAACTTATATAATTAACTCCAGTAATTTTGATCAGTGCTGAATAGATTGATTTGTACACCTGCAGCTTATTATTACCAAATGTAGACACAATGCTATTTCTTGTGTGGCTTCTATGTACAAAGTCTGCATTTTGGTTCTAGTAGATATTAACAATAAAAACAGTTCTATTTGTAGAACTCTTAAAACATAGACTCTCAGGGACCTTTGAGGTCTTTTAGTCCAACTCTCTGCTCAAGGCAGGAGACTTTATACTATTCTGGTCAAATGGATGTCCAATCTTTTATCAAAAATCTCCAGTAATGAAGCACTCACAACTCCAGGAGGCAAGCTATTCCGTTGATTAATTTTTCTCACTGTCCAGAAATTT
Source organism: Bungarus multicinctus (assembly GCA_023653725.1). NCBI lineage: Eukaryota > Metazoa > Chordata > Lepidosauria > Squamata > Elapidae > Bungarus > Bungarus multicinctus. Next base: position 121,409,417 of record CM042834.1, read on the forward strand.
CTCCTAGTTCCTGGTCAGATCTCTCTTTGATGAGCTTCCACCCATTGCTTCTTGTGTTGATCTCAGGTGCTTTGCAGAATGAGTCAACCGCTTCTTCTCTGTGACTATTCCACACATACTGGAAGACAGCTATCATGTCAACTCTAATCTTTCTCTTCATTAGGCTAAACATACCTAATTCGCTTAACCATTCATCATACAATTTAGCTTCCAACATCCTTGTCATCTTTGTTGTTCTTCTCTGCACTCTTTCTAGGGTCACACATCTTTTTGTATCATGGTGAGCAGAACTGTATGCAGTATTTTAAGCATGGTCTCACTAGTGCAGTATAGAGTGATACTGTCACTTCTTATGATATTGATACTATCCCTCTGTTGATGCAGCCTAAGACTTTTTAGCAGCTGCAGCACACTTCTAGTTCATACTTAAGTGGTAGTCCCCTAGAACATCTAGATCTCTTTCTAATTACTACGGTTAAGCCAGATAGTATCTATTCTATAGTGATACATTTGGTTTTTTCTGCCTAAATGCAGGATCTTACTTTCCTCACCACTGAACTGCATCTTTCTGGATAGGGCCCAGTACTAAGTCTGTCAAGATCTTTCTGAATCTTGAGTTTATCTTCCAGAGTGTTAGCATTCCCCACACCCCTGCTTTGTGTTGTCTGCAAATTTGATAAGCTCCCCTTCTATCTCCTTCTTTATTCTTATGAGCAAATATTAAGATCTTGATTTAGTCATGATCATTGAAACTGCCTCCCTCCAATCAAAGTATTACTCTACTCTGATCAGTTGCAGCAATATTAAAGTCTCTTCTTAAGATGAAATTTCAACTATGCAAATCCAACCCATCTGCTGTTGGAAATAAAATTTAAATTATTATTCAGTGCATACTGAATTCCATGTTAATATTTCTCTCTTTTTCATACACCTGTATTAATTTACATCCTTCTTGGCTGCCTGAATTTTTAAAAAATAAAATTTCACACTTTTTTTCACTACGTGGAATTGAAATTGCTTCTGGAATCATTCTTCTTATCCTAATCTTTAAAAGAATATCAACAAAAACTAAATTAGCCAGTTCCTGAAAACAAAGTAGAAATAATAAAATTATTTTATAATATGAAGCTTCATATAAAAGTATATGTCTGATTAAGATCTATAATCTGTTAAAAATTGCGATTTATTTAATCATTAAGATACCATTAAACTTTTATTACTTTTGCTGTAGCAGACCAATATTACTATTGTTCCAGGAATATATATATATTTGACAATTTTTGGATATTTTTCTTTTAATTTATAAATGTAATCTGGCAATCAATGATATCTTCATATCTGCAAGTTCTCAACCTAAAATGAATATTTTTATTTTTGCAGACCATAAACAGTCCCTGGAAGAGAAGATCAGAAGATTGGGAAAAAAAAGTGAGGCAACAGACAAACAGAAAGAAAATGCAACAGAAGCTCCAAGAAAAGTATTTGTGCCTTCTCTTAATGCAACTAGATGTAATAATAAAGCTACTCAAACTTCCCATCCAGACTACTTTGTCAATGGGAACAATGGTAAGAGAAATAAATTTTACATCTACTATTTTATGTCATAATTTTTGCATGTTCTGAAGAATATGAGAGCTATGCCAGAGGTTCAACATACTAGACAGGTTACTTCAAAGGATCCAGGTGAAGAATGTCCCTCCAATAAACACTATGGCAATATATAACTTACAGAAATCTGTACTGGGTTGATCATCGTCTGAGGACCTCACTAGGTGTTGGAGTTCCTAGACATCTGGGTGACAAGTGGCCCTTAGGACTCAGGACTGTTGGCTGAGCAACTAGGGCCAGCAGCTACAGGACTATTGGAAGAAAAGTTGCTTACTGAAAACAGAGAAATAAAAATTTGCTATAAAAAGTCAGATCCAATGACAAGAGGATGTCTGGAAAGAATTTCTGACATCTGTAGATAAATTAGACTAATATACTGTTTGATTATTTTAATTGTCACTGGATATAGCAGTGAAGTTTATTTATTTATTTATTTCTTGAATTTATATACCGCCCTTCTCCCAAGGGACTCAGGGCAGTGTACAGCCAACTATAATATAATACAAAATTACAAAAGTTAAAAGAAATTAAATATAAGGGTGCTGTTAAAATTATGTTTAAAAACCCCAATAATAAAATATAAAACCCCAATTTCAAAACCCCAAATTTTAAAACCCCAATTTCTGAAAACCCCAATTTAAAACCCTAATTTAAAATCAGCCCAGGCCGGCCTGCTCTAAGAGCCAAGTTTTCAATGCACATTTAAATGCCCTCAGGTCAGTGGTCGTCCGTAACTCAGGAGGCAACTCATTCCAGAGGGCAGGTGCCCCCACAGAGAAGGCCCTATTCCTCGGGGTCACCAGGCAGCACATCGATACCGTCGGGACCCGAAGGAGACCCTCCCTGTGGGAGCGCATCGGTCGGTGGGAGACTACTGGCAGAACGCGGTCTTGCAAGTAACCTGGTCCGATGCCATGGAGTGCTTTAAAGGTCAAACCCAGAATCTTAAAGCGAACCCGGAAGGCCACCGGCAACCAATGCAGCTCGCACAGGAGAGGCGTCACATGGGAGTTTCTTGATGCCCCCATAACCATCCGCGCAGCTGCATTTTGCACCAGTTGAAGCCTCCGGGTGCTCCCCCCAGGGAGCCCCATGTAGAGGGCGTTACAGTAGTCCAGGCGGGAGATGACCAGGGCATGAGTGACTGTGCGTAAGGCGTCCCGATCAAGAAAGGGCCGCAACTGGCGAATCAGATGAACCTGATAGAAAGTCCCCCTGGAGATGGCTGTAATATGATCTTCTAAAGACAGCCGTACATCCAGGAGGACGCCTAGATTGTGAGCCCTCTCTGTGGGGGTTAAGATCTCTCCCCCAATAGCCAGCGACGGAGTCAGCTGACTATATCGGGCCGCCGGAAACCACAGCCACTCAGTCTTGGAAGAGTTGAACTGAAGCCTGTTCCCGCCCATCCAAATCCGCACGGCCTCTAGGCACCGGGACATAACCTCCACAGCATCTTTGGGGTGGAGATGTAAAGCTGAGTATCATCAGCATAAAGATGACACTTCACCCCAAAACCACGGATGATCTCTCCCAGCGGCTTCACATAAATGTTGAACAAAAGAGGGGAGAGGACCGACCCCTGAGGCACCCCACAAACGAGGGGCCTAGGGGTGGACCTCTCCCCCCCGTCAACACAAATTGCGAGCGGTTAGAGAGGAAAGAGGAGAACCACCGCAAAACGGTTCCTCCAATTCCCAACCCCTCCAACCGCTGCAATAGGATACTATGGTCGATAGTATCAAAAGCTGCTGAGAGATCTAATAGGACCAGGACAGAGGAATAACCTCTGTCACGGGCCCTCCAGAGATCATCAACCAACGCAACCAATGTTGTTTCGGTGCTGTACCTGGGCTTGAAGCCCGATTGGAAAGGATCGAGGTAAGTCGCTTCCTCCAGGTACTGAGGAAGCTGACGCGCCACCACATTCTCGACAACCTTCGCCACAAAGCGGAGGTTGGAGACTGGAAGGTAGTTATTTAAAAGAGCCAGGTCCAGGGCAGGCTTCTTGAGGAGGGGTCGCACCACCGCTGTTTTCAAGGCGGTAGGAAGCGATCCCTCCCTCAACGAAGCGTTGACAGTCCCCTGGAGCCAGCCTCATGTCACCTCCCTGGAGGTAGAGACCAACCAGGAGGGGCACGGGTTCAACAAACATGTGGTGGTATTCAGCCTCCCCAGCAACCTGTCCACACCCTTGGTCACAAGATCAAACTCCTCCCAGATAACAGTCTCAAGACTTGCCCCGGACACCTCCCCTGGAACCGTCCAACCGGAGTCCAGCCCGCCCTGAATCTGAGCTATTTTATCGGGCAGAAATCGGGAAAACTCCTCTGCCCTGCCCTGCAAGAGGTCCTCCCGCGCTCTCGACTCAAGCTGGGAGCGGGTCACTCTAAAGAGAGCGGCACGCCTATTTTCTGCCGACGCAATAAGGGCAGAGAAATGCGAGTGGTTCGCTTCCTCTATCGCCACCAGGTAGGTCCTAATATGGGACCTCACCTGTGTCCGGTCAGACTCGGCACAACTGGCCCTCCAAACGCCCTCCAGACGTCTTTTCCGGCACTTCATCTCCCTCAGCTCCTCCGTAAACCACGGAGCTGAATGGGATCTGTGCCAAGTCAGAGGTCGCAAAGGCACAACTCGGTCCAGAGCCTCGGCGGCCAACCTATCCCAGGTGACCACCAAGTCTCCGGCCGAATTATGAGCCAGAGTCTCAGGAAATGGCCCAAGCTCCATCTGGGACCGCTCAGGATCCATCAGGCGCCTGGGGCGGAACCATCTGCTCGGCTCCGCCTCCCTGCGGTGGGGGGTGGCGGCATAGAAGTCGAGCCTGAGAAGAGAATGATTGGACCATGACAAGGGTTTTATAACTAAATCCCCAAAACTACGATCATTCAACCACTGATCAGAGACAAAAATCAGGTCCAGTGTGTGTCCCCCCGTGTGAGTGGGTCCAGAAACTAATTGAGTCAGGTCCATGGCTGTCATGGAAGCCATGAACTCCCGAGCCACCCAGAGGTTTCCCCGAGCGAAGGCAGATTGAAATCCCCCATGATTAAAAGCCTAGGGGTCTCAACTGCCAGCCCGGCTATAATTTTTCACAATTATACATCTGTGTTTCATCAACCTCAATAATTAGTTAATAGTATGCTAATTAGAAAGGATCTGAGATATCCTTAGAGTTCTTCAGATGACATTTGTTTTGTTCTGCTCTTTATTATTTCAGATACATTGCACCATGGTAAAGTTGCTGCTGTAAAGTTTATGGAAAAAAATGAAACTGAACATTCAAAAACAGGGGTATGAAAATGAGAAACCAAAATATATAATTGTTAATGTTTAATATAGGGATTCATTCAGAACAAAAGGGGTGCATATGTTTGCTTTCACTGTAAAACCCTTCACGCATTCTCATGTATAAAATGTACCAGTTTGAGAATGAGTCCATGCATTTCCTACTAATCCCACTAGGAGGCATTGTAATTCTATATATCTGCTACATTTGGGTTAATGATATTTTCTAATAATCTATTTGGGTTAACTGAACTGAACTCTTACTGAATATGGAAAGAAAATTAATTTGTATTATTGTATCTCAGAAAGAGCTAACCAAGTTTGCAGCTCTACAAGTTGAAATTTATCTGTTATAAATTGCCCCCCCCCCCCCCCCCCCAATCAAATACCTTAAGAATACCTTTTTCACTTTTTGGCTGGTGTTAATCAAATGTATAATATTTTGTCAAACTTAAATTTATCGCCTTAATTCTGTCTGCCAACTCGAAGAATTTAAATTTGTTTTAGAATTTCTGTGGAAGGAAATTTTGCAGAAAAAAAGCTGTTCCAAGGATTTAAATTTGTTTTAGAATTTCTTTTTCTGAAATTCTTTTTCTGAAATTTTGCAGAAAAAAAGCTGTTCCAAGGATGCTTCTCTGCTTATTTAAATTATTTAAAAGTAGAATATCTAAGATCTTTGGGTTACATTAAAACTTAGCTATGAAAGCCACAAGTCATGTGGTGATTTCAAAAAAATTTCTTCTCCCTTTTTCATAAAAATGTGTTTTGTTTTAGCAAAATTGTGTCTTGAAGATAATGGGGAGTAAGCACTGAAGCTTTAACACAGGCTCCATCGGTAATAGTCTCGCCTGGACTATTGTAATGCCCTCTACATGGGGCTCCCTGCGGGGAGCACCCGGAGACTCCAACTGGTGCAAAATGCGGCCGCGCGGGTGATCATGGGGGCGTCGCGTAGCGCCCACGTGACGCCTCTCCTGCGCGAGCTGCATTGGTTGCCGGTGGCTCTCCGGGTTCGCTTCAAGGTTCTAGTTTTGACCTTTAGGGCGATCCATGGCATTGGGCCAGGTTACCTGCAGGACCGCATCCTACCAGTGATCTCCAGCAGGCCGGTGCGCTCACACAGGGAGGGCCTTCTCCGGGTCCCGTCGGCCACCATGTGTCGCCTGGCGGCCCCGAGGGGTAGGGCCTTCTCTGTGGCGGCCCCTGCCCTCTGGAACACTCTGCCGCCGGAACTACGTACCGGCACGGACCTGAGGGCCTTCAGGCGCGCGCTGAAGACCTGGCTTTTTGAGCAGGCCGGCCTGGGCTGAGGTGGTTTTAACTTGTCTCCATTTGCTCTGTAATTTTAAATTGGGGTTTTAAGGGTGTGGGGTGGGTTTTTTCTTATTCGGCCAATATTTAATTTAATCTTCTTTTAACTTTTGTATTACTGTTGGGGTTTGGATTGGCTGTACACCGCCCTGAGTCCCTAGGGAGAAGGGCGGTATAGAAATTTTATAAATAAATAAATAAAATAAACCATTATGGTAATGGAAGGGCAAAACAGACTTGCATTCATGGGCCCACTCTTTTTTTAGAGGAATTCATAAGTGAATGCATCTTTAGCAATGGTTTTATTTTCTAGAGCAGAACTCACTTTTTATAGCACAGAGTTAAGGAATATAATAGCAGATGACTGCAAAATAAGTGAATGGTATGACCAGGAAGCTGTACAGACAAACAACATTCTGGGATGCAACACCAGAAGGGTCGTCAGCAGGAAAAAAGAGGTCCTAATCCTGTTATATAGGGCTTTAGCCAAACCTATTTGGAATACTGTGTCCAATTCTGGAGACCTCACTTAAAAAAAGATATTGGTAAGATTGAGTGAGTCCAGAGATGGGCAACAAAAATAGTGCAAGATCTGAAGGACAAAACATCAGGAGAGACTAGAAGAATTGAATATGTACAGCCTGAAGAACAGAAGGGAAAGGGAGTCACATGATTGAAACCTTTAAACATATTAAGGGTATAAATAAGGTTCTAGAAGGCAGTATGTTCAATATTAAGCAAAGATCAAGACTACAGAGGCATAACCTCAAACTGATACAAGTTCAAAAGTAATGTTAGAAATTATTACTTCACAGAAAGTCTAGTGGAAGCTTGGAACCAAGTTCCAATGGAAGAAGTGAGTCAGTCATCAGAAACTGGGTTTAAACATGTTTAACATGTTTGAGATAAGAACATGCCCATTATCCAACAAAAAATAAAATAAAATAATAATTAAAAATAATAGGTATATTAAAAAGAAAACAAAAAGCAAATAAACTCAAAGGGAAGACTTCATGGACCACTAGGTCTCTTTCTGCCATCAGTTTTCTATGTTTCTATTTAAAATAATTTGAAAAACTAATAGGGTTAAGAATGCATTTCTGGGTTTATTTAGTAGCAATGATAGTACTGAATAAGTTGTCTTCACTATCATTGTACCAGTTCACTGCTTCAGTGCTAACTTCCCATTATTATAGGTTCCAAGTTAAACTGAAGAAGAAGAAAGTCTTCTTTCAATTTCCATGAAGGTTTTTGATTGTGTCAATAATGTCAAGCTGTGGAATGTGCTTAGAAAAATGGGAATTCCAAAATATCTCATTGTCCTTACAAGAAACTTAAACTTAACAGCTCAGGAACTCACAGTACAGACAAAATGTAATGAAACTGATTCCAGATTGCTAAAGGAGTGTAACCCCCACCCCCACCCCTTATTATTTTCAATCTGTATGCTGAATATACTAACTAATTTCTGTAATAGCTGGGAAACTCATATGCTTGTAGTAGTAAGAAATACTTTTTACTGGTAGAAACTGGTAGCTCAGCTACAATGCATTCAGAAAGTGTTCAGACTCCTTTCACTTTTGTCAATTTTGTTATGCTGCAGCCTGATTCTATACTTAATGAAATTCAATTTTTTTCTCATTAATCTACATTCGGTACCTTATAAGGACAAAGTGAAAACAGAATTTTAGAAATGTCTATAAATTTATTAAAAAGAAAAAAACTGAAATTTCACACTGATATAAGTATTCGGACTCTTGGCAACAACAACAATTTATTTTTGAGAAATTTAGCTTCCATTTGTCTTGATTGTTGCTGAAATGTTTCTGAATCTTGAATGGAATTGACCTGTGGTAAATTAAACTGATTGGACATGATTTGGAGAGGCAAACACCTCTCTATAGAAGGCGTCACAGCTGACATTGCATAATGTAGCAGAGCAAAAGCTACAAGGTCAAAAGAACTGCCTGCAGAGTTCAGAGACAGGATTATTGCAACGCACAGATGTGGGAAAGGCTACAATAAAATTTCTGGTGCACTGAAGGTTCCTAAGAGCACAGTGGCCTCCATAATTCTCAAATGGAAGAAGTTTGGTAGAACCAGGACTCTTCCAAGAGCTGGTTGGCCAGTCAAACTGAGCAATTGGAGGAGAAGGGCCTTAGTAAGAGAGATGACCAAGACCCCGATCGTCACTCTGACAGAGCTCCAGAGATCCTGTGTGGAAATGGGACAGAGTTTCAGAAGGACAACCAGCATTGCACCCCTCCAACAATCTGGCCTTTATGACAGATGGAAGCCTATCCATATTGCAAAGCACATGAAAGCCCACTTAGAGTTTGTTCCTCACAATCTGAGTCCTTCAGATGCTTTTTTGCAAACTCCATGTGGGCTATCTTACTATAGTGAACACTTTACTCCTTTCATTAAGAAATATATATCTTGTACTTCATTTTTGTTTAGTAATACTGTTCTGGAATGGCCTTCCTAGTGTTGTGACTACTTTACAACATGCCTATTTATAATTGTCTTGCTATCTGTTGGAATCATTTCCCTATATCATTACATTTAAAATAATAATGATTTTAAATTTGAGAAGCTGGGATTTTTCAAAGCAGTGTCCCAGCCTCTGGCAATTTTTTAAAATTTCCCAGTATTGCTTTGAGCCCCAAATGAATTTCATAAGTTTGCTCGGAAAACAATAGTGGATTGCTAGGGTCTAGTGTTTTGTTTAGAAGCATGCCCAACCGCTGCCAATAAAGACAAAACTAAGCAGAATTTTTAGAAGATGTCTGGAACAGACAGGGTCCAGTTGAGGTGGCAAATAATTTTTCAGTTAAATGTTGTTGTGTAATTGATGATTTGGAATCCAACCCTTCTTAGCAACTATTTTTCAAAAGCACCCAGAAAACTTCCAGCAGGCTCTCAAAATATGGAATATGTTACCAGCATCAAAAGGTAAGGGATTCCTATTCTAGAAGAATCTTTATCTCATTTTGCTTCTAGAATACATTGGTAAAATGGCTCCAGGAGGATTCTGTTCATCCCAAGCAACAGTTTCTTAGTATGGGTGCAGGTGATGGACCTCATCAACATTTTAGAAACCATGGAAGAGTTATTCAAGGCAGACTGAAAGAAGCTGCAAAAAAGATCTGCCATCTGAGCCAAGAGAAACAGCAGCTGCTAGAGATGGTAAATAGACTAAGAACAGAACTTGGAGACGGTTCAAAGAAAGGTAAGCTCATTGGAGAGAAGAACCTCAATTTTTGCGTAAGAAATTCAATCTCTTGAGATTGAAAAAACTAATGAAGTACTACATGTAGGCTTGTTGCCTAGGTTAAGAGGTCCTGGTCAGAGCTTGAGAATGAAATGCTGCTGAATAAGAGCACAGTAGCTCTCAACATTGAACATGATGGTATGAAACATAAACAGACTCAGTATTTCTTTCTTATTCTTGGCTATGAAAACCTTGATTACTACTCTAAAAGGTCAAGGTAGCAACTACTTGTTACATAATAGTAAAAAGCTCTTTTATATACTTCTTATGTATATAAGAAGATTCTTGAAATAAATACTTTTTTGTTTTGTTTCCTGGAGATGAAGAACAATGAAAAATGACATTATTGTATAACTGACCTGAGGTCAAAATAAATGCCTTGTAAGAGAATTTAATTTTAAAGCTAAAGTACTGGGACTCATCTTTCAATTTCTCTATAGCATAAAAAGTTCATTCTTTGTTTTGTCATCTCTGTAGGATTTCAGGATTGCAACGATTCAAAAAACCCTCAAAATGACACATTCTCTGGTGCCCTTTATCCCAAAGAACTTGTACAAGAAACAAAGCAACATTTTCTAGCTTTAGAACATTTGCAATGCCATCTTACAACACAGGTAATATGTTCTCTTTCAGACAATATGTCAGAATCCCATCCTTATACCAAGGACAAGAAGGTTGCTGTTGGAATGCTAGATCTTTCTTGTTGATTACAGTGATATATACAAACTGTGCAAAAGTCAGCCTCTGAATTTTCTCAGATTTTGCTATGCCCAGTTATCCAGATTCCATTCCTGTTCCATGGAGAACATAGTTGATTCGCCATTCACCATTTCTTTGAAGATTGTAGCAATGTGTCATTTTTGTGTTTCCATAAAAATTGATGGCATTAATCTTGTTAGAAGAGACTTGGGTACATTTAATCAAGAGTATTGTTAATTTTAGAGTAAAAGTTGGCCATATTTTTTTATGTACATCTATACCAAAGAAAGTTGGAAACCATCCTTTTTCTTTTCTTTTTTCTTTTTTCACACTTTTACCTTGCATTTTGTCTCATTTTCCCTTTTCCTGATTTTTTTCCCTTGTTTTACTTTTATTCATGGTTTTGAAATTTACAATCATATTAAAAGAAAAAATAAAATATCCTAAGCAGCAGCAATTGTCCTGAAATAGGAGAAATCCTTTTAAAATATATGGTGTTTTATAGTCTTAAATTACATCCAATGGACCATAAATATTTTATTTGAAATAAATTTGTTTTGGTAAGAATTTTTCCTTTATTTCAAGTGGTTATATATGCAATTGCATATAGCTAAATTAACATTAAATTGCATTAAAGCTTTTATTAATTAATTGAATCATTATCTTAATTTCAGTTCAATCTGCTGATTTATTTTTCATGCCTTACCAATTAGAACTGATAGCAAATAATTTCCTAACCATGTGATATTTTTTCCCACAACAGTTGTCATTTATGACAAAAAAATTAATATCAGTTACATGGGAAGTGCAACATGAGTCCTGACTAGATATGGACTCTGATTTCTATACACAACTCCTAACCCAGTACAAAATGAGCTAATTTTAAAAAAATATTTAATTATCTAGGCAGAACAAAGGTGGCAAACTAGCCTATCCCTGATTCAGGTTTTTCTACAGAGATATCTTTAGTTCAGAAGCACAGTACATTTGATACTGACATATATCAAAGAGAGAAAATCCTTGATTTTTTAAAGTTATAATAATATATTTTAATTGAGAGAAGAGGGATAGGGAGGATTGTATTCAGGGATTAACAGATCTGCCTTAAACAGAATGACTCTTGTGATTTATTACCTATATTGCAGTGATTGGACAAATTTGAGACCAGAAAGACATATATGTACATATTCATTGTCATCAAAATACACCTCTTTGCCAACCGATTCTCATTTTTAGAGGCTCCGTATGTGATGGTCCTCCCTTTTTTTCTTCTTTTTTTTTGCAAACAATCAATTAATTTTTTTAATTCATCCTCACTTCCATTCTAATTCACTAGCTCACTCCAGACTTCCAGATTCATTTGATTGTCCCTGGATTAGTTGGTTTATCAGATTTTCCCCCCTTTTCTTTTGCTTTTTCAAAGGTTTCATGACATGTGTTATTTCCAACTTTTAATTTTGTCTGAAGAAAAAAATAACATTACAGCTGCAGTGAAAAGGCCACTTAATTTGGAAATAACAGCACTGATTTTTACAAAATGTGTTGTTCCATTTCCTTAAATTTTTACTTAAAATTTTATTTCATTTTTTATTTATTTTAAAAGTATATTGACATTTTTCCATAATAATGGTTAGCACATCTCTGATTCATACTCCACAATCAAAACCAAATCAGAATTTCTCTAGAAGCCAACATTTAATATTTTCAAAGCTGAATATCTATATGATGACCCGGGGCGTGGCACAAAGGTAATACAATCAAATAAGTAGGAGACCCTTTGTTATCTCCATCTTTGCCCCCAATGTCCTGGTTACCTTCTGGTCTGGAGAAAAACTCCCAGGAACAGCCTTTGGCTGCAGAGATTCAAGTCCAAAACTTTGTCAACAAAAACTTTATAAGTCCAAGACAAGATGAGATCATTAATCCGGCAGGGCAAGAGAAGGAATTCCAGAGTGAAGGAATGGCAGTAAATCAACCCAGTTGGGAGAATGCCAGGAACGCAGATAACCAAAGTCAACACAAGATAAATTCATGTTTGTTCCCAGAAGATGCTGTTCTTAGCTTGCATCTCTTTTAAACTCTCTTCCCAGGTGTGCCTAATGAAGGGAATCAGGGCCCTTTCTTCCCCCGTAAGCCACCCAACCCATGTTGCTCTCTTCTCTGTTCCTCCCTGCGTGTCCTAGGATGAAGAGTGGGTGGGCTTGGGTCTTCCTCTGAACTCCCTCTACATTGTTCTACCTCTCCCTTGCTCTGCCCAGCCGGACTTTGCCCTTCCCCAGTTTCCTCACAGCCAACAGAGCCACACTCCCGCTTCCTGTCAGCTGTTCATCTTCCTCCTCGGATTCAGACTTTGACAGGGGCATGACAATCTAGCCATGAACCAGAACATACAGTTCTTGAAAAGCCCAAATATTAAACGTGTGCTACAAATTACCATCCACAATTACCCCTCTTGGAAGTTAGAAAGCATATATGACCCTCCATTCATATACCTCAACTTCTGCAGTCTGAAAACTTCAACTCTACTTCTGGAGTATAAAAATTACTTAACCTATGTTTGTACATAAATTGTAATGATACAGTTGCCTGTGTGGAAAGCATAATGGGCCATTTAAATCTATTTCCACATGACATTGATCTCAGACATTGGTCATTTCTACAGATTGGATCAGACTCATGTACAAGAAACTGTACTGCAGATCCCTCAGTATCTAAAGCCCCTGTGCTATTGCAGCCTCAACAACTCAGAAGAGAAAGTCCAAGCGCATCCCAACAAAGTCTATTATCATCTAGTGCGCCTAGTTCCTTGGAGGAAATTTGGCAAATGTTAGAGATGGGATCAAGTCCTTCAGTTCTCAGCCCCAAAAACATTGATCAAGGTATGTATAATGTATAAATCCATGGTTATTTAATTTCAGTGATATCATTCAAATATAGCACAATGGTTTCTTGAGCCCTAAATTTCTCTATTTTACTTATGGCAAACTATTGGTATTTTCTTCATTTCCTTTACATATTCACTACCTTTGAATTCAGTGTTTCACCGAGTGCAAAACTAACACATTCATGTGCTCAATCATTGGCTACAGATAGATCAGAATCTGTAGTATCTACACATAGATCAAACTATTTTCTGTGGAACTTTCTGGAAGAGAGCATACTTGTCTCTAATCTTTCCCCCTGTGTATTCCTTGGACATTCCACAATATCCAAGTGTAAGGAAGTGTTAGTTGTATTTTTGGGTGTTCTTTTGGTGTGCATTCCTACACATAAACTGATTCATCTCCTTTCCACTGCATAAAAATCCAAGTCTGGTGTTCCTAAGCGATATAAGAACATGTGACAATTCACAAATGTTATTTACATTTTATTTCACTGTTATTATTTTAGTTTTAATAAAATATTCATAGGTAGAAATACAATATCATTTTTTTCTTGGTAGAGATTAAACATAATTTCAGTCAATGCATTTTAAAATTCATTGTAAGATTAAATTTTATAAGATTCAATAATAGATTATTTGTTTAGATTTTCTTATGGAACTCAAGGTGGTATACATAATGTTCTATCCTCCCAGGTTCCCTCCAAAATAACCCTGTGAGATTTGCAAACAAGGTGATTTATAGTGTATACATTAAAGTTGTAGCCCCCTGCCACCCCAGTACTACTAAAGGAAACCCTCAAAACCTATTAACAACTGAAAAGATTATGAGGGAAATGGAAACTGATCTGTTAAATAATTTTAAGTAGGATCTTACTAGTAATTTTGGAATAACAGTAACAAGAGTTTGAAGAGACCTTGGAGGTTATCTAGTTCAACCCACTGCTCTTACATGAGACCTATACTATTTCTGATAAATGGCTATCCAGTCTCTTCTTAAAATCCTCCAGCAATGGGGCACCCACAACTTCTGAAGGCAATTTGTTCCACTGGTTAATTGTTCTCACTTCCTTAGTTCTAGGTTGCTTTTGTCCTTGGTTAGTTTCCATTCATTGCTTCTTGTCCTGCCCACAGGTGCTTGGTAAATAAATTGCCCCCCTCTTCCTTGTGGCAGTCCTTCAAGTATTGGAAGATTGCTATCATGTCACCCTGGTCCTTTTCATTAGACTAGGTATACCTAATTCCTGCAGTCATTTTTGTATGTTTTAGCTTCTAGGCCACCCTATGACTATCATTAAGTGTTGTATCTTATGATTCTTGACTCTTGACGAATGTATCTTTTCTTTTATGTACACTGAAAGCATGTGCACCAAGACAAATTCCTTGTGTATCCAATCACACTTGGCCAATCAAGAATTTTATTCTATTCTAATCATTTTTGTTGCTGTTCTCTGAACTCTTTCCAAAGTCTCAACATCATTTTTGTATTGGGTTGACCAAAACCGAATGCAGTATTTTAAGTATGGTCTTACCAAAGCTTTATAGAACGGTACTGGTATGATTTGATGTAATGATGATATAATGATTTGACACCTTTTCTGTCCGCCCCGCTTGGAAAATCAAGTGTTATGAATGCATATATATTCCACAACACACACACACACACACCCCAATATATATACTACATGTGTAGAAAATACTGCTCAACCTGTTTTAATTCTTTTTATCCAGGTTTGTTATTTTAATATTTAATAGCTTATTTTCTTCTTTTATCTCATTTAAAATCATTTCTTATTTCCCCAGTTGACCAATGTTTTCTTTTTTGCCCGTATGAACCAACTAATCATTTATCTCTCCAATATTAGACTTAAAACTCTTCCTCACTCGGTCTCTTTGTCTCTTTCTTTTACTGATTACTCTATAGTCATTAATGCTTATCACGTGAATTTATCAGATTTCTACAAATTGGACAATTTCTCTGCAGATGATTCTCATAATAACTGCAAGACTATGATTCGTTAATTACTATTGCAAAGGATTTTGGAAAGTTTTTGGAAATAGAAAATATATCATGAAATTACAGATTAACATTGTGTTCCCATTTAACAGTAGTTACATAATACTTACGTATGCTGACAGCCATGTGGTAGCAAGGGGAGGGTAATAGGGAGCTCCAGGGATGCTACGTAGAGATTTATCTATTGCATCAAAGTTTTTGTAAACTGAGCATAGAAGAGATACCACAGGTCAAGAACTTTTTGATAAAACAAAGACTGTTTGCACATGTAAATGTTACAGCAATTTTCCTAACGTTTCATGTTCTCAACTGGTGAAACTCATCTGGCAATTTTACAAATACACTAATTCCTAATCTTGGATACATCTATCGAAAATAAAACTACTGTCTTTAATACTGCAAACGTCCACAATTTCATGCCATAGAACAATGTTTCAGACTATCTACAGATGGATTTTGAGAAGATTTATGTTGAAGCTTGGTATTCATCTGTCTCATATACCTAATATGGAAGGGCTTGGCATTAGGTAATCTGCTTTGGGAATAGTGTTTAGCCTTTTATCTTGCTTTCTGGTCTTGCATAAAGGCAATGTAGAATGTAGCAAAATGAATAGAAGAGGCAGCCTAAAATGACATGTTCCATGTTCATCAAATTTGTAACTCTAATTGGCTGGAGTTTCCAGTCAAATTGCAATTGTGGAGTAGGGTTGTGGGATGAAGCAGGAAGGAGTTCTCCCAGTCTTCCAGAGGGAGCTTCCTCCCTGTCTCATACTCATGGCTTATTAACCAGACTATTTTTGAATATTTTTGAAAAAAGTCTAATGCTTTTTCATGATAGCACTAAAGCTGTGTTCAAAAATATTCCATGTGAAAGTTCACAAATTCAGAACATAGTAAGAAACATTGGAGAATTCTCTCCCACCTTACCCAATATCTTTCTATTGCATTTATGGCCTGTCACTTAGCCAAAATTTGATATATTTTTTCAAAAACATTGAAAATAAGACCATAGCAATGACAAATAATAAGGGTGATAATGAATCATTCAGGAAAATGTCTCTACTCATTTTGGCAAGCCTATTGTCAGGTTTTCGGCAGTTACCCCAATTAAATCATGAGTCTCGAGCCAAACTTCCAAAACTTCAAAAGGATTTATTTGGAATTAACATGTCCGGCACTGCCCAGGTGTAGCTGACTCTGAGACACATAATTCATTGTCACCCTGGTTTTCCCCCACCCCCTGGGTGTATCATAATTAATATTCTCCAATGAGATACATCCATAGCCGAGGGTCATCAATCATGTTCTCCAGTTAGATATTTGCATGGCAGAAACTTCAGTCACCTAGTTATTATCTTTGAAAACTATTTATGGAATGCACTTCCAATTTCCAAGCAGCCCCACTGCTCTTTAAAATCCCTTTCCCCCCCTCCCTTTTTGTTGGCAACTCTAAAAAGACTATAGAAATATTTTATGAGTTGACATCTATATTTTTCATTTCCAACCACCAGTTCTGTTTTCCACTATATTATTTCTTCTATAAACATTGCAATGTTTTTATTGATGATCTATGTAATAATGTAGCAAAAACCTTTTTATGATCAATCCAGACAATATGTAAATTGTTGTTTTGCCTTTTGCAATTCTCCAAAAACATTTTATCAATCAGAAGTTGATATTTAGTACTTCTGCTTTTTTCTTTCTTTCTGTTCTACTGGGAGGATGTTACTTTCTTCTAAACAATCTTGGATATGGTTCACTATAATACTTATGAGTAATTTAAACATTGTAGACAAATATGTTATTGGCCTGTAGTTTCCTCATGTCCCTTTTGCTAGGTCATTTTAAATCAGATAAGTTTTGCCAGTTATTAACTAGTTGCTGATGTCTTTTATGCAAATTTTCATTAAATCATTCAGCTATAATTGGATGTAAGCTACTCAGATATTTAAGCCAAAAGCTATACAACTGATAATTTCCAGATGTTCAATTTTTAATCCATTTCACTTAATTTATAAACATTTGTATTATTATTATTAGTTCTTCCATTTGCTTTTTACTAAACTCATCTTCAAATTCTTATACTTATCCAACATTTTTATTATAGTCTTTTTGAGTTTCTGATAGATCTTTCCCAAACTGGATTGTTTTCTTTTTTGTTTGTTTTCCATTTTCATAATTTCTATTGCCATTTATACTTTGTAGAAACTCCTCTGGTCTGATTGAAATACTGATTTTACTTAAATTAGATTATTCAGGCCTCATAGCATTCAATTTTCCTAGCTATTGCTGTTATTTTTTTCCTTAATGATTTCCAAAGCTTCTTCAATTTTTCTGGCGCTAAGCCAATATTTTTAAATTAGGCTCAACTTGATCTTTACATTCTTCAGTGTTTGTTCTTTCATGTTCATTTAAGAACATGATTGCATCTGATCTTAATTTCTTTTTCTTGGTCTCCAATATGATCTTCCAGTATGGGATTAAATATAATTTTCATTTGGGTTTTCTAATTTTAACCCAATATCCAGTTTTGTAATCACTACTGCTGTACTACAGGCAAGCTAGTCGGACTGTTTGATAAATGTTGCTTTAATTCGTGCTAATTGCCTTATTCACATGCTTCAGGATAGATGACAGATATTTTGGAGACATCCGATTCAATGCTGCCAATCTTTGTCTTTCTACTGGTAATTCTTCATATGCCATTATTTTATTTTTTCATTCTTCTTCTCAGGAATACAGTTCATAGGTTCTTTCAGCAAGCGCCTCTCCTGGTTCTGTTATTATTACTACTTCTAAGTTACCATTTCTGTAGTTCATATCAGCTATTTTCTCTATATTTCCAATTGTTTTCTGAGTTTCATCTACTATTCTACTATTGCTTTGGGGTCTTCTATTTTCACAATTTTTCTATCCCTCCCACCCCACCCAGTTCTGCATCCCTGAATATTTCTAGTAATGAATCTCCTTTGATCTGCTAATTGTTGTTCAGTGACATTTGAGTCTGGATAAATGCTTTTCCACAGTTCAAACATTAATTTTATGTAGCCTTGTTTTGTTGGCTCCAATTTATAATAGCAGGGCAAAATGTCCCTAACCCCAATACAGTAAAGTTTTGTCTGTGGTTGTTGTTCTTTAGTAATCCTATAGAGTTAGGCCAGGTTGCCCAGCCATAGTTTCTGAGTCTCATTGCTCACTGGTCAGCAGATACTCAGGTACTCTGAGCCACAGTGGTGCAATGGTTAGAGTGCAGTAGTGCAGGCTACTTCTGCTGACTGCCGGTTGCCTGCAATTTGGCAGTTCAAATCTTACCAGGCTCAAGGTTGACTCAGCCTTCCATCCTTCCAAAGTGGGTAAAATGAGGATGCAAATTGTTGGGGGCTATATGCTGACTCTGTAAACTCTTAGGGAGGGCTGTAAAGCACTGTGAAGCAGTATATAAGTCTAAGTGCTATTGCTATCTGGTATAAACCTTGTTGACCTGGGTGATGACCGATCCAGTATATAATTTGTTTTCTGTTTCTCACTATATTAAGTAGGTTGAAGGATATACTTAATCTGCCTTTTCCATTAAGACCTCTCTGGCATGCATGATCCTTCTGGTATTATAAGATAGCTCTCAATCTCTTCAGAACATCACAAGCCCCTACTCCATGAAAATATTAAAATAAGAAAACAAATACAGTGATAGGCAAAAACGAAGATCAAAGATGGGAAGAGTGATAAAAAAATGGTGACAAAAAGAGTGACAAAAACTAAAAGAAACAAGCCAACATAGTCCAAAGGGGGCTTCAATCAACCTTGTTAGAGTCTAAGTGAAAAGACATGTTAGTCATTAGATACAGTAGTTCAAAGTTCTTCATAATTAATGGTTGGATACTTCTGAAAAATTGGTAGATTGAATTGTTTGAATCAATCAATACTGCAGTGGTCCTGCTTTATTGTCCAATCAGAGATTTTATGATGACTTCCAATACCTGCTGATACAGTACACAGACATACACACAAAAGGAAGTCATGCTAACTGTAGGGTTCTAGAATGCTTAAAGTTGGAAGTAAAAGAACTAGAATAGGGAGGCAATTTGGCCTTGGTATACAAAAAAGATACTGCATATGCAATCACAGACAATTCCTACTAGAAATAAACATGGGAAAATCTAAAGAGATTAGAGAGTAGCTCTCTAAAAATGCTAAAAGAAAAGTGTTTCAGGTACAGGAAATGGAAGAACAGGTATATCACAGAAGAATATAGATACTGAAGAATTGTGTTAGAAATATTAAAGCTCAAAACGAGTTGTGACTTGCAAGAGATATCAAAAAAAAGGAAAAAAGGATTGATTTACACTAGAGACAAATGGGAAAGTAAATAAAACATAACTCCATTGTGAGGACGAGATAGATTTAAGCTAGACATTTGTTCACTGAACCTGTTGTGAAACTGGTAGAAGCCCATCACTACATAATTGTGTACATAATGTGCACTGGAAAATTTTCACCATCATTGCTATAAATTAAATTAAATGCTTCTAAGACTCATTTGCCTTGTTAGAATATAGATTTATGTTAACACTTAAGCTACTTAAGTGTCAAATATAATTAAACAGATAACATCAATATAAAAGCTAAATGAAACAATAATGCTTGAATTACTATAAGTGTGCAAGGGTTTCATTTTAGAGTTCCAAGCCTTGGGGAATTATAAAAAAGATGCAAAAGGATTGAAAAATAAGTGACAGTCATAATTGCAATACATGTTTTGCTGCAATATTTAAACCCAGATGTTGAAAACTGATCCACTTTTATAATTGTTCATTATTATTGGCTCAGTTTTATTTGGTCATATGTAATCTTGTCTATGGGTCAAAATTTCATCACTTTTCCCCCCTATCATGTGGGTAAAGGACCAGACAATGAGAGGGCTGGGTAGAATATTAACCATTAGAGATGCGTACTACTTTTGGACTCTATGCGTGCAGTTTTGTTCTCTATTATGTAAGATTCTCATCTTCCAAGAGAAGTACAAATATTAACTTATTCTGATGTGATTTCTGTACTTAACAGTTCCTGCCAGTAAAATCAGCACAAGTAAATATAAGAGAGAGTTATCTGGATTATAGGAACAGTAGTAACAGAATGGATTGTAACAATTCATCATTTATATTCTGTGGTTCAGGGAAATGCAGTGTGATCAAAGTTAATTTTATTGCCAGAGATCATGAATGGATACAGTTGGAGCTGGTGCTAAATGTCAGATGAGCTCTCAATACATATGGCCTGCTCAGAGTCCTTTTTATTTAATTGTGATCATTTGTCAGCAAGGTAAAAACACAGAAGCAGGGTAACAGCTGTATTAAAGTTAAGATTTAAAAAATGGAGAAAAGAAACAACCGAATAAAATATATAAAACCATACAATAATACAAAACATAAATATATAATAGAAATAAATTAATGACATGAAATGAAAATACTATAAAATAGAAAAGAATTATGTGATGGTGTCATCATTCCAGGATTAAGACATTTTATGCCTTCTGATGAAAATCGCTGCTGATGCACATAGAACGACGTTATTGGTGATGTTAGCATTCCAGTCTGTAATTAGGAAACAAAATGTCTCTTGCTTATAACAGGTTTGGCTTTTCGTTAGGAGGCAGCAAAAGCATGTCTGTATATAAATTGCTATACAAAAAGCAGTGAAAAAATACATGAAAAAGGATTTCCAGAAGGGCATCATCTTCTACTGTATTTCCCATTTGTGCTGAGAGAATAAGCCATTGAAATGAGCCAAAGCAAAGGTTCTATTATGCTTGGCAAAGAAACTTGAATAATTTACAAATATAAATCAAATTTGAACCCGCCACTGATAGTTGGCTGTAGCACAAAACCCATCTGCTATGCAACATCAAAGATTTTTCACAAATTTCATCTTTAAAAAAAAATTCGGCCTAAGAATAACAAAGAGTAGATAGAAAGGCCACAATAACATAGCTGAGATTTTGTTTCCATCTTGATGAAAAGCCATCAAGGAAAATTAATGGGCCTGTGAGCTATTGCAAAACAGGAGTGTAAGCCAGTAAGAAATCAGAAAATGCAGATTCTCAGCTCCATAGACCCATACTAGTTCTGTACAGATTAAAGTTTCCATATAAAAAAATGCTCATAAAAATAGATTGAATGACATCTAAGGACTCTGAATTATTGTATATGCATATCTGTGTACTATATAATACTGGGATACAAGTAGTTGTTGACTTATGATTACAATTGGGCCCCAAATTTCTGTTGCTAAGTAATATTATTGTTAAGTGAGCTTTGCTGCATTTTATGACCTTTCTTGCGACAGTTATTAAGTGAATTACTTCTTAAGGGAATCTAACTCTCCCCGTCTCAGCCTCCCAATTGATCTGGCTTGCTGGAAGTCATCTGGGAAGGTTATAAATGGTTGCCAACATGACCCTGAGATAGTGCCATACATGCCAGTTGCTAAGTGCCCAAATTTTGATCATGTGACCATAGGAATGTTATAGCTGTCATAACAGTGGAAACTGGTTTTTATTTTTATTGCCAATTTTTAATGTCAATTTTTTGTAACTTCAAGTAATCATTGAACAAATGGTTGTAAATCGAGGGCTACCTACCTGTATAGACTTAGCTCTAGATATATACAGCTTTTGACATTCAAACATCCATTGACAAACATATCCAGATATATATCTTACATTCAGCTTTCCTTAATGCTTTTCCTTTCCTCCATGATAGGCTAGAACCCCAAATCAAATCAAGACAGAAAATAGCAATATAAAACCTACACAAGAACTCTGTTGAGCCATCCCCATATGAGTACAGCTGCTGGCCTACAAAGTGTCCATATAGTGTCCAAAGAGGACTACTGAGGTCAGTGCTAAAGTGAAGGCCTGTGAAATGTCACTGTTATAATAGATGATAAATAGGAAGTTGGCACAAACTCTTATAAAAAACTCCTGAACTGTAGGATTGGACATTAGGCTCAAATTGATATGAAGATCAGTGTCACAGATCTGTTGCAGGAGAGCCCTTCTGGCATTTTCAAACTTAATGAGTTTAGGTTGTACGTTGCCGTTTATTTTTCTTTTATCTTCCTTGCTTTATAATAGCAGTTCATGTTAACTTTTATCTTCTGGTTTAAAGGTTTTAATAAAAATTAATAAAAATCCTTAATCAAAAATTTTCTTGCACCCTTTTCTTGCACCTTTTTCTTTTTCTTTCTTCCTTTCTATTTGTGTTAGCTTTTATCTTCTGGTTTAAAAGTTGTAATAACAATATATATTAAAAGAAACCTGAGGACAGTAAGAAAACCATACTGTCCACAGAGATATAATGTCCCTTCAAATGAAACCCTGAAAATAGTATAGTGAAACTATACTGAGATCTGCACCAAGATAAAGAGGTATGGTACAACGTTTCAAGGCATTTAGTATACAGGTAGTTCTCAACTTATAACCACAATGTTGCCCAAAATTTCTGTTGCTAAGCAAGACACTTGTTAAGTGATTTTTGTCCCATTTTCAACTTTTCTTGTCAGTTGTTAAGTGAGTTATTGAAGTTGTTATGTTAATAACACGATTGTTGAGTGAATCTGGCTTCCCCGTTGACTTTGCTTGTCAGAAGGTCATAAAAGTTGATCATATGACTCTGGGACACTGCAAGCATCATAAATGTGAGTCAGTTGTCAAGCCTCTGAATTTTAATCATATAACAATGGGGAGCCTGTCATGATCATAAATGTGAAAAACTGTCAAGTCACTTTTTCAGTTGTAACTTCAAATGGTCACTAAAAGAATGGTTGTAAATCAAGGACTACCTATATATAAAACCATTTAGCGGGAGTCCCATTAATTTCCTATTTATGGATTTGGCTGGCTCAGTTACAACCTTGCAGCATCCCACAGTCAAAGGATCGTTATTTGTGACCATTACTGCTGGCTTTTGAGAAGAAAAGTCATGGGGAAGCCAGCAGGAGATTATCAATGGTGATCACATGATATCACGCTTAATGACATCAGGAGAATTGCTTAATGAAGGCAATTGAAAGGACTAGAATTGCCATTGCTAAGCCATGCGGTAGGATGATGTCGAGTTTTACAACCATATTGCTTAACAGTTTGGTTCCAATTTGCAGTTTGGTTCCAATTGTCATTGTTAATTGAGGATATCTATAATCTTCTAAATACAAAAAGGACAGTGCCTTTCTCATTCCTGTCTGAGAAAATCACATGATGACTACAATGTCATCAAAGTGCCAGAATCACTCATTCTACTACGAGGGGAGGCTGGTAAGCAGGGATCATAAGTGCCTGAACTGTTTGATTTATATAGAAGTTAAAAAGCAAGAGGGCTAATATGTAACCTTCCTTTAACCCCTGTAAGTTGGAACAACTTCAGAAAGATGGACATATAAGGTGGCTGGGTGACTTTGGGCCACTTTCTCAACCCAACCTATTTTATAGTGTTGTTATTATGGACAAAATAGAAGTCGGAATTATCAGGAACATCCACAACCTCAAGTTATAATTAAAAAAAGAGAAAATATAATAACATCGAACTCTCAGAAAGAAGTTAAAGACACTGGATATGTAGAAGCAGCTTTTTGCCAATAGTGTATTGCCTTAATCTTTCCACAGTTTCTCTATCCCTTGGAATAAATTCAAAAGCTGACTTTTGCAACTAAGGTTGCAAAACAGGGAATGTTGGGCAGTGGTGGGGAGTGGGGGAGAAGCAGAATATTTTTCAGCCAAATGTTGAAGGACAAGACCATAGTCCAGAGCTGAATGTTACCCTCTAAAACCAGCCTGCTCCTCAGAAATAGCGTTGCTTTGAACACAATCCAGTTTGAATATAGAAACCTGGCATATGGTCTACTTATCACATTGAGTAAACGAATAGACTTGTAATTTATTGGATCTAGTCTGTGTATTTTTATTGAATGGAATTATAACTTGGTTCTAGTTATATGAAAATAGCCTGAAATATTAATAATGAGTAAACGAAGTAGGCATATTTTCCCTTACTAGTTCTGTGAAAATGAAAGGAAGTGGGGGAAGACAGAGAGATAATACATTGTCTCTATCTAAAGTTTATGTCCATACGTTCTAATTTGGCTTAATCTAAAGCCAGTCTTAATGCCACCAGCTGTCTTCAAAACTGACAATGACAAATGGAAGTGAAAAGATGCTCTTTTCTCATTTTAGATCTCTATTACTTGTATTGGCATTGTGTGAACATGCTATTTCCTTTATCTTTTCTGATTTGTAGAAAAATGCCAGATTATCAATGAACCCAAAAGACTTGAAGAGTCTCCAAGAAAAGTACAAGTAGATCCATTAGCTGTCAAGGGGACAAAGTTTAATGTCCAGTCAAGGTTAAAACCAAAGAAATCATCTTACATTCAATCCAAAAAAACCCAAAAATCTCAGCGAATAACTAAAATCCGCAATTACAATATAAAGGACTGAGATTTCACTGAACTATCAAATTTTCTTTGTAAGGTATGCTGAGATTCTTTGCTTTTTACTACAGTATAAAATAATTTAAATATTTGTCAGCTGCATTGATACTGCTAATCTCATATTATTGCATATTGAAAATGCTCATTTTTCTTTTTTTCCATTGAATAAAATGTAAAAGTCTACCCAAAATACTGTATTTACTTTAACCATGCTTGCTCATAACCATAATTGCTAAGGTTCACTTTACAGCACCCATCTACACAATGGTGAAGGACAATTGCTTCTCTATCATTATACAATAGTTGTGAACATGGACTCTTCCCAGTATTTGATTTCACATATTTTCAGCCATCTGCATTTGGTAGCTCTCCTGATTTGGCCAGTACACCCCAAAAATACACTGTATGTTAAAATATGTTGTCATAGGAGAATACATATATTACTGGTATCTACTGGGTTTGTACATCTCCTCATTCCACAGATTAATTGCATATATTGTTTTCTGACACAAGCCGCGTGGCTTTTGAGTGGCATACCAAGTGCTGCACTTCAAAGGAAACTAATACCTAACTTTTATTGAAACATCATAAACATAAATGAAACACAGTTTGTATTATTGTTTCCATGTATTCAATAGTCATGCTTTCACTTTAACATTATAAGGATTCTGAGGATTATGTTTTAAAGTGTGTGAGGCTGTTGGAAACTCTGAAGCCTCCTATGCAGGATTCTCGGCCTAGGGTAGTGCTTCCTCTTGTTCTCAGGCCTCCTTTTCCATTTAAAATTTATACATTTGCTATTACTTCTCACAATTGCGATTGTTTGATGGGATTTTAATGTTGTATTATTTTTCAACATAGCCTGGCACAAAACCCCTCTGCAAGGAAGATGGGTCACTTAAATGTGATTGATAATTTATTATTATAAAAATTGAAAGAGCTGAGAGAGTCTTGGGGGACCTTTAGAGGTCCTGGGATCACACTTTAAAAAACACTGGCCAAGGGCATTAATAGAAGTGTCAATTATACCAACTGGAAACTCTGGAAAGGATGCTCAACAATCCGACAGCATCAGAGATATAATCACAGGTCCAACAGTCTTGCAATAAATACTAATTACTTAACAATTAAAATAATAAAAACTATTAATTATAAAAAAATATGATTAACCATTCAAAGTGCCTATATGCTGTTCAGCTCAAGAATGCCATCACAGTGGAACTAATAAATAGGAAAATAGGAATAAAATGGTTTAAATAAATAGAATCACTGGGGGAAAGGGAAGTGAAACAAGATAGAACAAGATTCTTATTTTAATAGTAATACATTCAATTAGCAATAATGCATTATAAAAGGAAATGGTGGATTCCTTGAAATTGCAATGTTATATGATTTTAGAGAAAAATGTACAAACTCATGTTTTAAAAAACTACTGTAGTGAATTCATAGAAACAGAAGTGAGTCTTTATAACAGTATAATGCACAGCACGCCTAACATAGCATGATGTCCCTGCTGGTTGGGAATGGTGGTGTTGGAAGAAATATCCTTCTGGGTTCAGTTCCAAGTGGGGAAAAAGACACTGGAAACATGGAGGCTATTTGGAAAAATGGTTTTAATGGTGGCCAGCAGGACCACATGGCTTGAAGCTCCAAAGAAGGATGATCACATGCTCTAAGGTGAAGGAAAAGAGAGAAAAAGGGCCGGGCAAGATGCTGAGAGACCCTTATATACCCTCTGTTGGGCCCTACCTTAGTGTTTCCTGTTCCAAGAAATGCAAGAAATGTATCCCATAGGCTGTCAGACTCCCAGGGGCGGGAGTCTTAGCTAACTTTGTAGGTTTTCCTGAGATCCAGACTTGGCTTGAGCCTTGCTGGATGATGATGCACTGAAAGGGCTCTTGGGAAATTGCTATACCTTTACCTGGAGATCTTTGTTATGTAAAGTATTCTGGCCCAGGCCTTAATGGCCCACCCATTAACAAAGATGGGAGGGGCTGAGTTTCTGCCTCTGAGTTTTTACTTTACTTTTTTTAGGGGAAATATTCTGCCTTTTTAATATTTCCCAGGATATTTCAATTTTCTAGGAGAGGGGTGGGTGCTAACTTCCTACAGTGGGAATTATATTTCAATGCGCCAGAAGGCCACCGGACTTAGAAACTCTTGAGATACAGGCAAAATTTTTTAAAAAGATTCATAAATAGGGATTTGAACTGTGCTTTCCCAGTTTACTATATTCCATTTTTGTTCAAAATATAGTGTCCAATAAGTAACATTGTCTTTCAAAAAGTGACTCAGGTTCAAGCTGTCGTTCAGACTGCACATTTTTTCTGCTCTCTACTACTCTCTCTGGATAAAATTCATTCACAAAGAGTTCTGTGGCACTTTAAAGCCTGCTACATTTAATTATAGTTTAAGCTTTTTGGTGGGGGCACTTCTAGTCTGTGTTGCTTTTATAAAGAGTGGAGAGTATTATATTTGGGCCAAGCAGACATTAATCCATGAATAAGTTAGGGGCTCACAATTGTATTGAAAAGAGATGGAGAAAGCCACACTTAAAAATAGGCAGCCAACAAGATAGTACAAGCTCTTAATCCTAGTCAGAGGATCCTACATTCTGCAGTGAAGCAAATCTAAAAAGAAAAAATGTAAGAATAGTTGGGCACTATTTAATGAAATTTAACTGTTTCTTGGCCCTATATTCTTGCAATGGAGCAAAAATAAAATCCCTGGAGTGAAGCAATTTGGAGTCCATTTAAAAGACTGAACGATAGTAACCCGGGAAGCTTGTACTCTGAGGTGAACGACCTGAAATAAGCCACAATTCACAAGCTCTTCTTGCATCACCAACAGCTTCATTTCTTAAACAGACCCGTCCCCCTAAATACTGTCACCATATCACCCTATCTCCTAGCAACACCCACACAGCCTCTGGAATTGGTGGAAGCACAACCACGCCTACATCTCTCGGCTTTCTGATTGGGCACTCCTATCAATGACCCAGGGCCCAGAAAGAAATGTGTTCTTTTGTGTATTTCATTTTAGCCGGGTTTAAGAGAAAGAACTTGGTCAGAGGGTAACAAAGCGAGTAGTGCGACTGGCGTTGATCTCCCAGAACACCAGCCGCTTCCTCAGGGAAGAGCGCCTGTGGCCAATTAGACTCGTCTGGCAAAGTACTGGGCCGAAAGTCTCAGGGATAAACTTGTCTAATTAATTTTTTTCCCTTTGCCGGCTGGGACTGGCTGGGAAAAGGAATTAATTATGCTCCTCTCCCAGGCTTCACTAGACTATGTATACACGCAGCTATTCCGTGGTTCCTAAAGCGAGACTACATCTCCCAGCCGCCCATCTTCCCCTTGAGGCTGGGAAAAATGAATTCAAGTGCATCCCGTATCACACTTCTCACACGAGCAGGCCAGGCGCCTACGAGCTATGGAAGGAAGCCTCCTTCACCACCATTGCAGCCGCCGGCACCAGGTGGCTCTCGAGAAAGCATCACGCAATCTCCTCGAAGTGGGCCAGGAGGAAAAAGGCGCGAGTCTTTTTTTTTTTGGAGGGGGGGGGGCTCGGCCAGCGAAGTTCGTCAGTTCACTCCACCGAGAGACGGTAATCGTAGCTTTATTCGCCATTTCCGCGTTAGAGTGGTAAAAGTTTCTTGGAGGGGGAAGGTACATGTGAAATAAATGCGGTCTAAGTAAAGGACTTAGAGGATGGCGAACATTTTGGCGTAATGATTAGCGCTTAAAGACACACACACACACGCCCTTTCAACATCCACAAAACTCTCCTAGGGACTTCACGGCCAGCCCGGCTTTTTTTTTTTTTTTTTTGCCTTCCCTGCCCCGCAGATCGAGGGAAGGAAGCAGACCACCTTGCGCTCCGAGAGAAAAGACGGATATCTAACCAAAATCCATCCATAACTATTGCGGGTCCCAAAGAATAGCCTCCTCTTGTCTTGTCCAAGCAGTAACGTTGTGGTGTCTTCCCCCCCCTCCCCCAGCCTTCGCCGACATTTTGTAGGGCCAGGGCTCGGAGGCCTCGGATGGTGCCTAGGGTATGGACGACGACGCGTGTTCTTTGCTTCCCTTCCTCCCCATCGGTGATCGCAAGAAGCTCCCGTGAGCCAGGGCCTGGCATCGCCCCAGGATCTGCTCCGGGAGGCCCAGCGCCGGCTCTCATTGGACTGAAGCAAAAAAGCAAACTGTCAGCCCATGTGGCGTGGCCACCGGAGGTGGTGGCTGTTTAAATAGGCGCCGGGAGCTAGAGGGAGACAGTGAGAAAGAAACGGAGAGCGCAGAGTGCGCTAAAGCACTGGGAACGAAAGAGGCAAATTAGCCGAGAGACCTGCGTGCCTACTAGCAGTCGGATAAGCGCGCCTCCTCCGCCAACCAGCTTTCAGCAGCTGCCGCATAGCTTGTCTCAGCACCGTTCTGCCGCCTGGCCGACCTCAGGGACACCTGAGCAGGTAACCGGCTTAGCGCTGCTTGGAAAAAGGCATCCAAAAGTTGGATGGGGTTTTCTGGTGTGAATGAAAAGAAACGGCGGGAAGCTAAAATGGAGCCTGTGGCTGGAACGGCGTTCGCGGGGGGGGCCTCGGGGCCCGATTTATCCTTGGGGGGGGTATTCTACCAATTGGGGCGAGGAGAGAGGATGGAGGCATTTGTAGAAGGGCTTCAGATCCGTTCCCTCCGTCACCGAGGAGAGGCCCTTTTCTTTCCAGACCAACCATATTCCTCGCTCTTGCTCCTGCGTGGGGAGGGGAAACCGGTATTGGAGAGGCACTACATCGCTAATGTGTTCCATTTTCCCAGCCTCTTTATGCAAAGTGGATTGTGTAAGCCTCCGGAATGGCTGAAACGCATCTCTTTTGAATGGAAGTTGTGCTGATTTGGGGCGACATCAATTTTTCAGGTGCCTTCTGAGAGGCGGCGAAAGATTGTGTGTGCGACGCGTCGAGGCCTTGGAGGCGCAGGAAAGTCTGTAATTATACAATGAGCTTGCCTTATAAATGCCTTTGAGAACAAAGACCGTTGAACTTAAAACGATGCCAGTTTGGGTTGGCTCTTATTCTTTTTTCTTTCTTTAGGCGGTGGAGTGGGAAACGAGGCTGTAGTTTGACCGTGTCCTTTTGGGAATCTCGGCTTCCCTGTTGCCTTCAATAGAATGACAAGGATAAATTCGGGGATAGATTGTCATTTTGTAGTATGCCAATAGGTTAAAATTAAGAGGTGGTTTGTGAGATTTTTGAATAAGGGGGAGGGGTGTTTCATGAGGGGAGAACTAAGCTCTTCTGCATTGGAAGTGCTCTGCATCCAGCCATTTTGGTATCAAGCAGGGAAAGCAAGATAAGCTGACGTACTAATATTTATTTCTAAAGACCTAGTCCTAGAGGGAAATCTCTGTCTCTTATCATTTACATACAGTAGTATGCAGAAAGAGCTAAGACCTGAAATGCAAAAACTCGATGTTGTGAATATTCTGTGATTTTTCTATGAGGAGATTTGGAGATCGGATAATCTTCTTTGTTGCTCACAATCTAATTTGCTTCTTCTCTGGAAGATAATAACAAATGTGATAGTTCTATTTGATACAGAAGGAAATCCTTTTACTACTCGACAAAATATTTAACTTATTACAATATATCTAGCATCCTCCAACTCCTCACCATCCTTGTTCCATTGATTTTGAAAGCCTACAATTGTGTTAATGATGCAAACATGATTTGACATTCAAAATTGTAACTACCTAGCTTTATTAACACATTTTAATAAAGCTGGTGAAATACGGTTCTCACATTTTTCAAGTAATAAATGCATGCAACACTGAAACGTTTAGGCATATATTTTATTTTAAACAGTAGAGTAATGGATGGCACATTCCCATTTATTAATTATACTTTTCTTGACCTGTAAATACATTAAGCTTTTAAGTATTATTGACTTATTAAAAGTTTTTAAAATGATTCTGAAGTGAATGACATTTATTCAACAGCATAAAACTGTTATTTAGAATAATCTGAAAGCAATTTTAAAGCAGCCTTTTCCAATATTGAACCTTTTATATCTTCTGGACATTAGCACTCCAAATTTGAAGACCAGTCCAACTTTTTGATATGTTAACTGGGAATGATGGAAACCATAGCTCCATCAGTATTTAAGGCAGAGGTCTCCAAACTTGTGAACTTTAAGACTTGTAGACTTCAACTCCCAGAATTCCTCAGCCAGCATATCTGGAGAATTCTGGGAGTTGAAGTCTACAAAGTTCACAAGTTTGGGGACCCCTGATTAAGGGCTGCAGATTGGGGAAAGCTGCTTTTAAAGCTATAAGAAGTAAGAATAAAATTGTGATAATATCGTAAGTTCCTTTTTTCCATTAAAGCCAGTGGAAACAAAAAACTTTAACTTCCTAGTCTACAAACAATTCATTCAGTGATGGCCCTAAATTAAAATACAGTTTTGTTGACTTCAGCAGTACTAATCTGTTTGTAACAATATGTATTTTTTTTAAAGTGGCTTTATTTAATTGTTTGCATTTTATTTATCCTTAGTTGAAATCCATGCCACACATTAGTTCAGTGGTATAGAACATGGGTTGCTTCTAAGTAGATATAGAATGCATAATAATAGGCCAGCTCTGGGTTAGTAAACTTAGAAACAAGTCTTACTCAGTTCAGTAAGTTTATCCATAAGAAATTTGCTTAGAGTTACATAGGTTCTACTTGTAACCGCAAGTAACCAGGAAGAGAAGTAATCTATATTCAGTGAGTTCTCAGTCAACAATTTGAGGAACCAGACTAGGGCAAGTTGCATATCATAATAGTACTTTGGTTTTCTGGAAATACAAGTTTATTAATGGTAATACTGGAGATATATATATATATATATATATATATATATATATATATATATAATAAAAATAATGTAATAGATTGGTATATAAAATCTGGGTTGAACGATCTTTTAAATTTCTGAAGTAGGCATGCTTGTAAGAGTTTTGAAATATATCAATGCAAGCTGTCATGGCCAGCTTCAAAACAGATTTGAAATGTATTTGAACATATTTAGATGTCATGCTAAACAATAGCTTTTATTATAAACCAGTTGATAATGTCATTTAAACTATAGTTTGCTTAAAAGAACCTACCTTCATTATTCAACAGATGATTGTTCAAATAGTCCTGATGACTGTTTAACAAACTTTTAACAAATTGTTCAAATTAATTACAGCTGAGTAGATGGATGGCTTGTTAAAGTTTAAAAATTCTTCCTCAGGGTTGTAAAATGGGGGAGGGGACAAAGGCATGTTTAAGAGGCAAATGGGTATTTGAGGCCAGTAATATGGTTGATTTCTGTGCTGTCTTTAGATTCTCCTGAAGAGCAGAGTATTCCAAATTAGAATAGCCAGTTCTTTTGGAACTGGGCAGCACTGACTGCTGACTGTGATATACTGTCTATCTCTTATCCATTAAACTGGTCAGAAGCCTTTGGTATGATTTCGTTTCCCCCCCAGATATATTGCTCAGATGATTCTAAGATGCAATATACTGGACTAGATTATTTTTGTCTAAATCAGCAGGTTTTTTCTAGAATGATAATTCATTATTTATAAAGAAATAAGTTTGAAAAGCCAGCCCTTTGGATTCTATAAGTGGAATTTGCACAAGGTTGGGACCTTATATTTCATTTTGGCTAGCAAAGCATTTTGGGTCATGATCAGAGGGATTCACAGCAGTTTCTAGATAATTTATTATAGCTGTCAACTTAAGAAAAAGAAGTAATATATATTTACTTGCAGAAGTGAAAGAAAGCCACACTGGGAAAACTTAAGAAATCCCCAAGGATACATTCACAGGTATTTTGTATTATATAACGACAGTCCATGGCCCCTTTAATATATGCTTGCTTTGCCAAAGGTAAATGTGAAGAATACCTGAATGCAATTTTCACCAAACTGGTATTTTTCAGAGGTTTGGGGACATTATCTTTCCAAAATGTCTTTCATTTGATTGAAAGTGACAGTGTTGGGGCAACACTTGGTTTCTTCAGGGAGAATGCCAAATGGCCCGAAACTGCTCTGATGTATAAAACTGGCAATCACTTCTCCATCAAAATATAAATCGTTGGATTTATAACGACCAATTTTTCAAGTACATATTTGTAATCCTGTCCTGAGTAGATGCATAATTAATGTCTACTCTTTGTCTTGTCCCTACTTCTTGTGTTTATTTAAGTTACCATTCAGTGTTCACCTGCATGAGTATGCATGGATTATCTCTGCTCTGCTTTCTGTCTTCCTCTGTTATCCTATTTGTCAGTGGTTTATTTCAAATCTAGGCTGGCTAAGATATTGAGCTGTCAAAGGCAAAGTAGTCAGTGACTATTTTCTTCCTCAAATGAAGATAGATAACATCTGAACCTAGGACTGTTTTTAAAAGGACTATTCCTCTCCCCATCCCCATTTGCTACACTTATAGAAGCACATCCTTGCTTTCTGTTCCTATAGTACCCTTTCTTCCGTCCTACCTTTTTATGTTCTGCCAACTTTTGGGGATTGAAATTGCTCAGTCATCTGTTACAATTGGTATACTAACTGAGTAAGTAGAAGTGGCATGTGGGGGGCTTCTGTATTTATAGTGTTGCTTTGCTCTTCAAGCAAGCAATTCTGCTCCACTTGAGCTGTTTCTCCTGACTCTTTTCTTTTCCTTTAATAAATTGTTATTAAAAAAGGGACAATAGGATAGAGCCAACTGAGCTAGCCAAATTCATCAGCCCCACAGAGATTAGAGTTCTATTATCAAAGAGCATTCATAATCTGTGTGATAAATTAATCCACTGTTTGGAATTGCTTAATACTTTGAACTATTAATTCAGTTCAAACTATACGCTAAGGCACAACCCATAAATTTAGCACATTGTATAAATACATCTATGAGGTTTTTTTGATATGTTTAGGTATCTTGTGTTAACATTGCCAGATTATCTACCGTGTTTTCCCAAAAATAAGATGAAACCAGAAAATAAGTCCTAGCATGATTTTTCAGGATGTTCATAATATAAGCCCTACCCCCCCAAAATAAGCCCCAGTTAAGACTGTCATCCAGACAGACACATATAGTAATTGTATTTCTCTGAAAATAAGTCCTAACTGGAAAATAAGCCCTAATGCATCTTTTGGAGCAAAAATTAATATAAGACCTGGTCTTATTTTCAGGGAAACATGGATAGTATATTTCACTATATGTTTGAAAAAAGCAGTGACTGGCAACAGAAGCATCACTACCTGTTGCAGGCATCTGTGAATTGCTGAAGGAAGGTAAAACAAGGGCAAGAAAAGGTTTATAGCCTGGTAACAAGTGTGGCCTTTCTGATTTGCTAATATAATACCTAATTTCACCTAATAATAGGGCTGAACATATTTCATAGTTCTGGATTCTGCTCCACCCACAATCTTAATTCAGTTGTTGCACCATTCTGTTATAATTAAGCTACAGTCAAAACAGGATTGGCAATATTTCTTATGTAACTTAAGTGTTACACTTAAGACTACTTACCCTAAGGGATATATTGAACTCTATAAAAAACAGATCAATAATGAAAGAGAATCTCTGGGAAAGCCAAGTATGTGCTATCTTTAAGACAGCATACCCCCCGACTTGAAATTCATCAAGAAAGCTTTGTGAGTATATAGTCATTTCTGAAGAGGGTTATGCAAACAGAACTCTTCTATGTTATAGATAGAGGGTGGCATATGAGGGCATTACGGCATACAATGCTCACATTCTTATTTAAGACCTATGTACTATATGGTCCCTGCTAGGAAGGTGTCATCTTCATTACCCTTTCTAGTACACAATGGATTTTCATTCATATTTCCAATAGGACCATCCAACGTAAAAAGTTGTATGGACAGTAGCTTCATTAGTTGCCACCATTGTAACAGCTTACATTGAATACAGCTAAAATACTGGAGATAGATAGGTGTACTGCTTGAACATCTGGGGGGCTGTCTCCCAATCCGTCCCTTTCTTCCAGATTTGCCTGTAAAGAGAAGTAAAAGTGCCTTCGGATTTGTACAATTCACTGAGAGAAGAAATTGTATATAAATAGCTTTGCTCATGTATTTATTGACAAGATCCAAATGTTATTAGTGTGTACTTTTGCTTATGAGATCTGAATTTTAAATTTAAATAAAAATAATTGTTTATTCTAATATGCTTATTTCCATAGTCATTTTCAGTACAAGGTACATCCTTCAAAACTCTGAGATATATCAGATTGTCTTATTATTATAACTCATTTTAATGGGCTAAAACTTTTCTAATTTTAATTACAGTTTTAACCTCTGTGCACTCACTCTTGAAAATATGCCTCATCTAATTTTAATGAGACTTCTGAATAAAACATGTATTTCACTATTCTCCACTTCTTATTTTTTCTAACTAAATCATACATTCTATCAGTCCTTTGACACTGAGCAAATAAATTGAACTGCTATTATTATCTAATTCATATTTTCAAAAAGACCCTTTAAGATCCTGAGCAGCATTAGTTCACTTCCATTCAGAATATGTCAGGTAACAAAATGACCATAGTTATTATTAAATCCATGGCACACCTAAGCAAAAATCAGTGGTATGCAATAATTATCTGAAACACAGTTAGTTGGATTCAGAGTGTCCCTACTGGCAGTAAAAAGAGCTCCATAATATTATGCCCATTCTATTTGTTTACCATTTTTCACTTACTCTGATTCTGCTCATTTAGGGTTTCCTGGTAGCTGCCTTTTCCTTTTACAAATTGAACTATCTTCATGCGTCTCTGTTTTTTCCCCCTTG
Organism: Bungarus multicinctus; assembly: GCA_023653725.1. Classification (NCBI taxonomy): domain Eukaryota; kingdom Metazoa; phylum Chordata; class Lepidosauria; order Squamata; family Elapidae; genus Bungarus; species Bungarus multicinctus. The sequence goes on from CM042834.1 coordinate 121,444,815, forward strand.
ATTTTTGCAGATATTTGCACACTTTTCTGCTTTCACACATTAACAGAATAACAGAATTGGAAGTGACTTTGGAGGTCTTCTAGTCCAACCATTCTGTTGAGGTTCTCTCTTTAGACATTAATGCAAACCCATCTTCCTTCCTTCCATCTCTTTTTTCTCTTTCTCGTACCATCATCGCTTTTGATGTTGTGATGATTAAAACAAAGGGAATAAGTTGTTCATTCATATGTTCCATTCTAAATCAATGAAAATTTTATAGAAGGAAGATTGAAGGGTTCAGCCTCATAGAAGCAAAGTAGCATTCACTTAAACTTGGTAACTTCATTCCAATGTGCTTATGTTGCAACTAAAAAGATGAGGGGAAATTTTGCAGCACTGTGGGAAGATGATAGAAAACAATAGGATCCTGCTTCACTCAGCCTGGGAAGGACCTAAAAGGATGCACAAAGGCATATCTAAGGCTTGAGTGGCATAAGGACTTTCCACAAGGAATGGGTTAAATAAAGTTCACTGATTTAATAGGCCGCTGTTTAGTGGTAGGATTCAATTTTTTTACTGCCGGTTCTGTGGGTGTGGCTTTGTGGGCATGGCAGGGGAAGGATACTGTAAAATCTCCGGTCAGAGCTGGTATTTGCTGGTTTTCCAAACTACTCAAAATTTCTACTACCAGTTCTCCAGAACTGGTCAGAACCTGCTGAATACCACCTCTGCTTCTGTTGAATCAATTGTAATATAATTGCAAAATGGATGCTACTCATCATCAGAGAACACAAGAGCATGACAGTGCAAGATGAAATGGCTGCACAAGGCAGTGGCCAATCCCTGGAGGGAAGGCACAGGCCAGGAGCTACTGCCAATTGCAGGAGTTTCCATAAAATTGAAAGGAAGCACTGCAGATCATCTGTTTGGAAGAAAGCTTAAGATAGCTTTGGTCGGAAAACAGACAATTTGGAGCAGACTTTCAAAATAAAGCCAGGGTGGTATACTTATGGTGGGTTGTGAGTGTGTAGAGGATGACAGCTTCTGTTCCTGGGTTCAAGAGGTAGTAGGTGCCCTTACTGGTGATGAGGCAAACAGAAAACTAGGATCTGCCCTGTAATATGGAAGGAAGAAGCCCTCAATGGTCACAATCTCCTTAGGCTAAGTCCTAACCTCTATTTGAATCATTAAATTCAATGAACAATGTTGGAATCTCACTATTTTTTAATGACTCACTCACACATTTAGTATGCACACTTATACAATACTGTTCTGCTTTCCAAATGTGTCTTTAAAAGAGTCTTTTGTTTCCAGAGGGAATGTTAATATCATGGCAGGATAAAAAATTTAAAATAGACAGTATAGAAAAAGCAAGGGAATTTTTTGAACTGTATGTGGTATCAGGAGAAGACCAGAATAGCAAAGAGGAAGTGGAAAGTAGGAGCCAAGAAGATCGGGTGAAGGAAAGAAAAACAGAACAAGAAGAAAGAGAGCAGGAAGAATTGGAAAGAGAAGGCATAAGAACGAGACATCAAATGAGAACAAATAAGCTTCAACAAGAAACAACTACAGAGTAAGATGGCGGAAGAAATTCAGTTGATTTCCATTAACATCAATGGTTTAAATTCACAAATTAAGAGGAAAAAAAGAACTACAGAAATTGAACTTAGATATTATATGCCTTCAAGAAACACATATCCAGAAACATCGAAGTAAACTGTTAGAAGCACCAAAGTTAGGAGATTTATACGTATCTTTAGCCCAACAAAAAAAAGAGAGGGATAGCAATATATATATTAGGAAACATTTACAAGCAAAGCAGGTATAAGCAGATGAGGATAGGATTTTGATGTTAGAAGTTTATATAAATTATAAGAAAATGTTATTGACAGTGATATATGCGCCAAACGAGAAACAAGAAAAATATTATACCAAATTGTACAGAAAATTAGTAGAACAGGAATATGAGGACATATGCCTGCTAGGTGATTTCAGTGCAATAGCAAATTTAGGAAAAGATTACAAGAACGAAAATCTAGGGAAAAAAAGGAAAAGGAAAACATTACCAAAAGTATTTTATCAAATGGCAGAAGAATTAGAATTAAAAGATATATGGAGAGAAAGAAATCCAGACAAAAAACAGTATACCTACTATTCAGCACCACACACATCATGGTCAAGATTGGATATGTTATGGACAAATGGGGAAATGGAACATAATATAAAAGAAATAGAAATTGAATCTAACACATGGGCAGACCATAATCCCATTAAAATAATTTGGAAAGGATTGAAAAAAAAAAAAACAGAAGATGGATGCTAAACAAGGAGAGCCTAAAAGAAAAAGAATGTGTTAAAATGATGGAAAAAGAATTGGTGCTCTTTTTGAAGGAAAACAATAAACATCAATTCCAAACCTAAGGGAACAACTAAAGCATATATCAGGGGCCTAGCAATTTCATATAATACACATAGATATAAGGAAAAAAAGGAGAACAATCTAAACTACTAGATACTCTCAAGGAGTTAGAAAACACACTAGAAAAAACACCACATAATAAGACAGCAAATACAGAGAGGATAATGATTAGACATAAATTGAACATGTTAGCACAAGATAAATGGTTACAAGACATGAAAAAGATAAAACCGAATTATTTTGAACATGCAAATAAGCCAGGAAGGTGGCTAGCCTATAGACTTAAGAAAGAAAAAGAAAAAAGAGCAATCCAACAATTGAAGGACGCTGATGATATGCTACAACATCAAACCGAAAAGAAAAAACATTGTTAAAGGTTTTTTTGAGGAATTATATAGTAGGGAAGACATACCAGAGGGAAATATCCAACATTACTTAGAAGGTAAAGGTCTACCTGTAATCCCGGAAGAGGATAAAGAAGAGATAAACAGTGAAATAACATTAAGAGAACTGCAAGAGGCAATCCTGAAACAGAAAAACAATAAGACACTGGGACTGGATGGTCTCCCAGGGGAATTGTATAAAACGCTCCAAGAAAAATTAGAAATGCAATTATTAGAACTCTATAATGAGGTACTGACGATAGCAAAATTACCTAAGTCATGGGGGGAGACATACATAGCATGGATCCCCAAAGAAGATTCGGACCATTAATTAATTCAAAATTACAGGCCCATATCCCTTTTAAATGTTGATTATAAAATATTTATGTCCATAATGGCAGAAAGATTGGAAAAAACCTTTAATCAGATCATTCATAGCGACCAAAACGGATTCTTACTGAATAGAGAAATTAAAAATAATACTAGAATGGTATTGAATATAATAGAATATTATGAAGCAAACCCAGGGAAACAATTGGCAATGGTCTTCCTCGATGTGCAAAAGGCATTTGACAATGTTAATTGGCAGTTCATAATACAACAATTAAAAAACATGCAATTTGGCAATAAATTTATTAAATTGATTTCGACAATTTATACGATACAGACGGCCAGTGTAATAATAAATGGTGATAGAACGGAAACATTTAAGATCAACAAGGGAGTAAGGCAGAGATGCCCACTGTCACCCCTTCTCTTTATTCTTACCTTAGAAAACTTATTGGAAAACGTTAGAAAAAATGTAGAAATCAAAGGGGCTATAATCAAAAAGGAGCATTATAAGGTACAGGCATTTGCCAATGATATAGTATTTTTTCTGGAAGATCCAGAAGACACGGGAGTAAATTAATAAAGGAAATAGAGGAATTTGGCAAGGTCGCCGGCCTAAAGATTAATAAAAACAAAACAAAATTATTGACTAAAAATTTAAAAGATAAGCAAAAAAAGAATTAGAAGGAAAATTGGGAATGCAAAGTGTAAAAAAGGTAAAATATTTAGGCATTTGGTTAACAGCAAGATGCTCTTCAATCAAAAAAGTAATGACAAATTAATAATACAAATAAAGACTTGGAAGTGTGGGGGAAATTACAGCTATCATTATTGGGGAAAATTGCGGCAAAAATACTATATCTGCTCTACCAAAAATACTATATCTTTTTCAAACTCTACCAATAAGATTGGATAAAACCTTTTTTAGAGAATTAGATCGAATAATAAGTAAATTTGTTTGGGATGAGAAAAAAGCTAGGATAAAAATGAAATTGTTACAGGACAAAAGAGAAAGGGATGGCTTTGGACTCCCTGACTGGGAAATGTATTATCAGGCTGAGATTATGGTATGGATTAAAGATTGGATCAACCTGGAAAATAGAACAGTATTTTCGATAGAGGGTCACGACTTGCAGAGAGGGTGGCATAGTTTTCCTATGGGATGGGAAATGTAAACAGCATGCATATTTTCAGAGACACATGATTAGAGATTCATTAATCCGGACATGGAACAAGATTAAAAAGAACCATTATACTAAAATACCGAACTGGTTGTCAACTATGGAAGCACAAATCTACCCAAATGCAATGGATCTGGGGAAAAAAAGGAGTTACAAAGACCTATTAGACACACAAGGAAGATTAAAAACGAGACAAGAATTACAGCAACAAAATATAAAGATAGATTGGTGGCCATGCATGCAAATTCAGGCGAGATATGAGAAGGACAAAGAACAATTTGGTTTTTGCATGGAAAAGCATCAATTAGATAAAATTCTGCAAGAAATGGAAAAAATGATTTCAAGAATATATAACTTTCTATTAGATTTTAAAATGGAAGAGGAGGTGGTCAAAGAGACGATGGTATGGGCGAAAAATGTAGGCCATAATATAGACCTGGAAAATTGGGAGAGTATCTGGGGATCAAATTACAAACTAATTACATCCATAGCATACAAGGAAAATCAATACAAAATGTTCTACAGATGGCACTTACCTCCTGCTAGATTGGCAAAAATGTTTAACTCAGAAATGTGGAAAAGAAAAAGGCACTTATTTCCATACCTGGTGGACATGCCAGGAAGTGAAAAAATATTGGTATATAATTAAACAATGGATAGAAGAAATTACGAATCAGAAAATTGAATTTAACTCGGAAACTTTTTTATTAGTTATAATAACACAAAAATGCAATAAAATAAAACAGATAGATATATTACATTACATATATTAACAGCTGCAAGGATTTCATACGCACAACTCCGGAAGGAAAAAAGGGTTCCACTGGAAGGCATGGTTATTAAAAAAATAATAGATTGTATAGAGATGGACAGGCTAACGACGAAAATAAAAGACAGAGAAGATTCAATTTATTATAGGGCCTGGTATGCTTGGTATGAGTGGTTTAGAAATAAAAAGAAAATAGCAATTAGAAAAATGAGATAATATGTAAATATGTAAATATACCATGGAGAAGATTGAGATGCAAGGATAAAAGATATTGATTTATAGTAAAATTAATAAAATTTATTTTTTAAAAAGAATCTTGTTATAGCAAAGAAAGAAAATTAATTCTTCAATGAGCAGTGAAAGATAACTTTAAAAAAACTTTATCATCTTTTTTGTTTTGTTTTGTTTTGCAACATTCACTGCCTAGGCCTGACTCTTGATTTGCTTTTTTCTTTTCTGCTCAGAAAAGCATTGAAAGATGGAAGACGTAGTAATTGTTGGTATAGCAGGGAAGCTGCCAGAATCAGAAAATTTGCAGGAATTTTGGGAAAACTTGATCAATGGAGTGGACATGGTTACAGATGATGATCGGAGATGGAAACCAGGTAAGTTAAATAATTCTTAATTGATGGTAGAAAAAGAAACTTGAAAAAAAAAAGCCTTTATGTGCATTGCATTGAATAAGCAGAAGTAGGATCAAATGAAAACATTCTTTTTAAATGATTGAATTATTTTAGACTGTTTGATCAATTTCCTATTTTGATTAAGAATGTAAATCATTTCCATTCTCATTAGGATGTTTCTGCATCCCCCTCAACTCGTTTTTTTTTACCCCGGCCTCATCATTATTTGGAAATTTTAGATGATTGAAAAGATAAATTCTAATTTTTCTACAGTCTAGTTTACAAACTTGGCGGTTTAACCAAGGATTAGAGTAAAAGAAAGCTTTTATGGATGGAAAAATATACCAAATTAACAGTGTTTAGATGTCAGTTGTATTGATATTATTGATTGGATTGATCTTAGATACTTATCTAAAAAATGCACTTAGCTATATTTGTAAAATAAGTTATTTATTTATTTAAATTTATTGGCTACCCCAACTCCCAACAGACAATGGAAATTAATATAAGTTAATTAAGATTTCTTAGATAAGAATCTGTGACAAGTTATATGCTCCAGAAGAGAACAATGTATGGTGGATACTGGTAAAATAGTGTGTTTTGTCTTTACAAAAAAAAATGAGATGTGGCTTTCAAAAACAACTCTTACCAGTATCTTACATTTTGCTTCCATATTTACTTGGCCTGCTAAGATGTAAAAATAGTGACATGCAAAATAAGTGCAATCAGCACCTGATTCATAATGACACCTTCTCATTCAGTAATTATATACCACACAATGACTGCAATGAAATTCTTTTGTTTCTTTTTTAATTCAGGAATTTATGGACTGCCCAAGAGAAATGGGAAACTCAAAGAAATCAGCAAATTTGATGCCACATTTTTTGGAGTCCATGCAAAACAAGCTCACACCATGGATCCTCAACTACGCCTGTTATTGGAAGTTTCTTATGAAGCCATTTTGGATGCTGGTAAACAAAAGAGCCTGGAATTCTTTATTCAAAAATCCTATTGTCTTATGGACTGAGTGTACAGAGTTGTACAAAGTTGATTAGATTCAGATTAATGCATAGAATAGACACAGGAAGACTGTTTTTAAAGTAGTCATTAGTAACCACCGGTATTTTTTTCTAGCTTGGCCATTTTGGTTTGATTGTAATGTGCATGTAAAAAGATATGGCCCAAACTCTTATTTGTCGAAACATTAGGTAGTTTGATAGAATAAAAATAACATGCTACAGCTGAGCTACTCTGAAGAGGTTGAGAGAGTTTTGAAATAATCAAAGTATAAATATTACAATCAACAATTCCTTCATAAATGCCTTTTTTTCTTCTTGTCCATGCATCCATCTCATGTTTCCATTAGCCACTTTGATATCAGATATGCCTGATTTTGAGTTGATTTTGAGTTGTTTGTCTTGTATACCACGGGGAATTAAATATGTCTTCCTCCTTTGTAGGTATTGACCCAACTACCATTCGAGGCACAGACACAGGCGTGTGGATTGGTGTGAGTGGGTCAGAAGCTGCTGAAGCATTTAGTGTAGATCCTGAACTGTTGCTGGGATACAGTATGACTGGCTGTCAGCGTGCTATGTTTGCCAACAGAATCTCTTACTTTTTTGATTTCAAAGGCAAGTATACAGAGTTACAGGTTACAAGCTTAATATGAACAACTACCATTTGTGAGCTGGTAATTCCTAAATAAGGGTTTAGTTATAGAGATCCTGCAGGTTTTATACAAGTGTTAAGATGGTGAAATATATAATTGAGGGCTTTTAGAGAATTTTCTGTTCAGTTTGCTGCTACAATGTTTGCAAAGCACAACTGTTGATGAAGTAGTGATTTCGCTTGAAGATTGGAATCAAGGAAGAGTGGAACTCCTTTTTTTTCTCACAAGAGAAGCAAACTGGGCAGGTTTGGCGGATAATTGAAAAAAGTTTATAAATTTGGTAATCTGTCTTTTCATAACTTGTTATTTCCAAAGGACCCAGTATGTCCATAGACACAGCCTGTTCCTCTGGCCTTGTGGCTCTGGACAATGCTTACAAAGCAATCATCAGTGGGCAGTGTGAATCAGCTCTTGTAGGTGGAGTCAACCTTATCCTGAAACCCAATACATCTGTACAGTTCATGAAGCTCGGCATGTTGAGCCCTGAAGGGGCCTGCAAATCTTTTGATGCTGAAGGTAATAAGATTGCTTTTCTCATTGTTAAATATTTAGGTCAAATGTTATAAGGATTTGAGTATGAGGATAAAATATTTGTTTTCAGAGCTTTCATTTAATCAGAAAAGCCAAAGAAGCTGTGGGGTTTTTTTTTTTCTCTTCAAGGTTCTCCAGCAGTAATGAATTAATTTTAATTGACTTTTTAATTACTGAACTACTTGGTAGATTCAGATCAGGCAAGGACGCTACCAATAGGGAAAGCAGACCATTTTGAAATATTACTAGCCTCTAATAATAACATGTTGCTCCTTCCCAAGGGTGGACTTCAAAAATTTCAGCAACTGGTTCTCTGTCCGGTTTCTGGGGGGGCATGGCCATGGTGGGTGTGGCCTACTTGGCTTCTGCACCACGGTGGTGGGTGAGCGTTTTCATCCTTCCCGGGCTCTGGAGGCTTTTTTTATGAGCCTCTCCCAGGTTATGGAAACCTTCAGAAAGCCAGTGTTTTGCCCTCCCCTAGCTTCTATACAGTACTTGCCTGGCATCCAAAACGGGCTGCATGGGGATTCCTGTGAGGGGTGGGGCAGGGCGGGTGGGGTCAAGCAGGGGTCTGATGTACCGGTTCACCGAACCAGTAATTAAAAATGATAAAATTAGATACTGGTTCACCCAAACCAGGGCAAATCAGTAGCAGCCCACCCCTGCTCCTTCTCCATAAACTGCAGCTTTGATAAGGAAGCTAGAAGGTTATAAAAATGCAAAGTACATATGATTCCATAAAGTTTGGAGAGTGGCAAAGAAATTATATGGCAGAAAAAACACTTAGAACTTCGTTTATAGTAAATAAATGAAATAGATTTAAGTTTTAAAAATATAGCAAGAAATAAGAGAAAACATATATAGCAACCTAATTTGCAACCTAATTCTATATATTTTTTTCTTTTAAGAGAATTCTTTTTAATGATACTTTATTATTAACTTTAACTAGTTTTAAAATTATAAAAAAAGCTTTAATGTGAGACCCTCCAGTTTGTGGTGATGATAAGCATTTTATATAGAGACTATAAGGAGAATTAGTGTAAATTGTAAATTTTAAAATGCATATTTTAGATATGTTTAGTTACATTTTTTCTATATACAGTAATGTTTTTTGATTGGGAAAACATTTTATAATACAGTTTTCACTGTAACATTCAATATTCCATAAAAAATGTTAGGAAATATGGCTAATTTCCTTATAAAATTAATACCCATAATAATTAAATATTTGAAAAACAGAATTGTGGCATTTATGCCAGATTATTAGTAAAATTACGGAAAATAGGATCTGTGGCTAGTGTGATAATCAAAAGAATAAGAAGCCAAGTTGGATTAACAGAACATACTGTAAGATTCTTGCATAAATTTATTCTGCTAATCAATTTTTTCTGTAATTTTTTAAATAGTGACTAAAAATATGTGGAGTTAAAAAATCCACCATTTTAAATATGAGAATGAACATGATTTAGTATTTTTTACTTTGTGGTTGCTCTGTACTTCTGAAATAAAAGATTAGAAATCCAATTATTAAAACATGAATAAAGTCTGAAGCTGTTGCTTTTATGGTTCTGGATTTTTCCAGGGAATGGCTATTGTCGCTCTGAAGCTGTTGTAGCTGTGTTTCTGACTAAGAAATCAAAAGCCAAACGGATTTACGCTACCATAGTAAACTCTGGAATTAACACAGATGGATTTAAGGAACAAGGTAAAACTTTCTTGGAAGTTCTAAGGTTTTAAGAATTATCCTGCAGGAAACAGCGGTGTTCTCTTTGGATTAGAAATATCTGTACCATATTTACATTACGGTAGATTAACTGATATTTCTCATTGGTTCCTATTATGGTATCATCTACTTCATTGGTGTGTACACTGACTATCAACAGCTCTCCAGAATTCCAGAAAAAGAATTCCTTTAAGGGAGTGTCATTCTTTACAGTCACCCAGCAATTAATGTAGGATACTAAAGTTTGCATCAGAGATTGCCACTTCATCTGCGCAGTGATTAGAGTGCTGTACTGCAGGCCACTTCTGCTGATAATTGGCTGCTTGTAATTTGGCAGATTGAATCCCACCAGGCTTAAGTTTGACTCAGCCTTCCATCCTTCTGAGGTGGGTAAAATGAAGACCCAGATTGTTGGGGGCAATATGGTGACTCTGTAAACTGCTTAGAAAGGGCTATAAAGCACTATAAAGCGGTATATAAGTCTAAGTGCTATTGCTATAGCAACTACCTCTTTCCCTATTTACTTAGAAAAAAAAATGAATGAATGCCTGAATATTCTGCCATTTTAAAAATACTAAAGGCCTTATCGGAAAATTCTTGGTACACAGACTTTGTGCAGTCTCAGAGCCAACGTTTATGCAAACTCCTTTAGTCCCTCCACAGAAATTTAATGGCAAAGTTGAACAATGAGATATGTTGATTTTCAGTAAGAAACTAATGAAAATAGGAACAGTTAACTAGAGATAGGCTTAACACACTTATAATATTTAAGTCCCAAATCCCAGAGATGAAACATTGGTTCCAAATCCAGATCCCCAAATCCAGGCTATAAGAACTTGAAAAGAGTGAAATCCGAAACTACAGAAAAGATTGCCCCTTACTTGTACTGTTGATCTTGGTTGCTTTTCTTAACAACGTTGCTACATTAGGAGGGTGGGGGGAAATCAGAACAAAATTTGGAGAGTTAGAAATGGAACTTTGGTCTAGATCTTTTCAAAAAACATTACATGAACAAAGTAGTGCAATTCCACAGTAATAAAAGCCTCGGGTGGAAATGCCCTTAATAATAAATTATAAGAAATCCTTCCTTTTGAAGCATGAAAACACATCCCAATGAATGACTCAGCATTCACTGAGTCACTTAGAGCATATTGATGGTTCTGTGCTACTTGAGAAATTGCTGATTTTTAGAAAGTTCTGCAAGTTGCCTTTTTCTGTTTGCAAAATTGAATTTTTACATGAATTCACCATAAATATATGTTGTAGTTAACTTAAGTATTTTGTATATTCAAAGCATCACACATGATCAGTTCTAATAATCCTTATATTACTAGATATAATATGTATTAGTTTTATTCCTAGGTTGAATTGAGGATTTCTTAGTGATTTACATTTATAATCATGTTTCTTTTTAAAATATTAATTTTAAAATGTTGCAGACAAATGTAGTAGCATTTATGTTACACTCTAACAGTACTATTATACATACCTAATTACCAGGACCTAATAAATTAAATGAACTCTTCCAAGTAATTTGGTAGAGGATTGAATTTTAAATGAGAATGTTTTGGTACTTCATACAAGATTGAGAACTAATGGTTCTTCTTACTTTAGGTGTAACATTTCCTTCTGGATGGATGCAGCAACAGTTGGTCAGTTCTCTGTACAGAGAATCTGGAATTAAACCTGAAGAAGTAGAATATATAGAAGCTCATGGCACAGGCACAAAGGTACATTCTAATTCTATTCTGATTATTTTCTTTTAATGCTCATTCCATCATCTTTTTTTTGTACTCCTCTAACTGAGCTAGAAAAAATAGATTTCCCATTTAAAATTTTCACTGCAGAAGACAACGCTACAGCAAACCATGATTCCAGCCTGTTATTTCATCCCAATATTTCAGTAATGTTCAAATTGGTTTATAATTTCAAAATATCCCTAATGAATATGATCAGAGTCACATTAAAAGGTTTGGACTGCATATAAAGAATTATTCCCATCTTAGATGCTGGGTCCCCACTAGACTCAATCATAGTAGTCTCTACCTTCAACCATATTACCTGCGTATTCAACTTTATGAATAAAACTGAGAGGATGAAACAGTCATTGTTAGCTCTGAAATCTTCCAGTCTTTCTTTTATTCTTAGGTTGGGGATCCGCAGGAAGTGAATGGCATTATAAATGTCTTTTGCCAATCAGAGCGGCCACCACTGTTGATTGGATCCACAAAATCTAACATGGGACATCCAGAACCAGCTTCTGGTCTTGCAGCTTTAGCAAAGGTAATTATTTTATATTTGTCTCATTGTATATGTTGCTCCTACTTGTGTTGTAAATGAGAATGAGAGCAGAGTGATCATTTGTAAATGATCCAATGAAGAGGTAAAAGTTGGACTCATTGATCCTTATGGGTGAAAGGAGGAGGAAAGTACAAGGTTGCCAACACAGAAAAGAAAAGAGAATATGGAGGAGGAAGGAGAAATACAGAATAGATATACTGTATGATGATGAACAGAATCTCCTTAATTTTGAGGCTTCCACAATATAGAAAAAGACTAGCAATTGTAATATTCTTCAAATATTTGAGGGCAAAATGGATGACTTTACAGGGTCTTAAAGTCTTCATATATAACTTAAGAGAGTAGGGGGTCTTTTTTAGCCTTCATGGTCGATGCCAAAATTATATCTCTATATTACACTTGTTACAAAACCAGTATTCAGCCTTGTTACATTTTTTCTGTTTCAGGTTATTCTGTCATTTGAGTATGGTGTATGGGCACCAAATCTTCACTACAACACCCCAAATCCAGATATCCCTGCCTTAAGCGATGGCCGCCTACAAGTAGTCACCAAGCCAATCCCCATAAAAGGCCCCCTTGCTGGAATCAATTCTTTTGGCTTTGGAGGTTCGAATGCTCATGTCATTCTGAGAGCTAACAGGAACAAATCACCTCCACCAGAAGCTCCCAATTTGCCACGATTGTTACAGTTTTGTGGAAGGACTCAAGAAGCAGTAGAAACACTAATAGAACAGAGCTGCAAGATGCAGGAACACGCTGCATATCTGAGCATGCTTAATGATATCTCTGGGATATCAGTGTCATCCATGCCCTACAGGGGCTATACCTTGATTGGAAGTGAGAGTGATATAAAGGAAGTTCAAATGGCCCAGGCCTCAGGGAGACCTCTGTGGTACATTTGTTCAGGTAATTGCGCTCTCTCTCTCTCTCCCCCTCCCTCCCTCCCTCCCCCCTCTCTTGCCTTGAAACTGCTTGGCTCACCTTCATATATGCGCTACTGATGGGAAAGTTTCAATCTTCTGGGTCATAATTTTTAAACACTGCTTCAGATGTCATATCAAAAATCAATTCATCCATTCACTAATAATAGCAAGGGATCTCTCCTTTATTTTTTAGGCATGGGGACACAGTGGAAAGGGATGGGTCTCAGCCTAATGAAGCTTGATCTCTTCCGACAATCTATCTTGCGTTCAGACGAGGCTCTGAAGGACACAGGCTTGAAAGTGTCGGATCTTCTTTTGAGTTCAGATGAAAATACCTTTAATGAAACAGTAAATGCATTTGTTGGGCTTGCAGCTATTCAGGTAAGAAGGATGGATCTACTTTGGCAAGTTCCTTTGGTGCACACAGATTTTGTTACAGAGTGGAGATTTATTTTACTCATAGTCTAGAATTAGCCTGGAGAAATGCTTGAAAGATGGGATGACATGATACCTCTGCAATGTTTTTGATTTCAATTCCCATCAGTTCCAGATAGATTATTATAGAAAAGCATTATGGGAATTGTAATTCAAAACATCTGAATATCCCCTAGTTAATGTCATTTCAACCATAGAGATTAATTTTCAAACCTTATTATAGAATTTACTGGGTGACTCATTGTGACTCATGCTGAGTCAGGTACTTATCTGTCAATTTTATCTAAGATGAGAACGAGGAGAACATAATTTCTGTCTTGCGCATCATAAAGGAAAAATAGAGAACAATATATTAATAATAAACAATAATGACATAGTAAGGCTTAATTGCAAGAATACTTGAAAATACACCTTTGCCTTAACATATGTAAGAGATATAGAACATAATGTTACAATAAGATTGTGTTCTATACCTCTTGCATATGTTAAGGCATGTTAAATGTTAAAGCATTTTCCTACAGTCAGCAGCCATACCAGCTACAGAAATGAACACAATGCTCACTTGAATAGGCTTGCCGATATTACTTCACGTGTGTAAATCCAGCAATGATATTCTCTCCACAGATTGCACAAATTGATGTTTTCAGGGCTGCAGGTTTGCAGCCTGATGGAATTATTGGTCATTCCGTTGGAGAACTGGCCTGTGGCTATGCAGATAACTCCCTAACACATGAAGAAGTAATTTTGTCAGCTTATTGGAGAGGAAAATGTGTCAAAGATGCGAAATTGCCACCAGGAGGCATGGCCGCTGTTGGTAAGTAAAAGTTCCTCATGAATATTGAGAAAAAACATCTGAGTTACAACTTGAGGAGAGAGTCCACACAGCACACTAATTCTTAAACCTGAATTAACATTATTGCATCCATATAATGCACTGTCTCTAAATCATACAGTTTTATGGCTTAGGGATGACATCTTGGTTCACCCAGTGGATTATAGCTACTGAAAGCTTATTACCTTATACCTGGTAATGGTTTCCTTTCTTTATTCCACTGTGTTCAAATGGCCGAGTATTACAGTGGATTCTGATACCACATAAAACTGGTGTTTCTTTTCTATTTTTACTTCGTTTGTCTCTTTTTAATCTTGCTGCCCCTTTAGACGTGTTGGGTTACAACCTTGATTAGTATGCAGTATAGTTGTGATGGGAGTTTGGGGAAAGTTACAGCATACCAAAGAAACTTTTACAGAAACCATTTAAAATATTGGGTAGACATAAGAAAAAATCCAGGATTTTTCCTTATGTTGTGCTGATCTTTAGAACTGCTTTTTAGTCACCAATAAATCTGGACTTTTAAAAAGTCATCATTTGCCATCAATTTAGGCAAGCTGTGCTTATTGCTTTTCAGTCACACACACAAAAAAAGACTAACTTACTTCACCAGGCTATTACAGTATATTGGCATTTGACTGTTTGCTGATGACAACTGTTGCTATAAATACTGCTGTTGTCAATTAGTTTAGTTTTAAAAGATGTATGAAAGAGATTCTTTGCATTATCCCATGATTTCATTGGGGTGTAGGATGGAGAATTGGTTCTCTAATTATATGGAAACAAGCTTTGGCAAGGGTTAAACTTCGAACCTAGAAACAACAGATTCTTACAGAATCTGACGCTATACCCCGTGCTTGAGTAAGAAATTGGATTTGAAAATTATATTTAATTCAAAAAATAAATTCTAGAAATAGTAATTGTTTCTCAAAGTGCCCACACATCTTTTTTTGGTTGAGCTGTTGTCGCTAGTCAATCAGGTTTGGCAACTTTATGAAACAATGGATACATCTGCAAAACTTGTTTTCCAGAAGCAACTTGTCAGTTGGCTTTTTTTTTGCATCAGACAGTTCAACAATGCAAACCTGGTTGAATTCATATACAAAATTTTTAAAAGTTCAATTACCACAATATAGCATATGATTTAATGCAATATAAAAGCCCCAGTTTTGGACTAGAACTTATAATAGGAGACAACTTTGTGAATAAGTTGGCAAGGTTTCATCATGCAAGATGGAAGATAACAATAGAGCATATGAATGGCAGGGCATTTTTTAGATTGCACTGTTTAGAACGATATGGTCAGATGCTGTTCTAATTAGGAGTTTTGAGAATGGTAGTCTAACATATTTGATATCAAGGGAAAATTTTGTAGCTTATATTTATTCAAAAGTTTGAAGCTCCTGTTCTAGTCCTTAAGCTTATGAACACTTAAAATGCTAATTTAGCTTGCTTTTCAGGTATCTAATCATGGCTAACATTATCACCAAATTTATGTAATTACAGCTGTGATTCAATACATATCAAAATATAGTCCTTTTGAATAAAAAGCACAGGAGAGCACTGTACATACAGCATAGTTTTGTACTACTTGGTAGTAGAGAAGGCATGAGATTTTAGTGATATCTTCTGGAAAAACTGAATGAAGAAAAGTGCTTCATAATTCTTCTCACAAAGAGTGTTCTTCTACAAAGATACAGAAATAATTTTAAGAAATATTTTCTACTCTAAGAAAGCTATGTTGTTGTTTGTATGGAAAAAAAGTCTTCCTGCTTATTCTTCGCTTGATTGGATTTATCTAAAGTAACCTGTCCTTTTCAGGTCTGACATGGGAGGAATGCATGGAAAAGTGCCCTCCAGGTGTGGTACCTGCCTGTCATAATGCTGAAGACACTGTCACCATCTCAGGCCCTCAGGTAAAATAGCAGTGCGAATGATTACTTCAAATGTTGGCATTTAGGGTATTAGTTCCATGTCCTCAATACCATCTTGGCTGGCTCAACTGGATGTGAAAGCTCAAAGCTGTTCAGCTAATTAAACTTACTTGTATTTGTGAAAACTCTTAGCTTCAAGAGTTGCCAGGAGGCTGTGTGAATGCTAACCAAGGGTCACATTCAGAGTGAGGATTATGGATTGCCTTGATTGCCTTCTGGATAGAACAGCAAGATAAGATGACAGTAAATAGAATATCACATAGGGAGAGGTAATATTATTTCAATTTGTTTGGACAGTTCAGGAGAACGTGTAACGAACAACAGTATTAACTCCTGGAATACTTAATAGTTTGTTTAATATTAAATGTAGGCTATCTACATTGGAGCAACATGTGGGAAGTAATGGATGCCCTTTATGCAGCAGGCCCAAGTGCTTAATCTGTAAACTATAGGTGTAACTCCAAAGGGTTATTATGTTTTGCTAATTTTTTAGGTGGCTGTAACCAAATTTGTGTCTAAATTGAAATCAGAAGGTGTGTTTGCGAAAGAAGTGCTGACTGCTGGAGTTGCTTTCCACTCCTACTATATGGCTTCAATTGCACCAGTGTTGCTGAATGCCCTGCAAAAGGTAATGCTCTGGAAGGATCCAGTGCTGGGGAGGGAGGAGGGGTTCAGATCAAAAAGTAACACCCAATGTGTATCCTTTTATTTCCTGCTTTTAGGTTATCCTAAATCCAAAGCCTCGCTCATCCCGCTGGATCAGTACCTCCATCCCTGAAAGCCAATGGCAAAGTGAGCTGGCTCAGAATTCCTCTGCTGAATATCACGTGAATAATCTTGTCAACCCAGTCCTGTTCCAGGAAGGTCTGAAGCACGTTCCAGATAATGCAGTGGTAGTGGAAATTGCTCCACATGCTCTTCTGCAGGTATTATTCTTGGGCAATGGTGGGATTCAAATTTTTTTACTAACAGTTCTGTGTGCATGGCTTGATGGGTGTGATGTGGCTGGGTGGGCGTGGCAGGTGAAGGATACTGCAAAATCTCCATTCCCACCCCACTCCAGGGGAAGGATATACTGCAAAATCTCCATTCTCTCCCCACCCCACTAACTTGCTTTCCAGCTCCGTTCTCCTGTGCAGGGCAACAAAAGAAGACCCAGCCAATCAGTGGGACTTGGGAGGCAGAGAATAGATGGGGGCGGGGCCAGTCTGAGATGGTATTTGCGTCTCCGAACTACTCAAAATTCCCGCTATCAGTTCTCTAGAACTGGTCAGAACCTGCTGAATACCACATCTGCTCTTGTGGACTACGAAGAGTAAAA
The DNA here is from genome assembly GCA_023653725.1 of Bungarus multicinctus. Lineage (NCBI taxonomy): Eukaryota > Metazoa > Chordata > Lepidosauria > Squamata > Elapidae > Bungarus > Bungarus multicinctus. The sequence continues at coordinate 121,462,171 of CM042834.1, forward strand.
GTTAGTAAGAATACCCTGGGGTCAGTCTTCCCAAAATTGGTGTCTTCAGATGTGTTGTAGTTGAAAATTCCCAGAATTTCCCTCAGTCAGGTATCTCCTGAAGCACCAACTTATGGAAGATTCACCCAATCTGCTGAGTCCCTCTCACCAGTTCATACTTTCCTCTATGTTTCTAAATATCATGTAGCTTTCCTGCACCTGCTTTAATTTGCTGCTCAGCATATATAATACTTTCTGAAACCAGAAAAAGAGAAGCCATTTAATTAATCTCATTTGGGAGTAGAAAATGGAGCAGAAAATTAAATCCTAGACATCTGTCCACAAGCTTATTCAATCACGAATATCTCCAAATACCATATGATTTGTAATACCTAGTGTTATAGGGTTGTGATGTGGTGTTTGTAGCTCATAATCACTTTGAAAGGATGATCATGCTGGGTTTGTGCTGCTCAGTGGTTTCTAGAAATAAAGTCTCTGTAACTTTTATCTCTAGGTTTCCCAACTGAGTTGGAGCAATTCATTTTTATAAGGAACTAACTGATAACCCAGCATTGCCTGGATATTTATTTATCCCAATCCTGTATTAGACAGGAAAAAGAATGAATTATATCTATAGTGTCAAATCAAAGTAACTTTATTTACAGGGTTTTTAAAATATAAGTAGAGTATACAAATTATAAAGGAAGCTGTAGATGTAACAGCTCTATCTCTCTTATAGTGTTGTACTTATAGTGTTGTACTATCTCTTATGATGTTGTACTTTCTCTGAATGTCTAGCAGCTCTATCTCTTATCCTGTAGTTGGGACTCATGCTGTTTTACTGTCTCTGAAGCTCTAGATGCAGTAGCTCTCTCGCGTAGTGTCACAACTCTTCTTTTCCTCTTCTTGGGAGTTTCTTGTTATCCTGGTGTTTCATTTGTGTAACTTTTGATTGCACTTGGCCAATCGCTTGACATTTCCTTGGAAACATCTTGGGCCTGGCCCTGTTACCTCAGCCATTGTAGTGGGAATTAGAGACCTAATTGCTGTGGCCAACAGTTTTGGAAAAAATCTACAGGGAACAGCCTTTGAGGTGATTATCTGCATTAGCAAGCACCTCCCCTGACAAGTTGCCCTCTTTGCTTGAAGCTGAAGGCCCTTTTCAGAGGGAGCCCCCCTTGTTTTCTGTAAAAACCAATCCCCCTTACCAGAGGGAGCCCGCTTGTGGAGTACTGAAAATCGTTACCATGGCAACTCCAGTGTGCTATACAGTAGAAGCCATTTTAAGGCACATCCCCTCCCCCCCGAGGGGTGTTAGGAATGTCTTACCCCCACAGTATTTTTTTTCCAGAGGGTACGATATCTGTGTACCACATTTGGTTGAAATTGCTCGAGGTGTTCCAGAGTTATGCTGGAAGATACACAGACACACACACAAAGAGCCATTTTATATGTATAATAATATGCATATATAGATGTAGAAGAAGATGGAAGATAGATAGAATTACAACATTTAAAATCTTTATTATAACTTAGACCAGTACAACTAGGACAATAAAAGCATAGGCAACAAGGATCCCGTTTGCTCAGGTTAAAGTTAAAATGTGCGAAAAGTGGAAGGCTTGTATATTCTACCATGGACTAAACTAGAATGAAGTTACAAGAGTACATTGACTTCTTATTTACCTGCCCAGGCAATTCTAAGAAGTTACTATTCAAAATATACCATGAAGTTTCAGTCAGGCCCTGAATTATTTATTACTGATGGCAGGAACAGTTCTTGAATGAATTGTGGTATAATTGTATTGCATCTCTGGAAGTCACAGGCTGGAAGTGGCAAATGCCGCAACTATACCTCTTGTGTTATAGCAGCAAGTTGCTTTCCTCACTGAGCATTGACACAGATTTGTAATTGTATGACATTTTAGAGTTACAGGGTTTTATAAGCACCTACTCCCAGCGTTGCATCAAAAGTGATTTGTGTTGCTTTAGAAGAGGTGTGATTTAATCCAGGAGTCTCCAACCTTAGCAACTTTAAGACTTGTGGACTTCAAATCCCAGAGTTCCTCAGCTTTGCTAGCTGAAGAACTCTGGGAGTTGAAGTGCACAAGTCTTAAAGTTGTCAAGGTTGGAGACCCCTGCTTTAATCCATTACCTCTTCCAGTGCTACTCCTGCCAATTTTTCAGGAGCCATTCTTAGAATCAAGGAGCAAGAAAAATCATTGCTTGTTTCCTCAACTTCAGATCCCTCTGTCAAGGGCTGACTGATAAGTAAAGAAAGCACTAGAAAGCAAACTTTGAAAAACTTTCTTGATTAAAGTTCTCAAATATAACTAGTCCAATTAAGACTAGTTAATTTTCTAAGGCAGCACCCTATTATCTTCTTATATGGGCCTGATTCAAATCTACAGAAGCCAAAAATGTTTGGCCAGAATATTGCTTTCCAAACACTTAAAGCTGCTTCCTATAGAGAAAGCTAATAAAGAGGTTTTCTGAAGAAATGAATATGAAAAACAGGAAGGTATCTGCATTGGCTAGTTTAAGATAAAAATAGATGGAGGATTTTGTAAGCTCATGCTGCTGATAATATTCAGCTCTAAAAAAATTTTTTTTCTTTTGCTTTCTGCAGTAAAATTTAAAAAAACAGAAACAGAAGAGAAGATTAGTGCTAAGAGCATTTGTTTAAACTAATGTCATGGAACTATATTAAGAGCATTGAATAGACCCTGGGCAAATCAGAAGCCTTTGACTTCTACTGAAGAGTAATTTCTGTAAGCATCAGAGTTTCCTCAAAGATGTGGCATATCAGGGAAAATCCCAGTGTAGATCATCCCCTTCATACTTTGGTTAATGGGTCAAAAGAATAAAAAAAACAGCTTCTGTATTTTTAGTTGCTTGAGAAAATGCAATGAAGTGTTCATATAAGCTGTAAGGAGAAACTCCTATATCCTGCATGCACTGCTGGATAAATCATAATGAGAAGACATCAACTTATTTGTTCTGCCCATCTTGGCCTCTTCCATATGCATATGGAACCCCTGTATACAGAGATTAATTACAATCAGGAAGGTTGAGACTGAAGAAGAAAGATAAGAGGCCAGACCTGGTAAAGGCTGTGAGGCAAAGCATATTTAAATTTTTGCAAGATTAAACTTTTGATTCTTCAGGCCAAAAAGATTTTCTTTTTCAAGAGAAAAAGGTAAAAAGGACAAGTTATCTAAACATCCAAAGACATAGAGAAAAGTCCAAAAACTTGCTTCATGCAGTTAGACTGGCGGAGAACCAGAAGGTAAGATGCACGTCCCATCGGGGGTGTGTGTGTGACATCTTGGGAATAAAATAGCTTAGGTATTCATGAAATATCGATCTAGGGAGAAGAATAATGCACAAGGTACACGCAACACTGGTTTAGATTGTGCAGTCTGAAAGTATAGTTGTGCAACAGCTATTAAGCTTGGTTGTGAATTTGGATCTACTTAGTATTAAATTTCTTTTCCAGTTTTTCCAGTCCAGTGTGCAAATTGCACTATAGATGTATTATGTAAAACATAACCTATAAAACGATGTAGCTATTCTAAAGGTTTTACTGGAAATTTGGTTTCTGATGCTTGTTCTAAGATTTTTCTTTAATCTTACTGCTGTTGACCCAAAGGTGCTTTTTCAAGAGGTTACTGAATTTTTTGAAAAGTCTAGTTGCCTCTTAAAAAAGCACTTTTAGGACAGCCATGACCTGGATGACTGAGAATCTCCATAGACATTTACTGCTGCTGAGTTTATATATTTGCTATCTTTCTTTTCAAATACAGTGGATCAAAATTGGAGGTGGCCTTAGCCAATTTCACTTTTCCTTTGCAAGCCTTCTAAGCTATTCTGAGAATTAGATGTGCTATTTAGATCAAAATCAAGGTCATTTCAAATCCAAGGTGTTCTTTTTTATACAATTAATTTGCAGTTGAGGAACCATCACCTTTTCTTAAGGTGGTCTTTTTAGGCATGTATTATTTTGTCACTCTGGGGTCTCAGGCAAGATTTTTATTGTGCAGTACCCTTCTCTTACTTAGGGAATTTCATCAGCCTTCCTGCTGTCTTTCTTTTATCATCCTTATATATGTTTGCTGTTTCTCCTGTCTGAGCTAGCAGCACAGAGCCTTTTGATTGGCAATGCTAATATCTTGGCAATTTGTCTTGACAAATATTTCTGGTTTGTGTGATAAAGTGAAGGAAGAGGATTCTTCTTGCATGATTTATTTACAAGATAATAGGTATAAGTAAAACATAGTTATGAATACATGGATACATATAAGAAAAATAAAATATAAAAGAAACAATAGGACAGGGACGGTAGGCACGTTGGTGTGCTTATGCACTCCCCCTACAGACCTCTTAGAAAAGGGGTGATGTCAATAGTAGACAGTCTAAGATTAAAGTTTTTGGGGTTTGGGGAAGAAACCACAGAGTCAGGTAGAGTATTCCAAACATTGACCACTCTGTTACTGAAGTCGTATTTTCTGCAATCAAGTTTGGTGCGATTAACCTTGAGTTTGTATCTATTGTTTGCTCTTGTGTTGTTATGGTTGAAGCTGAAGTATTCATTGACAAGTAGGACACTGCAATGTATGATTTTATATACTATACTTAGATCGGACCAAAGGCGGCATAGTTCTAGGTTTTCTAGATCTAGAATTTCGAGTCTGGTGGCATAAGGTATTCTACAATGAGTAGAGGAGTGAAGAACTCTTGTAAAATATTTCTGACTTTCTCAACTGTGTTAATATCAGATACATAATGTGGGTTCCAGACTGATGAACTGTATTCGAATATTGGTCTAGCAAATGTTTTGTATGCTCTAGTTATTAGTGTAATATTACCAGAGAAAAAGCTACGTAAGATTAGGTTAACAACTCTTAACGCCTTTTTGGCTATGTAATTACAGCGGGCTCTAGCACTTAGATCATTAGAGATGAGTACTCAAAGGTCCTTTACAGAGTTTGGATCATCAATAAGGTCTGATTTTTTTTGCCAATATGTAGGACAGAGCATTTATTTGTTGAGATTTGAAGTTGCCATTTCTTTGACCATTCTGATACATAGTCAAGGTCTTTTTGAAGGGTAGCAGTATTGTCTGTGGCTTTACATCATCAGCGAAGAGAACGCAGTTGCTCTTAATATGACCACAGAGGTCATTTATGTAGAGTATGAAAAGAGTTGATCCTAGAACACTGCCTTGGGGGACACTACTGTTGACAGGTACAGAATTTGATAGGACGCTCCCAATTTTGACCATTTGTTGTCTGTTGGACAGGAATGCTTCTGTCCAGTTATGCAGGTGTCCAGAGATACCGTAAAATTTTAGTTTTGGAGTAGTTTGTCATGTACCACTGAATCAAAGGCTTTACAGAAGTCTATGTAGATTGCGTCTGTTGCTTTGCCTGATGAAGTTGTGTAGTCCATATGTTTTTGCAATGTAAGAGTTGCAGATTACATGATAGTTTTTTCCTAAAACCAAATTGTTTATTAGAGAGTAGGTTGTTTGTTTCTAAATGGAGGATGACAGATTGGTTAATAATTGATTCCATGACTTTACAGGTGACATAGCATAAAGAGATTGGTCTGTAATTTTCAACTAGGCTGGGGTCTCCCTTTTTGAAGATGGGGATGACTGTGGCTTGTGACCATAGTTTTGGCAAGGAGCTGGTCCTGAAAGATTTTTCAAAGATTATGCTTAGAGGTTCTGCTATGACAGTGGATAGTTTTTTTAAGAAGTAGGCACATATTCCGTCCAATCCAATAGATAGAGATGGTTTTAGATTGCGTAGTGCTTTTTCAACATTATCTTTTGTAAAATCGATATGTATTAGATCCTTGTAGTTATCTGTGGTTCGACTAGGAAATACTGGGCATGATCCATTGCTGTTTACAAATACTGAGCCAAAGAATGTGTTAAAGAGGTTGGCTTTAAATGTGTCGTCATTGCAGTTTTTACCATTAGGTCCTTTCAGGGGTGGGATGGACCTTGAGTCTTTTAGTTTGTTGTTTACAAAATTGTAGAAAGCACGGGTAGAATTGGTGCGTAGAAGATTTTCTTCTTGTTTAATGTGATAATTGGCGCATTCAGTTTTTATCTGGTGGCATAAATTTTTGTATCGGCTTTTGAAGTTGGCAACATGACCAAATTTGTTTTTCCGCCAAAGTGATTTCTTTTTAGATTGAAGCTTCCTTATTGTTTTGGGTAATTTGTTTTTTCTGATTTTGGGAGTTGTTAATGGTACATATAGTTTGATGACTCTTTTGATTTCAAGTAAAAATATGTTGTAATGGTCTTCTACAGTATTACATTCACAGAATAGAAATTGCCAATCAAGAGATGAGGGATAGTTGTTTATAAGATCATAGTTGCCTTTTTTGAAGTTATAATTGGCGATTCCGTTGTTGTGATGATTTTTGTGTGGACGTATGTTGAGAAAAAAGTCAGTCATGTAGTGGTCACTGTTGGAAAAGAGTTCTTTAATTTGTATTCCGTAAATTGAATTCAAACTATTGCAGAAGATGAGATCGAGGCAGTTGTTAAGTCTAGTGTTGTTGTTACTAGTTGTTCTAGTCCCAGATTTGTTACTGCATTGTAGAAGGTTGCATAATTGGGTTCATTTGTAAATTCATTAAGAGTCCAGTTAATATGAGGTAGATTGAAGTCACCAAGAAAGATAAAAGCGTGTGGGCAGCATGCTGCCCATGTTAGTAGTGTATTTATCTTGTTTGCATGTTTGATGTCATAATCAGGGGCTCTGTAACATAGTAAGAACCAAACTGTGATATTTAAGGACAGTTCACAGACGATGGTCTCAGGAATAGCAAGCTCCTGGGTAACTTGGATGTTTTTTAGATGTAGGGACTTTTTATAGAAGATAGCAACACCACCTCCTCTACGGATTTCACGATCTGATCAATAAATATGATAGTCTCTTACTGTGGTAATGGAGTCAGGGAGAGATGGGTTGAGCCATGTTTCACAGACAAATATATTGTCGAATTTAGCCATATTTAGTAAGAGGAGAAATTCAGGTATTTTATTTACAAGGCTTCTTGCATTGAGTAGCTTGCATTTAAGGCTAGTTGTAGTTGGAATAGAGGTAGTTTGGGGCGTGCATGCCTAGTTTTGAATGGTAGTTTTGAATGATATTTAAATCAGAGAGAACAGAAACTATCTGGACCTTGTGCTACCTGACTGATTTGAAATAATATAACACTGAATGCTGGATTCTCCCCTACTTTTTAAAAAAAACATTGACATAAAATGATGCTATCTTACCCACTTTTACCAAAAACTAAGCCCTATTTTATTTAAAAGGCCATTTTCTCAAGTAATACGGTATCTACTGCTGCTGAACGAGAAATTGGGGGGGAAGACCAATAATAAGGAGGACAATAGGCTCAGGACCCAAACTAAACATGTGCTCAGAGACATAGAAACTCTTAGAGCATGTTTATATCTTCTACATCTTACCTTACATCTCTTCTAGTTGGGAGAAATTGTAGTTCTAGTAAACATGAATTAGCACTTGCAAATCTTACATCACTTTGTTCTAAAGTAAATTTCTTGTTAATCCTTCTGAGAAGTCCTGACTGGCTGTGTGTAGGAAGCTCATCAAAAGGCTTTTTTTTTTTTTTTTGCCATGCAGTTGGTCAATATTGACAAAACATAAATAGGTACAAGGAGTTTTTTTCTGTCAGTACAATAGCACTGACAGTCTTTCCCCTCTTACACTGGAGTTATACCTTATGACACAGGCTTACTAAGTAAAATAAATGATTGACTTAAAATTATTGTTGCTGATCTCTTCAACTGTTTCTTCTTCAAGCCATGCCCTTGTTCCCCTGTCTCATAAAAACTTGCCTGTTAAAATACATTGACAATCATAATTAATGAAATCTTTTGGAACTGGGAAATGTGTAACTTTTTCTGATCATTTTTAAAAATCTCTAACTAACTAGGCAATCCTGAAAAGATCATTGAAACCAACCTGCACCATTTTACCTTTGATGAGGAGGGAACACAAGAACAATCTGGAATTTTTCCTGACAAATGTTGGAAAAATCTACTTGACAGGGTAAGGGAATGAGTGAAGGGTTAATGTGGGAATATAATGGCCCAGTTTTCATAATTAGAATACTTTGAATTAAATAGTACTATTATTTGTTTTGTCCTAGCTACTTTATGTGACTATCCAAAGCAATAAATAAAGTTCTGAAGAAAAAGCACTGCATTTCTAATTATCACTAAGATAATGGAAAAATGGATTGGGGCATGAAAAGCATTCTGTATTATTTACATATAAATGCTACCATTAAAAAATCAAATCTTTGTTTGTGTTGCTCCAAGAGTATCAATAGAAAGAGTCATGAAGGAAAAGTATTGTATGTTTTATAAGAGGTCAAACAAGAGTCCCAAATGGTGGTGTTAAGTCATCCTTCTCATGCTGGGGCTTAGCTAAAACTCACTTTCCAGGAGCTACTATTCTTGCCTCTGATGATGGGTACAATCTTCACAAATTTTTCTTTTTCTTTTCCTAGAATAAATGTCCTGGCAAACAATCTATTTCCACACGTCCAATATCCTGTTCCGACTGGAACGCCACTTATTTCTCCTTACATTGCTTGGGACCACAGCCAGATCTGGGATGTCCCAAAACCTGAAGATTTTCCAACAGGGTCTGGAGGTTCTGGGGCAGCAACAGTCTACAATATTGGTATGTACTAGAAGTCAAATTACTTCTTTGTTTGATCCTCCACTCCAAAAAGAAAAAGAAATTTGAGTGGGATTTTAACAATCTCAAGGAAAAAAACATCCTAGTCTTTGTGTCACTTTAGGAGAAAAACTAGATAGGAAACAGTAAGAATCAGAGAGCTTTCTTTGAGACATCTCTGACCCTGAAGCTAGGGTAGGAGAAAGTGTGAACAGATTGATTCTTGGTTATGGGTAAGATGTACCAAAGCCAGGTTCGAAAGAAAGTTCTAAAATTCCTGCATTGTTTGTCTATTGTTGTTAACAGATGTGAATCCTGAATCCCCTGAGCATTACTTATTGGGCCATTGCATTGATGGCAGAGTTCTTTATCCAGCAACTGGGTATTTGGTACTAGCCTGGCGCACTCTAGCACGCTCCCTGGGAACTACGATAGAAGAACTGCCAGTCATGTTTGAAGATGTTACAATCCACCAGGCAACAATACTTCCCAAAAAAGGTGAGAGTAATAAAGATTGCGCCGTCTTAAATATTGTCTAATTGAGCTGATTCCTTGAAATTCAAGTAACCAAATATTCACTGATAGTGTCTGGGAAGTTTTATTTTTTTTAATCTGTTTATTTTTATATGAACTGGAATAACATGAAAGAGGGAAGATAAAATTTAAATGACCTATCAATGCAGCACATATTCCTTTATTTGGTAGGAGGGAATTTATTTATTAATTTTACAGTATTTATGTACCATAAATACAAATACTGTACCATTTCTGCTTTCTTTATTTTATTCATATATGAATACTTAGATGTAGAGTCAGCTCATTAATTTCTGCCGCCTTTTCAGGCTTAACACAGTTGGAGGTGAGACTCATGCCTGCTTCCCAGTGTTTTGAAGTATCTGGAAATGGAAATCTGGCTGTGAGTGGTAAGTAAATAGTATCAGTGCACGTGTTTAAAAAAAAAAAAGGAAATACTGACTGTGTCTGCTTATTGACTCTTTTTTTTCCTGTACTGGATATACTAGGAAAAATTTGCATTCTGGAAGAAACTGCTCTCAATAACTTTCGAAACCAGCTTATTGATTTGAAAAACCAGCCAAATCCCTGCTCAGGAATTAGCTTATCAAAGGGGGACATTTATAAAGAGCTTCGCCTGCGTGGTTATGATTATGGGCCAACGTTTCATGGAGTCATGGAATCCAGCAGTAATGGTAACTATATCTAAATAGAAATCAGCATTGCTATGGTTATCATGGCTGGTGCTACAGTCAGCCAGATATTTAAACTGGACTTGGCATTTTTGTTCACTTACTGAATCCTTCCCAAGATAGACAGCAGGTGTTGTTTGATGATATTAAAGGCATTGTTACGAGGTGTAAGCTTTCCAAGTAAAGTTGCCCTTTGCAATTGACTTTATTCTAATTTATTTTCAAGATGCTATCAATGTGGCTATTACTCCCACAAAATATAAAAATATTTAATTGGATTCAAATTTAAAATCAATTAACATTATTAATATTTTACTATATTTCTGTTGTTTGTAATTACCAGTACTTGAAATTTTTTTCTAAGGAAATAAGCGCTCTATAATTTTAATTATTCTGATAAATAAAAAACTTGTCTAATCAATATGTTTGCTGACAGCTCCCATAATTATTGCATAACATCTTGTCTGGAATTATGGGGAATGTAATTCAAAATATCAGCATTTTACTAGATTAGGAAATTTGAGATGAAATGAATTTATAATCTAAGTACAGAGATACAAATATTTGCTTGGCAACTAGGGAAATGTTTGGAAAAATAAAGATAATGGTGGACATTTTTCTTGAATTTCATTTAGAAAGCAGAGTAATTATGCCTTGTAGAAGAGAGATTGTAAAGTAATTCTACCAAAACTTCAGCGGCAGGGTATTCTGTGCTAATTAGATTATTTGCTATTGCAGGAAATTCTGGGAAGGTTTTGTGGAATGGGAACTGGGTGACATTTCTTGACACCATGCTGCATTTGATGATTTTGGGGGAAATGGGACGAAATCTGCGTCTGCCAACCAGAATCCGTTCAGTGTGCATCGACCCAAAACTACACCTAGAGTTTGTTCAGAAATACACTGAAGAGACTGAAGGTAAAGAGCATCTTGCCATTTATTTTTTTATGTTTTGCTGTAGCTCCTTTAAAAAAGCCAACGTGTTAAATTGGCTGTCCCAGCCTAATGTTGTAGGATAAATTTTGGGGAACAAAAAATTAATAATTAGTACAGAGAGTCCTTGACTTATGGCCATAATGAAGGCCAAAATTTTGGTTGCCAAGTGAGACAATTAAGTGAATTTTGCCCCATTCTATGATCTTTCTTGGCACAGATGTTAAGTGAATCACTGCACTTGTTAAATTAGTTACACAGTTGTTGAGTGAATTTGACTTTACTTGGCAGGTGATCAGATGATCCCTGGACACTGCAACTGTCATAAATATGAGTCAGTTGCTAAGTGCTAATTTTGATCACATGATCATGGGGATGCTGCAATAGTCAGAAGTATGAAAAGCAGTCATAAGTTATTTTTTTCAATGCTGTTGTAATTAGAACAGTTGCTATACAAACTGTTGTACGTCAAAGACTACCTGTATCCAGAATTTCTTTGTAACCCAAAGACTGAATTCCAAGAAGCCCTTTTTCTGATTGGTTTTTTTTTGCAGTGCTGTCCATTGACTATCTTTTTGCCTTGTAGTTTTAGATGTTGCAGTGGATCGTTGCCTTGATACCATTACAGGAGGAGCTGTTCAGGTATCCGGTCTTCACACCAGCACAGCTCCCCGGCGACAACAGGAACAGACCCCTCCCATCCTGGAGAAATTTTGCTTTGTACCCTATGATGAGAATGACTGCTTATCCTCTGATGCCAAACTTCAGTCTAGTTTTGAGCACTGCAAAGGTAAAAAGTTCCTTATGCTTAGAGTAAATTTTTGATAGGCTACACCCTGTATGCCACAAAGGAAGAGTTATCGCTGCACATTCTGTTTGGCTCCTAATGGAAATTTCTGCTTGTTTCAGAATTTGTGGGGTATGGAAGTCTCTCAAAGATCTGTTGCTCCCATTTCCACTTTTGTCGCATCCCCCACTCCTTTTGAATAATGTCACCAAATAACTCCCAAAGGCTCTCTGAATAATTCCTAGATCAACACTGCTCAATTTGCCGCCCCCCCCTCCCCTCACTCCCAAATATATCATCCTAACACACCGAGAAAGCATCAGCTGGGGAGGACAGTCCTTGAAGAGGCTTTTCAGCCTCTTTAAATTTAAAGTTTAAGGTTGAAAGACTGCCCATCTCTTGTGTGCATACACTTAAGTTATGAATATATTAGGTAGGAAGAATTCTTAGCAGAGACCCCTAAGTTACATATTGTATGTGTATGAAGTAGGCACATGCTGCACTAAGGATGCAAAGGAACAGGCATGGGAATGCATGCTATATTTGCTGGTACCTGTTTCAAGAAAATGTATCTTTTCCTGGGCTCCCATGTTAGCCATATGATCTTTAAAAAAAATGGTGCTTGACTTTAGGAGGCAGTTTGTCCCACTCCACCAAGGCCTCCTCAACTCAAACCCATGTTTTCCATGCTTCGAATGCCTACTACACAAGCCCAGGGGGAAAAAAATCAGCTTCTTTTTAAGGAAGTTCTGACAAGTGCAGTGTGCATGCTTTGAAGCTTTGTTTGGCTTTGGATGCAAAGTGCTGCACACCCCTAAACACCTACATTAGAAAGCCTACTGTAACTTAGCCGTCCTGGTTTAGGATTCTGGGAGCTGCAGCCTTAACACATAGCTCATGGATAATGTGGACATAATTCAATCTGTTGCAGAAAGTTAGAAGACGTAGAGAATTGCTGCTGAATTAAATGTGATCTGTGAAAAACAGTTGTTGGTCTGAAGTAGAATACTGGAAGAAGCCATCACTATATAAAGCATTTTATACCTTGATTCTTTTCTTTCCAGTGCTGATCCAAAACCTACAGAAGAAGATAGCAAAGCATGGCGTCAAGATAGCAATACCTGGGCTGGAAGCTCTAATGAATTCCACACAAGCCGAAGTTGAACAGAAGGGTCTTGCTCATATTCTTGCTGAAATCTGCCGCCTAGAGCTCAATGGAAACCTCTATTCAGAACTAGAACAGGTTGTGGCTCGGGAAAAGCTGCATCTTCAAGAAGACATTCTTCTCAATGGCTTGCTGGATCGTGCTGAATTGAAGACTTGTGTAGATGTAGTGCTGGAGAATATCACCAGTCACAAAATGAAAATTGTAGAGGTAACTATGAAACAATTCTACAGTCTCACTTGTTCTTTCTATGGATTTGTTTCTCCCATGCATTATTACTGGTAGTCCTTGCTTAACAATCACATCTGAGACTGGAAATTAGATCGTTAATTGAAGCAGTCAATAAATAAAACCATGACTATGCTTATGATCTTACTTTAGCTTTCCTTTGCTTTAAAGACTAAAAAGATAGCAAATACAAGAATTGGTCAAAAGTCACTTTTTCATCAGTGTTGCAACTGCAAAGAATTGCTAAACGAGGCAATTGTTGAACAAGGACCTGTGTGTGTGTGTGTGTGTGTGTGTGTGTGTACCAATACACACACAAATGCGCACACACTTTTATTCTGCTCTTTCAGGCTCTAGCAGGAGATGGACATCTATTTTCACGAGTTACAAGTATCTTAAACACCCAGCCTATGCTGCAACTAGACTACACTGCCACTGACCGAGTATTAAAAAATCTGGCATTACACGAGAATGATTTGCAGGAAATCAGTGCCTCTATGGAGCAGTGGGATCCTGCCAGTCCTCCTTCCGGAGGCTTGACAAATGCTGATCTCCTAGTATGCAACTGCTCACTGAATGCTCTCAGCAAGCCGGCCGAAACACTTTCTAACATGGCAGCCACAGTGAAGGATGGTGGTTTTATCTTATTGCACACTCTTCTGAAAGGAGAAACCTTAGGAGAAATAGTTGCTTTTCTCACATCCCCAGGGCTTCAAGATAAACCAGGCCTTCTAAATCAGGTATGAAATATGCCCTCCTATTTCTCTAAAGCTGCTTCAGAATGGTGTTGTCCAGCCCTCAGCTCTTCTGGTTGGGGAACTCTAGGAACTGCCAACTCGGCACATCTATCTAAAAGATGTCAGATGGGGACTTTTTTTTTCCTTTTACATTTCAGAGGGGGGAAATTCATAGTGTAGTCTAAAGGGTTTTTAAAGTCTAGAGCAGAATAGCCATAATGTATTCAAATAACTATCAATCATGTCACTATCTACCTCAGACTGACAGGAATAAAAATCTCTTACCCATCATTCCAAAGATTAGAAAGTGATCTTCACTTACATAATAAAATAGGGACAGTGACTTGGAAAAAGACCAAGCTCTGATCCTAGTTACCTGAGTGACATAATTCCTACAAGAATTAAATTTGAAAAGAAGCCATTTTGATAGATCCAGTAGGTGCAGTAAAATTTACTAATGTGGGGGAGGGCGATTGACTGATAGATGAATGCTTGTACACATCAGTGTGAAAGATTTAAGTTTTAGCCTAACCTAACCCCTCTACATTAATAATTCAACTGAATTCTCTGAGATTTGCTTTTGATTCAATATTAGACAATAAAACATAATTTTAAGTATGTTTTACTTCACAGGCTCCCAAGCCCTAGATCAGGGGTTTCAAACTCGATTTGACTGAGGGCCGCATCAGGCTTGTTTTTTATCTGGGGGAGGGGGGAGCGGCATGGCCAGCTCAACATCACTCATTGAGGCTCTGTTTTCTGCTACGACAGCCACCTGCAGCCCCCTGCCAGTGAAAATGGAGCTGGGGGGACATGGCCCACCTGGGCTCTGTTTCGCTGGCAGAGAGCCTGCAGGAGGCCATCACAGCCAAAAATGGAGCCTGTTCTTTTGCTGGCAGAGGTACCACGGTCTGGTCCTTTATTGTTTCCAGGGCAGATCCGTGGGCCAGATTTAAGCACCCCATGGGCCAGATCTGGCCCACAGGCCTTGAGTTTGACACCCCTACCCTAGATTATTCTATACAAGTTACCATTAAATATATTCGTAATGACAGGTTAGTGATGTAGTATTCTAGAGGTAGCAGGAAGGTTAAAGTTAAGAGCATCAGTAAGAAACTAAATGATTGGCAACAGAAGAACATTTGAGAAGAACTAACATTTGTTTATTAAACAACAAATGAGAAAGATTACTCTTCAAGAATCACATGATAGGTGATTTACTATAATTCTAATTTTCCTTGGTTTGGCAGGTAGAATGGGAGAATTTATTTAAGGCGGCTAGTCTAAATTTGGTAGCTGTGAAAAGGTCTTCTTTTGGTGCAGCGATCTTCTTATGCCGCCGACCACTTCCTACCAAGAAGCCCATTTTCCTGCCAGTGGATGAAACCAATTATAAATGGATAGAACCTTTGAAGGTAAAAACTGAGAAGTACTTGATTTTCTTTCTTTTTCTAAAGTTTCCCAACTAGATTTTACAGCAGTCAGTTAAGAGGATTTCAACTTTTAATATACAAATCCTGTGAAATTTGAGAGTTGCTATTTTCATGTTACACATTATGGAAATCACTATTCCATGACAACTAAACAAGATATTTCTCTTTCAGGAAATGCTAGCAGAGCCTTCTGAATACTCTGTGTGGTTGACTGCGAATAACTGTGGTACTTCTGGAGTTGTTGGTATGGTGAACTGTCTCCGCCAAGAACCTGGTGGTCACAGGATCAGGTAGAACAATATAATATTTAGTGACACTATACATTTCTTAAAACTACTTTGGAGAAATAAGAAATAGGCTAAACGGTGTATTTTACTTCTTAGGTGCCTCTTCATCTCCAGTCTGAATGCTGATTCTCCTAGCCCACCCACCAACTCTTCCGCTAAAGAAATGCAAACAATTCTTCAGAATGATTTGGTCATGAATATTTACCGTGATGGAAAATGGGGCTCTTTCAGACATCTCCCACTAAAGCAAGGTGAGTTTTATTACAAAATGTAGCATGTGCTCACAAAAGGATGAGGGGAAAAAATGAATATTTGCTCCACTGTCTCTCACTTAATCTCTCTATTCTTTATAAATGTAATTAGTCTTCTTGTGACTCTTGTCTCAGTTCTGGGTAATAATGAATGCCTTTTCAGTACAAACGAGTGGTGTGAATTGTCTTGTAGTGAGTTTACTTTAGAAACCCAAAGCTTTGGGAATGTTAGAATGGATTGTTCCATTCTAACTAATTAACTCAGGCTTTTCCCAGTGTTTAAGGAGGAAAATAAGTTTGTCGCATTTGCACCTGTAAAAATGAAAGAAAACTAAGTTGTACATCTCCCAATCTCCTCCAGCTCAATCTCAGGAGGTTACTGAGTATGCATTTGTGAATGTTTTGACACGTGGGGATCTTTCCTCTCTTCGCTGGATTTCTTCCCCACTTCAGCATTTTTGCACGAGCAATCCCAATGTCCAGCTGTGCAAAATCCATTATGCATCTCTAAATTTCCGAGACATTATGTTGGCCACAGGAAAACTCTCTCCAGATGCTATTCCTGGTAAGTTGCTTTTGTTTTAATAGAGGCTTTGCAATATTTTAGTTTGCGTGCATTAATTCACCTGTTTCTTAGAGAAACATATATTATCTATAAGTAGTTAAATGAAAGATATGCTTACTTTAAAATTGAGTATGGATAACTAGGTGAAAAAACAGCACAGTACAGTAATAGAGAAGATGATGGTTTATAGAAAGACCTTGAAAAATAGTTATCAATTACAACAGTTAAAAAATTTAGTGCTCTGGCTTGTTACAAAGTAGCTTTATATGAAAAACATTTCCAGAGATTCATCTCCACTTGAGTGTTCTTAAATTATTGCCTAATGATTAGAATCCACTGTCAGGATGAAGAATCTTCAATGGTACTAAAGTTATGGAAATATAAAAATTTTCTATTATATATGTGTGTCCTAAGATAAATGATTTTATCTTATATATTTTTTCTTCATAAACTAGATTAACTCTTTGGCTAAGATAGTATAAACAGGGCTTGATGCAATATCTTAGAAATGATTGGAGAATGGATATCTTCTGCAAAGAAGTTTGATATTAGCATGGTAATGTTCTAAATTAGGTAAAGAGTAAGATCAGATCAGAGATGAGCTGAATCCTTCCTGAGTCTTATCCATATAGGCTATCACAAGAATCGGGTGAAAATCTCTACACCCATCCCACCCCAGAAACACCTGGAATGAGCATTTTGGTGTCAAATAAAGTATTAAGATAATTTTTAAATTAAGTCCCCTTTCAAGTGGAATTCCTTGATGATGTGCCTATCTCGGAGATAAACTGCCTGCAATTGGCACTTTAAAATGTTCCTGCTGGAGAATCTTATCAAACAATAACTACATGCCAAAATCAGAATTCTGGGGAAGAGCAGTGACCATACCTGAGGAGAAATTGGAAAGTCATGGAGTGTGTGTGTGTATCATATATTCAAAGTTATTGCCAGTCTTTCTGTGGGTTGAACTCAGAAGTGGAAAAGTTAATGCTACAGTTTTGATAGGCAGAACAAGTCAAATACATTCAGTCAAATGCTAATCTGTTAAACATTAGAAATTATTTTCTCCCGTTGCAATTTTTAGCTGGGGATACCCAGTCACAGATCAAAATCGACTTACGTATCTCTTTTCCGCCATCAATGTGCATGGGAAGGTTAAGACATCAGTATGGACATTGAAGTCCATAAATGTTTGCCACTAGCATGTTCTTGGAGCAATTTCATAGCAACAGTCAATTTTCCTCTCCCAGGAAATTGGACACTGCAGCAATGCATGTTAGGAATGGAGTTCTCGGGATATGACCCTGCAGGGAAAAGAGTAATGGGTTTGCTAGCAGCTAAAGGACTTGCTACAGTGGTAGACTGTGAGAAGAGATTCCTGTGGGAAGTGCCACAACACTGGTAAGTCTACTTATATTGTACTCCCTATTCTATCCCTATTTTTGCAAAATAAAATGAGATTTAATGTAGGAAACATTATTGGTAGCAGAACTTTTTTTGTCTAATTGCATTCATCATACAGTGGTTTAGAATCTTGTCAATCTTTTTCATTTCTGTAGAAAAACAGAATATCAGTAACTATTTCCCCATTTCTCTGTTTTTGCTGTAATTGATTTTTTGACTGGGATATGTATGGAAAAAAAGATTTTATTGGAACCCATCAACTTTTACTTTGGATTCTTTTCCCAAGCAGGATAATAAATACTTGGGGGTCCTGGTAACTAAGTTTAAGAGACTGAATGGACTGTTAATATATACTCTATTTTAAGAACTTCTTAAAATTACATTCTGGAAATTAACATGTTCAGATCTGGCTTATATAAAGAAAGAATGCAGGGAGGAGGGAAAAAGCAACCAGGCAAATGTTTTCTGGCACTAATTTTTCATTACCACAGCATTCTTAATGTCAGCTGTTAGTATAGAAAGAGTTGCAAGTGGAGGACTCACTTGACACTAAAGAGATTCTGCTTCTGGGTGAAAAGATGCAGTTTTAAAACGATATCATATGCACAGATAGTAAAACAACCCCTTGAAAAGTGCAGACTCCAAGTTGCCTCTCTTCGTCACAAGAGTTATGATGAAAACTGATGGGGGCCGGAAATAGAGGTATGAAGGCCTGCAAATAACTTCTTCCCATTTTTCAGGACTCTGGAAGAAGCAGCTTCTGTACCAGTAGCCTATGCGACTGCTTACTATTCCTTGGTGGTTCGAGGGGGCATGAAGCAGGGCGACTCTGTTCTCATTCACTCAGCCTCAGGAGGTGTGGGCCAAGCTGCTGTTGCTGTTGCCTTAAGCATGGGCTGCCAGGTCTTTGCCACTGTGGGTACGTAGCTGCCTTTTCATTGATTCAAACAACTGTTTCTTTCTCTTTGTAACCTTTGCTTTCTTCTGTAAAGAATGAAAACACAGGAAACAATGTGGAATAACATCCCCATAGAATTTAGAATGACCCCAATCAGTTGACCTTTTAAAAGTCTTTAAAATCCTGGCTGTGTTCCTGAGCCTGCAGGTCTGAATTTGTTACGTCCCATTTCCTGGGTTTACTGTCAACTGGCCAAATATCTTGGCCGGTTTATTTATTTTGGATATTTTTTTAATGTTTTTAATTGTTTTATACTTTTGAATTGTAAGCAGCTCAGATACATTGATTGAGATGGACAACTTATAGAAACTGAAAAAATAAATAAATTATTTGTTTTCAGAAACAGAGTTTTATTACAAAATGTAGCATTGAAGAACTGAGAAAAACAATGTTTCTTTTAGTCCTTAAATATATGCTTTATTTGATAATATAAACTACACATGATAGAAGTAAATAAGGACAGGTTGACTTTAAAAAAAATATTGGTGTACATTAATTTCTGTGTCTCTTCATCCATCATCAGCTGCCACTTTATCAGAACAGTGCTGTGGCTGGCATTATCCAGTGATAAATGGGAGGGATCAAAATCTTCAAGATGGCAGGTGTGATAATCTAAGTTTCACCCCTTTGATATCTATATCAACATCGCACTTTCATAACAAAAGGATAGGTTTCAGTCACATTGTTGTAGCACCATCTTGCTGTTTTTGACCCCACACTATAAATGCTCATGGTATTCTCTGTCTTCCTTAAAGGCCTCTGAAGAAGGAAGTGCTTGTAAGGTATTTGAATTGAGAGAAACACATTTTTCCTCTTTTCAGGTTCCAAAGAGAAACGTGAATATCTCCAAAAAAGATTCCCTCAGCTTGATGCAAATAGCTTTGCCAATTCTAGAAATACTTCCTTCGAACAACACATACTGAAAGTTACTAATGGCAGAGGTAAGTATAAACACTGGAGGCAACCATCCTGCTATAGTTTAGACATTTTATTTAGAAGCAAAGAGTGTAGATGACTAGGCAATGCAAATCTTGTAGGCTATTCTATTGACCTTGTTGAACATTTTTGCAGGTGTTGACCTTGTGTTAAACTCCTTATCAGAAGAGAAACTCCAGGCCAGCCTTCGTTGCCTTGCTCGCCATGGGCGTTTTTTGGAAATTGGCAAATACGATCTGTCCAATAACACACCTCTTGGTAAGTTTTTTTCAGCCTGAGTATCTATGTGCAAGATATTTCTGGACTCTACTGGGCAGATATAGCACAAATTTAGTCATATCTTTTGGACTTATACCTTGCTCTAAGCATAAAAAAAGAATGACACCAATCAAAGCAGATACTAATAGATGTCTTGAACCAGCTCTTACTCTAAACATCTTTTTCTTAGCATCATGATACTGTAATGCTTGTAATTAACTTTTTGAATAGAAGAGTTATGTCGGTGGAATTTCCCTAGAACTAGTTCTTAAATTTTATATGTTTTATTTCAATGAAATTCATAGGAATCATTTCATAAAAATTAGAGTTTCATATTTTTTTTCTAATCTGATGTTGCCTCTGATTCATTGTTGTTTGAGAATTTTGCTGGCAGCAGAAGGAACATTAAGGAGGAAGACTCAAAACTGCATTGCTTCTTGTAGGAATGGCTCTTTTCCTGAAGAACGTGGCTTTTCATGGAATCCTATTAGATGCTATTTTTGAAGACAAGAACGAAGAGTGGGAATTAGTGTCCAACCTACTAGAAGAAGGCATTAAAAATGGTGTAGTAAAACCTTTGCAGACTACTTCGTTTAACAGAGAAGATATAGAAGCTGCCTTCAGATACATGGCACAAGGAAAACACATTGGAAAAGTGGTAATCCAGGTACGGTCCAAGAAGGCTTTGTGAAAGCTGTACTATATAATTGTGGATACTGATACCTGCTGTGAATATCTGTAAAAAAATGAGGGGGGGGAGGGGAGGGGAGAGGGTAGGTTGAAGAACAGAGAAGCTCAGAAAGTATATAGTGTTTCTAAAGTGCTAGTATTTATTACTATGTATATTGATATCTTGTCTTTTTTATAAATGATTTTAACAATAGTAAGATCCAAAGTAGAAAACATCATGGTGCAAGTAATAATACAGTAGGGTGGGATTTGAATTATGGATTTTACAATAAAGTAACACACAAAATACAAAATAACAGAATATTGTGCAGCTTCTTAAAACCTAATTAAGTTTAAAATACAGATTAAAAAAATAAATTAAGCAAAACAAAACAAATCTCATCAGAGATGATCAAAATAAAGCAAGAGAGATAAAAATCAATAAACAAGCTGTTTAATAAAGCCAATGTAATGAAAATAAATAGCACTAACAGCAAAAGGATAGATTTACCCAAGCTCTTATTTAGTTTTGAGTGTTTTCTCAGAAAATAGAATGTATTTCACCAGGACAGTTGAGAAGTGGTGGTTGAAGGAACAGGATTTCAGTTTGAGCTTGATACAAATATAGTATCTCAAATTTTCAAAGTCTCTCAACCCTTTTAGGAGCTGAAGGAATTTGCTTATGGTCTGTCCAACCCTCTCTTATCTTAAAAAAAAATATCCTGGAGAATGGATGAAATATCAACGTATTGCAAGGAGGGGATGTCCCTTTTTCACAAGTGAGGGAAGATATTTAGAGATTCAGGCTAATCAGTCTAATATTGATGAGTTGAAATGTTTTAGAGTAGATCTTTAAATTATTACTGTTTCTATGCCTTGAAAACAAGGTAGGGATTACTAGAACCCTAGATTTGTCAAGAAGCAATTTGCCAGATTGATTGTGTTCGTATTTTTTATTGGATAATTTGTTTAATAAATTGTGGGAATGTTGTGAATTAAATACACTGTATCATGGTTCAAAAGAACCTGACAGAGAAGATGGAATATGTGCAGTGAAAGGTATTTTTTTGTTATGAGAAAGACAATCTCAAGAGAGCATATTTCAGATGGTAGAGTATCATGCAGAAGCTGAGAGCTTGCTGTCTATCATCCCAAATTGCAGAGATACAATAATAAAGTGTTATAGGAAGGTTGGCTGTGTTAGGAAGCAGTCTAACAATAGAATCAATTACTGAGGAAAGTAGCATGTTCCTTTTTTCCTGGATATGTTCAAATCCAGAACTGGATAGGGATATTTAATTTAATGTCTGTGCTGAGAAGGGCATTGGGAAAATTGTTACAGACTCCCATATTGCCAGAATATAAGGTTGTATATTTTTATCATTATTACTAATAATACTACTAATAATAAAAATATGCCACCCATCTCAGTTGTATCCTTGCTATTTTATAATGGAAAACATTTAAAACCAAGACATTACGATCCATTTACAATTATAATGTCTCCAGGATAGCCTTTCCTGCTATACTAATTTAGTGCTATTTATGTTAAAAAAAGAGAGAGAGAGAGAGCATGAGTCAGTTTTGACCTATATGATGAAATTGCTGTGCCATTTTTCTAGATCCATGAAGAAGAGAAGAACTCTCCCAGAAAGGAAACTAGTTTAACACCTATTCCAGCCATCTCCCGAACATCTTGCCCACCAAACAAGTCATATATCATCACAGGAGGCCTTGGAGGATTTGGGCTCGAACTGGCTCAGTGGTTGGTTGAAAGAGGGGCAAAAATGCTGGTGCTGACATCACGTTCAGGCATCCGGACAGGTATGTTAGAGCAAATAATAGGGAAGACTGAGTTCCCTGATTCCAGATTGGAAATGCAAATTTTAGTTTTGCTCTTGGCAAAGGCTACATTTGAGTCAAGACAGCAAGGAGTGGTTCAAGAAAGCTTAAGATGGAATTGTGAGATAATTGTGTGGTAAACTTTTCATACTTCTAAAAGAAATTAGCAATTTATATGGAGCAAGAGCACAAATGATTATATGTACTTTTAAAGGATCTAATAATTAAGGGAAAGGGAGAATATACTAATCATCACATAAAAGACAATTGTGGTATTTTTGTTTCTTCCAGTTGTAGGGGAAAAAATCCTTTTCAATGAAGGGACAAAATCAGAAATAAAAATTAAATTATGGAAGTTAATGTAATTAAACTGTGAATTTTACCACTTTTAAGATCTTCCATGCAAAGATAGAAAGAGAATACTACAGCTAAAATACTAAGAAAAAAAATCACATCAATATTTTGAACATAGTTTTT
Organism: Bungarus multicinctus; assembly: GCA_023653725.1. Lineage (NCBI taxonomy): Eukaryota > Metazoa > Chordata > Lepidosauria > Squamata > Elapidae > Bungarus > Bungarus multicinctus. The sequence continues at coordinate 121,485,026 of CM042834.1, forward strand.
TGCACGTACACAAAGACTTCATTTCCTGTTATCCCTGGTAACAAGATTCTTTTTTAAATATATATTTTTATTGAAGAAATTTTTAACAAAAAGATAAAAGCAATACAAGTGTTAGAGAAAAGAAATGAAAAGAAAATAAGGAAGAATGATGTATAAGAAGAAAAGAAAATAGAGAAAGAAAAATAAAAAAATACAAAGAAGCAGTTTCCAATCTTTTTGCCAGTGGTTATAAATGCATTTATATTTTACCCTCTATTGTTACATCACAGTTTCCTTTTTCCATCAAATAATGGTCAAACTCATAAATCACACGCTCATTTCCCCCCTCAAAAAATCCATAAGGGGGTTTTCAGTCATTAGTAAATGTTAAAATTGATCTTTCTCTAAGAAGTTAATCTTGCCATCTCCCAGTAAGTAGGCTTATCTCAGAAATAAACAAAGATGTATTCTATGATTATCACTAGGATGAGCATGATCATAAAAATTTCCCCATTTGGTTGTCAGACATCTATGTGCATGTAAAACAGAAGAGAAATTCCTGCTTCTTTGTTTACCTTCATCAGCAGAAAGTGGAAAAGTAAATTTTGTTGGTTTAGTCGCTAAGTTGTGTCTGACTCTTTGCGACTTCATGGAGCACACCATGCCAGCCCCCACCATCCCCCACTATCTTCAGGAGTTTGCCTAATTCATATTCATTGCATTGATGATTTTATAGCCAAAATATAGCATAACTGCAGCTAGATTTCAGACTCTTCTGATTTTCAGGTTATCAGGCTAAACGAGTGCAAGAATGGAAACAGCTTGGAGTCCAGGTTCTTGTGTCAACTAGTGATGTTGCTACTCTTGAGGGAGCACAGCAGTTAATACAAGAGGCTTCTCAACTAGGACCTGTTGGGGGTATTTTCAATTTGGCGATGGTGAGTGGCAAGCTCTCGGCATGGCCATAGTTCTGCTAATTTCTTGTCTGCTCTTTATCTCTCTTCAGATTCGTTTTATTTGACTGTTTATTGTGGACCCCTCTAGAAACAGAAAGATCTGACCTCCATTCCTCCAAAGACTTGTCCGCTCTTTTTTCTTCCATTTTTTTAACCTTTGTTTTATCCTATTTTCTCATCAGTTTTCAGATTTAAAAAAAGCGTGCCTGAAAAACAATGTACTTTTTTATAGATACTCTTCCTAATTTATGTATATTTTATAGACAGTTTTTCTTAAGGTATATAATTTGGCAAGCATTTTTAACAGATACAGTGCTTTTGGTATGTTATTTCATTACCGTAGTTTTTGAGGCAGTTATGTTTGGTGAAAGTTGTTTTGTTGTACCAAATATATGTAACTTTGAATATATTTTTTTTTAATTAGAAATGTAGTGAAGTGTAATGCTCTTGCAGTGTGGCTGTTTCAGGTTGTATAGTGATTCAAAAAGTGTTAATTAGATGATCTCATCTTAACCTGTGAGTGAATATATCTAATCTTCAGCCAAAACCCTATTTAAAAAAAAGAAGTAATCAAATGAATTTTTAATTTTTTCCCCTAGAGTTTGAATTGAGGAGGAAAGATTGAAAGGAAAAAATGAATAGTGCAATAACATGGAAAAAGATATATTTGACATTGGCTGAGTGAAAACACTAATGTATATTTCAACATTATCTTGATTGGATCATTATCTTAGAGCTATCTCTTAGGACTGTTTGCCCTTCTTAGAAATATGAATATTAAATCATGTCAAAGGGCTAATATGTCTGAGAATTGGTGGTGGTAAAAAATTTAACTCTTGCCTAATAGGATTGCCTAATTCTTTTTTCATCTGCTCCTCCCAATCAATAGTTACTATTTTCATTTCCATCAAATGTGCACTAACTGTAAAATTATGGGTCCTTATTGTATAGCATAGTAGTTTTGCAATGGGACAAGATATTTTTTGAAGTCTGAGAGATCGTATTTGTTGCTGTTTCTATAGGTGTTGAAAGATGCAATGCTGGAAAATCAGACCCCAGAACTTTTCTGTGAAGTCAACAAACCCAAGTATTCAGGCACACTTAATTTGGACCAGTAAGTAGCATATGAAGAATATCATGTGAAGAACTTAAAGCTGATAAAGTGATCAAGTTCTCTTTGAAAATAAATAATAATCTTGTTTATTTTCTTATTCCAGAGTAACCCGCCAAAGGTGCCCCAAACTGGATCACTTTGTAGCCTTCTCTTCAGTAAGCTGTGGAAGAGGAAATGCTGGCCAGAGTAATTATGGTTTTGCCAACTCTACTATGGAGCGTATCTGTGAACAGCGGCGACATGATGGACTTCCTGGTAATTATATCATTTTTCACCTTAACAAATTGGATTTATAAAGACATAAATTAAAGCAAGATTAGATAGACTTAAGTACGTCATCTGATTTCTCCCACGTTACCACATCCTTATGCTCATAAACAATAATATTCTTGTTGTTTTACACCTGTCCTCTTTAATAACCACCATCCCTTCTTTTTTCCCTCCAGGTCTAGCAATCCAGTGGGGTGCCATTGGTGATGTAGGAATTGTTTTGGAGACAATGGGCACAAATGACACTGTGATTGGGGGAACTCTACCCCAAAGGATCAACTCATGCTTGGATGTGTTGGATCAGTTCCTCAACCAGCCTCACCCTGTCATGTCCAGTTTTGTCTTAGCAGAAAAAATGTTGGCCAAAAGTGATGGAGGTAGTCAGAGGGATCTTGTAGAAGCTGTTGCTCACATTCTTGGTTAGTATCACTGAGAACCAAAACATGTAGTAGATCTGTGATTTCTCTCTTTTTTAAAAGTATTTGCTTATTTCTAAGGCCATAAAAAAAGAAATAATAACCCACGCAAGGAATACAAAAACTTAAAATCTCATAGTATTCCAGTGAGTACACAAATCACCCAGCTTAAAGTTTACTGGCAGAGTCACATTTTTAAGGCTTTCCTAAAGAACAGCAAAGTCAGGGTCATTGATCCCAGGAAAATGCTGAGCCAGAGGACAGGATTGGCAGCAGAGGAGCCGTATCATCTCAAAGGGGGGAAATATGTATTTTACACTAAGTAGGCTAATTGTAGATTCGAAGTAGTTCTGTATGTGACTTCTATGCTATTGTTTATCCCTTTTTTCACACAGTCCTTTGCTACTATTCCATAATTTCATTTAGTTGTTTGCAAAGTATACTGCGATCAGGATTTAAACATGCATCCTACACTTATGAAATTAGCAGGAAGTCAGGTCTGTTATGTTCTGAAGAAGATTTCATAGAGTTGGTGAGCTTCTGCAAGAAGTGTCCATAGGGATTAGTATTGAAGATGTTACTAAATTATAGATGAAGAAATCAAGGTTGCTGTACAGATGTGGGAGAAAGAGAAATCAGAGCAATGCAGAGGAGTGCCTGTAAAGATGTGAACTGATATAGTACTTCTCTTCTTGAAAACATAAAGGAAAGCAGAAAATATTAAAGAGATACCGAAACTGAAGACCAGAATCAAAATAATACTACAAATTATCCATAAAGAACATGCATAGGTTGAAGTTTCTAAAATAAGAAATTAATATAAAATGACTTAGAAAGTTAACAAGTGAAAAGGATGATTAATTGCTAAATAGTGTGGGCTTTACAGCTGCTCATGTTCTAACATGATTTAAATGCTAGTCATGATTTTTTAAAATGCAAGGAGTTTTTTTGCTGAAAAAGCAGCATTCCCTTTCTCCCATTCTCCTCTCTCCATCTCTCCCTTCCCTTCTCTCTCACCTGTTCTGCAGTATTGCTTTGTTTCCAGGTGTCACAGTCAAGATATGACTCTTGGATGGACGATAATGCCCTGTATTGTGCCATTACAAATGTTATGTATATATAGCAACTGCTGAGCTCTTTCACTTTTTTTTTTACCTTTATTAATTCATTAATAGTAATCCAGCTCCTTTGCAGTCATCTGTATATGCTTCATATACATTTATATTTCATCCTAGTGGGTTAGGGGGTATCCGATGCCTTGCTGTTTCCATCATTTCTAAAAACTAGAATAGAAATCTGAGGACCTGATGTCATGTCATCTGAGAATATGCAGCTCTCAAGGTCTTAATTTCTCTTAAACTGTCTGTGTAACTATGTATTGCAAAGACAGAGAAAAAACGGGATAGTAGAGAAAAGGTTATGCAGTGTAGCAAGTTATCCCTTTGGTTCTGAATCCCACTCTGCACCAAAGCCTCTCATCCCCAGATGACTTATCTCGAGGGTTAAGAGCCTTTCTTTGCAATTCCATACCCTGGTTAAATTTTAAACAAAATGATCTGTAGAATGTATATACAAAAAGTTGAAATGTGCCTGACCATACTGAAATAATTGTATTTTAAATATTGCCTAAAAGACAGTTGCCCTATATCTCAAATTATGTTTTGTGCATTCCATTAGAATTATATAATAGCAATCCCATCAAGAGATGCCAAGTCAGTAAAATGAGGAAAGCTGTCAAACAAGTGCTAAATCTTGAAGAGACAGCCTAAAAGGGCTGTGCCCATATGACATTAAGCAAGCTTTTCTTTTTCTCAGGTGTCCGTGATGTGAACAGTCTGAATGCTAACACCTCTCTGGCTGACTTGGGTTTGGATTCCCTGATGGGAGTTGAAGTCCGCCAAACTCTGGAGCGGGACTATGATATTGTCATGTCAATGAGAGATGTACGGTTGCTTACCATTAACAAACTACGGGAATTTTCTTCTAAATCTGGGACTCAGGACAGTAAGTGTGTTTAAACCAACTAAACAGACTTGGGTATTTTATAGCCCCAGGCCACATCCAACCCTTTGGTTGACCCTGTGGATTGCTTTTATTTTGAAGGTGACTGCTATTTTTTTTTCCTTCAGTTTAATGCATGCCTAAGCACCTTCCCAGCCCTATTGGTTTGACCCTCCACAACAGTTTTAATTTCTCATGTGGCCTCCTGGGAAAATTAATTGCCCACCCCTGACCTATGATGACAAAGAAAAAAGATAGAAGCAGATAAACTGTGTTTTTTGCCCAACCAGTATGGAAAAAATGGTATAACAAGAAAATATTAAACTCGCAGCTAGGCTGTGGCCTCAGTCTGAATTTCAGGTGACTTTTATCTAAAAGGAAAACTATATGAGAACCCATTCTCAGAATTTCTGAATTAGAGTTGGCTTGAATACTAGTGTTTTAAAAGTCAAAGTTTAAAAAGAATATTTATGCCCATCTAATAAACCTTGTACTACACAGTATAAATGTGTCTATATCTTGCCTTTAGTATTATCCCAGGAAACCAAAGGCAGTCCGACTGACCAACTCAGAGTGGATTTGAATAGTCTCTTGGTTAATCCAGATGGACCAACAATCATACCACTCAATGAGGTGAAGAACACCGAGTCTCCACTCTTCCTTATTCATCCCATTGAGGGATCTATCACTGTCTTCAACACCCTTGCCTCAAAGCTCCACATACCAAGCTATGGGCTTCAGTGTACCAAAGGTAGCTGTTGTATTTAACACATTTATTGAATCTCCAAGCTATATGATAATTTACTGCTGCACTTAGATATAAATATTTAATTTTAAAAAAAATTATAAGCAGAGGGAGACAACTTAACATCTTCCATGTTTTATCAAAATTTCTATTAGGCTGGCTTGGATTTTTATTGCAGGATTATAAATATGCTCATTGTGTGCCTGACTCTTTTTCTTAACTTCGTTGTTTTCTATCATTAGCTGCCCCATTGGACAGTATACAGAATTTGGCATCCTATTACATTAACTGTATAAAAGAGATACAGCCAAAAGGCCCTTATCGAATTTCTGGATATTCCTTTGGTGCCTGTGTAGCCTTTGAAATGTGTTGTCAGCTCCAAGCTCAGCAAAGTCCTACCTACCTACCCAACAGCCTCTTCCTGCTCGATGGCTCTCATTCCTATGTAGCAGCACATACTCAGGTAAGAGATGCTAGGTCTTATCTACCAGGACCACTTGGCAGATCAGCAGTTAGCGTGCACCTATTTTGTTGCATATGTACATAGCAATCCATTTATGGGATGAATTCATGGGACCTGTTTAGTTTTATTTATCAGCCAAATTGGTTTAATACTTTTTTAATTCTTGTATATTTGTGGGTTTTTAGATAGGCTGTACACCGCCCTGAGTCCCCTGGGAGAAGGGCGGTATATAAATTTGATTAATAATAATAATAATAAATTAATAAATATTCCAACGTTGTCTTCTGTAATACAAATTGGTGATCATAATATTCAATTGTTACCTCATTGTTTGGCACAGGATTCTTCAGGAACTATTCCTATTCTGGGACAGTTCATGCTTATTACAAATTTACAAATAATCTCAAGGCTTTTATTCAAGGTGTAGTAACAATTTATATCGTGTGTTTGATTTCCAAATAATTGTAATTCTTGGATTTCATCACTGTTCCGTGTGTTAAATATTCTTGTCATGAAAATTACCTTTTGAATCATTCCCCATTTCCAGAGTTACAGAGCCAAGCTAACCCCAGGAAATGAAGCTGAAACAGAGACTGAAGCAATGTGTGCCTTTGTCCAGCAGTTCTCTGGCATGGAGTACAATAAGGTAATGATAGTTTATTTATTTATTTATTTATTTTTCATATTTCTATACCGCTCCCTCTCCCAAAAAGGGACTCGGGGCGGTGTACAGCCTAACAACACATAAAATAGATATAAGTTAAATAGATTTTTAATGTTCACTGTTATAGAACATATACTTGCATGTAGACATAAATGTATTTCCGTAAGTGTGTGTATGTGTATGCTATTTCCCTTTAATAAGTATACTGCATTGTGTAGTAACACTGACTGATTAATGTATTTATCTGTACTATTTGCAGTTGCTGGAGATTCTTTTGCCCCTACCAAATTTGGAAGCTCGTGCTAATGCTGCAGCAGACCTGATTACTCAAAATCACAAAGATATAAGCCATGAGGCACTCACTTTTGCTGCTATTTCCTTTTACAATAAACTAAAGGCAGCAGATAAGTATGTACCAGAATCCAAATATCACAGCAATGTGACACTGCTGAAAGCAAAGACCCACAATGAGTATGGAGAAGGTCTTGGAGGAGACTACAGGCTTTCAGAGGTTAGTCTGAAAAATTACATGACCCCAATTATGTGACTTTTTATCTAGTAGGCTTTCTCATCTTAAACAAACATCAGCTGCACTCTTGATACGTTACAGGTAGAAATAAGTCATATTGATTTAGCATGTATACATGTTGATCTATCATCCTGTTTCCTACTAAATGCCATGATTCTCCCAAAATAATGATGTATTAACTTTTAACTTATTTTAACCAAGTTAGATAGCCAGTTAGGTAGCCAAGGAAGTTTAGAATACAAAATCACTGTGAACTCTTATCTGAAGCTTAAGAGGTTTTCAAGAACAATCACTTTTCATTCATACTTCCCAAATGGATTGCTAATCACACCAAAGCTTATCTCTATTTTTCGGTCTATAAGATGCACTTCTCCCCCGCCCCCCCCAAAAAAGTGGGAGGAAATGTCTGGGCGTCTTATGGAGTGAATGTGGTGGAGGGAGAGGGGGGTTGGGGCAGCAGTGATGAACTGTCGCCGCCACCATTTGCCGCCGGCGGGGAATGTTGGAGCCTTCACTGCTGAGCAGTTGATTGGTGGTTGGATTGGCCTCCCAGAATACCACTGATCAGCTGTTGTAAGTGGCAGGGATCGTTGCCGCCATTCGCTGCCTATCGCTGCAGCCGAATGGTGGCAAAAGCAAATGGCGGCGATCCCCACCATCTAGAACAGCTGATCAGCAGTATTCTGGGAGGCTGATCCAACCACCAATCGGCTATTCCGCAGCAAAGGCTCCAGCAGACAAGGAGGAGGCAGTAATGGCAGTTTCTGGTTGGCCAGACCATTGATTGGCAGGGCTACAGGAAGCCAGGATCTAGCTGTCGCTCAGCTGACCAGTGGTAGGCGCAGTGGAGTGGAGCCCTGACCAGCCACGTGCTGGGGCTGCGATAACATGCTGAAGCTGACCAGGCTGTTTGCTGCAAGGATGCTAGCTAGATGAATACTGGATGGATGCTGGGAGGCAGAGGCAGATATTCCCCCTCCCCCTTGTTTTCCTCCTCTAAAGCTAATATGCGTCTTATGGTCCTATAGATAGAAAAATACAGGAAATAGTGCACAAAAAAAGAATTAGTTAAAAAAAGTAAAATAAAGATTCTCCCTTTTTTCATCATAAAAATTAGAATGAATAGTGAATCTCGGGATGAGATATACATGGTATCATTTTCTCTCTTGCCCTTTTTTGGCACTCTTCCATCATTGCCAGACTTTGAAGCAACTATAAATATATATGATGCCACTATTGATTTCTTGCAAAAATAGTCACGATCTACCCAGTAATAGCTATAGCTAAAGATAAATGGTTTCTAAGAATGGATATGTGAAAAGAACAGGAACAAAAGACCTTGCTTTTGTTGTGACTGATTGAAAGAGATCAAGGAAAGAAATATGGGAAGTAATCTACAGAAAGGAGCCACTATTACAAGCACGGGACACATTAGATTTCAAGCAAGCATTTATGGCTGAAATTTGTAATGTTTTCTTCTACATCTTTATACCCTTTGCAGGTCTGTGATGGGAAAGTGTTTGTCCATGTTGTGGAAGGAGACCATCGTGGTGTCCTAGAGGGAGAAGGCGTTGAATCTATCATTGGGATCATTCACAGCACATTAGCAGAATCTCGGGACAGTGTTCGAGAAGGCTAGACACTTCGGAAGGCTAGATAACAACCCCAAGAACTTTGTCATCTGCTCTACAGCCAAGCCTAGGGAGTCTTATTGATCAGCATCTCTCCCCAGTACAGTAACATTCTTGTTGCGCAGTTGCAAAGAACAATTCTGATGGCAACAATTTACATCATTTGGCAGAGAAACAAAATTAGGAGCAGACATTGTGTATGTGTGTGTTGTACTATGTATTGTATTGTATTGTTGTCTAGAAGTATTCCAAAGGATATAATGGAATTAACCAAGTCCAGTGACCAAGGATGGAAGCTACAACTGATTTTGGAGACACCTATGTCTGTGAAGGGTCAGTCTGTAGCAATAACAGTACATTAATTCCACTGAGGCTCTTTTGTACCTATTATTTTTAACTTGAAATAGTACTAGGTATTTATTGCATTGTTATTTTACTAGAAGTTCATTGTTTTAATTTGTGACTAAACAATAAGAATGAAATACTCCATTTAGGAGTATATTTTTCTCCTGCTTGATCATCTTTTTTTTAAAAAAATTAAACTAAAATTTGTTTTAAACTCCCGTCATTTAGAGGAAAGGAAAGTTCCCCACACAAGCAAAGCCTTTCTCTGCTTTGCTTAGTATGGGCTTCTTTTGCGAAATTGCCAAACTTTTATCCAGGTTCTGATGTAAGGATATGGTAAATTCTGAGCATATAGAGTGGCATGCTTTTTTGGCCAAGAATGAGATCAAATTATCAAAACTTTAAATACTTCCTTTTCACTTATTTGGGAATGCATAAATTAAGTACATACACTCTTCTAACCCCAACATCTCCCCAAAATGCTTTTGGTTTAGTTTGTTTATTCCCTATTTGCAACTTTTAAGAATTGTGATTTACAGTTTCTTGTTGACAAGAATCTGAATCCTTCTCTCCCCATTCTTCAAGCAGAACTTGGTAGTAATTTTCAATACCTGCAAAACTTCCTATGTAAAAAATAATTTAAAAATTACTGGAGTTGATTGCATTTCTTTTATTTTTGCCTCTTTTGTGTTGGAGATGATTGTAGAAGAGTCAGTGCATTTCTGCTGCAATAATGATACAGTGGAGATACTCTGAAAAACCAGCAATGAGAGGAACTGTAGTGCCTCTCCAAACTCTTTGAGTCCAGTTTCTCAGCTGGATTATTTTACTAGCATCGGGGCACACATATTTCATAATTGCTGAGAATGAGTTGGCTAGCCATCCTCTGTGGACATGCAGCTACATGCATGCTTTTAGTTCTTAATTAAGAACTCCTTTGAAATGAAAAAAAAATCTGTCCATTGTGTTTGTGCTTTCCCTCCTTTTTATGTTTACATTAGGAGAAACTCTATGCATATTTTTTTCTGCAGCTGTTCTTGAATTAAACACTTTAAATCTGCCATATGGTTCATTGTCTATTTTTACATTTCTTCCACCTTTTTTTTCTGCTGGGTTTTTTTTTTGGAAGAAAAATAGATCTTAATATATTCAGATTGGAGTGGTTGATTGACTGCATAAACATATTTTCCAAGTACCTTAATCTGTGTCTTCCATTTGTTTTAATATTTAAAGCTGATAAAAACAAAAATTATGCTACAATATTTTTTACAATTTGGAAGCTCTAGCTGCCTTCACTTTCAATAGCAGAATGGGGCTAACATTTCTATATAATATAATTAAAAAGACTGCAAAATATGAGAATAACTATAAATACAGGTTGTTCTTGGCTTACAACCATTCATTTAGTGACTTATGACTGGTTTTTCACACAACCATTGCAGCATCCCGATGATGACGTGATCAAAATCCAGGTGCTTGTCAACTGGCATGTATTTGACAGTTGCACTGTTCTGGAGTCATGTGATCACCAATTCATGTGATCACCAAGCCTTCCCAGCAGGCTTTTGACAAGTAAAGTCAATGGGAGAAGCCAGATTCACTTGAGAGCTGCAGTGATTCATTTAACAACTGCAGCAAAAAAGGTCCTAAAATGGAGCACAACTCAATTGTCTTGCTTAGCAATGGAAATCTGAAGCTCCATTGTGGTCGTTAAGTTGAAGACTACCTATATTTACAGAAAAAAAACCCTTCTGGAGGCAACCGTTATACCAACAGCATTAAAATATGCTTTAACTAAAGGGACATTATCAGAAATTATTCTGCCTCTTAACAAGTAAACAATAACAAAACTGAATACATTACCCATACAATTATTCCAAATTGCTTTTGCACTAAATTCCTAAAATGCAAGGTTCCACTGGCTGCTTGTAAAATGTTTTAACACAACGTTATAAAGAGTACATAAGCACATGTTAACATGATTTGTGCCATGTCTGAATTTGTCTTTAGTTCATTCAATGGATAATCTTGGGAGGAAAAGAGGGCCACCACATATTCACTCCACTTTTTAAGCATCTTCACTTGCTCCACAGCTACTGTCTAGCAAGAACCACTGACTCACTTTTGAATGCTTTTTGTTGATAAAAATAAAATACATATTTCTGAATTAGGACAATATAGCAGAAATAAATTTAATGAGTGACAATTCTTGCAACCAAATATTCTACCAAAGCTATTTTGAAATTATCTCTTTGTGTGTGTGTGTGTGTGTGCGCGCGCGTGCATGCATGCGTACGTATCTACCTACATACATACATACATACATGGTAAGTCTTTATTGATTAGCCCTTGGACCATATCAAAAGTTCCAGCAACAATTTGTTACTAAAATTTAATAAATGCAATTCAAAATGAAGTTTGATAAAATACTATTTAAAATGGAACTTGATAAAATACAATTTAAAATGGAATCTAGACAAAATAAGATTTAAGATGAAACAGTAATAAAATACAATCCAAAATAAAATTGTAATAATGTACAATAATTTAAAATATAGATAAAATATAGTAATGTTATATTTCGGAGTCGCCCTTGCAGTCTACCCCAATCAATCCCACATATGTAGATCTCAACCGAATCAGACATACATACATATTCATGAATGCCAAGAATGGAACCTAAAACAACTACTGGGACTTAGATGTCAGGAAATAGTAATCAAAGCTTTTGCACTGTTTATTGTAAGACAGCAAGGTCTTGTAACTAGTTAAATATATATTTTAATAGAATTTGCTCAAATAAATACCTAATGCCACTGTCATGCGTATGAGCAGAAATAATTAGAACAGACGTGAAATACTGAAACACGTAACTGGCTTTATTGAAGATACTGCAGTACCGGCACCCTTTAACCCAAACCAAAGTTAGTATGAGACAAAGCAGAACCCCGATTACCAGACAGACCATATATTTATACCCAAATATAATGATATAAACAATTACAGATCACATGTTGTTTTTCAGTTACAAAGATACATAGATTCTCATAGGAAAGTTACGGATATTTCTACTGACCTCTTCTTACTTGACATTTGGATTGGTACCAACATCCTTTTCCCAGATTTATCTCCAGATATCCAGTTATGCAATTATCAGAGGATTATATTTTTGATTAATATGACTATATAATGTCAAGTTGTTCCCTACACATTCTAGAACCTCTTCCAAGGACAATTTCGCAATACCACATGTTTATTGTACAAAAACATATTTCTCAACTTTTCTGTTCTTTTACAAAGGTCATTCTACGAACACAAAATGGCTGCAGTCTGGTTCTGTAGTTTCTCAAGTATAACATCCAAATTTACTTATAACAACTCCTCCCTTTCTTTTTATTACCAATTTATACTTGAGAATGATCATCAAACTCTCTCAACATAAGCCGAACTTCCTGTTGACTATATCTCTTGCATTTTTCCTCAGGTTTCTTAATCTTACAACAGCAGAAACACAACTTACATATCATTACAGTCTGTAAAAGAAGTATCACTAAACACTAACGTTGTTCTCTATATCTCTTCACATGTTCACCCCTAGTATGGGCAGTTACCATAACAGTCATTAAACGACCTATTGCACACTCATTGTATTAATTGGTATCAATGCATATACATATGCTCTACAAAACATTAACCAACCTCTAGGTAAATACAACACATGTGTCATTCCACCTATGTCCTCAACCTCCATTCAATAAAAAAAACTTCAGTAGGCAAATAAGTATAAATTGTTTTGTCATCTGCATGTTTATACTTAATACAATCATAAGCTGAAAAATTGTCAGCTTTCCTGATTAGTCCATTTGTTGACATCACAGGAAATCCAAACAAGGTATCACCTTTTACAAATATACAAAATATCATCAGGATAAACTCTACCATAAAAATTCTTTTGATACTGGAATTTTTATAAAACAGACATGATATCTGTAACTAGTTATTCCTTTCACACAAAAAAGACAAACTATTCAAAGCTACTCTCATTAATTTCAGAACAACATTTTCACTTTTCACATTAGGCTCTGTACCTTTCAGTATCTTAACACTTCTCTGTAGAATTCTTGGTACCTCAAAACATCTAACTGTACATCTACCTTTCCAGTTAAATGAACATTTTGCACTAACCAACTGTCACACAAAAACATCAACCTCATTAGAGTATTTCTTAATTCAATGAATGGCATAAATAGCATCTCTTCCAGAGCTCTAGGTCTCATATAGGAAGGAGAATAATTGCCATACAGGTCAAAACAACGATCATATAGTTGTTTCATCCTCTTAGACAAGTCCTCATGTCATATGTCATATGTGCGGTTACATGCTTGATATTTCTCAAATATGAACCATCATCTAAGGTGGATCTTATACAGTTTCCAACCTCAGCCATAGGTTCCATCAATGTCAGTGATATCTGCCCTTCGTATTCAGTACTATTGGGTTCAGTTTGGAAACATAACCATTGCCATGTTAATGAATAACCAGGCAATATCCCAGAAGCCTCCATACCTACCCCACATAAGGCAATAATCACTATCCACATCATATTCACAAATGGACTAGGCCCCCACCCACCTTAACATATGTAGTTTTACACTTCAAAACTTACAACCGGTCTCTGGGGACTTACATCCACTTCTTTATCTTCTTCCGCACACAGAGGATATATTACCTGTGTTCAACAGTCTATTATCTCATGTCTTAAAATACTAAACAATACAAAGAAAAATGTATTACATGCAACCAAATAATCAACAATACATCTCAAAGGTCCACAAACCTAAGCTAAACTAGACATGTAATTATCTATTCCCACTATCTAAAAGAAATAGAAAATAAAAAGTCCAGTCTTTCCGAAGCTTGCTTCCACTGGAAACAGGAACCGAATCCACAAATCCCTGTAGACACGAATGATGTGTCCAGCCTCACTCACATGTCCAAACAGCAGACTCAGTAGTCAACAGTACTTGAAACGGTCCTTCCCAGATAGGCCTCAGCTTTCCCAAAGCTCTCCACTGCTTAATCAGGACCCAGTCTCCACTCTTAAAATCATGCACTCGGAAATCAAACGGTGGTGTTTGCACCAAAAGTCCTCTAGACCTTAAAAGAGAAAAACACTGGGACAGTCCCTGTATATATTTTCTAAACAAAATAAAATATCTTCAAATACAACTCTAAACATACCCACACTTCCAGTATAAGGTATGCCAAACATCATTTCATACATTGAAATTATCAACATCTTTTTTTCTCAAACTAGTACACACTCACAATAGAGCTAGAGGTAAACATTTCATCCAGGGTAATTAAACTGCTAACATTAATTTCTTCAATGTATTGTTTTATAATTCTCATTCTTCACCCCACCTGAGGCAAAAACCCAACAGGTCTATTGCCAGTCTATTTCCAATTCTTTCCTATACCTCTTTTAGCACATGAAAAATAAAATGTGTACCTCTATCATTATAAATGCACTATCAATGCATATCTATATCTATATCTGTTCCAATATTAACTTCACAGTCATTTGTGCACTCACTCTCGCACACAGAACAGCTTCCACCTATCCTGTTAAATGATCAACTATAACTAATAAGTATTTCAATGTACCTACAGCTGGCATTTCAGTATAATCGACTTGTATCCTCTGAAATGGCCAGACAGCTAAATTTCTTCCTCCTAGTAATGTTTTTCTCATCATTTTCCTATTTATTCTTATACAATGTATACATTTTCTACATATTTGCATAGCTATTGTAAACATTCCTCTGCAAATATACTTCCGTTTCACAAAATCCACAAGTGCCTGTGTTCCCCAATGAGTACCCTCATGTACTTTCTCTATTATGTTTCTCATAATAGGTTTATTAACTATTTGTAAACTATTATTTGTTACCCATTTTCCATCAACACAGGTAACACCTTCCAATTGCATCTGCTTTTCTTCTTCATCAGTGAACTCTGGTTTTCCATCCCATTCCAAAACCATTAGCTTCACTTCTCTTCCTTTACGGGCAGCCTCTTTACCTGCCTGATCTGCTAATTTATTTCCTAAAATCTCCTTAGAATTTCCCTTCTTATGAGCTTCAACATGTATTATGGCTAAACGTTCCGGAACTGTAGCTGCTTTTAATACAGCTTTGATAAGATCTACCTGTTTTACTTCTTTTCCTTTACTTGTAATCAGTCCTCTTTCTACCCAAATTTTTCCAAAAGTTTGTAAAATACCGTAGGCATATCTAGAATCAGTATAGATATTACCCACTTCATTCTCTAAAAGTTTCAAGGCTTGTAATAAATCAAAAACTTCGCATACTTGTGCAGAGCATCCATACTTGTGCCCATTTCCAGTACTTCAGACGTATCTCCATTCACAATTGCATATCCATTCATTCGTTTACCATTTTCTACTCGAGAAGATCCATCTATAAACAAATTAATACCTCCCTCTATTGGGCTACCCTCCAAATCTTCTCTTATTTTCGTCTGTAAATCTATAGCCTCAATACAATCATGCTCTATATTATCCCATTCTTGTTTCTCTCCCGAAAGGAATTCAGTTGATTTCAATTCCTGTCCAGTGGGAGGAGCAAATCCTCCTGAGATAATAAAATAGCTTCATATTTCAATAACCTAGCATGTGTAAGCCATTTATGTGCTTTCTGCATTAAAATAGTTCTCATCTGATGTGGACTGCTTACCACTAAAGCACTTCCAAAAGTTAACTTCCTACTTTCTTCTACTAATATAGCTGTAGCCGCCACTGCCTATATACATAAAGGCCAACCACGTACTACTGGATCCATCAATTTGGATAAAAATGCTACAGGCTTTTTCTTTCCAGCCCAGACTTGAGCCAAAACTCTCTTAGCTATTCCATATTCAACTGCGACAAATGAAACAGTTTCTTTAAATCAGGCAAACTTAGTACCGGAGCTTGTATTAAATCATGCTTAAGCTTCTCAATATTATTTATCTCTTCATTATTCCATACAACCTCCCATGGTTCATTATTCTCTTACGTCCATGACTAATTAAATATCCTACATACTTAACCTCAGACTCAACATATTGCAACTTCTTCTTTGACACTCTCAAGCCCTGTTACCCTAAAAAAAATTTAACAAAGCATTCGTGCCTCTTTCTACCTCTCGTTTCTTCTCTCCTGAAACCAACAAATCATCCACATATTGCAATACTGTTATCCCCACAGGTGGGTTAAATACTTCAAGGACCTGCTCTAATGCCTGTCCATTCAAAAGCAAAAATATCCCTCGAGTTTTCGGCCAAAGGACACGTCCAAAAAGCATCCTTCAAATCTATTATACTAAAATAGTTATGCTCATGTGGAATCCTCCCCAATAATGTATAGGGATCTGGCGTAATAATGTCATTCTACTACCAACCCATTTATGAGCCTCAGATCTGCTAGACGAAAGGACCCATCAGGTTTCTTTACAGGTAAGATAGGTGTTTTGTTACAGTCTCTTATGTACAACTGGGTGTGTGTATAAATTAATGTAAAAATCATTATGTAGTCAGAATCAGTTGAGTCACAAATATTATTTGAGTAAGCTGTTTGTTTGAAATTCTCACAGGTAGTGCATGATATCACTTACAGGTGAATGGATTTACAATAATTTCACCACAATTTACCATGCCTCCTCTTCAGGCTTCTCTTTAAAGTATCAGCATCTTCCCATTATCCCATAGCACAATGACATGTCAAGAAGTTCCCACCTTATATCCCAAACCACGGCTGCTACTGCTTTTGCATATTAAAAGGCAACATACAGGTGAAACTCGAAAAATTAGAATATCGTGCAAAAGTTCATTTATTTCAGTAATGCAAATTAAAAGGTGAAACTAATATATGAGATAGACTCATTACATGCAAAGCAAGAGTTCAAGCTGTGATGGGTCATAATTGAGATGATTATTGCTTACAGCTCATGAAAACCCCAAATCCACAATCTCAGAAAATTAGAATATTATGAAAAGGTTCAATATTCTAGGCTCAAAGTGTCCCACTCTAATCAGCTAATTAAGCCATAAAACCTGCAAAGGGTTCCTGAGCCTTTAAATGGTCTCTCAGTCAGGTTCAGTAGGAATCACAATCATGGGAAAGACTGCTGACCTGACAGTTGTGCAGAAAACCATCATTGACACCCTCCATAAGGAGGGAAAGCCTCAAAAGGTAATTGCAAAATAAGTTGGATATTCTAAAAGTGCTGTATCAAAGCACATTAATAGAAAGTTATGTGGAAGGGAAAAGTGTGGAAGAAAAAGGTGCACAAGCAGCAGGGATGACCGCAGCCTGGAGAGGATTGTCAGGAAAAGGCCATTCAAAAGTATTGGGGACTTTCACAAGGAGTGGACTGAGACTGGAATCAGTGCATCAAGAGCCACCACACACAGACAGATCCTGGACATGGACTTCAAATGTCATATTCCTCTTGTCAAGCCGCTCCTGAACAACAAACAACGTCAGAAGCGTCTTACCTGGGCTAAAGAAAAACAGAACTGGTCTATTGCTCAGTGGTCCAAAGTCCTCTTTTCTGATGAGAGCAACTTTTGCTTCTCATTTGGAAACCAAAGACCCAGAGTCTGGAGGAAGAATGGAGAGGCACGCACTGCACAATGCTTGAAGTCCAGTGTGAAGTTTACTTCATGCTTCCTTCCGCAGACGAGCTTTATGGGGATGCTGACTTCATTTTCCAGCAGGACTTGGCACCTGCTCACACTGCCAAAAGCACCAAAACCTGGTTCAATGACCGTGGGATTATTGTGCTTGATTGGCCAGCAAACTTGCCTGACCTGAACCCCATTGAGAATCTATGGGGCATTGCCAAGAGAAAGATGAGAGACATGAGACCGAACAATGCAGAAGAACTGAAGGCTGCTACTGAAGCATCCTGGTCCTCCATAACACCTCAGCAGTGCCACAGGATGATAGCTTCCATGCCACGCCGTATTGAGGCAGTAATTGCTGCAAAAGGGGCCCAAACCAAGTACTGAGTACATATGCATGCTTATACTTTTCAGAGGTCCGATATTGTTCTATGTACAATCCTTGTTTTATTGATTGCATGTAATATTCTAATTTTCTGAGATTGTGGATTTGGGGTTTTCATGAGCTGTAAGCCATCATCATCACAATTATGACAAATCACGGCTTGAACTATCTTGCTTTGCATGTAATGAGTCTATCTCATATATTAGTTTCATCTTTTAATTTGCATTACTGAAATAAATGAACTTTTGCACGATATTCTAATTTTTCGAGTTTCACCTGTATATATGGTAGTCCTCAGATTACAGCCACTCGTTCAGTGATGGTTCAAAGTTATAATGGTGCTGAAAAAGGGGGACTTGCTATAAGTTGTGGCTATTGCAGCATCCCTGTGGTTATATGATCGCGGTTTGAGTGCTTGGCAACTGCCTCACAATTACAACAATTGCAGTGACTGCAACCAGGACTGCTGGGATTGCCACTGCTAAGTGATGCCGTCATAAAGCAGAATGTTACTTGTAACAATGCAACACTTAGCAACAGAAATTCCAGTCTCAATTGCAGCTATAATTGAAGACTACCTCTAATATTGGCTATCTTATCATACAAAATCTTACCAAAACTCAACATAAAGCAAAATTGGAGGCTGACTTGATAAAGAAGTCATGAGACCTAAAACATAATGTTTAAAAGACAGCAAATTACAAATTACTTTAGAAATTACATTTTACCTGTTGCTGTGATTTCAAGCTGCAAGCACAATGAACAGCAGAGTACAAGGCACGGGGTTCACCATTAGATCTGACTAACACTTAATGTCAGCATTTATTGGTAACAGGATTTCTTGTCAATAAGTCAGGGATTACAAATCGGTAGACCATGCATGTCCTGGGAGCCTCCTGAAATGGGCAGGCCTGAAATGTTTATATCAGTTTTGCCCCTAATTCTCCCCAAAGCCCCTAAACAAAATAATTAAGTAAGCATTTCAGGTCTGCTGTCTCCACTTTCAGTCATTAGCCATGTCCTCTGCCATGCTGCGTTACCATTATACTGAAGTCTGAGGTTGAAATACTTATCTGATTATGTAAAATATAAAAGTACATACTTTAAAATAAAAAGACACTTATCTTTCCATCTGGCACACTATCAGGAGATTCTTCCTATTCATATTGCACAAAAGACATGAGCATCTCACATGCCAACAAAATAGTCATCTAAGAACTGAGTGAGCAAAACTACAGGTAGTCCTCAACTTACAACAATTCATTTAGTGACCTTTCAAAGTTACAAGGGCACTGAAAAAAATGATTTATGACCATTTTTCACACTTTTACATACTTATGACCGCTACAGCATCCCCATGATCATATCAAAATTCTAATGCTTGACAGCCAACTCATCTTTGTGACAGTCGCAGTGTCCTGGGTGTCATGTGATCACCTTTTGTAGCCTTCTGACAAGCACAGTCAATGGGAAAACTAGATTCACATAACAACCGGGTTACTAATTTAACAACCGCAGTGATTCACGTAACTGTGGCAAGAAAGGTCATAAAATGGGGCAAAATTCATTTAATAAATGTCTCACTTAGCAACATACATTTTGGGCTCAATTGTGGTCACACATACCTGTATTATCCCTTTCTCATTTGATCTTGGCCATGCTACAAAATGTTCTAGGGAAGATATTTCTGCTCTGCCCCTAGGACTGTGATGGCGAATCTATAGCATGCATGCCAGAGGTAGCACGCAGAGCCATTTGTGCAGGTACGCGAACCCCAGCCAAACTTATCTGCACTGTGCATCCGCACGCCTCCCAGATGATTTTCGGCCCGTTTGAGGCTGTTTTCGCTCTCCTGGAGGCATGAGGGAAGCCTCTGCAGCCCCGGGAGGCCAAAAAACGATCCTTCTGGAAATACCGGAAGTGTCCATTTTCAACCTAAGGAGGGCCTCTGGAGCTCGTGAGATGCCATTTTCGCCCTCCTGGAGGCTCGAGGGAAGCCTCTGCAGCCTTAGGAGGCCACAAAACAGGCCTGTTTCGGCACTTCTGGTATTTCCGGAAAGCCCATTTTTTGGCCTCTTGAGGCTGCAGAGGCTTCCTTCGAGCTTGCAGGAGGGCGAAAATGGCCTCAAACTGGCCGAAAATCAAAGGGCGGGCATGCGCATGCATAATATAGGTAGGGGGACGCAGGGTGTTGCACACCATGCCCAGGGGAGCAGGATGCATTGCATTGTGGGTGCCGGCACGCGCACACTTTCGGCACACCACAACAAAAAAGTTTGCCATCACTGCCCTAGGACATTGCCTTCATCTCCATCCCAGCCTGAGATTCTTTGTCAGTTGTAGCAGAATAGAGGAACATTTTCTCTTGTCTCCATGCTGTTGAAAGGTGACCTCAAAAAGAGTATAAAGTCTGCCAGGCTTTGCCACCAATTAAGTGACGGCGTTGCAGTGACCTGAAATTGAGCCAGGAGAGATGCTGGCTGACTTTTTGGCAGACTGCTAAATGAATTCCCCCCCCCCCCCCCCAAAGATGCTTTTTCTGGAGGCAATTTGACTTGTTTTTCTTTTGAAGCTTGTCATCCAAGAAGCTTCTTCAGCACTGACAGGATTTTGGGGAATGGAAGGATTTATATTCCTTGCAGGTCATTTGCATCCCTTTAGAGGGTCCTTGAAGCACTTGGAGGTTTATCTGTGTCTTCAGGGTCACCTGAGTCCTGCTCCTGGTTCCTGTAGTCTGCAATTTTTTTCTCTGGAAATTCATTCCTGTTCCCACACCATTCAAAGGGTGTTCATCCCAAATTGTATAGCTAAAAGACTAAAGAGTCTTTCCCCGTAAGCAGAAACCCTAACCTAACCCTACATTTCTTTTCATCAATTCCCTCTTCCGGGGAAGCCTATTACAGAGCAACTCTTTGTTTATTTTGTCAAGCGATTATAAGATAACAAGTATAAGTATAAACATAGTTATGAATACATGAAATGGTTACATATAAGAAAAATAAAAAGAAACAATAGGACAGGGACGGTAGGTTCGCTTATGCTCTACAACTTTCAGGGGACTGGGAAGGAACGGGGGAATTATGGCTTCTCTCATTTACCCGTTGATGCCCTTGACTAATGCAATCGCCTATATTCACATACGCGCTAAAACACAAATTGAGTCGTGAGATAAGATACCCGAACCCTACTAAGAAGTATTCCTGCCTTTATCGCCCCGCGATAAAGGCAGGAAGTTCCTCTCGTGGTTTTTCCTTCCGGCAGAGGAGGGAGGTTTTGCCGGGCGACCGGGAAGAAGCAGCCCGGCCTCTTTCTTCCGCGCTGTCGTTTCCGAGGGGGGCCTATTCGAAGTTACGCCCTCCCACGCGAGCCGGACTGAAATGAGTGGTGCGTTTCAGGGTCGGTGCAATCGAGGCTCCCGCTTGGGCGGGCAGAGGGGAAAGGTAGTGGGGATGCTGAGGTGCCGGAGGAAGGGAAGCAGGCTGGGCTCCTGGCCTGGTTTTTATTATAGGAGGCTACCCTCTTTGAAGAGCAGGGCTGGGAGATGAGCTCGGGGCTTGGGCTGGTTTGGCCAAGCGGCAGGACCGTGAGCGGGGTCCCGCTTTGTAACGTAGCGCCTTTTCGCCGCCGCCGCCGCTGCTTTTCAAAAAGGTGAATCTAGATGGAAGCCGGCATGGGCTCCCCTTGCCGCATGGAGACAACAAGGCACCTACACAGAGCCCTCACTCTTTACTCTCTTAGATAATCATACGAAGTCTCCCTATATAAGATAGCTGGCTTTCCCCGCTAGATCTAGTATAGACTAGTGCTTGGCCATCATCAAAAGGTAATCCGGTCATATAGAGATTGGCTGCCTCGCCTTGTAAAAATGATATGCCAGTTTTGCCATTATCAGATAACAGGGCTTTCTCTATTTCCCTATATAGAAAGGGGTGGGAGGCAGAGAGAGAAACTAATTGCAAAATATGTGAATTTCACACACAAGAAACATAGTCAAATAACTCGTTTGTCGCTTATATTTAAGCTTTGATCTGGCAGATCTGGTTTCCTTGCAGACAAGAAGATAGAAGTGTTTCATAGGGCTGTTTTTCTAGTTAGCATTGTTTTAATTTGATTTTAATTCTCAGGGTAAAATTAATAAGCTCTGGTAGGGCACATTAGATTACCAAGTTAAGGAAAATAAAATGTGGTATGTTGTAGCATTATAAAACAGGATTTACAGAACCCTGCTTTATAATCCTGCATTATTCTGCAGGATCTTCACAATCATAAAATAGTAATCATAGAATATAAAAATTGTAGGAAATGTATCCTAAACTATAGAATCTTTGTTATTCAGCAATTTTGCTAACAAATGTTAAGTATATAATTTAAATATAGTTGCTATGTAGTGGATGATCACTTAAATATGAGTCAGCAGTGTGCTGCAGCTGCCAAAAAAGCCAACACAGTTCTGCACTGCGTTAATAGAGAGAGACAAACACTTTATAATGCCTTGTTAAGGCCACACTTGGCATCTAGTTTTGGTTTCCACATTGTAAAAAAGAACTCTAGAAAGAGTGCAGAGAAGAGCAACAAAGATGACTAGGGGACTGGAGGCTAAAACATAGAACAGTTGTTGGAATTGGGTATGTCTAGCTTAATGAAAAGAAGGACTAGGAGTAGTATGATAGCAGTATTCCAATATCTCAGGGGTTTCCATAAAGAAGGAGTCAAATTTATGCTCCAAAGCAACTGTAGGCAGGACAAGAAGCAATGGATGGAAACTAATCAAGGAGAGGAGCAACCCAAAACTAAGAAGAATTTTCCTGACAGAACAATTACTCAGTGGAACAACTTGCCTCCAGAAGTTGTGAATGCTCTTAACACTGGAAGTTTTTAAGAAGAAATTGGAC
Source organism: Bungarus multicinctus (assembly GCA_023653725.1). Taxonomy (NCBI): domain Eukaryota; kingdom Metazoa; phylum Chordata; class Lepidosauria; order Squamata; family Elapidae; genus Bungarus; species Bungarus multicinctus. The sequence continues at coordinate 121,508,104 of CM042834.1, forward strand.
TATCATTTGTCTGAAATGGTATAGAGTTTCCTGTCTGAGCATGGGGTTGGACTAGAAGACCTCCAAGATCCCTTCCAACTCTGTTATTCTATTCTAATTCTATTCCTATTCCCATTCCATTTTAATTTTATACAATCTTATGGAAGGACAGATACTGAAGCTCAAATACTTTGGCCACCAAATGAGGACTCATTGGAAAATATTCTGATGTTGGGCTAGATTGAAGGCAAAAGGAGAAGGGGACGTCAGAACATGAGATAGTATTATTGAGGCAGTTGGTATGAGTTGGGCAGAATCAGGGAGACAGTGGAGGATGGGGATCTGGCATGCTGTGGTCCATAAGATTGCAAAGAGTCAGACATTACTTAGTGGCTGAGCAGCAACAACTTAATATACTATTATGTATACAACAGAAGTCTGGATCTTTTTTCTTTTGAATACTCAGTGTTGAGCATTTGACTATGTAGGTGTTAAGAACAACACAAATAATAGATTGAAATAATAAAGGGGTACCATGTGAAAAAACTAATATCAGTTGCTGAATATAGTTAATGTATATTAAAATTATCTTCTAAGATGAATAAGAGGATATTAACATTTACTGTTTGTATTTCTTTTTAGTGAAAGGATGATGCCCAAACCCAAGGGCTTTGAATTTTGGAAAAACACACTCAGAGAGGCCCGTTTTGTTGTTGCTCCCATGGTGGATCAAAGCGAATTGGCTTGGAGACTGTTAAGCCGCCGTCATGGGGCCCACCTATGTTATACTCCTATGCTGCATGCTCAGGTTTTTGTCAGAGATGCCAATTATCGTAAGGAAAACTTGTATTGTGAAGTGTGCCCTGAAGACAGACCTTTGATTGTACAGGTAATACTGACCAGATGGTTTCAATGGGTTTTCATATCTTCATTGTGCAGTACATTTTTCTGTATTGTGTGACAATATTTAAAAAAAAATAATTTTAAAATAATTAATGCACCCACTCAAGGACTAATTTCTATAATCCACAGACATTTACTATAGTGCTAAAAATTGTAATCTCAGCATCTGTGATATAAGAATTAAGATGTTGGACTAAGACAAAGAAGACTTGGGTTCAAGCCCATCCTCAGTCACTCATACTCATTAGATGACTTTTGACCAGTCACTGTCTCCCAGTCAACTTATCCCACATGATGGTAGTTGTGGGAAAAAGATAATGCTGTTACGATGAATCAAGAAGTTTTTAACTGGAAAGTTATAATCAGAACTTGTCAGGTAGTCACAACAATATTACTTAGATTGGGAAGGACAAGTATATAAAATATTTTGTCATACTTAGTAACACAATACAGAAGGTGTTAATTAGGTGTTAATAGTGACCTTTTATAAATGTGCTAAATGCTACTGTTATTTTGATGTTAAAATAAATGCTAGCTTACTATTTGGCTTATATATCTCTTTTACAGTTCTGTGCCAATGATCCAGAAGTGTTTGTTGAAGCTGCCTTGTTAGCACAAGACTACTGTGATGCAGTTGACTTGAATCTGGGGTGTCCTCAGATGATTGCAAAAAGAGGTATGCATAAGCTGGAATCTGAAGTAATTTAAACCACAAAACTGCATACATTGGTACAGGACCAGCCTCCCTTGAAAGGAATGAGTTAGTAAAGTGCCTTCAAGTCCAGCCTAACTCCCTCTAACTACATAAAAAATTCTTGTCATTGTGAACTCTCTAGGAAAAGCCATCTTGTAAATTATCTTCTACATCATCTATGCTTGCTATGCACAGTCATTTTTTCTAGTCTAATTTATCACTTTTCCCCCTAGAATCAATCTTTTTATTTCTCCAATATATTGTCCATCTTTATTCTTGAGCCTGAAGAGAACAAAGTGTAGCTGTAGCTATTTTATGTATCTAACATTAGGGCATAATTCTTTGGATTTTCTTTTAGGTCACTATGGAGCATTCCTGCAAGAGGAGTGGGACCTTCTCCAAAGAATGAGTAAGTCCTGAAAGTTCTTGAACATTAGATAGAACGGGAGAAGAGTAGAACCAAAGTGCATTATATTTGTCCTTGGGACTCCTTTGCAAAAGATTTACACTGCACCCATCCTGTTTGAATGACACAGCAAGCTATAAACATGGATTTTGGTAACTTGTCCCTCTTTCTTGACAATATAACAAAAAATAATTCTGTAGGGTTTGCTGGATGCAAGGTAATTCCACCAACAGTTAACTGGTCTGTATCCTCATACTTCTGCTGTACATAAATTTGTGTCTTGCTAGTTATAAGTAGAAGACTACTGTAGCTAATATGATAAAATAAAATAGAACTGGCAGATGATTCCTAATTGCCCAATGCAGAGGACTGTTCAACCCAACACTGAGTTGAAATGGTGCAGTAACCAATATGATAGGTCTCTGGCTCGTATTTTTAAAGTATATCATTGCTTTGGGGTCACTGACACTATAGACAGTAGAGGGTGGATTATTCATCCACTATAGACAGTTCTTTCATCCACAGAACCTTTTTGCAAATGTAGAATTGATGCACAAAGGGACATTAGGGCCTAGTAGTTATTTATTCCTGTAATAAATATATACATGCAGCAATTTATGCTGTGCAGTTAACGAATGTAGAGTACCAGAAAATGGGATTGCAGTTATTTGTTCTGCTAGTAATATAATTTCTGGATTCAACCAGTTTCTTTCTCTTGTTTTCCAGTTGCATTGGCTAATGAAAAGCTCTCTGTCCCTGTTACATGCAAAATCCGTGTTTTCCCAGAAATTAGTAAAACTGTGAAATATGCTCAATTGCTAGAGAAAGCTGGTTGTCAGGTAAGGAATTCATTACAGTCTGTTTTGATGTATTAATTATATGCATATATACATATCTATCATGCTATTCTCCTTCAGCTTAACTGTTATACAAAGTTCAGAAAAGTAGGAAGGAAAATGTAAACTCAGATATAAATCAAACATGAGAAAATGTTAATTTACACTGATACTATTCACTCTACCTCTCCACATTTTATCCTTGAAAACCCATTCTTTCACTATATCTGCGCATAGTTTCATACATTGTCTTTAGTTGATTCAACTTCTGTCTTTTTGAGAATGACATAAAATTTATGCAATTGTTACTTTTCAGTTTTCTTCTAAGTTTGTTCACTTGTATGTATTGGCTTGACTATTTAATATTCATTCTCTATATATATGATCAAACCACATCAGCATAGTTTTTCATACTGGTTACTCACTTTGGTGTTCAGAGCACATTTGTTAACCACTCCTTAATTCTTGACACATCTGTTCTTATTTTACCTCCCTTGCTTTTTAAGTAATCCTTTTCCCCCTGCATTTAACTTTTTGCTATGTTTTTCTTGACATAGCCAATTCTCATTTCTGTGCAGTGAAGTGGGGAAAAGTATGCTATTACCCATAGTGAATTTTGCTTGTTCCAACAAACATTCATTCCTACACCAGAAACATTAAGTCCCATGGTCTGTCTGTCAGCATTTACTTATTTTAATATTTCATCTCCATTTTCTAAGCCTTTGTAAACATTCTACCAAGGTATGCAAATTCTATTACTTGTTCTTTTTTTGATATTGTTTAGAAATTCCCAGTCTGTTGGTTAAATTGGTCTGTGATTATTCCTCGTTACTTTACAAAGTCAGTTAACGTTTACTGCTAACATAACAATTTTTTGGGTTCAGAGCCAACAATATATTTATATTGTAGCTTTACATGGCAGTGCATGGGTTTTCAAACCGCCCATAGTCATTTAGGTGTGATGTTACAAGCCTTAGTCATACTTTTGCCATATTCAGTATTCTGCCTAGTTAATACCATACTAATAAGATTTATACTGATGAATTTCGGCATGTATGACAAATGCAATTAAAGCTCAGATTTAGTTCAGGATCTCTAATATGGCCCATATACTGCTGCTCTCATCCCACTAACTAGGAGGTATTGGCAATATAATAGCATACAAGATATTTAATGTGGTTTGATGTCAGTAACAAGTTACTAATCATCTTAGATAAAATAGATATGGATGTTCCACATTCCAATAAGCTTATTTAGTATGTGAGGAAAAATATACAGATAGTCCTCGCTTAACCACTGCCCTGTTTAGCCATCATTCAAAGTGATGATGGAACTGGAAAAGTCGGTTTATGACTGTTCCTTATACTTCTGACTATTACAGCATCCCAACAGACAAGTGATAGAGTTTCAAGCACTTTGCAGCTGCGTTTCCAGTTGTTGCAGCATCTCATGGTCATATTTTCTATGGTATCTGTGCACTTCACAGCCGACTTCCGTCAATGGACAAGCTGGCAGTGAAATTGCAAGTTGCAGTCACATGACATCTTGTTTCATGATCATAGGTGATCTGCTTAATGACCACAGTGGAAGTGATGTCATAAGTCCATTATGATCACATGATGTATTGCTTAACTGTCACATTTTTTAGTGATGGAGTTGCCGGTCCCATTTGTGGTTGTTAAGCAAGGACTACCTGTGCAATAGTCTTCGACATACAACCGTTTGCTTAGTAACCATTCAAAGTTACAGTGGCACTGAAAAAAGTGATTTATGAGTCATGACCGGTTTTCACACTTATGACTATTGCAGTGTCCTCATGGTCACATGATCAAAATTTGGGCCTTTGACAATTGATGTATATTTATGACATTCAAGTGTTCTGAGGTCATATGATCACCATTTGTAACCTACCCAGCTGGCTTCCAACAAGCAAGGTCAATGGGGGAAGCCAGATTCACGTAATGATTGCATGATTCACTTAACAACTGCAGTGATTGGTTTAACTAGCTGTGACAAAAAAAGTTATAAAATTGGGCAAAACTCACTTAGCAACTACCTTACTTAAGAACAGAAATTTCAGGGTCAGTTGTGGTTATAAATTGAGGACTATCTGTAATGTTATCTGAAGAAATTAGATGTGGAATTTGGAATTCCTGACCTTGTTTTAAAAAACCCAGCTAGCATTACAGAGAAATGAAATATTTTCTAAGATTGTTTGTCTCATTCACACTGATCTCATTCATACTGAAGGACAAATACAATTTTGTTGTAGCTTCTAACTGTACATGGGCGCACTAAAGAACAGAAGGGACCTCTTGTTGGTGTGGCTTCCTGGGAGCACATACAGGCTGTGAGGTAAATACCCATAGCTAACCTGGGGAAGGGAGTGTACTTCTGAATGTATGTAGATTGATTCACTGTATTTGTATCTCATCTTTTAGATAATTACTGCCTCCCAATGGGCATTAAAGCAAAGAAATGGACCCTGTCTTTAAATTTATTTTCTGCAGAAGGCGAGACTCATTAGAGAAGAGTAATAAAGGGACTATAAGAAAGGCAGGAGGTTAGTTTCTCACAGTCAGAATGAAATAAAATTGTGAGCCACATGGCATTTAAGTCGATTTTCTGTTATTCTTTTTTTACTATCTGTTCTCTAACTGTGACATCTTGATCAATTGGAAAGGCCAGAGGTTCTGCCCTTTAGTTCTCTGAGCACAGTAATTATCAGTAGGACTTGAATATTTTATCTTGGAAGGAATGTTGTAACTTGGAAGAGAGAGACAAGGTCCCTTTTGGTCCTCAAGTTCAGTGTTAGTCAAGAAGTTTTTTTCTGGGCATTGAAAGCCTTCAATTTAAAGATAATCTGGTGAGTCTAAGAGTTTGCTGCTCTTAAAAAGTTTCTATTATTTATGCATTATCTTTCCTTTTCCATTTGCTGTCATAGAAAGGCTGTAAAAATACCTGTTTTTGCAAATGGGAATATTCAATATCTCAAAGATGTGGAGCGGTGTATTCAGAAGACAGGAGTTCAGGGCGTGATGAGCGCAGGTAGGAAAGAAAAAGAAACTCTTCAATCTCACTGTTGAGGTTAAATGATACCAAGTATTCTTGCTCATAGTGTGGCTATCTGCTGTTTCTGTGACTTTCATTATCCTTTAAATCAGCGATTTAAATCTTCCGAGCAGAGACCAGCAGTGCCGAATACGATAGACATAATCTTCTGTCAAGACTCCTGGTGATTTTGGGGACATAGTGGTGTAATATTCTTGCAACAATATTGAAGTGGGTTTCTTCCACTATTGCTATTCTAGTTGTTGTTTCTTCCAATCTACCATAAAGACTTGGTGACACATCCAAATATTAATATTGAACGTTGGAAAAATAGGATAGTTACTGCAGAGGATAACTCACACAAAAGGTACTAACAACTGAAGAGGATTCAGAATGATTAATTTTTAAAGCTAGCAATTAATAGCAATAGCACTTAGACTCATATACCGCTTTATGTGCTTTACAGCCCTCTCTAAGGTGTTTACAAAGTCAGCCTATTGCCCCCCAACAGTCTGGGTCCCCATTTTACCAACCTTGGAAGGATGGAAGGCTGAGTCAACCTTCAGCCGGTGAGGATTGAACCCTTGGCAGTCAGCAGAGACATTGGTCTCTTACATCCAGATGAGCCAGGAACAAGAGCTCCAAGGGTGCATAGGCATTACATGGAATCTTGATGAAAGAATGCATATGCCTTACTAGGAAAAACAAATGCTTTTCTACTGATAAGATGACTCTAAAGGAGACATGGGTATCATTCATGGCATGAAGACTTAACCGGTACATCCTTTGGAATGCATAGTGCTTTAATTTAAAAAGCGGAGAAGGTAATTAATGCTGTACAACAAAGGGTTTTTTTTAGCGGTTTGCAGGGCAAGGAACCTATTAGTTTTTTTAAACTTCCTGAACCCCCTGATTTGGTAGTAAAGCTCCAGTGCTAGAAAATTGGCTGGGTTCAAGTGGTCTTCTTTTCCCCCTCAACCCCTTAGACTTTCAAGGGACTGTATCAAGTTGTTGGGGAGTCCTGGGTTCCACGGACCACAGTTTGAAGACATCTGCCCTTACAAGATTTGAATGTCTGGCTATTATAACATGCTTATTGAATAGTTTATTTAAATATGAATTTGAGTTTGCATATAAAATCTATTGTTTTAGATGGAGAAACAAAAGATATGAAATATGGTTGTATATACATATTAATACCTCTTAGCTTGCACTTGGATTCTGGAAGAGAAGTGCTTTTCCTGAAACATTGGTGATTGTCCAGGAGTGTGAAAATGGTTCATCTCAAAATAGTTTGATCACAAAAAATTTGCAAAGCGTCCTGCTTTCAAGCAGCCAAGAGGCATTGAAATTTATGTATTTATTTATTAAATTTATGTGCCGCTCATCTCGCTATCAAGCACATATGGGCGGCTAATGAACTTGAAATGCTTCCACAATGTGTGAAACAGCCCATTTTGCAAAACTCATGCTTGAAAGCAGTTTAATATGAAACATTTTGTACACCCCTCCCTATTAATACTAATGAAAGTGATTGAAATATTAATTTTGAAAAGTCGGAATAGTTGAGGAATAGAGGCTAATCAACTAACTTTGCTAACTGTGAAGTTCCATGAGAATATCAGATAAATAAGGCTTCATTAATTTCACAGAGGAGGTAAAACAATAGATTAAATCAATCTCTATTGTTCTGAAATAGCAAGAAACAGATTTTAATTTTGTGTTGAGAAATATGAATGAGTGAGCAATATACTGTTAATCCTTATCAATAATAATTGGGACTGGCAACTCCATTACTAAGCAATGCAGTTTTAACATGAAACATCACATAACAATCCCCAACTTACCTCATCAGCTGCAGTTGTGAAGTGAATCATGCATGTAATGATTCACTATTATCATACTTGTTATCAAAGATGATAATACTACAACTGCTGGCTTTCGCATTGACTTGCTGGTTGGAAGCTGATTGTGGAGTTCATTGCAATCACATGATTATGTGACACTGCAACTATCGTAACTGCTTGTTAGTTGTCAAGTTCCCAAACCATGATTACATGACTGTGAGGAACACTGGTCAGCTACAACAGCTACAAATTCAAGGACCGGTTGACATTTTCCTTTTTCAGCTCTGTCATAACATGAGCAGTAACTGAATGAACAGTCGGTAAGCACGGAGTACCTGTAATTTAGTCACAAATTCGGGTTTTCAAAGTGTGATTGCAGAGGCACTGAGAATATGGAATATTTGGATGACAGGTTTGGAAGCAAGAGAAGGAAGTGCTTAACTTGCTCTTACTCTCTAACTCCCCTCAGCACCAGCTAATTCCCACTGGGAATCCTTCAGTTAAGGCCAAACTGTTTACCTTTTTTTTTTTTTTTTTAGAGGGCAATCTTCATAACCCCGCTTTATTTGAAGGAAGAAATCCTGTCGTCTGGGAGATGGCTGAGGAATACCTAGAAATAGTACAGCAATATCCTTGCCCGTTATCCTATGTCAGAGCTCATCTCTTCAAGCTTTGGCATCACACGTGAGTGATTCTGCTCTTTGTAGTATTTTATGTGATATCTCTCAGCAGATTTCCACCCTCATTAGTATAAGGAACGGAATCTCATGGCAGTGGAGAACTGAAGCTGTACATCTCATCTGCTAAGATTAGACTGAAATCTCCTCTTTATGACTTGTGTTGGTTTCTCTCAGGTTGCAGGTTCACCAGCAGTTACGTGATGAATTGGCAAAAGTGAAAACACTGGAAGGACTCGTGGCTGTCAACAGGGAGCTGAAGTTGCATTGCCAGGTACCAGCTGATGCTTTGAGTGTTACAATAGCCCTGAACTTTTCATAAGGAAAAGTTTGGTACAAAGGGTTCTGGCCAATTGCCCTAATTAAATCATGACTCTTAATTAAATCATGAGCTTGAGCCAGAAGATCTGATAGTCTAGCTACACTCTTTGTAGATAAAGGTGGAATGTACTTCTGGTTTTAAACTGCCATAATGCTCCTTCAGATTTCCACTCCCCAGTTTATGGCAACTTGAAAACAGGCATAGGAATGTTTTATGAGTTGACATATAGGACCTCTCATTTGTCAGACAAGATAAGCTGATGTCTCTTAACAACAGCTTATTACTGAAAGTGTATAATAATTGCAGCAGATTTTTAACGAGTTGCTTTCTTTATTTATTTCTTCCTATTGCTCCTGGGCTACAGCTGAGCCCACTGGGTTTCTTAAAAAATAGAGTTAGCAAGTAGGCGGGTTATACAGGTTGTCTGCTTGGAGATTTACTAAAAATAGAAAAGGGAAGCAATAAAGGAAGGAGGGCTCTGCCATTGCTACTGTTGATAGCTAAGGAGCCTGCAGAAAGTATGGGGAGGGCAGGGTTAGCAGTAGGGAGTTGGAATAGATTTGTTTTGGTGTCTTTGTGTGAGTAGGGGTAAAGGAATGTGTAAGAAAGAATAAGCTGGAAGTTGATTCCAGCACTTGTAAGGTTAATGATGAGTAGGAAAAAGAGGTAGGGTGAATGAATAACGGGGACAACTTCTGCTAAATGGCTGGCTTACTTTCTGTGACAAGGGTTGCTATTCCAGTGTGCTGCCAGTTCTCAATATTCCCTATCCAAGAAGGTGAACAATGCTTGATCTAAATTACTAAACTAACCTTCAGGATTACCTGCTTAATGTTACTTTTATTTAGGCATTTGAAGTTCTTCATCCTCCTAAAAAGGGATGTTAAACTCATGTCATCACAGTAGTGTCAGATGATGTATCGGGACCTTTTTCCTTTGCTAAACAGGGTGTGGGCATGGCCAACGCGTGACACATCCGGGCCGTGGGGTGGGAGTTTGACAGCCCTGCTCCAAGGAAATACAATCCTGGGAACAGCCGTGACTACATCAAAGAGTTGCCCACAAATTATTGGATTCAAATCCAAAGCAATGCACAAGCATACTATTTCCAGACTCCATTTTCTAGTTTCATTGAATAGCTTAATACCAGATTCCCCACTACTGGGCCTTGAGCCATTCGGAGTCAGACAGCAGAATGGACAGGCGAACATGTGCATGCAAATGCACTTGCATAAGCAGAGGGTGAGCATGTGTACACCAGCACCAATTGTGCAAGTGGCAGACACACATGCCCCAGTGCTCACCTAGATGGACCTGCACGTGCGCGCTTGCCTGCCACTCCCCCTGCCAGTCCACAAGGCCAGAAAAGTTGGGGAACTCCGGGTTAATACGTTCTTATGTATTGGTTTATGCATTGTTTTTATTTTCATTTTTGCTCTATCTGGCTAGGGCATTTCTTCCCTATAAAAATTGAATTTCTCATTGCTTCTGCTCTCTATATAGGAAGAAATAGCGCATTTGAAGGAAGAAGAGAAGCCAAAGGGAGGATTACCTTTCTTTCACTGGATTTGTCAGCCATACTTAAGACCAGGGTGAGTGCTTATATTGCATTGTTAATTTGACAGATTAATTTCTGCAATATATACACTTTACCAAAGTCATCCTCAAGGTGAAGGAACATAGCACTGGAATGATAATTTAAGAAGCTTGTCCATCGCACTCTTGACTTTCTTCCACTCTGCCATGTAACAACAGCTGTAATGATAATTACAACAGGTAATATTTTTCCTCTGAGTAGCTATGCCTGTGTGTATTGAGGTGTGCATGTATGTTACTCCTTCAGGTCCGAGCATTTTCCTCTAGGGTTGACCCATTCAAGAGAGAAGGGTATTTCTATTCACACTTAGTGGAATTGCTTTATGGGGCCTAGCTACTTGGAAATAACACAAATGGATGTCCTCAACTTTCTTTGTTAATTAGAACAGTAAAGAGGAGCAACAACATTTTTGAAGGAGTTGATGTTGAAGGAATTTTTTAAAAACTTATTTGGTATACTCTTTAATCTTTATAACTGATATTCGTCACTGTTTATCCAGTCAGTCTTCTCTCACATGACCTCTCATCTTTTCTGCAATGGAACAAAGATGGCAGGAGACATGTATCTCTGCTTTGCTATTTTTAAGGAGTTTCTATAGGGTCCTAAATTGGTGGTATTAGCAAAGAGAGTAATTATTGCCTTGCATTTTAGATATTTTCATATTCAACTTTCACAGGCCTAAGGAAATGTGCAATAAAATTGCCCCATCTGGCATAGAAGGAACTACTCGGGGGAAACGAGCTCTGGAGGAAGAAGAAGATGGGAACTCCGATTCTCTCTCAAAAAACAAACAAAAGAAGAAGTTAAGGAATCCCAACAAAAGCTTTGATCCTTCATTAAAACGTAAGTTATAAAGCTCTATAGAATATAGTCAATGGGTATAACTGTACTAAAAATAGGAGCATTAGAGATTTATGTTTCTAAAATATCTCTTTTCAAGCATAGGGAACAGCATCTCTCAAAATTTCTGCAATTACAGGTCATCAAGTAAACATTTGGAAAATGTGGGGACTGTGCAATTAAACAAATAGTCCCTCTTTGTATTTAAGTGCATGTCAAGGGTAGATGGAGGGACAGGGATTTCTTAGCATTAGGTGGGACAATAAAGAAGTAGATGCCATCACTGTGCTGGGAGAGAGAAGATCAAAAGTTGCCAGACTTTTGTATTTGCTGCATTTGAAGAGCAATTAAAGAACAGCGGTAAGGGAATACCCTCCTATTTGGAGAATGGCAGGAGCCCAGTTCTCGCAGTGCTTCAGAAGATCATATTCTTCACATGGGATGTGTCATTCCTTCAAGCTGCACATCTCTTTCTCATTATACTTCAGAAACCTTCTTGTCTTACCCTGGTCTCATGGGAATGGATAAGTCTGCCATTCTTTGAATAGTGCATCCATTCTCACAACACCTGGGAAGCGAGATAGCCAAAAGGAAGGGAACATCAGGAAGAGTTGCAATTGCGGTGTCCTTGTGGTTGAAAGTGTGGGCATGCTGCCAAGCATCCAAATTTTGATCATGTGACTGCAAGGGGTACTGTAACAACTGCAAGAATGGGTCATAAGTCTATTTTTTCAGTGCTATTCAGCTCCTTTGAATAGACAGAAAAATAGGGCTACTTGTAGACAGTACTATTTAGAAAAGTTTGGAAACCAAAATTTGAATTTAATCCTTTTTAAAAAAAATTAGGCATAATTCCAGGACCTAACAACAGAAATACCACAATGTACTAAGATCCATATTAACCATCCCAAGGATAAATTTAGTGCAACTTTGGAAAAGAGATATTTCCAATGGTGTCAGACTGGGAATTTAAACCTGGAGAATATGCAACAATGGGAGAATTAATAGCATATATTCATAATAGAAGTTTGACTAAATTCAAGCAAGAACAACTTCAGTGTGTAATTATACAGTATGGCAATTTAAACATTTAGAGTATGTTTTTTAAGGGGGAAAAGAACTAATTAAAAGATCTGAAGTTAGAAATAGGTAACCAATTTAAATCTTTATAAATATCATACCAGAGTGTAACAAAAGGGAAGTTAGAAACTAAATATTTCATTACCAGTGAATATCAATAAGTTAATTAATCTATGAATAAATTTTCTTTTTTCCTTTGTTTTCCTATATGATTTATCTTTAAGTAATAAAAATAGACAAGCATAAAATCAGCTTTCAGAGATGTAAAAAGATCCCCAAAATGTTGCTTTTTGTTTAAAATAATTCAGTGCATTCTGCTTTTTATGGTTAACCCTTTATCAGAAATATACTGAGCACCAATTATTCAATTTTTACAATTTCTCTGTCCACTTATCAATATTTTTTCTTTTTTTATGCTTGTCTGTTTTTAATGGTTAAATAAAAATACATGCTACCATGTTAGGGGAGTAATTGCATCACAAATTTTGATATCCCTGAAATTTTGGGACAGAACAAAAGCACTAAGCATTTTCCATTAGTGGTCCTCTGTTGATTGTGGAATGTTTTTAAGTGTTGTTCAAAGTATCTTTATAAGAACAGTTTTAACTGACAAATTTAATCCTTGGTTGTCTTATTCTCTGTATTTTTTTCTCTTCAATAAATCTGTTAGGTCTTTTAGCTAATACTAAATACTAAACATTTAATTTCAAAAGCTATTTGAGGCAACATCTTAATTAGGTCAACTGAATATTACAAAAGAGTTGCAAGCAGAAATACTATCCTGCTCTTTTGTAACCCTGTTAGCCTTTTAAAAGATGTTGCCTTCAACAGGTATTGTATTTTTTTTTCATTGTCAGCAACTTTTCCTAATTTTTTATTTAAATTAGGGTACTTTAAAAATCTCTTTTACTATTTTTTCCCCAGAATTGGTTTTAAATTCAAGAGACAGAAATTGTATGTCACTTTCTAGGGGAAATGTTTGAAATAACCTGAAAACTAATTCATTTTTCCTTGTTTCAGCTAAATATGCAAAGTGTGATCAGTGTGGAAATCCAAAGGTGAATCTTTAAAAATTTCATTAATGGGCTAATCGTTACAACCAGAGTTGAATGATAAATGCTTAAAATCTTTGTGTTGAGCCAAGGGATCTGCTACAACATAGTTTCAATAATATTCCTCCCAGTAAAATTGCAGTCTAAAAATTTAAATGATTGAAACTATTTCATCCTGTAGTCTTTAAAATAAAATCATAAGCATTATGTTAATAAGAAATTAATTATCATGTCTTTGTAAATGATGTAAGATGCTTGATTAGAAAGGTAGACCAAAAAGGCACTGTCTTCAAGTCAGACTTGATTCCTGCTGGTTTCATGAACACAATCGTACAGTTTTCTTAGAAGCCCTACAGCATATCCCAGTCTAACCTTACAGCCCTGTTATTTTCTAGAAGATTCCCATGCAAGTATGAACTGGGTCTAACCTTGCTTGGCAAAATCAGTTTAGTACAATGAAATGTCACTTAGAACAAGCAGATTTTGCTAAGTTATCTGGAAATGTACTGCCACCTACTGGAAACACTTTATACCACTTCTCTTAAATTTAAAAACCTTCACTACCAAAGTACAGTCAGTCCTCATTTAATATTTGTTGGAAGTTGCAACAGTGTAAAAAAATTGCTTTTGCAACCAATCTTTGCATTTATAACTGATAGTGTCCTACAATCATATGATCACTATTGCTGTGCCTTCACCATTGGCTTGCAACAAGCAGAGTTAAATACAGAAGGCAAACATAAAATATGTCACAGTTACATGATGTTTCACCTAACAACTATGGTGGTTTACTTAACTACCAAAGGGATAGTGAAGTCATAAGACTGTCATGGTCACATGATTTTTGCTTAACAACTGCAGCACTTAGTGATGGAGTTGCTGGTCCCAATTATGGTTGCTAAGCGAGGCCTACCTGTAAAGAGAAGCATAATGCTATCCAAATCTTTAATGTATTCCTTAACATTTTCTATATAGAAGGAATAGATAGACTAAACAAGAAGGAATAGATTTATATCCATAAGGGAGTTGACTCATAAACCATCTGCTATGATTGTTCTGAATAATCAACTACTGGATCTTGCTCTCTTTTCCCAAAGACAATTATAGACAAATAATACAGGGATGTCAATATCTGATCAGGAAAAAAGATGGCATTTAGTACTGCCTATGATCATAATTGACTAAACATTTTAATTTGTTGCTTGTGTGTTTATTAGTCAGCGGGCCTAATAGATTTTACTTCCACCAGATTATATAAATTATGCTAAAAAGTTATTCTAAAATTATTCTGTCTAATGCCATCTTCTGAAATACAAACTTATCAATAATTCTTTTCAGCTGGTGGAACTTTAGCTATTTTCATCCTGGGGAAGCTTGAGATCATCAGGATAATCCATAACCTGCAGTGTTTCTTGACACTAGCTTGTTGGGAGGTGAAAATGGGGATGGGGGAGTAGAGTTCATGTATTAAGGTTATTTTTCAGTAGGATGTTTCTCCCAATGTAGGTGTGGTAATCTGTCTGGACCATAAAGTTAATATTATAATCTTTAGTCCACACCTGTATAGTTTGGGAGTAGACGTCTATTTTGTCCAAATACTTTCATGGGTGGGAAGTATTAGCAAGAGTCAATGTTTTAATGGTAGTGATGTGATTTGCCATGGTGTATAAGACTTACCTAGATTCTTCTAAAATTGATGTGTCCACTTTGTCACTGTTCTAGATCGTTAAATAAATCTGCACGACAGAGACACATTTTAAAAGGTTTCAGCAAAGCCTGGGAGGCTTAAAATAGATGGATATCCCTCTTTTAAGTCTTGCCCTTTTTTCCTGGATTAGCAGCAAATTCTATTAAAAGGAGGGTGAATTATCTTTTTCTTATGAAATTGCAGTCTATTAAGATTTTTTTTCTCAGTTTTTAGATTCATTTCACACTTTAGTTCAGGGATTACATAAAACTTTAACTACCCCCACATACTGGCAATGTGATAACTATTTTGCATCTGTTCCTAGGGTAACAAGTGTGTATTTAATCTGTGTCGAGGCTGCTGTAAGAAAAGAGCTTTCAGAGAGACAGCAGATTGTCCTGGTGAGTGCCTGTATAACCAAAAGTCTGTTTTTCAAAATAACAAAGTGCTTCTAAAGGAAGGAATTTTAAAGTCTGTTGCATGTTTTACATGTGTAAACATATAGCTTACATTTAAAATACCATTTACCCCAAAGCCAAATCAGAAATATTTCCTGGAAATAACATCCTTAATTTAATAAAATCAAAACAGATTTTCCTACAAAAAAAAAGACTGCATCCAAATTATAGCATGACAGTGATACTCTTTATTCCTCAAATAGTCCTAGAATGTATTAGCCACATCGATTAAGCTATGATCCTGTATGTAAAATTTAGTTTCAAAGTAATTCTCTCTTTTGAAATACTAATTGCTATCATTTAAAAAAAACCTGCTGTGGTTTTATTTTCATCTGATGTATGTGATTTAGGAGCTAAATTGTAAGGATTTTATTTTTAAAAATGTTAATTGTATGAATTTTGAAAGCCACATTAGTTTTAATACAAAGCTACATTCTTTAATCAAGTCACACAAAAATAACTCACAGAATCAGCAGCAGGTGGTCATGAATAAACGTTTCTGTAACTTTTAGAGAGAATCCTATCTTATTATAAAGATATAAAATTGCTGTGTTTTTTTTCTTACTTTCCCTTTAAATAATCACCTTCTGCACAGTGGCTTTTTAAATTCATGTCTATTTCACTTTAGTCATTTGATCATATTGATAGTGCCATTTATATTTGGGATCATTTTAGTTTGCTGCTCAATACAGCAACCTTCTGAATGGAATCTTTTCCATTTCTTATTCAGCAACTACCCATCCAGGATGTATTTTCTTTTTCTTTTTTGCTTTTTCAGGTCACGGTCTGCTTTTTAAAACCAAACACGAAAGGTCTATTTTGTGGAAGAGTGGCCAATCTCATATGGAAAATATTAAGCGGACAACACAACAAGGCGAGGTGGAAGAAGCGATGTTGCTTAAAGAAGCTATCAATGGTGTGGCATGAAACCTTAGAAAGCCCTCCTGGATCTTCTGACTTCCCTGCCTCCCACCCTGGGCCAAAGAAACCTTGCTTCCAGAACACAGCTGTTGACACCACAAGGCCTGTTTTAAAATTAATGACAAATTTTACTTAAGAAAAAGTTACTTTCTCAGGGAAATGTCCTGTAATGGAAATAAAAGGATGCAATTAAAGTTTTCACGCTGTGTTGAAAAGACTTCAAAGACTGAGCCAGAGTACTGGCCTTACAATGCTGCATTGGAGACATCTCTAAAGATACGACCTGCCTGTTTTAAACTTTATGTATGGTTTTAAAATTGGCAAATAAATATTTTATAAAAAGTAGTTCTCTGGAATATTATAACTAAAATACAATTAAGGCACAGTATGTAAGAACTCTTTTTTTTAAAAAAAGGTTTGTTTAAAGCTGGCATTGGGCACAGGCAGGATGATAGTGTAAAAGGGCAGTAAAACTCAAAAGAGGGAAGGCATAATTAACAGGGTAATGGACTATTGAGTTTAGATTTTTATAGCTTTATAAAAATAGTGTGGTTGCAACTACCGTATGCCTTTGTTGGAAAACTGCAAATCAACAAGTCAAGTGATGCCAAGAATGAAAACAGCACATTATGTATTTCATGCTGATTTTGAACAGTGAAGACATAATATTTCTACTACTGGGACTGAGGTGGGTAATCTATGGCTCCTGACCTAACTTGGTATTGCTGTTAGCCTGATTTCCAACTTCCTTTTAAGATCCAATAGCTAGTTGTTCTTACTTTGCAATCTGTTGGTCCATAGAGAAAAGAATTTCTACTGAAATTTAGCTTGGTCCTAGCTTACTTGCCCAACTTTGAATATCTCCAGTGGATTATCCCTTAAGAGATGTGGCCCTAATAGGTTAAAGGATTACTCATCTCTATGATGGATGGTATATTAGAGCAGGTTATATGCATCATAAAGCACATTAACTAAGCATAAGCCCATTCTTTAATAAGTTACTTGGGAAAGAGTTACTTGGGCCACTTACTAATCTCAAAGGATGTAAAAAAAATAGAGTTCATTTTAAAATAGCTGCACTAGAAATACAAAGTGATTTGCTTCCAAGAGACCAAATTTTTGAGCGTTCTTTGGGTTTCTCTGCACATCACCCCAGGAATATTGACATATTTGTGAACTAATATTGCTGAAAGAGTAATTCTCATTATAAAAACCCACACACTCCTCCCCTCTGAATATTAGACAGGCCATTAGGACAAATTACACTATTTACCCTTATCAGACTATTGTGATTCTTCAAAATAAATGCCATTAAATTAAAGTCCAAGTAAACTTCATAACTTTTAAATATTTGGGCACCTGAAGAACCAGAAATAATTCAGAGTAAAAAATCCTGTTACTATATTGTGATCCAGAAAGATTTTCTTCTAACAACTTCATAAATTATTTTAAGACTAACAATGATATGCTCTGGGTCGCATGCTGTTTACTTAGCCAAGAGCAGCCCTTGAACTTGAAGGCCATTTGGGAGAATGTTGCAAAATATAGCAGGTGGAACCGGCTATATTTTCTTTCTATGTAAACAAATACAATATTACTACTCTCCAGTCATTGATTTAAATATTTTCCCCTTTAATTTTAATCAAAATTACAACTGTGTGGCACTGTTTGAAATCCTTGGTGGGATAAACTTAGGTGCTCAAGAGCTTCAGATTGTGCCACATGGGAATACATGCAAGTACAGTAGGTATATTGTCACATGAGGAAAAAAACCATCTCTTGCTGTTTCAACTCCAATGTACTTGTTTCTCATATGTTGGTCTTATCTGAGAGAACACTGTAGAAAACGTTTTTGTCACAATTACTTTAAGAATTGTGAATACATTCCATAACTTCTGAGGGTTTTCATATTCCTTCATATTGTTCTGCAACTTTTTGCTCTGGTTTGGGTAAAGTTAGAGAATGCTGTGAAAGCAAATGCAACCATACTAAAAGTTGTAGTTTACAACAAAACTAGTTTGGTTATTCAGAAAGATTATACATCCATATGCAATTTATTATACTACAATATATTGCTTTAATAACCTTTTATTCAGGTTTTCTAACAATACTAACATATGTACATACACACACATACTTTTGTCCATTTTCCTACCAATGAGTTAATATTTTGTAATGAGAAAATCCAAATATCTCATATCTAGGCAGCCAATTAGTGATGGCATTAAGAGGGAACAGATGAGATGTGTCTCATGTTGTACAAACCCTAGGATTACATACTTGCAATTAAAGTTGGAATGAAAGGGCAGAGTTTGCAATATGCCATCAAGTGTACATTTCATCATTGCAGTTTAGTGGTAGATGATTAAGATCTCATACAATTGCCAATTCCTCTGAAATGCAGCTCTTTTAAGCCACACTGTGGAGTTAGGGTGAAGCCAATCCAAAATGAATTACTGTGATGAAACTGGGCATTTTTTTCAATTACTGCAATTTATAGTTCATCATTTAAATGCATAGCTATAATATTCTTGATATGTATGGTGTGGGGGAAACATATAAATTTATGTATTCTAGCATATGACTATCCTTCCGTTGCATTCCTGTATATTTGCTAAAAGTGTATTCTGTTTGTAACTTCTAGCAAAGAGTTGAAGCAGCCAATCCTCCCCAAAAGACTTAGGTGTACACACATTTAGTGTTCTCTCAGTCCTGAAAAGTGGCTGCTGTCTTAAGAGTAATTTGTTGGGGCCTGATTTAGCCACCCACACCAGCAGGTTTACCAACACACACACAACATACACAGTCCTTGCTTCTTTCACCCTTCCTGGGGCTCTAAGGGCGTTAAAAGGAATCTAATAGATTTCCTAGAGCAGCCTCCTTTCCCCCACCTGCCCCACTTGGTTTAGGTTCTGACTGGAGGTTTAACTTTCTTAAATTTTCTCAATATTTCCCCCTAACCTGGCTGAATGGCAGACTCTAGTACAAATTTTCTTTTTAACACTACCCTACTAACCCAGTAAACCGTATTATATAAACATGGGATGACTAATAAATTGATATACGAAACCCCATAACTTTGAGAATATGAAGCAACATTAAGAATCATGCATAATTTTTAATTCCTGCTATTTACCGGAAAGTTTCCATAGCCACAGCGTGTCCAATCATTGGAGCCATTTTGCAAATCATAACTCTTAGCTGTACTTTCAAAAGGGCGTGAGAGATTATTTTAACTACTGACAATTTACTGTATGGTTGCCAGACACACCTCGGCCTCCATTCCTCCCAGCCTATATTTTCAGCTTTCTCTTTGCTTTTGCCTCACACCTGCTACAGGATTTGCTTCTCTGACCCTTGACTACAGGTCAGGGATTGCTAAGGGGCGAGTGCTTGCTCTCTCATTCATTTACAGATACACATCCACAGAGGTAAAGCTGCACTTGTACGTGTTAGCAGACTGATCCATTTTCCATGTGGAGATCAGGAACCATGGGTGGAGCTTATCCAAATGTCTCATCTTTAATTTCCCCCCTCCCTTTTATATAAGAAATGATTAATCAAACAGCCAGGATTACATGTTGCAGAGCAAGCTTCTCACACAGATAGGAAAATGTAAACCTAAGTGAGGAACACACTATTATGGATTACGGATTACCAAGGCCTAAAGTCATGCTTTAATTTGCACATATTGAGATAGGAAAGATAAGGACCTGTATACAGAGTTGGGTGAGGAACCAAGCAGCTAACCTATTGGTATCTGCCCGTCTCTGAATAGAGAACAATGCCCTGCTTTTCTAGAGATCAAACAAATTGGTTTCACCATGTGAAGGAAAACTGTGTGTAGCTTGCTCAGCCTAGCTTGTGGGGGGTTTCAGTTATTTAAAAATACCCCCCACTGAGGTAGAACCCTATTCTGCATGTTTGGCAAAGGTTGGAAACAAGTCCCAAAGACAGTCTTTCAATTGACAGGTAGGTGGGGCTTTGAACATGAATTCCAGCATCACTTCTACATTGCATTAATTGTTATACTGCTCACAGCGGCAGAACTGGGAATAGGCCACAGGCTGGCTGGGGAATTCTGGGAACTGAAGTCCACCCATCTTCAAACAGCCAAGGTTGAAAAACTCTGGACTGAAACAGCCAAGGGAGCTAAGGAAAAAGAAAATATATTGATGAAAGACTCTCCAATTAGATATCACTGTGGTAAACCTGAGATTTATGCTGGTTTCCAGCAGCTACAGGTGTTCTATAATCTAGTGCCTAATTTATTTAATTTGTATCTCACCTTTTGTTATTTCTACAAATAATTCAAGATGCCAAACCTTCCTCCTATCTTCCCCACACAATCACCATCCTGTGAGGTGGGTTCATTTTGCTGAAAGTGATTGGCCCAAAGGCACCCAGCTTGCGTTCATGGCTAAAGCAGGACATGAACTCATGATCTCCTGTTTCTAGCCTGGTGCCTTAACCATTAAACCAAAATGGCTCCTGTGACATGTGTATGCCCAAATATAGTATAACTACAAGTTCAGATAAAGATACTTTGAGCTAAAACTATCAGCAGTACTGGAGTTTGGATAGAAGTTAGGGATAAAATATGTACCAGTAGTTCCTCTATCCCTCCATGCATTAAGTCTGCATACCTCCTCAAGGGGGACAAATAGCCACTGGAGCTGATAACAATAAATCACAAATGTGTTTACAGACACTAATAGTAATAGGCATAGGTCTAAATAAGAAAGATTTGGATCCACCCTGCCCCTACAAGCTTTTAAACACTATAAAAACTTGATTTTTACTCCAAGTATAGGAGAGATAGGGTGGAGGCCCATCTGATTTGTAGTTTGCTTTGGTTGTGATATCCATTTCCTTGTTCTGTAATATTTTTTGTTTCTTCTTAGATTGTAATTGTATGCTGCTAGAATCGGCTTTGAATTGGAGCAGCCTTATAAATTGAAATTATAAATGGAGCCTATCTGAATTACATTTTGTTCTGCATATTTTTGTCCAATTGTATCCTATATATTTGATTTTTAAAGTTTCATTTTACTTGCCTTCTCAGAGTTCAAAACAGCTTATAATAAAAGCAGCTTTTTATTAATAATTTCAAGGCTTTAAGTGAATTAAAGCCAAAGACTGCCCTCTAGCACTGTTAAGTGTTGAAGATTTATTGATTCACACTTTGTTGGCACAATATACCTTCCAATTTTTCTAAAACTCTATAGTATGATGAAATTAAATGTCAGAAAAATCAGTTAGGACAGCGCTATCAAACACCCAGCTCACAGGCTGGATGCATCATGCGCTGGCCACACCCACACCTGGTTTAGCAAAGGGAGAAAAAGTCCTAATAAGTCAGAAAGTTATGACTGCCAACAGAATGGGTATGAGTTTGGAGACACTTAAAAAAGTTATTAAGTATTCTCTTATGGGACATGAGATCCTTAGGGATGTCACTTCCTACCTTCCCATAAGCCAGGAAATCTATAAAATGGGACCACATAACAGGACTGGATACAAGCTGTCAACTTACAACCATTGATTTAGTGACTGAAGTTAAAGCAGTATTGAAAAAAGTGACTTATTGCCAGTTTTCACACTTAGGACCATTGCAACATCCCCATGGGGCACATGATCAAAGTGACATATATTTTATAACAGTTACATTGCCCCAAGTCATGTGATCACTATTTATACCCTTCCCAGTCAGTTTCTGACAAGCAAAGTAATGGAGGAAACCAGATTCGCTTAACGGTGGTTTGATTCACTTAACAATTCAGCAATTCATTTAAAAAAAGTCGTAAAATGAGGTGCAATTCACTTTGCTTTGCTTAGCAATGGAAATTTTGGGCTCAGTTGTGGTAATAAGTTGAGAACTACCTGTAATATTCTCAGTACTATAGTTTGTTTCTCTTGACCCTTTTCCTTCAGGGGAGTATCCAGAGGTGGGGGTGCACTAAGAACACTCCCATGCCTCTGAAAGGACATAGAATTCCCTCTTTTTACCAGTGACGTAAGATGCTGAAAACTTACTAGAACAAATAGATAGGTTTGCTCAGTATAAATAAGTTTGGCATGCCATACAGACTTGAAAACAATATCTCTCCTTATTATACTGCAAAGATGTCAAACGCACACGACGTATTGTGACTTTCCCCACTTTTGGTAAAACGGGTAGGCGTGGCCAGCAAAGCATCCACGGGCGGCATCTGCGGGCTGCGAGTGGTACCCATTGTACTGTATATATTACACACATCAGATTCTTATACAGTTTCCCATCAAGCCCTATAGTTAAGTACCTTCAGATTAGACTTCTTGTTAATCCAGACTGTACCTTACCCATTGCCTCAAAAAACTACAGGTAGTCTTCAACTTACGACAACTGAGCCCAAAATTTATGCTGCTAAGTGAGACATTTATTAAGTGAGTTTTGCCCCACTTTTCTTGCCACATTTGTTAAGTGAATCGCTGCAGTTGTTAAATTAACACGGCTGTTAAGTGAATCTGGCTTTCACATTGACTTGCCTTGTCCGGTCGCAAAAGGGGATCATATGAGTCTGGGACACTGCAACCATCATAAATGTCAGTTGTCAAGAATTCAAATGTAAATAATGTGACCATGGGTCATAAGTGTGAAAAGGGGTGATAAGTCACTTATTTCAGTGCCGCTTAATGGTCATTAAGCGAACCGTTGTAAGTTGAGAACTATCTGTATTTTGTTAGGAAGTGCTATTTATTAGAGACCAAAGAAATGTAGAATATAGAGAACTATAAAATGAAGGGGGGAAAAACTCAGAAAAGTGAAATATCTTCTAACAAAAAGTACAAAAGTAGCAAAATTAACAGCAAGCAACTAAATTTACCAATAATTAAGCCATATAACTAGGTACTTCAAAAATTGCTTCTCAAGCACTGAGGAAGACCAACCCAATATGGAACAGTAACAGGAAAGGATTGCAATTTCATTTTTAACCGTGTTTGTAAGCAACGGATAATAAGAAACTTTCTTTCAAATTGCTTGGATTCTGAAAATCTCAACATTTGATTTAAGAAACCCTAACCTGACATATAATGTAACATGACTTAGCAGATTAAGAAAAATCAAGGTTTAAATATACTGTCTAGTCATCATTTTTGTCAATACTGGGTTAAAATTGTTTATTTGGCTTGGCCAGTTTATTTTAGCCAGTTTATTTTATTTTATTTTAAGCTTGCTTACTGTAATGGTGTGCTTTACTTATTACATTATGCTATCTTCATCATTAGTTTTGCCTACTATTTGTTTTCAAATAGCCTTTAAGTCACAATATATATATATATACACATTACCTTGATGTCTATGAGGAAAATTCAAAATATTTCAGCACTAAATGTATATGGATTCTTTTAAGAAAGGTAAGGAATCCTTATTTTGCTTTGAAATATGTTAAATATCATATAGTACTACTTCTAAAAGCTCCCATTAAATTACATAGATTACATATGGATCATCCAACTCACCAATTTCTTTCCATACTTTTATAAAAATGGCATGGTATGATACACTAGGATTAAAAAGTCCACAGAAAGACGTGTTCAATATAATCTATGATTGTAATTCAAGCAATTCATAATTTCAAAACTGCATCCTTTGGATATCTGTACTAGAGTATAATTGAGTTGAGAAGTTTGTGGAGGAGAGCAAGAATTAATGTTCAGATCTGCCGTTATCATTGCAATTATGTTTTTAATGCATAGGAGAGAATGTGGCTTTAAACTAAACAACATTAACAGTGTCTGGGATAAATTGTAGATAAATTGGCCAAGAGTTAAATCCAAATTTGTAACTGTTTCCTTGGGATGAACCCCAATGAACCTCCCCAAAGGTAAGTAACTGGAACACTCAAACACTCAACCTACGCTTCTTAACGCAACACAATCTGTCAGGCCTGTAACTATATAACCCTTTTTGTTATGAAGTAAATTAAAAAGTAGTAGTGCAGGCACCCAGGCAGGTCTTGCCCAAGTGCAGGGGGAGACCATTCCATGTATGTTCCCCACCCCATCCCATTTGGAGCAGGAATTATTCAACGAACCAACTATTCATCTGAGGTCTGGGGATGTGAAAACAAGACAGAGCACACACACTAAAAAAACAGGAAGAACAGATTAAAATGGAGCTGATTCCAGGTGAATGAAAACACAGCCCAGAAGTGAATAAATGGAAAGGATGCCTGTTTTCCTGTGATGCTGTCCAAGAGAGGCTCTCAGGGCCTGAGACGATGCATTCGTACAAATGAGAAGTTCTGCACGAACACACATGTCCTCCAGATTCATGCTATTTATCTTTTACTGAACAAAAACAACAAAGCTCTTTTTGGCAGCTGAATGAAACCAAGATCAGCTTCTGTTTGTGAGAAACCCCGGGAAGGATAGGATGAAGCCTGCTCGCAGGCTTGCATATTCTCAAAGGGCTGCATCTGACGAACATTGTCTGTTCTAAAAGGAGTTCTTAAATTCTCAAAGCTTGCCTTCAACGGCCTGGCCCCCTCCCCCCCTCCCAGCCAGAGAGTCTGAAAAGGCACCAAGGGACAGTTGATGTTGTGGATACTGGATACGCATGGCCCTGGGTATGTGGGGCAGGGAGGGAAGGGACAGTCTTTTGTTGGCTCAGAGAGCTTCACATGTTGGTGCTCATCCGGGACTGGCTGTTTGCTGGAGTGAGTTCACCTTGGCTTCCTTCTCGTGGAGGAGACTGTAACAAGGCAAGAGAGAGACCCAAGGCCCAGTAAGCAATCAGATAGAGAAAGAGCTCATCTCCCATCCCACAAGTTGTCACACCAGCAGGCAAGTGAAGGACACCCCCAGGGAGCCAAAACCAGATGAATGGAAAAGAATTAGGGACTAAAAGTTTAGACAGCATTGAGAGACACAGTTTTACTCCTTCAGAAAAAAAAGGGCCAGTGGTAGAAGAACCCCATCTTTTGGGTCATCTCACAAAGTATAACACAGTTAAGGGAAACTGAGGACTTAAGGCCCCAAGGATGAAGATCTCTTCTAAGGCTGGGCAAAACGTTTTGAAAGAAGGGTTTTGTAATGTGTGCAAGCAAAGCCCTCTTCCTCTGAATAGTTCAAGCAGTTATGTCTATTGCTAGGATTACACAACTACTTCAAAAGCTGTTCCCAGCTGCTTCTTTCAAATGCCTCGGATAGCCCTTTTCCTGCATCTTCCCTGTAGATCTGCCAAGAAAAGTCCACCTTTGGATTATGTTCATTTTGGTCACTTCCTGCTGCAGAAAGCTCTGTGCATAATACATAATAAAACAATGACATTCATTGCTACCACATGTACAATGGACTCAAACCTAAAATTTAAAGTGGAACTGGAGTGATTCAGAGTGACAACCGCTGTTCATCTTGAGGGCTACATACCAGTGCTACAGTCATAAACAAAGGTTCTTACATCCCAATTCATGGGAAGTTATATTGAAAAAGGGCTACTGCTGTCAGGTCCACAAGTGGATAGGTGTGTTTGGTTATTACAGAATAGAAAATGTGACTAGAAAGGCCTTAGGCTTAGTGCAGCAAGTCTCTTCTTACATCCACGGCAAAATCTGTACTGAAATAATAAGATGTTTCTAAGAAAGTATCTTATCTAACCTGCTTGTGGCCTTCAAATATTTAAGCATCAGCTGAAGTCATTCAGGAGATGCATGGGAACTACTTGCCCTGGTTCCACTGATCAGCTCAGTCCAAATACCCTCATTTACATTTACACCAACTTCTGATTGATGCTGATTCACAAAGATGCAAACCCCTGGAGAATGCAGGGCATTTTTGCTCACCTTCACATGGATCTGATTACGCAGGACAGCAGCTCGTAGGATCATAGCTTTGGCGCGACGCTGAAACTCCTTTCCCATGAGCAGGGACTTTTCAAAGGTAGTACTGCGTTGGTCAACATCTCTGGCATACAAAATCTACAGAATAAAATTAAGTAGCGGGGGAGATACCAAGACTATCAGAGTTGAAGAGGACCAGCAAATGATGTCTGAGAAGCAAAATGCAAAAGCCTCTCTAGTATTCGTTGAGGGAAATGAAATAGCAAAAAGCATCTTCTGAAAATTCAAAAGCCAAAAGAACTGAATTCTTTTTGCATAGAAATAAAAGGATTTTTTTAAAAAAAGCACTTAAAATCGAAGCAGGGTTTCTGGATAACCAGGAGTTATACCTTGTCTACAATATATAGATTCTTATATTGGCTAAAATATTCTAGGCTATAGGTATTGTTGACTTACAGCCATTTAGTGACCGTTCAAAGTTACCACGGCATTGAAAAAAGTGACTTACTATCTTTTTTCACCTACAATCACTGCAGCATCCCTATAGTCACATGATCAAAATTTGGATGCTTGGCAAATGGCATGTATTTATGATGGTCGCAATGTCTTTGATCAGCTTCTACAATCTTCTGACAAGCAAAGTCAATGGGGAAGCCAAATTTACTTAACGACCGTGTTCCTAACTTAACAACTACAGTGAGTCACTTAGCAACTGTGCCAAGCAAGGTCATAAAATAGGGTAAAACTCATTTAACAGCTATCATCCTTACCAACAAAAATTTTGGGCTCAATTGTGAGGCCCAATAAAGTTGTGGATTATCCACATGTCATAATTACTGTATGCAAACAATTAAGTTCATTCTGTCTAACTAGCCATTGGCTTTCAGAAGTGGCCAGAGAGACCTAGGAGCATTTATGCGACTGGGACTCACCTTGCTATGGGAGTCTATTCTGGCATTTATTAGCCCCTCTAGGATCAGCTGAGTGAGTTCATCCTCCAGAGCTGCCACAGTTGTGTTGAAAGCAGTGGCCATTTTGCGCATGTCTGCTGACACATAGGGGCTGAAATACTGGGAATAAAGGGAAAAGTCAAGCGAGAAAAAGAGACAGAGAAATATTCTGACAGTGACTCTGCACTGCATTCAGTGAAGAGAGGAACAAAGGAAAGTCACAATTGCAGCCACAGGTAAAGACAGATACCTGGATAAGGGCCCGATTTCGTATCTGGGTGTAAAGTGTTCTCACATGAGGTGCCAGGTACATATCCAATAGTAGGTTATCCTGTCCAGAACAGCAAGAAGAATGGACATAAAGCTTTCCAAAGCTTTGCTCTATAAAACAATCATTTCTAGAGTTTGCAAAATGTTAATAGTAAATAGAAAAGAAACACTGAATCTCCCTAATAAGATTTACCAAGGCACTGTCACATTTATTTTGGAGTTACCATAACATCCATTAATCTCTTTCTACTAAGGTGCCATTAATCTGGGAAAACTGGAAGTAACTGTAATAGCCACAGAGGAAAAGAATATCCAAAACTATTATCTGTTTCCATTTCCTCCCCCCCATCCCCTGAACAAGCCAGTCTCAACCCCCACCCCCATAACAACATCCAAAGCATGCCGAGATAGTTTTTTGAAAGAGACAGTGAGAAGACAAAAGACAAATCTTAGGCATGTATCTGGACTAACTCTGAAGATAGTACAACTTCAGCCTAACGGCTTTACATGGGCACTCTTTTCCTCTAGCAACGTTTATTTGCTTTCCTTCCTGATTTTTTAAAAAAGATATTTAACAGGAATCTGTGTACTCATAACAGTACACAGCTATATAACATATTTTTCTATTTTTCAGATTGAGCTTAATACCTAGTGGCCTGAACATTTTACCTGAACACACTGAAACAGAGTGTAATTGATTAAGGTTAACACACAAGAAGGGCAGAAATTCTTGTCCCTCACCCCAACTATGACATGGTATTATCTCTGGAGTCTGTCGCTTACCCCTTCCTAAGCCAGGCTTTCTTATACTTCTGAGACAAGAGTAGTTTTGCCCAGCTAAGAAAGGGTTCTCACAGTTCAAATGCTGTTCCATCTGTTTTTCAAAACATATTGAGGAACACTAAAACTCTAGGACATACCTTCATCTCATCCAGCATCTTGAGACATGAAGCATATTTGGATTCATAGAACTTGAAGATGATGTCACGCACCTGTGGTTCTAGCTCTAAGAACAGTTTGAAGGAGCTGTAGATACAAAAGGAGTCACACAACCCGAAGTCAAGTCATCTTTTATGTCTCTTTCAAAGAGGGCTACTCTATTCAATGGAGAAGTCCTTTGAATTGTGTGATCATTTCTACAAGATTGTGAGTGACCACTGTCTCAAGAGCCAGAGGGCATGGCAGTGGAAAGGCATGACTGCCTAAAATCTGGACCCAGATGGGAGTAAGCCTGTAATTCTTCATCCTGCCTTTCTTAAAATTACATGTAGTCCCTGACATATGACCATAATTGACCAGTCATAAGTTGAGCACTATCGGTATGAAGGCAAAGTAATCAGAGGAACTTAAAATTGAACACAGTGGATACAAGATGAGGAAGAGTACTTAATCTCTTTCACTCCTGCCATTTGTCTGCTCCCATTAATAAATCCGCTAACATGTCCATTATAATTTAGTTTATTTCATCATCAAAGTTCCGCAAATCGTTTACCTGCTGGAGATGACATTACGTTGCAATTCTTGTCGGTCAAAAGTTGCTAATGCACACAGGCCACCATAAACAGCTACATTGCTAGGAGAGAGCAGCTAGAAAAAAAGAGAGAAGGGACAGCCTCTAAAGAATAGAGATAAAGAGCCCAAGATTGCCTGAATCCTTTCCCCAGGTTTCCAAGGGAAAAAAAGGGGTGGCACTCCCAGGAAAAAAAAAACACAAGGGGGAAAAATAGCTGATCTCTCCAGATTTAGCTTGGAAAAGGTCACAGATGGTCTCATAGCGCCATTTCCTTCACATTAAACCCCACTGTTTTGCCAGCTCCCATCACTTCCACATCCTTACCTCAGGGAAGTCACAGTGATCAAATGAGGCCAACAGGAAGCACTTTGCTGCCTGCTTATACTTCCGGGCAGCTAGTTCAGCCAAGCCTAAGAATGAGGTTAAGTTACTCTTTTGTGCAGGTGAATCGGAAGAAAGAGAAGGCTAGGGGTCACAGAGAAACCTAAGCAACAGCCTCTTAAATTAATAATAGTTTCTAGGAATGGAGACTGACTGGGGGGGCGGGGGGGCTTTGTGAAGTTACAATATAATATTGGAAAAGCAAATTGGAACATTTTGCTAGTCTCTCGCACCGCTTGGATACAACCATTCCCACAAACACTGAGGAAGATATCAGTTAACTAAGCAAACCATTTTCTCACCTGCGGCACATTTCAATTTGGTAAGGATGGCCTGTGTCTGGCTGTCTCGTTCTCCTCTTTGCTAGACAGGGAGGAGGGAGAAAAATCAGTCAATGAACAATATTTCAGCTAATTCATTCCATTAAGATTGTCTGAAGAAGCAGTTCTTTTCTCTATTTCTTTTCCCTTGGCACGGATCAAAAGCCCATCTGAAATGCAGACGGATTCATTCAAAGCTCTAAACAGGGATGATGTACACAATATATTATCATGTAAGCCAATGAGGAAATTGAATCTCTGCTTCTTTTCATAGAGTAATCTGAACCTCATGTCTACTTCCAAGTTCATTATTAATTAAATAGCTCTTAACAATCCTTCTACAAGTTAAAACAGTACACAGCACCACAAAGGACTATATTTTATCAGGAAGTCAAAACAGGGTAACTAAAGGCAAACGAAGAATTAGCAGGATTTAGCATATGACTAGTTCCAAATTCCCATTTGTTTGGGAAAGTCAGTAGACAATCTTGAATCTATCACTGGAATGTCTTGTCACAGACAAGATGGAGAAAAGCTTACTACCTCTGCAATCTCTGGCGTGGATTCTGCTTTGCTCACGTAGCTCAGTACATGGGACCAGTTTTGAAGATAAACACTGACCTGCAAAGAAAGAAGTCCAAATGTAGTTGAGTAACCCATTACCTGACACATCCGATTCTGTGCCTTTATAAAAGAGGTAATTGTGAAAAGAGATCTTGAGGAGTTGCAGTAGCCTATTATTACTGACTGATTGAGTCCTCGTGAAAAGTATTGATGGGAAAACTGGAAATTTGAAATGCAAAGATAGGAAAGGAAGGAAGGTTTATAAGTTAATATGAGTTGGGGGGGGAAGTCTATCTTGAACAGAGATTAAATTCTACTATTCTCCCCTTTCCAAATAAAGGACTGCTGAGATAAATTGCTGTTTACCTTGATAACATTGAGGCACATGTTAATAACATGTTTTGCACTGGTGCAGTAATCACGGGCTCGTGAATAACATTTAAGGGCATTGCTGAGGTCTCCACAGTCAAGGTAGTGATCTCCCAAGTCATCATGGCCTCTCCTAAAAAGCAGGCAGGTGTCAGTTATAAACAAGTAAGTATCAGAAACACATAACCCTAAACATTGTTTGTCCTTGTCCAAAAACTACTGGGTAATACATGGTGAAGATATTTCTGGCAGATATTTAGCATCAACACTTCTATAGAAACCTAAAAATGAGGATCAAATATACTTCTTTATTATGCTTTTTAGTATTCTACTACAAAGTCCACTGTGCTTCATTGCTAAACAGATCCATTGTCTCTTCTGAACATTTATTTCTTTGAAAAACTATTCATAAGCTACCATGAATAATGTCCACCAGTACTGAGGAATACAACTATTACACACATTATCAAAGTTAACAAATATATGCTACATGGAGAAGTGCAAGATACATGCACTGCAAAATCTGAGAGTGGGAATAAGCAGTAGCAGCATTAGGAAAAATGTGGTTCACAGAAGGGAAAAATTATATTGGGAGGTAAGATGTGTCTCACACATTACATGTTCAGAACAAATATAGTATATTTCACACTACCTTCTGAAGGTTCACAGAGAAGAGACATTATGGTGAGCAAACTATTTAATTCTTGGGAATGAGTGAAAAAGAGTTCAATCATTCAATTTTCTTTCTCAAGACACATTTGAAAAATGATCTGTGACTACAGATTACGGAAAACCCCTTTCATGTGAAAAGGAAATGTGTAGCATTTTCTACACAAAGATTCCTTCATGGTTTTATTTCATGGCAACATGTATCAGAAAATTGTAAATAATAAATTCAAGAAAATGTCATTTGAAGTATACACAACCCGTCAAATGATTCCAGACAACATTTTAAAAAGTTATTCTGAGATTAGTTTTACCAATTCGTAACTACCAACTCCAATTTCTTTTGTTTTCATTCGTTAATTTCCTTTGTGTTACCTGATGCTCTCCTTGATTGAATTTCCTTTATAATTCTTAAGGTCTGTGTCTAACTTTTCCAGTTTGAGAAGAGCTTTTTTGCGTGTAGCCTCAACCCATGCTGTGTCTAGAGGAGGAGGCTCTATTCCACCATCTGGGACGGCGTCAGGTGTATTCTGCAGCTCTCTGAAAAGGAAACAGGAGATACACAAAGTGTACAGGGATGCAGAATCATCTGTTACCTACAGATACAACAATCTATCTACTGCCACAATCTACAAGAATTGAGAAGGATCATAGCAATCATTAGGAGTACGATCAATTGACTCTAGACACTATTAATATTGGATGAGTGAAACTCTAAATTCAGAAAAGTTCCATTCATATATAGAACTCCTATATATGTGCTGAATGGATTGATGGGAACTAAAACTGATGACCTATATAGGAAAACTACTACAGATCCCTTTGTTTCACAGTTTGAGTGAGGAATAGCAACATATCTGTGATTTAATCAAAGAAGGTAAACGAAGAGCCAAGACAATCAAAAGCAGAGTTTAGTAGCCTAATTATGCTCTATCTCTCTGCTAGGTAAGGTTTTATTTAAGCAGCAAACATTTTCAGCTACATTTGATTCTAATGCTTAGTTCAGTTCATCAAAATATCAGAAAACAAATGAAAGGGCTCCCTTTCTATTGGGTGCACGAATGGCTCTTAAGCTATAAAGAATAATTTCAAACTGAAACCATATGCAAGAGCTGAGTAAAAAAGATAACCTTCTGGAAACAGTCATCTGGCTGAAAGGGGCCTTCCCCCAGGGGTTTCTACTTTTTATATGTATACATGGTACTGCAAAACGTCCATGGGAATGGAATTTGGCAATAATAGTCCTAACTGAAAACTTCAACTGCTCTACCTTCAATTTCAGTACAGTCGATAAATACCTTAAACAGTCTGCAGTATCTAAATATAGATAAGGTAGGACGTTAGCACAACTTAATGTTTTACCAGCTATTGACTTGGAAGTATAAGAGAATATCTTACAATGAACAGTTCTGCCCATGCAAAATGGGTAATGGTGGGAAGGCTGATCATTTTCTTTTGAACTGTCCCTTTAATAAGGATATTTATGCATGCTATTAGCAAATTCTCCAGAGCATCCAGACTTATTTTATCTTTAGTTTCCATTGTCTAAAAGGCACAATATAGTCGCCCTGAATGCTTTTAAATTTTGCTATATTACCTACATACATCAAAAAGGGATAAGTGCTTTCAGGGAGTACTGTATGAAATTTGTGCCATAATATCTTATATCTATTAGATTTTGTGTTAGAAATGATAATTTGCATCCTATATTTTGTTGCACATTTGTATAAATGTTAGTTTTAAAACAACAGAATAATCTTTTAAAAACTTTGATAAGTTTATAGGCTTACTTTTATAGATTTTATATATAATATTCATAATGCCATGCAATATTTAATTCATGTCATTCATATTTGTATGAATACTTTATTATATTTAACTGTAATTATGCTGTATGTTGGTCATTAACGTTCTCTCTGTCTCTCTCTCAATCTATGTGTGTATGAACACACACACACAGACATACATACATACATACATACATACATACATACATACATACATATATATATAGCTATAGATGCAAAGTCAATCAACTAAAGACGCGTGAGTGTGTGTGTGTGTGTGTATTTATTTAGTACTATGTATCCCCAATAAGCCTTTCAAGACCCTTCTTCATCTTAGTACCTGGTAGCTTCAGTCAACTTCCGGTGAATCTCCTCATAAACATCCACATTGAATGTTCTTTGGACAAATGAGAGCGCCATTTTCAGGGCTTCCACTCGCAGCTGTGGGCAGTGGTCAGCAATGAACTGCAATCTCTCAATCCTCATCAGGCCGCTGTAACTTGCTGCATACTGCTCCAGATCCTGCTCCAGCCAGAATGAAGAGATCATAGATGGTAGTGTGTACTAGCCCAACTATTAGGCCCCTAGTATTTTTAGTTCAAGAACTATAGAGGAACCATAGAGTTCCCAGATGATTGCTAGCTCTAGATCCTAAAGCATACAGGAATTATTCCTGCATATTTTTGCTTCATAATGACAAATATCCAAATTGTACATTTGTTTCATTTTTGTTATATTCTGTAATCTGTGAAACAGGTATCTATACATCAACATTATCTATAGAATAATGCATTGGATGATATCACACTATATCATTTTTTTATCTCCCCCCCCAAAAGTAATAACTGGGCTCATTGAGGAAATTAGTAAAATGGTACAATACCTGTTTTATTCCCACAATAACTTTGTGAGCTATAGTGGACTGAGATAGAATGACTGACCCAAAGTCAGTCAGCATTTGTGGCTAAGGATGAATGGACTTGAGCTAAGATTTTTCTACTCTTAGCCACGTTCTTAACCTCTATGCTGTAAAAGCTCATATGATGACACTCTCCAAGACTGCAGAGCAGAGAAGGAAGAACTAGGAAGTACAGTTATCATAGTAATGATTTTGCTCCCTTGAGGCAATAGATATGAAGTTCATCTAGACACTGGTAATTTTATTCCCAATATAGGGTTAATCCTGAGCTATTTTATAGGGCTATTGTAAAG
Organism: Bungarus multicinctus; assembly: GCA_023653725.1. Taxonomy (NCBI): domain Eukaryota; kingdom Metazoa; phylum Chordata; class Lepidosauria; order Squamata; family Elapidae; genus Bungarus; species Bungarus multicinctus. The sequence continues at coordinate 121,542,310 of CM042834.1, forward strand.
TTTATAATCAAAAGCATTACCTAAATATAAGAATTGGTTTTAAACTGACAACTCAAGCATTTAGTTATATGAGATATGACAAGCGGATAGCGCCATCCAGTCTCAAAAAGCTAAGCTGGCTGATACTTATAAGACTGGAAGCTGAAAAAGTATCCTGGGAGAAGGCAATGGCAACCTATTTCCCTACTGGTGCCACTAAAGCAACACATGTATTTTCATAAGTTCTCCAACAGTTAAGCTTCACTTAAAAGACACTTTATCAACAGAAGAAGAAGAAAACTGGACTGTTTTAGTTACACAACGTGAAAGCATTGTTATTCAGCTCCCTCTCGCCTGCCATTTTAACCAATAATATAAATAATTTTTCTTCAACATATAAGCAAAGGTTACAAGCAAAACAATAAACAGGTAGCATTTGTTTAAAGTAAGGACTGATAGGGAACCTAGGTTTTGGAAGACAATCCTATCATTTCTGTCATTTTTGCCTTCAAGCACATACCAGAGTTGGGTTCTCCACCACGTAGTTGATATCAGGTGCATTTTGTTGATCTTCTTGGGGATCTACATCAATCTGCATGGGCTCTACCGCACCCTGTAACAGCAGAGCATGTGAGTGAAACAGAAATGAGGAATCTCTCCCTCCCAGCCCCAAGGGAAAGATTCCCATGCATCAGCAAATATAACTGAACTTGACATTTAAGTAATGCATCTACAGCTTAGGATTTTCACTCCATGAAGTTGTTTTCCAGACCTCTCAGAAATACTATCCTCACTTTGTGCCACTAATTCACTCCATAGATTTCCTTGCTCTCAATAATAAAACAGAGATGATTAACTATTTTCTGAACCAAAAAAAAGCAATTTAATCCCCTCAGTTTGAACCATGTATATATATCAAAGTCTGTCCTTATAGTAAGCAAATGGAACAACGTTATATTGAGAAAAAAATTAAGAGAATTTAGCATAATTAAATTGGGATATTTTTCTTACTTGTCAGCTTATAATCTAAAGTTTATATTGTTTCATATAAATCATAGGAAATTCTGGGCATACTTTTAATTTTCATTCATAATGAATGGAAATAATTGTTAACAAGAAAATCCACTTAATCTTTATGAATTTTTTTCAGTCAAACCCAAGAGCACATATTACGGTATACTGTGTACAGTACTGAGTATACTGTATCTCCACAATACTGCCAAGGCTGAAACATGAAGTAATAGTCTGAAATTATTATTGTTGTTGTTTTGTTATTCTGCAATAGTTCATTATCCAAGATCAGGGCTGGATTTATGAGAGGGCAATTCAGAGAGCTTCCTGGGCTTTAAAACTTTTGGAAGAGGGGAAGACTGTCCTCATCATGAATTTTTTCAATGACTGAAACAAAGAGCAGTAACTTTACATGGCATGAACAAATGCAGATTTACAATTCCACACATGAAAATGTACAAAATAATACACTATGGATAAATCAAGCAAGCATGCACACTTCAACAACATGGCTAAAAATGCAAAAAGTAAAACTATTTATAACAAAGGGATCTAAATATGAACCATGAGAAAAACACAATTAGGTCTAAAGCTGTCTGATCCTCCACAGATGTCATCTTTCACACTTATTTGGTGTAATCTTGTTCTAAAGGACATCAGTATCAGCAATCTTATTAGATCATATCAAAGATCTATTTTTAGTCTATATTATGTCCAATTGAGTTCCTTTAGAAAGCCATAAGGACATGAAGACAAAAGATTGAGGAGAATCTAGGCTTCTTGGAAATTTATTAGAAGTTTACCAATGAGAAATGAAAGAAAATTAGTTTTATAGCATGGCAACCTATCTATTACCAATCTTTCTCTGTGGTGTGAAAGCGAGGATTGAATATGATGTCATAGGTTGCACTCTTGATTTATAACAGCACAGGGAAACCCCATACCCCAACCCAAAGACTGTGGTGAATCAAGAGGCAAATGCTACATTGTACAAAATATATGCAATGCAGGCCTAACAAGGTTCCTCTATTTCTAAATCAATTTTTTTAATTGTAATCAACAAAAAGGAGTTTAAGAGCTTGTCATTTTATTTATTTATTTATTTATTAATTACATTTATATACCGCCCTTCTCCCAAGGGACTCAGGGCGGTGAACAGCTCGTCTAAAAACCCCACAAATACAAAAGTTAAAAAGTAATTAAATATTAGAATTAGCTGCAGACTAAAATTAAGAAACCCCCCCCCACCCTTAAAACCCAATTTAAAATTAAAAATGGAGATCAAATTTAAAATCATTATCTCAGCCCAGGCCGGCCTGCTCAAAGAGCCAGGTCTTTAACGCGCGCCTGAAGGCCCTCAGGTCCGTGCCGGTACGAAGTTCCGGTGGCAGAGTATTCCAGAGGGCGGGGGCACCCACAGAGAAGGCCCTACCCCTTGGCGCCGCCAGACGACACATAGCGGCCGACGGCACCCGGAGCAGACCCTCCCTGTGGGAACGCACCGGCCTGTTGGAGAACGTTGGTAGAATGCGGTCCTGAAGGTAACCTGGTCCCATGCCATGAGTCGCCCTAAAGGTCAAAACTAGAACCTTAAAGCGAACCCGGAGAGCCATCGGCAACCAATGCAGCTCGCGCAGGAGAGGCGTCACATGGGCGCTACGCGACGCCCCCATAATCACCCTCGCGGCTGCATTTTGCACCAACTGGAGTCTCCGGATGCTCCCCGCAGGGAGCCCCATGTAGAGGGCATTACAATAGTCCAGGCGAGAGGTGACAAGGGCCTGAGTGACCGTGCGCAAGGCGTCCCGATCCAGGAAGGGCCGCAACCGGTAGATCCGACGGATCTGATGAAACGCCCCCCTGGAGACGGCCGCGATGTGATGTTCGAGCGACAGCCGTACATCCAGGAGGACTCCCAGATTGCGAGCCCTCTCTGTGGGGGGCAGAACTTCCCCCCCAATAGCCAGCGAAGGTGTCAGCTGGCTATATCGGGGCGCCGGAAACCACAGCCACTCGGTCTTGGATGGGTTGAGCCGAAGCCTGTTCCCGCCCATCCAGTCCCGCACGGCCTCCAGGCACCTAGACATAGTCCCCACAGCATCGTTGGGGTGGTCCGGAGTGGAGATATACAGCTGGGTGTCATCTGCATACAGATGACACCTCACTCCAAGACCACGGATGATCTCGCCCAGCGGCTTCATGTAAATGTTGAACAGGAGGGGAGAAAGGACCGACCCCTGAGGCACCCCACAAACCAGGGGCCTAGAGGTGGACCTCTCCCCCCCCGCCAACACGAATTGCGAACGGTCAGAGAGGAAGGAGGAGAACCATCGGAAGACGGTTCCACCAATCCCCAACCCCTCCAACCGTCGCAATAGGATACTATGGTCGATAGTATCGAAAGCCGCCGAGAGATCTAATAGGACCAGGACAGAGGAGAACCCTCTGTCACGAGCCCTCCAGAGATCATCAACCAACGCGACCAATGCCGTCTCAGTGCTATGTCCAGGCCTGAAGCCCGATTGGAACGGATCGAGGTAAGTTGCTTCCTCCAGGTACTGGGGGAGCTGACGTGCCACCACACTCTCAACAACCTTCGCCACGAAGGGAAGGTTGGAGACTGGACGATAGTTGTTTAAAATAGCTGGGTCCAGGGAAGGCTTCTTGAGGAGGGGGCGCACCACCGCCGCCTTCAAGGCGGTAGGGAGCACCCCCTCTCTCAAAGAAGCGTTGACAATCCCCTGGAGCCAGCCTCGTGTCGTCTCCCTGGCGGCCGAAACCAACCAGGAAGGACACGGGTCCAATAAACAGGTGGTGGCATTCAGACCCCCCAGCAACCTGTCCACACCCTCAGCGGTCACAGGATCGAACTCCCCCCAGATAACACTCTCAAGACCTGCCCCGGACACCTCCCCCGGGACCACCCAATTGGAGTCGAGCCCTTCCCGAATCTGAGCGATTTTATCATGCAGAAATCGGGAAAACTCCTCTGCTCTACCCTGCAAGAGGTCATCCCGCGCTCTCGGTTCAAGTAGAGAGCGGGTCACTCTAAACAGGGCGGCAGGCCGATTTTCAGCTGATGCAATAAGGGCGGAGAAATACGAAGATTTCGCCGCCCCTATCGCCACAAGGTAAGTCTTAATATGAGATCTCACCTGTGTTCGGTCAGACTCAGAACGGCTCGCCCTCCAAATGCCCTCAAGACGTCTTTTTCGGCACTTCATCTCCCGTAGCTCCTCCGTATACCACGGAGCCAAATGGGATCTGTGCCGAGTCAGAGGTCGCATAGGCACAACTCGCTCTAGGGCCCCGGCGGCCGACCCCTCCCAGGTGGCCACCAGGTCTCCAGGCGAGCTGAGAGCCAGAGATTCAGGAAATGGCCCAAGCTCCCTCTGGAACCGATCCGGATCCATTAGGCGCCTGGGGCGGAACCATCTAAGTGGCTCCGCCTCTCTGCGGTGGGGGGTAGCGGAACAGAAATCCAGCCTCAGGAGGGAATGATCTGTCCATGACAAGGGTGTAATAACTAAATCCCCCCAATTACAGTCATTCAACCACTGCCCAGAGACAAAAATCAGGTCCAGCATGTGACCTCCCATGTGAGTGGGGGCAGAAACTAACTGGGTCAGGTCCATGGCCGTCATGGAAGCCAAGAACTCCCGGACCAACCCCGAGGTTTCACCGAGCGATGGCAGGTTGAAATCCCCCATGACTAAGAGCCTTGGGGTCTCAACCGCCAGCCCGGCTATTACCTCTAGGAGTCCGGGTAGGGCCGATGAGACGTGGCAGGGAGCCAGGTACGTCAACAAAAGGCCCATCTGAACCCCTTGCCCCCACTTCACAAAAAGAGATTCACAGCCAGCCGTCTGAGGGACAGTGGCCTCCCTAGGACAAAGGACTTCCTTTATAAGCACCGCCACCCCACCACCCCTTCCCTGAGCCCTAGGCTGGTGAAATGCAAGGAAACCTGGTGGGCACATCTCAACCAGAGGGACACCTCCCTCTGGGCCCAACCAGGTTTCGGTGACACCCACCAGGTCCGCGGCCTCCTCCTGAGCCAACTCCCAGATCAGGGGAGCCTTATTAACCACGGACCTGGCATTGCACAACAGCAGCCGGGTATTCAGGGCCTGAGATTCCGGACAACCAGGACTACAGGATGGGTAGGGAGGGTCGGAGCGCGCTACCGCTTGTAAACATCGGGAGCGCGATCCCCTAACCGGATATGGCCCTCCACCCCTAGCATACCTACCTCTCCCAGTTACCGTGCCGATAAAACTGGCCCCCGGCTGCCCACCCCCTGTCTGCCACCCCGACACGGGAACCCCCGAGGCCCCACATATTTTTAACAGAATATGAAGGATATTTTATCTCCTTTAATTAGAAAATTATTTTGCTGAGACACAAGCATCATGAAGAAAGATTGAAAACCTTTGATCCCAAGAAAATTTGCCATGAGATCCTAATTATATTCTTATATGAAGAGATAATGTTGTGAGTCTTTCCAGAGTCATGTAGGTGAAATGAGTGGCTATATAACTTGAAGAAATAAATATTGCTATTGTGACTTTTCACCTGAACCCTATTATTTCAAAGGATACATTAGAAGGCTGGACAATAGCTACCTGAACCCACTCAAGGTTTATGGCATTCATCTAAGTTGAGATCCTCATGATTTTTTCCAATTAACCTATGCCCCAAATGGTCTGGATAATGCAGCAGTGATAAACCTAGGCTTTATAAATTTACCACATTTGCAGGCATTGCAGCTACTGTATTTATATGATCATTTGAAGATAAAGTATCAGGGTCAGATCATTGGTCATCTTAATAGAATGCAGATTGGCTGCCTGAAGCTCTGCAAATACCATTTGACTATCCTTGCCATTAGAAATATCCACTAGTTAGGAAGGTTGGGACTGAAATAGCTATCCTAGCAACATATGAAGGGCCACAGGTTTCATAACTCTAGTCCTGTCTGGTTAGGAGAAACTCTCCAAAGCCTCACTCAGAGCCATTTGTATTGACCAAGGCTTTTCCAATTGAGAATCTGCAACACACTCTATTATACGAACAAGACATTTCAAGGAAAATGTGCTTTTTCACAGGATAGTCTTTTTAGAAGAAAGCATAATTTGAATTCTTTATGATTAAAGGTGGGGTATCTGAACATATACAAAGGAGAGATTGTTTACTTATGAATTCTCTTGATTGCTTAGACCTTATTTTTTGAGTGCCCTGTCTTTTGAGAACAAGTTTTTTTTATGGCAAAGTACTACTTTCTTTTAATTTGGGGATGTCTAAATGTCATATTGGACAGGGCAATATCAAGATGATACCATGCAACAGAGTGGTCATCTAATGGCCATTACAAGGAGACCTCCTTTTGTTGGCTTCATGACTGTACAGTGCTAAACTATATCAATAGAGTACTTCAAAACCTAGAAGAATAAAAAGCATAATTTTGGAAGAATTGTTGGAGGTTTTAAGAGATGAAATATTGTCAGGCAATCATTTCAGTCCTTAAAGCCATTCAGCTTCTTCAAAACATATCTAAAAGGCCTAGCTTTTGGCTTCACCCATTCTATGGAGTCTCTGAGAATTGCAGAAAGAGTTCATGCTAGACTATACTTTTTGCACACATTGTTTTTATTTCTAGGGATTAGAATACTGTGCTTTATTACTCAGCAATTTGCTGCCAAATTTCAATTATGTGATCTCTGGAGGCCACTAAAAACAAACCAAAACAATATAGGAGCCATATGGGGTCTCTGGACCACTTATCCCTGTTCCAATAAAAGATGGCTATTTCCAAAGAGACAGCCTTCTTCATGTCAGTACCTCATCTATGCATTCCCTCCCACCACCATGAAACAATGGATCCCAAACCAGTCTTGCTATTTTCTTAGCTTTAGTATAGTTGGATAATCCTGCTGTTGTGTTAATGTCCATTGCTTTGATTTTAAGTAATGACATTTGTTAAGAAAAAAAATAGATAATGCAATGTTGTATTTAAATCCCTACTTAAAAGTAGAAAAATGTTTAAAATACATAAATTACATACATAACAAAGTAAAGCCATACAACTGCTGTGGAAAATTATAGTCTGTCGCCCATTGCTTCGAGTCTGCAAGCTTTCAATTATTCTTAGACAATGGGAGACAAATATCTTTCCTAGCAGCTAAACAGCATGTAACAAATTCCTTTGTTTTTTGAAATACATCCAATTCAGAGAAAGGAGGGGATGTTTTTTTTTTTAAAAAAAGAATATGCCTTAATGTTGATAAAACTCAAGTCATTCTCACTCAGACATCCTTGAGTGCTTTCTCCTTTGAGATACCTCATAAAGTAGGGTGCAGGCTGATAAGCAGGCACTCAGGCTGAAGTCTCCAGATGTACCTGGGAGGAAGAGGTCTGACCTACTGCTGCGGGGAGTGTTGTATAGATCTGTCACTGACGAGGAAGCTGAGCTTGGAACTGAACTATCCCTCATCCTGTCCTGACTCTCTGTACCCCCTCGCCCTGACACAGAGCTCGCCAGCTGCTAAAGGAAAGAAAGGAAGTTAATGCCCCTGCAGTCATAAACAGCTATAATTCATGGTAGGCTTAGAATAATATGAACTGGCTTTCTTTCTCTTTCACCATAGGCCTTTATCAATATCCATCTTAAAGTTATAAAGAATTAGCATTTATGTGCCACATTAAACAAGCAACAAATATCAAATCCACTGGCTTAGATGCACAATTTCCTAAATACTGTATTATAAACAGTAAAATCAGAACAGATACATTTCATGTGATTTGTGACATAATATAAACTTGGGTGCAGAAAACTTTCCATAATGCCCTTAAGAGGAGCTGGAAAAATACATGGCATCACTAAGAAAGAGGAGGAATGGGTTTTGGGAGGGGCAAGCAAAAATTGTGATTTCTAAGATTGTTTTTCTTAATGCTACAAGCATATGACATTTGGAAAATGTTTTAGAGGAGACACTGATCAGAGAGAAAATTCAACATCCAAATTCCTCCCTCTGTTGTAATCTTTCAAGGTTTTGATTTTGGTCATCAGTTAAAATCAACAACAGAAAGTTAAAAAAAAAAACCTTTGAGAAATCAGGAAGGAGACAGAAAGATGCAAAAGTTTCTCCATCCTTACTTTTGTCTTGCAATTCTATTCTTAATAAATCAACAATTGTGAAGTTTCTGACACAGTAGATAGGATTGCTCAAATGTCTGAACAAGTACTTCAGTTTCTCATTACATTTCAGACATCATTGTGATTTATTTTTTTTATTTCCAGAAGCAAATGCACAATTACAAGAGCACAAAAAAAGCCAGTTTATTCCAACTTTTGAGTGGCAGCACTTGCTGGGGAATTGCATTTCATAACCAGGAGATCACACAACTCTTCCTTATGCAAACGGTGGGAGAGTTTAATTCTCTTTCGGTGGTATTTAGGAACAGACAGCTGATCTTGAAAAATCATTTATATCTACTTCTCCCATCACGGCACAACTGGGGGTGGGGGTGGGATAATAATAAAAGCCTCCCCCCCAAGACTTCTTAAAAGCATTCAAACGAAGCCCAATTGCTCTGTTTCGGGAATTCCTACAGGCGTATCTTAAGTGTTTTTGGCGGTGGTTTTGCTCTCCAAGCTTGTTTCAATTTAGCTTCTGAACGTTTCGTTATCAAACTAGGCAACTTCATCAGAATGGTTTCCTTGTCCTATTCCTCTTTATCTTTATAAATGTCTACTAAGTGTTCTCAGCCCGTTACGTGGAGTGAGAAACTGCAGACCGATCCTCCGGCTGGCCAGCAGCCCCCAAGAAGATCACCTCTACCGCGTCTACACAGAAACCAAATGGACAACAAGAGAGGGGAGAGGAGGGGGGGTGGAGGCGCGGCGGGTGGGCGGGGAGGGGGGCCGCAGCAGAGCCAAGCGCACCAGGCGGCGGGGCCTCTCCATCCGGCGGCCACGGCCCTGGCCAACCAACCCTCCGGGCAACGGATCTGGCTTCGCTCGAGGCTGCTCCCGCCTGCCTCCGCCGCCTCCCCTCCTCCTGGAGGCAGCCCGGGGGCAGCTTCCGAGAATAACACATGGACTGATCCCACCGGAGGAGCCGCTCAGCAGCCGCCGCCAATGCAGCCTCCTTCCCGCCACCGCCTTAATTCCGCCTCGAGCCGTCGCAAGACACGCCCTGCGGCCAGACCTCCCCCCGCCCCGCAAGCGACCCCCTCGAAACTTCCTCGATACCTGCAAATTGAAGACTTGGACGGGTAGCGGCATATTGACCCTCGCACCATGCACCTCCGGGTCACGTCCTCCCCTCCCACTTCCACGTCCGGATCACATACGCAACCGGGTCAAACCGGCGACAGGTAAAGCCCTTAAAGGGACCGTAACCCTTATTCTCTTCTCCTCCCCGACCGCCCTCTTCCTCACCCCACCCCCCCCCCCACCGGTGTCCGCTTGATTCGGCCCGGCGAGGGCTCGAAGCCTGGGTCAGCGAGCGCGACGAGAGCCAAGCGCTCGGCCCGGCTTCTTCCGCCGCCAGCGGGAGCGGAGCCGGCCCTTGCCGGTAAGTGAAATCCTCGCTCTGGCGGGGAGCGAGAGGGGTGGAATGCCCGTAGCGTTCTCACGGGGCGGGAGGGGGAGGAAGGAGAGGAGGGGGAGTCAAGGTGTGTGTGTGTGTGTATGTGTGTATGTTGCCATGATGAGGAATCGAGGCAACCGCTTTGGGACGCCTAGTCCCCGGAAAGGCCCCGCCCGGCATGTTGTCCCATAGAAAAAGCCCGGACGATCCCTAGGACTTCTTTCTAAATATGTGGCCTTTAAATTGTCTCTGTTTTAAATTACAATTGACCTTAGAATGATTTTGAGGCCGCAATTCTATGTTTACTTAAGAATAAATTCTTACTCAATGACTTTATTTTATCATCATCATCATCATCATCATCCCAGCCCAGTAACGGTTTTTTGGGGTTTTTAATAATTAGGTTTTTAAATTTTAAAAAATTTCTAAATTTTAAATTTGTATTAGTTTTATATTTTAAATTGTATTTCGGCCTTGATGTAATTGTTTAATCTGTTTTTAATTGTATATATTGTCTGTTTTTAGTTGGCTGTGCACCGCCCCGAGTCCCTTTTTTGGGAGAGGGGGCGGTATAGAAATTCAATAAATAATAATAATAATAATCATCATCATCATCATCCAAGGATTACAGCGCATAGCAACCTGTAACAATGTCACCCTCCTCCTTTAGAATAGAATAACAGAGTTGGAGGGGACCTTAGAAGTCTTCTAGTCTAACCCCCTGCCTTATACCATTTCAGACAAATGGTTGTCTAATCTCTTCTTTAAAACTTCCAGTGTTGGAGCATTTACAACTTCTGGAGGCAAGTTGTGGTTAATTGTTCTAACTGTCAGGAAATTAGGGGGCGTGCCTAAGCGCACCAAAACATGCCTACCATCCCTGTCCTATTGTTTCTTTTTTTTCTTATTCGTATCCATTTCATGTATTTATAACCATGTTTATACTTATACCTGTTATCTAATAATTGTTTGACAAAATAAATAAAATAAATAAAATTTCTTCTTAGTTCTAGGTTGCTTCTCTCCTTGGTTAGTTTCCATCTGTTGCTTCTTGTCAACAAGAAGCAGTTCTTGGGGGGAGTAGTTGTTGGTTTCCAAAAAAAATACAAATATTGCTTGGAATATATGCTATACTTTTTGTTTATTTACTGGAAAGATATATTAATTGATCTCATACTGACATTTGGGGGGGAGCTCCAAAGATTTGTTTACCAAGGCATCAGTGCACTTAAAAAACAAATCTGTAAAATTTCATTTGTTTGTCCTATTGGGGTTTCCTAAGCGCAATTGATTTAATGCATCTGATTCTGGGCAGAATGAACTGCAATTCTACAATGTATTTCACAACATCTATAATATAAAGCAAGGGTGGTGGCCAATGTGGTTCTTGCCTTAATTTCATATATTCTTTGGCCTTATTTCAAAAGCAGTTTGCAAACACTTAATTCAGAGGGTTATGCAAGGTTGATCTGGTTTTTCTGGAAATCTGCTGGATGGGAAAAAAGAGAAAACATGTCAATAAGAGAGAAAAGGGAGATCATCAGGAAGAAAAATTAGATGTTGGGAAAAGAGATAATATATTATCCATTGCTTAAGTCAACAACACCCACTAATAGTATGTGGTCTAACAGTATATCATTCACAATGCATGTTTCTAGACAGAAAGTTTCCGTGAGTCTTTTTTCTTCTCTTGAATAAACCATCTAACTTCAATTATTAATTTGGTTTCACTTGTTTCCCCCAAAATAAGCCTAATCATCCAAAAATGCAATTATCTCCTTATTTTCAGGGAGGGAATTTCTACTAAATATACTGTAGATTGTATATATAGATTACATGCAATAATTAAATATTGTAGACCCCTTTTTAAATAGACTTAAATCAATAGGAACAAGTGACAGAAACCCACAGCATAAGAATTCTTTTTCGATTATATTTTCCTTTCTTTCAGCATGTTTCCGAAATCAGAAATGAGGGGGGCTTTGTTAACGACAGACCTGGTGTTGCAAACCATCAGCCGAAGGCCCTGGGCCGGATCATTCGGACAACCTAGGGAACGGGAAATGACCTGGGGGTTGAGCGCGGCCAGGAGGTCTTGGGGGCTGAGATGGTTGCATCGAGGATGGGGGCTTCTTTTCGGGAGGAGGAGGGAATCGCTATTTGCACGGTTAGCGGGAGAGGCAGGTATGGCACTGACAGGGGGCCATATTATGTTATGGGAGCCCGTCCCTGTTATTTATGTGCGGTGGCGTGCTCCGACCCCCAGGTGATTTTCCGTTCTCTAGGTTGTCCGAACGATCCAGCCCAGGGCCTTCGGCTGGTGGTTTGCAACACCAGGTCCGTCATTAACAAAGCCCCCCTCATTTCTGATTTGATCATGGATGGGGGAGCGGACCTGGTGGGTATTACTGAGACCTGGCTGGGCCATGAAGGGGGTGTTCCCCTGGTGGAAATGTGCCCAGCTGGGTTTCGGGTTTTCTATCGGCCGAGGGCCCAGGGGAGGGGTGGGGGGGTTGCGGTAATTGTTAAGGAAGATCTGTGTCCTAGGGAATCCACTGTTCCTCAGACGACCGGATGTGAATCCCTTTTTGTGAAATGTGGTTCCGGGGTTCAGATGGGCTTATTGATCATATACCTGGCTCCCTGCTATGTGACATCAGCCCTGCCTGAGCTCCTCGAGGTCATAGCCAGCTTGGCGGTTGAGACCCCCAGGCTTATGGTCATGGGGGATTTCAACCTACCTTCAGCTGGCGGTGCCTCGATAGCCCAGGAGTTCTTGGCTTCCATGACAGCCTTTTGGGCCTGACCCAATTAATTAGGGACCCCACTCATATTGAGGGTCACATCTTGGATTTGGTTTTTGTCTCTGGACGGTGGCAGGATGATCTAGGTGTAGGGGATGTTGTTGTTGAGCCCCTGTCATGGTCTGATCATTCGCTCCTTAGGCTGGACTTCCATACCGCACCCCCTCGTCGCAGGGAGGCGGAGCCAATACGATGGTTCCACCCCAGGCGCCTGATGGACCCGGATAGGTTCCTGACGGAGCTTGGGCCATTTCCTGGCGTTCGAACACATGACCCGGCTGAGGACCTGGTCGCCACTTGGGATAGGATGGCGGCTGGTGCCCTTGATTGGGTTGTGCCTTTGCGGCCTCTGACCCGATGCCGATCCCAATTAGCTCCTTGGTTTTCCGAGGAGCTGAGGAGATGAAGCGCCGGAAAAGACGCCTTGAGAGTGGTTGGAGGACCATCCACTCTGGATCTGACCAAACACTACTGCGGTCCCATATTAGGACCTATTTAGTGGCGATAAGGACAGCGAAGCGTTCTCACTTCTCCGCCCTTATTGCATCCGCGGGGAATCGCCCGGCCGCCCTCTTTAGGGTGACCCGCTCCCTCTTAGAGGTGGGAGTGCAGGATGAACCTCTACGGGGGCGGGCTGAGGATATTTCAGATTTTCTCCAGGGCAAAATCACTCAGATCGGGGATGGGTTGGACTCTGACTGGGCGACTCTGGACGGGGGGGGTGGGGACGGAGTTCAGTGAAGTTATCTGGGGGGAGTTTGATCCTGTGACCCTCGACGTGGACAGGATTCTGGGTGGGTTCAATGCCACCACATGTTTACTGGATCCGTGTTCCTCCTGGTTGGTATTGGCCGCCTGGGAGGTGACACGTGGTTGGTTCCAGGGCATTATCAACACTTCCTTGAGTGAGGGGTTTCTGCCCCCTGCCTTGAAAGAGGCAATGGTGAGACCCCTCCTCAAGAAACCGTCCCTGAACCCGACCCTATTGTCTAATTATTGTCCGGTCTCCAACCTTCGCTTTATAGCGAAGGCTGTTGAGTGTGGTGGCACGACAGCTCCCCCGGCACCTGGATGAAGCTGTCTATTTGGATCCACACCAATCAGGCTTCAGGCCTGGGTTCAGCACAGAAACAGCGTTGGTCGCATTAGTGGATGATCTCTGGAGGACTCGTGACAGGGGGTATTCGTCTGCCCTGGTCCTATTAGATCTCTCGGCGGCTTTTGATACTGTCGACCACAGTATCTTATTGCGGCGGCTGGAGGTGTTGGGAATGGGAGGCACTATGTTGCGGTGGTTCTCCTCCTTCCTCTCCGACCGCTCGCAATTTGTGTTGGCAGGGGGGCAGACATAGACCTCAAGGCCCCTGATCTGCGGGGTACCTCAGGGGTCGGAGCTCTCGCCCCTCCTGTTCAACATTTATGTGAAGCCGCTGGGTGAGATCATCCGTGGTTTTGGGATAAAATTCCACCAGTATGCTGATGATACTCAGCTGTACTTTTCTACCCCGGGTCACCCTGATGAAGCCGTGGAAGTGATGACCCGGTGCCTGGAGGCTGTGCAGTGTTGGATGGGGCGGAACAGGCTTCAGCTCAACCCAGCCAAAACCAAGTGGCTGTGCTTTCTGGTGCCCCAATACAGCCAGCTAATTCCATCGCTGGCCATGTGGGGGGAACTCTGGCCCCCACGGAGAGGGTGCGCAATTTGGATGTCCTCCTGGATGTACAGCTGTTGTTGGAAGACCATATAGCAGCTATCGCCAGGGGGGCTTTTTATCAGGTCTGTAGGATCTACCAATTGCGGCCCTTTCTGGAATCGGGACGCACTTCGCACGGTCACATCCGCCCTCATCATCTCCCGCCTAGATTACGCCAATGTTCTCTACATAGGGCTCCCTTTGAAGAGCACCCAGAGGCTCCAGCTGATGCAAAATGCAGCCGCACAGGTGGTTTTGGGGGCTTCTCGGAGCTCCCATGTTACACCACTTTTGCACAAGCTGCATTGGCTCCCGGTGGCCTTCCAGATGTGATTCAAGGTGCTGGTGATCATCTTTAAAGTGCTCCATGGCTTAGGACCTGGGTACTTACGGGCCCGCCTACTGCCACCGTCAGCCTCCCGTCAACCAGTGCGCTCCCACAGGGCGGGCTTCCTCGGGGTGCCGCCGGCTGGACAGCTGGCAACCCCGAGGGTTCGGGCCTTCTCTCTGGGAGCACCCTGCCTCTGGAACGAATTACCCCCGGAGATGAGGACCGTCCCCAACCTATTGACCTTCCGGCGCGCACTAAAAACCCACTTATTCCATCAAGCCGGTCTGGCCTAAAGTTACGTGTAGGGTTTTAAATTTGATTTTAAACGGTTTTAGCTTTCTTAATTTCCCAATTTTTTAATCTTATAATAATGGCCAATCTATTTAATTCTTTTAATTCATTTTAATTATTGTATGTGTATTTATATGTATATTTTATCTGGCTGTACACCGCCCCGAATCCCCCTGGGAGAGGGGCGGTATATAAATTTAAATAAAATAAAGTAAAGTAAAGTTATTTAAAGTCATTTTCATTAATAATGCACCTAAAGCTCTGTTTTTTTGCATAATGTTCAGTTTTTCTTTTGTAATAGCAGAGTTTCAACAGTATCCCACACACTAAAGTTCTAACCAAAACAAATGCAGATAATTGGTAAGATCTAGGAACTATTATTAGTCACAATAATACTGGAATAGAGTGATCAGTTATGATATGTATAAAGCAGTTTCATATATTCACATGTTAGTCCACAGTAACCATCTTCTTGATGATTTTAAGGCACTTTGATTCTTACCTCATGGTTACTTAAAACATTCAAGTTTCTTTTCTTTCTTTCTTTCTTTTTTGTCTCTCATGTAACAGGTCACAAATTCTGTGTTTTAGAATGACAAATCCAGGCCCAGGTATACAAAGAAATCAACCCCTAATGATTGAATGCCACAAAGATGATACTGTGTAGCTATAAAAGTCCCACAAGTTCAATAATTTTTACACAATTGGGCTTCATTTCAAAGGCATTTCAAAGATGGCAAATGCCCTTAGGGGCTGAAGAATGAGCTTCTCTTGCATTAGGCTCAGTAAGATATGCTTCCTGCTCTCCGTTATCACTTGCACGCTTCTCCTTTTGCTAATTCCCAAATTTCAATCCAGCTGGAGATTTAAAATCTATCCTCAGCCTCATCCATCTCTTGTTTTTAATACTTTCAACAAGAATGATACCCCACTTCAGCAGGTGGAGTTCAATTCTCCCAATCTTTTGGATGCTGAGATTGACAATATAGTGCCCTTAACAAAAGAGAATCTACTAGAAAAATGGAATCATTATGTCACAGACACAGGTAAATTCCATATGAAACCTAATGGAAAGATAAATGAAAGGCCACACAATGTGATATCTACAGAATCTGCTGAGATCTCTGCTAAGAAAAAATTGGAATTGAAAGATATTTTTATTGCTGTGAAAACCACAAAGAAATATCATAAAACGAGGCTAAAGTTGCTGTTCCAAACATGGATATCCCAGGCCAAAGGTCAGGTAAGAACACTATTTATTTAATGGTTATATTGTTTAGTGATATTTATTATTAACAGTTTATGTATAAAGGTGCATGTTAAAGCATTTTTCAAAGGTTTAAAAGAACATAATATTATTTTACCATCAGAGCGTGGGAAACACATGAATTGCATAAAAGTCTGTAGAGATTCTCAGTCATCCAGATCATGGTTGTCCCAAAGATACTCAGGAGGCAACTTTTTTTTCCAAAGAAAAAGCAAGAAAGTCCAGTTTCCTCCTAAAAAAAGAGCCTTTGGGGAAATGATTTGCCTATTTTCTTTTTTTATGATAGCACAATAGTTGAGGTTAAATATCTCATCCAATTAACATAAAAAAGATAATTTTACCTACTTATATTCCTCCTTTCCCCAATGACTTTAGAGTTCTAGAAGCTCTCTGTAACGGGAAATTCCTGGCATCAATAAATAATACATTGCAGAAATCAAAGGCTGTTCAAGCTAGTCCCATCCCTTGTTCCTAATGAAGCAACTCTTCAGATTCCCCATGCATCAAATCAGGCTCTGCATCCATGCATGCTGATTCTGACATTTTTTTCTGCATGAAGGTAGATCATAATTGGCTATTTATGTACAATAATTTGTACTTGTACAATAATTCCATTGAGAATATGCAAACCAAGAAAGCCCCATCCGCACACGTGCAGGATACAGGCAGCGCACGAAACTGTGCCCCTTCTGGTCCATGGAAAAGCCTCTCTCCATGGAACCTGTCCCTGATGCCCAAAAGATTGGGGGCCACTGGCCTTTCAGATAATGTGCTTAACACTCTTGAAACCTATAATAAGGGAAAAAAGATTCCCTTTTTTGCTTGAGGCTGTGAAAAACCAATATAACATTCTGACTGAAATTAACAATAACGTTACTCTGAAATCTTCAGAAGATGAGTAATTCTTGATTTCTATCCTATAGACATTTGTATTCACAGACGGGGAAGATCGTGAGCTGCATCTTAGAGCAGGTAAATTATTATTCACTTTTCAGGTTTATATTTAAGATGCAAATCACTCTTACCAGTCACTATTGTTTTAGAGAAAAGATTATATAGACCATATACTTTGCAAAAAAGACGATCCCTAGCTCAGACATTGTATTGAGGAGTGCAGGAATCAGTTCCTGTCCTTATTTGTCTCCATTTAGAATTTTGCATTAATGCTTATATTTTTAAATTCCTTCAGACTGTTAATGTTCCAGAAGCCGTAATGACAAGTAGTGCTTGCAGATATCAATTTACTATACTGTAAGATATGTTGCAGCTTTATAGTTGTGGAACATGGAATTGCAGAAAATACTATAGCACTATTAAATGATACAATAATTTTCTTACATTCCTGGTGAAAACTTCAGAACCTTGCCCATTTGTTTTTTCCATTTCATATTCTTATAGCATGACATTATTTGATGCACAGTCTAGATCCTTCACAGCTAGCACTGGATAATTATTTATTTATTAATCAAATTTATGTAGCTGCCAATCTCACCAAAGGCGACTCTGAGCGTCGTAGAACAATAGATGTGATATAACACTCAGGGCTCTTCTTCATTTATGAATATGATTATATTTGCTATCAGAAACTACATAGTTTGTTCCTTTGCAATCAATTTTATTTTATAGGGGATCATATAATTAATACAAATTGCTCAGCTGTTCACACCCGCCAAGCTCTCTGCTGCAAGATGTCAGTGGAATATGATAAATTTCTAGAGTCTGGGCAAAAGTAAGTGGAAATCACTTGTTTCATAAATAGTTACGGTACTTTCATTTCTCTTTTGGCTTCATCAATTAGTATCTGCTATTCTTGTGATCAGCAGATAAAATAGGAGAATGTTGTGTTTGATCTAATTTTATGTAGTTGAAAAGATTTTCTCCCTTTGTTCTCTCCCCATTCCCAGGCATTTTAATTATGTCCTTTGCATTGTCAAGCAATGCATAGATCTGAAAAATGAGGCCTTCTTTAAAGAGAGCTCTGTTATATCTTTGTTATGACCTCCACTGCAATTTTCTTTTCTGCATTTTCTGCAGGTGGTTTTGTCATGTAGACGATGACAACTATGTGAATTTGAAGAGCCTCCTGAGTCTTTTATCTGCTTTTTCACACAGCCAAGATATATATATAGGAAGACCAAGTCTGGACCATCCAATTGAAGCAGCAGACCATCTCCGGAATGATGGATCAGTGAGCGGATTCTTTCACTGTTGGTTTTCATGAATTGAGAAAAAAGCAGATTCTTGCAATCTTGCATGTTTACGTTCATCTGGAATTCCTCACCCTACTTTGTTAGTTTTCTAGCCTACCAGTGTGGGAGTGGGCAACACTTCCTTAAGAGGCATGGCTTGAAGTTGATTTTTACAGATGTTTCAGACTATATTGCTCCCTTTGTTGTACTGAATTGACTGTTGATAGATAGATTTTTTTGGCCAGTAGCAATGCTTCCCCTCTGGCTTTAATTTACTGCTCTCTCCCTCCATATAATATAACCTGTTGTGAAGAATATAAAAAGGTTGCATCCTTCAGAAACAAGGTATAGAATTGCCATCTACCTTTCCAGTTTATCAGTCCATAATAGGATTCTGTTTATGACACAGGTGCTTAATAAGTTCAGAATAATAAGCAGAAATGATAACCGTATTTATGATCTTTCCATTGGAGTTGCCCTTATTCAGAAGCACTTGATAGCAGTACTTTAGGCAGAAGTTCAAAAGGTGCTACCAGCGACTCCCCTTCTTAAAATTACTAGAACTAGCAAATTTCAGCTGGTTATTTTGGCATTATTTGAGATTAGGTAGGGTAGAAGATTTTTAGGAACAAAGTGAGTACCTTAAGTTTTGAAAAATTTCCATCTCACCCACTTTGGATTGCAACATTCAATATGCCATTTAAAAGCTGGTTACAGATTGTCCTCACTTATCAATGATGTCTTCAGTAACTGTTCAAAGTTACAACTGTACTGAAAAATAATTTTATATCCAATTTAAAATCTTTGTAGTGTCCCTCAGTCATGTGATTGCCATTATAATCAGTACCCATCTTGTGCCTGAGCGTGATTTTTCCCACCCTTCAGTACAGAGGGATTGGAAAGAAACTCATTGCAAGAGAGTAACCTTTTTGCTCTTCCATACATAGAAAACAAAGGAATTGTGCCAGCAGCCCAGGGATGAGAACTACAGACATGCTACACAAATAACTGACAGTACTCTAAATCCCTTCTCCAATCTCTCCACTCTGCAAGGCAGGAGGGAACGCAGTGACAGAGGAGAAGTTGCCTGCAGAAATCGCTTCCTTCTTTCCTCTCTGCATTTCCTCTCTCTCTCTCCCCCCACCCACAGATAGGCAGATTAAAGAGGGATTTTAAGAGAGCAAGTGGTTTTCTCTTCTGCACATTGAAAACAATGGAATTGCACTGGCAGTGGGAAAGATTCAGGCAAAGAAGAAATAGCCTACAAAAATTACTTGCTTTTTTGTCCCTGTTCCTATTTCTCCTCTCCCAGAGCAGAGATTCCAGCCTCAGACTGCCAGTGTGATCACATTGCTTTTGATTTGTACAAAATAGAATGATTTGGAGGCAAACAAATGCCCAAGGTGAGAAATTTAACTACTCTTGTCTCCAGACAGAAAGCAAAGTCATGATCATGTGATTTCCCACCTAGCAGCCAATTAGCAATGGAGCTGCCTGTCCAATTTAGGGTTAGTGAGGACTGTATGTCTTGCAACCAAAATGAGTAAACTGATGGAACAATAATATCCAGCAGAAATACCAGAACAATCACTAGAGGAGGGCAGTTCAATCTTTTTGGCTTAGGTTAAATGCTATCTTCTCCATCCTTCACTGCCAGTCATAGCGCCTAATAAAATTGAAAGCTTTTATTTACAAGATTGCCTCAGGAAAACACAGCCCACCTTGTTGGCATAGAAATTAACATACATTTTGCTGTTATTATAGGAAAAAATTCAGATGATGCTATCATGTCAGGGCAAGTCTAATAATCTTTTCTATTTGTATCCTACAGTAAAGAGCATAGTATGGAAATAATTAGATCCTTTTTTAGTAATTAGGCAATTATGCAACTTATAGACTGTTAGAATCCACTGTTCCTCAGACGACCGGATGTGAGTCCCTGTTTGTTAAGTGTGGTTCCGGGGTTCAGATGGGCCTATTGATCACATACCTGGCTCCCTGCTATGTGACATCGGCCCTGCCTGAGCTCCTCGAGGTCATAGCCGGCCTGGCGGTTGAGACCCCCAGGCTGATGGTCATGGGGGATCTCAACCTACCTTCGGCCGGTGGGGCCTCGGGGACTGCTCAGGAGTTCTTGGCTTCCATGACGGCCTTGGGCCTGACCCAATTAATTAAGGAACCCACGCATACTGGGGGTCACATTCTGGATCTGGTTTTTGTCTCTGGACAGTGGCAGGATGATCTAGGTGTTGGGGATGTTTCTATTGAACCCTTGTCATGGTCAGATCATTCGCTCCTTAGGCTAGACTTCCAGGCCGCTCCTCCCCATCGCAGGGAGGCGGACCAAATACGTTGGTACCGCCCCAGGCGCCTGATGGATCCAGATAGGTTCCTGATGGAGCTTGGGCCATATCCCGACATTCGGACTCACGACTCGGTGGGGGACCTAGTCGCCACCTGGGAAAGGGTGGCGGCTGGGGCCCTGGACCGGGTCGTGCCCTTGCGGCCTCTGACCCGGCGCCGCTCTCGCTCGGCCCCCTGGTTTTCCGGGGAGCTGAGGGAGATGAAGCGCCGGAAAAGACGCCTGGAGAGTATTTGGAGGACCACTCGCTCCGGACCTGACCGAACACTTTTACGGTCTTTTATTAAGACCTATTTAGTGGCGATAAGGGTGGCAAGGCGTCTTTACTTTTCCACCCTTATTGCGTCCGCAGGAAACCGCCCGGCTGCCCTGTTTAGAGTGACCCGCTCCCTCTTAGAAGGGGGAGCGCGGGAGGACCCCTTGCAGGGACAGGCTGAGGATTTTTCAAAGTTCCTGGTGGATAAAATCACTCAGATCCGGGATGGCTTGGACTCCGAATGGGCAGTTCTGGGTGGGGAATCGGGGGCGGAATTTGGAACAGTCATTTGGGACGAGTTTGATCCTGTGACCCCCGAAGATGTGGACAGGTTACTGCGGGGACTGAATGCGACCACATGTTTATTGGACCCGTGTCCCTCCTGGCTGGTGTTAGCCACCCGGGAGGTGACACGAGGTTGGTTCCAGGGCATTATTAACGCTTCCTTGAGTGAGGGATATCTACCCGCCGCCTTGAAAGAGGCGGTGGTGAGACCCCTCCTCAAGAAACCGTCCCTGGACCCAACTTTGTTATCTAATTATCGTCCTGTCTCCAACCTTCGCTTTATGGCGAAGGTTGTTGAGAGTGTGGTGGCACAACAGTTTCCCCAGCACCTGGATGAAGCTGTCTATTTGGATCCACGCCAATCGGGCTTCAGGCCCGGGCACAGCACAGAGACGGCGCTGGTCGCATTGGTGGATGATCTCTGGAGGGCCCGTGACAGGGGTTATTCCTCTGTCCTGGTCCTCCTAGATCTTTCAGCAGCTTTTGATACTGTCGACCACAGTATCCTATTGCAGCGGCTGGGGGGGTTGGGGGTGGGAGGCACCGTTATGCGGTGGTTCTCCTCCTTCCTCTCTGACCGCTCGCAATTTGTGTTGGCAGGGGGGCAGAGGTCGGCCCCGAGGCCCCTGGTTTGCGGGGTGCCTCAGGGGTCGGTGCTCTCGCCCCTCCTGTTCAACATATATATGAAGCCGCTAGGTGAGATCATCCGTGGCTTTGGGGTAGAGTTCCATCAGTACGCTGATGACACCCAGCTGTACATCTCTACCCCGGGCCACCCCGATGAAGCCGTCGAAGTGATGGCCCGATGCCTGGAGGCCGTGCGGTGTTGGATGGGGCGGAACAGGCTTCAGCTCAACCCATCTAAGACTGAGTGGCTGTGCTTCCCGGCACCCCGATACAGCCGGCTGGTTCCATCGCTGGCTGTGGGGGGGGAAATTCTTGCCCCCACAGAGAGGGCCCGCAATCTGGGTGTCCTCCTGGATGTACGGCTGTCATTGGAAGATCATGTGGCGGCCGTCGCCAGGGGGGCTTTTGGACAGGTCCGTAGGATCTACCAGTTGCGGCCCTTTCTGGATCGGGATGCGCTTCGCACGGTCACTTCCGCCCTGGTGATCTCCCGCCTAGACTATGCCAATGCTCTCTACATGGGGCTGCCCTTGAAGAGCATCCGGAGGCTCCAGTTGGTGCAGAATGCAGCCGCGAGGGTGGTAATGGGGGCACCTAGGGGCTCCCATGTTATGCCACTTCTACGCGGGCTGCATTGGCTCCCGGTGGCCCTCCGGGTGCGCTTCAAGGTCTTGGTCACTATCTTTAAAGCGCTCCATGGCTCGGGACCAGGTTACTTGCGAGACCGCCTCCTGCCACCATCGGCTTCCCACCGACCGGTACGCTCCCATAGGGTGGGCCTCCTCGGGGTGCCGCCGGCTGGACGGCTGGCGACCCCGAGGGTGCGGGCCTTCTCATTGGGAGCACCCCCTCTCTGGAACGAATTACCCCCGGAGATAAGGGCCGCCCCCGATCTCATGGCCTTCCGTCGGTTGCTCAAAACGCATTTATTTCGGCAGGCCGGACTGGCCTAGGGGTTTTTAAATTTTAATTGGGTTTTAATCTTTTTAATACTTGTTTATATTTTATTAGAGCCATATTGGATTTCAGTTTTTAAATTTTAATATATCATGTTGTCTCATACTTTGTACATTGTATATGTGTTTTTATTGGCTGTTCACCGCCCCGAGTCCCTTCGGGGAGAGGGGGCGGTATATAAATCAAATAAATAAATAAATAAATAAATAAATAAATAAATAAACAACATATATTTCTAAATATCCAACACTTCAGAATGCAGAACACAAGAAAAATTGTTTTTTAAAAGAAATTAAAAGATCTAAGCCTTTTAATGAGAAATAAGAAATGTGCAGTTTTTAATATTTTAAACAAATTACAAAATTCAACTTTGAATTTATAGATACAGTTGTGTTTTCATTCCTTTACTTACAATCGTCTGTTTCTCTATAATTAATTGTTGTGATTATTCTTTTCTATAGCCATAGAAAATAGTATTACAATTACAATCCTATACATGTCTGCTTCCATAAGTCTGCTTGGACCAATTTCATTGAAACTATATGAAGAATTGGTTATACACAAAGAAAGCCTACAGCTGGTGTGTTTCTTCAAATTTAAATTTGGTTTAGAATTGGCTTCCTGAAGCTCCAACAATTTTTGGAGGCTTTCTAATAGATAGATTTGATGACGTCTAGTTGATCACAAAAAGAATGCTCAGCCATTCTAACACATCTCTATTTATTTCGCTAGACCACTACAAAATTCTGGTTTGCCACAGGTGGTGCTGGATTTTGCATCAGCAGAGGCCTGGCCCTCAAGATGAGCCCATGGGCTAGGTAGGTGCAGTTGGAATGCTTGCTCCCACCTGTGGCCCAAAGAGAACTAAGGAGAGATTAATTCCTTGACTTTTGCTTTTGGTAGCCTTGGCAGCTTCATCAGCACTGCAGAGAGAATTCGCCTCCCTGATGATTGCACCATTGGCTACATCATTGAGGGGCTCTTGGAAGTGAAACTGTTACACAGCCCTTTATTTCACTCTCATCTGGAAAACCTACAGAGGCTGCGTGGTAGAGCTGCACTCAGACAAGTAAGGACAACTCTCCTCTAAACTAAGCATCTTGCCTACCCCACCTCCTCTTCCCTCCTTAAAAGGGTCTGTGGGAGTTTTTTTTACTGAGACTATGCTGCAAGTTTGTCATCTGCGACAGTGCTGATGTAGTACAATCAAAATACAAAAGCCTTTTGTGAATTTTGGGAAGAACAAGGAGAAGAAACGATGGGCATTTTCTAAGTAAATGTAAAAAAATAAGAGTTACTTGCTCTTAAATTATTGTTGAGGCAAAGGCTAGGTTTTGAAGATGTGCATAAAACAATTGGGAAATAAGTTAAATGTCAGTGTCAAATTTGTATACTTATTTGAATACTATTTGTGGAAAACAGGGAAGTGAAAGAGTGCATGACAACACAGTGATCCATGAAGGGAGAAAGAATAAATAACATCTAGCAATATTTAAAGCAAAAGAAAAATAACATAAACTTCTGGGATTCCAGGGAACTTTTGTCAATTTTATGAATACCTTGTCCTTGTTTAGTGACTGCCTTGTTTATCACCTGTTCAAGTAACAGCAGTGATGAAACAATAGCTTTACAATCAATCCTCGCATTTATTACCTTCACAGCTCTGTCCTGGAAAGGAAAGCTGAAATAAAATCATAAGTACGGTAGCAATTTCCCTTACTAGCCACTTAATGACAAATTGCCAGTACCAAATGTTCACTAAACAAGGATTACTTGTATTTTAAAAACTGATCCTGATTATGTTGGCCTTACTTTCACATCCAGTAATATACACTCAAAGATAAAAAAACAAATATTTGATTTCTTTCCTTAAGTAAGATGGTTATTATAAGGAGATAAAAAAATGATTCCCCCCCTATAATAGTTTAAGGATTGTTTAACCTGATAGCAGCAATTGTGGGATTGTATTCATTTCCCCTTCCCCAACTAAGATGTTTCAGTTGGTCCTAATCCTAGAGAGATTGTAATATATTTCCAATCCCTGATAAGTATATTAACTGTAGAATCCAGTTTTAGGACTTGAATGTGTTCCAATTTTTAATTAACTCTTTCTAACTAGTGCAGTTTTGAATATGTGGTCTATGTGTGTTTTTTCTAGGTTACCTTGAGTTATGGTGGCCCTGAGAATAAACGCAATGTTGTCAGTGTGGGTGAAGTATTCAGTATACAACAAGATCCAACTCGGTGTGTACATTATATCCTAAACTTCTATCTTACTTGTTAAGAAATTCAAACATGAAAACTGAAGATAGCTGGATAATATATTTGCAGGATTAGACTATAACTTCTTACCTTTTTCTTTGCAGGTTCAAATCTGTTCACTGCCTCCTCTACCCTGAAACTCTGTGGTGCCCTACCATAATGGTGAAATGACATCTCCCCTTTCCTGTGAATTTCTTACACAGCTTTTTTAAAATGAATAGCTAGACTATGTATAGGAGGAAGAAGAAAGACAAAGCAAGTCCCAAATAAACCAGCCCCTCTCCAAAATAATACTTGAGAACCTTGGTCTGGGGCAATTATAAATAATATCTGCAATGTTTCTTTTGGAATCTTAAATATATCTTTGCTGAGCCATAATCTTTCCTACATTGTATTAATACAATTTCAAAGTAAAGCTGCAGTCTGGCACTGTAGCAATATGGCTGATAAAAAGACATTTATAGGAATGTTTGGAACAAAGCATAGCTTTTGTTGTTGTTATTAGGACAAGTGTTCTTATTTGGGAAGGTAGTATAATCAAAGTATTTTTGTTAATTCTGCTTTACCAACTGTACTCCTGTGGAACCACAGTAGAACTATTAGAAATGTCATCTCTTATAATGAATATGACACGAGCCAATCCCTAGCAACTTCTCTGCTCTATGCAATACCAGAAACTCTTTCCTTCGTGGCCTTTTAAAGTTTGCTTTCCTTCTAGAAGTTCTTCACTGTTATAATCAAGTCCCAAGTGATTGGTCTTCAATATTTTCTAACCACTAATTGTTTCAAGATATTGAAACAGACATTTCTGTTGGCTGGGCCATTATCCGAATCTTACATATTACATTGCATCTAGACTTTCTGATGTGATACACCCAACCAATACCCAGTAGATTGGATCTTTGAGAAAATGAGTTTTAGCAAATGTATTTGTAAAAGAATGAATCATGAGGTTTTTTTGAGGGTTTTCCACTGGTTCCATGATCGACTTAGTCACTTAATAAAATATATTTCTGAGTCACTACTATTGTACAGAATCCTTCTTGTAAATATATCAGCATATATCAGACCAGTTCTGATTGTGAGCACCACCTGATGAAAAATGTAACAATACTGACAACTCATTTTGGAGATGATAGCTGCATGTATTCCTGATGCAGCTGATGGACCTTTTATTTTGACATCCAAAATTGAAACCAAGTATTTGCCATCAAGTCAAGGCACAGAAAAATGTAAAAGTTGAAACCAAGATTGTTAAAGTTAAAAATAACTTAAAACTGTAGGTGGAAGTTTGATTGTAATGCACATTCATCTGCTACAAAGAATTGAGTTGGTCAGAATACAGCTTTGAGTAGTGACAAGTAGTTTTTATGCTTTTTTCTTTAGAGGTGACCTTCTTCACTATACGTTTCCCATGTTTTCCTTATTCGATTTTTCTTTGATCCTTACTATGTCTTAGTAAAAAAAATGACACATGAAATTAGGTACAGTAGAGATCTTAATGTCCCCCCTCCAAGGAATACATTGGGGATTCACTATCACCGAGGGCCATATTATAGAAACGAGCCACGGGCCACTATCGGGTTGTAAGCTGTTTAAAACCGGCCGCCTCCAGAGCAGAACATTTAGTAGACTTAATTGTGGAAAACTGATCTTATTGAATTACTTTCTGTTACTCTGCATTTAACTCCAAATGGAGTTAGCGGTACATTCACCAGCACTTACATATTTATCAGCCTGCAATGGGCCGGTATCATAAAATACAAGAAGCCTTGCATGGCTCCGATTTTGTGACAGGGACCCACACCACAAATACGTGAAACTCTTTGATTCCTCCACCGTCCACGGGAGAAAAAAAAAAACATGGCGACACAGAAGAACCAGGAACCTCCCCTTCAGACAAAGGAGCGGCTGGCTGGATGCGATTTTACAACCGGTGCCCCGAAGGACGCCAGAAGCCGGGCTCGGGCGCTCCCAATAAACTCGGCTCTTTTTTTTTGAGAGAGAGTCATTATGCTTTATTGACTACTGACGGAGCATGGAAAAGAAGCCTGGATTTTTTCCCCCCTCCCCTTTCTTTTCTTCTCCGGGACTGTAAACAGGACACCCGGGAGCTGTTTAAGAGAGGCGAAAGCAGCAGCGGCGGCAGAGGGAGGGTTTCCTTTCCTCCTTTGTGGAAGTCCCTTCGGGCGCCGCCCCCTCCCTTCCAGCGCCGATTAGAAGTTCAGCCACCGCGGAGGATGGAGCGTTTCTCTGGCCGCCGCGCTGTAGTGACGGGTGCAGGCAAAGGTAGCGTCCCCGGAGCCGCGCCGTTGGAACAATGCTAGCGCTTCGGGGACGAGCCCTAGTCCCTCCGCCGTGTTAACCCCGTTCAACAACGTTGTGCTTCCCTTCGCAGGGATCGGCAGGGCTGTGGCGGTACGGCTGAGCCAGGCGGGGGCTCGGGTGGTGGCGGTGAGCCGGACCCAGGCAGATCTCGAGAGCCTGCAAGAAGAGGTAGAGGCAACGTGGCTCCTGCCTGCTCAGCCTGTGACCAGTTGTAGATCTTCTTTGACTTCTGCGTGGCCGAAGGGAAATCCCTTTGGCTTTTCCTCTGGCCGAAGGGAAATCCTCTCTTCCTGGAGGGTCATGCCTGGGGGGAGGGGGGGTTGCCGCTAGCTCAGAGGAAGGATGGCTTTGCTTCTGGAAAACAGCTGGGGTCTCTACATATTGGACTAGATAAGTTCTCAAAGGTTTTAGCCAGGATATCTCTAGTTTTTAAAAGTGATTGAGGACCCCAAAAGGTTTGATTTGTGTGGGTTGTAACATTGATGTGTAGTATGTTATAAATTAAAACTGAGAAATGTTATTTATAAAATACTCCACCATCCCCCTGAAAGAGTAAACCATACTTTGAGAATCACTGGTCTAGATAAACCTTGAAATTCATTGTGTAGGCCCTTATAACCTCAAGCTTGCTCATTTCTGTGAGTAGAGCTACACTCCAATTGCATCCTATTTTTGTTAGTCCACCCTCAAAAAGAAAAGTCCTTATATATACCAGATGCATGTTCCTATACATATCTGAAAAGTCTCTATACATACCAAATCTCAACTAATTGAGGCAGATCTGCAGAATAAGCAGCTTATTATTATCTATTATGTATTGTTATTATTATGCGTGCATAAGCTCACCAATCGTGCCTACAGTCCCTGTCCTATTTTTTTTATTCTTATAGTATCCATCTCATGTATTCATAACTATGTTTATACTTATACCTGTTATCTTGTAAGCGATTGACAAATAAATAAATAATGGTCAGATCATGAGATACTGTAACTCCTAAGCAGATACATTTCACCACTCACATGTGTGCCAAGTGCATGACTTGTGATTTTAACCATTGCAAAAGCAGACTTTCCACCCTGTCTTTCCACTACATATTTATCATGCCTCAGGGTAACCAATTAATCAGCGTCCAGTGCCACTAGCTGTTGAAGGAATAAAGAATTTTTCCAGTTAAAATTGCAGTAGATTATTGACTGGTCCTAGCCATTTTTATAGACTATTGCTCCCTTCCTTCCCTTTGCCCTTTACCTAAACATTTGAAATACTTTTAAGACAAAATCTGCAGTAGTCCTACCAAAGTCACAGAAAAGCTTCAGGGATGTCCCCATTTTTTACCAGCTGCTCTAGCCCTTAGGCTGTACTGAAAGACAGAAGAGCAAATTAACTTCCACCCTGTTTTCTGGACATTTGTCTGGCGTAGAAAGGGAATAAAATGGCTTGACCTAATCTGGAAATGCCTGGGTTTTATAGGTTAAAATCTTGTGCCTGGCTTGCTAGAGAGTGTCATTCAAAAGCTACCACTATAAGATAGCTACCTGCAATCTATGTCCCCAGAACAGCACTGATTTAAAAATAAGCTATTTATTGCATTTCTCATCATTTTCTCACAGAATTGCCATGAAAAGGGAAATTGTACTTTTTACCAACTGAACTTGCCTGCCATTCTTGGGGCATTCTTCACATAGTGTAAAGCATTTTTTTATTATAGGTGATTGTAGGATATAGAAGAATCTAATTTAGAATTGCAGATGTCCAAATTATTCTTTTTGAGTATCAAAACCAAAATTGGAATATTATATGAAAATATCCTTGCAGTTCAAGCTTCATGAAGGAACTACATCTTTGGACCTTTGTTTGAAATCAGTATTCTGTCCTGATAAAGTTTATTTTGTATTCTTTGTAAGAAAAGTCACTTGAAACTAGCAGTCCTAATTCCCCTGGTTTGTAATCATCTTCAATCCCTGTCTTCCTTAATGTTACTTCTGTCCTCAGTGCCCAGGCATCCAGACATTGTGTGTTGACCTTGCAGACTGGGAAGCTACAGAGGCTGCACTAAGCACAGTGGAAGATACTGATTTGTTAGTGAATAATGCTGGTGTAGCAGTTTTGCAGCCATTCCTACAGATTACTAAGGAAGCCTTTGACAGGTAATCATGGCGAGGGAGCTGCAAGCAAACAGAAATAATCCAGGCCAAAGAAAAGACATAAAAAATAGAAAATTTAAATAAAATAGGACCCACAATTAACACCAGATAACTAAAGGGAAATGTGAGAATTTGGTTTTAGAAACCACTTGCTGTAGGTTCTGATTTTCAACCTTATATTTCTTTTCCATTCCACTTTGAAGGGTAAATATAATAAAATGTTCTTTAGAATAAAAACTGAGCTTCAGATGTTAATTTGCTTTAGTTTGCAGAACAATTGTTTTTCTTGTCCTTAATTTTAAAAAAGTGCAGACTTGTTTTAGCAACCTGATGATTCCTTTGTTTTCTGAAACTGGTGATGGGATGGGGAAGACGACTTGGGCTTTAGTATGCAATCCCTGCACCTTGGGCTTCTAGCAATTTCCCATTTTGTTGCAATTGGCTTTTCTTGATGTATTTAATCTGACTTTCCTTTTATACACCTGTAGATCATTCAATGTCAATCTTCGGGCTGTGCTACAGGTCTCCCAGGTGAGAAATCTGAATGATGTTGGAAAAACCATGTAGGAATGCAGAAAGAGTTAGTCAAAAACTTCCATTAACAAATGGAAGATTATTATAGTCTTAAGGAAGGTGGATGTGATTCCATCCTATATGCATTTACTCAAATAAATATCCACCTCACTGCTTTGACAACTCTCTTTGTATTTAACACTGATGCCCTGGATATCATTAAACTGCAAATGATAAATGTCTGATAAATTCTGTGTTGTCATAGATTTTTGCCCAGAAACTGATTGCCAGAGGAGCACCAGGAGTTATTGTCAATGTTTCAAGCCAGGCTTCCCAACGGGCTGCGTTAGATCACACTGTCTATTGTGAGTATCACTGCAGGAAAGTAAAGCAAAAGAGAAGAGGAGGAAAGGGGAACTTTTAATACACTTATTTTTTTTCTGTTTGCCTAAAGGTGCAACCAAGAGTGCCTTGGATATGCTGACAAAGTCAATGGCTCTGGAATTAGGCCCCCATAAGGTAAGCACCTCTCCTGAAGAGCAAGATAAGATGAAGGAGAAACAATAACAAAACTAAAATATTTTGTCCTTAGGTGACTGAGTAGAGCTTAATATAAATCAAACCTGCAAAAAAATGGACACTTATTTTGAAGGAAGAGGGTTCAGTAAGACCCAGTGATAATGTTCACCAAGAGAGCCAGCTGATTAAAATGTTAATTCCTTAAGAGTAACCTCAAAAAGCAGGGATGAATAATGTGTGATCCTTCAAATATGGCTGAATTCCAACTCCCATTTGACCTTAGCCAACATGGCCAGTGATGAGGAATGATAATTCTAGATTACTAATATTAATGAGCATTCTAGACCATCAACATTTCTAGACCGTGCCTTCTTTAAAGACAGAGTATGTATCTGCTGGGTGCTTAGTCTAACCATGCATTCATTCTGTATTACCTTTGTTCACTTTTCAAGATTCGGGTAAATTGTGTGAACCCCACAGTTGTCATGACCAACATGGGACGCCTAAATTGGAGTGATCCCCAGAAATCTGGATCTATGCTTAGCCGCATCCCATTGGGAAAATTTGCAGGTAATCTAGAACACAGACATCCTGTGTCAGAGGACAAGAGAGGGTCCCTGAAGATCTAGAAACATTGCAGAGGCAAAGTGGTTAGCAATAGCTGAGAAACATGCACCAGTGCTGTGGCTGCTTTGAAGAACCTATTCATTTGGAATGTATAAGGTTCTGATCAGGGCCTATAGTCTCCCAATTGTCCCACACCTCTGATAGTGAAACTGAAATAGATTGCATTTCTGGAGAAGAGCTCTCCCCGTTCCTTACATAGCAAACCCTAAGCCATTTTAGATAAAGTTAATGAAGTTTTTTTCTTAGAAAAGGTGGTTTTTGTCTTTTCCTATCGGAGATTTAATTTATCTCTGTGACCGTATCACCTGGTTTCTCTGTTATCAGTATCATACCAATTACAGACAATTCAACAACAAAAATATTATACCTGTTCCTGTGAAAAGGAATTTATGAATTTAATTGCTAGAAAAAGCTATCAGGGTTAGGCATTGCTGACTGGATAAGAGCTATCATTTGGTTTCAAGAATGGGAAATTCCTTCCTGTCTGTGAAAGACTTGTACAGATTTGATTGCCTTTGCAATTGCTTTCAGCCAACATTCCTGCATCTTATCTTTTCAGAACTGGATGATGTGGTAAATGGCATCCTGTTCTTGTTGAGTGACCAAAGCAACATGACCACTGGTGCCATACTGCCCATTGATGGAGGATTCCTCTCCAGCTAGAATAGCAATACCTTGTTGGGTAAATTCCTTTGGGGTGAATAGCCCAATTCTCCATGATTTATCCAGTTTAGTCTTTTTCAAAATACCGAAAGATCATAAAATGGAACAATTTGATCTACGAATAAATCAATAAAGTAGTAGAAAGAATTTATCTTCTTTAATGCAATTAACAGGAAGAGGGATGATGAAATGTTCTTCCTTCAGCTGATGACTCTAAAACACTACTTACTTATGGATAAATGTTTATTGTATAAAATAAGAGGTGTTCAGTTCATCACTACACGATGATTAAAAACTGGACCCGTCTCCAAATCCCTCAAAGCTCTCTCTAACCCAACCCCCAGTCCATCATTCCTGTCAAAAGGAAGGAGTCGCTTGACATCTTCCACACGTTCTTATGGAAAGGTTCCTCCCAGGTGGCCCTCTTCTGCAGAGGCTGGACAAGGTAAAGAGACCTCCATCTTCCCCATCTTTAGGGGAATCTGATGATTAGTCAAACCACTCAGGAGCAGCAAACAGGCTAATGGCCCGAAAGGCAGTGGTAGCTTTGAATAGCACAAGAGTGGTCCTGACTATTGGCTTAGATAGTGTCCCACTTCATAAAGCACAAATGGCTTGTTCTTCAACCTGTGTCTCGTTTGTCTTTCCTGCCACACCTGGGGTTCATTATATATTCCCACCACAATGCTCTAGCACCAAGAGAAGTAGTAAGAAAGGGGCTGTTCCTTTCATTCATGAATTATGTCCTAGCAGAGAGCCATGGAGAATGTGTTTGTTGCATGGCTCCACCCTGGGGGTGGGATAGCACCGAGCTCCACTTTTTCCCATGCGGCCCTTTTACATCAACACGTTAAATTAAAGAGACATTTAAAAAACACTGACTTCACACATGATGAGGGACCCCGCCATCCCCTTGTGGGAACACCCGACAAACTCTTCCTCCTTGGACTCCAGAAGAGTCATCTATAACACGTGGAACTCAGGAATGCTCTAGAACACAGTGCATTTCTTGCCGGGCTTCTTCACAGGTGGAGGACAGAGCACAGCACGGATGGCTTCATCAAAGACAGTCTTGAGGCCTCTCTGGGTAAGAGCAGAGCATTCTAGGTACTTCACTGAACCTGTAGGGAAAGGGCACAAATGAATTAGGAACTAGGATTCTTTCTTTCTGCAGGTGTCATCAGATTATTAAGCTTTATTATTTCACTTTTAAAAAGGCACGACAAGGAAAACAACAGGGATCCCTTACACCAGGGTTCTTCAAACTTGACAGCTTTAAGACCTGTGGACTTCAATTCCCAGAATTCCTCCTCCAGTCATGTTATCTCAGGAATTTTGGGAGTTGAAGTCCACAAGTCTTAAACTTGCCAAGTTTGAAGACCCTTACCTTAAACATTCTACTCTCTCTCTAGACCATAGTGCTCCATCTGTGCTAGGGGTGGTTTGGCAGTTTTCTGGAAATACCTCTTCCAGGTTTGTGGTTTATTCCCTAAAAACTGCCAGATCACCTCTAGAATTGCTTAATCAGTGTGGCCAGAAATCAAACAGATGAATTTGGAATTTCTCAGGATGTCCTATCTCTGGAAACAGACTGTTCTGAACATCACTTCATGATTCCAATGCTTCTTGTTTTCCTCACCCTTTTCTCCTTCCATCTCACTTGCTGAACGATTGAATTTCGAAAGCTTGCACCAGTTTTCATAATGGATCTCCTGTCCCCTCTCCCTTTTTCTTTTGATCAATATACCCACTATTCATTTTTAAAAGAAAAGATGCTACTTAATCTAACAGAAAGGAAAATGAGGGGTAACACCTTTCCCTGTTTGGGGAAAGAGTGCTAAGAAATTGTTCACAAGTTGGATCGACTGAACTATAATTGTGTTTTCTAATGCAACAGAATGGAAATCCAGCTACCATTTTTCAGCCAACATGCCATCAATATTTAACAGGAAGGGAGCTCCGTAAGCTGCAAAAAAGGGGCTGCATTGCTCACTCCCGCTCTGGCTTCTGTTTCTAAGACTCACCAATCTCCCTGGCCATGGCCAGACCTTGGGGATAGGTAATGGGAGCCAATTTCTTATCACGTAGCCGCTCTATGGTGTCCTTGTCATCTCTCAGATCCAGTTTGGTGCCCACCAAAATGATTGGTGTGTTAGGACAATGATGTCGAACTTCTGGGTACCACTACAAGTAAGAGAGAACTGTCAATTCATTGGATAACTAAAATAAGAAATGGATGGAGCAGCAGATAATGGTTTCAGGATAAAATAATCATTTCTTGCATTTTAGCTGACCAAAGCCTGGTCATCCTTAGAAAGGGGGAGGATGGATCGTGTTCCATATCAAATTCCTTTGGATTACACCTCTATTGGAAGTATTCTTTGTTGCCATCAACTAAGGGTAAAATATCATTTATTAATCAATAGCAAGAATGTAAGTAACCATCGCTCTTTACAAAATAATTTTCAATGTGAAAGAATATTACCTTGGCTCGGACATTTTCAAAGGATGCAGGGCTCACCAGTGAGAAGCAGATGAGAAAAACATCCTATAAGGATATGAGCAACAGTGTTCATATGAAATAATCAAGGTTGCAAACTTTTTCTTTCATGCCATGTCAAATCTTTGTTTCCTACCGACCCAACATTAGTCCATAAACATTGAAATCCCAGGTTTTATAAAACTGATATGACTGGTCATCTTGACATTTAATTAGCTGGAACTTAAATTGCTCAGGTCTGGTTCTTATGAAATATGGAATGGATTTATGGTAGAGTTTGCACAAACAGGCCCTATTGAGAAAGGAAGGAACCCAGTTAAACTCTACTTCAGCACTTAACAGAATAACAGAGTTGGAAGGGACCTTGAAGGTCTTCTACTCCAACCCTCTGTTCAGTAGGAAACCCTATACCATTTCAGACAAATGGTTGTCTAATCTCTTCTTAAAAACTTCCAGTGTTGGATTACCCACAACTTCTGAAAGCAAGTCATTCCACTGATGAATTGTTCTCACTGTCAGGAAATTTCTCCTTAGATGTAGGTGAGTTCTCTCCTTGATTGGTTTCCACCTATTGCTTCTTGTCCTGACTTCAGGTGCTTTGGAGAATAGCATGACCCCCTTTTCCTTGTAGCAACCTCTTACTTACCGTCTGGGGATAGGAAAGTGGTCGCAGCCGGTCATAGTCTTCTTGTCCTGCTGTGTCCCAAAGGCCCAGATTTACGGGCTTTCCATCTACCATGACATTGGCAGAATAGTTATCAAATCTAGGGCAAAGGGTCTTGTCAGCAATGGTTTAGTCAGATGAGTACATTCTCAAGATAACTCAAATTCTCTTTTCTCAACTAGTAAAAGTCTCGATATTCTACTTCAATAAAAGTATATTTTTATTACTTTTGCTTACTAAATTCCCAGCACAATTTCTATGTACAAACAACAAGCAGTTAAGATTGAGCTCTAGTTGAAAACATGGTTTTCACTTCTGTATTATGTAAGCCGCTTACAAGGTGGTACTTTTTGAATGACTTTTTTATTTTTATAGTAAGCTAGCACTATATGGGGCTTAAAAACAATCTCTTCAGAGACAATAATTGATCATTAACAGCAGTCCCACTGTGAAACAAATAGAAAACCAGAGCCAGTGAGCAGAAAACTTAATGTTGGACTGAAGAGGACTCTGATCAATTTTACAAACAATCTGGCCACAGGATTAGATAGTGCTGTGTAAATACACTGATACATTAAATTCTCTGTGAAAAGACAACTTTCAAACGACTGCAGAAAAAGTGTCTTAGAGTGACAATAAGCTCAAACTTAGTTAATTTGTATATTACACACCAACAAGTTATACAATAATATATAAATTGGATCTTATAAATGTTTTTTTTTTATGTAAAACTGTTTGAGGGCAATCCTGGGAATTACTTTAGCCAGCATGCATTGTGTCACATCATAATATTTCCATACTATACATGCTCATACACAAAATAATATAAATCCTCAAACATCTCATCTGCAGTGATTACCCAAGGGCACTTTATGTATATGTGAATCTGTACTATGGAATAGTGGTTAATCTTGACTTCTTGATGAATGTACATGCTTAGTTAAGTCCCACGCAAAACTTTTAATGCATGATTGAGTGTACTATTTATCTGTATAGAACGCTTGAAGGGCCCCTCGGTGTTCAAATCACTTTGCTTTTGCATTTATCTTTTCTCCTCGAACCCAAGCTTTCTCCCACAGTACTCACACAGTGGGGATGTATTCTCCAGGAAAGGCATTTGTCGTGTAACTGATCAACAGACAGGTCTTTCCCACAGCCCTGAAAAAAAAAATGAAAGGCAAACATTAAGCACAATAAATATAGTAAGATAATAAATCTTAGAATTTGGAGGAGAAACAGATACCCTCTATAGCACTAAACCTCAGATTACTAATCCAGGTTTCTTTGCATCCCATACATGGAAAGTACATCTAAATATCATTATCACATTGTCATCAGATAGTCTGAATGTGGTATACTTGTTCAACATTTACATGAAGCCGCTGGGTGAGATCATCCGTGGTCATGGAGTGAGGTGTCATCTGTATGCAGATGACACCCAGCTGTACATCTCCACTCCGGACCACCCCAACGATGCTGTGGGGGCTATGTCTAGGTGCCTGGAGGCCGTGCGGGACTGGATGGGCGGGAACAGGCTTCGGCTCAACCCATCCAAGACCGAGTGGCTGTGGTTTCCGGCGCCCCGATATAGCCAGCTGACACCTTCGCTGGCTATTGGGGGGGAAGTTCTGCCCCCCACAGAGAGGGCTCGCAACCTGGCTGTCCTCCTGGATGTACGGCTGTCACTTGAACATCACATCGCGGCCGTCTCCAGGGGGGCGTTTCATCAGATCCGTCGGATCTACCGGTTGCGGCCCTTCCTGGATCGGGACGCCTTGCGCACGGTCACTCAGGCCCTTGTCGCCTCTCACCTGGACTATTGTAATGCCCTCTACATGGGGCTCCCTGCGGGGAGCATCCGGAGACTCCAGCTGGTACAAAATGCAGCCGCGCGGGTGATCATGGGGGCGTCACGTAGCGCCCATGTGACGCCTCTCCTGCGCGAGCTGCATTGGTTGCCAGTGGCTCTCCGGGTTCGCTTTAAGGTTCTAGTTTTGACCTTTAGGGCGACCCATGGCATGGGACCAGGTTACCTTCAGGACCGCATTCTGCCAGCGTTCTCCAACAGGCCGGTGCGTTCCCACAGAGAGGGTCTGCTCCGGGTGCCGTCGGCCGCTATGTGTCGTCTGGCGGCGCCAAGGAGTAGGGCCTTCTCTGTGGGCGCCCCCGCCCTCTGGAATATTCTGCCACCGGAGCTTCGTACCGGCACGGACCTGAGGGCCTTCAGGCGCGCGTTGAAGACCTGGCTCTTTGAGCAGGCCGGCCTGGGCTGAGAAAATGATTTTAAATTTGGTCTCCATTTTTAATTTTAAATTGGGTTTTAAGGGGGGGGGTTTCTTAGTCTTATTATGCAGCTGATTTAAATTTAATATTTTTTTAACTTTTGTATTCTCTGTGGGGTTTTTAGATGAGCTGTTCACCGCCCTGAGTCCCTCGGGAGAAGGGCGGTATATAAATGGAATTAATAAATAATAAATAAATAAATAAAAATAATACTTTACTACTGATTCCTTCCATACATAGATTGATTGATTGATAGATAGATAGATAGATAGATAGATAGATAGATAGATAGACAGACAGACAGACAGACAGACAGACAGACAGACAGACAGACAGACAGACAGACAGACAGACAGACAGACAGACTCACTCACTCACTTTTGGTAATGGATGATAAAGTATATTTTGCAAAGATTCTTTCCAACATACTCATAAAACCTACTATTTAAATTACCAGGGCACAGTCAGATTAAAAATTAGAGGAACAAAATCTAATACATTCAAATTCTGAATTATTAACCCAAGACTATCTTAATGTTCACCTTATGCTGCAGATTAACTAGTAACCTTATCTTGTGCAAGCTCAAGAACTCTTCTTACTATGTCCTGGAAGAGCCAATAATTAAACTGGTAGAAATCCATACTTTTGGCCCAAAGATAATGTCAGCCACATGCTGGCAAATAAGAGTGCTTTTTGGCAGGAAAACAGTGCTGGAACACCATACTTAAAATGAGAATGTTTCTGAAATAACTATTTAGAAGGTGGCAAACATATTACTCCCTGCTATTTATCTTTCAATGCTCCCTGTTCCCCCAACAATTAATGCTGTTTCTAGTATAGACTGTCTTGAGATTAGCACCAGCATTTTAGCAAACCAAAATGTAAAGGAGAGGGTGTCAATGCTCTCACTTCAGCTTTTAAACCAGGGATATATTTTTGAGTTTAAGGATCTGAATTATAATTTAGAGGACTTCCCCTTGTGTGGCCAATTATAGAGTGTTTGAGTATTGAAAATAATGCTCATATATTCTCACATATTACATACCAGTGCAATGCAGTGATTAGAGCAATAATTTGGCCTTGGGATGACACTAGTTCAAGACTACCTGGCCCAGCCACAAAAGCTCCCATGGTGACTTTGGGCCAGGTAGTCTGTCTTGGCCCAGCTTATCCTATGGGGTAGTTATAGTGATGGTAAATGGGAGGAGGGAGCTCTGGGTACACTCCTGAACTTTTGAATTAAAACAACTTAGTTAATTTCATATCAGAGCAGTGTGCCTGAACTAGAGGTAGTGAGAACAGGTGCCTGTCACACATTAGAGGGGTAGATAGATAAGATGTTGAACTTAGATGAAAACTGAGCAGTAGTTCACAGCTTTATCACTTACTGCACCTTAACAGCAAAAATCTAAACCGGTTACCTCTTTTCTTCCTCAAAAAAAGCCTATGGAATAGAATTCCATCACACAGAAACAAGGAGTCAGGCTTATCTGTGACTGCTTGGCTTTCATTTAATGTATCATGTGATCCGGACATTATGATTTGGCTTATCAAATAAACCATAACTAAGCATCATCCAACCACCAACAGCACAATCCAACAACAAACCACGATTAAGCAGATCATTGCTTAGCATGGCGCATGAATCATGGCAGTGATTAGCCCAAAGCTTAATCAGCAAGGATCTAAAGCTCAAAACCCAGCAGCACATGGCAATTCCCCCCTCCCTCCAAACACATGTTGCAAACTTATGCTGTACAGCTAGCGTCCAAAATCTGTTCAAATTATTCTGGAACCACAGGTGGAAACTTCCACAAGTCCCTCCCCTGCCCTAGCAGGAAAGCACAATACTAAATTAAGATGTGATTTGCTGCCCTTTCACACTGCTGCAAAATAGCTGCTTCATTCTGCCTCAGAGAAGGATGGTCTCCAGGCACAGGAATCCAGAATGCTTCAAGTCCAACATTCCAGCAGCTCTACAGACTAAGCTGCTGTATTTTGTAGATATTGCACAGGGACACTTCACAAAATTACCCCCAACCCTCCCTTTAAAAAAAAAAAAGCTTTTTAATGCTTCAAGATGCCCCTGCCATCCTCTGTATGTAGTGATCTGGTTTAAAACTCTATTCTCTATTAATTAAACATATCAGCCTAGTAAACCCCTTTCACTCATCCTTTCCCTTGTAGTACATTTGACCCTCCCACCCTTCACCCACTGTTAGGGAAATCAGGTAAGAGAGCCAGAACTTGGAATCACTTGGGTTGGGCACTGGAGGGAGTTCTGCTAGTCCTGGTCCTAGTTATTTGGATATAGGCTCTCTTTTCCCCCCATCATTCTGGAAGCAAAGTGGACAGGATGCATCATAAATCATCATTCCACTCAAAGAGGCACCTACACGTTTCGGTACAATGGCAGAGGTCTTTGGGAACAAGGGTTCAAGTGCTTCTTGGCCAGGGAACAGAGTTAAGGGCGAGGGATCAAGCAGCTGCTGCTTGAGAAAGCAGCCTTATCAAACCACATGGCAAGGGGGGACCCAGCAAAACAGATTTTTTGGGGGGAGGGGGAGAACCTCCCTTGAGACTGCAGCAGAGAGAAGGTGGAGGGGGCTGCAGAGCTGAGCAACAGAAGAATGGAGAAGGAGCAGTCCATCGCTAGCAAGGCAAAGAATTCGGAAAGCGGTGGCTTCCGCGACAATAGGTGGAGAAGGACGCCCAGGCAGGAGCTGGATGGGCGTGTGTGCCTAGAGCTTCCAGCTCAATCTCGCCTCCCCGCTTGCTCCCGGCCTCGTGCTCCCGCCCGACCCGAAGGGAAGGATGAATGCGACCTTCCTCCTCCCCCCGCCACAGCCCCCTCCTCAGGGAAAGAGGCGGCAGCATCCCCGTTTCCTCGCCCAGCCCCACCCTTTACCTTCTCGCCCAGCGGGCAGGCAAAGCACATGGGCTGCCACTAGGGCCGAGCGCCAAAACGTTGCCCCCACCCCTTCCACCCCACCCCCACCTCCAGCCTTCCCGCCCCGTCCCCCGCCGGCACTCACCCGTCTCCCACGACCACACACTTGATGGCCTGCATCTGCCCTGAGAGTGCGGTGGGCTGGGAGGGAGGAAGGCGGCGGCGGCACCGGACTCAGCGCGTCTCCTTTCCTTGGCGATGGATGCCGCCCCGCAGCCGCAGTGAGCGAGCGAGAGACCGTAGCCGGGCGGGGCCGGAGGAGGAGGAGGGACGGAGGCAGAGCGGGAGTCCGGGGGCCCCTCCCTGCGACCCCTCGCTCTCCAGAGCAGCCGCGCGAAAGGAGGCGGGTGGGAAGAGAGCAACACTCCCACCCACCCCTCGCCCCCACCGGGATCCCGGCGTCTCTCTCGGTTTCTTAAGCGGCTGAGTTTGGGAGCCCCCCCCCCCGCGCGGGCGGTATCTTAGCAACTGGCGCGCGTGCTGGCCCCTCGCCGGGGCCGAGCACTGGGAAGGGGCCGGCGGCCCTTTGTAACCGGAGTGGGGGGGGGGGCTGCAGGACTGAAAGCCGCCGGCTGCTCGTTGCCCTGGGTCGGCGGGCCAGTGCCGTTTTCCCGGGGCGAGGCCACTTTCTTACCATTACTGAGAGCGGGCTTGCAAGAATGCAACAGAGACGCTTTTTCAATGCAGTCCTCGGTTATTTCACGAATGCGTTCGGCGCTTCGACTAGTCCCCTTTTGTTGGCGGCGCGGGGATTTATGATTTTGATTCATTAATTTTAAAAGTAATTGATTTTAATTAATCCGTAACGGGTGGCCCTTTCTACCTGTCGCAAATTTTGCTGAGGGCGAGGCAGTTAGGACTGGATCTTGGGCCAGAATTTGGGCGGAGCCCGGACCGCCTGGCAGGCAGCAGCAACCCGGTCCAGGGTCAGCACCGGCCCATTTTGTTCGGGACCTCGGAGTTATTGACTCTTTGCATTGCTGTTGCTACCCCCCTGGCTGAGATCCCAGAACACCGCTATTCTGTGGTGGTTTATTTATTGATTTGTCTGCTTCTTTATGCGTTGCCCACTCCTGAAGATTCTGGGCAATTAAAAAGAAAACCCCAAAGAAACCCTTCCAAAATAATAAGCGCGCCCATAAATTAAACCGAAAAGAATGTGAATAATAGAAGGGTGGAAAAAACCCACATTTTGGTTGAGGCATTTGCAGGGAGGGGAGATCCATAAGGTTGGTGGGTGCGGCATATAATTGAAGCCCCACCTCCTTTAACGTGTGTTACAAACCTATAAAAAGAGAGGCAGGCTTCAATCTCACTGCTGTGCTCCCCATTTTGACTGTTTGGGTTTCTCTAATAATTGATCATCCTTGTTTTGGCTGAATGAGCTGTATGGGTCCAAGCTATCTCGAGACCTCAGATCTTTTTTTCTGTTTTTTGCTCTTTATTCTACCTACTGGAGTCTTAAATGCAGCTACTCTGTCCCCTCCACCCCGTCAGCAAAGAGTTAATTCTGCCCTATGGTCAACAACCATAGTTGAGAGTAATTCAAGTGACCTACTTTAGATGGAGTTCTTGTGTGAAAGGAGAGGGAAGTTATTTGGCCAGCATTCCTTTTCATTCTACAAAGTAATGCTCTACTTGTAACTAGAGTTTTTCTAGATAATTCCTGTGCATACTTCTCAGTTTGCCAAGTTGAACTCTGGCAATTGGTCTGTCTCTGTCTTTGGCAATTGGTCTGTTGCTTTTGGCTATGTGAGGATGGGTCACATAGTCAGGTTTAACTTCTGAATGATGGTATCTAACAGTGATCTGATGAAGCCTTGGGGCGGGGGGGTGGGGGGGTGGGATCTGCCAATAGACAGTTAAAAGCTCCATTTGTAGAAATATTCAAAATAAGGGAATCTCAGATGAGCAGTTGGCAAACAAAGCTATCCATAATGTTATGTGTGGCCTGGAAGCCAACTCTTTTTCCTCCAACATTACTCAGCACAAAGCATTACCAACATAGATGCCCCAACGTAGATTTTGGTTACTTCACTGCAAGACACAGATAGTCCAAAACAAAATTGTCAAGCCTGGAATATGAACTTTTCAGTTCTCCTAATTAGACATCTAAAATTTCAGACTAATCTGTTATTCATCTTCTGCTCCTTCAGATATAATCTCTGCCAGTCTTAAGAACTAAGAGGGGAAACCTAGAGCAGAAGTCTGACTGTAAAAATGCCGCTTGGGAGGCCAAAGGCCCTAGTAATAAGCAGGCATATACAATGGAATGAAGGCTATTGCCGAGCACTTAGTATGGTGCTCCATAGACTGTAAGCCGCCCTGAGTCTCCGGAGAAGGGCGGCATATAAATGTAATTAAAAAAAAAAAAAAAGTCGAGCTGTCTGGTTTCAAGTTTGAAACTGCTTTTGCTCTAAGCAGAGTATAACTCAGGTTGGGGAGAGGTTGATTTGACATTCATAGCTTCAAAACTGCCTATCAAAGTCATGGTTTGGTGATTAAAACTACATTCAATCTCACAAGTGCCATCATTTCAGAGCTCATGGCATTCCATCACCTGCCAGTATGTCAGTTCCATATACTGGTAGGATTCACACACTAAAGCAATGGTTTAAAATTACAAAGCACAGCAACTGGATTTATCCAGCATGCAAAATCAAACAATACATTGTATTTTACCACAATATGAATATCTCTGCAGGATACTTTCAACCAGCTTTAGCACTGAACATGAAAAAGTACTTAACACTTCT
This sequence comes from Bungarus multicinctus, assembly GCA_023653725.1. Taxonomy (NCBI): domain Eukaryota; kingdom Metazoa; phylum Chordata; class Lepidosauria; order Squamata; family Elapidae; genus Bungarus; species Bungarus multicinctus. Next base: position 121,585,168 of record CM042834.1, read on the forward strand.
GGTTGGCTAGCAATTAACGGTACTCAGTTCACATTTGTTTTGCATTTTTATATGCTTGCTGTTGTACAATCATTGTTCTATATAAATACATATATTTGGTTGGTGGGGGATGGAAATGAAAAGAACTTTGTTTTAATAAAACATCCAAGCGTCTAAGCCAGGATCACAGCTACTCCAGACATTAATGTCTAAAATGAAGTCTGTCCCTCACACATTTTGAGTTTCTCTTCCAGGTCTTGCATATATGTGGGTCAGGAAGTTCATTAGGGGCAGTAGCAGGAGAAATGCAACAGCTGGAGCGGCTCGGTTTGACAGTTGTTCCTGCCACCTGTCTTTATATTTGGTGGCCAAAAATGGTGTTACAGATTAACCCTATATTTCATGAACGTTTTCATAATTCAGTAAATATACCGTATGAATATATTATTACTGAAGAGACTTTTAATGAGATGTTAGATCTAAAAAAATCCAACCCTTCAGCAATCAAAATTACAATTAAGATCAACATAGAGGACTTAAATTTGATTGTTTTTTAGATACTGCTATGTCTCAAATAAGAGATCTCAAAGAATCTATTTTTTATTCAGAAAACTATTTTAGATTCATTCTCCTCAATCAATAGATTAAACTTTGTAGGAGTATTTATGTCAAATACTTATATAGCCACACATCATTTTAACCAGCTCTGGATGGCTCATAACAATAATTCAATTTAAACTAATTTCAACTAACGATAAACCGTTTGGATCTTTCTTTATTCAATGAAGTTGAATTTATAAAACAGATTAATTCTGAGACATTACAATACTTCAAATGAAATGCAGAGTCTGCTCATTACTTGTTTTTTTTAAATAAGCATATATCTGTAGTAGCATTATTACATTGTACATCATATAAGAAAAAATCATGAGACCGCTATCAAAAATATATTAAAAAGCCTTTGGGTCTAGATGCCTAGAGCTCCTACCAATAATTTAAACAGAAAAATGCAGCAAATCTATATGCAGGAAACTCAGTTCATCGAGATGTCTTTGAGGTATTATTTGGCTCAAATGTAAGGACAACTCATGAAAAACTGAGTTTACATATTTATAGCGAATGTTTTGGGGAAATGGTGAAAGAGCTGGTTAGATCTTGGCAAATACTTTTGAGGAAGAAAAAAATGAGCAAATTATTACAGATATTAAAGATGAGGGAAGGGAAATTATGTAGTTCATCTGAAGACAACTTTCAGCCCTGACAACAGAAGTCTTGAGGATATGTTGGCTTTTGTTTTCATTCATTCATTTTCCACAATTAGAATTTTTACACCAACAAGTGTAGCTACTTTGACTATTTATAAAACTAAAGATACGGTTTTACAGCTGAATAATTTTAAAGCAACAAAATTTGATGACTGTCCTGCAAAACACTATAAAACCATTGGTAGGACAAATTTTGGATGATTTTTTCTTACTGGAAATCTCTATCTAATTATTTTATAAATAGAACAGATATTTCTATTCAAGTCTAGGAAAGGGCATTTAATAGCAAAAAGCTTCAGTCAATCTTAAACTATGTGGTGTGGCCCTGTTCTACGAAGCAGCACTACATCACCCTTCACTTTAATATAGATGGCAAGGGCCCATGTGGAAGATCAAAGCAAAGATGGCAAGACACAATAAATGTGGACATGAAAAATGCCCAGGTGGACACATACTGTGCTTGATCACAGAAGCTTATTGATCCAAAAAGCACTTGCACGAAAAATGTGATGATGATGAATCTTAAATTATGACTTACTAAACAAAATATTTCAGACTTATCAGACTAGATTCCATTTATATAGAAAGTGCTTTGAATTAATGCTTAATTTAAATATGTTTCTATATAGTGTTCTGTAATAGTTATATTTGAGGGAAATTATTACATATCAACTCAATTTAATAAATAACAATTTATAAATGAATCTCTTGGTATAAACTATGGATGGTTACAATTAAATATGGCTATACAAATGTTTCTTTTTGTTTTTTTCTTAGAACTTTGTATATTTTTATTTTTCATTATTTTATTCAACTAGTAAAAAGCAAAAGCAAACTTTCTTTCAAAATACTCCCAACTAAGTTTAGATAACACTACAGATTGTAATTTAAATGAATAAACTGAGAGTAGTGATAGTAATTTATAATTAAAATGCTGCTCCTCAAACACAATTTCTTGGTCAGATTTAATGTATACTCTAGTTTCTCTTCAGATCATATAAATCCATATGTCATACTAGGCTTACCTTCTTTGAGGCATGTGGATTTACAATTTGGATGCATTGTGTGAATTAAATATGCGTGGCACATGTTTTCTAATTAATGCAGCAGTCTATAAACTTATCGACAATGTATAATTCCTTTTTTCTTACAAGCTTACAATGTTGCTGATGTGTAGATAACATTCATACAGACTACACAGATAACAAAATAACTACATAAAACGTAATTAGAGCAAATTCCTTTCTAGCAACTGTTAGGTTTTAATGGATTTCTGGATGTTTGTTTTTGCAGTCTAACCCTGAACAAGTTCACAAGTATTAAATCTTTAAAAAGATTAGAACACCATGCTAAAAGTTCTTCATGTCAACATCCAGCTTGAGTTTAACCCATTTGTGGTCAACATTTCACCCCCCCCCCCTTACTCTAATGACAAGTTGAAACAAAGGGCACGTAGCACTCTTGACACTTTATGGTTCTTGTCCCTACTGAAAAGGAGTTCAATCTCTTGAGTTTAATTTCATTCCTGTAAAATGAAAATAAATTTCTAGTTATATAAGAAAGATTAGGTTAGTTTCAGATTCTCTCTTCTAAAAGTCCTTTTTTGTGTTTTGTTTTTGAATTTCCTGCTGAAATATTGTTTAGGAAAGTGTTTTGTTACTTTTAACATTTAATGGTTTTTCTTTAATTTCTGTCATACACCGTAGAATTTCCTCACAGTGCAAACAATTATTTTAGCTGCAGTTTTCAAATAGCTACAGTTCTCAGTGAACTGCTACTTTATATAGCAGCCATGGGCTATAATAAATAACAAAACAGGAAAGAGCAAATATAGCAACAACACAATTTAGCCATTTCTAATCACAAACTAAAAAAATGGGAGGGGGAAGCCATTTGGTTGTTTAATCATTCTTCTGTCTGGAAACCATGGAAAAAGGTGTTGCTTTTACCCAAAATTTTGAAATCAAATATCAGCCATCCAGGATCTTGGGACAAGGCTCCACAAATTGCTCAAGGTACACCCTTTCAGAGAATGGGTCCCATTAAATCCAAAAGGCCTTCTTTCCAGAGTTGCAAACATTTGATCACTGGTGCCACGGCTGAAAAGTCAAGTTTCCTGCCACAAAGTCACTAAACCACTGAAAGCAGATCAGACTTCATTGCCAAAGGAGAAATGTACGATAATGTTAAGACTGATTTACTGCTCTTCCCTGTTAGCCTCACATTCCATAAAGCAAACCTAATGACAAGCAATATTTCTTTTATACTCTGTCAAATGGTATTACCACCAAGGCATTGGCGAGTTGCAGGGCACTGATTATTTCAGAAAGGCATGAATAAAGAGCACTAAACATTCTTGCAAAAACAGGTGGATGAAGCTTTGAAAAGGGAAGGACAATCCTGACCCAGAATCCGTATATTTCAATGAGAAACTTCCCTGGTGCTGTGGCTTTGAAAGTCCCCATCTCATTCCACCATAGTGGTTTTCTGTATGAAAGATGGAAAAAGGGCAGCTACTTGGAATAGGATGGGGTTCCTCATGCTTTCTAAATGCATAATCATTAACTCATACTCAAGAACTAATGACACATATCATAGGACATTTATGTCAAAAGTAACTCGTCTTCCACTATGAGAACCTCCTAGTTTTGGTATGGCACTATAGCAACAACCCCTGCTCTCTCCCAATTCCTGATATGATCGTTGTGCTGGAAAGGTTTGAAAGTTGGAAAGTTTTTTGTTCTATTTCTCTTTACCTTCCTGTGCTAAAATAAAACAAGAAATACAATTTAAGTAAACCAAAAAGCTACACCTTTTACAGTAGCCCAAAACATTAACTTGCTTGCATCTTTTTTATCTTACCAGAACTAAGCAGAACTTACATAGTAGTTCAGGCACAATAAATTACATTGGCAGTTTTAATCTCAATCCTTTTTAAATAATTTCTACTACAGAATTCTTTTTTGTTGTACATTAGATCACCACTTTATTTAAGCTTCCCATAACAAGATTTTGTTTCTTGATCAATCATTGCTAGCTGCAGTCCCATTATAAGTGAAATGTAGAGGTTTTGCTCTAATATGTATGATTTGAAAAGTCCTTACACTAAACTCTATTTGCCACTTTAAAACTTATTCACTGATTTTAATCTACTATCAAAGCAATATAGACATGTTTATATGCAATTACGTCCATATAAGAATATATATTCTTACATGTTTAATTGCATATAAATGTCTATTTATATATTTATAATATATATGGAAATAAATGCAAGCCAGTCCCTGCAACAATGGCAAAATTTCAAATGTTTCATTTTCATACTAGTTATAAAACTAAAAATAAAAACCAAAAATCATTCTTTGTTCCATGTGTGTCATCTTGTTCTCAAGACAACTACAGCTAATTCAGGATAATTTGGAAGTAGCCTCTGGCTCACATTTTAAATGTTGTCATCAGTGAGAGAAGCTGTCTCTTCTCCTTACTGAAACTGAAAAAGCTTTGTGGATAAATCAAAACCCCACCCCTAATTGGACCCTCCATCTGCTTCACCTTTAAGTCCAGAGGAATCAGGTACTAGTGGCTAAGAGTTACTATAAAAGAGCTCCTTAGAAAACTAGACAAAGCAATGATACTCTCAGGCGTGGAAAATACATTCAGTGTTCTACTGGGTCAGGACAGCCCCAAATGACTCTAGACCCAATGTTAGTCCTTTTGAGATTATCTGGAATGCTGTAGATCTTGCACAGTAAATGGGTATAGGAAAAATCTCCATGATTTGGCTGACTTAAATGATCCTTTTACTATTTGTTGATTGATCTATTTAAAAGAGTTGGTCACATCAAAGCATTATTTTTTTCCAACAACAATCTTATTACTGAAGTGATGTGCGTTTTGGATCTAAATTTGAGGTCAAAATCAGGGAAGGAAAACTTGTGTGAACATACATTGTCTGTGGGCTACAAAATGGAAATAGATGGCTTTATCTTGAAGACTATTCTTACTGCCGTGGTTGAACAAGATTTTGGCACAGAAATTAAGATGGTTTCCAAAGCAGCCACAAGTCCTTCAGTGACGCTTCACACCGAGTTCCAGGTAACTGGCCATGCAGATTCTAAGAGCTGGCCACCATGATCCTCCTATGATTCCTCTCCTTGAAGATAGAACCTATCAACTGCAGAACTCAGTTTCACTTCTTGGGGCTGAGAGAGCCAAGTGGGGAACCTTGCACATAGGTCAGGATGGCATTTTGAAGGAAGCTGGCCCGCTGAGCTTCCTCCTCCCTTATCCTGGAGATTTCTGCTTCCCGAACCCGTAATTTCTCAAGCAGGCTGGAGATTTCACCCTCTTTGTCCAATAGTGCCTCCCGGTGGTTACTGGACAGCACTAAGAAAAAGGGAAAAAAAATGAAACATGAATGCATTTAGCCTTTTTTGACTCAGGATATTTAATTTCTTTAAAGGCAGAATGTATTTTACATGGCCTCAGGAGACCTACATGATGTTACATAATTTCTTAAGATGATTGAAACATGGAGATGTCGTCATTGTCTAAATTTAGAATGAAAGAGTAATCGAACTGGGATACATTAACTCTGGCCAATTTCTTCCTAAGTTACCATTAGCTTGGCAACAGAAAAGATTTTCAGCATTATTGAGCAGTGTTGGGATTCAAGATTTAGTGACTGGGGTTCATCAGCTATAGTAGGTGCTATCTTTAGAGTCAAAGTGGTCTGGAGCAGGTAGCTATAAAGACCACAGCCCAGTCAGTCCTTGATCAATTGCCTATGATCTGACCAACATGCCAATGAAGATGCCAGCCAGAGTTGCTGGCAAAATGTCAGGAAATCTGTTGTTTAGACCACAGCCACTGACTCCTGAGGTTGCTCAGCTGATACCAGCCGTGAAAGCCTACATCAGTACATTAATTCCACAGTAAGTAAGCAAACAAACAGGGAACCATCTCCAGCCAGAGAATTGAACTGGCTTCCAGCAAGGAAAGAAGATGGGATGCTACGGGCAAGGAGATGGAAAAAGTGAGACATCAGGTATCTGTGGACCAGACAAGCCAAAAAGCCCCATCACTTTTATCTAGACTTGCAGCCTTAATCATGTACGGTGAGTGAAGATGGCCTGAAGGAATTACGATGGTTGGCCACACAGCCAGAGGTTTAGACTGTATTTGGCATTTTTGTTCACCTATCACCTTCTCAAGGATCTGGAATAAGCAGATATTATTTAATAATATTTAATGGTTACTGTCACAGGGTGAAAGCTGTTTCAAGTAAAGCTGCCATTTGCAATTGACTGATGATTTTGTCAATGCCCACGGTGTTCAAGTGGTGCTCTGGATGTTTTGGGATTGCACCCAAGGGGCCTTTTACCATTGGTACTACTTCTGCTTTCTTTTATCACAGCCAGTCTATTTGCGTGTTTTTGTATATTGTTATTTTCTCTTTCTTTCTTTTTCAATTCTTTCTCTTCTCCTATTTCCAGGAATTCAGTGTCCATAATCTGGACATTTTGTCTTTCTTATCAACAATTGTTAAGTCTGAGGTGTTGTGTGGCAGATGCTTATTATTACTGAGATTCTCTCTTTGAGCTTGGTTGTTTTCTTGCAAATATTTCATTACCCAAACTAACTAATATCAGCAGTAATCATTATTACCATATTCAGCTTCCTTCCTCTAGTCAGATTGGGATGATAAATGGGAAGATGGAAGTCTTAACCCTGCCTTTAGGGAAATGAGTTGCTTGACTATTCCCTACTCAAAAGGAACATCAAGAGATATGGGAATGTTGAAAGTATATTAAGAAGCTGACAGAAATGCCAAAAAGCAGACATGGTGGCAGTGAGAAGTAAATCGAATCTCCCATTGGAGAAAAGGTCAGAGTTAGCCCACATTGCTGAGAAAACCAAAAGACTCACCATCTGCCTCCTGCGTCCCTGCTTTCCCCTATGTTAGCTCCAGATCCGGGGGTGTCACTTACGCTTCAGTTCAGTAAGGTATTGATAACTGGTGCAATATTATGGCACATCATATAAATTGTAGCAGGTACTTTGGTGGAAGAAGAAGGGCTTTTCTAGTTACCTTTCAGCTGCCGCTCAAGAGCTGCAATTTTCCCCCGCAGCCCTTCTTGTGCTGTTCTCTCAGCCTCCAGGTGACCAATCTGCTCCTGCAGCTCCACACGCACTTTATTGACCTCGGAAACTTTCTCTTGTTCCTTAGTGCCCAGCTCCTGCCATCCATAGCACATGGGGAGGGGGGGACAAAATAATCAGCGGCTTGTGCTTCAAATGTTGCTACTACAGACAAAGTCACCATAATGGCTGCATGGAGCACACCTTTACCATCGGCCCAACAACCCTGCACTTGTCCTGTGTCTCACGCTCCCTTTACGAGTCTTGGGCTATGTATGTTCCCAAATAAAGTTGGGTATGACAGGAGGCTGCCTAACCAGGTAGAGCACCTAAGCAGTTTTGGGGCGTTGTGGAAAACAAAGGAGGTCCAGATCTCGCTTGTCACTTGGATGGGATACTGTCAGGAAATCCCTAATTTGTAGAGTAGATTAGGAATACCACTCCCCGCCCCTCAAAGCAGCAATGAGAAGCCACTCTGCACCATAGCCAAGAAAACTACGTGGATGGGTCAAGTCCCCCACCAGGAGTCAGGCTCAATTTAAGGGAATTTTTTAATTTTTATGATGAAGTTATGTTGAAACGGCTAGAGATATTGCGAGTATTTGAGTATGAAACAGGAAAGGTGATCTCCTTTAAGGTTTTGCTGAGAGGAACAACAACTGCACCCCACCACCAGCCAGCATTGCCACTTTGGATCTGAATACCAGGACATTACGAGATACTCAGATATGGTACTTCTAGGAACAGAATAAAATCCAACAAGTGTTAGGGGTCATATATTATACTGAGAAGGATTTGTTTCCACTGTGGTTTGTGCTGTCATCAGTCACAACTGATTGACTTCACAGTACACTAAAGCCATAAACTATTGTTTTCAACCTGCAATGACCAGGTATTACACAAGATAACTTTCCTGGAAGCAGAAGAAACTACTCAAAAGATTATCTTTGTTAATCAGACAATTTACTTGTTCCGCATGTTTCCACAGTCTACCATCCCTTGCTTAGCAGTATGGAATCCATAAACTAGGAGGATTGGTCGCGTTGGTAGATGATCTCTGGAGGGCCCGTGACAGAGGTTATTCCTCTGTCCTGGTCCTATTAGATCTATCAGCGGCTTTTGATACTATCGACCATAGTATCCTATTGCGGCGGTTGGAGGGGTTGGGAATTGGGGGCACCGTTTTGCTGTGGTTCTCCTCCTTCCTCTCGGACCGCTCGCAATTTGTGTTGACGGGGGGGGGAGAGGTCCACCCCTAGGCCCCTCATTTGTGGGGTGCCTCAGGGGTCGGTCCTCTCCCCTCTTCTGTTCAACATTTATGTGAAGCTGCTGGGAGAGACCCTCCGTGGTTTTGGGGTGAAATGTCATCTTTATGCTGACGATATTCAGCTTTACATTTCCACCCCAAACCACCCCAACGATGCTGTGCAGGTTATGGCCCATTGCCTGGAGGCTGTGTGGAACTGGATGGGCGGGAACAGGCTTCGACTCAACCCTTCCAAGACTGAGTGGCTGTGGTTTCCGGCGGCCCGATACAGTCAGCTGACTCCGTCGCTGGCTATTGGGGATGAGATCTTGACCCCCACAGAAGGGGCTCGCAATCTTGGTGTCCTCCTGGATGTACGGCTGTCTTTGGAAGATCATATCACGGCCGTCTCCAGGGGGGCTTTTTATCAGGTCCGCCTGATACGCCAGATGCGGCCCTTTCTTGATCGGGACGCCTTACGCCCGGTCACCCATGCCCTGGTCACCTCCCGTCTGGACTACTGTAATGCCCTCTACATGGGGCTCCCTGCGGCGAGCACCTGGAGGCTTCAACTGGTACAAAATGCGGCCGCGCGGGTGGTTATGGGGGCGTCGAGATACTCCCATGTGACGCCCCTCCTGCGCGAGCTGCATTGGTTGCCGGTGGCCTTCCGGGTTTGCTTTAAAGTATTGGTTTTGGTCTTTAAAGAGCTCCATGGCATCGGACCAGGATACTTACAAGACCGCATTCTGCCAGTAGTCTCCCACCGACCGGTGCGCTCCCATAGAGAGGGTCTCCTCCGGGTCCCGACGCCTTCTATGTGCCGCCTGGTGACCCCGAGGAATAGGGCCTTCTCTGTGGTGGCACCCGCCCTTTGGAACGGGCTGCCCCCGGGGCTACGAACAACCATCGACCTGAGGGCGTTCAGACGTGACCTGAAGATCTGGCTCTTTGAGCAGGCCGGCCTGAGCTGACTCAAATGGGATTTTTAAATAAGGGGTTTTAGATTAGTTGGGGTGGGGTATGAAAGTTTTAATTTATTTTAATCGGGGTTTTTAGATTTTTATTTGGGCAGCCTATAATTTAATTCTTTTTAATTGTATTTATCTCTGTGTTTGTATGCATTTTAGTTGGCTGTTCACCGCCCTGAGTCCTTCGGGAGAAGGGCGGTATATAAAATTACGAAATAAATAAATAAATAAATAAATCTGAACTCTGACTTTTTGCTCTGTGTCTATTCAGAAGAACTTGTGGATAGTCCTCAAGTTAGCACCATAATGGAGTCTGCCCATCATGGTGATAACTCATGATGGTTGTAATATGGGTCGGTCACATAACTGACCGTACGACCTTTTTTTTGCAGCAACTGTTAAGCGAATCACTGCAGTCTTTAAGTAAACCAATCATGTACTATGGGTGCAGGTTTGCCAAAAACCAGAGGAAATCCCTAGTTTTTGGCAAAACTATCATAAAAGAGTCACATGACTGCGGGATGCTGCAAACAGCTGTAAATCAATCAATCAATCAAACATTTATTGTCAAAGCACAACTTGTGTACAATGAAATTGAAATGAGCCTCCTTGGTGCTGGCCCTGCAAGTCTATCATATTAAACCTAGTTGTAGTATTGCATTCAGAAGTCGGACAGCCCACGGATAAAAGCTATTTTTCAGCCTATTCCTTCAGCTAGCTATGCTTCTATATCTCCTGCCCGATGGTAGGAGAGTAAAGAAGTGCTGGCCAGGGTGTGAATCATCCCTGAGGATTTTCCTCACTCAGTGGGTCCTGGCGATTTCATCCAGTGGTATCAGGGGACAGCCCATAATTTTTTGTGCTGTGCTAATCACCCTCTGTAAGGCCTTTTTGTCCACAGCCGTCAAGTCAGCATACCATACCATAGTACAATATGCAAGGATGCTTTCTATCGTAGATCGGTAAAAGGAAGTCATCAGTTGTCGTTCCACCTGATATTTCTGCAAGAACCTAAGGAAATGGAGTCTCTGTTGAGCCTTCCTGACCACCTGGATTGTGTTATTTCTCCAAGTGAGATCTTGGCTAAATGCACTCTGGTTACCACGTGGGCCCAAAGTGCAATCAGCTGATTGTGTGGAATGGGTGGAGGCAGAGACTTGGCCATTGGAACGTTGAATCTGGGTTTTTAGTATTGGGATAGCTGATCGTTGCATGCACATCCGCACCAGAAACCTAGAAGACAGGCACGTATCGGGCAACATGGCTTCACCTGCCACTTTGGGCACGTGTGCCATTGGTTCACCATCCCAGGTATAGGGTTTCGTACCTGAACAGCGGGTTGAACCTGAAGACCTCCAAGGTCCCTTCCAACTCTGTTATTCTATATTCTATACCCTCCAGGTAAGTTGGTTGGAAGTTCAAACAATGGCTACGTGACCAGTCGTCAAGGACTTCCAGGTATGTACCGAAGGAATTGTAGCCTACAATGGAATGCTGATCTCAGGCTTCTTCCTGTGGGACTTTTTCAACTCCCTCACCTGCTGAAGGTCTTCCAGTCGCCTCTTGAATCCTTCCACCTGCAGACTCAACTGGCCCTCCTTAGCGTGTGCTTCTGCCACTGCCTGCTTCTGCTGCAAGCAATGGTTCTGAGCCTGGTCACGGGATTGCATCATCAGCCTCAGCTTCTCCTCCATCTGCTCCAGGTGCTGTTGCTATTTAATTGCCAACAAAATAAATAAGACAAAGCAACCATCATTTTTCAATCTATTACTGATATGTAAGAATTGGACACATATTATTAATATGATTCTATTTTATTTTCATTATAAATTTTAATCTGTTAACTATTTGCCTGTTTAAAAAAAACCCTTCAAAACATCCTAAGGAAACCAATTCCAGTAGAAAACACAGGAGTCGTCTACAGCATACAGTGTAAGAATTGCAACAACCGCTGTGCAGGACAAACAGGCAGAAGACTGGCAGAAGGCACCCATGAACACCAGCTGGCAGTCAGAAGACATGATGAAAATTATTTAATTTTATAACATATAGACAGATTTAACCATTGTTTCAATTGGGAAAATGTGACAATCCTAGAGCAGGCTAAATTAAAAAATGCCAGGGAATTTCTAGAAGCCTGGTACTCTGACAAATCAACCATCAAGAGACACATAGACATTAACAGCATCTATAGACTATGCAAAGGAGATAATCAGCCAGCCAAAAAGAGAACAAAAAGACTCCAGCTCCCTCCACCAGTAATCAGCACTCAGATCTGCATAGGTTAACTCCAAGGTTAACTTCAGACCAACAATCAGGTAAGCAATTCTCCAATCAAGAAACTGCCAAAGAGCCATCACTAAACAGCCCAATCAAAGAATCTCTAAGACAGCTCCCACCAAGACTGACATGGCGAGCCACCAGAATATAATCTGACAGCAACCAGCACTCCTTACTAGCGCTGATGATGTTACCTAGTTAAGGTAATGAAACACCTGCAAGAAAACAAGCAAGCTCAAGGAAGCACCAAGGACCCCTCAAAAGGAAAAAAGCCTTTTTGAATTAGAAAGCATCAACAACCACCCCTCAACTTGGGTACCTCCTGTTACACTGAGATGTAATCAAAATTCCCAGGTTGGTCTAGACCAGTTTTTCTCAACCTTGGAACTTTTAGATCAAAGAAGTTCAACTGGGGAATGCTGACTGGGGAATTCTGGCAATTTAAGTCTACGCATTATAAGAGTGCTAAGGTTGAAAAACACTGAAGATATAAGAAAAGAACGGATGCTTGCCTTTTAAGATGTTTAAAGATGTGCCTTGCCACCTGCAGCTTTTATAAGGAAAAGTTAAAACCTAGTTCATTCTCTTCATTCTATTTTACCTAATAATAACCCTGATGTGATATAGAATAAACAGAGTCACCAGTTCTAGGTCAAGCAAGAGTGACAACTTTAGCTTGATGAACCTGAAAACTTAATCTTAAAATCTCCCCAAATTGACATTTATCCATTGTTCTAACTGTACAGCATGCCAGTTGTAAGAAAATATCAGTCTCAGCTGGACCTGTGTCTCCATCTCTACTTTGTTTCTGATGCATCATTGGTATGAAAAGGGAATTACAATGTCTGATGGGAAACAGGTTATAGGCTATCTAACAGAGAAAATGATGTAGCAATGTTGCTTTTGAGCTGTCCTGCCAACCTTACCTCTTCCAACCTGGTTTGGTTTTTGGCTCTGATGATTTCTTCCTCAATTTTGCCTCGTTCAATGAAGGCTGCAGCTTTCACTTGGCTCAGTTCCTAGTGACAAGGCAGAAAAACAATGCACTGCAATTTCTGATCATAAAACCAAATCAAGAAACTTGCAGTGGTCTGAATCTGGACATATTCTTAGAGAAGATCCAAAGCAACTGAGGACAAGGCTTGTCTATGGTTTTCAGGAAAAAAAGCCAACAATATTGGGAAGCCATTCCACTCACCTCCTCAAGCCCAATGCGGATGGCCTCCAGCCTTTGGATGCGCTCCTGCAGAGCATGTTCACTTGTCTCCATATGCTGAGTTATCTGTCCCACCTGCATGTCAAACATCATTGTTCAGAGGCTCTTTAGCAGCACATTAACACAACTGATTGACACCAGCCTTTCTTTTTGGTAAATTGGAGGATACACGAAGAATATTGGAGCAAACATATTTCTTTATTCCAAGAAAGCTTGGGGCACATTTTCCAACTCCTTAGCAAAAAAATTCCAAACATAAAACATGAACCCACAGAATGGGACATACATCCATATCTATCTGTCTGTCTGTCTGTCTGTCTGTCTGTCTGTCTGTCTGTCTGTCTGTCTGTCTGTCTATCTATCCATCCATCCATCCATCATCCACCCACCTATCTTAATTTCTCAATTGTCCTTCCTCAGATATGTAATGAAAAACAGAACCCTGAATTTTGAAGGATAAGGACGATCCTATTCTAAAAAGAAAGACAGAGTTATTTAAGACAATCTGATTCTCAGAACCCTGAATTAAAAAAGAAATTTAACAAAGGGAGACATAATTGCCTTCCCTAGTCTCAGACTCTTGAATTGCAGATGAGAGGCAATAGTGAAAGTGTGCAATTACTTCTGCAGAAGTGGGGGAGCGGAGGCTTGGTAATGGAGAAACCCTGGGGAAGAAACAATTTCCCGGCATTCTAACCAGGTCTTACAACACTCCCAAAGGCCTTCCTTTATTCATATGGGCCAGGATGGAAGAGCTCAAGGCTCTGGTAGGCAAGCATCCTATCTTATAAACAAGATGCTGAAGGAACGGGTAGAATTTATTTTCAGGTCAGAAAGCACGTTTGAGTCAGATCTACTTCAGCCGCCCCTTCCCCACAGCCTCCTCACCTCCTTCATACGAAGGGATTCTGCATCACTCAGGATCTGCTTGAACCGCTTCTTTTCATTTTCCAAACGCTCTATGGAAAAACAAATTAGTGAGGTCCCCAATTCCTTTCATCTTTCTTCCCTTTCTGAAGGACTCTAACAAAGCTCTTCTTTCATTCAGTAGCTAAAGACTTCTCAGTTATGCTCACCTTCAGCCTGTACAGCTCTCAGTTTCATTTCTGCAGTTGTGTGGGTCAGCTCCTCCTTCACGTGGAACAGTTGCTCTTGCTGGATTTTGCATCTTCTTTCCAACTCATCCACCTTAGAAGGAAATCCACTCTTAATCGAGAAAGACAAGCCCCCATCTCTCTACTACAGTTTGCTGGGAAAGAGTGTCAAGCACAAACAGGCAACAAGAAATCCTTGGCAGCCTTCTGTCTGGTGAATTGTCAACTGATTATCTATTGAATAGGTGCCGTCAGCCTGATTAGCAGGCTGCTTGGGAAAACTGTTCCATTGTGTTGGATCGACTGAGTTTATACATTTATGGCTCCTAACCCACAACCTGTAACTCACTGAAGCAATTGCCCAAAGTTGCTATTGCCCAAGACTGCATCCAGGAACCAGAAGCTAAGCTGAGAGGATCTACATTAAGTATCTCTTAATGGAGTGCATCTCAACCTTGGGAACTTGAAGATGTGTTGACTTCAACTCCCGTGGTGGCTGAATAATCCTGGAGACGAAGTCCACACATCTACAAGTTTATCAAGGTTAGGGAACACTGAGATAATACTATTCAAACAATTTTTACCTCATTTTTGAGCTGGATATTATTCTCATTGGCCGTTGAAAGTTCCTGCAGAAGCTTTGCCTCACGATCAGAAGAATTCTGCAAAAGCAGAGATGCATCAGTCAGTCCTTCTTCCTTGTTTCCAATGTCCTTCTTTGTTTGATCCAAACCTTGGCTTCACACCCTTTTCCCCACTTGGGCTTGTTTCAAGCAAAGACATCTGTTTCAAACAGTATCAGATTTCTTGCTCGATTTTATCTACTCCCTGACTCCTCAGTCATCCCCAGTTTACCTTCTTGTGTTGATGAAACTCCTTGGCCTGGTTCTCCACCAGTTTTGTTTGCTCCTCCTTGGCTGTGCTCAGAAGTTCTCCCAGACTGCACACCTTCTGCTCTGCCAGAGCCAAAGCTGCCTCTGTCATCTGGAGTCTGCAAAGCATCAAGTTTCAAGTAAGAGCTATTTTCAAGGCTGTCTTGAGATTTTCTGAGCTAGCTGCCCAGCAACAAGAGCACTGGCACTGCAAAGCAAAACTTGCTTCAGAGTAACTAGATAGAAAAGGAGGAGTTAAGCAACCCTTGTGTTTGTATCCATTTCCAAATCTATCCATAAACCTGAACCTCTGGATTTGGTGTGTCATGTTGACCAAAGCATATAATAATTATTATAATGATATAATAATTCAAGATGGCGACCGGAGGATGTCGGGCTGACGGACTCCGCTGCCGCGGCCGAGATTCGGGGTGAGTCCCCCTCCCCCCGGGTCCTCACCCGTGGCAGGGGTGGCGAAAGGACCCGGGGGGGGGGTGGGCGTCCCCGAGGAGGCCGTGGGGGTGCGGAGGAGGCTGTGGAGCCGCTGTGGAGCCGCTGGACGGCCGCCGGGGCTGCGGTTGCCGCCGCTGAGGCCGTTCGGGCTGCTGCCGCCAGAGCCGCCGGCGGGGCCGCTGCTGCCGCCGGGGCCGCCGGCAAGGCCGCTGCTGTCGCCGGGGCCGGGACCGCCGGGGCCGCCGGCGAGGCCGCTGCTGCCGCCGGGGCCGCCGGCGAGGCCGCTGTTGCCACCGGGGCCGGGGCCGCCGGCGAGGCCACTGCTGCCGCCGGGGCCGCCGGCGAGGCCGTTGCTGCCGCCGGGGCCGCCGGCGAGGCCGCTGCTGCCGCCGGGACCGGGACCGCCGGCGAGGCCGCTGCTGCCGCCGGGGCCGCCGGCGAGGCCGCTGCTGCCGCCAGGGCCGCCGGCGAGGCCGTTGCTGCCGCCGGGGCCGCCGGCGAGGCCGCTGCTGCCGCCGGGGTCGGGACCGCCGGCGAGGCCGCTGCTGCCGCCGCTGGGGCTACTGTTGCCGTCGGCGCTGCCGCCAGGACCGGGGCTGCCGTTGCGACCGCTGGGGTTATCGCCGGTGGCTGTCGTTGCTGCTTCTGCTGGGGCTGCCGCTGCTGGTGATGGCTGCCGTCGTTGCCGGGGGCCGTCGTCGCCGCTGCGGGGCCTGCTGCGGGAGCCGCTGGGGCCGTTGCCGAGGCCGGGGCCCCCTCCGCTGTTGCAGGTGCGGAGGAGGCCATGGAGAGGCCGGAGGGGGCCATTGCTGAGACCGCCGCCGCTGCCGCTGCCGTTGGGGCCGCTGTTGGGGCCGTCGCTGCTGCCCCCGCCGCTGCTGTCGCTGAGGCCGTTGCCGGCATGGAAGAGGCTGTGGGGAGGCCGGAGGAGGTCACCGTTGGGGCCTCTGAGGCCGCCGCCACTACCGCTGGGGCCGCTGAGATCATCATCGCCGCCGCTGGGTCCCCCGCGAGGCCGGATGCCAGCTGTCGGTGGGTTGCAGCTGCTGCGGCCTGGACTTGGGTCCCACCTGGTTCGGCCTTTGCCTGGTCGTTGGCAGTCAGGGAAGATCCAGCCAAAGACAAAACTGACATACTCCTCACAACATCTGTGGGCCCTGAGAAACGTCCCCCTATCTCAGAGTTGGCCCGCTTGCCTTTCCAAGGCCTTTCTCAAGGACGGATCTTGGGATCCGGAGAGATGGTGGGGTCGCCGGAAATGTGGGAGGGAGGGTTGTTTTAAATTTTTAATTAGATTCTTAAAGGGGTTAGGGTTGGCCGGGCGGGGGTTGGGGGACAACCCGCCTGGGGCTGGGACCGGGTCGTGGGTTGAGCGTTGCCGGGAGGGTTTGGGATCGGACGGGGCTGTATTGAGGATGGGGGGTTGTCCCAGGGAGGGTGATTTTAAAGCGATTAGTACGGTGAGCGGGAGAGGCAGATTTGGCGGTTATAGGGGGCCACATTCTGTTCTGGGAGCGCGCCCCCGCTATTTGTCGGCGGTGGCGCGCTCCGACCCCCTTGTTATATCCCGTTCCCCGGGGGGTGTGAGCGATCGGGCCCGGGGCCTTCGGCTGATGTTGTGTAACGCCAGGTCCGTTATTAATAAGGCCCCCCTCATTTATGATTTGATCTGTGAGGGGGGAGCGGACCTGGTGGGTATTACCGAGACCTGGCTGGGCCCAGAGGGGGGAGTGCCCCTTGTGGAGATGTGCCCAGCCGGGTTTCGGGTTTTTCATCGGCCGAGGGCCCAGGGGAGGGGCGGGGGTGTTGCGGTGGTTATTAAGGAGGATCTGTGTCCGAGGGAATCCACTGTTTCTCAGACGACCGGGTGTGAGTCTCTTTTCGTGAAGTTCGGTCCCAGGGTGCAGGTGGGCTTGCTGATCGCATACCTGGCTCCCTGCTATGCGGCATCGGCCCTGCTTGAGCTCCTCGAGGTTATAGCCGGCGTGGCGGTTGAGACCCCCAGGCTTATGGTCATGGGGGATTTCAACCTCCCTTCTGCCGGCGGTACCACGGGGATTGCTCAGGAGTTCATGGCTTCCATGACAGCCATGGGCCTGACCCAGTTAATTCGGGACCCTACTCACGTGGGAGGTCACACCCTGGATTTAGTTTTTGTCTCTGATCAGTGGCAGAGTGGTCTGGGTGTAGGGGACATAGTCATAGAACCCCTGTCATGGACAGACCATTCGCTCCTGAAGCTCGACTTCCGTTCCGCACCCCCCGACCGCAGGGAGGCGGGGCCGCTTAAATGGTACCGCCCCAGGCGCCTGATGGACCCGGATAGGTTCCTGATGGAGCTTGGGCCATTTCCCGAAGCTCACACACACGACTCGGTTGAGGGCCTGGTTGCCACCTGGGATAGGGTGGCTGCTGGGGCCCTTGACCGGGTCGTGCCCTTGCGGCCTCTGACCCGGTGCCGATCCCAAATGGCTCCTTGGTTTTCTGAGGAGCTAAGGGAGATGAAGCGCCGGAAAAGACGCCTAGAGAGTAGTTGGAGAGCTAGCCGTTCTGAGTCTGACCGAACACTTCTACGATCTTATATTAAGACGTACTTAGTGGCGATAAGGGTGGCGAGGAGGACTTACCTCTCCACCCTTATTGCGTCCGCGGAAAACCGCCCAGCCGCCCTGTTTAGGGTGACCCGCTCCCTTTTAGAGATGGAAGCGCGGGAGGATCCCTTACAGGGACGGGCTGAGGAGTTTTCTAGGTTTCTGCAGGACAAAATCGCTCAGATTCGGGACGAGCTGGACTTCGACTGGGCATCTCCGGGCGGGGGAGCGGGGGTGGATATCGGTGAGGCCATTTGGGTTGAGTTCGACCCTGTTACTGTAGAAGACGTGGACAGGGTGCTGGGGGGACTGAATGCCACCACCTGTTTGTTGGACCCGTGCCCCTCCTGGCTGGTTTTGGCCACTCGGGAGGTGACACGAGGCTGGTTCCAGGGTATTATAAACGCTTCCTTGAGAGAGGGGCTTTTACCCACCGCCTTGAAGGAGGCGGTGGTGCGGCCCCTCCTCAAGAAACCGTCCCTGGACCCAGCATTGTTATCAAATTATCGTCCTGTCTCCAACCTTCGCTTTGTTGCGAAGGTTGTAGAGAGTGTGGTGGCCCGTCAGCTCCCCCGCTTCCTGGATGAAGCGAGTTATCTTGACCCCCTCCAATCGGGCTTCAGGCCCGGGCACAGCACGGAGACGGCGTTGGTCGCGTTGGTTGATGATCTCTGGAGGGCTCGGGACAGAGGTTGTTCCTCTGTCCTGGTCCTGTTAGATCTCTCGGCGGCTTTTGATACTGTCGACCACAGTATCTTATTGCAGCGGTTGGAGGGGTTGGGGGTTGGAGGCACCGTGTTGTGGTGGTTCTCCTCCTTCCTCTCCGACCGCTCGCAATTTGTGTTGACGGGGGGGCAGAGATCGTCCCCAAGGCCCCTGCTTTGTGGGGTGCCTCAGGGGTCGGTGCTCTCGCCCCTTCTGTTCAACATTTATGTAAAGCCGCTGGGTGAGATTATCCGTGGCTTTGGGGTGGAGTTCCATCAGTACGCTGATGATACTCAGCTGTACATCTCCACCCCGGGCCACCCCAACGAAGCCGTCGAAGTGATGTCCCGGTGCCTGGAGGCCGTGCGGGGTTGGATGGGTCGTAACAGGCTTCGTCTCAACCCGGCCAAAACCGAGTGGCTGTGGTTTCCTGCGCCCAGATACAGCCAGCTTATTCCTTCGCTGGCCGTGGGGGGAGAGGTTTTGACCCCCGTGGAAAGGGCACGCAACTTGGGTGTCCTCCTGGATGTGCGGCTGTCTTTGGAAGAACATATTGCAGCCGTCACCAGGGGGGCTTTTCATCAGATTCGTCTGATTTACCAGTTGCGGCCCTTTCTGGATCTGGGCGCACTTCGCACAGTCACTTCTGCCCTCGTTATCTCCCGCTTGGATTATTGCAATGCTCTCTACATGGGGCTCCCCTTGAAGAGTCTCCGGAGGCTGCAGTTAGTTCAGAATGCAGCCGCGCGGGTGATCGTGGGCGCCCCTCGGGGCGCGCACGTAACACCACTTCTCCGCAGGCTGCACTGGCTTCCTGTGACCTTCCGGATTCGATTCAAGGTGGTACTGACGGTATTTAAAGTGCTCCATGGCTCGGGACCTGGGTACTTACGGGACCGCCTGCTGCCATCAACAACCTCCCGCCGCCCAGTACGCTCCCACAGGGTCGCCCTACTTGGGGTTCCGCCACCTGATCGCTGTCGGCTAGCGGCCCCGAGGGTGCGTGCTTTCTCTGTGGGAGCGCCCTCCCTGTGGAATGATCTCCCCCCGGAGATACGAGCCATGACAGATATCCTCTCCTTCCGGCGCGCAGTTAAGACCCTATTTTTTAAACAGGCTGGCCTGGCCCAGTAAGGGTTAAAGGGGTTTTAAGTTAATAGGGTTTTTAAAATTTTAACTATTTTTAAACTTTCGGGATGCAGCTATATTTATATTTAATTCGGTTTTAAACTCTATTTAATCTTGTATTTTTGTATTTTAATGTATTTACTAGGCTGTACACCGCCCCGAGTCCCTTTTCGGAGAGGGAGCGGTATAGAAATATGATCAAATAAATAAAATAAATAAAATAAAGCAGATCCAGAATTTTCACTCCTTGAAGGCTTTCCTCAATGCATGTACCAGAGAGTGAAATCTTTGGTCACTGCTTGAGATGGTCATAAGTAAGATGTCATGTGACCGATTCTCTCAATGACTGCAATCCTGGCAATTAAGTGATCTCCTGGGTTGTTAAATGGATGGGAGAAAAGAGCTGCCTGCAGAAGGGACTCAAGTCTCACGTGGGGCTAAAACTCTTATGATGGGCAGCCTTTCTGCTCTCAGAGGCCGACTGAAAAAGGTCCACCCCAAATCCAAGCAGGATTTGGGCACAGAACATCTTTCATCAATGGGACATTTGCAGGAAGCCCCCAGTCATGAAAGGATTCCCCATGCTATATCTGTTCCAAAATCTAAGCAGGGTTTTGGCAGGGTGTTTGCAGCACAAGATGTTTGCAGCCAGCCCCCAAAAGCCAGAGGAAGTCCTCCTGTCTTGTCAGGCGGCAGTGGCCTGAGATCTTCCCTACCGGCTCCCACACTGACTTCCTGGGGAATTTGGCAGGGAAGACAGCAAATGGTGACCACATGATCGTGGGAGGGTTGTAAGTGTATAATGGTTGCCAAAAACCCAGATTGTAATTGCGTGACAATGGGGGCACTGCAATGGCTGTAATGATGGACACATCATAAGTCCCTTCGTTCAGCACCTTGTAAATCTGAATGGTTCCTAAATGAATAGATGCTGTGCAAGCACTACCTGTAGGTACATACATAGGTTAGTAATTGCTCTACACCGCATTGAATGAATTCATGTGTTGCTGGCCACATTTTCCAACAAGTATACTACGAGTCAAATTTGATATTTGGAAAACTGTATCCAGTATGCATAACCACAGGAGCCTGGCTTTTGTCTATCCTCTTAAATTCTGTCACCCACGTTTACAATAATAGAATACATTCTCCATTTCTCCCTGCCCCTCCCCAATATGTATATTATTTTATATTTGTATTTAGGATTACGGGTGAATAATCCTACTTCTCCTTTATACAATTACTGAATTTTGCCATTGGGCTACTCAGTCAATTGTTCTGCCTGACTTCATTCCAGTTCCCTCCTCTAGTTCCACAATTTTCCATTCATTGGACCATCCCGATTCGGAATCAAATCTGAGTTGGGACTGTCATTGACAACATTAACCGGGTTTCTCCAACCACACTGCGAAGCTGTTCTCCGTACTTTGCTTTTAGGCAATTCATCATCGAATAGCGCTCATTCAGGGCCTCTTGTAGACGCCCGACTCGTGCTGCCGATACCCTGCAAGGCGAGCAGAGGGAGATATCCATGCATAAGAGAACATTCCTTGTGTAGAGTTTGCACTGAAAGTTTATCCTGACAAGAGAAGATCCCTTGTGGCAAAATATGAGCCAGTACTGGTAAAAACTGCGAGCAGGATGGTGTATCAATGGCTGGTCTCTGTCGGGTAGCTGCAAAACAATGACGTTCTTATTTGCTATGTATGGGTTTGCTTCCTTCCCCTATCAAATGTCACCAGCTAAGTGAAAAACATCCACCAATGATTCTTTTGAA
Organism: Bungarus multicinctus; assembly: GCA_023653725.1. Lineage (NCBI taxonomy): Eukaryota > Metazoa > Chordata > Lepidosauria > Squamata > Elapidae > Bungarus > Bungarus multicinctus. Next base: position 121,606,886 of record CM042834.1, read on the forward strand.
TCTAAGACGGACTGCAGAAGAGACAAGGTTAGGGAGATGGCTATTGGTAGATTTAATCTTTGTCAAAACTCACAGCTGGCTGGGGAATTCTGGAATTGAAGTCCACAAGTGTTAAAGTTGCCAAGGTTGGTCATTCCTGGCCTAAAAAAATGTGTAATGTGGAGAAGGGAGGATGCAGGGATATGCAGGAGGGTCCTCTCCCATTGTGCCCTGTCTATCACCTGCTACTTTTAAATCAGGTTTAGTGATTTTTCAAATTCTTTCAGAGAGCCTCACTGTGCGGTGCAGAAGAGGGGTTGCGCAATGCAGCAAAAGTCCTGTTTCCCTGCCTAGGCTCAGTCACCACTGTGATTGAAGGGCAGAAAAGAGACTCCTCTTCCTCACCAGCTGCCCTTCGGAGGGCTCTTTCCCCACTAATTAGCTGAGAACTGGAGTAAATTGGAAGAGTTTGCTTTAAAATACCCAAAATTTCCTGCTTGCCAAAGCAGAACAATCTTGGAAGATGGGGCCTGTGGACCAGAGGGAAGAAGGCACATCTGCCCCATCCAGAAATGGCGATGTGTAATAGAATCACTGACATGATGGTTGCTGAAGCGTAATCACCGAACCGGTAGTAACGCTGGTTGAATCCCACCCCTGGCTGAAACCTCTAACTTAAGTGTTTCTCAACTTTGGAACTTGAAGATGTGTGCACTTCAATTCTCAGAATAGGCTGAGGAATCAAAGACTGGGATCAACTCAACTGGTCTTCACTAACTTCTCAACGGTTTTTGATTCTACTGATCACATGGTGTCCTTGTGGACTACTACTACTACTGGATTGGAGAGAAGGGGCACTGATTTGCAGTAGTCTTCTCTTTCCTGAGGGATTAATACCATTTGATAGGAGTAACAGGAGAGACTTTCTCAGAGAAGTCTACTTTGTGGAATGCCTTGAGGATCTCTTCTCTCTCCACTCCTTTGTAACATCTAAACAAATCCACCAGGAAAAGAGTTGAGACAATACAGTACTCAGCTCTACTTCTCTCTCAATGTGCTTACCTGTTGCTCTGGTTTATTTCCTCTCTCTGCTTGTCAATGGTGTCCATTAGATTCAGGAACTGTAAAACAGATTTTAAATTAACAGCATCCTTTTGAAGCACAAGTATTTGGTAGCCAAAACCTACTCTACTTATAAGTATGGTAGCTGGTCACTTTACTGAATAAAGAATAAATTTATGTGGAAAGTGGAGAAGAAACTATTTTTTTTTCTCTTAGGGAGATCAGGTCACTCTAAATCGTTTTATCTTCTTTTAATTTCACAATATAAAAGAAGCTAGATTGAAAGATAATGCCTGGGCTCACATACTGCACTAAAAATTATAAAAGTTGATTGTTTGATTTGGGCTGCTGCTGTGTGGTCCCAGTTAACGGTTCCTTATTCAATAAATCATGGCAAATCAAATCCAAGGCTTTGGGCGATTTCAGCCACTAACTGGCCTAAAGTAATTTTGACAGTTTTCACAGTTGAGAAAACTATAAGTTCAAGCTCCATCACCTGACACAACTGTTAATTACTTCTGATCAACCAACCTGTTTAGCTTTCTCTTCTTTCAAGCACATCACCTCTTTGCTGAGAATTTTTGTCACGTTACGATTTTTGGACAGAATATTCTGACGCTCTTGGTTATGTTCCATTGCTTGATCTGAACCATAAAGAAACATGAAATAGAGTTAACTGTTCCTTCATTCAGCAGGTTTGCAGGTGTATTCAGATGTTATTATTTGTGATCCTGCAGAAAATACATCATCACTACTAGTGGATCTGACAAACATTCTGCATAGGCCAGCATGTTTTCTCCTAAAAATAATTAATAATTAGCTATCAGGCTGGAGCCCACTCACAGTGTCAAAACAATAGATTTCCTTTGTAAAGTACCTCCCCCAAAGGTCAGAAGAGCATATGCCTGTATACACTCATCTAATACCCACCCAATGTTAGGATATGTTATTTATCATTACAATATTTTTAAACCCCTCAAGCTGGATGTAACTGCAATGACTTAGACGACTATTGTCCACTCCCTGCCCATTTCCAGAGTAGATCTCTAAATCCAGTTAGAAATGATTCTGAAAATTCTGAAAAAGTCTAGATTTTCACACTATATGGTGATTCCTTTGCCCTCCAGCTATAAAAACAGGAGGCACACAGTAAAACTATCTGTAGCCAGAATTGAATCTAATTATTTTTTTATCAAATGGAAAGCTGGCACAATTGCTTACCCACAGCCTTCAGGATATCACTTGGTACATTGTTCCCAGCTAATTCAAGCTGCCGCACTGTCCGGTTGCTATGAAGACAGTTCAGAAGTGCCCGGCCCCCCAAGAGCCCAATGTTATTCCAGCGCAGATCTAAGCAGGAAGCAAACATTCATGCCAGGTCTTGCATTCCCAAACGGGTACATCAGTAGTTGAAACCAGTCGACTTTTACCAGAATGAACTATTAAACAGTATTTCTCAAAGGATGCTGCCGAATATATTATTAAGCACTGCTTAGGAAGGCAGCAGCAAGTCAATCAGTGTGGCTTAACTTTTGATAGTTCTCTATCAAATTGCACAGAACAGGCCTCTCAAGTTGTGCCTACCATTGGACATTCCTAGTATTTCCCCCCTTACTTTGTAGACTATGTGCAAAAGTATCTACTTTTGAACAGATGTGCTGCAGCACAATATCTCTGCAAACTGAAATACTTCATTAATTGTATAAATATTAGCCCCAATTACCATAAAAAGCTCCACCTAGCTTATAAATAATTCATGCAATTTTCAAATTAGCAGCAATTATTTCCAGACTTTCAGTGGAGGTATGGGGAACTGATGATAGCTCTGCAAAAGTAGAACAGATATTTGTTGCAAAATACCAGTGAGCAGACTGGTTCCTTATTATCTCTAGATAAGGATAGGATAGGAGATTGCCCAGAAGTGTTCTAGACAGCTGCTCCTTGTAAGGAGATTGCAGGACAGCAGTTTGATCTAGTTACAAGACAATGAGATTAGCCATCTTGCTCACTACTATGCTGTAAACTTTTAAAGATTTTTTTTTAAACATTGCAAATTTTTAAAACCATGATGGAGACTTTTGAAGAATGGAATCAGAAAACAATAGCTACAGTATCAACAATGTCAGTAATGATGGCCAAAAGATGTTATTGAATAAATGATAGCTGTAGAACAAATTTTATCTGACAAGACAGGAAATTGGATTTACAACTGACAGGCCAAGATAATGACTAAGAAAAGGGTGTTTCATTGGATCTACAAAATAAATCGGATGAAATTTTAAAATTTAAAAGGGAAGTATAAATAATAAACCCAGAGAGTGATCTGACTATTTTTTTCTTACTGGTTTTACAAAAGTGGCTAGTTAAAACCTTGAAGAACGGCACAAAGAAGAAATGAAGAGAAATTAAATCCTATGACAATTTCTGAATGAATTAAACTGTTAGAAGTAAAAGGAAGGAATATAAAGCTGGTTTATTTGATCAAGGTTATAACAAGATACATAGTTACTTTTGGTAACCCTTTTAAGTACTTTCTACTGACACCAGGACTAAAAACATGATGTTTTATGGATTTGTTTATAGATAAGAGATGGGATATGTAATGAAGAGATACCTCATACTTTTTACTCCTATTTATTTCTTTAAGTTTACTTTATATCAGATTTGACTACTATAATCAAAATTCTTAATAAACCAAGCATAAAAAACAATTAGCAGTTTTTTATTTCCCAGTAAAATGGTTTTGGTTGTCAAAGGGGGAGGGAGTTACCCTCTGTTTTTAAAAAGGCCAGGCTTACCAAGTTCTTGTAGACTAGAATTGGCTTTCAGTGCCATGGCCAGTTCTCCTGCTCCTTGATGGTTGATTTGATTATTGCGCAGATCCAACATCTGGAGATGGTGGTTTAGCACCAAGCCCTTGACAGAAGATAGTGAAGCTTTCTTCCCATACACCTAGATTGTTCCACTCCAAAGTGAGCCTTAGGAAGAAGGAGGCAATTAATAGAGGCATAGGTTGTAATACATAGGTTGTAGTTGAAAAGGGAACCCTGAGTCCTCTCCCAAGCAGACATAATGCAAACCTCCTATAGGAAACCTTCTCTGACAATCTGAACCAATTGGGTGTGCACAGTTGAGAGATTCTCTCCCCCCCATTCCTATGATTGCTTACCTCTGGATAGTTTTGTTTTGCCTGAGGAGCTTTCCCAGAGCTTCAGCCCCAACAGTTCGCATGTTGTTTCCCTAAAAGAAACCAAACATGGTTAGTCTCTCCATTACTCAAAACATGGATACATCCAGACATTAAACAGAGTCATGACTTCATCCACAGAACTCTGAAAATTCAATACACTTGACTGTCTCCTCTTCACACTTGTTAATCCATACTCATTTGCATTGTTTGCACTTCTCACTACAGAATTCACAAATTTATGTCCATTTCTATGTTTTACATTTAATGGTTCCACATTTTTTTTCCTATTCTACCATCATTTTCTGTAGAAAATGATAGAAAGGTAACAAGAAATTTTATCAATAACTTCCCAGTATTGATTTGGAAAGAAAGAAACTGTAGTGTGAAAACTGATGTAAATCTGAGTCATGAATATGTATGCATATATATATCCACATACTTACCAGTATGTGTGTGACAATATAGTCAATTAATAATAAATTTAATAATGCTACTATAATCTCTAATACCAAATTATCTAGTGAGGATTGGGAAATATAAATATGCTTAAAAACTGAACAGCTGAAAAACAATTTACTAAAAGTTCTTTCTTTTTTTGCCTTTATTCTATTTGTGCATTTTATATTCTTATTTAATTATTCAAAAATTACTTATCTTCAACTGCTATTCTAAAAACAACACGTTTTGTAAGTTTGCACATACCCTATAAACTCCTGTTATATGATTTGCCTCAGAAAGCTTTTGACTATTTTAAGTTCACCCTGCTATTATTCATCAAAGCAAAAGCATCCTAGACATTTTGCCACCCTAAGATTAAGGTGCAGCACACTCACCTTCAGATTTAAGAACTTCACAACTGTATTGGAACAAAGTCCATGTAATAGCAGCTTAGCCCCTACAAGGAAAAAGACTCATATCTGAAAATGTTAGCAAGTTTCCCAATTTTTTAAAAAAACATCCACATTCAAAACCTTGTACTGTATCTTGTTTTGTTTAACCATGATTTATTGAGTAAACCAGAGTGGGTGAGTTCATGCTTGGTGTGACATGTGAACCCACTGCCATATTATTAAACAATGTATAGATTTACTTTGGCTGTTCATGAGAATATACTCTTGAACACTCTAACACTTCTTTCTCCTCCTGTCCTTTGGGAAGGTATGTATCACCATATGTCCTTGTCCCAATTTTATGACTGATCTCCATTTTAGAGATGACCTGTTTAGGCCAACTGTTAACACAAGAGTGGTTTATTACAAAGTGAAGTTAACAGCAAGCAACACAATGGAAGTGCCATGAACTCCAATAAGTTTTCAGGACAGGAGAGAAAGAAAGAATTGCCTTGTGGACAGAGGAGGTCCCACCTTCTTCACTCAGCATGCAATCATTCAGTATGAGCTCAGTGAACTGGAGGTCATCCTGCAGGAGCTTGCCAAGGATTCCGCAACTATCTACAGAAAGGCTCTGCGTGGCCAAATCCAAGCTGTTTCTTCCTGTTGCTTCCTCCAAGCGTGGCAGGATACTCTCTTGAGGCTCAGCACCATTCTCTTTGCACAGCCTGGTGTAAGACTGTCGGAAGTCATCCATGATGGCAGGCATCAGCTTCACTCATTACCCCATGTAGATAAGGGGTTAAGACTGATGGCAAGATCAAAAGGCAGCAGCCAGTAGCCTGGTGGATAACAACAACTGCAGATTATTGCCAGAACACATTTTGCTTAGTGATCTTATTTGAACCTCGTCTAAGTGATCTCCAAATGTTGAAACCAGCTTCCTCAGCTTACACCTCTGTTACTAGAAGCCTTGAGATAAACAGTAAAACTTGGTTCCAAAGCTTGCTGAGGGTTGCTAGAATTAAAGCCTCGCCCTTCAACCGCCAATGCCTATTTTTGTAACTAAGGAAACTGCAGCATGTTGGGAATTGTAGTTATATATCTTGTCTTCTATATCTTACTACCTGGGAAATAGGGCATGCTGGGAACTGTAGTTCAGAGGCATTTTAATTATTTCTTTGGCGTTGTTTCTCTCTACCGAAAAACAGTAGATTTACTGAGTTATTCATACTATGTAGGGAGTATATTTCTTCAATAAAAAGGTCAATAGCAAAGATATCAGTTAAAACATATGCTAAGATCCAGAAAAATAAAAATGATCCAATGAAATAAATAAATTTAATGCTTGTTTTATGGCATAACTGTTTTGAGATAAAATTGCATTCTTTGAAGTTGTATCTTCTGTGGAGTTAAGAGACCATTCATTAACATAAACATGTGTGCAACCCTGTCTGTGTGTGTGTGCGCGCGCGCTTGTGGTTTTTGTACAGGATTCCTTGAAACTCAGTGTGTGGGTTTTATTGTTAAAATCTGGATTGCACATTCTGCAAAACATATGACATCTGGCAAATTTGTCTATTCTTTGTGTGTCAACAAGCTAATGTTTTAACTTAATTTAAAATGGTAAGGATGGAGCCAAAGTTTTGCACAAAGGCGCCAAGTTGATGCCTCTCTCCCCAGATATTTGTTTTAGAGTCATCCAGTTGCCATTATGGTGTTGTGGTCTATGAATAATGTAGCATACTATGTATAATTACAATAGGCACTTTGTGTTTCTGTATTCCAGACAGTAATAATCTATATACTTGAAATTAGTTCAAAGTAAATGAACTAACACTTATGTGTTCATCACTCAAAAACTGAATCTATTCTCACAGCCCAAGCACTGAAACAATTTAAGAGTATCTCACCCACCCCAAACTGAACTGGTCCTTAAATCATCATGTAATAAAGTCATAGTTTTGAAGCCTGTGGAATCTTGTATAGAAATACTTTGTTTCATTTGATATATAACATTAATACAATGTAATCTTTTAAAATGTGAATTAAAAATGGTTGAAAATATTTAATGCATACAACTCCCTAGTCCTCCTACATTTTATTCAAAAACATCCCAGCAATTATTTATTTTTAATCCTTTATAAAGGTTTTTGTGAACTTTCAACAGTAAACCCTAAACTCATGTTCATCTCTCTTGAAATATTTACAAGTGGAAAAATTAAACAGAAGTGTCCGAATGACAAAAAGAGAAACATCAACTATTAAAGATAACTTGTTGGTGTGTAACCATTTAAAGAGACTTCTAACTTATTTTTAGATTTAAACAGAGATCCTAAACAGGTTTACTGTACTCGCATCCTAGAATTGCCTTTAGAAAATAAGAATCCAAAAGGCCAAGCCACTTTTTTTTTAGCTTCTTTTTTTAGATTACAGTAGTGAATTCAACGGAGTTGAGTTGCAATATCTAATAGTAACTCCTAGGTGTTCAATATATTATGGCACTACAGACATAGATCTCGGTCCTAAGTCGTCGCTTGTGAATCCACCTATTTTCTCGGACGGAAGTCCCACAAGCAAATAACTAAAGTGTACGACTATGATTCAATAGGGTCGACGCAACGTCCACCCACAAGTCCATTCTCACAACTTTTCCGAAAACCAGGGCCGATGAGCAAAAAGCTAAGCAAGCGGAACCGCTAAGCAAGCGTCCATGAGAAACTGAGAAAACGCGTTCACAAAGCAGGACACCTGGGCGCCCTTGCCGCCCCTGGCGAGGATGGCCTCCTTGGACCACTTACTGTAATCAAGACTCTCATATTGTGATCGCTCCCCCTTCTTTCCCTATTTCCTCCATCCTCAGAGCTGACTCGATGCTTTCGGACACCGACCCCAGCTCAGCTTGCTTTTCTTTCCTAAAACGAAACTTCTAACTTAAGCCTCCCGCCTCTTTTCAGATCAGCCGCTTTACAGAGACTGAAAGGCGGGAGGAGCAAAAAAAGAAAAATCAACTACGCTTCCCAGCATGCCTCTTTCTTGCAAGACGCTGGTGGCCCCGTTCTTCTCCGGAAGTAAACGGTTGAGGGTGGGACTCCAGGAACTACACTTCCCAACATGCCACGCGATATCCTGACGGTTTTGAGCGCCGAATCCAACCAAGGGAATGCAGTGTGAAATGGAGACCGGGGAAGAGTCCGCGGGAGGCTTCAAAAAGGTTAGGGAAATGGGCCGAGAGAAACAAACAGTGGGGAAACAACAACAACAACAAAGAGTTCAACTTGGACATTCTGGGTTAGGATTTAAGATGGGTGAGAAAGGAAAAAAGAAAGAGGCGCCGACAGTTCGAAATTTGGCAATTCGTACCAGGATATATCGGGAGATGTAACGTGGGAATGGCCGGAGGCTTACCATGCAGAGGAGCTATCCCAAGGGTGGGGGTGTTGCTGCAAAAGGAGAAGAGTTTAAGGCTCGGGGATCCGGCCATCTGGCAGGGCAGAGGCTGCAACTTGAACTGAGGCAGGAATAAACCGATCCATTGGCAGTCTGGGAATGGAGTCTGTGTAGTAGGAATTGGTCGAGTTGGTGACTGGGGAAGAAATGGAGGCCCCGCTGGCTGAAAAGCAAAAATTAGAGGACTTTTGGAGGAAATGCCCATGAGATATAAAGATGATTGAGGCGGTGCCTATAAAGTACTAGTTAGAAATAGGTTAAGTTGGGCTATAAAATGAAATCGAGTCTCTCTGGTATGCTGGACTGGGGACGCCAGAGACGATGTCTTGTTTTGCCGCCCCTAATACCATCTACGGGACAAGTTTAATCAATGTTTATTATTTCGAAATAATCTAGGACTGTTTACTCATCATAATGTATTTGCACACTAGCTTTACATTATAACGCGAAGACAAAGGCGCTTTTGTTAGTTGTTACGCCGTTAGGATAGAAGTACACAACTTTATACTGAGCGCTGTTCCTTGGAACTCTCTGTTGCATGGATAAGAGCATGTCTACGTTATGAACACGTAATTGATATAAATTCAAAACCGGTGACAGCTTTGATTAGGAAAGAAACAGCCCCAGACTTAACTTTAAATAATACTTGGGATTTAATAAAAATTGGATAAAGTATACTGTTGAACTGAGAGAGATGATTAGAATACTAAAACTGGAATATTGTCCATAAAATCAAAGGAAAATTAAAAATGTGGTTTTAAAAGAGTGTCCAGGGTCATGCATCCTGAAGATAATAGTTTCCTTAAACATTTAGTAATGGAAGATAAAATGGACTATCTGGATTCGGGAAGGTCTAATAGGGCAATAAAGGTGGGGACAGACTGCTAAGAGGCTAGGAAACATATAGAAGTTGAATTCATGCTATCTCAGTACTGAATAATAAGTTTCACTCAGCTACTGAAGCTGTATATTAATAACTATCATTTTCCCAAAATGCATTTTAAATGACACACAAATGTATAATTTGATGTTTCTTCAAGTGAATGTTAGGTGTTGAATTAATGAAATTATTTGGAGCAGTTCTAGACTGATACAGCAGATAGCACTAGAGCTTCGTTCATTTTTTATTTTGTTTCCTATTAAGCCTGCAGTAGAATACAAATGTACCTACTTCTTTCGTACAAAAGATGTATTTAAAAAAAAAAAATATTTCAAGACTATAATTGAATGCCCAGTTTTAGTTAGCCCAGTTTTATAGCTCAATTTTACATTGATTAAGTATCCCTAAGCCCAAGTCCAAAGTTTTAGGAGAAAAATCACAACTTCTTTGTAAAGTGTTGGCAAGTACAACTGCAAAAGAGCTGAAATCTTAGAAACCTGCTAGGCAGGATACATAATATTGAACTTGGTTTACTAATAGTCTGACTTGATATACAGTTGCATGAATAGGAAGACAAAAGTACCTGGCTCTAGAGCTGGAAGAACACTTTTTTTCCCCTCCATTACCTTTCATGGAAGGGAATTTTTTAAAAATTATAAAAAAAGATGTGGTGCTCCTCCTATTCTGTTTAGCATAAGCCCATGAAGCTTGTCTTTCTTTCCTCTCTTCCTGAAACCCAACCTTCATCAAGTTGAAGAAATGGTATAGAATGTTTCACGTGAGATAATATAGCTTACATTCTGTAAACTTTGTAGTTGTTTGGATATTCTTTGTTAAGAATTATTACTTCGATAGCTTTTGTATTGTGTACATTTGTATATTATATAAATATGTGATCTGTGTAAAAGTGAACAGAATAGCAAACTAGGTGTGCTTGGAAATATACTTTTTTTCCATCTGTCTGCCAATCAGATATTTAACAGTTGCTACTAATCCATTTGAACTTCTTTTTTTAATGCTTAATTCTTTCTAGTTTTTTCTTACTATGCTTATAAACTCTTAATTTTCCTTATAATTCATAGAATTATTATTTTAAATGATAATTTTATTAAATATTACAATCTACAACAATAAAAACAGACTAAAAAATAAAAATAGAAGGTGCAGAATAGATAAAATATAAAAAATAAGAAAAGAATGTAGTAAAAAAATGAAAAAGTGACTTCCCCCTTTTATCACAGCAAGAATAAACAATTTTAGTAACATCACCTTTTAAAATACAACAAATGATCTTCTTTCCCATTTTTATAAAATCTACAGTGGGGCAAAAAAGTATTTAGTCAGCCACCAATTGTGCAAGTTCTTCCACTTAAAAAGATGAGAGAGGCCTGTAATTGTCATCATAGCTTTACCTATGAGAGACAAAATGTGAAAACAAATCCAGACAATCACATTGTCTGATTTGGAAAGAATTTATTTGCAAATTATGGTGGAAAATAAGTATTTGGTCACCTACAAACAAGTAAGATTGCTGGCTCTCTCAGACTTGTAACTTCTTCTTTAAGAGGCTCCTCTGTCCTCCACTCATTAATATTACTCATTATGTATTAATGGCACCTGTTTGAACTTGTTATTAGTATAAAAGATACCTGTCCACAACCTCAAATAGTCACACTCCAAACTCCACTATGGTGAAGACCAAAGAGCTGTTGAAGGACACCAGAAACAAAATTGTAGACCTGCACCAGGCTGGGAAGACTGAATCTGCAATAGGCAAGCAGCTTGGTGTGAAGAAATCAACTGTGGGAGCAATAATTAGAAAATGGAAGACATACAAGACCACTGATAATCTCCCTCGATCTGGGGCTCCACGCAAGATCTCACCCCATGGAGTCAAAATGGTCACAAGAACGGTGAGCAAAAATCCCAGAACTATACGGGGGGAACCTAGTGAATGACCTGCAGAGAGCTGGGACCAACGTAACAAAGGCTACCATCAGTAACACACTACGCTGCCAGGGACTCAGTTCCTGCAGTGCCAGACGTGTCCCCCTGCTTAAGCCAGTACATGTTCGGGCCCATCTGAAGTTTGCTAGAGAGCAAACTTCAATGATCCAGAAGAGGATTGGGAGAATGTCATATGGTCAGATGAAACCAAAGTAGAACTGTTTGATAGAAACATAACTCGTCATGTTTGGAGGAGAGAGAATGCTGAGTTGTAACCAAAGAACACCATACTTACTGTGAAGCATGGGGGTGGCAACATCAGGCTTTGGGGCTGTTTCTCTGCAAAGGGAACAGGACGACTGATCCGTGTACAGGAAAGAATGAATGGGGCCATGTATTGTGAGATTTTGAGTGCAAACCTCCTTCCATCAGCAAGGGCATTGAAGATGAAACGTGGCTGGGTCTTTCAGCATGACAATGATCCCAAACACACCACCAGAGCAATGAAGAAGTGGCTTCGTAAGAAGTATTTCAAGGCCCTGAAGTGGCCTAGCCAGTCTCCAGATCTCAACCCCATAGAAAACCTTTGGAGGGAGTTGAAAGTCCGTGTTGCCCAGCGACAGCCCCACAAAATCACTGCTGTAGAGGAGATCTGCATGGAGGAATGGGCCAACATACCAGCAACTGTGTGACAACCTTGTGAAGACTCAGAGAAAACGTTTGACCTCTGTCATTGCCAACAAAGGATATATAACCAAGTATTGAGATGAACTTTTGATATTGACCAAATACTTATTTTCCACCATAATTTGCAAATAAATTCTTTCCAAATCCATATGATTTGTTTTCACATTTTGTCTTTCATAGGCGAGGCATACCTATGATGACAATTACAGGCCTCTCTCATTTTTTTAAGTGGGAGAACTTGCACAATTGGTAGCTGACTAAATACTTTTTGCCCCACTATATATGCTATCCATGGCACTGGGCCAGGTTACCTGCAGGACCACATTCTACCGGTGATCTCCAGCAGGCCGGTGCGTTCACACAGGGAGGGCCTTCTCCGGGTCCCGTCGGCTGCCATGTGTCGCCTGGCGGCCCCGAGGGGCAGGGCCTTCTCTGGCGGCCCCTGCCCTCTGGAATACTCTGCCGCCGGAACTGCGTACCGGCACGGACCTGAGGGCCTTCAGGCGCGCGCTGAAGACCTGGCTTTTTGAGCAGGCCGGCCTGGGCTGAGATGGTTTTAATTTGTCTCCATTTGTTCTGCAATTTTAAATTGGGGTTTTAAGGGTGTGGGCTGGGTTTTTCTTATTCGGCCAATATTTAATTTAATTCCTTTTAACTTTTGTATTACTGTTGGGGTCTAGATTGGCTGTACACCGCCTTGAGTCCCTAGGGAGAAAGGTGGTATAGAAATTTTATAAATAAATAAATAAATCTCTTATCTGTAAATACATTCATAAAACCTTATCATTTAAGTCGTGATATCACAGAAGTCCATTAAGGGTTACCAGAGGAAGGATAGCTATTTCAGCCTTGATCAAATACACTAACTTTATATTCCTTGCTTTTTCTCCTATCAATCTTGATCTCTACTCCCTTCAAACAATGACTCAGAACTTGATTTTTTTTCAATACTTGTTCTTCCCACAGAATTCTTCAGAGCTTTAACATGCCTCTTTTATAAATCTAGTATAGGAAAATTATCCATGTCACACAGCTTTATTAAAACATCAGCATATTTTGTATATCCAGTGTAACATCTTTCTTCATGTTATTCATGTAGCCCATTGTTTTTAAATCCACTTTCAAATCAGTCTCAATCATGTCAGGTAAAAGCTCTTCCATATTATTTTTTAAACATAGTTTTATCTATGTTCATTGTTCAAAAATATTTTAGTATGTCCAATGTTAAAATATTTTGCTACATTCTGTATTTGTAAGTTGAGTGTGAGTATCCTTCTATAATTGTATTGTTTCATCTATTTTCCTTTAATGCCTAATTTTGTCTTTTTCATTTTTTAAAGAATTCAAAATTATATTTTCCTACAAGAATGGTTCTTTATAATTAACTCCAAAATGTTATTTCAAATTTATCTGGGTCCATAGCCATTTGAAACGTTTTAAAATCAAAAATTTAATCACATTTTTACTATTTATTCCTTAGTTTTTATTTTTAATAACTTCTTTCAGTAAGGATTAAAGGAAACCCATTCAGTTCTATAAAACATATTGATCCAAAGATTCCTAACAGTTGAAAAACCGTTCAATTTTCAAAAATGATTAAAAAGAAAGTACATGAACTCAGTGTTGTTTCAAAGGTGCTGACTGGTTTGATTAAGATGGTTATTCCCCCATCTCTCAGAGCTCTAACTCACCAATGATCTGCAGAGGGCAACTGTCTGGAGCACTTGTGGGCACTCTCAAATCCTCTTCTTGTCTGGAGAGGAATTACAAAAAGCTGGTCTACTTGACAGCTCTTCATTCCACCCTGCTTTTCCTGCATTCATCTTCAATCCACCATTTCTTCCCCAGAAGACCAATTCATGGAATTATTTTCATCGGTGTATTGATCTTCTAAACAAGAATTTTTGGGGTGAGGTTTGATTGAATGGTAAACCAAGTAAGAGTTCTTAATTAGCGAGGTAATCCATGTCCATCACATGTAAAGTTTTAGTAATTTTTGTTTAAAACGGTTGCTATATGTCATGCATGGATTCATATACTAGTTTGTTCAGTTGCTAGAATTTACAGTTACTAAACTGTAGTGTTCTAGGTCACTTTTCTCTCTTCAGTTTTGGAATAAAAATGCAGCTTGTCTTATTAATTACAAATTAATAAAGTTTCCCAAAATATCATATTTTCATCATCATTTTTATTTTGTGTCTTTAATCAAAAGTTATATTGCTATGTACTTTCAGGTTATGTGGAATGCAGAATTTCTAGAATTTCTGAGTTTTGATGCATTGACTTTGATATTATTGTATCACTTAAAATCCCAATCTAAAAAAATATTTGATACACATAACCTTACTTTCTAGATTAATCAGTAATTTATTGGTTTAGAGCTCAAAATTCAGAAATGGTATGGGTTTTTAACATAAAGAAATGGCTATGAAATTTGTAAATCCGGGAAAGATATATTTTTACACCCCCTTACCTAAGAGAAAGTCCACTGAATTCATTACCTGGTAGATGTATCTACAGATTTACTGTGTTAAGTACTTAAAGGTTTTTTACACAATATACAAAAGTGCATAAAGTCCAATAGCTTTGAAGTTGAGACAAATGTTCTACTGGGAGCATTCATAATGGGAGATAGCTCTTGAAGATGACAAACAAAATAATAGATGTCCCAGCCAAACCAGTGGGTTGCAGCCTGTTTTAACTAGTATAACAGTCAATGTAAATGTTGGTTAGAGAACATTAACAATATATCGTTTTTGAACTTGCATTGTTTGTTCTAATAAGAATAGAAAACAAAGATAAAGGAGGGTTGTTTTGCTTTTAAACTACAAGAAGTTTCCCCCCAAAGTGTACATAGTAAGATATTGGATATATGATACTTGACTATAATCATTTAATATCATTTAACTCTATTTTCTTCTAAACATTTTCCTATTTACTGAGATAAAAAAATTGTACGCCTTTATTCCCCACTCCCCCGAAGAAGCTAACTGTCAGTAGGAATAATGGAAAATTCCAAACAATGTACTTTATTGGTTTTCTACCATTTCCAGAAAGACTAGAAGAAAATTTTTTAAAAAAACAAGGAATAGTGTTCATCGAAATAAATAATTGTAAACAGGTGGGATGGCTGGTAGAAATGGATGGAAGATGTACTGTTAAGTAATTAAAATTTGGTCCAAGCAGCTAGAAGAATGGATGATGGGATCTTCATATTGTGTAGGTATGAAGGCTTCAATATTTGATTCCCTCTTGTTCTCAAAAGAAAAAGATGTAAGTCTAGTAATATATTTGGTCAGTTTCTTTTGATGTATTTCTATGCCAACAGAAAGTTACCTAAAATATATTACATTACTTATTGAGTAGTTTTTTGAACTGGAAAGATAAAGATTCACTTTTTCTCCATTAACAATTCTTGACTGAACCCCTTTCTGTGCAGGAGACCGTGAACAAACTGCTCCAACTCCACTTCAAAGATGACAAAACCCGAGGTACGGTAATTGCTTCCCCTTCTGCCTCCGTAAAGAGGCCAACTGCTGCTGGATGTTTCTGTGGCAAGACCGTGCCCTGGAACATGAGAAATAACTGAAAAATAGCCCTGGTGTATGGGTTCTGGGGTTGCATGTGCAATGTGTGTGGGGAATGATGATGCTTAGACATGGTCTCATAGGAACTTTCCTTCTCTTTCAGCCAGTGGTGATGCGGTGTTGCTGATGGCTGAAATGCTTAAAATATTTGTTCGAGGTAATTAAACTACACTGAGTCATAGAGGGGTGGGAGAGGGCCTGTGGCACCTTTAACAGTTTCCTTGTACAATGAAGTTCCAGCCTTCTTATTCATCCCTTGATGTTTTTAGCAGAAGCAAGTGTATCACTCATAAATCTCATTTTTTATTCCAATCCCAGAATTGATTTCTGATCTAGATATTAACTGCTTTAAAAGTATGCATGCTGATAAAAAATCAGAAATTTCTAGAAATTTTAATCTATGAGTTACTACTTAGGATCTCTCTGCCTCTTATGAATTATCTAGTCATGTGTCAAGTATACATATAAAAAGCACATGCTTGCTCTCTAATAAATTTCGTTTTTATAATAACGGTGACAAGAAAAAGGATCACAAACATAAACACCCTTTTCCATTAAGAAAAACCTTTTCTACATGCCATCCTTCCCAATGTGCCGTGTACTTATTTTTGCTTGCCATATTTGTGTCTTTTGCAGAAGCAGCAGCACGAGCAGCACGGCAAGCTCAGACTGAAGATGTAACTAGGGTGGAAGTGGAACACATGGAAAAAATCTTGCCACAGCTGGTGTGTACAACAGCTCAGATTCCATAATTCATAAGATAAGGATATGGGCAAAAGCATCTTAATCTCCTTTTACAGGGAGATATTTAACTGGTAATATCCCCACTGGGCAAATGGAACTGAGATTTGTTAATTAATTTGGGGCAAATCTGTTATTTATGTTGAAATTCTTAATTTCCTCAGCTTCTGGATTTCTAGAAACCCGATGAGTGAAAAACCTGCATTCCTGTTACTAAGACCTTGCTGAACTCAGAAGCAAAATGAGCCACAGACTTGTAATATGGAATTTCCTACAAAATGTGCTGACTTCCTGGAATGACAACTTGCCTTCCTTCTCAGCTCTGTTTGCCATCTCTTGGGGTGCTTAGTGGCTGTCAGTGTTGCCTAAAATAACTATGAGTTTGTTGGGAGTTTCTTGTAACACAATTCCTGGAGCAGATGGTGGTTATCTGAAACTCTACTCTGCCCTTTTGATGCCATTCATAGTCAGGTAATGTTTTTACTTTTCTAATGAGAAAAACAGGTGCCGCCTTCTAGAGGTGTGTGGAAAGGGTGAGTACGTTTGGGAGGTTTGGCCACATCAAGGCTCTTGTCACCTCCAGGCCTGAGCACTGTCTTAAGTTCTTAAACAGGAGCCCAGCCCCAAATCTGTGCCAACTGCAGGTACCTGATCTTTATTTTATGAATAAACAGTGCCTGTCCTTCAATCCTTTCCCACATTCCACAGGGCCATGACATCAAAGAGTGCATGGAACCTTTTAACCATTTGATATTCCTCTTAAGAAGCTGCTTCCCTCTGCTATAAATTTGTTCTTACAAAGAAACGTCAATAAATCAAAAATAACCTCCCTCCCTTGTGTGGGCTCCTTGTTGCAATTAATCATAGAAAGTCAAGTATCTTCAAAGAGTCGTTTGGCCTCCCCACCCCGCCTCTTCTTTGTAGGACGAAAGAAAAACTTTCAGAAAGGGGCAGAATAACAAACAGCATGTGTGAGGATCCCACATCATGCAAGACCCAACCCCTCTGTCAGCAGGGGAGGGGGGGAAAGCTGTGAAATAGTAAACCTTACACATGGAGGCAGGGCGTAGCCTAATGAATCTGGTTCTGTTGTGAAAGAAAGATCAGGCCTAAAAGAAGTGTACTTGTATCTTAAGGAACTCAGAAGTAAGCTCCAGTAAATTCAGTGGGACTTAAGGAACGTAACTAGAAAGAACTGTGGATGTTGGATTACAGCTATCAATACCTCTGATCGTCAACCATGTTGAAGTTGTAATCTAGCAACAACTGAAGTAGCAAGCTCACTATTCCAGATTTATATACGATGTGTGTGTAATTAATGATACACATTTGAATATGTTGCCATGTCAGCTTTAAAGTAAGAATGGTAATAATCAAAGTGGTCAATGAGAGTTCTCCAGAGTGTTTTTTTCTTTGTACAACAAATTATTGTTGCTTTGCATTGTTTCTGGTATTCCTAATACTAGATACTCCTAAGATAAAGGAGACACATTAGCTGGGATGCTAATGTATTCAAAACTATATTAGGAAGCAGATGCTTCCAACATGTGTCATATGATATAAATATTATATTAACCATATTATGTGTTAAAGAGGTAGGTGATCAACCAGCCTAAATTTAGCCAGTGAGTTTTGAGTGAATGAGGATGTGAATTTTGATTTCTCCAACTCAAGCCAGATCCTGTACTAGAAGGGTTTTTCACATTGGCTTTATATTTACACATATAATCAAGTTTGGAAGTATAATTGCAATTGCAATCAAAAGTAATCAAAGGCTTGAAGCATTGACAAGAGGCATTAGTTACTATAGCCTATAAACTTACTTCGATTGGAAAAGATATTTGTCTAACAACCTCAACATGATTATTACACATATTGCATGCATTGAAACAAATTGCTCAAAGTGCTTGCTCCATTTTCTTTTGGTTTGACTTTTATATTCCCTGGAGAGCAAATGGCCAACACAGTTTCTTCATATAACACCTTTAACTTGAATTCTGTCTAGGACAATGCCAAAGGCAGGAAGCTCTGTACTCAAAGTGAAGGTGTTCAAGAAACATAATGCATATAGTGAATTTATTACAATCAATTCTAGTATATAATTGTTTTCTAGCATACATTTAGAAGTAATAAAGTGTCCTTATTTGGATTTTTCCAAGATGAACTCCAATTCTAGTCCAGGCAGCATTAGAACAGATTAAATGGGACCTAAATGTGATCTTTAGGGTTATTCAACAAGCATACTGTAAGGAATTGGTACATTTGTTTCAGCTGGATCAAGCTCTCTCACTAAATTGTGGTACACATAAAAAAATTATAATTGCTTTTGTAGCGGCACCACTGAATCTGTAGGGGTAAGGCTGGAGAAATCAGCTCTCCCTAAAAACATCTAGTCCTACAATCTACCTCTGCCTCCTGCCTTGATGTAGTGACTGTTTTGCTGTTACCTTCTTGCTTTCAGGGGGATGTTTATACTTGCTTTTTTCTTTACAATTGGCATGCCTTATTGAGCAATAGAAATGTGCATGCTTATTAAATTATAAAAACAGAGAGAAAAAAAGCAGATAGAAACTATTTAGCTGCCTCCTGGGTGAGAAACTGGAATGCCACTTATATTGGCCCCATCAATCCATGGAGAAGTGAATCAATCTCACAAAAGTTGATCTTTTAATTTTTTTAAAAACTACGGGTAGTCCTCAACGTATGACCACAATTGAGTCCAAAATTTCTACTTCTAAGTAAGTAAGTTTTGCCCCATTTTATGACCTTTCTTGCCATAGTTAAGTGATTCACTGCAGTTGTTAAGTTAGTAGCATGGTTGTTAAGTGAAGTAGACTTCCCCCATTTTCTTTGTTTGTCATGTCACAAAAGTGGATTACGTGACTCCAGAACACTGCAACTATCATCAATATGAACCTAGTCCCCAAGCTTCCAAATTTTGATCACATGACCACGGAGATGCTGCAACGCTCATAAGTGTGAATAATAAACGTAACGGTCAAAAACAATCACTATTTCAATGCCATTGTAACTTTGAAGAGTCACTGAACAAACTGTTGTAAGTCTAGGACTACCTGTATTTACATGCAAAACCATAGTGGTGTAGAAAATAAAAATATAGGGCTGCTACAATCAATCAGGCAGTGTCTTGAACACATACAGGACAAAAGATTTAGCATGCAACTCTAATGTGCTCTCATTTAGATGCAAGTCTTATATGAAGGATAATTTGCACAAAATGCACAAGGGTTGAATTTTTAAGACTGATTATTTGATTGTCTCTGTACAAACGCAGATACAAAAAGAAGCTAGATTAGTACATTCTTACCTAACATTTCTTTTCCTCTATAGAAGTTCCTTGGAATCATGCCAATGTGTTACCAGGAAAATCCTTTCTGCAAATTCTGGTTTTCTCAGAAGCTACAGAATGTATTTTTTTGTCCACCCTTTTGGTTCACAGCTTGTCTGCTATGTGAGAACTGTCTGCAGTTTCCAAAACTACAAAAACTTTTTCACCTGGAAAGGGAGGGCTTGTGGGTATTTGCTTACATGCTAAATAAGCATTTCCTCAAGAAGAGCCTGCTTGAGACACAGAGATGTATATTCTTTGTCTGAGAAGCATTTGTCAATCACGAATGCTGGCTCCATCAACTTTACTTTATCACTATTAAGGCAAATTAAGGCAATCCAGTGTTTTAGATTTTATTCCAAGAAACTGTATCATAATGCAAATGTAGTTATCTGCAATTTTTAAAAGCTCTTTTTATAAGAGCTTTTCCAACAGATCTTATTAATCAGAGTTCTCCTCCAGTCTTAATCACTATTAGTTTTATCTAGCCTAGAAACCAGGAGTATATATCAGGAGTATATATGTTCACTGCCTTGAGTTACTTGTAAAGTAATAAAAATGGGATACAGTCTAATAAATACAACGTTTTGACAATTATGCTTTCTCAACTACCATTCAGTGGAATTTATGAATTTGTGACAAGATCCTTGTGTGTGTCTCAAGCTGAGAACAATCTAAAGCTAAACTAATTTTTGGAAGCATAGTACTTCAAAAACAAAATTTTGAAACGGAAGCACCTCTGTGCAAATTGATCATTCTGCATTGGTAAGCATCAGTTTTATTAAGTTCTTCTGGAGGAACTAGCATTCAACATTATATATGGAAACTTGTAGAAGAATTGATGGACAGGAGAAATTGCATCTATAATTTAAAGTAAAAAATAAACTTGCCTCTTACTGAAAAACAGTAGGATAAAAAATTAGGAAACTCTTGAACTAGGGCTGTTAATTTGCTGATTTTGCATTGCAAATCTAGAATCTGGCATCAAGCAGAATGCATGTAGCTAAAGTATCAAAACAAAATTCTCTATTTTTAAAGAAGCCACATATACTGTTCAAGCAAACTTATGCTAATATGTACAATTATCTTAATAGAAGGGATGTAAAGATGTTGTAGCACAAAGTATCAACTATCCAACTATACAATAGTATACCATACAAAAGGATATTATATGAAAGACCAAAATCAGCTCTGATGTCGAGTAACTGGTTCAAAGGAAACAACTTCCAACACAGGATGCAGAAATAAGATACTCACTAAGCTCTTATGCAGAGATGGACTAACTGAAAAGTATACAGACCCACATTATTTCAGTAAGAATAGGGTGATTGATACAGGCTGTTTTGTATAGTAACCTGAATTTGCTTTGTAATTTTTAGAGCAGCCACTCTTAAGTATTATAGATGATAGTAGAGTGTTGGGCAGAACTGTTCTATGGATTCAATTTTCATCTCATTTTAACTGACATTAAATATCACATCGTTTGCTGTTTTAGTTACCTTCTGTTCTTTTCACTCAGAAAATCCTACCTTTCTCTTCCCTCATTCCCTCCCAAGTTTCTTCAAAGCAGCTGGAAGCATTTGGAAGTAATTAGACCTGAAGGGAAATGTTGGCCAATCTAGGAGACAATGACAAGTGCCAGGAATCCTTAGTGCCCCTTTCAGCCACTTTGAAGTTCATTCAGATGGTACAATGCTGTTTTCTTTGTTAAAAAAGCTTAGAGGGAACTGGGCCATATCAACTCCACTGAATGAAAAGCTGGTTACTCTGACTGGTGTCTAAACAGTGGATAGAGGTGGAATGCATGGTTCAAATGGAGACTGCACAGCCATTTTAAGGATATGTCCTTACAGAAAAGTCACACATCCCTCATTCGCCTAATGTGAACGCCGTTTGATCATCTTTCAAACAAAAAGGCAAGCACAATTAAAAATACTTTGTGATGTGAATCATTTATTTCTAAGAAGAATATGCTGCTTCCTTCCGTGACATGCCAACATAGGAGAAGGATTAGGATCTTTTTAGCATTACAGCACAGATGTTAAGGTATTAGTCTAGCTTTGTAGTTATTTACAGGGGTGCACCTTTTCTATCTGCCCATTCCCGTCGTGAATAAAATAGAAGCTCTTGAATGTAACAGTGCTTAAGTACTGTTATGTGAAAATATGTATGTGCAATAATTTGTAAGCAGAGCTATGCAAAATGTTCCACATTCCAAATGAATGCTTTGAAATTCTGAGCTTCGGGTGGGGGAAGCCCCCCAGTAGTCTGAAGTTTTGTTCTCTACTGAGGACAAAACAGGGCACTTTGTTTCAGCATTTTAGCATGTTACTGCCATCTCATAATTGAACGAACTTTTTTTTAAATAAGCCAGCCAGAGGCTTAAACAGTGGTAGGATTCAGCCAGTTCGCACCACCTCGGGAGAACTGGTTGTTAACTTTCTCAGCAGTTTGGTGAACTGGTTGTTGGAAGAAATCATTAGGGCAGAGAACCGGTTGTTAAATTATTTGAATCCCACCACTGGCCTTAAAGTGCATTAGTCAATAAAAAAATGAACTTTCCACCACTGGTTGAAGGTACCGAAGGCAGGAGAGGTTATTATAATAAGAGTCAGCTAAATTTATGTTTAATCATTGAATTTTAACTTGTATTTGCCTGTTCACCAGGGTTTCAATTCATTCTTATTAGGAAGTTAGAATCCAATATTGGAATATAGTGATCATACTGTGTTATCTTTTTAGATAGGCTATTAAATGCAAATGCAAACCCTGCATTACATACAAGATAACCCACAGGATATTAATATCAATAGCAACAGCAATAGCACTTAGATTTATATACTTATATATACGAGCCATGGTGGCGCAGTGGTTAGAGTGCAATACTGCAGGCTATTTCTGTTGACTGCCAGCTGCCTTCAATTTGGCAGTTCGAATCTCACCGGGATCAAGGTCAGTAAAATGAGGACCCAGATTGTTGTGGGCAAGAGGTTGACTCTAAACTGCTTAGGGCTGTAAAGCGGTATATAAGTCTAAGTGCTATTGCTATACTAACCCATAGTGTTTCACAGCACACTCTAGTTGGTTTATAATGTCTCTCTATCCCTCAGCTCCAGTGTGGCAGCACTGAAACTCCAAGATGGCTTCAGCCAGGCTATCTTCAGGGTTGACAATCAGCAAATTGCCCCCAACAATCTGGGTCTTCATTTTACCAACCTCAGAAGGATGGAAGGCTGAGTCAACTTTGAGCAAATTAGGATCAAACTCCAGACTGGGCAGAGTTTGTCTGCAATACTGCATTCTTAACCACTGCACCACCACAGCTAATCAAATGCTATATTGAAGTAAATCTGTCCTTCATTGGGATTACTTATGTAGCTAAATATAGCAAGCATTAGCTATAAAGAGCACACAAGCTATTATACTGTAGTAGTATGGCTTCCCCATTTTACCTGCTTTTATGGTTTTATGGTATAAATACTGTATAAAATATTCAATATTTTGAATGTTGTCCTATAACAGGGGTGTCATGGCATCATGTGACATGTCACGACTTTCCCCCCTCCACTGGACATGGGCTTGGCCAGCGCGTGACCCATCCAGTCTGCGAGCTGTGAGTTTCACAGCTCTGTCCTATAGGAATATGGGGCATTCAGATTTGACATAGAGCCATTTTGTTCAAGGGGAGTGTTTTATGGAGTTCTTGGTACTTATTGAGTTTTGATCCCTAGCAGACATTTTGTTACTACAAAACACTTTCAGTACTAGAGGGGCGGGGAATTTGGTGCCCATTAGTATTTATATACAGGATTTACTCTGTCAGAGTTGGTTGGAATATTGTTTTCTCCTAGATAGTTTATTAACTTGAAACTATGTTGTGAAATAAAGTTTTCATCCTGTTTTCTGCTATTTGGTATTCATGGATGTGCTCCGCTAATTTTATGTCTGTCTGCCCTATATAATGTCTGTTGATGACTCCTTTTTTTTCTTCTTGGGTTACTGGATATTTCGTTTTACTTTATTTTGGAGGACTTTGATTGGTTTGTGAGTTACGTTGACGCCATGTGTTATAATAGTCTTTAGTTGTTTCTGAAATGTTTTTGATGTACAGCAGTATTACCATTTTCATAGCTTGTGTTGATTGCACTGAAGGGTTGAGTGGTCATGCATTTTCTGATAAAGCTACATAAGTATCCATTTTGTCAGAAGGTATTGTCTAGGTCGTGGGTGTAAAACTCTCATCATGTTGCTGTCATGTGACATTTTGTGACCATTTTCCCCCTTTGCAGAGTTGGGATACATATGATGCATCTGGCCTGCGGGCTGCCAGTTTGATATCTCTGGTCTAGGTAGTCTATTTCCTTTTCTCTATTGTATGAGTTGTTGCAGTACATTTGTGCTTGCCTGAATTATATTCTTACACAGTTCTTGTGGGATTTGGGGTTCTTACTTTGGTAGTGGAGCACTTGGTTAGTGTGGGTGGTTTTTTGATAGACTTATGTTTCTAATTTGCCGCCATATCTCTTTTGATGAGGATTTCCAGGAAGGGCAGTGTGTTGTTATTTTCTTCTTCCCTTGTGCATTTTATTCCTTTGAAGATGTAGTTTATTGTTTCATGTGTTTTCTCTAGTTGGTTTCTTTTTTAATATGGCAACAGTGTCTTCCACATACCAGATCCGTATCTTTGGTGGTACGCATGGGAGTGTTATGGTTTCTACATACTGCATTACAGTCTGTACTGTGGAGTCTGAGATTAGTGATCCCATGGGTGCTTCTCTGATTTATTGGTACATGCGTCCATCAAACTGAAAGTGAGTCAGAGGTTGATGAGACAGAGATTGATGAGGTCCATGATTATGAGTATTTTACAATTAGTGTACTTGGTTATGTAGGCTATCTTGTGTGTACTGTTGCCATGGATTTTTTCGCTAAATCTGGATCTATGGATATAAACATTGAATGAAACAATAATCTTTTCTTCTATTATTAGGTTCTGATTTCTGAAAGCACTTAATGGAATATTTGGACCCCTCTATCAGATGTCCAAGGTTTCCTTTAGCTATGTTCTATGTACCCTTGTAACAGTGCAATTAAACAATGTTAGGTTTGTATGTTTTTAGGTGTTGATAGACGTGTAAGTGGGTGGGTTCACATCTTTTCATCTCTGACTGTTCTTTTTTTTTATTTTACCTTTCCTAGTTATTTTGTTAAGAATTCTTCAGATCTGATTGTCTAGTTTCTATAGTTTGGCCTTTATCTTCTGGCAGAAGGATGATAGTTTGGTCCTTCTTTAGGTTTTTGAACCCTGCTCTGTCTTCTGCTTTGAGATGGTTCTGATTATGTGTTCTTGTGGTCTGTGGTGTGATTGTCTCCCTTATGTTTTCTTGACTCTCTGTGGCACATTCTGTGGTTTTTAAATACTGTTTCTAAAGCTGCAAAGAATTCTAACTGAGTAGCATTATCTATGTTATGAGACCTTTCTGTAGGAGATTGTGTTCTGTATTTTATATACATCCCTACCCTCAAAGAACTATTCAGGGCTTCTTAACTTTTATAGGAGTTACGTTTTGAATTCAGCAAGGGTTAGAGAAGCATAATATTCACCTGATTCAGTACTACGGTATACAGTAGAGAAGTACCTAGCTACTTCTCTACTTTAAATATGCCTTGTAGTTTAAAGCAGACCTGTATATGACCAAGCAGTCTTACATTATTTACTACCTGGGTGCTCCTAGTCAACAAATGTATCTTGCTTTCATTAACAACAAGAATGATTCAGAAGACCAAATGTATACAGAAGTTAGGCCTGAAATCCCTAAAACCATAAGATCAACCAAACTAATATATTACCAAAACGAAGACCAACATCTCCTTCTCTATTAATTTTTACAATATTTGACTTGCACAAATACAGAAAGTAACAATAAATTGAGGATCTGATAAGGAAAAAATCCCTCTAAACATGTCTATAGCAAATATAGCTTTATATTGTTGTAATATCTACATTTTTACATTTTAAGCAAGGAATATAGTGAAGCTTTAATATAATAGACTGAGCTTAGCATGACAGATTTTGTCTGTCCACTGAAGTGCTGCATATGAATAAAATCTCATTTCCACTTTATGCACTTAATCATAGTAGTTAAGGCATCAGGCTAGAAGCTAGGAGAATGTGAATTCTAGTCCTGCATGAGGAAAAAAGCCAGCTGGATGACCTTGGGCCAGTCACACTTTCTTGGCTCAACTCATCTCATAAGGTTGTGATGGGGAATTTAGGAGGAGAAAATAGTATTGTGTGTGTTTGTGGCCTTGAGTTATTTATAAAAATAATAAGGGCAGGATATAAATAAATAAACCTAAAATTCGTTCGGGTTTAATCAACTTTCTGCTTTAACAGATATCCCTTTTCCTTCATTAAATTGAGGACTTTACTGTAATTAGCTGTCTGTCTTAGGTACTGAAATTATCAAATAGAATCATACGTACCCCTTGTTTACTTGAATCAATCCCCTGATTTTTTTCTAAAATATTTAGGAAGCAGATTCTGCTCATTAAACAGAGAATCTTACATAGTAAAATTCTCTGGTGTATTCATTTTAAGTACCATTTCTGCATCCTAGCAGTCCCCAATAGATCTGTTTATCAGTTTCCTTAAAAAACATCCCTTCATGGAAAAGGAAAGATCTTCAAATCCAACTTGACTCCTGGATTTACCTAGGAGAAACTCTGGGAGACAAACAGCGGATGAGATCACTGGCTTTTAGAAGAGGCAGCGTACCAGGGTGGTGGCTATGAAAAGGAAGTATTTCAGAGACTCCACCTTAACTGACTTGCTTAACTCTGCCTAAGACCAACCTTTACTATTTTAAAGATTATGTTTATTGCGATTAGCACTAAAGATGCCTTTCTGAAATCCTGTTTCTTGAGTTTGCCCGCCATGTACAGCCTGACAGTACAGGTAATCTCTGGGTTACGAATGCTCTCTTAGTGAACGATTGAAGTTACCCAATAAATGCCCCTAGCATTTGTGAACAAGTCCCGAAACTAGCAGTCTAGCAGCACCAAGACAGTTGTTCCCATTTACGAACAATCGCAGAGGCTCTGCAACATTCATCCTGAATGTTACCAGCCAAAATGAAGCTTCAGAGCAATGAATCTGCCCCTCCAACACTCCGTTTGGGCTTCCAGAGGCCTCAACTGGCACATTGCAGGCCGAAATGGAGTTTCCATGAGGTGCATCCGCCCCTCGGAAGCTCTGGAGGCCTCCCCTTGCCCATTGCAGGCCGAAAAGCAGCTTCCAGGAGGTGGATCCAGCCATCTGATGTTCCGTTCAGTCGTCCGTCGGCCCACTGCAGACCAAAATGGAGCTTCTGGGGAGGCAAAACTGGCCCTCAGAAGCTCCATTTTGGCCTGCAATGGGCCAGCAGAAGCCAGAGCATCGGAGGTCTGGATCCCCCCATTCGAAGCTCCATATTGGCCTGCAGTGGGCTGGGGGAGGTCTGTGGAGGTCCAAATGGAGCGTTGAAAGCCCGGATCTGCCCCCAGAAACTCCATTTTGGCCTGTAGAGGGCCAAACGACACATCAGAGGGGCAGATTCACCCCTTTTCTGCTGGCAAACTGCCAGGTGAGACCTGTGGAGGCCTAAACGGAACTGCAGAAGAGCGTTCACAGCTAAGAGACAACTGCTTGCTAGATCTTCACAAGGTAACTGACCCGGCGCAGCAGGTTGGGGGGGAGGTAATTGTGGGGAGCATGAGGTACTTCAGTGGGTCGGGGAGGCTTTGGGTGATATTAGGCAGGTGGCTGTTCCATCACTAGGCTCTCCATGGCTTTCTTCACCCTGAAATACTTCATGTTCATTTAACGAGCTTCGCATTCAATTAGCAAATCCGTGGGCAAAAGTAGGCAGTAATCCCGTTCAAGATACGAGATTCACTCCTACGAATCCTCAGGTTACGAATGGAATGGGCGGGCAGAGTCCATTACATTTGTAACTTGAGGACTACCGGTACTTGATATTCCCATACAATTTTCTTACCAACAGTACAGAAGTGATCTGTTTTCTCTCCTTTTCCAGGGTCTACAGACTTGAGACCTTATGATCTTCCATCCAAGCATACCCCAAGTCTGACTCTATTTAACATTTTCAAAATCAGCCAAAGTTGCTTCACAATTACCACCTGTTATAGATTCACATTGAGTACTACGGTGTGTTCTTGAAATTCTCAGCACCGACACAAAAAAAATGGCAAATGATTTTGCCTGAACTTCTGTACTTACTCCATTTATGTGATCTGAAGTCACAGAAAGCCTGTGCTGTCTCTTGCTTTATGACACCATCCAAATATGCATTGTATATTAACAATGCTGCACAATGCAGGCAACATTCATTCCCAATTTAACAGAACTGGCAAATGGAAACAGCATTCAACTTTATTCTGAAAAAATTATTTGTAGGTCATATATTGTAGCTTGTCATTGGAAGCAGAAAATGGTAATTAAAACGTTGCTTCTCAACCAAGCCGAGCATTTTTTTTTCTGCAGCAGGTATTACCACGTCTTCATTTCTTTCCACCTGAAATGCAAACATAAGGCAACAATAGCAAATGAGTTTGCACAGTGAAGTTTTCATGAACTTTTCCAAAGAAATAGATTTTCAAACTAAAATCCAGATAGTATATATTAACATACTGAAGAACATTGAACATATAACATTCTCACATTCTAAAGTGACAGGTAGGCGTGGGGAGGAATCAGTTTGGACTCAATGAGGGTCAACAGTTAGGAATAACTCCACACGAAATGGAGGAATTATAGGTGTGAAGACAGATTTGGGATCTCTCTTTTCTGAGGGAAAAAACTGCAAGAAGCAAGTATCTTCCTAGTACATGTTAGGTAGTACCTGGCAGCTTCAGCCACTTTGGCGTTTTTCCAGATGGGGTCCTCCTTATTTGTGGCTGTGGTGTTTCACGATTTGTTGATTCTGAATGCTTTGCTACTACATTTTGGTTAGCCTCGTTTGATATAGGTGAGGAACTAGAAGCAGATTCCAAATGTTGAGCTGTATGATCTACTGATTTAGACAGCCGCCTGGAAGAAAAGATAAATATTAGATTTTAATGTTGGTTCCTCTCCATATGTAAGTAAAATAAATTGCATGTTGATCTAAATGCAAAAGCCAAAGGTGCAGTTTTTCTTTCAACCTCTGGAGTTAGCAAATAAGTGATCCTTTCATCATCCAGATGGAATTTAGAGAGATGTAAGATAACATGTCTACGCCAATTGATAAATTCTGATCTTTGAAATAAATTATTCACAATTTTTACTTACCTAGCTACTAAAATATCAGCTTCAGAAGGAGACACAGCAGATTCTAGCAGATCCAACCTCAAATAGTGATCTGTAAAAATGAACTATTTTAGGTTTTCTAAGTAATGTAATATGATATTATGCGAAGGCATAGTTTCTTTGTATAATCTTTGAAATAACAGGCTTCAAAAAATGAAACTATTGATGCATCTTATAAAATGACCTCTCAAACCAGACTAACCCTCTAGAAGCTTCTTCAAACACACAAGACATCTGTAAACATTTGAAATTTTGTGTTTTGTAACACCTGTTATTATTATATTCAGGGAACTGGTTAAGTGAAGATGATTATTAACACAAATAAAATTGCCAAACAATTTTATGTACATGTTTCTTGTCAGTTAATTCTTGAAGATTTTAAGCCATTGGCCATTTTGTAATAAATTGCACCATTAGGAGAAAGAACTAATTGTTACTTTCAATCTGCAGGACCATCTTACTCTAATTAGTCCTGTAAACTAAACCTATCTCATTGAATTGTGGCAATCAATATATACTTTTAAGATAACTGTACCAGTATTACATAAATATTTGCTCAAGGACAGAAAGTGAATCATAGTTTGAAGTAATTGTCCATACTAGTATTTATCGGTTAAAATAATTGCAAAATAAAATATTTAAAATATGTTCATCCAATTTAATTGAATGTGTACAGTTAAAATGGTCTTACTTCAGAAATAGACAAATTGAAACAAGCTGCACTATTTTTCTTAAATGTGGAGAAGGCTTTTGAAAATTGAAATGATCCTTATTTAAAATTTTGGAATATCTTTTGGAAGATAGGAATTCTGGAGAGAATTTTATTAAATGGGTATGATCAACTTTGGGCTATAATTACTTTTTGCGTGAAGACTGATGAAAGAATGAGTTAAGCAGCTCTGCTTTCTCCCTACTGCCTGTTACTACCTTGCTATCTTTTTCTCTCTTTAGTGGATCAACTGTTTCCTTGACTTTTTTCTTGTTATTAATACCGTATGTTGGAAGAAACTCTTTTTATTATCTTTCACTTTTGTAGCAAGCCTTAGTTCATTCTGAGCCTTTGCTTTCCTGACTTCATCTTTGCATGTTCTGACTATCTGTTGACACAGCAACTGTCATAAATGTGAATCAGTTGTCAAGTATCTGGATTTTGATCACATGACCATGGGCATGCCAGAAAGACCCTAGCTGTGAAAAACTGTCATGTTACTTTTTTCTGCTGTTGTAATTTTGAATGGTCACTAAACAAACTGTTGTAAATCAAAGACTACCTGTATGATAGGATTAAAGTAAACACACACAAACACAGATACACACACAGGTTTGGACCCCTGCTAAAATTCCATGAGTTGGATTATAAAACCTACTTGGAACTGTCCTCTATTATTTCACCCTCCAAATATTTTCTTTAGTGATATTTTCACACTGAAGTGGCTACTCCAGCAACTATCCAAAGAAACATACTCTGATTTAAAAGTCCACAGAAACTGATATTCTATACATTTACTAATACTTCCATAATCCAGGGGTAATTTTTAGATTTTAAAAAATCTGCATATCAAAGAAAGTTTTTTTCACAATTTATCTAGACAGCCTCTATTATGGAGGCACAATTACTCACCCTTGTGCACTTCAGATCCAAAATATACAATAGCAGCAGGGAAAAGGTTAGCCTGCAATAGGAGAGAAATCAGAGGATAAGACTAAACAGAAGAATTGCTGAAATTGTTCTTAGTCTTGCAAGAATACATTCTCATCAAATAGCAATAATCTAGACATAAAATAGGACCCTATCTATTTCACAGATTTCTTAGTTACAGATCCTGAAAATAATTTTTACATTAATATTGTGAGTGGTATATGGAAAATTCTCTTTTCCACCCTGATTGTCATAAGAATTGTAACTTGAAAAACTGGCACTTATCTGTATGTTCTTTTATTCTTCTTTCCTGTTTTTTCTTGTGCAACCTATTTTGTACATTGTAAACTAGAGGCCTAAGAACTAGTTTATGTTTGACATTTGAAAACTGCTCTGTGAGCTTTTTGAGCAAAGCTGAGGGTAAAAATGCTTTAAATAAATAAAAATGATATATTAACATTGAGGAGGTTAACATTGAGGAGGTCCATTTTCAGAGACAACTGTTCTTCCCAGTTTCCTATTGAACCCATCTAAAGGTACTTAGACAAGATACTCAGAGTTGTAATAGCCATTTCTTTCTTTTTTTAATTATCTATCATATGCATATACATCACAGTGGCAAGACTCTCAGTATTTTACAGTAAAATATATACAATATGTAGCATTTAATCTCATACTACATTTCTGCAGAGCTTGCTAATGTTATCAGTAGAAATAGTTTTTAGGACAGATTTATACACTAGATTACAAACTTGGGATTTTAAACTCAGTAACTAGGCAATGAAAAACTGTCTATTTTTGCAGCAGAGCAAAAATCTACCCTGTGTAGATGTGTTGGGTATATACCGTAATTCTCGCCCTATTGTATTCAAACTTATATAATGAACAAATGCATAGAAAGTTATTATTATATAGATATATTACAGCTTTTGCTAGACCTTTGCCAAAATTTTCTTAGTGAAGTGCAAGAGAAGGGACAAGAGGAAGAAATTTTCATTGTTAATTTTAAGGATATTAATTTTATAAAATGTTTACCTGGGAAAGTTTTGTGTGTATGTGTGTGGGAAAATTATTCTAAAATAAATACAGTTTAAGTTTCTTATAAATAATCTGAATTTATATCTGAGCAGCAAGATCATCACCAAACTGTGAAATAATTATTTCTAAACTGCATAAATTATTCATAGAGAAAGGTGATTTCGGATCTCTTGTCTAATTACTAAAATGGTATAAACACAC
This sequence comes from Bungarus multicinctus, assembly GCA_023653725.1. Classification (NCBI taxonomy): domain Eukaryota; kingdom Metazoa; phylum Chordata; class Lepidosauria; order Squamata; family Elapidae; genus Bungarus; species Bungarus multicinctus. The sequence goes on from CM042834.1 coordinate 121,638,815, forward strand.
TGCTACTTTAGAAATGATTTCTGCTAGTATCTGGATACTGGAAAAATCCAGGTATAATAATGGATATTGAGAATAACAAACTTTAGTAATTACTTCACCACAATCCATGAGATATTATACAACAACATTATGCTCTAAAGAATTCTAAAAAATTGTGTTTGTATGGCAGCTAGATTCATCTCTTTTTCAGTGAAGGGGTCCTCCATTCATGGGATGATCCTCCAGATATTATAGTGGCAAAAACAGCATTTATTAGTCTTTCTAAAATATTTTTCTCTCCCAGACAGTGGGACACAAGGTTGGCTAACATCACCAGAAGCCAGTCACAAAGGCGGCTTTTCGTAAACTTTTTAATTAAAAAAATACCAGACACAGTTAAGAAACTCCAAGAAAACGCTTATAAAAGCTTTGATGTTTCCGCTGTCTTCATCTAAAGGGATCCTACTATTTAGAGAATGGATTAAAGGAAAACAACAACAAAACCCTCCCTCAGCCTCTTCGCACACACACTATCCTTTTCACGCCAGCCACAGAATTGGAAAATGAGGTTTTGTAGTGTGTTAGTGTTGGAATTTTTTAATAACCTCTTCTCTCTCTTTTTTCTCTCCTGCCCAATTATCGTGATGAATAATTAACATTCTGAAGGAGATAACTAAGTGCAGCATCTCGGAGCTCAAAGCCCTTTAGTTCAAAGCCCTGCCCTTTTCAGTTTCTCCAGTTGCCGCCACTAAAACTTCCTTGTCAATCACGCTCTGGGCACACACTTCAAAGCTTCAAGTGGGAACGGCCCCAAGGGGTCAGAGAAAATTCATGGCAGAGCCTGTGAGGGAAACACAAAGAAGAGGGAGAATGCGGGCACGGAGGAACACAGTCCAAGAATGAGACAGACACACGCAGTACAAATGCTTCTCTCTCTCTCTCTCTCTCTCTCTCACACACACACACACACACAAAATCTGCTACCCTATTTTTACTCACAAGTTGACAAATAAGCCCAGCTTTAGCTTTCCAACTGCTCCTCCCCAACCAATTCCCAGCACTGGCAAGACATCAGACCAAAGCGCTTTTAATTGGAAGAGACTTAAAGGAATGAGACAGCAGTTCAGGAGCACACAAATTTCAGTCGCCACCTCCCTCCCCCCACTCCCCCAAATCTATTTTCTTTCCTAGAGTTTGGCCAATAAAAACTCTCTTCAGAGAGCTTGATCCATAGCTTGCTCTTTTTTTTTCCAGGCTAGGCACACAGCATGCTCATTTGGGCATCAATTGTCTCTCAAAACCCTCAAAGAACAATACAACTTAATAAAATGTATGTGGCCTATAAGTCTTTGACCCAACCAAGTGCAGGCTAACAAAATGATAATTTATGGATTTCTGGGATAGCTTAAACCTCTTGGTATTATTTTCTTAGGTACAAGATTTGAATAGATGTATCTATCCAACCAACCTAGGAATATACAGAGAAAACAACTTATCTCCATGCCTTCTTTCCTCCCTAATCCACCTTGGCAAGACCCATCTTCAATTCTGTTTTCTATAGCACTGCCCTATAGAATCATTTTACCACTTTCTTATTTGCATGAAAATGGATGACTTGAGGCAATTTCCAATGTCTTAACAGAAACTTTCTCTTAAGATGTGAATCACGCTCTATTGCTTTTATAGTATGGATGCCTATACCTTTTGAATATTTGGAACTGCTCCTTCCTTTTTATCAAGATAACATATTCACAATTTCTGCAGAGCTCCTGAAAATCACATTTTCATTTAAATAATTTTCAATTATTCAGCTGAAAGCTTCTACACTTCATAAAAAAATATTTTTCAAAATCAGAGTCAGGTTAGAAGAGAAGCAGTGCCACCAATCAAACAAAAACACTGAGAACTCAGATGCTGCATAATGTAGGTAGTATATATAACACTTCAGCCAAGCTGATTACAATTTTCTATCCCACTTGTGAAAAACATGCACCATTCTTCTACAGTTTTATTTAAACATTTGTCACTATTTGTTACCCTGATATGCTTGGGGTATCTTTGTATTGCCATCCCGGCGTATATATACACACACATACACAATTTACAAATTAAACAGATAAAAACAGAAAAGCTGTGGGAGAAGACTTGTAAAATAAAAGATCAAAGAAACTGTCATTAAATGTAATAGATCTCTGCTATCACAACATTTCAGCTTTAGTGCATCAGTTTAACTCCAAGGCTTAAAAACACTAACACAATAACAACCAAAAGAACTGCCTTGTTGGATCAGACCTAAAGCCCATCTAGGGCAGCATTCTCTTCTAAGAGCTTTCAAACAGATGTTTCTGGAAGTTTACAAGCATAACATGAAATTAATATACTAAAAAAAGATATAGTTATTGAGATTTAAGTGACTGGTCAGTGCCTCAAAGTGACATATTGTTAACAATAATGTGTGCATTGAAAAATAATATGGGGATGGAATATGGCACGTGACAATAATTCTCTTGAAATTGTCAGGCCTTTTATTCTGTCTGATTTAGAAACAATTTTAAAAAATGGAAAAATGTCAGCCTATGCAGCAAAGTGCCAAGCATAGTGACATCTTTATTTACAATAAATACACTAAATTTGAGACACAAGGTAACATAAAGCACCTGGAAAACTTTGATGCAACTCCATATTTACAGTAAATTAAATAAAGTTGAGTTTTTGTTGCAGTCATGGCCAATTTTGAGTAGGTTCCAGAATATTATTTAAAAAAACAAATCTGGATCTTGGCCTGAAAAAAATAGTACACCCTCAACTTACAATGTTGTATCTGGGCTCCACATTTTTTCCACAGGCATCCTTACAAAATAGAAACGGTCAATGTCTGTGGTAACATACTGCTAGTTTTGGAAGAAGGTCAGAAAACAAGTAAATGGGTCGTAGAGACCACTTTAAGACAGCAAGAAGAAGAATTTAATAGTTTTGCTTGGGAAATGAGCTTTTGTCATTGACTAAGCTTCTGAGAGCCATTTTGTGAGACCATTTAATATAGTCACAAATTTGATTCACTAGGTCCAAATGATTGCCTATCCCTTGAACCATATGATCCTGATCAGCGTTAATTTCCTTTTGGGGGGGAAAGGATGACACTATGGCAATCATTCCCAAAAAGACAATGCACTATATTAATGCAGTCTTGAACTACAACTGAAAAGTCATCATCAGTGCTGGAAAATATGATGCTCTGAGTAGTAACTGACTAAACAATGTAAAGGAGTGCTGTGGAAGTATACTAACGATATCCTGCAGCAACAACATGGATGTGTGCCCATCATTCTGGGAAAGACGGTATCTATGGAAAACAATCAAAGATTACAAATGTCCTTTGTTTCTGAGCACTTAAAATAAATAACAAATGAACTGCAGCAAGACACAGAAAAATTGTGATTTTACAAGGACAACACTTTCCTTCATGTGAAAGCCTAAGTATGGCTAAAAACTTTAAAGTTTTACCTATTCCAGATTTTTTTGGGGGGGAAGGGGGCACAGAGGATAGAATTAAGGAAATAAAATTGCAAAATATGGTTATCTGTTGAAATTATCATTACACGACTGCATAATTATTAGAAATTCACTAACCCTTTATATCTTTGATGCCTTTGTACTTTCACAGTACATATTTCTCTTTTAATTAACAATCACCCTGTGCTTCCACAATTGCCCCTTGCCTCCACATCAGTAGGATGTTATAGTATCTAAGTTCTCTACTTCTGATGCCAGACTAAGATGTCTTTCAAGTGTAACAAATATACCTCCTGTACCAGATAATTATAATCTCTTGACTCACATCAAGCAGCAACAATAGATTTATTTTATGGCATCAGAAGTCATATTTCATCAGTTCAAAAAGTTATGGAAAGCAGGCTAAGGCCCATATATCATACTTAGACAAACTTCATATTCACAGCACCTTGCTTAGTACTTAAGATTTTTTTGGGGGTAGTTGGTTGAAACTATGTGTCTACATTTTCACGAGTCATTTTTCATGGGAAAAATCCTCTTCCCCATTACTCTCTGTATTTGAATAGCTTCACTTTTATATATTTTCCTACCTATTGTCCAAGGTAATTCACCCTCCTATCAAAAGGTTGCTGGGGGGGGAGGGGGGAAAGATTTGTCAAGTTTATTCAGAGAACACAAGACCAAATAGTGGCTGATGTCTTTGGAGGGTTGAGGAAAGAGACTTGCAGCTGCCAAAAGAAGGAGCATTCTTTCCATGACACGAGTTGTAATGACTAGAGTGCCATGAGTCCACGGTTAGTTTGATGTGTAAAGATTAGTAAGTATATGAGTACATCAAAGGGGACATGCACATGAATGCGGAACTCTAAGCTAGTAGCATGACATACCATATAATCCAGAACACCCTCCCCATCCCCGACCATTCACTGAACACAGAAACCAGCCCTTGGAAAATTTAATTGGGGAGCTTGTGGATCAAAGCTCCTCTGACAAGAGGCAAAGAGCATCTCCGGAAGGGATATAAACACGAGAGCCACGGTCAAAGGGACACTGCCTAAATGGCCTTGTCTTAGTACCTGAGAACAAAGCTTCCCAAGCTGAGAAGACCCTGATCAAACACAGGAGGCAGCTGGGAAAGGAAGGCTTAAGAAGCCCATTATTTTTTTATCAGATAAAGTCTAAAAGTTCAACTTTTAGTCATAAGCCAGAGCACTAGCTGTTTCATCAGAGTGCTAGCTGTTTTAATATTAGAGTGGTACACTATGGGTTTATTGTAAAACTTCAAACACATTGATTAATTTCCTTACTTTTATTCCTTGATGTAATTATTTCTGCAAGTCTATGTACATTCCCCCCCTCACCTCCCCGGTCCTGCTATTCTGCCCTACTGTGACAGCTGAATATGTTCCTGGAAGGAATGAACAAAGAATGTTTGGAGGGTATTCCAAGAGTCAAAGCTGCTCAATTGAAGCTGACACTACATCTATATTGGGCAGCAGCAATATAGAAGAATAAAGAGGCAGATAATGACTTTAGCAACAATGGCAAGGTACTATGTCATATTGTACAGGGCAGGACAATGGTAAACCATTCCTGAATTTCACTAAGAAAACTGTATGGACAGATAAGACAACGTAATTGATAAGATAATGCTGGATGACAGACCCCTCAAGTCAGATGGCACCTAATAAGCCACTGAAGAAAAAAAAAGGTTCTCTTGGAATATGGTATTAATGAATTAACTAGATTAAAGCTATGGGATCTCAAATTGCTGATGTTACTATGCAGAAAACGTATGTGTGAAAAGTGTGAAAATGATCCCCAACTAAGTGAAGGACAAAATGAAATGGCTACACACTGACATCTTAAGACACGAGTGAACTGAAATAGATTGGAACTGGACACTTTCAGTCAGATGATCATACGATTTACTACTCAAGGACATGAAAAATGAAAAAGGAACTGTGTTGTTTTTAGGCAGGAAGACAGTACTTGGGTAATAAAGACAGTTCTTGGGTACAATGCAGTCAATGACCCAACAATATTAATTAGATTTTGTGGACAAGCATTTAATATGACAATTATTCAAGCTTATACTCCAACCACTGATGCAGAAAGAAGATAGGTTTTATGCTCAGATCAACGGAATATGCAAGCAACATGTGACGATTCTGGTTGGAAAATATGTATGTTGGAAATAACATGGCTGTATGACTTATGAAACAGAAATGAGAGAGTGACTTATCAGTGTTGCTAAACTAGTAATTTTTCATTAGTAACATTGTTTCCAACAACTGGAAATGGCACCTCTATATATGAACATCATCAGATAAAATAATATAGAAATCAAATTCATTGTATTATTATTAGGAAGTGGAAGACCTATGGTATAATAGCCAAAGACATTAGCCAGGGTTGACTGTGGAATAGATCACAGACCGCTCATATGCAAGTTCCAAGTAAAGCCAAAACAGAAGAACAAAGCCAACCAGTTTCCATAATATGATGCTGAATGCATACCCACCATTTGCAATGAAAACCTCAGGAATTGCTTTGAAGTCCTAAACTTCACTGATAGGCAACCAGAGGAACTGTGGAATGAAATCATAGGACTTGTTAAAGATGAATGTAATAAGAGATTGCCAAACAAAAATAAAACAAATGGTGTCAACAGATGATGGGAATTGCCAAGGAAAGAGAGAGAAGCCACCCCCAAGAAAGACAAAGATTTCAGGATGGAATTTGAATTTCAAATAGCTGTTAAAAGAGACAAGAAGACATCAATGTCTGTAAAGACAGTGAAAATGCAAACAGATACAGACAAAGAAGAAAAGTGTCCAAAAGTTCCCCAAATTCAGGAGGTTCTAAATTGGTTCCAAATTGGTATGTTAAAGGACATCAATGGAAAAACAGTAAACTGATCCAAAGAAATGGAAACATATACTATTATTCTTTTTAATAGAATGTCAACATCCAAGATACTGGAGAAATATTCCCTACACAAGAACCTCTAGTAGTTAAAATTCATGTGAGAGAGTTACAGTTAGATTTGGGTGCAAAACCTCCCTCCTGACTAGAAGGCTATAAAGCTTTAGTTTATTATATAACATATACTCCTGTAATGTGTTAAATGCAATACATACACTATATCTACCTACCAGTACCTAATAATACTTTTATAAGTGATAGTGAAAATCTTTAACCATCTTACATGTTTTCATTTTACTGTTTTTAACTGCCAAGAGTTTATAGCAATAAAAGCTATTATTACCAGTTTTTTGTTTTTTCCTAGTCTTAGCTTTAAGGATTTAGAATTCTGTTACTTTTATCAAGGACTTAATGTTTTTTTATCTTATATTTAGTTTTAAATTATCTTCCACCTTCCAATCCTTATACTTCAATAGGTCCTGCTGGAGGTTTAACAGGCTAGTAATTGCTCCTTTGTACTAAGTTGCTTCTCTGCCTCCAGTTCCTTATCAGTTTGTAGGAGGGATAAAGCAATTATTGTTTGCTAACTGGATGTACCTGGTCAGTATCTCTGAAAAGTTTATGAGATTATACGCTCTTACTCCTTTCTCAGTTGCAGTAGCTTCAGTCTCAGAGCTCACTCCACCATTTGAGTTTTACCTCTTCTACACACAACTGGCTTCTTTAATTCTCCGTCACAATTTCATTTCTCTCTTCCACTGACATTTACATTTTTATCTCCTTGCAGTAAAGGTTATGCTACTCTGATAGCTAAACATGCCCTTGGAATAAAAGCTAAGGAACACATCCTCTAAAAGCATGCAAATGACCAGCTGTCTCCAAGGAGTATAAATCCTTTCATTCCCCACCATCCAGCCAGAATTGAAGAAGCTTCTTGGATGAGAAGCAAAATGTCTTCAAAGAAAAAGTCCAATTTCCTTTTCAAAAAGCACTTTTGGGGCAACCATGTCCTGGATGATTGAGAATCTCCATAATAAGGAATGTAATGAAAAAAAATGGGACAATTATTAAATATAAAAGAGAGCAAACTAATGACAATAGATACAGGAACCTAAAAAAGCTAGAAGGTGGGAGACTGAGTTCTAATTCCGCTTTAGCCATGTAAGCCAGCTGGTTGGGCCAGTCACTCTCACAAGATTGTTGTTGTGGGAAAAATAGGAAGAGGAAGGTGTATTGGATATGTTTACAGCCTTGAATTGTTTATAAAAATAATACAGGTGGAATATAAATAAACAAACCAGCATTAGAAATGCAAACACTGATGAATAGTTTCTGCCTTTTAGAATACTCTATCAATAATTTAAAAAAACAGTAGTCAACAAATACACCATGTATCTTGTTAGGGTAGCATTGAAACTGCCTTTGAAAAAATATTCAGATGCTGTGATATGTCAATACTTACAAATATCTGAATCATACAGACAATGGTTTTCCTTCTGACCATCTATGGAAGTGAAAGTTGGGACTTCGGGGAGGGGGGGGAATCTAGAAGGATATTTTGTTGCTTTTGAACTTAGGGTTGCTGAAGACGCTTAAAAATATTATGGATAGCCAAGAAAACAAATAAATGGTCCTAGAAGAAAACAAATCAGAGTTCTCACATGAGACACAAATGATCAGAATCAAATTATTACATTTTGGACACCTTATGCAAAGGCCTAGCTATCTTTAAGAAGTCCATAATGCTGGAAAAAAAATGGAAGAATAGAGATCGGGAACAAAACTAGCAGAAAAGTGGATGTATTTATAAGAGCAATGAGTAAATTGTTGGGAGATGTGAAGGTCAAGTTTGGGATAAATTATCTCATAGGAGGTATATCTATGTGCTCACTAAGATAATCAACACTAACTTGTTATCCTAGAAACTAACATGATTAATGATATCTGAAAGGAGAAGCCCAAATTCTTTGCAATAAAGGTGTCTCAGAGAAAAGGACAATATATATGCAAAAATCAGAATGATTGCTGGAGCTGCATTTTCCTTCTTACTAATTAAACAGGCTTAGAACTGATGTTATGAGAAATCATTGACTCTGAATTGAACCACATTTCGTGCACCGTGCTTCACAATAAAAAGACATTAATAAACAGTCAATCTGGAAAGTTTTGTTTGTTTTTTGTTTTTCCTTCAAAAAGCATTTTAGTGTATTACAAGTTCCCTGTATTACAAGTCCAGCAACAATTTCACCCTGCACAGCCCTTTTACAATTTACTATCGGAGGAAAATAGAAGGAAACTTTTGAGGTCTTTTTAGTTCTTTTGATGATGAAACTATAGCTGTGTTTCATCTTTGTCCAAACTAGAAATACCTACTTTTATTCTCAGCACAAATTCCCAACATACATTTTAGAAAATTTCCAAACTAGTCGACTCTAGTCCTATGAATGGTGCCTGTATGTAATCCCGCAGTGGAACATGTAAGGAGGAGGAAGGGAAAATATATCTGAAAAGTCCAGTTAACTTAGAACAAGTACATAAACCAGCTGGAGGTTGGCTAGAATTCTGCAACAGTGAAATCTGCAGTTGATCAGTTCTGCCCTGAAGAACATTTTAAAATAATTCATGGGCCATGGGGGTAATGCAGCCAGCACAAACAGCCATAACAAAATATCAAAGCCAATGCCTTGAAGTCTTTATAACTTTCAAAAACTTCATGTTGCTGCCAGTCTGCACATTTGTCCTGTTGTAAACACACACATACAACAGGATGTTCATTTCAAATATAGCCTCTTTAATTTTAAGCTCACATTCATCTAGTTTTCTTTTATCCCACAACTTAAGTCTACTATTTCCCCATGGCTACCAAGTTTACAACTGAAGCTCTCAAGGTCTCTTCACCTTATAAGGAAAACAAACGTAAGTAATAACTTAATAATTTAGCAAGTATTTACAGAACGTTTCCTTTAACTATTCTCCTTCAGCCAACACAGAGCCCTTCAGAGACAGAACAAGACAGATACTACGATTGAACAAGCAAGGGAATCAAAGTAGTCTTATCAAGGTGATTTCAAGACAATGAAAGATGCCACCAAGAAGGGGATTTCTGGAATGAGATTGCTGAACTTAAAAGCATCAATGCATAGCAATTGCTTTCTTACTCCTGAAAAACCTACACAAATCATGGTATCAATAAGGCAATTTTCACCTTATATAGGAGCACACAGGCATATTCATTTCATTAGATTTGGGACATCACCTGATTCCAAAATGACTGGATGTCTCACAATTTAAAACTGAACATCATGCAAAACAGAATATAAAATATACAGTACATCTCTCTGGATAGTCCGCTATATATATGGATTGTGTCTTTTGTATATATATATATATATATACAAAAGACACAATCCAATAAGGGGACCCTAGTCACCCTATTTTAAGGCCTGGGAGGTTTTTAATGCTTTTGAAAATGCCATCAGAGGGCAGGTTTTGCAACAGAAAGACATACCTCCTGGGTCTGATAGGGTTGTTTAATCAAGAGGACCTAAGCAATCCAATTCTACCATCTCTTATACGAATGGCAAGTACTATGGGATATGGGTGATCCCTCAAATGACCTGGCCCCTTGTCATGTAAGGTTTTATAATGATAATCAGCATCTAGAATTCTATCCAGATCCCAATGGCAACCAATGTAGCTTGCAAAGCAGGAGTGGAATGTGGCCATCCCAAGGCATTTCCATTGTTGTCCACACCACTGAATTCTGGACCAGTTATTCTTCCAAGCTTTCATGCTGGAGCCCAACTTCAGAGAACTTCTCTCTCTCCAGAATCTTGGGACACATATATACAGTATTTCCTTCATTCAAGTTAAATATTTATAACAAATAATTTAAATGACAGATAGGGATGGACAACACCAACATCAAATTGATTATAGGCTCTGCAAAGAAGATTGAGGAGAAGCTCTACTAAGTCATCACAAACAAGATCTGCTGCTGGCTTGAACTCCAATCAAAATGCCTATGATACAATTTCAAGAGTATTCTACAAGATAATATGTTAAAGATATAGGACACACACATAATAGATTAGATATGGAAAATAGATTGGTTGAAGAATTCTGTACTGAAATTCATGACACTATTAAAGATGAAGCAAGTAAAATATTCTGAAATGCAAAAAAAATAAAAGAAAATGAAGTGCCTGAAATGTGACAATGGAAAATAAAAGACAACAGAGGAAACTTTGCCCAACTAAATATTTAATTCCAAAGTAAAGCAAAAATAGAAATAAGCAAAACAAAGAAATTAAGATAATAACCAAATGGGAAGAATATAATATTTATAGAATATTACAAAAATTACAGAAATTAAGGGCACTCTTTATGCAAAACTAGGCACATAAAAGGTAAAGAAGGCAAAGATTTACTGAAGCAAGAAGAGAATATATAGAGGAGCTGGGGGGAAAACCCACATCACAATATTAATGACAATGCATTTGATCTCTGAGCTATAGCTATAAAATTTGGAAGTGTAGTTCTTGAATTGTTTGACCCAATTAAACTTTTTTCTGGTTTTGAATAATGTGAATTATCTCTCGCCCCCCCAAAAATCACGACAAGTCTTTAAGCAGCAACAATCCCAAACTAGATTCTTGATTTACAAACAAGCAACTACAAATTGCTCTGTGAGATTTCCCAAATTACCCCCCTGGAACAACAAAGATGCAGGATTTGTTGAAATATCACCTTATCTATTTCAGAATCTGTAAGATGGTGCAATTAAAGTGCTCTTGCAATTGTTAAACTGTACTGTTAAGCAGTGGCCAAGAGACTGGAAAAGATCATTTTCTATTTCAATTTTAAATAAATCAGTGATAAAGAATATTTAATCTTCTGAACAACTACAATTACCTCATATATTAATAATGATCAAGATATTATACTTTAGAATCAGCAATATATGAAATAAGAACTGCCAGACATACAAGCTGGATATCAAAGACAAAAAGGCACCTAAGATCTCATTGCTAATATCTGATGAATAAAAGAAAAGATAGTGTTCCAAAAACATGCTTATTTATGCTTATTGATTGTCTTAAAGCTTTTGAATATATATCTCAACCAAGACCAATATGTATATATTCATTTGCCTAGGGAAGCAAGTGGATACTTCAATATTGAAAAAGGAATATGCTGAGGTTGTCTTGTATACATATACAGAATATACTGTATAATGAAAAATGCTGAATTAGAAAAAAATGAAATAAGAATTAAGATTGCTGAAGCCTAATAATCTCAGAAATGCTGATGATAGCACTTTTATACATGGGAATGAAAAAAAAAGATGAAAGAGCAGAATACAAAACTTGGCCTATTCAACATTTTTAAAAAGACCAACAGATAATGCCAACCAATACAAAGACACAAAAACATAACCAAAATCATTTTAAAACATTAAAATCAATCAAAACTACTTTTTAAAAACATAATCTGCTGGACAGCCCATTCAACTTCTTTAGCAATAAAGCCATTTTGCAGGCTTCATACCCGTGTTGTCAGAACCTCAGACCAGAAGGCAACTACATACTTCCAGGCCCTTCCAGAAGGCCAACAAGGGTAGGGCCAATATGACTTCATGGAGAATGATGCTTCAAAGGGCTAGTGCTGTGACAGAAAAGGCTCTCCTCTTAACAGATGACATTCCTTCAAGGATGGGTCCTGCAACGTGCCCTTCCTGCTAAGATGAATGGATGTGATTGGGGAGATACTTCACATAACCTGACCCCATGCCATGATACACTTCTCCCATCAATCTAATATAGTGGGAATTACTTGGAACTGGCTTACGTTTATGACTGGTTGCAGCATCCTGCGGTCAATGACTGCGGTATGTGGGGTTTTTTTGGTTTGTTTGTTTTTTTGCCAGTTTCCAGTATTTTTTGGCAGTTTCAGGTAAAAAGTGCTCATTCAGGAGAATGGCTTCGCACTTATGACCACGTGATTTGTTTAACAACCATGTGATTTAATCTCACATCTACATGACTTGCTTAAAGAGTGCCGTAAAAATGGGTTTGGTCACCCAGGTATCTTGACATACAACTGTTGGGACATATAACTGAACATCTGGTCCAAATTGCAGTCATAAGCCAAGGGCTATCTCAAATTCAGCTAAGGATAGATAAAACCCTGGAGGGATAAACATTTGGTGCTGAAAAATACAATATTTTTGTGCAAACACCAGTGGTGTTTAATATTTTAATGTAGCACTGGAAATACACCCAAATTAACAGCTTTCCTTAAAAAGTAGTAACGTTCAAGTTCTAGATGTCTGGCAAGGAATAAAACCTAACAAGAAAGTAACTTTAGGATTTTGAATATTTAAAAGTAGCCACCAACACTTCTCCTCAAAACATCAAGTTTCTGAATTGCTTTAATCTTCTCCCAGCTTTTTCCAGCAGCCTCGGAAAGGATACATGAAGCCTGAATAGTTTCTTTCCTGCTAATTTAGAAACGGGAAATTTAAAAAGTTCTAAATCATCAAATCATTACGCCAAGGACCTACCGTAAGCCTAAATTTCTTTTATTCTGTTATATTACAGCAAGTAGCTGTGATTACAATTTTGCAAGATGGCGACCGGCAGCTCCGTTCGAGGGGAGCTCCGCCGAGCGCCCGCTTTTGCCGGTTGAGCCGGCATCCCCCCTCGACCCCCATGTACTGGGGGGGTATCGAGGGGTTTCGCCCCATTTGGGGCGCAGAAGAGCCGCCAGAAGAGCCGCCGGGAGGCCGCCCGGGTGACTTCTTGGGGCGGCGGTGGCGATTTGGTGGAGGCCGCGGAGGCCGCGGCGGCCGAGATGCCGGGCATGGAGCCGGCCTCCCCCCTCGACCCCCATGTGCTGAGGGGGTGTCGAGGGGTTTCGCCCCGTCCGGGGCGACAGAAGAGCCGCCAGAAGAGCCGCCGGGAGGCCGCCCGGGTGACTTCTTGGGGCAGCGGTGGCGATTTGGTGGAGGCCGCGTAGGCCGCGGCGGCCGAGATGCCGGGCATGGAGCCGGCCTCCCCCCTCGACCCCCATGTGCTGAGGGGGTGTCGAGGGGTTTCGCCCCGTCCGGGGCGACAGAAGAGCCGCCAGAAGAGCCGCCGGGAGGCCGCCCGGGTGACTTCTTGGGGCGGCGGTGGCGATTTGGTGGAGGCCGCGGAGGCCGCGGCGGCCGAGATGCTGGGCATGGAGCCGGCCTCCCCCCTCGACCCCCATGTGCTAAGGGAGTGTCGAGGGCTTTCGCCCCATCCGGGGCGACAGAAGAGCCGCCAGAAGAGCCGCCGGGAGGCCGCCCGGGTGATTTCTTGGGGCGGCGGCGGCGGCGATTTGGTGGAGGCCGCGGAGGCCGCGGCGGCCGGGATGCCGGGCGTGGAGCCGGCCTCCCCCCTCGGCCCCCATGTATGGAGGGGGTATCGAGGGATTCGGAGGCGTCCGGGGCGTTAGAAGAGCCTCCGGGAGGCCGCCCGGGTGATCCTTTGGGGAGGCGGCGGTGGCGGCGGCGATTTTGCGGAGGCCGCGGCGGCAGCGATGGCGGGCGTGGACCCAGCCCCCCCCCTCGACCCCCATCCATTGAGGGGGCTTCGAGGGGTTTGGAGGTGTTCCAGGCCTTGGAAGAGCCACCGGGAGGCCGCCTGGGTGATCTTTTGGGGTGGTGGCGGCGGCGGCAGCGACACTGTTGGGGCTGCCCCGGGGTCGGGGGCTCCTTGGAGGTCCCCTGCCTGGATGTCGGCGGCCCCGAAGATGGTCTACATGCCATTGTGGCTGCCGCGGTCGGTGATAGTGGACGGTACCGCGGCAGCCGCGGGGGGGGTGGAGACTTCGCTGCGGCCATTCTGCGGCTGGAGGGCCCCCCCAGGGACGCAAATGGCAGGGGCAACAGCAGGACTGGCCGGCCCGAAGGACGCCGATGTCCTCGGTGGTGGTCCCCGATCCGGCGACGGCGAGGGTTAGAAGATCATACTCCTCAGCGGAACTACTGGCTCTTGGGAGGGTCCCCCACTCCCTGGAGTGGCCCTCCGGTCTATCGATGGCCTACCTCAAGGACGGTTCCTGGGATCCGGAGAGGTGGCATGGCCATCAAAAAAGGATTTTTAGAGGGGGTTTTAAACTTTTTAAATTTTTATTCGGGGTTTTATCAAGGTTGGGGAGGGTGACAAAGAGAGGGTTGGGGGATGGTAACTTATTGGGGTTAGGGAGGATACCCGGTCCGGGTTTGGGGGATAACCCGGGGGGGTTTGGAGTCAGCCAGGCTGGAGTGCACGTCTGGGAGGGCCCAGAGGGTCGTGAGTCGTGGGGGCGAACACAATTCGGACAGCAGGGGGCGGGTCTCATTGGCACCATAAGTGGGAGGGGCAGATATGATGGGGGTAGAGGGCCATATCAGGTTAGGGGATCGCGTGCCCGCTGTCTCCAAGCGGTGGCGCGCTCCGACCCTCCCGACCCGTCTGGCAGGCCTGGTTGTGCAGAGTCTCAGGCCCTGAGTACCCGGCTGATGTTATGTAATGCCAGGTCCGTCGTTAACAAGGCCCCCCTGATTTGCGATCTTATTCAGGAGGAGGATGCGGACCTGGCGGGGGTCACCGAAACCTGGCTGGGCCCAGAGGGTGGCGTCCCTCTGGTAGAGATGTGCCCACCAGGTTTCCAAGCATTCCATCGACCGAGGTCTCAAGGAAGGGGTGGTGGGGTGGCGGCGATTATTAGAGAAGTCCTTTGTCCTAGGGAGGCCACTGTTCCTCAGACGGCTGGTTGTGAGTCTCTCTTTGTGAAGTGGGGTCGGGGGGTTCAGATGGGCCTGTTGATAACGTACCTGGCTCCCTGCCACGTGTCATCAGCCCTGCCCGGGCTCCTCGAGGTGATAGCCGGGCTGGCGGTTGAAACCCCCAGGCTTTTAGTCATGGGTGATTTCAACCTGCCTTCGCTCGGGGAAACCTCTGGGGTGGCCCGGGAGTTCCTGGCTTCCATGACGGCCATGGATCTGACCCAATTAGTTTCTGGCCCCACTCACACGGGGGGACACACACTGGACCTGATTTTCGCCTCTGGTCAGTGGTTGAATGATCGTGCTGGGGACTTAGTTATAAAACCCTTGTCATGGTCCGATCATTCTCTTCTTAGACTGGACTTCGGTGCCGCCACCCCCCATCGCAGGGAGGCGGAGCCGAGGAGATAGTTCCGCCCCAGGCGCCTGATGGATCCTGAACGGTTTCAGATGGAGCTTGGGCCATTTCCTGAAACTCTGGCTCATAACTCGGCCACAGACCTGGTGGCCACCTGGGATAGGTTGGCCGCTGAGGCTCTGGACCGAGTTGTGCCTTTGCGACCTCTGACTCGGCATAGATCCCACCTGGCTCCGTGGTTTACGGGGGAGCTGAAGGGGATGAAATGCCGGAAAAGACGTCTGGAGGGCATCTGGAGGGCCAGTCGTGCTGAGTCTGACCGGACACAGGTGAGGTCCTATATTAGGACCTACCTAGTGGCGATAGAGGTGGCGAAGCGTTCACACCTCTCCGCCCTTATTGCGTCGACAGAAAATCGGCCTGCTGCCCTGTTTAGAGTGACCCGCTCCCTGCTTGAGCCGAGAGCGCGGGAGGACCTCTTGCAGGGTAGGGCAGAAGAGTTTTCCTGCATGATAAAATCGCTCAGATTCGGGATGGGCTGGACTCCAGTTGGGTGGTCCCGGGGGAGGTGTCCGGAGCAGGTCTTGAGACGGTTATCTGGGAGGAGTTCGATCCTGTGACCGCCGAGGGTGTGGACAGATTACTGGGGAGGCTGAATGCCACCACATGTTTATTGGACCCGTGCCCTTCCTGGTTGGTTTCTACCTCCAGAGAGGTGACACGAGGCTGGCTCCAGGGGATTGTCAACGCTTCGTTGACGGAGGGGGCGCTTCCGACCGCCCTGAAAACGGCGGTGGTGTGGCCCCTCCTCAAGAAGCCTTCCCTGGACCCGGCTCTTTTGAATAACTATCGTCCTGTCTCCAACCTTCCCTTCGTGGCGAAGGTTGTTGAGAGTGTGGTGGCGCGTCAGCTCCCTCAGTATCTGGAGGAAGCATTCTATTTAGATCCGTTCCAATCGGGCTTCAGGCCCGGGCACAGTACTGAAACAGCATTGGTCGCGTTGGTAGATGATCTCTGGAGGGCCCGTGACAGAGGTTATTCCTCTGTCCTGGTCCTCTTAGATCTGTCAGCGGCTTTTGATACTATCGACCATAGTATCCTATTGCGGCGGTTGGAGGGGTTGGGAATTGGGGGCACCGTTTTGCGGTGGTTCTCGTCCTTCCTCTCGGACCGCTCGCAATTTGTGTTGACGGGGGGGGAGAGGTCCACCCCTAGGCCCCTCATGTGTGGGGTGCCTCAGGGGTCGGTCCTCTCCCCTCTTCTGTTCAACATCTATGTGAAGCCGCTGGGAGAGATCATACGTGGTTTTGGGGTGAAATGCCATCTTTATGCTGATGACACTCAGCTTTACATCTCCACCCCAAGCCACCCCAACGATGCTGTGGAGGCTTGGCCCGTTGCCTGGAGGCTGTGCGGAACTGGATGGGCGAGAACAGGCTTCGACTCAACCCTTCCAAGACCGAGTGGCTGTGGTTTCCGGCGGCCCGATATAGTCAGCTGACTCCGTCGCTGGCTATTGGGGATGAGATCTTGACCCCCACAGAAGGGGCTCGCAATCTTGGTGTCTTCCTGGATGTACGGCTGTCTTTGGAAGATCATATTACGGCCGTCTCCAGGGGGGCTTTTTATCAGGTTCGCCTGATACGCCAGATGCGGCCCTTTCTTGATCGGGATGCCTTACGCACAGTCACTCATGCCCTGGTCACCTCCCGTCTGGACTACTGTAATGCCCTCTACATGGGGCTCCCTGCGGGGAGCACCCGGAGGCTTCAACTGGTACAAAATGCAGCCGCGCGGGTAGTTATGGGGGCGTCGAGTTACTCCCACGTGACGCCCCTCCTGCGCGAGCTGCATTGGTTGTCGGTGGCCTTCCGGGTTCGCTTTAAAGTACTGGTTTTGGTCTTTAAAGCGCTCCATGGCATCGGACCAGGATACTTACAAGACCGCATTCTGCCAGTAGTCTCCCACCGACCGGTGCGCTCCCACAGAGAGGGTCTTCTCCGGGTCCCGACGCCTTCTATGTGTCGCCTGGTGACCCCGAGGAACAGGACCTTCTCTGTGGGGGCACCCGCCCTTTGGAACGGGATGCCCCCTGGACTACGAACGACCAGTGACCTGAGGGCCTTCAGACGTGACCTGAAGACTTGGCTCTTCGAGCAGGCCGGCCTGAGCTGACTCAAATGGGATTTTTAAATGGGGTTTTTAGATTAGTTAGGATGGGTGTACAAAGTTTTAATTTATTTTAATTGGGGTTTTTTAGATTTTTATAGGGACAGCCTAGGGTTTAATTCTTTTTTAACTATTTATATTTGTCTACATGTATTTTAGTTGGCTGTTCACCGCCCTGAGTCCTTCGGGAGAAGGGCGGTATATAAAACCTAAAATAAATAAATAATAAATAATAAAATTATTGGTAATTCATATAGAGATACTTTTTTGGGAGGGGGGAACCCAAACTTTTTGGCAAGAGATCTTCAGTTAAAGACACATTTATCAAAAGGAAAGAAGCCTCAAATTTGGATGCAAGTAACTACAGTACTGACTTTATATGTTCAGCACTCTTGACAGCAGCTGCACATGTATCTCATCCACAAGAAGTCATGGAATTTGGAAAGATCAATTATAAACTACTTCAGAAGAACTCTAATCCTTTCCTAATTCAGTATGCCGCCTGAGAGGCTATGAGATAAGACTATGGAAATGAATTCCTAGTACACTCTATATAACCTATCAACCTCTAAGTGACTCTTGGTATATATCACATTCTGCAAGGAATACTGTCAGATCAGCTAAGCTATTTTTCATACCAAAAAAAATCATCCTGCAAGGCTTGTTTCCTTCCACCTAGAATCTCACCCTCATTATGAAGAGTAGCCAGTTTATACTCAAATCTTTAATGCAAAGAGTTAAACTTAGTCACAGCACGCTTTGCTAAAAATCAAGAATGCAATTTTTTAAGGCTTCTAAAACAGAGAAAGATTGTTCCCTTGGCAAAAGTAGGCTCTTCCCTGAGGCCTGGGGTCTAAAAGATCAAAAGAAAGAGAGGGAAGAAAGAACAGAGCTGCATTGACCCCAACAGGGAGGAACTCTTACAGAAGTTAACAAATTAACCTCAAGTAGGAGAAGTAGAGGAAGGTCAGTCCAGTGATCGTCAGAACAGATAATCAACACTGTGGGATTACAGTAACTGTAAACAGTGACTGATACCAGGAAATAAAACACAACTCATTACATCTGGGATGCAATGGTTGTGCAAGGGATCCTGTATCTTCTTTCCATATCTTTCTAAAGGAGAGTAAATTCATGTTTTGTACACTGCTTTCAAGCATGTCCATGTTGCCTGATTTGTAAAATTCCTACAATTAATGCAAAATATAATTCAGAACCTGGATTACTCACTACATGCTTACAATATAAAGCAGACAAACTGAACATAAGTTTTTAAATAACTGCTGTTTTATTCATTCTGGGAAATAAACCCAGGATGATAAGATAATTCAGCTATCTACAATACTTTTAACATTTCCATTACAAGAATATACTTTTTTTTTCATAACCCCTTGACAGTGGTAGTATTTTACTGACTAGTCATTAGGCTATATACAAATACAAAATGTAAAACACAGAATAGTAATAAGACCATTATGTTAAAAATAGAATAAAAGAAATAAGCATGGGAAAATTGGCATAATTTGATACAGACGTATCCGTTTCCAAAAAGCAAGGCAAATGAGAAGAACAAAATCTGTTCGGGGCACATATTCAAACTTTCAGTCCATATTAACACTATATTTTTCTTAAGAAGAGAAAGGTTAGAACGAAACATGAATTGTTCTCTCACGCTTAATACCTCATGCACTTTGCAAAGAAGTAGTCATATAAACTAAAAGTAATCTGGACTGTAGTATCACAAGTAATAAGCATGGGCAGTTAATGTGCCCAAATAAGAACAAGGGCTTGCAGGCAGAGGACAGATCAGCATCTTCCTTCATTATTTACCAATCAGTGGTTCTACAGAGAGATAATGTTTCCCACATTCTTTTAAGAACTAGGAGACAGGCTTTGGGACAATTATTAAACAATGCTGTGGCAAACATGGAAGATTGGCTAAATCAAAGGCTATTCTGTTTGGCATGTGGGACGCATGTAGCAAAAATGTGCTACCCAATGTAAGAAAGGACAACGTTGCCTTGCTCAAAGGAACTATTACTGTAGTTTTAAATGAACTAATAGATAAGCAACTTTGTATCACAATAATGCTCAAATTTACAAAAGAGTTTTAGTTCTTAGAAATCTGCCTTAGGTGCCTTTCTCCTTGTTGAATCCTGAAATATTCATTCAACAGAAACTGTTAAAATACATTAATATATAGCATTAGAAGTAGCTGAAACCAACACCTTCCAATTATTTAAAAATCTTGATCCCTAATTTATTTGTCACTTGGTACTATCACAGGAAATGATTTGTTTTCAATGATTCTTAATTAGATGATCCAGAGAAATATTTCCTATTACTCAAAGACTACAATACTATATACAGTTGTGCTCATAAGTTTACATACTCTGGCAGAATTTATGATTTTTTGGCCATTTTTCAGAGAATATGAATGATAACACAAAAACTTTTATTTCACTCATGGTTAGTGGTTGGCTGAAGCCATTTATTATCACTCAACTGTGTTTACTCTTTTTAAATCATAATGACAAGAGAAACTACCCAAATGACCCTGATCAAAAGTTTATATACTCTGGTGATTTTGGCCTGATAACATGCACACAGATTGGCACAAAGGGGTTTGAATGGCTATTAAAGGAAACCATCCTCACCTGTGATCTGTTTGCTTGTAATTAGTGTGTGTGTATAAAAGGTCAGTGAGTTCCTGGACTCCTGACAGACCCTTGCATCTTTCATCCAGTGCTGCACTCATGTTTCTGGATTCTGAGTCATGGGGAAAGCAAAATAATTGTCAAAGGATCTGCGGGAAAAGGTAGTTGAACTGTACACAACAGAAAAGGGATATAAAAAGATATCCAAGGAATTGTGAATGCCAATCAGCTGTGTTCAAACCCTAATCAAGAAGTGGAAAATGAGGGATTCTGTTGAAATCAAACCACGGTCAGGTAGACCAACTAAAATTTTAGCCACAGCTGCCAGGAAAATTGTTCGGGATGCAAAGAAAAACCCACAAATAACTTCAGGTGAAATACAGGACTCTCTGAAAACATAGGGTGTGGCTGTTTCAAGATGCACAATAAGGAGGCACTGGAAGAGAGATGGGCTGCATGGTCGAGTCACCAGAAGAAAGCCATTACTACGCAAATGCCACAAAGTATCCTGCTTACAATACGCCAAACAGCACAGAGACAAGCCTCAAACCTTCTGGCACAAAGTCATTTGGAGTGATGAGATCAAAATTGAGCTTTTTGGCCACAACCATAAACGCTACATTTGGAGAAGAGTCAACAAGGCCTATGATGAAAAGTACACCATTCCTACTGTGAAACATGGAGGTAGATCGCTGATGTTTTGGGGATGTGTGAGCTACAAAGGCACAGGAAATTTGGTCAGAACTGATGGCAAGATGAATGCAGTATGTTAACAAAAGACACTGGAGGAAAATTTGCATTCATCAGCCCGGAAGCTGCGCGTGGGATGTACTTGGACATTCCAACATGACAATGATCTTAAACACAAAGCCAAGTTGACCTGTCACTGTCCACAGCAGAATAAAGTAAAGCTTCTGGAGTGGCCATCTCAGTCTCCTGACCTCAATATCATTGACCCACTCTGGGGAGATCTCAAACATGCAGTTCATGCAAGACAAACCAAGAATTTACAGGAACTGGAGGCTTTTTGCCAGGAAGAATGGGCAGTTTACTATCTGAGAAGATAAAGAGCCTCATTCACATATACCACAAAAGACTTCAAACTGTCATTGATGTTAAAGGAGACAATACACCATATTAAGAACTGGGACATGTAAACTTTTGATCAGGGTCATTTGGGTAGTTTCTGTTGTCATTATGATTTAAAAAGAGTAAACACAGTTGATTGAGAATAAATGACTTCAGCCAACCACTAACCATGAGTGAAATAAAAGTTTTTGTGTTATCATTCATATTCTCTGAAAAATGGCCAAGAAATCATAAATTCTGCCAGGGTATGTAAACTTATGAGCACAATTGTAGTTATTCCTTTCTTAACTGATATTAAACAATATTTTGAAGATTCCCTCTGTAACAGATCATCTTTAATTAGAAAAATGCTATTAAGAAATCATGAAACAGTTATTAATGAACGATAACACTGCTTGTTCCCCCTTAACATTTTGTGATAGAGAAACAATGAATATATAATAAAACTCTCATCCAGAAGAACCTTAATTCCAAGAATGTGAACCCAGTTAAATTTGTAAGAACTAGGATAAGGAAATTTCACTGATCCAGAAATGTAACATGCTAAAAAGAATAAAGAGGGCTTAAGCCAAATAAAAATATCACTATGATTCTGTAGATTTCCAGAATGTTTTGTTTACTTCTGGACAATGCCGAACCTTTTTCCTGGCTTTTCAGGTTTGGTCCAGCAGTTTCCAGAAATAACTCCTTGGAAGTACAATTGCTTTCTGGTATTCCAGACATTGCATTATGAATAAAACAGGCAGGTTTTAGGGCTGGATCACAGACTTAGTATGGTCTGGAATGAAACAGAGTGTTTTCCAGATCAATGAATTCTGCACCCATTCTAATATCCAGTATCCTCCCATATTAATGCTGCCATTATTTTATCAACAATTCATTATTCCACTCATTACCAGGTATTAGAGGATCAGTAAGATAGATTTTCGTAATTTAAAATAAAAGAACTATTGACAGAATCACCTATATTCAGAGCAAGGAGCATTTCAAGAAATTCTAGCACCACAAGAAATCAAGCCATTTCATCTATCCTTCATTTGATTAAAATATACAAAATTAATCACTGTTGAGCTGAAAAAACAAAATTATTTTATAATTTTTTAAAAAATTGAATGAGTGATATAACTCCTACCTGAAAAAGAGTCATGCCATCGTCACTCAGAATGTATCTGGGTGGTGTAATAACTACAATGAAAACAATATTTTAATTAGGGAACAAGATGAAGGAAGCAAAGGTGGTTTAGGAAAGGTCTAGGCACAGTGGAAGTGAGGTATATTTCTCACAACCTTATATATAAATACAGTGAATGGCTTGTAAAACTCATTTTCTCCAAATCAATAGTAACAATAGATCCAGAATGTTATCTGTAAAAATTATAAAACATAAATTTGAACTTACACAAATAAAATGATATATCTGGATTTACAAGGAGACTTTTCACAAATGCCCTCAGAGCACCAACTGTTAAATAAAGCAAAAAAAAAAAAGGTTTAGTATGAGCTGCACATACATTATGAGCATCATTCTCTTTGATGATATATTTTAAAGAGCATACCAACTTAGTCTTATCTCAAAGACTGACACAGTAGAAAGCAGAAACTTTAAATTATCACCATCTTTACTGAGTTCACCCTTTGATTCCAGCATTTATGTGGAACGTTTTGCTTCTATATTTAAAATCTCCTTCGCCATCCTTAGAAGACTGGCTGGTGAAATGTTAGCTATCTTTCAACTATAAAAATTCTATTCTTGCAGGCAAGAATTAAAACTGGTTTATTTATACAAGCTCTTCCAGCACATTTGCCCATCCCAAACTGACAGGGTTTTTTTGTATGATTTCTGTCTTATAATAATAAATTATCTAAGATCTCTTGCCTTCAGAAACAGCTGAAGCAACACTGCTTACCTGAGGAATATATAAGGAAAATATTTACTAGCAGAGACTGGGAACTGCTGTGATGATAGTGAGAGATGATACAAAGAACATCACTACTTCTAAGTGGAGGTAATGGCCAAACCATTCAAAAGCAAAAAGTAATACAGTGCAGATGCAGTACTGTATATTTATGTTCTCCCAAATCTGCACATATAAGAATTGGAGATCCAGCTAAATATCCAGATAAGCCCTCTATATAATTTATATAGCATGAAAAGTTGGTGGTATAAACTATCAGACACTTGGATTGACTGCCTCAGAGGCTGGTGGATTTCATCATTAGACTATCAGAATTCCAACTGATGCCCTAATTAAATCATGAGCAAATTTATAAGCAAAGAACTGATAATCATTTATTAATATTGCTATAGCAGTAAATTTGCATAAAGTAGGAATGGAGTCTCTAGATTCCCTTCCAAGTCTATGATTCTAAGCCAGATCTCCTAGCTGATATATTTCACCTAACCTAACTTAACATGTCAAGTGGTGGGACTTATCTCCGGGGGGATGAGTCTGCCTACCGAGATGAGGTGGACCGGTTGCTTTTGTGGTGTGGAGACAATAACTTGGTCCTCAACACCAATAAGACCAAGGAGCCTATAGTGGATTATAGAAGGAACAGATCAGACATCCAGCCCTTGCTTATCAATGGAGACCGAGTGGAGCAAGAGGCCAGTTTTAAGTTTCTGGGTGTTACCCTAAAAGAGGACCTAACCTGGGGTGCCCATATTGCAGCCCTGGTCAAAAGGGACCAGCAGATTATACTACCTGAGACTTCTCAGAAAACAACAACTGAATGAAAAACTGCTGATGACCTTCTACCACTGCACCATAGAGAGCATTTTAAGATACTGCACCTCTGTATGGTTTACCAATTGCACAGTGGCAGATAGGAAAGCACTCCAGAGGGTTAACATCATTCCCCAGAAGATCACTGGTTGCTCTCTTCCCTCTTTGGAAGAGCTTTATAGCTCCCGCTGCCTTAAGAAAGTTCAAAACATTCTCAAAGATCCATCTCATCCTGGGAACCCTTTTTTTGAACTATTACCATCTGGCAGACAGTACAGAATAATAAAAACAAGGACAAATAGGCTGAAAAACAGCTTCTATCCCAGGGCAGTAGCTCTTTTGAATTCTGCTGTATAGTGCAGTGTTGGTGTGGTGTCAGGGGTTTCCGGTTCAATGTGTGAAGGATGAAGGATGTGTGTTGTGTTCATTGTCACGGTCATGGTCATGATGTGCACTGAAGATGGTGTTTGCTTTTGTTGTACGAGGTGCAATGATAATAAAGTAAACTAAACATCCTGATATAAGAAAATAGAAACATTAAATTTACCTACTCCCAATAGGCTGGGGAAGGTCTGCAAGTGGTTGGGGGAGTGAACAATTTCAGGGGTTTTAAGAGTACACAGGAAAATCAATACAGTAATAGATAGAGGAAGATGTGGCAGGATACAGGGGACAGGCCATGTTCAGGGAACACAGACTTGGTGTTTTGTGCCAGTTCCACATTCCAGTCCCCTGTACTTAGTTTCAGAATCTGGCTAGATCTCCAGAGGCATGGACTTTTAACTGCTGAAGACAATTGTGAACCTCCTAGGCCAGTGGCCCCTAACCTTTTGGGCATCAGGGACCAGTTCCACGGAGAGAGTTTTTTTTATGGACTGGAGGGATGTATGGTTTGCATGCTTGTTTGTGTGGTCTGGTTTCTGACATGACCAGTGTTGGTCCTTGGACCGGGGCTTGGGGACCTCTGTCCTAGGCTCTGGAAGGAGCTTGGGATTATCCCTGAAGGCTTCATGCACAGGTTAACTTACGCCTTAGTCACTGCTTGGAATGAAAAGGTAGCTGGGCCTTTGTATCATATTATGCCTATGTGCCCTTTCCTCCTCTGTGGATCCTGGTGTTCCTCCTGGATTATGGAAGAGCTGAGAAATCTTTGTGCTGCAAACCAATTGCTTCTTTTCCTGGATCAAGAGGCTCTGCCCATGGACATTCATTGTCACCTGCAGAACAGACTACTGAATAGACTAGGGAACTAGGCTACCCTTGAAGAGTATCCAGAAAAATGAAGTTGAACCAAATGGAGCATATCCTGTGGACAAATGTGGCATTTTACCTTTGCTACACAAACCATACTGACTCCCAATAGATTTGCATGTGCAATTCCAGCGGTTGTTTGTCACCCATGAAGGGCACAGGATACTTAAAAGACCACAACTCTGTGGTGGTCTCTATCTGCTGTATTAGATCCAGCAGGAGAGGTATTTTTGGAGTCCAGTCAAGTTAAAGAATATCATCAAGTTTCATACCTGAGAGGGATTAATTGTTCTTTGGGTGCATATCCTACTTTGCAGTTAAAAAGTCCTAGATTTTGGCTATTTAAAGGTGCAAGGAATCTGGTTTTCCTCTTGACCCCCAGCACATTGAAGCAGAGTGACTGATTCACATTCTTTCCAGTATTCCAATTCTTTTTTGGGCTCTGGCTGAAACTACGCTAGACCAACACCCTGTTTGTTCAAGGGGCTCATCTGGGCACGGCTAATGCCTTGGTAAGTGGTCTGAAAAAGAAGCCAGCAGGCAGTTGTAGGAAACGCATTCTGTTTAGAAAACAATTTCAGCTATCTTCCATACAACTCAGTTTTCCATTCAACAAACTTTTAAAATAGAAGTAAAATAAAGCAGCTACAGATGTGTAAATCTTTTTAAGTCACAAACATTAGCTTGATAGCCAGGGACTGATTATTTATATAAAGCAGTAGATGGGAGATAAGATGTATTCCTACCTGTTTCACTAGGGTGAAAGAAACCTTGTAAAATGTGACGATCTGGGAAGTAAACACGTAGTACCACCTGGTTGAAGGCAAAGAATCAGGCATCTACTCACATAAACAGAAATATTACTTTCATGTACTTTTGAATAATTACCAGCCCATTTTCAAAAACCTGCTCCTTTTCATGAATGGCAATGTAGCTTGCTGAGATTATACATGTAGTTTTCAGGAGCCTTTTTAGAACAGTGGAAATCAACCCACACAGATGTTTTAAAACAAACTGCAACATAGAAACTCATACTTGCAGCACTCAGGGATAGCAATGTTCAGCTGAAGTAGCAGAGATGGAAGGAAAAGTATAAATGTGAATTCAAATCTTATCCTCACTAGAAATTAATTAGGTAATTTCTAGATCAAGAAGGTTGTACTTTAAAAGCATTGTATAAGTGCTAAGTATTCTCACTTCATTTTAGCAACAGAACTCTTGTATCTCACAACAAAAGGACAAAGAACATGCAGAACAAAACATGCAAGAAATCTGTCCACTGCCCTGCTTTAAAAATTAGTTCATGGGGAATCCTAAAACAAGACAACACTTACTGCTATTCAGTGAATATTCCAGTTCTTCCAACTCATGTAAAAAGAAGGAAAAACAGTAGCGGAAGATTATTTTTTCACAGGGCCACAGATACTTACTACTCATATGTTCCTTTAAGTCACCTAGACCTCTATATTTCTAATTCGGTGGGACAATCACGATCACACACAAAAAAGTTTACCTTTGGATAACGCTCCAATTTCTCCTTCATTTGAGCTTCTCGCTGTGCCTTTGTCATTAAGGGAACTTCTTCTAAAGACCTCCTAAGAAGAGACAAGGCTTAGCAGACTGCTTATAAGTGGAGATCAACTCAACCCTGTTCTGCTACTCAATCATCAATTTAACTTCTGTATCTATTCATTCTGATATGAACCTTTTGCTATCATTAGCACTAAAGCTTATTCTTCAAAAGACAGGTGCAATTTGTATCCTGCAAAACCTGCACGAAGTCATTTTAACGAAAACATCTTGTTCCATTTTCTTAAATATATTGTATATCAGACAATTTTGAAATACTAGAAATAAACAACCATATTTTTATAAAGCATACCTATGCCCTACAAGTAATGTCTGCATCAGTGTTTATTGATTAATAACAAACTATCATAATGCATTGCAGAATATATTATAAAAGTTGGAATTGCCATAAAAGTTGAATCTCTGTTGTTGTCTTATTTTGGAAAATTATTATACGTCACTATAATTTATACACAATTTATCGATTTTTATGTCAACCTATAAAGGAAAAATGTCAACGAAGAGGTAAATTTAATCTTATATACAGTATAATGCAACAAAATCCTATCCTACAATATCAAAAAGAACTATTGAAAGACAAGACATAATTAATTTGGCATTTAAAATATTGATTCAAGACAGATAAATATAAAGTATTTATTATGAATTGAGAACTAACAATGAGCTTATAAATACAACTTTGCAACTCTTCTCAGTCAGAGGTCTTCCAGATGGGTAGTCCTTAACTCAGAATTCCAGCCAGCATGGTCACTGCTGAAATATTTGAGAGTTTAGGCTCATGCATCCAGAAAGTGACCAGTTTGGGAAGGTTTCTTTTAGACATATTTATAGAAATTAATTTATAGCCTATCAGGTTTTACAGAAGTAAAAGAAAAAACAGTCTGCAAAACATATGAATATTTAGAAAGTGTGAGTAGTACCTGTGTGCTTACAGAGTTTTAGTAAAAACTAGAAGAAAACAATAAAACTATGTCTTCTGCAATTTAGCACACTGTCTCTGCTCATATTAACAAAAGTGCTTTCACTCTATGTTATTTGTTTATCCCACTTTTTGTTCAGGAACTCTAGGTAGTATACTCAAAATCCTCTGCTCCCACTTTTATTCACAAGTATCCTGTGAGGTAGATTTGAGATGAAAGAGTGATTAGTCTCAGGTTACCTACTGCCTTTCTTCAGCTGAGGGTGGACTTGGACAGAGTTTTCACTGGCACCAATGCAATATCTTAATCACTATTTTCAATGGGGCACCCTATGTTATCGCCAACATACAATGTGAAGTATTGTATTATTTTGAAATATTCTCTAGGAATTCTCTGTAATCTCTTGCATCTATCAACAATTGGACAACCTCTATCCCCTGTGACATTTCTTCCCTGTATATAGTCCCATTATATGGAAACTTTCTAGATTCTTTTGCCTGCAGATGAAGAGTCCAGATTTCAAACCAGTAATATCACAATTCAGAGGACATAGATATTCTGACTTAAAAGTAGCTCGGACTTGCTTTTCGGATTAACACTTGTGAAGACTTGCTCTATGATCAAAGAGAACTAAATGCGTTCACTGTCATATAAACAAAGAAACCATTAGCTTTGTTGACCATCCATCCGTCCTTTTTCCAGTGTTTATAATAGATGCCTCTAAGCAGATGACAATGTAAAAAAAAAACTTCCAAGCAATTTTGTGACCTAGATGTATTGGCTGGCATTCCTAGAAATTAGAAAGAACTAAGAAAATCTTAGTCCAAAGAATCTTCAGCATCGTCGCAAGGAGCAGAAATTGCTATCCACATATATTTGCCAAGACTTTAGAAACAAAAATGTGTGTGGCTAAAAAATCTGTTCTACTTACAAAGTGAAGTTACAAATTACGAAGGAAATTAAAGTTTACTATCTAAATAAGATATTTACAGTACAGAAGTGGGTTTATCTTCTACTCCTGAGCCTACATTCTTTCTAAGTAGAACAGATTTTTTAGCCACACACATTTTTGTTTCTAAAGTCTTGGCAAATATATGTGGATAGCAATTTCTGCTCCTTGCGACGATGCTGAAGATTCTTTGGACTAAGATTTTCTTAGTTCTTTCTAATTTCTAGGAATGCCAGCCAATACATCTAGGTCACAAAATTGCTTGGAAGTTTTTTTTTTACATTGTCATCTGCTTAGAGGCATCTATTATAAACACTGGAAAAAGGACGGATGGATGGTCAACAAAGCTAATGGTTTCTTTGTTTATATGACAGTCTCAACAATCATGTTTAAGAAAATACTGCATTGATGTTAGATTCTTTAGCATTAGAGAGAATCTGGTAGTACCTTTTCTAACTAATTTTATGTCATTAACAAACATATGTTTTTATATGACAGAATAAAATTATCTTTTCAATAAACAATAATGGTTGTAGTTGTTGAAATCTGTTGAGATTACCTGAAACTTTTTAATGCAAGTCCAGAAAACTCCTGCTAAATGGTGCTGTTAAAGCCTTGGTTTTCATTTTGGAAAACTGGCTTATATGTAACCTGCAAATTGCATAACTGACCTGTATTCCCATTCCCTCTACCCAATTTAAATCCTACATCAGTGTAAGCGTTCTAAGCATCTAAGGAAATAAGTGTGCCTCAGAAAGCTTATGCCTTTTAATACAGTTTGTTAATCAAAATAGGTGCTATTAGACTTGGTCTGGGTTTTTTTTATTATCATAGATTAACTAATATAGTTTTCCTCCTACAAAGTTAGTAGTTGGAGAAAAGCATAAAGGTTCTCTATCTAGGCAGGTAAGCATTCAACTAGAAGCAAAATCTCCAAGAATATGAAGAACATTAAGTACAACTGGGAAGTAAATCCTGAACATCCTCCACCGAGGTGACCGAGCTGTTCCAGTTTATAAACGCTCTGAGGCGGGGCTGTAACTGCGCTTGAAGAACGCCCCTCTAAGAAAACTGGACCGAATGTTATCTACATCGTCTGCTCCAACTTCGCTTCGTTGCGAAGGTTGTTGAGAGTGTGGTGGCACGTCAGTTCCCGCAGTACCTGGATGAAGCGAGTTATCTTGACCCCCTCCAATCGGGCTTCAGGCCCGGGCACAGCACGGAGACGGCGTTGGTCGCGTTGGTGGATGACCTCTGGAGGGCCCGGGACAGGGGTTGTTCCTCTGTCCTGGTCCTGTTAGATCTCTCAGCGGCTTTTGATACTGTCGACCACAGTATCCTATTGCAGCGGTTGGAGGGGTTGGGGGTGGGAGGCACCGTGTTGCGGTGGTTCGCCTCCTTCCTCTCCGACCGCTCGCAATTTGTGTTGACGGGGGGGCAGAGATCGGCCCCGAGGCCCCTACGATGTGGGGTGCCTCAGGGGTCGGTGCTCTCGCCCCTGCTGTTCAACATTTATGTAAAGCCGCTGGGTGAGGTCATCCGTGGCTTCGGGGTGGAGTTCCATCAGTACGCTGACGATACTCAGCTGTACATCTCCACCCCGGGCCACCCCAACGAAGCCGTCGAAGTGATGTCCCGATGCCTGGAGGCCGTGCGGAGTTGGATGGGTCGTAACAGGCTTCGTCTCAACCCGACCAAAACCGAGTGGCTGTGGTTTCCTGCGCCCAGATACAGCCAGCTGGTTCCTTCGCTGGCCGTGGGGGGAGAGGTCTTGACCCCCGTGGAAAGGGCGCGCAACTTGGGTGTCCTCCTGGACGTACGGCTGTCTTTAGAAGAACATATTGCAGCCGTCGCCAGGGGGGCTTTCTATCAGATTCGTCTGATTTACCAGTTGCGGCCCTTTCTGGATCTGGGCGCACTTCGCTCAGTCACTTCCGCCCTCGTCATCTCCCGCCTGGATTATTGCAATGCTCTCTACATGGGGCTCCCCTTGAAGAGTCTCCGGAGGCTGCAGCTGGTCCAGAATGCAGCCGCGCGGGTGATCGTGGGTGCTCCTCGGAGCTCCCACGTTACACCGCTTCTCCGCAGGCTGCACTGGCTTCCTGTGGCCTTCCGGATTCGATTCAAGGTGGTACTGACAGTATTTAAAGTGCTCCATGGCTCGGGACCTGGGTACTTACGGGACCGCCTGCTGCCATCATCAACCTCCCGCCGCCCAGTACGCTCCCACAGGGTTGCCCTCCTCGGGGTACCGCCGCCCGGCCGTTGTCGGTTGACGGCCCCGAGGGTTCGGGCTTTCTCTGTGGGAGCCCCCTCCCTTTGGAATGATCTCCCCCCGGAGATACGGGCTATGACGGATATTCTGACCTTCCGGCGCGCAGTGAAAACCCTATTTTTTCAACAGGCTGGCCTGGCCCAGTAACTGTATTTTTAGTTTTTTAACTTAATCTTAATCGGGGTTTTATTAGTTTTTAATTTTTAACTCTATTTTTGGGTTAGACAGCCGGATCAATTTGGTTTAATTTATTTTAAATTGTATTTATTGAGTATTATGTGTTTTTAGTAGGCTGTACACCGCCCCGAGTCCCTTTTTGGGAGAGGGAGCGGTATAAAAGTTTAATTAATAAATAAATAAATAAAATAAAAGTTTAATTAATAAATAAATAAATAAAATTCCATCAGAATCAGAGAACCAATCCATATTATTTACACATTGGCCATAAAAAATAATTACTTAACTACTAGTGAAAAATAAATTTACCTTTCATTCTGGAGCTGGGCCAAACGTTTTCTCACATCATCTACTGTAACCTCAAAGAACTCATCAGGGAGATCTTGTGAATCAGAATCTGGCGGCTCTTGAAGATCAGGATGGCACACAATTGGCTCTCGCTCCAAGTGCTGTAGAGTGAATATAAATTAAAACTTGATGCTTGAATCCATCAAGGCACAGAATTCACATAGCACAAGGAATATAATCTTTGAACTTAGAAAAATATGAGTTTTGTGGTAATCCTCCAACATTTCTGAGTAATATATTTAATTTTTTCTATTTACATACATAACTTCATAACTGACCTATGCTATGATCTTTTCTAATGTAAATTCCTACCCTAATTTTCATTGAGAATACATTATATAAAACAGCAGTATTCAGCAGGTTCTGACCAGTTCTGGGGAACTGGTAGCAGAAATTTTGAGTAGTTTGGAATACCACCTCTGACTGGCCCTGCCCCCACCTATTTTCTGCCTCCTGAGTCCCAGCTGATTGGCTGCGTCTTCTTTGGTTGCTCTGCACAGGATAATGGAGATGGAAAGCAGGTTAGTGGGGTGAAGAGGGAATGGGGATTTTGCAGTATCCTTCCCCTGCCATGCCCACCAAGCCATGCCCACAGAACCGGTAGTAAAAAAAAATTGAATCCCACCACTGAACAACACCATCTTTAGAATTCATGTTTGACTACAATCTGTCAGTCTAGGTTAGAGATATATCATACATCCTTCTCAGGCAGAGAGGTCTGATTCTAGAGGTTTTTAAAATTCATATTATACAAACTCTTTTGAATTAGATCTGTAAACAAAGAATCACCATGTCTTAGCTAGATCTTTCTGGTGTCATCTAGTGATTAGCTGACATTTTATAGCCTGGATATAGTAATCCTATGTAAGTAAGCAGGTTATTTAAAAATGGAAGTAAGAACTTTTTATTGGAAAACATTGATTGCTAGTTCTTCCAAACATTTATTATTGATACTTTTAAAAACTTGGAAAGATTATAAAATGAATACAAATAACCATGCCAAACAATAATACAGAGAGTTTATTTATTATGTTGTTTGATTTGGGAGCTTTAGCAACTCTCAAAAAACCCAGTTGTTTCAAATAAACTAGAAAAGGCTTTTATGGAAATTAAGCAGCAACTTAACATTATCAACAATTTTAAAAAGATTAAAATAAAATTGGATGATAAACAAGCTATTTGGAACTTAGAAAAAATAATCTCCAGTTTTAGGAAATATCCAGGGTAGTTCTTTTAATATAAAATCTACATTAATTTCACATTAAAAATTAAAAAATACTGCACTTTTCAATGAATGTTCCAAAAAGGTTGGTTATCTTTTATTCTTCTTATATTGGAGATGCAAAACATTCAAAGGAATATATTATAGCATTGTATATTTTTTTTGTTTTTTTATGTCACTATTATATTGATATACTATTTTTATTCACATTTTTTCTTTTCTTTTTCTTTTTTAAAATTTATTCTATTTAGTTTTTTAAATCTTATTTTAATGAATAGTTTGGAATGAAATTAGTAAATTTTATTTTCAACAGTTATTTGCTGTATAGTACTATAGTCTTTATTATTATTATTTTTAAAACTAGCAAATGTATTTCAATACAGTCTGAAACAATGTATCACTTATCCTTGTGTAAACATAGATTTACCCATGGAAAGTTGTCAATCAGATGGATAAATCTGCTGTAGAAAATCTAGACTCAGGAAAGACTAAACAATATAGAAAGTACTGTACAGAAGTGGCTAGAAAGAAGAAAAGACTGTTTCCTCAGCACTGACTAACTAAAATGTACACTCTGGTGTAGTTACACAATAAAATCTACTAAATGAAACTGTCCTGTAGTAAAAATCAAGTTTCCATTCAGTGCATGAAACTTTCTTATGCATGGGCTAGATTCTGCTTAGTTCTGATAGATTGAAGTAAATACTGTGCAATGAAACTTGGCTGACACATTATGAATCCAGAGCTATAAAGCTATGGCACCAGTTGGTCTGTATGGTTAATAGGCTGCTTTGAAAACTAGCATCTTTCACCATCAATGATCTGCCCGGCCTGGCCTAGCCCCAGACTCCGTGAACTTGGATAGTCCTATTTTTAGTCATCCATACCCCCACATCTTGATGTCTCTAGCATACCCTGTTTTTGCTCGCTTCCCACCCATCTTCTGTCCTATCATCCTGCCTTCTCTCCAGCAACACCATCCCTCCCACCCTGAACAAGCTCTCTGGGAATAGAAGGAGCCTCTCTCAATTATCAGTAGAGACAACACAAATTACAAGGCAAGATTTCCTCTATTTGTGGGCACGGGAGGGTAATTTGGAAAGTTAAAAGAGTGAGGTTGCGTGGGTGGACCCTCGGCTACTTTTAGAAAGTTGAAGAGAGTCAGGTCTAACTAGAGGGTGAAGGAGCCTGATTGTAGCTTTCCCTGGGCAGAAAGCACAAGGAGTACCCACGAGCTGCTAATCTGTCCTTTCACAATGACTACTGTCGCCTCACTCTAGTTGTTTAGAGACTGGGCTGCAGCGTAACCGTCTTGAACTGAGAGTCATGGACTCCTCCTCCTGTATTAGAAGAAAGAGAGTTGACAACTTCGCAAACCTGAGTAATTTGTCACCTGCCCCCCATTAAATATAAATGGGAGTTGAGGATCTAATTATTTGAACAGAACAGACAATGGGTGGCCGTGGTGATGTTATGGGGCTGCATGATAGTCCCTAACGATTTCTATTAATGCCTGATAAATTTCCCACAACTTCTGATAGGTTCTCCATAAGACCAAATAATTAATCCAGAACCAAATGCCATCAACTATCTTCCACTAGATGATTTTTATTTATTATAGCAATAGCAAAAAGTAGCAAACTAAAGTAGGTAAAGTAAGGAACTCACAAGGAATAGCAAATATAGTAATTGACACAAAGGAATGCTTAGCTTAAAAAAATTAACCGTGAGAATGAAATTTCAGCTTTAGAGGCAGATATCTCATTCATATAACCAGTTTATTTTATGTTCTCTTTTTCCTCTTCCAGCTAGTCTTCTATGCCCTACATAAAGCTTATTATACAAGTTATGCCGTATGCCTGAAAAACTGAAATTTCTATCACATCAATATAATTATCCTGAAAAATATTGCCTAGAAATTTCAAATTGTTAATTGGCACTGAATGTAGCTTGGGAGACAGGGCTTTCAAATAGAAAGCATTAAACTTTTAACTCTCCTCATAACAGCTAAGACTTCCAAAATCTGAAGCGAGTTCCAGAAGGGCTATGTCTAGAAACAAGTAATTGACTTGAGGGTGAAAACAATGCAACACATTCCTCTCTACTATTAAACAAACCCAAGACACTGGCAACATCCCACTTGGCTAGGGCTTGCTGCCCAACACTGAAGACAAAAGCCCTGGTCCTCTTGTATTCAAAGCTTTTCTACTAGACCACCAATACAAAGTCAATTGCCAGACCAGCACTCTGTTTCAGATATGGAGCTACAGACTGATGAATAATAGTTCAGTTTCCACAATGCAGTTCTTAAAAGCAATTCTCCAATTACAGATTCCAAAGAAGGAGGACAAGCAGCAGCTACACAATACATATAACACGGACTGGTGACAGAATGATTTGATGCATAATCTCTTTGAACTAGACAGTTCTTCCATTCCAGGAATTACAACACAAGGCAGTTAAAAGAAAGATAAACATAAACATACTCGTCTTTTTCACCTATTTTGGTTTTTACTTCCAAACTCAACCTATGACAGAATCTTCAGCTCTAGGATTATTATAGTGCTGTGGTCAAGCCACTCAAAGCTATCTATTACCCATCTAAACGTTACTGCGCTGCACAATTGAAAGGTGAGCGGCACGCTACAACTTCCAAAAAACATGTCGGCTAAGACCGAAACCTCCCGCATTGCAAAATTCTCTGATCTCTAGGAGAATGGGGGGGGGAGGGGGGTGAAGCTACCTTCTAACAATTAATGTTTTAACATCAAAGTCAAAGCATAGCTTGTCTGTGAACCAGTCCTAGCCCAGAAGTGGAGGGATGCCGGCACAGATTTTATCCAGCTTCTTCCATCAAATTAAAACAAAAACAAAAAACCCACACACAGGCACAACATTAATGGGAAGATTTTTTTTGCTAAATTGGACCTTTGATGTTTAAAAATAATTTGTTTTGTTTTGTTTTCCCCCCTTCTCTCCCCCCCCCCCCTAAAAAGGGACAAAAAGCAGATGCCATGTGGCCAGCCCCATTCTAGGGCTGTTGATGAGAGCAAGAGAAGGGAATGGAAGGAATGGAGAAGGGAGTGCAACGTAATCAATCAGCGGCAAAGGCACCCAAGATCAAAGAGCCTGAAAGCAGCAGTCAAAGTCACACATTGTTTAATATGAGGGAGGGAGTGAAGGCTCCAGCAGAACCTGCCACCACTCTAAAGACAGAACTCTACCCGGGTCTGAGAAGGGCAAGCTCCCAAGAGCATCTCTTAAGTAGTCTATGATTTTGGCAACATAAGGATGTTGGTCAAGGTTATAGCAGGGGTTCCCATGGCTACAGACAAAACAATGTAAGAGGGTGTATCCGTGTCTCAATATAATATCAGAACTGAAGACATCAACCGTATGCAGAAAGATTAAATGAGGGTCTTTGTCCAGTTCCTAATAACGAAGTAGAACAGCATTCATCATCAATTGTGTTAGACCTAACAAGATGAATGCTCTAGAAAATTAAAAGAGATTATGAATGATTTGAGTCATCCTGCTTGAAATGTTCAAGAGTACTATCATTCACCTATGAAAAGGTTTGCTATCATATCACTTATAAACAAATCACACGAAATAAACTTAAGGTTTAATTATTTCAGGGAATGTGACAGAATTTTGTCTGAATTTGGGAGAATATATTAACGTATTGGTTCAATTGTCAAGAGAACATGCCTACAGAACTTTCTCCTCCCAAAGAACACTGAAAGGAAGCTAAATCGCTACCTCTTTTTGCTCCTTTAGTTTTTCTTGGCTGTTCTTTGACTTCTTTGGCTTGGAAGGCCCTCCAGGACTGGACAGAGAACTTGGTTGGTTCGTCAATACTGGAGATGGTGTTGGTATGGGAGAGCCACCACCCAGGCACTGACCAGTGCCCATGAAAGGGACAAATGATGTAGGCATAAGCTCCAAAGAAGGACGAAGCTCCTCTGAATTATCCTGAGATTCTTTGCTCCAGTTCTGCTTATCAGTACATTGGCTGGCAAGTGCAGGCTCACTTGAACAGGATGAGCTTGGAAAGGCAGGCAGGTGTGGAAAAGACACAGATTCTGGTTCTTCTGTAGAAGCTGACCCTTCTGATACTTCTTTAGCAATAATTTCATCACTCCCACCTTCTGCATTATCAGAGGAAACAGCCTTCTTTGTGTTCACTCTATTAAAACAAGAGACATGAAAAAGAAGGCTTAATTATGTATATATATATATAGGTAGGAGAAATTATTTTCCTCTTTGGTCAAAAAGTACAGAAATATGCAGTCAATATAATATTATTGGGAAATGGAATTCAGTTTTTTTTTCCCAGTAACAAATGGAAGTATTTCTCTCACAGGATGTAACAAAAAAGGAACAATAGACTGAGATAATTACATGCTGTCCTTTCCAACCATAAATCAAAAATGCTCTGCCAAATTTAATGAAGTTTAAGTTTGATAAAGTGTTAAAATTTACAGCCTTAAAGGGCAATTCACAGTGAACAGGGAATTTAACTAGTTTTGGGAGTATTCTTGACGACAATTCAGATAACCTTAGCTGGCACAGGTGTCTAATTGCAAAATGGGGTGGCTAAATAAGGAATATACGATAATGAATGCAAAGCCCTGTGCCAACTCTTATAATTTTTAAGTCTTACTTTAAAAGAAGGACATTGTTCTATAATGACTTGGGGAAGGCCTACTTGCTATCCCACTGATGGTTTTCTCACAGTGCCAAAGGACTACATATCTCAATTGTGGAATTATCCCACAAAGGAAGTACAATCAGCTCCAACTGTTGTTTTAAAAGAAACTGAAGATGTACCCATCATCAAGGCATCAGAAAGGAAACATCAATTTTGGGACCAGATTGCCTTTTCAAATTTTTAATCTTACATTTTTATTGCTTTACAATAGATTATTATATTTAATTGTTCTTACTGCATATTGCTCGTCTCCTTCAGGATGTAAAGTGGTGATATATACTTAACATAAAACGTAAATTAAATACCTAACAAAACACCAGGTACAGGTCAGGACATTAGATATCAACAAGAGTGGGGGTGGGGGGGAAGGCACCTTTGCTGCTGAGTCTTCAAAAACATGCCCTTAAATACTCACTCCCACAAAGTAAATTTATCCCCTGGGCAAAAAGAAAAGAAAGAAAAAAAAACAAAAAGGAAAAAAAATGGAAACGATGTTCTTCCCAACCTGATAATGGCATTGCCTCCAGTCAGACCAAGTGACTTCAGACTTGTCCTCTCCAAAGCAGTTTTCCCAGATACCTACAATAGAAAAGAACATACAATACTGTTTTATCAGTTCTGAAAAGGTAAGTCGCTCAAAAGTTATTTGAATATTTTAAGTATCAAAGACTATTAGATAGCACTCTGTCTCATGTACTCTTCCTCGAAATGCTTCTATTCTATATTTTTGTTGATTCTTGTTCAGAGTGTTAAGGATTTTTTTTTTTATAAATCATGTTAGTTCTGTATAAATAAAATCCTGCATTCCATTTTTGACATTTGCATTTAAAGAGATCGTAAACAGCAGGACTGAAAAAGATCTAATTGGAGATGTTGGAATCTACCACTAGCCTTGATTAACCGTTGCTCCAATTTGGAATTAAGCAATTTCATAAATTTATGCTCTTCCTATCTTCAAGTAGTAATTTAAACATGCCCAACTATATGATGACAAGTATATCCTGAGAGGAAGCCTAGAAGAGGCTTATTCTGCCTATCCACTCCTCCCCACCCCTTTCAGTATTCCACTTCCAGGATAGCAGAATTAGCACTGACTACTATAAGGATGATCTGTTCAGTACCTGGAAGGAGAGGTTGGCATTTATTCTAGGGTAG
This sequence comes from Bungarus multicinctus, assembly GCA_023653725.1. Lineage (NCBI taxonomy): Eukaryota > Metazoa > Chordata > Lepidosauria > Squamata > Elapidae > Bungarus > Bungarus multicinctus. The sequence goes on from CM042834.1 coordinate 121,677,632, forward strand.
GTGATGAATGACTCTAAAGTACTGACATATAAAAGCATTAAACAAAAATAAAAATCCTGCAGAGATCAAAACAAGGAAAAAGCAAATATTTATTAAGCTGTAACCACTGTTGTGAGTCTCAAGTTTTAGAAGAACTTGAAAAAACACACAAACAGATCATTGAGTATATTTTATGGGCTCAAAGGCTTGAGCTAAGCAGCCCATGATTATGTTCCAGCAGGGTTTTTTTTTCTCCTCACCCCACAAAATACTCCAAACTTTGAAGAGACTAAGTCCTTCCATTTCCCTTCTTCAGTGAGTCAAAAGGAGGAACACTTTTTCCATACTGGAAAGCTATGCAGAATAATTTTGTCATTTTCAATGGGAGATGAAGGGGAATGGGAGAGAAGTGGGTTTGTTGACTTACTTCGTCTCGCATGTAAATACACACAGGGGACACTTCATTTTGTTCTTCCACATATTCCCTGAAAAGAAATGTAAAAATGAAGTATGTCCTATCGAAGAAAAAACTCTGGTTTCAAAAGTTCTGAAACAAATCTAATGTACACTCTGTGAATTTTCTAAGCTTTTTCAGAGAAAAGTCTATGGATAGTCCAGAGTAGCTTATAAATATTACTACTCGATGGTTTCGTACTCATCTTCACTTACCACAGCACAAAAGGCCTGCAAAGCTCAGATATGTTCTTCATCTCTTTCTCATCCCAACCCACTACAGAGTCAGACTGAAGTTGTATTCAGTTGAAGTGATATTTCTCCTGTTTCCCAACTTGACTCTTATTGTATATAAACAATCTATGTAACTTCAGTGAAAAGGCTGGCAATCATACATCCAGTTCCTATTGGACATTAAAACATGCTTCCTGTCTGGTTAATGAGAACTGTCTTCTATGGCCACTGTGGGCTATAGGAAACACCAAGACTGGCTGGAGCAATTTTAGTGTTTTGTTTTTGTTTTGTCAAAGGACTATTGATTTCATGAAGGATACCTTATATACCTCTGTGGTAAAGCAAACAAACTATTATTGAGTAACAACAACAACAAGAATAGTTGAAGAATTCCAGGGTAGATGAGGGAATATAAGGAAGCAATAAAGCAAATGAGTGCTGGCTTAAATCTATATCTAAACTATTAAACATAGAGGTGATCATTATCTGCAGTCTCTTTGGTTTTATATATCTTCAGTTGGTAAATTCAGACAAGATCACTTAACTTGTTTTATGCATCTGCCATTTTGGGTGCATGTTTCTGAACCATCTATCATTTTGCACATGTGTAGACGTATGCATTGGGCCTCCAACTCTCTGATCTTTCAGGAATCTGCTACCATCAGTCTAACCAGTATTGATCCCACCATTGTGTAGCTGGCACTCTTCACAGCATTTCCTTCCTTCCTTCCTTCCTTCCTTCCTTCCTTCCTTCCTTCCTTCCTTCCTTCCTTCCTTCCTTCTCTCCCTCCCTTCCTTCCCCCAATCTTCCCTTGTATAACTGTTAATTAGATAATGTGATTTTAGATACTTGGTAAAAATTAAAATATCCAGCAATGTAGTATCTATAAAGAAATGAAAGGCTTTCAATTAAATACCCAATATGACTAAACCAATAATTTTCAGGACTGAAAGAAAAAACAACAAAAAATTAAATCTAGCAAGACTGAACCTGAAGTGACTTGATGAAAAAAAGTCAAAATAAAATAATTAAAATTAGTGGAACAACAAATCTTCTAAGATCTAAGGTTTCTTTATCAACTCAAGCAGAAAGCATCCAACATAAAAATATAGTATGTGCTTCCAGAAGGCAATACCTGCCAAAAGACTTATAGAACTGCTGTGGAAAGATGAAAGTATTACTTTTAAATTTACGTAAACTCTTATTACTGACTCCTACAAATGGAAATTCCCGTTCTTTATAGTTTTTTTTTTCAATTATGACCATAACTTGAATTCCTTTTTTCATCTGCCAGAAGCAGCCCAATATGTTTTGAAATAGCACTCCCACTTTTTTTTCCACATATAAAGATGCTGAACGGACTGGGAGTTGAAACTTCAGCACTGGAAATGAAAATCATCTTTAAATGTTCATGAAGACAGCAAGTCATATGGCACACAGCCTATTTGCCAAAATTGTAAATCAGTGCCACTTACTATCTCCTAGTATCTGCAGCATAATCAAACTATCTCACTTTGCCTAATAATTGGGATAAATAGATTTTGCATATCTTCTATCTCTTTTTGCTTACATGTGCATTTATCTCATTTCCTGCTAATTCCAAAGACATTTTTGGACTGTGTTGAAGTTCTCTACAAGTCTGAAGACAACATCATGTGTGGCCCTTTAGACTTTCTCTACTGATGATCCTAATGGAAAAAATACTGCTTAAATCTATGTTACATTTATGATAGAGAAAAAGAGATACCTTCCTTTTGCAAACATTTGTAGTTTGGGAGGCAGGGGAAATCAGAGCCTAAAAGATCAATTCTGCCACACAAAGGAAAAACAAAATTATCCAGAAAGTACTTGGGTCAAGGTAACCAAGGGTACGTCAATATTAAGGGACACAATTATTTATTAGATTTATATGGCTGACATCTCAAATACACAACTCTTGGCAACCAACAATATTAAAAATAATAAACTAATAAAACCACATTTAAAAAAAGCCACACAACACATAGCAGCTGAAAGAAAACTGATTCCATCACACACATAGGGCTCCAGATTTGAGCATAGAACCAAGTCTCCAGGGCTTTGTAAAAAGCCAGCAAGGTCGGGCTCAATCTGATCTGCAGAGGGATATTCGAGAGGATAGCAATAGCACATAGACTTGTATACCGCTTTATATCTCTAAGCACTTTGCAGAGTCAGCCTATTTCCCCAACAATCTGGCTCCTCATTTTACCCACCTCGGAAGAATGGAAGGCTGAGTCAAAGAATGGAAGGCTGAGTCAACCTTGAGCCTGGTGAGATTCGAACTGCCAAACTGCAGGCAGCTGGCAGGCAGTAGAAATAGCCTGCAGTACTGCACTCTAACCACTTCGCCACCGCTGCTATTTTCTCTTATGGATGAGTGCCATGGGAGAAAAGGGTCTACTTCTGGACCCTGACAAAAAACACTCCCTAACTGATGGGGCCCAGAGATGCCCCTCCTGCTGGTCTAGATGGCACAAGCAGAAACAATTCAGAAGAGATGGTCCCTTAAGTAACCCTGGCCACAAAGGGCTTTAAAAGTGACCATCAGTACCTTGAATTCCACCTGAAAACATACTGGTAATCAATGCAGCTTGCAAAAGGGAGTGATCACATATATTGAAATGAGACCTGCCTATGATCAGTTACTTTATGCTTCAGTGTATATAGCAGGTTTTAAATGAGCGTGTTAGAGAAATCTTGCAGAATGACAAGTCCCTAGACCAGCAGCCCACAACCTTTTGGGCACTAGAGACTGGTTCCGTAGAGAGATGTTTTTCCATAGACCAGAGAGGGCGTGTTTTGTGTGCTGCCTGCATCCTGCAGATGGGGCTTCGCTTGTTTGCGTAGATCAGTTTTTTGCATGCCGCAGACCAGTGCCAGACCATGGGTCGGGGTTTGGGGGCCCTTGCCCTAGATTCTGGAAACAAGACAATTTTGCTGCAGAAATTATTAAAAATAATTATTCAGAAACTTGAGAGAGTAATCTGCCAGCAAGTATGCTAATGATAAACTCCTAAGTGTTTCCTTAACTCAGAATATGACATGAATGCTATGATCAATAATGTATTAAAAGTGTAAATCAGAAAGGGAACTAAGCATATTTTTAAAAATGTTCACCCAATTAAAGCTCTTGAAATTGTGGATACTATTGCTTACTGAAGGGATGATTGGCAAAAACCAAGGGCTTCCTTCCTTTTAGACTTATAGAACTATGAACTGGAGTAGTTATTCTGCTTCCTCCATCCCTAGCTTTCAGGTTAGAGGACAATGTCTATATTATTGTTACAAAATGGCAATTTTAATTTAGTGTCCCAATATTATATTACAAAAGGATTCAACCAGAATTTCTTAAAAGCACCAGAGCTCTCTGCTTAAATATGCAGATCAATTGATCTTTTATTGTATTTATTTCCTTATTTCTAAATTCTTTTCCAGTTTATGAGAAATATGCACATTTTGAAAAAAATATTTTGAGAGGGTTACAATTTTCATCCTTAAATTAATCTTATTCATTTTTTTCTACAAGCTATTTAACTGCAGAGGTGAGCAATCAGAGCCCTCAGGGTTGCTGTTAACAAGAGGATGTTCAAGATATACTTCTCCAAAGTCACAATAAACAGGAACCAACTTATTTGCAAAAGACAGAATCATAGGCTTAAGATGCAAGACTTAAGAATGCTATGATTTAGCAGACAAATTTCAACAAAAGGGTCATCTCTTTTAATTTCAACACCTCTGGCATTATTATCCGTGCTTTCTGATCAAGTGTCTGCAAAAAACAACATACACAAAGATTCCCAAGAGATGGTTAGAAGCCAGCAGGCCCCTCCTCCAGCAACTGTTAATCCATTACGTGCATTCTCTGGGGCAAGCAGACACATCAAACACGCTGCCATTACTTTGATGTGCTGTTTTTCAGAAGGAGAACAGCAGGCAGATTAGATTCCCTCATGTAGGGATCTGACAGGGCCTGTAAACAACTTGTGTAAGGGCTAGAGCATGCTGGAGGAGGAGGAGAAGCAGCTCACAATAGCTTCCAGACCTTCTTCAGGCCTAATTAGCAGAAATGGACATTAGGGACCTGGGGGAAAATTCCAGTGGGTTGACCACACTTATCCCCTTCTGCTCTAAGAAGACACACAAAGCTCTAACAACATTCTCCATATGGGATAGTCAGAGAATGATGTTTAAAGAGTTAGCAAGCAGACAAAATGGCTGTGGCTATCATAATCTATCCTGAAATAGCTATTTAGCCAAATACCTTATAAAATACAGAAATATTCCAGGCATACACAATGTGAAAATGCAACTATAAGTTCAAATTTCTACTAAGCTAGCTCACATATGGCTTTTTTTAGTATTCCCTCAATTTTAAAAAAAGAAGTCATCTAAAACTCTTGTTTCATCCCACACAGTATGAGTGCCCAGTGGTGTTTCAGGAATTAAGAGAAATTAATATTTTTGTAATATTTATGGTGTCTTGGGTGAGTTAAACCAAATTTCTGTACAAGAAAACCAATTCTATTTAATATTTAAAATATTAATCATAAGAACAATAGCAGATATTGCACACTTTGGGAAAATTTGCCTTAGTAAGTGCCAACTTCAACAATTAATTCCTCAGAATTAAATACATGTAATTGCCTAGACAAAAGCAGAAAGTCTTAGAAATTAACTATCACCAAGGATTGGTATTTTTTCTCTTCTTTAAACTGAAGTGCTTAAAGCTAGAAGTCTACATATTCAAAGTGCATTCTATATTTCTGAGTTAGAATCTTTCTATGAGTGCAAGGCTGTGTCTAGATATGAGACCTGTTTTATATTATCTGTTAATTTCTTAAGTTTTATTGTATCAATAATTGAACCAAAGCATCTACACAATTCATTCCTATTAAGGTTTTTTTATATATACAGAAAACCATCTTATTATATTCATTGCCAGGAGAACTGTTAACAATATATAGTTAAATAGAGATAAGAAAGAAATCTGTAACATATTCTTTAAAAACAGTCATGATTCAGTAGATGCAGCAGAGCTGTTGGTATCAGAATTTCATACATCTTGTTGTGTTAAAAAAAATCCACAACAACCCTCTGAAAGAGGACATTCACCTGTTTCAGACTGCAGCCACATTCAGAACCATTTACACTTGCAGGTTGGTTTAATTTGCTGCTAGGTTAGGAAAACTGAACCTAGGTTTAAAAAAAAAAGACACAAAACTGAAGTCTTAGTGATAGAAATATTTTCTTTTGAAGATGTTACCCATGTGGAAGAAACAATGAGAGGGAGGAATAGAAGATCAAAAGGAAGAAAGGGGAGTGTTCCACAATTGAAACAAACAGCTGTGTACAAAATGCAAACATATTTCCCACTAACCATGCAATATTTTTTTATTGGACTTGATATCACAACTCTTTTATCTAAATGTTACAGATTTTTCCCTTTCAAACACTGTAGAAATTATGAACATTCAGGTGCTTTCATTTTTTTTAAAAAAACCTGAATTATGGGAAAAATTACTGTACCACTAAACTACTGAAGATACTGTTTCCAAAACTGTATAGAAGTAAACCATTACTAAGTATCTGTACCTCTAGAGCAGCGGTCGCCAACTGGTGGGCCACGGCCCACCGGTGGGCCTTGAGAAAAGTTTGGTGAGCCACAGAGAAATCTCACCCCCAGAGTACCCCCACAAAGCAATTAATCCAGGCTGCGCAGAAACACAAGGCTGTGTGGCCCAAATGGCCCGTGGGAACCCTCCCCACCCACTCACTCCTTACCCGGTAAACTTGCCTGCTAAATTGCTATTTTTCCTTTTTCCAACCATCATCTGTTCTGCTGTGCCGGGCTAGGAAGTAGGAAATGGTTGGATTTCTTGCTTTCTAGCTAGTCTTTCTAGCTAGTCTTTAGCTAGTCTTTAGACCTTCTGCTCTGCTTTTAAGTACAGTTGAACTTCCCTTAGGACTGAAGGTTTGCTTGCAAGCAAATTCAGTGCAGACTCACGGCAAGCAAACTTGAGAGACTGAGCTAGCCGATGGCAGACAGATAGATCACTGAATAATTCTGTGAGCAACTCAACCTGCCTGCTTTGCCTGATTTTCGGTAAAAATTGCTCTTTTTTAAATAAAAAATTCAAAATTTACATGCATGCTGTGTTGTGAGTTAATTTTGTGAGTTTGCTTCTAGCAAATTTTATGAGTTTGCTTGCAAGCAAATTTTATGTGACAGACTGAGCTAGCCAATGGCAGATAGATTTCTGAATGAATCTGTGATTCTGTGAGCAACTCAATCTGCCTGCTTCTCCTGCTTTTGGGTAAAAGTTGCTCTTTTTTAATAAAAAATTCAATATTTATATAAATATTTATAATATTTACATACAAGCCATGCCCAGCCAGTCACATGACCACCAAGCCACACCCACAAATTAGGTCACACCCACAGAACCGGTTAGTGGTTCTTGGGATTTAAAATTATGAGTTTGTTGGTCCCTGAGGTCCAAAAGGTTGGCGATCCCTGCTCTAGAGAACTGTATTTCTGTTCTGAGTCAATCTAAATAGATGATTCCATTAACAGGAAAAAATACAAAAGTAAAATAACTATAGTCCAATGTCTAAGTGATTATGACATTAACTGAGTGAAATGGTAATAGCTAAAGCACCTTAAAAGGTACAGTTGGGAGACAGCCTAAATATTTGTGTCCTAAAAGTAATTTAATTAATTCCACTTATTTTTTGTTTTTATAAGCTAAGAAAGTTCAAGAACTGTAATGACACAGTTCTAGCAACCTTTTTTAAATTGATCATTATACCCATACCCAAATACACACATACAAACACACACATCCCAAACAAAAAAGAAAACATAAAAAAATAATACAGTTATAAAATCAGTAGGCAGAAAAATTGTAAAAGTTGTATTGTTGATGCTCAGTAAATGAAGAAAACAAAATGGAAAGGGATTTAAATGATTTTTTAAAAATCTCTGAGCTGAATGTTGGTATCTCCACTGTTTTATTATTTAAAGAAAAAAGAAATTCTACTAAAAACATTACTGAAAAAAATAATTTCTAACTTGCCTTTATTTTACTTCAACTGATATACAATATGTATAAACATTTAAAATGGTCATATAATTCCAACTTTACTTCCTTAATCAGTTCTTTTTCCACTTAAAAACCATACTCTAATAAATGTTTAAATTTCCCTTGCTATGCAATACATAATGTCTATGGAAGCCTTTCTTGGTTGAATTTAGTCAAACTTCTACTGTGAATATATGTTGTTAATTTTCTCATTGCTATACATTCTCAAGTTTAAATTCCCAATCTGCTACCATCAGAAATATGTATCTTTTCCAATGTTGTGTTAAATTTTCCTTGTTGCTGTCTACATGTATCTTAGAAAACTGATTTTTGGGATTAATGTTTCTGGAGTTATGCCTAATTTTTATACAGTTATTTAAACTCAACATTAGTTTCTAAAATTTTCTGGATAGTACTATATATAATTTTCCAATATTTTGAGTTTTTTAACATGACCATCACATGTGGTAAATCGTTCCTTTTGTATCATAGAAGTTCCATCATTTATTACTATTTGGTTTATATTTGACAGTTTGCTAACAGAGTATACCATCTATAAAATATTTTGTATCAGATTTCTATTAAATTGTAACCTATCTCCATATCATATTTAAGAGTTCTAGCAATCTTTTTGGCTAAAAGTAATCCTATTCCAAATTTGAACTGTTTTTTGATGGCATTAAAAGCAACCTTACTAATGTCTAAAAGTCCTTACAGCTTTAAATCACAAGAGAAGACAGAGGATAAGTAAAAAATGGGAAAATATTTTCACTGCTGTAAGCAATAGTAGATGAGCAATACTACTTTGATTTTCAACTTTAGTTTCATCAGAAGAAATTGAAATCTGTAAGTATGAGAAAAAATGATGGAATAAACTTAAGAAATAAGGGCTATCCAAAGAAAAACATATAAAACATTAACAAAGCAGCATATTCTAAGCTGTACTACATTTTATAATTAATTAAAAGGTCAACAAAATTTGAACTGAACTTTTGAATTGAACTTTTCATGTCCATGAGGTACCTTTGGGGCACACCCAAAAGTTCATCAGCATGGAACATGAATTTATCTCCAAATATTCTGGAATCAGTCTTCTAACTAACTAAAGTTTGGTTTGATCCTTAATCGTTTGCTAAATTTGAACTAAAGGAGGACTTTTAATAATGTTTCTGAAAAGGGTGCTTATTCTAGACTTAGATTTATTTCAAGAATCCTAACCTTAATCCTGCATTAATGTGATGCACAAGCGGACATAATTGCACATGTCATGTGATCAAAATTTGGATGCTTGGCAGCTGGCATGTATTTATGATGGTTGCCGTATTCCGGGGTGATGTGATCACCTTTTCCAATTTTTGATACAAATGTCAATGGGGAAGCCAGGTTCACTTAATTACATTACTAATTTAATAACTGCCATGATTCATTTAATAACTGTGGCAAAAAAGGTCATAAAATGGAGCAAAACTCACTTAACAACTATCTTGCTTAATAACAGAAATTTTGAACTGAATTGTGATCATAAGTCAGGACTACCTGCATTACATAATCAAGAGCTTAGTAGTGTACAGTTGAAAATGAGCGCAAAAATCAAAAACCTAAAATGATGATGGTGCTGGATGATTAGGGAGCTGAAGCCATTTCCCTATGAAGAAAGTTATGACGCTTTGGGGGCTTAAATAAGGAGGTCACTTTAATCCACACTTTTCCAATGAAACTAAATGGCAGTTAAATTTTTGGAAGATCTTCACAAAGAGAATGGTTAAATTATGGAAAATACTACCATATGTTGTTGAGAGGGTTGCTAACTTGCATTACTTTAAAAGGATTGGGCAAATTCAAGGTAGATAATTTTTATTTCACAACTTATCTAACTAAACATCAGTTGCTGAGTAATAGAAACAGGAGAATATTATGATGATGCCTACAGGTATTATGATTTCCACAGATATCAATATTAGCACATATGACTGGATGTTGTGGACCTTTAGTGCAGTTGTTTTCATCAGCCCTTCAGAAATCTTTTTCAGAATGGATGTGAAGCAAAACATTAAAGGAGAGAAAATCTCATCTACATAAAAATATTGGATTCTGCATTTATGTAGTTCTGAAAGGGGAACTTCTTACAGTCTGTTTTCAAGCAAGGAACTGATTCCATACAAAACACTAATTTATACAACGGATCAGTACAGAATCTGTAAAATGTAGTTGAAGTTCACTGACTTGGAAATGTAAGCTGGATAAATAATAGGAGATTCATCAGATCAGTTTAAAGATGGTGGAGACTAAATTTAAATATCAATGTCAACTGTTTAAAGAAAAGAAAGATGGTGGTTTGAGATTATGTGTGGACTTTAGGGGAGTGAATGGAGTGTGCATAAAAAACATGTACCCCTCCCCCTCATGAAGAACTTATTAAATCACCTGTCTAAAGGCAAGATCTTTACCAAGCCAGATCTGAGAGAAGCCTACTATCAAGTCCGCATAAAGGAGGGAGACAAGTGGAACACTGCCTTCAACTGCCCTCTGGGTACTTTCCAGTTCTGAGTCATGCCTTTTCGACTCCAAGGGGCCCTGCTTATTTATGCAACTAAACAATGAAGTGGCTCTGGGACTGCTGCCGGGGTCGGGGCTGGGGCCGTTGCAAGGGCCCCAGCCGAAGCTGAAGTTTGCACCACGGCCCGAGCGGCTGAAGGATGGCCGCCGTGGACAGAGCTGGGGCGGTTGGAGGATTGCCGACCCCCGGGGCCACTGGAGGACCATCGACCTCCGGGGCCATGGTATGGTGCCGGGCCTGATGCTGGTCCCGGCAGCTCATGGCGTAACTGGAGGACGGCCGCTGGGGCTGGGGCTGGGGCCATTGCAAGGGCCCCAGCCGAAGTTGGAGCCATTGCTTCGGTCCGAGCGGCTGGAGGAGTGACTGGAGGGCGACCGCCGCTGGTGGATCCTGGACGGCTGGAGGACTACCGACCCCTGGGATCGTGGTGCGGCGTCGGGCCTGGTGCTGGGTCCAGTGGTTTGCGGTGCGGCTGGAGGACGGCCGCCGGAACTGCCGCTGCGGTTCGAACAGCGGGAGGACGGCCGCTGTGGCCAGGGCCGGGGCGGCTGGAGGACCATCATCGCTACCGGAGCCGGGGTTCGAGAACTGTCGCTGCGGTTGGAGCCGGGGTTGGAGGACCGTCGCCGCAGTTGGTACCATGGCTAGAGCCGGGACGGCTGAAGAATTGTCATCGGAGTTGGGGTCGGAGAACTGCCGCCTCGGCTGGAGCCTGGTCTGGAGGACTACCGCCGCGGTTGGGGTCCTTCTTTTCCTTTTCATCTAGTCGGCTGTATTCTGGGCTGGGCTCAATACTTTAAGAGATTCAACTTTAACATGAAATATATCCCAGGAGGGGAAAACATATTAGCAGATGCCTTGTTGAGAAAACCCCAATTTGACAGTCACCGGGAGGAGGTAGTGCAAACTATGATATCAGAAGTCCAATCTGCAGGCCAAGTAACCACCCGAGGCCAAGCCAAACGCAGCCCCATTCTCCTAGAAGATGAACTGACAACCGATTTGAAAGCAGCACTTTCAACCAATCCATGGTTTGTTGAACATCAAACTGATTTGACAATGAATAAAGGATTGGTTTGGAAAGGAACCAAGATTTATGTACCCAATACTCTAAAACTGATGGTATTAAAACATAGCTATGACTCGTGATTGGTGGGGGGGGGGCACTTTGGGTTCTTAAAAACCCTACAATTAGTCAGAAGACAGTTCTGGTAGCCAAAAATGAAAAGTGATGTCGAGGACTATGTGAAAAGCTGCTCAATTTGTGCCACAATGAAACACAGAACTGGAAAAAACCCTGGCCTCCTTCAACAAGTAGCTGAACCAACGAAATCATGGAGAGAAATCACGATGGACTTTATCATAGAGTTACCAGAGAGCAGAGGAAGTACCGTGATTTGGACTGTTATTGACTTATTCTCTAAGTAAGCCCACTTTATAGTGTGTAACGGACTACCTTCGGCTAAGAAACTGGTGAAACTGTGAAGCATATTTATCGGCTCCAATAATCTCAGATTGAGGTGTACAGTTTACTGCCAAGTTCTGGAGGGAGTTTTTGAAGTCCATTGGCTCATCCCAAGGGCTTTCCTCAGCGTTCCATCCGGCGTATAATGGCACCACGGAGACAACGAATGCTATGATGGAACAATATACTAGATGTTATGTAAATTAACAGGAGAACTGGGAGGAACTTTTGCCATTTACAGAAGTTGCTTACAATAATGCAGTACACAGCAGCGCAGGCTTAACTCCTTTCCAAATCAACATCAACATGGATTTTGTCGTTATGCTGGAGCTACCTAGGGAACCCCAACATCCATGTTTTTAACAGAGTGGATGGAATCATTAAAGAAAGGTTGGGAGGATATTGAAAAAACTCTAGCTGAAGCCAGTGAGGAATATAAAAAACAAGCAGACAAACATAGATCCCTCCAACAACCATTTAAAGTGTGGGATAAAGTGTTTTTGTCAACTAAATATCAAGTTGAAACTTCCTAGTAGAAAGTTGGGCGCTAAATTCTGGGTCCATTCCCTATATCCAAGATAATCAATCCAGTGATGGTCCAATTAAGTCTCCCTCTGCTGTTGGGAAAAATACAGCCAATATTCCATAGTAACTTGTTGAAGCCTGCTGTAGGTTCTAATCTACAGCAGCTCCCCCCAAACCTCTGGTTGTACAGGGTGAGACACATTATGAAATAAAGAAAATCTTCGATTCTAGATTACATTGAGAACAATTACAATATTTGGCGTTATGGAAAGGCTATCCTTTGTCAGAAGCCACTTGGGTGAAAAGTTGGGATATAAATGCAGATAGATTGGTTAAACAATTCCATGAATAATTCCCTGACAAACCAAAGGGTCCCCTTGGAGGTGGGAGAGAGGGTTAAGGGCATTGCATTAACCCCTGATTGTGTTTTATTGTATTTTCCAGGACATTTTTTTCAAGGGGGGACACCTGTCAGCTTTGGAAGCCATATTGAGATCCAATGCTCCCACGCTGCCATAATTGAGCCTGGGAAAGTGGGAGGGGGGAATTCATTGGAGTATATCTAGTTAGACATAATAAAATTCTTTTTCTGATTCAAGGTCAGGTCGTGTTGCACATAGTGAAAGGAAGTCTTACTTTGGGACGGATGGTGATTGGGCCATGTGATGTGGAGATGGGTGTAGGGGATGGATTTGTAGTTTTTACTTATTGTAAGGAAGCCCAGAACTTTCAGATTCGGGATCCCACAGTTATGCCAGTTACTATTCAAATAAAAGGAACTTTTAAGAGATGTCTGTCTCGGAGTTATTGGTTGGAATGGAGGTTTGCTGGAACGCTGACAGTCTATTAAAATGACAATATAATTAAACCTGTACCAGGGAACCTCTTCAGCAGGAGTGTCAAACTGGCAGCCCATGGGCTGGATGCGTCACAAACAGGCCATGCCCACCTCAGCTCCACAAAGAGGAAAAATGTCACGAAATGTCACATGACAGCAACGTGATGCTGCAAGTTTGACATCCGTGCTCTACAGAATGGTTTGTTAGTGTATAACTGCATATATTAAAATATGAACCAACATACGGACAAAGAAACAATTGATATCTTTTGGAGATATTTGAAATTAGATTCTCTACTTAATCACAACTCACTAGACATAAACAATATTATTTGTGAAATTGTATCTGGAATGTGTCATGGGAAAAGTACAAACATTTATAAATCAAAGGTTGGCAAAAAAAAACCTCCAGTCATCTGTTGTTATTCATGCAAGCATTCAAGTTGGCTCCTCCACCCTTTCTTGATGGTCCTATCATCTCAGCTTTGGAAGTTCTAGTCTGACAGTCTATCTGAGATATTGCTGGAACAGTTCCAATTCCGAAAGAAATAACTACCAATAAAGCAGTACTATAATGTAACAAATGGGTGGTAATAAATGTGTTTTAAAACAGAAGGGAACCTAGAAGATCCATTTAATCACACATGCACGCAAAAATCAAAGAATGAACAAAAGAGGACAAAAAATGCACATCAGTGATGCTCCTTTTCTAAGTATTAGGCAAGCTCGCTAAGAAGTGGTTTTGGGGAGAAGAGGGAGAAGGAAGAGAAAGATGCTTCAGCATAATTTGCAACAATTGTTTACAATTTAAGAAGTTCAGGCTTCAAGGCCACAAAAAACAAAGTTAAGTAACAAATCATCTGTGAAGTACAGATTATTAGTTTGACATTTGTTTTTAAGGACTCTTGAATCCACTTCAGACAGAAAGAACACCAAATGTAGGCTGCAGCAAGAATCATAGAAGCTTCATAATTCGCAGAATATATGAAACATAGGCTAATCCTTTAAAAAAAAAAAAACCCAAAAGACACAAGGAGCAACAAGAAAGCCTTTTTTTAAAAGTAACACCTCAATTGCTTGGAAATGTCCAGTTAACAATTGAATTGAAACCCTCTGTAGAATCTGTAGAGTTTGGAGAGCAAACCACTGCCAAAATCTAAAACCCGAGCTACAAGTATTTTCTATTATTTCTGTAGAATCTTTTCCAACAGGCAAGAGAAAAATTCTCAATTCCAGATTCTTCATGATCCCATTTGATTATATTAGAACCCAGGAAGTTGTACATAATATGTACAATTTATTATTAGTATACAATAAGCAGATTTTAACACCAGAAAGAAAGAAAAAGTACACAACTAGTGAAGCATGAAAACTAAAATTGAGGAGAGTGGCAGAAAAATAGGGTGATCGTTTTGTTTAGTGGCTTTTTTGCTCTTACCATACATTATCCAATCATACTTTTGCAAGCAAAGAAATCAAGGGAAAGAAATATATACGCTAGTGGAAAAGTCATTTGCTTTAGTTTAAAAATTTTGAAGACTATATAAATATTCCAAGGCAGAGAAATGTAACAGTGAGAGAAACTTACATAGGAATGAAAACAAATGTGCAATATATAGACTATGACAGTGAAGTCTCAGGACCAAACTGTATTTTGAATACAGTATTTTTAACAGACAACTGAACTATCAATACATGGACTTGTGTCTTTTATATACCCCTTAAACTGTGGTGTCTATTTGTAATCTTCAACTGGGAGAAAAGGCACATCATAAGGCAACAATTTCTGAATCAATATATCTCAAATGGGCTAACTTACAGAATGCATCCAAAATCCAGGACTTACGGCTCTTTGGGATTGAAATTCAGCAAATTTATGGCCACTTTAATGCTGCTGTGCCACTATGGTCAATCACAGGCAGGTGATAGTCATTTCCAAGTCACCAAGTCAAAGGAGAACTTAACAAGGGCAAACTCAATCATGATTGCCCAAGCTCCCTGACAGTTTCCCACAATCAAAGGAAGGAAAGACGGAAGGAAGGTTTCCGATGCTCCCTGTCAGCTGCCCACAAAGAAACTCAATGAGGAAGATGACAGGAAGTTGAAAACCATTCCTGCTTCTACTAGTTTAACATAATTGGTTAGAATATCATATAATAGAAGAAGGACCTCCAAATTAAAAGGTCCAGGGTATATAATAATATCAATTTGTATTCATTTACCTATCTTAGGCAAGAAAGCCAGGTGAGTGATACTGAGCCAGCCCCTCTCTCTTAGACCAGTGCTGATTCAAATTTTTATTAGCTTATCAAAATATAAAATACAGAAATACAAAGAAAACTGAAGATAATGGGAAAATAAGAGAGGAAAGGGGGAAGAGAGAAATGTATATGGTAAAGGAGAATTCTCACTGCTAATGAATTTTTGCTCGCCTGTGGTACTTCTGTTTCTATGTTTTGGTAAGGAAATATATCTGAAATGATGATCTAACGGGGTCTAAAGTTTAAATTGGCTTTCTATATAATTTCCTAGTTAAATCATTTATTTTAAATAGTGAAACCAACCAATTTTTCTAAAGAGAACATTATTTTGATCATTTTAAGTGTAAGTGAATTAATGCTTTCTGCATGTTCTTATCATAATATGATCAAATTCTATCGAAAGTAGTGGCCATTATACTACAGATCAGTTCAATAATGCAGGGTTATAAGCAGAGGTGGTATTCAGCAGGTTCTGACCAGTTCTGGAGAACCAGTAGCAGAAATTTTGAGTAGTTTGGAATACTATCTCTGACTGGCCCCATCCCCATTTCTTCTCTGCCTCCCAAGTCCCAGATGATTGGCTGGTCTTCTTTTGTTACCGTGCACAGGAGAGCAGGTTAGTGGGATGGGGAGGGAATGGGGATTTTGCAGTATCCTTCCCCTGCCACGCCTACCAAACCATGCCACACGCACCAAGCCACGCCCACAGAACCGGTAGTAAAAATTTTTGAATGCCATCACTGGTTATAAGCAATACTAAATATATTCCTAGATTGTATTTATTTTAAGAGAGATTTTAGTGAAGTAACAGCATAGCAGATACTCATTCTACAACTCAGTTGCCCATAAAATTTGGTTTCAAATGTTGTATGTTTGTTCTTTTTTCATTCTTGTTCTTACACTCACCTGGTCTGTGCAAAGTGGTGAAGAATATCCCACAAGGTCTGACTGGAGCTGAATGTGTCCTGGAGTCTAGAACCATCATCCAATTGCAGTGCAATCCGTATCTAAGAGATAATATACATGTGTATCGAAGATATACGCATACTCGTCTATTAGTAAAGCAGCTCATGAAACTTGTTCAAAATCACATCTGGCAAACAGAAATCTGGCCCCTGTCCTTGGTTTCAACTAATGCTTCAGAGCAGCAGGTATTTGTGGCATTTAACACTTGTAAACAACATCTCTAAAACAAATAACTGACAACATGGATTAAGTTTTATTTTTACTATTGCCTTAACTGAGTTATAAACATTAAAGAACATCCACAAAGTCCACTGTGAAATATATCATTTCAAATTGCACCTGATAGTATTTTTACTCATCCAGTATGTCTGGAAGAATTAGCTGAAGAATTATGTTATTCCATGACCTATTTGTTCCACAATATCCAAGCTTGACAAAAATAAGTGCCTTATTATTGAAAATTTTCATAGGAACAAGATTGTAAATGAGAAATAAGTCCATTTTTTTGCATAATTTCAGGTTATTTTACATATTTCAAGCTTAACTTTTTTCTTTATTCCAGGGAATCATCCTAAAGCAGCAAGCTTGGTATATGTTCATAATAATCATTTTGAGAATGAAACTCTTAACAGATTTTTCCATCATATTGTTTTCATTAGATCTTAAATATTACCTGAACTTAACTTTCTAAAGTTTTATTTTCTTTACCCAATGTCAAATTACATTATAACTATGAGCTTTACTCAGCACATGGTGTCACTTTTAATCCACATAAACTATTATTTGATTAGGTATCAAGCTTACCACATTGTTTCAACTCAGTACTATTTGTTCTAGCTTTCTACAACAAATTTAAAGTCCAGTATCTAGATTAAAGGGACCCAAAACAGCTACTTAGGCTCTGCATAACACAATAAGCTTATAAACCTTTATAACAAATAGCACACAGGTTATTATAAATGGCACCACTCCCTAATGAATTTCATATCTGAGCATTTCATGAAAGCATAATTTGAGATCTGCTTCTTTGGGAATTGAAACACTTGGTTAACATGCTGTAAACACACTTTAGGTTCTTTTTCCCAAGTACGTCACCCATTTATATTTTCTCTATCCAAATTCAGGACAAAAAAAAAATCTTATAGTAAGCTATAAGATTCGTTTTAACTGTCAGTGGGGGTGGCTTGATTGGGTGGGGGCTTGGCTGTGTTCTGATTGGTTGGGGGTTGGTACTTGCTTCAAGACTAACCTGAGTACAACCAAACCCCCACCGGAACAGAACACACCCCCAGCCAATCAGAACACAGCCAACCCTTCAACCAATCAGAACACAGCCAAACCCCCAACCAATGAGAACACACCCCCACCCAATCAGAACACAGCCAAGCCCTCACCCAATCAGCAAGTAGTGATGCAGCTGCGGTGCGGCTTCTGGTCTGTGGTTGTGTCTCTTCTGTGTGAGTGTGAGTCTGCTTTCTATGTGGAAGTGTGGTGGCAGCTTCTTGTGTGGCCCTCGTGGGTGTGGGTCTGGTGTCCTTCTTCATGTTAGGTACTCGTTTGTTAATGAGGGCGGGTTTCCAAATGGCTGGTAGGCGGGAGGTGTCATCTCGTTTATTCATGCTGTGTGGGCTTCAAACCCCCCCATCCCATACATGAAGCGAACTGACACCCACCATGAAGATGTGGCACGACCATGAACGCGAAGCGAAACAACAGGATCACAGCTCACCAGCTCAAATCCCCAGCAACTAAGACTAACCTGAGTACAACCAAACCCCCACCGGAACAGAACACACCCCCAGCCAATCAGAACACAGCCAAACCCCCAACCAATCAGAACACAGCCAAACCCCCAACCAATCAGAACACACCCCTACCCAATCAGAACACAGCCAAGCCCCCACCCAATCAAGTCACACCCCCACTAGCAGTTAAAAGGAAGAAGCAGCTGCAAGCTCACATTACTCCGAGAAGCACAGGAAGACACAAGCCTGAAGATGATGAATGAGACTTCATCGAAACGTTGCCTAGGTACTTCCAATTCTACGCGGGAGAAAACCCGAAGAAACAAAGATCCACATACAAATACCCGCGAAAACCTCCGAAAACATATATATATATATATATTGCCAGAAGAGCCTTACACATGTTCAGGAACAAGTAGCAATTTTCTATGCAAAGAAAATTATTTAAAACATCTCATAAATCTAAAGGGCAAGATTACAGAGCCACCATAATTGGATATTATTCCACAAATAACATTCATCACTGAAAAGGAATTGAAAAAAAAGACAGACACAACAAAACCTTTCTAAAATTTTGACAAGAGTTTTCAAAGTCAATCCTAGATACCATAAAATTTCATATGGACCATGTTTTTGCTGGCAGGATGTTTTTGATGTCATTCTTATAGGATAGCCAAGAGAGTGACCTGCTAGAAGCAATCCAGTGCTCATGGGAAACACGGCATCACATCAATCACCACTCAGAAGGACTAAAATACTTGCATCCTTCACTAACAAGGCTAGCCCAATGCCTTCCCTGCCCAAGAACAGCTTTCAGATTATTGTTGGCTCTATAAAAGTGTTGACAGCTGACATCACTAGACCACAAGATGCTTGCCCAGAAATCTACTCTGCCAATTACATCAGTTTTTAGGCAACAGTACAAAGCCAAGAATGTCACAAATACACCTTTAGGCAACTAAAGCTTTATAGAAATTCCAAACTATATATTAAAATGTAATCCAGAAAATAGAAAAACATGCCAATTATTTTCTAAATTTACAACGATGGGAAAACAAGACTGATTAATGGGTAAATTATTGTTTGACCTTGCCATCGTCAATACAGAACTTTCACCTTTCACTGTCTTACAAATAGTTCAAAAGTCAGAAAGTTTCTGGAGAAAATTTAAAATTAATCTGTTGCACATTTTTAAATAAAACCAATCTATAAAAACTTACACAACTCCTGAATGGGCTATATATTCATCCTATTATTTTATCATGTAATTGCAGTCTACCTATGCAGGACAATATATATATACATATTCATAATTCATGAGATTAAGAATCATATCCAAGGGAAGATATTACTACCAGGCTAGGTAACATTATCAGTGAATAAGGGAGTGAAGTGTACTGGCTGTTGAACCGTGGTAGCTTGTCCTACCAGCCTTAATTAGGGTATTGCTTCTTTCTTCATTGTTCCAGTTTCTTTGGTGTTTTGGAGATATTGGTTACTAGATATGTGATGAGGAAGGATGTCCTTAGGAAGCTAACACAGTCCTAGGCTGCACTAACAGAGGGACAGAATCAAGACCATGTGAAGCGTTAATACCATTTTATAATGGCTTGGACTAGTTTTGGTCACCACAATATAAAGAAGATTTTAAGATTCTAGAAAGAGAGAAGAGAAAGGCAACAAAGATGATTAGGAATCTGGAAGCTAAAACATATGAAAAAAGATTGAAGGAATTGGGTATGTCCACTTTAATGAAAAGACTAGAAATGACATGATAACAGTGTTCCAATAGCTAAGTTGCTGCCACAAATAAGTAGGTGGGTCAACCTATATGCCAAGCAACTAATAGTAGGACAAGAAGCAATGGATGGAAACTAATCAAGGAGAGAACCAATCTAGAAATAAGGAGAAATTTCCTGACAAAACAATTTGTCAGTAGAATGGCTTGCCTTCAGAAGTTGTGGGTGCTCCAACACTGGAGGTTTTTAAGAGATTGGACAACTACTTGTGTTGGACTAGAAAATTTCTAACATCTCTTCCAATTCTATTATTGTTATTCTGTTTGTCCCCATCCTTGACTTTGTATACTTCTTTTTTTGAATGGCTTACACATTAAGCTTATTTCAATGTGTCTGTGGGGCTCTGATTTCATGCAGTTTTTGGAAATTGCAGAGGTTGCACAAGAAATGCCCCTACCATATGATCGTATGACTACAGGGGCATTGTATCAACCCTAACTTCCGGCAGGGGTCATAACTACAGTTATTGCCGTTGCAATTTCAAATGGCCACCAAATGAATTGTCATTAATCGAGGACTATCTGTAACAAAAGTTAACAGTATTAGGAACTAAGAATTGGAGTCTTATTAAATAAACTGATACTTCTTATTAAATAAACTAATAAAGATATAGGGGCTTGAAAGATCCCAGGGGTGAAAGATCCCAGAGGTGTTCCACAGACAGTGTCTGCTCCAGAAAAGATGCTTCCTAAATTCCACTAAATACCAGCATTTAAGAAAAGAAACCTATAACATGCTTACCCTATCCAATTTGGTAGAATGGAAACATACCCTCAGGGAGGAGGAGCTTAACTTTAGGAGCTGTAGTGATGCAGTGGTTAGAATGCAGTACTGCAAGCTAATTCTGTTCATTGCCAGGAGTTCAATCCTGACCAGCTCAAGATTGACTCAGCCTTCTATCCTTACAGGGTTAGTAAAATAAGAACCCATGTTGTTGGGGGCAATATGCTAACTCTGTAAATTGCCTTAGAGAGTACTATAAACAAGGGTTCGCCAACCTTTTGGACCTTAGGGACCACCAAACTCATAATTTTAGATCCCAGGGACCACTAACCGGTTCTGTGGGCTTGGCCTAATTTGTGAGTGTGGCTTGATGGTCATATGACTGGCTGGGCATGGCTTGTATGTAAATATTATAAATATTTATATAAATATTGCATTTTTTATAAAAAAGAGCAACTTTTACCCAAAATCAGGCAAAGCAGGCAGGCAGATTGAGTTGCTCACAGAATCATTCAGAGATCTATCTATCTACCATCGGCTAGCTCAGTCTCTCAAATTTGCTTGCCGTGAGTCTGCACTGAATTTGCTTGCAAACAAACCTTCAGTCCTAAGGAAGGTTCGGCTGTGCTTAGCTAGAAAGCAAGAAATCCAACCATTTCCTGCTTCCTAGCTAATCTAAATCTCCCAGTGCAGCAGAACAGATGATGGTCAGAAAAAGGAAAAATAGCAATTTAGCAGACAAGTTTGCCGGGTAAGGAGTGAGTGGGCAGGGAGGGTTCTTGCGGGCCATGTGGGCTGAGCAGCCTTGTGTTTCTGCGCAGCCTGGATTAATTGCTTTGGGGGGGGGGTGCTCTGGGGGTAAGATTTCTCTGTGGCCCACCAAAATTTTCTCACGGCCCAGTGGTTGGTGACCGCTGCTATAAACCACTAAATGGTTTAAGTCTAAGTGCTATTGCTATAAGACACCAGATCCTGAGGGCTGAGTTACTTCTTCCCTGTCTAGACACTGGGTCAGAAGTACAACAGCATCTCCCACCCAGCCAGGGTAGAATTGTGTAACTGGGTATAATCAACATACTTATACTGTACTCTTACCATCAAATGATCTCACCTAGCAATTGTATGTAGATGTTAAAGAGGAGTAGTTAAGAAACCTGAGCACTAAAGCATTCCACACTGAATGGGCCTAGACCCCTCCCCACCAAAACTGACTGAAATCAAGTATGGCAGAAAGAGAACTACTGAAAAACTCTGATTCCCAATCCCAGGACCAATCCAAAGAATCCCTAGCCAATGTTATCAAAAGTTGCTGAGAAATTTAGGAAAGCTAAAGCGGTCACACTGTCTCCATCGTAAGTTCTCCAAAGGTCATCCGCAAGCACAACCAGCATCACCTCAATGCTACACCTTGGTCTGAATCTGGATTGAAAGAATCCAAATAATCTGCTACATCAAGGGCCCTTGCAGCAAAGCTTTCAATAACCTCCCTAGAAAGGGAAGGCTGGATACTGGACAAAAGTTATTCAACATTGTGGTTCTGTGGAAGGCCTTTTAAGGGGTTGGTACCAATCCCCTCCACAAAAGAACATTATGTCAGGGTTCTGGTGATTGCCCTAATTAAATCATGAGCCTCGAGTTTCAAGCAACTTGTCGGCATTATCCTAGTTGAAGTCAACTCTGACACACGTGAGTTACAGTCACCTGTGACCCTGTTTCCCCCCCTCCCCCCTTGGTGTGTCATCAATCAGATTCTTCAATGAAGGATTTTCCCGGGCAGAAGATCCAGTAGCCTAGCTACAATCTTTAATCATTTGGCCCCAACCACATGCAACCTCCCAAGAGTATCTTTTAGGAGATTGGGAGGAGCTTCTCCAGGGAAAGGAAACTACTCAAGAAGATGAAGCCTGGAATTTGTCATCCTCCAACCTTATTTTATATGCTGAAATTTGAATTCAACATAATGTTTACCTTACTCAAAGCTGTTGGGTTCTCCCTGCAAAGCACAACTGGAATGTAAAAAATATGTGATTTCCAAAAGCTAGATTTAAAATAAACTTTTTACTATTTTTTAAAAAACTAATTCTATTAGATTTAGAAACAAAAATGTACACAATATTTTAATATTCAATAATAAGATCAGTTATAGTTCTTCCAAGATAGAAGCTTATAATTAAATATACCCACTTCTAGGTATAAAAAGATGCTAATATTTATATGATATTATACTATTTTCTAATTATATCTTTCCTTAATTGTTTGAATATTGAATATTTTATAATTTACCCAACAAAAATAACTAATTTCAATAGTTAACATAAGCTATGTACCAAAAATCTGATGTGACATAGGTTGGCTTTTACTCCAAACAATCATAATAATTTTATACTGAAGGCCTGGAAATCCAAAATCCTCTTATGTACAAAATAGCATCAAGGAATATTTGAGTTAGCCATACATAAAAAGCAGCTACTTTGAAGATTCAGGTTCTCAGAGTTTAAGAATACATTGAGAAACACAGTAGCATTCACATACAACAACAGCACATGCTTGTTTGACAGGGTTCTCTCATTAATAAGTCAGGACAGATCCATTCATTTTTTAAAAGTGACAATCAAGCGTGGTAACTTGCTCTTTCCCAGATAAATCAAAGTTTTAAGCCAAGGCAAAGTATGATTTCAAAATCTATCTTATTAACACAAGAATCAGTCAGATTTTCTAATTTCCACATAAGCAAACTACAATGCAATCAAGCCAGGTTTGTTAATACCACCTACTGGCAGAAACAGCACATGCTTGTTTTAAAAGCATGACTATACTTGAAATATAGTAGAATGTTACTTTAAAAACTAGAATTCTGCTATTGCTATGTTATCTCCATTCCTTTCTTTCTCCTCCCCTGTATTAATATATTAATACAATTTAATACACTAAACTATATAACTAAAAGGAGAAAGAGGGAAAGGGACTAAAAATGAAAAGTAAATTAGCATATTCTATAGAGATTAAAGTGCTTTCATGCAGTCTTTTAAGATGCGTAACATTTCATTTAAATAATTTATATTCATATATAATTATACATACATACATATATACATACACACACACACACACACACACACACACACCATAAGGTAGACAGGGATCCCTGCTAAGGGGGAGGGGAACATATCATTGTCTAAGAAAAATCTACAAAGATCTTGATAATAAATAAAAACAAAGTCATCATAAAGTGAAAAGTACATACTGTATTTTCAACCCCTACTCTATTACGAGAGATTGGCACCATCTCCAATTTGGCATTGTTGGGTAGGTTAGTAAATCTCCACTGCAGAGAAAGATCCAGCACTGTCCTCTGAAATCTGCAAAACATACATGCCTATTAATAAGCCTTTACACTGAAGCTGCATCTTTTTTTCAATATATTATTTCTAAAAGGGATTATATCAATAAATACCGTAGAAGGATAAGTTCTTATTTGGGGAAACAATGATTAAAATGGAAGTTAGTCAGAAAGGCTAAATTTACATACAGACAGTTCCAGACTTATGGCCACTCATCTAGTGAATGTTCAAAATTACAGCAGTGCTGAATGAAGAGACTTACGAAGGGCGCCTCTAGTTGCAGTTTTTATAGTTTTGCCCTAACCGATATGGATATGTGATCAAAATTTGGACACTTAACAGCTGACCCGCACTTATGACCACAGGAGCACTTCAACTCTCATCTGCCTATCTCCTCCCTATCTGTGCCCTTCTGATCTCTGTAGTCCTGTGCTCCATCTCCTCAACTGATCTTCACAGTTTCTTGCTCCCGTTGATGAGGCATAATTAGCATGGCCCTTCACAAGGCAGCTGCTGGCCACATGAGTTTTTCTTCCAGGTCACGCACAGTGGCTTCCTTGAAAGACTGAGACTGGGTTGGGGTGGCTAAGGCTTTACAGTGCACTGCTGGGCTTTGTACTGTGGCTCAGGGGCCATGTTTTGCAGAACCAGAGATGTAATGCACAAAAAAGGTCCTTTGTGTCGTACTCCTGAGTTGGGTTGGGGCTGGCCTTTGTGCTGCAGCTCAGGGGCTAATTTTTGCAGCTCCAGAACTATGCCATACCTGTCATCAATAGGAACAAGACGACAGCAAAGGTAAGCTGGGGACGTCAGAGTGCAAGGTAGCTGCAGCTTCCTGCGACATGGCAAGCAGCTCTAGAGCTATGCAATTCTGGGGCTGCCTCCTGCCCCTCAAAAGGCTCATGACAAGCTAAAGGGGAGAGAGGAGGAGATAGGGAGGGGAGTTGGAGCCAGTCCCTTTCCTTACTGAAACTGGGGACTGGAAGGGACCAAGCTTGGAATTTTTTGGATTGGGATGGATCCTCAGCTAATAATTACAATGGGGAGCGCCAGGGCTGCTGCCACTAAGCACTTCACAACTGCATCACTTAGCAACAGAAATTCCGTTCCCAACTGTGGTATAAATCGAAGACCTCCTGTATTGCCCTAAGTCATAACACAGTGTGTTTTATTTCACTGTATGAAGCCACTTATTGAGATTTTATTCACCAAGGTTGATGGATTAATGCTGCATGATTCTAACCAATTATGGTTTATTCAGCAAGTCATATTTAGGCAAACCATGGCTTAGAACAATGTCTGAACCAATCAATGTGTGTTTACAAAGAATGCTAAGCCAAATTTTAGATTTGGATTCAGTTATGTCATTCAAACCCAGGGACAACTGAGAGTAAAGCTAAGAATTAAAGCTATTAGGGTGCGGGTATATGTCCACTGATCTTTTTTTTTTAAAATGAAGGGACTGGAAAATGAATTAAATGTACATAAAGATGATTTCAACAACTCAGGAAGTATCAGCCAAGCAGCCAAAATAAAGTTGTCTGGAATACCAGCCAGGAGGAGAATGAGATACAAACTATTGCCAGAATTTTTTCTGCAGCTGGAACCCATTATATTTGGAAATATACACAAATACCACTTTCTCTTTCACATAAAATTAAAGGTAAACAAGAAAAACATAACCAAGTCAACATGGAAACTATAATATATATTGGTACCGGCATTTATTAATTAACTAATATTAATACTAATAAATTACAATTGGCAGTCCTTTGCCTAATATGCTATCAGGTTCTCCAATAAATTTAAATTTAGAGATTATAGAACTTTATACCCAAATTATCTCAATTATTAAGGCATTGAGGGGCTTTGCCTACTAGAATGCATTTATCTTACTGTAAGTACTGTAGAAAGAAAGGGGAATATGAATTTCTATTATAGTACAATTGATTTGCTGCATTAATGAATAGTTAACTTCTGTCAAAACTCAATCTAGAAAATATACACATTCAGAATCAGATAACAAAAGAGTATCTTTGGAATTACTACTATAAAGTCTTTCAGATGTTTTTTCATATAAAATAATGGCAAAGAAAGAGGAAAATGGCAAGCTGTGCATTGGTTGCCAATCTGCTTTCAGTTACAATTCAAGGTGCCGATTTTAACATAAAAACACTTCATGACATGGGACTGGACTATCTGAGAGACCATCTCTCTGTAGTTACATTAGCCCACCCCATTAGATCTGGCAGAGATGGCATGCTTATGGATACCGTCAGGTAGGGATCTACATTTCTTTTGTGGTGCCTGCATTAAGGAATGTTCCCTTCCAAAAAAAAATAATTTTCGCCCAACCCTTTTGACATTCCAGAAGGCCTGACTATATGACCAGGACTGGGGCTCTCACAGATCCAGAGATTTGGCTAGATTGCTCCATCACTGAAGTGAGCGTTCTTATTCTCTCTCTGCCTAAGGTTTGTATATTTGCTTGCTATAATATTTATCTTTTGATGTGGATTTTTATGCTTTCATATCTGTTTTTACATCTAGTGTTTCATTTGATTGATATATGCCACCCAGAGTCACTTTTTGTGCGACAGGCAGCCATATGAATTTGATTAATAAAGCAGCAAGACTTACTTCAAATCATATTCATTAGGACTAAAATTCTGCTTTCTACAAACTTCTTCCAAGACCTGAAGAAAAAAATTATACAGAGAATTAATTTGGAACTGGCATACACAAGATATTTCAAATAGATTATTTACTTTCTCCTCACTTATGTGTCAAATAGGAATTCAAATTCATATCTACATAGGGAAGAACAACCTTTTTCCTTCATAACTTAGATCAACAAAAATGCATTTTAGAATCATATTAATCGCTCATGGATGATACTTTTCACAGAAAGTGAGGTCCCTCAATTATACAGTATTAGTTCTAGACACAACTTAGTAATTGAATCATGGCTACAAGAAGTGGCAAAATATAAGTAACCCTCAACTTACAACTGTAATTGTGCCCAGATTTGCAGTTGTAAGTCACGACAGTCATTAACTGGGCCTCCACTTGCTCGAGATCAATTTTACGATCTTTTTTGCAGCAGTCATAAAGCAAATGTAGCGGTTGTAATGCAAACACCACAGAAACATCTTAAATTATGGTCACACGATCACAGGATGCTGACAATAATTGTAAATGTGGGCCCTGTTTATCGAGTGTTCAAAATGTGATATGATCATGAACGGGGATCCTTCACCATCAGAGCTTCAAATCCAAGTTGCAAGTAGCCCTAAACTTTGTGTGGTTTTTAAGTGACCGGTCATAAATTAAGGACTACTTATAGTTCATGCTGTAAGCCAGTAGTTATGGTGTTGAATCTGTAACAAAATTTTTATTTATTTATTTATTTTATTTATATGCCGCCCTTCTCCGGAGACTCAGGGTGGCTTACAGTCTTTAGAGCACCATGCTAAGTGCTCGGAAATAGCCTTCATTCCATCGTATATGCCTGCTTATTACTAGGGTATATGCCTGCTTATTACTAGGGCATTTTGGCCCCCCCAAGTGGCACTTTACAAAGTCAGCTTATTGCCCACAACGATCTTGGGTCCTCAATTTACCTACCCCGAGGGAATGGAAGGCTGAGTCAACCTTGAGCCTGGTGGGATTCAAACCCGCACTAATTGCAGGCAATTGAGCTAAATGCTAGATGATTAACAACCTGCACCACCAAGGCCACCTGTTGGTTGTTCTGATCAATATATGTCATAGGCTTAGAGCTAAGGGGACAAATTTAGGGGAAACCTTATGGCCTTAAATTTGCAGGCAACAGCTCAGAAAGATGAAAAATTATAAATATGTTAATTATAAGTATAGGTATCTATCTAACCTAAAAAAAATCAATCAATCAGATTTGGTTAATATTTAGATAGCATGTGGCAACTTGGAAACAGGCATACGAATGTTTTACAGATTTGTCATCAAGTTGACAGCTTGTTCCTATAAATTGAACTTGAAAGTTTGAAAAAATCTGGAAGAAAGTAGTTTGAAACCACTTTCATCCTGCTAATAAAACAATGTGAATATGTTTATGTAGCTAACAGAAGCAGAACTCAACTTGATTATTAGCAGAAATGGAAAATAACCTGTATTATGATATAAATTTACTGTGCTTAATGTCTATGTTCATACATGATACACAGCCATACAATTGTTTTGTTTTAGCTAAGCCCAAGGTATGAATATAATCATTTTTTATGTTGTGGAGTGACTGTCAATTTTGTCACTTGTATTTATTGGATAAGTCATATTTAAATAAAAAATGACTTAGCACAAGGGGCCAAACTATGAAGAGAGAACATAACCAAAATTTGTTTGCATGGCAAGAAAAGATTGAATGTAAACAAGCATACTTATTTCTATAGTGTCTCTTTCTGGGGGGGGAGAACCAAGTTTAAACAAAATAAATCAAACATCAACAACTAAAAACAAATGTGAAATTAAAATATTGCTTTACCTCAGCACTGGAAACATAGCTATTATATAAGTCTTAAATTATGTTAAATGGAAGACATTTATCTTTAATTTACACATACTTCTCGCAAAAGGCATTAGCCATGTCCACATGCAGATAAACTCTCCACTGTGCAGGATTCTTTAACTATAAACATTCAAACCCAGACTCTGTTATGCTTGTTATTACAGTGTGTAGTCTCATTAACTGGATTTATGACTCAATGTATCATGTCAACACAGCAATAAATTTCACCCTATCAAGGTTCACACATAACACTAAGGCATAAAATTTGCTTTAGTTTGCCTCACTTTACTACATTATGAACAGAACTGTTGGTTGTAAGCCATGGTATATCATTTAACACAACAGGTGAATTTGAGTTTATTTAACACCATATTTAAAAATTGAGACTTAACATGATGTATAATCTCTTAAGGTGATGAACTGGTTTCTGTGTCAACTGTAGTAGAATATAAATTATGATCCATTAGGGATATTCAGTTCTATGAAATACTATAAACTAACTGAAAATAATCTCACCACTAAATTAGATTGCTGAGAAGTTTTAAAGAAAAACAAGGAGTCATTGTATTGAACATATTGTTTTAGTTTACTTCATGCTATGCAAATCCAGCTCTTGTGGTTAGTCTCTGGATCTGCATATCATGAGAATTCAGAAAAATAGATTAAGTAAAACACCAGTAAATCAACTATAAGACATCTTTCATGCAAATATGATTTTAAATAGTAAAAATGTACAGTGGACCCCAAAGCTCTTAAGTATCCCAATTCCTGATTCAGTCACTTATACAGATAATTTCTCTTTAGTTCCTTTTCCTTTAGGCAGACCATATTTAACAAGTTAATTCAACTGTTTTTATTACCCCAATTTTTCTGGCTTCACATAACACTCTGAATCGTATAGTAATTATACAAACTGGGTTGGCAGTAGGTTAAGTTGTGGCTGGCTAATCTGTGGCTCAATATATCGTGTAACCTACTACAGTACTACTTTTATTTTTCAGGGTAGCCCCTCCTCAAGTTACACTTAGTAAGGCAGCCTGCATCACATACACTTTAGTATAGGGGCCAAATACACTCTGCGAACTATAGGGGCATTATCCTTCTGTTCCTCATAAGAGAGAACTAGAATGGTGAGAATCCACAGGAAGAGGCAGTATTCCACGGAACCCCCTTTGCAAAGAGGCGCGTGAGAAAACACAATCACCACTACCTGGGTAGCACAGGAACCTCCTTTCCCTTCCTCAAAGGCCTAACTTTCTATTTTTAACGACACAGCCACCGCACTTTCTGCTTTCCTCCACAACAATATTGAGGGCAATGACCAGTCCGCAGACCCAATCACAACTAGCCTGCTCACCAATTTTCCAAACCGGGGCCAATCACAGCGAACGTACCCGCCACTACCACCGCCACCCGTTTTGCCCGTCACCAAACTCACCTGGATCAGCGCGGTGCTTGGGCCTACTCGGACCGTCACTCGCCTCCCGTTCGGGGCCAACACCGACACGGCGGAAGTAGCCCCTCCGACGGCCGCCGACATCTTTCTGTAGCTCGTTCACTCCCCTCCTCCTCCTCCCTCCTCTTCCTCCTAATGCAGGCCAGCTTTCCCCGCCCCTTGTAAGCACCAAGGTTCTTCTGCAATGAAGCCGAATGGCCACGGCAAAGGGGCGCGGCTTCGACGTCGCACCACCCCGCTTTGCGCTTCATCCCTGCGAGTGTGTGCCTTCCCCTGGCGATCCTTCTCTATCGAGCAGAGGGAGCTTGGTTGAGGGAATCTCTTGGCACATGCAAGGCAGCTTTGCCTGTACTCCCCTTTGGTTAAGGTATGAACTTGTCGTCCTCCTGAGCATCTGGAGGCGTCTCTTCCGCGGCTCGCATTTTGCAGTCCGGAGCGCTTTTCGGCAGTCCATTTGGGCCGCCCGTGCAGGTGCTAAAACTATATGGGCCACCTGGGGAGAAAAGGAATTTCAGAGTCGTCTTGTACATGTTATAAAATGGACAAGGTTGTAAGTATCTTGAATGGAAGGCTCATTAAATAAAAAAATTAAAAAGTTGTGTACGTTGCACTTAACATTGCTTGACTGGATCATGACTTATTGAATAAACCTCAATTGACTTAGTTACCCACCAAAAAAGCATATCCATGTATTGCATGAATCAAGAAGTTCACTTGAAGGTCCTAACTGGTTAAGTCAAGAAGTAATTCTACTATTATCTTAGAGCCTTTAGACTACCGGTAGAATAAACCTTTTTCACAAAATATGTTTTCCCATTGTTTATGGAATACAAAATGCAAGAATCACTGAATTCACTGACCAGATTTACATTTTAATCTATAATATATGTTCAGTTTTGGCTAGAGTTTATATTGTCCAGATTGAATTGTTTATTGTAATAATGTACTAATTTAGATTGAATGTTATCCTTTACAATTCTTAAAGCATTTTATCATTGAATAAAAAGTCACATATAAGACTACCATTTTCATCAACTGGAAAAGCATAATCCGTGTGTCATAAACATGTATTGCTGGCAAACTGATTTACCAGCTGGAGAGAGTCTACTTCTTTCAAACTTAGCTCTCCTTCTACTTGCCAGATTTCCACCTTTACCTGACTCAAAGATCTAGTGCTTGAAAGAAGGAACTCCATAACTGACAGTTGATAGGACTGAGTGGAATGTCTATTTGCACAACCGTAGACCCCTGGTTCATGACACAAACCCTTTATTGCATAAACTATTAGGTGAGCCTTTTTTAAAAAACCACCTGTTCAAAAAGGTGAAAGAGTGTTGAAGACATTGGTAGAAGTCTAAATTCAAAATAATTTGATAAGCATTCTGTGGATTCCATAATGCAGCAGGCGTCTTCATCATCATAGCATAAAGCCTTGTGTCATCTCTTTGGTCCAGGTATAAAGTGCTAAAACCCAAAAATTAAATCTAGAGTTGAAATCCAGAGCTTCTAAATCAAACTCCAAGATATGATAACCTTGCATTCAGCATGTTAATAATCTGAAACTCTAAGAGATATTGGGAAATATATCAGCAATAATCTCCAACTCTTCTTTCTCTTTTATTTTGTCTTCTTTTTACCATCACAGAAATATTAACATTAAAATATTAATCTGGATCTTCTCTGATGTGCTACATATCTTGCAGATACATTTTATTTTAATATAAGCTAGTATGGGATACATGCTTTTTTCCACACTGAAGCAGATCCCAAGTAAATCGGGCTGAATTCACACATATTGTGTTTCAGATTATTTTGACATAGTATATTTTATGAACCCAACAAGCATGTGAATTATGACTATTCATTCAAAAAAGGAAACAGAAAAATACTGTTTGAAAATATTTGAATATAATTTTATATTTAGAAATAATTTTCATTCTATGCCTCAATTATTAATACAAACATTGCCTAATTTCCATAGTGATAATCATTCAGTATTTCTTTTCTTGACAAAATCTTCAGTTGATTTCACAGTTGTATTTAATATGAAGAAACTTTTGTGATCAAGCCACATTATACAAATGTGATTCTTACATCAGTAGACATGCTACTTTTCCTTGTGAAATGTAACAAAAAAGAAAAATTTGTGGTAGCCAGTTTCTTAGCAGCAGTTTAAACTGCACTGCTAAGCATATTTTTTTAAGCTAGTAAGTAGGGATCCTGTCCAGGCCAGGTGCTTGCCAGTTCTTCATGTTTTTGACCAGCTGTTGGATATCTGCTACTGTGATAGTGACACTGATTTTTATTCTGGGTGATGGCTGTGGTCTGCTCTCATAGGCAAAGGTCTTATAGCCACTTTGCATTAGAGATATGGGTCTTTCCTTTTTTCCATCTGTTCTTCCAGTTCTGTTTAGTTTCTGCTATTGGTGGCTCTGATATTACTGTGTTGCTACACTGTAATTGGGGGTACATCTTGGATGGTCCTTTGGAGAACAGGACATTTATCTTCTTGGCTTCTGTTTTTCTAGTGTATCTCTTTAGCCTAGTAGCAGGTGCTATGAGACTTTAGGAGAAGCAGTCTCTTGGCTTCCCCTAAATCTGTTCTTGATTACATAACCAAGTATTTCCGGGATTACAGTAGTTGTAGTGTATTAGTTCATTAGTTTTTGTTATGATACATGGGATTATCATGACCATATTATCTGATAGTACTTCTATTTATTTATTTTTATTGATTGATTTGTCAAGCAAGTTTTAGATAACAGGTATAAGTATAAGCATGGTTATGAATACATGAAATGGATACGAATAAAAAAGAAACAATAGGACAGGGGCGGTAGGCACGTTGGTGCACTTATGCACTCCCCCTACAAACCTCTTAGGAAAGGGATGAGGTCAATAGTAGACAGTCTAAGGTTAAAGTTTTTGGGGTTTGGGGAAGAAACCACAGAGTCAGGTAGAGTATTCCAGACATTGACCACTCTGTTGCTGAAGTCGTATTTCCTTCAATCAAGTTTGGTGCGGTTTACCTTGAGTTTATATCTATTGTATGCTCTTGTATTGTTGTGGTTGAAGCTGAAGTATTCATTGACAGGTAGGACATTGCAGTAGATAATTTTATGTACTATACTTAGATACAGGTGGCGTAGTTCTAGGTTGTCTAGGTCTAAAATTTCAAGTCTGGTGGCATAAGATATTCTGCAATGAATAGAGGAGTGGAGGACTCTTCTCGTGAAATATTTCTGGACTTTCTCAACTGTATTAATCTCCGATATGTAATGCGGATTCTAGACTGACGAGCTGTATTCAAGTATTGGTCTAGCAAATGTTTTGTATGCTCTAGTTAGTAGTATGATATTACTGGAGAAAAAGCTATGCAGGATTAGGTTAACAACTCATAATGCCTTTTTGGCTATGTAGTTACAGTGAGCTCTAGCACTTAGATCATTAGAGATGAGTACTCCAAGGTCTTTGACATAGTTGGAGTCATCAACAAGGTCTTGACTATTCAGCTTGTATTTTATTTTCTGATTTTTTTGCCGATATGTAAGACAGAGCATTTGTTTGTTGAAATTTGAAGTTGCCATTTGTTTGACCATTTTGACATATAGTCAAGGTCATTTTGAAGGGTAGCAGTATTGTCAGCGGTGTTGAATAGCTTTACATCATCAGCGAAAAGAACACAGTTGCTCTTAATATGATCACAGAGAGGTCATTTACGTAGAGTATAAAGAGAGTTGGTCCTAGAACGCTGCCTTGGGGGACACCACTGTTGACAGGTACAGGATTTGATAGGGTGTTCCCTATTTTGACAATTTGTTGACAGGAATGCATCTATCCAGTTATGCAGGTGTACAGAGATATCATAAGATTTTAGTTTTAGGAGTAGTTTGTTTTGTACCACTGAATCAAAGGCTTTACAGAAGTCTATGTAAATAGCGTCAATTGCTTTGCCCTGATCAAGTTGTGTAGTCCATATATTTTTGCAGTGTAGGAGTTGCAGATTACAGGATAGTTTTTTCTGAAACCAATTTGTTTGTTAGAGAGTAGGTTGTTTGTCTCTAAGTGGAGGATAATGGATTGGTTAATAATTAATTCCATGACTTTACGGGAGATGCAACATAGAGATTGGTCTGTAATTTTCAACTAGGCTGAGGTCTCCCTTTTGTGAAGATGGGGATGATTGTGGCTAGTGACCATAGGTTTGACAAGGAGCTGGTCCTGAAAGATTTTTCAAAGATTATGCTTAGAGGTTCTGCTATGGCAGTGGATAGCTTTTTTAAGAAGTAGGCACATATTCCATCCAGTCCAATAGTTAGAGATGGTTTTAGATTGCGTAGTGCTTTTTCAACTTTATCTTCTGTAAAATTGATGAAAAATCAATTGAGTCTTGATGACTGTTCTCAGGGTTGATTGTAGCTAATTTAGTCATTATCTTATGCCTCGTATCAGCTACTATGCTCTATAGTGGAGGAGTGGCAGAGATGTTCCAGCTTCCAGTGTTGGCTGCACATCTAGTTGTTCTTCCAAGTCTTGAGTCCAAGATGCAATGTGTAGTTGGCCTATCAAAAATTACTAAAGAAGTTTCCTCTTCACTATGTTGAAACATAGGGTAACTCTGTATTTCCCCGTTAGTTTGGATGCAAATCTTCTGCCCATCTATATTTCCCTCAAATGTTTCCTGTCCCACTTCATATTAGATCTACTGTTGTAGTTACATTCCATCAATTCCTGGTACTCTTGTCTCGTCCATATATAATTTGTTCCAGTATCCCACTTACCGTGTTGTCCAGGACCCCAAACTTCTGATGCAGATCTTGTTAATCCAGGTTATATCCCAGCTGGCATGATTCTCCTAGTTCATGTCATTCTCATATTAGTGATAGGCAGGTGAGGCATTAGGGGGCCTTATCCCATTTAACTCTATTGTAAGGTAGGTACTAGCTGGGATTTGAATCCTGATCTCCCATTTCAAAATCCATGCTGTAACCACTACACTATCCAGCTGCACCACACACATTTATCTCTTTTTCTCTCTCTCCTTTGTCAACCGTTGTAAAGTTTAATGGCAAATATAAAATACTAAATTAAAAGATGCTGCATATTAAATTTTATGACTGAGACATTTGGAAGGGAGATGGGTCTAGCTGGCAGGCCCTATTAGGCTCAGGAGTCAGTAAAGTAAAGTGTTACATATAGCTAGGCTAAGAAAGGCGTGAAGAACTGCTATTAGCCAAAATACACAGGGAACAACGTGAACTATTTGGTGGAATAAGGTTGAGTGGCAGGAATTGTTGAATATATGGTAGTACTGGCAAAGTGTTACTGGATAGTATAGCATGACTTGTTAGTGCTTGGCGTACCACTAAAACAGCTCTCAGAGTATTACTGGATAATGTGTATTCTTACTAGTGTCAAAATAAAATTCAGCTTTCAATATTGCATAAAACGAGGAACAGAGTGAACTGCTTTGCCTTTGCCCTATACAAACAATGTATTTGAGTCGTTCAGAAGCAACTCATGTTTTTTTTAAAAAAACATCCCTTTAAATTTGCCAGAATAAGGATTTATCATAATTATATTTTTGAATATACTGAAAAATAATTAGTTCTTCTAATAAATTGAAAAGGCGCATACCATTAAAACCCATGTATTTAAAAAGGTTATACAGCTAGCACTTTTTCCTTCACCCAGTCTGAATTTGGAATGGCTAATGTTCTTCTCTGAAGCATACAGCTGTTTTCCATTTTGTGTCTGAAAGTGGCACATCTTTATAAGAACTGTGTAACTTCTGTAAGAAGAACACTCTTTGAAGTAACTTGAGCTCAATTATCTATGTTGCACGATTCAACCAATGACTCCAATTTCCAAAGGCATATAATACAGTAATCACAACTGTTGTAAAGAGGTGAAAGGTCACATTTCACATCCAGCACTACTTCTAATTCGAAATAGTTGGATAAAATTGGAAGCATCAGGGCACAGAGGAGGGGGAAGGAATTACCACCTGGAGCTCATTACAGTTCAGCAACGAGAGATGCATTCATCTGAGAAGAGGTGACTACACACTTTTCAATTCTCACTTCTTCCATTGATTTATAAAATAATTATTGAAGTTCATTTATACCCCATTCTAAGCACAGCTCAACTGTCTCTCTTTTTCTCTTAACTAAAAATGTTTCTGACTATTTCCCCATCTCTTTTAACTTCATCAGCATAAAGCTCAAAAGACTTAGCTAAGGGACCCATAACTCAAACACAGGCTTTGCTTGTAAAACATGTCGTAGTCTATTATATCTCCAGTGGAAAAAAAATAGGTAGCTTATGACAGAAAGGGCTTTTTTTCTGGAATCCTAAAGAATCAATGCCAGTGGACAACTGAAGGCTGAACTGAGATGGATTATAAGTCCTCAGATAATGTTGGACTATAATTATCATCCTTGTCTTCCCATTGCTTTAAAAACTACAAAATTAGTATCTTGCTATCTTAAAATATAGTTAACTGAACAATATACAGGGTATTTCAAAGAATAGTCAATAAAAATAATAGGTTATGATCATCTTTAGTTTGGAGATGCATTTTGGGACATACACTGACATGATTTGACGTTGCCCTAATATTACCATATGTGGCCTGAAATTCATAGAATTATTAACATACTTAATAGTAATTGCTGATTGTTGTAGTCACATACCTCTTTCTGGAAATGTTCTCAGTAGTTGAAGATTATTAAAATATCAGGAAATATGGAATCTGTATGTATATACATTGGAAAAATAAATTTATTTGCAGCAATGCCATTTGCCAAAATATTGAACTATTCTTTTAACTGAGATTAAAAGATTTTCAAGCAAACTTCAAATTTTCCTAAATTTTTTACATAATAAATTTCAAGGCTTTCCCCCTTCCTTTTATAACGTAAAGTTATATCATACATAGCTTTATTACTACTGTTGCTGAGATTTTTATTTATTTATTTATTTTATTTTTTATTTACAATTTAGAAATCGTATATAGCCACCTAATTAACTCACAATAACTCTGGGCTGTTTACAAAAATAAAACCCCAATACAAAAGCTAAAAAACCACCTGTGGCAATAATAATCAAATGAACCACTTGATGGGCTCCATTCATCCAGGGGTTTTGTGTGTGTGTGTATTTGAACATGCCACCAAAGGGTGGGGGGAGCAAGTAATGAAATATACTTTGAAATATAAACACTGCTTTTCGGCTTACATGGGACACCATGATGCAACTATAAAAGGATGGAGCATCTGACATTTCATCCTTTTAACATCATTATGGTTAGGAAAGGATGCCTATGCATGCCATGTGGATTCTAGAGAATTAGCATGTGATAAAACGAGCAGCATATGTAATCTAGATGGTACAATGCATTTTGAAGTAATTCTTTGAGAATCTGCTTACTATGTGAGATCATCTTATGAGAAAGATGGCAAAATGTCATATGGATGAAGAGTTGAATAGACCCCTAGTCAGGCCTCAGGAAAGTATTTTTCCTCCATCTATGTCCTACATCTTGCACAGGTCAGAAATGCAGAAAGATGCACTTATAACCAACATTCTTGGATTATTTCCCTTATCTGCAGTATAAACTTTCTTCAGAAAAAAAGATAAGAGATTTTTTTTCAGGCAAGTCTTTGTGCTATAGGATTGGAATGGGCATTTTAGGCATGTTTGGAAAAGGATCAGAGAGCTGTTTGGGATCATAAAGCTTGAAGAAACTGGTTATTGTGATAGCTTTCAAACTAAAGAAACATAAAGATAGTTTATAATGTGCTTTTTAAAGACCAGATAGTTTAAACAGTAATTGAGTATTAGTAACCATTACAATTTGGCATTATATTTGAAAATCTGACTTTTGTGCAACAACTCTGAACTAAAACAATAAGTTAGCAGAGTTCAGGAACTCCACCAATTCTGGAAAAGTCTCCTGTTTCTCCGTGTCATGATATTGTCAGGAGCTTCTGGACCTAGCAGATTCCAGCAATGAGACAATTTGGATTGGACTGCGGAGCAAATTTCTAGATTTCTCTGCTGTGGAGAAGACTTCCAAATACTCAGCCAAATAGCAGCAGCTATAGCAGCAGCAAATTGGCCAGTTTCAATTCCTGCGCTGAAATGAGGCTAATGCTGTTTGCTAGTCAGTTAAAGTTGCAGATGCTCATATGATTGTTATTACTTTTAGTCTGTATTAATCTTTCCCACAAATGCAGATACTCTGGCAATAGTTTAATTGTAATTGACTTTAGAAAATAGAATTCTGTTAAACTATATAATGAAGCACAAAACTGCACACCTTTAGTTTGTCCTATGATTAGGCAAGTACAGATAGTCCTTGACTTAACAACCAATAATTTAGCCCAACATTTCCATTGCTGAGCAAGGCAGTTATTCAGTGAGTTGTGCCCAATTTTACAATATTTTTTTGCTGCAACTGTTAAGTAAATCACTGCAGTTGTTAAGTAAATCATGCAATCATTAAGCGAATCCAGCTTCTCCCATTGATTTTTCTTGTCAGAAGTCAGCTGAGAAGGTTATAAATGGTGATATGACCCCCAGGAGAGTGCAACTGTCATAAATACATGCCAGTTGCCAAGTGTCCAAAGTTTGATCACCTGACCATAAAGATGCTGCAACACTTGTAAGTGTGAAAAAACGGTCATGTCACTTTTTTCAATGCCATTGTAATTTCAAATGATCAGTAAATGAATGGTTATAAGTCAAGAGCTACTGCTACTCTTACAGTCTGATGGGTATACAAATTCATCTGTTTATTATAATATTTCAAAATGATATAAATTGTGAAATTGTTCACTCAATTGCAATTTTTTCCTAGTTAAAAACATAAAATACAACTACTTTAGTCTTTGATACAACAATTTTCAGATCCATGCTTTATTGTATCATACAGTCTAATGTGGAAAATAATTTTGATTCTCAATAATATGGCAATGTCAGGAAACAGAAATATGTATATATTCATGTCTTCTCCTAATATATTTTTAATATCACTGTAAGCATTTCTTACACATTTACCCATAAGTAACATTACTACATAATGAAGTATGTGCATACAGAAGTATGCATACATTCATGTATTCTCCTAAAATACTTCAAATATCACTAAACATTTCTTGTATATTTACTTCTAAATACACAATCTGCTCACACATCCTTGAACTATTTGCCAAGCATTCTGTTTATTCTCGTCTATGCTTTATTTCCATCATTTACCAGTTAGTGCATCCAACAACTACCATTCAATACCGTAGCACAAAATGTTCTGTAATTCCCCGTTTATGCTTTCTCAAATCAACAAATAAACTTTGTTTTGCTAAAAGCATCATATGAAGACATTATTGGGTTCATTTATCTTTAGTTCTGTATACTTAGGAATTCGCTATTTTTTTACTAAAAATATTCACTAAGTATTGAAAGAACTACATTTAGCTGCTAATTAGATTAATCTGCTGTTTTAATGTATTCATAATCAATGCTTCTGGATAGTGGATCAGATCTTAAGATTTTATATATAGTGTATGTGATTTTATATAAAAACTTACCTAATATTATATATTCATGTTATGTGCAATTCTGATTTTAGAAATGAGACTCTCCTTCTCTTCCACAAAGGTATCTTCCCCAAAAATACCTCTGGTAAGAAACAATTACAGTGTGCATTACCTAAAAACAAGGAAACCTCTGCTTTTGAAAACATTGCTTTTACCAATTTGCAAATGTATCCATATTTCATCAAATAATCATAATCTAAAACCATAGATTTAAATGAATGACAATGCTTATCCTTAGGCAACAGTCCAAGAAATAAGACAAAAACACTCAGAGATCTACTTTACAAATATTTTCAGTTAATCTCACTAAGGCGAGCCATACATAAAAGTCCAGTGTTCAAACAGCTCTGCTTTTGAATTTAGGACACTGGTGAGGAACACTGATCTGATGCTGCTGGCATTGTTTGCCATGGTTTCAAATAAGTCAGAATAAGAGTTCTACATATCTACAAGAGAGATTCCCGTTGTTTATGGTGATGCAGCCGGCCAGGCAGCTCGTCTGGAAATGATATTTAGCTATTATCTCTCTGATATGTGAGGGTGAAGGACAGCTTGTGATTGGTTTCCGAACGTTCGGTTACCAGCCTAGGTAACAACTTCAGTGGAGTTTAGGGGATCATAATATCTCTGATCTGTATTGAGAATAAATTAATAAAGAGAATCTTGTCCCACATCATTTACTGATTGGCAAAAGTCGTCTGGCTGGACAGCTAAAGCTGATGGTGGTGGTAGTTTTCTCTAGCTCCTTATTGCCATCTAGGGGTCATCCGGAATCTTGCAGCCCGGATATGGTAAACCTAATGAGTATCTTGAAACCTGAATGGTTGGGTCGGATTCTGCCCTTGATGTTTCTCACGACCTGACGGTGGGGAAGAAAATTATGGAAGCAGCCAGGACCTAAGGTAGCGGGACACCCACAGATCCTTCTGCCTTTTCCCCAAAGAGCTTCGGCTCGAGAGGATCGCCGCTGTTCCTCAACAATACTGTACACACGGGAGCGCCGAAGAGGCTGCCTGGTGCTGCCTACATGGTTGAGGGCATCCCGCATTGGAGCAGGGGAAGGGACTCAAAGCACGGGCGAGGAGGAGGAGGACGGTCAGGCGCATGGGGGGCCTCTGGAAGAAAAGGCGGGCTGCAGTCGCCTATCCTTGAAGATCGCAGCCGAGCCCCGAAGGCTGTGGCTCGTCTTTCACCGAAGCGACTCCCATCCCACCCCAAGCTCCGGTTGTGAACGAGTGGAAGGCGACTGTTCACCGGCATCCGCCCTCAGCAGGGGTGCAAGTCCCGGCGGGAAACCGGCGGAATTCAAAGTGTCGCCCGCTTCGCCCTCCCTTCCTCTGAGTCAGGAGCCGCGGCCGCTTTCCCGCTAGGAAGGTCGCCCTGCGTTTTTGGGCGGGAAGTTACGAAGGTGCTTTGGCCTCCCTGAGCGTCTCGCCAGACGGGACGGGAAAACAGAAAAGAGGACGACCGGCAGAGCGACGTCTGTTGGCTGGGGCATGAAAGAGAAATCTCCCCCTCCCCTTGTACTCCTCTCCTCCCCTTCTCTTCCTTTTCCAGCGACGGGAAGGCGGGGGCTCTCTGGCCGCTGCCGCCCCATGCGACGCCCAGGCTGGCGGCGCCCCCGGTGGGCTCCCCGTGACTCCTGGCCCCTCTTGTCATGCTTGTGGTTTGGGACGAGGCGGCGAGTCCGTGCGCCAAGAAAAGCCGAGCGCCCTCGAGCCCCGCCGCAGAACCCGGGCAGCGCGAGCACCAGGCACCGGCTGCCTCTAACTACGCCCAGACGCTGCTTTGCTCGCAGCTCATTGGAGCGAGCGAGACGGGGCCGCTGCTGCCAGACCCTTGGCAAGGCAAGGAAAGGCAAGGAAAGGCACGGAGCAGGCACAGAGGCCGAAGCCCCTCATCCCGCCAAGCGCCTTTGGCCACCAGGGGCAGAAGGAGCATCCCGCCGCCCGAGGCCAGACGCCCGAGCCTTACTGTAGTCCCAGCTCTGCCCCCTTGGAGCTAGCCGGTGGCGCTTACCCGGTCCTCTTTCCTCCGCAGCAGGTGGCTCCGTGTCGCGATGGGTCGGGGGACGGTGCAAATGCTACTGCTCTTGGGGCTCCTGCACTGGGGCCCAGGCGGAGAGGGCAGGAAGAGCTGGAGGCGGCGTGGACCGCAGCAGCACCCCGCCGCGGCGGCCCGAGAGCGAAGCGAAGCAGCTGGGCAGCCGGTGGAGAGCTTCCCCTTGGACTTTACCGCTGTGGAGGGGAACATGGACAA
This sequence comes from Bungarus multicinctus, assembly GCA_023653725.1. Taxonomy (NCBI): domain Eukaryota; kingdom Metazoa; phylum Chordata; class Lepidosauria; order Squamata; family Elapidae; genus Bungarus; species Bungarus multicinctus. The sequence goes on from CM042834.1 coordinate 121,719,479, forward strand.
TTTCATGGCTCAGATCAAGAGCCTGGCGCAGTCCCTGTACCCTTGTTCCGCGCAGAATCTTCACCAGGAGCTGAGGCTTCACTTGCTTCTGAACAGCTCGGTCACCTGCAACGACGGCAGTCCCGCGGGGTGAGTGTAGATGCCAAACTTGCTGCGCCTCGTCTCTTTCTGTTTCATTCAATTGCCCATCTTCCTGGATCCTATGCAGAGTAGAAAAAGAGAACTTTTCATGGAATGCTTCTTCGTGGGCTTTGCTTCATGTACCTTCATTTGTATATAGCTTAATTACAGATTGCGGATCTGTATCCTCCCGTTTATCGTTTTTTTCCTTGCCTGGAGTATCTGGAATTCAAAGCGATACTGCTTGGAGGTGCCTTGATTCACAAGTCTTTAACCGAAGGCAGACGAAAACCCTCAAAAGTAGGGAGGAAAAGAGAAGTCGTCTTCTGGATTTCTGAGATATTGATAACTGACCTATATTAGACAAATTTACTCTAGTCAAGTGCAAAAGATCAGAAGTTTGCAGAGTGTATTGAAAAGATGTGGAAAGTTTCTCTGGGTTCTAATAAAAACGTAGTTCTCAGACTTTTTAGAATAAGCTTAGCTCTGGGTCAGAACTTAGTGAATTTTCTAAGCAAGCCTGTAGCCTTTGCCTGTATATGCTTAATGTATGGCTAGTCTCTTCCCTTTTTTCATAAAGCATCATTTTCCCCCAAGAAGAGATGCTTCAGAGAGCACACAGAACTGTTTGCTATTAATACTTAGTACTTCAAAAGTGCTGAAACAATCCATCCTTAGTGTTTAAGCTTTGCTTCCACCATGTGGCTGTTACTAAGAGCACAGTCAGTAACAGGTGGAATAACTCTTTCCTGCCTGGAAATACTTAGGAATGCTAGGAATTTGTTTAATGCATTTAGTTTGGAGCAAGATGAAAGCCAGCTCAGCCTGGCTCAGAGTCCCTGAGAAGGTCCTTTGATCAGACTCTGTTTGGAGCTCTTCTGACAGCCATCCTGTTTCTTTCTCTTGTTCTTTAACCAAGTATTTTATGTAACTCTCTTGATATTATAATGAGTTGGTGTATCAAAGGGATTGCGGTTGAGCAAGCCAGTTTCCCTAATTAAGTTCACGCTGCCTTCTATTTGTTTTTATTTTAGCTACTACCTCAAAGAATCAAAAGGCAGCAGAAGATGGCTTCTATTCTTGGAAGGTGAGATTGAGTTTTCTTTAGTGTTATTTTTGAGTTTTAAAGCAAAGTTCAATGATTTCAGACCCTTTAGGTTAAAAAGTTTAAGAGATGACAAAGTAACATCCCAGCTGCTTTCTTCAAAAGTTTGTGTCAAATATTAATATGTGCTGGCTGCTTTCTTTGCAACCAATGTCTTCATCCTTTCATCCTCACTGCCATTGTTGCACATGTCCTTATGTCTTTCAAACTTATGACAGTCTAATTAGTCGAATAATTCTAATCAGAGCTACATATAGGAATAAATTTTGCTGAGTTCCATGAGACCTATCCATAGATTTTCTAACCTGGTGCACTTCATACACACTGAGTACAATTTCCAAAATCACCACTCAGCAACACAATGTCTGAAGGGCACCAGAAAGTAGAAGAATGGTACATAAGACTCTTATTGCCTTAGTAATCAATCCATTTCTTCTGTTTGCTTGTACTTTAATTTTATCTATCCTTGTAGTTTCTAGATTTTGCTGCATTTATTCAGTAAGCCTGTGAATTTGGAAATCTTATAAGCTTTTTCCTCCCCCCCCCCCCCCCCCCGTCTAATTCATAAGCTTTTCTATTTTATACCTATGGAGATTTTCAATCATCCAGGTCATGGTTATCTCATAGGTGCTTTTGCAAAAGGCAATTGATTTTCTGGGTTTTTTTTTTTCCTTGAAAACATTTTGCTTCTCTTCTTCTTCAGTTCTAACTGAATGGTGGAAAATGGAAGGTGGAAGCTTGTTGGGACTGAAGGTTGTCCACCGTAAAGATAAAACATCCAGACACAAATTGAGCAATGTGGTTTGTGAAGGGGATTGCAGCGAGACATGTGTAGATTTGTACATTAAGGAAACAAAACAACCATTTCACAAACACATAGCATAACACAGGAGAACAAACCCATCAGGACATGATTAAGAAGTCCATCTGCATCTGAAAGACAAAGATCACTCTTTGAAGACAGCAAAGTCCACATTCTGGACAGAAAGTACTCTCTTTGAAAGAGGGATCAAAGACTCTACTTATATTAAAATTGAACAGCCCTCAATAGAGGGGGAGGGATATGACACTACCTATCTTCTGTTTATAGCACAGTCCTTTCAGCAGTCCCAAGAAGGTTCCACACCCATTTGCACACTGGTTCAGGTGAATCTGAGGATGCAGATAAACCCTCAAGTGGCCTCAAAAGAATGGCAGAGAGAGCCTGAAAATCAGCCTTTAGAGTGCTAAAAGACTAAATGACTGCAAAGATTAGAAATCCTTCCATTCCCCACCAATCAGAACCAAAGAAACTTAGGTGAAAAGCAAAATATTTTCAAAGAAAGAAAGAAAGGAAGAAAAAAGAAAGAAAGAAAGAAAAGAAGGAAGGAAGGAAGAAAAAAGAAAGAAAGAAAGAAAGAAAGAAAGAAAGAAAGAAAGAAAGAAAGAAAGAAAGAAAGAAAGAAAGAAAGAAAGAAAGAAAGAAAGAAAGAAAGAAAGAGAAAAAGTTCCGTTCCTTTTGGAAAAACACCTTAGGGACATTTCTATTTTGAAAACCATCTGTTTGGAAATAAGTCCCACTAAGTTCAATAAAATTTTGTTTCAGATAAAAACAGTTAGGATAACAACATTATGCTACTTTGGAAGAAATGATCAACTTTTACCTAAGGATTACCATTGTGATTTTTTTTTACATTTGCTATTCAGATGAACAAGATATGATAAACTAGAGATATCAAGTAGTTCTATTCTAATTTCAAGAATCTTGTCAGAAATCCTACATTTTCTACATAGGAAGCCTTCAGTTTTTCATCGCCACCCTCAATGCATACAATTTAATCTAATAAGGGAAAACAGATGTGCATGTGTGTGTAATATATATATTACACATGGACTAAAGGCAGAGTTAAGTTTTCATGGTTATGACCTGAAAGTAAATCCTACTGAAACTAATTGGATTTATTGGATTTACATCCATGGATCCTATCCTAAGGAATGTGCCTGTTGTGTGCCCTGTAAATAGCAGAGCTATCTTTATTGGCATTTGATTGCTCAGTCAGAAAATAATAAAGCAATCCTATTTCACTTGGATCACTTCCAAATAAGGGAAATAGGGTGTAATATGAAAAAACCAATGGTATACAGATTAATTCTTTGAAACATGCTTTGAAAACTGAATGAAGACATAATTTATATGGAAGAAATTCAAGACAGAACACACTGTATTATGAAAAAGATAGTAATCTGCCAATGAAACCAATGGGTTGCTCATTATTTTTACAGTAGATGTTAAAAAGATGGCAAAAGTGGTAAACTACAATGCAGTCCTATTCAATACGAATTTTCATATTAACAGGAAGTTAATATTGCTATGTTCAGATTATTGCAAAGGAAGTTTGCATAATTTGTACAAGTTTAAGGTCTTGAGCAAATTAGATTCTATTATTATTTTATGTGAGATTCTATATAGCTTCTATATAGGAAAAATAATATCAAGTGTTATAATTTTATGACTGATTCCATCAAGCCTCTATTTCATAAATCACAGCTAAAAATTATGTGAATTAGTGATACAGGAAAAAATTACTGAGGTATCATCATCATTATTATTGTTATTGGATGCAGGAGGCTGGTATTGCTTCAGCAGAGAGAATTGCAACTCTCGTTATGAAACAATGAGGAGATTAATGAGTTCCAAGGAGTGGCCCATTACCAGAACTGGTAAATGTTTTGTTCTAATAAGTCTGAGATTTACACTGTGAATTATATATTGTTTCTGCTGTCTACATAAATGCATACTTAAGATTTTATATATATATATATACACACACAAACACATATACATATATATATATACTTGTGTATCGCTGATCTGGACGAGAACCAGTGGCCTAATGGCAATTACAACTGCCTCACATGTAATACTTCCCTGGTTCGAATCCCAGTAAGGGTATGGCTAGCTGACGAGAGCTAAGTAGCTCTAAATAGATCTATCCTAGTCTCCCTTGTTTAATTATTTATCAGTTCAAAAACCTAATACATATATATACACATACACACACACACACACACACACAACAAATTATTTGGAATAAATAATGTTTGCTTTATTCACTTAGTATTTATCCAGAGGGTTTTTTAAAAAAACATAACATACTAAAATCAAAATAATGCATGTTATTATTTTGAATTAATAATAGAAAGAAGCCTCCAATGCAAAATCTCCTTTTCATTCTTTGCAAAGCATATCTTCTTCCATAAATTTAAGAGAATGGGAAATATTTGAGTAGCATCCTAGAGCTGGCAAAGGCCATTGCAGTCATGAAATTTATCCCTCTGTTTAGAGTAGTGATTCAAACTAATACATTGTTGACAGATAGCTAGTAGAAACCCCAGTTGTAAAAGAAAGCCCACCAACTCTCTGATTAATTGGTTCCATTGACAATTGTAATTGTTTCCACTGTTGTTATTTTTTTCAATCAGAAGCTGCCCCACTCCATAACTTAAATCTATAATCTGCTGTCTTCCAGAATGGTGTGGAATAGAAATGTCAGTTAGATTACACAACCAAATTTAGACACTTCTGTTGCAAGTAGGACTTAATCTGAAATACTTTTTTATGTTAGAGAGCAATATTAATCTCAGATATTAATCTCAGATATATATTAATATTGGGTCCCCTTTCCCCTCTTGTATTAACTCTAATACTGGAGAGCTAATACTGGAAAGAGTGAACGTAATAACTAGATGGATTATCCCCTCTCTTGCTACACCATATGCAGATCCCCAATGTGTGTTACAGAAGTGAAGCAAGAGGGGAAAGGGGACCCAATTTCCTCTTTGCCAATATGGGTATGAAGCAACAGGACTTTAAATAAAGTAAAAGATCAATTTCTTTCAATCCCCACCTCTTCATAGATAATAATAATCCATTTTAGATTATACCTCTAAATGAAATATTTGCATACAGAACTGATATCTGTGGTGATATTTTGGTTATATATTTCTCTTACTGTATTCCTATATACATTTTGAGAACATCTAGATGGAAAAGTGGTATAAAAATGAGATATACCTACATCTAGGAATTAAGAACAGTTCATTGTTTGCCTCATTTTCTCTACTTGGTGCTGGACAAAGACGTTGGGATACCACAAAGCTCACCTTATCCTCAGCCAGCCCTGGACATGTTATCTGAGGATCTGGAGGACAGTTTGAAAAAATTAAATTATTTTCTTTGGCTGAAATCTGTATCTATCCAGATGATACTAATAAACAAAATTTTTATTTTAAATTTTTTTAAAGCTTCATGGTGCATACTGTATGTTGATTTTGTAATGACATTAATTCTTAGAGGGAAGATAGCCCATCACATACCGTAGTAAACATTTCTATGTTTGTATTTTCAACAAAGTGGAAAACATTAATGCTGTCTTTTCCTCTTTCATTAATTATAGGGATTTGTAATGAACCGTTAAAAAAAAAAGAGAGAGACAGGCCTAATCAATAGATTTTACTACAAATCTCTTCAGGACTGCACAGCCTCTATGGCTCCAGCACCTACACTGATGTTCATAGAAGTTGGAGAAGGATCCCCAAGAATGCTATGAGACCATTGGCTGTCCTTATATGGCATGTTTATTTACCATAGAACAAAGGTTTAGAAATGGAGATTGGTTAACTTTTGCTGGCTCACCAATACTTCTTTCCTGCCAAGCTTAATAATCAGTTATGCTCAAAGTATTCAGAATGCTGTAATTTTCCTTTGTTCCCTTACTTAGATGAGTCTGTGTTCTTTTGTCCTAAACATGCTTAAGTTACACTTAAGTATTTGTATGTATTTAGGTTTTCCACTATGTAAGTTATCTGTTTAGACCAAAAAGAAAAATTATTTCAAACATTAGTGATATAGGTTCTATTTTTGTATACATGAAGTACAAAAATGAAGTATTAAATCTAATATTTTCCTATCTTAGTCTGAATTATTTTTACTACGAATATTGCATCCTTTCAGATGCTCTGACATATATACCTACAAATGTTGGGTTTTTTTAACCATCTGTCATTGAATTAATGCTGGATGTTCTCTGTTTTTTGCGTGAAGGGTATTTTTCTCTATGTGTTAGTATGTATATTTTTTTCCATCTACAGGAACAGGCATTTTGTCATCACAACCAGAAGAAAATCCTCATTGGTGGAATGCAAATATGGTGTAAGTAGAATAAACAGCTGTGGGAGTTGAATGGAATAGTCAAGCTAAAATAAACAAGGTAGAAGAATAGTAAACTAGGGGAAAGGAGAACTTAGCCTGCATATGAAAAAACAAAGGGCTGGAGTTTGCAAGTTGTAACATTCCTATAAAAAAAGCATGAGTAGAAATTACAAATGAAAATAAATGAGAATAGTGAGGAAACAGAATGGATTGTTAGTGCATTAAGAAAGTCTTCCAGAACAATCCAAAACTGTGGGGAGGGAAAAATTCTGATGGTGAGCTCTGAAGTTCTGCCTCATTCATGCCAGTAAGACAGAAGTACTGTAGGTGGGTAGGCTGGAAGGGAAAAACAATGTTAGCCTGAGATCTTTGTATTCCTCCCTTATTCTATGACTGTGTTAGAAGCACCACTGCTAGATCTTTAATGCAGAATGGCTTGGCCATAATGGAGAAGCCAGTGAGGATGGATTTCGTTCTCTGACTGCACTTCTCTGATGAGCTGTAGTCTTAGATATTTTCTATAATAGTAATAACTGACCCAACTGATTATGTGCCATCAAATTGGTGTTAGTTCTTAGCAAAAATTTACAGAGTTTCTCCAGCAAATAAATTCACACTAAGCCTTTTAAAAAGGTAATATAGTTCCATATCAATAGAACTTCTGGCTAGGATGATTGGATAGCAGACTCAGGAAATAAAAGCAAATATCAGGGGATAGCTGTTAATCTGAAAGCCCGCTTTACGTATTTAAATGCTGTTAAAATGGCTGATTAGAATTAGAATGGCTGTTCTGTTCATTGGGATATTTTTTTCCTTATGTGACATTATTTTTAGACAGCAGGGACATTCTTTGACCAAGAGTAATTTCCAATTCAAAAAGCATCTAGACTAATTAATGTGTAGTTATCAACTAAGATGATGTTGATAGCTTCAATGGACCACAATACAGGGGAAAGTAGAAACAGAATCAGAACAGTGGCATTTGCCATGCAGATCTATGAGTTTTAAAATTACCGAACATTTTCCATGCTTGCCACAAAAGTAAGAATATATTGGAAATGCACTAAACTTTGACCAAGTGCATCTCCCTGGCATTTAGCTACAAGTGTTAGAGGAATTTTCATTTCATTTTATTTTATTTTATTTCATTTCATTTCATTTATTGATTTATTTATTTTGATGCTTCATGCTCTGGGATATCAGTTGTATAAAATGCTGGTATCATCAGATCTGAGTGAGCTGAGCTTAAACGATTTTCTCTTATCGCTCTTAGGGTTTAATTTGCTGGACTTTTACTCTTGTCTTACCCCTCCATGCATATCAAAAGAATATTGGTGCTCAAGGACATCTGTTCTCTTGCAGTTTCATCCCATATTGCTCAAGTGATGTCTGGAGTGGAGCCTCTGCCAAAACTGAGAAAAGTGAGTGCTTCTGACAGGCTCTTGCTGCCAAACAGGCATTATGCATTAAAGGAATCTGGCCTGAATTCTCTACAGTTGTGCAAAGGAAGAAAGGATTCTTGCCAGCGGGCAGGAAGAAATAATAAATATCCTCTAGATAATGCATCCGCTTGCAAGCCCTGCTTTGTCACGGTTCAGAACCCCACATGGGAATAACTGAGCAACAGCCTGAGGGAAATGGTTGCATCTCAAGGATCTGAGCAACTGTTTCATTTAGCTAAACTTGAAATAAGGAAAGACCAAATGGTGTCCGGACTTCCAAATGGAATCAAGAAAGTTCTTGATATATGTGCATGCGCTTGAAGGCCATCATCATCTAGATCTATCACAGATATGGCATGGGAAGGCACTGTGTGGCCAGAAACATCCATCTGGACGGTGTTGATATAAGTGACAAAGAAACATTTTCTCTCTTGACTGACTAAAGAAGAGCTTCGGGCAGTTGGGACTTTTTAACATAACTGACTCAATAGATAAAATATGGACCTTTTGTATTTCTTTTTCCAGAATTTTATATTCTCCTTAGGACACCTACCTTCCATTTGGTGTCAGTAGCTGATACCCTAGATTCCTGGATATTGACCATCTTCCCAATTTTCCGTTTGTATGGAAAACAACTGAGGAACTTCTGACATCTTTAGTGTTGCCTTAAATGCAGATTGATGTATGGTACCACAAGCCCCTCTGTTGTTTTTCATGCAAAAAATGAAAAGCCACTCTCCCTAAGCATGAACAGCCATTCCTGACTATTTCCTTTCTAATGTCATCTCAAGAACAATTTATCTATATTGTACATAGTTCTATTCTACTTTCTACAATAGGATATAGTCTTACTTCTCTAGGATGCACTTCTTTTTCATCATAAGATATCCTTTATGTTGATTGAAGTTCATCATTTGAAATTGATTGAAACTCTATTTTCTCTTCTTCGGTCTAGCTATTTTTTTAAGGTTAAATTTTTTTAGAAAAGATGTAATCAGCCTGGCTCACATGTTGCAGCAAGTCATCATATAGCTGGGTTGATTCTGGCATAGGGTTATTTGTGAATCTAGCTACTGTGGTTTGTAAAGATTTTAAACAGTATGGAAGACCAGGTTGTTGTTGGTTTTTGCTAAATCAGAGATGTTCTATGAATCCAATCCCAGTTTCCAATGATAACATTTGGTCTCAGTTAGCAGTGCTCGTGTGCTAGGTATTCTAGCAGGGAAAAACAATAGCGATCTCCTGCAGTTGAATGCAGGTTAAGTGAAAGCAGAGGTTAGCAATTGCCAAAGCATTCTGCAATCTTTCTCAACAGGATCTTTCTTAACAGGATCTTTTTTCTGTCCTCTGTTCTATTCTTCCAATGTTTGGATGGGGAACTTGTAGCTTCTGGATTTGCTGAACCTCAGCTCCCAGCTATTGAAGCTGTCATGGCCAAGTTGAGAGGTGTTGAGAGTTGGAAGTCCAGCAATATTTAAAGCGCTACAAGTTCTGCTTTCCTGAAATGGGAGAGATATATACCATAATTCAGATTCCCTGCTGTAGATAGAGGTCCAACTCGCTGCTATTTTTTAAAGAATCTTTTCCCAGAATTCTGTTCTTTTTTTGGTCAGCTTATAAAACAGGTACTTGGAAGGTAAGGCAAATAAATGTTCAGAAAACTAGTCCTAAACATTAAAGAACATGAAAGGGAGAGATTGTCCAGTTTGTCACACTCAACAAATAAATGAAAGAATTTAGATCTGAAGTATGCTAACAAACTTGCAATATTTGCTAGGTTCACTTTTTCATTGAACACTCATTAGTAACATGGTATAAAAGTATATTTTTCAATATTCATTACTCCACATCTTCAGTGGGAATAGCAAAGTTTTACTTACTATAATTTTTTTCATCTCCCCTCCCTTCACCTCCTACAGATGAATTTGTCTTCATGGGTGCTCTCATCATACAAGAAGTTGTAAAGGAATTATTGGGGAAAGGCCTTGGAAATGCCAAGGTGTTGCTGTTGGCAGGAAGCAGGTATATATCTGTTTATGAAAACACATCTAGTAAATATATGCTTGTGTGTGAGTTGGAGAAGGATGTTAATAAAATATTTCAAAAGTAAATATAGAAAAAGAAATAATAGAAGCAAACTTTTAAAGTAAAAGATGCAACTCTGTGATACCTATAAATAACCACAATGACTAACTGTACTTGTTGAAATGCCCACGTAAACAAAGTAGGGTATTTTTTGGTCCGAATATAAAATCAATCAACTCTAGGAGAGATTTTTTGGGGTAGGGTGTTTCACAGGTGGAGCACAATCTTCGAAACCTGCCTTGATGATAATTGTCCACTTAATTTTAAGGTGCTGGGATCAACCTACAAAATCTATTCCCTCATGTTTTTTCTTGTATGATAAAATCATTTTTGAAGCCATTCCACAAATGCCCTCCCATGATAAGCATTCAATGGAAGCCATGATGAGCTCACAGATCTTGTGTCACCATACAAATGATAACAATTTCTATCAGTTATTTGTACAATGTTGTGATATCATTATTATGCAGCAATGCAGTGAGTTGTCACCTGGAATGGGCTTTTCAGTATCCATTCTGGAATGCCTTCTCAATAAAGTACTCTCAGTTGTCTTTTCAGAACCAAAGGCATTTTTATTTTCTCCAGTTAAAACTATTGTTTAATCAATTCTTAAAGAAATATGCTGCTTAGAAACTATTTGTGTGGTTTTTAATGCATTGTAAATGGCCCAAATAATGAACAAATGGATAAGCAATTAAACTTGGTATTTAATTAACATTAATTGATGTGATGTGATAGACCTTGCCTACAAGCCATGGTTCTGCAGGCAACAATATGGAGGAGTTCTGCTTCAAAGACTTGACTTGTCATTGCAGTGCTGGTGGAACAGGAGTCCTCTTGAATGTGGATCGAGTAGCTGAACAGCTGGAAGAGCTGGGATATCCTGGGATTCAGGTCCGTGGTCTCGCAGACTCTGGCTGGTTCTTGGATAATAAACAATATCGTAGGACAGACTGCATTGATACCATAACCTGCGCCCCCACAGAAGCCATCAGGAGAGGAATTAGGTACTTAAGTTTTTAACATATTTCCTGGAAATCTAAAACTGGAATGAGACATTAAATGAGACTTTCCCTTGATAGTTAACATGAGCTGCAGTCTTCAGAGATGCTAAATAATATTCATGAAATGTGGTGTTCTGACCCAAGCCTGGTTCAAATCAAACAAACGCAAAACAGAGATAAAGCAAAACCTTTTTAATGTGTCTTTGTGAATTATGTTCATTCACAGTAAACCATTATTAAAACTAATTGTCCCAAATAAGAGCAAGCCCTGTCAAGGTTGCGCAAGGCTGCCAAGAACACAAGATAAATTGCCAGGAAATATTCAAAGCCAAAAGTCTCTGAAAACAAACTAGGATAGACCGAACTTCCATGATATTTTATTTATTTATTTATTTATTTATTTATTTATTTATTTATTTATTTATTTATATTGAATTTATGTACCGCCCTTCTCCCGAGGGACACAGGGCGGTATACAGCCAACTATAATATAATACAAATTACAAAAGTTAAAAAGAAATTAAATACACGGCTACTACTAAAATTTATACTTAAAAATCCCAATAGTTAAGATATAAAAACCCCAATTTCTAGAACCCCAATTTCTAAAACCCCAATTTCTAGAACCCCAATTTCTAAAAACCCCAATTTAAAACCCCAATTTAAAATCAGCCCAGGCCGGCCTGCTCAAAGACCCAAGTTTTCAACGCACATCTAAACGCTCTCAGATAAGTGGTCGTCCGTAACTCAGGAGGCAACCCATTCCAGAGGGCGGGTGCCCCCACAGAGAAGGCCCTGTTCCTCAGGGTCACCAGGCGGCACACAGATGCCGTCGGGACCCGAAGGAGACCCTCCCTGTGGGAGCGCACCGGTCGGTGGGAGACTACTGGCAGAACGTGGTCTTGCAAGTAACCTGGTCCGATGCCATGGAGCACTTTAAAGGTCAAAACCAGAACCTTAAAGCAAACCCGGAAGGCCATCGGCAACCAATGCAGCTCGCGCAGGAGAAGCGTCACATGGGAGTTTCTTGGAGCTCCCATAACCACCCGCGCGGCCTGCATCACATGCAGGCCCCTCATCCGAGTCCTCATTCTCTGAGACCTCAGCCATCCACACCTGCTGCTGGTGAACCACAACATGAGGAAAACTTTACTTTTTAACTTTTTAAAAATATATACATTTTCAATGTGTGGTTTGCCTGCCCTCTACTGTCTACTGTTTTTAGAATTTACATACTAATAAAGGATAAACTTTGTAGCTCAGGGTTGACATAAGGAGTCCTTGGTGTTCTCTGAGTTTGCTTGTTTTCTTGCAGACGTTTCATTATCCAAACTAGGTAATATCAACAGTGCTAGTGCTAGTCTTAGCACTAATGATGTCGCCTAGTTTGAGTATTGAAACGTCTGCAAGAAAATAAGCAAACTCAGAGAGCGCCAAGGACCCCTCATGATTTACATACTCTTGCCTCTCAATCCCAAATATTCTATATAGTATAGCTAACTATTTTTGTAGAATGAATTTGGGTAATTAACTCCAGCTATTTTTTTTAACTCTCAGATATTGGAATGGACTTGTTCCTGATCGCTGCAAAATGCAGTTTAGAGAAGGAGAAGAATGGTATTGTTTCTTTGGATATAAAATTTATCCTACTCTCCGATGTAAGTGTGCCAGTAAAGGCCTGTTGCTGTGTGATATCTGAAATGCATTTCAGACAAATACTCCTTATCTATATAATTAATACTAACTGGTTGTTATTAAGTAGTGCTAGTATTGTCAGCCAGGTAAATGTTTTGTTTTAGTTAATTATGTGATTTTTACATTTTTAATTGATTTGCTGAATATAAATAAATATTCATATTTAATACCTCAGTGTAAATAGGATGTGTTTGGGGAATGTGAGACTGTTTTAATTACTGAAGAAAGTGTGAGTAATTTTCCAGAGACAACTACAATTTAGCAAATAAAGACTACCATGCGATTAGATAAAAATGGTTTTAACAGTAAATGCACAAGAAAATGTTATATGGCATACCAGGATATACCAAAATTCGTCCTTAATTTTTTGTTTCTCTTTCTAAAATTTCCACATACTAATCTAATCCATTCTTGGTTACTTAGTTAAGCCAGTAACTTGATCACTTAAGCCAGTAAGTTTATAGCTCTATTAGTGATGCTATTGGTACTAAATTCTTCTTTGTGTAGGTCCTGTTTTTGTGGTGCAGTGGCTGTTTGATGAAGCTCAACTCACGGTGGACAATGTACATTTGACTGGCCAGCCTGTACAGGAAGGACAGTGGGTTTATATCCAAAACCTGGGCCGTGAATTGAGGAATACTCTCAAAGATGTGACGTTAGTTTTGTTTCATGTTTCAAAATTTCCATTTAAGGACATTTCCTTTCCTGGGATCTAAGAATTTATCTTAAAAATTTTCAATGATATGTCACATTATTAGACACTAGACTTGTATGGTTAAATTTTTTTGCTTGTATTGCTGTTAGTGGGAGTGAGCAGTGCATCTCAGGCCTTTTACTCTGTTAAAATTAAGATAAGGACAGTGGCTTTACATTCCTGTCACATGACTTAGTTGCTTTCTCATGACAGAAGTATTCACAATACCCAGTCACATGAAATTAAATAATGAAATTAAATCTGTGATGACTTAGCTTCTGTGTGGTATGTTAAGAATAGTGCTTCATAGCAATTCAAGTCTGAGATCTAAGCTTCCTGCATCTAGCAACTAATATACTATATTTTTCGGACTATAAGATGCACCTTGGTTTAGAGGAGGAAAACAAGAAAAAAATAGTTTTTTTCCTCTGTGCGTCCCATTTTTGCCCTCCCCAGTGTCCAGAAGCACTCTACAGGCAAAGCCTCTGTGCATCCCGTTTTCGGCCTCCCTGACAACGGGAAGGCAAAAACGGGACCCCCAAAGGCCTCCAGAGGCCAAAATCAGGTGCATTTTTGGCCTGCAGAGTGCTTTTGGACATCGGGGAGGGCAAAAATGAGATGCACAGAGGTTTTGGGAAGCCAAAAATGGGCCCGTATTCAATGTATAAGATACACAGATATTTTCACCCAATTTTGGGGGGTAGAAAAGTGCACCTTATACTCCAAAAAATATGGGTAGGTACCTTTATTGCAGCAATATGCCTAAATTCTACTAGGTATTCTAAAACTCAAAGTTGTTAAAAAAGACATACCAAAACAATTTCTTTTTCTATCACATTGATTTTATGACTTTTCCCCCTTCTCATTCAGAGCCAGCTTTGCTCCCGCTTGTTTGTCTCATGAGATCATAACACGCAAGTAAGTATGTAGAATGGAAAGGTGCACCTTCCTGTTTTCTCACTTCTTCTCTATCGAATGAAAGACATTCACTAATTATTTATTAAGAAAGGCTGACTAAATCAGCAGTGAGCAGAAAATACACTGAAATCTATAGTATGTTTGCAGATTTCTGGGTAATTTACATTTATAAGCATTTATGATTAGCAGAGGTGACATAAATTACCTCACGACTTTTAACCAGGCTGCTAAAAAGAAGAAAAAGTGGGGTAGACAGGATTGATTTTTTTTCTCCGAAAAAGACTAAATATAGTTTGGATACTGAGAATAAATGACTGGTTTCAGAAGCTCCCCTTTTTGCATTCTGCAATTAGATGTCTACCTTGAATAACTGTTTTGTAGTAAACGTCAGTGGATCTTGACCTGTCTTGGGAAAAGAGCAAAAAATAAAATCCAGAAACTGAAATTCTGCCTCTCCTTTTCTGGAATACTGCTGACTTTCTAGAATGTTAGAAAACTATATTTTGAGCATATAAATTATATATATAAACAAAGCAGATCATCCAACTTTTGGAACTTCTAATAACCTGTGTAAATTGATTCTGTATTATTTTGATTCTCATACATTGTCCAGTATGTTTCAGACAGATTGAACCTTTTCTTTTGTTGCTACCTCATATGATCCCATGAGTGTTCAGAAGCACAGCTGAAAGTTCTAATGTCAGTTGGCTCTCTAGAGTTATGCCTATACTGTGATTAGTCACCTATAAGGCAATGCTCTAAGTAACATGCAAATTGTCACACGCTTTCATCTATATGGGTTGCTTTTTCAGTCATTGGACAGACATCCAAGTGAAAGGGACCTCTTTGCCCCGAGCTCTGCACTGCTGGGATCGCAGTCTACATGACAGCAATAAGAATGGGAAAGCCCCATTGAAAGGCTGCCCAGTCCATCTGATTGACAGCTGCCCGTGGCCACATTGTAACCCATCATGCCCTACCATCCGGGACCAGTACACCGGCCAAGAGATGAATGTGATCCAATTTCTCATGCATATGGGTTTTGATGTGCAGAAGATGGCACAGCAGCAAGGGCTGGAGCCCAGTAAACTTCTAGGGATGCTGAGCAGTGCTAGCTAGAAATGTATTCTCTTAGCGACAATGGCTTGACTCTTTAGGCACCCAAACTTTCTGCCTTATTTGCGCACGTACAGCACATAAACATCTACAGAGACAAGTAGCCAAACTAATGCACATAGCTCTTGCACAATTAGCCTATCAGGATCAAATGGACAGAATCTCATCTACCCACTTAAATGAAGCATTACCTCCACATTACTGCCAAGCAGTACCTCTGTTCACAAGGACAATCTACAGGAAGTAATGGGTGCCTAGAAACTCCAGCTTCAAGAACGCATAAGGGCCTTCATGCATTTTGTCATTTCCAAGGCATTTCTAGGCCATAGAGTGACTTTGGGGATGGGTGGGAGGACTGAATTATTCTCCCATCAGAAGGGAAGATATGACCACGAGGACTTCCTGGAGCCAGCAGCTCACCATGTAAGATACTGTACAAACAAAGCACAGCGGCTACAAATGGATCTACCATGTATTCTATTTACTTTTGTATTGTTTTATAAAATGATTTTATTACTTGACTTTTAAAAGAAATAAGCAAGAAATATAAAATTAATGATATTGTTTTGTAACATATTTTTTAAATAATGAAGAAAACAGCTTATGCTATTTTGGCAATGTGAAAATATTTATTTTAATATGTAAATGCTATTTATAAGGGCTGATCCAAGATATGCTCACATGTTGTAAAGTTGTAAATACTTTCTTGGAAAGGTTTTCCTTGTGAACACATATGTGTGGGAGAGGGCAAGGGTCAGCATTGGCATTATTATTATTATTATATTATTATTATTATTAAATCCTTATGACTTCCTTTGTACTATGTTCATTTGTGGAAATGAAATAACAAAATTATGAGTGAAGGATTCAAGAGCTTTTTTCCAATTTAATTTATATGATGTTTGTACCTTTATTCATCTTTTCATTATAGGAAATGCATAAATTTGAGGGAGAGAAGCAAGGGCCATTATGAATAGTGTGAATGCTGATTTAAAGTGGATATGTATGCAAGTAGTCCTTACTTAACAAGAATAATTGGGGCTAGTAACTTGATCCATAGGTGATGTGGTTATAAAGCATGATGCCATGTAACTACACCGGTTTACAATAACAGTTGTGACAGTCCCAGTTGCCATCCATTAAGTGAACCCTGTGCGGTCACAGTATCATGTGATTGCCATTTGCAACTTCCTGACGGCTTCCCCATTGACTTTCTTGTTGGAAGCTGGAAGAGAACAGAGAAGAATAAGCATAAATTCTATTATTCCCCCTCCCCATGGTAGAGACAATTGTTATTTGGCCCTTCCTTTGTTAGTCTTTGGCAGCAGCAATTGACGTAACAGTTCTTCCTAACCTGAGAATTCTGATTGTTAAATTATACACAACATTATACTCCTGTTGTCCAGTTGGCCCAAGACATTTTACTTCTCAAATAAAACAATCCAAATTATACACTTGTGTTAAATGTAAGCTCAATAACAGATGATATTATATGCTTTAATGTTATTACAAAACCTGCTAAAAGCAAACCATGAGGCTGAAATGAAGACAGGTATGATTGGGTAATCGTACAAATGCCACAATTACATAAAATGCTCACTTGCTTCAGGACAAAAATCATCCATTGTCATATTCATGTTGCCATTGTTCCCTCTACCAGGCCAATACCATGGCCAATTGGGATGTTGCTTCAAAATTTTAGTTCCACATTTTTATAAAATAATAATATGAATATGTAAAGATCAGTATCTCAAGGGAAAAAATATGAGTAAAGTATTAAAACAGACCTAATGCTACTTAGTCTCGAAATTTGACCATAATTTATTTATTTATTTATTTGATTTGTCAATCGCTTACAAGATAATAGGTATAAGGATAAACATAGTTATGAATACAAGAAAAGAGTACATATAAGAAACATAGAGGAAACAATAGGACAGGGACGGTAGGCACTTTGGTGCACTTATGCACGCCCCCTACAGGCCTCTTAGGAAGGGAGTGAGGTCAATAGTAGATAGTCTAAGGTTAAAGTTTTGGGGGGTTGAGGAAGAAATTAGAGTCAGGTAGAATATTCCAGACATTGACCTCTCTGTTGCTGAAGTCGTATTTCCTGCAATCAAGTTTGGTGGGATTAACCTTGAGTTTTTATCTATTGTTTGTTCTTGTATTGTTATGGTTGAAGCTGAAGTATTCATTGACAGGTAGGACGTTACAATGTATGATTTTATATACTAAGAGTGGATCAAAGATGGCATAGTTCTAGGTTTTCTAGGTCTAGAATTTTGAGCCTGGTGGCATAAGGTATTCTGCAGAGTAGAGGAGTGTAGAACTCTTCTTGTGAAATATTTCTGGACTTTCTCAACTGTGTTAATATCAGATACGTGATGTGGGTTCCAGACTGATGAGCTGTATTCAAGTATAGGTCTAGAAAATGTTTTGTATGCCCTAATTAGTAGTGTGATATTACCAGAGAAAAAGCTACGTAGGATTAGGTTAACAACTCTTAATGTCTTTTTGGCTATGTAGTTACAGTGGGCTCTAACACTTAGATCATTTTTTTTTTGTGCTCCATTTCCTTGTCTCTAATATTTTCTAAATGTAAACCTGAAAGTAGAACAAGAAACGATAAGAAAAATCTAGGATACTACTACTATGAGGAAATTCAGAAAATAAAAATTTGGGAAGGCTCTCTAATGTAAAATGAATATGCAAATGTGTTCTTGCCACCTAGTGGTAAAGTCAGAAAGTGTTGTGAAAAGTAGTTTCAGGATAGTTGTTATACTGTGGACTGTACAGGTAATCCTCAACTTGCAACAGTCCATTTAATGACCGTTTAAAATTACAATGACACTGAAAAAAATGACCTATGACTGTTTTTCACACTTATGACTGTTGTAGCATCCCCAGGATCATGTGATCAAAATTCAGATGTTTGGCAACTGGTTCATACTTATGACAGTTGCAATTCCCAGGATCACCATTTGCAACCTTCTGACAAACAAGGTCAGTGGGGAAGCCAGATTCATTTTTTTTTTAAATTACATTTATATGCCGCCCTTCTCCGGAGACTCAGGGCGATTTACAGTCTAAGTAAGGAGCACCATGCTAAATGCTTGACAGTAGCCTTCATTCCATTGTATATGCCTGCTTATTACTAGGGCTTTTGGCCCCCCCAAGCGGCATTTTTACAAAGTCAGCTTATTGCCCCCAACAATCTTGGGTCCTCAATTTACCTACCCCAAGAAGATGGAAGGCTGAGTCAACCTTGAGCCTGCACTAATTGCAGGCAGCTTGCACTAAGTGCTAGATGATTAACAGCCTGCACCACCAAGGCTCCCATTTAACAATCATGTTACTAGCTTAACAGCTACAGTGATTCATTTAACAACTGTGGCAAGAAAAATCTTAAAAAGGGGCAAAACTCACTTCACAAATGTCTCATTTAGCAACAGAAATTTTGGACTCAATTGTGGTCGTAAGTCAAGGACTACTTGTATAGCAAAGACAAAAAGTCAGCAATTCTTTCACCTTACTGTATTAGTATAGTATACACACACACAGAGTGTTTATGAATATTGTAGAATTCTAATGTTCAGAGCTACAGCCAGTTTGGGTAGTGGAGAAAGAATCAGTCGAGCAACCAAAAGACGAGTTCTGGACCTGCCTTGGGCACAAAGCCAGCTGGGTGATCTTGGACCAGTCCCTTTCTCAGCTCTAGGAATGAGGCAAGGACAGACCATTTCTGAAACAATATTGCCAAGAAAACTGCAGAGAGTAGTCCAGGCAATCACTAGATATCAAAAACTTACTCAAATGTACTAAAAAAAATTTAGGACTATCCAAGTGAATTTTATCCCTTGTTTTTAATCTTTGTTATTTTGAATACAAGCTGTATATTAGATACAAGAAAATGTTTCAATCAGTTGTGTTCCTTGTGGTACTACAGTTATTGATCCATATAATTTAATTAATTTAATTTAAATGTCTTCAATATAGGTAGTCCTTAGCTTGCAACAATTCGTTTAGTAACTGTTCAAAGTTATAACAGCACTGAAAAAAATTTCTTCTGACCAAAAATTTCTTAGGACCATTTTTCACACTGATGACTACTGCAGCATCCCCGTGGTCATGTGATCAAAATTCAGGGACTTGGCAACTTGGCATGTATTTGAACTGTCCTGGGATCACGGGATCACCATTTGTAACCTTCCCAGCCAGCTTCCAACAAGCAAAAACAATGAGGAAAGCCAGGTTCATTTAATGACCACATGAGGTACTTAACAATGATTCACTTAACAACTGTAGCAAGAAAGGTTATAAAATGGGGCAAAACTCACTTAACAACTGCCTTACTTAGCAACATGTCTGTGGGTTCTATTATGATAAGTCAAAGACTACCTGTAGTTGAATTTTGGTTTCTATTTTTTTTTTAGTGAATGGGTACCCTTCTGCAAAATAAGCCACTTGTAAAGTAAATAAACGTCATTTCATCACAGTTTGTATGTATCTTCATGCTTAGAGGGAACTGAGGCAGAACTCATTAACTGTCCCCCTTGTCTTGCATTAGTCTGCCATATCTAAGGTGTAGATTTATGGATGATGATCATTAGATGACAGCAGAGAATAGCAGCAATCTGTATATCTTGTTCCAATCTAATGTCCAGATCTGCAGTCTATATGGGGTAGCCCTAGTCTCAGATTGTTTTGCTCTAAGGATTGTTAATTAAGATTTAGAAAATTACCAATTCACTTTGTTGCTGGGTCACCGTGAAAATGTCACTCCTAGCTCATTATCAGAAAACAAAGGAAGAGATAAGGCACCTTGCCAACTATGCAAAATTATCTCGTGACTTCATCAGCATGTAGTTCTTCAGCTTTCCCGTGTTTATGTAGACTTAAGGAAGCTGGAATGCTCATCAGGCCACCTTCACCTCCTGTGCCGGCTTGTGTATCCAAAGTCATAATCTGATGCCACCTGTTACATCAGATAAAATGGTATTGGAAAGTAGTGAGAACTATTTGCCCTCAATTGAAATGGATCTCCATCAGTAAATTTACACTCCCTACCTTCAGAAATTCCCTACCTTGGCAGGAGAGCTGTCCATTATTTTTCTCCCCACCCCACCCTCTGGGTATTCCAACACCAGAGGTTTTTGAGAAGAGATTGGACAACCATTTGTCTGGAGTGGTATAGGATGTCCTGTTTGACCAGTAGGCTGGACTAGAAGATCTCCAAGGTCCCTTCCAACTCTGTTATTCAGTTCTGTTATATCTATCTATCTATCTATCTATCTATCTATCTATCTATCTATCTATCTATCATCTATCACATTTCTAACTAATGCAATGGCTAGGTATAGGATGGCAGTTGTGTCCAAATTCCCATTATTTCTCTGACATTTATCATTAGATTTATATCCTACCTCCCCTTCAAGAGGCAAAGGAGGCATACTTAACACACCTCCTCCTCCTATATTTCCTGAAAACAGCAATCCAACAACAAAAACAATACACAAAATAATTGAGGCTGCAAGAGGGTGAGTAGCCAATAGTCACCAGGTTTTCTACGGCTGAAGGTTCTCCATGGGTTTTTACAATGTTATTTCAATATTTTAATCATTATACCTCACTGATTCTCTAAATCATGAGAGCAATGTAGTTTAATTACAGCACTATTCAGTTAACACTCTTCTTCCTTCCATTCAAGTCAATAGCAAATTTGGGATGGAGTGGAGGGGATA
This sequence comes from Bungarus multicinctus, assembly GCA_023653725.1. NCBI lineage: Eukaryota > Metazoa > Chordata > Lepidosauria > Squamata > Elapidae > Bungarus > Bungarus multicinctus. The sequence goes on from CM042834.1 coordinate 121,740,590, forward strand.
AGGAAGAAACAGCCCTCCAATGTCTAACTCTACATCGATTCCCAAAACTTCTCAACTCCTATATAAATCCCACATGAATACAGTGTCTGGCTTCACTCTTATTTCATTGTAAATTGCTAAATAAATATCTGAATTTGTACTAAATATTAAGCCATAGTTTACAAACCACTAGGGCTGGCTTCAAAAAATATACTGTATACATGCATCTTATGCTAATCCCTTTTGGGACAAGCAACATTATGTAGAAAAAAAGTAAGAAATAGCAATGAAAAGCAATTAAATCCGGAGACAAAGCAGCAAAAAAAATAAGTAAATTAGAGTTGTACCAAAACTATACCTCTTTGTCATGAAAGGTGATCCTGAAGGAAGTGTTAGGTTTATCAGAGAAGTTTCTGGGCTGTAGACTAGTATTTCACAACCTTGACAACTTGAAAATATGTGGCTGGGGAATTCTAGAGGTTGAAGTCCACAGTTCTTCAAGTTGTCAAAATTGAGAAATACTGCCACGGATATTAGCTCAGCAGATAATATAGTGTGCCAATAGCAATGGGTTAAAAGCATCCTCCTCTTCTGCAGTACTATTGGAAAGGTTTTTGGGATGCAGGACTCGCTTGCATCAAGCACATTCGCTCTATATTGGTTTTCTATATCCCTGCTGAAAGTCAAGGGATGGCTTCTTTCAAAGTCTGCAGAGAACAGGAGCCTGTCAGCCTGCAAGGGAACACATGCAAAGCCATATTTCACACATTATGCTAAACCATATTCGCTTGGTTTGGAGTTGTATAAACCTAGCCACTATGGTGCGCAAGCCAAGTTTTCTGCTTCGAATTTTGTGTAAATTCAGCAGTTGCTCATTCAATCACTCGGCCTTGAATGAAGCACGTCATTACTTGTTATATAAACTAAATCACTGTGTGTACTTCTTTTGTTTTTTGGTTTAATAGATAAAGTGAATCCAGCCACTGTCACATGTATCTTAGCCTTTTATTCAATGAGCCATGATTTGATACAGTGTCCAAGCCTGGCAAAGGCAGGAATGGCTCCTGAAGCGTGTGTCATCTGAACTGCAAGATGAGCAGCAAATAAATTTGATAAATGAGGGGTCCTTGGTGCTCTCTGAGCCTGCTTATTTTCTTGCAGGCATTTCATTATCCTAACAAGGTAACATCATCAATTCTAGTCTTAGATAGATTAGATACTGTACGATAGATAAAATGATAGATAGATAGATAGATAGATAGATAGATAGATAGATGGATGGATGGATGGATGGATGGATGGATGGATGGATGGATGGATGGATGGATGGATAGATGGATAGATGGATAGATAGATGGATGGATGGATAGATAGATAGATAGATAGATAGATAGATAGATAGATAGATAGATAGATAGATAGATAGATAGATAGATAGATAGATAGATAGATAGGATAGAGCAGCTGTTCAAGAGAAAGAAGGGAAGAAGTGAAAGGATAGAGCTTGGCTACAATGACATCATGATGATGTCAACATAATGGTACCTTCACAGTCTTCCAAAATATGCTTGGTTCTATCATCTCTATACCTATAATTTGTTGTTCTCTTGTTGTTCTTTGTTATTCTCTCTTTTGGAGAATCTCATTCAACTTTACCTAAGGACAAATTTCTTGGTCTTCTCCTTCCTCTCAACCCTTTTGCATGTTCATTTATTTGTTTCTTTTGCAGCTCCATCCTCATTCCTTCTCTGTAAGCAAACTTCCTCAACATCTGTCTCTTGGATTGAACACTCCATTTTGTATTCACTCAATAGCAGTTTCAGGTGAATCAGTATTTCCAATCTGAAACAAACTGAAGCAATACAAGGCATCAGAGGATAAGAAAAACTATAGTTGAGGCCAGGGATGGGATTCTGCCAGTTCGCACCTATTCACTAGAACCAGCTGGTAACATTCATTGCAGTTCGGAGAACCAGTTGTTAGAAAAAATTACTGGCCTAATCCTGTAAGGGAGGCAGGAAGGAAACATTCTGGTGTTGCTTATAGAAACTGCCTCTCCATTAACCCTTATTACATTCTTGGCAGGACTAGACTTCCTGACTCAGGAACTTCTCTGGAGTTTTTTCCCCTCCTTTGCTGGTACTTTGCTTGTGTGGAGTGACCATTCAAAGTTACAATGGCACTGAAAAAAGTGGTTTATGACCATTTTTCACACTTACGACTGTTGCAGCATCCCCACAGTCATGAGAGGCCAGGTGAGGAGATGCGTGCCTCGATGTGAGTGATATTGAGATGGCCACACCCAGCCAATAACATGACCACCAAGCCATGTCCATCCAGTCACATGACCACCAAGCCATGCCCACCACCTAAGCCACGCCCACAGAACCAGTTGTTAAAAAATTTGAATCCCACCCCGGTTGAGGCCCCACAGTTGCTGTCAGGTGCAGAGTGAGTTGATACAACATGTTGTTAAATTAAAATGCCATTTGCTTTTAAAAGAGTAAAAGCTTAGATAAACAGTGTTATTTGTACACCAGGATTTATGGCATAGCGGCATGTCACAATCTGCAAAAAAAAGAATGGGTGGCCAATGTGTTTTGAGTTTACATTTTAATATAACTGAAATATAATAAATATAACTCTTCAACCATGCATTTAACCATTTCCTTTTTCTGTCTCATTCAAATTAGTTGGTACCAACTTTTGCAAGTCTCTGGAACCACGTTCAAGATTTAGGACTAAAAGTGGTTCTGAAGCCTCCAATCTTGCACGTCTGGACTTATGGATTTTGTGAATTGTATTGATTGAGATCTATTCAGTTAACCATAACTAAGCAAACTAGTAGGCTTAGTAGATTGCATGAGCACAGTCACAACTACACTAGATTTATAGACAATCCACTAAACTAAAATGTGGTGAGTTTGTAACTCAGTACAAAATCCAACATGTATTGTTCAGAATTTTGCCAAATCCTGATAACTGGATTAATTCATTAAATCATGATTCAGTTAAGTATCGGTTGGCGGTATATACATACAGATGCAATACAAGACAATGTTCTAATCTTACAAACAATATTTTTTCAACCAGCAGGAAATATCATTTTTCAGTAAGCTCTTCTGAACAGGTAAGCAGAATTCAGCATGACTTGTTTACTATTATATTAAGATAAATACTGTATGTTAAAGTATGGTCAAAGTCACAAGCAGCTCCTTTTAAGTGGTCCCAAAGTCCCTTCAGTTTAGTGCTCTTATATTTGTGTAGATGTTATATATAGTTCTAAAACATAAACTGTCCAGAGATCTGTAAATACATGGAATAGGCAACTATATATACCATGATTTACAAAGTACAGTCCACAGATTGCTAAACTGCAGAGTCAAAACCAAATAAATCAGGTTAAATTTGGCATAATGTGTAAAGACAGCCAATGTGCTTTCCCATGAACCATACTGACTGTTTGAATGCTCAGGTAGTCCTCAACTTATGGCCACAATTGGGGCCAGAATTTACACGGCTAACAAGGCAGCTGTTAAATGAATCAGGCCCCATTTTACAATCTTTTTGCCATGGTTATTAAGTGAATCACTGCAGTGTTAAGCAAATCACATGATTGTTAAGTGAATCTGGCTTCCCCGTTGATTTTGCTTGTTGAAAAGCTGGCTGAAGTTGTAAATGGTGATCTTGTGATCCTGGGATGCTGCAGCTGTCATAAATACATTCCAGTTACCAAGAGCCCAAATTTTGATCACATAACTATGGGGATGTTGCAGCAGGATCCGCTATTAGTCAGTTTTTTTCAGTGCTAATAGTCACTAAATAAATGGTTGTAAATCAAAGACTACTTGTAATATGCCATGAGTTCAGCATTTTGACAGAAAAGTAAAACGTAAGTGTACATCTAGTGCAAAGATGTAATATATCTGCATTTTTGCATTTGATGTTTTCCATCCTTGTTTCCTGTTGGATTACTTGCCTTTTGCCATTCAAATTGTTTTAGTTTATTTCTGCCTCAAAGATGAAAAGGATAATACACAAAGCTATCCTGGATATAGCTAAAACCAGCTTCTCATTCCTCCATGCCCCATGCAATTCATTCCATTCTGGATTAGGCTATTAATATAGTCTTCTATTTATATGCTGGCCCTTTACAGCACAGAGTTGAGAGCTACAGCTGTGCAACCGAAACAAACCTCCTGAAAATCACTTGGGAAAAAGTGATCAGTTGAGACAGAGAAGAAAAGCAACAGGAGTGCAGCCAGAGTGCTTGGTGTGCGGAACCTGCAGGGCACGTTTGATGGATCGTAACTGCAGCACAGACAAAGACAGGTCAATACTTTTACTGCAGAGGCAAGTCCATCTCAAAAAGCTGTCAGAAATGTGTACTATGCCTGCTGCTTAAATAGCAGCCAGCAAAGATTTGGGCGGAGGGGATACAGAGCTTCTTCTCGTGGCACCTCCTGCTTAGCATCTGAGCTTCTGATAGGACAAGGACAAGGGAAACCAGATCCAACCACCGAAGGGAATCTAGGACTTCCGATCCAGCGATGGAGAGATCAAGCAGAACATACCTCAACGTGGATGCAGTGGCCTCTTGGGTGGGAGTTGCTCGACTCTTGCAGGCCATGTTTGGATGTACTACATTCAGCCTCGTGGCCCACCGAGGGGGATTCAATGCGGCCTATGGCTCTTTCTGTATATCGGTCTGGTGCTTTTGCTTTGCTGTCACTGTCTTCATCCTCACCTGTGAGTTTACTCGCCTCCATAGCTACCTAAGCATCTCCTGGGGGAATTTCACAGCTGCCTTTGCCATGCTCGCCACTCTCATGTCCGTCACCGCCGCTGTGATCTATCCACTCTACGTCCAGTTTGACTGCGATTCCAATAGTTGTGAGGTGAGAAACTTCCGCATTGCCAGTACTGTTTTTGCAGGGCTTCTGTTTTGGGCATATGCCACAGAAGTATTTTTAACTAGGGCCAAGCCAGGACAGGTGACAAGTTACATGGCCACAGCTTCAGGCCTCTTGAAAATTGTCCAGTCCTTTGTAGCTTGCATCATCTTTGGCGCTCTGGCGAAGGACAGCCAATACAATAAATATGCAGCTACCCAGTGGTGTGTGGCTGTTTACAGCTTCTGCTTTGTGATGACTGTGGTTGTGGTGGCTCTCAACGTCACAGGAAAGGCAGCAACGCTGAAATGCCCCTTTGAGCACTTTGTGGTCGTTTACACATACGTGGCTATCCTGATGTATGTGAGTGCTGCAGTGATATGGCCGGTTTTCTGCTTTGATCGTAAATATGGCTCTCCACAACGTCCCTACCAGTGCTCCCGAGCTATGTGTCCATGGGACAACCAAGTGGTCATTGCGGTATTCACCTACGTGAACCTAGTACTCTACATGGTGGATTTAGCATACTCGCAGCGTATCCGCTTTGTCTCAGCTCACTAATGCTCATCTCTGGTGCTACAAGAATCTTAAATGACTCCAAGAATGAGAGAGTTGGGACCCATTATAAAGCCAACAGTGACACACAAAGTATGAACTTGAGGTGTATTCATGGGGGGAAATGGGATGGCTTGAAAAAAATATGTAATGTGGTCTGATGGGCCATACACAGAATGGAACATTTTCAATATTCTAGCTCACAGATTATTCAGTTTATTGCATTATCACAGTTTATTGCAGCATCCGGGTCTTAAACCTAATACTACGAATTCAGAAATAAATTTTGAGCCCTTATTCGTTGGAAGAACTCCTGAGTAATTTAAACTTTAGCAGAAATGGAACAACATTTTCAAATGCTAGGGGAAAGAAGCATCTGCCCACCCTAAGATAAGTTTTTGGTGAAGAAAAACATAATACCATTTTTATAAATCTGGTTGATACTGTCAGCTATTCCACAGTGGGAGGAAAGAAAGACATCATGAAGATGTTTCAACTTCAACATTCTTCCAGACAAAGGAGAATTTGTGTGTGTGCCTGTGCTGAGTATTGGGGTATTCTTGTTGGGACATGTTTGAACAATATGTTGACATTGTAACTGACAACTGCAACATAAAGGCTGCTGTGCTTTCAAAACAATTACTTCCAGACTGTCCTTCTCAACCTGCAGTCCTTCAAGAAAAAGAATCTGAAGACACCTAAATGCCTGTGGAAACTATGGCTATCTGCAAGATATGTTTGCCTTTTAGATCAAAGTATACTAATTCAGGCAAATGATTGTTGTGTAGTACAAGCGGTGATCACAAGATCCTGGGACATGGCAATCATCATAAATCATGCAAGTTGCCAAGCATCCAAATTTTGATCACATGACCATGGGATCAATTGCAATAGCCATAAGCGTGGAAAATGATTATAGGTCACTTTTTTCCAGTGCTGTTGTAACTTCAAACAATCACCAAGCAAATGGTTGTAAATTGAGGACTACCTGTATTGGGACAATAACTCCTAGAGTTTCCAGGTATAATGGGGGTCACTGAAGAACAAGTTGTGTGCCTTGTCATTGAAAAAGAACCTGATAACTTTATAATAAATTCAGAGAAGTGCCTGTTACCTGAAATATACTTGTTCTTAAATTACAGCTAAGAAGTCATTTGCAAAAATAATCTTGATGCAAATAATAATACAATTGTTGATATCTTACAGTGTGAAACAGTATCTAAATAAATTTATTTTAAAGAAATGGGTGTGTTTGTTCTAATGGTTTATGTTAAATGTGTGAGAATATTTCAATCCAGAATAAAAATGGCTAATTAGAAAAAATATATTAAAAAAATCTAAAGCACAAGAATTTAAACAACAAGAACTGAACTCTGATTGAATTGATGTTACCATGTTACTAATTTGATAGCTACAGTGATTCACTTAACAAGTGTGGCAAGAAATGTTATAAAATGGAGCAAAACTCACTTAACAACTGTCTCACTTGGCAACAGAAATTTTGGGCTCAACTGTGAACATATGTCGAGGATTACCTGTAAATGAAGGTAAGTAAATGTAATTTATTTGTTTACATCTTATTTTAAATATGATTTTCCCTCTGAAAAATTGGCATACAAATAAAAAGCAACACGATTACTTTCATTCATGTGGCCTGAATCATGCATTCAGAATTTCAGCATCTGATTAATGAATTGACAGAGAAGATAAATGTACATTGTGGCTGGCAAAAGTGCATTTGAACAAAGCTACATAATTTTGGAGAAAGTGATCAATTTTCAATTGTTTTGGGGAAGCAAAAGATGTGATGATATAATTTCTCAATCAGATGTTATTTTAATTGGTGGAATGAGGGGATTACTGCAATTATAGCTCTGATTCCAATTAAAAACATACAACTTGAAAGAAACGTATTTTACACACAGACACAGACACACAAAGAGAGAGAGAGAGCGCTCTCCAAATCAAGAATTAACTGCCTTACACCTGTTCTGCTACTTAAATTGATCTGTTGCCTTTAAAAGCATCATTGATAGTTTGAAGAATGCCATTGCATTCCTCACAGTATAAATTCCATCAGGACTCCAAGATAAAAAGAGAAGAGCATTTGTGGAATGTTCTAAAGAATCAGCTGGAAAAATCATCCTAAGCTTTAATTCAAACAGTGACTTTAACTTATCTACTGTATTATACAAATAATTAGTAAATAGTTCTTACTTCTTTTGAATCTACTGAGCACTACTTTTCTTCCAAAGTTTTATTGGATCCTAAACTTGTTTGAGGTGCATATCATTAGAAATTAAGGGACTAATACTATATTATCATATAGCAAAAGGATTTATGGTAACTAGCCTTTCCCAACTATGTATCTACCAGATATATTGAATTAAATTTCCCAAAATTGAGTTAGCAAGGAATGCAACATATCTGGAGTGAACCAAGAGAGCTTGATTTTACCATGAACGTATTTAATAACACACATTTATGCTGATATTTATCCACTTATACAGGCACAGTGATCTATATTGTATTATATAAGCTCAATTGACAATGAAGGTTATATCATATTTGCAGAAATCCACATAACCTCTGGATGGCAATAAGAAGTTAAACATTTTTGTAGTTTATATATTGTAGCTATAATATTAAGGGAAAGATTTCCACAAATTCTCTTCAAATATTTGTTACTTGAATACAATTTAATATACAGGTGGTTCTAAATTTACAACCATTCATTTAGTGACCATTTGAAGTTACAACAGCAGTGAAAAAGTGACTTATGACCAGTTTTTACACTTACGACCATTGCAGCATCCCATAAACATTTGGGTGCTTGATAACTAGCATGAATTTATGACAGTTCCTCTGTCCCAGGGTCATGTGGTCTACCAATCACTTCCCTTAATGTGGGCTGAAGGAAAGAGGAGAAGTTTTGATGTATGTGGCTTTAGCCATCTGTCAATACTTTTAAAATAGAAGTAATGGCCCTTGTAAAAACAAATATGCTAACAGGCAAGCACAAGTCTAACTGTTATTATCTACAGTACTGCTTTCTCTAGTAACAACAAGAAAACCAGGATCTCTGTATAATAGCCTTCTTTCCAAGGCAACTTTTCTTTAGAGAATTAAGGTTTGTAATTTATTTAATGCTGTGATTCTTCGTATTTCCTACATCGTTCTGCTGATGTAAACCAGGATAGTGACTTGCCTATCCTACCAATATAGAAACAATTCAACAGGCAGTCGGCTTTGTGACCACGGATGCTCCAGAAATACCACAATGAGCATTCCAGAGACAAGAATGGTGAAAATATGGGAATTCTGCAGCCCTGGAGACCTTGTATAAAAATTCTCAGCAAACAGACAGGTAATAGGAAAAAAAGAAGGGAGGAATCTGGTTTCTTTTTGCCCTCACTGGTTTGAATCTAGTATGGCTTAGGGAAAGAGACTTCTGGCTGGTTGGCCCATTTGGACTTTTGAAGATGTATTATAAACACTAGAGATGCTATGAGTTGAAAGCTACTTATTCGCAACGTAGCCACCATCTTATAAAGTCACAAACAGAGGTGGTATTCAGCAGGTTCTGACCAGTTCTAGAGAACCGGTAGTGGAAATTTTGAGTAGTCCAGAGAACCGGCAAATGCCACCTCTGACTGGCCCCGCCCCCATCTATTCTCTACCTTCCAAGTTCTAGCTGATCGGCTGGGTCTTCTTTTATTGCCCTGCACAGGAGAATGGAGCTGGAAAGCAAGTTAGTGGGGTGGGGAAGGAATGGGATTTTGCAATATCCTTCCCTTGCCACGTTCATCAAGCCACGCCCACCAAGCCATGCCACTCCCACCAAGCCACGCCCATAGAACTGGTAGTAAAAAATTTGAATCCCACCACTGGTCATAAAACAAAAAAGTCAGGTGATATAGAAAGCTGTGTGAAGCACCAAAAAGTAGCAAATTGATATCACCTTTTGGTACTTCACACCATCACACACTGAAGGCAAACATTAGTAATGGTAGTGAATTAGAATATAAAGTTGTCTACTTCCATATTATCATTTTTAATTCAATCTAATATTTCTGAAAATCCATACTGTACTATAGTGAAGTCAAATTGTTGTATCTTTTATTAACTATAACCTTCTGGAACAAAGAACATAGAATAATACAGTTGAAAAGGATTTTGCAGGTCTTCTAGTCCAGCAGTTGCCAATTGGTGGGCTGCAGCCCACTGGTGGCCCTTGAGAAAATTTTGGTGGGCCACAGAGAAATCTCACCCCCAGACCACCCCCACAAAGCAATTAATCCAGGCTGCGCAGAAACACAAGGCTACTCAGCCCACATGGCCCGTGGGAACCCTCCCTGCCCACTCACTCCTTACCTGACAAACTTGTTTGCTAAGTTGCTATTTTTCCTTTTTCTGACCGTCATCTGTTCTGCTGTGCCGGGAGATTTAGATTAGCTAGGAAGCAGGAAATGGTCTGATTTCTTACTTTCTAGCTAAGCACAGCCCAACCTCTCTTAGGACTGAAGGTTTGCTTGCAGGCAAATTCAGTGCAGACTCACGACAAGCAAATTTGAGAGACTGACCAAGCCGATGGCAGATAGATAGATCACTGAATGATTCTGTGAGCAACTCAATCTGCCTGCTTTGCCTGATTTTGGATAAAAGTTGCTTTTTTATATAAAAAAAATCAATATTTACATACATGGTGTATTGTGAGTTAATTTTGTGAGTTTGCTTGCAAGCAAATTTTATGTCACAGACTGAGCTAGCCAATGGCAGATAGATAGATTTCTGAATGAATCTGTGATTCTGTGAGCAACTCAATCTGCCTGCCTGCTTTGCCTGATTTTGGGTAAAAGTTGCTCTTTTTTAAAAAATAAATAGTTAAATATTTACATGCATGGTATGTTGTGAGTTAATTTTGTGAGTTTGCTTGCTGGCAGATTTTATGAGTTTGCTTGCAAGCAAATTTTATGTGACAGACTGAGTTATTCAATGGCAGATAGATAGATTTCTGAATGAATCTGTGATTCTGTGAGCAATTTGCCTGTCTGCTTTGCCTGATTTTGGGTAAAAGTTGCTCTTTTTTATAAAAAATTCAATATTTATATAAATATTTATAATATTTACATACAAGCCATGCCCAGCCAGTCACATGACCACCAAGTTACAACCACAAATTAGGCCACACCCAGAGAACCAGTTAGTGGTCCCTGGGATCTAAAATTATGAGTTTTGTGGTCCCTGAAGTCCAAAAGGTTGGTGACCCCTGTTCTAGTCCAACCCCCTGCTGAAGCAGGAGATCTATATCATCCTTTTAAAAAAGGATGTTTAAAACATATATTTAGGAACTGTATATTCATGATGCAATTGGGAAGACAGGGGGAGTCCCCTAATATTTTGTCCTGCCTGGAACTTAGGAAAGCCTTTTAAATAAGGTAGTTAGCATTCCACAAAAACCATGAAAGAGATAAAAACAACAGGGAAACAATAACAATAGAAAACAATAGTAACATCAGCAGACAAGGCAAAGGCCTTCTCTGTGGGGGCACCCACCCTCTGGGATGGGTTGCCTCCTGAGCTACGTAAGACCGCTGACCTGAGAGCATTTAGACGTGCGCTGAAAACTTGGCTCTTTGAGCAGTCCAGCATGGGCTGATTTTATATGGGAGTTTTAAAGTGTAATTTTAGATATTGGGATTTTAAAATTTGGGGTTTAAAATTTGGGGTTTTTATTGTAATTTATTGGGGTTGGGTATAAATTTTAGTAACAGCCTTAATATATTTAATTTTCTTTTAACTTTTGTAAAGTGTAGTGTGTTATAGTTGGCTGTACACCGCCCTGAGTCCTTCGGGAGAAGGGCGGTATATAAATGTGTTAAATATATAAATAAAAAGTAATTTTCTGATATGCCACAATATCATTATTATATCTATATCAGGGTGCAAAGAGAAAATATCTGCTATGAACTCAGGAAGCTCATCTGGCCAGTAAACACTCAGCTCCATTTAGTTTCCCCCAACCCCACCCTGAAGGAAAGGATTACAGGGTCATAAAAAAACATACGTGTGTGTGTCCGTGTGACAATATTTTTAGGGCTCATGTCAGACTAAGAAGTATTTTTGAATTAGTGGAGTTCTGCAGAGGTATTGCGAACTGAAAATGGCTCTGTGAAAATGGAGCTGACAACTACAGCAGACCAAAAAAGTCATGAGTAAACTTCTTTATATACTTATTTTTTCTTAATAATATTTTTATTTGTTTAGCTAATTTATTGGATACCCATCTTACCACTTTCCCTTTTCCCTGCATTTTCTATTCTTTCTTTCCATTTTATTTTATTTTAAGTTTTAGTTTTTACTACTGTAATTAAAATTCTTAATAAATGTGTATTCAATAGAGAGATTGGGGAGGCTAGGAAGAGACTAAACAATTTAGCATATGTGGCAAGAAACCCGTGAAGGAGTATTTCAGATCATTCCAATAACTCTTCCGTAATTAACTCACTTTATATTACAATTGGAATTCCTCTTCCAGTTTTCAAGATGCTGCGTATACCCAAGACGAGTATTAAAAATACCTTACTAGAAGTCCCAACCCTTCCCCATAGTTGAATTAGCAACATTGCAATTAGAAAATACTGCTGTCAGATCAGACGATGTGATTTCCATGCAAATTTCATTCCAAACACTTTAAATCAAGTACCCTCATTTAAGGGGTATCCCTATTTTTCTATCATTAATTTTTTTCAAGGTTTTTTTTTCCCACCAGAGACTACAATTCCCATGAAGCAGCGCAATCGTGAACCAGTATTACATTGTATTACTCATGGAAACGCCCAGGATACAGCAGCCATTCCCGGCAAAAAAACAAAGCCTGAGCATCGCTCGAAGAAATCAGTCCTTCGCGGCTTCCGTGGAAGGTCGACTGATGCAACTGCAAACAAAGCTTATTCCAATAGCTAGCGGGCGATGCGCTTGCTCGGCAGCTGATTGAAGGAGAAGGCAAGGAAGCCACACCCACTCATTCGGATTGGCTGAGGAATTATCTTTGTCCTGTGCTTTGCCACGGCGTCTCTTCACTACCACCCCCCAGTTCTGAACGAGACACGTGGGAGTATCAGGTTTGTTAGCTAGGGGGTAAGTGGGCTTCATAAAGACGCCCCTTGGTGGTGGCGGGGGAGCTGGGTAAGGGGAGAACCTGAAGTGTATGGAAAGGATCGATCCGCGATGCAAAGGGGACGGGGGACGGTAGGATGGGCAGGAAGAAAAGCAGAGCAGCAGGTGGGTGGTGGAGCCGGCACCGAGAAAGGAAAAAGATTAAACGAGCTGTTATGTCAAGTTGAGGGTGCGGGTTAGTTAGGGATCCTGCAGTAGCCCTTCTAAACTTTTTTTTTATCCCAGATACTTCAGTCTTCCAATTCTCTAAATCCAGTGCAAAACCTGAAGACCGTTGCTGTAATTTGCAAGAATTATATTACTATTATCGGCACGTTTAGATGATATTCTCAATTTTTTTTTAATATCAGGGATCCATTAGGTCACTTCTAGAAACTTGTTACCATGAGTGTGGGATTCATCGGTGCGGGGCAGCTCGCCTTTTCCTTAGCGAGGGGCTTCACCGCAGCAGGTAGGCAAATGCAAGAAATTGGAACTGATTTGCAATAAACGCACAGGTACATCAGTGTTATATTTATTTCTGCAACTTTCTTACAAGTTTGCACAGTGTGTTAGATACCAGGTAGTTTGTTTGCTTTTGGTTTAATATATTGTGCAGACAAGCCAGTTGTGTTATTCAGTTAACCATGTGTAATCAAGTAATGTGCTTGTAATAGCTTAAATGTAATATTTCTGAAACATTAGAAATGGTATTAAATTTTTATCAGGTCACGTATCTATCTATTTGTCTCTCAGATCTTTATTTTTTCTTTGATTCAAGCATGTTTTGTATTTGTGTAGTGAACTTATTGTAATGAAGACATAGTGCTACTTTTATTGGAATATAGTAGAGTTAGATACAAGTTTGAAACTAATTCCCTTTTGTATTTTGGAATTCATGTTACTATATTACAACTCTTTCCAGATTAACTTGTTACGGTATTGTTGGGAAAATGTTAATGATATACAAGCAGATATATGTATGCTATATTTTTAGGAGAATCCGAGATGCATTTAAATACTCGTATCACAGTAAACAGAACCCTAGAAGCCCCTCCTAATTTCTAGGAGGTTTTTTTTTTTTTTTACTTCTTACGAAATAGTATAATTACAGGCTAAAAGAGTAGCTTGCTGGTCATAAAACTGCAAACACTGCAATTGTTTTGCAATGACAGCACAGAACTTTCTATAGATTTAAAAAACAAAGTTCTCAAGAGTGTAGTTCTGCACGAACTTTGCCTACTTATATATTATCTTAGTGTTGAATTTTCCTTTACTTTAAAAAATGTATCAATAAATTTCAGGATCTCTTCACTTAAAAAAATAAATAAATCTACAATTAGATAAGAGGTAGTAAAAATTATACTGATTGAAAAACAAAATGGGTGTATTGAGAAGAGATGTGATGATAGTGGCAAGAATATCAGAAAAACAGAGGAGGGCAGGCAGAGCAGGTTATGCCAGGCTCCAACAAACCTGATTGGAGGACTACTACATAGGCAGCAAAAATTTAATCGATCACTGGATGGCAGTAAAGAAATACTGAAAAAGATCCTTTAGTGTCCTCTAGTGGTCATCTAGATTTATTCAGTCAGTTATGATAAAAATAAAAAGGTTTTCATGCAATTAGAGAGGGGAAATGAATTCCCTGAGTCAAGGGGTCAAGCAGGAAGGGGAAAAATGATACTTCAAATGGAGAAGGGAATTCCTGACATGGCCTATATTGTTGTAATAGCATGGAAGAAATGGCTGGGTGACCACCTTCTCTTTCTCTCAGCCTGGTGAGACTCTGCATCTGAACTCTCTTGGCACTGGAGGAGCCCACCTAAGAGGAGCTGTAAAATACTAACTGTGCCTCTGATAATAAGAACTGAATCATCACTTGAATAAGATATAGGAAGCTAAAGCAAAATGAAACATAATATTTATTTTTCTAGGGGTTTTGGCTGCTCACAAGATAACAGCAAGCTCACCAGACACTGATCTCCCAACAGTATCAGGCTTGAGGGTAGGTTATAGCATTTGAAATATAAAAATGCCTCTTTTCTGCTCTCAAAACTCTCATAAATCTCATGGTAGCTGTGTTTGTATACTGAACTCTTCGTATATGATGTGCACACTGCTTTGATTGATGTCACTGATATCTCCTGGCAGGGAATCCAACTAATAAATCAGGTGTTTTTTGGTTTGATTTCCTTGCATAGCTTGACAAGAATCTTGGTGGTTTATCTTGGAACAGCCCATATCCTGATGCCAATAACAAAATTATGGCACCAGTCTGGCTTGTTCCAAGATGAATAAACTTGAATTCTTAGTTTATACATCATAGTCACCAACCACAGAGTTTACAGGTTTTTTAAACTGTGACTACTAGCAGAGGGATCCAGTGGATGGGATAGCAACAACAGGGAGCAGCATACGTTTAGTGGTAAACCAAAATACTGGCTTATAGTTCCAATAAGAATATGGGCATTTCATGCTTCATCCATGTGCAGAGATAGTTTAGGATTTTTTAGCTCTGATTTATGTCTACAGAAACTAAACTTCCCAGTCAGAACTCTTTCTATTACTATACTAGAATTGGGATACATTTCACTCATATAAAAAAGAAAAATTGAGAGAAAATAGTAAGGCTACATGTTACTCAGAAAAACATATACAGGTGATCCTCAAGGTATAACAGGCAATTTAACAGATATTCAAAATTATGACAGACTACCCAAAATCACATATGACCCCATTTCAAAGTTATGATGGCTGCAGCAGGCCTGCTGTCCCCCCATCCCACCCATTGAAACCCTACAGCACTTGAGCCTCCTCCCAATACACCCATCATGCCCCATACTTATCTTTTGAAGCTCTCTGGACCTCAGGTTATAGAAGGCAAGCAGGCCATGTGTCCCTGGGCCAGGCAATGGTGATCCAAATGTGGATGCCATTTTATCTCGCCCATTTGTGGGAAAAACAAAATGGTGGCCACCAGAGAAATTGCTTCATTTTGCTGCCTTAGAGAGGTCTGCAGCATAGTGCTGCAGAAGCTTCTGAATGTTGCAGAAAGCTTCTGCAGCATGATGCAGAACTTGGCAGTGACTGTCATTTTGTGGGTGGGACAAAATGGTAGCTACTTTCGGAACTGCCATGTGGCCACGCAAAAAAGAAAGTCATATCAGCACTCTGGAAGGCCTCACAGCTTTTCAAAAGGTAAGCGAGAAGGGTATTTTTCCTGGTGAGTGGGGTGGGAATCAGATCTAAGGCCTGGGAGGATCAGTGGGAATGGGAGGAGGCATGTGAACACCCAAGGCACAGAAAGTGGAGCACGGGGTGTCAATGATGGGGAAGGCCTTGGGAGGGCCAGGGCAGGCAAGTTTGGGCCTGTATGAGGGCTCAGAGACCTCCCCCACTCAGGAAGCACCCCCCACTCCACTTAGCAACCTGCACGTTCTTTTTATGTTTCACTGGGGAGAGCAGGGATGGGGGGGTTCATTAGGTGACACCTTTCACCTAATGACTGCCATGACATATGACCTTAATGGGCAGGCTCCATTACAGTTGTTTCTCAAGGTCTACCTATACTTTGAATTTGTCACTTGAAAAATAACTTTAGGATGAGATACTAGTATGGAAATATTTGTTGGGAGGAAGTTATAATCCTTTTTTATTTATTTAAAGGGCATGTCTTCTGTTGCAAATAGATAAATGTATGGAGAAGATTTGATACATTTAATTACTGCCTTGCTTCTGTTATCATTACTTATGGTGACATTGCTAAAGGAGTGTTACATTTATGTCCATAATGCATTGTTTAATCCTTAGTTTCTACCTTCAGGAGTATCATATTCCTAGAGTTTAGTTGAGACCAGACTTGTTCTTAAACTGTGGACTGTCTGAGATTGTGGTTTTGATTATAAAATCTATTTATAAAATTTTCATATATAAATACAGGTAGTCCTTAGCTTACAATCATAATAGAGCCCAAAATTTTTGTTGTTAAGTGAGACTTGGTTAAGTTAATTTTGCCCCATTTTACGACTTTTCTTGCCACAATTGTTAAGTGAATCACTACAGTTGATAAGTTAATAACTCGGTTGTTAAGTAAATCTGGCTTCCCTATTGACTTTGCTTGTCAAAAGGTTGATCACATGATCTTGGGACACAGCAATGGTCATAAGTATGAACCAGTTGCCAAGCATCTGAATTTTGACCATGTGATTATGGAGATGCTACAAAGTTGTAACTGAAAAATGGCCATAAGTCACTTTTTTCAGTGCTGTTGTAACTTTGGTCACTAAATGAACTGTTGTAAGTTGAGGACTATCTGTACTAGAGTTACCATAGCACATGGTAAAACAGCCCTACCATAAGTGTTAAAATTGAATATACATCTAGATACTGAACACGTTCCAAACATGATATATATAATTCTTCCCAAGAAGTTCCTCTCTATCTCAGTTTGTATAAAAGCTGCTGCAGTTATTTCAATCAAAAAACCTCATCCCAACCCCAGTAGTCAAAACAGTTGAATCTCTATGTTTGCCTCATTTTTTTGCCCATTTAAAATCAAGATGTGAGATTATTTTGGCTTTAATCTATCAAGTTTATTTTGCCTTTGTAGTTCTAGGAAAATAAATGTGTGCCCAAGCTTGCCTGGTTTCATGCTTAATCCAAAAATGTCCTTGTTATAATCTCAGCACAAAGACAGAGGTGCTTCATCAATTGCTATGCAACTTCTTAATTCCAGAAAATGGGTGTAAATTTCACCTTAAGCAACAAGGAGACAGTTAAAAACAGTGATGTCCTGTTTCTGGCAGTCAAACCTCCCATAATTCCCTTCATCTTGGATGAAATTGGCTCAGACATAGAAGATCGACATATTGTAGTCTCGTGTGCTGCTGGTGTTACTATCAACTCAATTGAAAAGGTGAGAATCACCACTCATCTATGTTAGGTTTCTTGAACCTAGAGATGTGCAAGGGAAGAGCAACTAGCAGACATTTCTGAAAAACAAACTAATAATGTGGGTGGTGATAGTGCAACGAATAATTGCTTTGCTTATATAGAAAGAAGAGGAAATGTACTGTGGGGCAAAAAAGTATTTAGTCAGCCACCAATTGTGCAAGTTCTCTCACTTAAAAAGATGAGAGAGGCTTGTAATTGTCATCATAGGTATGCCTCACCTATGAGAGACAAAATGTGAAAACAAATCCAGACAATCACATTGTCTGATTTGGAAAGAATTTATTTGCAATTTATGGTGGAAAATAAGTATTTGGTCAATATCAAAAGTTCATCTCAATACTTTGTTATATATCCTTTGTTGGCAATGACAGAGGTCAAACGTTTTCTGTAAGTCTTCACAAGGTTGTCACACATTGTTGCTGGTATGTTAGCCCATTCCTCCATGCAGATCTCCTCTAGAGCAGTGATGTTTTGGGGCTGCCACTGGGCAACATGGACTTTCAACTCCCTCCAAAGGTTTTCTATGGGATTGAGATCTGGAGACTGGCTAGGCCACTCCAGGACCTTGAAATGCTTCTTACAAAGTCACTCCTTCGTTGCCTGGGTGGTGTGTTTGGGATCACTGTCATGCTGAAAGACCCAGCCATGTTTCATCTTCAATGCCCTTGCTGATGGAAGGAGGTTTGCACTCAAAATCTCATGATACATGGCCCCATTCATTCTTTCCTGTACACGGATCAGTCATCCTGTTCCCTTTGCAGAGAAACAGCCCCAAAGCATGATGTTGCCACCCCTATGCTTCACAGTAGGTATGGTGTTCTTTGGTTGCAACTCAGCATTCTCTCTCCTCCAAACACGAGGAGTTGTGTTTCTACCAAACAGTTCTACTTTGGTTTCATCTGACCATATGACATTCTCCTAATCCTCTTCTGGATCATCCAAATGCTCTCTAGCAAACTTCAGACAGGCCCGGACATGTACTGGCTTAAGCAGGGGACACATCTGGCACTGCAGGATCTGAGTCCCTGGAGGCGTAGTGTGTTACTGATGGTAGCCTTTGTTACGTTGGTCCCAGCTCTCTGCAGGTCATTCACTGGGTCCCCCCCGTGTAGCTCTGGGATTTTTGCTCACAGTTCTTGTGATCATTTTGACCCCACGGGGTGAGATCTTGCGTGGAGCCCCAGATCGAGGGAAATTATTAGTGATCTTGCATGTCTTCCATTTTCTAATTATTGCTCCCACAGTTGATTTCTTCACACCAAGCTGCTTGCCTATTGCAGATTCAGTCTTCCCAGCCTGGTGCAGGTCTAAAATTTTGTTTCTGGTGTCCTTCAACAGCTCTTTGGTCTTCACCATAGTGGAGTTTGGAGTGTGACTGTTTGAGGTTGTGGACAGGTTCTTTTATACTGATAACTTCGCTTTGTAGCGAAGGCTGTTGAGAGTGTGGTGGCACGACAGCTTTCCCAGCACCTGGATGAAGCTGACTATTTGGATCCACACCAATTGGGCTTCAGGCCCGGGCACAGCACCGGAGACTGCTTTGGTCGCATTGGTGGATGATCTCTGGAGGGCCCGTGACAGAGGCTATTTCTCTGTCCTGGTCCTACTAGATCTCTTGGCGGCTTTCAATACTGTCGACCACAGTATCCTATTGCAGCGGTTGGGGGTCGGGGGCACTGTTTTGCAGTGGTTCTCCTTCCTTTCCGGCCGTTCGCAATTTGTGTTGGCGGGGGGGCCGAGATCGGCCCCGAGACCCCTGATCTGTGGGGTTCCTCAGGGGTCGGAGCTCTCGCCCCTTCTGTTCAACATTTATATGAAGCCGCTGGGTGAGATCATCTGTGGCTGTGGGGTAGAGTTCCATCAGTACGCTGATGACATCCAGCTGTACATTTCTACCCCGGGCCACCCCGATGAAGCCGTCAAAGTGATGGCCCGGTGCCTGGAGGCTGTGCGGTGTTGGATGGGGCGGAACAGGCTCCGGCTCAACCCATCTAAGACCGAGTGGCTGTGCTTCCCGGCACCCCGATACAGCCAGCTGGTTCCATCGCTGGCTGTGGGGGGGGGAATTCTTGCCCCCACAAAGAGGGCCTGCAATCTGGGTGTCCTCCTGGATATATGGCTGTTGGAAGACCATGTGGCGGCCGTCGCCAGGGGGGCTTTTGGTCAGGTCCGTAGGATCTACCAGTTGCGGCCCTTTCTGGATCGGGATGCGCTTCGCACAGTCACTTCCGCCCTTGTAATCTCCCACCTAGACTATGCCAATGCTCTCTACATGGGGCTTCAATTGAAGAGCACTTGGAGGCTCCAGCTGGTGCAGAATGCGGCTGCGCGGGTGGTGTTGGGAGCTCTTCAGGGCTCCCATGTCACGCCGCTCTTGCGCGAGCTGATTGGCTCCCGTTGGTCCTCCGGGTGCGCTTCAAGGTATTGGTTACCATCTTTAAAGCGCTCCATGGCTTGGGGCCGGGGTATCTATGGGACCGCCTCCTGCCATCATCGGCCTCCTGCCGGCCAATACGCTCCCATAGAGTAGGTCTCCTCGGGGTGCCGCCGGCTGGACGGTTGGCGACCCCGAGGGTGCGGGCCTTCTCATTGGGGGCACCCTCCCTCTGAAACGAATTACCCCTGGAAATGAGGACCATCCCTGATCTCCTGACCTTCCAATGGGCGGTGAAGACTCATCTATTTTGCCAAGCCGGTCTGGCCTAGGGTTCTCTTAGAATTTTAATCTGGTTTAATCTGGTTTTTAATCTTTTTAATTCCCCTTTACATACTTTTATTCCAGCCACTATATATTTTGATTTTAATTGTTTTTTTAATTTTGTATTGTTGTGATATTTTTAATCGGCTGTACACCGCCCTGAGCCCTGTCAGGGAAAGAGGGCGGTATATAAGTTTAATTAAATAAATAAATAAATAGTTCAAACAGGTGCCATTAATACAGGTAATAAGTGGAGGACAGAGAAGCCTCTTACAGAAGAAGTTACAGGTCTGTGAGAGCCAGCAATCTTGCTTGTTTGTAGGTGACCAAATACTTATTTTCCACCTTAATTTGCAAATAAATTCTTTCCAAATCAGACAGTGTGATTGTCTGGATTTGTTTTCACATTTTGTCTCTCATAGGTGAGGTATACCTATGATGACAATTACAGGCCTCTCTCATCTTTTTAAGTGGGAGAACTTGCACAATTGGTGGCTGACTAAATACTTTTTTGCCCCACTGCATCTCCGGTTGATGATATACTGTAGTAAATAGCTTTGTAAGTAAGCTGGTTATCACCCTGCATGAATTGGCATTAATATATTATGTTTATCAATCTGAAAAAAATAGCATAAATTATTCTAAATTAACATAAATTGTAATAAATTATGAATATTATACCATAGCATGAATTGTGGGTATTACTCAATAAATTATGAATTAATATATTATTATAAATCATTACTACCCTGGATAAATTATTAGAAGTATTACCCAGATAAACTATCATGAATTAATAAGGCATAAATTAATAAATTATCATGGTATAATTATTATAAATTATTATTCTGGATAAATTACCATAATTTAATACATTCCCATAAATCATTATCCTGGATAAGTTATATATTATCATAAATGATGATTAATATCTCAGATAATTTATCATAAGTTATTGCACTGGATAAATTATCAGAAATTGTGATTCTTAATCTGGATAAATTAGCATGAATTGCTAAATTATTATGAGTTAATAAATTGTTATCAATCTGAATAAATTAACATAAGTTGTTCTATATTTGTATACATTTAATAAGTTATTATTCTGATTGAATTCTCATAATGTGTCTAATTCTCATAAATGGTGATAAATTATCCTATATAACATGCCACACTATGGACATTCCTTAAATTGCAAATGGGGCAGTTGGACAGGAGTCTGTAATGTATAACTTAGCTTTTCTGTACTTGGCATCTTCAGATATGCTGGGATTACAACTTCTAGAATAATCAAACCCTCAGTCAGGAAGATGGAATTGCAATGCATCTGGAGGACACCAAGAATGCAGCTGCAATGCTTTTAAAACTTTCAGTACTTCTTCTGTAAGGATCTTCTGATATATGAACAAGAAAAATGTGTTTAGGGAGAAGAATAGGTTGCTAGCTGAAATCTCTGCCCTCATCAGGCCATATTTCATTTAAAGATATAAAGAGATATTATATGGGTACCAAATGAACATGCATGGATTCTTTCCTACCTGTCAGTTACCTGACACAGATGAATTTTCTAGAGCACTTGTCAGATCTTTTTTTAAAAAAGTTCTGAATTAAGTATAGTATTCTCAATTGTTCCTCTTATTTTTGTCTCAAGAAACTTTCTGCCTTTTGCCCCACCCCAAAAGTGATGAGATGCATGACAAATACACCAGTCATTGTGCGGGAAGGGGCCACTGTTTATGCCACAGGCACGCATGCAGAAGTGGAAGATGGGAAGCTCTTAGAACAGCTGATGGCAAGTGTGGGCTTCTGCACTGAAGTGGAAGAAGATTTGATAGATGCCGTGACAGGACTCAGTGGCAGTGGACCTGCTTATGTATGTGCCAAATCTTTGCTGTAAATTCTTCAAAAAATATATATAAAAATGTTGGGTGGGGCCGAGGGCACGGTTACATGCAGAAATGTAACTAATTTTATGCTATATCTTATTTTATGTGGAGGCAGATTGGCTTGCAATATTTGAGACTGGGGCTTTATAACTGAGTGCTTGATTTCCTAGATGTCATTAGAGCTATTATTCTAGGTGATTTATTCTAAACTGTTCTAGGCTATCTACAAGAAACCACTGTTAAAATTCTGGAATATAGCAGTTGCTTCAGTCTGTATTAATTGGAAATTCTTGACATTGTAGCTGTTCCGCAGTTAAAGGGCACTGGATTGAGGAACTCTGATTAGAATAAAACAGAATATTCTTTACTGGCCAAGTGTGATTGGACACATAAGGAATTTGTCTCTGATGCATAAACTCTTAGTATACATATAAGCAACAAAGTGATAAATCATAAGATACAACCAACAAGTAATAGTCATAAGATACCAATAGGAATAGGTAATAGGAAAGGTGAGAAGGATAATAGTCATGATTTAGGATAATCAGAAAGATACATTGCATTGTTATGTTCCACTTCCAGAATGTTTACTTCTCTTTTTAACTACTGATTTCCTAGGCATTCACAGCCCTGGATGCCCTAGCAGATGGAGGGGTGAAGATGGGCCTTCCTCGCAGGCTAGCGGTCCGATTGGGAGCTCAAGCCTTGTTGGTCAGTATCTTAGCTTGTGATTATCAGAATGGTCACTGACTACTCTGCTTCCTGATATTTGATAGGAAAAAAGTCAAAAAAATTTTTTTTTAAAACTGGTGCTTGAAATTCAAAGAAGGACCCTATTACCACCCAGCTACGAAAGTACGGTACAGAGAAACAGAAATACTATTGGATCATTCAATCATGTGTGAGACAGGTCAGATTTTTTTTAATTCAATGGCCAATTTGCAGTTTTAAGAAACTCTTGTATGCCATAATTAACATTTTCTCCCTCAAAGATTCAGCTAAATATAGGTTAAAGTAACTTATTGCTCCTATCCCCTAAGTTGCCTTTGTCTTGTCTACCTAATACCATAGGGAGCTGCCAAAATGCTGTTGGATTCTGAGCAGCACCCTGGACAGCTTAAGGACAATGTTTGCTCACCAGGAGGTGCTACTATCTATGCTCTTCACTTCCTAGAGAGTGGTGGTTTCCGCTCATTGCTCATCAATGCTGTAGAGGCATCCTGCATCAGGACACGGTATGCTTGCACATAGCAAAAAAAAAAAAAAAGCCCTTTCACACATCCCTTGAGCTGTGTTCTTTGATTTGTTAATCCACTCTCTGTCTTCAACAGGGAACTACAGTGCTTAGCTGACCAGGAGAAAGTCTCCCCAGCTGCCGTTAAGAAAACCTTAATGGATAAAGTGAAATTAGAGTCTTCCTCTGCCAACAAGGTCAGCCTATTCAACAAGAAGAATCCTGACAAGAAATACTGAAAAGACTCAGACCTTGCCTGAGCCTGTTTTCTTTTTCTTTGAAGGGAATATTTAGCAGAAATCAATTTAAAGTGAGGTGTTGGGGGTGGGGAGAGGTGTCCTGGACTTGAGATGCTGAAAGAATGGCATTTAAATTTCCAGAAGTAATTATTAAGGTATAGTAGATGGGGCAATGTTCTTGGAGGCTGAGGGGAAAGTAATTTTTTTCAGCCAGTTCTCTTAGAGAGGAAACTAACAGCAGTCTTCATTTGAACGTGATGAAGTTCAAGATGATGATTTGAAGATGATTTGTTTACATTTTCCAGTCCAAATTTTCCTAGTTAACTTCACAACAGATTTGCACAACAGGTGATCCAAAGAAATAATTACATAGTCAAACAGAAACCTATATTCAAGAATTTCCAAGTCTTGTTCACTTGCGTTTATTCATCCGTTCATTATTTCATTCATCTCACACACACATACACACACACAAACACACACATACACAGGGTAGAAGCAGACTCTTCAGATATTGTTTTGCAATGTCTCTTAGTTTAATCAAACAATTGTTTGTCTACTGCTTTCAGATTTCATACAGGCTATTTGTCTGGGCTTATCTCACATAATATGCTGCAAAAAGTATCTATAGTAGTCTATAATCTCTTCATTCCATAAGAACATAAGAATCTGTTTTAAACAGATCAGTCTTGATTCTCCATTTGGCCACATATTGTGTCTGTTCTGACTGGCAGCAACTTTCCAGTCTTTAGCAGATCTCTTTCTCATTTCTTGCTACTTGAATTGGATTTGCCCAATATTTTGATCTTTCGTTTTCCTGCAGGTAATGTGCAAACGTCTAGTAGGTAAGCTATAAAAAATCTCATCTAGGTTCAGAATCTGCTGTGGCATATGTCTGAAAGTTGTTCAAATTGTATGGAGATTATTCATACATAATTTTGATTTTCACAGTACAGTAGCTATTAATACAAAATATTAACATTTTGGTACTACAGTCAGAAATAACGAACAGTACTATGATCCAAGAATGAGTAACCATTAGATGCATTTATAATCTAATCATGAATTTATTGGATTTATTCATAGCATTCCTCTAATAGATAAGGATTAAGACTTGAAGCTTACCTAAGGCTGCAAAATGAAAAAAAAAAAATAGTTGTGAGGTGTACCTTCTAAGTAGACCTGAAATCTAAGGACTTATTATAGTGAGGTGCGGGGAAGTCAGCTCTCTTATTTCTTATAATGCCAGAGTTTTGCTTTACTAAAATGCTCCTTGCCCTTTCTAGCACATGGATATTATTGTGTTATGTATTGCTTCTGAGTAAAATATTTTTCTGCTAAGAAAAGCAGAAGTTAGCCTTTATCTGTATAACTTTTCATATCCTGGAGGCAGACGTGTTCTGGACTAATTGGGAGCTTCAGCATGCAGGTTTTGCTAAAGAGCCCAAAGATTGTGAAGATATAGCTGGTGATTGTGCCCACAAAGAGATCAAGGCAGAGCAAATCTATACTACTTCATCATTGTCCCCTTCCTGCCTTAGACTTTCTAGTCTTGTCACTTCTTCCTATTTTCTGGAATACAACTTATAGAAGCAGTGGCTTTTATTTTTGAATGAGCCAATCCATTGACTGATTTCTTTCCCATCTTTTACACCTGTATGGAAGAGCTCAAAAACAACAGTTCTGTCTTTAAACAAACCACACTTCTTGTTACATGTGAACTCAGGAAACCTCTTAAATAATAAAGTGACAATGATCTAGTGTTAAACTATATCCAAAGGAATACGAAGCAGGAGTCTCTTGGGTAAAAATTTAGCTTATTTTTTATGACTACCCAAATAGTCAAAGAATTGGAAGAGAAAATGTTTTTGCTCTAGGTACTTGCTACAATTTATAGATAATATTTTTCAGAAAATTTTTATGTATGGAATACTGGTAGCCTGCATTCTTCAATTTAAAATTATGTTTGACTACTTCTGTATATTGATAGCATTAAAGTGCTCAGTGTCTGAAACCTCAAGTGTTTTCTTTCTTGCCTTTCTTTCAACAACAACAAAACTTGGCTATCAAAGACCTTGCTTTTCCCACTTCCCTGAATGGAAGAGATGGAATAAAATTTGGCTGAGAGAAAAACATACAGTAGAGTACTGTCTATCAACATCTTGAAAAACTGATAAGAGGGAAATCCGGTTGTAATAAGAAGTTTGGTTAATTTAGAACAAAACTGACAACATATGTAAGAAATACATATTATAGAGAAAAATTTTGACTATCACATGCCTGTAGGATTGAAGCTGATACATACTTTAAAATAAAGCAATTAACAAGGTTTGTTCCTAGTTTTTTTTTGCTTATTTTGGTTTAAGAATCTTAAAGGCACATAGCTTTTCCTTCTTACTCTAATTCTTAAGTCTGATTTTCTCACTTGAATGTTGATGTGTAAGTTTTCCAAATGGGATAGTTAGTCTATTGTTCAAGCAGATGGGAATTTGACTTCCAAACAGATATGGCTGAATTATTTCTTTCTCAAAATGTGACATACAAATACTCAGTCTTTTTTAATCTGTAAAATCCATATACACATAGAGCTGTATTTTATAATATGTATAAACGCTGTATTTTGTATTGGTGAAGGTCTCACAAGATTAATGTGCTTTAATTTGGATAATTTTTCATTTTTCTTCTGTTATTTTTTTATATAAATAAAGAAGAAAAAGAAAAAAAATTAATTAGAAACTCTTACCCTAAGATGTTTCTGAACAATAGGAATTTTTCTTTCTCATGTCAACGATCTGCTCATTTGTTGCAAAAGCTGATTCTTTGGCAGTCCTGCTCCCTGGATTTGAATGGGAACATGTAGGAATGAACTAATATAGCTTTTGGATGACCATGAAGATACCTGTGAAGATTGCAATTCCTTATGAGAGGCGTTGGAAAGTCACTGGTCATCCATCTTCCCTCCAGCAGTTTGTTTTCTTAAGCATGCCTGGGTTTTAACTTCATTTTTTGAAGTTTCAGTTTTTCTTTGCTTCCTATCTTTAAAAAGTTGACTGGCTGGTTGAATGCTGACTAAAAGATAACAGATAATCAGAATTGGATCTTGTAGATCATCTAGTCCAATCCCCCATCCAAGAAGGAGACCCTACAACATTTCAGACAAATGGCAGTCCAATCTCTTCTTGAAAGTCTCAAGTGATGATGTTCCCATAACTTCCGAGGGCAAGCTGTTCCATTGGTTGAATGTTCTCACTGTCAGAAAGTTTCTCCTCCTTTCCAGGTTAAATCTCTCCTTGTTCAGTTTCCATCCATTATTCCTTGTCTGGCCTACAGGCACTTTAGAAAATAGCTTGACCCCTTTGTTTCTGTGGCAACTCCTCAAATATTGGAAGACTGCTATCATGTCTTCCCTGATCATTTTCTTCACTAGACTAGCCATGCCCAGTTCCTGTAACTGTTCTTCATATGTTTTAGTCTCCAGTCCCCTAATCATCCTGGTTGTTCTTCTCTACTTTTTCTAGAGTCTCAACATCTTTTTTATAATCTGGTGACCAAAACTGGATGCAGTACTCTAGGTGTGGTCTTACTAAGGCTTTATAGAATGGTATTAGTACCTTACTTGATCTCAATTCTATCCCTCTGTTAATGCTGATTTATTTAAACTTCCTTCTGGACTCTATTTAATAGGGAGGGATTTGTCCGCCCCTCCCCCCCCCAAAAAAAATAGAAAAGAAATAGAAATCCTTTTATGCAGAACTTTTCTAGTTCATAAATATTAGGTATCTTTGCATACAATACTTATCTTGTGGATTTTCAGTATTTTAATCCAGAGTCTGTGACTTTCATTCCAAAGCCTTTATTTTTAAATGCTTCATGGTTTATTTTTTGATTTGGATTGCTTCCTTCTATCTCCTATAAACAGTTTTCTTTTAATGCCACATATCAATTATCCTTGGCAACAAATCATCAGAAACCAGTACAAAACATTGATCTGAGTTACTATTAATATCCACTTGCAATATAAAGCACTGAAAAAACTGGGGCTCTGCCATTGTTATATTCTCTGCTTCTTTTTCTGAAGTTGTACAAATAATGCACATAAATAATACAGGTAATCTTCATAATCATTCATTTAATGACCATTCAATGTTACAATGAAACTGAAAAAAGTGACCTATGACCTTTTTTACACAACATTGCAGCATCCCCATGGTCATGTAATCAAAATTTGAGACTTGGCAACTGGCATGTATTTAATGACAGTTGCAGGGTCCTGGGGTCATGTGATAATCTTTTGTAACTTTTTAAAAGCGAAGTCGGTGGGGAAGCCAGATTCACTTAACAGCTATGTTACTAACTCAAAAACCTCAGTGATTTGCTTAACAACTGGCATGGAAGATCTTAAAATGGAGTAAAACTCACTTAACTATCTTGCTTAGCAATAAAAATATTGGGCTCAATTGGACTCATAAATTGAGGACTACCTGTATTCCAATTTACAAAAAGCTACTATGCTTATCTCTATATACCCACTCCTTGATTAGAGACTAGTTCAGCAACTACACTATTTAAAAATATGATCATAATAAACAGTAATAAATTGATTTTCTAATCAGTGTGTTCATTTATGATCAAATGTGTGCCTTACAACAAAGCACACTGGAGTGAGAATGACACTGGAGTAGTAGTCTGAAACAACTTTATTTGAATGTGAAGGCACCAAACAATGATTTTTGCAGCATCTCTCAGTGCAGTGGCCAGTGCAGACTTGGAAAACGAAGAGAATCATCAGCCTGAGGTGATTCAGCAGGAAGAGTTGCTTAGCAACCAAGAAAGACAGTTATCACTAGATGTCAAAGAGGCAGCTCTAGCAAGGCCCACTGTGAGGAGAGAAGGGCTGAACAAAGACTATTGGCCAGAAAACCCTGACCTGTGAAGAGAAACAATCCTGGCCATGCCACTCCTACATAAGAGGAGCCGTGCATCTTGCATTTCACAGATCTGTGGAGACAACTCTCTTTGTATCTCACCATCGTGTACCTCAACCCCTTCGCTGCCTTCTTATTTGTTCAAACCTTTTGCCATCAAGAGTTCTATTTCAAAACATAATGTTTTGAAGCATGTCTTTCTGTGGGCCAGGACAGAACAGATTGTCACCAGCCTAAGTCCCAGTCACCTAGGAAGAGTAATTACTGGCCACATAGCAATGGAAATTGTCATGGATCAGCTTGTTGCCAAAATCTCATTCATGCAGAGGTTGTGCTACTTAAAACACAGCTACAAGTTTTGCAAATCTAGTCATTGCAGGCAGCAGCAACAGTGCCATACCACAGAAACCAGAAATATTCAGTAACGTGCCCAGAAAAGTTTGATGGAGTGCTGACTCAATTTCATGCCTTTTCGGCACAGTATAACCTCTATATAAGCCTAAGAAGTGAACATTTTACCTCAGAAAGACTTAGATTGGATTTGTCATCAGCTTGAGCATATGCACCAAGACAAATTCCTTTTGTGCCTAAACACACTTGGCCAATAAAGAATTCATTCAGCTTGTCAGGAGACTCTGCTAAATGGGCCACACAGTTGTTAATGCACCAGAGCCCCCTACTGGACAACATAGTGGAATTCAGCCTTCAGTTTCAGGCTATTTATGCCAATCCCAGAAACACCTTTGGGCCACAAATTACCACAATCGAGAACTAAGAGAAGGGTGCTGCTATGCCATGATAGCCCAATTGCAGGCCACTTTGGTTTCTTCAAGACTCTTTAATTTGTGAAGATTTTGGGTATCCATGAATCCAAGATAATGTAGGTTGGTATGTTATTAGGCAAATCACTGGGATTTTCCTTGCCATTATATGACCCAATACACCCAATGGGCCACTGTCCTAGGATTTTATATCAAAGTCAAAAGGTAACATGACAATCTTAGCAGTGACAAATACTTTAACTAAGATGACTCACAGCATAGCTTCTCCAATTCTGCTTACAGCTAAAGACACCACTAGGCTATTTTCATAGCGTTATCTACTGTATACATGGTTAACTGAGCACTTGGTTTCAGACTGTGGCCCACAATTCACTGCTAAGTTTTGGTAAGTTTTTCAAAAGTCTAGGGCTCCAAATCTTCCAAGTATCATCTAGTGTCAGACAGAATAGGTGAATGGGATTCTGAAGCAACATCTCAGATGTTTTATTAACTACCAGCAAGACAACTGGATAGACCTCCTAATACAGGCTAAATTTGCTTATAATAATGCACAACATACCTCCATTTTAGGCTAACTATGGCACCCATCCCCCATTTTTTTCTGCTGACCTCACCAGCTTCTTTTGTTCCAGCCTTGGATCAGCTCTTGCAGGAATTACAAGCAATCACGTTCTCCGTTGCAGAAATCCAAAGATGATTATAAATACTTCATTAATTGTCATCATCAGGCAGGCCCATCAGTAGTTATGGGGGACTTAGAATGAGTCTTCTCTAAGCACCTTGCAACTAGTCACCCACCAAACAAGTTCAATAACTGCTTCCTATGACCATTCCCAGAAAAAGCTACCATCAACCTATTTGCTTTTTAGCTCAAGTTATCTTCCAGTTTCCATCTTCACCCTGTATTGCATCATTCCTTTCTAGTTCCTATGGCACCTGCCAATTCTCCTTGCTTCTCCACACTGGATCTACCACCCTTTGTAATTGAAGCAGAACATCAAGATGAGGCGGCTCACATTCTAACTTCCTAGCATTTTGGGGACTATCTCTGTGCTGTCCCAGTCAGTCTATGGGAATTGGATAGTTACTTAGGAATTATGAAAAGTCTCAGTGGACTGGAAATGTTATGGACCAGAGGAGCATTCCTTGGAAGATGTCAGTGATGTTTATGCTTTCCATCTCACACACCTGTTTCATCGATAGTAACCACAGAAGCCCAGGCCTCAGTTTGCAGGAGGGGGGGGAAGAAAATAGTGTCACGGCCTATTCATGCTTGAAGAGGATCCTCAATCTGAGGAGATTCAGATGCAAAAGTTATCTAACAAGGAAGGCAGCTGTCACTGGCATCAGAAGGCGAAGAGTTAATACCTTCTTCCAATGCAGGCCTGCTGCAAGGAGAGGAAGGATGAAGAAAGGCACTCAACAAGACTATTGGCCAGAAATAAACCTGCCATGTCAAAGGACAAATCTGGGTCACACTACTTATAAGGCAAGGGGTGCATCTACAGATCTGTTAGCGACAATTCTGTTCACCTCACCATCATGTTCCTCAACTCCTTAGCTGCCTTGTTTGTTCAAACGTTTTGCCATTAAAGTTCCATTTCAAGCCATTTTTGAAGTAAATATATAAAACCTGTATGTCTGTAATTTCCATGGGCCAGGGCAGAACAGACTCTTAGTCACATATTCACTTATTGACCTTTTTGCTTAACAACTTGGTCACTGTAATAGAAGTTGGTTGCTAAATGAAGAGAGGGTATACAACACAGAGGTGCTTAACTTCATATTACACAGAAGTTGTTCCAGGTTTTGTTCATGTAGGGATTTGATTGAAATATACAGTTTGGCCTAGAATGCTTAAATTTTTGCATGCAGCTCAACATCTGACATTGTGTTGAATCTATATATTTTAGGTGTCTTTTTTAAAGAATACACTTTCTAGTTGGTTTTTGTGTTCTAACTCTGAAGAAATTACAATGCACAGCACTTGTTTGGTAAAATTCCTCTAGAAAAATTGATTTGGAAATAACTCTCTTCATTTAGTGTTGATGTTCTTGGTCTTGGATTTGTCGGGTTCAAAGTTCACTCTGCTATAGTAGACAACATGATATTTGTGGGTACCATTGTGCCTGTCAATTATTCTTAGAAAATATTCGCCATGTATGGCTGTAGTTTGGAAGTATATAGAGCCATGATGGCAAACCTATGGCACGCAGTGTGTGGCATGCAGAGCCATTTCTGCCGGCATGAGAGATTGCCTGGAAGAGCCTCATTGCGCTTGCACGTGTTCCCCCTCACAGCCAGCTGATTGTCAGGTATCTGCTGCGCACATATGCGCAGAGGTGCGTGGGGCAGGGAGGTTGCATGCACATGCACAGAGGTGCACAGTGCACATGCAGGGAGTCAAGCGCGCATGCGTCGGGGGCGGGGGGTCGTGCGTGCATTGCATTTTCAGCACGTGATGTGGAAAAGGTTAGCCATCACTGATATAGAGGATGGGTGGAACAACTTCATAGTTTGCCCTTCAAATATATCATTTTAATAGGACATGCACACCATAGATGGCTTTTTTTTAATAGCCAGCCCCTCCCTCACAGCAGTTCTTTAGAGAGAATGGGCATAGCAGATTCTCAAATCTTCAGATATGTTTACTTGTCCAAAATGCTTGCTGAACCATGCTATATGCACTTAATTATTTGTAACTTCTATAACCATACAATGAGAAACAGAAACATATGTAGTAGATATTATGTGTTCTATTAGGGCTTAATAAAATTCCAGTAACTGCTAACATTGCATAATTATCATAAATGGAAAACAAAATTGTTTCCTATCAGAGTTTTTTCACTAGAGGAAGATTTTATGTTAATTTCTAGGCTTTATATAATTTTGCTGAACATTGAAAAAAATAACAGTGAATTCCTATATTTAGGGTTTATCTGATTATCCTCTCTCAGTAATGGAACTGGGATAGCAATTCATATTCCCACTATAGTTTCTTAAACTCTTCTACAAGCATGGCAGATAAACAGAACATTAAAGGTCAGTAGTACAGAAATCTCTTTTTACAGTAGACTTTTCCTCTTACTAAACTACATAAAAATAATTGCCAAATGAAATGATTATAAGGCTAAGATCTACTTATTGATCAGATGATATTGGAATAAAAGTTGCGGTGAGAGAATGGAAAAAGAAAGAATTGTGTATTTTTGCTAAAGCTTTTTTTAAAATTTTGCTAGCAAAATTTGTCATTGCTAAATAAAACTAGGGAGCAGTTTTTATCAACTGTGATTTAGAGCTCTTAACCTTGCAACCTTGAATAATGCTGACAACAAAAGACAGGGGCCTGAAGCCTGCACAAGTTTTTCAAAAGATTTCTTTATTTATATTATCTGAAACTGCAAAAACTTTCTCCTGACTTAGGACTTCTTGCTGAATTTTCATGTCCTCATTCTGAAGTATATAAATTGATATAAGACTCTTGCACATGGAGCAGAATGAGGACAGAATATTTTCTAACAGTAGCTGTTGGCTACTTTGGTTATAGAACAATTTTCATGTGACTTGCGTGAATGTAAAATGTACACAATAATTTTATGCACATAAAACATGAGTAAAATAGTTTTCATCCTAAGGTCTTCCAGATATGGACTGCCATTCTCATAGTACATGGTGCATGAAAAGGAAGAAAATATTGATGCAAAGAAAAGTGTATGTATGTGCATCTATCCTTGTGTATAACTAAAGAAAATTTGAGGTATCGGTATGTGTATGATGGCCTTTGTCTCTAATAAGAGAAAGAATGGAAAATAATATTGCTCATGTTTTCTTTAAATTAATATTTTTGAAATAGTAAAAATAATAGGACTGTGCAATTATCTGGATTTGAGGGGAAAATATGATTTGGACATTTTACCTGCCAGGTTTGTCTTAGACCATGGGTCCCCAATCCCTTGATTTGCAGTATGCCAGAAACCGGACCCCTCCAAGTCTGCGAAAAAAATCTCTCTCCACGGAATCAGTCCCTGGTACCCAGAAGGTTGGGGGATGCCGTCTTAGAATTAACATCTTTTTCTGGGATGGTATGCCAGTAGAGGGCAGTCATATAAACCTTGGAAAAGACACAGGGGCTCCATGTAGCCATCATACTATAACTTTTAATCCTTTGAATCCAGCTCTCTGCACAACCATATGAGAGATTGCAGTAAATAGAATTGGTAACAAGGCATATATTCACTGAATGCAGCCTATGAGCAAATTATTTAGATAAACCTTAATTAAGGGACTCAATATTTTCTGTGTCCCATTCACATTTTTTGGCAGAGTGTGTATTCTCCAGAATGTCATTTAGCTCCTAACCGAAAGCTCAGAGCATTTATTCCTTGGACAGGCCAGTAAATTCTTCCCATACATATTTTTTTAGGTATGGCTTTCAAAAGAGAAATTATGAAGAGTGGTTTGCAAAGAAAATCTATTCATGTTGGAGTAGTTTGCCTTGACAAAAATGTATTGAGCTGCTACAACATTTGTTTCTCTGGAGAATGCACTTTATTGTAATGAATACAAGACTGAGTATTAATTGAACTCCATGTCATAGTTAGAGATTTTGCATTAGGAACATATGATTCTTTCTATCATTCTTTCTAATTATTTTTTTCCTGCAGTGTACATGTCTATTTTACTTCCTATTGCCCTTTCTGTGGTTTTATAGATTGCAAGCTCTATGAGATAGAAATTCTGACCTGTCTCATTCTAGCCACGTTCTATTCCAATTATAGAGAAATATGTAAGTGGTCTGTAGATACTGTCCATTGTTACTATCCTGCTTGCTTTATATGTTTCTAATATTGTCTTAAACATATTATATATTTAATATTTTGTAAACTGGTTTGAGAATTTTTTTTTAAGAAAAAGTGGTAAAATATATCCAATAGTATGTAAGAATTTTTTTTTGTTTCAAAAAGGATCAAGTAGGTCAAGTTGATACAGCATTACTATATTTCCTATAGAGCCATGATGGCGAACGTATGGCACGCATGCTGGGAGTGGCACACTCCTGGCATGCTAGCTGTCACCAGGAATAAATCCACTGTGCATGCGTATGTGCGCCCCCTGCCAGCCAGCTGTTGGGTATCTGCCGTGCATGTGCAGGGGGGGGGGACACACTCGTGCATGCACATGGGTGGTGGTGGGGGTCGTGCGCACATTCATTATGGGTGCAGACACAGATGCATACGCATGTGCATGCACTTTCTGCACATGACAACGAAAATGTTAGCCATCATTGCTATAAAGTAAAATTAATTTCCTATTAGAGGGCTAATTTACATTATGTCCATATATAATAAATCACAAAATGTACATCAATTTCAGGCATTGGCTTTCTGATTGAAGTATTTATGTAACATTTAATTATATTATTGAAAAAGGCAGTAGACATTCTTCATAATTTAAAATTTGATAAATAAGATTGATAAGGAAAAAATATCCCTTGATGAAGAATTGAGATTATAATTAAAATAAATTAAGACATTTCTTTTTCACCCTGTATTTAGAAAAAACAGGTTCAACAACTAATATTACCATTTATAGGAATGCTTTAGGATAAAACTATAGAAACAGACCATCCTTGACTCTTAATTTTTTAAATGAAAGAGAAGTCCAACAGGAGTTGAATTTCTTTACTTTTTCCTTTTCTGATTGGAGAAATTTTATTATGACAGGGTTACCTGATCTTCCAGGAAAAAAAGAAACAGCTTGGAATTAAAGGGTTTACCAGTCTCTGATCTCTCCAATTCCCGCGTTATTTCATCTGATGGCTGCTTTTGGTATAAAATACAAATTACAAGGAAAGCAGGCAGAGATACCTGTGTATCTAATGTGACTTTTAGTGGTAAGTTTCAATTATAATACAGATTCTGGTTTCATTTTTCAATCACATAAAAGTTATTAGCATTTTTCAAGAGGCTTTTAATCTACAATCCATTGAAATACTGTCCTTCAACATTATGTAGAAAATGAAAAAAATGAAAAACAATGCAGAATGACAAGAGACAAAAACCCAATTTTTCAGGGGTTGTGTATTCAGAATGTGTTCATGACTAGAACATGATAAAGACTCAGCAAACCTATGCATCAGGAATGGTTCATAATTTGAGCCAACATACATTTATAATTATGAAATGGGACATGGAGCTACCATGATACAATTGTTGAAGGATGACATTGTCAAAATGGGTGCCCTAATAGGTAAAAATATTCCCAAACCCACTTTTTTCAAAAGACAAACTGGTGTACCTGTTCTGCTCCCACTCCCAATGCTTTCTATTATCTTTTATGCTCCTGCCTTCACCCCCAGGCCTGGAGGATGTGGGCACATTTCCAAATGAAGCACTATCTGTCCCAACTCCTATTCTCTAAGAATTTCTATGAAATTTATGTAGATACAACTACATGAGTGATGAGTGATGGTACTTTGCTATGCAGCAACCATCAACCCATTGTATGGTTGTAAATGAAATAACTTTGAAACATGAGGTAGGATACTAACTCATTAAGAGAGTTGCAGACACGTTGGTGTCCACTTCAATAAATTATCATATGTGGTGTGTGTGTGTATCCAAAACATTTAAAAAAGACAGGCCATATTTATAGTTAATAAAAATGAATTATCTAGAAAATTACAATCTATTAATACTTTGCAAGATATTAAAAAGTGTGGTATATCAGAGAAACTGGCTATATTAGATATTAACACTAGAAACTAGTATTTAATACTAGAACCATTGGTAAGTCAGAAACGCTATTTATGTGAATTTTTTTCTCACAATGGAAGTTAAATTAGCAACCTAGGTAGGCTTCATAGTTCCAGCAAGAGTTCCAACAAGGTCTGTGGTTTCCCCCTAATTACTGTATTCTATCAGACTCTGTTTCTCCATAGTTGACAGTCATTGGTAATCTTGACAAATCTGGATGGTAACAATTTGTGTTGGAGCCCATTTCATAGCTATAGTTCTATAGTAGCTCTGTTTAACAAGGGCCAGAGTTTCATACATTCAGACATCACCTTTTTTAAAATATCTGACAATCAGTTCCTTCAGGCTTTTAAAACCTGAATAGCCATAATTGCTTACTGTTCTCCTGACTTTGCTACACTAACCTTTAACAGCTTACTATATTTATACAGACACAATTTTGAAGGATAAAGGTTGTATCAAATTGCAGCATTGTATCACCATAGTTTTGTTCTCGCTCTACTTAAATTTGGCTTCCAGTGACTTTTGCAAGAGAGTGTTTTTTACAGTATATGTGTGAAACTCAAAGGAAACAAGTTTCTTTCCCTCTGCAGCTTTAGAAGATGAAATCAATCTGATCCAGTGTCACTTGAGATTTTTTTATTAGATACAATAGTTTATACTTTGTCTTATCTCTAGCTTTGAAATGTGCTGCAGTATTCCTCTTCCCAGGCACCTAAGCAAGAAACAGCTGTGAGTGCAACTTTCCTGCATCAGCATTTTTAGCCCAGACCTCACTGCTCCTTACAATTTCCGCAGTTTTGAGAAAGTGTAGACACAGCAAAGACTTAACACAAATGTGGGAAGGGGAGGGAGGTACTCCTTAAAGAGGAGGGATAAGATGGACATCAAGAAATACCGGCTCATTGTTGATGAAATGAAAAATGAGACTTATAACTTGCATCTCACAGCAATTCCCATATGATGTATAAACTAGGTAAATTAGTGATTCAGCTATGACAAGTTCAATTTCCTGGGTGGTTGGCGAGTAGCAATAGGCATTTTGCCCACATAGTTTTTGTTTTATTAATGAAAAGAAATTAAGAGCTATTAGAATTTCAGTTGCTTGAGCATACCTGACTCTTTGGAGGGATGCAGATAAATGGCAAAGGCTATTCTTAGAGATGCCTGGTCCCAAGCCAGTTTCTGGGAATAATATACTTGACTGAATATTTATGTGAGATACGTTATGAATTGGCCAATGGAATAGGAAGCAAAAGCATCTTGACAGTTTAGGTAAACACCTGCAGACTAAAAAGACAAAACACACAAACATAGTTGCAGGCTAACATTTTCTCTCTCTTGCTTCCCTTTTAATACCATGAGCCTGGATCTACAGGGTTCTGATAAGCGGGGATAGCTGCAGAACTATTAAACGATTGATTTATTTGCTCAAAATGAAGAAAGCACTATTGAGGAAAATATGAGCAAAAGGTTTGAAAACTTTCTAATAAGCAAGTCTTTGTCTAGAAAAATTTAAACTGTTGGCTTAGGCAGCTTATTTACAATGAAATTGTGGATCAGGTACCATATTTTACTATTATTGGCTAGATAATAAAAATTGTCTGGCATTCTATACAGTGTC
This sequence comes from Bungarus multicinctus, assembly GCA_023653725.1. Lineage (NCBI taxonomy): Eukaryota > Metazoa > Chordata > Lepidosauria > Squamata > Elapidae > Bungarus > Bungarus multicinctus. The sequence goes on from CM042834.1 coordinate 121,778,273, forward strand.
TAAAAAGATATTATAAGGCCATTTTCTCTAAAGTCATTTATAGCATCTTATAGGCTCATTCAAACATTGCTGTGCTAATAACAGTAATGAAGCTTTATATTGCCACAACATTGGCTGATGATGCTATAAAATGCTATAAAACACTAATGAAGAAATGGCCTATGTCTTGCAAATTTGGAGGCATCAGCTACAAGACTCGCACTCTGGAACCTTCGGGGACTCTTTTGGCACCAAAGTACCCCGTTGGATACCTCTTCCTAATGACTTTGTAAACAACCAGCACTTGTCTCTGCCCTCCCCTCCTTTCCCCCCTTTTCTAAGGATCTAGTTGAGAAATAGTGGACCCTGCACCTGCGGGAAAGCGCTAGGATGAGGAGTGTAGTTGAGAAATACTGGCAACTCACATGTCTATCTCTACTGTAGAATATGCAGTCTACCCTTAGACAGCGGTACCTCCGCGCCTATGCAAAACGTTTGCCCCGCTGCGGGGTAATCAGTCTCAAAGAGAAAAGCACTGGTGCCGCTTTTTTAAAAAAAGGTATTTATTCTTCAGCAGGGATATTGCAATATCTGAATTTAGTATCGTGTAATTCCTTTCATCCAACTGGTTTATTAATAGGTCTAAAAATACGCTTATTTATAGTTTTTTTTAAAAAATAAATAAAAAGTTTCCAAATATTCTTCTTCTAGTCTCTGGAGAAGGGAAAGGTCAGGGATATCCATCTGGACTTTTTTGTTTTAACTACCGAACCCATCAGGGTCACTTTCTGCTTCTTCCATTTATCTTTTCGCAAAACTGGCTTCTTTCAGGAAACAGCTGTTTGGTGGCCCACCTCCCCTCCGCAAAAAATTAGGAAACTCTTTTGAGTTGTAAAGCCCGGCTAGTCGAGGATGATCGAATCACAGCCTCCCACTCGCTGTCTGATACCAAACGCTTCACAATGGTTTGGGGGGGGGGGGGGGCCCGCTACGCGTGGAACGAGGCTCCGTCTCGCGCCACCTCGGCCCTTCTGGTTCAACCTCGACGTTCTGGACCCGCCCCAACACCGCGCGCCACCGGGCGCGCGCGCCCTCCTGGCACGTGAGCCACTTGTTTTTCCCACCAAGCTTCCCAGCCGCGCTCCCGCCCGCTGTTATTGTTCTGAGGGGTGGGCGGGGGTGGGAAAGAGAAGAGCCGGGCGGAGGGAACCTTTTTTGGGGCGCCTCCCCCTTTAAGGCTCTGGGCGGCTGCATCGAAACGGCTTCATGAATGGAGGCACGTGACCCAAACATCACGTGACGTGTCCGTGAGCGGCGGTAGCGGCGGACCCCGGGCTCCTCAGTCCCTGTGTGCGTGGCGGCCTCCCCCCTCCCCGCCCCGGACCCCCCCCCCTCCGGAGGCACCGAGCGGAGGGTGAGAGCTTGCACGGGGCTGCCCAGGGACCCGGATCCCCCTTGGAAGGGTGGGGGGTGGGCAAGAAGGCTAGTGACCCCCCCTCCCCAGCAAGAGCGGGAGGGAGGAAGAAAGAAAGGGAAGGGAGGAGGAGGAGGAGAAGGGAATTGATGCGTGTGTGTGTCTGTGTTGTGGGGGGTGTTGGGGTTCCCTTAGGAAAGACTGTTCCTTTCCCGGACGATCGGCTTCTGGAGTTGCATTCCTCCCCGCGGTGTTTATTTTTGGAAAAAAGCGCCTCCTGCTCTGGACTCGGGCTGCCGGGAGCGCGATCGCGGCTCTTTCTCTTTCTCTCTCCCACCCCCCACCTCCGCGGTTGTTCCCACCCGGGAATGTTCTGGCGGGCTCGGCAGAGGGTGCGCGTGTCAGGGTGGCGAGGCTGAGAGGGCGAGGTGAGCCTGGCGGGGACCGTATTTCACCCGCCGCGCTTCGTTTCTCCCGCCTCTCCCTCCGCTCGCCGACTTCCTTTTTCCGCGGCTGACAGGTGGGTGGGTTTCCCTCGCCCCCCCGCTCCCTGCCCGTTTCCTTCTAGAGGGGGTCTCTGCGGCGTGGGTGGCCGTCCTTGTTGCCCGCGGCGACAGGTCGCGGGAGCGAGAAATGCCGTCGCTGCCCGGCTCTTCTCTCTTTTCCGGGGTCGCCGTGATGGTTTGAGTTTTCCTTCTCCGGAGGTGGGGTGGGAAGAAGAAGAAGTCGGGCCCTTCCCCGCTTGTTCTTGGACTACCTAAGCGTTGAGAGCGCTGTCACCATCTGGAAAAGTAGCCGGGGAGGGAGGTAAGCTGTTTCCCCGCACGCCGAAAGTCTGTTTGTGTGTGTGTGTGTGTCTCCGAGGACGTGCAGCCATGTCTGCGAGTGTGAAAAGGGCTTGCCGTGCTGACTCATCAGGTGTCTGGGAACGGAGGAAAGGGCCGAATGTTTTTGGGGTGGGGCTGAGGAGCGGCGGGGTGGGGTGGGGGGTGTTTCACAGAGTGTACGAATGGGGTGGACTGAATTACCCTGTTGTATCTCCTGGCGCAGCCTTCTGTGTGCAGAGTCCAGACACTGCTGACTCATCAACATGAGGTCACCCATAAGTATATGCTGCACACGCACACGCATGCACACACACACGGAATGGGGGCTAAGCAGCAAAAGAAAAAGGGGAATCCAAACAGATAATCTGCTGATTCATCATTTTGTGGGGTAGTTGGACTTGACCTCAGATCCCCTTTCTTTCAGCTATTTGTCTATAAATCCTTGTGACAGTTGCTGATCTTAGCATTACTGTAGTGCTGTATGTATTTGTAGTGAACAAGAAGGTAGGAGAGAGTGTGAATATGAACTTGGGAAAAATGGTTTATGGAGTCATTGGGAATCCTTTCGGGAATGAATGAGAGAGTTGTTGGGGTGTCCTTATACTCTCTGTGCAGACAGATACCGACTCTCTTGTTTTGAATAGTAAAATTGTAGGTCCCGAAAACCATAGCTTTATGGGAACGCTCCTTCTGTTGTAGTTCATATTGTCTCTTAGGCAATGTTTTTAAGAGCTCTGGAAAAAAAATCTTGGCATATTGTTTTGCATAAATGCAAAGAATGCAGCTCTGGGTGGGTCATTTGTATACCAAAGCACAGATGTGCAACAAGTGCATCCGGTTCTCTGTTGAGTCCCTTCTGGGAAATTCTCACAGCAGAACTCTTCCATTCTCACCTACAGAGGGCAGTTTGTCCTCTGTCAGTCTGATAATGCTTAGGTATTAATGGGAATATAAATAAATTTGAATAGTGAAAGCATACTAATTATCCATAAATGTACTGCAGGTAAAAGTGTTAGCCACTTTAGTCTGATATCTTCAACCGAGATTTTTTTTTCTTGTGATTCTAAAATAAAATTAATTTTTTTCTGATACATCTATTTTGAGAAAAATGAATAGTTAGGATATTATAAACCAGTCATATCTGATATAGAGCAAAGATAATTAGGTGGGCATAATTTTAAAACTGAAATGCCTCTCACTATTTCTCCATTATCTCAAATTGGAGATAAATAGGCCAGAAGACATAAGTGCTGAAATTATTCAACTAACTCAATGAGCATTGACTATTTACAGAATTGCAATTCCTTGTGTGACTCGTGGCTCACAAAATCAAATTCTGATTTATTCAGAAATAGAAGTATGAGGGGAGCTTTGTTTTTGATATAAAAATGAGTTTCAATTATAGGAATTGTATGAGGCTGACAGTCTTCTAGATACGTATGTAGGAAAAGCAGAATTTTGATTTCCATTCTGCTGAGTAAGAGGTACAGTGGTAGAAAGCAAGTTGAAGCATTAGGTACATTTGGGAGACTTTGCCTGAGGCAAGTTGTGTTGATTTGAATGAGGCAATATTCCCTAGTGATGGCATTTTTCTGGATATTTTACAGGACAAGCATTTTCTTCTACATTCTTTTGCCCAGTTTAAGAGCATTAGCTAAGATGTCAATGTAAGTTTAGGAAGCTAATTGGGAAGTTATTTGTAGACAGGTTTCTGTAAATGTATGAACAGCAGAGCCATATATGTGTAGATGAGAACAAGGTAGTGTCTTTTTACACTACATATGTGGAAAAACCTCCTACAAGGGTATACCCTCCAGCTTCTGATTCTTCCCTGTAGCCTGTTTTCTTTTTCATCTCTTAAAAGTTTTTTTTCCTTTCTGTGATGGTGCTGCCTTTAGTGCTGGAACGGGTGATGTCATTGTGTTTACACTCATTTGATGGCATAGCGCGCTGAACCAGGAATGTTGAGAATGGGGCCTGTGTTGAATCATGCACTCTGCTGTCAGCTCTGTTGTAAGCAAAGAATTGGCGGCACTTGTGCTGAGTGCAGGCCTTTTGGACTTCTGGCAAAATGTGTCGAGGTTGCACTTTTTTTCCTTTACAGCCGTCGCATTTGGCACTTTTCAGTGTGATCTTTCTTCAGGAAGCTGTCAAAAAGCTGAGAAATCAGCAGTCTAGGGAGTTAGACCAAGTTTGTCTCTGTCTGGATGCCAATTCTCTCTGGCTGTCCTCCTTGCAAGTTATTCACAAGTGCAGCTTCTGTGTAGGGCTGTAAAAAGACCTTGTATATATATCCTAATTCAGGGATAATACAGAATGTGAAAATTTTCATAGGTTTTTTTCCACTTAATCATCACTTTTCTTGGTCTTTTTCTTTTTTTATGAATGATGAATGGAAATGAATCTTTCTATGATTGAATCTATATGATATCTGATATTGATAACTAATGTTATACTCCTTGTATTAAAAGATTCTTAATCTTTAGAAGTTTAGGACAAATGAAGAACATTTTTTGTGTTTTGACTCTCACAGCTACTGGACCTAATATTTCATCTTTGCTACACAGCAATCTATACCAATCACTTTTAACAGTGAAGATCAGCTCCAGTCAATTTTCAGTCCTTCTGTGCAATCTTCTCACTTCCCACGTTAATTGCTTTCCTAAGTATTAATCCTGATATCTACTAGAAGTGCAGTACTTCCCCTATGAAGAGCCTCACTAAATTATCCAGGCAGTTAATCTTCTCTATACTTTCCTACCAGGCAACATTTCCTTGGGTTTTTTTATTGATCATCACTAATGCTAGCATAGTGATTCTTAAAGTTCTGACCTGTACTGGATTTACAGTATAATACCAAATCCATTTTTGGTTATGCAGTTTTGTTGTGTTGCCTGTGTTCATATTCCTCTCACATGAGTATTAGTAATGATACTTAACACTGACATGTCTAGATAAAACTTACATAGGAAAGAAGTGTAGGTTAGACTTGACAGTGAATATATGACTTCCCTTGCTTTGTTTACGGTTTTGTTCCTGGTTCCTATGGCTGCATGTGGCTTTTAAATAAAGCTGGAAAATTAAAAGAATATATAAACAAATTGATGCATATGCGATAGTTGTGTCTGCCCCAGTTTACTTAAACAATATTTCAAGCGGTGTTACAGTAATGGAAACATTATTCCTCTCATAATTTTTTTCTAATCAGAAAACATGGCTACTGGTTACTGTCTAAGTTACCCACATACTTGAGGTACTGATTCCCAAATTGTGGGTCTAAAACTTTTTGATGGTAAAGCACAGTAAGCTGTACAGTACGTGCCGTACTGTACAATTAATAAGTGTTTCAAACTTGTTTCTTAGCTGCAGAAGCAAAAATAAGGCAGTGGGGTCCCATTAAGACAGTTGTGGCCCGCTATATTAAGTATGTTAGAGCTGTAATCAGTGACTGTTGCCATGTCTTTTGGGCACAAGAATTTGGCTCGTCAGCAATTTTCAGTGCTGTAGGAGTATCTGAGTTGTTTGGCTGGCTTATTAGTGATCTTGGAAAGCGCTGAAGCCATCCCTTCTGGGGTGCTGCTGGGGGACCATTTTTTGCTTTTGCTGACACTAGCTTGTCTTGGTTCTTTGCTACAAATGTGAACTGATGTTTTATACATTCAGCAAACAAGAAACTAGCCGGTGTGGAAGAGGCATTTATTATGTAAATACTGATGATATGCTTGAGTGAGTAAAAGGTAATCCACATCCATGCAGTTTTGATATGGAGGTGGTTTATTATTGCCAGAGATGTCTAGCCCTAGAGCCCTGAAATGCTGTGATGGTCTCCCACATGAGCCCAGACCCTGCATAGCTTATGAGCATAGATATGGTCAGCCAGGTGCTGCCATGTGTGGAGGCACAGGAATGAAAGATAAACATAAAAATCCTTATTCATGGTGACTTTTCTATGCTTGAGATACCTCTGGCCATTTTTTTTCTTCCTTAAAAAGCGTCTTTTTTAGGGGTGTAGGGAGCAATTATTGAGGCTTCTGAGCTGTTCCAGAGGAGTAATTAAAGGTAGTAAAGGTAATTTACAACATCTGCTTCAATGGTTTGCGGGAGCTATCAGGCCTTCTTTAAGAGAAAGTAACTATTCTTACACATAGTTGCAGGTTGAATGTTGAGAACAAAATAGAAGTATTTGATTTTCTCTGTTTAGGAAACTGGTGGGTAGTTTTGGTTTACTCAAGACAGCCACAGTGAGTGACAAGATTTATTTCTATGTGTGTGTGTCTAAGAGCTCTTATGAATTTAAGGAATGATTTCAGTAATGTAAATTATTAATACAGATCAGTGTGTATTCAGGTAAAGTTGCTAGCAAATGTCTGTGTTATCTCAGAGAACTTTATTTCTTCTGAATATTGATATTATAATTTCAGTTGCCCCCATCCAAGACCTATATGATATATGCTAAAACCATAAATGAGGAAGCCTCATTCTCACAATTTTAAAACTTCTTTAAATTTTCTACTTTTGGAAGAATTTTTGAAATATACAGTAAGTTTATTTCCTAAATAATGAATTATCTGGAAATTTAGAACAATGCAACATGAATGTAAGTCATCATGAGTGTCAAATTCGCCGCGTCACATTGCCGTCATATGATGTTCCACAATGTTTTTCCCATTCATGGAGCTGGGGTGGGCATAGCCTGTATGTGACGCATCTGCCCAAATGTCGCCAGTTTGACACCCCTGAAATAAATGAGTAGGTGATTTCATAAGAATGGGAATGATTTTTATATGCATCTCTAAAAGAATTGCTGTATCAGGTTATTTTTAGTCCTGCTAGTAAAATGGCTATGTGAAAGGAATGGACAGGGAAATAAATTTAATTTCTGTATTGCTAGTCAGAATCCCACCCAGATGAATTTGTCCCCCCCCCCCAACTTTGTGTCCTTACCACTGTTCTTCTATTAACATGCATAGGAAAAGCTAGTCAAAAAGAAGGCAAGTTATCAGGTCCACAATAATAGATTTGTGTTCAGTAATGACTATTCAATTATAGTATATAGTATATATAGTAACCTGGAGACAGGTAATTCTCTAAGGTTTTGCATGTTTCTCATTACTCCCTTGTCTGTCCTTTCCTTCCACCCACTAGTCTTGCTCTTCTTTTTTCTAGATAAAGAAATGATTCAGACAGAATGGATTAATTAATTTACATCTTTTTTTAAATAAGGAGTATTCTTAAATATTCTCCCTTACAACTATGGGGATATAGTGTTGCTTTGAACCCTGTCAAGAGAAGCCTATAAGAGTAATTCCTTGGCAACTCTCTTAGACTGCAGCTCTCTTGCTAGGCTGTACTCTAGTATAAGGCGTGCACTGTGAGCAAGGCTGCTAATATGCTGAGTCAGCATGACTAGCTCAGCACAGCCATGCAGGACCCTGGCTGCCAGGCTATTTTTAAATGTGGTTTCATCCTACTTCAGCTGCTCCCAAACTTCCATATCTTCCTTTTCATGGGCATTTGCTCTTAAGATTTATAGAAACCTGTGGGGTTGGCAGAGACTGGGTAGAGTTTGTCAACAGCTCATGTAAATCCCACTGTTGGTTCATGCTGTATAGCGAACACCTGTACTTGGGGCTTCCTTTTCTGCCTAGTCTGGGTATATATAGCTGCTTTTGAATGATGTAGATCTTGACTTTGGTAACATCTACCCATTTTCTATCTTACAGAATCTGATTGTGAAGGCTTGCGTGTTATGACGACCCCCAACAAAGGAAACAAAGCCTTGAAGGTAATAAGGCAAGGCTTGGGGTTAGCTGGCCATGCATGCAACCAGAATCCCACTAAAGCATGTTTCTACGGTCTCTGCAGGTGAAGCGGGAGCCAGGGGAGAATGGGACCAGCTTGACAGATGAAGAGCTGGTGACCATGTCTGTACGGGAGTTGAACCAGCATCTACGGGGCTTATCCAAGGAAGAGATAATCCAACTCAAGCAACGCCGGCGGACCCTGAAGAACAGAGGCTATGCTGCCAGCTGCCGGGTCAAGAGGGTAACACAGAAGGAAGAGTTGGAGAAACAGAAGGCAGAACTTCAGCAGGAAGTGGAGAAGCTGGCTTCAGAGAACGCCAGCATGAAAATGGAACTTGATGCCCTGCGTTCCAAGTACGAGGCACTGCAGAACTTCGCCCGGACCGTTGCCCGGAGCCCCGTCACCCCTGCCCGGGGTCCACTTGCTTCCAGCATGGGGCCCCTTGTTCCCGGCAAAGTTGCCACCACCAGCGTTATCACAATAGTCAAATCCAAAACGGACGCCCGGTCTTAGTGAAAAGAGCACTGCCTGGGCTTGTCTGTGCAGGGCAGTTAGGCACAAAGCTCATCCGGAATCCCCAAAGCACAACCCTCTCCCAGATGGCCTAGCCCACACAGGCACACGGCTGGCCTGCTTGTCACTGCAGTTGCTTTGTTTTTAGCTTGTTCTGGTTGGTGGTATGACTGATGGTAACACAGCCTTTCCATTGTGAACAAAACCGTCCACCTAGGGTGTTCTGAAAACGGAAGCTGAAGGACCTCGGTACTCTTGCCAAAGAGCTTTTCAGCAGCATGGAATCCATTCTTGGGTAGGAATAACCCAAAGGGGAGGAAAGAGGTCATAGAGAGTTGGAAGACCTACTATCAGTGATGGCTTCAATACCGTTCTTCCAGGGTTGAGTCAGCTGTCCAGTCTGCTGCTTGTAAATTGCTTGGTATCGTGGGGCGGGGGGGGGGGGTTTAGTTTGTGTGACCATTTTTATATTACCATCTTGTTGCACCTTTTAGGTTTGAAGATGGGATTCCTTAGGACTTTTCCTGAAGGAGAGGGAAGTGGGGAAACAGCTATTTCCTGGTGTCTGTGCTACAGAGGAAGGAAAGTAGCCAGGAATGAACACTGTTGTATCTACCTACCAGAGGAAGTGGGTTACATTGCAGTGACTACAGGCCAGTTTTGTGCCTAATGTGTGTTGCACTGAACAAGACCAAAATCACTAGTTGTTTTCTGTGTTTGGAGAGTATCCAGTGTCTCTAGTGTGATGGTTTACACAACTAGTTTATGTAGTTTAAATAGCCCTTTATTTAAAAGAGAAGTGTTCATTTAAAGAGTTATTAAATGTTTCAAATCTACAATTTGGTGAAGCACTTCTATTTAACAGTCTCCTTTTAGCCTGAGAAGGTGAGAATATATGATTGTCATATTCTTGGAGACAGAAAATGCAAATTTTAAAAGTTTCTTGTTAAGTCTTTGTGGCTCTGAGGTTGGTTTTTATAAAGAGTTATTAGACATTAATTTATAAATAACATAGGAAAAACAAAAACAAAAAAAGAGGCTAGTCCTGTTTGATATCTTTTTGCAATTGTACCAAAAGTGACTTATTCTTGAATTCCCCATCTGCTTCTTTTGTATTCCTGTTGTATTTAGTTGTCTGTGCTCTGAGGTCTTTTGTGGCGCTGTGACGTGATGGTGCCCGTGGCCACTTTGCTATGTGGGTGTCCTGTGAGCATTCGTTCGTTCGGCTTTCCCAGGGCTGAGTGCAGGTTTTCTTGGGCCAGTAGACCTTCTCAGAGGTCCTGTCTCCTGAGAAAAATTACCTGAATCTGAAGCCTGAAAATAATCAATTCTTTTAAGAGGTTAACAAAACTGTTTAATGATAGCTGGCAGACAGTGTTGCATTATATCATGTCACTTGTATTACAATTGCCAAAAAAAATTTTTTTTGGGGGGGCTGGGTGTTCCTAAAGGTTGAATCCAGAATTGCAAAAGTAATGGGTTGGAAGGGATCACTCCTGTTAATGTAGGAATATGAAACAATTTATAACATATCATACAAAGGGTCCACAAAATATGTTTTCTAGGGTTGGACTGTATGTAGCATTTGTGAAGATCCGCTATTATGGCAGGATACTTTTGCTGGTAATACTACAGAGATTTTGTTATCTCTTGTTTGTTTCCTTCTATGTTTTAGCATGTTGAGCATTACGTAGGGTTCTAAGCCAGAAACTCAACAAGGTCTAAAGAGCATGTGATGGTCAACATGACACAGGGAAGTTCCAAGTCATTGTTTTATCTTCCGGCTACATAGTCTTATGGAAAACCTAATCTAGTTTCTCTGAAACAGCTAGTCATTACAAAGAAAGCTGCTTTATCTTCTCTGTTGCTTGCCTTGTAATTGGCCTACAGGGAGGGAATGATGGGTGTGTTACCAAGAGGAACATGTGAGTTTGAATCTAGGTGGGCAGTTGACCTTTTGCCCAGAAAATTGGCCATCAGAATGAGCACAATCACTGACATCTGGTAAGCATTGAGTACTAGTCTATTCAGAACACTCGAGATCACCATATTTGGCCATTTTCTAGTTAACAGATACTAGAACCTGTTTTAATGACACAGATAGTGAATTCTGAAAATTTCCACTGCTGAGACTGGGCTCAAAAACCTTTTGTGGCTTTTCAAAAACTTCCAACTACATGCTAAGTCTCCTGGTTAGAAAGAAAAAGAAGCTTTAATAACTTTTAAAGCAGGGTTAATACATTCAACTGAGCTCTAAGACAAGTTCCTATCCAGAAACAACTATTCACAAAAATCAGCTGAGAATCCATTCCTTGACAATGATATTTCTGATATCTATTAACTGGCAAAGTTTTGTTGCCTAGAGTATGCTGGAGGGAAAAGGGCTTTTAATGAGGATTTACCTTCAAAATGTCTTCATCATATCTGCTGGAACTCCCTTTTTTCTCACTGTAAGACCATTGTCCTTTGCAGACTATTCACCTGAAATGGAGGGAGGGGCACTAGTTCTTTACAGTATCTCAGCTGCTCTTTTGACACAGTAGATTGGAGGTGTTTTTAATTGTCGTTTTTTGTGCTATTCTTGGCATATGTGCAAAATACGACTGGGGGATACATAGGCACTAAGAACTGCAAACTTCAGAGAAAAAGAAAAATAAGGTACCGTATTTTAATGTGAACATGCACTTCCCCTGGCTCCAGATTCTACCCAGAAATCACCATTGCCACGTTAGTTGTTACTTTTTATTTTAGATTTAAAAGGAATGGATCCACAGGTTGCTGCATACAACTATTACTAAGCCTTGTCTTACTAAGTCATTTAGGTTTTGGATCTTAAAAACTATACCTGTGTGAAATAAATTGCTCTGAACTGTGTTGAGGTTACTAAACACTGATAATTCCTCTTGGAATATGTTTTATCACTGCTAATTTGAAAGTCTTAGAAACCAGTGCAGATCTGTGCTGAATTAATAGAGCCAGAAATTTCCTAGGTTTAATTGTTACATATCACTCTACCTCCTTGCATCTTTCTCTCCATCCTAAACTGTAGAAAATTTCTTCCCTTCATTGCCTTCCACTTTCTAGTCCTTGCCAAAGAAGTCCAAATTCTGTGAAAACCAAACAATTGTAATCAAAATAAGCAATATTTATGCTTTCATGTCAAACGTGCAAATAAAAATAATGTGTAATTGGGACTTTCTCACCATCAAATTTATAAACAAGAGGTGGGTTCTGGATTGAACTTTTAGGTCTCCTGGTCATAGCTTCCTTTGAGAGTTGCATGAAAGGCATTTATGTCACCTGGATATATGTACGAGGAAACAACTCTTATATCTGAGCTGCCTGCTGTTTTAATTCAAGAATTTGCCTTTCTATTGTTTGGCATACTTCTCTGTGCCATATTTGCACATTGCCCCAAGGAAAGCAATTGCCCCAAGGAAAGCAATTGGTGATAGTTCCATCCTGTCAAAATACAGTTCTGTGTTGGACTGCATTTCTGAAATAGGAATTTGTTTTCAGCCAGATGAATAGTTTTAGATCAGTTCATCCTATATCATCCTAGACCGGGGGTGTCAAACTCACATTGTCACAGTGGCGTTATGTGATATGTATTATGGCTTTTTTCCTCTTAGCTAAACCAGGAATGAGCATGGCCAGCACATGACTCATCTGGCCTATGGCCGGTGAGTTTGACACCTCTGTCCTAGACATTCCTTGATTGGCAGTCTTTACTCCTTAGAATTGGCTAAATAACTTTTTTTTTGGTGCTTCTTCCTGGGTAGCTTGTTTTACAATCAAGATTCTGGATGCCATGAGAAGCCTCTGATAAAGAAAGTCTGTCCTCAAGGATTTTGCAAGAGTGGCTAGGTTGTTTTTTTGTAGCAAAACTAATAGTGTCCTGGCACTTTAAAAACTATTACATCATCTTTTGTGGATTAGAATTTACTTCATCAGATCCACTAGATGATATTAAATTGGCTCTGATATATGTGTATAAATACAATTATCCAGACACATTTTAAATATAAAAAAGTACAGGCTAATAACTTTATTAAATTGTGTACATGCACACATACATTAATACTATAGTTTCCATTTCCTGCACAGTTGGTAACAAACATTACAAGGTATATTATCTGCATTAGTCTTTTAGTGGTCACTAAAACATTAAAATATATTTGAAGTGCAATCTATATTTCTTGCAATTAGATTTTGACTATTCTTCCTACAGTAACAGTTTTCTCCATAAACAACCTATATACAGTATTAATTGGCCAATTTGGGATAATACTTCATCTATTGAAGTTGACTTGTCCACATAAATCTATGCCATTATATATTTGCTTGTCTTTAATGTGCCACAAGACAGTCTTTTCCTCTAAAGATGCGCCTTTTGCCCTTTTCCACCGCTAGATCAGTTGAGATGGTATCTTCATCTGAGTGGGTTGCAAGACATTCTTATAAGTAATAAGTAAGTGGATATTTATTGAGCAATCTGGCTCCAGAACTCAGTGGTAAATCTTCCAACTGGAGGTGGGGGAGAAGACAAGGGAACCAACCCTTCATACCTCCCAGCTTCCTTCACTCTCAGTCTGTCTCCTAGTGTTCATGAGTTTGTTTGTTTTTTCTGTCCTAGATTCCCCTCTCAAGCTCTTGCCCCTCAATTTGTTTTCTGGTATGTAGCATTCAGAGTGTGATGGTTCTTGTTTTATAGGTGACTGTTTGGTTTTCCTGCTGTGAAGGGTGTTTTCGTTTTGTTGTTTTGTTTTGAATGGGGCATTTTGCTTGATGCAACAGGTATGTTGCTTTCTACCTGGATGCAGAACAGCTCCGTGAAGTAGAATTCTGCCCTCATGTGGCTGGCTTTGGGTGGGTGGGAAAGGTAGGGTTGTTTTATGTCGTGGTGAATTATGTATAAGTGATATTTTGGATAATGAAACAACTTTTTCTTTCCAGAAAAATGCAAGAAAAACTGCAGGTTAAGAACTGAGGAATGTGATGGTTAGCAATGGGTATAGGCTACTCAGATGTTAGGTCCTTGTGGAATATGTTCCTGGGTGAAATAGATGCAGGAGCAGGAGGGAATGAACTACTGTGCATAGAAGACATTAAACATTTGTTGTTCCTTGTGTCATTGATCAAGTTTTTGCATCTGCTGTACACTGGCACATCCCAGTGAAGTAGGATAGCATTTCACTATAATCTAGCAGTAAGCAGAGCTGGCATATCTATATATTACTTTCACTTGGACTAGTAGTGTGTTCCAGTGGTACCCCTTGTCTTCTGTGCCAGTGAAGATAGAAGCACTTTCTGACAACTTGCCTTTCACCTCTTTCTGATATCTCAAACTGTATTTTGTTAGTAAAATAATTAACGTGCAGGAATCTTCCTTTCTGGTTTAATAGCACTGCTGCTGTTTCCTGTAATATAACAGGTGAATAGCTGTGACTGCTCATACAAAGGATTGCTCCTCCCTATACTGAAAGAATCACACAGTGGTCTAGCTGTGAGCTTCAGGGAGGTTCTTCCAAGTAGTGAGGACTTTTTCCCCTTCCAGATCTGATATACAGTATATGTGAGCTCTAGATGCTTGCAGCTGACACAGCAGGAATGAGAGGCACTGCACAGTTGAGTGAATAGTCTCCCGATTCCCAATAAAGATACGTCACTATCTGGCTATGCAAAAGTGTTTGGGATTCCCGTGCTGTTTCAAGTGCTACTTGTTCTTGTCCTCACCTGCGATTTGCTCTGAATTTATTACATCCTTTGTCAAACTGGAATATTATGGAGAAACTAAATTATATTTGTTGTACTTAATGAACTGAACTGATGGACTGCTCCTCCCCACTCTCTAAATGTTGAAGATAGTCCTTAAAAATATTAATTGAAATGACTTCACTACTGCTTTAAAATATTTGTTTAAAAGGTCGGGGAGGAACATTTTGATAATAAGAAATTCAGTCTCCAAAGCTGATACAACTGGAGATGAATTCTATATGTTAGGGGTGTAAAAGCATACTGTCATGTTCTGGGTTTCTCCTGTACAACAGTCGAAACCCAAGTAATTAATCAGTATTTATTGCTAAATTATTGTCCTTTTTCAATCTGTAGATAGCTGTTGGGGATTTGTTGCCACAGCCCCAGTGGAGGTGTTGTTAATTTATTTATGTATATAGTGTATGTTGATATGAAGCATTCTTTATTTTGTATATGACCAATAAACATCTTTAAAGAGGCTGGCCCCTATGATATCACTGAACAGGTTTGGGTTGCTAAACTTGTTCTCTGTTGCTGACAAGAACTTTTAACTGTTTGCATGCATTGTGTACATAATCTGCTCCTTGCTGCTTGAAAAGTCAAGTTAGTCTCCTGTTTGGATTTGGAAATTTCCCAGGAATTCTTTCCAGCTCGAAACATTGATGAGATTGTTTATTATAAACTGTCCAGATTATTTGCTTCAGAGTTATATTTTTATTCAACATCCCTTTCCTCCAAGAATGAATAAGTTATATTCAATATTTTGTGGTGGATAAATATACTTATTCAAATTGCATATTCATTGGTCTTTATCTACTGTAGTACAGAAAACCACATATTGCTTTCTAGTGAAATCAGGTTACTGTCCTTTACATAAATTTCCCTGTCTTTGGATTATTTCTGTACTTCAAAATTTTTAAAGCTTGAAATAATGCATGTAAATATGCAAATCTTTAGGCTTGTGCTCTTTAACTAGGACTGACACATCTGGTTTGTAATAATCCAGATGCCACTAAACAACAACAAAGAGATAGCTATTTGCTGCCATCTAATTACCTAGATTTCTGCAGCCCAGATAAAGTAGCCAAATTAGATTTTATATAGTCTCTTTTTAAAAATTCACTCATATTAAAACAACACTATTATTCAGGATACTGTGGTATGTGCTGGAGTTGGGCTAATATATGGTTTAAGAATAAAGTGAACACTTTATTCTTAAATCCTTGATAAGCATAATTATAGGTAGCAATCTAATTTTTCTTCATTGTGTATTTCTTAGCAGTGCCCATATCTAACATTGTTGATGGTTCTCTTCAACTTTGTTATTGTTTGAAAGAAACCTATAATTAACAAAAACAAATATAAGAAACATTTCTGTGCTGAAGTTTCAGATTTCTCTTTCAACCCTCAACTAAACAAGGTCTAGTCTAAGATAGTGTGGCAAATAGCACTGAACTATTTTATGTAAAAATAATGCATAATAAGGCCATCTGAACAAAATTATAAAAACCTCTTGTCCATTTCTGGCAGTAAAAATGTTTTGTTCTCTACAGATCACATTAGCCTAACATGATGAAGAAAAAGGAATCTGGATATTATCTGGATCTCTAGTATAGGAAGCACATACCTCTTAACAAAAGAACAACTGGTAGTAAGCATTTAAAAATGTGTGCATTTACATGACCTATTTAGGCATAGTTCATTCAACCCAATTTGCTGGATTCACATGTCATTGAACACAACCCAAACCAACACTCTAAAGTGCTATGGTAAAGCTAAAATGCAGTTGACTACTTTGTGGTTCAGTAAGTTATGCAAACATGGCCATTGGCAAGCTTACTTCAAAAAATGTGCACTTTTTTGCCTAATGCAATCAATGATAGGTTAACTTGTTGCTGCAAGAGCTTTAACTTTCATGTAACGAATCCAAGAGAATGGCAGTAGGCAGCAATAAAACAAGCAAGATGTCCAGGTCCTTTAAGCATTAAATTACAAGCTTTTTCATAATAGTTCACAACACTAAATATGGAGTGATTGATGAAAGCTTATGCAGAACCTAGGAGGCCCAAGAGAACAATATTTTTAAACTTTTCCCTAACATGAGGCCTTTTCTTCACTCTGCCAAATTTCCCTTTGTATTTTTTAATACATTAAATAAGGTGATATGGTTGACTTTGGCCGTTGGATTTGGAAAGGGGAAAACTATTCAATTTTTTCTTACTCAAATGAGACCAACAAAATGTTTAATTCGCATCCTCCAATAGTTAATGAATTAAATGAGCAATCCATTCCCCATTATATTCCTATGTAACGTTCAGCAGTAGACTATAGTTCCTGATTACGGGAATAAGCTAACCAAGATAAACATCGTCACAGAAGACTTTGCGCTTGAAAGGATTGGATTGCACATAAAGGAATTTGCTTTGAGGCGGAAAAAAAAAACGACAGAATGCACGCGATAGAATTTCACACACAGCCACCACGGGGGAGGGGCTCGGAGAAGGAGGGGCCGGAGCAGCGCAATTATCGTAGAGTACACAGCAGCATCGTTTTTAAACCTCCAATCCGAAAGAGAGCGCACTTACCCAAACAAGCAGAGAGCAGGAATTCGACCCTATTCTCTATGGAATAATAGAAACGGCAGTCTTGTCTTCATAGGAGGACAAGTCCAACCGGAAGTAGCTGGTAGAGCCTGTGACCTAAGCGTCTGCCTTGGAACGAAGAGCCTGGCAACAGCAGCGAACATCATTTGTCGTCCCCAGGGCAACAAGCCGCCGCCGCCGAGAGTCGACCGTTGCCGGAAGCGGAAGTGGTCGAACCCTCCTCTCCGGCCGATAAAAACCCGGAAACTACCCAGGGGATGGCGGCCGGTCGAAGTTTGAGTCGCTCGGAGCGGAAAGCGGCGGCTCGCGTAGAATTCCTCCGTCAAGAAGAGCAGCGGGAGCGACGGAGGCAGGTAGTGCCGGGTGGCCAGAAATCAAGGCGGGGCGGCGCTTCTCGAGGCGCCGGCTTGGGCAACACGCCCCCTTTCCCTTCCTCTCTTTTTCCCTCGTTCAACCAGGTATCCCGAATCCTGCGCAAACCGGCGGCCGACCGGAGCGCCGACGAGGCGATGCTTCTCTCTGGATGTCAAGAGATGGTGCGGGATCTGGAGCGGCTTCGCAAGAAGCGTGAGAGGCTGCGGCGCCGGCTAGAGGAGGTGGGTACGTCTATAGCTGTGCCCTTTGATGGACGCCAGGGCTTGTTCTCGTGAGCCCTAGCGATCTTCTTTTTCCGCCTGCGATTTATTTTTTTTCGTATCCTCAGTTGACAAGTTTGATTGATGGTGTCTTAACTAGGCAGGAGTTTATTTATTTTATTATTTCGGTTTATATACCACCCCCCTCTCCCAAAAAGGGGACTCGGGGTGGTGAACAGCCACGATAAAACATACAAATTACAAAAGTTAAAAAAGAGTTTAAAATTGATTAAATAAATGGCTGAAGCCAATAAATTCTTTCTGCCAGATCTAAAATCAGCTTCAAGGTGTGTAAAATTAGCTGTGCTTTGGGTGAAAAAAATAAAAGTTAGGTGATTGGCAATGCCTGGAAAAATAGGCACAATTGATTATATGCCCTCAAGTGGGTGTCAGCTCTTAGTGACCACATAAATAGATTTTCTCCAGAAGGATCTGATCCCTTATACAGTGCTTTAGGTGGTCCAGTGGTTCATCCATCACCACTGTGATTGAAGGCACCTGATTTGTGGCTGGTTAACCTCTTCATTCCCCACCCACCCATCCACCTTTCTCAGCATTATAGGGTTCTGTAGAAAGTAGATCTTTGCATAATGTGTCCAAAGTATGGTAATTTCATCCTAGGCATTTATGCCTCAAATTAAAATTCTGGATTGAATTGCTTGATGATCCTTTTTTTTTTCTTGGCTGTCCATATTATTCTCAGAAGTCTTTTCTAGTGTCAAAGTTCGTAAGTGTCAAATTTGACTTTGAAGAAGCTTCTTTAAAATCAAATTTCCACTTCATACAGTGTCATGAGGAAACTTTGCCTACACAATTCTGGTCTTTAGATGCAGGATAGGGATTGGCAATGGGGCAGTAAATTTCATTAAGGATAGTTTTTCATTAAACAATTGATGACCCCTGGGTCATCCTTTCACAGATATTTCCTTACCAGATTCCTCAATACTTCCAATGGTGAGAATTTTTATAGCTCAAGATTAAACTGCGCCCTCTGTGCTTGGTGGTTTTCTTGTAAATGTTTCATTAACTAAGCTAGGTAACATCATCAGGGCTAATCAGTGCTCATCATTAGTGTTAGCACTGATGATATTATCTAGTTTGGTAATAAAACATCTGCAAGAAGACCACCGAGCTCAGAGCACCAAGGACCCCATGGTTTCAGCAGTGACAAAGCTTGTAATGGCTTCTAAAGTACAGCCTTCACTGAAAAAGCCAGCATACATTGAGAAATATATCTGCCTTGAAACTAGCCCATGCTGAACTGCATAGCACAGTCAAACATTAGCACAGGAAATGTGACATAGTACAAAATCATTTTGTATTATATCTTTATATCATAAACTTTTATGATCATTTTATGTCATAAAATTTGTTATAAAATGTGTCAAATTTCAATCCACAGGAGTCAAATTTCAATTCACAGATCCTTGATTTTAGATGCATTCTGTAAGTTAGCCCACTTGAGATACCTTGGTTGAAAACGTTTTGCCCTATAGTACACTGTTTCATCCAGCTAAAGGTTACAAGAATCAGAATTTAAGTAGTATACAGTAGTATATTCAAGAATGGCTGGAAAGTATTTTAATTATAGGAAAAAATATGTGGCACAATAAATCTGTCACATCTGTAAGACTTGTGTGTTTGGGGAGGTAAGATAACTAACAGCACTTATCTATATTTTTCATATACAGTACTATTACTGGAAAGTAGTAGTAATATATTTCACTAGTACCTATTCAGATAGTAGAATTTAGACAGTAGAAATGTTTATCTAATTTTCTTTGTAAATAAATATGCATGGCTTTTTATATTGTCCAAAATTTGTGAGAAATTTTTTCTCATTCAACTGATTTTCTGCAAATTTCTGATTACTTTTGTTAAGGGTCTGCTTGGACACCTTATCCATTATTACAATTTTTTGATGTTTGGTTTTTTAATAATTAACTAATTTATTTAGATATGGGTATATAAAAAGCTTCAAATGTAAATTAACCTTTAAATGTTTGGCATAAACATCTCTGAATGTATCTCAGTGTGATGCTTGTGCTCATGTTGAAGAAAATGCAATTTGCTCCATTTCCCTGAATGTCTTTCTGAAATTTTGTTTAGCATTTAAAAACTATTCATGAGGATAAGTGGCAAAAGAAAACTGACTGTAAATTAAACAAACAAACAATGGAAGTTACTTCTATAGTTTCTTCAGGAGAGATTTTCACTTGATTTCATTTCCATTTGTGAACTGAAGGCCTTTTGTTTCTGGAAAGGCAGATCTGGATCTAACCTTCCTTAACCAATTAAGTTGGTTGCCCTCCAATGGGCTTTAAATGACCTAATTATCTTTTGAACTGGTTTTGCTTGTTGAGAATTTTGTGGTTTTCCTTGCTGACAGACAAAACTAGATGAGATTTCTGCCAAATTCACAGAAAAGGAACTTGTTAGTTTATCTGTATCTCTTTTTTGGGGCAATTAATTTTCTTCTACTTTAAGAAGGTACTTTTCTTTTACTATTAAGAAGAAAGGAATAATTAAAGACAGAGATAATAGAGATAAATATATTAATGAACAATTCCGGCATGTTTTACTGAAGCATCAAGTAGATTTATAAATACATGGTAGGAGAGCCAGTGTTTATTCAGAAGAGTATATAATTTCTAATTTGGTTACTTGATATTGTAAAATTCAGTCACTGCTTTTATCCACATTTCATCTGCTTGAAAGAATATAAATGATGTTTGAAAACTTTCCAATTAAATTACTTATGATAATGGAATGCATGGGAGATCTCGAAGGAAGAAGTTAAGAGATCCTGCCTGGGAAACAATCAGACAAGAGGAGCAGGAGCCCTCAGTCACTTAACAATCAGAGAAGGAAATTAAGGAAGGATCCATCCTAATGGAACAAGCAGATAAAAGTGGAGGGCAGGAAGTTTGTGCTTTTAGATTGCAAGATTGATACTGGCCTTCCCTGGTAAACCAGACAGGAAACACAACTAAATGAGCTAAATTTCTTTTTCTTTTGTAAGGCTATAATTATAGGAATGGACAAAAGCAAGGAAAAATCATTTTTATCATTTTGGAAAATATAGGATTTTTACTCCTTTTTTTAGGTGTGTGATGAGCCTGATGAATTGAAGAGAAAAGTCAGCAAGCTATCTGCTGTTGTCCAAGGAGCTAAACATCTTATTGTATATACGGGAGCTGGCATAAGTACGGTAAGGTTGTATCAATGTCCATTCTAAAATCATTAGCAACAAAAGATTCTTATAATTACCCATCTTGCTTATCATATAAGAGCAGCATTGTTTTGATATTTGAAAATTCTTAAACCTCCTAAGTCACACAACACAAGTTGAAATAATTGGCTTCATTACCTTGTGTAGAAACACAACTTGAGAGCATTTTGGCGTTTTAAGTTATGACTTTTATATTTATATTGATACTAGCATTGTGAAAGTCGGGAAAAATGGGGGGATGGTTCAGAAAAGCTTTTTGTTTTTTTTCCCAATCTCTTTGGAAAAAATGCTACTTTTTCTTCAATGCCTCTCCTAAAAAGTTCAAAAAGTTTAGATTGTGTTATAAATCAAAGAAAAGTGTGTCTTCATAGTACTCATCATAGGTAACATTCCAAAGCAGGGCATTGATCACCGGTGTAATCTGTTTCGGTATCCTTAAAGACTGGTAGAAACAAGTAGGATTCTATATACCAATCTTCATCTAAATTGTCAGAAAATATCAAACTGTTTATCTCCAAGAGCCAACTCTTGTTTAGAATGCAAAATATATCTCTGGAAATAGTTCTCTGTGAGAAGGAATGCTGGAGAGGTGTACAGTATGTGAATAGTTCACACTTTTTGTGCTTTGGGGAAGAAAAGAACTGACAGACAGCTAAATACTGTGAAAGTGGAAGTGAGTTCTCTGGCTGGCTGATAAATCCTAGTATTTTGCGTAACTATTTTATGCAAAAAAAAAAAATAGGTGAAGAGAAAGATAAACTACACCCTTCCCATGTAAAATGTCCTTCGAGCCAAGCTCAACTCACTGTCACTTCATGGCTACATCTAAATAGTTTACTTGACAATGGTATCAAAGTGTTTTGCAGACACAACACAAAAATCCCAGACCCTACTGGGCCAAAGCAGCATGTTATATACGTAGCTATAACTTTAGAATAAATTGGAAATTGCCTGTTATTTTGTTCAGGATAAACATTAAGGGATACAGTTTGAGCTGCTGGATAGATAGGGTACCGTATGAATGGCTTTGATCTTTGGGGGTGATAGAAGCATGTTTGGCACAAACAAGTAATTTAGCAGGGGATTTAGGATTTTTCTTTTATTAATCAAATTTGTAGTCACAAAAAGTGACTCTGGGTTGTTGTTTTTTAAAACAATCCAGTAATTTCATGGCTAAAAGTTAGAGACGAAGTATTCTTGAAATGAAACCAGTAGTGTTTATTTAGGCTGATGATTTGAACTCTGAGCTTGGCAATTTGGTTGCAAACACTTTGTCACCACTTGAGGAGACATCCTCAGTGTGTTTTGAACTGTGTGATAGTTCAAAACACACTGACGGTGTCTCCTCGAATGGTGACGAAACGTTTGCAACCAAATTGCCAAGCTTGGAGCTCAAACCATCAGCCTACCAATCCGAGTTACTAATATTCAGACACATTTCAACCAGTAGTGTTTCTTCTTCTTTGTGACTCCTTACAGGCAGCTTCAATTCCTGACTACAGAGGCCCAAATGGGGTGTGGACAATGCTGCAAAAAGGGAGAAGTATCAGGTAATTGGTTCAAAAGCATTTCTTGTGTTACATTGGAATCCTGGTTCTTGTTTTTCATGTTTCTTTTCTTTCCATGTATCAGGGCGACCGATCTGAGTGAAGCAGAGCCCACACTCACCCACATGAGCATTGCTTGTTTGCACAACAACAAACTGGTATGTTCTCTGATTTTCAGTCCTGCGCTTCTGAGGCCATATTCTTACAGTGACTCTTAGATTTACTGCATGTTGTATCTACAATATTTGTCATATTGTTTCTAGATGCTTTTGTAAAAGAAGATGTACAGAATATGTTGATGCCATTGTCTAAATCAGTGCTTTTTAACCTGGACAATTTAAAGATGTATGGACTTCAACTCCCAGAATTCCCCAGCTTGTAGTGCTTGCTGGGGTTGAAATCCATACATCTTAAAATTACTGGTCTGAATCAAAGATGTGCAAACTGACATGCAGAGGGGCTGGCATTTCCAGCACTCTATACCTCTCTTTTCTTGGCATTTCTTGCTTTTTTTCCCTGCTTCATCCCACTTCTGCTTCCACTACTTACTACATGCCTTCTCTTTCTGCTATTGGCTTTCTTTGATTCTTATTTTTATATCAGTCTTCTCCTGACAGAAAGTATGATTTTTCCTCATATTTTTTCTTGCACAGGAATCTCAGTGGATAAAGATTCTGAATGCTTAGCTCAGAATCTCAGTGCCAAAGCAATTTCTGTTAACAGTGTAATAAGCTACACTTTAATTTTTTATATACTTCATACACACAATTTTGAAATGCTTTTAAAACTTGAATGGAAGTGAAGTGGAAACTTTCAAGATGTGGAAGAGAAGTATATTACACTTCGTAACCATAGAATGTAAAACTCAGTAGCCTTTTGGAGGGCAGTCCATGGCCCAGCAATGCTTGCCTAGCCTGTAATATATATTCTCTTTGAGATATACTAATAGCTTTATCTGTTTTCAGAAAATTGGTTTCTGATCTTTGGAATTCTTCAGGAAATAACATTCTGCATCTCATATTCTTACACTGGGAATTCAAATAGCATAGTCATTAAATCTTCCATTTCTCTGTCTCAGACCTGAAATAGTTTTTAAGACCATGATGCTCAAACGTGATCAGGGAGGATTGATTAGCCATTGAGCAAACGTATATTTACCACTATCTGTAAACTACTTCCAATCTGAAAGTTAGGGAGTTCAAAACAATTTAATTGCCTGCTGCCAATTAACAAGAAGTAAAGGCTTGTCCTTGACCTACAACCATTCATTCAGCAACCATTTGAGGTTAGGATGGCACTGAACCAATAATGATTACCATCAGTTCTCAATCTCACAGTCATGATGAGTGCTTGGCAATCCATTCATAATTACATCTGGTTGCCAAGTACCCGTTAATCACATCATCATCATTTGCAATCTTCGCTGCTGATTTTCCCCAGAAAATCAATGGGGGTTGCATTTTTTTGAAATTCAAAGTTGCAAGTCATTGAGATAAGCCTTCCTCCCCGGGGCAGCCTTCCCCACCCCTCTGCACTTGTGCAACCCCTCACACATCCTCAACCTACACAGTTCCTTTCATGAACCCCTTTGTGCACTGTCCCTGATTCTCCCTCACATCCTGTGCTGCATCTCTTGCACATCTTCCCCTGCATGCCTGTGCCCCTTGGGTCCCTCCCCACCTGGGAACAACCACTTACCTGCCTGTGGGCCTGGGACTTGCAACTTCCTGCTGGCTTCCCCGTGGGTCATGAAAAGCTGGCAGGAAGCTGCCTTGCCTAATGTCAGTGAGATTCAGTTAATGATGACAATCAGGACTGCAGGAACCGCTGATGTGGCCACAGTTTACAACTGTACTGCTTAGCAGTGAAACATTCAGTTCTAATTGCTTTCATAAGTCAAGGCCTACTGTAGTGAGAAAAAGAAGATAGTCTTTTGTACAATATAAGGATTTTGTTATTGTATTTTGAATGTGAATGAGCAAGGACAAAGGAAAAGAAGAAAACATCTTTTCTTACTGTCTATGATACTATTTCCAGTTTCACCCCATTTTCTTATTCTTTTTAGGTAAAGCATGTAGTGTCTCAGAACTGTGATGGGCTTCACTTGCGCAGTGGCCTCCCTCGAGAAGCCCTGTCTGAGCTGCATGGAAACATGTATATAGAGGTGAGCGCTTGGAGAGAGTGAGATTTGGTGCATTGTCATAGAAGAAAAATGCTAATGAACTTTATGATACCATCCCAAACTAGGTTTGCACATCTTGCACACCCAATCGTGAATATGTACGAATATTTGATGTGACAGAGCGCACAGCCTTGCATAGGCACCAGACTGGGAGATTATGCCATAAATGTGGAGCACAGCTGAGAGATACAATTGTACACTTTGGAGAGAAGGGTATTTTACAGCAACCCTTGAACTGGGAGGCAGCAACAGAAGCTGCTAGCAAGGCAGATGTCATCCTTTGCTTGGGGTCTAGCTTGAAGGTAAAATTAAATATATTTTTGTAAAAGTGCAAAAGTGTTACGGTTTAAGATGTATTATTTTGTACTATGTATAGGAAGCTTTTGAGAAAATACTGAAAATTAATGATGAACTAATTGAGATTTTAGTTTCTAGTTTTCAAGCTTTAGCCTGCAAAAATAGAAATTGTTGAAATCACATATAGGTAATCCTCGACTTATGACCACAACTGAGCTCATCATTTCTATTGCTAAGCAAGGCAATTGTTAAGTGAGTCTTACCCCATTTTACAATCTCTTTTGTCACAGTTGTTAAGTGAAACACTGTAATTAAGTCCACAGTTGTTAAGTGGATCTGGCTTTTCTTGTATTAGTACAATACTATTCTCAGATCATTTGCTCCCCTTTTCACTATGAAAATAGCCAACATTGCCTAAGAAATATGCTCTTCTTGAAACATTTTGAGCAGACTGTATAGTTCAGTACAAGACCAGAAAAGGTTTAAGAATTGCCTACACTATAGTTAAAATTCCTCTTAAAGTAAATAAGGCCTACTTCAATAAATGCCCAATTGGTCATTAATTCATTACTTTTTTCAAAGTTAAAGTGCGTGTTTAGAAACTTTTAACACATAAGGTTTGATTTATAAGTTACGGACTTTGAGAATATTTTTGTGTTTAAGAATATAAAAACTATACTGAGTCACCCTAAGATCACTTTCCTCCAACCCAATACTACCCAAGATAACTTTCTCAAGATATGTGGGGACTGTATCTCCAGAATTCTGATATATTAAATATGAATCCAAAGTTCTTCATAAGAATCTCAACAACTGCCACTTGTTAAGTAGGACACAAGGTAACTGCTCTGCTCCTCTCAGTTTCTGTCTCACCTTTAAACATGATGCACCCTTGGTATATCATTTAAAAAGAAAAGTTCCTGATACTTTGGACAACGTTTTAGTTTTCCATTAACTCAGGTTGATATTTTCCTATCAGTAATTTCTGTTAAACATTATCGGATAAGTTTTAAAATAAACTTATATAGATTTACATTGTTAGGTAGAGTGTAATGGTAGGAACTGGATTAGTAAGAACATTTTTTTTCAGGTATTTTGACTTTAAAATTTACCCCTTGAATTTGAGATTATAACATTTGGGTGCTAATGTAAGATTGTATGTTGTCCACCTGTTCTTAGAATACTATACCTATGCATATTACTTAGTCCAGAAGTATTTTTTTCTAAAAAAAAAAAAAGTCCTGCAGATGTCTTGGTAACCCCGAATCCTGGAATAATACTGGAAGGTCTATAAACAGATGGTTGTTCTCATTGCATCACTTTCCTTTTTGCTTTCTGGGAAATCTGCAAATATGTATTGAGGAAGTCTCTGTATATAAATGACGTATCATGGTGTCCTATACCATGATATATGAAAACTAGGAGATACTTTCACCTTTTAGCAGTAACAGATGCTATGTTTTCCTTTTTCCAACAGGTTTTGAAAAAATATCCACATTTATGGTGCATGAGTAAGCCCCCCAGACACCGCCCTAAACTCTATATTGTAAATCTTCAGGTGAGTTTAGTGAGTTTAGTATATTATGAGGTAGAACATAATATACAGATGCATGTGCTTACATCATTTGCTTTTATAGACTTTTGATAAGGAGAACAATGTATGTAGAAGGTCGTAGACTGTTCCTACTACTGTATACCAAGAACAAATAAATTGTTCTTAAGCAAAAGGCATGTGTGGGCGTGGGAGGTTTGTCAATTAAAATAGATGGTATAACTATATAGCTATGTGGAGCAGTTGTTTGTCTAGTTTTGTGTTTCCTTAGGTTAAAATTTCCATGACTCTTAACATAGTGTGAGTATAATCTGAATGGCATTCAGCTATACTCAGAAATGTATGTCCTAGCTTGATAACTTTCAGATACTTGTTTCCCCTTAAATGTTAGTTGGCTTCTCTATTTCTATCCAATGATAATGTGGTGATGGTTGGAATGTGAACTAATTATGTCTCTTTCTCAGTATTCCAAAATCTTCCCATTGTATTATGACTTACGCTTTGAAAGATAATTTTATTAGATTGGATCAAATTAAAGAGAAAGTATTTGTTTCCTAACTGACTATTGGTATGTCATTCCTATTATGTTTTATCAATCCTGCATTAAAAAAATTAAACTAATGTCTGTCTGAATCTGATGAGTAGCAGTGTTGTCACTCACAGACTGTTTGTCTTTGAGGGAATGAATCCAACCTCAATCCATTGTATTTGCAGTGGACACCAAAGGATGATCTCGCAGTTCTAAAACTTCATGGAAGATGTGATGATGTGATGAAGTTGTTGATGGATGAGTTGGGACTTCCCATTCCTTCCTATGATAGGTCAGTGACAACCAAACTTATTCAGTGTCAGACTTGGTCAGTGTCATGAGCTGTTAAATGCCCTTGATAATATAACTTACTTTTGATTTATCTGGAGGCAGAATTTGTCATCCATAAGTTGTAAGGAAGATGATGTAGTCCAAATCCTGCTATGGTTGAATGTATTTTCCTTAATAGTTCAAAATGTAAGCTGCTACTTTGATTCAAGGCATTATTCACAAGTAGTTGTGTAAATTAACAGTACATATTGTCATGTTCATCTGTAGAATGAAAGACCCCATCTTTTCTCTGGCTGTTCCTTTGCAACCTGCAGAAGAAAGCAGTCATAGCAGAAAACCCGTGGCTCCACCAACAAGTCTTCATGAAGTACAACTGGGAGAGGAACAGCAGATGCATCCAGATCCTCCTTCTGGTGGCTGGTTTGGCAGAGGCTGTGCAAAAGGCACAAAGAGGAAAAAGAACTCTTGATAACAGATTTTAAAAAAAAAAGATTTTGAGGACCAACTATAGTTGCTAAAATCAGGGCAAGAAATGACATCTGCACTAGAGTTCATCAGGATTGCTGGGCTAACTGGAAAAAAACACAGCTGCTATTTTCATAGAGATTTTTTTTATAATTAGCTGACAAGGACCAAAGCTTAGCTTGGGTTTCTGCCATCTAAGGAGAGGTTGGCTTTTAATACTCAGGGCTGCCAATTAACAATTATTAATAAAATTATTATAAATGGCTACTGGCAGTTGTTTGAATATGGCTCTTTTGGTTTTGGTGTAGAGGTATGTAGAGGTTTGCTATACAGGTAGTCCTTGAGTTACAACCACAATTGAGTCCAAAATTTTTGTTGCTAAGTAAAACATTAGTTGAGTTTTGCCCTGTTTTGCCTTATTTTACCCCATTTTATCAATTTTCTTGCCACAGTTAAGCGAATCATTGCACTTGTTAAGTTAGTAACATAGTTGTTAAGTGAATCTGGAGTCCCCATTGACTTTGCTTGTCAGAGGATCACAAAAACATGACTCCAGGACACTGCAACTGTCATAAATATGAACCAACTGGCAAGAATCCAAATTTTGATCATGTGACCATGGGGATGCGGTGCAATGGTCATAAGTGTGAAAAATGGTCATAAGTCACTCTTTTCACAGTCTTCTAACTTTGAACGGTCACTAAATGAAGTGTTGTAAATCGAGGGCTACCTGTATGGTACTCAGCGATTTCTATATTAAATGCTGCCTCCAAGCAGAACTATTCCTAAAATAGAAATGGAAATAATAGCATATCCGTTGGAAATGTGCCTTTGTAGATCTGAATCCCTGCTGACATTTTCACATTTTAGAATGTCTTATGCACCCTGAAACACGAATGATTGCTAGGGGTAATAATTGTGTGAAAGGTGGTAATTCCGCAAAAAAAAAAAAGTGATGCGTCTTCAAAAAGCCAGATGCAATAAGAAGAGTGAAATAGCGTTGAGGGAAATTCCCCGTCCTCTCATAAATTGCGGCCTAGAAAGCAAAAAAAAAGTGCGCCTATCTCCCTCAGGAGATCGGGCCGATCACTTGGGCCCCCTCTACGCCCGCCCAGTTTCAATCCGAGCGGTTTTTCGAAAGGGGCGGGGCCTCTGGGGACGTAAGGAGCGCGGCGGTGCTTTCGGCAGCTCCGGCTCCTCCCTGATCACGTGATGGGGGATGGTCTGGACTAAGTGACAGCGGCAGGGTCGGGACAGCAGCTGACTGTCCGGCACTCTCTCGCTCGAGATGCTGCGGAACGGAGCTGCTGGAGGCGC
The DNA here is from genome assembly GCA_023653725.1 of Bungarus multicinctus. Taxonomy (NCBI): domain Eukaryota; kingdom Metazoa; phylum Chordata; class Lepidosauria; order Squamata; family Elapidae; genus Bungarus; species Bungarus multicinctus. The sequence continues at coordinate 121,807,218 of CM042834.1, forward strand.
CTCCTCTTTCAGCGCCACCGCCCGGCCTGTGCGCGTCTGGTGCGACGGATGGTGAGTGTCCTTCCACCGGAGAGATGGACCTTGTAGTTGGGGTGCCTGCCTCGGCATTTCTATGGCAACCGCTGCTTAGGCGTCTCTCCACGGCGTCGAGGAGCTGCCGCGCCGAAACGGGTCCCCATGGCAACGCCCCTCGCGCTTCCGCTTCGGTTGAACGGCCCCGTCAGTGCCTGGCTCCTGTGCTGATCCCGGGATCCTTGGCTGGGAGTATTTCCTTCCCGCTTACGTACCCGGAGGTTTTGTTTTTTTTTCCCCTGCCATGGTTCATCTGGGGTCAAACTTAGCGCGCTTAACTCTGGAGATTCCACCAGAGCTAAATTTACTGTAATGCTATGATTAACGGGGTGGTAGTGGTATATGGTATATTCTGTGTTGAATCATGGAAGTGTTTATTGCAGCTCATCTGAAATGGCATCTTTTGGCAAGTGCCACTGGACCCCTTCAGCATTTTTGGTGGAGTCTTTTGGCACCACTTCATTTGGAGATGGGGGGGGGGGGAATGCTTGAGGTTTCTGCCTGCCAGATGTGCTCATTAAAGACAGAATCTGTAATGTGCCTGATGGGCATGTGTGCGCAAGCAGTACACATTAATAAGCAGGCCATTTGCATCCACCAAGTTTTGAGATGAGCTGACTTTAGTGCTGCCAATCCCACAGCAGAGCATTTGGCAGCAGTTCCAATAGTACGGTAGGTTGGTAGCTGTGATTAATCTGTTCTTGTGGGATTTCTCTTTATCTTCGGACGAACTTGTTTCTGAAACAGTCAGCTTTTTAATAAACAAATTAACCCATGTGGAAGGACTGGGTGTACTCTTCCCGGTACTACACCAAAAGGACTTTGGAGTTTAGATAGGCTTATAAACACGAGTTGCCCACAAAGACATCCTTTGTGATTATTAAACATTCTGGGAAGCTATAGTGCTTAGCCACAAAACAGTATTTGCTGTTTACCTACTCATGATTTTTATCACTGGCCTAAATTAACTTTTATTGCCACATGTCAAATTGGCCTAAATTGTATTTGTAAATAGGTAGGGCTGGTATAATAATGGTAAACCATTGCAAGAAGTAATATTGCTCTCCCAGAACTTTGTGGAAGTAGCCTACATTTCCTGTTCTTTTCTGACAACATACATAAAGTCAACTGCATGTCTGTTGGAATTCAACATTTTAATACTATTGCCATTTCTATGGCTATCTTTCCAACATGAAGACTGAGCCAGTTTCAAAATGATTCTCTTTTAGTTACGTTGTCTTCCTAATTGATATTTAAATACTAAATCAATAGACAACATCTAGCTTAGTGAAATACTGTTTGAATAGAATTATTTGCTTTTTGTACAGCAAGTGTTTAAACAAACTATTTGTTATAGTTTTCAATTAATGATCAAATTTGTAGTCTGCTTTATGATCAGATAATTCAGCAGTTTTACCAGTATAGTGCCATATAAAGTGGTGCACAAGTTCCATTATACTGAAATGATAATTCAATGTGGAGAATACCTCATGGAATTACCGTACTATAGTTTAGTAGTTAAATAGGTTTTTTTTAATTAAGTTCATCCAATCAATTTTATCTTCATAATTACATTGGATTCTAGAACTGCTTCCATCATAATTGTTACCTCTGAAATTTTAACAATTTTAATATTTTTATATATATTCTTACTACAAAAAAATTAAGTGGAATTAAACAAATTTACTCCTATTCATTACTATCACTTTTTGTAGTTATGGTAATTTATGCAGGATTTTTTCTTTGTAATAGTTTATAATATAACCCTAGCAATGTAGACTTCTTGGCATCTTTATAAACCCCTTGGTGGAAAAGTATTCAATGTTCCCTAAAATGTTTACTTAGGAATGCCCTGATCTTGTTAATCCTAACTAACAGATTCAGATTTCAGTCTGAATCAACCAAACAGCCATGTGTTTCCCTGAAAATAAGACCCTGTCTTTTTTTTTGCCACCAAAAACATTACCAGGTCTTATTTTCAAGGGATGTCATCCACTGACTAACCTCACTTGTGCGCGTTGCCCCCGGCCTCCTTTTCGCTATCAGAGACCTTCAAGAACTTCTTCTATAGCCGGCAAGCCTTTCCTGAAGGCCTCTGCAGCCAATAACAGAGCTCCAGATCGATCCGGAGCATTGATATCAGCTACAACGGCCTTCAGGAAAGCATTGCCGGCTGCAGAAATGGGCCGACAAGGCAGGTGTCGGGGTGTGCGAGGCTGGATACAATTGTCCAAAGGTAAGTAGTAGGCAGCTCCACCCCCCCATCCCCACCCTAGCTTAATTTTTATTGGTGCACTCTAGAGTGGGCAGGATCTTAATTAGGGCTTATTTTGGAGGTAGGGCTTATATTGGGCGCACATGTAAAAATCAAGCTAGGACTTACTTTCAGGATAGGTCATGTTTTTGGGGAAACAGGATAGCATAATGGTGGCAGCACCTATCCAATGTTGGCTGAACTTGAGAATACTAAACAGACTCAAGTTATTCTCAGTACTGTAAGTTAGACTGGAAAGTCAATTTAAAAAAAATCCTAGTAAACAACTTCTGCATTGTTGTCATGAAAACAACATGAGTGTGTGCCAATAGTTGCCAGGAATCACTTAAATTGAGGCACAGCAATCTATTGCAATTGATTTTGTGCAGATAATTACTATTGGAATGCCTGAAATAATAACTGATTAACACTATCAACAGCCATAGAGTTTCTTAACAGCAGCAGCATGAAAATTTCCTGGTGTTTTTTTTTAAGGAATAAGTTAAACCATTCAGAATTTATTCCCTGAAAATACCACAAAAGAAATATTTAAAAATTATAACCAATCAAGAGTAGAGTGCCATTTGAAAAAAAAGGTGATATATTGGATCTACTAACAAGTTCAAATCATAATGGTAAATATAAGGATATTCAAGCAGTTTACCCAGGTTTCAGTGAAGTATCCTATGGAGTTTCCAGATGAAATTAAAATCCGGAGCAAAAAATAACTGAGCTACATAAATGTCTAAGGGACGTTTTAGTTTTGGTAAAAACTAATAACTAGTTGGGAAAATGACACACAATGAACAAAATGGAATCAAACAATAGGAAATAATCAGCTTCATAATATAAGGAAGATGAAGGAAAATATATATATTTGGCAATGAGGTCATCAGAGGAAATGTATTTGTTATAAAGATGTGTGAGTGAATCAAACATCCTGTAATACTTGTCCTACAGGATTTTAAAATTGCAAATTCTGATAATATCAGCCATATTCCAGTTGAGTGACAGAGGAAGGGGACAAATAGACCTGGAACTGTTCCAGAAGTTGTCATGGAAACTGGATTTAAAGTCATATGACTCCTGGAAAATAATCCCTGAGAACGCTGGTACTAAGGCTCTTCTAAATTGTCATATGATAGGTATGGGCCTCATTAGAAACTGCTTGGCATTTGCTAACATCTGGGCTACAGCCAAATTAAACCTGAAGGATTGTAGTTCTCCTGAAACTCTATTCTTATTTTATTAATATGTAATCCATCTTTCCACTCACACACTTTTGTTTTTAGCTTGGGGAAAAATAATTCATTATCTTAGCAAAATAAAATATCCTGTATTTATTTAGGCAAATTTATTTGTCGAATGCCTTCATTGTTTACTCTTTCTAATCTATCAGAGAAGCTGTACTAAATGAGAAATGTAATTGTGGAAACTCAATTTTATTTGAACTGAATTTTAAGCTAACCAAAAAAATGCGCAAACCATCTAGTTTCTTTTATTAGGGAAATGTTTAAAACAACAGAAAAAAGGAAAGGGGTTTGTGACAAAATTCAAGATGCATTTTCACCAGTCAAGTTTAAATGGAATTTGGGACTAATAGACTATGGATATGTACATTCTATCTGAAGCAATTCTGATTTAAGTTATGCTGGCAATCTCCCAAAAATTGTTGGGATCAATTTGATTTTCTCAGTTTGGAAATATCCAGCCAGATTTCCATCTTTAGCTAAGACACTCACATCCATTGGCATGTGGAAAACAGAAGAGAGGCAAAAACTGAATAATATATATATATTCAAAAAGCTTAATAAGAGGCAATAGCCAAATCAAGGTAGAATTGCCAGAGTGTTATGAACATGCCATTACAAGGAATGAGTCCAATGTATATTGAGTTTAAAAAGTTCTTAAAGAAATACATATTATATATTGTACAAATGCATTGTATTTTTATAAATACATAAAGATAGTATTTGTGAACACCTTAGAAGGAGTTTTTTTTTCTTCATTATCTTTTCTCAGAATTTCTGATAGCTCAAAAATTGATTAGATTTTAAAAAATTTTTCCAGTGAGGCCCGTTTCCCATTCACTCTATTCTTTCTTTACTTGTCTCCATTTTTCTCTGAATAAGGAGAGTGAATACATGCACCTCCTCTCTAATGTCTGTAATGCTTCAGTTCAATATTATTGACACAGCAGAGATAATGAGAATTTCTGCATATATCACAATTTTAATTTTCCTTTCAAGTCAGAAAACTTTTCAAATTCTAAGTATATTCGGACTTTTTACTTATTGCTCCTTGGGAACAATTTAAAAGTATATCTACCCTCTTTCTCTGAAAATGCTACCTACCCTGAAAGTAAGTCCTAGCTTGATTTTTCCATCTGCGCCCAGTATAAGCACTATCCCCAAAATAAGCCCTAATTAAGATCCCGACCACTCAAGTGCATGGGTAAAAATTAAGCTAGGGTGGGGATGGGGGGGGGGAGCTGCCCTACTACTTACCTTTGGAAAGTTGTAGCCAGGCCTTGCACACCCCGACACCTGCCTCACCGGCCCATTTCTTCTACAGCCGCCAAGGCTGGCAAGGTTTTCCTGAAGGCCTCTGTAGCCGATAACAAAGCTCCAGATCAATCTGGAGCTCTCTTATTTGCTGCAGAGACCTTCAGGAAAGCTTGCCGGTTGCAGAAGAAGAAGTTCCTGATGGCCTCTGATAGCAAAAAGGAGACCGGGGGTGACACATGCAAGTAAGGTTAGTCAGTGGATGACATGCCCCCAAAGTAAGACCTAGTGCCTTTTCTGGTGGCAAATAGATAGATGGATGGATGGATGGATGGATGGATGGATGGATGGATGGATGGATGGATGGATAGATAGATAGATAGATAGATAGATAGATAGATAGATAGATAGATAGATAGATAGATAGATAGATAGATAGATAGATAGATAGATAGATAGATAGATAAAAGACAGTCTTTTGGGGGGGGAAAACATGGGTAAATTTATTGATAATATGCATACTTTCCATTTATTAGAAATCCAGAATATAGTATTATTATAGATACTATAGATGCCAGAAGTCAAAATTTGAGGTGCAGAGGAATAAAAATAACAGAAAAAACAGTAATAATGGATAAATTTCCAGTAACATAATCAGAAATAAATTTACAATTTGCTGCTTGTGAGTAGTAAGAAGAGCAAAGGAAGGGAATGATGAAAGAGCTTCACCATTGTGATACAAGTTCCCCTCTTTTTGTATGAGCTTTACAAAAGGGGCAGATGCTGAAAGCTTCCAATTCTGTAGACACCACTAAAAAGCAATGTTGATGGTACAGTGAGAAAAATCTTTGTTTTTTTGGGACGGTTCTATGCATGCTAATGGTGGAATCTTGTGAAAACAAGCATTAACATGCCTTTCAGAAGTTCCTTTGTAACTTTTGGTTTTGTTTGTTTCTTTGTAGCTATGATATGGTACATTATGGACATTCTAACCAGTTGCGACAGGCTCGTGCAATGGGAGATTATCTGATTGTGGGTGTCCACACAGATGGTAAGGAAACTGCATAACTATTTTTCCTTTTAGAAGTCTGATGCCTCCGAATACTTTCTAAAATTATGATTTGTTTGTTTGTTTATCCTGCCTTTATTATTTGTATAAATAACTCAAGGTGGTGGATGCACACTATACTCCTTCCTCCTATTTTCCCCACAATAACAATCTTTTGATGAGACTTGGGCTGAGAGAGGGCCTGGCCCAAAGTCATCGAGACAGCTTTCATGACTAAGGTGGAACTAGAACTCACAGTCTAGGCTAGACCTGCAAACCTTCCGGCGCGCATTGGAGACTCATCTTTTCCAGCAAGCCGGTCTGTCCTAGTAACATTGGAATTGGTTTTAACTTTTGTAATTTTTTACCCTGTTTTAGTGTTTTATTATAGTTTTAATTTTCCAGCCACTAATTTAATTCATTTTAATCTATTTTAATTTTATATTTGTAATTGTATCATTTTTAGGTTGGCTGTGCACCGCCCCAAGTCCCAATTTGGGAGAGAGGCGGTATATAAACTAAAATAAATAAATAAATAAATAAATAAACAGTCTCCTGGTTTCTAGCCAGGTGTATTACCCGTTAGATCTAATTGGCTCTTATAGTCACTTCAGGCAGTTTGGTGTAGTGCTAAAAAAGACACCAGGCTTAGAAACCAGATGGATGGCTTTGAGTCAGTCACTCTTTTTTATCCCATGATATGAAGCTTAGGCAACAAGCTGGTTGGTCATATCGCAGTTAATGAATCAACATTCAGTTCTTCAAAACAGAAAAACAAACCATGCACTTTTGGAAAAATCTAGGAAGAAAAAACAAATCCTTTCGACCAACATATTTTTTTTTTTGTCAAGCGATTATAAGATTACAGGTATAAGTATAAACATAGTTATGAATATATGAAATGGATACATATAAGAAAAAAAAATAGGGCAGGGATGGTAGGCACGTTGGTGTGCTTATGCATATCCCCTACAGACTTCTTAGGAAAGGAGTGAGGTCAATAGTAGACAGTCTAAGGTTAAAGTTTTGGGGGAAGAAACCACAGAGTCAGGTAGAGTATTCCAGATATTGACCACTCTTGTTACTGAAGTCGTATTTCCTGCAATCAAGTTTGGTGCGGTTTACCTTGAGTTTGTATCTATTGTGTGCTCTTGTATTCATAGACAGGAAGAACATTGCAATATTGAGTCGCCATGGGCGAATAGGCGGCAATATAAATCATATATATATAATATATATGTAATATATCATATAATCATATATATATCATATATATATAATATATATAAATCATATATATATAATATATATAACACAAAGATATATACAGAGTGTGTGTGTGTGTGTTGTATATATGTGTGTGTGTGCGTGTTAGGTTTTTGAGCTGATAAATAATTAAACAAGGGAGACTAGTATAGATCTATTTCGAGCTACTTAGCTCTCGTCAGCTAGCCATACCCTTACTGGGATTTGAACCTGGGAAGTATTACATGTGAGGCAGTTGTTATTGCCACTAGGCCACAGGTTCTCACCCAGATCAGTGATACAGGGGAATGAGTATATATACTTACGTTACAACATCCTGGTAAGCCCCAATCAAGGGAGGAAGCTGTCCTTTTCTGTCTTTCGGCTCAATATATATATATATATATATATATATATATATATATATATATATATATATATATATATATATATATATATATATATGTTTTCGGAGGTTTTCGCGGGTATTTGTATGTGGATCTTTGGTTCTTCGGGTTTTCTCCCGCGTAGAATTGGAAGTATCTAGGCGACGTTTCGATGAAGTCTCATTCATCATCTTCAGGCTTGTATCTTCCTGTGCTTCTCGGAGTAATGTGAGCTTGCAGCTTGCAGCTGCTTTTTTTGCTTTTTTTTAAACTTCCCTAGCAGTTAAAAGGAAGAAGCAGCTGCAAACTCACATTACTCCGAGAAGCACAGGAAGACACAAGCCTGAAAATGATGAATGAGACTTCATCGAAACGTCGCCTAGATACTTCCAATTCTACGCGGGAGAAAACCCGAAGAACCAAAGATCCATATATTATATATATATAATGTTTCTCCAACAATACGGGGCCTTCCAATAGGAAGACCCAGCATGTTTTCTAGGCATGAAATGAAATGAAATGAAATTAAGCGCCCCCCCCCCCCAAATTTAGGCCTAGTTTAAAACATGCAAAATTGAGGGGGGAGGGCAGGGGGGGAACTTGTCTTTAACAATGCCCCACGGGCAGCCACGCCTTGTCACCAGCCGCTCCTAACAGCCGATCATGCCCAAGCACTATATATATATATATAATTTTATGTTCTATACTTGGATCGGACTGAAGGCAACATAGTTCTAGGTTTTCTAGGTCTAAAATTTCAAGCCTGGTGGCATAAGGTATTCTGCAACGAGTAGAGGAGTGGAGAACTCTTCTTGTGAAATATTTCTGGACTTTCTCAACTGTATTAATATCAGATACGTAATGCGGGTTCCAGACTGATGAGCTGTATTCAAGTATTGGTCTAGCAAAAGTTTTCTATGCTCTAGTTAGTAGTGTGATATTACCAGAGAAAAAGCTACGCAGGATTAGGTTAACAACTCTTAATGCCTTTTTGGCTATGTAGTTACAGTGAGCTCCAGCACTTAGATCATTAGAGATGAGTACTCCAAGGTCCTTGATAGAGTTTGGATCATCAACAAGGTCTTGACTATTCAGCTTGTTTTTTATTTTCTGATTTTTTTTGCCAATATGTAAGACAGAGCATTTGTTTGTTGAGATTTGAAGTTGCCATTTGTTTGACCATTCTGATACATAGTCGAGGTCTTTTTGAAGGGTAGCAGTATTGTTGGTGGTGTTGAATAGCTTTACATCATCAGCGAAAAGAACGCAGTTGCTCTTAATATGATCACAGTGGTCATTTATGTAGAGTATGAAGAGAGTTGGTCCTAGTGTTGCCTTGGGGGACACCACTGTTGACAGAATTAGATAGGACGCTCCCAATTTTGACCATTTGTTGTCTGTTTGACAGGAATGCTTCTATCCAGTTATGCAGGTGTCCAGAAATACCATAAGATTTTAGTTTTAGGAATAGTTTGTCATGTACCACTGAATCAAAGGCTTTACAGAAGTCTATGTAAATAGCATCAATTGCTTTGCCCTGATCAAGTTGTGTAGTCCATATAATTTTGCAGTGTAGGAGTTGCAGATTACAGGGTAGTTTTTTTCTGAAACCAAATTGTTTGTTAGAGAGTAGGTTATTTGTCTCTAAGTGGAGGATAATGGATTGGTTAATAATTGATTCCATGACTTTACAGGTGACGCAGCACAAAGAGATTGGTCCGTAATTTTCAACTAGGCTGGGGTCTCCCTTTTTGAAGATGGGGATGACCATGGCTAGCGACCATAAGTTTGGCAAGGAGCTGGTCCTGAAAGATTTTTCAAAGATTATGTTTAGAGGTTCTGCTATGGCAGTGGATAGCGGATATCTATTAATCTAACCTGATAATGCCATCTGTGATCTACAAGACTCTATCAGTTCTGGGGTTTTATTTAGATCTTGGCCTATATTACAATAATTCAAGTGGCATGGTCAAAATCTTTTTGTCCACTTTTCAAGAATTGGTCATGCTAGGCCTGTCAAAGATTATGTGCAATCCTTGGTCTGTCAAAATTGTTGTTTTGTGTTCTTAATATTTATTTTCTTCACTTTCTTATTAGATCTTATAATGACATTACAGCTGATAGTATGAGAGAACAAACTTACAAATAAACTATAATGCTGTGTAACACTATTATAGGAAATCTTTCCTAAATAAAGGGAAAAGATTAATGAACTAAGTGAAGGAAAAAAGGAAACTGAAAAAAAGCAAAATGTATAGAAGAAATCAAAAGTTAAAAGCACAGTAAGAAGAAGTCCAAAATTATGAAGTTCTGCTTCTTTTATACTCAAGAGTCTTAATCATGTGTTGAGACAAATCATTAAAATTTAAATTATATATAGACCATATTATATCATCTGGTCTGAACTTGTCTTGGTTGAAATAAAATTAGTTCAAGGGTTGAGTTTGACATATTTTCCTAAAACAAAATTTTTGGTATACAAACATCTTTCCAGAAGAATATAGTCATTACCTTTGTAGCCTTCTAAACACAATTTATCCAGAGGTCTTCATAAATGGTTAAATTCCAGTTTCTCGAAATATACTTTAACTCGCTGACATTTTTAAACATTAATTTCCTGCCTAGAACTTGGTTCAGCATAGTATTTAACTAATTAGCCTTGTCGGAGACAAGGTAATCTCTGACTTACAACCATTCATTTAGTTTCCATTTGAAGATACAATGGCACTTAAAAAATTACTTATGTCCATTTTTCACACTTAAGATCGTTATAGCATCAAGTGCTTGGCAACTGGCATGTATTTATGACAGTTGCACTGTCCTGGGTTCATGTAGCCACCATTTGTAATCTTCCCAGCAGCCTCTGACAAGCAAAATCAATGGGGGAAACTGGATTCACTTAACAGCACAGTGATTTACTTAGCAACTGCAGTGATCCACTTAAAAGCATCGTAAAATGGGGCAAAACTCACTTAACAATTTCCTTGCTTAGCAGTGGACATTATGGTGGTAAGTTGAGGACTACCTATAGTGGACATGAGCACAATGTATGCATTAAAATTCCTTCAAAGGTATTGCATTTCCAGCATAAAATGGATAAAAGCCAAGCTTTTTTAGCAACCTTTGGGGAGTCCTATGAGCCTGAAAAATTATTTTTGCTGAATTAAATTAGTTTTTAAATTGTTTATAACATATTTAAAATTATTGTAACTCTCAGCCACATTTCTTGTATATTATTCAAATTTATTTTTATTAACACTTGCTAATAATAAATTGTTGAAATAGATAAATCTCTATAAATGTTTTTTTCCAATATATATTGAAATGTTAGAATCTTCTGAGACATCAAGATAAAACAATAAAACCAAAAGTCTTGGTTTTATACAAGTATACAGCTGCTCCTCACTGAACAACCACCTGTTCAATGACCATTCAGACTTGAGATGACTGTGAATGTGTAGTACTTATGACTGGTCCTTGGAGCTTTGACCAGTGCAGTGTCTCTGCACATGACTGACATCTGGGTGCTTGGCACCTGGCTCAAAATTATGATATTGCAGCATCCCAGTCTCATGGCCTCCATCTACAATCTTCCTTGCCAGCTTCTGACAAGCAAAATCAATGGGGAAGCAGCAGGAGCTTACAGATGGTGACTGCATAATGTCCTCACTTAATGACCTGTAGTGATTCACTTCATTATGTAGAGTATGAAGAGAGTTGGTCCTAGTGTTGCCTTGGGGGACACCACTGTTGACAGAATTAGATAGGACGCAACTGGGAATACTGGAATTGCCATCACTAACTAGTGTTGTCATGTATTATCTTGCTTTACTGCATCATTTAATGTAATTCTGGTCCCAATTACCATCATTAACCAAGAACTACCGGCATTACTATTTCACTGTATTAGGTAGGTTACATTCCTTTTGTAATTTGTCATGTTATCATCACATGCTAAATAATAAATAAATAATACATTCATTTTGTAAAACTTCAAGCGTTTTGAAGTTGTCTACTTATTGCTTGCTAGTAATCTCATTGTCAGCCCAAGTTCTCCCCCTCCAAAAAAAATCTTTCAGAATTTTTAAATAGGCATAATCTCACAATGTTAGTTTTTCATGAGAGCTGGAATCAAGCTTTAATTTTCTTTCCAGCAGGACCCACCTTATGAGGTGAAAAAGATAAACTAAATAGCAAACTCATATAATACAGTCACTAGAACAGAATTGTAAGAAGACCAAATAATAGTTTTCAAGTTCAGTCCATTCTTTTCATCCCAATATTTTACTGAGGGATGTCCAATTACATTCTTTAAAATCAGATAGGAAAGGGGGGAAATTGTTTAGAGCTAAAACTGAAAAAAGGGCTTCATTAACTCCCAACTGAAATATGATGATACAGAAAAAAGAACAAAGATAGATAAAAATATGGGGATGGATGGAGGGAGAGAGATGTTTTCCCTACCTTAAATGTATTTAAACGAACATACTCAATAATGCTCCAAACCAATTCCTATTGTAGGAGATGGCTGGATTCATATATCTTGCTAAGCTATGAATTTTAACTATAGTTTATTGAGTTGATTGGGTTCACACATTGCACTAACTTTGAAGCAGGAATAGTCATCCTGTTTGAATCCAAGAGCCATACTTTCATTTTCATTTTTCTTTTCAGCTGCTGAGGGTCATGCATGGACCATGATTCTGACATGGTGACATCATCAGAGGGTTAGTGTTAGTAATTTTCAATCCTTTTTCTTTTTAAACATTTTTGACAGTTTGGATTTTTTAAGTGAAATTGATATGTTAAAACTACTTTCCAACATGAAAAATTACATTGCTGATTGTTTTTAATGTGCCACCAAATTTTAGTGGCATGATTTTTGGGGTATTCTGTGAATCTGCAAAAGATTGCCATCAACTATGCTTTTCAAATTGTGGAGCATTGTAGAGCGTACCCAATACACTGAACCGAATCAGAACAAATTACATTATATTTTAGAAGAACATGGTTACACATTGGATTAATTTTAGTTTAGTGTGATTCATCTCTCTTTGAATTATTTAGTTTAATGCCCTAAGAACGTTATTTCTTAGTAATCCTCTAATCTCAGTTCATTCTTAATATTGTTAAACTTAAATAATAGATAACACAACAGTTGACCCTGTAGAAACAGATGCTGGAGTTCTTAGCACTTTTTCTCCTGAAGCTGTATGAGTTTTCACATCTTGACCCTATGTTAGCTTTCAGGTGGAAACTTGGTAATTCACAGTGCCACAGCCTACTTTCTAGAATCACCTCACCAGTATTCAACTCTTATTTCAGTGTATGAGAGACATACAGCTTTGACAACATGTGCTCTCTTTCTAGTGAGTGAAACATGGAAAAAAATTAAATGCAAAAAGATGAATAATTTTAATATTGCACCTCCTTGCAATATTAAAAATATGTAACAAGAGAATTCATCCCTTGCTCTCTCATCCTTTGGCGATAAACCAATCTTATAAGATATAAACAAAACCAAACTTTATTAAAGAAAGAAAAGATATAATAGCTTTAAGCTATCCAATTTTAAATGTCCCAAAATGCCAGAGTTTAATAATGAACGAGATTGGTTATAAAGCTACTCAGATTATGGAAAAATAGTCTTATTAAAAATAACATTTACATAAGAGTTATAATACTCCCAGCAGACTACAGGATTTATTAGTCTGCTACAAATAAGCATTTTACCACAATTACATGTTGCTGAAAGCTTCAAATTAATCAACGATCAGAAAAGATTCTAAAATTATTGTCTCATGCATAAATTGAGGATATGCATAAAGGCTGAAATACATATAATTAACAAACTTGTACAAAATAAAATTAAAAACCAGGACATTTTAACACATCATGGAAAGATTAAACAATGCAACATTCCTAACTAAATATTTTTACCTGTGTTTCTTTTCCTGAAACAAAAAGATATAAAGAAATATAAAAATGGCTTCCAATCTTTTTCACACCAGCTACAGTACAATTATATATTAACTTCTCTCTAAGGTGACATCATAACTTTTTTCTTTCAATAATCTATCCTGTCTAATCATCAAAGCCTAAAACATGTTATTTTTTTTCCTTTTCCTTTTGGCAAAAAGTCCATAAGGGATTTCCATTCACCAATAAATGTAGATATTGTATTTTTTCTAATCGAACAAGTCAACTTATCCCTTTCAGCAAGTTCTAACATCTTCATTAACTATTTCCTCCATTTACAGGTATTTGCCAGATCTTTCAAACAATAATACAATAATCTCACTGCAAACAGTGTTCCTTGGCTCTTTTCTAACTATTTATCCATTAGTCCCGAAACAAAAAAAATCAGTCTTTGAAATCCTTGTATATATTTGAGCTCAAGATTTTCTAACTTTTTTACACATCCATCAAACATGATAAAAAAAATTGTTAATATTTCCAACATAAATTTGAAAAATATTTATACATTCTGGATAATTTTTCTGGTGCCAACAGTACATCATTTAATAAAATTTCTAAAATTGTAACAAGGAAAATTTCAGTCCTTTAAACCACGTATTTTATTTTCTCATTGTTAGATCTGTATATTAAAACCAAAATTGTAGACTACTTTATCCTAAATTATTTGACTTTCTTCTATTGCAAATGTTATTAAAAATTTATACATTTTGGCAATTGCCAAATGAAGATATTCATCATGTATATACAATTCCATTTCAAATATTGTTCACTAATTATTTTATGTATTTTAAATCTGATAACTATGAATAAGAAAACCATTGACAATTGCGTCTCTCTGTCATCAGTTGTTCTCTTTATTTTATTTTACATTCCCCTTGAATTGATTCTTTGCTTCCTGAGTAGTTCAACATATTAATTCTGAGGCTGTTGCAGAGTTAGACAGAATCCCAGCTTTCCAAGTCTTGGTCTATATAGCTTTTTTTCCTCCTCCTTTTTGTTTTAAAATAATTCAGAATTTCTATCCCCAGAATATAGGGAAAGGCTAGGATATTTCGGAATCTGTGTGTCGGAAAATAATGATTCCTCAATGAAATATGGATTTACAGTTTGGCATATACATTGGCATTCACAATGTGTTTGGAAGGTTTTGTATTTTTGGATGGTAATCTTAATAGTAAGCTAAATTATTTTGCCCAGAATAATCATTATTTAAGTTCTGTACTTGGAATATTCATTGTCAAGAAAATTGATACTGTACCCTACTCAAGCTTCTTGCTGAATGAGTAATATAGTTAAACAAGCATGAATGTATATGTGCCTCATAAAATAGTATTTTATAAAAAAAATAAACTAAATTATTATAAACAGTTGGCAATTGTCTAATCAGAAGAACAATCCTGTTTCAAAGCCTTTACCATCTTGTAGTACTGTAGAGTCAGAGATTGCTTCCTGGGGCAAGCTAATTGAAGCTCACCATTGAATTTTTAAAGGCTATCCAGATTTTTTAAATCTTTTTCCTTCTGTAGGAGTTTTTGGAAAATTAATAGTGGCATGGGATGTATACAAAGGCCTAATAATAATCTCTTTTTCTCTCCCTTTTTATACCAAATCATAGATGAAATATCCAAACATAAAGGCCCTCCTGTCTTTACTCAGGAAGAAAGATACAAAATGGTGAAGGCCATCAAATGGGTAGATGAGATTGTTCAGGGAGCTCCTTATGTCACAACACTTGAAACTCTGGATAAATACAACTGTGACTTCTGTGTACATGGGGGTGAGTAACAGAGCTTCATGTACCCACTTATCTCTCCCACTGTATAGCTACCTATTACTAGAAGTCAGCTTTACTAGTTAAAATAAATAGTAAATGTATTCTGCTATCTTTGTTGATATACAGTACATCATCCTCATTTTTTGTGCAACTGATATAACATAATAAAGCTATACAAGTGTGGGTTGATTAATAGTGCAACGTGTGTTGCTTTTGAGAACAGAAATATAATGGAGATCAAAACTGCTTGTAATTACTTAATTGTAGTGATTATCTTCAAGACTGAGAAAGATGACTAGCAAAAATCTTTCTTAGCTGTTAGAGAAAACAGCTTGCATACCTGTTTACTATAATTAAAATGCATATTATAGGAATTTGCTGATTAAATACCTAAGCAGCTCCTCCAATTTATCAGCAGTGGTTTTTTTAAATAGATGACATCACACTTACTGCAGATGGCAAGGATACGTATGAGGAAGTGAAGGAAGCTGGGAGATATAGGTAAATCCCTATTTATGTTATTCTGCTCAGAGATCCTGAAATGCTCTGTTAATTTTTTTTTCATTGCATCCATAGCTTGCTTCTCCTCTATAAGGGTTGAATGTTATATTAGATTAATGTTATATTGATCTGGTTTTGTCCTTAGCTCTTATTCAGCTATGATTATGTCAGATGAATAAGTGAAGATTACAAATCCTTTATTCCAAAGCCATGGAACTTATTAGTAACAGAAAGAGTTGAGGAGGGAAACATGGGAAATAGTGGGTTACTGTTTAGCATTCTGTATCATTAACAATTAAGAAGCTAATTTTCTTGTTAAAAACTCAAAACATTTTTTTTAAAAAGTTAGGAAAAAAACGAGTCTGCCAAAATACTCTCAGACAAGCAAAACGGTTTAGAGAGGACTTTGCTAACATTGTGAATAGTGGATAGCAAAATTCCCATCTTATCTGAATCTTGTCTTGTTGCAGGGAATGTAAACGCACCCAGGGAGTGTCCACTACAGATCTGGTTGGCCGGATGTTGCTTATGACCAAGGCCCATCACAGCAACATTGTAAGTGAAAAATGGCTTGGCGAATTCCAAGATGGTCAGTACTCTGAACTACTGATCTAGGAATGCTTTTGGATCAGAGGCAGTAATACTTTTGAGTTTCTCAAATCAATCTTGTGGAAGTTTGTAAGCTCTCTGATTATTCTTTGATATGATTCCATGATTATTGCTGTTTGATACAGGCAGCAGATGCCAAAACAAAATAAAAGTGTATGTTTAGGGAAGTCTATTTGAAGTTGATGCAATGCGCGTCAGATGTGCTGCCAAGAAGGAAAGAAAATAACTTACCGTTGAAATATTAATATGTGGATCATCAGTTAAGGGTGGGGTTTGGAAAGAGGAGGTAAGGTTGCCTTGTTTGGCAAATGGATCACGATTTAATTTAGGTCAGTGGCATTTATGTATACTTATAAAATAGCACTTAAATTATGGCAGTTTACTAAATGGGCAATTGAGCTAAGAATATATTTAGTCTGTGTGTCTCTGTGGTTGAAGTTGGAAGACCATACTGTGCTTCTGAACTATTGCAGAGCTGGTTTCTAGAAGTATGTAAAATATCTGTCCTTTATACAGCCAGGCATTTCATGCTAAGAGGTCAGTACATTTCACCTCATTAAAGTACAGAAGCATCATAATTCACTCTGTGTCTCTTCAGGCTTCATTCAGCAGTTCCGGTACCCTTAAGGGTGCTTGGAGAGATATGAATAAAAGTAACATGGCAGTTTTGTTTTCTTTTAGGCATGGAGACAAAGTACACATTATCTTGTACAGTTCAAGGTGTGATTAGAACAAAGCGTGCTTTTAAAGCTTTGCATAACTGTACCTTTTTCAGTTGAGAGATTTTCTTAACATGGGTATAAAATGTTTAATGAGAACCCATTTAATGTAGAACCTGGGTGACTTAAGTTCTAGTCCTGCCTATAATACAGAAGCCAGCTGGGTGTCTATCTCTCAGCACTAAGAAAAAAGGCAGTGGCAACCCACTTCTAAATATGCTGCCAAGAAAACTTCATGGAGTTGTCCATGTAGTCAGCAGGAATCAGCACTGATCTCAAGGGGGCGGGGAGAGTGAGCAAAGTTGAGGAATGGCAGGCCTGTTGTACCTAATTTATTCCATATGTTCTTTTCATTTGTTGGATGGGCCACTGAAATTTCTTTACCATTAATATGTTTCTTTTATCTTTTAGGCTGAAGATACAGATTATCGGAAGCATGCAGATAACCTAGGAAAGGTAAGAATTGACAACAGAGGCACATCACAAATGTGCCTCCACTCCATGCAATTTATGTGTAATCAAATATAATAATCCAGTGGAATTATTCCAAATTTAGAATGATTGGAGTTACCTGAAACTGATGATTTATTCATTTAAACTATTTCTGTTTCCCCATTTTTTAAATTGTAAAGAGATTGTCTGATTATTATTAGTATGATTGATTGCACAGTCAGCCCAATGTTTAGACTGGATTTGGCATTTTTATCCACTTATCAAGTCCTTCCCAAGGATCTGGGAAATGCAGATGTTGTTATCTAATTATATATAGGATATTATCACAGGATGTAAGCTGTTCTAAGTAAACTTTTGCATTTAACTGATTGTAATTTTGTGAATAATTATGGTGTTTAAGTGATGTTCCAGATGTTTCAGGATTGCACTCAAGATGTAATTAGAACTATGTTTACTTTCTTTTGCCACAATCATTTCACTTCTATTTGCAAATCATTATATTTTGTGATCTTCTCTCCTTCTTCTCCTTCTCTCCTCCTCTTCCTTCTCCTCCTCTCTTTCATGCAAAAAAGTTCAGTCTGACAAGGAGTGGAGTTTATGCAGCAGTGATGCAACACTTGTTTTGTCCTTTGCTGCTCTGCTAATCTATAGAAATATTTTAATGATACCAATATGTGAAAGATACGAATAAAAGAAAAATCATTTTATTTCCCATTTTTATTTAGAGACTCTTATAAAAGGACAAACTTGTAAGCATGGATTTCAGAGCAGTTTTGTAATAGTTTATTTGGGGGCCATTGTAACTAATTTCAAGATTTGCAAATATCTCAAGGAATATCTATACAGGGCATCTGGATGTACATGGAAAATCTTTTATATTTGGCTTCTTTATGATACAGAACTGCTATCGTATGTAAGAAATTACTGTTATGCCTTGAAGAATTGTATAGGTTTATATGTCTTACAACAATTAGATTGCTCTTTGCCGCTAGAGTTGTAATCTGCATACATTCCATGAAGTCATTCTACTCAGTTGTAGAAGCAGTCCCAAAGAATGCCACCTGGTGGAGCTAATCTTCCTTTCCACTCTAAACAGTTTCTAGCACTTATTATATTATATCCGAAGAGAACTAACTCCAATAGCTGCAAAAATATTGAAGATTTTCTTTTTTTCCTCCAGTGCCCTAAAGGTCACAGTCCCTGGACTGGAGTTTCTCAGTTTCTTCAAACATCTCAGAAGATCATCCAATTTGCATCTGGCAAGGAGCCTCAACCTGGAGATACCATAATCTATGTGGCAGGCGCCTTTGATCTCTTCCGTATCCTAGATTTGTTTTCTTTGGGGTAGATTGGAATTAAGAGTTTCTTGCAGCAAATTAGGAAGTCCTGATACCTGTTTTTGGAACCACGTATACCTCATATCTTAACCAGTTCTTCAGGTTGTTTTGATTTAGAAATATTAAATCAAGTTCCTCCAGTTAGGAACTTAGGGCAAATGTAGCTTTATCTAACAGTAAAGTGTACTTTTAGCTGAGAATTCGTAGTGATGTGTCCAAACGTCAAAATAATTATAACACAGGCATGTACATTATCTCTGTAAAAGCCTTGTATGATAAGGGATTTTATTTTAATCTAGGAAAGTAATGTGAAAAAGTGACACATATTCTGTAGCCTACTTCAAGACAATGGAATGCTCCTTTTTTCAAGCTGTATTATGCCCTCCAGTGGGAAAACTCATCCCAAATAATATCCTCTTAATTTGCCTCATCTCCCCTGCTCACCCAACCCCCAGAATAAATCTCTCTCTCTCTCTCTGACTTAACTATTTTGTAATAGTTACTTTACTCAGCCACTATTTTGTGTCTTACCCCTCAATCTTTAGAGCATGTTGGGTGAATGTCCATTAATTATAAATATAAGTATATCTTTTAGAAAAACCCAGGATGCAGATACTAAAGGTTGCAGTACAACAAGCATTTGCCAATAGTTCCTGCAATTCCAGAACTTTTTCTGGGCATGAGCCTTGACTAGTTATTGTAAGTCTTGTAATCTACAACTATGATGAGCTACTAGGAAAAGAAATAGAGAGTTTGTGAAAAGGAAAGAACATAACTATGTCTTGTTAGCTTCATTTAGTGCCCGAGCTTTGCTTTCTTAATGTATACATTAGATGTAGGTCATGTGGATTTTCTGAAGAGAGTGCACCAAATAGCAAAGCGTCCTTATATAATTGTTGGGCTGCACTTTGATCAAGTGAGTATCAGTTCTGTATGGTTTGGTTTGAAAACAATTTATTCATTTTTATCTACTGGGGAGATGAATGTAGTATATCTGATGATAATTGCTATAATTTAATTACAGGAAGTGAATCTCTATAAGGGCAAGAATTATCCCATAATGAATGTGCATGAACGAACTCTCAGTGTTTTGGCCTGCAGAGTGAGTATTTGGCTAGAATCATTCTCTTCTAATTAGGGCATAAAGTGAAACTAAAGCAAATGAAGCCAACCATCCTGCAGTGAAACAGGTCTGGCTTGGTTGATCATCTAGTGACCCAAGAATATTGCCTTAAATTCCATGGAATAACTGTAGAGTAAAAACAAATATATTTTTAAAAACTGAGTGTTTCTCAAGAAATCACTGGTAGTCCTCGACTTACAACAGTTCATTTAGTGACCGTTCAAAGTTACAACGGCACTGAAAAAAGTGACTTATGACAGTTTTTCACATTTACGACCTTAGTAGCATCCCCATGATCATGTGATCAAAATTCAGATGCTGGGCAACTGACTCATACTTACGATCACTTCTGTGTCCCAACGTCTTGTTATCATCTTTTGTAACCTTTTGAAAATCAGAATGAATGGGGAAGCCATAACAATCATGTTACTAACTTATCAGCTGTGGCGATTCACTTTACAATTGTGGCAAGAAAAGTCATAAAATGGGGCAAACTCACTTAACAAATGTCTCATTTAGCCACAGAAATTTTTCAATTGTGATTGTAAGATAAGGACCTGTATGTTCTTCAAACTTTTCCAAATTCACTAATTTTTTAAAAACAAATAATGAAATAATGATATGGTGGGGTTCATGATATTTTAGTAGCTAATACTTAAATAGGATAATGGGGAATAGAATGGTGCATGTACAAATAATCCTTGACTTAACGACCACAATTGAGCCCAAAATTTCTATTGCTAAACAAGAGAGTTGTTAAGTGACTTTTGCCCCATTTTACAACCTTTCTTGCCACATTTGTTAAGTGAAGCACTTGTTAAGCTAGTAACTATTGTTAAGTGAATCTGGCTTCCTTCATTGACTTTGCTTGTCTCAAAAGGTGATGAGATGATCCTGGGTCACTGTAGACATCATAAATATGAGTCAGTTGCCAAATTTCTGAATTTTGATCATGTGACTTTGGGGGTGCTATAACAGTTGTGTGAAAAATTGGTCATAAGTCGCTTTTTTCAGTGCCATTGTAACTTTGAACGGTCACTCAATACACTCTTCCAAGTTGAGGACTGCCTCAACAGAAATATCAGGAGCTTCCTAAGCATTTTTAAAAGATTTTTATCCCACCTTTTTTTCATATACAGCTCAACTCTCCTATTTTTTCCACAACAACAACCTTGTGAGATGGGCTGATATATACCCAGCTGTTTTTTCATGCGGAAATCAGTTTCCTGATTTTCTTAAAGTCTATATTTTGTCGTTGGGGGTTTCCCTGAGTTTCCTGAAAACTCATTGTTTGTTTATTTTTAGACTTCTATCCTTTATTACTTTATAAATAATTCAAAGCAGTGAATATATTTAAAACACCATCCTTCTCCTATTTTCCCCACTTCAACAACCCTGTGGGGGGCGGATTAGGCTGCGAAAGAGTGACTGCCCCCAATGTTGCTCAGTTGATTTTTCATGCCTAAGGCAGGTTTATAACTCAGAGTCAGATGGTTTCTAGGCCAACACCTTAAGCGCTACACCAAACTGGCTCTTTCTAGACATTTTATAAAAGAGAGTCTATTCTTTTCCGGTGGACTTGTAGAACAGGGGTCCTCAACCTCTGGTCTGCGACACAGCCTGTTGGGAATCAGGCCACGCAAACAGCATGAAGCTGCATTTATGCAAACAGTTCACTTGCACAAAACCATTCCCTCTCCCCTCCGCCATCAGAGGTCCACAGAGCTGGAAAGGTCAGGGACTCCTGATTTAGAAGATATAGATTTCAATTATAACGTCTCTGAACTATAGCCCTATTAGCACATGCCCACAAATGTAGGTCTCATTATCTATGGAATCTTTCAATGCTCCATTTGTCTCCTAAAACCTTACTTTTCAAAATTCACTAATTAAACAATAATTAATAGATGTGTGGGACCGTGTAGTTATGGCTGGCTTTTTTTCCCCTTGTCTTTAGTATGTTTCTGAAGTAGTGATTGGAGCTCCCTATTCAGTCACTGCCGATCTGCTTGATCATTTCAAGGTGAGGATGTCTTTCTTTCTTTCTTTCTTTCTTTCTTTCTTTCTTTCTTTCTTTCTTTCTTTCTTTCTTTCTTTCTTTCTTTCTTTCTTTCTTTCTTTCTTTCTTTCTTTCTTTCTTTCTTTCTTTCTCTCTCTCTCTCTCTCTCTCTCTCTCTCTCTCTCTCTCTCTCTCTCTCTCTCTCTCTATCTATCTATCTATCTATCTATGTATACCATATATATACATATAACTAAAATTCTTAAGTCTGATTCATGAAAAACTTTCAAATAGGGCAAAAACATCATAGGGCAACAGTTTTTGAATCAACATACCTTAAATAGGCTTACAGAATGCACCTGGAAACCATGACTCCCATGGGATTGAAATTTAGCAAAATTATGATGGCTTCAGTGCTGCTGCAGTCAACAGCAATCACATGACTTGCCGTTTCCCGCACTCCCTGCCAGCCTCCTGCTAGGAAAGCCAATGGGGCAAGAGGTTGGAAATCACTCCTGTTCCCATAGTTTTTGCCCATCCATGGTAATTCTGTTTCTCTGTTTAGGTGAGGAAATATCTCTGAAACAATGACCCAACGAGTCATAGGTTGTATAGTGTACAGGGTTATTGATAACTTAAACATAGCTTGAAGTAGATATGAGGTGAGGCTACAGCATCTAGAAGACAGTTGGGAAGTTACACATTTTAGAGCATTTGCCACTATATAGTGGCTTCAGTAAGGGACATATTGCCTGTATCATGTAGGTGAGTTGTGCCTGCTATATTGTGATAAATCAGCCTCCAGACAAAGAAAGACTACAGAAGATGTTCACAGTTTTTCTTTTTGTGTAGGTGGATCTTGTGTGCCATGGGATGACCGAGGTAGTACCTGACAAGGATGGATCAGATCCATATCAGGTAAGAATGATGAAAACCTCTGTTTTCCCTTATTTGGGCCTCAGTTCACAATATATGACAGGGAAATAAATTTCTTTCAGCATTTTTAAACAACTCTGTGGTCAAATGAACAGTAAGAATATAGCTTATCGTCTATTTAACTAACAACTGTGAATTGTCTCATTGCAGTGCTAAACTGCAGAATTCCTTTCTTTCTCCAATTTTAATTGTTTTATTGACTTTTTCTTTCTGCACTGCCATATATACATTTGTGGAACTTTTTCAGCCTATTTGATAAGAATTAATGCTGTCTTCCTGAGAATGACTGAAAAGCAGAAGTGGCACCAAAAAACTAAGATTATGTTTAGCTCTTAAACATTCTTGATTTGGATGAGGCTTTCTGGAATCATGTCTTATCACTGTTCCTGAAAATTGATGACATAATTTCCTCCATGTTGAGATAGCATGACACAAGTCCTATAAATTATTGTTACCTTTATTGTCAGAGTACAACATGTGTACAATGAGATTGGCTGAGCCTCCCTTCATGCACCCCCCAACATAACTCACAGTGAGGACAGAAGTCCCTAACCCAGTCCCAATCTTATTACACTAAAGTATTTAAAGTAGTTAGTGAAAGAAAGAAAGAAAAATAAGACACACGCAACCCAAATCAAAGAGAGTCCTCCTAAACCCATCGATATACAACATTGCTCTGTCAGTTGTAGCCCCATGGCCTATGTTAAATGAGACCCCTGCCCATCACTTCTGCTGTAAAAGATTTTGTTTTCATTACTCATTCATTAATTCATCCATTCATTCTATTCTTTGTATCTGCAGGAACCCAAGAGGCGTAGTATTTTCCGGCTGATAGACAGTGGCAACAATCTCACCACTGATCTGATAGTGAAAAGAATAATTAAGAACAGGTTAGCTGCTTATAATTATGTGTGTGGTATGATAGGATTTTGATTCTGCTGCTATAAAGTCTTCATTCATGGGACCTATCTTTTTATGACCCAGCACTAAGCCAATTATCTTACTCATAAAATAATAATTTACAGAAAAAAGAAGGAAGAACCTTCTTCTGTTTTATTTGGGGATATATTTTGATTTCTCAGTACTGAGCTTCAGTGAAAATTACTATATTTTTCTAGTTGTCTTTGCACTGGGAGGGGTTTGGGCATCTTTAAACAGTTACCTAACACATTAAAGTATATTAAAGTAATCCTTGTATAGTAGAACAAGGTTGTCAAACTCCTGACTTGTGGGCCTGATGTGTCACATGCTGGCCATGCCCATAACCAGTTTAGCAAAAGGGGGGAAATCCCAATACATCATGTGACACCGCAGTGACGATGTGAATTTGACACCCCTGCACTAGAAGATCATGCAGCCACCTCTGAATAGTTTTCAACTAAATTTGGCAGCTTAATTTTGAGGGCTGCAGAAATGTGTTTTGGAGGTCATGTGCAGTCCACAAACCATGAATTACCCACTTCAATGCATAGTTAGATGTGGTTCTGAAGATATATTTTTTACAATATCATGTGAATGCTCAAAAATTTTCCTATAGTTTCAGGGCTACATTAATCTATAAGTTACAGAATGCCAGGACTGCCTGAAGTAGCATTTAGTTATATTCTGATTTCCTTAGAAATAACACAAATTAGGAAGAAGACATGGTAAATTACTCTATTGCTCAGTATTTAGATTTTGAACAGGAAATTATGCTTTGGATTAGCATGGGCATTATCTTTGTATTGATCACTGTTTCTTTAAGAGCCATACTTTTCCTGAGGCCCCTGTATGACCCAGGACCTTCGGGAATCTGAAGCACCCTTTCCTGATTTCTGAACACTGTACATCTGATTTGTAGAAGAAAATCCTTAGAAACAGTTCAGAGCAGACATAAGAACATCAGAATTGCCCAGCAATTTGAACAAATGCAATGAAATTAAATCTCTATATAGTTATTGATCTCTTGGTTGTTGTAGGCTGGAATTTGAAGCTCGAAATCAGAAGAAAGAAGCCAAGGAGCTAGCTGTATTGGAGGTCATGAAAAGGAAGGAGGAAGCAGCCCAACAGAAGATAGGTTTAAGGAACCAAGAAAGTTAGCATGGGGAAGAGTGCTGCAGAATCCTCTTCTTCTGGACCTACAAACTTTCCTGGAGAATAGGACACTGCTGAAGTAGGCCTACGGTCACAGTTTTTCTGTCTTAAGTAAATCAGTTGTCCATAGGAAAGAGCCAGGTGGATGCTGCTGTCTAGCTAATCGAGAAGCAATGTCTTTCCAATAACCAGTTTAAATTCTGATGAAAATTAGCAAACTTCTATGGATTTTATCTGCTGGCATTTTTGACTTATTGGAACTAGGGAATTCTCTCAAATCATCTTCTAAAATTTAAACATCTCACAATATCCCTTTAATTTATGCCTGCCAGAGATAATTTTCAAATATATCAAACCATCCTTTCTGGATTCAGAGTCCTTTGTAAACAGCAATGGTTGCTAAATGCCATTAGAGGTTGTTTCTTTTCCAGGAAACAATATGCAGCCAAACATGCCACTGTATTTCCCAGATATCTGGAAAGAAAGAACTGTAATTGTATACACTGCCTTACATCTGGTGCATTCAGAATCTTTCCATATTGTAATTGTGGAAGGAGTTTAGTGGACTTCTCTAATTTCAGATAATGCTCTCCTTATTTTGTGTACAGATATGTCTTTTAAGGTCCATAGCTAAGCAGGAGAGCTGCAGTACTAACTGCTACCATAGTACAAAAATACAGCATAATTGTTAGAAAATTCACTGTGGCCAAGTTAATTTTCAGAAGCTCCAAATTGACCACAAATTAATCCTGGGGAAGCATATTGTCCCTTGTTTATAAATGTTTTATACTTTACTGCTAATGTCAGATGCTTTGGTGATGAAGCTTACTGTCCAAAGTTTCTTTCTCACATATGATGAAGAACACAGGAGAGCTATATATGAGAATGGGCTTCATTCTCACCTAAACAGGCGCTTTTCAATCTTTATCTTGTATATTTTCAGCCATGGATATTAATAAAATCTTAATAACTAGCATTTACATTTGAAGTCTGAAATTAAGGCTAAAAGGACTGAAAGAAAAACAGTTGTAACTTAACCAACCAAAGGTTTATATATTTAGCAAATCAGCACTTGAGGAATTTCTTTCATTTGCAGTGTAAGATGCTTCTACATAGTTATTAGGAAACACATGATCATTTATCCCCATACTACCTGTACATACATTCTCCATAACACTAGATGACCCCTCCATACAATGTTAACTGTTAACGGACAGTAGTAAAATATATATGTCAAAGTACACAATATTTAGCATATAAAGTAAAGACAGGAGTTTCCAAGGGCAGTCTTTTATTATATTAATAATGATTATTCAAAAATAACTGGAATTTGTTCTACGGTGGGAACAGCACAAGATAAACTTTATATCTGCAGTTGCTGTGAACTACATGGAATAAGATATCAAACTTATTCTCCAAACATTTTTTCTTTTACTAAAATGTAGCTTGAGGGACTACATTTGATCACAGCAGGAACAGAGACATTTAATTCCTTCTTAGCTATTTCTACATTCCCTTACATTTGAGGGGAAATTCAAATGTAAAATCTTTTGATAGGACAAGTTCTGCAGTTATCCTTGAGTTTATGTGCAGGTTTGCCAAGGTAATCTCTAACTGCTATGAAAACATCTTTAATTAAATTAAACATTACTTTTGTTGTGTTGGACACTATGTATTAATAGAATTTCACATTTTGAAGGAAGAGGATGCAGAACTTCCTATACTAAATTATCCCAAAAATCTAGAGCTCCAGTAAAAGCAATAAAAGAAGGCATAAAGAGGTTTGTATTCTGTTTTATGCATAGGAACATATAGAGGCAAATAATTAGTATAATTTAAATAGAAATACATTTTCCTTTAGTAAGAAAAGAATTGACAAGAGATTTGGGAGCTTGTTTAATCTGTTTTCCAGATACTATTGATAGATAACTTCAAAACCCCTGTTCTTTTTATTCTTTATCATGTTGGCTAGCAGTTCTTCAGTTTGACATGCTTTTAAATGGATTTTTCCTTTGTGAAATAAGACACATGGCCATCTATTTAATATCAGACTCTTGCTGTCCATCTGTACAAGAGAATTGACCCAGTCCAGGCTCCTGTTCTCCTTTCCTAGACCAATATGCTACCCATTGGCTGCTTTCTTTAGACCAGCCATGTCCAACCCGTGGGCCACTTGTGGCCCTGGAGAGTAAGTAATGTAGTTCCACAAGATTGTAATTTAAAAAATAGGAAAAATTAATGATGTTTGTTATACATTATACATACATATACATACATTAACTATATTATATATGGTCCAGGACAATTCCTCTTTACTCAGTGTGGCCCAGGCATGCCAAAACATTGGATGCCTTTCTTCAGACTCTTCTTTCCCTTTAAATTAACAAAATAGCTTGTCTGCCTAGAAACTTCTGTCCTTCTGTCTTCTGTTTGTTTTTAATCTTGAGCTTGTTACCGTTTATGAATTAAATTTTCTGAAATATGAGACTCCTTGAGGCTTTTACCACAGTGAGAATTTTTGAAAGGATTTGTCATTAAATGCAAATAGTGCAATACAAAAATGTTAAATCTACCTCAGGCTGCACATTTCCATAGGAAAAAGTTGCCCCTGGCAGCCAGTTGCTTGAAATTGTTATTAAAAATGTCAGACTTATTTAATTTCTGCTTCCCTGCTGGTCAGAGTCTGAAACTGGAACTTCAGTTTACCTCAATCAGAGGCAATGAACAGTGGCTGGCAGAGCTAGAGTTACTCACATCACCTTATTGCTGTTTTATAGCCCAAAATCTTTTGCATTTTACATTTCCTTGCTCTCTAAGTGACAGGAGTCCTTTGTTTTTACATTGATGATTGGTGATAGGTTGTTTCTACCTTGGGGAATGAGAGCATAGGGTAATAAATTATGGGAATACTTTGTGAATTTCAAATTTCAAAGCTGTTTACTGCTTTCCGACTCAATAAACTTTTGGAACTTGGCATCTGTTGCTCAGTTTTAGGATCAATCTTCTTCCATTATCACTAGAAATATGGGGAAATTCTGGCCCCTTCTCATGTAGTATGCAGGTGCCCTTTTTGAAGTTTCTCTCTTGTCCCAATGCTGCACTCTTTTCAGAGATTGGAGATGAAATAGATTAGCTCCTAAATATAATTTCACTTGTCTCATGTCTTTCCCCTTGAACTGACAAGTAGCAGCTTCATTGCACTTTCTGTTCACATTTTCTAAGATGAGAAGGGCAAATGAGGCTCATTCAGCTTCAGAATATGAATGGAGCATATATGGGTGTTGTGTACCAGGAAAATAGTTGAGGAATGGGAGGAACATGTTACTCTTATCAAACTTCCTGGAAACAATATTATCATCAGACAAAAAAAATTAATTTCTCACTAAGCAGGAACTGCTCCAATTTAAAATTAAGAAAACAAAATAGCTTCAGTTCATTTTCAAGCTTTCATTGGTCTGTGAAATGTTCTGGGATCCACTTATTAAAATTGTCCATAATCCCACATATCAGTTAAAAAAAAACATAATTCTGTTAGGCACAAATCTAAATTTATCTTTCCAAAGTTGTGCTGTTTGGGAATTGTGGAGGTCAAATCCAGTGCATCTGGAAGGCAGAAATTTAAAGAAAACTGATCTAGATTACTGAAGATTTCCAATTCATTATTTTATTCCACTAATTGTTGAGAAATAGATCAGCCCCTTTAAGTATTATTTTATCAAAAGGTGAAAACTTGGCCAATAGAGTTCAGTTTTGTGCACTACCATTTTTGTATCACAAGCTTTAGATTAGCTCAGAAATGTTCAAGGTGTGTGTGTGAATCAAAATTTGCAGGATGTTGGGTTCAGTATTGCAATTTAAGATGCTAATATAAAATGAATAGGGCTTGGATCAATAATGCACTCACCACTATTTCATAAACTTTTGTTCCCTCCTAGAAGCTGCTGTATTAGTTTGTGAGAGTTACTAAGAATATCCCTTAGCCACATATTAGGAAGTGTTGGGGAAAAAAACCGTTCCTACTTCTCATCACACACAAAAAGCACACCCAGTTCTATTTTCAATATTAGCAGCCAAAATTTCATAAAGACATCTTGACAAACCAATCTCTCTTCTTTATAAAATGACCTGAGACATTCATCTAAGCACCAATAATGTCATTAATTTGTAACAAAATAATATAAACTGAGCAATAGATGCAAATATTTTTAACTCCAGTGTAGAATGAGGGTGGAGGTTCATTCTCCGACCTTAGAGGATGTCAGTGTCAGTGTTCAGCTTATAAGGGCTTCATGTGGTCAGTAGGACTTATGATAGGGAGCTCACCTCAGGTGAGGGTCACATCAGATCAGAGTCTTGTGATGGGTCACATCAGATATGGGTCTTGTGATGGGTCTTGTGAAGGGATGGGTCTTGTGAAGGGAAGGTCATGTCAGTGAGGGACATTGGGAGGTGAGGTGCTGATTGAGGATTGGTGCCATCGCTGGTTGGTTATGTAGTTGATTTGAATTCTGGGGTTTGTGGGCTGGTTGTAGGTTGATGTGTCTTGATGGAATTGTTTGTGGAGTGCCATAAGGGCCAGGACACACTGCAGCACCACAGCACTAAGAAAAGCAGAAGACAAATGGCTGCTTGATGTTTTTCTCCACAACGGCTATCTGAAAAACTTTGTATTCCGACACAAAGCACCCAAACCACAATACACCACACAGCCAATCACCAGGCAAACCTAACCCTACCATACACGAAAGGGCTGTTGGAAATGACAGTTAGATTTCTCCAACCTCTAGGAACAGCAATAGCCCACAAACCCACAGCCACACTCTGCCAGGAATTATCCAGAACCAAATACAGAAGATGAAAGAAATAATGTAATTTACAAATCCAAATGTAACAATTGCAAAAGTTCTACCTGGAACAAACATGTCAATTGAAAACCAGAATCCAAGTATACCAGCTGGCAGTCAAATAACACAATCCCAAATACCTAATCTCTACCCACACTGACACTGAACAGCACCAAATCAATCATTGGTCACTTTACCACCTGTCACGCTAACCAATTTATGGAAGCCTGGCGCTCCACAAGCAATTCCATCAATAGGCACATCGACTTGCAACCAGTTTATAAGCCCCTCAGAATTCAAATCAAACACACAGCCAATTAGCAATAGCACCAACCCTCAACCAATCCATGCTATCCCCCCAACCAGCACTTCACCTCCCACAATGACCCTCACCTGACGTGACTCACACCTGAACCATTACAAGACTATCCCAAGATCCTGATCTGATGTGATCCTCACCTGACATGACCTTCCCATCACAAGACCTCCTGACCATATGAAGCCCTTATAAGCAGAACTTCCACTCTGACATCCCTAAATTCTGCTGAAGTTATTATCTAGCTTGGTAACGAAATGTTTGGAAACCAACTCACAAGTTTGGAGAACAAACCTCCATCTTCATTATATAAGCTGCTAACAAACCTTAAGATTTTATCCCCTAGTTCATTTAAACTGCTATCTACTCATTCTTAGGCTGGTAGAAAACTATTGATATAAAATTTGCTGTCCCTGCTACCTATCCTCTGTGATTAGCAGTTGGTTTTTAAAGATAGACCTCACATTTTGCAACTGTTAAACCCGCCACTTTCAATAGTGTCGAGACCACACTAAAACATTAGTCAAGCGGGGTACCTTGCAGGTTATGCTCAGTCTGAAATGGCCACTGGGTTTGATTCTCTAAAGAAGTGAGGTGATGAGTAGATTCTCATCCAGTTTTAATGGCACTGTTAACTACCTATACTCAGACTTTATAACTTGAGGTAACTTGAGGCTTTTGGAGTGCATGTAGCTCTTGAATCTCATTTCTTTTTCAAATTCCATAATCATATCTGACAAATTTCAATGCATATTTCAGACAGAAGTCCAGGAAAAATATATCCAAGTTGGAGCTATTTTACTATTTTCTCAATCATCTTTTTCGGAACTGAAACATTTGAGATCAAACTATAATTGTATGAATCTCTTTGGTCAAGGAAGGTCACCTTCAGTAGTAATGCTTTATTGCTTCTTTTGGGCAAGAAGAAAACAATTTTCCAATGAGACATTGATTCCCTGAGAAATGTAATCAACTAGAAGAGGCAAAGGGTGAGTAAGCAGGTGGCAGTGTTCATCTCCTCACACCTTACCCACATTCTCAATTTCTATATTCTTTTTTACAAGGAAAAACATAATGAACAATATAATGCTTGTTCTTTATTTTAATTATTAAACTGAGAATGTTGCTATTCTTGTAACAAAGTATAAATTTTATTACGGAGAATCCAGAAATATTTCTGTACTGCACTAAGAATAAATGGGATTATTAGTACAATGGCAATGCCTGGGCTCTTTAAAAGGAGTACCACGGTTATGATATATGGTCATCTTGAAAGATTTGTTGGGAATAAATTTATGAGCGTTGTCTCCCTATCTCTCAGTTTTTATGTGCATCTAATGTTATATCTATTGAAAGGTTTAAACATGATTCAAATAAATGATTTTTGTCAGATAGAATGAAAGTTATATAGAATAAGAGCAGGGGAAGGTAACTATGATGCATTAAAAATAGACTGTATGGGAAATGATAGCTTCCAAATGCAGAATTACTACCCCTGCAGGTTAATACAAAAAGTATCTGGAACTTTTTATCCTGCTCCTTTTGCTTTGATTATTTCTGATTAAATCAGTTTGAAATTCTCAGTGTTAGTTGCAAAACATTTCTAGTTTTCAGGTTGACAGTGCTCTTTGAATAAGGTGAGCACTGTCACATGGGGTAAATTGACACTCCATTGTATTGAGCATTGTCTCTGCTGAAAGCATATCAGAGGGTTTCTTCCTCTTCTCTTATTTACCTTTGATAGTCTAGAAGTGGGAACTGACACCTCTCTTCTTTCTTTAAGAAACAGGTTACTGGTTAAAAGTCCCACTATATCATCAATAATGAAAAGTAGTAAATTTAAACAGTTTGTACTGTAAGCTGGTTATATGGGTCTGGTCCTGTGTTTCATTTTTTCATGAGAAAAGAGTGTAAACTGAATAGTCCCTTGGAGATGATTGTTTAGGTGGTACACTATAGCTGCATCTGCATGACACCTTGAATACAAACTAGTGAATCATATTTTCTCCTAATGTGCTAGGTAAGTCTGTGAGATTAATTTACCATTGTGTCATGATTCCCTAAAAATTGGATTAATTGAATAATTCACACGCTCCACATAGCTGGCAAAATAATGGAAACAACTCAACATTGATTTAAGGAAGGTATCTTTAATGCTAGCTAGCAGTAAAATCAGACTCTTGAAAATGGTAAGACGAGAATTGCAGTCTTAGTGCTTCAAAGTGTATTTTCCCCATGTCCCTCACATTTGGGCTGAATTGCCTTCCTGAGATAAGCCCTTAAACACTTCTTGCTCATTCTCACAACCTCTTATAGTAACCATGGTTCAGTCAATTGATACCAATTGTATCATGTGAAGTTAAGAATAGCCTATAAGTGATATAGAGGCCTGCTCTTCCTCTCCACAAACTAGGTCATTGCCCTCAGAAGCAGCACAAGATGCTATGACTTTATCTTAGGCAGAACAATATCTTCAGTAAACCAGCCATGGTCATAGCTGCCTATTTCAGGATCAAAAGGTCCTCAAGGTCATTTGAAGCTGCCTGCTGCTTTCTAACCATTTATAATTTGAATTCTTGGATAAATGATTGAGAATTATAGTTCTCTTTGCCCACACTATCTCTGAGGAAAGCATTGCAGATGTAATTTTACTTCTTAATTAATGAGATTGACTGAGTGGAAAAGCAATCAGGGATATGTAAATTGCTTAATCTAGTGACATTTATAGCTGTTTACAGTTAACGGCAAAATGTGGGATTCAGAAGCAATTTACATAGTGCTACCAATTTGGTCTATCTTTTTTTCTGAAATTAAGATAGTATCAATATGGAGCTTGCTCTACATTTATCCAGGAAGTAACAATTGTGTGAAATAAATAAGAGAGAGAATTGACCCAGGTCATCTAGTGAACTTTGTAGCCTGGTGGATAATTGAACTTGGATCTCTCTAGTCCAAGGATTCTTCAAAATCCCTTCTAGAGGACCCCAAATTAAGTAAACTTCTGTTCATCTCTTTCCTCCTCCTGATCCCCCTTTAATGGGCTAGATAGATGAAGAGGTCTGACTCTGCGTAATTTTTAGAAAGCTGCCTTCTATCAAGACTAACCATTAATCAATTTAACCCAATAGCCTCTACCAGGATTGCAAATAGGTTTGTCCCAGCTTTCCTAGACATTTTAGGAACTAAACCTCTGATCTTTATATTTACTGGGCCTTTATGGCAATTCTAAAAGTTGATGGAATATGATAAATACACCTTAATATCTTCATTGCTGCACTAGAGTCTGAATAAAAATGTCTACTCCTTGCAGCGTCACACACTTCAATCCTGGGGCAGTTCTACTGGAAGGCAGGTGGTCAGGTCTGGGGATTGTTTAGCATGGAAATGGAATCACACATAAAGCAAGCTTGTTATTGCTACCCAAGGTCTCCTGGTGTGCCTGGCAGTCTGCACAAAGCAAGGAATCCAAACATTATTAAAAACCAACAGTAACCAGGCCCTGATGAAATGGCAGTAGGTAACTGAAAGAAAAACAGTGGGACTAGCATCAGCCTGATGACTATTTTCATGCCCAGTCAAGACTTCTTTGTTTTCCTAGCCTTTTTTTAAAGAGGTAAAAACATTTAGGATTGAAATATGAGATTTTTTTGGACAATAGTACAGAAGTGGTTTGCAGTTTATTTTTTTTCCAGATGCTTTTTGGTTTCTGGGTTTTGCTTAGAACTATATGTCTGTGATGACGAAAATAGATGTAAAAAAACAAACTGGAGACTGCACCCCTTTCCTCCCTCTTTTTCAGATATGACCAAGGTTATACCTAGCTCCTCTTTGCCTAATCCTATCAAGTGACACTGCTTGCCTACAGATAAGGCCTCCTGCAATCCAATTTAAACCAAAGAATAGAAACCTCATTTACCTGTTCCCAATACAGCCCAAGGGTAGTCCTAAGAATGAAATTGCAACACAATAAGGTGAGAAACTCCAAGATTCCATCCTTAATTAGGAACAACTCATCTGATTACCTCAATATTCCATCTCCTTAGCAATGGAATTCCCCCAGCTCTGTTCCTCCCTACTGAAACAGTACTTAGGCAGTTTTGATTAACAAAATAATCTCACGTACATGAGTAAGGACTTGTCTAGCTTTCCCCAACATTTCTAATAAATCAGGTCCCTAGAGTTTCTCACCCTGTAGCCCTCAACTTCTACAACAATATTTGTTTTCCAATTGTTTTGGATTCCTCATTCATGTAAAATTGGGACCTAATCATTGTTGAATAAATGGTTATTTTTTTTCTCTTGTATTTTGCTCAGTTTTTCTGAATTTTCCATAAAAGACTCTCAAAAGATTAGCTTTAAACTGGCTAGTTTTACTACCTGTTTTTAATTGTCTTTTCAACTTGCTTCATTAAAAAATATAGTTATTTTTATTAATACTGTGTCAGTGTAAAATAAACCTTGCATTATGTTATTATTCAAACTAGTGAAATATTTTTTTAATAACAAATAAATAAAGAAGGGGGGGCTCTTTAGATGTTTAATTTCTCCTAGCAATGATAGGCTGTGATCTTTAAAATGAGGTGCTGGAGTCAACCACCAAAAAAGAACAGGTGGAACTGAGAAGATGTGAGAATTTATTGTAATGTTACTTTTTTATCACCATCATAATTGAATGATCACTACATGAGGCATGCTAAACAAGGATTACCTATTCTGAAAGGCTTAGCTATTTGTCTTGAGGATATGGATTTTTATACAGATAGTCCTTCAACTATGACCACAATTGAACCCAACATTTCTGTTGTTAATCAATTGAGTTTTGTCCCATTTTACAACCTTTCTTGCCACAGCTGTTAACTGAATCACTGCAGTTGATAAATTAGCAAGCTGGTTGCTAAGTAAACCTGCTTCCCCATTGAGTTTGCTTGTCAGAAGGTCACAAAAGGGGATCACATGACCCCGGGAAACTGCAACCGTCATAAATGAGTCAGTTACCAAGCATCTAATTTTGATCACATGATCATGGGGATGCTTCAAAGGTTGTAATTGTGAAAAACGGTCAAGTCATTTTTTTTCAGTGCTGTTGTAACTTTGAACAGTCATTAAATGAACTGTTGTAAGTCAAGGACTACCTGTATTGTTTTTTACATTTATATTTATATGCAGGTTAAATGTAAACTATGGAATTTATTAATACTCCAGTAGAAACGGCTGCTCCATTAACAGGTATTGACAATTTTTCTTCTAAGTTTCAGCTGAACCGCTGCACATACAGCTCCCCTCCAAAAATGCTCACATTTTTCATAGAAACTCATAACAAAAATATGAGGAGCAGATAATACTGAAAAGGCTCTGTGTTCTTCTATTTGTAGATGGTGATTTCCTCAGCTCTATTGTAGCAAAGGAGATATATAGAAATGTGTAATACCTATTGTTTTCAGTAGTGATGAAATCTTAGAAGAACAAATTGGTTCAAATTGGGAAACAAATGTGTCAAAGTTATATACAATACTGACATCCTTTTCATTTAACTTATATGCAGAACATATGAAAAATGTTGGATTGGAAGAAGTTGGAATTAACATTACAGCAAAAAATGTAAACTTAATCTATGCTGATAAAACCACTTTGGTGATTGGAAGCAAGGAAGGCTTTAAAAAAATATTTTGTTCAAAGTGACAGATGACACTGCAAAAACCCATTTGCTCAATTTTTTAAAAAAGTAATCTGCTAGTGAGAATTCATCACAGATGAAACAATAGTGGAAGAATAGCAAACTTTGTCTTCCTGGGCTCAAAAATCCATCCACATGAATAAATAAAATCCCTGCTTTTTTGCAAGAGAGCTATGGCAAATTAGACAAAATATTGAAGAATAGACATCATAGTATCAAGGAAGGTATATCTTGTCAAGGTCATGGTTTCTTTAGCCATAACATATAGCTATAAAAACTGGACCATCAGGTAGGCTAAATGAAGAAAACTTGGTGCTTCTGAGTTGTGGTGCTGGAGAAAATCCTAGAGAGTATCTTGGACAGCAAAAACAAATCTAGACGTAACTTTTAGATGAAGTAAAATCAGCTCACTTGAATCATGAATTTAAATCTTAGATATATGTTGGACACAGAGTGCACAAGCAAAAATGTCTGAAGAAGTCTGTATTTTTGAAAAAAACCAAAGGCAACAGACAAGATGGCTAGATGCTAGCACCAATAACTAACATGACCTATAAAAACTCAAAACAGCAATTACTGACCTAATCCATCACGTGAAGAGTCAGAAGTAGCTGAACAAGAGGCTGATTATCAACACCAAACCAATTTGCAGCCGAGCAGTGGGATGAGATAGTTGTAAAGGAGGAAAAGTGTGAAACATTTTTTTTCTCTTTCATACATTTTCCTAAGGTGTGCTGCTTTTCTGCTGCTTTTTACTGGCAGCAAGGAAGGAATAGTTGCCTTGGTGGGCATTATTAACTCTCAAATGAGATTCTCTTCTCTGCAGGGCAGTTATGGGAATAGAGATTTCTATGAACTCTGGAAGCAGATTCAATTATAAAGGAAGATGTTCCTCTTGGGGCTATGTTGAAAACTCTGAGAAGCTAGAGCAAACTTTTAATTTCAGCCCCTGCTTGTCTTCTTCCTAATAGTTCCAAAGGCCTTGTCATACAAGGATCCTGGGCCAGTTCAAAATCAACTCTAGATCCACATAGTTTGTTAGAGAAGGGAACCTATATGTGGTATATTCAAAACTAATCCTTCTTTTAAATACTCAAAATACTTACATCTTTGAGATGCTTTTCCCATTTGAAAGAATTCTTATCTCACACATCACCTGACTTCTGAGTTGCAACTGCCTCAAAGAAAGATTAACACCTTTTAATCTCCCCTGTATAGGAACTGCTAGGATTTTGAATTTGCATACCAGGCAAATGCAGGAAGCATGAAGCCAGGACTTGGGATGGAATGCAGAATTTTTATCAGGAACCTCAATTTGAGCTAGGGCAATTGCTTTTGTTGCTTGTTCCTGGTATTGTGAGATCTATAGGACCGAATTTAATCAAAG
This sequence comes from Bungarus multicinctus, assembly GCA_023653725.1. Classification (NCBI taxonomy): domain Eukaryota; kingdom Metazoa; phylum Chordata; class Lepidosauria; order Squamata; family Elapidae; genus Bungarus; species Bungarus multicinctus. The sequence continues at coordinate 121,844,451 of CM042834.1, forward strand.
GTCTTCAGCTGTTTTTGAGACTTAATTCCAGGTGACTGCCTGGGCAGCTTCTGGTAGTTTTCTTTCAAGATTTTTCAGTTTGTTATAGCCTTCTTCCTAGGGTTGAAAGAGAGTAACTGGCCTAAGGTCACCCAGCTGGCTTAATGCCTAAAGCAGGAATATAACTCATGGTCTCCTAGTTTCTAGGCTAGCATCCTAATCATTATGTCAACTGTTTTTGAGGCATTAGTAAATGGAATCTATAGTGGTATGGAAATACCCTAAATAATTTTTTTCCCTCTTATTTTTAAAATCCATTTTAATCAATGGGTGAATGAATGGGAGTATATGGTGAAATGCCAAATACTAAAATAACAATGGGGGTTATACTTCTTAATTTGTTTTATTGGCTCAGATACAAAGAATTTACCCACCTGAGCATTTCAAGTACTGAATTATACTTTAGATGGGGCTCCCTTCATGAGTGAGGTCAGAACACCTCCCCCTAATAAGACCCTGTTCTCTTTCATATCAGTCTCTACATTTCAGTTACAATAAACAGAAGGACTCAGAGAGAGGGAATGAGGTTTATTAGATCCTCTTCCATTACCTTCTTACTTCAACTCCTATTCCCAGCTGGCCACCAATCTCTCATCTGGAAACTGCTAAATAATTAGTTAAGATGCAGGCAAGCCTCTGGCAGTAAGCTGATTTCCTTGGATTGTTGAAAAGAAATCATCAGTTGATGGATTCTCCCTCTGGCTTCCAATATTAACACATTGGAATTAATACATTCTAGATATCTACAAATTAAAATGGTTCTAATATGGTTCTTGCAGTGGAACAAATCTTGAACATATAAAAAGGAAATGTGATATAATTCTAGAAAAGTCTCTAGAAAATTATAAGCATGGATCCTTTGAGATAGTTCCTATATTGTAGTCCTGATGCAATTATCTGTATCAGTGTTGTTACAAGAAGCTACATCTGCTGTTTCAGATGGATTTCTGCCTAGGAGGGTCTTCATAAGAATTTAATCTCAAAGATAGAGGACTAATCTCAAGGATAGATGAGTACAGGGGAAAGATTCAGTGAACTTTGTTAAGTTTCAGCTCTTGCAAAATGAATTTCACAGTGAAAAAATATCAAATTAAAAACCAGTACAGTGTGAAAACTTTTTATTAATTTGTTTCAGCTATCTCTAATAATAAATGGTAACTGACATTAAGAGATTAAGATCTGGTTTGGATTAGAAGGAACCTACACATAACACAGGGCCCCCCAAGCCAGTTGGAGAACTCTGAGAGTTGAAGTCCACAAGTCTTAAAGTTGCCAAGTTTGGAGACCTCTGCAATAGCAACTGTCCTGGGAGCAACTCTTGCTCTCACTTGAAAAAAAAGATCCTTAAACAGAGCTCAAATTCTAGTAACTGCATCCCTTGGGGTTTTTTGTTTTTTGTTTGGCAGCATTACATAAATGATTTACTATTTTGTAATAATAACTATTTTTATTTCTTGGAACCTTGGTATATTATTGATAAATCCCACCTACTTTGTATTTTGAGTCCCAAGGTCAACAGACACAGATTTATAAACACACTGATGTCAAAAAATGACTGCGTTCTCATACCATCTCTACCATCATTCATACATTTTTAGTTTATATAGTTAGTATAAGTATGATTCTATTTGATTTTTTCTAGGAATCATTCTGGATTTTTCTTTCAGGAAGAACATAATTAACCTCTTCTTGGCATACTATTTTACTTCTGGGGAACCACCATTATGAAAAATCACCAAAGGCATAGAAATAACATGTTCCTAATTAATATTCATCTTAGTACTACTCGGTCTGTTTGTACTACACATCCATTTTGTTTCTTAAGTGGGAGGGCCCAGCCACCCTCTTTAGGGTGACCTGCTCCCTTTTAGAAGTGGGAGTGCGGGAGGATCCTCTACAGGGGCGGGCTGAGGATTTTTCGAATTTTCTGCAGGACAAAATCACTCAGATCCGGAATGGGTTGGACTCTGACTGGGAAACTCTGGATGGGGGGGCGGGGGCGGAGCTCGGTGAGGTTATTTGGGGGGAGTTTGATCCTGTGACCCTCAAGGACGTGGACAGGATGCTGGGTGAGCTTAATGCCACCACATTTACTGGATCCGTGCCCCTCCTGGCTGGTATTGACCACTCAGGAGATGACACGAGGTTGGTTCCAGGGCATTATTAACGCTTCCTTGAGTGAGGGGTTTTTGCCTGCCGCCTTGAAAGAGGCGGTAGTGAGACCCCTCCTCAAGAAACCATCCCTGGACCCAACTTTATTATCTAACTATCGTCTGGTCTCCAACCTTCACTTTATGGCGAAGGCTGTTGAGAGTGTGGTGGAATGGCAGCTCCCTCAGCACCTGGATGAAGCTGTCTATTTAGATCCATGCCAATTGGGCTTCAGGCCCAGGTACAGCACGGAAACGGCGCTGGTCACGTTAGTGGATGATCTCTGGAGGGCCCATGACAGGGGTTATTCCTCTGTCCTGGTCCTATTAGATCTCTCGGCGGCTTTTGATACTGTCAAACACAGTATCCTATTGCGGTGGCTGGGGGGGTTGGGAGTGGAAGGTACTGTATTACGATGGTTCTCTTCCTTCCTCTCCGACCGTTTGCAATTTGTGTTGGCAGGGGGGCAGAGATCGACCCCGAGGCCCCTGATCTGTGGGGTATCTCAGTGGTCGGTGCTCTCGCCCCTTCTGTTCAACATTTATGTAAAGCCGCTGGGTGAGGTCATCCGTGGCTTTGGGGTAGAGTTTCATCAGTATGCTGATGATACTCAGCTGTACATCTCTACCCCAGGCCACCCCGACAAAACTGTGGAAGTGATGACCTGGCGCCTGGAGGCTGTGCGGGGTTGGATGGGGCGGAACAGGCTTCAGCTCAACCCAGCCAAGACCGAGTGGCTGTGCTTTCCGGCGTCCCGATATAGCCAGCTAACTCCATCGCTGGCTGTGGGGGGGGGAAATTCTAGCCCCCATGGAGAGGGCGCGCAATCTGGGTGTCCTCCTGGATGTACGGCTGTCGTTAGAAGACCATATAGCGGCCGTCGCCAGGTGGACTTTTTGTCAGCTCCGTAGGATCTACCAGTTGCGGCCCTTTCTGGATCGGGATGCTCTTCGCACGGTCACATCCGCCCTCGTCATCTCCCGCCTAGACTATGCCAATGCTCTCTACATGGAGCTCCCCTTGAAAAGCACCCAGAGGCTCCAGTTGGTGCAGAATGCGGCCGCGCGGGTGGTGTTGGAGGTTTCTCGGAGCTCCCATGTTACACCACTTTTGCACGAGCTGCATTGGCTCCCGGTGGCCTTCCGGGTGCGATTCAAGGTGCTAGTGACCATCTTTAAAGCGCTCCATGGCTTGGGACCTGGGTACTTATGGGACCGCCTACTGCCACCATCGGTCTCCCGTCGGCCAGTGCGCTCCCATCGGGTGGGCCTCCTCGGGGTGCCGACGGCTGGCGACCCTGAGGGCGCGGGCCTTCTCTCTGGGAGCATCTTCCCTCTGGAACGAATTACCCCCGGAGATGAGGACCATCCCTGACCTTTTGACCTTCTGGCGCGCATTGAAAACCCACCTATTCCATCAAGCCAGTCTGGCCTAGAGTTTCTTTGTACGGTTTTAATTGGTTTTAAACGGTTTTTAATTCTTAAAACTTTTAATCTTGATTGCTTTTATTTATCAGCCACTTTATTTAATCTTTTAAATAGTTTTTAAATATTGTAAATATTGTATTTTTATTGCATTTTATCTGGCTGTACACCACCTCGTGTCCCATTGGGAGAGGAGGCGGTATAAAGGTCCAATAAATAAATAAGTAAAATAAATAAATAAATAATAGTTGGATAGCAAAGGGAAATAGATCATTGCATAACGGAATGATATATAAACAAAGTTATAACATGGGTCCTGATTTTTTTTCAGAATGTAAAAATGGGGTGTATCTCTAGCATCCTGAAAGCTTACTCTGTACCACTTAGTGCAGCATTTCCCTTGTTATTAAACAAATCATTGATTTAGAACACAGAAAAAGATCCCCTTTCCTTAGAAAAACAAAGTTAGCTCCAGGCTAGAAGCTTCCTTCACAGGTTTTACTACTTAGATTTTCTTAGAGTTACTTCAAGGTGTTTAAACAATCACTTAATTTTTACCCCTCACTAGACATTCACTCTATTCCATTCAAAAGCAATACTAGATTAACTACTGAATATTGCTTTTGAAAAGTCAGAGGAAAAGCTCTTTGGTTTTCTTATCTTCTTCCTGATCTCCATTCCTGGCAATGGCACTCCTCTGAGCAGATCTGTTATTTCTAAACATTATGTAGATATTTCTGGTTCTGCATGACAGCATTCTTTAAGCCCTAGAACTCATCCTTCTCTCTAGTTTATTTCAACATATGGTAATAACAAAACAGTTGATTAAATCAGATAATCTAGTTTATTTGTCTACAATTTCAGGGGGCGCTATATTTTAAGGGCAAGCAGTTCCACTTTATATAAGAAACACTAAAACTCATTTGTAATGTGGACACCTTTAACATCTGAAAAATTGCTCATTCATGTTAGCAATAGTACTTAGATTTATATACTACCTCATAGTGCTTTACAGCACTCTGATCAGTTTACAATGTCAGCCTATTGCCCCCAACAATCTGGGTCTTCATTTTACCGACCCCAGAAGGATGGAAGGCTGAGTCAATCTTGGAACCAGTGAGAATCGAAGTGCCAAACTGTTGGCAGCAGACAGTCAGCAGAATTAGCCTCCAATATTGCATTATAACCACTGCGCCACCATGGTTCTTTAAAAGTATGGTTGAATTAATACTTAAATATTTGCTGTACAAATCCTGATGTATTTGGAGCAGCTGCTTTTGTCCCACAGAGAGCGGAGTTGCCCTGTAACTGTGAAAATTGCAAAAAACATTTTCTATACAGGCAGCTACGGTATGATTGAGATTTCTGCTGAGTCCAAGTAAACCTGGGGATATGATTACAAAACATAAAGCCTGGATGAGTTATTAACAAAATGATCAATGAGGACAAAATCCTTTAATCAAAATAAAAGCCATGGAAGATTGGTTCAGAGGAAACCTTATTTCCCTTCAAAACATGTTCTGTGTCTCTTAATGGTTCTCATGCAAGGGAGGCTCTTGTGATCTCAATTATAATATTTCATGTATTTTTCCTTGGACTGTCATGGAGTCTTCTTTCCCTGAGCTGGTTCTTTTGGTGTTGGACTCCAATTCAAATAACCTCTCTGTTACCACAGTCTTGCCAGACTAAGGCTCATGGCAATTGTGTTGAATCTGGTTGGGGATTATAGTGCTTTGCCTGAAGTACCAAATTACAGTTTCTTTGGGACTGGTCAATCTTCTTAATGGCATCAGTCATCTTGGAAATGCCATATGAGATGAGAAGAAGAGGGAGGTTACTGAATTGATTTGAGGACAAAGGTCATCTTATATTTGCAGTCATTAGAAAAGAAGCCAAGAGCCATTTTGGTGTAATAGTTCAGGCATCAGGCTAAATTGAGGTATTTTTCATTTGACTGTTAGTCTGATAGTAATCTTGATGTTAATCTGGGTTTTGATTGCTGGTGGAGAGATGTTTTGATATTTTTGTTCCCCTTTTGGCTTGTTGATTGTCTCTTTTACATAGTATGTAGGTGCTGTTTAAGTCCTGTGTCTATTCTCTGTGAGAATGACCTTGGGGGAGAGGATGCTGCCTAAGGAAGGGTCAGATAAAAGGGGGGGGGGGAGATCCCACAACTGAATAATGGGCAGAAAAAGAAACTTAGAAAGGATCTGCTCTAACTAATCAGGCAGCACAAATGTGTATTTTCAGACCTGCAAGATAGCAATAACAATAACACTTAGATTTATATACCACTTCACAGTGCTTTACAGCCCTTTCTAGGCAGTTTTTATAGAGTCAGCATATTGCCCCCAACAATCTGGGTCGTCATTGTACCAAACTCGGAAGGATGGAAGGCTGAGTCAACCTTGAGTCGCTCCGAATTGAAGTCCTGGAGTGAGCAGTGAGTTAGCCTTATAATAAAATAGAAATAGTTCTTCTTCTTGTGTTTCCTGTCTGGTCTATGTAGGAGGCTAAGTCCCCAGGTTTCACAGTAACATGGTCAAAAGGAAAAAAATTTTCTCTATTGTAAGCTTCATTAGGAATCTAGGAAAATCTTCATAATTAATGTAAGGCACTATTTTCAGACCTTTTAGCAATCAGTGGTTCAGTCACTGTGCCTCCAAAGAGAAGCCAAACACTATAAAATTCTGTAGGACCAGAAGGAATGAGATTCACCCACCCTCTTCCTCCAACTAGGAGTCCAAGGATGGGAATCAAAGCTCGTTACAGAATATTCACTTTGCTGCAGGATGCCCTATTCGATTTGCTTTTCCCACTGAAAATAATCAGTTCACAAGTATGGTAGAAAAGGCTCCTCCATGTCAGAGCCTGGAGAATAATTGCAGTTTGTGGGTACTGGAAATGTAGATTGGGTTCTCCTATCAGGCTGCTGATGTCAATAAAAAATATTCAGAAATCTTTTTATAGAAATAAGTGTTTCCTTTAAACTCAAAGATACATCTGCATTCTGGCAGGGGATTACTGGGCTGTTTTTAAATTTCATGGGTTTATTTAGAAAGAAGGGAAAAGACTTCCTGCTCTTTCCAAATCCCAACGAACGTTTCTCCATCCATCAGCGAATGAAGGAGTGATTAAGCAAACAAGGGGGAAAACTACGTTTATTATTGTCTATATTATTATTATTCAAGTGTTTGTATCTGGCAGGGAAAGGGGGATAGTCAAGAGAACATGATACTTTACTGTAGCCAGATTGTTATGAATTTGTTTGCTAGGAAGTTGCGTAAGCTGCACAGACTGCAACTGGGCAAATGTACATTAGGATTTTAGCCTCAAAATGAACTTCCTCTATCAGTTTTCTGAAACTCATTGTGCCAGCAGATGCCTTGAATTCCTGCAGCTGCTGTGTTGAGTTTTTAAAATTATATAAGACACAGGTGGTCATTGGAGCCTTTTAAAACACATTTATTAACAGAGGCAGAAAAAATAAAAATAAAACCACATTCCTCACCGCCCGCAAATCCAACCGCCATTGACACAGAGAGTAAATCCATCTCTTGTCTGCCTGTCCCCTCCAGGTCCCTCCACAGAATGTATAGGGAAGGGCACCTGCTCAAGGCTATGGGATAGTACAGTCAGTGGGGTCCAAAGAGACAGTGACATCCGCTTTGCACTGAATGATGCTGGGCAGACCAGACAGTAGCTGGCAGCTTTGCAGTTCTGGAGCCACTTCCTTCACACATACTGCCTAGAGAAAAAAAAAAAAAAGACAGAAAGGAAAGATAAGTAAAAGAGCAGGCACCCACCTGACTCTCTTTTGTCCAGGACACTTGGGAGTATGCCCTTCTTATGTAATAGGTTTCTTGGAGAGGAGAAACAGCTTGTAACTGAATGTAAATCCCACTGAACGGCACTGAATTAACTTCTGGAGAAATACATCTTGCATGGTTGTGCAATATGAATCATTGTACATATGCTTAATACAGCTAGCATTTTTTCTTGATCATAATTTCCTTTTTTTTTAAAAAAAATAGATTTTTAATTAGTTTATCAAAGAATAAAATACAAATAAAAAAATAGTAGTGAAAACTAAGAAAAGGGAGAGGGTAAGAAAAGAGATATAATGTAAAGAGAGAAAAGGAAAGGAAAAGGCACAGACTTCTGTACAGTAAAAGATAACATTACAACCATAACTTTTTGCTTTTACACAACAATATGTACAAGCCACTTCTATAACAATAAGCCTATCTTAGTTAACAAAAACAAAAACAAATGTTTATTTTTTGTTTCATTGCAAGCATAAAATCCGGAAGCAATTTCAGAATAGAAACAAAGTTAGATATATTCTTTTCTTTGGATAAAAGAATCAATTTAACCATCTCTGCTTCTTGTTCATAATTTCCACTGCTACCAATTTCCTATCCCAAAGGTGCGTTTTCCAAAAGGGAACTGGATTTTGTTTTTCCTTGAAGATGTTTAGCTTCTCATCTAAGAAGTTTCTTCAGTTCTGACTGAATGACCTGGATGACTGAAAATCTTCATAGACCGATTTCCCATGTTGTTTTCACTTTTGGGTGAAATTAGGAAAACTACGAATTAAGAATGGAGCTGCTATAATACATAAAATAAAATGCAATACAGTACAGGGATAACAGACCAATGAACATAAAGTCATCATAACATAAACATCAAAAGAGTCACTGCGCGAGACAAGATGCAACTCGACGGTCCCTTCCTCACCGACGGGAGCCCCTAAGCATCCTTCTTCCTCTCCCCCGAGTTTACTCTCCGTCCCGTTCCCGGAGCCCTGCAACTTCTTACCAGGTTGCGCAGCCCGCCGAAGTTCTGCCGCGACTCGGGCATGGCGAGAGAGGATGCGGCGGGGCCGCCCTCGGCACTACCGTCCGCGACGCCGTTGTCGTCGGAGCGGCGCATGTAAGGCGAACGGCGGATGCCAGAGAGAAGCCCCGACGCCCTGCCCACCGAGTAGTAACTGGGGCCAGCCGCCTGTTTGTACCACGCCCCGGCGGGCGGGCTGAGCAACAGGGCCAGGGTGAGGCAGAACAGCGCCAGGATCGGTGGTCCGCTCATGCTGCGGGAGGCTTGCGACGGCCGGGCTGGGAGGTCGCCATCGGGCGCCGCCTTTTATAACACCGGGGAGGCAGGAGCGGAGACCCAGCCAGGCGGCTCAGAAGCCCCGAAGCGGGCGGTGGAGACGAACGCCGCGCCAAGCACGTGACTTGGCGGTCTCTCCGCGAGGAAACTGCCTGCTCCGTCGGGCGGGAGGCTCTTTCGGGGCTGGCTCTAAGCTGGGCTTCTCGATCGGGTTTTGCTTTAGCTCTTTGCCCGCGTCCGCTCCGCCGGCTTCCCCAACGCGTTGTGGGGCTCCACAAGTCCGCCTCCCGTTTCTCCTTTGGGCGGAAGAAAGGGACTCGAACGCGCTGGGCTCGCTCCTCCGTCGAGACAGGACGAGACCAGAGTGAAGGGACCCTGGTGACGGGGAAAAAAGCGCGAGCGAGCTCCCTCAACGACCGAAGTTGCAACAAACACTCGTGGCTAACTGAACCCCGTGAGTCACGGAAGGCCGTTTTCTTTTCTGCACTTGTAGATGTACTAAACCATCATACAAGACGATTTGTTAGCTGGATAGTTTGTGGCTCAGTCGGTCGTGGGAACACGGTCAATATTCCTCTCACATCTTTCCCTAATACTGTTTAGCTTTAGCATATTGCAGCGAAATCTGACTTTGGCACATTAATCTATATATAAACTCAGTGGTCTGAGACTTTGTGTTTTATTTCTTTCTCAAATCTCCATATGTAAACAATTTAAAATCTGCTATTTTTACAAGAGGTTCCAGTTAAAAAGAGGTTAACCGAGCAAGCCCTTTCCAGCATAGCATTTATCTGCAGTGCAAATATCTACATTATTTCTCTGACTATTATACAGGTAGTACTCAACGACCACAATTGAACCCAAAATTTATATTGCTAAATGAGAAATTTGTTAAGTGAGTTTTGCCTCTTTTTATTACTTTCTTGCCACGGTTGTTAAGTGGATCATTGCAGTCATTTAGTAACATGGTTAAGTAAATCTGGTTTCCTCATTGATTTCGTTTGTCAGAAGGTCATAAAAGCTGTTCACTTGACCCTGAGACACTGCAACTGTCATAAATATGGACCAGTTGCCAAGCTCCTGAATTTTGATCACATGACCATGGAAATGCTGCAAGTGTTGTAAAAGGGAGAAAAATGGTTTAAGTCATTTTTTTCAGTGCCATTTTAACTTTGAATGATCACTAAACAAACTGTTCTAAGTCAAGGACTACCTATATTGCAATCCTTGATTCTGGACTGGACAATTGTTTCTCGCTAAAACACGATAGCAAGAATGATGCTTTTAATTTTAACAGAACTATGGTAGATAGTTTGCAGCTATTGTAAAATGCTGCCTAAGGAGAATATAAATCAGGAGCCTTGGTAGCACCAGCTAATAAATATTATTAAAAGTCATCATCTTAATCTTTCATGAATTTCAGCTAACTTCATCATTACAGTCCATGGAAAACATATTGCCTTTTAAAAAAACCTTTAAAATAATTGTTAGTTGAAAACCAGATTCCTGATTTTTTGCTACTATACATGGCTCTTCTACAAATAAGATACAGCGTTTGTTGCTGCCCTCTTACATTATCTAAAAAAATCTTAATCCAGTTTACTTTTAGTGCGACAACCAATGTATCAATGATATGATGTACGGTATGCCTACTGTTCTATTGTTGTATAATAAAATGTATACAATTTATAAAGCAAAACCCCAACAGCAGTCCAAAATAATAAATAATAAACTGTATAAAGAGTATTTTAAGTTGTATTGTTCTTTCTTTGAAGAAGATAAAAATCACTCTGCCAGTTTTCAGCTATTTCAAATTGCAGAAATTTCAAAAGCCACTCACACACAATCACTTACATTGTGTGACTTAGCAGAGGTGAATATGCCGATCCTGCAAAACTTCAGATTGTCATTACAATTAGGTAACAAAACCATCAACTTAGAAACATGACTTTTTTTGTCAATGCTTAGCCATCAGAAGATGTAGTGTAACAGTACTATTCCTTTATCTGAACTCAAATTTTCTCCTACATGCCCTTAGTTGCCCTTCCTCCAAATTGTAGCCCTTGATAAGATTCCCCCCCTTAAACGTAGTGTTGTGTGAATACTAGTTAATTAAATTTTATTTACAAACAGTGATTAATCAAAACACGGCTTGATAGAAATATATGAAGCCAGGCAGTAACTCCTATAGAAAGCAGAAAAACAGCTAAACTAAAATTAGGTATCTCTTACAGCTAGAAATAAAAGAGGGGCAGGTACAAAAATACAATTTTTGTTTTAATTAAAATTTGCTCAGGGGAACAACGTTTGAGGAAGAGGAATTGAGGAAGAGCATATTTTAAAACTATAGATAATTGTAGTGATCTGTTGTGTTTTACAAGACCCTGGTATGATTCACACCCTGGTCGGCACTTTACTCTCCTATCGGGCAGGAGATATAGAACCATAGCCAGATGAATGAATAGGCTGAAAAATAGCTTTTATCCGTGGGCTGTCTGTCATGAGATGGATCTTTGAGAATATTTTGAACTTTCTTAAGGCAGCAGGAGCTATAAAGCTCTTCCAAAGAGGGGAGAGGACAACCAGTGATCTTCTGGGCAATGACATTAACCCTCTGGAGTGCTTTCCTATTTGCCACTGTGCAATTGGCAAACCATACAGAGTAGCATGCAGTAAGTTGAGATACTCTCTATGATGCAGTGGTAGAAGATCACCAGCAGTTGTTGTTTTCTGAGAAGTCTCAGGTAGTATGATCTCTACTGGGCCCTTTTGATCAGTGCTGCAATGTGGACACCCCAGGTTAGGTCCTCTTTTAGGGTAACACCCAGAAACTTAAAACTGGCCCCTTGCTCCACTCGGTCTCCTTTGATAAGCAAGGGCTGGATGTCTGATCTGTTCCTTCTATAGTCCACTATAAGCTCTATACTATGTACAGTACATATAGGTATATGGGAATGTGTGTTAGTTACTACTTATTTGGGTTTAGGGATTCTATTAAGTTATTGAGATTTTGCTTTTTTTTTGGGGGGGGGGGGGCTGCACCATTTCAATTTCATTGTACACATGTTGTGCATTGACAATAAACATTTGATTTGATTTGATTTGACCCTGGTTTCATATTTGTGGCAAAACACAATTTTCCATGCTAGGGAAGATTCCAGATAGGTAACTGTTCTTTTAGATTGATAATTTTTCCTTGATGGCTATTTAGTTAGCATCACTTTTTCATTTGAATACCATAAAGGACTTCAATTGCACATTGAAGGCAGGGGTGGCATTTCCAGCAATGATTGGCACCCACATCAGAATGAAACATCAGAAACAGCTGGTTTATAGCTGCATAGCTATGAAGCTAAGTTAGTGTGGGAATCTTTTGCCATTAAAAAATTATTTGATTGAAAAAAGATCATGAATATTGCTTCCTTTCCCATAAATTTTATTCCATCATCTTTCTGTTCTGTTAAACCATCAAAAAGCATTGGCAAGAGATAGCTGCACGACTGTTTAGAACTGAAGAATCATTATCTAGGTTGAAACAGGCCAGAAGCATTGCAAAGAATGAATCAAAGGATTCATTGGAACCACCCTGTACAAGTGATCTCATTTATTACTTGGGAATGAACAGGATCTGATAGTGTTTTCAGAACAAGTAGTTTGATGAAGTGGTTAACCAGGAGACTGTGAGTTCTAATGTCATGAAAGCCAGATGAGTAACCTTGGACCAATCGCTCTCTCAGCCCAACTCATCTCATAGGGTTGTTGTGGGGAAAATAGGAGGAAGGTACATGTGTTTGACATCTTGACTTACTTAGAATAAAGATAAAATATTCATTTAGCATATGGCATGTCATAAATGGACTAGCAATGTAAATTAACATTTCAACTAGATTAGTAAAACCCAATAAAATATAAATGTCCAAACAAAATCTATCTTCAAAAGTCAGTCTCTAGGCCATTTAACCATTGAAGCACAGCATTGTTTATATTAAAAAAAATCAAGATACTGGATTACTATATACTATATACCCTTACAGCCGGTTACAATATGATCTGTAGTTTGATGTGAGATCCTGCAGTGACACTGAGGGGAGGGTACTATGCCTCATTTATACAGAGATTCCCCACAGAAGCCATGTGAGGTGCAAATCCTATTCAGGATTGTCCACTGCTGACATGATAGTTCAAAGCCTAGCACCTCAAAAAAGGTGCTTCCTATTCCATTCAGTGAATCATTTGGCTTTCCATTAGGAATTGATGTTAAAGTTGTTGGGCAGATGTTGTGAAAATGCCAGTGGGGGGGAGGGTTTCCTTGATTTGAGTCTTCCAGCTGATAAATGAGGAAGGTTGGCATTGCATTGATAGTTATTGATATTTTTTTTGTATTCTCTCACTAGTGCATCTTGCCTTAATTAGGCTGGCAGTGCTACATGGCTCACAACAGGAAGTCAGCAAATTGGAGTAGTTTTAATACATCTGTTTGTAATCCTCATGGTGTTATTGAGTCTGGCAGAATAAAAAATTAATAAATTATTGTACTGCGGACCAAGTGTCCAGCAAAAATGCTGGCACAAGCTTGAGCTATGGACTCCTTGTCAACTTTTAGATCTAAATCAAAAGTTTATATTAGTAGAACTGTTTTCTCTGTTTTGAACTAGTCAGTCCCATATTATTAAGTTAAAATTGAGGCCTAAAACTACAAAGGGTCAAGAAGTCAAGAATTTTTATTTGTATACTAAAGCAAGGCATCAATAATACACATCACAAAAAAAAGTGAGGTTTGGGTGTTTTACATTGAAGTTGAAAGTTCATATTTTACAACAGTATTTAAAACAATAGTCTTAATAAAAATACAACTAACTTACACCTATCTTACACAAATAATCCTATTTCATTTCAATTAACTACTAAAATTGAAACTGGAGGTTTGCTTACTTGTCTTCATACCAACAAATTCATCACCTTCTTCACATTTTATAGACTTTGAGAGCTCAGCTGGTGTGCTACCATACATTGGGACATCTGTATATAAGATGATGGTATTGAGAAAATACCATAATATACAATAACAGTTTTTTTCTCCTTGATTCTGTATTGATATTAATAATTCTGGCAATACAGAACATATGTATAATATTCAGGGGACACAAAGGGATAAATCTCAAGCTTTGTGAATCCATGAGATCCAAAGGAAGCTGGAGGAGAAATCTTGCTAGAGTCACTCTTTGAACTTCCATTCCTGGCGGCACATTGGACAGTGCTGTTGAACTTGTTGAGAATTAAGCCACTTCAGTATGCAGTGCATGTGGAAACAGTGTGAACATTGTCCCCACACAAGAGGACAATCATCTCCAGGCACCTTACCTGAAAACACAAATGTTAATAGGGAAAAATCAAAGGAATACTCAGCTCAAGAGGACAAAAAAAAATAAGATTAATACTTACAGTCAGGGCAGCATCCATTAAAAGCCATTCGACAAATGCCACAGTTCTCATCATTAGCAACCCAGAGCCAGGAAGCAACTCCATGCCAGCTCTTGATTTTCACCTTCATTGTATTCAGTCTATTAAGTCAGAATAGTATCTGAAGGGGAGGGGAAAAAAGGTTAACTGCAACTTTTGTTGCTTTTTATACCATTCCTTTAAATATGAAAAAATGTGTTGTTTAAAATAGCATATTTTACACACAGCTTCATAGCTTATAAGAGGTTCTGTACCATCATTTTTGCTTACAGTTAAAATATGGTACTCCTTGGTTATTTTCTTGCAGAAGCTTCATTACTCAGCTAGGGAATATTTTCAGAATCAGACAGAAGAAATAGAATGGTTTGCCCTGTCACTATTGGTGGGAGTTTTTTCTTCTTGCTAGTTAGTGGGATATTGTTTACAGCTTGATTGTTGGTCTGTTACTAATCCTGGTGTTAATCTCTGCTTATCTGGATGTTGATTGCTGATGAGGAAGTGTTTTGGTCTTTTTGTTTCCTTTTTTATTGTCTCTTTTGAATCGTATGTAAATATCCATGTAAATGATAAATTTCATCTATTGCATTTACAAATTAGAAGATGTAGACTGACTCTCACTTAACAGAAGTTTCTGAGACAGTTCTTAGATTCCATAAAACAACATTTCAAATACCGAAGACCAACCTCTTTTATAGGTGCAGGAAAAAAAAAATATCTTAAAAGGTTGCTAAATAAGGTGCACCTGAAGCTTGATTTCCTACAGGCCTTCTGAGTATTCTGGAGCGAAAATTAAAATAAGAAATCTATCTTGCAAAATGTTTTTAACATTCGCCCCTCTTTTTGTTTGAAACTGGATGTTTAATTAAGAAAGTAGTATAGGTGAATAAAAAATAAAGTTGCTTTAGTATTAAATTCTTTAAAATTGTATTAAGCGTTTTAGAAAAGAGTATAAAGCATGAAACATGAAATGCATAGAAAAATAAAAAAATAAAATATAACCATAGAACAAAAATAATCATGGAATCTAAAATATAGTAGAGGTTAGTTTTCCATTATATGGTTAGTTAATTATAAAGTTATGGCATCATTTACTAAAGGAGACTCCAAAGTCCTAATTAAAATTCAAACTAAAAGTACAAGGTTAACACAGTATAAGCCACTAACTAAATTTATAGGCTATAATTGATTAGGTCACACTGGAAAAGTAATTTCTTATAAAATTGAAATATAAACTCTATACTGTAAACATTAAAAAAGAAACAAATGCAGGATGTGGTACAAATCTACAAAGTAAATTATAATTTAAGAAAAGTTCCATTTAGACCAGTTTTACCTTTTAAATGAGTGATTATTTTTAACTTTAAAACATAGTCCTATAACTTTAATTAGGAATTCTTTAAGCAAAGGACCACACTTTTTCTTATACAATTAGCATAAAATTAGTTCTGCACTTTGAAGAAATGTATGGTTTAGTAAATTTAATAAGAATGTGTCTTGTTGCAAAGAAAAGTCACCTTTCAAAATTCGCCTCACTATAGTATATATTATTTTCTTTATTTGCTCTAGTATTGCAAACTTATAACCAAGACTGTTTAATTAAACTCCACCTTCGGAGAAAGGGGCAGAATTCATTTTTGTCTTTGTTTTCTCCTATTATTTAGTCAAATGAAACATTCTGGGCAATTCCAAAACTGAATATTTCCTTGGCATTGCCTTGCTATTATCATCCTATTGTCTTTGATTGTTTATTATAACGCTTTATATTACGGCACTAGGAAAAACAGGGAGACAACGATAGACACACAAAAATGCAGCTCTGCCAGCGGGCTGAAGACAGGCGGGTTGAGAGAAAAGCATCGGGAAGTCAAAACACGACACACCAGCTAAGTTCGCACGACCACTTTCATTCCGGGGTTTACCTAATTAAGTTGTAAATTCGCAAAGGGTGATAGTAATAAAGAGGCCGCTCCGACCGCCGTCCGCCTCCCACACAAAAAAATAGCCAGCGGCTAAAAGAGAGCTCCACCCACCGACCTTCCCCTTTTCTTGTCGTCCCGCCCCCCGCACCAACTTTTGCGCCCAAACTCAGCTCTTCCCAACCCTACCCCCCCATCGGAGGTCCCCGCCCTCTCTAGCCACCCCTACTTCTTTTTGCAGGGCCCGCTCCTATAAAGCCTGGCCAAGGGAAGGCAGCCTTTTATTTCTTTCAGGAAACCAAGCTTGTCCGCTGACGCTCTTTCCACCCCTCCATTTCTTAAATCCTGCCTTATCCGTTTCCGGTCCCCGGTATAGCGCGGCCGGAAGTGTAGGCCCAGGAGCCGGAGGGAGCCGCCATCATGGGCGACAAAATGGATATGTCTTTGGACGACATTATCAAGCTGAACAGGAGTCAGCGAGGCGGAGGTGGCCGAGCCGGCGGTGGTCGAGGCCGGGGAAGAGGAGCTACAGGTCGAGGTGGAGGAGGAGCTGGACGAGGAGGAGCTGGACGCGCAGGCGGAGGCGGCCCCGTCCGGAACAGAGCCGCTCTGTCCCGGGGAGGCGGCAGAAACAGGCCCGCGCCCTATAGCCGGGTAAGGCCTTTTTCTTGGGAAATTCTCCCATCGAGTTATAGACCTCGTCGAGACAGAGTAGCGGCCTTTTAAAAGTTATCGGGGAAGCAGCGTGGAACGGGATTCTCCGCCGCCTTTAGGGAGGGACTCTCTCTGTTGGGATTTGCGGAGCTGGTTCAGCATCTTGGTGTGTTTAGGTTTCGTTTTAAAACCATAAAATTTGGAAAGCGAAAGGAAATGAAAATATTGAACCGAATAGAAAAGATCGGGCTATACTGATTGAAACTCGTTCTCTTCACAGCCAAAACAACTCCCTGAAAAGTGGCAGCATGATTTGTTCGAGAGTTGCTTTGGCCCTGGCGCTGGCGTGGAAACGGGTGGAAAGCTCCTGGTGTCTAATCTTGATTTTGGGGTTTCGGATGCAGACATACAGGTATGTTTGTTATTAGTAAAGGGTCTTGGATAGTGCGTAAATGGAATAAACTACCATTTATCACAGTTTTCATTTATTTTCTGACAATACTGCACTAGTATTGAAGACTAAAACATTTTAAAGTCTTATTAAAGTCTTCCTGAAAGGATTTTTTATGGCTGAGAATTGATTCTAGCATCAGCCTGTAACATATTAGCCATAATATTCAACATTGATATGCTATATTTTGAAAGTGATAGCATATGCTTTTAATGCCACTTTGTTATAAAACTTTCATTCAGTGTTGCTTTATTGCAAACCAACTTTCAGATCCATTTGAACTTTCTGGTAGTATAAATGTTTCATCTATTAATGAAACATTTATCCTGGGTGGCCTATTCATATTGTTGAACAGATCTGTTGGCTTGAAGCTAGGAAAAATAAAATATAATTTTATATATTTAATCTAATTCAAATGCAGCTTCAGTTCTTCATTGAAAAACTACTGATGTAATTTTACTGCTATCTAGATGGGATCCTAGGACAAAGAGAATGCTAGGAGACTGATATATTGTAGTGATTAGTGTTTCTCAACCTTGGGAATTTTGATACTGGCTGGGGAATTCTGGGAGTTGAATTCCACATCTCAAAGTTAGCAAGGTTGAGAAACTATTCAAATATTGGCTGGTTCAGGTTCAAATCCACATTAGATTGTCATTAGACTGTCGGGCTCACAAAAGTCAGCCATTACAACTCAGTTCATCCTCATAGAACTGAAACGTGTACAAAATAGATTTTGAAAATATGCCGTCTTTATCTCCTTTGGAAGAACATAGATATGAATGGGAAAAAGTTCAACACAAATATTATGAGCAGTTTTTTAATGTTCTAAAATTACTAGCCTCATTGGCTATAAATACACTGATTTATTGTATTTATAATTTTCTCAGCCAGTACATATTTTGTACTGGTTTTAATTGTTTTAGCATTGTTGCCCAGAGTTACTTGATTGAGGTGGCGGGTATAGAAAATAGATTGATTGGGAGATGATAAAATATTAATCTTTAAATATCAGTTGAAGCAGAAAAAAAGTCAACTTTAACATGACTGTTTTATAGACATAAGAGCAAAATGACATGCATAGGGATATACTGTCCTCTATTACACATTTCTAGGCTCTCTGGATAAACTTAAAAGACCCTCTTATAATTCTCAGATACATTGACTTTGCCTTTCCATTTTTTCAGGAGCTTTTTGCAGAATTTGGGACATTGAAGAAGGCAGCAGTACACTATGATCGTTCTGGACGTAGTCTAGGTACTGCAGATGTTCATTTTGAGAGGAAGGCTGATGCTTTGAAGGCTATGAAGCAATACAATTGCGTTCCCTTGGATGGTATGTATGTACTTGCTAATCATATCTGGTGTTACACAAAGATGAGAGGTGATCTGTTTTGGGTAATAAACCAGCTACTTGTATATAAGCATTCTCCTTAGGTGACAAGGAACTACTTTAGTGCAAGTACATGGAATACAATGTAATGAAGTAGTGGACTGGTAGAGGAGTGTTCAGAACTCCATTCTTCCTCCATGTGCCCAGCATAGAAATCTATGCTAGAAGAGGGAAAGCCATCTTTCCCTGAACATTATTGGCATTTTTGCTGCTAGACTTATTTTAAGTTGTTATTGGTAATCATGTACATTCTTTTTATTATTCTTAGGACGTCCCATGAACATTCAGCTGGTTACATCACAGATAGATACACAGAGGAGACCAATACAGAGGTTAAAAAAAACTTACCTTAATGTTCATTTCTTTAGTTAAGATAGATTATGCTGTAGCCTATAGTTTTCAGGATTTTGTGATGGCATCTGTATATTATTACTACAGAGAGTAGTGGAGTCTGCTGTATTCATACAGAAAACTTGAAGTTGAATTTTTAACTTATAAAGTGATGTAATAATACTTAAACAGAGCTTGCACAACAGATTAGGGTAGCTAACATGTTATGTTGACCACAGTTATTTGTATGTAAGGGGAAAAAATAAAGGAAAAACACTTTACAATGTGGTTATTCCTCACTCAATATACTGTGTAACTCATTTTGTGTACATATATATATGCATGTTTTAGTATAATTGATTTGTTTTCCTTTAAATTAGTTGTCTAACTTTAGAAAAAGTGAAAAAATAAATTTGTAAAGAATGATCAGACCAAATTTCTTGGTAATTTATTAGTCATGGCTCCAGAAAAAAAATTGAAATGGGGGTAGTGTCACTTTGTATCATTTTTCAAATAAGTTATATTGCAATTCCTCAAATAGCAAAATTGGTATTTGATCTTATTATATTCTTCATTTGCAACCCTGCAATCCAGCAAAAAGATTTTCTATTTCAGACTTTAGATTCCAGCATACTGTGAATTGATTATTGTTATAAACCAAAGTAGGCCTATTGTATATTACATACTCTGATACCTAAAATAAAGGCTAGATAAATTCTGTATTTTTCTAAAGTAATTGTAATCAAAGGGCCTCCAGTTTGTAAAAAACATCAGATTCAGTGATTGTTTGTGGTTTATTGATCATGTTCTGTTGTAGTGCTTACTTTTACATTAGCTTCTAGACTGATGTACTTTGCATTTTCGCTATGTATAACTAAGCACCTCTAATTCAGTATCTCTTTTGATATTAGTGTAAGTAGAGGTGGTATGACAAGAAACCGTGGTGGCTCAGGTGGCTTTGGCGGTGGCAACAGACGAGGCAGTCGTGGCAATAGAGGCAGAGGCAGAGGTGCTGGTAGGAGTTCCAAACAGCAGCTCTCTGCAGAAGAATTGGATGCACAGTTGGATGCTTATAATGCTAGGGTAAGTAATGTATTAAATAAGATTGAGGCAGAATGTTGTCTTGATGCGTGGTTTGCCATGTACAGTTCCCATAACTTTGCAGCAATTTTTATGTTAAATAGTTAATTGCTATGTTTGTTTTCAGTTGCTTGTACGCTCTTCCTGTTAAGAAAACTACACTAATGTGAAAGCAGTCCTGACAACACTAGTTAATTACGATTCTAGTATGATTATCTGATCATGTTTATGCTCATTGAAATTAACATGGAAATGTGTTGAACCACAAAAGAAAATCAAGTTCTATAATAACAATTCTAAAGTACATTTTTCATGAATGTATCTAGACGTATTTTGCTTTTTAAATTGCTATTCTGCTTGGGTCAGATTGGGTAAACTGCTACATTTTATAATGTTCAAATATTATTTGGAACTAGAATTTTATTTCTATGTGCACACATGAATGCATAAACCATACATCGTTATCTATAAGGCCATGGCTATCTATAAGGCCATGGCACTAGTGAAACACATAGAATCAAAATCATGATCTATTATGTGTCCGTGTAGATCATAAGTTATCTCCAGTGCTGCTGAAGGATCATGCCTGAACATTAACATGTATGAAATGTGTTCAGCAAGTCTATTTAAATTGAGATGGGTTCTGATATTTATGCATACATAAAAAGAACTCCATCTTTTAAAATGACTTTTCTTGTGAAAATCTAGAATTTGGGGATTGTGCTTTTCCAAATACTTTAAAGCTGAATTTGAAAATTGTTGTGAAAAAATCTTTTCCTGAATGTGAATCTGCCTTGAAATAATTCATGGCAAAGTATGTAATATTAGAGTTATCTCTGCCACTAAAGAGTCAGTTTAGCCTGTTGCTTTCTTTGGTTTTTAGTTATTGTTTACAGACAAGTAATTGTCTTTTCCTTTCTTTCTAGATGGATACCAGTTAAATCTAATGATGCGTCACATGCATGGAAAAGACTGCAGACATCTCATTCCATGCTCCCTAGTGGGAGGGAAAGGGTGTATAGCGGCGGCTACTAATATCAAGAATGGAATTTGTTTTACTTTTACGTTTTGAAATAGGTTTTAAACTCATGTAAAGGTTTCTTTCTTTTTTTTTTAAATTCTGAAACAGATCTGTTTTGTACCGAGTTATTTTTGGGGAAAATTTTACTGGTTGCTGTTGGGCCAAAGTGGCTTTTTCACTTTGGCAATAATAAAATAGAAATGTGTCTAGAGCTGTAAATGTCTGCTTTATATTGCAGCTGGAGCCTAGCCTTGGGGCTGCAAAAGCAAAGAATAGGGGGAAGCAGACTGCCTGCTAACCCCCAGTTAAATAGTTGGTGCTGATTGCCCTTCCCATGAGGAGGGATTCTGTTCTCTCAGGTCTCCCTCCTCCACTCTGCTTCAGAAGGAGTTTGTAAATTCTGCATCCCACCATCTTCTATGTGTTAACTCTTCAGTTGTGCGAAAGCCACCATTGTGACTACTGTTTCAGGGAGATGATGTTCCCTGGTAAAGCTGACTTTGGAGGTCATGGGGAGGGAGTAAATTTCTTGTTAAAGTTGTTTTGTATTTAACACTTGATTCCAAAGTTCAGTGCTGGTCCCACCTCAGTATTTTTACTGTAAAATAGTTGCTGTGAAAATTCAGTGACACCAACATGCCAAGTAAAGATTTAGTCTTTCAACTTGTAATTCCCTATTGAATTCTTATTTCAAGTAAATCTAAAGACATTTGTAATGGTCTATGCTTAAAATTATTATATAATGGATTAAGACTATTTCTAGATCTTCTTAACTGGTGTGGGATGGAGTAAATATCAGACTAATTGTGAAAACTTTCATCTTTGGCGGGTGAGATACCTAAGGGATAACCAAGACACCTCTCTTTTCTAGAATCTTCAACATGTTCTAAAAAACATTAATGCCTGTCTGGTTATTGGTACATTGCCTCTTCAACATCAGAATATCCTAATGCTGAAATTAGAATGCATCAGTAATTTGAAAAAGTGGATATAGCAGGATACCAAAGTTATGCAATAGTAACAGCCAAAGGAAGATTCTTGGTATTAACAAAAAAAAAAAAACTTCTACATAGCAATGAAGTAAGTACTAGATGTTGGAAAATAGTAATAGGTGACACTACGTAAGTGTAACAGTAAATATTTGGGGAAAACGTTCAGATGCAATACCTTACATTCACTGTAAGATATAATGATAAAACTTAACCATACACTTAAAAAGAAGACTGGATATGGACAAGATAGTCAACAAATGCATTAATATAAAGTGAAAACATTACCATTTGTACTTTTAACATCCATATAATTGAAGAGTATTCATAGTTCTGTATATTGAGGCAATATACTTTTCATAATTGTGCAGATATACTAAATTAGTAGGAAATATTGGTTTAAGCAAGAGCTCTTCTAATGTATATCAAAGCTATAAAAATAGTTCATAGACTTGAAATGAGTAATTTACTATGCCATTATAATGTAAAGAGAAACAAAATCCAGTGTTATTGAACTATAGTTCTCAATAACTTAATCTTTGTTGTTGTTTTTGAAATACTATTGCAATTTTTATGTTAGTCATTATGTTTAATATTGATCTGCGGATATTTTGCTAGGGTAGTGAAAAAGACATACTTAAGGAATTTGTTTGTAATAGGATATCAATATTTGGAAAAACTATGAAAAAGCTGCCCTTGAATGAACAGATTATAGAATATGTAACATATAGAAATTGTAGAATGATTAATGGGGAATAGTGTGAATAGTACAGAACCCACATTCGGAAAGCAAATACAGTACTGTATGCTAGAATTTTTGCCACTTCTTTACCAAATTTAACCAGCTATCATAATAAATGAAGACAATTTTAGTGCTCAGTTGCTATAAGTAAGAATTACAGTTATAGCACAAGCTGGTTATGTAATATGGACGCGATGAACATGAATTTGGACAAACTGGGAAACTGCGAAGGCCATAGGAGCCTGGCGATTTGGCTACTGAACAACAGAACAGCACACAAATTTCCCAAGATGGTTGGGAGGAGGGTTTCATGTCTTAGTTCAATTGCTACTATATTATATATTACATACACTATATTGTACACTATATTCTTTGCGGCCCTCCCTCTTTTAGAATGCCTAAAAAAATTCATAGGTTTATGGTCTCAATATAGGAGAACAAATCGCTCTCTGGTTATATTAGGATTTGCATGACCTGCTGTAGCCTTTGCTTAAATTTAGGAAGCAAAACGGGAGGGAATGGACTGCCGCTTTGGGTTAAATAATCAGTATACACACGCACACACAGAGTAAAGAGTAACAAATTTTGTTCAATCTAACGTGCCGAAGAAAAGATTGGGTAGCTATCAAGAGCATTAGTTTTGAAGCTCTTGGAAGAATCGTTGGGGGAAGGATAGAATTCTTTATAGAATGGAATTCTTTATTGGCCAAGTATGATTGGACACACAATGAATTTGTCTTTGATGTATATGCTCTCGGTGTACATAAAGATACATTCGTCAAGAATCATAAGGTACAACACTTAATAAAGCTTTACCACTAGTGCTAAACATCCGGCAGCAAGCAGTCATTTTATATAGGCGGCGTGTCTGGACGTTGACCTTTATTTGGGGACCGCCTGCTCTCTTCCCACACAATAGGATCCCTCTACACATCAGGAATCGAAAGTCCGCCAAGATGGCTGCCGGGTGAGGTGAGAGCGATTCGGCCTCGTACTCCCCCACCCCACTGCCTTTCTCTACCCAAAAAGGCGTCATAAGGAAGCTCTAGCCATAGCATATATTCTCTATGGTCTCTCCTCACGCTTTGGGTTCCCTTTCCCCGCCTTTGCTTAGGGAGCCAATGCTAGGCCCATTTAAGGGAAGTGATGTCTCCGGAGGAAGGTGCCGAAGAGCAGTGGAAAGAAAGCCCACTACTTGCTCGTGAAAGGAAGTGACGCTTGATCAGTAACACGGAAGTTGCGGGGGTGCGCGCGCTGGGTAGATCTGGGCGGTGGCGGGCGGCGTTCGTCACCGGCGGCGGCAGTAGAGCAACAGGAGCGCGCAGGGAACGCACGTGCTGGGTAGGTTGCATTCGCTTCGGTGGAGGATTGGGCCGAGCCGCTGCCTGTGTCCGGCGGGTTTTTTTTTTTTCGCCCCCCCTCCTCCCCCCACACCCCGGTCGTGTTCCATCGGCCTTCCTGGTTGGCGCCTCCGCAGTTGCCTCTGCCTGCTCGACTTTCCCTGCAGGAGATTCGCATGCTAACCTAACCAGGCTTGCACTGTAAATGATCCGCGCCTTCAAACGCCGTTGTCTGGTGGCTCGCGGTAGCCGTCCGAAACATCCCTCGCTTTCAGTT
This sequence comes from Bungarus multicinctus, assembly GCA_023653725.1. Lineage (NCBI taxonomy): Eukaryota > Metazoa > Chordata > Lepidosauria > Squamata > Elapidae > Bungarus > Bungarus multicinctus. The sequence goes on from CM042834.1 coordinate 121,868,832, forward strand.
TGTAGAGCGCTGTGAACAGCTGAGCTTCCGTTCCGCCCGATATGGACTTTGGCTCTGTAACTTTCTTGGAGCATTTTTCTCTCTCAATTCATTCTCACTGCTGGGTCACTCATAGCTTCTCTCCTAGCATTTCATGGGTTAGTTAAATGCTTGGTATGGGTCACTATCAATAATATTGAGGAACTATTGTACTCATTTTCATCTCTTAAAGATTATTTTCTCTGAATTCCGTTGGATAATCTCTGTGGGTTTATTTGTTCAAAATCCTCACCCATGGTTAATTTAATTGTGGTTTATTCAAGCAATTCAGTTTTCTGGGTTTACACAAAACTGTTACATAAGTAGGTGAATTAACATTTCACAGCCTGCCACCCTTAAATATAGTCAGTTAATTTGTAGTTCTGGTTGTCATCTATACTATTTCTTTTACTGGTAACCATAGCTGATACATAGCTCACTGTACATGTAAAATTTCATTACCTGCATCAACTACTGATAGTCCTTATTTAGCAACTACAATTGGAATAACTTGGTTGTTAAGTGAAACAGTGGCTAAGTGAAATTGTGACTGTGATTTTTCTCTTGTTTCAGCGTTCCTTTGCTTTACAGACCTGTGAAGGTCCTAAATAAAAAACTTTGTAACCATTCCATGCATTATTGTTACTAAATAAGAGCTACCTGTATCATTGAAGCACTGAACCATATTGTATAGTGATCCTACATTTTATTTTCCATCCTATCTAATAATCATCACTGAAAATGATGGGGATTCTATTTATTTAAGTATGTCTGGAAGCAGTGTTGGGTTAAGAAAACTATTACATTAGTAGGACAAAAATGTTAGCCAATAATTTGACTATTTTAGGATGTGTGTGCATTTATATAATTTATATGCTGCTACCTGCTACAATTATAAACATCTCAAAGTAGATAAAACACATTTAGCTGTAAAGGATTCGACATATATTGCTAATACTACCCCAAATGGACTCTGTGCATAATCTAGGGCTTTTCCTGGACTCACAACTCCTGTTCAAAGAGCAGGTGGCGGTCGTGGCCAGGAGGGCCTTTGCACAACTGCGGGTTGTGCACCAGTTACACCCTTTCCTGGACGAACGATCCCTACTCACAGTCACTCATGCCCTGGTCACTTCCCGTCTTGATTATTGCAACACACTCTACATGGGGCTGCCCTTGAAGAGCACCCAGAAGCTCCAGTTGGTGCAAAATACAGCGGCCCACATGGTTTTGTGCAGACCCCGGTGTGCACATGTATCACCTCTCTTGCAGGAGAGGTTGCCAATTTGTTTCCAGGTGCAATTCAAGGTGCTGGTTATTACCTTTAAAGCCCTTCATGGCTTGGGTCCGGGTTATCTGAGGAAACATCTCTTGCCAGTGACATCTACCCAACCCATTAGAGCGAGGAAGCAGGGAATGTTGCGGGTCCCAATGCTGAGGGAGATACACCTGGTGGGACCAAGAAGAAGAGCTTTCTCCATGGTGGCTCCCTCCCTCTGGAATATCATTCCCCCAGAGATTAGGTTGGCCTCCACTCTAACACTCTTCCAAAAGGCACTGAAGACCTGGTTTTGCCAGTGGGCCTATGGAACCCAGAGAGGGATGGAGCCTGTCAAATGGCTAGTGTGATCTGCTGTCGTCGGGGCGGGGGGTGGGAGTTGTGTTTTTTTTTTAAATGTTTTCCAAATTTTGTTCTATTGTACTTTACTAATTTATTTAATTCTTTTTGTTAGCTTTTATTTTTATTTTTTGTTTTAAATATGGTTCTACATTGTGTAAGCCGCCTCAAGTCGCCATGGGCGAAAGGCGGCAATATAAATTAAATAAATAATTGTAACTTTTCTGGATTCATCTTTCACATTTGCTTTATTTTTGAACAGCTGCTGTAAAGCCTACATAATTATTTTGTATTATTTTGTTATGAACAGGTTGATGAATTTGAATGTTGTGAAGTGTCTCTTGAAAGAAAATTGTCTGAAAATAAGATAGACTACATCGATTAAGCTTAGTTTGAGTCAACATATACTGAAATATTAAATTAAAAGGGAACTTTGGCATTAGTAATATATATCATCATAGCCCATATATTTTCATGTTTCTAGGATTAAAATAAATATATTTCGGAGTGATTTCCAGTCAGATCAATAAATACTGTCTTTAAAAAAATAAGTATGTGATGATTCATTTTGTTACAGAAACACTGAAATGCAATTATTACTTTTACCTATTCTGTTTGTCATATGAAATAAACATCCGTTACCAGAAGGGGGGAAGTTAGAACTGGGTAATTTTTAAATAGTTTTATTATGAAGGATAGTAACAATTTTCCAGCTCTTTAGGAAGAGAAAAAAAAATTAACTATTAGTTTTATCTGGGCCCAGAGCAGCAATAGTTATATTGCTGCCTTTCAGTAACTATGTGAATCTATTATTGAGCTTTTTATCTAGTATCATGAATAGATTTAGGTAATTCTTTTGGCAAACTTGACAGCCTACAGGCATCAATTATTACCATATTGGCATACTATCAGAAGTTGTTCAGAAAACTGGCTGTAATGTTAGAATTCACTTATATACAGTTTAAGGCTGAAATATTATGCAGAACAAGTGAACTAATAGTATGCTGTCCATCTATTATTGTTCATGAAGTTTATCAAACATTTTTTTATTTAAAATTCATTAAAGAGAACAATAATAAATAGCTGTTCTTGGTTTTAGCATTATGATAACTAAATTAAAATTAATTATAGTAATATATTTCAGGGTTTTTGTTGTTTTTGCCATAAGAATGTTATCTTTTGGCATCAGATATAATGGTGCAAATAAAAAATCATTTTAAGGAACATGTGGTCTGTTCTGGTTTCCGTGTAGAACTAAGATGGCAAGTGGGTACTTTTACACATTGCCTACAGTGATGGTGATAATTTGTTGTAAGATCTACTAATAGCAGAAATGATGAATGCGGCCGAGATTCTGCTGCTTAATATACTACCACATATGAATCCTTTGACATTTTAGGTTTGAAAACTAAACAAAACCCTTCCCTGTATAGGTCTGAATACAAAGCATCTGAAGGAGTGTTTTGTCTCATCCTCATTGTTTGGCAGTAATGAGGATAGAAATGTATGTGCCATTCTTCTAGGCAGACAGCAACCACATCCTCATCCCTTCTCAGTTAATTTGGATATTCTTTAGCAGCAAAGCTGTTCATTCTGTGCTTTATTTAGAGGAACAGACATCTGCCCAGTCTGATGTTGGTGAAACACTTGCAGAGATAAATGATGAAGCAAAAGCTTGGTTCTTGACTTAACCATTCTTCATTGAAAAAGAATGAAAATGTTTAAAAACCGCCTGATTAGAAAAAAAAATGCTAATGAAGAGATGGTGTTACTATTTTGTCATGTTATGGAAATACATTAGTTGCTGCCATGTGTGATGTGAAGTACAGTATAGTCTAGCATAGTTTAGGTAGGAGGTTGCAGATAATTGTGATTCAGATACTTTGAGAGAAAGGGATTGCATTAGTTTAATATATAGTAGATGGTATCAACATTAACTACCACAGTGCCAACTGGTCTATCAAATTGCCTGATTGTGATTTTCTTCATCTGCTTCTGTAAAGATTCTTGTTTTCTTCCAGCATTCAATACTGCAAACACACAACTCTTATTGCTACTGTTAGTTTTATTTATATTGTATTTTTGTTGTTTGTATTATTTGATTTTGTATTTATTTGATTTGCACATCTCATCTAAGCAATTCTGAGTGCTCATAACCTTTTAGTATTCAGTATTTTCTGTCTGAGAACTTCCTGATACTTGCAATTAGCAGTATAATATTTCTAGTAAAAGAAAATGCTTGAAATGACTTGTTTTTATTCTTGTCGATATTTACTGCAATGTTTCCATTTGATTATGGAACCAGTTTGATGTTTCCAGTTTGGATAATGAAATGTCTGCAAGAAAACAACCAAGCTGAGCACCAAAACCCCTCTCATATTTCCAATTCATTGACTGGAATCCAAGTGAATTAATGGTTGAATGTTGAGAACCATTTGTGTAAGAAGCTTCTAATTGCTCTATTGCAGATTTTCCTAGTAGCAAAGCCCTCAGTCTTACATCACTGAATGTGTCTTTCTCTGTTTCTGTGAAGAGAAAGTTTTTGAGAGTTTGCTGCTATTTAGCTTCTCCTTTTGTCTTAGAGCAGGGGTGTCAAACTCATGGCATCACGTCATCACATGACATATTGTGACTTTCCCCCTTTCGCTAAACCAGGGGTGAGCATGGCTAGCGCGTGACGCATCTGGGCTGTGAGTTTGACACCCCTGTTTCAGAAGTCTTCAAAGAGCTGAGGCATGCTGCAAGAACTGAAATAAGTAGAAAATCTTTAAACAAGATTGATTAGGGCAAGCTACAAATAACCTGCTCAAGTTTTCTCCATTCCACAGTCATCAAGGAGTGGATCCTGGGCATTAGTTGAGGACAAAAGTTAAAAGAACTGTGTTTTACACTACCTTTTTCCTCTATAAAAATATTTCCAATTAACAAAGTATTTATTGCTGCTCAGAATATAAAGTGATGTTCATTTAAAACAGAGACATTCCTTTTTTAAGGATTCTTGGTCTGCAGATCAATTTTCTTGTGTTTTGCACTTCCTAATCCACATTTGGAACCACTTTAATTTTTTTAATTCAACTTCAGCTGTGAGATTCCATCCTCCCTCTGGGGGTTATATCTTTAACAGCTGTATTAATGTTGAAATACCTCTTCATTTTAAATTTTTAAGGATACACATTTCCAATTGGCTCTTCTGTAGCTTTATTTAGGACAATATATATATTTGTGTTTCTAAAAGATCTGTTAATCTATATTGGTATTTGAAGCACATTCTTAGTATGCCTAGAAGCTATCACAGTCCTCCTTTTCTTCCTCTTCTTGTCCCCTCTCATATTCTAAAATCTAAGAAATACTTACTGATCAAGCCAGAAAGAGAACATAGCATTAGACAGCCAGGCTTCTGCTTCCAAGTATCAGAAGCTACTGTATAGGCATTTAGCATTTATACTATTTTAACAAGGATTGCAAATTCAAGATAATTGTGACGTTTTTCTCTTTAAAATATCTTGGTTTTTAATAAACATTTATTTAGAAAGGTTCTTTATGCAACATAACACCTTTTCTGCATTTATTTAAAGTGATACCCTCTTAAATAAGCCAACTGAGATAAATAAATATCTCAGTTGACTTATTTAAGACAGTATCTTGGTACATCTGTTGTCTTAATGCCAGTCAGATTTATTTTTTCCTTTCCTTCAGTTTTAAATGGTTTTTTTTTTTAAAGCCTTGTTGCTTGACAAGTTGTTTTTTTTTTTTGGAAATTCAGAGACTTGCAAATCATATTGTATAACTTGTTGGTTTAATAAAGTATAGCAATATATATCTATATAAATATATCATTATTGTTTTTCAATTTCATTGTAGTTCAAGTTCTCAAATGCAGAAATCAGATGTATGAAGAATACTATCATATATTGTGATATATACTTCCCTCAGATACATATCTGCAAACTGGATATGCTCCATACGACTGCTATTGCATACATATATAATGATACTTTGGTCTTTTCTGGGCTGCAGTACAACGATTTCCTTTACTGAATAGGCTAACAATATTTTGGAATATCCAAACTACTGTGTTTTCCTAGCTGACTTTTTCTGTGTAAACACCCTAGTTTGCTTGATTTTAGGGCTTCTTGAAAACCTTGAACAATTGGATATAACTTCTCTTTGAGTTCTTTTCTCTTGCCATAGTATGTAATTTATACAACTTTAAAGATACTGGGACTTCAATTTTGAAAGAGGGGGCAGCTTTATTTTCTACTTACTTTTACTAATTTTAAACAGATGAAAAGTTAAAATAGTTGTGGAGTCCTTTCCAGGCTGTTTCTTGGTGCCTCTCTCCTTGTGAGTTTTCTGGGCAGGGCATCTGAGAATGTAATATAAATGAATCTGCAGGTATTTAGCTACACCTGGAAATTACAGATAAAAGGCTTTTGTTCCTTCTTGGCCTTTTTATTCTGAACATACACTGAACATAGTAAACTGTTAGGAGGAGGAAGAGGAAGTTCAGATATTCTGGTAAACTATTTCTAGCACAGCCTTCTTCTGTTAATGTCGGCATGGTATCTATGATCTGATGATCTAAGAGGCAGTACTTGACCCCAGGAGTCATAGTCCTTTGCTTTATCCATTGTGCACAGAACCCTGGGCCTCTCTGCTTATTCCTGATACTATTAAGGCAATATTGGTTCCTGCAAACATCCATATGTTCCTAGAAGAAAAGTAGCTGTAAATCTTTATAGGATGGCTCTTTCTCCTATGTTGAGAGTCAGGGAAATTTGGCCATCAAAACAGCTTGTCACACATCTATAGAGGATTAGCTTTTGGGCCTAAGGAATGTCCCAAAAAAATTGCTGATTTTGTGACAGTGTTGCTAGGAAGGCATTGCATATTTATAATTAGTTCCTTTTACACTTCACCTACTGTGTTGACTCTTACTGCATGCTGTTGATATGTCTTAACAGTTCTTTCTTCTGTTGTTAGGGTTGTACTAAGCTCCTAGGGCAGGGGTGTCAAAACTCATGGCCCGCGGGCAGAATGTGTCATGCTCTGGCCATACCCACCCTGATTTAGTGAAGGGGGAAAAGTCGTGATACGTCACATGACGATATGACTCTGCAAGTTTGACACACCTCTCTTAGGGTATCTCAAAAGTTGTGAGATTTTCATCATGAAGTAATTTTAAGCATAATTTGCATATGGGCCTCAGGTTGGGGCTCAGAGATAGGTGACATGAAATATGATATATTTCATAATTATATGAAATTTTCACAAAGCTGTGGTTCTGCAAAAATCTATGGCTATCCTTGATAGCTTTTAGAAGAGTTGATGGAGAAAGAGCATTAGTGAATTTTGAGGTACAAGCTTGAGTATCAAAGTACAGCATATGTGGAGTAAGAACTACATTATCTTTTGGCCAGCTTAAGGCTTCCTTTCCCCTTCATGGAGTTGAAAATGGAACAGGAACAGCCTAGCTTACACAGAAAAGCAACTGAGTTGTACTACTAGTAGCAAATCTTCAGTAATGTTAAAGGCATGTGGACCCACCCTTGGGATAGGAGCCAACTTCCTGACTTGAAGGGAGGATGTGCTGCTTGCAATGATGCAAGGCTCAGCAACATCATTTCATACCCTTAGTCTTGATAACTGGTTGTTCTACCTTATGAATGCTACTGCTGTCTGGAGCTTTTCTTCAGGGCTCCGTGCATACAGCTGAAGACTTTGATAAGGACTGAGTGGCTGAGGATTTGAGTAGCCTTTCGGATAGCAGAGGTCCTTCTTTGATACTGTGTCAAAGTTTCTATCTGCAAATTCATAGTTTCTCCAGTTTTTCATGTAGTCTTTCTTGTTGCTGTTTCAAAGACAGTTTGCTGCATAATAGTCAGAAGATGCTGTACACAGTACCCTTTTTACAAGTAATGGTGCTCTAAAATAGATGGGGTTTCCTTGGCTTGGATACAAAAAGCATTCGAGAGTAGAATAAACTGTGTTTGGTTTTTCCTTGGAATGGACACCTACTTTGGCTGAGATGATTAATCTAAAGAGATGCATCTCCGGTGTGATTTTAAATCTACCAGCTTCCTTTCCCACGGGAAAGAAGCTGTTTCTCTCCATTGTCTGAGAAACCCCCTTCCTTTGTCTATTTTCCTCGTTCTCTATCCTCATCCTGCAAATAAAAGGTGAGAGGGCGTAACATTTTCCAGCATTTTTGCTTACTACTAAATTATAGTAGAAAACTATTTTAACAATTTTTTCTTCCCGGTGGTATATGGCTGATGCTCATAAGGGGTGACCAGCATATGGTTTACACAGTGTCATAACTATTTTTCGCACTATAAGACACCCTTCCCTCCCCCCAAAAAAGTGGGTGGAAATTTCTGTGTGTCTTATAGAGTGAATGTTGCTGAAGCCCTGCCCACCCACCGACCCCCATACTGTAGCTGTTTATGGCCTCTGCATGCCCTGTTTTTGGCCTCTGCACGTCCCATTTTCGGCCACTGCATGTCCCACGTTTGGCCCCTTCCAGGTGTTGGGGATTACCACCAATCATCAACAATTCCTGCCACCTAGAACGGCCCGAAAGTGGGATGCATGGAACCACTGATAGGTGGTGGCGATGGGCAACAGCAATCCCTGCAGCCTGGAACAGCTGATCAGTGGTATTCCAGAAGGCCGATCCAACCATCAATCAGCTGCTCATGCTAAATCAGTATGCGATAACATGCTGAAGCTGACCAGGCTGTTTGCTGCAAGGAGGCAGAGGCAGATTTTTTTTTCTTGTTTTCTTCCCCAAAAGCTAGATGCATCTTACGGTCTGGAGTGTCTTATAGTGCAAAAATATGTGTTAAAAAAAATCTTGTTAGAACACTAACAAGAATAAATGACTGAAATAACCTTGAAATATGCCTATAGGTGAAGTTAAGCCTATTGCTGTGTTTGTGAAAAACTGGGATCTAGGGACCACCTTGAAAAAAGCAGGTGTAAAGGATGTGGAGACAGTTGCCAAATTGTAGATAAGCATACTGGTATGTGATGAGAGTGTGGGTGCTGCTGTTAGACTCCCCATTTTGGCTAGATGAGATAATTGAATTCTGTGTCACCAGCCTGTCCCACTTTCAGGAAAATCAAGTGCTCTTCAGTGGAAACTACAGGTCTTTTTTTTGTGTGGCTAATTGCACTTTCCCATTTATAGATGATGCAGTGCTTCATACTTGAATAATACCATATTTCTTCAAAATTGTTCCAGGCTGTGCTCAGGAATGGCATTTGTTATTTCTGTTCCAAAGAAGTATTCAAAATATATTTCAAACAAATAAGCAGTCCAATTTCCTCACTGATCCTTAGTGCAGTGCATTTCTATCTCAAACTCTACCTGATTAAGGGCAGAAAAGTCCTTTTTTTTAAAGGTTTACACATGCTGCATGTAAATTGTTTCATTTGCCACATTTGAGAGTTGTTAAATTGTATATTCAAGTATAATATGTGTGATTGCTGCCTCTTCCTATGAGCTTCCTGTGTTAAGCCAATTTGGTTGATTTGTGGCTAGTCTGGCTTTTCTGATGTTTCCAGGACTGGGATAAATGCCAGACACCAGAGCTTTACATACAGAAGCACATCTATGGACTGTAGTTCTAATATAGTGTGCATTTTGTAGTGTAAGTCCTACATTCAGTCCTTAGCATCTCTAGTTTATCACCTGAAACCTTGGAGAGCTGCGCCCCATCAGTTTGCAACTGCATTCCTGAGGATGTGTTCTTTGGCCTTGTTCCCATAGTTCTCAGACTTCTCAGTGTGACCATTTTTGGCTGAGAATTGTAATATGTTAAAAAATCTAAATGCATTGGTACACTGACTTTGTAGTTTACTGTCCCTGTTCCAATGAATAGAGGAATGGAGTCCTTCTGTTTTGACATTCTCAAAAAACAAACAAACTGTTTTACTGCTTTTTAAAAATGCAAGTTGGCATACTGCTTTACTTACAGAAATGTTTCTGGTTCTAGATAAGCTCCCTAAGCACTCTTGAGAGATAAAAATGGACATTGTAAGTACAATGTTGTGCTATGTTTGAAGTATGCCTACCTGCTTGGGGAAGAATAGAATTCAAATAAGTGGAGTTGATAACATTTTGGAGAAGGAGGATGATAATGAATTGTACCTTCACTAAGTTGCCTAATAATTTGGTATTTAGGGACTTCCATATATGCTCTGGCAGCCATATTGTGAACAGACAAGTTCCTCGTGGCAGCCATTTTGTGAAATCACACATAACTAGCTCTCAAAATTTTACCTTAGTTCATAAGAGTGGAGAAGTTGCTTCTCCCTAATTTTAAATAATTGTTTTAGCATCACTTCATTACTTTCTCTTTGTAATGTAGCACCTGGCATTATTTCAACTTATGGGTCCGCCCTTCCTCATCTTACTCTCTTTACTGTGCAACACAAATAAGTGTGTACTTTAGGAAAAGCAGACTCACATCTGGCCAGTTCAGTTGTGTCACAAATGCAAATTAATCTTTGACTGCATTCCAGTATCTGCTAAGTAAATGATGGCACAACTTTCTTTTTCTGATTTTTGCATATTTGTCAGATGGAGTCTGAGAAAGAGATGCAAAAGGAAGTAGTGAAAGCTACTCTTGCATGTTTTATGTAGTTAACAAGAGACTTGAGAATGTGTGAAATAATTTGATCAGATTATATGCACTATCTATGGTTACTTTTGCCTTCTGCTTCCTTGTTTTTTATTAATTATTTAGAAAGTTCTTGGAAATTTATTTACTGCCCCCAAATGAAAGAGCTATTTAAGCTGCATTCTGCAATTGACTGCATTGGGCATGTCCACCTTCCCCAAAGAGGCAGCTTGTGACTTTGCAATTTTGTGGGGTGATCAACTTACATGGGGTACTATTTGCCAGAAATTTACAGGTAGTTCTCGACTTACAACCACAATTGAGCCCAAAATTTAATGTTGGTAAGGTAACATTTGTTAAGTGAATTTTGCCCCATTTTTATGACCTTTCTTGCCCCAGTTGTTAAGCAAATCACCACAGTTATTAAATTAGCGACATGGGAGCTACTGGGAAACATTGCCATTACTGCCGATGAGTTCCAGGAAGACACACTCTTTCATTATTGTTAAATGAATCTGGCTTCCCTGTTGACTTTGCTTGTCAGAAGGTTGCAAAAAGGGGGATCATATGACCCCTGGACACTGTAACCGTCATAAATATGAACCAGTTGTCCAGCATCCGAATTTTCATTGTGTGATGATACTGCAATGATAAGTGTGAAGTCACTTTTTTCAGTGCCGTAATTTTGAACAGTCACTAAAGGAACTGTTGTAAGTTGAGGACTACCTGTATTACATTGGAAGCTAGAAAACAGCAGTAGACATTGCTTAATTGAGCTTCCTTTGAAGGGCAGAATCTGTCTCCCACATGAAAGTCTTATTCCTGGAGGGCAAAGTGCAAATGCTATGCTCTTTCTCTTGAAGGCTGTACTTCAAGTAGGATCTACTGTTTTCTGCTTCCCAAAGAGGAATCTGAATCTTGACTATTTAAGCCAAACAGCGAGGCCAGTTTTTTTAAACGTTTTTAAGCCAATATTTGTCCAGGTGAGAAACAAATAAAACTTTTGCTGCCTCCAAGGTACTTACTAATGTCCTTGTATACGTCCCTCAGACATAGGACATCGTTGCAGAGATGGCTGAGCAGGAGCCTACCCATGAGCAGCTGGCCCAGATTGCAGTTGAAAACGAGGAAGATGAACACTCTGTCAATTACAAGCCCCCAGCCCAAAAGAGCATCCAGGAAATTCAGGAGCTGGACAAGGATGATGAAAGTCTACGCAAGTATAAGGAAGCTCTACTGGGAAACGTTACCATTAGTGCTGGTGAGTTCCTGGAAGACACGTTCTTTCATTGAGGAATGTGTGTGAGCACTAAAAGGGACGGTTTTGGATGCCTGACAGCCTCAGAAACCAGAATGTTCCATAAAGGCTATTTTCTTAGCCTCATCATCTGGCTGGGGATATGGAATCCAGCTGGCCTCTGCCAAGTATTGGATACTTTTATGCTCCTTCATATCCTTGGGTTCATATACTACTATTGACTCCAGTATGGTATGTAGCACATCAAATTATGTGAACCTAGCAAACCATAATTTGTATGCTGTGGTAAACTCAGCAAGTTGAGGTTGTATAATAAGCCACAATCAAGGAAACTTTGGCTTGCTAGTGGTTTCAAACTTGTGGGCTGCATGAAGCTCTCATTTTATATGATCTTGCAACAATTCTTAGAAGAAAGAGTTAGCTCTGTGGGTCGTGTCCGTTCTGCTGGCTGAGACAGCCCTGTCCATTTCAGAGAGCGTAGCAAATGGACGAGATCACTTTTGACTCCAGGAAGGTTTCAGAGTGCCTGGTTAAGATCAGCAATCTGTTTTTCTACTGTGGGCTGTCACTCTGCTGCAATATGAAATGAGTGAGATATTTTCTGTTGCTCTGCAAGTTGGCACCCTTGTTTTTCCATCATTCTTATCTCCATCTCTTCCATATGCTTTGGCAGATGACTGGAAAAGTTCTGAAAGGCTGGCATTCACCAGTTGCATTGCGAAATCCTAAGACCAATGTTGTCAGGCTAAGAAAACATGATTAATAAGCCTTCAAACATCTGGAGAGTATCAGACTGGGGGAGATTTGCATAAGCATTTGTAATTGCACTGCGGTGGGCTAGAAAGCTCTTAAAAGAGGACCAGAGTTTCTAGGCATACACTTCTGTTACAGTGAAGGCCGAGAAAGTTTGATGTTTTATCTGAGATATATTTTCTCTTCCATTGCAGACCCTTCTAGTCCAAATGTGGTGGTAACAAAACTGACTTTGGTTTGTGCAAGTGCTCCTGGTCCCTTGGAGTTGAATCTGAGAGGTAAATGGGTTGGATAAAAAAAGAATATTTGGGGGATCTTAAAAGGCAGATACATTTATGAAGTACAGTTTTCTGGATAGCTTCATAAGATGTATAAAACAAACTTTAGTCTGGTGTTTCAATAAATTGATAAATCATGAGAATGCCCCACGTTGCTTAGTCTGTTGTAGCACAAAAAGCCAATATTCTTCTTGAAATCACATTTTATCTATTCTGTAAAGCCCAAGCTAAGGCTCTTCTTTTTGGTTCTGCCAATAAGACCATCTTTGCAGGGGGGACCCGTAGCATTCCCTGCCTCCCCACTTTCATTGGGAAAAATTGGTCCTTCAGATAACCTGGTCCCAAGCCATGTAGGGCATTGAAGGTTAGAACCAGCACTTTGAATTGCACCTGGAAGCAAATCAGCAGCCAGTGCAGTTCCCACAAGAACAAAGGGGATTATCAGGATGCCGACTAACTTTCCAGAGCCACCTTTGTGAGGACAAAAAGTGTTGCTGCAAATAAGTATAATAGAGACAAATGTCTTGCTTTGTTGCATGTTTCGATTTCTATTCTATTTAATGCTTTCTATTTAGTTTCCTGTCTTTCATATTGATGAAATGAACAGCATGTTCATGACTTAAAAGGTTCACTTCCATGGTGATTACAATCAGGCTTTAAAGCTAATATTGCACATAGAAGTGATTGCACAGGTTGCTTGTCAGATTTGCATCTTTTGGGAAAAATAATTCCTATTTTCTCCTTTCAGGTGATTTGGAGAGCTTCAAGAAGCAGGCATTTGTGCTGAAGGAAGGTGTAGAGTACCGGATAAAAATCTCTTTTCAGGTAAGATCTCTTTTTGAATTATTGTAGTGCCTGTCAGAATGGCCAGTCTGAATAATTCAGCATATAATTTTTGGGGAAAAGCATTTGGCCAAAAGCTGTGTATTGATTTTATATATTCCTGCTCATTATAGGTAAAGAGGGAGATTGTTTCAGGGCTCAAGTACATTCAACACACATTCAGGAAAGGAGTAAAAAGTAAGTGTCTGCTCTATTCTTTATGCTGTACTGGAGGAGAAGTAGCTTTGTACAGGGGTGGGATTCTCCAGGTTTAACAACCGGTTTGGTGATCACACGATTTGCGCACATGCACAGCACTTGAGTAACACAACTGAGAAGTAGCAATCCACTGTGCCATGCTAATCAGCTGAGATGATATTGGTAGGTAAAGCGCAGGGGAGGACGGATGGGCCCACATGCTAGTCGCAGCAAACCAGTTCGCTGCAGCTGATTTTTGAAGCAAGGGGTTCAGTTGAACTGGTCCGAACTGGTAGAATCCCACCCCTGGCTTTGTATCTTCCCAAGAGTAGTGTCTAGCCTAGGTTGAAAGGAGCTGCAAAGTAGAGTCGAAACTTGGTACTTGCCTAATGGAGGAGAAATTAATTTTTGAATGGCAGCCAAAAACAGGTGGAATAGCAAAAGAACATATAACCCTCAACTAACTTTGGGTGGCTTTTGGTTTTTCTTCAATTGATCCTTCAATTAAAGATGCATTAATACCTTTTCTTCACTGTGAAGATCCATTGATACTGCTGTTCTCTCTGAGCTAAATCTGTTTCACCCAATTAGAACAAGATGATGGAATAGTTACTATAAAAAGAAGAAAAACACTTTCGTTTTCACTTTCTGCTGATTGACAAAAATAAGGGCACCTTAAATACATCAGTACTCAGTCTGGATATGTCTATGCTTTATGAGGCATGTTTCTGTATTGGAACTCCCGAAGATAACAGTTTGGAACCAGAAATACTTGTTTAAAGTTTATTAAGAATCCACAATAGCAGAGCAAAATGTCAATGGATGTAGACTTACAGATAAGAATTAGATTTCAGAAGAAGTGTGAAAGATGGATGGGCCATATCCATAAATGGATATTAAGACTTCGGAATAAAGTTGGATTTAAAAGAAATCTGGACACTTGAGCACATACAAAAATAAAGCTCAATTCTGGTGCCCTCGTTTTAGGTAGCATGCATCTGTTTATATGACAGCTGTCAGTGCATTGTGATCTCTTATCTACAGCTCGCACTGCCCAGCTTCCAGTGACTCTTTTAATTCTTGCCATTCGTGCCTTACAGCTGCTTTTCTCTTTCCAGTTGACAAGACTGACTATATGGTTGGAAGCTACGGGCCACGGGCTGAGGAATATGAGTTCCTAACCCCCCTGGAGGAAGCCCCTAAGGGCATGCTGGCCCGGGGCACTTACAACATCCGATCTAAATTTACAGATGATGATAAGACGGACCACCTTTCCTGGGAGTGGAACCTGACTATCAAGAAGGAGTGGAAAGATTAGCCCTCTCAATGCCAAGTCCCAAGAGTTGTTCAGACAGTGGTTACAGTAGAAACCCCTCCCTGTACCAAAGTGCTGGCATTGGACAACCTCCCCTTCCCATTTTTAGCTCACCAGGAAGACCTTTTTGGCTCAATGCCCTGTAATGTATTTCCTCCCAAGAATCAATAACAATGACCAAACCTGCCTTGTGCCTCCCAAGCGTAGAGGCAGAAGTGCTTCTTATCCCTCTCTGGCCTTGAGTAAGAGGTCTGCTGCTGTCCCATTTCAATACATTTCAGGCAGGTGGTAAAGGGGAAGCAAGCAAAATTTCTGTCTGTAGGGGAAAGGATTGGGAGAACACATCTCCCTTGCCATCTCAGCAAAGGGCGAGGTACCGAGAAGTCATCGTTTCATGCAGGCTGGAAACAGTTGGGGCGGCAGGCACTTGCCAGGCTTAGTCATGTTCATGACCTACGTTTTCTCTTTGGGGGATGTGGGTTGCCTTTCCATTTGTGATACTTTTCCTGTAACCATGATGCCTTAATGTTTGTAACTTAACATGCATCCTCCAGGGAGGGGCCCAACCTTCTTATCCTTTTTTATATGTTTCCTGGCCCCATTCATGTATTCCAGTTTGCATCTTCTAGGCAGATAAACCTCCTCCTGAATTCACGTCTCTTAAGGGCGGCTCAGAATAATATCCTTCTGGGCTCCCTGTGCCCAGAAAAGCCCTTGCATCTGATTTAAGGAGAGGTGACCTGTTGGTAGGTGCAGAGGTTTACTAGTGCCATTGCCATTTCTCTGTTCTGTCACTCCAACTGGGTGCAGAGCACTAAAGTCCCAGGGTAGCATCCGATTTTTAGGGCATTTTCCTAGCTGAGCTGTACCTCACCTGATCTGAACAAAGAGCTTGTTATTATGGACAAATATTCAAGAGCAGGAAATGCCTTATATGTCTGGTCTGCCTTTGAAATCATGTGCCTGGCCTGTCAGTATTTATTATTGCCTTGATTAGATTATTTTTTCTTCATGGTGCCCAAACAGTCCAACTGTCCCCAGCAAAATCCCATTCATCTGGCAGTCAGAAGTAGAAAGTCTGCAGAGCTGCTTCTGTGCTTGTCAGGTAGGTGGGTGTCAGCTCAACCATCTTGCTCAGCTGGCTATTGTGAGTCCCAAAGTTGTACTAGAACTGGGACCAAGTGAATATGTGCGTGATTACTTCACTGCTTCTTCTCTGCCCCAACTCCTCTCCCCTAAGCCTACCTTAGAGAAGATTTTTGTTAAGTTGATTTGTCTATATATCTTATATCTGGATGAACAGATTTGAAATCATTGGCTTCCCCTTTTCTGACTGTAAAATAAAATCATGAAACTAATTGTTTTCCTGTGTTTTTGTTTTCGATTCCTTGCAGTCCTGCTATGAAATTATGGCCTTACAAATTTATTTTAAAACATTTAAAGAATAAATGATTACATAGAAGAAGAAAATGAAAAAAGAGAGTGGGTGGGAAATAAAAAAATCAGCAATTAAACAATATTTATAACTGATTTAGAATTTATTATTTCATTGATTAATTGAATATATAAAACTAAATTTACATCATTTTGAGAAACAATTGCAAATCATTACAAAAATAAAACTAATATTTGTATAGAAATCATTTATATGAAATACACATTTTATTTACAAAATAATAACAATTAATACTAAAAACAATAAGTAAAAGATGTTAAATTCTAGTTTCCCTCTTATTGCACCAAACTGGTGATTACATTGGTTTATAAACATTATAAAATGGCTTCTGGTTACTAGCTGTACATTGAGATAAAAACTAATCTTAAGTAGTTGAGTGTGCCTTGTGTAAATAAAATATACAGGGAACCCATTCTTGGTTATATTTAGTCAAACTTCAACTCTGTATGTATATTAGACTGAATTTGCCAAATTTGGTTTTCCAATCTGATATTGCCGGTGAAGGGAACAGTGAGTTTCCTGGGGGAAGAAGGGCTTTTTAGCTACCTGTGGGAGTGGGAAAGATGCCTCCAGGTTTTTGGACTCCCAACTCCATAATGAGCCATATGCGATTGGGTGGTTGGGATTGAAGGCTGTAGTTCAGTAGAGTACCCATGGAGACACTTGTGGGTTGTGGTGTTTATAATTAGCATGGAGAGACTAATACAGCAAACTTCCAAAGCATCACCTTTTGTTCCCAGGAATGCTGTTCCTGAGGTGTAGAATTTTTCCATTCAGAAGAAATCCTGTGTACCATTACTGCTTGGAAGCAACATGTAAAGTTCTTGATGAGAGGGTGGGAAGCGCAGCAATCTTATTGGGTGCCAACACATCACATTGCCTCTTGAGTTTCCTAAATGACTCTCAATAGAACAGAATGCCTGTAGTCGTGGAGAAGCAAACAACCAAGCTCGGACAGCACCAAAAAACTGCAGTTTTTGGGCTAAATGGCTGCTAAATAATAGCACTATTCTCGTTTTGCACAGTTTGTCTATCTTGATTCTTAGTCTATGACCTTAAGAGGCATTTGGTTTGCCCAGCTATTTGCCAATGCCTCTTTGGATGTGTAAAATAGCATCTGATTATCACCTTCAGCATTAATGCCCATTGACGGTAGTGTCTTCTATGAATACAAGCATATTAAGAAAATAGATTGGGAGAGGATGATTCTTTTTATGGGCCACCATTTTGAGAACAGAGTCCTTGGCTAGATGCTGAATTGGTCCATAAAATTTTGTAATTAAAGCCTAACTTGTTAATGGTTTATTTTCTGGAGGCAGTTATGCAAAGCAGTCTACAATTTCCAAGCCCACAGTGCAAAGTTTATTCCTGTTCTAACATAGCATAGGAAAAACCACATGCATTATTTTATTGGCAAAAAATATTTAAGAAGCTCTCAGTGAAGCATCCAAGTGACAGGAGTAAGTATATAAGAAGTTACTCAACTATAAGTTTTGGTTCTAGAATTTTATAAGATTCTAGAACTCAAAAGTAGTGGGTTTTTTTAAAATCTCCCAGCCTTTTCAGGCAGTGTTAAGGTCAAGCAAGAAAATTTTGAAGAAAGGATTGTAGGAAAAGGTGAGTAGAACAATATAGGTAATTCCCCTGGTACGAAAGTTCATTTAGTGAATTTTCACACGAATGAATTTATTCAAAAAGGGTCTTTCCTTACATTAGAAATTCAAAACTGCAGCCAAAAAAAAGGCCTCTAGCCTTGTGACTTGGATTCAGTCACTGCTGCAGCGGCCGTTGACCTGCCTGTGCCATTCAGGTTTACAACATGCAATTTCCTGAGGACTTGTGAATATCTTTTTAACTTCTATAAAGGCTTCTCTGGGACAAGATGAATCTCTTGTATTCAAGATAACCAGCAGAGGCTGCTGAAGAGCCATGCCAGAAGTGGTGCCAGAACATATTGCCTTTTGCCAAAGAATAGGTCAGCATAGGAACAATTATGTTTGTTCTTAGCAAATACTTAAAAAGGCAGGCTGGAGGAAGAATATGTAGAGTTGCACTCATTTGTTTTATTGTTTATTATTTTTCTTTCATTGACAAATGTTTTTCTACATGTGGGGTCCTTGGTGGTCTCTGAGCTTGCTTGTTTGCTTGCAGACTTTTCACTACCAAACTAGGTAACATCATCAGTGCTAAAAGAAAGTGTGATTTGTTCTTATTTTTATATACCCGTGGTTTGATCTGTCAATGTGGGCATGAGTGTTCTTGGTGGTTCCTTGATGGGGCTGTTGTTTATTATTAGCCTGTCTGTCTGAATTGGTAGCTTTTTGACTGAGATATTGTTTGCTTCCCGATTGTTGGTCTAGTGTTTATCTTGCAATTAATCCTCATTTGAGTGTTGATTACTAGTGAAGTAGTGATATTTTTATTTGCTTTTAGGCTTTGTTATTGTTTCCTGAATGATATGGTATGGTGTTGATGTAGACCATGTTCTCTAATATTTTTGGACTTGGCTTGATCTAAGATGCTCATAGATTTCCAGTTGAAACTATGGTTAAGTCTGATGTGTTCTGCTAGTCCAGAAACATCAACCAGCAGTCAGAAGACATGATGAAAATTCCCTCATTTCATAACCCATGGACAAACTTACAGACTTTCCTCGGTATATAAAATGAGAGAAAATCCAACTCCATTTTAGCATTGATGATGTTACCTAGTTTGGAAATGAAATGTCTGCAAGAAAACAACCAAGCTCAGAGAACACTAAAGACACTCAGTTCAACCCTCAGCTACAAATATTCTCTCCTATATATATATATATATATATATATTTCATATATCACATAGTTGCCTCCCTTTGTTCATTTACAAACACGCTGCTGTCAGTGACATGGAGGACATTAAAGGGCAGCAACGCTTTATATATTATGCGGGAAAAATCCATTTTCCAATCTCTACAGGAAAGACAGCTTCCCAAATGGCAGAGAAGGAAGCGGAAGGGAACTGCTCTTCAGTCCCTTGGTGGGCCTGGCAGAACTGGCACCAAGAAAGCATATTTTCCTATTTCTCCCCTTCTTTTTCTGCCATTGGGGGTGGTGGCAGGAGAAAAGGGATGGAGAGAAGCTGGGGAAGGATCCTGTGCTACTACCTCTCAAGGAGAAAAGTGATGGAAGTTGCTCCCTCTTGTTTTCTAGGGAAGGAAGTAGAACCTAGATACCTGGATCTTTTCTTTCCCTACTCACTTCTTCTATCACCCATGAGTTGGCAAGAATGAAGAGATGGCATTGGGAGGGCTGAAACAGCCTGGAAATCAGTAGCCATACTTGCAGCCAAGAGGCATGGAGCCAGTCTTAAGTGTGATGTGCTTCAGGCAGGCTGGATGGCAAAAGAAATACCACTTTAAAACTAGAACAGAAAAAAATGATTTCATTATGGGGCAAGGATGAGTTGAACACAGCAATGTCTGTCGAGGTCACAAGAATCCATTTACTGAAGCATCACCAGCCTGAGATGAGCAATTGTGAGGAAGAACACTTTGATCTGTATTTGAACAGCTCTCAGATTCACGCTGAGATCACATGTAGGTGCCATCTCCCTTCTTGCATGTGAAACACATCCTGAGGGCAAATCATCTATTACTGCCTTAACATGAAGACTATCAAGAGAAAGGCTACAAAACTTGAGCAATTGCTAGATGATAGGAAAGAGACCCAGACCTAGCTAGCATTTTGAAGATCACATTAAAAGCTAAACCATACAGTCTGTGTTTGTGTAATAGTCTGAATTGGAAAATCAAATTTTACCTTAGTATCATGTGAGCCAAGCAACTGTGATCAATTTATAATTTAGGGGATTGTGTGAAGCCAGAAAATAGATGATAAATTGAGTTAAGGATAGCTCTGTGTGGAATTAGAACAGGCACAGAATGGCTAGAGAGAATGCTCAACTTAACTCATGAAGCCATCTAATTCCTCAGTCTGGGTCAAATGTGAGTGGCTGCTGTTTCAGTTTCCTGAGTGTTTTAAGGCTCAGTGTTCAAGCATGCCCTATATATCTGTATAAGCTATACCACAAGGTTTTTGCACAATCTGCTACTTTCCTGTCTTCCTACTCTGTATGTCCTCTCTGGAAGGGCCTTTCACCTCTAAACCTATTGGGTAATCAAGCAACAATGGAGTAAAAACAAGCTCAATATCAGCTGCCTGAATACTGATGACTTGTGGGACTTTCTCCTCTCAGGCGCTCTGGTGTACTATGTGAACTCCACAGGGGAGGTTTATTTAAACAATAGTTCCACACCTCAAGCAGAGTTTGTCATGTAGTTACGGTCTCTAACGGTTAAACAAGCAATTTTGGGAAGTTGCACCCCCAGAGAGAATATATCAGAGCTTTCACTTTCCTTTTCTCTTTCTCGTCTTATGCAGTCATCTATTTAATCTTAGATGGCTCGCAACAAAACCTATAAAGCTACTGTACACCCTTAAAAAGAAACATCACTCTTCCCACCATAGCTCCATAACATCTCATCAACTCTGTATACACTGACTCATCTCCATCCTAGCCTAGTGCTTGGAGGAAGACTCAGCCTTCCAGAAAACCAAATAGGAGCCCTCAGGTGGGAAGCTCTTCTAAAGGGCCAGGATTGTTACAAAGAACCCTACCAGATGATAATATTTAAGGGAAGGGACCTGGAGTACACATGCCTATCCAGTTCGGTGGGACAGGGAGAGATGGTTCTTCAGATACCTTCAGGGAGAGGTGGTCCCGCAGATAACCTGGGCCTATGCTATTCAGGGCTTTAAAGGTGAAAAACAACAGATACACCAGAAACTTAAACTATACTAGAAAGAGAGTGGGAACTAGTGCAACTTACACAACAGTGGTGTAAAATGAGCAAACTGCTGGGTGCCCTGAAGTGCACATTGTAGCTACATTCTGGATCAGTTATAGCACCCGTCTTCAAAGCTCCACGAATCTGTCTGATCAAGAATGAAACTGTTTAAAAACTGAGTTGTAGTAATTTTTATACATCTGCAATTACTGTTATATCTTAGCTTTTCCTTTTTTTCTTTCAATGTTGAATTTCCCAAATTTCCCTTTAGAAGCTGTCAAGGGAGGCAAGAACAGGTTTTGGGTAAGAGATTTATCTCTAGATCCATCTTCAGCCTTGGAAGCATAAACTGAATTATTCTAAAGTATCCAAGAAAATGTCAATTTCTCAACTTATGACAATTGAGACCAGAATTTCCACAGCTAAGAAGCCAGTTGTTAAATGAGTCACGTTCCATTTTAACGACCTCTTTTGCCATGAATGCTAAATGAATCACTGCAGTTGTTAAATGAATCATGCAAGTTGTTAAGGCAAATTTGGCTACCCCTATTGATTTTGCTTGTCAGAAGTCAGCAGGGAAGTCACAAATGGTGATCATGTGACCTTGGCACAATGCAACCATCTTAAATCCAGGCTGGCTGTCAAATGCCCAAATTTTGATTATGGGACGGTGCAACGGTTGTAAGTGTGAACAACAGTCACAAGAGTCACTTTTCTAGGTGCTGTTACAACTTCAAGCCACCACTAAATGAATGCTTATAAGCAGGGGTGGGATTCTACCAGTTCGCACCTATTCTCTAGAACTGGTTGTTAACATTCTAAACAGTTTGGAGAACCAGTTGTTAGAAGAAATTCCTGCCTAATCCTGTAAGGAAGGCAGGAAGGAAACATTCTGCTGTTGCTTATAGAAACTGCCTCTCCGTTAACCCTTATTACATTCTTGGCAGGACTAGACTTCCTGTCTCAGGAACTTCTCTGGAGTTTTTTCCCCTCCTTTGTTGGTACTTTGCTTGTGTGGAGTGACTATTCAAAGTTACAGTGGCATTGAAAAAAGTGACTTATGACCATTTTTCACACTTATGACTGTTTGCAGCATCCCCACAGTCATGAGAGGCCAGGCGAGGAGATGCGTGCCTCGATGTGAGTGATACTGAGTTGGCCACGCCCATGAACTAAGCCATGCCCACAGAACCGGTTGTTAAAAAATTGGAATTCCACCCCTGCTTATAAGTCGAGGACTATCTGTATATAGATTTCAGTAAGATGATTTTAATGCATTAGGAACAAATACAGCATATTTGGAAAAAAGGAATTTCCAGTTCTCATTTATTAACAAATTCATTATGATATAGACTTATCAGGTTTGAATTATTTTCTTCCCAGGTTTCTTGTCACCTAGACTGACTTGCAGTTTATGAAACAAGGCACCGATGGACTTACCTCTCAATTGTTTAAGTTGAATATTCCTTCTATTATTCCCCGATCCAGCCCCTCATTTCTCACAGATAGTTTCTCGAGAACTATGCACTGTAGCCTGTGCAGAATTTTGATGGGATTGACTGGGGTTGAGGATAGATCATGTTCAGAAAGTAGAGAAAAAGTGCATTGAGCAAGAGCAACTTCTTTTGCAGGTGACAGCTCAAAAGACTATGAGAAATTATGACTTTTTTGACTGAAACCCAAAATTAAGATCGTGCGTGTGTGTGTGCGCACGCGCCTTTGAGTCAGCATTAACTCCTGGCAACTGCCTGGACAAGGTCCTGCAGTTTTCTTAGTGAGATTTTCAAAAGTGATTTGTCATTGCCCGCTTCCTAGGGCTAAGAAAGAATGACTTGCCAATAGTCACCCAGCGGGTTTTGTATCTTAGGCAGGACTAGAACTCATGGTTTCCCAGTTTTTACCAACACATTTTCATGTGGTGGTAAAAACTGGGAAACTATGAGTTCTAGTCATGTTTATAACTAAAAAATGTCTAGTTTATATCTAAAAATGATTTACATCGAATTATCAATAGTCTGGTTAAAAGCATAATCTTTTCCAATTTCATAATGCTACAACTTGGATACATTGATAACATTTGCCCATTTCTCTCTGAATGTTTAATTCTGATGCTAAAGGTTAAGAATTTGGTATTGTGCAAGTGGGAGGGTGTTTTTCCCAGATTCCCGTCTTCTAAATTTACTCAAGAAATTTGGAAAATCGTTAGAACTATTGCATTAGGTAAAACACAAACCAAGTCTAATTGAAATTTCCTTCATTCCTTGGCTCACAGCCATAGTCTTAAAAGGATTAAGAAAAGCCACAAGAGTGCCAACTGCTCCTCCTTGTTGCTAATCTGTAGAGAGATTGTGTATATAAGATACCCTCAGGACTTTGCCTAACCTTAATGCTCCACCCCAATTAAGAGCAAACACCAGCACTGCAAGTAAAGTTCTGCAACGTAGTAAGCCTATGCCCAATAGGAGACATAATAATTATGTCTCCTATTGGACAGAGTCACCTATGGTTTCTCGCATTTCCAAACTGTAAGCATGATATCCAACACTTGGTAGAAAGATATACAAGATAACCTTTTTAGTCTTCGACCTGTTGAACAAGAAGTAGGTTGCTTCTCTTACTGCTGCAGGAGCCTGCTGGTCTACCTAGGTTGCACTCCTGCCAGAGGTGGTATATTCAGCAGGTTCTGACCAGTTCTGGAGAACCGGTAGCAGAAATTTTGAGTAGTTTGGAGAACCAGCAAACACCACCTCTGACTGGAGATTTGACAGTATCCTTCCCCTGCCAGGCCCACCAAGCCACGCCCACAGAACCGGTAGTAAAAAAATTTGAATCCCACTACCGATTCTTGCTATAACGTATGATCTTTATTGTAACACATTTTCCTGCATTAGTACAACTTCTATTCTCATGTGATGGAATGAAGTGAGGATAGAGCCCCGGGAGGGAGGGGGTGGACTCCAAAGGAATAAGAGGCAACTTAGTCCAGATATTATGTGTGAGAGATAGAGGAAGAAGACAGCTCCTACCTAATAGTTCATAGAATTTATTGTAGATATTGTAGATGCAGATAATAGTGAGTGCTCAGTCTGGCAAGTTTTGGTCTAAAGGGATGAAATAATCAAAAACTCACCTTGGAAAAATTATCACGTCATTCTTGTTTTTGGGCCTGGCATCTCACTGTAAACAACAAAGGCATCTACAGAGATTCTCAGTCATCCAGGTCATGGTTGTCCCAAAGACACTTTTTCAAGAAGCAACTGGACTTTCTGGCTTTTCTTTGAAGACATTTCGCTTCTTATCCAAGAAGCTCTGACTGGATGGTGGGGACTTGAAGGATTTATACTCCTTGCAGACAGCTGGTCATTCCTTTAACAAGTTGTTAAAGTTACCTAAAACATAAAGAGTTTAATAAGAGCTGATCTGTGCTAGATTATACATTATGTAATTGTTTTTTTCTTCCTAGCAATTTTCCACA
The DNA here is from genome assembly GCA_023653725.1 of Bungarus multicinctus. Taxonomy (NCBI): domain Eukaryota; kingdom Metazoa; phylum Chordata; class Lepidosauria; order Squamata; family Elapidae; genus Bungarus; species Bungarus multicinctus. The sequence goes on from CM042834.1 coordinate 121,893,475, forward strand.
AATGCAGGATCCACTTTTTGTTTTGGATCAATCGAGTGTTGATCCATTGGTTGTGACAAGAACTGACTAACCAGTTAGTCACTCAAGCCTGACATCGTGGGCTGAAAGAGAGTGACTAGCCCAAAGTCACCCTGCACACTTTCATACATAAAATGGGACTAAAAGTCACAACCTCCTGGTTTATAACCTAGTGCCTTAACCACTAGACCAAATGGACTTTCCAGAAATGCTAATAATGTTAGTCAAGCTGGCTTTCTACAGAATCTTAATAACAAGTTACCTTCTTCCTGATACGTTTTTAAAAAGTATGCTGTTTTCCAGATGCTAAAATCCAGGATGTGACAGAGAGACTAACCTAGCCAATAAAACCCACTTTCTCCTGCTGTTAGAACTGATGACACTGCCAAAGAGCGCTCAGAGATAATATTGTGAGATTTATTTATTTATTTATTCAAATTTGTATACCACCCCCTCTCCCTAAGGACTCGGGGTGGTTCACAGCGAGATAAAAACAAATAAATACAAATATAATAAATTTTTAAAATAAAAGAATTAAATAGATAGGCTTTAAGAGATTAAGAGTGGGGAATTAGAAAAGTTAAAAACCATTTAAAAGCTGAATTTATAATCATTTTATATAACTCTAGGCCAGACCGGCTAGATGGAATAGGTGGGTTTTTAGTACGCGCCGGAAGGTCAACATGTCGGGGATGGTCCTTATCTCCAGGGGCAATTCGTTCCAGAGGGAGGGGACTCTCAGAGAGAAGGCCCGAACCCTCGGGGCCATTAGCCGTCCAGCCGGTGGTACCCCAAGGCCCGCTCTATGAGAGCGCATTGGTCGGCGAGAGACTGATGGTGGCAGCAGGCAGTCCCGTAAGTATCCAGGTCCCAAGCCATGGAGCGCTTTAAAGGTGGTCACTAACACCTTGAATCGCACCCGGAAGGCCACCGGGAGCCAATGCACCTCGCGCAAAAGTGGTGTAACATGGGAGCTCAGAGGAACCCCCAAGACCACCCGCGCGGCCACATTTTGCACCAACTGGAGCCTCCGGGTGCTCTTCAAGGGGAGCCCCATGTAGAGAGCATTGGCATAATCCAGCGGGGAGATAACGAGGGCGGATGTGACTGTGCGAAGTGCGTCCCGATCCAGAAAGGGACGCAACTGGTAGATTCTACGGACCTGACAAAAAGCCCCCCTGGCGACGGCTGCTATATGATCTTCTAACGACAGCCGTACATCCAGGAGGACACCTAAATTGCGTACCCTTTCCGTGGGGGCTAGAAATTCCCCCCCCCCACGGCCAGCGAAGGAGTGAGCTGGCTGTATCGGGGCGTTGGAAAGCACAACCACTCGGTCTTGGCTGGGTTGAGCTGAAGTCTGTTTCACCCCATCCAACCCCGTACAGCCTCCAGGCACCAGGTCATCACTTCTACGGCTTCGATAGGATGGCCCGGGGTAGAAAAGTACAACTGAGTATCATCAGCGTACTGATGAAATTCTATCCCAAAGCCACGGATGATCTCACCCAGCAGCTTCACATAAATGTTGAACAGGAGGGGCGAGAGTACCGACCCCTGAGGTACCCCACAAATCAGAGGCCTCGAGGTCGATCTCTGCCCCCCTGCCAACACAAATTGTGAGCGGTCGGAGAGGAAGGAGGAGAACCACCGTAATACGGTACCTCCCACTCCCAACCCCCCCAGTCGCCGCAATAAGATACTGTGGTCGACAGTATCAAAAGCTGCTGAGAGATATAATAGGACCAGGACAGAGGAAAATCCCCTGTCATGGGCCCTCCAGAGATCATCAACTAACGCAACCAATGCTGTTTCCGTGCTGTGTTCGGGCCTGAAGCCTGATTGGCGTGGATCCAAATAGGATGATTCCTCCAGGTGCCGGGGGAGCTGTCGTGCCACCACACTCTCAACAGCCTTCGCCATAAAGCGAAGGTTGGAGACCGGACGATAGTTAGATAATAAGGTCGGATCCAGGGATGGTTTCTTGAGGGGTCTCACCACAGCCTCTTTCAAGCCATGAGGTAAGAACCCCTCACTCAAGGAAGCATTTATAATGCCCTGGAACCAATCGCGTGACACCTCCCGGGCGGCTAAAACCAGCCAGGAGGGACACGGGTCCAATAAACATGTGGTGGCATTAAGCCCACCTAGCATCCTGTCGACATCCTCGAGGGTCACAGGATCAAACTCCCCCCAGATAACCTCACCGAACTCCATCCCCATCCCCTCGTCCGGAGTTGCCCAGTCAGAGTCCAACCCATTCCGGATCTGAGTGATTTTGTCCTGGAGAAAATTCGAAAAATCCTCAGCCTGCCCTTGTAGAGGTTCATCCCGCGTTCCCACTTCTAGGAGGGAGCGGGTCACCCTAAAAAGGGCGGCTGGGCGATTCCCCGTGGACGCAATAAGGGCAGAGAAGTGAGAGCGCTTCGCCGCCTCCATCGCCACTAAATAGGTCTTAATATAGGACCGCAATAGTGTTCGGTCAGATCCGGAGCGGGTGGTCCTCCAACGACTCTCTAGGCGTCTTTTCCGACGCTTCATCTCCCTCAGCTCCTCGGAAAACCAGAGAGCCAATTGGGATCGGCATTGGATCAGAGGCCGCAAGGGCACAACCCGATTGAGGGCACCAGCCGCTGCCCTATCCCAGATGGCGACCAGGTCCTCAACCGGATCGTGTGTCCGAGCGCCGGGAAATGGCCCAAGCTCTGTCAGGAACCTATCCGGGTCCATCAGGCACCTGGGGCAGAACCATCGTATCGGCTCCGCCTCCCTGTGACGAGGGGGTGCAGTATGGAAGTCGAGTGTAAGGAGTGAATAATCAGACCATGACAGGGGCTCAACAACTATGTCCCCTACACCTAGATCATCCTGCCACTGTCCAGAGACAAAAACCAAGTCCAAGATGTGACCCCCAATGTGAGTGGGATCCCTAATTAACTGGGTCAGGCCAAAGGCTGTCATGGAAGCCAAGAACTCCTGGGCCATCCCCGAGGTATCGCCAGCTGAAGGCAAGTTGAAATCCCCCATGACCATAAGCCTGGGGGTCTCAACAGCCAAGCCGGCAATGACCTCGAGGAGCTCAGGCAGGGCCGATGTCACATAGCAGGGAGCCAGGTATGTGATCAATAGGCCCATCTGAACCCTGGAACCACATTTCACAAAAAGGGATTCACATCCGGTCGTCTGAGAACAGTGGACTCCCTAGGACATAGATCTTCCTTGATAATTATTGCAACCCCCCCATCCCTCCCATGGGCCCTCGGCTGATGAAAAACCTGAAACCCAGCTGGCCACATCTCTACCAGGGGAACACCCCCTTCACAGCCCAGCCAGATCTCAGTAACACCCACCAGGTCTATCCCCCCATCAGTGATCAAATCGGAGATAAGGGGGGCTTTATTAACAACGGACCTGGTGTTGCAGACCATCAGCCGAAGGCCCGGGGCCGGATCGTTCGGACAACCTAGAGAACGGGAGATGACCTGGGGGTCGGAGCGCGCCACCATACGTAAATAACAGGGGCGGGCTCCCATAACATAATATGGCCCCCTGTCAACGCCATACCTGCCTCTCCCGCTAACCGTGCTAATAGCTATCCCCTTCTCCCCCTGAAAAGAAGCCCCTATCCTCGATCCAACCAACTCCGCTCCCAGGACCTTTTGGTCGCACCCAACCCCCGGCCTGGCCCTTGTCTCAGCCAGGTTATCCCCTAAACCCAGTCTGGTTTCCCTCCCTAACCCCATTAAAAAGATCACGAGGACCTAAGCAGAAATGCAAAAGATTTAGGGGTAAAGGTGGTATTTTTGTCCATACTTCAAACTGACTCAAAGGAACAGGGGTTGATGGAGGTAACCAACTATAGAGGGAGTGTGTCATCAAGAAATTTTGGGTTCCTGAATGATGGTCTGCACCATCTATAAAAAGGGCTTCTGGCAATGGATAGACAGGCTGCATTTAACAGACTCTGAAAAATGTCTTTGGAAGAGATGTTTCTCAGATTATCTGGAGGCAGATGAAGATCAGTTCTCAGAACTACATTGAAACGTAAGCCTGAAGAAAATCAACTTTACTTAAAAGAAGAAAAGGAATGGTAAAAGGGGAGGGATGATCAGGAGTGTTCTAGGAGATTTAGCAGGGAAACCTAAGAAGAGCACTATTAAAGGGCTGTGATGTTTGTACCCCAACGCACAGAGTATAGGGAATAAACAGTCATAGTATGGGAAGAGGGCAAATTTGATTTTATTGCTATTTCTGAAACTTGGTGGAGTGGGGCTCATCATTGGAATATAGTACTTGAAAGATATAATTTGTTTAAAAGAAACAGACTTGAACGTAAAGGAAGAGGGGGATCACATTATACATTGAAAATGACTGCACTTCAACAGAAATTCATGACCTCATGGGTAAAAACCCTGCCGAAAGCAACTGGCTGAATATTACGTGAAAAAGAAACAACACTGACACTATTGTGAGTCTGTACTATACGTTGCCAAACCTTGCAGTGGATATAGAAATAGATGCAACCTTCACAAATCAGAAACAGAGCAAGAAAAAAATGCCCTCGTGCAAGAAAAAAATGCCCTCGTGATAATGTGGGATTTCAACTGTCCTGACATCAATTGGGAATCAAACCCTGGGGCAATTGAGAGAGATCCAACCCTTGGCAAGCCTTGCAGAAAACTTAAATCACCCAAAACATGAAGGAGGAAACTAGGAAGCAGTTGAACTGGAATAACTGACAAGAAATAAACAGTTGAGGAATTTGAAGTGATCATTCAAGAATTCACATATTGCAGGTTGAGAGAACTAAAGGAAGTTGGATTAGTCTCTCTCTCTCTCTCTCACACACACACACAGCTATCTATCTATCTATCTATCTATCTATCTATCTATCTATCTATCTATCTATCTATCTATCTATCTATCTACCTACCTACCTACCTACCTACCTCTCATCTATCTATCTATCTATCTATCTATCTATCTATCTATCTATCTATCTATCTATCTATCTATCTGACTGGAGATTTTACAGTATCCTTCCCCTGCCATGCCCACCAAGCCACATCCACAGAACCGGTAGTAAAAAATTTTGAATTCCACAACTGAGGAAATATGTAGGAAAAAAAACCCTAAATATCAAATAAATTTAACATTAAACATATAGAATCTACCGTGGCTGGATGCTGAGAAAGAAAAAAACAAACACCCAACAGCAACACATTTTTTCCTCTTTACATAACTGATCTACAAATTATAAGTTTTTCCATCCAGATTTAATAAAAATACTATATTAAATGAACCAATATTCCAAGCTCAGGGGATCTCTATTTGATAATCAAATTGATCCATCATCTCATTATAATATATATACATAAAAAAAGAAAAAAGTCAACAGGTTAGCCCAAATAATACACTAATCTTCAAATCCTTATTAACTATCTGTTACGGTATTGTATTTAACATGTAGAAATGTCTCTTCCAACTCCACGATTCTTCCTGGTACAATGATGAACAGGTTCTGCAGGTCAAAGAGCACTTTGTAGTGCGAACTTGTTTTGGCCTAAGACCTGTATTGGGTTGTTTTGGCTTTATTCTCTAAAACAGGGGTGTCAAACTCAAGGCCCGTGGGCTGGATCCGGCCTGCGGGATGCTTAGATCTGGCCCTTAGTGCTACCCTGGAAACAGTGAAAGATCAGCCCACAGTGCCTCTGCCAGTAAAAATGGAGCTTGGGACCACCACAGGTAGCTCTCCTGAGTCTGTTTTCACTGGCAAAAGGCTGGGAGCCCGTTTTCGCTAGCAGAGTGCTTGGGTCACCATAAGTACTCATGAGTGATGTTGAGCTGGTCACACACATCCGGGTCCTCCCGAGGTCAAACAGAATCCTGATGCGGCCCTCAGTGAAATCAACTTTTGACACCGCTGCTCTAAAACCAGATGAGGAAATATAATTTTTATTATATTTCATTAAAAAAATTATTATTTTTGAAAGGTGTCCTGATGTAGACCCAAGTGTAGACCCAAAAGTTCAAAATAAATAGGGTTGGTAGTAGAGAAAATATTAAACTAACTGCTCTGTGCAGACATCTCAGATTTGATTCAGCTGCTGTACCTAAAATTTCTTTATGCTTCTCTGCAATTATCAAGTTGGTACAATATCCTAGTCTAACCAAGAGATGGCAGAGGAGATTTACCAAAGCAATAATGCTGGTTGTGCTCTATTTTTTTTTTTTTGGTTAAAGCACAAAGTTGCATCAATCTGCATCAAGCAGTTATGCACAATTAATTGAGAGTAAGTCCCATTAAACTGAGCTGTGTACTTGTACATACTTTGGAGTATGTACAAACAAGTAAGACCACACTTGGAGTACTGCATCCATTATCAAAAGATGTTGAGACTTTGGAAAGAGTGCAGAAAAGAGCAACAAATATGATTAGGAATTAAAACACACAAATAACAGTTGCAGGAATTGGGTATGGCTAGTCTACTGAAAAGAAAGACTAGGGGTGATATCATAGCAGTGTTCCAAAATTTGAGGGGCTGCCACAAAGAAGAGGGAGAACCTATTTTCCAAAGCACCTGAAGGCAAGACATGGATGGATGGAAATTAACCAAGGAGAGAAGTAACCTAGAACTAAGGAGAAGTTTCCCAACAGTGAGAGCAATCAAGCAATGGAATAGCTTGCCTCCAGATGTTCTGGGTGCTCCATGAACTGGAGGTTTTTAAGAACAGACTGGACAACCATTTGTCAGAAATGATATAGGATCTCCTGATGAGCAGGGGGTTGGACGAGAAGATCTCCAAGATCCCTTCCAACTCTGTTATTCTGTTATTCAACCACTTTACAGGTGATCCTTGATTTATGACCACATTTGGGACCAGAATTTCTGTTGCTAACTAAGACAGTTGTTGACTCGTACCCGATTTTATGACCCTTTTTGCCACGGTTATTAAGAAAATCATCGCAGTTGTTAAGTGAATCACATTGTTGTTAACAGCAGAAAAAGGAAATAGATGGGTATATAAAGCATCTTTCAACAAAATGGATACCCATGCAACTTTATCAAAAAGTGCCTGACCCCTATAGCACAACCAACATACATAAATGGTGAAAAGGGTAACACTGCCATACATCCAAAATGTCTCAGAAATCACTAACAGACTATTACAACCACACGGCATCACCATAGCACACAAACCAACTAAAGCCCTTCAAAGTATCCTAGGTAAATCAAAATACCCCAGAAGAAAAAAAAAAACAGGACTTATCCACACCATAAGGACTAATAGCCACTTTATAGGATGAAGGTAGAAGATTAGCAGAGCTCACCTATGAATGAACACTAGCTAACAATCAGAAGACATGATAAAAAATCCCTAATTTCCCAATACATGAATAGACTTAACCAGAGTTTCAACTGGGAAACTACAGTATATTAGGCAAGTCCAAAAATGCTAGAAATTTTTTTGGAAGCTCAAAACAAATCAGCTGTCAACAGGCACATAGAGATAAATAACAACTATGTATCATTCAAAAGAGACAATCAAAAAGCCAAAAAGGAAACAAAAAGACCACAATACCACTTCACTAGCAATCAACAGTCAGATGAGCAGAGATTAATACAAAGATCAATAACTAAGAAGTAAAGAAAACTCCAAACAAGGAACTAACAAGTTAGACAAGCTAACAGTAAACACCCCAACCAAAGAACTTCCAAGAGCACTACCACCAGCACTGACAGGGCAAGCCAATAGATATAAAATGAGAGCAAACTCACTCCCTACTATCTCTGAAGTTGTTTACCTAGTTTGGGTAATGAAATGTCTGCAAGAAAGCCACCACCCTCAGACAGCACCAAGGACTCCACAGTTCAACCCTGAGCTACAAATATTATTTTCTATTCTATATATGTATTTTTCTTGGCAGGAGGAAAACAGGAACGGATGGGAAAAACTTCACCTGTTAGTTTTGACATATCAAGCCTAAGAAACGTAGATAAATTTCTAGGTCAGGAAATGGCTGGTTTCACACAACATTGCTTTAATGTGTTTGGTTAATTTGTGACTTAGCTGCACATACTGTGCACCCAACCATTCAATATTACAATGGCATTCAATGAGGGGTAGTTGTAGCCATTGTAATGCCCCTGTGATTGCTATTTGTGTGTTTAGCAACCAGCTTGCACTAACAACGGCTGCTGTGTCCCACAGTCAAATTTGTAACCTTCCCTATCAGCTTTCAGCAAAGTCAGTGGGGAAGCCAGCAGGAAAGATCACTCTGATAAGTTGCTCCTGCTTCTGCCACTTTTTCTCCTGAGGAGCCCCTGAGCAGCATAATGAATGTGGGCCCCAGGTAGGTAAGCAAGTCCCAGCCACCCTCATAATGCACTGCATATCCCCCAGCCTCACTGCATTTGTGCTGTGCTACAGTACCTCCTTTCCTTGTCTGAACATACTCCATAGCATTCATACCCGCATTGGCCTGCTTGTGCAAGACATCTAAAGAATGGCTTGGTGTGACCAGGACTTGAAATTTCCTGTCCAATTCTTCACTGATTTTGCTTGTGAGTCAGCAGGAACTTGCAAGCCCCAATCATGTGAGGTCCGCATTTAATGAAGGCAATGGGGACTCCAGGATTGCTATCGCTAAGCAATGCAGTCATGTTACATTGTAATTTATGACCACATTACTTTGCTATAGAAATTCAAGCTACATATACAGTATATATATATATAAAATGTATTGTTTGGTCTAGTGGTTAAGGCACCAGACTATAAAGCAGGAGATCTTGAGTTCATGTCGTGCCCCGCTTAGTCATGAAAGCCAGTTGGATAACCTTTTGCCAGTCATTTTCTCAGCCCAACTTACCTCATAGCAGAGATGGCATTCAGCAGGTTCTGACCAGTTCTGGAGAACCGGTAGTGGAAATTTTGAGTAGTTTGGAATACCACCTCTGACTAGCCCTCATCTATTCTCTGCCTCCCGAATCCCAGCTGATTGGCTGGATCTTTGTTGCCCTGCACAGGAAAATGGAGCTGGAAAGCAGGTTAGTGGGGTGGGGAGAGAATGGGGATTTTACAGTATTCTTCCCCTGCCACGCCTACCAAGCCATGCCCACAGAACCAGTAGTAAAAAAATTTGAATCCCACCACTGCCTCATAGGGTTATTGTTGGAGGGGAAAGAGTAAAAACAATAAAAGTGGGGTGTAAATAAAAATACATTTGTGTTTTATGAACTGAGGCAATTAAAAAAATAGTTAAGCAATGATTCAGTTAACCATAGATTATATATTACTGTGTGAGCATAGTCTCTCTGTTCTCCATCTTAGGATTCACATTGCGAATATCTACACTGTTATTTTTGACTAGAAAAATCTGGATGACAGCTAAATCTCAGCAGAGATACATAAAACGCTTCCTTCTTTTCTGTTAACTCATGGTCACACAAATGCAAACACCCCACATTTGCAGCCCAGATACAGGAGGCCTAGCGATATATTCATTCACATCTGGCATGAACCATGGATCCTCTACTTACCTAACCAGCTGTACTAAATGAGAAAATTGAGGAAAACCTCACTTTGCTAGGGGACAGGTATATTTGACAATAATTAAACAGCTTTATGATGACCAGCTGGTTTCCACTTCCTCTTTGTGTAGGATTCCTGTCTTAAAATAAAGCTGAAGAACACAATCTGAAACGGAAACGTGTGAATAAAAAAAAAAACTAGGCTGTTGGGAATTAATCTTTAAAGGGATAAGTACAAGATTATTTTTTTTGCAAATAGCAAAAAAAAGTGAGGAAGGAGCTACCCAAAGAAAGTTTACTATTTTGTCTGTTTAAGGAAGCAATGTGCCTTCAGCTAGAGCTAGGCTGATGAGCCAATCTGATCTATTCTGGGCTTCCTTTTAGAGGATCTGTTTGATTCCAAGAGCAATTAAGCCAGGAAATCCAATTTTCCTCCTCCTTTTGTGTTGCAATCCAGACCTAAGAAAAGGGAAGGGTATTTTAACCAATTGCAGGGAGCCAAGTCAGATATTTCTGACAACTCCAAGTTGTAACCTAACAAGTTTGAGCACGTCTACCCAGAAAGGAGGAAGTAGCAGTTTTAGGAACAACTGGTTTAGATTTTCACAACCAGGAAAAAAAGTGCTGGACATGGTGGCACTCTTGGAAGGAGAACATGTTTGCTTTGCAAATGCTTGCTGATCAATAGATATTTGTCTGCTCCGAAGAAAAATTCTGATTAACCTCTTGAAGCTGGGTAATATTCCTAGTACTGGGGGAACGTATTGAAGTACAGCACAGTGAAACAACTTGCACATTTATCTTATCATGAGCAGCAGTCTAAACAAGCTCCAAATGAAGCAAGTTCCTAATCAAACATGAAATCTTGAAGCCCAGGTCAATAGGACTAGAGCACCAGCAGCTGCTTAGTGGGTCACAGCTTGTTCCCTTCTCTCTCTCTTCTAAATGTCAGCTGTGATGATATTCTTAATTACACTCTAATCTCATTCATATTGTTGCACTGACATTTTGAGGCTCAGACACTACTTTTCTTGTTAATTAGTAACTTTTAAGCCAGGGTTTGCCCTAACTTCAGTATAAAGCAAAATCAGAAGGATAGTTGCTAAAGTTCTGTTAGCTGATCTGTTGTGCCTAAACCGAGAAGGACTTTGAGCTGAATTCCTTTTGCCTGTTATCTACAGAAAGGGCGTCTGGTGACTTTACTGTTTGTAATGATGTGTTCTATAGTACCAAGCCTAACAGGTTTTCCCCTCTATTTTTACCATTGCTGTGTACATAAGAAATGGACTAGAGTAAAATGAAACAGAATATAGTTCAGTTCCAAAAACTGCACTTATATCTGTGGATCATATTAGAAAAAACATTAGAGCATTGGAGGAATTTAACATCATGCAATTCAAAACGAGCACGTTTAATTCTAATCCACAAGACAGCAAAACATGCTCTACAATTCATCACAAAACCTTTAACTTTCACTTACTTTAGCTGACGTGAACAGGATTAATTTATCTCAACACTTACAGGACCATATGGCTAGGCAAAAGAATTGTGTTTCGTCAGTATGTTTGGAACAGTAGTTCATAAATTATTATAAAATATGCTCAGAGTTATTATAATAAGTTACAAGAACTTTTAATGGATTCTGCAATCAGTCAATGCAAAAATCCATCTCCACTCTGTTGAAGTATGCATTCTGTCTTTATCTTAAGGTTCTGAGAAAAAGTATTGTTTTCACTTAATGCCTTCCTGTATCAACTCAGAAAGTTGAGATTGCCACAGGAGCTGCTGATAGTTTTGCAAAGGAATTATTGAATCTGTAATTTTTACTTCTATAATTGTCCAGCCTGCCTTCCATAGAAGACCTGTATATTGCACTGTTCAGAAGGAGGGCTGAGAAGATACTAACAAACGCTCCACGACATCCTGGACATAAACTATTTCAACTCTTCCCCTTGGGATGGTGTTACAAGACATTCCATGCAAAAATAATTAGACAGGAATAGTTTTTTCCCTCATACCATCGATTGGCTAAACACCTATTCTCACAGTGCTGTTTATGTATACAGTAATTACCTATGTAGTATGGCTGCAGTATTATCACTTGTCCTTATTATCTTCTTTACTCACACCTCTTATTTGGATGATTCTGTTGCTTTTCATGTATACTGAGAGCTTCTGCACCAGAAACAAATTCCTTGTGTGTCTAATCACACTTGCCAAATAAAGAATTCTAATTTTAATTCTATTCTACATTAGGGTAACCCCAATCATTCTCCTTCCTTTGATCTTGTACACTTTATATTAACTTGTTTCTTTTATGTTGCCATCCATATACATGTTGTAGCTTCTCCCATCTTAACATATCTTTTTTTTAATTGAACAGCAATTCTCAAACCTGACAAAATGTTTCAGCTACACAAGTCTATTTCAATAATCTTAAGTAATATGTTTTTCTAATTACTATAAAATATTTGTATATATTTTATAAATTTTTGTACTTTTAAAAAGCATAGATATGTAATCCGCAGTACAAAATGCAACTATTTGGAATTATTACATATTTTATGGTAAGTTAAGACTGCTGTTTTTTTAGAAACAAAAATAAAAATATGTTAATCAATAGGAATTAATTACCCAGCTAACATTATTTACAAAATATCTACAAAATCAATGATGTGCCTGTCCTTGATAGTTTTGAAAACTTAGTATTTTGGAGAAAAACAATCCTCATCATAATTTTAACCCAATAGTATTGAAAGGTACATACTGTACATATCACAGAAGTAAAACCCAAATGCCAAACCCAATATATCCTCATTTTTGGTGACAACAATTACAGTGTCTTCCTTTATTTATTTCTGTTCCAATTATTTAACCCAATAATAATTGAGAGGCATCAAACTAAATGGTTACCTTACTTCCCATAGGTACAACCAGACTAGCTGGGCATTTATGCAGTGATGTCCCACAGCACATATTTCTTTTATTATTATGCAAAATTTTTAAAAATATCACTCGAAACTTTTAGCACACTAAAATAGATTCTTCAATAGAACAGAACTCACTTCCTGAGTTCATAAGGCCATTACAATTTCCACTTTCACTCTCTGTAGTTTTGCATGTTTCACCTCAGTGTTAAGACTCAAACAGTTTTGATTTAGAATGGTTTTAATCACTTGCTTTAATAAAAGGCTAGCAATATTGTTCCTATGGGAAAAGGCAATTTCTTACATTTTATTTTTTATTTTTTTGTTAATGTAATTTAATTGATTGCTGGGCTGGTGGTGAAATAAATTATACAAAGCAGTGGTGGGATTCAAAATTTTTTACTACCGGTTCGTGGCTTGGTGGGCATGGCAGGGGAAGAATACTGTAAAATCTCCAGTCAGAGGTAGTATTTGCTGGTTCTCTGAACTACTCAAAATTTCCGCTACCAGTTCTCAGAACTGGTCAGAACCTGCTGAATACCACCTCTGATACAGAGCTACCATAGCTTGTGGAATATTGCTTGCTTACAGCAGCTTGGCTGTGAGGTGAGTTTACATCTAAATGTTAGACATTAAAAAGCAATAATTAAAGACATTCACAATTGAACTCCTACTTAAAAATACAGCTCTACAGTTTTTCAATTGTTAAAACTAGAAACATTTTTATAAAAGAATGTGACCTATTCACATTGCTAGAAAAGATAGTTGTATGTAAATAATGGCTACTAATAGCTTTTTCCTGTTACAAAGTTGGTTGTTGACATATCATGAATAGATTCATTTATACCTGTATTTTAATAAAACATAATAAGACTGTTTCATTATATGGTCTCCTAATTGACTAAAATCCCAAAATTAACTGGACTATCTATTTTCTTATATTGAAAAGTTGTAAGTCCATTCACTTACGATTAAACTGTACAGTACTGAAGTCAGTCACTCTGAATGTAGATTAACATGATTAATATCAGCTTTATCTCATCATTGTTATTCTACACATTAGATTGTTTTGGATTGCTCAAAAGCAGTTTTGCCTGCAAAGGGTTTTTTAATTGTCAAATTAATTATTCCAGCCACAAATTATAGATTTAAACAAGCCAAAGAAAATCATGATTCAAGTAACTGACTATAGCCAAGCTTCCTACTGTAGTTATTACTGTACACATTTCTGTTCATAGCAGATTACTGCAACATAATTTGTAATTTAATAGAAAAGTTTTTAATGCTAAAAAAGGCTCTTTTTCATCTGTAATACTTTACAAATGATAAAAAATTAACTTAGATGGCCAAGTTTAAAAGCATGTGTTCTAAAATATTGCACAAATGATTCACATCTGTGGTTGTTGCAATCTTCAGAGTTGTCAGTTGACCGTTGTAGTTAAACTGTTTGCTTTAAAAAAAGTTTCATCAACAGTTATTACAATACCACATGCACAACTGTTAACTTCACCATTTCATGAGCCTCGTAAATATTGAGCTATCTTATATAGTTGTGTCTGATACATATAATTTTACAGAATTATATAATTAAACAGATTTTGAAAAGCCAAAATGTTCATAAATCATTTATAGTTATCCTGACCAGAATATTTTCTTGAGACAAAAAGCTAAAATACATCTGGATTTGGTAACTTAGTGCCTGAATTCACACTGGAATAAACTATAAAATTATTTTGGTTTTTTAAATTAGTGCAATCAATGCATGAACTAACTCAGATGGGTTAACATACAAAGATACAAGTAGATACAAAACAATTATGGCCTATTCACAAAACTTTTTTTAAAAATTTAAGTACTAACAAATAATTCTGTTTAGAATACAATATGCAATCCTAGCCAATATGTGCACAATGTGACAAAATGAGCCATCAAGTTTTAAGAACACATAGTACATCATTGGGGCACCTTTGTATATGTAATAAAAAAGATCTCAGGGCTTTAGATTTGGAAGAACATTCTTGAAGAAGGCAATACCAAATCACTTATATTTGCAATTTAAAGGGTCACTTCATTTTACTAAGGCAGGAACTAAACAGCATTCAAGGTAGTTTTTGCATTTATATGTAGGCCTATTTGTTATATTTGGGATGGCTGGGTGACTCAAGGTTGATGCCAGACTTGTTAGCTGGAAAAGCTGGCAGCTCAGGTTTGAGAGCAGAGTACCATGCAACAAACTGCCAATCTAGCATTTTGAAAGCCTGTAAATGCAAATAAATAGATACCATTTTGGTGGGAAGGTAATGACCATGGAAATGTCTTCGAACAGCGCTGGCTCAATGACCTTGAAATGGAGATGAGCAAACCCCCATAGTTGGCAATGACTAGCGGAGTAAAATGATTACTTATTTCTTATTCATATTTAACATATGTCATAAATGTAAGACAACACTCCAATCTCACATATTCATCATTATTTTTATGCAAGATAGAAAAAGATTGTGCTGATATGAAAAAATGCTGATTGTCATAAAAATAGCCAAATATCGTTTCTGCTTTTATTAGTTTTGTTAATCGTTTTGGTCTGTACAGCTTTGTTCTGTATATATCTTAAAAGTACATCAATGCATGAGGGGCTGTTTTGGAGAATGCTAGTTCTTTTTAGGGCACCCCAGTAGTGGTTAATTCTCTAATATTTTCCTTTTCCTGGAAGGTGAGACTTTTGAAGACTTTCCCCAAGAAGCAGAGAAAAGACCCCTCTAACTTCAGCCTACATCCCAGGCAACTGCATTACGAAGTATCCTCGGCCAGGGGATCTCCAACCTTGGCAACTTTTAAGACTTGTGGACTTCAACTCCAAGAATTCCTCAATTTTGGGAATTGAAGTCCACAAGTCTTAAAGATGCCAAGGTTGGAGACCCCTGTATCTCGACCACTCGTAATTTTGCAACCAGCCCAGTTCCCACGCGTACGTTATCTTTACAGGTTTTTTGACGTACTACACAATATTCATCCACGAGTTCGTATTTCCCACCACTCAGCCAATTTCCTTCCTCTTTTCTCCCCCACCTTTTAAAATCTAAATGATAACTCAAGCAGAAAACGCCTACAGTTATTCTTCTGACCCGGAAGAATAACTTGTTGGTTATTATTCCGGGCGTCTTATAAAACGCGGCCCAGTCAGAATGAAACACGAACCAAACCCTTCCAATACGCATGCGCATTACAAAACGGGCAAGCTTCCTAAATGCCACGTTCCAAAGGCGAGAGGTGAAATGCAATGGAGGAAGAGGTAGACTCTGTTTAAGCTTCACCAAGCAACCAATCAAAGGCGGATGAACAACGGAACGAGAGCGGCGCAATTATCCAATCGCAGCCAACCAAGAAGTCTGACAAGCCAATCCTAGTTGACGGAACTAAGGAAACTCTCCGGGTTGTTCGGAGGTGGAAGGAAAGATGATGTTAGGTTTCCCAACGACCAATCAAGAAATGACGGCAGACCCGGGGCTCGACGCCAATTCAATGAGAAGTAACTCGGAGGAGGCCGGAAGTGGCCAATAGGCGGTAGCCTTGGCGGGGCCAGGGCGGGTTTATAAGTGGGAGGCGGGGTTCGACCGTTCTCTTTCGCGGTGCTTTCTTGTTGCTCGGTCTCTTTGCCTGGAGATCCCGTCGTTGTCGCTGTTGTCTTCGCTGCTGCCGCCATGAAGTTCCCCCGTTTCTTCGCTCCGGCGCTGTGTTTGCTGTGGCTGGGTCAGGCCTGCCTTGCCGTCGACATCGAGGAAGAGGAAGGCGTGCTGGTGCTGAAGTCCGCCAACTTCGACCAAGCGCTGGAGCAATATCCGAATATCCTGGTGGAGTTCTGTGAGTGGAGAAGGGAGGCGAGTGGGGTCCCCCCGGCAAGCCTTCCGCGGCTTTGAGGCGAAGTCCCCCCCCTCGCCCTTAGGCTACCCAGCCTCTCCATCCTTGGAAGCGGCCTCGGCGGCTTTCCGCGGGGCTTCGCTTCCGACGGTGGAATGTCTCGGCCGCAAACGGGGCTTTGCGCTGATTCTGGCCTCTTCACTGCCCCAAAGGGGCCGGCGGAGTGCTTTAGCTGCAAATACCCCGATGGTTGTGCGTGACTAACTAACGCGCTTTGCAGGCTCAAGAGGAAGTTCAATGGGCAAACCGGAGAGGTAGCGAGGCCTGGGCGAAGTACCGTATATGAGGAAAGTGCAGCGAAAGAGAGAGGGGTGTGCCGTTTAAGGGAAGGCGTGCCCGTGGCAGTTGTGTGTTCCCCGCAGAACCTTTATGTGCTGTTGTTGACTGATAGAATTAAAAAAAAAAAAGCAGTAAAACCAGGGGTGAAATTCAACCACCTCAAAGAGGTGGTAGGGAAAAATTTTGAATTTCACCCCCGAGTAAAATGAAATATACAACAGCAGCAGAATGCCTTTTATAAAGAGACTTACAAATTCTGGTTTAAAGTATCTAGGCAGGTAGCAATTTTTTTTAAATGCCTGCCTTAGTTGCAAGAAAACTGCTCTTTCTTGCTTCTCAAAGCACACGTCTTAAGTTTGTGAGACGTGACTCTGCACATGTGGATGATGTAATTCCTAACTCCTGCTAATTTCCTTCATAAAGTAGTTGTACTTTCTGTTACTTGCCTTTGAAAGGGGAATAAAGCAGCCTACTTTTTTCCCTTCAGTATTAACTAAAGTTCACAGTGTTAACAAGCCTAGTTTATCAAATATTTGTCAGTCAATGATTTCTGGAATACTTTAATTTTGGCACACAACTTTAGCAGGAATTGCTTAAAATGTGAGAGCTATGGTACCAAGCATTTTATATTAAGGGTCTGTTGTGTCATTCTAAAGTTGCATGATGTACCTCTTTTTGGCGCTTGTTTTTAAGGGTGATTTTCCTGTAGGAGCTTTTACTGGGCAAATTCATGGTCCTAGACAAGTTTATGGGCAGTATATAAATTAAAGGTGAAGCTTTTTGAATACAATTCTGATATAATTCTGTCTATTTGAGAATAGTTCTTGCATTCTTAGGAACAGAAGATATCAGTAGGAAATGTAGAAAATACACAAAAGTCATTTGATGCTGTGTTTTCTAGTATTTCAATTTTCTTTTCCACAGATGCACCATGGTGTGGTCACTGTAAAGCTCTGGCCCCTGAATATGTGAAAGCAGCAGCAACATTGAAAACTGAAAACTCTGAAATCAGATTGGCTAAGGTAGATGCTACAGAAGAATCTGAACTCGCCCAAAAATTTGGTGTTCGAGGTTATCCTACTATCAAATTCTTCAAGAATGGAGATAAGTCTTCTCCCAAAGAATACACAGGTGAGACCACCATGAAGCTGTTAAAGAGCTGTAATTTTCTTTAGAGGACTAACTGGATAATAGAACCAAAAGTTAACTGGATTTTGTACAGGAGAACAACTAATAAACATTTGTTGTATCAGAAAAACTGTACAGTACTTTAGATTTGAAGAAAAAGGATGCATCTTTTTCCAGGATCATGAGCTTACCCCTGGGAAAAGAGTTGTAGATATTCTGTATATTCTGAAGTCCATTTTTATTATTGAATCAGAAGGATTATAGTGCTTATAGTTTGAAACAGTGTTAAAATATTGGCTTTTAGTTTTAATGTTTTCATATCAGACTTTGGTCAGAAAGTCCCATCAAAAGCAAGCTACTGGTAACTTTTATGCCCTTTGTCCTTGCATGTTGAGCTGTCAAGTATTTTGTTCATTAGTCATCTTCTTCACTATAATTAGTACATCTATAATTACTATCTCTTGTAGATTGCTACAGGATACTTATGCAGCTGTTTTGGGCCTCTTGTTATACTTTTACTGTGTAACAACCTGACTTACTATTGTCAAAACTTTTACTTCTAAAATGTTTTATGTTTGGCTTTGTGTAATTAAAGAAAGCATAGTCCTTTATATATAATTACACTTAAGAAAATTAGTAAGTCACTATGTTGAATTTGATGGTGGCATAGTTTTAAAACGTTATGTATAGTGCAGTGTGGTCTGCTATTGAATTTGTAATAGGTGTTCCCTAGAAATAAAATTTCAGTCATAGGTTCTCTAAGAAATAGCTATCAAAATATTTGGCTGCTGAAACAAGTACAGATTTTGAATTTGGGGGCTTATAGGCAGTAAATATAGTATTCATTTAACAAGACTTACATGTTGCTCCAATTTTCAATCAACTCTGACTTGAACAAGATTAAATCATTAGAAACTACAAATCATATTTAAAATGTCAGCACAGAAATGTTTAAAATACAGATACTGGATGTGACTTATGACCACAATTGAGCCCAAATTTTCTGTGGCTAAGAGAGACATTTGTTAACTGAGTTTTGCCCCATTTTATGACCTTTCTTGTCACTTCAATTGAATCATTGAAGATGGTTGTTTAGTGAATCTGGCTCCCCCATTGATTTTGCTTGTCAGAAGGTCGCAAAAGGTAGTCACATGAGCCCAGAACACTCCAACAGTCATAACTATGAATCAGTTGCCAAACATCTGAATTTTGATGATGTGACCATGGGGATGCTACAACAGTTGTAAATATGAAAAATGATGTCACTTTTTCCAGTGTCATTGTAACTTTGGTCACAAGCAAAATGTTGTAAGTTGTGGACTATCTGTAAAATATTTCTATGTTGATATTTTCACAGGTGTTTCAAGCCTGGTAAATAAATTAATAACTTGTGTCCCTTTATTAAATCTTGTCTAACATGGTTATGAATCATTACTGTGGGTGTAATGCACAGCACACATTGCAACTGTAGAGGGAGGAAAAGGCTGTAGGGAGTTTGGTTACTGTTTTTCCAAGCTGTTGTAAGAACACTAGGAGCACAAGACAAAAAAGTAAAGTCATAATTGTAACTATGAATAATAATTGAGCTTGTTTTGCCCTTGGGCTTTGAGATTGTTTTTTCAGCTTAGGACTGGAATGGTGTGAATGATTTGAGAGCTTCTGAAATGCAGAAAGACTGGATATAATTGCTGTTCTTTCTGTGAAGTGAAGAACAAGACACCTTTCTTACTATTTGGAGATGCTCCTAGTTAGTTACTAAAGATATTGTTGGCTATAAGGTCTGACTTGAAAGTATAGCATGAGCAAATTCTCTGAGAAAACTTTATATTTCCTCTTACTGTAGTACATAGCATATCACCGTGAGTTGTTTACAAACCATAGTTCCACAAGACTGTAAGACAAAGCTAATATTATTATTTGGCATCTAATTTATGAATTTAGCTGTAGATTTATGTGTACATGCACCTGATTTTGACTGCAGGGTTGCACTAACTAATTGTTAGTATTGCATTTTATAGCCATACAGTGGTGGGAAAATCCCTAAAATCTCAGAACCATGACATTTGGAAAGGACCACTTTAGTTGCCATGTCCCCAGTGCAGGAATACAAATCAAAGTATTCCCAGTAGGGGGCTGTCCAGTCTTTGCTTAAACACATCCAGTGCTGGAGAACACACTTTTTCCAGGTGGCTTGTTTGCCTGTTAACCTTTAATGGTTGTATGTTTTCTTAGCACTGCAATGGAATCTTCCTCCCTGTGGTTAAATCTCCTGAGCTTTGGAATGATAGAGAACATGTTTTAGTTTTCTTTTTGTGTTGCATTCTCCATATAGATTTTTGTTTCCTGACGTAGAGTACTATCTCTGTTCTCTATGTGAGATCTCCAACCCTGTGCTTTTGGGAGAAGAAATGTAGCTGATGCTTGAGTTAATCACAGAGACATGTAAGAATAGATTTTTAAGGGAGAATAGACAGAAAATGGTATAGAAGATAAGGACATAGTAGTTCCATCCAATTTTGGCTTTAGGTCAGACTGTACATAAAATGTGGCCCTTGACCAAGAATGAAGCACTTTGGTGGCCAGAAGCCACATTGGGTAGGGGGGGAGTGAAGATTGAGCTGACAGGTCTATCACAGACCAGTTTTTGAAGGGAGTATTTGTAGCTCAGGGTTGAACTGTGAGGTCCTGGGTGCTCTCGAGTGCTAAGGACCGCAAAGACCAGTGATGGAAGGGGTTTTGTTTTGCTTTGCTTTGTTTTCTGCAAAAATGGACAGAAATTCCGATCCAGGCTTGGCACAGTGGTTTTCACTGTATTCCAGCACTTCAAAAATGATATTTATTTTTTTATATCCCACCTTTATTATTTGTACAACTAAGTCAAGGTGGGTAATGTATCTAACACACCTTTTTCCTCCTATTTTGGCCTAAAATTTAAAAGATGTTCTTTGCTAGTTTTCAAATATTTGGTTTTATTAATGAGGAAGAGTACTCCCAATCTCAAGTAGAATGCCCATAGCAAACAAGACAAAGTAGCATCAAATGGTAGTATCTAGTAGACAGACAACTCTGTGCCTCAATAGCTGGACAGTGTGCAGTCTTCCAGCTTTTTTTAATGATAAAGATACTACTGTGCTGTTCTTATTGAGTAGAGAAAGTAGATGAAGTATTTTCTTAATAATGCCTCATAATTCTTAACTTTCTTTTAAAAAAGTAGCGCTATATGACTTTAAATGCCTAGACTGTTTCAATAATAAGGATTCTGTCACAACTACAGTAATCGATTACAGTATCCTAGTATAGAAACTTTAATTGTTTCTGCTTAAAGCGTTTAGCGTCTGGTTTAAGATAAGTGAAGATTACAGTGAGGATATAGGAGCACACAAGTAGAATTCAGCCTTGTTAGCCTTGGGGGAGTGAAGCTTTATTCTCTATATAGTCTTAAAAGACAGAAGAAAATACATGCCTGATAAGTACGTTTTTCTTCTAATCTAGCTGGCAGAGAAGCAGATGACATTCTAAATTGGTTAAAGAAACGCACAGGACCTGCAGCCACTACCCTGGCAGATGTAGCTGCTGTGGAAGAGCTAGTGGAATCCAGTGAAGTTGCTGTGATTGGATTCTTTAAGGTATTCTTTTCATTCATAAATTAGGGTGAAGGGTTTTTTAAAGGACAATGGCAGAATTCCTGGGATGGAGGAGGAGAATGACAGTATAACAGAAACACAAACTAATCAGTTGCAAAGCTATTAGGCAGTAAATAGTTTGGAATTTGGCCTTGTTGTCAAATCTGTATATGCAAATATGTGGTTACTTCTGCTTGATTGTTTGCCTTAATAGGGGAAAATATGGTGCCTAACTACTACTTTTTTGACTAGTAATTTTGAGATAGTATTTGCAGTATGCACTAAATCATGATATATACTAATCAAAATAACAATGAATAATCTTTTTTATTTTGTTTGTTTTAAATGTAGGATGCAGAATCTGATGTGGCCAAAGAGTTTCTGTTGGCAGCAGAGGCCATTGATGACATTCCTTTTGGGATCACTTCCAAAAGTGATATATTTGCCAAATATCAGCTCAAAAAAGATGGAGTTGTTCTTTTTAAGAAGGTAAGTGTGGCTATGAGGAAAAGAAATCCTGATTGCTCGGGATATATTAATCTGCCTGTTTTCCATTGCTTTAGAAACAAGCAAAAAATCCTGCCGGTCACAGCACATATTGGACAAAAATTTGCATAATGTGTTTTGACATTTTTTAAAAAAATCATTCACCGTATGCCACCAAATTCTTCCATTTTGAACTGGTTTGAAATTAATAAGGCTCCAGCAAGAGTTTTCTGAAGATGGTTGATTATAATGACTTTCAAAAATTTTTTGCCATGTCCCGGTGTAATAATTATAGGTTCTTCAGTTACATAGCATTTTATTTCTGTCCTGGATCAATTGCAAAATAATATTTCCCTCTCAGAGAATCAGTAGGACCAGTAGAGACCAGGAACCAAAATACTTCCCAATTCACATTTTTATAGTCAACGTAACTGATTGTTCAACTGTCTGTAAAATGCTTCTCTCTTTGGCCTAGTCCTCTTCCAGTGTGTTGGACTGAAGCTCACAGTGGTGGCCAGTGGTTTTAAACCCTGGGAATTTAAGTAACACATCCAGACAAAAACATCAAGTTGAGGAAAGCCTCATTACTTGCTTATTAATGCCCAATGGGTTTTCCCCCTCTCAAATCTCTTGATTCCTCATTCCTAGTTTTTAAGAGAGTTCATATAATCAAATGGGGGTATGCAAACCTGGACTGTCAGGGGAAAAAAAGCAGAAGCCTCCAGCCTTTGAAGGGAGAACATCCATCCTCCAATAAGGCTGTAATCCTGTTTGCTTCCCTTCCCCGCTCAAGAGTTTGGAAAGGTTATGTGAAAAAAGGTCAACAGTTGATGTTACTTTGCAATAAGAGACTTCCTGGTGTTAGAGCTGTACATCTGTTCCTTTGTAGCTAACAATAGCCCAGCAGGGGTTTATTGTCTCTGAATAAGCTGCTCTCTGTTTAGAGACTTAATGGTATGCAATTCTGCCTCCTAATGGTTCTGTTCATTGGATACATTTGTCCAATTCAAGCAAGCCCTATAATTTCATCCTCTCTAAAACAGGAGTATGTAACATCTAAGGAGCTGAGATCTAAAGCATTCAGTTATTACCTTATAAACTTTTTTTAGGAATAATGATGAGGTGGGTGGATCTTTTTCAGAAATATTACATTGAGAATCTGGCTTCTTAATGTGCTCAAGTTTCTCTTTGCTTACTGCTTGAATCCATTTGGGTGGTAAGATGAGAACTCAAGAGTTTCTACCCTGGGCATTAAGCATTTTGTGTCATGCTTGCAATGTGAAATGTGCTACCTTGGATTTGTAAATGAGTTAAGGGGACTAGAGCATTTCAATATCTACATGGTCTTTATAATTTTAAAATAATATGCCAGTGAAAAGGGAATTATTGGGCACTTCATGTTTTCTGCATAATTTGGCTGAGCAAAGATCAAGGAAGCACATGCTATTATATATTGCCCTTGTCCTTTCCTCGAGCTTTTGGCAGTTATATTCTACCACCTTCCATTACACATGTGTTTGAAGTGTCATGTAGCATAGACATCTCAATGAATACCTAGGCTCTTTGGAAACCGGATACTGCATTAAGAGTATACTCCTGTATTACTGTGACAGATAGGTAGACCTACTCTTGCTTTATTATTTTACTAAGTTCTTGCATGACTATGTATTTGTCCATTTATTGGATGTAAACTGAATTCTTGTATATTTTTCCAGTTCGATGAAGGTCGTAACAATTTTGATGGGGAAATAACAAAAGAAAACCTGATGAATTTCATCAAATCAAACCAGTTACCCATAGTGATTGAATTTACTGAACAGGTAAAGAAATAGATCACAAGTTTTACATGTTCTGAGTGATATGTAATGTTTGTTTGGCCTGTAGCTTGGATCTATGGCAGGACAAATGGTAAAAAATCCCATAGGCTAGAGGGAGGAGGTGGAACGGTCAGGGAAATTAATCTTGGGATTCCATATAATGTAATTGCCTTCAATAATGCAACTGTTCCTCTTCCAGACTGCACCTAAAATTTTTGGCGGAGAGATTAAGACACACATCCTGTTATTCTTGCCTAAGAGTATTGAGGGATACCAGAGTAAACTGGATAACTTCAAAACAGCAGCTGAAGATTTCAGAGGAAAGGTAAATAAAAGAAAGTAACTAAATAATTACTTGCTCCTAAGCAAACTTTCGTACAGTTTATTATAGACTTCATTTCTCATTAAAATCATAAGACCAAATTGTTGGGGGCAATATGCTGACTCTGTAAACCGCTTAGAGAGGGCTGTAAAGCAGTATAAAGCGGTATATAAGTCTAAGTGCTAATTGCTATTGTGATCTCGCTCATATAGGTGTTAAACCAAGAAAAAAACCCAGGAGTTTTCCTAAAATCTAGATTTTGTTATTGGGGTTTTCCTGAGTCCCCTGACCCTCAAAAAATCATAGTTGGCATGTAAGCTATGGAGTCTCATTTTTATTTCTGCTCTTTAAAGGTTCTTCTCTATGTAAATCCCAGAAAATTTATGATAATAGAATAAACCCATTGTAATAAAATAAACGCAGTTCATTATAAAGAATCAGTTGTAGCTGGAGAAAGCCAACAAAAAGTGTATTTTAAAAGAGTCGCAGTGGCACAGTGATTGGAATGCAGTACTGCAGGCTACTTCTGCTGCCTGTTGGCTGCCTGCAGTTTGGCAGTTCAAATTTCACCAGGCTCAAGGTTGACTTAGTCCTCCATCCTTCCGAAGTCGATAAAATGAGGACTAGATTGTTGGAGGCAATAGGCTGACTCTGTAAACTGCTTAGAGAGGGTTGTAAAGCACTGTAAAGTGGTATATAAGTCTAAGTCGGGTCCCCAAACTTGGCAACTTTAAGACTTGTGGACTTAAACTCCCAGAATTTTCCATCCAGCATTCTGGGAGTTGAAGTCCACAAGTCTTAAAGTTGCCAAGTTTGGAGACCTTGGTCTAAGTGCAAAGTGCTATTTTAAATAGACTTGCTAGGCCTGACATTGTGTAAGGAAATCATTCCACTGGAATTTTGCCTCTATAGAAAGTCCATTCTACTTTGTTATACAGTGTTATAATATTATCTTAATGATCACCTGGGCATTTTGGCTTCCACATGTTATGTAGGGGTAGGCAGCCTGGTATCACTACTTTACTGCTTTCAGCGTGCAAAGCCATTGGCAAGCTATTTGCAGGGTCTCTGCTCCAAAACAGCTAGAGGTACAGGGTTGCTTATTCCAGGTTTAAGATTACTAATAATATTTAGAATTGTATATGAAGTGTAAGAGGAGTCAAGCAAGATGGGATAGATCTTGGGGAAATCTGTCCCAAATGCTTTTGTCTAACATGTATATTGTCCTGTTTTCTCTCCTCTTCCCCAAGATCTTGTTCATTTACATCGACGGTGACCATAGTGACAACCAGAGGATCTTGGAGTTCTTTGGCCTCAAAAAGGAGGAATGCCCTGCCATACGCCTTATTACTCTGGAGGAAGAAATGACCAAGTACAAGCCAGAATCCGATGATCTGAGTCCAGAGAATATCAGGGACTTCTGCCACAAGTTCTTGGATGGCAAAGTTAAGGTAATTGGTTTTCTTTAAAGGGGTTTTTGGAGCAGGTAACCATTTGAGTTGATCCTAGTAGCACATGGAAAGTGAGACCTATCGTATGGCACAAACACTTAGGTTCACATTGCAGAGTAGTTTGACATTGCACTATGCAAAGCTTTTGCAAGGAAATCCAAAGGGCAGAGTCAGTGGAGCATGGTCCCGGGATGTACATGGGCCCACAGGGCTAGTAAAGTGAGCTGCACAAATTTGGGAACTGCTTTAGAGTGAGTGGTGCAGATCCAAGAATTACCTTTCTCAGCATGACAGAAGGAACGTGGCCTTGGCCTCACGTTACATGAATCTTTAGAAGATGTCTATTTTAATCTGGAAAGGGAAGCCTGTTACCAAGATCCAGCTACTGTTCAATGTTTCTTACACAGCGCATGTTATTCAGGGCTTCCCTTGAATCACCTCCTTTGCTCGGTCTCATTGTCATGCCTTTTTACTTCCATTTTCCCCCTTCTCTTCATCAGTCAAACAGTGTTCATGATGATGCTATAGATCTAATTGCTTGAAACAAAACGATAGGAATTGCTAATGGAGCTAAAGGTTTAAGACTTTTATTTTAATCAATAAAGCCCAATTTATGATAGGGAAGGACATCTAAATAAAATGTCTTTTGCTTTATGTTTTACAAGATGAGATACAGGGATAGTTATTTGGTTAAAATGTAGCTTTGAAATATAAGGCAAAAATAAAAATATTTTCTATCTATATTAAATTTGTGTAGATACTGGAGATAAACTAAAGATATACCTAGAATTAGGCAGTTATAATTGAAGAAGTTTAAGATCAAGCAACCCATGGAATAGTCACTTTAAAAACCATTTTTATATCTGTGCTATGCACTTTTTATGTTTTATAACTTCAGCGTATTGATTGGGCAGTAACGGTTTAATGTACATAGACTTACTCTATGCATCCTTCATGCAAGAACTCAGATATGTTTAGGTTGTGGGATAGGGGTGTGACCTTGAAGGAGCAAATCTATATTAACCTGCCTTTTTATAGTCTGGATTCTCAGTTGCTTTGCACTTTGGAGCAGTGGGTGTGGGGATTTCCTATTGACACATTCCATGCAGTAGCTCTCATGTTGTTGCTTTTGTGTGTATATTTCAGCCCCACCTGATGAGCCAAGAGATTTCTGATGAGTGGGACAAGCAGCCTGTCAAAGTTCTGGTTGGAAAGAACTTTGAAGAGGTGGCTTTTGATGAAAATAAGAATGTCTTTGTGGAATTCTGTAAGTATTTTACTGATAGCAGTGTGAACACATACATGTTTATATTGTTTAAAATTATATATGATTAATGAGAGGAAAGTTTCTCAGCAGCCAAATTAAAAAAGAGAGGGGAAGAGAGTTGTGGATGCTGAACAGCTGTTAAAATAATTTATCTTTTGGTTTGCAGATGCTCCCTGGTGTGGCCACTGCAAACAGTTAGCTCCTATTTGGGATAAACTTGGAGAAACTTACAAGGACCATGAAAACATCATTATTGCTAAGATGGACTCCACAGCGAATGAAGTTGAGATTGTGAAGGTCCACAGTTTCCCTACCCTCAAGTATTTTCCTGCTGGCCCTGATAGAACGGTGAGTGCAATTGTACACTGAAACTCGACAGAGGGGAAAATGGTTCCCCAGCCTGTTTTGGGGTATGCTTGGGTGCATGTGTGCCTTAATATTTAGGAAAAATGGTTTATAATAGAGGACAGTGCTCTATTTTTTTCCTTGCAGCATTTCTGGGAACCTAGTGGCTGGCTTTTCTTCGACTCATATGGGTAAAGGTGAATTTTCTAACCTCCTCTCTTCTTATTTTTATTTTTTTTAATTTTTGGCTGTTCAGAAGTGAATCCTTCATCCACCAAGGCCCTAGATTTATCTCTGAGTAATAATTCTTATTACTTTGTTTTCTAGGTTGTAGATTACAATGGAGAGAGGACATTAGAAGGTTTTAAGAAATTCCTGGAAAGTGGTGGAAAAGATGGTGGTGTAGATGAGAATGTAAGTATTTTAGGATTATGGTATTCTGCTCTGATATATATTCAGCTCCTGGACGCGAGTCAGATCTCTGAGGAAATGGCAGTTCTATCCTGTAAATCTAGTTAGGGCTTATTGTGGCAGCAGAGAATGTTAGTGCCATAGCAACCTGGAAACAAAACATAGCTGGTAATATCCAGAATGAGCTGGGACGGCAATAAGGGTATCCAGAATACTGGCAGTTTCATGTAGACTGAGGCAATGTAAAATGCAGGAGCCTATAAAAACATTTCCATGTTCAAAAAAATCCTGAAAAAACATTGTCTGCATTCCCCTCAGCCTTGGCCCAACAGCCCATAGTTGTCGTGAGATTGAATCTTCAGAGGGCAGACAAAAGCCCATCAGCAGGTGTGGACATCCTCTTTCAATCACAGAGTTGTTGCTTTTAGCATGCATAACCACTCTCTGCTTCATTGACAGAGATGCTACTAGCTCTGCTATTATGCTACTATACTCTTGAGCTTTATTTAAAGGGTAAATATGAAAGGACAAAATTGGAAATTCTGTGGATTTTCCATTTATTTTGGCTAGTGAGAATCTAGCAACTCGCCCATGGCATATTATATCTGACAGTCCTATAGAATTCCTGTACATAGTAGGTTCTATAGTGGTGACTTCAAGTTGCTTATTAGGGCTGGAGATGTGAGTATCTGTAGGTATTGTTGATGGCTAGAACCTCTTTACCGTTCTTATGTGTATATGGAAACTCCTGATTTGATGTGTTATCCACTGTTTTGAACTCTTTACACCAGTAACCACCCCCCCCCCCCCAACCTTTTGGGAACTAGGGACCAGTTCTGTGGAAAGAAGCTTTTCTGTGGATCGGAGCTTCATGTGCTGCCTGCATCCTGTGGATAGAGCTTCACTTGTTTGTATGGCCCGATTTCTGGCATGCTGCAGCCCAGTGCCAGTCCACAGATAGGGAGTTGGGGAGGGGAAATACTCAGTTCAACTCTTTTTTGATTGCTGTATGATTTGGGGGCACTATTCCTGTATAGTACGTAGCTAAGTTGAAACAAAATACTGCCTCCATGTTTCATTTCAGTTTAGCTTACTTTTTTCCCGTGGTTTTAAATGCTTTATTAAGAAAATAGTAATGATAATAATGGATAGTGACTGTCCTACATACAAAAGCAGTTATAGGTTACACAGAATTATTTATCATTCCTATTCCTTGGCTTTTCTCAAAATGGTTACCCCAATTTCCAGTGAGCAACAGTTAAGTGGCTTAGCGATCTAAGGAATGGTAAATAGATAGCACCATTTCATGTATTTGGTATTTGATTACAGAGGATTTAGGGAAAGGGATGAGGGTGGACCATGTAGTGTAGAAAGCTTCATTCAACTTTTCCACTTTAGCTTATTATCCAGGAAACAGAGGAAAGTCTTTTCTGAAGATCAGCTGGCATAGCTGAAGGAGAACCACTAAACTAATTAAAAATCAGAGTTTTTATTTTAGATCATCATCCCGCCTGTAGTGTTCCTTTCAACTAACTCAGTTTCCCTGCTAGCCTTGGCTGATCTGAGATATGCAAACATTTCCTTCCTTCCCAAGACTGATGCCTAATTCAGTCTCTTTGCATCACCTCAGTCCTACAAGAAGCTCAGGTGATCATACCTGGTGGCTTTAGGAGGTGGTAACAATGGCAAAGAGCTTTGGGTTGCATCACTGAGGCAATATATCTTAAGAGTAAGTTTAACTTACTCTTAACTGTCCCAATGAATTTTTTAAAAAATTAAAAATTATAATTTTATCAAATAAGTTTTATTTAATCTGATAGATACCATTTCTGAAGGCATACAATTCTTAACCTTTGTTTTGCGAGACCTAATTCAAAACAGGATTAACCAAAAAAGAAAAGTTAGTAATTGGAAGTGTTATTGGGTTATTAGGTCCAAGATGGTGATGACCAGTGGTTTAGAATAGATCAAAAAGTATTGACTACCAGTTTTTTCCTGAATGGCTTGACTAAACAAAGGATTGGATAGGATCAAAATTAGAAACAATTCTGCATATAAAAAGACCACGATCTCTGCTTCATTCTAGTAGAGAATCAAATCTCATGATTCAGGTACATGCAATGGAACTCTTCTTTAAACATAAGTGAATGTTTGTTCCTTTTTTCTGAGTTAATATTTTGTACCAGATTCTACTTGGTGACAGGTACTTCTCATTTCATTCTGCCCCATTTATTGACTTCGCAGTTAGAATGGAGATGAAGAAATAACTTTATGACCAATCTTTGCATTTCAGACCTTCAAGGTCTGTAAACTCAATGAAAGCTGAAGTAAGATAAACAGTCATGGTTACTCTTTGAGAAAACCCATAAGAAATAAACAAGAGTGGTATAATCAATATGATCCTTTGAACCCATCCTGTGAACAAGATTTTGTTCGTGTGTGTGTGCGTGCATCTTCAAGTCAGTGTTGACTTCTGGCAACTGCCTGGACAAGTCCTTGTAGTTTTCTTGGCAAGATTTCAGAAGTGACTTGCCATTGTCTGCTTCCCAAGGCTGAGAGAAAGTGTCTGGCCTAAGGTAGCCCAGGCTTCATGCCTGAGGTGGAATGTAGCTCACACACTTCCTGCTTCTAGCCTAGTGCCTTAAGCATCATACTAGACTGGCTCTTTGTCTATTATCCAGAAATTTTAACTATTATTATATAAAAGATGTTTATCGTTTTTGAATAGTGTGATTTTATTGACTGGGTCAGATGTTTTGATCTAGTTTTTACTTTCCTTACTATAACTGATGGGTCATATGTCAGCTTTGGAAGCCATATTAGCACCAGAAGCTTCCACGCTGCCACATTCTTGAGCTTGGGAATTTGGGAGGGGGATTTTATGACGCGTATGTAGTTAGATATAATAGCATTCTTCTTTAGAGTCAAGATCTTGTTATTTCTGTACCTGGATGAGGAGTAGTAGAAGTGATATCTCAAGTTGGAACAGATGGTGATTGGGGCACGTGATGGGTGCAGGGGATAGATTTGTAATTTTTAATTATTGGAGGAAAACCTGGAACTTTCAGATTCAGGTTTTCCCAGATGTGCCAGTATGACAGCTCAAATAAAATGGAACTTTGAGAAAATGCCTGTATCGGAGTTTTGCTATTGGAGTTTGTTTTTCTGGAATGCTGACATCACATTCTTGAGTTTAAATGCAACAACCAACCTTTTTTTTCCTGCCTATAATACCTGTTTGGAGATCCTCTGTTTATTAATAAAACCTTACATAATTTCTGGAGGATGACAGTTTAGTTATGTTTGGTATCTGAACTGTGATGTCAGGTATTTTGAAATTGGGAAATTATATTACGTATGATAAAAGTTATTACTCCTTTGTTATGTTTATTCCTTAAAAAGATTGTAACTTTACAGAAGATGTGGGAAACCTAACTGTACCCATTGCCTTGAAATCCTTTCTATCTGTGGTATGGAAATGCTGGGGACAATGTGCTTTTGGCATTTTGTTACCCATCGTTTGGTTTTATGTGGCTTCTTGGAATGCATGGGATTTTCCTGGTCTTGCATGTTTTAGCAGAAGACCTATTGAGTTAGTTATTTCAAGCATAATGGCAGATCCTGAATTACCATACTGGTAAGGACTATAGCAACTGCTCTCACAATACTCTAGCTCTGTATTGTCTAGAGAATCAAATTAGAGACACAAGCATCTCCAATTGACCACTTCTTTCTTAATTGAAACAGGATCTGAAAGATCTAGAGGATGAAGAAGAGGAGCCAGATGTTGAAGAGGAAGAAGAAACTGTAGCTAAAAAAGATGAACTGTAAACAGAAGTCCAATCTGCATATCCCCAGACACTGTGCTGTGGCTGCCAACTCAAGCAAGTCAGCAAATCAACTCTAACCAGAAGACTGAAACTGGTTGGGAGTCCAGGGAAATTAACCCATTCCTCTAATCTGTCAAACAAACCTAGTTTTATTCTATGCTGAAGAAGGATCTGACTAGTTGGCAAACTGCTGGGTCTTTTTTCTTGTCTTTTTTCTCTTCTTTCATTTGCAAACTGTGATGTACATTTCCTTAGAGTATTGCGGCCTGGGTAGAAGCAGATTGAAATAATAATATGTCCTATTGCCTAACTAATTTGGGAATTTCATGAATAAGGCATCCTTAAACATTAATAACACTTTGTCTAAATGACATGCTGCTGTTGACCCAGCAGGCTCTTGGTTATTGTCCCAGCTTTTTTTCCTTATGCTTTATTGTTATTTTTTTTCTCACCCCGGACCATTCCAGTATGGAAGAAATCACTAGGCTGACCAAGGGAATAAATGGGGGTATAGTAGGTTCTCTTAACTAATTGCATAGTCTCGTGTCCTCTTTATATATTGTACAATTTATTTCTGTCATCCAAAGATCTGGAAGGGTAGGAAACCATTGCTGAGGAATGAGAGTCCAATTGCCTCCTTATCTAAAGCGAAATCAAACTTGAGTTGCTATCTCACCTGCAATGAAACAAAAGCCTTGCTATCTACACGTTATTTTGCAAATGGGTTTTCTGGGAACTGTTGGGAAATAACTTCTCTGAATGCAACAAAAAGGACACTTGATAACTAAGGAGTTTTGTGGGGATACTTGAGAGCCATGGAAAGTCTGTATTACAAAGAGGATGATGTGTTTCAGTGGAATTCATTTTAAGCATCTATGATGCTCAAAGGAATGGAACTCATTGGCCAAATAAAAGTTAATTTTAATACTCTTCTGAGTCTTGCTGTTTTCTTTAAATTTGGAGGTTAGTTTAAGAAGGATTATAAACGAAGCAGATTGGAAAGGTGAATTAAGGAATTTTTGCTAGTATTTGCATAGTCATCCAGACAGAAATGTTAACCAGTCCTAGATTATACGGAGTATATAAAAAGCATTTCTATAGAGGAAATCTACAGTATGTGCAAATATTCAAATTCTAGGAAATATATTCAAAAGGTTTTTTTTAAATGCTTGTTATTCAAAGAGGATGGACGAGGTATCTGAATCAAACTCTGGTAAAGAGTCAATGCTTGGAAAACATAAGAAACACAAAAAGAGCAATACATTGCACAGCAGTGTCTGACAGCAGGAACCCATGCTAATTGCTCTAGGCCAGGTCTGTCAAACTGACAGCCCGTGGGTCGGATGCGGCCCTGGAGGCCATGCCCACTTGGGTTCTGCAAAGGCAAAAAACATTGATACATCATGATCTGTCCCACAATGTAATCAAGTTTGGCACCACTGCTGCTCTAGGCCATTATTCCACCAAATTTTGTTTTGTGATAGCGTCTTAGAACTGTAATTGTCCAGGTTAAAATTAAACTAGATGCAACGTTTCAACTAATACATAAAAATATAGAATCAAAGAGATCAATTCTGACTTTCCATCCAATTTACTGTATATACTATAATTCTGTAATTATGCTCAGTCTATCATATTAATGAAAGTATTCTGGGCTTTACTATGCTATTCTTGCTGCTGCATTGTTGCATCAGTGTCCTCATAGTCTTTTTAAAGTGAAAGAAAGGATAATTGGGCTGGATCAAACTGAATCTTATTTTAACTATCACATCTTAGGACACTCAAGTAAAAAAAAAGCACTAAAATACCAACAGACAAATGAGAGTATGGTTTTTATGGAAGATTGATTTATATGAAGTGTAGGGTCTGAAGAATTAACCTAATATATGGCATGTTAAGTACTACAAATTCTCATCATGATCAGTATTTTGAATTGCATACAGGATAGGAATGTTTCTGGTGTATTAGCTTTCATGAAAGTTGAACATTTCTGTTTTAATGCTTTTGGAAGGAATATAAATATCTTCAGCTGCGGGAAATATTCTTCTCACTTCTGATATTACATCAGATATTACACTTCAGTTATTTTGCTTGTTGCATGGAACACAGAGAATCGGGAAATTTAATTGCATTGGTGAATTATTTCATATAGTTTACCTGTTGGTGTAATGATTATGGTAAACCAGGTCTAGCAAGACCTCAGTTCCTATTTCTCTTTTCTTTAGCTCATTGTAATTATAGATAACATACTATTTCAAAAGCTGAAAGGAAGGAAATTGCGGTGTGGGAGGGATTTATCATCTTCACACTTGGAAGCTACTGGGGGGAAGACATGCATTTACTCCATCCCTGTTGCATGTGCCAATTCCTATGTCTAAAAGGGACAATAAATTCAACCAGTGAGAAAGCTGGTTGACTTTATTGTTGAGAAAAAAATTTTTTTTTCTTTTAAATCAGTGCCTCTGAATGTGATGGCTAGATTAAAAAAACAGCAATAGAACAGCTTTTTATTCAGTAAAGCTGGAAATGAATTTTTAGTCAAGTACTTGGAAGTCAGTACAAGCCAAACTGAGCAACCACAAAATTATGAGCTGGAAAAAAATGTATCCATTATTAGATTTTAGATTTATAAAAGCATGCAATCTCTTTTAAAATATGTAGATCTACTCAGTTGGTATTCCTCAGCTACAGGACTTTGCTATATTTAGTGACATGTACCGGTAGTGGTTTGAAGGAATCCATCAAATTACAGTAAGAGCATATAGCCTTAAGGATCATTCTGTATCCTCTGACTTTCATGTGTTCATAGTATTCACTTGAAAAGATACTTCTAAAATGATTTGCTTTTATTCCTTAGATTTGAGACTGATTGTTCTTAATGGTAGGGAAAAAAATAACCCCCTCTGTTCATATTTGAAATAGGAGCTTCCTAGAATCCTTGGCTTGAATCTAGCATATATAGATTTTTCTTGAATAGAATTTTGAACTTCAGTGTATTTGGTAACATTTTCAGTTGACTGCTCCCTGTATTTTTGTCTGTGTTTTCTGAATCAAGAGTAGATTGTTTAGTCCTGTACATTATCTCAGTATCTTTATTTCAAAATTTAGACACAATTTTAGCTTTATTCTAAGTATCACTCAAAGGACAACTCTGTGTATGTCAGAGAGAGAAATCCTTGCCATCCCAAAGTGCAGAGCTATTACGTTCAGGCTCATCAAAGTACAAATTGTTTCTAAAGGTCATCAAGCTTTGAATTCCTTCTAATTCAAAGAAACGTCCAGAGAAGTATGCAATGTGCAACTATTACCTGCTTTATGGATGAGGTCCTGGACTGTTGGCCACCTCAATTGAACAATATTTTTGTAAGCAACTATGTCATTCTATCATATGATGAGAGTGAACGTGCCTCATTACTTGTAGCCGAGGAAAACAAGCTGCTGCTTGTTTTTGAAGAGTAGGAGAGCTTGCTGACCATTTTTTTTTCAGTTGTGGCAAACGAAGAGGATGTCAAGCAAATCCTGAAGCAGTTTTTGTTGCTTAGTTTATTTTAAATAGCATTTTACCATCAAAACTATTCATGTCTATACACATAAACATAGAATTTCCACAGCAATAGCCCTGCATTACGCATATGTACTGTTTTGGTGTTTACATGCCATGTCATGTAATCTGGAATCATGGAATTCCCTGCAATCATGGAACCTTTGTAACTTTTTATGTGGATCTACACCAGGGGACCCCAAATCTGGCAACTTTAAGATTTGTGGACTTCAACTCCCAGAATTCTCCAGCCAGCTGGCTGGAGAATTCTGGGAGTTAAAGTCCACAAGCCTTAAAGTTGCCAAGTTTGGAGACCTCTGATTTACACTGTGACTTTCTTGCTTATATAAGTTCGTAAGGTGAAAGATTCCTGGTGGTTGCATAGCTGTAAGTTCATTTTCCTTCTATGAAGATTTACAAGAGTAATTTTTTTTTCTTGTGGGTCTATGGTGTTTGGCTGTTAAGGGCCAGACCCAGATAGTATTTAACGTTCAGGGTTATCTTTTCATACCAACAGCTGGACAATCTGTGATTCTTGGTTTTTTAGTATTGTGGTGGGCCCTGAGAGAAAGTTTTGAGAAAGAACTTAGAGTAAGGTGGGGAACATACGGCCATCCTTATATTGCTGAACTGTAACTAAGCAACTCATTTAATTGGATGTGATGGTTGGGGCTGAGGAGAGCAATGCCTCAGTAGTAATTGCAGCAGGAGTAAGTTTTGGTCTTCCTTTCCCATTGCTTGATTCACACATAAGTGAGGTTTACCTTTTGCTGCAAACTCACAACTCCACTTCCTGCCTTGCATATTGTTGGTTCCCAGATTTTTACGGTAAAATGTCCCTAGTCTCCAGATGTTTGAGAACTCATTTGAATAGTCAATAGCAGAGCAAGCATCTTTCTGGTGTCAGGATGGGAAGGCAATAGTCTGGTAGTGCTATCAAAACTTAGAACAGATGCCATATTTCTTGTTTCAAACAGAGGATGCCTTCATCCTGCACAATTCACAGTTGAAAGCATCCAGAACCTCTTGTTGCTCCACTTGCTGTACTACACTATGGGGCCTGCTGAGATACCCCCATGAAAAGCTGATGACAAGTTTTCCTTTTACAAAGGTAGCTTGGCTTCCTATTTTTTTTCAAGAGAAGAATGAGAACTAATGTGCATCTCATCAAGTATCTCTGCTGGAGGTGGTGGGATTCATTTTTTTTACTACCGGTTCTGTGGCCGTGGCTTGGTGGGTGTGGCAGGGGAAGGATACTGTAAAATCTCCAGTCCGAGGTGGTATTTGATGGTTCTCTGAACTACTCAAAATTTCCGCTATCGGTTCTCCAGAACTGGTCGGACCTGCTGAATACCACCTGAGTGATGATGAGTTGCGGGTGGTATTCAATAGTTAAGGAGGTCGTAGGAATTGTAAGATTATTCCACATTGGTTATTTCTAGATTTAACAGTCTGCTGTAAAAATGTTAACAAACACTCCAGGAGTTAAATGTGATTTGATGTCTACAGAGGTTCAGTTGTGTTCTGTAAAAAGAAGTTAAATGAACAGCACTGTTATTCAATTTTAAAATTAGATAGGCAGATTGGAACTTTCAGTGGAAAATATAACTAAAAATAATCTGTTTTAAAATCTAATAAAGTCAAGAAATTGTAGTATTATTTCAGTGTTCTGAAAACCTCTGTTGCTTTGGCTAGCTAAATTTGATTTTGACCCATTCTGAATTTCTTTTTAAAAATAGTTTTCTTCTGAATCAAAGTACTAAAATTAATAATTCAAAATTATTAGAAAATCCTTAGATGTACTAAAAATAACGCAAAAAACAAACGTACTGTATTCTTGATGGCTGTTAACATCTGAAAAATCTCCAGAGCTACAAATACAAGGCCTTTGCTTAGAACTCTTGGATGTGTACCAAGATCAACAGAGTCTTTGGTGCGGATTGTAACATAAAATGTACGTTATAGTTGAGGCAATCCATGAGCTTTTAGATATAACTGTAGACTAGAAGAATTCATCACAAGAGGGGAAGCAACTACTATTAGAATTTCTCTTCACATTTTTTGGTAACTGGTCAAAGAACCCACTTAATGGAGTCTTCCCTGAATTCACATGGATTCTCCTATTGTTCACCAAAACTGGAGGGCTTTCCTTTTCTTTTATTCCTGATGCTCCGTTTTGGCAACACAACTTCCCCAAGTCAGATGTATGTGGAACAGGCAGAAAAGCTCCAGCTGACTATTATTTCCAGTTTCAATTCTTCCTCAAAATGAATACCTTGCAATTCTCAAAAGTCGCATTCATATAGTGCAACTTAGATTCAGTTACTCTTCCAGTTCTAGTGCATTTAAGTGGCTATAGTTATGCAAAGCAGGTGAATCGAATAAAAACATCACAAAATCTTTCATACTCTCACTTCCTATTGCAGACCTCAAATTCCTAAAAATTGGTGTCATTTTCCTTCCTGTTTCATATAAGAAGTATATAAATGCTTAAATCAGATAAAATTCATTTACATATACAGATATGAGTTCTGAATTCACACAGCTGTACAGAATTTATATGTTGTTGCAGCATTTAACAATGAAAGAACTGATAACTGACATGAGCAAGCACGATTCCTTGGGTTGTTCCCCTTGGCCACTTTCTACCTGTATCTTTTGCAAATATTATTGGATTTCCAAGTTACAAGCAGCAAATTAAAAGCATGCCTAGCTGCCTTAAAGATTGCAAAATAGTTATTAATGTAATAAAATTTTTCACTGTAGAAACTTTTCACTTCTATAATTGTTGTTTTTAATTTTTTTCTCAACAATAGCCGTGAACTAGTTTTGGGAAAAGTACAAATGGCTGCCAATACATTCCAGAAAGTAATGTAGAGTATTACAAAAAGTGGCTTGCAAAATCTGAGGCTGTTGATTGTAGATTGCAGTCCAAACTGGACCTGCTGACTACCACTCATCAACAGGTGTGCTGTAAGCTGAGATTCTAATTTATGTTCAAAAGGGGGAGGCTGCAGGCAAGGCATCTCAATTACAAGATCTCATGGCAACAAGTATGAGCTGAGGGTCCTCAAAATAGCCACAGGGAGACTATATAACAAGAAACTCTGCGGGGAAACCATCAATCCTCCACAGATCTTCACCACGTGTTGTGCTGTCTCACACACACAACACACACACACGCACAAACTCTGAAAGGAACAGAAAATCATCTCTGGGTTCCTCTTCACCTTTTCTTTGCAAGATTTTGGGAGGAAATACTCCTTTGGATCGCACATTATTGTAGTTTTGCACCTCACCTTTGTGAGGTAGCTCTTCTACTTTCTAAGTGTTCATTTTCCTCACCTCGTCTGTCTATTGGGCTTTTTTGCCCTTTGTGACCATGAAATACTACTATCCAGGTTCACTTCCTAGGTACAGGCGATATGCAAGGCACCTCAAGACTGTGCGTTTCCCCAATGATGTTGTCTTTCAGGACCATATTCGACAGGGTGACTTGGAGCAAGTAGGACGTTTCATTCGGGCCAGGAAAGTCTCCTTGGATACCATCTATCCCTCTGGTACGTGGAAGTCTGATTGAAGGGTGGCTGAATAGGAAGCTGTTTGATCCCACATTATGGGTTGAATGTTAGGCTGCATTTTCAGTGTGTGATTTAAGGAAACAATGGGGAGCTTTCTTGCTGTCTCTCAGTTGCCATATAGGCCACATTATTTTAATAGAATCATTCAAGAGGGGTATAAGCCTAAAATACTATTACTTCTTATAGTACCCTCACCAACCTATTTCCTTTATATACATAGTAATTTGCTTCAGTATAGCAAAACAAACAAATGAACAAACCAGGATGAGCAATAAAATACAGTATATCTTCTCATAAATACTTCGAAGGCTTATGCCAAACTCTAAGTCTGAAGTAGTTTGATGTCTTTGAGGCATTAACTCTGGTTATTATCTCAGTGCATGGAAACCTTTGAAAGAAAAAATTGCAAGAGGAAAGGTATAGAAATGATGACAATTACAGGTTGCAAAATCCCAACTAAAATGATGGCAGAATGAGCTTAATCTTTCTGAAGGACATTGTTTAGTCTTATCTTCCTGATTTGATGCATTTCAGATTTTGTTGGGACTATAACTCCCAGAATTTCCCAATAGGTTTTGGCCATGCTAGGAATGCCATGGGCTGCAGCCCTAATTCGTGTGGAAGATACCAAGTTGGAGAAAACTGGTTTAGGTTATTTTAGCTCAGCATTATAAGACTATAGGAGGCTCTTTGGGGATCATTTTGCTGTTAGGGAGACTGGCCTTCATTAATTCCCTTTGTTAATCAAATAGTTCTCAAAAATTTTTAGAAAACATACTCAGGAATCTTTATTGAACTTCTACTTATTTTTTGCCTCAAGTGAACAATCTTAAGAACATCAACAGATCTATGTGGATGCATGCTAACTGAACAGTCTTAATTCTCTTTGTTTACTTGAAAGATTTTTCTTGTGCTAAGATGAAAAATGTGCTAGGATCCCCTCAGTTTATAGTGCCCTTGTCTGTCACAGACCGGAGTTTGATATATCATCTTTTCCAATTAGGAATGGCTGCCATCCATGAAGCTGTGCTTGCTGGGAACCTCGATTGCGTCAAGCTGTTGATAAAATATGGCGCTGACATAAATCAGAAAGATGATGAGGGCTGGACACCTCTGCATATGGCCTGTAGCGATGGCTATGCTGACATTGCAAGGTCAGAGACTGTTTACCTCATTCCCCCTTAGCCAGCTGTGCCACTCTCTCAGTAAACAGGAATTATATGGCCAAGGAAAACAAGAAGGGGAAAGTGTTCACACTACTGAATTTTTGGGTAGTGAACTTTGAAATGACAAGAAATAGGTGCCTGCTGGCTCATTTCAAGACATGGATGAATCCTCTCTTATCTTACAGTGCTCTCATCCTGACACCAGCAGTGCTGATAATATTTGTTGGCAGATTAACTAACTATGGAATTGCCAAAAGGCCAAGCAATTTTTTTTTACTGGAACCCTTATATTTTATTTATAAGGTTGTTATTTTTATGGAAACCAAAAAACTCTTTTGAGTCACATCATAACATTATAAAGTCCTCTATATTGCTTTAAATATAATGTATAAGAGAAGTTGGTACATGTCAGTTGGACTATGCACACTGGGAAACCAATTTATTTGATTCTGACTGCAACTCTTGGTTCTCCTTCCAAAGCAGAAATAGCTCTAGGCTTTTGTGTGCCACTGTATTATCCAGGTGTGAATAGTATAAAGGGGTGAACCTGCCTTAAGAAATTTGAGAATAGAGATGATTGAAATTGCAAATTCTTATTGCAATTGTTAAAAGGGACTAAATGACATCTAAACCATATTATACAGTGAACTACTTAAATGGACTGAATATTTTTACACAGATGTAGGTTAATCCAGACCCTTTCAACCTCTGCTGCATTTCATGACTTTCTTTTCTGATCTTCCAGGTACCTCATCTCTCTTGGGGCCCAGAGTGATGCCACCAACAATGAGGGAGATAAACCATCTGACCTTATTGACCCAGAATACAAGGATCTTGTGGAGCTTTTCCAAGCAGCCCATGTAAACTAAGACTCTATCTCTTTAAATTTTTTCCATGTGAAATCCAGTTTCCATGGCAGACAACATAATCTGTTGTAGGAAGGGGGAAACTAGCAAAGTTGCTCCTATTAAGTTGGTAAGGGAGTGTAAAATCTCCTAAAGGAGGCCATACTGTAGCTGCAATATGTATATATGAGACTGACTACTTGGGGATTTCTCAGAGATGTGCTTGGGATAGTCCATCCAAAAAGAAATGAAACATTCTTAATTATGGTTCATTGTCCAATTCAATAGATGACATATACTGGTTCTGGTGGTGTGTCTGTGTGGGCAGTTTACATATATGTTTGGGATTGGACCGGACACTAAATTTTGTAAGCATGTATCTTCCAGTTCTCATTTTGCTATTACTAATTTTGAACTATGACCTCAGCAACGTTCATGTCATTTTTCTGAAGAATCCTCACAAAATAACCATGAAAATATCTACCTTCAAAATGACATATGTATGTACATATGGATTATTCTAATCTAAAACATAGTGTATAATGTCCTATTTTTAATGTGTTGCAGATTCTAGATTTGCTTTTATACTGTATTTTTTATTTAAGTGATTCCAAAACAGCTTTTTATTTTTTCAATAAAGAAATTCCCAAATCTTGGGGTATTTTTCTTCCTTCTCTTCTCACATTAATGGTAGCCAAGCTTTTGTTGAATCATTTGGTTTTGGTTATGATGCAATAAAACTCTTCTCATAGAATCAAAATCCATATGGGGAAAAGAGCATTTGGATTTGGAATAAGCAAATTCCAGTGTCCAAAGCAACATGTATTGTCTAAAAAGCAACACAAAAAATGAAAATGAAACTTTATCCAAGCCTGAATTGTATGCATTCTATTATAGTTAAACCTCTGGAGCTGGCTGTAATACCTGAAAAAAGCATTTTTACATTGCATCCAGTTAACTAAAATTCATTGAAATTATGCTATTTGGATATTTTTATAGCATCAACAATATGAAATATGCTGTAAGAGGTTGCCTTTTCAATGGGAGGAGGGTAAATAATGCAAGAAGTCACATAAAACCCTGTATGCAGAGTCATGATGTAATGTAACAGCTTAAGAGAAGGTGGATGGTTTATAGTACCATTCTAATAGATTTTATATATTCATTCATGCAACTACTGAGCACCAGGACTTGGATAACTCTTAAAGCTAATGCATTGTACATGCAATATCATGTAGTGTAAAGATCTGTGAGTTCAATTCTCATTAGAGGGTTTGAAGCCCATAGAAATATATATAGCTGCCCACCTCTGAAGAGTCCCAAATAGGATAAAACTGGTCATACAGTGCCTGCATACTGATGATCAGTGTAACTGGGAATGCCACACTATGTCAAATAGAGAAATTCTTATGACCCTCCCATGTGTGTGTGTGTGTGTGTGTGAGAGAGAGAGAGAGAGAGAGAGAGAGAATTATGTAAAACCCCATACATGGATGCATAACATAAAACTATATTTGTCTGCTCTGAAAGTGTAAGGAAAGTATATATACCATTCTAATTTAAAAATTAGTGATGAAAGAAAAATATAGAGCTCTGGTATGGTCATTCAAATTATTCCTATGTTTTTCCTATGATACCCAGTGCCCCAAAATGTGCTGCTATTGGGTTTCTTAGTTGTGATAGATTTCGGACACTAAAATGTTGGTTCTGCAAATAGACTTAGGGCATGTTATATATTATTTTTTTTCCCCAAATAACTTGTTTTAGCTTGGTAACGATTCAGTCTAGAATTAGGCCCAGAATAAATTAGATAAGAGATGAAATTAGACATGATCTATCTTTGAAAATGATGTTTCATGAAAATGATTTTTTATGGCTGGGCCTTCCTTAAAACGCACATATTGGGTGATAAAAGTTACTAGTTTATAATTGGGCAGTTTTTCTCATTGTGAAAATCATTTGTGCTACATAAGTTAGCATGTTTTGACAAAACGTAGAGCAGTTAGGCTAAATACAGTCTCAAAAACAGTGCAGTTTTTCTATCTTCAGAATGTTTATTTAGAAGCAATTTTAATAATGATATTGATAAATGAAAATGTTTAGTAAGCTTCTGAAAGTCCTGAGTAGAATTCTCCAAGGTGAAACTTGTATGATCTATACAGGTAATCCTCAATTTACCACAGTTCATGTAGTGACTATTCAAAATTACTACATCACTGAAAACAGTGACTTATGATCGTTTTTCAGTTACAAACTTTTGCAGCATCCCCATGGACATGTGATCGAAATTCAAAGGCTGAGCAACTGGTTCATATTTATGAGTGTTGCTGTGTCCCAAGCAGTGGTGGGATTCAAATATTTTTGCCACTGGTTCGGTGGGCGTGGCTTGGTGGACACGTTTTGCATGCATGCAAACACTTTGCGTGCACGCACATGCCAAACACGCACTTTGCCCAGGCACAGAGGTGTTCTAACTCGCCTCCTGCAAGCCTGCACGATCCCGTTTGCACTATTCTGTGCCGCGCAAAGCAGATGCGCTTCAAATTCAGCAGATAAAAGTGAGTATGGGAGCCCAGGCAGCAGAGCAGCGGAAAAAACCGGTTCAGTC
Organism: Bungarus multicinctus; assembly: GCA_023653725.1. Taxonomy (NCBI): domain Eukaryota; kingdom Metazoa; phylum Chordata; class Lepidosauria; order Squamata; family Elapidae; genus Bungarus; species Bungarus multicinctus. The sequence goes on from CM042834.1 coordinate 121,936,568, forward strand.
TCCACTGCTCATTGCTCCTACCGGCTCGCCAGAACCGGTCCGAACTGGTCGAATATCACCACTGGTCCCAAGGTCATGTGATCACCTTTTGCAACTTTTGACAATCAAAGTCAATGGGAAAGTCAGATTCAATTAACAACCGGGTTGCTAACTTATCAACTACAGTGATTTACTTAAACAACTGAGGCAAGAAAGATCATAAAATGGAGCAAAACTCACTTAAATTTCTCACTTAACAACAAAAATTTTGAGCTCAGATGTGGTTGTAAATCAAGGACTACCTGTACTGTTCCTAAGAAAAATAGAAAATTAAGCAAAAACAAGCACCCACCTACCCTCACCTTAGGTAAGTTTTAATTGATATAAATGCTGAACATTATCACAAGTACTTCATAGTCTTACTTAGAATATAAGCATTAGATTATAGTGTGGCATGTTGCTTGAAGTGATCATTAACTTTTTTGTGATGAGACTGAAGAGCTTCAAAATAATTAACTGAATCCTCAATTACAAGTTTTTCATTTTTTTCTGTGAATCCCTTCTAGTCAGTCCCAAAATACTATGCAGAATCGTGAGTTGGAATTAAACTTATGCACAGCATTCAGTAGGAATACAGCCTAAATTCCTGACAGATGTTCCTTCCTATTATATTATGATTGATCCCACAATCAGCCAATATTCAGACTGGATTTGGCAGGTTACCTATCTAGCAAATCCTTGCCAAGGTTCTGGGATACGTAGACGGTGTTGATGATGTTAAAGGTATTGTTGCAGAATGCAAGTTGTTCAAGTAAAGCTGCCTTTTGTAGTTGATTGATAATGATTTTGTTAATGCCAATGGTATTCAAGTATTATAATTACAATCAATTCACAAGATGAAGTCACAACTGGCAGTTTTTTAGCTGATGCTGGTCTTCATGCACATCAAGTCTTCCCCAAACATAGAATGCTGTAATGTATTGATTAGTATATGTGAGGATCCAAACAGTGTGGCCTTCTGCAACTGACAGATGGAAAGTTTGTGAATGTGCAAATTTCACCCAATTTTTTTTGGTATGGTACCCCATGTGCTGATATCCACTGGGATCACTACATTTATGCCATAATCCTTCAAATTTATTTTCAGATCTTGACACTTTGCGATCTTCAATTTGTGAAACCACCACTGGTTCTTTAGCTGCTGTTGACTTTCATTCACACTGAGTTATTTCCAAGAATCTAGGATGTTGAAACAAATTGGCACATTATATGAGATCCAACTAATATGGCTTTTTGTAATCGATAGATGGAAATTCTGTCAACATGCAGATTTTCTAAGTGTTGTCCAAGCCTTTTTGTATGGCAATGGCCGGGATTCACCATGGCTAGTTTATGTCATAATTTTTCAACTTTAATTTTCAGATCTTGATACTTCGTGATCTCCAATTTATGAAATCACAGCTGCCAAGTCTTAAGTTGACCTTCATTTTCATTGAGTTCTTCCCAAGAATCTAGGATGTCATAATTATATGTGCAGATCCAAGCAGTGTGGCTTTTTATAACTGACAAGTGGAAAATTTGTCAATATGCCTTTTTACTATGGCACCAACCAACAACCAATGGGACTACCACAGCTGGTTTACGCCATAATCTTTCAATTTTGATTTTCAGATTTTGACATTTTGTGACTTTTTCCAATTCTTTTGTCTTCTATCTCAGTATTTCCTGGTATTATCACATAAATTATCAACAGTTTCTTTTCAATCAGTTAAATCTGATATGTCAAGATTTTATTAGTTTGTATTTGAAAATCCAAAAATATTTTAATCTGCTCATGTTCAACTATATTTTCAATTATATGTTCCGACCAATTTTTCATTATTGGCAGATATTTTTTACATGTTCCAGTGAATCATTATGGCAACTGTGTTGTGCCACTGTTTTTAATCAGTTGTGCAACTTTTTGCATGAGTTGAGTATCTGATCTGTTTCTTCTGCTTCTTTGCATCATCTGCACTTTGAATCATTTGATTTTTTTTAAATTCTGGCCTTGATTCCATTAGTTCAAATAGGTTGCTTTTGAGCAGTCAAAATCAATCATTCTGTCCCTTTTTGAATGTTCCAATTGTAAGCCATTGTCAGATTTGATTTTAATCCACTTTTCTTTTGATCTTTTGTAGAAATTGACCATATAATGCTTTTCTTTGCCAGCATTCTATTTGGGTTTTTATTACATTTTTTTCAATATTCATGTTCTGTTTCCTGTATATTTAATAAAATGTGATTTTCATCTTACATCTTTTTAGCTGCCTTTTACATAATCAGCCAATGCACACCATTTTTTCTTCAACCTTGACCTGAAGTAAACCTTTGCCTCCATTTCTGCAGGGTAGATATAATCTATTAATACCACTACAGGAATGTAAGGCATTGTGAATAGTCATAAGTTTTCTTGTTTTTTGGTCCAAACTGTCCAATTCAGCTTGTGTTCAGTTAAATGATTCCTGCCGTGTATCGTATTGCAGGTATGGCCTAGGTACTGATGGCTTTGATGGTATTTCCACTGTTCAGTTTTGTTTTTAGCAATTTTCTCACTACTACTACTACTAATGTATGTATGTATGCATGCATGCATACATACATACATACATACATAAACATACCTAAAACTCCCGACTCCTGTTTCCCCAACACAACCTTGAGTTGGGCTGAAAGAGTTGCGTACATGTGGACATTCACCTATCATCCTCCTGATACCATGATCAGCGCTAAGGTTGATCACCTATGCAGAAATCCGACCAAAGCCAGCAGCGAACTATGTTTATATCGCACCTTACCTGCACCCACAAACTCCTCTAGGGACAAGCTGAAAAGATGAGAGGCCTTTGGAGTTGAAGTCCACAAGTCTTCAAGTGGCCAAGGTTGAAGACCCCTGCCTTAGCACATGGAAGGTTTCCTTGTTCCAAATGGCCCCAGGGAATTGATCCGCCTTGTGGGCCTATGTCTGTGCAAATAGGAAATCAGGATGACCCAAAGAATCTCGCTTTGGTCCCCAAACGGACACGACGTCGTCCCCCACACCCCACACCCCCCTGCGCTGCCCTGAATTGCTCCTCTCTTGACTCTCCGCCTGGTAACTTTAACACCCGCCCCCCCACCCAACCTCCCCCGCCTTCCTCGATTTGCCTCTGGGCACCCTCTGGGTGCTCCTTAAGCCAAAGCGCCCTCCCCATTTCCCCCCCACCGACTCCCCATTTCAAGATCCGCTCTCCTTCCCCGGAGCTTGCCTCGGTCTCCCGTTTCCATGGCTACTCTTCCCCGCGCCCTGCCCCGCCGCTCCGTTTCCATGGAAATTCTCTCCCGCGGCTACGCGGGGCAGGGGCTCTCCGGACCCACTCGCCCTCAGTGCGCAGGCGCAGCCGCGGCCTAGGCGCTCTCTTCCGCCCGGGCCTGGCATCAGCGAGCGGAGTCGGGGCCGGGATCTCCCCGGACCCAGGTGAAGGAGTTGGAAGGGTGGGGGCAAAAAAACAAAACAAAAAGCGGCAAGGGAGGCGCCCCGGCCGCCTTGTTCTCGGCGCCGACCCAGCTGCGGTGCTGAGCTAATCCCCGCACAGGTACTCGCTTGTGGGCCAGCGGGCCTAGCGCCGGGCCAGCTCCAGATCGGGCTGGCAGTTCGTAGTAGGCGGCGGGCAGAGGAAGAAAGTCGGACTCCAGAGCTCCCTTTCTCTTCCCTTCTGGGCAGTGGCTGGCATCCCTTTTCCAAGGCTGGGGTCCATTCGGCGAAGCTAAGGAGCTTCGCAGAGATAAGAGAGCAGCAGAACTCTTGCCTGGGAGAGTTCTCGTATTGGGGCTATTATTGGGCTGGGAGTTTTGGGGGCTTCGCACGATTAGGGGTTTGGGTGATCGTGTCATACTATTAATGTGATTCAACAATGGCTGAAGTGGTCCTGTGGTCTGTAAAGCGAAGCAATTCCTGAAATCCGGCCTGCCTTAGGATGACAGGGCTGAGCACGGATTTTATCCCTGCTCAGTTACCAAAGTAATTTGCTCCCTCATGTGTAGTTAGCTAATGGGACAACATCCTTAGTCAGCTCAGCCTTTGTTCTAGCCTTTGTCTTTTTTTCCTTTTTCTTTTTTTCAGTGTCACTGATCTATCCTTCCAATACCTGGGCCAGGGGCTGGGCAAGAGGCAGCCATGACAAGGTGAGAAAGATGAAAATTGAATTTGTACTGGTGGGTACCAGATACGTTGGTAGAATATATTATTACTTCTTTAGGACTTTCAGCCAGCTGTTCATTCTTGGTGAAGGCGGGCAAATGGTTGAGCTAGAGGTGTTCTGTGTAAGTTAAATGATGATGATGATGATGGAGGATAATTGTTTGAATCTTGGATTGATTATTAACTTGGATTTGGAAATCCTGTATTCCCACAGCACATTGAAATTGAGAAAGTGGCATGTAACCGACACAGTCAAGAAAATAATATGTTGCTTACACTGCTATTTTTTTTTTAAAAAAAGACCTGAACATACCGAATGGTCTTAACTTTTGGAACCTAACACTTGAATTACAATTCCTATCAATCCAGACCACTGGCTATAGGGATTGAGGGGCATTGTAATCAGATCTGGGGAAAAGTGGCTAAAGTTACAATGTCCTGCTTTTTAAATTTTGCCAAAGATCAGAATTTTGTCGCCTATTTCCTTTTTTTCTAGCTCCCCTGTTTCCAGAGTAGTTTACAATGGCAAGAGAAACAGCAGCCCTCGCTCCCCAAGCAACAGCAGTGAGATCTTCACTCCTGCACATGAGGAGAATGTGCGCTTCATCTATGAAGGTGCAGAGTGGGAAGCATTTGCTGCATTTCCGCTAGATCATGGCATATTGTGCCGCCTTCTATCTTGTATATTACTTATGTACCACATACCATTTAACAAGTATTGGTCATTTTTCCCCATATCAAGGTTTTTTAAAAAACATAGGCATGAGTAAGTGGAGAAAAATTACTGAAAATGAGTCAAAACATTTATAGATGGATCTAAAGTTTGGGATTGACAAACCAACATTGTAAGTTCTGTATAGTGGGTCTTCTAATTGCGAACAGTATGCTTTCTTTGCTTTTTAACCATTTCTTATAACATAGAAGCATTGTTAGGGTTTAGTTGGCTGATTCAGTCAGAAAGCGCTTCCTTAGTCTACATACGAAATATTTTCCTACCTTATTATTCTCCTTTTCTGCAGCATGGCAATCTGTGGAGCGGGATCTCCGCAGTCAAATGGCAGGTGGTGAACGGGTTCTTGTAGAGGAATATGTGGAGAAGGTACCAAATCCCAGTTTGAAGGGTGAGTTTCATACTGTCAGACACTTTCTTTTTCAATGACAAACTTGCTGACATCCGGTGTAAATTTCACATTGTTTTATGTGAGTATGCATTTGAAGATAATTCAGAAGTTTCAATGTGTTCTCCAGGTTCATTGTTTATAATATATATTTTCAGTACTTTGTCATATTAATTGGCTTCTATTTACTGGGTTTAATTTTGTGACTTCTAGTTGTCTTTCAAACGTCCCGATAGTCCAGAGTCATGATACTTTGGCATCTGTCTTTTTCAGTGTCATCTAGCCCCTTTTCTTCCATGAATTAATTGTATGTTCCGTATTCCTTCAACTACATCCAGCTCAAAGTTCTTAAATTAACATTACTAGCATTAGCATCAGTAATGAAGCAAATGGCTATATAAAATAACATCTTTCATATAATTGGTCCTAGGCTTTGACATTTCCTTCTATCTTAACTTTGGGCTTTGGCACCTGGTGAAAACCATTGTTCACAATGAAATTAATTTGTGGCTGGTCATTGGTCATAGTTTCATATTATATAATCTAGTATCTGCTCTCACTATTAGCTGGTTTGGATGTTTTAGTAATAGAATGGGGGAATAGAAGTGTTTTTCAAAAAATAAATTATGTTGGAGAAAATAGTTGTGTGCAAATATGCTTATGCAAAAATTGGAGATTCTTTAAGATCTTAAAATCAATTTATTGAATAAAAGATATTGGTATTTCTTTTTCTAGCAATAAGTAGTTTGCTATATGCAAATGTGTGAGCCCCTAGATTCATAGCTATTAATCATAAGCAAGAACAAATAACTGTACCTCTCTTGGAGGTTTTAGTTTAAACTCCTATATAGAATAAAAAGTTAGACTTGATGGCCGAAGTAGTATTATCTAATATCCGAGTATTATGATACTAGTCCAAAATTTTATTTATAATAATGATCAAATGAATGCACTTAGGAAATTCAGAGGAGAAGGACAAAGAATGGCATTTTTCTATATATAAACTTTTATTGGCTCTGAACATTCTTTGTTCTTACTTATGATTAATAGCCATGCATTCTAACCTCTATGAATTTGTTAATTGCATAAATTCAGATATGCATTTGAAAGACACTGCATTTAACCTTGCTCAGTTTTATGTTAAGATTTTCTAGTTTCACAGTTTAGATTATGATTGCTAGGTAGAATTTTCAACTCTTTAGATATATACCTGGGTACTTACGGGACCGCCTACTGCTACCATCGGCCTCCCGTCGGCCAGTGCGCTCCCATAGGGTGGGCCTCCTCGGGGTGCCGCTGGCTGGACTGCTAGCGACCCCGAGGGTCCGGGCCTTCTCTCTGGGAGCACCCTCTCTCTGGAACGAATTACCCCCGGAGATGAGGACCATCCCTGACCTATTAACCTTCTGGTGCGCGCTAAAGACCTACTTATTCCATCAAGCCGGTCTGGCCTAGAGTTACGTGTAGGGTTTTTAATTTGACCTTAATGGTTTTTAGTTTTTTAATCCTTTGATAATTTTTTTAATTTTCCAGCCAATTATTTCTTTTTAAATTCATTTTAAACATTGTATTTGTATTTATATTTGTATTTTATTCGGCTGTACACCGCCCCGAGTCCCACTGGAAGAGGGGGCGGTATATAAGATTAAATAAAGATAAAGATACAGTTGGTTGCACAGTTGTAAAAATAGCTATGGATTCTTATACTGAATAGAACTTACAGCGGAACATACAAATCTTTTAATTAGGTGTCTCAGTTATCTGTAGCCCAAATTAGAATTTAAAGTATTATTAATTAGGTGATGGTGGGGAATCTAGTAATTTTCTTCTTGCTAAAGTCAGTAGGAAGAAAATAACGTGGGAAATCTGGAATTTTATCCTAAATTTTCTTCCTTTATTTTTTATTTTTTGACAGCATTCAAACCTGTTGACTTGAGCGACCTAAAGCGACGGAACACACAGGACTCGAAGAAATCCTAAAGTGGCTTGGGCTGGCTCAGCCCCAGTGCTGACATGTGGCCACTGGTCCATGAATTTGATAACTTTGTGTTGGTTTCCTCCTTAGGTCTGGATTGTGCCTGGGGCTGGCTCTGAATTTCCTAGGAAGGATTGGCTTTCTGCCTTTTCTTCTCAGCATTCCCTGGCCTGGGCTGCCTGTCTTCATTCTAGAATTGAGCCCAGGAGTTCCTTTTCCTTAGTAAATGACATTTTAATCTGACGATAGCCGAGTGGCTGGCATGTGTCCTGTCTGTCTACATGTGAAATAAGACAGAAGCATTGGGAACCACCAGACCTAGACTCTCCCTAAAGTCCTCCCAAAACCCAGCTCTTCTTAGGGAAAAGCTGAGAGGCTAATGGGAAAGAAGCAGCAGTGGTTATGTAGTCTATTCTGCCAATACAAACCAGGAGATTTTAGACTGCTACTACTTGAGCTTTTGGTCTGAAGAATGGAACAGTATTGCTCAGCCTGTTGGTACAGTGATGATGAAGAAGAACTGAAAAATAGAAGCGTCAAGCCCAGGACAGTTTCCCAAGTGCAAACTTTTTGAGATTTCAGCTGTATCTGGATAAATCTGACTGGTCTCCCTTACCACGTGCTGAAAAGGTGCACCAGATTCCATGGTTTTTACACCTTGACGACTAGCAGCCCCAGCCAGGGGGGAGGTGGCATTTCTGAGCTAGCCCCAGAGCCCAGCCCCCGTGCCCCAGCAGGGCTGGGGACAGCCTTAGTGTGTGCTGTTCACTAGCAAGTGGCAGAAGTATCCATGCTTGTGTCTAGCTCAGGCATTGGTATTGAGGATCCTACCTAAAATAGGTAGGCAAGGGCATGGTGGCTGTTTCTTTCCCTTTGTTATGTCCCCCTTTGAATTGTGTCTGTCTTTAAGGGGTGTTGTAAATAAAACTGGTTAGTCATTTTGACATTCTGTTGTGTGAGCTTATCTTGCATTCTAGTTGCATTCTTATAGTGGAAGTCCCTTAGTTATCTACTTCTATAGTCTTTTCTGTGACCAATAATCAGCGTCTCCTGACCTAGTATTGCCTTTCTTGGAAGTAGGTGAATATCTTTATTTTTTTTTCTTAGTTGCTGTGGTGATAATATTTCGATTAGTCTTCCTAATCATTATTTTGGATTGACTCTGGCTGGTGGCAAATAAAATGACTATTACCGTAGCTTGTTCTTCAGCTAACCAGCTCACCCTAGCCTTGTTTGTTACATCTTTGGATCTGATGTGGCATACCCCTGAAAGAATATTAAGTATCTTTGTTCAAACTTCTACAGCATTGGATAAAGCAAATATCTGTTTTGCAGGAAGAGTCTTCAGAACTGTTTCCTGATGCTTCCAAAGTGGAGGCTACTTTATTCTCTTCTGCTCATTACATATTATTCTGTATACCTGAGAATAGTGCTTACATCCTGAAGTGAAAAAAGTGAGATTATTGAGAATCAAATCTTATAGGTGCTAATGTGAGGCAGAAGCTCTTACACAGAGAATATATTATTTCAGCAGTGGGGTATTTTGTGCCCTTTGAATATGAAGTGTTTAGTACAGGTAGTTGTTGTTTAATACTAGCAATTGGGGCTGGCAATTTTGTCAAATGTCATAAAGTGTGACATCACATGACTGCACCAATTTATGACAGCAGTTGTGACAGTTCAGATTGCTGTCATTAATAAATTCTGCATGGCCATTAATTGCACAAGATTGCCATTTGTGACTGCCTGGCAGCTTCCCCATTGACTTTGCTTGTCAGAAACTGGCAGTGAAGTTACAAATGGTGATCAAAGGACTATGGGACCCTGCGGCCATCATAATTGTGATGCCCGAACCACTATGACGTGATGGCAGGGACTCTGCAGCAGCTGCAGTGAGGATCAATCATCTCATTCAATGCTGTAATAACTTTGTAAGGTTGCTGAACAAGGGATCATTAAGCAAGGATTACCTGTATCGTACTAGTTGAGTGTTCAAATTGAGGGATCCTAAATGGCATCTTAAGGGAGTGAATTGTGTACAAATACTGTGGATTAAAATTATACATACTTTGCAGCAAAATGGTGTAAATGCATGCATAAGTGTTTGAGAAGACATTTTTTTAAGCCTTGACAGTTACAAGTCAATATATTATTGTCCTAAATGGAAGAATGTATAACCTCAATTCAGGGGACGTTTTTATTATACTGATATTTTTTTTCCTTCATCCCCAAATTGAATCAGATTACTAGAATAAGCTGGAACTCTCACTTATTTACTATAGTGTAGTTTCTTTCTGCTCACTTCATTTTCCTGTTGGTATCTTCCTAGGAAGTTTGACATTTTATTTGGTTTACTAAGCCTTTTATGTTTGCTTTAATTGGGCAATAATTGCTTTAGTCAAATAACGTAATAAACCTGAATATATTTCAGCAAGCAATAAATCTTACATATAAAAGCAGCATGAAGAATTACAGACATTTGAAAACATGAATTTTGGATCATTAGATGAACATTTTTCATCTGATCTCAATAGTAAATGTAATCACAATAGGCCCTTGAAAATCAATTGGTAGCGATGGCTTTCCACTACTGGGGAGAGCATTATGTGGTGATTGCCATATGCCTTCTTCCATCTCTATAGTTGGCAAGAAGGGCCTTGGTGGAAAAAAGAGCTGCTCAGCAGACTTCCAGAATGATCTTCATATGTTCTCTTCTCTCTTCAAGGGAGTCTTTTCCCAGGACATCGTGTAATTATTTATTTGAAGTGGAATGTACATCTTACATTGAATTCAAACAGTGAATGTTCCAAGATTAGACCTGTTTGTATTATGCTATATCATACTGCAGCCTCTCATTTGAATAATTTTATGTGTGGAGTTGACTAGAATGGTGCAATGTTTGGGAAGTTCTTCAAAGTTTAGGTTAAATCACAATGATGAAAAATCTAAAATCACAGGAAAAAAGCTCTTGATTTTTCATTATAAGTGTTACATGGTTCTGAATCTTTCAGTATTATGAATGAGGTGGAATTTAACCAAGGACTGTTGAATTCTATGAATATATACATACTATTTGCATTTTTTAAAAAACCTTAGTGTTCAGAAGTAGTTGTACAGCAGAGAAAGAAGACTCTGCCTCAAAACTACTACAAACAATAGATATTTAAAATCATTGGTCCACAGGAGGAATTTGAACTAAAGATTTTCAAAGATTATGTTTACTTAAGGAAGTTCTAATGTTTGCTCTCTGGACATTGAGTTCTGTAGTTTTTAACTGCTTGATTTATCTTTGCATTTATGATTTTTTTTTTAAAAAAAATCCATTCTCTTTTCTCCCTAACAAAAGTGCTCAGATTCTCACATGGAATGACTTGATTCTGTATTATAGATTACAATCTGACTAGAAATGCTGCTGCAGACAATGCAATGTGCCTTTCTAGAACAACCATGTTTAAGAAGAGTCATATTTTCAGTGACTCTGAACAATGTTGGCCCTGCCCATTGATTATTTGCGCATAAGCCCACATATCGGCAATGAACTCTTGAATGTTTTCTCCTTCAGAATATTTAGGCTTTCTATTTAAGCTTTAAGCATCTTGAATGTTCACTAACTTTTCTCAGAACCTTAATTCCTGGATGTGAATGAGCCACTGAGGTGCATAATAAAGCTCCAAGACTTGCTCTCTTTTTCTGCTTATGCTGTGTTAGAGGAATGAGCACTTAGTGTATTTCCAGACAAGCATCTTTAGCAATCTCTTACTGATTGTTCTGCCACAGACTACAAGTGAAATTGCAACTAAATTTCCACATCTCACTCTTGTAGAACTTTTGTTTCATATTCTTTCAACTATTCATATTAACTGCAGCTAGTAAAGGTATGTACAACCCTGTATTTAATTAAATTTCTACTAAGGCTAAAATTACATACATTTGGGAATGTAAAATATAAGAAATATACTCTATTGCAAGTTTGTAAAGGTTACTAGGCAGTGATTAAAGTCTGCTGAGTTTTTAAATAATATTTTAATTAGCATTTTGATACTCAAATGAATGGGTTGTCTTTAAGTGTAGATAATTAAAATAGAGGGAACCAGTTTGGTATGGTGATTAAGGCATCAGAAGAGAAACTGGGAGACTAAGTTCTGGTCTGCCTTAGGCTACAGGCCAAAACTGGGCGACCTAAAGCCAGTCACTCTTTAGGATAGTGCCCTCTGATCCTTTGGGCACCAAGGACCAGTTCCGTGGAGAGGTTTTTCCGTGGACTGGAGGGGGTGTGATTTCGCATGCTGCCTGCATCCTGCAGCTGGGGCTTCACTTGTTTGTCCAGCCCAGAGACCAGTGGTGGTCCATAGACTGGGGGTTGGAGAACCCTGCTCTAGGAAGCAGGAAATGGCAAACCACTTCACAAAGATAATTGCAGGGACTGTAGGAAAAAAATTGTAGGGAATGAAAAAAATATGAAAAAATTAAGGGGAAAAAATCGGTCTGCAGTCCACTCTGCATTCATGGCCCACATAAATATAAAAATAAAATTAGGGTAGAGCAGATACACAGAGCTAGCCCACTGTATTTTGTAACACACACCAAGAAAGATAATGCCTCTATGACTATTGTGGGAAAGGGGATTGAGCAAAATTTCAGAAGCTATGCTATGCATGTTTCCTATATTTTAAATATAACAAGTCAAAGTGAGCAAGAATGAAACACGACAGTGGTTGATTGAACTTTATTTGCACCTTTTAAGTTTCAGCTATGGGAAATCACCCAACTCAAGCTGGTCACAAGTGATTTTTATTTCAAAGTATTTATCCCAGAAAGCCACAAGTGGGCTGCTTCCATTAGATTAGTAACAATTGGAAGTATTAACTTGATTGCTGTTGGATATGCCACAGGCACTTTAATAGCACACATGAGACTGATTTTACCTCTGAGCCTGAACAAAAACAAGTTCAGCTTTCATATGGGGCACTTAATACCTACCAGGTCTTCCCTAATAGGTGGTGTTCCAATTTAAGCCAAAGTAAGATCTCCTTTATGGAGGTATAAAATGTTATAGAAATGTAATAGGGAGACCATGGAGAAAGAATGATTGTGATTTAAAAGGATATATAAAAATGTTGGTTCTATGATTTTGCATATCTAAATCCCAAATCCTCTGCTTTAGTTCAGCCAAGATTTTATCAAGTCCCAAAGCAGATAGTGCTGAGCAGGAAAGACTGCAATATTCCAAATCATTAGTCTTTGTTTGGAAGAGAACCTTACCCAATAAGATAAGGTAGTTCCCTGCTAGACTTGCTTCAGCCAATGATGAAGTTTTAATTGGGCCCTTGTGATTTTCAAGAATTTGGCTTGGGTTGCTTCCAAACCCGAAGGCCTCTTATTAATACACAAATGAGCACCATATGGCATCAAACCCAGAACTTTGATGTTAAATAGTAAGCTATTTAAAACCAATTTATTTAACATTTATTTAAAACCAATGAGACATAATTGTTACCAAATTGATCTGTAAGTTGCAAGGGATAATTTTGATGTTCTGCTAGACATTGTCTTGTTTGAGTAGACCAGCAGGTAAAAGATTAAACATAAAGACAGATATTTAAAGGAATTTACCTCCTCTGTGAGTTTGCTGTTAATCGTCCTTCTAACTGGAGTCTTAAAAGCATTTCCTGGGGAATATGGTAGCAGTACTTTTGAAGTAATTTGTTTTGAGGTATTCCCTACAGCGGTAAAATGATAGAGTTTCAAGTCATCTTCAAAGGCTTACTTGGGTTACAAATTTGGCTGGCTGCATCATCAGCATCAAGGAGAAAAAAGATGGGATGAGGAAGGATGGAATCCTGACAGCAGACATTTCAATAATATTGTTAATGTAAATGTTGGATAATATTGTGGAGAGGATACAGTTTTGATTTACACTGTTGCTACTAAAAGTGGCTTTAGTTAAGTCATCAAGAAATATTTCTCTTTCTTTACTTGAGTAGTTGTACCTTGGTGGAATAGTATTATTAGCCTAAGAAGACAATTGTCTATGTTGTAATGGCTAATTTTCTCCAGAGTCGTTCTCACGGAATAGAAGCAAAGACTGCCCAAAAATGCTTCGAATGGATTTTGTACATTCATTCTGGGAAGGTGGATTTAAATAAATAGACATCAGCAAACCATATTTTGCACTCCTATAGCCAGCTTTTGAGGGTTAAATTATAATTCCCTTTAAAAGAGAGAATTAATCTTTTTCATCCAAAGACTTAACAGTTTGCTATCTGAATTTCCACAGAGCATTATGATACGTGTTATTTTCTATGTAGAATTGGATTTTGTCTGTTTTCCTCTGGTTGCATTCTAGCCATAATAGGCTAAGCTTCATTACTTTTATCTCCAAGGTATCAAGCAGCTAATTTGGCTCTGCTAGGCAGCCAGTCTCAATTGCATGACCCACATTGTTGCAAGATCTTTGACAGGAAAACCAGTCATACACATTTCATTGGCTTCCGGTGAGTGGGTTTTTTAATAAGTCTCCCACTCCTGTAGAAACAAAAAGAATATTAATCTTAGCAGATAACATTATTCCTGAGATGACAGGGAAATGTTCATTACCGCCATCATCTTTAACAACTAAGAAACCACATCCAGAGTACAAGCTGCTACCTTATGAGGATGTGACATTTTGGGATGGTTCCATGATCAGCATGGTATCCAAAAAAATCAGAGACCTTCCAGTGGACATACTGAGCCATGCACATGGTTGTCCCTTAAGATCACCAATCTGAAGCTCTTCAACATCAAGTCCAAAATCACGTATGCTAGCTCAGGTAAGAAGACTATTTTGCATCAGAGGGAGCAATATACCTGCAGAATCCAAAACATGTCCCAAATGCAAAGGTTCAAAATGAGCAGTGGTGCACTGGAAATCTGAGAAAGATTAACTTCTTACTGATCATTGCAACTTTCCTGTCTTCCACCCTTCAATCTTCGTCAATGTAATATAGAATATACCAGGCAGGATAGTAATGAAAATGAAGCTCCCTTGCCATCTCTGTCTCAATGGTCCCCTCATCCAAATTTAGATCATGGATGAGTGAAATCTAATTTTGGACTTCCAGGGGTTTAGCAGCAGCACGTCAAGGTCAAATTAATGAAGTACGCAGGGAGAAAATGGAACAGAAAAGGACAGAAGGTCTAAAGGGTCTGATCTCAGCTGGCATGTTAATAGCAAAATGTATATTTTCACAGAGTCTACTGAGACTTCTCAGAGAAAAAAACATATAAACACATAAGGGCTGTGCTACGGTGCGTTTCAGCATTCTCGGTTGTTCTGAGCCCCAAAAGGTACATTTTGCACATACTTACATCCTACCAACAGGAAGTATACATAAAATTGTGTTGAAGGTTGGCCAATTAATTGGCCACTTCCCAGTTATATTTTTAAATAGCCAGATAGCTCAGTTAGCTTGATGGCTGCCTAGAGAGGTGCTCACAGACAATAGATTTGTCATTCCATTTATTGAAAAGAGATTTAGCACATACCCCCACCCTCCATACTGTCTCATAGCATGCATGTATAGGACCATGGAGGTCACCCTAATAGCTCTCGCAGTCTTTGCAAGGAGTGTTTCTACATGATGTGATAGCACAATCCCGTGAGGGAGCATAAAATGCCTTCTTGGTATATGGGCCAGTGGAGGGAGTATAGGATTTAAAGGCTACCTCTATTAATATACTCAGATCTGTTTTCCTCCTCTGACCCTGAGGGCTTAATGCCATCTAAAGTTAAACTTGCTAGATATGTTATTCCTCTTTTTACTTTGCCAAAACTAAACTCAGTTACCTCTGAATCTTTAAAAGCCTTCCCAGTTTCCCAATATGAACTGCATAGTTTGACTCTTTTCTCCCATTCATTTTAGTAATCTAAATTTTTATAGTGCACTTATTTTCAATCTTGACAAAACAATTATTCCTAAGTGAATTTTTTTTTAATTCTTGTACACAAGAGATTTTTACCCAGATGACAAATATTTCTGCGTTTTTATTTTGCATACTGCATTGTTGATAATATTAAGCAGTTGACCTGACATCCTGTCTTATTCCAGGAAATACTTCTTTTTTAAAAGTGTGTCCTTTTTTCTTTTAAAGGATATGGGAAATGGAAATGGAAAAAAATATTTAAAAGAATGAAATTAAGAAAATAAACAAATGTTGCTGAAAAAGGAAGTAAGTTATTCAAACAAGGAGTAGACTTGTTTGACGTGTGTTTAGAAAATCTAAAAGGGTTTTGTTCATTTTTTGCTGTCTCTATAGTTATCACCCTGGATGAAGCTGCTCTTTAGTTTTATAGCCTGCTTTTCCACCACATGAGTCTAGGGTAGAATTGTCAGCACTTCCTTTTCTAATATTTTTCTAAAAGTGCTGCTCAGTGAGATAGGCTGCACTGATTCCCATAGTCATCCAGTGAGCTTCCATGACTGGGAGCAAACTGGATACAGCTCTCCCTGCTCTTAATTCAGTGTATTTAACCACTAGGTAAAGTTTTCCTTGTCAGTCATGTTCATAGGGAACAATGCTCATCTCCATTTCCTGACTGAATGAGCAGCGTTGTCTGAAGACAATTGTCATGATCATGTCATCAGCATGGCTATACGCCAAAAGTGCACAGAAAACTGTTACTAATCCACTGAAGTGACACGTATTAATCTACTCGTATTTGCATGCTTTCAAACTGCTAGATGGGCAGAGCTGGGGTGAGTAATGGGAGCTCACCCTATTGCACAAGCTGTCATCTCTCCAGCTGACAGGGTCGGTGTCTTTAACTGCTGAGCCACTGTGTCCCAATTTAACTACTATACTACATTATATTGTCTCTCGATGATGAACAGAATATATTACCAATTCAAATGTAACATTCGTGCTCTCCTAACAAAAACATATACTGTAAGATGTTTCTTGGAATTGTCCTTGCTACCAGAGAACTTGAAAGTGAACACTATCTTTAAATGGATCCAGGAAATTATAAGCGAAATGGCTTAATGGTTTTCTTCTAGATAAACTGGTGGTGCAACAACACTGTATTAAATTTCCAAGCTTTGAACCTTAAGGACAACTCTGACTGGAAAATTAACATAACTCTGCAAGGGGAAAGCTTAACATGCTAGCTGTTTAGTGATACAAGCATGTCAACAAACATACTTGTAGGGTGGATCTATTACACATGATTAGAACTTTCAACAGCAAAGGGTAGGATATATACAGTGGATTCCCTTAAGGATTTGCGTTTTCCAGCATCTTCACCAATGTTCTGAAATTTGGAATGAACACTGAAGAGGCTACGTTTCTTAATATGGCACCAAACTATGTAAAGGGTTAAAATAGAAATAACAAAGAACTTTTATTGTGGGCTTTCAAAAGGCATCTGGTTGAACTCTGCAGGAACAGCAGTCTGGAGTCTGGACTATGTAAATCTGTTTTGATCTAGCAAGCTTATTTTAAATCAAAGTTCCAAAATAAGATGTGCTGAAGAAAATACATGCCCTGTTGATAGAATAGAGACTGCCTTTTTCCGAAGCCACTAAAGAATGGAATGCTAGAGGGGTGCTGCCTTATTTTAGATATCACTTCCTGACTTTGGGCAAGAGCTTTAGTAGTTCCTGATGCCACCACTACCTTCCAAAGTGTGCCAATGTACCCATGTGTCTTTTGAGAGAGGACTTTTACAACTCCTGTGTGATGGTGGGTTGTGGTGAAAAAGTTAAAAAATGGAAATAAATAAATACATAAAAATAAATTAAAGGCCATCGTTTTTGACCACATAGCATGAAGGCATGGAACTATAGGTTCAGCTCTTATCTCCTCTCCCTCTTGAGCAACAACAGTTCAGAACAGAGCAATTTTTAAAAAAAAAAGTCATATAGTCACCTTTTACCATTAAAAATTAAAATAGGAACTGTCAGTGTTGGCAAATATAAATGACGTAGCTGTTTAGCAACTTACAAGAAAACTAGAAAAGCAAAATTGGCACCAACATATGGAGCTGATTTGCTACAAAAGGATCATTTCCACCAGAATGTCAGAAGAGATGGACAGAAATGCTGTAATACACGTAACACACACAGCCTGAAAGGATGGATGCAAACTGAGGTTTAAATACCCATTTCTATACTTTTTACAGAGAAATAAAGACAAGTAGCATCCCACAGAAAAGAATTTATTGCAAAATTCTACTTAAACATTTTTACTGATTGCTGCACAAATAAAGTACTCTTAAAACAGGCTCTCCCTCTGCTGTAATATATCTGCACTTCTCAGTTTCCTGGCAATTTTAGCTGTTTTATCAGAGAATGAGAAAATGGTCTCCCTCAGTGGTTCTCCAGTCTCTGCCCAGCATTGTCTGCTTCTTTTCCAATTTTCCCTTTGTTTTAAAAGCCTCCAATGGTTTTGATATCAATTATTAAATTGTGCATGTGTATGTTTGTGTATGTGTCTGGACTATGTATGCCTCCATGGCAGTGAGTATCTCTCCCTGATGATCCAAAGGAAGTGGATTCTGTGTGCATTAAGGTATTGTGCCTCTCTATTGGCAAGAAAGGTAAGCTCACAATAGCCATTAAGCAACAATCATACATGGGAGAAATCTAATTTTTTCCAACAGAAACATTTTGTGGTCCAAATAATATTAAAACACAGTGTGCTTGCAAGTGGCTTGGGAACAGAGGTACAATCAGATCTTTGAGAACAATGGAGTCATTTGTGTCCTCAAAATAGTACAAAGTTGTTCAGTATTTTAAATGATGTTAGCATTGTCAAGAAATCCATAATAATAAAAATAAAACAAATGGATTCTAGTTTCTATTTAATTATGTGGAAATTTACAGAGAAGTATAAAATATATGCCTGGGTGGTTAGTGGAACACTCAGCTGTAATGAATTGTCAAAAAAATCATGTTGCTTTAATTAGGAAGAGTTAAGTATAGTATCCCACACCCATTGTAGAATACATAGTGGGAAAAAAATCTCCATGCTAACTGCTTTTTATCCATCCCTTCTTGTATCTCTTAAATGCTACTTTGATCCCCAAAATATATTCTATCTGTGATAAACACCCTATTCAATCCTCTCATATTTTTCACTTAATTCCTGTAGAAAGTTAACTTTGAAAGGATATATTTTGTGTATACATATAAATGGGGAATTATACTATCCTTCCCTAACTTCAATTTATACTACAATTCCCAGTCAGTATGGCTATTGACCTGCTAGCTGAAGATGATGAGAGTTAGCAACCAATACATTACACTGTGAGTATTAAACTGTCTATATGTTCGGGGTTTTCTGTTAGTGGTTGTATGTAGGTATTCTATATTCTGTTAAATGTGTATTCTCTAATCTATTTTCCTACAGAGGTTAGGCTTACTTAAAAGGTTGATGTTTTTTAAAATTCTGGATCATGGTCTATTGACTTGGGTGACTGGTCTCTGCTTTTACTCTGGACATTTTCCCCAGCTTTGTTTATTTTCTTGGAGTATAGCTGTTCTCACAGTCTGGGTATAAGCTTGATAGGACTCTCAATTAAAATGTCCTCTGGAAGTATTTTCTGGTAGCATTTTGAGTGAAGGTAGCTAGATGTATAAAACAGATCCAGAAAGAGTTCTATATCATATTGTGAGATGTGAGTGAAGCAAACCTGAAAAACAGGAAAGGGAAGAGTATGCAAGGAAGAAAATTTTCTTCTATCTATGGATCAGCAACCAAGGTCATGTAGCAGCAGGATGCATTCCAGATAGCTAGGAGGAGACAAAGGCAAAAATATATATTCCACTTTAAGGTCTGATTGAAAAGTACCAACCAATGCGTTTGCAGCTTAAAACTGTGGGTTTGGGAGGCCCTTCCAAACGATTGCATTGAGCTGGCCTTGCACAAATGTTCTCCTTTCAAAAATGTAAGGCTATCCTCTATTCCTTTTTCATCTTTGGTAAGAGTTCAGTTTGCTGAAATTAAAATGCTGTAAAGTTGGCTCCTATCACTTAACAGGGATGATAGAAGAGATAGTTTTTGGATTCAAAATGGGATTCAGTGTCGTCATCCCCCCACTCTGTCCCATATTCTATGCCTCAGTTGCAAAATATTTTGGATGTAAGTGAGATATTCCCCTTTCAGCCAGAAGATGGTGATGTTGTTACAAATTAAACAATAATAGCTGGGTAAAGTTAATTTTTATTTGGAAATGATTGAATAACTAAATAAGAAGCATTCAAACAAACACAAATTATGCCAGACCATGCCAAGGTATTGGCTTGCCTGCTCAGTATTCTATCCCAGACACTTCCATATGTATGAATGAAAGAAGGCAGGTGAGAGACCAGGGAGTTAGTCCCAACTCTTATAAAAGCTAGACGTTATGTAAGAATGAAGGTTCTTTTTTTGGAAGCTAAAGTGGATTGCTTATAGTGAGATTAAGTAACTTAATATCTTAGGAGCACGGTTTACTGTAGATCTGCATCTAGACTAGTTGTTTCCCCATAATTAAATTGTGGCTAATGCAGTGGCTTAGCATTCAAAACCAGCACCAAATAGGCCAAATCTCTCTGGATCTGGGATGGATGAGTGTTGATGACATCTGATTTTGACACTCCTCACTTCAGTAATTTTGTGTATTAGTATCTCCAATACTGAGCATTCATGATCACCGTTTATCATGGGAAAAGAACATTGGTCCATGGCTACCTCAATTCTTCCTCCATAACTTACTATAACCTGATTCTCAGCAGTCATGTTCAGTACACATTTTCCACCTGTGGAGAACTCTACTGATAAAGCTATTTACAAGTCCAGAAAATGCACACCATTTCATCAGTATTGCACCTAGATATGTCAGATCTGTTGGCTTTTAATGTCACCTTCTTTTACCAATTACAAGGAATTTTTGTTCATTGTCCCATTATTCCCTCCAATATCTGGTTTTGCTGCCAAGATTGATTCTATTATACTCATACAGGTCTTCCAGTAGTTATGGGTTATCTTCAGTGGACAGTTGCTGTCGTTGGCTACTTTTCTGTGGAAACTTTCCATTTCAAAACTGAGGACAAATGCTTCATTCCAAGTAATCCAGATAATTACTCTCTTTTTGATGCAATTGTTAGAAGCTTCCTGAAGTCTTCAACATTTATTCCTACAAGAACAAGACCAAATGTAAAGCTTTTTATCACTTGTCTACAGATATTTTCTCTTGTTCTATCAGTCAGGTTCTATAATCTCTTCTATATCAAATGAATAAGCACTTCTCCCCCCAAGGTTTTCTGGATGCTGTTTCTACGATTCTTAATCCTATTGTTGGATCTTTAGTTTTGTTGCATACAGTAATTTGAAAGTTTGTATTATTGTTGCATATCTTTTTACCATGAAGATAGTAATGGTGGTGGCAGTCACATCAAGGCACTAAACTGCCCTTTACAAGTTGACCCTTTCTTCCTGGGAGTCTACAATGCTTGAAAATTACCTGCAGCATGATGATACTTACAAAAAGTAAGCTATTTCACAAGTCTGCAAAATTCAGGATTCTTCCTCAGGTCTCAATGTTCTTCCTTCCTATCCTCATAACAGCAAGAAAGTGGGAAAATGCTGTTCCTAGGGTGGACCATCTTCTGTGCTTTTAAGGCAAGGCCAGCAAATTTGCTGCTCTCATGTGACGAGAGAAGGGACAGCAGTTTCTGTTCCTGCTGTGGGATAAATGAGGAGCAGGGAACAAAATCTGTCCCTTCTCTGCTGTCTTCCTCTCCCCTCAGCCCCCACCAACAGTACAGGATCCCTCATCACCTTCTAGCATGGCGATCTCTGCCTTTAACACTCATGCTTCCTGGACAACATCAGCACCCAAGTAGCCATTAGAATAACCACTAACACCATTAGAGTTACAAAAACCTGCTGATTCTGGACATTTCTGTTTTCTCTTGGTACATCTTCCATAACAGCTGTTCATAAGAGCCACTTGCTATAACACTGACTGAGAATCCCCTCTCCTCTCTCAAAGTTTTTCTTGGCAATATAGATCCTGCTTTTTGTGAGGTGTAGTAGAAAATGCTATTAACAGAACTGTTAGCAATTAAAATTTGAAGGAGGATCAGTATTATCAGGGGCCTGTTTTCTAAGATGTCTAAGCCTTATGTACTATATTTAAAAATAAAGCTGGCAGTTATGATCAGGGGGAATATTTCAAGTTACTTGATAGTACCTGGAATTGGTTATTCTTGGCAATGTGGATCATTGGTCTGACTCAGTTCTGGTGACACACTTGGCCAAAGTCCACTGATTAAAAAAAATATCTTAAACTCAGCTTCACATTAAGTGATTGTGATTCAGTTTTTAAAAAAAAAACTGTAAAAGATGTCATATCCTTGGATGTATGCCCTAAAGGATCTGGCAATAACAGTAGGGACAAATGGGGTCTATGATGGTTCAAACTGTGTTGCTTGTAACAGAGGCAGAATTATTTTGTTTAGCTACTTGAGTCAATCTTGGGATTGAATCTTCATTGTTGTGTGACCAAATGTCATGGTATCCCTTCTTCTGTCTCAATCTTTGTTCTGTTTTGTGTGTTCCTACACATACTGTCAGGAAACAATTGGTAATGATGAGATCATCATAGAAGCAGTTTTTGCCTGCACATCTCTAGGGCCAACAAATGTTGACCTTTATGATCTAAGGAATGCAGACTGAACCAGAGGGAGGGGAGAAAAGGGAAATTTTCAGATTTGTATTCACTGTACTTTTTATCAGTACTTTTTAACCAATGGTGAAATAATAGGAAATGAGCTAAGTATGTATCTCCTTCACTTTCTTCATAGTCTGCTTTAATAATCTTTAATGTTCATTAAAAAGAGTCACCTAAGATCAGAATAGAAGATCAAGGCCTTCTGTAACTTATCAAGCATAGAATTTACCCTGATTCCACCATCAATTACTCAGAGATCAGAGGATGCACATAAAAGGAATAATACTGTTAACTGTGGGTCTAACCAGTAACCTGCATTGAAAAAGATCTAGTGGGAGTTTTGTGTGTGTGGAGAACCATTGTAGTATAATAGAGTTACAATAGATGTGGAATCTGGCCATCCAGGTCCCCATTTGACCACAGGTTCAATGGGTAACTTTGAGCTAGTCACATTATCTTTGCATGGCCTACCTTGAAGAATTGTTGCTGCAGAAGTACAATTTGAGAGATTCCTTTACTTGTCACCTTAGGGGGAAAAGGTCACCTTTGAGTAAAGATCAGTTCCTGGAGACTTCATAGGCATTTCCTTTATTTCCATTATATGGAAATACCTATTTCCTTTATATGGAAATACCTATGAAGTAACCTCTGCAGCAGCTTTTATCTGACAGCGTTACTGGGCTGCGATTACCTTTTTCTGTTTTGTTTTCCAGTTTTCCATTCTAGCCTATAATTCTAGTATCCCAAGAAATGTCACTGAAGAAATAGCCAAGCTTGACAAGTTCCTAAAAACAGACAAGGGACTTTCACCACTTCCAAATGAACATGATAGCCAACTGATTTTGAGTCAACAGAACACTGTGCCAGCATGAAATTGGCTGCTTTCATTGCCAGTCCTCTTTTGCCTCTATTGTGTCTGTTCCAAGTTCCTGTTGGACAGCATTGATCTCATTTTGGGTGTGTAATATGTGATAGGAAAAGCTCTTTTTTGTGTCTATGTCTTTGCTGCCCTTTATCATCAGCTGGTGAGGAAAGTATCCGCCAATCATGACACTACAGCAGGAACAGGATAAATCTGACTTTAGGACCCTTCCAGTCTTCTGTTGACAGCTTTGTATAAACATCCCCCTTGTCCCTTCTGTCACTGCATAAGTTGAATAAAGTATGGGAAAAGAATAAGAAACACAAGGGGGCTAAACCACTAGGCATGGGTTCTTGGGGAAGAGCATTGGCTCTCCCACCCTTCTTTCTTCTACCAATTGGGGCCACAATACTTGCGGATAGTGGAGTGGTTAGAATATCAATAGCACTTAGAGTTATATATTGCATCACAGTGTTTTGTACAGCCCTCTCTAAGCAGTTTACAGAGTCAGCATATTCTGGGTCCTCAATGCAGTATTGTAGGCTAATTCTGCTAATTACAGACTGCCAGAATTTCAGTGGTTTGAGTCTCACCAGTCTCACTCAGCCTTCCATCGTTCCGAGGTCAGTAAATAAGGATCCAGATTGTTGGGGGCAATAGGCCGACCCTCTAAATTGCTTAGAGAGGGCTGTAAAGCACTGTGAAGTGGCATATAAGTCTAAGTGCTAGTGCTATTGATGTCACCACTCCATCTTGTTTTAGGTGTCTTTTGTGGATACTTTTTATCTCCATGCTGGCTGGGGAATTCTGCAAGTTAAAGTTCACACACCTAGAAGTAGCTGTGGTTGGGAAACATTGTTCTTAATTTTCTGTGTTACCTTCAGAACATAAAAGGGGAAGGGGAAGTCCTAGCATTTCACAATTACACTATTTTCCTTTACGATTTTAACAGAGCTGGAAAGGATCTTGTAGGTCATCTAGTCCAACCCCTCACCCAAGCAAACCCTACGCCATTTTTGACAGATGGCTGTCCAGTCTCTTCTTGAAAGCCTCCAGTGATGAAGCTTCCACAACTTCCAAGGGCAAGCTGTTCCCCTGGTTGTTTGCTCTCACTGTCAGAAAATTTCTCCTTATTTTCAGGTTGAATTTCTCCTTCATCAGTTTCCATCCATTATTCCTTGTCAAATAGCTTGACCCTTCCACTCTGTGGCAGCCCCTCAAATATTGGAAGACTGCTATCATGTCTTCCCTGGTCCTTCTCTTCACTAGACTAGCCATGCCCAGTTCCTGTAACCATTCTTCGTATGTTTTAGTCTCCAGTCCCCTAATCATCCTGATTGCTTTTCTCTGCACATTTTCTAGAGTCTCAACATCATTTCATATTACAAAATTGCTAAAGTGACCATTGCTAGTGGTCCACCACTCTTGGTCCAAATCCAATAAACCATGAGCAGAGTGGCACCTGGGCTGAAAAAAACTTTTCATGGTGGGAACCCTGTGCCTCTATCATCCTGATACAATCAGCAAGTACTCTCTACTTTCCCTAATATTAGTCAGGAGACGTGCGTTCCAAACAACTGGCAAAATATTATCCTAATTGTGGTGTAACTGAGAACAATTTAATCCATGTGCCAGAGAAGAGAAAAGGACAGGGGTGGGATTCTACCGGTTCAGACTAGTTCTATAGAACCGCTTGTTATGAATCTGTGTAGTTCGGAGAACCAGCAAATCATGCCCTTGGCTGGCCCCGCCCCTCTCTGCCCAGTCAGTTCTCATTGTGCATGCGCGACATCGCATGCATGCCCAACATCGCTGATTGCATTCTCCCCTGCCCAGTCACTCCTTAAGGTATTTCTTTTTTTCCCTCCCAATGATCAGCTGTTCCAATGATCAGCTGTGGCAGGATCCCTCTCGCTGTCTTACTGCTTCATCCAGGAGGCTTCTCTGAGGCCCAGGAGGCAAAAAGTCTCCACTTTTTGCCTTCCTGGGCCCCAGGGAAGATTCTGGGAGCAAAAACACTCCACCAGGAGGTTTCCCTGAGGCCCAGAAGGCAAAAAAACCCACCAAACGGTGTGTATGTATGTGTGTGTGTGTGTGTGTGCTGCAAAAATAAAAAAAGCCATGCCCACCCAGTCACATGGCCACGCCATCTAGCCACGCCCACAGAACAGGTTGTTAAAAAAATTGAATCCCATCCCTGGAAAAGGGCCACATCAGGGGGATGACACCGAACAAAGATGTGGCTGGGATATGTCGGTGTCCTAGTTGGTTCAGGTTAGCTCAGAGAAAAAACAGGAATGGCAGAATATAATAAGCAACGGCACAGGTTCAAATTCTTTTTGAGGCACAAAATCTAAGGTTATCTCTGGCATTAGCCTCTTTGTCATTTCATTTACCACATCGAATTGTTTGGAATATCAGTGATAATATACAGTAGTATTTTACCCTGAATCCTTACTGGAAGAATACAATGTGTTTTTGTAAGGCAAATAAAAATGACCTTCCTGGAAATCAGTTTCTGATTAAGAGCTCAGTGGGCTATCTGTTTTAATTTCACGCTTCACAATAGGCCGTGTTTAAATTAATGGTGATTTATTGAATAATTCAGATGGCTAGGTTCAAATATTTGTGACTTGGGAAACACTCTATGCTGAAACAAACCAACTTAAGGACAGGATCACGTTTTATTGTAATCACCCACAGTGGATTCATGTTGGTAGGAGATTTGTATATAAATTACTCATAGTATCAGCTCTGTAGATCTTTGAGTACAACCTATGATCACAATTGAGTCCAACATTTCTATTGCTCAGCAAGACAGTTGGTAAATGAATTTTGCCCCATTTTATGACCTTTCTTGCCATGGTTGATAAATGAATCATTGCAGTTGTTAAGTTAGTAACATGATTGTAAAGTGAATCTGGTTTCCCCATTGACTTCGCTTTTCAAAATATTGCGAAAGATGATTACATGACCCCAGGACACTGCAACCATCATAAATAGGAGCCTGAATTTTGATCACGTGGCTGCAAAAGTGTGAAAAACAGTCATGTCATTTTTTTCAGTGATGTTGTAACTTCGAATGGTCACTAAATGAATGGTTTTAAGTTGAGGACTATCTATATTTGTGGCCATATGTTTATCTTTCCAGTGCTGAAAAACAAATCTTTTCACTGTAGCACAGCACTGAGAATTTGCTTTCTTTGCCTAGACGTTGACTTCCAAAAACATGATTTACTCAAGCCTTTTCTATATAAACACAAGTCCAGTACAAATAAGGTGGAAATATTATTTGAAATTACTTATAAAACTGATTAATGGCTGGCAGAATGTTAGAAGGAATACTTGTAGATTTCTTTCTGTGTCATAACATTTTGTAAATTAAGTGTTTCCAAAGCTAAAAATGTTGCAGGTCCAAACTGGAATATCAACAGGTCCTTTAATCATAAATACTGCCACTGAGCTGTGCTAGGCAAATATTTGTTCTTTAAGATGGAAAGTTATAAAGAGAATGTTTAATTTTATCTACCGACTGATCCAAAGAATAAATCCTAGCTTCCATCCAAATGTTTTATATAATAGAGCCAGATTTAATATTCTCCCATCAGCATTCCTTCAGGGCTGGTATAAGAAAACACCAATAGCAGAATGGGTATGTATATGTGGTAAAGGAGAAGATGAAGATATCTATTGAACTGTGAGTTATACAGAGTTTATAGGTCATTGTATATTCTCCCCTTACTAGAGAGATTGCCAGGGAGGCAGACAATTTTTATATAAGCTTTCTCCTCCAGGACTCAGACCCGGCTATTACGCGTGCGGTGGCAAAATTCTGTGTTGCTGCACTGTCTACAAGAAAAAAATTGGTTACAGAATTATAGCTGTCAATTTGTGCCAATTTTGGGAGATAGAACAATCTTTGGAAAATGATATTTACACACATATTTATTGGCTCTCCACTCATATAAACCAGGGAGTGACCCTAATGGCTTGAGAACATGCATTTTCTTAACAGGGATGTTTTTATCCACTATTAATGTATTATAATGTGTCAGTACTATTTTTATATATTGTAAATAGTGATGTCTATTGCTGGTCTAAGACCGTAATAAAGTTCCATTCTATTCTATTCTATTCTATTCTATTCTATTCTATTCTATTCTATTCTATATAATAGTTTTTTAAATTAATTCTGAAATCTAGATTATTTTTTTAATTAATTCTGAAATCTAGCACAGATAATCCTTGCAGTTCATTTAGTGACCATTCAAAGTTACAACGGCATTGGGAAAAGTGACCTATGACCATTTCTCACCCATACGACCATTGCAGCATCCTCATGGTCATGTGATCAAAATTCAAGTGCTTGGCAACTGTCTCATATTTATGACAGTTGCAGTGTCCCGGGATCATGTGATCACCTTTTGCAACCTTCTGACAAGCAAAGACAATGAGGAAGTCAGATTCACTTAACCTGTTAACAACTACAGTGATTCACTTAACGAGTGTGGTAAGAAAAGTAAAAAATGGGGCAAACCTCACTTAACAACTGTTTTGCCTACAGTGGAAATGTTGGGCTCTATTGTAGTCATAAGTCGAGGATTACCTGTTAAAGGGAAAGAATGCCACTGCATAGAAGAAGCACACTCCAATCTTTTGAGCTTATTTAATAATAAGAAGGCCCATTTTGACTACGTACATTTTGAGTATTTTAATCCCCACACAATCCAACTCTTAAAGATATAATATACGTAGGGCACAAGAAGAATTTCTTCTAAGGGGAAATGTAAAATGTAGTTCGAGATTTGGAAAAGTTACAGTTACAGCCTTTTAAAATATAATCTTTGGAACTTTGAAGATTTCATTAGAAATGTAGATATTATTCCTTGAAGTTCTTATGTAGAATTTTATATATGTATCAGTGAATGAATATCCTCTGTGGTATTGTTGCTTTAGTTTTACCTTTCTCTTGATTTTTTAATTTTTCTTTTGGTTGTGTATTTTTATTTGAGATTTCTTTTCTACAGGTAGTCCTTGACTTACAACAGTTCGAAGTTACAACAGCACTGAAAAAAACGACTTGATTGTTTTTCACACTTATGAAAAATTCAAAATGACTCATATTTATGACGGTTGAAGTGTCCTGGCCTTTTGTGAAGCAAAGCCAAAGGGGAAGCCAGAGTCACTTTACACCCTTGTCACTAACTTAACAACTGCAGTGATTCACTTAACAAACGTGGCAAGAAATTTATTTATTTATTTATTTAAATGTATATACCGCCCCCCTCTTCCGAAGGGACTCGGGAGATGCCATAAATGCCATAAATAGGGCAAAACTCACTTAACAACTGTTTCACTTTGCAACAAAAATGTTGGGCTAAATTGTGGTTGTAATTGAAGACTATCTCTAGTCACTCAATAAATGTAAAAATCAAGCAAAAATATTTGAGCACAGGAGTCGGATAGAGTACATTTACATCAGCCAACGAAGTACTGAGATTGTCTTATTTTATAGGAAGCCTGTATCAGATGTGTTGAAGGGAGCCTGTAATCAATTTGCTGAATTGCACAAAACTACTTTTGTAACACCTCACTACAGCATCATTTTTCATAGTTGCATACAGACAAGGGCCCAAGCAGTTTCTCACAATGAACTACAAACAACAAAACAATAGAAGATATTGTATAATGTATACAACATATAACCTACATATAATCTATGCAATATATAATCTATATGTAGAATACTGTATATGGAGCCAAGGATTGAATTTTAGAGTCCTTGGTGCTCTTTGTGCTTGGTCCACATGTTGTGAAATTAAGGAATTTTTTATTATGTCTTCTGTCTGCTAGAGCTAGTTAGTATTCATAGATGCATTTTGCTAATCTTTTGCCTGTCTGCCCTACATAGTGGCCGTTACAATCCTTATGTGGTATGTTGTAGATAACTCCTATTTTTTTCTACTTGGGCTTCTGGATGTTTTGGTTTATTTAACAAAATCAAAATAAAGCAACCCCTCCCAAAAAAAAAAAAAACGGTAACTGAAGAAGAACAATATTTATGACATACAACATAAGGAATGTAAACAGCTGCTAGGTAGGACAGACAGAAGGCCAGCAGGGAGTATTCATGGCAACTAGCCATGCTGAAGACATGCTGAAGACTCCTTAATCTCACAACACATGAACAAACTTAACTGTGTTTCAACTGGGAAATTGTAAGCATCCTAGATCAAACCAAATTCCTGGAAGTCTGACATCCTAGGGAATTCCTGGAAGGTTGGCATTCAGACAAATCAGCCATCAAATCAGCCATCATAGAGATAAACCACATTTATACAACGTTCAATAAAAATGCTAAGGGAACAAAAAGACTAGAACACATCCCTTCCAGTATAGCCGGATAAGTAAGGATTAATACAGGGGTGGGATTCTACCAGTTCGCACCTATTCGCTAGAACCGGTTGTTAACTTCCTAAGCAGTTCGGAGAACCGGTTATTAGAAGAAATTACTGGCCTAATTCTATAAGGAAGGCAGGAAGGAAACATTGTGGTGTTGCTTACAGAAACTCCCTCTCCGTTAACCCTTATTACATTCTTGGCAGGACTAGACTTCCTGTCTCAGGAACGTCTCTGGAGTTTTCTTCCCCTCCTTTGTTGGTACTTTGCTTGTGTGGAGTGACCATTCAAAGTTACAGTGGCACTTAAAAAAGTGACTTACGACCATTTTTCACACTTACGACTGTTGCAGCATCCCCACTGTCACGAGAGGCCAGGCGAGGAGATGCGTGCCTTGATGTGAGTGATATTGAGTTGGCCATGCCCAGCCAGTCACGTGACCACCAAGGCACACCCACCAACTAAGTCACGCCCACAGAACTGGTTGTTAAAAAATTTGAATCCCACCCCTGGATTAATACCAACCAAGCAGTAATTAATGCCTATCAAGGAAACTACACCTCTAACAACACTGGCAGGGCAAGCTACTGCATATAAACTGGGAGTAAACCCTGGGAGTAAACCAGCACTGACTGTGCCACTTAATCAGATAATGAAATATCTGCAAACAGGCAACCAATGACCCCAAAACAATAGAACAAATATGCTAACAAGAGAACCAGATCCTGCAACAAACCCAACTCGCCCCTAGTTTTACATCAACAGGCCAATTGTAGACACAAAAAACCACACAAAGAAGATTAGCGGATACTTTACTTATTTTTTTCTCTAAAGTGAGTTATGACATCATCTGTCAGCAATGTCCCTATGGATTCTCCAAAGGACAAACAATGCAATTTGCACACAAAAAATATAAAGGACACAAGCTTAACATCAACATTCAAAGACAAAGTAAGAGCATTTCAATCTCTTAAGGATATCCATTACAGATCTCAGATGGACTATTTTGGAAAAATGAGACATAACTAATGCTGTTATTCAGTAAGATATTGCTGAACTCAAATACATCAAAAGGATTTTAGAGATCTCAAAGGGTCTCCACAAACACAATGGATTTTTAACACATTATCATTGTTAATTAATAAGGCCTTTGTAATCAGTCTCATGTGTAATCTGCATCTGCATAACCAGATTGTGAATGGTCTTTCTCTCTTTTCTCTCCTCATCTCATCCCAATTTAAATCCTATGTTGATTTTGGCACTCCATGCATCTGGTGAAGTGAGCTGTAGCTCATCGAGAGCCTTTTAATAAAATCTGTTGATCAGAAAAGATGCTACCAAGTTCTTTCTGCAATAGATCAGTAACTTTTTCAGGTAAAATGAAAGCAACACATTATTCAAATTAGGCTGACATCTCAAATTAGTTACATGATACATACATGATAAAAATACATTATCTTGTATTTTATTTTTTGTAACTTTTTCTTTTTTTAATACTTTGCTTCTTTTAATGGCTGTGCCATTTGAGGTGATGTTTCAATAAGTTGTATGAGCTGCAAGAGTTACTGGAAGTCTTTCTTATATGGTATTTTTCTATCTGGAATGGGGAAATTCAGCATTCCCTATTTTCAACCTTGCATTTTACTGCATTTTTTTTTAAATCAAGTGGTTTAATCTGAGAGATTTGCCTGAAGAATCACATAATCCTTTTTGAAGTTGCAGTATGTTAGATTAGTTTGTAATTGTCAGTTTTATAAACTATGCTTTATTCCCCACCAACTCTTCTACATCATGAATGGGTAAGACTTTAGACATCTTATTTAGAAACATAAAACCAGGAGTATGAAGTTGGGAGACACCACATGTTTCATCTAGAATAGATCAACTCTGTACAATGTGCAAGTAAGATGACATATTACCATTCATTTTCATTCCTAGAAGAAGTTCTAAGCTTGTCATTTGTGGTGAGTAATAGTATGCAAACTATTCTTCAAGATGTCCTGACAAATCTAAGCAAATGAAGTATAGGCCTGATTCTATGGCCTCTAATTCTCCTGTGTCTCCTTTCAAGATTTCCACAAGCAGACACATCATCCAGTTTTCTAGAAAAAAAAACACCAGTTCATCTGTGGCAAGCATCTGCCAGAACTCCAGCTCTGGTTACAAAGCCTTATCTGCAATGTGGAGAAGAAAGCAAAGATAGATAGATAGCTAGATAGCTAGATAGATAGATAGATAGATAGATAGATAGATAGATAGATAGATAGATAGATAGATAGATAGATAGATAGATAGATAGATAGATAGATAGATGATAGACAGACAGGTCTATATACTGGTGTATGTATGTGTGTGGGAGGGAAGGATGTATATATATATGTGTGTGTGTGTGTGTGTGTGTGTATAGGTATGTATGTATGTAGGTATGTATGGTATTTAGATTTCTTCAAGTATTTTCCCATGTAATATTTGTGCTTTTATTATAGCGATGTTTCGGCAGAATCTCATCTGCCAACCTCAGGTTTGTGTATTGGGTTCTTTTTACTGACTCATTTCCTTCTGCAAAGGGCAGCAAAATATTTGCTACCATTAGTGGCTACCAATAGTATCACAATGGTAGTAAGTCCTAGAGAAAAAAGCTGAAAGTCAGAAACAGCAAACTTCTAAGTACAGGACTTATTATATGTAATATTTTTCATAATATTAATACTTCCACCAATTTCAAGATTCACATATTTAAGACTGTAAAAATCAAAAAGTGATATGCTAGCTAGCATCAGAGGAAGTCTTCCATAACTCAGATTTTGCATTAAAAAAGAAAAAGTCCCAAGATTTCTGCAAAACAAATGTTCAAACCATCTTAATGTATATATTAGTGCTGAGAATGGCAGACTGCTGACCAAAAAAGAAGGAACCCCTCCCCCATGGTCCTAAAGAATTATTGCCATGTTTCCATTGTCATCAAAGAAACACAGAGTATTTGATAATATATACTGGCTATGCTCTTGATTTATATCAACCCTCCCTTTTCTACCAGACAGGAAACATAATTAGATGAGCTAATTCTACTTTACTGTAAGACTACATTTAAAAAAAATGAAGGTCTGAAAGTACAAACTTCCATCCATAGAAGCTATTGACATTGTTGAAATCAACATTTGATTCCATGTTTCAGAATGTGATTAGAAAAGGAAATATATGAACTCAGTGTCCTTTTAAAAGCTCCACCTGCAGTTTGAGCTATTTCCTCTTTTCCCAGTGATCAAAACCGATTGAAGACTAGTGTTTTGCGATCATCTCATGAAGAGAAACTGTCTGGAGCATTTGTGGGCAATCTCACATCCTCTTTTTGTTTGGAGAGATTCAAAGAGCTGGTCCACTTACTGGCTCTTCATTCTTCACTGCTGTTGGCAGCTCCATTATTTTGAGGACCCATCTTCGGTCTGCCATTTCTTCCTCTAGAAGGGTGTTGGGTGTTCCAGTAAACATTATAGGTCTGTAAACCAAGATGGGAACTATTTTGGTTGTGCATTTTTGTGTCAGAAGGAAGCAATGAGTAGAGATGTTATGGTATGAGAGTGGTTGTGCTGAAATGTTCAGGGTTTGGGTGGGTATAGGTATATGGTCTTTATATATTTGTAAATATATTGGGGTTAATGGTTTATACAGCT
The DNA here is from genome assembly GCA_023653725.1 of Bungarus multicinctus. NCBI lineage: Eukaryota > Metazoa > Chordata > Lepidosauria > Squamata > Elapidae > Bungarus > Bungarus multicinctus. The sequence goes on from CM042834.1 coordinate 121,969,489, forward strand.
TTACAAAACAAAAATCCGTTCAAAATGAGCAAGAGAAGTCACACATGTATTATCTATACAGTTTTGGATTAGTCAGGTGGGTAAGATACAGGGGAGCTAATGTAAAAAAACCAGAGTGCTATTGTCTAAGGCTAGAGCCTTAATCCTGTGGTAGCTATGCCAATTTGGCAGCAATCATGCACCCAGGGGTTATATTGTCCCATCCCTTTGCTAGGTTGCTTGAACTGTTTTAAGGAAAAGATACATGATATGTAGTTTTAGTCAAAGTATCATGATTGTGGCTCAAAGCTTCTCAAAGAAAGGATGGAAGTTGAGGTCCTTTCCCTCCTCTCATTTAACACTTTCTATATCCCATAAACTGCCAGATGCAAACGATCAGAACATGATAAGCTCCAGTTAAACTGATTTATTGTTCATGCCTATGCATAAGAATCTAGTCAATTAGATAGTGAACATTATATTGGTGCTAGATAAGAGTTAACAGGATTCAAAAAGAGTTGGACTTAAACCACTTGTGGGAATGTAATGAGTCCAGGCTAATTTCTCTCTTTATACTGCGCCTCCCCTCCCCCCAAGTGCTGTCTGTCGTGGTCCTATATCAAGTGGGAGTACCCAGTTTTAACTACTTCACCTCATTCTTTCTTTTCTTTTTTCTTTATTGGCCAAGTGTGATTGAACACACAAAGAATTTGTCTTGGTGCAAATGCTCCCAGTGTACATAAGAGAAAAGATACATTCGTCAAGAATCAAGAATCATAAAGTACAACACTTAATAATAGTCATAGGGTATATAATGAGCAATCAAATCATACTAAGAAACAGTCAATATAAATCGTAAGGATATAAGCAACAAAGTTACGGTCACACAGTCACAAGTGAGAGGGGATGGGTGATAAGGAGTGATGAGGAGATTAATAGTAAATAGTAGTGCAGGCTTTGTAAATAGTTGACAGTGTTGAGGGAATTATTTGTTTAGCAGAGTGATGGCAATTGGGGAAAAACCATCCTTGTGTCTAGTTGTTCTGGTGTGCAGTGCTCTATAGCAGCATTTTGAGGGTAGGAGTTGAAACCATTTATGTCCATAAATATTTTCATAACCCTCTCTTTGACTCACGCAGTATACAGGTCCTCAATGGAAGGCAGGTTGGTAGTAATTGTTTTTTCTGCAATTCTAATTATGAAGTCGGTGTCTGTCTTGTTGGGTTGCAGAACCAAACCAGACAGTTATAGAGGTGCAGATGACAGACTCAATAATTCCTTTGTAGAACTGTATCAGCAGCTCTTTGGGCAGTGTGAGCTTTCTGAGTTAGTGCAGAAAGAACATTCTTTGTTGTGCTTTTTTGATGATGTTTTTGATGTCAGGTGTCCATTTTAGGTCTTGTGATATGATAGAACCTAGAAATTTGAAGGTCTCTACTGTTGATATGGTGTTGTCTAGCATTGTAAGAGGTGGTAGTATGGGAGGGTTTTTTCTAAAGTCTACCACCATTTCTACAGTTTTGATTGTATTCAGTTCCAGATTCTTCCAGTTACAACATGAGGCAAGTTGTACTACCTCCCGTCTGTATACGGATTCATTGTTTACTCGAATGAGACCAATCACTGTTGTATCATTTGCAAACTTCAGTATTTTAACAGATGGATCATTTGAGATGCAGTCATTGGCATATAGGGAGAAGAGGAGAAAGCACACAGCCTTGGGGGCTGTGTACAGGTATCAGATGTGATTCTGCCTAGCTTCACCTGCTGCTTCCTGTCTGTTAGGAAGCTTATGATCCACTTACAAGTGTGTTCAGGTACTGCTAGCTGGTTTAATTTAGTTAGAAGAATGTTTGGAATGATGGTATTGAATGCTGAACTGAAGTCTACAAAGAGGACCCTTATGTAGGTATTTGGAGATCAAGGTGTTGTAGGATGTAGTGCAGAGCCATATTAACAGCATCATCTGTTGATCTATTTGCTCGGTATGCAAACTGCGTGGGATCTAACAGCGGATCTGTGGTGGTTTTCAGGAGGGACAGCACTAGCCTTTCAAAGGTTTTCATAACTACAGATGTTAGAGCAACTGGTCTGTAGTCATTTAGTTCCCTGATGGAGGGCTTCTTTGGCACTGGGATGATAGTAGAGTGTTTGAAGCAAGAACATAGCACATCTCTAGTGATTTATTGAAGATTCGGGTGAAGATGGAGGCCAATTGGTCAGCACAGACCTTTAAGCAAGGAGGAGTCTCCCTGTTACTTCCGAAACAAACAATTTATTTATTTATTTATTTATTTATTTATTTATTTAACTTTTATACCGCCCTTCTCCCTAGGGACTCAGGGCGGTGTACAGCCAATCTAAAAACCCCAACAATACAAAAGTTAAGAAAAAGATTAAATTAGATTAGGCCGAATAAAAAGCCCACCCCACCCCCTTAAAACCCCCTAATTAAAATTAATGGAGACACATTAAAACCCTCTCTCAGCCCAGGCCGGCCTGCTCGAAAAGCCAGGTCTTCAGCGCGCGCCTGAAGGACCTCAGGTCCATGACGGTACGCAGTTCCGGTGGCAGAGTATTCCAGAGGGCAGGGGCCGCCACAGAGAAGGCCCTACCCCTTGGGACCGCCAGGCGGCACATGGTAGCCGACGGAACCCGGAGAAGGCCTTCCCTGTGTGCTCGCACTGGTCTGCTGGAGATCACCGGTAGGATGCGGTCCTGTAGGTAACCTGGTCCAATGCCATGGATCGCCCTAAAGGTCAGAACCAGAACCTTAAAGCGAACCCGGAAAGCCACTGGCAGCCAATGCAGCTCGCGCAGGAGAGGCGTCACGTGGGCGCTACGTGATGCCCCCATGATCACCCGCGCGGCCGCATTCTGCACCAGTTGGAGTCTCCGGATGCTCCCCGCAGGGAGCCCCATGTAGAGGGCATTACAATAGTCCAGGCGAGAGGTGACCAGGGCCTGAGTGACCGTGCGCAAGGCGTCCCGATCCAGAAAGGGCCGCAACCGGTAGATCCGACGGATCTGATGAAATGCCCCCCTGGAGACGGCCGCGACATGGTGTTCAAGCGACAGCCGCACATCCAGGAGGACTCCCAGATTGCGAGCCCTCTCTGTGGGGGGCAAAATTTCCCCCCCAATAGCCAGCGACGGAGTCAACTGGCTATATCGGGACGCCGGAAACCACAGCCACTCGGTCTTGGATGGGTTGAGCCGGAGCCTGTTCCCGCCCATCCAATCCCGCACGGCCTCCAGGCACCTGGACATAGCCCCCACAGCATCGTTGGGGTGGTCCGGGGTGGAGATGTATAACTGGGTGTCATCTGCATAGAGATGACACTTCACCCCAAGACCACGGATGATCTCGCCCAGCGGTTTCATATAGATGTTGAACAAAAGAGGGGAGAGAACCGACCCCTGAGGCACCCCACAAACCAGGGGCCTAGAGGTGGACCTCTCCCCTCCCACCAACACCAATTGCGAACGGTCGGAGAGGAAGGAGGAGAACCATCGAAGGACGGCTCCCCCAATTCCCAACCCCTCCAACCGTCGCAATAGGATACTATGGTCGATAGTATCGAAAGCCGCCGAGAGATCTAATAGGACCAGGACAGAGGAGAACCCTCTGTCACGAGCCCTCCAGAGATCATCGACCAACGCGACCAATGCCGTCTCAGTACTATGCCCAGGCCTGAAGCCCGATTGGAACGGATCGAGGTAAGTTGTTTCCTCCAGGTACTGAGGAAGCTGACGTGCCACCACACTCTCAACAACCTTCGCCACAAAGGGCAGGTTGGAGACTGGACGAAAGTTATTTAAAACAGCTGGATCCAGGGAAGGCTTCTTGAGGAGGGGCCGCACCACCGCCGTCTTCAGGGCGGTAGGAAGCGACCCCTCTCTCAAAGAAGCGTTGATAATCCCCTGGAGCCAGCCTCGTGTCGTCTCCCTGGCGGCCGAAACCAGCCAGGAAGGGCACGGGTCCAATAAACAGGTGGTGGCATTCAGACTCCCCAGCAACCTGTCCACACCCTCGGCGGTCACAGGATCGAACTCTCCCCAGATAACATTCACAAGACCTGCCCCGGACACCTCCCCCGGGACCATCCAATTGGAGTTAAGACCCTCCCGAATCTGAACGATTTTATCATGAAATTCAAGCCTTTCCAGCCACAAGAGACCCATTTCATTGTCCCAAGGATGCTTTTTCAAGAAACCACTTGGATGAGAAGTGAAAGAAAAACCAGAAAGTCCAGTTGCCTCTTGAAAAAGCACCTTTGGGACAACCATGACCTGAATGACTGAGAATCTCTGTAGACCCATTTAATTGGTTCTACACTCTGCAAAGGGGAAAATATCTGTACATAGAGGGCCCATGGGTACTATTGTGCTATTTATTCCACCAGGATGTTTGGCCCTTTATACCCTAGCTCAAGGTAGGAGATCCATAACTAACAATTGTTTTTCACAATAAAGGGCAATACTAGTGTCATTTGCCAAAGGGGGGACTTCTATAGTCACAGGATGTACAGGATAACTGGAATGGTGCTGATCACACAGGGATCTCAGTTCCTTGGCAGGCAGAAGTTACCTGGTGGGAAGCAGATAGGACTCTGTTCTGGCTGACTCTGACTCTGGTTCTATTGAGCCATGGTGACACAATGGTTAGAATATAGGTACAAACCTGACTGACACTCAAGGTTGACTCATCCTCCCATCCTTCCAAGGTCAGTAAAATGAGGAGCTGTTAAATACCATGGGGCAGTATATATCTGAGTGCTATAGCTATTATCGCCAACATTCAAAATCTGCACAAATTAATTGTGAATAAGCATAGGTGAACAGTCTGTGATCTTGGAGAGGAAGCGTTTTTCAGATGCAGCATTAGGTAGTTGCACACATACACTTCCCAGCTCATGAGCAATCCACCCTGGAGCTAATAGAGTGCCCCCTATGGAAATGGGCTTGTAAGTAACAGTGATGATATGAGGAGATGTGATCATTTATTTGCCAAATAGGCAATTACTAAGCAGAAGGTTTCTGCTCATGCAGGAGTGAATATTTATAATCACAAGTCCCCTGTACTAGCCCCTTTTCTCTGCACTAACAGTAGCAATCTTTAGTGGTTTGAATTACAAAAATGACTGGATTTGTGACAATGGCATAGCTCATGGAAGGAAGGCAGGAAGGAAAGCATATGGATTAGACAAGGCAGGCAAATTTCATGTCTTATGTTTATATGAATAAAAAACATGTTTTTTTAAAAATAATCATATGAAAAAACAAATGATTCAAAGCATCTTTTTTTTTAAATCTACCTTCTTCATTAAATTTAATGATTCATCAATGTACGTTGAATAGAGCCGGAACATTAAGCAAGAACAGCTACATTTTTGATACATACTGATTCTAAGCATCATCATGTTCCTTAAGGCCTCTGACATGAGGAATGTTAATTTTCCAAAGACATATATACTCAGTTAGGAATGAAGGCTGAAATTAGGGGTTATTTTAGTTTGATGGAGGATTTGAGGGGGGAACAGAGTAAATGGAATAGAATACTAGGGTCGTGAGAAGAGCAAAATCTCTTTCAGAGGACAGGTGCACTTGTGTGTTTTGTTATCGGGAAATAAAAATAAGTCAGATATCTGTAAGTGTTAGAAAGACACACACGTCATATGCATGGATTGTCAACCATATTTACCTTCTCATAAAGTGCCTTTGTGTTCCAGCAATTTGCTTCAATTAGGCTCATTATCTTGGGCTGCCCCCAGGCGTCTGGTAAAGGCAGCAGCTCCCTAGGGGAGAGGAATAGACAGCGGCTCTGACTGTACTTATCAAAGGCTGCTGTGGCCTCTGAGCTCGCCTTCCATTGCCCTTGACATTGTAAGGTGTTAGCAGGTAGAGAAACAATAACTTCCCGGTAAACAGCCCTGTGTTGTTTTTTCCTTCCTCCTTATTTTGCATACAACTTTCCCTTTGAGTCTCTAGACTTGGAGTCTCCATCTCTTGCATAGTTGAAAAAAAACCACATTGTTAGAAGAGGCATTACTAGGCAGAAAGGTCACAGCTGAAAATGTAGCCTCAGAATTTATTTTAGCCATTCACCTTAACAGTAGTTTATTCAAGAAGCAATGCTGAACTCAGAACAATAGCCTCTGGCTACGTATTGAGGCAGAAGCTGAAATCAAATGAAATCAAACTAATGACCTGTCACGAACCTACAGGGAAAATTGGAGATGACCTTCAGCTACTTCTATTTCACTTCTCTTCCCTCAGCCTGCTAATATTTTCTTTGAGGCAATTTCCTCCAATCTGGTAACCTCAAACTAGACTGGATTTGCAATTCTTATACATAGTTCCAGCTGTCATGGGGATTGATTGTGCTTGCTAGAGATAATGGGAATTGTAGGTAGCACATCTGGAAAGTTGGAGAAAGTTTACTTACGGAGTGGGGACCAAGCAGGTAAAGGATCCACAACAAAACTATTGGGCACTCAGCCAGACTTGATCATTTCGCACATGGACAAGTGCAATCTGAACTAACCAACCAACCTATATGATCGTCTGATACTTTAGATTGAAGATCCTACTCTGAGCATTTATGGCGTGATTGGGTTATATTTACATAACAGCACAATGGCCTCTACAAAACTGGTGCATTTACTAGATAAGCTTTTCCTCCTGGTTCAAGTATTAAAACTGTTGGATTCCTAAAGCAGTCATTGGATGAGAATTATTTTGCCAAAGTCAGACAGTACATGTATGGCCTGGAATGAAACACAGCTGATCCTTTCCAAGATAACTCCATGTATGTAGATGTGATTCACCTTTTCCTTGTTGCTCCAATACTTCCCTCATTTTTCCTATTTTCTTCCACTGCTGTGAGAAGACTTGTAGGTAAGGAGAGATACGATACACGAGACCAAAAGTCCTATTTAGTTCAATGTTCCTATCAGATGCAATTGGGATTCCGCAAATGGAACATTAGCACACTGGCATTTCCCATTCATGTCCTCCAGCAATGAGCATCACAAGTCCTACTGCTTCTATTACTGGAAGTCTCACATACTAATGATTGGAAGCCTTCCCCTGTATGAAAACGCTATTTCTGCTAACATGGGTTTAATAATGCCTGTAATGGAGATTGCTGAAACTAGTTACTAGCAACCAGAGATAACTAATTTTTCTAATGACCAGCAAGTCTGTGACAGGAAACTCTTTGGTACATCCATAGCAGGAAAATTTGGGTCAGGTGAATACAGGACAAAAAGCAGGTGGGAATCATTGGAAGTAGGTGATGGAAAATTTGAGGTAACATTTGAAGTCTTGAATTCACACAACACATGCAGCCATGGTTAAGTTAGTTATAATTTATGGAGTTATCCCAATTCTGTAGATTCACACAACACACTGAACCTTAAACTAACAACTTGAGTTGGTTTTCCCCCAAACACAAAGTCATTAAATAATCTGGTGAGTTGTGGCAGCTCAACTATAGAAACTTCTGTTTTATTCATACTGTGATACAATCGAAATATTTTAAGGGATCATAAGGATAGGCATGCATGAAGTCATTCTGTGGCTATTCACAATCAGAAGCAACATTTTTTTTGTGCACATACCAATTTTAAAAATAAGAGAGACAGACAGACAGACTATGATGCAGTGCTCCATGACTAACTTAGAGAATCTATGTGCTTCTTCTTAGGGTTGTCTGGATCAAAATGTTTCAATACCCCTAGAAATGCCAGAGGAATTCTTCCATGCCTATTCTGGGGAGGACAGAATCTTAGGCTTTGAATGAGCCATTGCATAATCACAGAGGGCAATAATTACCTGTCTGTTGCAATAGTTCTAATTTAAACCTGTCACATAACTTTCCTATGAAGGTTAATGTGACCAGTGCAGGACAGCTGTTCCTGTCCATGTTAGTAACTGTTGTGTAGCCCAGTCCTTAAGTAAGATGAGCTGTGATGTGCATCAGGAGAAACCGTCCAAGTTGCCAAGACACATAACACCATTTATTGAGGGTTTGATCTCCGGAACATTGGCACTGACATCACAGACACGGAGGCAGCCCTCAGCAAAAAATCAATTTACAGAATCATTCAGGGCAGAGTCATCCTGGGAACAAATGGAATAAGTGTTTCCACAGCACAGATGTAATGGCACAGCCATAAAGATGATCAATAATATCTTCAGATGCTGCCTACTTAAGATCACAGGCAACACTTTTGGTACCATACTGTCACCTACCACAAAACAATGTGCAAATTACCTGATAACCCAAGTGAGCAGCTGACAGCAAAATGGCCAAATTTATGTTCAGGCTGTTTTGGATTGTGGTTGTGGTTAAGTGTAGGATAACAGCATTTTGCTGCCCAGAATCCTCTAATTCTCATTTCTAACCTCCAGTTAAGAGGGACATTACAGCATTACTAAGTGACTTCCTGAAATCACCCAGATGCTCAGGAGGACAAATTATGCCCCTAATTCTACAGATGAAGACCACCTCTGTTGAATATCTTTTTCAAGAAGCATGGTCCTTATTCCTAAGGCGCTACCACTCCAGAGGCAAAAAGATTTTCAAGAAGGACTTTGGAACTCCTGTGCTCAAACCCAAATTCTGCAATTACTAAACTCAGAAATAAAATATTTAACTATACTGAACAATTATATAACTTTGCATGTTTTGCTGATGACTTGGTTTTCAAGACCTTTTTGGCAGAATTTTCCATCAGGATATAGCATGTTAGGGAATAGGCAGTAATTCTGAATACACTCCCTTATGACTAATTTTTTTAAAAATTGCATAGCCCCTTCTGCTCCATTTGTTTATCTTTTAGCAAATACTGCTGATGCATTTTCAGCTTGTTCTTTATAAAAGCAAGAGCTAGAAAGGTTTCTGAGATTCTCAGTTTGATCAGCACTAATCAAGGTGCAATGCCTAAACTGTAGACTTTCAGATGTCCTAGCTATTGTACAGATTCTCCTTCCATCCAAAATCCACTTAATGTCACCTCCAACCTTTAGCCTATAACTCTCCCAGACCCATACCTGGGCTATCACTGACTTGTTCCTTTCTGCTCACCTACAATGGAGTTAATCCATGGAATACTATGAATGCAGATGAGGAGGAGGACAGGAGTCTCATCAGGGTATGCCTCCCTATCTCAGAGAGGACACTAGCAGATACTGAGATTTCAGTTCATTGGTCAGTTTCCAATCACACGTCCCACACAGTGTCTCCTGGACTCTCAGCTCTGCCACCCTTGCTTTGCAATAGGGGTGTCTGATGAGAAAAGAATCAATGGGCCCAATCTGCTGCAGGCAATGGACTGAACTGCTTTAGATGTTGCTATCTCCCTTCATGTCAGGAAATTCATAGCAAGGAGGTAGGTCATTCACAACTGGATTTTCACTGAAGCTGCAGCGGGTCCTCTCCAAATACTGCGTGCTAGTATGTACAGTTGCTTGGCTGCAGCTGAGACCATTGAGGTAGTTGCCAACCAGTTTGTGCTTCTCGCAGGTGCTGCTGCTCCTCCCATTACGGGCGTTGGGGGTATTGCTGTATGTGTGTTTATACTCTTCTTCTATGTCTCGACCAAGTTTCCAGCGCGACCATTTTTTGGTGAGTTCTGACTGTACCTATAGGGAGGACACACCACAAAAAGTTGGCTTTGTTGCCCTTTTGGTACCATTATTTGTTGCATCCTGATTTCCTTGTACAGCCCTACACCTCTATTTCCAGCATAGGAGAGAGTATGGAAGTGTAAAAGCGGGGAAGGACGCTGGCTCTTGCAAATGAAAAAAACTGACTTCAAATAATTTGATGTATAAGGCACCTACAACTACAAGTAACATTTTAAATCCAAACAATATGTTAGATTTAATCAGATCTAGTAATATTTCAGCTATATTTCTACCAAAAATTTCAAAGCAGGTATGCTTTGGCAACTAAAATACCAGTTCTGTGATACAACCACATATGGATGTGTGAACTGAAAACTATAGTTATAGCTGCCCTTAATTGCTTCTTGATGAGTGAAACTCAAAAGTACATTGTACTTAGCTCCACCATCATTCAAATGATTGCAGCTTGAAATTCTGGACCTCTCATAATTTAGTCACAAGGGGCAAAGCCTGGGTCCCATATTTCTTTGTTTAAGACTCACCTCTTTGTTCACAAAGCAGTAGAGAATGGCCACCAGCATTCCCTAGGGATACAGAAGGGTAGTTACCAACATTGTAATAATAATTTCCAATAATATAATTATATGGAAGATATGGAAGAGCCCATATATTAGTGCAGTTCTTGTATCTCACCTGAAAAGAGCCAAGAAAGAGGTCAAAGAACAGCTTGACAAAGCGCAGAGTGCCCTGGGCTTGCTCATCAATAACAAAGGCAAAAACCATCTCATGGATGCCCAGCAAGGGAATCAGAGTCAGGGTTGATTTCGCCAGCCTAAATGAACAGCAGGTGATTAGGGTTCATCGCAAGGAAAAACAGATGTGTAGGAAAGAGGCGCATCATTGTTTGGGGTGGAGACAAACACTACGTTCAGTCTTATTGAAGTGCTTCTGGAATTGCACTCCCAGAAACTAGGCAGATTCAAAACGGAATTTGAATTTGACATGATGTGAATTTTGTATCGTTACTGAGATCGCTTCCCATTCATTGAATAGTTTCTTCTTTTTTGTCACATTAAACATTTTTACATGCAAGTTTACACTCAGAGTGAACTTTTATGGGCAGTCAACCAAACGTTGGCAAGGGCTATAGTCTTAATATATATGATAGCTATTTTAGAAACATATAGTTCATGGTGCAGACTCCAAACTCTACCCAGTAGAAGGAATTGCCCTGACCTAGAAAGCCAAGGATGTCATAGGGAGGGTGAAAAAAATGTTCTTTTTTCAAGAGAGAAATACCGAGAGCCAGTACCGAAACTTGTAGTCTGTGTATCGCATCTGGTGGGCACGGAGCTTAGAAACCAAGATCTGAATTATACGGATGAAAATGAAGAAATTAATCTGAAAGAAAGAAAAAAAAGCAGAGTGACTGAATGGCAGGGAGGCATAGCATTGCATGAGTTGACCAGAGAACCATGCATAGTAAAGATCTAGAGGATTCTTGAATAATGTTATAGTTTTATTTTCTCACTCTTCCCAACTTTACAATGACTGTTTTATAGCTTCTGTCCTGATACTGATCATTTCTATCCTTAATTAGTGCTATAGGATTTCCTAGAGAAAATATTTCACTGACCACTGACCATTCATAGGTAGACAGACTGACAGGCTGTCAGTCAGAGAAGTATTTTATTAATCATATGTTGGGACATAAGCATTTAAGAAAAGTGCTATAGAAACACTGAATTCTGCTACTCACAAGAAAATGTATGTTCATTCCTGGAGAACCTATGGTATTTTTTCAAAAATAAGTTGTGTGCTAGTGTGGCACTTCATAAAATAATAACTCTTAATAATAACTCTTGTTGTTATCACATCAGGAAAATCAAAATCTTCAGCTGCTTCACATAAGAGGTCACTCAAATGTAGATGAGGACCTGGTGCTCAGACCACAGTATAGTTCCAGGATCACAGGACTATGTTTCCTAATTGGTTTCAGTTAAGGTTGTGTAGCATTTTGGAGTGTGCAGAGCTGCTCATGTAATACCAGCTGCTAGTCTCTTAAATCAAAATATCTTAAACCATTGTATCTTTTTGCAGGATCACATTGCAGTTATGGAGTGGTGGGTTTCCAATTTTTTTCCTACCAGTTCTATGAATGGTTCTATACACGCACACGCGCAGGGCTCAAAGACCAACTTCTGTCCAAACGCTGCTGAGCTGAGCTGTTGTTTAGCTCAGCTGAGGCGCGGCAATCCACTCTGCCACGCGAATCAGCTGAGTAAAAACAAGGGAATATAGGAAAGGTAATGGCAGGTGCAGGTGGGCGGGTATTTGCCAGTTCTCTAAACTAGTCAAAATTTCCGATACCGATACACTACCGTGTTTCTCCAATAATACGGCCTCCACCAATAGGAAGACCCAGCATGTTTTCTAGGCATGAAATGAAATGAAGCCCCTCCCCCCAAATTTAGGCCTAGTTTAAAAACCTGCTGGGGGGGAGGGCGGGTGTTAAAACATGCTGGGGGGAGGGTGGGAGGAGAAACCTGCCTTTAACAGTGCCATGCGCGGCGCTGCCGCTGTTCTCGCACCAGCAGGAAGTGTAGAAGTATTTCTGCTGCTTCTCAGGCGGGGGAGCTGCCCCCATGGCTTCCACAGTTCCTGCCGGCACGAAACACTTCCACGTTCCCACCAGCGCTGCTGCTGTTGTCGTGCCAGCAGGAACACTGCTGCTGCCCACCCACTGATGGGGGGGGAGAGAAATTAATTCACCCCCCAAAAGACGACCTAGCCATTTTTTCGGGGCTCAAAAAAAAATAAGGCCCTGCCTTATTTTGTGAGAAACACAGTAGAACCGATCCAAACTGGCTGAATGCTACTTCTGGAGAGCAGTTGCGTGATTTCAGAAAAAGGTTCATCCATTCCCCTGCAATGCATTGTTCCATTCTAATCCAAAGTGTTATACAGCCCTAGTTATATTCTCTTTACAAGCAAACAATTGGGATCAAGTTATCCCCCACTCCACTCCCAAATATACATGCTTATATGTACACTGGGCATTATTATTATACACAGAAAATAAAATGAGAAAAAGTCTGCTCAGTACAAAAATCTACTTGATTGCAATCTGAACATTTGAAGACTATATGATCAAAATGGATAGAATAAAACCCACGAATCCAGCATACAATGTATAAATGGGAGGTGGGGGAACCCCCAAAGGTCACTTGAATAATTGCCTTTATGCATATCACTCTGCTGGCAGGAGGGACTCAGCCAATTCAGCTCTGAGATGGGCAGCTGGCTATCAGCTGGGTTGGTTTCAAATAAGGATTGGACCAATTTATGGAAGTCATGGGATCAATGGCCGTGTGGCTCCCTTGGAAGGCCATCTGCTGCAAAACCATGGAGCTTCCTTTTTGCAGAAAAGTCTGTGAAAAGAAACTGCAGGACTACAAATAGTCCTCAACTTATGACCACAACTACCAGTAGGACCTGAATTTCCATTTCTAAGCAAGGCAATTGTTAAATGAGTTGCGCCCAATTTTATGACGTTGTTGAGCAAATCACTCCAGTTGTGAAGTGAACTATGCAGTCAGTAAGCAAATCTGGCCCCCCTCATTGACTTCACTGGTTGGAAGCTGGATGAGAAGATCACAAATGGTGATCCCATGATGCCGCAACCAGTGTAAATAGGTGATGGTTGCCAAGTGCTGGAATTGTGATTACATGATTGTGGAGATCTTGTAATGGTCATAGTAGCAATAATGATAGCATTTAGACTTAATATAAGTGCTTTAGTTTATGGCACTGAGTGATTTACAAATGGCAGCATACTGCCCCTGACAATTACAAGCAGAAAGTCCAGTTGCCAGTCACTTTTTTTCAGTTGCTAAATGAACGACTGTAAGTGGAGGACTACCTATAGGTGGGCCAGGAGGTTCATTCCATCAGCATATCACTTATGTTTTCTTCTTTATGTGCCTATCCATTGAGGTCAATGTGGGCCACGTGCATTTGGCAGGCTGTGGCTCATCTACCCCTCCCTTAGCGCAATTATGACACAGGATAGGGGACATTTTTTAAACAGGCTTTTTTTCTATCCTGAAAGAAGAGTTTTAGAATATAACACAATTTTTTGAAGGCCTATACTGGGTTTTGTTTTTTGGGGGGAATATTTGAAATTTCAGCTATTTATTTGTAATAAGCAGTGATTTGAGCTTCACAATACTGTATTACATCCGAACTAGACTGTGTTGCTTCTCCGTGTCATAGAATATATGTGGGTATATGCATAATTTTGTATCTACCAGTATTTATTTATTTTGTCATGTTTATGTAGTGTATATTGGAGGTGGTGACCCTTTGAGAGCTGTATGCAACAAAATTTCATTTTAATATATGCTGATTAGGATACATTCAAAGTGACAATAAAATTAGTCTAAGTCTAACTCTATTTGTTGATTGATTGATTATTGGAAGCCATCCTGAGATGCATAATTTTTTAAAATATAACTAAAGACAGGAGGGAAAAGTGAAACATCTTCACAGGTCAAAGGTAAATACTGTACACAGTCCCCCCCACTCCTGCCCTTAATTGGTTAAAAGAATGTATAAAGAACACAGCTGAAAACAAGAAAACGATGCAGTTTTGAACAGAGCAGTTAGCTCCGAAGGTTTCAACAAAGAAAAGAAACAAAGCGGGGCTTACCAAAATGGCTAAGAATACAGGGAAACGCAGGATCCACCAGAAGCCCATATTATTATTGGTACTCCAACAACTGGGGGAGGGATGAAGAAAGAAAGAAAGAAAATGGGAACAGATTCTTATTCTTCAACAATCTTTCCTGCTGCTCATACTGTATATTGTATGGTCTGATTTCCTTGACCATACATTTCCAAATCTCATGTGAGCAGCACTTCCTAATGCACCTAGTCACACTGGGGCTACAGAAAAACCGTAGCCAGCTTGTGCACCATCTACATGTGTGGATACTGCATTTTTGTGGCTTTTTTTTTTGCAACTTACTGAATATTTTCGTAAAGATATTTGACCACCACCCATGGCACAATGAAGAGGATTGGGGCTCCTGGAAGGAAAAAGGGGAACATAATTATGCAAGAAATGATCATCTTTTCAACACAGCCAAAATGTCAGTGCAGAAGAAGTCAATATTCTAGATTCCACCCAATATATATCTCCTGTAATTCCTAAAATATAGATATGAAGGAGGCAAGTTATCAAACTTGTAGGTTTTCTCATTCAGTTTGTTGAAGTCGCACAGATACTTATCCATTTCAATGGCATTTGCCCCAGTACAAATAACATCTGGATTGGGGCCTCTATAGGTACATAGTGATCAAACTCTCTAACCTTCAAGTCCTAATCCTGATTTGAGTTAGGCCTTCATGCAGGTAATTAACATGTTAAAAGCCAATGCAGAATTTCTGCTAGTATGATTGGGATCACAACTAATTCGTTCTCATGTTTCTCAGATTCTGTTTTTATTGAGACCATCTAACTTTTCCTGACTTGCTCATTATATATACTTCAAATCAGGAGTGGGCAATGTATCACAAGAACTCCAATTCTCCTTAGTCACAGTTGACATGGTCAATAAAGAGGGATAGCCCTGTAAAAGCACAAGCTATTTAGGTGAGACTTAGAAGGACAGGAACAAAAATTAGAATTTCAGGTAGGATGTCGATGATTCAATATATGCATTTTTTAAAAAATCAAGCAATAGTTATTCAATTGCTTTTAAAACACCTCTGCTCCACAACTAAACATCTTGATCTTTTGGAAAGCTTGCAAAGAGCACCAGTTTTTCATTTACAGAGCAGAATGACAGCATCTTTCCCGCTTGCAGGTAAAAGGGCTGAGCTGAATTGAACCTACAAAAACACATTCAGCCTTGGATCCAGAGACTCCCCATGGACAGACCACAGGACATTCCCACAAAAAGAAGACATAGGAAGAGATTTTCCATAATGCTTCCTTGAGGTGTTCTGGAGAATAACTGGATCCCCCTGAACAGTGTGGGAAATGGTAAGTGGGAGACTGTAATGAGAAGGCAATGTGTGAACTTCTGGAGGTTGCTGACTGCAGTTGCTATTATCAATAGAAACCCCCCCCCCCCTTCGTTTCTCTGGAGGAAGATACCGCTGGATCTAAACCTAATTGCCAGTGGAACCAAAGGAGCAGTCTAGGCCCATAAATCCATACAGCCTGGCTATTCTCATAACCCTAATTATTGCACTCGCTCTATGCCAGACATTCAACTCCCCGTCCTGTACTCACCCCAGCCAATGCAGAGATAGAGGGTGAAATAGCTGCGTTCTGAGAAGACAGTCAACACCAGCAAGTTGTACAGATAGATCCCTTCGACGAGCAGCCAGCAATAGTTGGCCACGATACCATACTGCATGAACACTGTGGCTGCCTGGCACCCTGCTGCTGCCTGGAGAAAGGAGAGGAGTCAGGAAGAAGGATAATCCCAAAAACTTTAACCTTAGACTGTCTACTATTGATCTCACTCCTTTCCTAAGAGGTCTGTAGGGGGCGTGCATAAGCGCACCAATGTGCCCACCGTCTCTGTCCTATTGTTTATTTTATTTTTCTTATATATATCCATGTATTCATAACTATGTTTATACTTTCACCTATTATCTTGTAAGCAATTGACAAATCAAAATAAATAAAATAAAAATAAAATGTTTCTGTAATTGACAGGTTTTGGGTTGGGAAGCTTTTTTCTCCAAGCCAAGTAGCTCTCGTGTTGATGCCTGAAGGCAGAGTTTCTCAACCTTGGAAATTTTATAATGTATGGACTTCATACATGTGGGCTGGGAAATCTTGGAGTTAGGGGTCCTTGATGCTCTCTGAGCTTGTTTGTCCCAGATGCTTTTTCAAGAGGCAACTGAATTTTCACATTTTTCTTTGAAGACATTTTGCTTCTCATCTAAGAAGTTTCTTCAGCTCTGCCAAAGCGAATCACTAAATGTCTATGGAGATTCTCAGTCATCCAGGACATGGTTGTTCCAAAGATGCTTTTTCAAGAGGCAACTGAACTTTCTGATTTTTCTTTGAAGAAGTTTTGCTTCTCATCCAAGAAGCTTCATCAGTGCTTGAGAATCTCTATAGACGCCTGAGCTTGTTTTCTTGCAGACGTTTCATTATCCTAACTATGTAACATCATCAATGCTAATAAGGAGTACTGTCAGTTTATATTCTGATGGTGGCTTGCCTGTCTATGTGGTGGTCTTAGATTTTGGAGTTGAAGTCCACACATCTTAAAGTCACTAAGACTGAGGAACATTGGTTTACGGTTGAAAACTAGCAGTGGGGCAGCCTGGGGAGTCTTGGAGGAAAAAAGAAAAGGATGAAACACTCTTTTGTCACTTTTATCAGATTCAGAGCTTTCTGGGCAATGTATCAGCGGCCTTCCCTTGAATTGTGGATTGCAGTTGTTAGAAATCATTTGAAGAGAGCTAACAATGCTACTTCTCATATCCACGATTACAAAATGGGTAATGTGTGACTTTCCAGATGTTGCCAAAGCAGAATTGCTGACAGGAGCTGCTGGGAAATGTAGTTCAGAATCTTCTAGAGATGTTCCTCAACAAATAAACGTAGGAAGTAAAAACACTAAATCATTGAACGGAGATTTTATAGCATGTCTAGCTTCAGGATGAGCTTTCACAAGGATCTTATCTTCAGCAGTTACATATGTAAAGAACAATACAGCATCCTTATGTGAAGGTTATGACATGTAGTACTATGAGGTACAGAAACTGAATGAAAGTTTCAGCTGACCTAAAAATGTTCTTTCCCCGTAAGTTATTCCCAAACTTTTCAATGGTCCTTGGTTGTTTGGGCATGGGAACAGAAAAGCTGAGACCATGGAATAGCTGAATGATGGGCATAAAATGGAGATTCTTAGACTGGAGGTTGGGACTTCTCAGAGACACACAAGGAAGTGTGGAAGGAGGTAGAATGTCACAATTTATTTAAAAACTGAAGGGGTAGCAGCACTATCAAAACTCAGTCAGGCTTTTATCCCCCATTGTGACTATGTGAGCCTGCAGTGGGCCCCTATAGTTCTTGAAACCTGAGAACTTCTAGTGATACAGAGGAACCACCAAGTCTACTTATAAAAACATGTCATTATATGTACATAAATTATTTAGACATATTAATTACATGTCCATCCTAATTCATGATGGCAGGGGTGTCACAGAAGTTCATTTATCACTTGAGGGGGTTGCATTATCACAATGTTCAGAAACTCCTGGCATAAGGTTTATTGGATCTGTACATATACAGGTGGGTGTTGGTTGGGTGGAAGCCTTACAGTGTAGCTGGAAACAGGAAACTGGAGAAAATAAAATGAACTAGGGACTATAAATGAGGGTGCTGTTACCTTGTCACTCTGCCAAAGGCTCACATTGTAGTCATCAACCTTCTCACTGTAGCGAGTGTGGAGCAGCGTGTCGATGGTGAGCACTGAGACACCCTTCAGGATGAAGGAGGCGAAGAGGTTCATGTGGATGTAGTTGCGCATGCAGTGCAGCTTGCTGGAGAGCAGGGAACATGTCAAAAATGCCTGTCTATCTGGCTCAGGTCATACTGCACTTCTCTGCCCAAACCTTCAGCCCCACTGGGCCACTGTTCCTCCCACTCCCTTTTTTTGCCCGTTGACTCCATTCATCAGTTTTGCAATTTTATCATTCTCTTCCACCCCTTGCAGCAATCCCCTCACATTAACAGCTCTGAAGAAAACCCAGTCTTTCAAGACTAGCTAGGTGTGTCTACTCCAGTGCATCTTCTCCCAAGTTGTGCCCAAAGTGGGATGAGATGGACTAGGGTTAAATGTCCTTTTAATCCTGACTTTAGATGTCTGGATCTCAACTCCCCGTCAGTGTTTTAATCAGTAGCGATTAAGCTAGATAATTTTAGAAGTTGGACTTAAAGACTAGGGCTTCCCTTAGTAGAGGATAATATATATTTCAGAATAAGACAATCCACACTTGTTTTGCTTGAGGGCCCCTTTTGCTCGTTATGCTGAGTGAGGTCCTGGCAGCACTAATAGTAGGCCTGTGACCTCTACTAATCCCCTCCTCTTTCATTTCTCCTCCCACTTTGAAGGAATCCACCTCATTCCAACCCTGCAAGGGTCAACCACCCCACCATTTCCAGGCCCGATCCAGTTTCCAAATCACCTGAAGCCTAGCAACACAGCCAAGGCCAGAAGCAGAGCACAGAGGGACACTGAGTAGCCCACTGTGTACATCACTCTGAAGCTTCCGTAGATTCTATCAAACCACTCCTGGGGGGGGGGAAAAGAAGAGGAAAAGAGTTCGTCTGATGCACAAAACCAATTCAGATTCTTTGTCTATTGGAAGCCAAAAAAAGATGATCTTGTAGAAATTAATAGAATTAGATCTCTGCTAACCTGGTCTTCCTTGTTGTCTATCATACATTGATCAGCATTGCGCAGTGACTTCCCTCCAGGACCAGTCACCCACTGTCCATCTGGACCACATTTCTTGAATACATAGCCATGCTTCACTACAGGAATAAAGAGGAACATTATCGAAAATATATCTGACTTCATAGAGAATGTCTACCTTTTCTGAGCTTTAATCATCCATTGTTGATTTTAATGTCTGTTCTAAATTTAAATTCCGGCACCCTCTGACTTTCATCTCACCTTTCCCCAGAAAATTAGGCTAATCTTTTATGCATTCACTCACCATTTCCCTTATTTTATATTAGTTTTATGACCCTCTTTTCATTCGGAATCAAAACACTGTGCGTGTGAGCTTTTAAATTATACAGTGCTTTAAAACTGATAAACTACATTTAATCTACTAAATTTTATTGAAGTATCTCAAATAATAGGTAACAAAAACTAAATAAATAAAACAGTAAAAGACTTTCTAGAGCTTTGAAGTAATAATGATATAATCTATCATTCATTTTCCCCACTGTGAATTATAGATTATATATAAGCATATTGACTAATATATGGCCAAGGCTGAAAGTTGACATATATCATTGAAATTTTTTTACTACCTTACAGGCTTATATAATAGAAGAATACAGTACATCATATCTTCTTATTGTATCTCCCTGTGTTAGGCAAAGTAGGATAGTAGGTTGATTTATTTCAATTATCCAGTGAGTTTTCTTGGCTGAAGATGGAAATGAAAGGGTCTCCCCAGTTCTCAGACATTATAATCACCACGCACATTGTCTAGATGCACACTGTCCATTTTCCCTGCTAAAAATATGGTGCAATGCCAATCATCTCCACAGTATATCCCATGTACCTTGATCATACCAGGGCAGATACCAGGGGCAGGAAACATTGACAGTGCTGTTGAGTTGTGCATCAGGCCAGCATGAATACTTATCAAAGGTTCGGTTACAAACCAAGTCTAGAGAAGAGAAGAAAATACAAAGATGGGTACAGCAATTATATGTATGGGAGGGTGTTCTTATTTTTATATTTTATTCTATTTCCATGATTATATCTTTTGTCTTGCATCTATCTTGTGGACCTAAAATATTTTATCCAATAAGCTCTTTGGGGGAATTTCGCTTAACTTGACTCAAATAAGTTGTAATTGAAGATATATCTGTGAGATCATTCCCCCCTGCTTTACTCATGTGTGAAACCTATATGATTGCCTAGTAGTTCCTGCCTTGTACTTCATTCATAAAACTCAGCCTTGAAACCATTTGTGTGTATCTGTACATTCATGAGTGCATCACTCTCAAGGAAAAAAAGTGGTCTGTTAAGTTGTATTATACTATTTCTGTGATGTCTTTCTCCATTCCTCCACTGCCATAATTTCCAAAATTCTTGCATAATAGTTTTCAGGATGTTATAAAAAAGCCTAGGATCCCAGCTTTCCAAAGCATATGATTCTAACAGAATAAGCTGGAAGAAAATCAGTAAACACTCTGCCAAACTGTCAATGCTTGCCCCTGTTTCATTGTCCTTGTTCAGATAAATTGTCAGCTGATAGTCAATCTCCAGGGGGACTTTGTCTCACCAGTAGATGGTGGCCAAAGGCTCATATTGCGATGACATTCTTCACTGTAGGCCTTCCAACTTTCATATACATATTCATATACATATTCCATAACCTGGGCAGAAGCTCCCTGTGGAAAAGAAAAAAAAAAGGTGGCCTGGCCTGCTCAATGTTTGTGCATTTGATCTGAAACAGCCAGAAAAGAAGGAGGAATCCTTACCTGAAGGCAGAGCACCAGTGCAAGTAGGATTCCGAGAAGGTGTGACTGAGACATCCCTCTGGAGAGCTGCAAAAGTGCATAGGGATGCTCCTGGAGTTGTTGCTATCCTACAAGATATCCTACTGCTGTTTTATCAAGTGTCCTGCAAAGAAATAGGAAGGGGGAAAGCAAAGTTACTTATGCTTGCATGCTCCTCGCTGCTCAACTGTTAGTTCCAAGCTTCAGGAGCGTGTCTCCAAGGTTGATGACGCAGGAGGAGACAGGGTTTACTGGGCTACATCCAGATAGTCAGTCTAGTGCCAGCAAATCATGGAATGAAAGGAACCTGTCAGGAATAAACATGGCTACTGAGCCTCCTCCCAGGTTAGATATTAAGGACTTACTAGTGTTTTGACTCTTTCTGGTTGGTGCTGGGGCCTCCCTCGCTGGAGCCAGGGGGAGTGGAGGACACCCAACTTAGGGGGCTGCTTCGGATGCCAGCCATTGCAATTGGAGCCCGTTGGGGGAAGGGGAGTTATTTCTGAGCTGGATTTGGTTCCACCGCAGAGTGCTTAGAGTTGCGAGCACAAGGACTATGTTGCCTCATCGCCTCAGAACCACAGTGTGATCTCGCCTTGCAGAGACTCACATACCTCACCCACAGACGAGCGCACGTTTGCCAAAGAATAATGTGCAGCCAAGTAAAAGAGTACATAAAAAAAAAAATAAAGCTTGAAGTTTTCTTTACGGAGGATCCAGCAATGGACCCCATGACTAAAAGCACATCTGGAACTAGGACAGCCACCTCATTTTCCTGGAAAGGCACCTTGGCCCGCAGTATTGACTGACACGCTCCCCTTGCCAGGGAGTGGAAGAATTGCAGTGCTCTGGATGGTAAGTTAGTTGTGTGATGCGTGCATGGTAAATTCTCTGTCTATGGACAGAGGGCATAGAAAATAAAATGCATTAGAGACGTTAGGTCTGGGGATTAAAAAGGAAGTTATATGAGGGATATACAGGAACTGTGATGCTTGGGGGAACCAGCAGAGGGTAGTGTAGCTATACAATCTCTGGGTACGCTAGCAATAAGAGGATGACACCCAAAGCCCATGTGCGTGCGTCTATGCATGTTAGTAAGGTCAAACGTAATAGCGTGCATGGGAAAGCAAGGTTATTTTATTTATTTATTTATTTATTTGATTTGTCAATCACTTACAAGATAATAGGTATAAGTATATACATAGTTATGAATTCATGAAATGGATACATATAAAAAAAAATAAAAGAAACAATAGGACAGGGACGGAAGGCACGTTGGTGCGCTTATGCACGCCCCCTACAGACCTCTTAGGAAAGGGGTGAGGTCAATAGTAGAAAGTCTAAGATTAAGGGTTTGGGATTTGGGGAATAAACCACAGAGTCAGATAGAGTATTCCAGACATTGACCACTCTGTTCCTTGGGCTACCAAGACGGAGGGGCTGAGGTCTGCTGAACACAGGGGACTGGATGCCTCTCAGTCCTGATCTCGTGGACACTGTTCTCTGCATTCCATCCCACTGACAGGCTCTGCGTTCAAGCCAGCAGCAGCGACTCTCTCTCCTCCTGATTCAGCTGGTATCTCTCCCCCACCCCTCCTTTCCCCCAGTCCCTGTCCAAGAAAATAGAGAGGGATGAGGGAGAATGTGCCAGCACTGCTCTGGCTTGTTTACAGCTCCTGGCACAGTCCAGTTAGGACTCAAAAGGCAGTTAATTATTAACACCCTCCAGGGATCCCTGGCTTTTTAGGCCTTGTTGTCTCCTAACCCAAGAGCCCCCTTTCCGTAGCTGACAAAATCCCCCATGTGCCCAGAATCAGACTTCCTGGCTGGAAAGCTATGCTGGGTTCCCATGGGCTGTTGGGCAATGCCCTGTGTTCATCCAGAATAAACTCCAAGACACCCATGAACTAATGCCTTCAATCCTTCTCTAATCTGGCTAAAGGGCTTCTGAATGGGACTGCAGTGCTCCAGACAAACAAGCTATTCTTTGCTGGGTACCTTGCAACAACAGGCCAAACTTTTGGCACCAGATACTGCCAGAGCTCTGCTTGGATTAAGAGGGGGCTGCTCCACTTACCCTGTGAAGCAAAAAGCCCTTGGCTTAGAATTGGCGCCTTGGAGGGAGCAACATCCCACCAGACACCAGAATTTCCCATTCTCCAGTATTCTCTGAGCGATGGAAAAGGACAACGAGAAAGCCGTGAGGATGCAAAAGATCCTTTTTTCCTAGAATGCAACAGCACCTTTCCAAAATTGTCAGGATGTGATTAATCCAGTTCAGTTTTAATAAGAAAAGGAGTACCTGTGACTAATAATTCTTGCTCTTTCCCCTTCACAGCTCATGGAAACAACATACTCATCCAGTAAATTAATTTAAGGCATTTGCAGATCACCTATTGATCACAATGAATCCACTAAGTGGGTCATAATAATTTGAACCTATAGTGAAACCAGCACCCACTGATACAGGCAAGAATAATGTAAATCCAGAGCACTTGGTGATCCTTTAGTTAGTATAGAAATAACTGGGCCTTCTCTGATATGATTAAATGGCAATGCATAAATACCATTTTTTTCAGCCATAGAAAGTCTAACTCAACAGTCTGACCCGAGCATTCTGTGTGTGAATACCTGCTCTCCTGCCATGATGGAAGCATGGCTGTTTCACAAACCAACTTCCAAAGCACAAATTCTTTGAGTTTGTAATGCAATACTGTCTATACCTTGTTGCATTTTTCTCTTCCACACATGAAAGCTACTGATTTGCTCATGTTTAAATTTTTTCCCCCTAGATACGCTTTATATATTGCCTTTTGCCCTCTTCAGCTTGAACCCAAAGTGAGTTAAAACTGGAGGCCGTGCTCTATGGCCAGTCGGCATTTGATTGGAAGATGCCAGAGACTTCTCAGTAGTTGCACCACAAGCTCAGCTTTTCCTCTTTGAAGACAAGGGCTTTCTATAGGGATTTCTGTGTTCACGCTTGCTTTTAATTCTTGTGTGCTTTGGTGTGATATACAGTATTCTATAGATAAACTGCCTGCTGATTTCAGGCATCAATCCAAGCACAGCATGCAATCTTGTTAGGCTCTGTGCAGCCGTGTTGAACTTTCCCCAGGCAATGACTTCTGGCTCACGATTAGCACTCAGCTATAAGATCTGGCACCACAGAACATTTAATGGAATAGCTGCTTCTGAACATTTAGTTTATTTTCTTTTTGATGTCATCTTTTATGCCTCCTACACTTTTCACATCCTTTATGCTCGTACACCTTCTTGTATTAATTATATTACCTTCCCATTCCTTATGCTGGTTTATGAGCATAATAAAGTTTGATTCAATTTGATTTTGAGAACAATATTGTTCATTACAATCCACTTTTGCAACTAAGGTCAAAGTAAGACATAATTGTGTAAAACAAAAAAAGCTGTGTAGATTTTAGACCCAGGGATTAGGAGAGATGATGATGTGTGAATTAGTTGTCGGTTTTAGTAACTAAAAATAGTTCTTCTATTTAATGATTACTGAGAACTGTTGGTTGAAAATCAGAGCATTGTATATATAACATCCTCCAAATTTTTTGCAGAGTCCAGGATATTAGATCAGTCTTATCCAAGATGAGGTTTAAATCAAGGGCTTTCCACATTATGTAGAAATATGCATATCAGCATTGGTTGTTTTTCCCAGGGAAAAACAATTAGAGGGTAGAGCATGGCACTTAGTTATTTTCTTTTTGGCTGTCTCTCTACATTGGAGTGTTTCATAACTAACATGTGTTCCCTCCTCCATTTTTACAGGAATAAGGAAATTCCGCTTCAACTAGGTAACACTTTTAACAACTATACAAACAATGTTGTGCAAGAATATCTTTTTAGGAATGTAACACAGGCCTGCATCATATAAATGTGTATAATAAGCACATGTTATGCAAAGAATATAGTAATGCATGTAAACATTTGTGGCAGGTAAGTGAAACGATTGTTTAAAGAGCTGTGAAAAGTGATTCTTGAGGATTAAGATAAAGGAACTGTGAAATACTTTTTTAAAAAAAGAGATAAATAGATTCACAACTGGAGGATAGTCAGATTTTAATGTTTGGTATTATTAGCTAAAAGCTTATGGAGCCAAATAGATGTAAAGCCTTGAGTTATGCTTCCTTGTTTCAGAACTTCCATTACAATAGCAGAGCAAAGTGTTTAGGGATGCATTGACATAAATTTATTGTCTTCTCTAGTTTGGAAGTGGCATGGGATCCCTGCCTTTCTACCATGTAATGCTACTCTGGTTCCTTCTTCTCCCGTGTCTACAAGTGACTTTGATCAAGCTGTTTCTAATTTTCATTTCTCTGATGAGCTGCAGGGAAACCTGCATGCCTCTGATGTGTTTTATAAGTAACTAGCCCTCCTCCATGGGCTACATAATGTGCAGAAAATCTCTGCATGGTGCTTCTAAGACCAAGCAAGTGAAGGAGTTGAAAAGTCCATATTATTTACTTATTTAACAAATTACTACAGTTATCCATTTCACCCAAGGCAGCTCTGGGTGTCTACATACAACATGTTTATTAGGGTCCCATTTTAATTAGGCCAACAAAGGTCACAAAATGATTGAGGTTTTTTTTTAGCTGGGAGGCAACAGAAAAAGAGATGACTATGATTTTGCCAGAAAAGAATGGTGTACTACAAACAGAAAAAAATAGCATTTCTTGGCCTAACTGAATTTCTGGATATACTGTCAATGTTTGCTCTAGATGAAGTCTGCCCTGCTGGGCTCAGCCCTGGAAATAAAGCCTTGAACTCCCTGATTTGATGCTCTACATCTAAATACAACACACTGAAGGCAGAACCAGAGTCTTACTGATCAGGATTGGGTAGTTTGCGTCCAGCTCTCTGTCTTTAGAGTGTATTTTAAAATTCTCCATTAAATCCACAGCAAAAATACCACCCCTACCCACTGTTCTACCCTGCTCCCAGTATTTTATTTTTTATTTATTTATTCGTCAAATTAAGTTATTCTTATCCTTGGGAAAAATGATGTTTCCTCTGAATAGCGTCTAACTGCTGCTGCCTGAGAGCTAGAAAGCTCATTAATCAGAGAGGCTGGAGGAAGCTAGCAGCATCAAGAGCTGTCCATTCTGTTGGGATGAGCTTTCTCCATATTAAAATAAGATAGACAAATACATATGTCCCTTAGATCCTGTACAGTCCCTGCTCACCTTGGCTCAGGTTCCTTGGACCAGGCAAATTTCCCCCTCTGGCAATTATATCTCCAGTCCAAAGCCAAAATGATAAGAAAGAGCCACTCCCTTCACTACTGGAAACTGCCCCTTTGGTACTCCTATCAAACTTCAATGCAGACTGCCTTGTTGTGAAGGAAGAAGACACCCTTTTTCAACTTGCAACATCTGGAGAGGGTCTCAAATTCCACACCCAGGAGAATTTAAGAGCCTTTGGGTTGCTGGAATTTGCAGCGATATTGGTAAATGCATACATTGGGAGGACAGCCTAATTTTATTCTGCATTAGCTTTCCACTGGAAGAGGTTTTTTTTTTCTGTATTTGCTGGCAGAGAAGTACCCTCCAAGGAAGCCCAGTCACACAGTATCCTGGGAGCTGCAGATTCTTCCAGCAAAAGAAAACCTTTGCTCTAAATCTGCCCTTCCTAGAAATAATTCAGTTTGTGCTTCTTGATGTCCCTTAGCCCAGCTGGACATGCTACTTTCCTGGCCCAGTCCCTGGACTGAAAGGGCCTCTTCCTGCTCCAGCCCAGTTCTGTTGGGCAGGGATTTTTCTGGACAGAAGCCAGTTTCTTTGTACCAGACACATCCAAGTAGTCTAACCCAAGCTGTATTACTGCTCAGGCCCTCCTAATGGTTTTTGGAGTCTGCCTTGGGAAGAGGGGAAGGAAGACACACCCATTGATTGTGCTCAGCTCAATCACAATAATTGGAAACGTGTTCTCCCTGCTGGAGTGGCCTCTCTTCTCCATGCTTGGTGAACGTGCTCTAATGACTAATGACCCTGTTGTGCAGGCTAATGACCCTGGCCCCTGGGAAGAAAATATCAAGGACTTCCTAAAACTGATTCTCTGCAGCACCCAAATTTACTGATTCAGGACATAAGAACAGCGGGTTAGGAAAGGAAAACTCATGTTATCAAAGTTTAATCTATCTTGCAAGATTATAAAATGCAATTGTAAAACTGCAATTACTTTTTGCTTATCAATTAAAATGGGAAAGAACGCTCAAGGAAGGAAAAAAAAAACCTGCATTAGTCCATAAACGCTGGAAACTACCACTAAAAACAGATTCTCCATATATTGAACTACACTAGATGAGCATTCCAATTTCATCCTTAATAAGCAAAACAGTTAACAGATTAAAGCCATTTAAATTATTTAGTGCATCATAAGGCTTCATTATCATAATGTATCCACCTATGAAACAATATATAACATGAAACATGAAGGCTTTCTTTCCATTTCTTTCCATCTTTTCTATGTATTTGCTTCAGCAAATTACCCAATTATTGGATCCTTGAATCTTAAACTCTATTAAATTAGGCCTTTTCCTTCCATCAACTAATATTCTGTAAACTGCAAGAATGCAGCAAAATCTTGATATTCCAGAAAAAAACCTTTAATGGCAGTAATTAAAGTATAAAGAGCATAATTTAAATGAAAGCACAATAATAGGCAATAATTCCTAATAAGATTTCTCCTTCCAGACCACTTTTTATATAAGCTCGTGACAAAACTGATAATATTTGACAATCACAACTACATTCCTGCCTAAACAAGATATTTGGAGACAGGAAACTTCATGTAAAATCTCAAGTTATCCAGTGTGACTTTCCAGCAAAGATTGCTAGTGACTAACAGGGTGGGTTGTTGCTCCTCATAGAATTAATTGGCCATCAAACACAATCCCCTGCTCTATGCAGAAATTCAGATTAGTGCATCCTTGAGAGTGGTTCTCTTCCTTCTGTTTGAACCTATCCAGAGAGTTATAGATAGTTCTGCTGCCCTGCTGCAACAAACAACAACAAAAAGAAATCTTATGGGCCCTTGTAGACTGACACATTTAGGGCATAATAGATAAGAGTCCACTTCCTCAGTTTCAGTTGATGAAGTGAAAGCCAGTCCATGAAAGTTTCTGCCATGACAAGCTCTGAATCACAGAATTACAAAGTTGGAAGAGACCATTAGGCCATCAAACCCGGCCCCCTGCTGAGCACAAGAGTCCTAATTACAATTTCTCAACAGATGGCTATCTATTTTCTGCTTGAATACATCCACTGAATGAGTGCTCACAACCTCTCTTGGTAACTGGTTAAAATATTCCTTATTATGAAGTTTGCCCCCTTAACACTCAAACAGGATCTATCTGGAAGGCAATTACATTATTGTGTGCCTTAAATAGGTCTCAATCTTTTTTTCATTATGACATCCTTTAAAGTATATGAAGAGTGCTATCACTTGGGTTATCCTTATTTGGGCTGCAAAAATACAGACAATTAATCATCGTGGCAAATGAACTTGTATATTTCTCTTGGGTTTTGTTTTTACAGCCAAGCCAAAAGGGCCATCGAGGTTTGTAATTAATGATGGAGAAGGAGAGATGCACCTTAGCAGCCTCAAATAGCCAGGAGGAATGTAGCAGATGCTAATCCCTATCTTCTCACTGGTGAGATAACAATAGCACTTAGATTTATATACCGCTCCATAGTGCTTTCCAGAACTCTCTGAGCAGTTTACAAATGGTATTATGTTGCTCCCAGAGATCATGAATGAGAGGTCATAAATCATTTGTATGCCAAGACTTGTGCTGCAGAAAAACAAAACATTAAAATTGGAACAGCTACAGACAAAAGGACTATCTCCAGGGTGGTCTGGGAAAAGCCAATGCTGCATCCTGAGATCTCTTCCAAAAATAGTAAGTGGGGTATCTTTGAACTGTGATCATGTGGAAGAGCTTAAAGCCACAAATTGGGGATGAGGGAGTTATTACCAAATGAAAGAAAGCCCCTTAAATAAATGTTTATGTGGCTTGAAATGGGTCAGTGCCATTCTATAACTTTACTGAAAGGGAAGAGAGTAGAGCAGTAACTTTTAGGGGAGAAAAATAAAGAGGTTATGGAAATGAAATTTATTTTAGGAACAACTCTTTTCTGCCTATTTGTCAGACAAATAGGCAAGATTCTGAACTACAAGTGCCCATATTAGATTCAGAGAATTGCAGAGTTCAAGAAAGAGAACTTCATGCGTATCTTTGGGATTACTTCATAGTTCATATTTAAATGTGTGATTTATCCTGCAACACAGTTTCAGTTACCTTTGCTTCTGATGTCTTACCTTCACTTTTAGCCTCATTTAATTTGATGAACCATCTGGAGGGAGGCTTGACCTATATGTCTGGTGGTTCCTATCAGACAGAGAGCTCTGGATTCTATCCATTCAAGAGACTGGAGATGCACTGGTTGAAATGTTATTTTTAGGCACAGACTAAAATGTATCACTGCACAGCTGCCTTTGCACAGATCATCATACCACTAGGCTAAATGATCTTGAGGTTTTTGATTCATAGTTCCAGGAGAATACATAAGGCCATGAATAAAGAATGAAGGAAAGGACAGGAATAGCACTGCTCACTGTACTAAACATCTGGATGATATATAACAAAAGCAGGCAATCCTTATGGCCAGAGAAGCTCTAACTTTACTTTTCAAAATTTGGAGATGGAGTGGAATCCATGGCTTACAAGATCCTAGTGAGTGATTCCTGAAGCCAGAACTGAGATTTTCAGACTTGGCTAGGTGATTAATGGACCAAATCAATGCACTAAATTTTGATAGTACAATTTTTGATAGTACAATATTTCATAGTACAATTTTTTTTAAAAAAAATTAACACTTCCTATTGAAAGTTTTATCTACCAATTTTGGTGTGGTATGGATGAACCGCTTGGGAGCATTAAAAATGGATGCTATCCAGGGCCTGTATTATACAGTTTTCCCATCTCTGATAAATAGTCAATATGCAAACAAATAAATCACTATACTTCTGAAATACTGACATCATGCTGGCCACATGACTGCGGAAACGGCTTTGGATGAGCACTGCCTGCTACAGTCAGCAATGATTAGCAGAATAAGATCCGCAGGGATTCCCTTTTTTACCCTTCTGAAAAATATGGGATGAGTTTTACTTTAGAATAGAACAACTATGGTTGGCAATACTAACAACCCTCCATTTGACAACATCCTTAGTTACTGTGGGATTCCTTTCTGAATAAATTATAATGCCATGGGAATGGAAGTGCTGGAAGAGACCTTGCTCTGAACCCACTGCCCATGGCAGGAATTCATTATTAGAGCATCCCAAAGAGATGGCGTTTGGTGATTATTATATAAGGAATATATTATTAGCCCCATTGTACGTTTTAGCAATGTATCGCAAGACAGGAGTGTGCATAGGACAAGGATTAGAGATCAAAAACAAGATTAAGTGAGCTCTTGGTACATCACTGGGTGAAACCTCATCATCCGGGATGAACTTGAAGAAATTTGTTTTTCAATGCTAATAATAAAGTTAGAACCTAACTGTGAAAAATAGAACCTCTCTGTTAATCCCAGCCAGGATAAAATTTCTTACAATAAACCTACTGATTTCTGCCATTGTCTCAGAGGATGGAAACAGGGGGAACCCTGTACTCAAAAGAAAGTGATCAAAAGAAGATCATCAAAAGAAAATGATGGTTTATATCAATCTCATATTGCCAAACTAACATATGCTTATATATTTATTGTTAGTCATCCATGACTAAACTATTTATTCCATCTTATGTCAGATATCCCAAAAAAATTTTAAATTGTATTATGCTTTCATCCAATGATTATATATGTCTACATTATGTTTTATATCAATCTATTAAGCTTCTATAACAAAATTATATATTCTATTACCTTACCATGTCTTTTTATCCAACCATTGATAAAACAAATCCCATATCATATAAAATTGCTTATCTTCTTGTTCTCTAATTTCAAATGTCAATTTACTCATTTCAGCACAGTCCATAATTTTTTTAATAACTTCCTCCTGCATAGATATTTTATCATTTTTCCAATTCTTCGCAAATACAATTCTAGCCATTGTTAAAACATTTACAATAAAATATTTCAGCTCTTTGTTGTATGTTTCCGGTATTATTCCCAATAAAAAAATATCTGGTTTAAAATCTATATATTGTTTTATCATTTTTTCCAACCATGTGTGGATTTTAGTCCAATATGTGTTCGAACATGTCCATCCCATATGGTAATATGAACCGGGTATCTGATGACATTTCCAACATTTATCCGATTTATTCTTAAACATTCTCACAAGTCTTGTCAGGGGTTTATAGATTCCACCTATAAAACATCTTATACAAATTTTCTTTATATGCAATTGACATTGTCATTATATAATTTTATGACCACAATTTTTGCCATTTTTCTAAATCAATCCCATATCCAAAGTTTTTTCCCCAAGCAATAATCATTTCTTTAACTTGTTCCTCCTCCAGTTTAAATTCTAATAAATGTCCATAAAGTTTTTTAATTACCTTTTCATCAGTACCAATCAAAATTTTATCTAAATCAGTCAACTTATCATAAATATCTTCTGCTTTAGAATCTTTATCAAACTTAGATTGTATTTGCAAATATGAAAACCAGTCCATTTTTACACTTTGTTCTTCCAACGCTTGCATAGATTTAAGTTCACCCTTTTCATTCAATATCTCACCGAAACCAACTGACACATTGTATGTATATAAAATGGAAGATGTTTTTATGTATTGTTTATGTATGTTTGTCTTAAAAAATAAAAACTTAAAAAAAGAAAAAGAATAGTCATGGCATATGTATATAAAATGGTGGAAATGGAGATTTTGCAGTATCCTTCCCCTGCCATGCCCACCAAGCCACTCCCACCAAGCCAAGCCATGCCCCTCCAAAATGTCTCTCAATTCCCATCTTTGCCCGGTGCCATTTACAGTTCTAGAAATAAGTCCCCAGAATCAAACTTAACAGGAGCACCAAGCAGGAATCTCTGTACAATTTAGATCCCATGGCATTTACATAGATTTTGTTACAGGAAAGAAACAAAGGAAAGTTAGGCAGTATTCCTCTCTCCTGGAAGAGATTCTGCATACCAAGAGCATATTTTGGGGTAGCTGAAATCACTAGCTCCAGGCTGCTGGGTTTCTAATTCTTGGCTTAGCACAGTATTTCAAAGCCACACAAGCGGAGCATGGTGTGTGAATCCCAATTTGCACTCCTCAGAGTATCACCAAATTACCCTGGCCAAACTCTGACATCGAAGCCATTGATTTTTTGTAGTGCTATCACATTTTTGATTGGAGGGAAGAGCATAATAAACATGTTTATTATGGGGAAATCTAAGCACGTTAAGACTATTTTTCTGCCTTAATTTCTTCTTGGAAAAAAATGACCTGATCACAGCATCTGTATGATCCCCTCCTGCAATTTTCAGGACTCCAAAGATTTTGAAGACACTAAAGTGCAGCTCTGACCCTGAAAATGGCAGTCCAGTCCTGACTGAAAACATTCTGTGGACAAATACATGGTGCTATTATTGTGTTACATGGAAGTTCCATTTTAGTTAGCTGGTTTAATAGTCAAGAAGAGACTTTTCTTCCATTAAGCACCTTATAGTATTTTTCAGAACTATCTTAGAGTAATGCAGAAATAAGGCTAGAGCAAGAAATCTGTGGCTATTTTATATATCTTCTTTCATTACCCCATAACCTTTTAATAAAACAAGAATGGTGTAATGGTATGTTATCACACTCAACTTTTTCTGTTCTCAGTCTATTGGCTGCTGCCTGCTAGATGGATACAACCTGGAATGTGAGTTAGTATCATTATTTAATATACTTTGTATTACTAGATTTTTCTATGGAGAAGAAGAGAATGATGTCCACTACAGTGGTAAAAATGTAACCTCTGCACTTCTTTGGACAGAGAGTGAACTCCATCACTAATAACAAAAGGAGATCTTGGGATCCAGGAAAAATAATTATTAAATAATAATAATAATAACAGAGAAGAAATGAAGGGAGTAAAAACTCCAAATTAAGTCCATGCTCAATAGCAAGAGACTGTAGAATGGCAATCAGAAATGGTACATGAGCAGTACAATCCTACACATGACTTCCGAGAAGTAACTTTTTACCAAGCTTAAAAAGTTTATCACTGATTTAATGCTGTTCCTGTAATTTATTCTATAATTTCATAATTTGTGTTTTAATAAGTTTTTCTGTTTGTGGCAAAATGTTATGCCATTATTATTTTGGTTGCGGGGTTTCACATCCTATAGGATCTTTCTGCAAAGTTATCAAACTAATTATTAATCTTATGAATACAGACTAGTTTTAATTACACTTATCTTAAATATTAGCGGCTTCTTGTTTGGGTTTTTGAAGAACTCTCCAGTAAATGCCATTGGTTTTTGTGACTGTCAGTTGAATTAAACTTTTCATGTTTTGTCACCTTTGCATAACATAAAGGATAGAGATAAAAGATAGATAGGATGAATAGGTAGAAAGACAGGCAGCCATGCAGGCAGAAGGTAGATAGGATAGATAGATAAAAGATACAGATAGATAGAAAGAGGATGGATGGATATAGATAGATGGTAGATAGACAGATAAAAGGTACATAGGATAGATAGACAGACCGATGAGATAGAAAGTGAGGAGGGGGGAGGGAGAGAGATACAGTCAGTTAGACAAACAGAATATATAGATCTCCTTTGCTGGATGCTTCAATTTCAGGATCAGCTCTCTTTGATGTTTGTAGAGTTCATATTTATTTTATTAAAAAGTGTGGTACCTATGCCCAGAATTAGAAATGTGATAATATTCCTTCTGAGACTATGATGATAAAAAAGATTCTAGAATGCGCAGAAATGGACAGGCTTTCGATGGAAATAAAAGAGAGGGAAGAAACAGAGTACCATGAAATTTGGAACCTATGGTACAACTAGCTAGAACAGCGGTCACCAACCGGTGGGCCGTGAGAAAATTTTGGTGGGCCGCAGAGAAATCTCATCCCCAGAACAACCCCCCCAAAGCAATTAATCCAGGCTGCGCAGAAACACAAGGCTGCGCCGCCCACATGGCCTGCGGGAACCCTCCCCACCCACTCACTCCTTATCCGGCAAACTTGTCTGCTAAGTTGCTATTTTTCTTTTTTCCGACCATCATCTGTTCTGCTGCACCGGAAGATTTAGATTAGCTAGGAAGCAGGAAATGGTTGGATTTCTTGCTTTCTAGCTAAGCATAGCCAAACCTCCCTTAGGACTGAGGTTTGTTTGCAAGCAAATTCAGTGCAGACTCACTGCAAGCAAATTTGAGAGATTGATCTAGCCGATGGTAGATAGATAGATCACTGAATGATTCTATGAGCAACTCAATCTGCCTGCTTTGCCTGGTTTTGGGTAAAAGTTGCTCTTTTTTAAAATAAAAAAAATCAATATTTACATGCATGGTGTGTTGTAAGTTAATTTTGTGGGTTTGCTTGCTAGCAAATTTTATGAGTTTGCTTGCAAGCAAACTTTATGTGGCAGATTGAGCTAGCCAATGGCAGATAGATGGATTTCTGAATGAATCTGTGATTCTATGAGAATCTGCCTGCCTGCTTTGCCTGATTTTGGGGAAAAGTTGCTCTTTTTTTATAAAAAATTCAATATTTATATAAATATTTATAATATTTACATACAAGCCATGCCCAGCCAGTCACATGACCACGAAGTCACACCCACAAATTAGGCCACGCCCACAGAACCAGTTAGTGGTCCTTGGGATCTAAAATTATGAGTTTGATGGTCCCTGAGGTCCAAAAAGTTGGTGATCCCTGGGCTAGAAGGTAGACATGAAGAAGATAAATGAAAGAAAGGTTATAGTAAGATAAAATAATATTGTGCATAACTATGTAAATAATTATGTAAATATATAAATATATGTCACAAATTGAATATAAACATAATTGTAATAATGCATAGTAACAATTTACATACTTAGCAATATGTCAGTGTGAGTGAACATGGTTACAAACATGCTGCAATAAGTGGAAATATGTTTTTAATTGTGAAAATATGACCAATAAAAATTTTAAAAAAGTGTGGTCCTGATTTCAGAGGATATCCCTCTCCCCTCTTTCAGTAACCCAAGTACAGCTTGGTCCCATGCATGTTTACTCTGAATATCAATGTTGCTTACTTAAATATAGGTGGATACAGAACAGCAATTCTAGTCAATTCTTTTGGAACAGACCTTTGCAAAGAGATAACGGGAAAAATACAGATTTTCATCTTATAGCCCTACTCTGAGTACATATTTATTTACTTGATTTCTATAGATTCCCCTCTAATCAAGGGGCTCTGGGCAGCATGCATCGTATGATGTAAAAATTATTAAAACTTTTAAAACAGTACAGAATAAATATCCATGGCACTAAGTAAAACGGCTACTATGGATGTTAGTCAGGAAATGGGCCTCTTAACACACGTGGGACCCCAAACCTGGGCATACAGTCTTCCATGTTTTTATAAAAAGTTTACAGCAGGGGTGCCAAACTGGATTTCTTCGAAGGCCGGATCAGCACTGTAGTTCTCCTCTGCAGGCCAGCTGGAAAGAGGGGGAGGGGAGACAGGACAGACGCCTCCTGAATTAGTGCTGCAGGAGGCCGCCTAGGTCAAAACCGGGGCGCGGGTGAGGGGCATGCCTGTTTTGGCTGGCAGAGTGCTGCAGGGGGCCGTTAGGGTTGTCTTTGCTTGTCGGAAGGTCTCAAAAGGTTATCATATGACCCTGAGACATTGCAGCCGTCCTATGTATGAGTCAATTTCAAGTGTCTGAATTTTGATCACCTGACTGTGGGGATGCTGCAACAGATGCAAGTGTGAAAAAAAGTCCTAACTTTGGTCACTAAATGAACTACAGATAGTTCTCAGTTTACGACCACTATTGAGCCCAAAATTATTTAGGTTGTTAAATGAGAAATTTGTTAAGTGAATTTTGACCCATGCTATGACTTTTCTTGCCATATTTGATAAGTGAATCTTAAATTGTTAAATTAATAATGTGGTTCTTAAGTGAATCTGGTTCCCTCACTGTCTTTGCTTGTCAGAAGGTCACAAAAGGCAATTATATGACTCTTGGACACTGCAACTGTCATAATTGTGAGTCAGTTGTCAAGCATCCAAATATAAATCATGTGACCATGGTTATAACGGTTGTAAGCAGTGGTGGCATTCAAATAATTTAACAACTGGTTCGCCTAGGGTCAGGTTGGCCATCGTGGGAGGCATGGCCCATCCCCATCCTCCAGCTTGCCACACATGCAGGACAAGCCTCCCGCGATAGCCAACCTGACCCTGGGCGAACCGATTGTTAAATTACCTCCCCGCTGTCAAAGTGGATCCTGGGTGTTTTG
Organism: Bungarus multicinctus; assembly: GCA_023653725.1. Taxonomy (NCBI): domain Eukaryota; kingdom Metazoa; phylum Chordata; class Lepidosauria; order Squamata; family Elapidae; genus Bungarus; species Bungarus multicinctus. Next base: position 122,005,882 of record CM042834.1, read on the forward strand.
CTGCAATGGAGAAACAGGAAATGGAGCAGCCGGCATGAGGCGGGGAGGAGGAGCAGGAAGAAGAAAAAAGGAGAGCGGCCTCCTCGTTCCCTTGCTCCGGCCGCTCCGTTGCCCGTTTCTCCATTGCAGCACCACACCACAGAGCTTCTCTCACCCACCACTGCTCAGATGCCCTCGCTTCCCGCAAGCATTTCTTTGCCCACCTCATTTCCAGCTCCATCGCATGTCTCCGTCACGCTTCTCGCCATTGTGTGCAGGGAAACAGAAGTTTGTGGCACTAAAAAAAAAAAGTTCAATCAATCAATTCCAATTTCTCACAAACAAACAAACTAAAAAAGATCTTGTGAATTTGGTTTTGATTGAACTTTGTTTTTAGTCCCACAAACTTCTGTTTCCCTGCACACAACAGGGAAGAAACGCGACGGAGAAATGCGACACAGGTGGAAATGAAGTAGGCAAAGAAATGTTTGGAGGAAGCGAGGGCATCTAGGTGCTGGGCATTGAAACGGGCTCATCTGTCTCCAGGAGTTGCCCAGGCCCACCAGAGAGAAGGCTGGCATCTACCGGCACTTAAACACAGTGGCATACCAGCTCTGGCTAGGAAGGGGCAGCCAACATGGGCGTTGCAGGCAGCATGCCTGCTCGTTTCAGCACCCTCCCCGACCCCTCTGGCGCTCCACCAGTGCTTTGGCTCTGGGCTGCCATCTTATGCGCAGGCCACGCCACCTGAGACAGTTTTTGCCTGAGCAACGTGATCGAAGGTTTCCGTTGTCCTCTCTTGAGCTTTTGGGGAGGGTTTCCTCCACCACCACCTGAAAGGAAGTTGAATGAAAACCAGATGTGTTTTTTCCGGAACGTATCTAACCGGTTCGCCAAACTCAGCAAAAAATTAGGTATCGGTTCTACCAAAGAGGTGTGAACCAGCTGAATCCCACCACTAGTTGTAAGCATAGAAAATTGTCATAAGTCACTTTTTTCAGTGATGATGTATCTTTGAACGGTCACTAAATGAACTATTGTAAGTCAAGGACTACCTGTACTGTACCATCCACCGTTGCCCATGCTATGGAAGGATGCTGGCATTTGCAGACAAGCAAGATCAGAGATGCTTCCCACTTTTTATTCTCTTACTTTCTCACATATACGCCATCACACATGCAACAACACACAGGCGCCAACATTTCACTAATGCTTGATCTTCAACGCTCAAGATAAAGGTTGTAGGAATAGGAGGAAAAGGAGGGGTGTCCTCTCTTGTTAAAATGCTACGGGATTAACGCATCCCTAGTGCGTTAATGGCACATACTCCATGGCTGGGTTGGCATGGAAGCTACAATCCAACCCAGCAGGGGCTTCCTTGCTTGGCTGGGAGTGAAGGGAAGCTCTGAGGAAGAATTGATGCGATGGGGTGTATGGAGTTGGCTTTTTCCCAACAATAGAGAGCCAATAGCTTTAGCTAACCTCCTTAAGGGGAAGTTCATTAGATCCATCATTGGCAAATGTTCAACAGCTGACCTCTCTGCTCTTCTCACTTGCTTTTCCACCTCCGCTCTTGCTCCTTAATTCTGATTATCATTCTCCTTCACTAGCCTTGATGGCAGGTTGCTGGATATAAACAACAGGTTGAAAAAATGACAATGGATCAATTGACACAGCTCTACAACCCCATGACCAGATGGGTAATCTCTTCGACCCAGTCCTTTTCTATATCTGTGTGTAAAATAGCAACAGAAAATCTGATGGTTTCATTTTTTGGTATTACCTGGTTGTCAGGATGCAGGAATGATTAGCCCAAAGAAGACAGACATTAGGCAATCTTTTTTTGCAATAATTTTTACCATAATGCTAATGGCATTTCATAGCTTTTGTAGGAGCTCTTCAGGGTTGGTTGGCTGAAATGTTCTGATTTTTAACAGCTCATTCCAATGGGCTCTGCTATTTGGAAGGCAATGGGTGGGGAGGAGCTTCTTCATAATAACTAACCAGTCCCTACCTTATATTGTAATACAATGATGGAAAACTGCCTGACTGTGGAAGATAGGAAAAGCTAGCGCTCGGCTGAAAGCAGAATAGGATTAAAAAAAGAGTCTGGACAGAGAGCAAATGCAGATGGATAATAGTATCTATTTTGGGATGAGAAACAAACTTCTCATAGGCCTGCATCTTTTTTAAATGGTAGCACAAATGGCTAATGTTGTTTTAGCAATTACAGAGAATAGGAAGGCACTGAAACAGTGATACTGGGATATTGTGCAAAAGTGATGCTCTTCCGAGATTCTAGCTCTTCTGCTCTATTATTTTATCCCTCCTATGCAAACCAAGAGTACATTCTCTGGATATATGATGGGAATCCAAGAATAAGAAGTAATTGAGTTTGGAATTTGCCCACACTGGTCACTGTAGGCTTTAACTCCCTGAATTCACAGTAATGGTCATTTTGCTGAAGGCATGTTATGAATTGAAATCCATGCATACGGAAGGTGTTAAAGTGGGGGAAGGTTTCTACAGTAACTTTTCATCTGAATAGGGCTTGATACTACCACAGTTTTAGTCTCCAATTCCAGTTTTGTTTGCCTGTCTTACAGCACAAATAACTTCTCTTCTGATCTTAGATACTGTGAGAATCTTGTCTCTAAATCAATTCAGGAAGGAAAACGTCCATATTTAAGATCAAGATTTGGAACATCGCTGAAGGCCTGCCGATTCTGATTTGAGTTTTTTGGACCCTTCCAATTCCATGAGTTCAAGATCAATGATTGATTCAGCTGCTGAAGAACCAGCTGCACCTTTCCAACAAGGCAGCTTGCTGAGACGGAAGAACACGGGTTGACTGGCCAGCACAGCTGGTGAAGAGCTGGTTAATGAGAGTTCGCGTGCCAAGGCCTGGCCAGTTATCCCAGCCAGGTATCCTGTAGTGAGCATTGGCTCCAACGTCATGAGTTACAGAAAGAGGCCTGGATGGTATACATCTTGGCAGTTCCCTGAGCTCATGGGTTTCTGTCTGAATATTCTATTGTACTCCAGTTCCCTTTGCTTTACTCTTCTCTCCCGCCCAAAATAATCAACAATTTGGGGGCATGAAAAGAAGGTGCACTGCTATTTTGCCTTTTTTAAAATGACACATTTGCACATGCTCATGTTCAGACAAAGACCGCTACCGAATCTTTTTCTAAACCAAAGCAGTAATCTCACAGCCTTCATTATAATCTTATAAGATGGGAAGAAACCATTGGAGATGGGAAGGGGAAGTCACAGCTCTGTCATTCCAATGTAAAACTAGTCCCATCGGTTTGACTTTATTGGAGGAAGTGCTGATGATGGCTCTCATCCAACCGGGTAGGTCAGGGATTGGTGACACAACAGGAGTTGTTATTCTGAGGCTGCTTCCCAAGCTGCAAAGTCTCATGGTGAGTAAGGCCTGTTCAAACAGAACTCTTTGCAATCACTCTGTTGACACAACTCAGCCTGGAACCAAGGCACAAAGGGCAACGGGGAGAGGATGAGATGGAATCCAAAAGACCCTGGCTTGGGGCCTCCCATCGCTTCAAGGCTTTTCAGGGAATTATGTAGCCCTGTGGCAGGAGCTCAGCAATCGCTCCTTCGGCCTTTGATAAAGAAAGGGATAGCAATCAAAAGTAACCAATTGGCTATCCCCACCAATGGAGAAGTACACATCCAAAGCGGGTGGGTCTGTTTGTTGCAAGTTAGCTCCAGAGTATATCTGTCAATATTAGGGCTCAAATCCTAAAGTATGTTGGGTTGTTATTCACTGCACAAAAGTAGACAATTTGGGGGTAAACTTCATCTGCCGCATCTATAAGAAGCACAGCCAAAGATAAGGATGCAGCCTGAAATGTTCTGGTACAAAAATACCCAGTCAGGAAGCTTACTTGTGCAGTTAATTCTATTTCAACCTACAGTTAATTCTTGTTTAGTGATCAAAATTGGAAACAGCAACTTGGTTGTTAAGCGAAGAAGGTTGCTAAATGTAACTGCAATTGTCCCAAAGGTGCTTTTTCCAAAAGTCAGAACTGAATAAGCTTCTTGGATGAGAAGCAAAGTGTCTTCAAGGAAAAACAAAGTCCAGCGTTTTTGGAAAAAGCACCTTTGGGAAAACCATGACCTGGATACCTGAGAATTTACATAAACATGTAACCACAACTGGGTTTATGAACTTATTTCAGCTTCCCTTTGATTTATAAACCTCTGAAGATCATAAATATGAGGATTGGTATAAAGTTATATTTTCATCACTGTTGTGAATGACTGCTAAGTAAAGGCAATCATTAAACAAGAATTACTTGTAGTTTGCATCACAGATGTTAGGTATATACGTAAAAGAGAGAGATGAATCATACATACTGTACTTCTTAGTTCTACTTGAAGAAGTAGAAATATAAAAAAATAAATACCTGTCAATATTAATTCATTCATACCTTCTGTCAAAGGGAAAAAAACTAACTCTTAGAGAGTGGGCTATTTAGTAACTCCAAATCTTGTGTGACCCTTGGCCTAAGCAAACAAATGAAACCTCTGATAAAACTAGTCTCTCCTAGTTTGCTACATAAAACAGATTAAATGAGACAGGTAGACAGACAGACAGACAGACAGACAGACAGACAGGAAGCAAGAACTGGGCAGCCGCAGCCACATCTATTTTTTAAGCCCAGTCAATTGTGGCACACAGCCAAACTTTTCAGAAGCTGCAGTGGGACAGAATGTTCACTGGATTTTCTCTCCTCCCCCTTGCAACTTTCTTCTTGCTGCATCCTGGGTCAATGTAATTTGGGAAGAGTGTGATTTTTTTTTTCTTGTGGGACATTGAAAGCAACAACTCCCTAATTAGATTTTGTGTGGAACTCCAAATAACACTTAGGATTAGTTTTATTGGTTAGTATTACTGCCTTGAATGAAAAGTATTGACCAGGAAGATCATTGCAAGTACTAGACTATAATTTGGATGGGGCTCCTCTTTTGTAGGGCCCAGGGAAATATGCCCCTCCCCAAATGCCTTTCATGCAATTTTCTGCAGATGAGTCCCAAAGGAAAGTGAACCTCAGCAGTAAAAATGTTGCTCCCCCAAATACTGGAACATTTTCAAGAAACAATTAGACATGAAAAGCCTCCTCAAATGATATCCTATAGGACCGCCAGATCTTTCTCTCAAGGAGAGAGAAGTTAAAGTCACAATTCTCTTCCCAATCACTGTAGAACCCCTTTGATTCTCTGACAACAAGACTGTGATGTCTTAAGAGGCATCAACATTCAAGGAAGATTCAGGGGCAAACTTAGATTTGTAAGCATGGTAACATCTGCATTCTCATGAAATGCTCCCAAATTAAGGGAAATTAATGCCAGCTTTGGAATTGATGTATAGATTGCTCTCTTTACTTGTAATAATAATATAAAAAGGGTAAAAATAAAAAAAAATAAACATGAAAAGGCGATGGGTTCCCTCCCCTCCTTCCTCTCTTTCATCATTATATGTTTGGATCTCCATATACAAACACAAAAGTAGGTTTGCTCTCTGTCTCTTGTGCCTGGAGTACTGAACACTCCTTATCTGATTAACTAGAGTTGCTATAATCACAGTCTACCCAACTGAAGAACTGGGTTAGGACTTTAAGTGCTGTTCTCAGTGACATAGGGTATTTTGTTTCTATCCTCAATTTCATAGTTCCCCTACTCCCCCTCTAGACTTCATAGCTGGCTGTCCTGAGTTTAGGAAATCCTGACCTTAATAAGAGCCTAGAATGCACAAAATAGGCTTTGGTTAGGGATGCAGCCAAAGACCTCTAACCTTTTACAATGTGCCAAACCAAATGAAACATTTTTTTCTCTTGAGGGAAAACAACAACAGAAAGATACAAGAAGGACATCCCCTGGTGTTCCTACTGGGGGGGTCTTGATCCTCTTCATGGGCTGCACTTACTATGTTCTGCAGGTGTGCAAGCAAAGCAGCCACTGTGTGCAATCACAAAATGCTCTGAATATAGGATTGCTCTGCTCATCTGGAATCACAGGCATGCTTTACTGGAAGCCCCACTGCACAAAGGGTTACTTATTCTAAGTAAACATATAAAAGATTGTTCAGTGCTTCGTTTGAGTTGCAACTTGTTCTGATCAGGCCACAGATTCTAATGCAAAGTTGGGAAGTTTCTGAATTGAATGAATCTGTTCCTTCTTGTGTAATGGAACAGCGATGAAGTCAGGTAACTATGCTTTTAATGCAAGCTAAGTCAAAATTTTCCAGCCCTAGCTAAGATTTTACTATGGTGGTATAAGACCAATCATCAAGCATTTTCGATGGCATGGTAAAATATCAGTAGTACTGTGAAAAATGTTGGGGGATTAATAATCTTTGATTTGGCCACACAGTGGAGCAGCTGCACAACCATTTAACTAGCTCTAAAACTCAGCACAGATGCAATAAACTTCCTCTAATAAGCAGATAGTGTATCGTATCTCATATATACTTCAATAGATGGGGTTCATGCTTTTTTAAAATTCTAGTTATCTAAAGAAAACTTTATCACTATGTACATACAGAAAGAACCAGTGAAAGCTTCCTGATCTGATTAAATTCAGTATTTAATCATAAAAAAAATGTCATTATAAATTAAATATTGGGAAAGAGTCAGACAGAGAACAGAAAAACTAATTCTGCTTCATCCCTAATTCCCAGGGTTTACTCTCAGGTTCATGCTAATTGTGACATGAGGATGTATCATATCAACAATGTTCCAATATGAGTTCGGTCACATTACATGAGAACATGGATGGCCTCATGACCTTTCTCTATTACAACCGGGATCATTTGGTACGTGCACAGAACAGATTCTTTGCTATGTTTGCAACCATAACAGTGGTGATCTTTTCCAAGTCATGGAGGTTTTAATGAATTATACTCAAGATAAAGTAAGCAAAGATTATGGGAAATCTACAAACCATATTAGATATCTTTCAGTAAAAAAGGAGCATATAAAGCAGAGATAGAATAGTTCAAGATAGAGAAGAGAGATGACTCTGAAAATGTTTATAATTTCAGTGGAAACATGCAGCTTGGAATCTGTAACCGTCTTCTGCAGCCTGTTTTTCTGCAGATTTGATACATGCATCTCCTCTTACCCATTTAAAAAGCTTTGAGGTACGGAGAGCTAGAATGAAAAACTGGCTACGGAGAATGGGAGTTGTAGTCTAATGTACCGGCAAGACACCAGACTGGGAAATAATGTTAATACAGTACAGATATATTCTTTGGGTTATTAGGGCTACTGATACGGGCTGTAAAATCCAGATGCTACTAGACGTGTGTGTGTATGTGTATTTGTGTGTGTGTGTGTATAGATAGATATAGATATAGATATAGATATAGATATAGATATAGATATAGATATAGATATAGATATAGATATATAGATATAGATAGATGGAAAGATAGATATAGAAAGGGGGAAGGGAGGGAGAAGGAGAGAGTTCTAACTTGTTACGTCCCAGACATGGAAGCCCCGATGCTAACTGTTCAAATAATTAAAAGTCCTTTAAAAAGTGGCATACCTATAAGATAATAACTAATATACTATTTTTCACAAATATGAATAGTTATATTTCTGTATAATTTATTTATTGTGTATTACTATACAGCTTTATTATTAAAACCAGTCTAGACCTTTCCATAATTTTGTTCCACTTTTTCCCTTTTGAAAGACATTGGTGTATAACATAAATGCATACACAAAATTTCCAGTCCATGCTACATTGGGACAGAAGGACAGGGTCTGGATTTTTGAGAAATAGGAAAAAGTCTTTCAAGGCATTTTAAGGTCATGTCAGTGCTCCATTTCATATTAGAGAACCAAATAATAGATCAAAAGTGAATATTGGCTCAAAAGCAGCTTTTCTAAAAATTTGCTAAAAAGAACCAAAATGTTGTCACAGCTGAAAAGAAGAAAACAAATTTAGCAAAAATATAGGCTTTCACCTAAACCTTCTCACTCTTTTCAGGACTAAAGTTCAGAAATCAGAACTAATTCTAGAAGCCAAATACAACAAAAAAAAGTCTGCTCTTCATGTATGGCTAAAACAATTGATAAAATTGTCGTAAGTCTTGACTTTACCTGACAATGAAGAAAGGATACATTGAAATATCCCTATGATCAGATCCTCATAAACTCCAGCTTTGCTCTCACTAAGGATGTCAACAGAACAGCTCACTCAACAGTGCCAAAAAAAACATCAGCTACCAACTTGGTTAGGATTTTGCTGTCACTCCATTATCCTGCTACAAAGAGCACCAAAGATTATTATCTGATACTCCTGACACATTAGAAAGCTTTGTATGAAATGGTATATTGATAAGAATAATATTGACAGTAAACCCAGCCATGACAGGGTCCACTCTCAAACATCAATCTTTAGAGGGGCCAGGAATTCATTCCCACTGCAAAATCATTTCTAACATCTCTGATTTGAATATGAACTCAAACACCTCAAGGATACTATCCTAGGATCCTTCTTAATTTTACCAGGGGATGTTGTGAGATTACATTATACATCTAGAAATTTTAGACCAAATCACCTGAATGGACAATAATAGTATCCACTGCACTCTCCCTTTGCCACAACCTAGACTGGATGTTGCTCCTTGATTAGAAGGGAGATAGTTAATCCCTCCTCCTCCACTTTCCCTCCTCCCATCTTTGTGTAAGAGTTCACATGGGACACTCTCTTTGCTAAATATTGTTTGCTCAAGCACTGGGCACGCTCTCCCCGCAGCCACCTTTTCTTCTGCACATGCAGCAGATTGTCATTAGTATTAATTAAGTGGAAGTTCTGCCAAGTGTTAGGTAATTAATGAACTAAGCCAGGCCAGGCCATGGATTGGGGACCAAAGGCTGAGCGCAGCCAGCATTAGAGCACTACTAAAGTAACAAGACACACAGCAGAGCCAGCAGAAACAATATGGGGTGAGGATAGAAAACAGGTGCAGAAATTGCAGCAGCGAAAGCACACTGGGTGCAGTGAGTTGCAGCTCACCAAAAGTCAGACTGTATCCATCTGTTAGGTTTTAAAAGCCATAAAGTTCTGAGCTGAATTGACAGTGGAGGCTCATTCGTTTCTCTCTCTGTACATCAAATGTAATTAATGTCTATATACCCACTAGATACGTCCATCCTAATTTATAAAAGAATCCAAATTGTTACTATTTGGTATACTGTTCAACAATACCTGTTGATAGAACCATATACATTTAAGGAATAAATAAAACCAATAAACCAAAAAGTTTACAGAATGTTTATCCCTCAATCATACTTAATCCTCTGCACGCGGCGGGATTGTCCCGTTATGTTTTGCTCCGCGTGGGTGATCCGGATGAGGCCGGACTCCCTTTGCTCCTCACAGCGACCCTCCAACCGGAAAGCGCATAAACTATCCAAGATAGGGATGAGGGCGAGAAGAGGCTGCCGGCCGCGCGTGTGCATAGCTCGCTCCTTCTTAGTCCGAGGACGAGAGCCGAGCGGACTCCCAAATGCAGCCGCGAAGGCTCCCTTTCACGAACTGCCACGACGAGAGAACCCCAGAAAACTCACCTCGGGACTTTTGTCCCCACCCCACCCTCACCCCGGGAGGCTCAGGGACCTTCGAGCCAGCCGCGCTCCAACGGGCGACCCCCAGTTCTTGACCCAAGGAGGACGCCACTGTTTCCCCCGTCTCCCAGCGCGGACCTACCGGGCTGGCGTCGGTTCTCGGCGCCTCTGAGGCACATCGCGAGGCAAAGAGCCGGCAAGCTTCGCTCTGCTCCCCCCCAACTCGCCGTCGATTGTGAAGCTCGGTTTCTCTCAAAAACTTTTATCAGAGCCGCGACTCACCGCAACAGCCCCTGAGCGGATCGGGGGAGGGACAGACAGGCTCCTCTGGGGAACCGGGGCGGGGCAGGCAGCAAAGATCGCGCCGCTTCTTGGACGGCAGGTGTGGGCAGGGAGCCGGAGAAACTCCAAGCCCTCCTCCGGACGCCGGGCAAACACTCCCCCCCGCGGCTGGTTCAGCGGCTCCTTCGCCTCTCTGTTTCCAGCTCCATAAGTTATAGCTCACCCCTCGAGGTCTTTCAACTCCTCCTCCTGCTGCTCTGCGGCGCCGGAGCCCCCCTCGGCCGTTAAGGGAGAAGCGAGGTTGGAGGCGCCAAGACCACGGAGGGGGCCTCTCACCTGATCCGCCTCGTCCGACTGAGGGGCTGCAAGCGTGCGTAAAAACTCCCGATGAGTAACGGGGTCCCCTCCTCGTTCGGGTCTGTCTGATCAAGAACCACAAGTCTCCCCCGCGTAGTGTGCTTCAACTTTCTAACCTGTGTGAGTGAACCCGTTGACACGGGAATAGTAAAAAAAAAAGGCTTTGAAGAAAGACAGGTGTCCCTGGTTCCGGGGTGGTGGGGGGTCAGTTAAAGCAATAACTCCTCTTTCAATGGATGAATAGTACGTGGGAAGTAATGGGAGAATCCGTTCCCCTGTCAGATACACTACCTATAGGAAGCCCTATCATAAATCCAAGCTTAGAAGACCAGGAATGTGGTTTGCATACTTGGAGAAAAACCATTAACTCTGCCCCCAGCTCTGTTCAGCATCATATAACTTTGTTTACATGCATAATCAATATTTGAATTTCCAATAACTGGATATCATTTGTGTGTGATTCATTTATATGATTTCTCTTTTTCAAAAAAGGCCTCCTATTTGAGGTTAAGTTGTTTTGCAATGTTTTATTGTGCGTGCAAATAATCCCCATACAGGTAGTCTCATTTAGCGATCACAATTGGAACCAACACTTTGGTCATTAAGCAAAGCGGTTGCCAGGTGACACTTGGACTGCTTACAGTATTTCAGCTTTCCTTTTTCATCAGCATAACTGCAAATGGACTCTGCATGAGGCAATTGCTGTATGAGGACTACCTGTATTTGTTAGTGTATCCTCATGTTGACTTCAGAAATGTTTTTTTCATGACCTCTGGTCTTGTACAGGGATCTCCAAGCTTGGCAACTTTAATAGCTAGCTGAAGAATTCTGCGAGTCTGAAAGTTGGCAAGTTTGGAGACCCCTGGTGTTGCTGGCTGGGGAATTCTGGGAGTTAAGTCCTCCAAGCTTAAAGTTGCCATGGTTAGAGACTCCTGGTATATACTATTCATTTATGATTATAATGCAAAGACATATCTCCCTTGAAATCCAGTCAATTAAAGGAAGATAGATTGGCATAATCCAGCTGTTTATAAAGAAATAGGAGTGGGTAAGCCAACAATTTACAGGCTAGTTAAATTAAGGTTTGCCCTGGTTAAACTTTTGGAAAATATAACTAAAGCTAGAATAAGTAAATATATATAGAAGAAAGAAAAACTCAGACAAGGAAGAATCAGCATGGCTTCTTAAAAGGGAAATCTGCCTCATCAACCCTTTGGTAATATTTTAGTTCTACAATTTACTACCCCTTCAAAATCTTTTCTTTAAAAATATTTAATTTTTAATCAGGTTATACTTTGAATTCTCAAAGTCTTTTTTATGAAAGGTTACATAAACCAGATCAATCACCTAAAAAATAATAATGCAGGGATATGTCCAGGCAGTCTCTAAAATTGGACACATTGAATGAAAGGGGGAAAAAGTATGACACGTGAAAGCTAGCATACAATATTCTTGAATAACAATCAAGAAATTTGAGAACAGGACTTTTATAGGCCAGTACAATTCAAAACAGAGGAGTCAATGGTAGTTCTAAACATGTCAGTAGCTGTGTGTCAAAGAATATATAGAGCACTGAGGTAGCAAATGACAAGATCTCTCATTCTTGGTCCTCGGACACCAAGGAAACTGCTTATACAGTACTCTTTATGAATATTGCCTTAGTTCAATCATGGTGTATGTAAATTAATTAAGTTTATATTCAGAGAACTTGAAGGTGTTTGTCAGAACAAAGTTTGAGGTGATGTTATAAATTGGTCTGTTCTGGATAGGATTATTCTATCTATGAAAGACCAGGTTCACAAACTGGAAGAGGTTCTCTTGAAGAAATGTTTTAAATTGCCAATCTGTTTAAATACAGGAAAGTTAGCTGGACCTGTGAGAGGCGTTAGCCCTCCAAGTGCCAACATTTCCAAGCAAGACATTTATAATGTTTCTCTGTATAAACTGTAATAAAGGAGAGGAAAATGCATAATTTTTAAAAATTGAACCAACATATACTTTGATATTAGATCCAGAAATTATTTCCTTTGCTTTATGGAAGAAGGAATCAGAAGAATTAAAATAAACGAGAGAAAAGGAATAAGCATGTAAAGGAATATGTTGACCAAATCTATATCAACTGATCAAAATATTTGTAAAAATCCAAATGTCTATAATCTGGTTTACAATTGTAGCATATTGCTCTTCCTGGCAACATGGAACTCATTAATTTTTCTATAATATCTAGGAAACATTCCCATTAATATTCTTTTGGGACTATTTAATTTTTGAAATGACTATCAGTCTCTTCAATTTAAAACAACCTTGATTGTTACATTTAAAAAACTGAGTAATGGTACTGTGTCAGAATTAATATAAATATACTGCATATATTCTTCTCTTGTGGCTCCTGTCTATTAAATTCTGGTTCCCTTTTGTTTGATGTCTCCATTGTGTTGAATTAAGGATTATAAATTCTTTGGGGCAAGAGCCAATCATTTTGCATTTCTAGACTGCTAAAACAGAAATCAAGAGATCGTGCTCCAGGAAAGTTATACATACAATGAAGTGAAAAATGTGGTCAGATTAGTACTGGTAATATCAAAGTAATGCATATTACAAGACCGCATTCTGCCAGTAGTCTCCCACCGACCGGTGCGCTCCCACAGAGAGGGTCTCCTCCGGGTCCCGACGCCTTCTATGTGCCGCCTGGTGACCCCGAGGAACAGGGCCTTCTCTGTGGGGGCACCCACCCTTTGGAACGGGATGCCCCCTGGACTACAAACGACCAGTGACCTGAGGGCCTTCAGACGTGACCTGAAGACCTGGCTCTTCGAGCAGGCCGGCCTGAGCTGACTCAAATGGGATTTTTAAATGGGGTTTTTAGATTAGTTGGGATGGGGTACAAAGTTTTAATTTATTTTAATTGGGGTTTTTTAGATTTTTATAGGGACAGCCTAGGATTTAATTCTTGTTAACAATTTATATTTGTCTATATGTATTTTAGTTGGCTGTTCACCGCCCTGAGTCCTTCGGGAGAAGGGCGGTATATAAAACCTAAAATAAATAAATAAAATAAATATTAGGTTATGCAGAAAATGAGGTTACTAACAAGAATTGAACTGATAGTGATTAACAGGAATGATATATTGGAGTGCTATTGAACAAATCAGTTCTGAGCAGCAGTAATGAAAAGGATAAATTTAATGCACATCTGAAAAAAATTATAAAGAGTCTCTCAGATAATTTGCCCATGAATAAGCAAGGAATACCAAATAATGTACAATACCTGGTAATATAGTCCAACTCAGAGAAATAAAAAAAAGAAATGATAAGTTAGAAACCCTCAAGTCAAGCTCAAATTTTAGTGACGTTATACTTGCATAACTTACATGGCAACAATGTGGATGTCATTTGTCATTATATTCTTCCAGGATGTTTTCTTAACTTCAGTAACTCTGGGATTTTGTAGGAGTTGTCATTCAGGTTCTATATAGGTAGATTCTGTTTAGCTTTTTGAGATCCTTTAGTTGCTGTAAACAGACAGTCTCAGAATGTAATGTAATGGTTCTCTCAGATTATGTGATTTCTCACATACTACAGTATACTATCAAAATAAATGCTAATGAAATATTAACGAAGTAAGGTAAGATACCTTCATATTTGATGGCATTGTTGGCCTTTCAGCTTTATATTCAAGTTAGTAGGATTAACCCAAGGGTAAGAGGTTAAATATTAAAATTTGAGTCTTACTATACTTTAAAAAGTTTTGAGACAGAAGAGTTGAAAATTGCAAGCTTAGTAAGTAATCTTTTAAGGAAAGCAGTTTTGACTGATTACTCTTTTATTCCAGTTCTTCCAAGTAAGGATTAATTTCTTAAGGTTTCAGATATTGCTGAGGTAGGCAAAAATCTATTGTATCATATTCGAGAGAAGCACATATTTGTTTGTTTTGAGTTAAAGTTGTGCATTGTATAAATAATTCGTTATGTGCGCTCACAATTTAAATGGACTTGCTACAAATAAACAATATTAAATAATAAATGTGTAATATTAATATTTTTTAATTCTGTGCATTTCTGGAAAAGGCACAGAAAAAGGTATCCAACATTATTAAGAAATTGGAATGTGTATAAAGGAGATTGACTTTGAGAGTGTTTATATAAAATTCTCTAAAGAGTTTAGCTCAATACAATCCAGTTAAATTGCCAGTATTCAGAATAATGAAAACTGATTCACTCAAAAACACACAGAACAATTATGGAAATGTCACAAGATTTGAATATGGTATTATCATCAATGCCTTTAAAAGAATAAGAACCTTTAAAAAACAACAGCTTCCTGAAATCACCCATATAAATGCTGGGGTTAGAAGGGAAAGGAGGTAAATGCAAAAGAAGAGCTATTATCTTCTTGTTTTGTTTGTAGGCTTCTCAAACCATCTGGTTGGCTGTTATGGAAAACATCTGGTAGGCCATCTTTAAGCTTGATCTAATAAGACTCATGTTCTAATATATTTGGTGCACTGATGCCAATGTTGACTGTTGATATGGCATGGGGGATTGTGTTGTTACTAGGATATTTAGGCCAGAAGTTAAATCTATGTGATAGATTTTGAGCAAGGTCACAATATATTCTGCCTTGGTTCTAGACCAGTAATTCTGCAATTACACTAATTGTTAAACAGCAACCTGTTGCAGTCACACTTAAATTCCAAGGATGCATTCAATTGTCTGTTTTTTGCTTTCTTGTCTTCTCTTTACTTTGTACTTGATTGAAGAATATGCTCTTTGAGGTGGGTTTTTTTCTATTCCTATTCAAAATTGCTACATTGTGTGCAAATGGCTCTAAGAAACCACTAGCAACTACTTACGGCAACGGCAATTTTTTTTTTATTTGTATCCCATCTTTATTATTTTTACAGATAATTCAAGGCAACAAATATACTATACTTAATACTCCTTCTTCCTCTTATTTTTCCCACAACAGCATCACTGTGAAGTGAGTTGGACTGAAAGAGAGTGACTGGCCCAAGGTCAACCAGGTGGCTTTTTATGGTTAAGGCAGGATTTCAACGCACAATCACCTTAAGCCTGGTGCCTTAACCACTACAACGAAAAGAAGCCAGCTCTTCATTGAATCAGTCCCAAGAATCACCCTCCAGGTATGCTACAAGCAACTAAAGCAGGGTAGTCAGCTCTCACTGCTCGTGAGGTCAGGCATCTGTGATCATTCATAGTCCAATGCTGTGGAGATATTTAGAGATATTTCCATATTTAAAATATTATTGACATGTCTAGGTGAACTTTCAGCTGTTTGAATATTGTTGCAGTGAACTGTCTTCCTTCATAGCCTTCTTTGTGGCAAACCAATAAGCCTTAAAAGAAAAAAATGCTTCTAAGAGTGAATGGAAATTGAAAGAACCCAGAATAGAAATTATTAGTGGTCAATGGTATATAGATAAAATGAGGGAGGGTGTACTTGAGTTTCTTATCTTGGGTTTCTTATCTTATCTTGAGTTTCTTGTCTTCTTACAGATGACACCTGTCTTCTTTCAAAGGATACAGCCTGTGTTAAGGGCTATACATCAGAAATGTAGAGATCAGTCTCAAATGTAAGAACTCTTCCTACTGCATCTTTTCCTTCTTCATTTTTACAGTCCAATTAGTCTCTGTCTCTCACTCTCTGCCTCTCTCTGTGTCTGTCTGTCTGTCTGTCTGTCTGTCTCTCTATCTCTCTCTGTTTGTGTGTATATTCAAGTCAATTTTTACTCCTGGAAACTTCCTGGACCAGCCCCTGCAATTTTCTTGGCAAGATTTCAAAAGTGGTTTGCCCTTGTCTCTTTCCTAGGACTGAGAGAGAATAACTAGCCCAAGGACACCAAGATGACTTCATGCCTAAGGTGGGACTAGAACTCAGCCTGGTTCTAATTTGACATCTTACACCAAACAGGCTCTTAGTTGCTACAGTAGCTAAATTAGAGGCTAATCTGATCAGGCTTAGGGCCTTTTTTAATTTGGTTTGTCAATTGCTTACAAGATAATAGGTATAAGTAAAAACATAGTTATGAATACATGGATACATATAAGAAAAATAAAAGAAACAATAGGACAGGGATGGTAGGCATTTTGGTGCGCTTATGCACGCCCCCTACAGACCTCTTAGGAAAGGGGTGAGGTCAATAGTAGACAGTCTAAGGTTAAAGTTTTTGGGGTTTGGGGAAAAAAACCACAGTGTCAGGTAGAGTATTCCAGACATTGCACAATCTGTTGCTGAAGTCGTATTTCCTGCAATCAAGTTTGGTGCGATTAACCTTCTATTGTTTGGTCTTGTATTGTTATGGTTGAAGCTGAAGTATTCATTGACAGGTAGGACATTGCAATGTATGATTTTATATACTATACTTAGATTGGACCAAGGCGGCGTAGTTCTAGGTTTTCTAGGTCTAGAATTTCAAGTCTGGTGGCATAAGGTATTCTGCAATGAGTAGAGGAGTGGAGAACTCTTGTGAAATATTTCTGGACTTTCTGAACTGTGTTAATATCAGATATGTAATGTGGGTTCCAGACTGATGAGCTATATTCGAGTATTGGTCTAACAAATGTTTTGTATGCTCTAGTTAGTAGTGTAATATTACCAGAGAAAAAACTACTGTAAGATTAAGTTAACAACTCTTAATGTTGGCTATGTAGTTACAGTGGGCTCTAGCACTTAGATCATTAGAGATGAGTACTCCAAGATCCTTGACAGAGTTTGGATCATCAACAAGGTCTTGACTATTCAGCCTGTGTATTATTTTCTGATTTTTTTTTTGCCAATATGTAGGACAGAGCATTTATTTGTTGAGATTTGAAGTTGCCATTTGTTTGACCATTCTGATACATAGTCGAGGTCTTTTTGAAGGGTAGCAGTATTGTCTGTGGTGTTTCTACCAAACCATGAAACAAACATGCCTGGCAACACCCTCTCTCTCTTTTTTTTTTTACCCTGACCCATGATATTACTTCATTGCAACTCCAGCCCATGAGTGAGCCAGCTTTAATCATCCTAAGCTGTACCAGATTTATAAGTGGTGTTTCCCCTCTGAAACAGACAGCACCCAGCAGTAGATGCAAATGGTAAAACCTGTTACGTTGCATAATGTTGCAGTAACATTCATTATATTGGATAATAACCACAGGGGCATTTTTTTTGCCAGTTTGGGCTAATGCAGACATTATTCTCTAGTTCGTCTCATATCCCATCCTTATGTTGTTTTTATCCCAAAGTGCTGGATGTAGAAGCATTGTGCCAATGACTTATCAGAATTGTGCAAAACAGCTAGGCTGCTTCTCTGGACAAACTGTGGCTTTTACTATTTTAGCCCAAGGGCAAAATAATGAAAGTTAGCTGAAAGGACTTTTTGATGGCCAGATGCTGCATTTAACATTTTGGGAGCCTGAAGTCCATTGTGGGCAGGGAAGGAGTCATAATGGAAAAAAATAGGTTTTTTTCCTTAGTTTTGGGAGGAAATATTGGCAGCTGCTTAGTTTTTAAATGCTGTTAAGGCCTGTAGTAGCATTTCCACTATGCTTTTAATAACTGCTGCACAGTGATGAGAAATTGTGTTGCCAGCAGCAATACAAGGTAATCCTTGACTTACAACCACATACGAGCCCAAAATTTCTATTGCTAAGCAAGGCAGTTGTTAAGTGAGTTTCATCTCATTTTATGACCTTTTTTTGCCAACAGTTCTTAAGTGAATCACTGCAATTGTTAAGTGAGAAAGTGTGGAGAGAAGAGCAACAAACACAATAAAGAGTCTGGAAGCTAAATCCTATGATGAACATTTGAGGGAGCTAGATATGTCCAGCTAGACCCTATTGAAAAGATGGATTGAGGGGGACATGATAATTGTCTTCTTGTACTTGAGGGGCTGTCACAGAGAGGAGGAGATGGACTTATTTTCCAAATAAGTCTGAGGACAAGAAGTTAGTGAGTGGAAGCTGGTTAAAGAGAGATCCAAACTAGAAGTAAGGAGAAATTTTCTGACAGTAAGAACAATAAATGGAATATATTGCTTCCAGGAGTTGTAGGTGTTCCATCACTGGTGGTTTTCAAAAATAGACTGGACAACCATTTCACCAGGATGATAGAAGGTCTCCTGCCTTGAACTGGGGTTGAAGACTTCTGAGGTCTCTTCCAGCCCTATAATTCTGTGTTCTATGCTGACAACTCACACTATTCAAGGCTAGGTTTCAGCTCTTTTCTTTCCCCTCCCTTGCAAAAGGAAGCTAGTTAAGGCCTTTTTAAAATGCATGTTTTCAAGAGCTGCTCTTTTTTCTACTAGCCTTTGAGGAAGAGAAGATACATTAACTGTGGTGCTACATCAGCTGATTAGATCTTAGATTTCAGTGGCAAATGAGCTCTGAACTGGGATTTAAAGCGCCTATCTGGCTGCCCTGCACGGCCGAGAGGGGAAGGCCGCAGGGAGAAAGTCTGGCTTCCTGGCCAACAGGTCAGATGTGTTACACCATGATCAAGAATCATAATATTGTCATTGTGGTCATGTTTGAAGTGTTTCTGCTGAGCCTTCACACAGATTAGGGCA
Organism: Bungarus multicinctus; assembly: GCA_023653725.1. Lineage (NCBI taxonomy): Eukaryota > Metazoa > Chordata > Lepidosauria > Squamata > Elapidae > Bungarus > Bungarus multicinctus. Next base: position 122,024,677 of record CM042834.1, read on the forward strand.
TGGAGAAGGAAATATATGTCAAATGTAATATGTTGAAGGCTGGGCTCTATGCTTGTGTGTAAACATCAAATTCTGAATTATCTGAAAGCTTTGCAGAAATACTTTAGAAAAATAATATGTGCCACTGTTTGTGATCTCCCTCTGAACCAGACGAAAGCAAAGTACACGATAGATGCCATCAAATATCATGCTTCAGATGCTGTTTTCTGATAGTATTTTACCTTATGAAGGATATCTAATGTTACCTATTTGTTTTGGTATTTTGGTGGTAAGAATTGTGATTTTGAAAGGCATAAAACCAGTATAAAAAAGGGGGAGGGGAAGAATTATTCTTATTTGGAGTGAGGAAGAATAATCCAAGCCCATCTTCCCCAGTTGGCATTATGCTAATAACTTGGGAATTGCAACTCCAAAAATTCCTAGCCAGCCTAGATGGTAGGAGAATGCTAAAAAACTGAATCCCAACATATCTGAAGAGCACCAGACTGGGAAAACCTGACTGAAGGAATCTACAAATAAGGTAAATAAGTATATTGCAACCCAAGATTGTAACAATGTGTATCTACAGCAAATAATAATTAACTACTGAATTTGGGGGATGTCATATTGGATGAATGGATCAGAAGGAATAAGTGGCTGGGTTGCATGCAGTACATTTTTATCTTGGATCTGGAATGAGCACTTCATAGAAGCATCATGCATCTCTTGCCCTCTCTCCATCTATATATCCATCTGATTACATACCTACCTAGCAACCTACCTAGCTATCTTTCCAACACTTCATCACAAAGCTCAGGGAACTAGTCTTCTTTCATGTGGATCCTTTGTATATACTTATAATAACCTTATGATATATACAGTAGTTAGATGTTATGTTAAGTAACTCTAATTAATCTAGTAAACTTTCATAGGGATCTGAATTTGACGATTGAATACAATTGTAGGAAATTTCTGCATTAAGGATGTATAGATGATTTGCTTTCATCAGAGGTGTATCACCTCAGTATTCTACCTATTGCACCACTGGGGAATGCAGGATCAAATGTGGGGTGCTTTTTCTTTTCTTTGACAGGCTTCTGCAATAAATGAAATACAAGTTTGCTTTTACATATCTATTTCATATCAATTGGATTTGATCGATTTGAAATCCTTGCCCTATTCCTGCTGGGCTCTCTTCTTATCTTTGAGGACTATCTATTGCTAGGCTGTGACCATGGATGGCAACAATTCCCGTTATTGGATTGTTATTATGTTTGGGGCTAATCCAACAGCATTACCAGATTCAAGAGGCCTAAAAGAGGCTCCAATACCATTTTGAGTTCTCCCTCTGGTCCTGTTCCTCCTCCCCCTCCACTTCTTTCATTTAGTAGGTAGTGGCACTACCTTTTATTTATCCAAAAAGCATTAAGGCAGACAGGGTGATGATACAGAGCACATGCTTACTTTTTTCCATGATGCTGAACTAGAAGGGGGTTTCATGACATTGCTATATTAAAGAATAGCCTTTCTACTTAATGGCAGTGGCAGTCTAAGCAACCCTAATTTCTGCTGTTGCATTCTTGAACCTTGAGTAAATGGAGATGTTGGGCAGACATTCTCCTGGTTCTGCAGCTGAACATTTGATATGGAAGCCTAGTAAGTTCTGTGATCATCTAACAAAGCTAGCTGAATGCTTCCTCTCAGAGATGTAAAATGTTAGGGATTCTGGGTTCTCCTTTCAATGAGGTAGCCGGCAAGCTTTGCTCTCTTTTATTTACATTTAAGTTACATTTAAATCAACTGCTTTGCTGGATCAAAGGTTCATCAGTTCAGCTGTCCATTTCCAGATGTGGTCACCCAGAAGCCCCGAGAGGTTCCTAAATGAGACAGGCTGGAAACACAACATTTTAAAGCATGTGTTAATTTGAGGCATGGATGACATTACCACAAAAGCCTTATGGTTCCTTGAAGACCATTCATTGGCATAATATTTTATGGATGAGGCTTTTCTTCTTTGGTTTCAAAGAAGTGAGCGTTATTTCATGAAAGTTTCTCTCATGACAAATTTCAAAACACAGAATTATAGATTTGGAAGAGGCCGTTTAGCCATTAAGTCCAACTCTTTGCTCAGTGTAGGAATCCAAATTACAACATAATTCACTGGTAGCTATTAATTTATATAACATGTGCTATTCAGCCAGTGTATGGGAATTGGATAGTTAGGTAGCAATTGTGAGCTGTCCCCTTACAGATATGGTCACGTGACATGGGCTACATTTTCTTGAGGGGACAGCTCACAATTGCTACCTAACTATCCAATTCCCATATACTGGCTGGACAGCACATAACACATCCACTCAAGGGGAGTCCAGGATCTTTTTGGGTGGTGACTCTTTAATTTAGCATTAATTATTTTTCTCCTTGGTATTTGAACAGGATCTGTCTTCCTGGAGCTTAGATCTATTATTTTGTGTCCTGCACTCTGGAACAACATACCACATTTTCTTCCCTGTGACAGTCTTCAGGTATTTAAAAGTACCTGAATAATATCCCCTCTCATCTTTTCTACTCTATCTCCTGTTTCCTCATGGCTCTTCAGAAGGCAGTTTCCATTTCCTGATCATTCGGTCCTTCTTTCAACCTGATCTAATTTGTCTGAATCCCTCTTGAATGGCAGTACCTTGAACTGGATAATAGGGAACCAGGGAGGCTCCCTGGTTGGAGAAGGAATCTGGAAGCCATCAGATGAAGAAGAAGTAGAGTTCAGCCCTGAGAAGCCGGAGTGTATTATAGAGAGACTCAGATTTGCCCCCTGACTCCCTAGAGCAGGGGCAGGGAAACGTGGCTGTTTTACCACTTATGGACTTCAACTCCCAGAATTCCTGAGCGAGACATAAAAGGTTCCCCATCCCTGGCCTACTGGTTTTTCAATTGTGGGGGAAATCAATTTTTGACTTGAATGGGACTGTTTAATATACAAATGTAGGCCAGGGATGGGAAACCTTTTATGGCTCACTCAGGAATTCTGGGAGTTGAAGTCCATAAGTGATAAAAGAGCCAAGTTTCCCTACCCCTGCCCTAGAATATAAGACAGAGGGAAGGAGAATCCCAGGCAAACTCTGGGAGATTCTGGTATTATAGCCTATTGCAATGAAATATAATTCTAGTATTCTGTGGACTTGATTTCCTGATTTGGCCTTCTTTGTAAGGCTGACATGGTCCCAGTATTCAAACTAGGACTTGATTAAAGGAAAACATAGTACACAGTACTATTATTTCTTGTCATTTGAAAACAATATACATCCAAAATGTACCTGCCTTTTTCTATGGCCATGCATCAATCCTCCCTCATATTCTACCCCAACTAAATTATGTGTTTTTAAGTACCATAAGAGTATTTTTTTTTGTCCATAGTCAATTGGATATTATTTTTAGGATGCATTTTAAATATTATAGGTAGCAATTGTCTATCACCCTTGATATTAAATCTCAGAAGATATAATACGGACTTCTAAAAGTTATTGGAGCTGTTGACTATCACCCAAATTTCTCAATCAGTGAATCTTATGTAAGTCTTCTAAAACAAAAACAAAAACCCTACTGAGTTCAATGTACAGAGTTAAGCACACACTGAATCATTATTCTGAGATATTTCTGTTACTGTCCATGTGCCATTTCACCCGACAAATCAAAATTCCAGTAATTTAGGAATTTTTAAAAGTATGTATTGTGCTTACAGTACAATAATAACATTCTGTACAAGGGGAAACATTATAAAAATATAAAATATTTTAGCAGATTTTCTTTAGTGAACCAAAGATCAAGATTTCATAAATTAGAAAGATCCAAACTCATGAAATCCTTTAAACTTTTACCTTCCACTGAACTCAACTGGTTAGGTAAGTATAGTATTGCAGTTTATAAAGCACAGAAGCAGGAATAATTGCCCTCATGCCCAAAAGCTGGTTCTGCAGAAATATCTTAAGAAGAGAAAGATATCTTTAAGTGCAGTCACAGAAAAGGTGCTGTACCATTAGTAGTTACCAACTCACCTCCCAAGACATCAGAAAGAAAATTTTCCAAAGCCCACCATAATTTCTGGACAGGGTCATAAGAGACAGACCATTTCTTCAGTTTTAAAGAGCTTGTTGTGTTTCTCCTCCACCTTCTCCTTGTTTTTCTTCTTTTTCTAGAAACAAATAAGTAACAGATTGTGCTTAAAATCTCCTGAAACCAAGGGGAGGAGAGCTTAAGGGCCCAGTGACAATAGCTCACAGAAATGAGTTGTGTTCTGCTTTGAAGAACATGGCTGGCTGCTATCACCCAATTAACAGTTGCTGGCCAGTGACATCTTGTCCATTTTCTCTTTCCTACTGTGTTGGGGTGCCGGCTTGAAGCAAAAGAAACTCTAAAAGGGCATCACACTGTCTGGTTTGGTGCACTCACAAAACTTTCCAGCAAGCTGATATCTGCTTTGGGAGCCGCTTTGGTGAAGAACTGAGCAATAAATCTAAGGAATATAACAACAAAACAGTAACAACATCTGTGTCTTCATTCCTCTCTTGGAAAACCTATCGCATTGTTTGAAAAAAGGAAACAAAACTTGACACTGTACACTTATTCAAATTTAAAAGAGATGCATGAATTCTGGGGCATGTTTCATGCCAATCCAATAAATATAAGTTTATATTTATTAATATTTTTCTCAGAAAACTTCAGGTGATTAGTCTTGCTATACCTCTGTGGGCCAAGTTAGGAAGAGAGATGATTTGGGTACTGTCCATTAGTGCCTGGCAGTATGACATTACCATGTACCCTGCAATGTGGATGGCAGCTGGTTTTATATGAAAGAGGGAGAGAGAGAGAGACAGATACACAAACTTTACTATTTATATTGAAAAGCAGATCATAAATATTGTACATTTTAACAATTCCCTTATATGTTTGTACATGAAGGAACATTTGTTATAATGGATCAGGAAAAAACACTGTTCTTTATATCAACTTGAAAGTTTTACAATCAGATTTAACTAAGTACATAAGCTGGCTTGAAATAGGAATAAATACCCATGTTGGAAAAATTTGGGGCAGTTTGCAACAAAGTCGGATGCCTTCATTTATGTTATTTAGGCACACCTCTACTAACCTGAAACAAAATCCAGTTGAATGTTGGTATGACAGAACAAGAGCTGCACTGGGGAGCTCCCCCACCCCAGCAGATCTAGTTTTTCAGTCTTAAGATCATATCCAGGCAATGCTCACTGAAGAGCAGACAAAATTGCCAATTGTGAACAGCACCAAAGCTTAATGCAGCCACTTTGTCTCTTTTTATCCCACCTAAAAATGTTGAATAGTTCAGCTTTCCCACTCCTAGCGATGTCACTGTATAGTGTGTGTACTGTGTATCTTCTGCAATTCTTATGGAGTGTCAGCATGAAGCAAGATCCGAATCTGGAATATCTTTTAGCCAAGGGAACTTGCATATCCATTTCTCCACTGTAGGAGAGTTTGAAAATCAGGACTCAAAAAAATGTCTCATCCTTCAGCCTTTCATAGTAACACACATTAAGTCTCTTCCCATCTCTGTTTTCAACATGCATTCCACTAGCACCCCCTGTCCACAATAAATTCAGAAATTAAATTAGTTGTATGAGATGTATCTCCTCCGTGAGGCTATTTCTTATAGTTACAGTGACCTGGAAGAAATGCCCATAATGGCAATCTGAATGTGACAGAAAATCCCTTTCACTGCCAAGGTCTTTACATGGCGGTTTCTGAATTAAATCCACACTGAAATGGTCATGAAAGCAGAGATATTTTGAGAGGAGTTGGAATTCGACTTTTTTTTTTTTTTGCCACTTGATCCCTTAGAGCTGGATTCAAATTCTTTAGTCAGCATGTTTGCACCATACAGGTAGTCCTCAACTTACAACCACAATTGGGAGCAGAATTTCTATTGCTAAGCAAAGAGGTTGTTAACTGGGTCGCACCCAATTTTATGATCTTTTTTGTCATGATTGTCAAGCAGTGGTGATATTCTACTGGTTTGGCCCAGTTTGGCCAAACTGGTAGCTCTGAGGATCATCTGAGCGAACTGGTTCAGTTGCTGGGCCCTTCCGCCCACCCCGGCTCAGTACTGATTTTTATTTCCTGGTTTTGAAGCTTAGCTGCTTCGACAAGCACATGGATTGCTGCGTGTCAGCTGCTGTTGAAGACACAGGGAGAGTGCAGGATTGCAGGTTAGTAGCAAACTCTTGGTGCATGCGTGAAGCACGTTTGGCGTGCATGCGCGCAAAATGCATGTGTGTGCGCAAAACATGCCCACCAAGCCACGCCCACAGAACCGGTGGTAAAAAAATTGAAACCCACCACTGTTGTCAAGTGGTTGTTAAGGGAATCTTGCAATTGTTAAACAAATCCAGCTCCCCCCATTTAGTTTGTCAGAAGCCAACTGGGAAGGTTGCAAAATGACAATCACAAATATGACTCTGGAAACTGGAGCCATCATAGCTACAGGGTGGTTGCGAAGTGCCTGAATTTCAGTCAAGTGAATGTGGGAATGCTGCAAGAGTTGTGTGAGGACCAGTTAGAAGTCACTTTTTTCAGTCCATTCAAACCTTAACTTTGAATGGTTGTTAAACAAGTACTTTGAGGATTACCATTGTGGTTTAGCTATAATAGGTACTATATATGAACTACGCAGTGTTTTTTTCTTTCATCTTAATGTAAAATGGGATTTCAGAATCTAAAATCCAACCTAAACACCCACAAAGGATCAGAACCATATTAATCCCATAATATTAATAATTAATAGAAAGCCCCTTAAGGAATATCTCAAAAGATATTTCAGTGCCAAACTGAAAGACTTCAAAAACTGAAGTGATGTTTCATTCCAGATTTAAAATATTCAAGAACTGTGGCAACAGGCACTAATGCGGGTGGGTGGGGTGAGCAGGATCAACTTTCTCTGGTTCCGTCCCTTGAAGACAGCACACTGCTTAGCCCATCTTAAGAATTGAGAGCTGCTGAGGCAGAAACACTCTATTGTCATATCATATGCTTTAGGTAGAATGGACTCCTGAGCCAAACAGGGCTCAGCTTTTAGCAACAATGGAGTGTTCAATGCAGAATTGTATGTAGAGGCCAGCTGTATACATTTACCCACCACACCACAGCTGCATATAGGCTGTGTTTGCATGATTCACTTACCCATGATATAACCGTAATTTATCTACAGAATAAACTAGGGTTTTACCCATATTAAAACCGGTTTCCTCAGCTCAAATGTTCTGAATTCAAAACACACCGACCAGAAATTAACAAGTTCTCACAAAATGCTAGATTAAAGCAGGATTCATTTTCACTATATAGCAATGATCCAAATTCTTGGGAAAAACAGCTGTACCACATACACTTGGCGATTGCTACAATCCCTTCATGCTTCCCTGTAGAGCTGAACTTCTGTAGGGAACATTGAACTGTGAAAGTTTCCCTGTCATCATGTTGCAACCAGAGTTGTCCTGATCCAGACTACAATACGTATGTGCAAAAAAATGCTTGAAAATTGAAAACAAAACCAGGAGCTGCACGTTTCCTCTCCAGTGCTAACACTGGAGGGAGCCATCAATGTTTGAGCTCCATCTGCTGAGTGGCAAGAGTGCCTGCACCATCTCAAAAACTCCAGTGTTAAGAGGCATCATCCATGAATTCAGTATTGGAGGGCAAACCTGGGCAGGGTGAGGAAGTCCTTCTTCCCTCTTTTGTGAATACAATATTCATGTTTTTCTGTGTATCCTCCTTTGTACTCAGAGAAACCAAACATTCAAGGTGACAGAACCAATGCAACCAAAGTACTTTCTGATTCTCCCAAAAAACTCAGGGGCTTATTCCGTGATGGTTGCAAAGGAAATAGGATTCCTTAGATCCCTTTCTATTCCTTAGGATGCCTCAGTCAGTAACAGATCCTACAGCGGCGTTTCCTAATCCTGGCAACTTTAAATGTCTGGACTTCAACTCCAGAGTTGGAGTCCAGACATCTCAAAGTTGCCAGGATTGGAAAACATTGTCCTACAGCATACTTCTACCTCTTGACACTGGATCATTGCTCAAAACAGTCACACTTTGAACACAATGCTATGCCAAGGATCATTAAACTTCACCAACATGAGCTTTCACTCCAGGTTTAATTGGCAGCGCCTGCTGGACTTATCTGTGAGGCAGGCCACACAGGAGGCGGCCCATTGGCATGGCAAAAGTTTCCAGCAATGTGGTAGCTGTGGACTGTACACTGTTCGGGCATGGATGCCATGACTGAGGAGCACAGCTTGGGCATTAGAAGTACTCACGACCCTGTCTTTTCAGGACTCATTTTAAGGAACTGCTCAGTAATCCTGATCTCTGTCTGTCACAGAGCAGAGCTAGCAGCTCAAATTCAAAGCCAAGATTGGTGATTCTCTCAGCCTGAAGAATTAAACTTTGTCTTACTCAATGTAGGGATTTTAGCAACTTCTCCTTTAATTACAGAAAAATTCTGAGAAGGAAAGCTTAGAGATAAAGAGATAACCAGATCTGTTCAATTGTCCCAATAAGAGAAATGGCTAACGCTATCAGGATCTTGTAAGGTTTTGCCATACCATTCATAATAAGCTCTTGCCTTCTATTTCTTTTTATTTCCCATGTAAAACAATTGCTTTAACTACTTGGGTAAATTTTTGTACTGCCTTTCTCAATTATTGGCTAACTGGTCATTTGTCAAAAGAGGCAATTCATGAATCATACGATTCCGCATATCTCAGTTCTTAATTAGTAACACTACTGTCAGGCCATCTCCTACAACTACAGTGAAATTTCAATGAAATTATGATCCAAATATTAAAAATCATGTAGAAAGATAAATTCTCAAAACATGCCTGCAGTTTTGAAAATTAATTCCTGTGGAAAATTAATCCATGTCGCCAATCCAGTTGCACCACCCACTTCTCTCTATAATTGTAAAATTATTGCTCCAAGTATTTCCAGCTTCAATTCTGGAATGTGACATGGCAGTATATAAGACTGTTCACTGATCCAGAAATAAATAACACCTGCTTTGCACGATCACTTTATTTTCATGATTCCTAAAGTGCTGGACACTGGCTCTGATTCTTGCAATTGGCAAGGTAACCGCCCCCCCAAAATGACACGCTGAATGTGGCCAGGAGCCCTTCCACAGGCTGGTGGAGGATAAAATCAATAGATGCCCCAAAATTGTTTCATTAAACAAAGAATACATCAATGTTACAGTAGGATCTGGATGATGTCACAGTAAGAGCAAGGCAATCTGGGAAGATTTCACAGCCTTTGATGCTTCTTCCAGTAGTACCAAAAAGGCTCAGGATAAAAGCTTGACAAACAAATATATTGTGGTTACTCTAAAAAATTGGTGGCCTTCTGATTTGACACTGAAGCCCATATCCCACAAGGACAATAAGGAGCCCATTTGCTAGGCTACTTTTTAAAAAATTGTTCCAAGGACCTCACAAGGCCTCTCCAGTTTTATCTCCCATCTCTGAATTTAAGTGGGCATTCACAGGATAGGAGAAGATCTACATGCATTCAGGAAACCTGTTCCCTCTTAGATAGGAGTTTCCAAGGCAGTCTCTCATCAGTATAAGGCCCTTTGGTCTCAGGAGGCTTTGGTTTCAGAAGCTTAAGGAGGCAATTGAAGGAGAAGAGTGATATTAGACTGGCTACAGACTGGGGTATGTGGAAGGACATCACTTGCCCAATGCCACAATCCCAGGAAATAAAGACAGAGGACTGCTTGTTCCTTGGACTGCAGTCCTAAGCGTAAAAGAAGACTGAGGTAGGAGAATGGGAGCAGGCAGGACAGAGTGAGAAAAGCATTGTCCTGTCCACATTACTGAATAATAATTGGAGACCCTGCGATGTCAAGGCCCCTGCCTGCCTGGTATTGCTATCAACTGCCCTCAGCAGCCACCAGAACCCTTTTCCAGCCCCTTATTGTAACATTTAGAACTGAGACAAACTTGTGATGAAAGATTTCCCTCCCACATAAGGGCCAACACCCTTCTGCTTGGGGAGAAAGGAATCCCCACACAGATGGGAAGGGTATGGCATGACACTAGGAGAGCAATGAAAAGTGTGTGTGTGTGGGAGGCTTCTGAATGAGGCACATGCCTGTTGACAACACAAAAGGAAAGCATCTTAGTAAGAAAAAAAATCAGACATGGCTGTTGGAATGCTGGCTATTATGGCAAGGAGATAGAGAGGTTGGAGGTTGATGAGGAATGCTGTGGTATCAGCAAGCCTTCAACACTGAAAAGGTCCTGGGTGCTGATGGGCAGAGAAGAGAGGCATTTGGGACTGGTCACTGAAAATCCTAGTGGGCTACTCCATTATCAGGCACCCTATTAAAGAGCTGGCCAAGAGCAGATGCCAAACAAGAACTTTTTGTGAGATGTCAGACAGTGCCCTGGCATCAAAGGGGAAACCTGCCCCTCAAGGAGGGAAAGAATATGACACCCAGCCATTCTGGGACTCTGTAGTCCCTGTTCCCCATCTTTTTTTACTCTAACAGGTCTCTTCTCCCTTAGGTCAATACTTTAATCCCAAAGTATTTGCGAAGTTGTTCCAGGAAGACAAAGGTGAGCACAGTATGAGGGACCAAGCGAATGCCGGCAGGAACAAGGCCCTAGAAGAGGAAAAGATGGGATGGGGGGAGAGAAATCAGCTTTTGTCCCACTGTGGAGTTTCAGCTGCATACAGTAAGTCATGCCTTCTCCAATTCACACTGACATAAGAAGGCCAGGTAGGACTAGAAATCAAAAGGCATATGACACACGAGGACTCATTGCTAAGACAAACTACGGTGGCCCAGAGGTGGAGCTCTTGCCTCACAATCAGGAGGCTGTGCGTTCGTTCCTGAATAGAGGCTGATATTTGGAGTAGACTCTCCTGCTCCAGCAGGGGGTTGGACTAGATGACCTCCAAGGTCCTTTCCAACTCTTGTTATTCTACATATTGCATACTTTGCTCCCCTGTGTCTTGTCTATAACTGAGTAGCAGCCCTAAACCAATAATCGGAGGTCTTAGCCTCAGGCTAGTTGCCACTAATGGCTAGAGTGCTGGAGAGAAAAGATGGAGGCCACCTTGCATGTTTTGATAAAGGTAAACAATCAGACAGAAACAATATGGAGGCCACACTTGCTAGGACAGGAATGCACAGGGATATCAGAAATCCTAAGCAAATTCCTTTGCTCCTATTTGATCTATATCCCATGATTACTGACTGTGGCTCCCATCTCTCCTGTATTACCTTATAAAAAGCCAATGGCCCAAGCTTGGCCGTCTCCACTGCACAGTGCATGACACCCTGAAACAAAATGGGAAGAACTCAGTGCATGCTGATTTGACTCCATCTCCAGAACCCACCCAGATCCTCACAAGGTTTCATCTCTAGCTGTTTAATGAAATTTAAGAACAGAACAATGCTGAAATCACAGGGCTGTGGTGCCAAGTGGCAAAGACAGCAACGCCTAGCCGCTGGTGTTTAATGTGAGCACCTGCTGTCGTAACGAATCAGAAAGCTGGCAGTCACAGCAAACCGATCACTCACCCGATATTCGCCTTGGGAATTCATAAGTCGGGTTTTTAGCACATCCAAGGGCTGACACAGGAATGTAGCACATCCTCCCTGCAGTGCAGAAAAACAAGGATGACAAAACAGATTCAGAATGATCTGAGACTTTGCATGGGGGAGAATGGCTTGTGCCAAATTTATACCAAATGGGTATGCACACTGCACCACATCTCTCCTGCCCCATTGGAAATGGGAAAAGTCTTTTCACTTAGGCAGGCCATTACAGCCATCCAGTTGCATGAAACTAAAAGACAATCAGTTAGACAGGCTTAAAATGGAAAAGATGTCTTCTCTGACTTCACCCCCTTCAGATGTGTTCAATTACAACTCACATCATCCCAAGCAAGTTAGAGCTTCTGGAGTTATTTAGCATGATCTTTTATAGGAGAATCAGAAATGTTGTTGCCCTCTGGAGCAGGGCCTTTCAAACTTGGCAACTTGACAATGTGTGGACTTCAACTCCCAGATTTCCCCAGCCAACCATGCTGGCTAGGGGATTCTGGGAGTGAAGTCTACACATTTTCAAATTGCCAAGTTTGAATAAACCCTGTTCTAGAGCCTCCTGGTAGTCTGACTTCATCGCCTGGGACAACCACCCTGACAGCTAATCTTTTTGTCTTTGAAGTCATCTGGAAACCCCATTTCTTATGTAAAGTGTATAGCACTGTCTCTAGAAGTTACCCTTCCCTTTCTTTTGCCTTTATCAGATTGCAAATAAACCATGAATTCTGACACAGATAGCACCTTTGGGTGATGGACCATAATTAAAACAGTTAATTTTCACCTGTTTTCTAGCTAAAATGGCAAAAAATATTCCTTGTTTTCAGAAATCCAGATTTTTTTTTGGGGGGGGGGGAAGGGGGGGGGAAGGGGGGGGCTCCAAAGCTTGAAAAAAAATGGGACGTTGATTGCCAATTTCTTGTCTAACCTTAAAGCATAATGTTACTCCATAAATAGTTCATTTAATAAAGCTTAGTTAAACAAAACATAGCTTTGCAAACTATGTGGATATCGCAGGTGCACTTTAGCAGCTGCTTAAATAAGGAAGATTTGGGCCTATGTAAATCAGAATAGCTTTTGATCCATAGTGAATGTCAAAGTCTCCCATCAAGTGTGACATTTAGATCTTGCATACTTTTAAAGCATCAGATAAGGGGGAAAATAGCAATGCCAAATGCTTCTGTGTTTTATTTGCTTTGGTGAGCCACCACCTGTATGCAGATATTCATCTATCACCTTAAACTTACAATCTGATTTTTTCTTAATCAGCAGACATTTTCCTCTTAAAATTGAAATGCAGGAACAAGGTGCACAGAACATGCAAAAAAGACCTGGATGTATCATGTATGCAGCAATCCAGCCTACTCCCAACCTTGCCAGTTCCAGGACATAAGCTGTACTCCACCTTTCCAAGGAACTGGAACAGAGCAACCCTTGAACGTTAGCCTAACTAGCAAAAACTCTTATAAAGGCACATAAATACACACCCTAGCTGACTTTGCACCAACACAAATATATACATACGGCAATAAAACTGGCCAGGAAATGAGTAAAAATATTGTCAGCGAGTAAACCGGTCCCAAGAACCAACTGCTTTGCCTGGTCATAGCAAGCGAGCTGCAAAGAAACGGAAAACAATAAGGCTGTTTGTGAGCATCGTGAGCAGATTTGGAAACTAAGAAGTTGGGCTCAAACTTCTGCTAAACCCCAAGGGATCAGGTAGAACAAGGACATCAAGCACCTCCATTATGAGTTTATGGGTTTTTGGTTTGGAACTCTTAATGGATCTGTGAAGAGCCTCTCCTTTCCCAGTGGAACTATCATAAAAACAAAGGTGCCAGAGGTCTGCAGTTGTTAAAAATCTAAACATCATACCAGGAGGTGCCTGAGCTGTTAATATTACATTCCCTAACCCTTTTGTGGCCTCACAATTTCCCCAGGCTGATGCCATCATACAGAGATAATTCCCCACAGAAAAGGAGTACTACATATCCTCCTCAAAGGATAACCTTCCTCCTCCCGTAACCTTCTCCAGTTTCCACTTTTCCTTTTTCTTTTTGCAGTCCCAGAAACACAGACAGAATACAAAGAATTATGGCCAGTCGGTGAAATGTTGTCTTCTTGGATGAGAAGCAGAGAAGAAAGAAGCTTAAGATACTTTAAATATCCTAAAGTAGGAAAGCTAAAGTCACATGGCTACTCATTTCTGGCCACTATGGAATACCATCCTCTCAGAATTTAATAAGAACATTGAGCCCTGGTGGTGCAGTGGTTAGAGTGCAGTACTGCAGGCTACTTCTGCTGACTACCGGCTGCCCGCAATTTGGCAGCTCAAATGTTACCAGGCTCAAGCCTTCCATCCTTCTGAGGTCGGTAAAATGAGGACCCAGATTGTTGGGGGCAATATGCTGACTCTATAAAACCGTTTAGAGAGGAATGTAAAGCACTGTGAAGCGGTATATAAGTATAAATATAAGCAGTATATAAGTCTGAGTGCTATTGCTGTACAATATAAGAATCTAAGAAAGAGCTTTGCTTGATCAAAAGTGGCTCCAAAATTTCCGTAATGGCTGACCAGTTGCCAATTTAAAATCCGCAAGGAGAACAGAAATATTGAGTATTTATTTTATTAATTAATTAAACCAAATTATATATAGCCACCCATTTCACAAACAAGCAACTCTGGGCAGTGTACAACAGAACTAAAAACAGTTAATAAACAGCAATGGCACTGAGACTTATATACCTATTATACTTATATACCACTTCACAGTGCTGTACAGCCCTCTCTAAGCGGTTTACAGAGTCAGCCTACTGCCCCCAACAATCTGGGTCCTCATTTTACCAACCATGGAAGAATGGTAGACTGAGTCAACCTTGAGCCAGTCAGAATTGAACTTCTGGAGTCAGCAGTGAGTTAGCCCTACAGTACTGCATTTTAACCGCTGCGCAACGACAGTTCATACATTAAATACATTAAAAAGTATAAAAGCTAATACAAAGAATAGTAGATGAAGAATTGTTTAGAAAGGTGGAGCCACCTAGGATCCCCAGAACTGCTGGCATAACCAGGTTTTGAGGGACCTCAAGAAGCTCAACCTTACCTCAGGGTAGAGAAGACTGCATAGGCAGACACCGTAGCAGAAAAGGACCATCATCTATACAGCCCACCAAACGTAACTCCCTAAGTCAGAGGTCCCCAAACCCCAGTCCACAGCGTGCCAGAAACTGCACTGAGAAAACAAGCAAACCCACTCCAGTCTGAAAATATCTCTCTGCACAGAACCGTCCCTGGTGCCCAAAAGGTTGGGGGCCATTGTTCTAGGCAATGGAATTATAAAATGGCCTCTCTGCTGGATCTGATGAGATGGGCAGGTGAAATTGGGAAGAGGTGATTCTCAACCTGGTCCCATGTCATGAAGGGCTTTAAAATTTCACACCAGCACCTGGCAACATAGTGGCAACCAATGCAGCTCATGTAGCAGAGGACTGGTGTCTGTTCTACCAGAGACGCACATAACTGCTCTTGTCACTGCATTTTGCACCAGCTGAATTTTCCAGATACTCTTCAAGGGCAGCCCCAGGTAGAGTGCATTGCGGTAGTCTAACCAAGAAGTGACCAAGGCATGAGAGACCATGAGTAGTGCCCTGATCTAGAATGGGCACAACTGGCACATACACACAACCAAAAGCTTCT
Organism: Bungarus multicinctus; assembly: GCA_023653725.1. NCBI lineage: Eukaryota > Metazoa > Chordata > Lepidosauria > Squamata > Elapidae > Bungarus > Bungarus multicinctus. Next base: position 122,039,994 of record CM042834.1, read on the forward strand.
ATGGACAGTGGGCTTTACAGAAACATACTTTTTAAAACATGAGCAATTTCTCTCCTCATGTGTATTCTAGTCACACTCTAGCTCCTGCTGTAACCATGCTAAGGCCAGAGGGAGTAGGCGGAGTGTGGAGGGCTTTAACTTTTAACCCCAACTGCAGCAATTACATCAAGAAAATTGATAAAACTTCCATCCCCCCCCACCCCCACTGTGATCTTAATGTAGCCAAGATTGTTATAGGAAAGTGGCAAAAGTTCATAAGGCACACGTGAATGAATCCAGAGGTACATTTGCTAAGATATGTACAATTAAATGGTTTGGAAACAGGCAGCATGGAAACCGTGGAATATTCAGCACTTGTCAACTGAGCTATTCTGAAAGCATGTTCAAAGTGTCCCAGCCCTAATGCCATATTCAGAGTACCTTGAACAACTCCCAGGAAATTTATTTCCGGAAACCACCAATATTTATCCCACCTTTATTATTTTTTATAAGTAACTTAAGCTGATGAGCATACCTAATACTCCCGCCGCCTCCTATTATCCCCACAACTGCCACCCTTGATTGGGTCGAGAGCAGGATTGGCCCAGGATCACCCAACCGGCTTTGATGCATAAGGCGGGACTAGAACTCACAGTTTCCTGGTATCTAGCCTGGTGCCTTAACCATGATTAGACCAAAGTGGATCTTCCCCCTGGATTGCCATGAGTATTCTGGGAACCAGAGTATTCTGGGGTTCCCTCAAATGTTCTGTTTCAGGTCCCTGAACTTTGCACACCCTTTGTGTTTATGAATGTGTGCATGTATATCTACAAGTAGTCTTCAACTTACAGCCACAACTGAGCCCCAAATTACTGTTCTTAAGCAAGACGGTTGTTAAATGAGTTTTGGCCCATTTTATGACCTTTCTTGCCACTGTTGTTAAGTGAATCACTGCAGTTTTTAACTTAGTAAGATGGTTGTTTAGTGAATCCGTACTGACTTTGCTTGTAAGAAGATCGCAAAAGGTAATCACATAATCCCTGGAACACTACACCTGTCGTAAATATGAGGCAGTTGCCAAGCATCCAAATTTTGATCACATGATCATAGGGATGCAGCAAAAGCTGTAACTATGAAAAAGGGTCATAAGTCCCCTTTTCCAGTGCCGTGGTAACTTTGAATGGTCACTAGATGAACTGTTGTAAGTTGAGGACTACATGTACATGTTTGGCCTAGATTACGGATGTCAAACTCGCAGTGTCACATTGCTGTCACATGATGTTTTGTGACGTTTTCCCCCTTTGTGGAGCTGGGGTGGACGTGGCCTGTGCATGATGCATCCAGCCCGCAGGCCAGTAGTTTGACATCCCTGGCGTACATGGACACACTTATTTATTATATTCAGCAGTGGATCACAGGCAACATTGACTCTGGATTCTTACCTGTCCAACGGTAACCAAGGCTCCTCTGCTGGATGCCATTGTTCCTCCTGAGAACAACTTCTTCACACCCTCTGCAAAGACAAAAGCCTGGAATTTACAGAATAGGGATTCCTTTTTAACTGTGTTTTCTGCTTATCCTGTGCAACTCTCCCACCCCACAAGACATCCCTCAAGAATAGGTACCTTCTATTACTCCCAAGGAAAAAGAATGGCAGATTATGTTTTATGTTTATGAAAACACTTGGAGAGAAGAATAAACCGATCAGCAATACTCATCCCGGACCAGATATAATGGCTATAAAAAGGGTTAGACAGCTGTGTTTGAAAAGAAAGATGCCTCAATGAACGTAGCCACAATAAAAGAGGCAGACAAGTACATCTGCTGATGAAGATGAAGAGAAGATCCTATTAGATGCCTGCGGGTGAAATCTAACCATAGCAAAGATGCTCTGGCTAATACAAGAGCATTTTAGATGCTGTGCCACGAGTTCAGTTTCAAAAATAACCCTGACAAATTTCATGTTCATCGCGCTCCAACTGAGAGCTAATATCCTTGAGCAAAACAAGCTATTCTCACTTCTATTCTTCAAAGTGAGATTTGGATGGGACACCAGCTGTCATCTAGGACTACGCAGACTATAAATCAGACAATTCAAATCAAACACCTGGAAGGTGTTTGGAAATAGATTGTTCCGTTCTGAAGAACCACAATCTGGACCTTAAGAAGGGCTTTGATCTACCTGGCAAGGAGAAACCTGAGGACCTGCTTCAAAAGCCTCTGCCTAGGAATAGTTTATGGTGCCTTCTGTCTATACAGGTAGTCCTCAACTTATAGCCATTCGTTCAATGACTATTTGACGTTATGACGGCACTGAAAAAAATAACTCGCGATGAGTTTTCACACTTATGATTATCGTAGCATTGCCATGGTCATGGAATCAAGATTTGGGTGCTTGGCAACTGGCATGTGTTTATGATGGCCGCACTGTCCTGGAGTCATGCGATCACCATTTGTATCCTCCCCAGATGGCTTCAAACAAAGTCGAGGGGAGGAGAGAAGCCAGATTTGCTTAATGACCACGATTCACTCAACAATTGTATGATTCACTCAACGACTATGAGTCACTCAACGACTGTGGCAAAACAGGTCATAAAATGGGTGCAAAACTCAATTAGCAACTGCCTTGCTTAGCAACATAAATTTGGGACTCCACTGTGGTTGTAATTTGAGGACTACCTATAACTAGAAGCATCACTGATCCTTAAGGATTAAACTCCAATTGAAAAGAGAGGAGATATAAGACCACCAAGATGGGGCAACCCCGACAACCACATACTGGGCTCCTGCACCCACCTCCATTGGCTGGATTACTGAAAATTGTAGTCAGTGGACCTGCTCACCCATTAGGCACAAGAGGCACAGTGCCTAAGGCTCACAAAAAAATAATTCTTTTTAACACAGAAAGAATAAAAGTGAAGTAGAAATTTCATGTCTCGTCTTTCACTCTTGAAGATATACATAGTATAAATACATAATAGAATGCAAATTAAAAGCTTAATCATACATTAAATGCTACCAAGAAAATTTAATTCTCACGTTTATTACATTAAATCATCAGAAGTTATAAGAGGAAAGTATACCAGAAAATATTGAAAATCACATGAAATATGTAGTCCTTGTTTAACAAACAACTGCTTGTTCAGCAATCATTTGATGGAGTTGAACAGTTGAACAAGGACACCTACCACCATTCCTCATTGCTGTGGCCATCACAGCATCCCCACAATCACATGATCATGATTCAAACACTTGGCAACCAGTTTGCAATTACAACCATCGCAGTGCCCTGTGGTCAGGTGATCACCATTTGTGACGTTCACTGCTGGCTTCCAATAAGCAAAGTCAATGGGAAAACTGGCAGGAGGTCTCAGATGACGATCACATGGTGTCATGCTTCACAACCGTGCAGGATTTGCTTAACAACGGCAAACAGAACTGCCGCAACTGCTGCTGTAACTTGATATAGTCACGATGTCATGCTTTACAATCAAGTCACTCAGTGACAGAGTTGCTGGTCCCGATTATCAGAGTGAGGACTATCTACATTATTTTTTTACAACAGAGGTGAGGAACTATGGCCCTTCTATGAGTTGTGGACTTCAGCTCCCAGAATTCCTGAGACAGTTAGTTAGTTTCCTTTATTGTCATTGCACCTCGTACAAGGAAAACAAACACCACCTTCAGTGTACATCATGACCATGAAAATAAACACAAACACACATCCTTCACACTCCACACATTGAATTGAATTGAACAGTATGTCTGACTCAGGAATTCTAGGGGTTGAAGTCCACAAATTGTAAAAGGGCCATAGTTCCCCACCCCTATTCTAGAGGAAGGGGCAAAGAGAAAAGTGCCTAGGACCCACACAAGTCATACTGTAGCCCTCCATGGAAGGCCACTACTTGCCCACAAGTTCTACTATAGAGTGTTCTGCTCATTGGATTCTTTTCTCCTTCAAGTAAACTTAATTCAACAAAGGGTCTCCGACAGTCACAATATATTTTGGCTGTACTGACTACATTCTTACCTTTACGAAACACCTGATACAGGCCATCCAAGGCATGGGAGTAGCTGGAAAATGGGAAGAGATAATCAACAGCTTTCATCAATATTCATGTAATTCTGACAAGCACTCACTACCCCAGCTGGCTACTATCAAAGACTTTTAATCTCATTTTCTGTCTGACAGCTGTGACAGATGGGACTTGGGCATTTGTGGTGAGATTGCCACCAATTTAAAAGAGATCTTAGTCTTGTGAGAATGGACATCTGAAGATCAATTTCGTCCCTCTGTGGTCATGCATATTCAAGAGAGTTTTTTTTTGAATGGAGACAGGCCTCATAGCCCTTCCTTCCCACAGTGCTCTTCTTTGCCTTCCCGTATTTGTTCACTTTTTGCATCTGACTACAGCCCCGGTACTCACTTGCGTCGCAGATGTGCCGGCTGCTTAATATCGTTCTGCATCCTGGAAAAGAAAATGACAGCAGTATTGAGGCGTGGGGAGGGGAACCCTCTCTCTTCAAACACCCCACCAAGTATAGCTTTGTTTGCTCCAAACAATGTTAAGAAGTAGAGACACTAGAATACAGTCTGCTGAGAGTTCATATTTCACCAAATTGTAACCTCGCTCTTGGCAAAATAAAATCCCTTTCTACCCTCCAATAATTTGGGATGCTTTTAAAGATTAATCCACTGAATTCTGGGAGAGGAGAAGAAGAAAAAACCGACCTGACATTCACCATGTCAGCTGGGGTCCCCACGAATCCACCGGTAAATCCTGCAACCAAAGGAGAGAACAGATGAAAAACGGCTGCCCAGACTGATAGGACCTCACCCTTCTTTCTGTACTTGCCAAGCCCCAGCTCACCTCCTATTGCACCTAACAGCACCTTCTGGTAGAAGGGCATTGGCCCCTGGGCACCTTGGCTCAAGCTGTCTCGCACCGTCTCATAGATGGCAAAGCGGGTGAGAGAGTACGTCATCTGAAGAAGCAGAAAGAGTCACAAGAGGAAGCGGCAACTGCTTTATCAATCTATGGAGATTCTCAGTCATCCAGGTCATGGTTGTCCCAAAGGTGCTTTTTCAGGAGTCAACTGCATTTTCTTGTTTTTTTCCTTTTAAGATGTTGGATGAGAAGCGAAATGTCTTCAAAGAAAAAACAAGGAAGTCCACTGGACTCCTGAAAAAGCACCTTTGGGATAACTGCTCATCAGAATCACAAATACGCATTGCTCACAGCCCACATGCAATCTCTTCTCTCTCCTCCTTTACCTGTCCTCCTAACTGCAGTGCCCAAATTGGGCAGCAATAACACTTAGCTATTTGTAAATAGAAACATAAGCAAATTAAGTTTATTAAGCAAGTGTGACGTCCCTGTTCTATTTCTGTACCCTAACATCCTTCCCACCAAAAGATGAAAAAAAAAAAAAAAACAGAATCAAAGTTCTGCCTGCAGTTTTTTTCTTATTATTGTTTTTAAAAAAGTCACCCCAGCTACGTTTGTCATGGATGTAAAAATATACGGCAAGTGTGACTGCAAGTGAAGCTACCTTTTCCCCTCAGATCTTGCTTAATGACGAAAAACACCAGCATTACAACTGGCATCATACAGAATGACTGATTTAGGCTGCAGAATCACCCTCTGCAGGATGTCTATGTAGTATGTGAAAAAAGAAACCAACCAAGATCTTAAGGTGCAGAAGGAAAAAGCTGTCACTCTCAAAATATTATGAACTGGAAACAATTAATTACTGCAACTCCAAGTTCATTCCCATCTACACGTATTACTTACTAAACTCTGAAACCACACAGGTTTCCCATCTGCACATATACTACTAAACTGTGGAAACATGCAGATTGTTTCAGAAATTTCCATACCTAGTTTGCCAGATTTACCAATATGGCTGTGAGTAGTCAACACTATTATATTTTCTATCATTAGTATTTTACCAAAGTTTTGTTACAATTTCAGGGAGTGCATAAAACTCATAAGTGCCTGGTTGGGAGCTTGAATGTCATCGGAATGCTCAGTGTGGGTTTTTGGGAGAGAATGTTGGACGGAAGTGCAGAATTCTCACTGCCGATGATGAAAGCAAGAAACTGGCACAGGACACAACGAGTAGGATGGCAGGTGATGAGGTAAGCCATTTTAGCAGCAGCCAAACACTCACTTGTCGGCAAAGCGAGGCACTGAGCCCGTTGTAGAGAGCCAGAAAGCCATCGTTGCGAATCACACGTAGTGCCATCCCCGTCATGCGCATCTTCACTTCCTGCTGAGTTTGCAGATGAACCTAAGGAGAAGTGGCAGATAGGTCAAGTTGATGTTTTCTGGATCTCATTTGCAGAGGGGCATTCCAGGCCAAATAAGGCACTGAAACACTCTGGATGAAAGAAGCCCATAAGATTGCCTCTGTCAAGAACGTTGTTGATACCATGATGTTTTACAATGTAACAAAAGAAAATTAATAAAAATATATTTAAAAAAAAAAGATTGCCTCTATCACAAGGTCCCACAAGTTCATATTAACATTCACTTTGAACTTTGTACTCAAAGGATTAACAGGGCTGCATTCCACTCGCTCATGTTTAAAGAGGACATTTTGCCCTGGCCCTAAAGACAAAAGATTCCCAGACACTATGACTGATCTTTCCAGTTTCACATAGCAAATAATACTTTTGATCTAGAAATTTATGATAAAAACATTTGGATTCCTTTTCTTCCTCTCTAACAGGGTTTGTTGACTGTTCAAATGGAAATATCTATCCCATGGGTTTCCAACCTTTTGAGTTGTCTAGACAGCATTGAATGAGAAGGGATTGTCTTGGACCACATTTAAAATATATATATTATAGTTATAACTTATATAATAGTGTTAAAAGCTTACTACCTTGTGGGGCCATATTACTAGCTGTCCAGGGCTGCATGCAGACTGTGGGTTGGTCATGCCCGATCTGGCCAGAAGCACCAAGGTTCAGCTCTCAGCCACCATTCCAATTTCACCTTTCTTCTTCTTTTAACAGAGCTCTGTCCTGCATTCTTTACTGCATATCTAATTAGCAGTTAACTTAGGATGTTTTTAATAGTGAAAAGCTAACGGCACATCGTTCAGCCAGTGCAAAGGACCCCAAGGTTTGCACAGGAGAGCTTGTTAAGCTATCCAGTTCTGCAGCAGGGAACTTAAAAGTTGCTCCCAGATAATTATTATATCCTGTGCTGCTATGGAACAGCTCAAGTTAATAATACAACCATACCGAAGTTCTAGGTGAAAGGCCCCAAAAGTTAATCAAACAACATAGCAGGGCTATTTGGCTTGCTGATTACTCTCCCTCCTGTAGAATAGCAGTTCCTAACCTTTCCAGCTTAGCGGAGTGGCACGATGTGTATGTGTGTGTGTGTGTGGTGCACATGTGCACACAACTCCATGTGTGCAAGCAGAGCTTCGCCCATGCACGCGCCCATCCCTCATGTGAGTGAAGCTTCATGTGCGCGCACTTGTCCAATCTTCCCCACGCCCTAGTTTTGGACAGGCTGCAGCCTGGTAGTGGGCCCAGGGGTTGGAAACCCCTGCTGAAGGAGGAGAGTTGAACAAGACAAGGAGGTAAATATATGATATGTACTGTGAGATGCCAGGAGAAAACGCAAACATTCTCAGTCTAGTAGCACAAATGTTCTTCCATTCCACCCAGTATAAGAGAAGTCCTAAGGACAGAAAGCCCAGTGAGTAGCTGGGAAGCGGCACTTGGATGCAACCCTGAGACATTTATCATTTTGGTTCATCAATTAAGAGTAATATCTAGTACATCCACTTTAACTAATCAATGTCTTGAAGTAGCCTGTACTGAGAATATATACTGTTATCAGATCAAGGGTCTTCAAATTTGGCAAGTTTAAGACCTGTGGACTTCAACTCCCAAAATTCCTGAGACAGCATGACTGGAGGAGGAATTCTGGGAGTTGAAGTCCACAAGTCTTTAAAGCTGTCAAGTTTGAAGATCCCTGTATTAGATCTAGCTACAGAAGTATCAGCTGACAGGAGAGGGCAATGAAAAGTTAGATCTGACTAAGATAGGCATTGTACCAATTTTTTTAATGATAGTTCAAGTATCTATTGTAAAGCATGAAATTGGAAATTGCTCCTCAAGCAGCTAGCCAGAGAGAACACATGTAGGAGGAAGAGGAATTTTGCAGGAGTTAGCACCTTTGTGCTGACTTGAAGGTGCCAACAGCCAGGCAATGACAAGCAAATGGAACTTTCCTTCACATAGACCAAATTTAAGTGTGTCAAATGTCTGAGAAGAGGAAAGCATGAGTGAGATTATAGAACAGGTTTGATCTGGAATCGCTCTGGAGACTGGATATGGAAAGTACAAAGCCCACAGAGCACCTGTTCCAAAGCAAACTGCCTTGAACAGATTGAACAGCCTGACCAATTTATGCCATCTCTATTCTTTTCTATGGGTTGACCTTGATCAGTGTCCCAAGGATATACCAGAGCTATTACAAGCACGGTTAATGTTCTGCTATGGATACCACTGTTGTTCACTCAGTCTTCTGCAGCCTGTTGCCCTGCATTGGCTTTGGGGTTACATTCTGGCAAGCATGGCCAAAAAACCCAGCAACAGGCAGCCTTAAGAACAACCATTCTTAGAATGCCATGTAGAAAGAATAGGAGTGCAGAATGTTTTGGACAGGGCTGATAGGGCTAGAAACTATCATGCTCTGAAATTCACCTCATCTTCTAAAGATAATTTTTTATTATAAGCAGCTGAAGAACAGCAATTTGTTAGTCTTCAGATCGTTTAAACATCAACTCCTAAAAATATAATTAATAAATCTACAATTCAAAGAACTCCTTCCCCATACAGGATACGTATTTCCTAACTGTATCCTCTTAATTTGCTTTTACAGGCAGTCCTCAACTTACAACCACAACTGAGCCCAAATTTTCTGTTCTTAATTGAGACATTTGTTAAGTGAGTTTTGCCCCATTTTATGACATTTCTTGCCACAGTTGTTAAGTGAATCACCACTGTTGATAAGTTAGTACCTGGTTGTTATGTGAATCTGGCTTCCCCATTGACTTTGCTTATCAGAAGGTCACAAAAGATGGATCACGGGGCCTTGGAACATAGCAACTGTCATAACTATGAGTCAGTTGCCAAGTACCTGAATTTTGATCATATGACCATGGGGATGCTGCAAAGGTCGTAACTGTGAAAAATGGTCATAAGACATATTTCTCAGTGCCGTTGTAACTTTGAACAGCCACTAAATGAACTGTTGTAAGTCGAGGACTACCTGTATTTCAAGGGGAAATGCTACAGGTGCAATTCTGGCATATCGACTAAACTGAGACTTGTATGCAAAGACAGGAAGATGACTCTCACAATCAGGCAATAAAGTTTCCAAGCCAAAAAAAATGACCAAGGGCTACTAAAAATCCCGGTAGTCCTTGATTTATGACAGTTTGTTTAGTGACTGTTCGAAATTACAATGGCACTGAAAAAAAGACTTGACCATTTTCCACACTTACAACTGTTGCAGCATTCCCGTGGTTACATGATCAAAATTCAAACGCTTGGGAATTGGCTCATATTTATGACAATGTTATCTGATCCACTTTTGTGATTTTCTGACAAGCAAACTCCATAGGGAAGCCAGATTCACTTAACAACCATGTTACCAACTTAACAACTGCAGTGACTCACTTAACAACTGTGGCAAGAAAGATTGTAAAATGGGGTAAAACTCACTTTAAAAATGTCTCGCTTAGCAACAGAAATTTTGGGCTCAATTGCGGTCATTAAGTTGCAGTCATTAAAACTACAGGTAGTACCAGGATCTGTTACTTTGTGAAGAAATAATTTAGTACATTAATTAGATCAGAAAAAGTTGAAAAGTCCTTAGTCAATGACCTAGTCCAACAACTCTCTGGCAGTTGAAGCAAGAAAGTATTGCCCAATTTTATCGCTATTAAAGCATTGTGGGAAGTAGAAAAGCTACACAAATGTTAAAGAGGCGAGGAACTTATTTCTTTGCCTTAATGCTCGATTTTGGTGTTGCCACAACTTGAAGGCACTTTCAAATTCCTCGCTAAGGCTCCTCAGCCAAGACTTTCTGGAAGAAAAGCTTGTATCGCCAAATAAGAGGGAGTCCCAGCATCGCACCACAGCCATGAGTGCCAGTCTAACTCTCCTTGTCGTTGTTGGCCTCTCGCACAGGCAATTGGGGATTTCTGTACATTTCTCAGCAGCAAAGAGATGAATGGAAGCAGGCAGCGCTGACAAGCAAGTCAGCAGAATATAAACTGACAGCAAACAGCACCCCCTTACTAACACTGATGATGTTATCTAGTTAGGGTAATAAAACATCTGCAAGAAAACAAGCAAACTCAGGGAGCACCAAGGACTTCTCATGACAACCCCGAGCTACAAATATTCGACTAAAGGGCGCCAAAATGTCAGCTGGGCAACCATTGCAGCCATAGTAACAGTTGGAGATCCGCCTCCGGCCATACCAGGCATTTGCCCCAGGTAGCGGCTCCTATCAGGATTCTCAGGCCCTGAAACTGATCAAGGAAGTACCGCAGCTGCCGGGAAGACCTTAGTTAACCCTACCGCAGCCTGCTATACATCGGCTGCAGGACAAGCAAGCGACCGAATAAGTCAGAATCCTCCTTTCCCTGCTTCCCTCCTTTGCCCGGACGCACCTTGAGTAAATCCAGCGGGTGCGTGCAGCACGCCGCCCCGCAAGAGGCCAGGCCCCCGAAGTACCAGCGGGACACGCGTTTCTCCGCCATCCTGCCGGCGAGACGTTGCCTTCGTCGATCCCTCCCCTCCCCTCAGTCTTTCGGATCCGGCAAGCCCAGCCTCCGCCCCGCACGCCCGTCCGAAGCGGCCTTAAACGGGCAACGCCGGGAGCGACGGAGGAGGAAGAGCTTAAAAGAGCAACCGGGAGGCCAAAGGCGCGCAGCTTGCAGGAGGGGGTCAAGGTGTTTCCCAGGCTGGGTAGGTTCCCGCCCAGACTTCTCTTTCGCGAGAGGGACTCGAGCTTCCGGGATGATTGGTATTAAAGTCTAATACCAAGTTAAGTTCGAAGACGTTTTGACCAAGCCGCCAAGCTCATTTTCCTATGCACATTTGTAAGACGGCCGCCTAAAGACTATTTTGTGACATTATGGGATAGATTAAGAAAGTGTCGAGTCTGAGCGACCGCATTGATTTTTGTTTTTTCAAATAGACCTAAAAGGCAAAAAGACTCTCCACACCAGTTCATCTGTGGTTGTAAACCTCCCACTTAGGTGAGATGGGCAGTGTGGAAATTAAATAACACTTTTCTTGGGGTTGGCATAATTCTGCATGCTGTCATATGCTCCACTTCATACAGGGAGGCACACTTGAAATCATGGAATAGGCCCATAGAATTACTGCTTTTTGAAATTAACATTTAGATCGATTGTGCAGTTTTTATTTTGCTTTGTTGGTATTAGGCTTTACAGTGCAAGGTAGCAGGCTAGGCCTTTGGGGCAACACAGTGATCAACAAATAACAGTGGCATTTCAGGGTTCATTTTGCTTAATCCAATTGATCAGAAAAAAAATCAGTGTTGCTGATTTGCGGTTAATCGGGATTTGGTTATAGGCATTATTGCTTCCCCATTTCATTCTTTTTTTTTCATTCCTGTTGAAGATCATTCTTCATTTGTTAGAGGACTTGTAATATTAAAATGTTTATGCCCCAGTAAATGTATTTATGGTACCATAAAATCTGTATGCTTTGGAGCAAGTCTTGCTGTCTTCTTCTCCCCTCCCTTTACTGGCAATGTTTGGTAAGAAATTAAAAATTCAGCATTAGTTTGCATTGCATTGCTGTTTCACCAAACTATTGAATTTAAAGCATCTTCCTGCAATTCCATCTTTGTGTATATAAGCTGCCCTCTTGCAAAGCTGGTTCTCTTTAGATAGTTATACTGTATACATCAGTCTTCCTTTGGTAGATGTTCTGCAGATCATCTGGCTATAGCTCTTTTACCGCCTACTGCATTGCCTTTGGCATAGCAATCTGAACATCGTATATCCTGCAGCAAAGTCATCTTCAAGGCTCCTAAGAGGGCATTCAGTTTGCATAATTTACTGTTGGTACTGAATAAAGCTGTGCAAAACTTCCAGTTATACCGTTTTGCATTGGAAACAATTTTGAAATGGGCTCAATCATTTCAGAACTATTTCAAGTGCTAAATGCTCCCAATATCTTAACAGCCTGTTTCAAACTTGAAGCAATACACGTTTGAAACATTTTGCACACAATTGCTCTATTTTTTTTCCAGTAGCAGGGTGTTAATTCTTCAACTTAACCAGGAATGCCATTTATAATTTTACCTTCTGTTAAAAAAAAAAAAAAACCTTGCTCACTCTCAATAAGAGTTGGAAGGAACTTGGAGGTATAGTCCAACCCCCTCCTCAAGCAGATTTTGTACTATTTCAGACAACTGGTTGTCCAATCTCTGCTTAAAAACCTTTAGTGATGGACCATCCATAACTTCTGAAGGCACACCATTCCAAATTGCTTTAAAAGCATCCACAAATGCATTAAGAAAAATGGATAGGTTTACGTATTCTGAGTAATCATAGACAACAGAAAAAAAAGCAATATTTAGGATGAAACATTCCATCCATACTTTTATCATCATCATTTTAGTCTTGAAGGATGTATTTGCTGCCTTCCAATGATTGTTGCAGACCTTAGCTAGCAATATCTGTGACAGAATAATTGTTAAAAGTGTGCTCATTTGCTGAAATTCATTCTAAGTCTCCATAGTTGCATCTGTAAAAGAGCAATATTATTTACAGGGCTTCAGCAATCTTGAAAATATTTGAGGTGTGTAAGCACAGAAGATACTTTTGTGTAGGTACATTTTGGAGGAGGAGTAATATTTGGCACCGTTTATTGCATTAATATAATGGAAAATGCCCAATAAATTTATTGGTCAGTAAAACATGTTTCCCAACTCTAAAAATTAGCTACTACCATGCTATCTTCAAGAAAAGCATGAAAAAATGATAGTGAAAATAAAGTCTCAAATTCTTCCTGCCTTTAAACCCTCACGTAAATTTGCGTATTTTAAATCTTCTATGAATTCTCAGGTGCTGGAGAAAACATAATGCTGCTTTTGCAGCATTCTAACTATAAGTCTCAGCAGTGTGCCTTAAAAGCTGCCTTTAGGCAATCTCTTGCCTGCCAAGGGTTCCTGTTAGCTTGGCTTTAAATGAAAATACAACATGGACATTGGACTAAAACCGCATCTTGTTCCATTGAGTGAACAATCTAAAACAAACTTAAGAATATTCATTTAGACCTGAACAATGGCTTATATTAAAACTTCAAATGGGAGCCAAGATTGAGCAAACCACCATATCGCAAGACCCAGCATGTGCCAAGGAAAAGATAGTTGTAGGCTGTGCTGATATAAATCATACCAAAAGGGACTAAGGGCAGGGGAGAGGAAAAGGGCCACCCATAGAATAGACATCAATCGGGGGCTAAGGTGTGGGTCTAGCCTTCTTCCCTGATATTGGACATACAAAGGAACTAGCAGAATATACTATCCCTACCTAAGTTTAACTTGCTCAGATTTGGAAATATTTCAGGGAGGGATTTTTTTTTCCCCTACTAAATTTAGTAAGTCACAACAGGGAAAGCTAACATTTCCAAGCTGCTATCCTTCTTTATTAAAAGAGAATCAATTTCACTTACACCTCCTATTGGAAAGACAATTTTAGAGTTATGACCCCAAATCTACAAAGACCCCACCCATCTCCTCCCACAAAGTGATTAAATTTGTCAGTAAGGGACACCGGTCCAAATACCCACACAAACTTGAGAAACCTGCTGGATGGGGGGAAATCCAATAACATGCAAGAAAGGATCATCACACATGTTTTACAGATGTTATCCGTCATGTATATTCGTTATGAATACAGGTTTTTAACCACATAGCAGACTGCAAGGTGTGCTAAAGAATTGTTACACACTGAGCCATCCCCATGGGAAACTGCACAGCAGAAAAAAAATGGGGCAGTGCAACTTTCCTGGAACCGCACAGTACTCCACCACCAGTCAGCAGGAGTAGCTGATACAAGTCAGAGGGTCCTTCCCCCGCTCTGCTTTAAGTCCTTTGGCAGATAGGCAGATTCTTTAATCCACAACTACTGTGCCTCCAACTGCCTCTAGAGCCGATTTAATCTTTTCTGCTTCTTCTTTACGAACATTTACTTTGATATCTTGAGGAAGAGATTCCACCAACTTCTTTGCCTGCGAGACAGAGAGGCTCTAATCAGAAAATGAAAAGGATAGCACAACATTCAAAAGAAACCTCAGCTAATACTAGTCTTGGTCTCTATATACTTTCTACTTACCTCTTGAAGTTGAAGAGACAGCGTAGCCCCAAAATCTTTCCCAAAAAAACATTTCCTAAATTATGGTTCTAGGGTTGAGTAAACAGAATTCAAAGATTTGAAGAAATTGTCTTTGGAGCTTTACCAGCTTCATTTGCATGGAGGAAGGGTGGAGATGCATGCAAGGTCAAAAGAGCAAGAAGGGGAAAGTGATGTTGAAATGCAAGTGCCTTTGTACACATTCACACCCAAGAGATGCGGGTTCGCATTGCTGTGACCTTTCTTTTTTTTAGCCCTGCTTTCTCAATAAATGCCACTGAGTTAATGATTCATGACAGACGTGTTGCCACTATATCTGAGGATTCTAATTTTACTTTTACTCATTCCACATCATTTTTTTTTAACTCTCCATCAAATCTTACAATTTCTGCCCCCAACTGGCAACATCAAAAAATTACAATAAAAGTTCTATGGAAATCAAGTTTAGAAATGAACTAAGGCAGTTCAGGGAGGTAACATATTTTAGAATATCCCTCTTATGGACCATATTATACTAACTCCATTTCTTGGTATTAGCTTTATTCATTCTCAGGCACAATGTAAGATGTTGATTTCTATCTATAAAGCTTTATATCTTTTGGGACCACAGTATCTGAAGGAAAGCGCCTGCCTACAAAACCTTGCGAAGAAATCAACTGTAATCACTAAAGTTTCCACTAATTTATGTCACCAAGGAGATCAATAGCATAAGGTATGGCATTTTTAGTGTCAGCACTTAACTATGGAACCTGCTTCCAAGATGTATAACTCACTCCTTCATTGATGTTTTTTAAGCAGGCAT
The DNA here is from genome assembly GCA_023653725.1 of Bungarus multicinctus. NCBI lineage: Eukaryota > Metazoa > Chordata > Lepidosauria > Squamata > Elapidae > Bungarus > Bungarus multicinctus. The sequence goes on from CM042834.1 coordinate 122,055,214, forward strand.
AAAGCATATTTCCATCCAATGTTAACTTTGCTGATCACCATGTTTATTTTCCTGTTTTAATGGATTTGTATAATTAGCACAAACCACTTTAAGGCCTCTTAGGCTCCAAAAAGCAGCACATATATTTCTATTAAATGCATATAATAGTATAATCTCAATAGTATAAATCTGAACAAGTATAGGAAAGAATCATTTTACCTGGACAAGGTTTATGTTCTCCACGTGGTTCTTTATCTCTTTGATAACTTTCACCTTGTCTTCAGCTTTAAACCCAGTCAATCGCACTGTAAAATTGACCTTTTCTACTTTTTCAACCTCTTCTTCTTCTGCCTAGTAAATGAAGAGGAAAGAGAAACAAATTGACAATCAGTAAGTAGGGCCTGCCCCTTTGTCTCTAAGAAGGCAGCAGTAAAGGAAGGATCCAACTATTTAAGCACTTCATTTGGTTTATTTAGATGGGGGAGGGGCCCAAAACTACCACTGAACTATAACACTGTTGTTTGTTATTATAAACTGATACTACTAAAGGCACAAATAGGAAATTGATGGTTACTATTTTCAAATTCTACATGAGGACTTCTTAGAATTCTTTAGCTTTTCATTACAGAAAAGAGTACCAGACTATATGCAATAATCTCTTCTTAATGATCACAGAATCAAAAGGGGACATTTTTATTTATGTCTTCTAGAGTGTTAGCTATCTGCCCCATTTTTGTATTATTTGAAAGTATATTAAGCATTCTTTTCAGTTCTTCATCTAACTTATTTAATAAAAATAACCAAAGTATAGCATTATGTCAATTATATGTATGGTATGTGGGAATGATCTTGAGAAACAGGAAAAAGCCACAACCAAGGGCAGAGTTGGATAAGAGAGGTTCACCTGCAGAACAAATGTGGAGATGGCAAATATCTCAGAAGGAATTTTGTCTAGTTTTTTGGCCTCTAAGGTTGATTTGTGGGGGTGGGGGGGAAATCTACATTCAGATTTGCAAGATTCATCTGTGTATGTATTGGGTGCCTTTTGACTTCTGTCAACTGCCTAGATTACTCTGCATTTTCTAAGCAAGATTTTGAGAAATAGTTTGCCTTCTTCCTACCTTCCTTCTTGCTTTCTTCCCAGGGCAGAGAAAAGTGATTGTTTTAAGGTCATCCAGTTGGGTTTATGTCTAGGTTTTAGCGTGTTATCTTACCCACTGTGTCAAATTGGCTTTCTTCTTCTAACGTCATCTTACACTTATCATAGAATTAGTTTATCTAGTATGCTTCCTGTCTGGACAATCTTGCAAAGCTGACATCAATCTTGCAAGTTTGAAAGTACATGTCCCCAAAGGTCATCCCTACATGGCATTACACTGTTATCCAATAAAATGTATCTTCCCAAATACCGGAATTGTATTCAGACTAACTGGTCCATAATTTGCTGGATCATTTGTTTCAACATAGAGAAAATATTTGTTTTGTTCTAGTTATATGGCTTATTCTCCTAGATTTTTAAAGCTAGTATAATGTTCAGCCCAGAACATTAGCTACCAATACCCTAAGATGGAATTCCTCTGATTGTATAGATTTAAACTCATTCAAAGTTAATAGCCAACTTCCCATTATGCAATCCTATCCATCCATCATTTCACTGATAAGAGCCAAAATTAGTCCTGACTAATCATCATCTTTTCTTAGTTACTTTATTTATTTATTTATTTAATTTTGCCGTTTGTTCGCCCATGGCGACTTGAGGCGGCTTACACAATGTAAAACCATATTTAAAACAAAAAATAAAAACAATAAAAACTAACAAAAAGAATTAAATAAATTAGTAAAGTACAATAGAACAAAATTTGGAAAACATTAAAACAACTCCCATCCCCCGCTCTGACGACAGCAGATCACACTAGCCATTTGATGGGCTCCATCCCTCTCTGGGTTCCCCAGGCCCGCTGGCAAAACCAGGTCTTCAGTGCCTTTGGGAAAACAGCTAGAGGGGAGGCCATTCTAATCTCTGGGGGAATGATGTTCCAGAGACCGAGCCACCACGGAAAAGGCCCTTCTTCTGGGTCCCACCAGATGTATCTTCCTCAGGTGGGACTCGCAACATTCCCTGCCTCCTCGCTCTAATGGGTCAGGTGGATGTGATTGACAAGAGATGTTTCCTTAGATAACCCGGGCCCAAGCCATGAAGGGCTTTAAAGGTGATAACCAGCACCCTGAATTGCACCCCGAAGTAAATCGGCAATCAAAGCAGCTCCTGCAAGAGGTGATACATGTGCACACCGGGGTCTGCATAAAACCATGTGGGCTGCTGCGTTTTACATCAACTAGAGCTTCTGGATGCTCTTCAAGGGCAGCCCCATGTAGAGCACGTTGCAATAATCAACACGGGAAGTGACCAGGGAATGAGTGACTGTGAGTAGGAATCGCTGATCCAGTAAAGGGCATACCTGGTGCACAACCCGCAGTTGCGCAAAGGCCCTTGTTAGTGTTTTGCCTTTTTCAGTTAGCAACGTATATGGATTCTTTTTTAAAATTTTGAATGTATTGACAATATTATTTATTCTTCTGTGACTTATTTTAATCCAATATTCTCTCACAGTACATCAAGTACATTCCTCTGAATTTCTAAGTTGGAATGGATATTTTAAACAAGTAATGCAAGTCTTTTATTATTAGTTTCTTTTGTCATTCCTCCAGAACTTTGATATACACATTTCACTGATAAACCTAATAAAACGTATTTGCTCATCCACATTAAGAAATAAATCTCATCCTGGTTTTTTGTTTGCCTGATCAGTGACTTTACACTCTGCAACCAAGCTGCCTAAATCCAATCACAAATGACAACTCATATCTTCCCCAGGCAATAGGAATAATCACAAGAGCTAAAAAAATAATTCTGACTAGCAAGAAGTAAGTTTTTTCCCCAAATAGAGTAAACTCATTGATTTGTCTTCGTGAATCGGGTCACAGAAGAGAGGAAAGAATTAGAAAACCCCATCCTTAAAACGTGTTTTTTTAATTTCTTAACCTAGACATTCCAAACATATATTTTCCTTTTTGAGATGTCCTATGAGCTATTTTCTCTGGAAAAATCCCCTTACTTTAAGGATTGTTTTTTTCTTTCTTCTCTATGGAGCTGGTTAAAATATTTCCCAAAATTGCTAATGAATTATTTCATTCAGGAGCTAGTGTGCACTCCTTCTTATATATGCTAAGTCTGCTGCAGACTTTGTAGTCCACAGTTTTATCCAGGTTTAATATTCCTGGGTAGATTAATATTTGGCAAATTTTTATTGCATCTTCACATTTTGAAATTTTTATCAGCATCCCACCTCAGTAAAAATCCAAATATTTTCAAAATGTAAAAGAAAAAATAAAAGGAAAAGAAGTGCTGCTGGTGCCTTTTTGTTTGGTAAATGGAGAGAAGATCAGACAACAACCTTGATGAGGATAATATGCAGCAGCAGGGAGAATGGAGTAGTCTCTAAAAGGCACCTATCCACAATTACTATAGATATCCCACTGAATTTGGCAGATTTCCAGAACTGCTAAAAGGGGATTGTTTTGGGAACTCCTTTAGAGTAAAATTAAGCAACCACTTGGAAAAGTTAAGTTTGAGATGAATTTCTTAAAGCTTTAGAAATATTTTCACTTGATTCACTCAAATCCATACAATCTTTTAGTCAGGAAGCAAATCTCAGCATAATTGGGGCACTACAAAGATATCCATTCCATATTTAATTATGCAAAGCTTAACTTTAATAGAAAAGCATGATATACAAGAATATATAGGGAACTATTAAGTGAGCAATAGAGATATGGTAATATTTAAAAGGGACAGCTGAAAAAAAATGGCTGCTAAGTCGATTATAATAGATATGTGTTATCCCACTTAACTTAGGATCACCCTCAGAACTGAAAAGTATCCAGCTAAAACAAAGCTGCATAGAGAAGTAGCTAACTTTAACTAGTGAACATCCTTTATAAATCTTTTTGCCCTATACTATACTGCTAATTGTTTAGGAGTTTATTACAATTTGCATATCATTACAAATACCAACTGTGCTATTATTTTCACTATATTATGCAGCAATTCTTTTACATACCAAATAAAGAAAGCAGCCTGTCTGCAGTTTTTACCTTCGTGCTTGCAAGTTTCATACCCACATCTTCAAGAACAGTGAATATTTGTTGACCAGATACATTCAGACCCTTGTCCAAAAGCAATTACCATTTGATTCAGGTAAATGACAAGATATCAGGCTGATTGCTTACCGGTGCAGCCAACTGTGTTGCTGGCATCATCCCGGCCATTGGCATAAGTCCAATATCTTGGATTTTCAGAGTTTTCTGTAAACATAGAAAACATCTTTTTATTCATCTTTTACATCACTTGTAATACCGAAGCAGGGATTATAATCCAGAGTACCACACTCCATCTCTATAAGGAAAAAAAAAGCTACAAACAACAGGAAGCATCTACTACAACTTTTTAATCTTTGATCTATTAATCACCTAGCTTCCAATGTAAAAATGGTACCTTTAGCAACTCATTGAGGTCAGAGATCTCCAGAAGAGTCAGGTTAGCAATGTCCTGAACTAGCTGCTGAATTTTGGGTGAATATTCTTTTGGGGCATCATCCATATGTGGACTTGCTAAGACTTCACTACACTTTGAACATGTAGTCTTCAGCATCCGGATAGCACAAGCTTGTGATCGATGCTGCCTGTAGAAAATCAGACAACAATAGTTATCATTCACGTTTCCCAATACACAGGTACATGCAAATGAAAAATAATCTATTGAACAGATGAAGAAAGGAGAGATAACAAGGCAAGACCAACCAAGATGGCCGGGGGAGAACAACAGTATGGCCATTTTATTAGCAAATTTTGACAAATTCCATTTTAGAAATAGTTGTTTCAGAAATAGTGGCTATGTTCAATAGCCTGAAATATGATAGGAGGTTTATAATGACTAGTTTTCATATGGCAAAAGATGCAGTTCAAGTAATTTAAAACAACCTATCAAAAGTTAAGCTATAATATACTGTAGCATGGATCTAATGTTTCAATTTTGCATAATTAAAAAAAATTTTTTAACAAAACAATCTGCTTTGCTAGCATGCTTCAACATGACAAAGGACAGGCTGTTTTTAATAGTTAGGGATTAATGTGGGAAAAATTATTTTAAATGTGCATTTTTATTCATGATAAGAGATTCCTCAAACAAAATAGGCCTGCTTTAATTCAGTATTTTTTTGCTGCAATAGCAACAAGTACTTTATGATCTATTAGAACTTATTTATGGATGTTACCTGGACGCTTCCATTCTCTAATGGCCAGAGCCCCGAGTCACGAAGTTTCTGATTCAGGCCTCACCCCAATTTACAGGAGTCTACCCACCATCAGGTTCTTCCCGCACAGCAAGTTGGGGGTAACAGAGCTGATCTTTCAGGGATGCTTCGGGACTTATCAAAAAGTAAAATTTCCCTCCACACATCGAGAGGGCTTGTTTAAAAGGGCGCCAAAGAAATCTCCTCTGCCCCACCTGAAATTATACGCGCGCCACCAAGCAAGGGCTCCGTCTGCAGAAGCAGGGCAGGCGTATGACCTTTATTTGGGCGTTCAGGCCTCTAGTTCGTCCCCACCCGCTTCTCCTTTGTTTGGGGCATCGGTCGCCTAGGCCTACGTACCGCAGTAACAGGCGGAAAGCGGTACCGAGTCCTGCCGCGGGAAACATGGCCATACCGGCGGCTCCAAAAGGCGGCAGGAAGGAAACACCGACAGTCCCCCTCTTTCTGCAGCGTGCACACAGCAAAGGGCGCCGGGGACACTCTCTCCGAGCATCTCTCTATGGTTAAACGAAACGTCCAATCTTCGCCGAGTTCGACTCTCCGTGATGTACAGAGCGTTACACAGCCTTGCATCTCGATGGTAAAGCGGATGTGATGATTCAAATGGCCCGTCTAGCATACCACGTTAGAAATGAAAACTATGGGAACAGGAAGTCGTTTTCCACAGTGCCAAACTCTGTTACCCGGCTGCCATTGCGACGCTCGGGGAACAAACTGAAACGAAGTAATATTTGTAATTAAAGAATATTCCGCAATTCGGAGGCTTAAGCGGAAAAAACCTCCAAGCTGGGGTTTTAATGCGCAGGCGGATGAATGAGGCTCCGTGTAGGGTTTACAGCAGGGGTCCCCAACCTTGGCCACTTTTAAGATTTGTGGACTTCAACTCCCCAGTCTTAAAGTGGCCAAAGTTGGAGACCCCTGGTTGGAAGACTATAATTTACGATTTACTGTTTGAGCTTCTTAACAGTTCCGCAAGGGAGGACTAATTTAAAATTTTGCCCGAGGGAGTAAAGTCAATAGATCAGACACGAGATAGTGAAATAGATGGAAATGTTATTTTTATTATATTTTATTTCTTTAGCAGTAAACCCGTTACAGTACCTTGAGAAAGTGGGGACACATTTTACCTGCGGTTCATCTTATAGCAGGGGTTTTTTTGCAGTTTTTTTTCCACGTTAACTTCTTGGAACAAAGGGTTATTTCAGGAAACATATTACATTTGAATTACTGTACTGTACTTGTTGGCACATATTGATAAAGAAGTTGTGTAGAGAGGTTTCTGTTTCGTACACAAAACGCTTTTTGGGTGAAGACCAAGGAAAAATACCAGAGCAATTTTATTATCTAATTATCACCAATTGGTACAAAAATAAATATTAGTTTTGCCTTAAATCCTGTTCTTTAATATGTTGGGATTTGTAAGAATATTGCATTAATGGCCACTGTCCATTCATTACAGCATTAAAAAAGAAAAAAAAATATTTTCCATAGCAGAACATTTTCTTAGTTTCACCTAATGATTCTTTGTTGCGACAGCATTGAGCTAACCCTGACTTTGAAAAAAACAGAAAGTTGGACCTAGTTAGCACTTAAGATAAATTAAAGCTGTAGGCTACACTGGAAAGTTGAGAATGGCAATGGCAAACCACTTCTGTATTACTGTCAAGAATCACATGAACTTGGCTGAAGGAATCTTTTTGACTTTCTCATAGTAATGGTAGCATTCAAAATACAAGTCCTGTCACAGAAGTACTAAATACCACTGAATTAGAAAAAACTTTCTAAGTGTGTTTTAGGAATTATGTAACTCCCCTCAAAAATTGATTGAGGAATTATTCTTTTTAGGTCAACCTATGTTTAGATCATAAGATGCATGAAACAAATAGGCAGACCATAATGCAGCCACAAAAGTGTGTGCAGTTAGGTTAAGGCCTAACTGCCAAGGCTTTTATTGCCATTACTTTAGAGATCAATGCAGCTTCTCAACAGAAATGTACCAAAGTCAATGGATAGATACTGAACTTCCTGGAATATCATGGAATGGAAAACCGAACATAGGGAATCCAATTTTATGAACTCATCAAGGACTCAAGTCTGCTCAGCATTGTTGAAGACATGTTCTCAAAACAATGCTCCCTTTCCTAGATGGACTATTGCTGATGCAGGCTGAAAATAGTCCAAGATGTTAAGAGCATTAAAATCATGTTTCTTCAACTGGAGATGAAAAGAAGCCTCTGAAGGTCAGAAAACTGCTGGTTCCAATTGGCCTGATGGGCCAGTGGAAGGATTTGTGCAGGACTCTGCACCTCCCTGGCCCTTGTGTTTGGATACAAAACTTTTGAATATAAAGCTAGATAATTCTACAAATTCTTCAGCTGGTAAATAGGTGAAAATTCCCTGAATCCTGGAACATAGCATGTCTCGTGTATTCTTGTGGGAGCACCTCAGTAATCATAACCCAGTGACGTATTTGGTAGAATGCACATTTATGCAAAGACTAAAACACCAGCACAGGGCTGTAACAGAAGCAGAGACTGGAAAGTTTTAAATACTTATTTTTATTGTCACTGATTCCATTCTGTCTACACCAGCCACTAAGTATGAGACACAAATCTTCTAAGTTGTAACGGATAGGTTGGATGGGGTGAAGACTTAAAAAACATACTGGACTGGGAAAGGCTGTGTTCAAAATAGGAGTTTTCTCAGAAGACATGGAAGGAAGTGGTGGAGAAATATCAAAAATTAGTGAGGGAAGAAGTAGAGTGTGCTGGACAAAGTGAAGGTCACTTGTTTGGCTAGATGTGACCACAGAGAGAGAGAGAGAGAATACGGGCTCAGGGCCATGCCATACACTGGATCTCATAAATTCTGACCAAGCATGCTTAAATGCTATTTTCCCCACAAGAGAACAGTTTCTTGAATGATCTACATACCAGTGACTGCTTGAAAACTAAGCTCTGCTATCCAACTAATGAAAAGCTAGGTGAGTTGGGCTGTGGGCCACTATCTCTCCACAGCTGAGTAGCAGCATATAGGGTGTTACAGATTCTTGATCTTGGCAGCATTTTAAGACAGGTGGGATGGGAAAATTCAGACAGACAGTGGGAAATTACCCAACACCAAGGGCTCAACTCTCCTCTCCTCTCTCCCCATTGAGGGAACAGCACAAAGGAACAGCAATGGTGTAGCAAGTACAGCAGTGACCAAGAAATGATAGCTTTACAATATTTTAGAAACCCATCCCTCCCTTGCCTTGTAACCCAAGAGATTAGTCAAAAGAAATAAGCTGAGCCTCTCCACTTCCCCCTTGGACTTGCTGCACCTGGGGAGGTGTCTGCTGGGGAGGAGGCTGTTGTTGTGGAGGCCCTCCGGAGGGTGCCATCTGCAAAAGATAAATGAAAGCGAGCATAGAAAAAGACAGCATTTCTTCCAGTTAAATTCCTATAGGAAAGAATTAACAGCACTTGCTCCCTTCGCCCAAGGGTTGGTAGAGTCACCATCTTAATGCTAATAAAGTCAAGGAATTCATTAGTATTTTGGAAAGGGGAGGAGAAAATACTTTGAAAATTTGGTCAAAGACTTACCTGTTGATACATAGGCTGTTGTCCTGACATGTAAGGCTGCTGAGGTGGCAGGCTACTCAGACCAGATTCCTGGCCAGGGAGAGGCATAAGGTTCTAGCAAAAAAAAAAAAAGAGGGTGTCAAACTTTGCACCAGAACAAGTGGCCCTTCTTGAAATGCAGCCACTTGGGCTTTAGAAATGAATTTTCTTATCTCTATAAACATAATTACACAATCCCTATAAATCTTCCTGCTGATAACCTTGTTTATGGTGTTCAGCAAAGGAAATAGCATAGTGATTGAAACAACTTCCTCACCTGCATATTGTAGGGCTGGTATCCCATTGACACTGACTGGCTGCCCATGTAACCCATAGTACCCCCAGACTGGGGAGCCGCTTGTGTCATGGCAGGCATTGTCTGCGTTTGGGAAGGAGCAGCTGCATTCTGCAAGGTAAAGAAGATAGCTGGAACAAGATGCCCCCTACATAGCAACTTTTGAGCAGAAAATGTTGATACCCAGAAACTTCCAAAGAAAGTCTAGTTAAGCTTCAACATACAAACAAAATATGATGCCTTTTGCTTCTAGAAAGCTGGGAATACCTGCTTTTTCCATAAGTAAGTGAAGAGAAAATATGTGGATCTCAATCTTATTTAATCCTATCAAGAAATTCTCCTTAATTAAGCTGAGAACTTGACCAGCCCTGGAGCACACCATGATCTTCATGTCTGAATGGGGATCTGAATCTGGATTTTCCCAGAGTTAATTCCCAGAGTTAATGCACTACACTGAACACCCAACCAATAGAATGCTAGGTGAGTCTTCTGGCTTCAGATAGAGTGGGGGGGCTATTCAAGATCAAGCATACCTGGTAGCCCTGCGTAGGTGTGGGCTGATAGGAAGAATAAGCAGGATTTGTCGTGGGCGCTGCCTGTCCTTGTGGAGCTGGTTGTGCATTATTATTGCCTGTGGTGTACATGTAGGTGCTCACCATGCCGGGATCTGAAACACACATACAAGAGATGAAGGTCATCCTTTTGAGCTGAGCTTTGTAGTCTATCAGTGAAGGGCTGGGCTAAATCCACAACCACTCTTTTTCTTTCTTCTACTTCTGTTACCTGCTCCTGCCACAGGCATTGCAGTATAGGGTCCTGTAGTGCCCTGGGTGGACTGGCTCATGTAAACAGTGTGCATGGGTGAGCCCTCCACAGAGCTTGCTGGGCTGAAGGTGCCTGGGAAGCTTGTGGGTCCTGATGGTTGGTAGATCACTCCGCTGGCAGGAGGCATGGCCTGCAGCTACACACAGAAAGCAAGATTAATTCCTGTAAGCTTTATAGGCAGAGAAGGGAAGGGCAAAAGGAATTCTTGGCCTCTCCAGTCTTCTTCCACTCAAATACCTGCGCATAAGGCAAGGAGAAAGCAGGCATTTGCGCCCTCATCTGGATCGTTTGCTTCTGTTGCTCCAACCGTAACTGGCGTTCCTTTTCTTGCTCCTGAAGGCGCTGGATGGCTAACTGCCGTTGCATCTCCAGATATTCCTAAAGGTTGGAACAGCATAGGATGTGTTAGGCTCTGTGGTCATTATGTTTTCAGAAAGCAGATGAATCCTTGCTCCAAACAAACATGGGACATCACGACCCAAGCATCACCTGCTTCTTCTGCCGCATGATCTCCAGTTTTTGAGCTAGCTGGATCTGACGTTGACGCTCCGCCTCCTCTGCAGCTCGGCGCAGCTTTTCTCTGTGCTCTTCTCTCAGGGCATTTAAGGCTCCACGTGCATCCCGGATCTGGGCAAGTTTATCTTGTAGTCCCTCATAATATACTGTAGAAAAGAAGGACAAGGCTGGAGTTTCATCACTGCCCCCACTGTAGTCACACCTCCCCAAGTCTCTTAAGGAAGAAATCAGAAGCAGAATTGTCAGAAGGATTGGGAAGCACTGGATTGTTTTAAGCTCACACCAATCCACAAGTAGCAGCAGAATCTTAGGTTGCTAAGATTCAACAGGGGGTGAGGGAACCCTAAATCCCTAAATTTTTAATCAAATCAGAGACACAGCTTCTGATAACATACAGCGACGCTCATCCAATTGGTTCAGTAGTTCCAAGAGCTGGGGGTGCATGCTGTTGATGGACTGGAAGACAGAAAGAACTGCCGAATCATTGGTAATGCTCCGCCCTCGCAGGTGGTTGCTCTTCATACGGTTGACAAAGGTGGTGACCGCATTCTGCAGAGCTTTCAGAAACTGCTCATGGCTCTCATCTGTCTCACCATTCTGATATTGCTGCTGGGGAAAAGATGGGAAACCGCTGACCAGAAGTCCCAGGTTCTGCCTTCTCCCACCTTAGAATCCTGGCACGGCTTCTTTAAAAATGAATTTTGTTCTTCAAGGTGGCTACTGATATGCGTTTATTCACATATTCCCCACGCCAGAATAGATGCACCCACAAGGAAACAAATTCACAACTCCCAAAAAGAAAGCTTAGCACTACTCATTCTTAAAGCACTGCTACTCCCAGTTCATAAATAAATATTCTCCAAACCCTACAGTGATGCGGTTGAGTCTGAGTGATGCTTAGAGAGTGACACTGTACTAACGCAGAAGGGTTTTGTTCCTACCTCCACAACAGTAAGTGGGGCAGGTGGGACTTCTATAGCTTGGGTTGCTGGCTCCCCCATAGACAGTGGGGCTGAAGGTGTGGGGCTCTTGCGCACTTCCTCCTGCTTCTTTTCCCAAAAGTTGCGATTCAGATATCGACCCAACTGCCAAAAATATTGAGAAATGAAAACAACTTATTGTCAGTACATTATTCAAACCAGCATATTGTCAGATATCATTTAGACCAGCTCATTAGCTTGGAAAGGTTGGAGTCTCACCTCAGGATCAATGTCCTCAGCTAGAGGTGCAGAGGAATTCTGAAAAAGACAATTTTTTTTTACTCTTAGTACGGTTAACATCATGAAAATATCCCACAATCTAATTATCCTTTAGAAATATGTATCAAATGCTTGAGAACAGATTGCAAATCAGCTGCTCAAGCAAGGCAGATGAGAACAAAAACAAATTCTTATTTTCATCCTCCAAATATCCTTCATTAGCCTGATCAAGATACTACTGAATTGTCATGGTAAATGAGAAATGAAGTGGCTTAAGAGTCACCGAAAGCTCTGAAATTGATTCCTGGGATTGACTGATCAGATTTATATAGCTGCCCATCTCACAAACCTGACTCTGACTCCCATACAATAAAACAATTAAAAAGTATTTAGCCTGCAGAGGTCCAAAAGCTTTCTCTGCTGGCTCTTCTCTGCCAAAGACTGCATTCTTACCACGGGAGAGGAATAGAGGGTACCGCCTGGGGGTGCTGAAGAGGTGATTGGTGTGGGTTCAGCCTTGGGGTAGGTAGAATATGTGCTTTTCTGTCTCTGCAGAGGAAAAGTAAGGATATAAGACCACCACCTTTAATTACCTTTTGCTGTCTGTCAGCATGAGAGATGTAGCACAAAAAAGAGTAGCACTGTGTAAGGACTGACAGGGGGAAAAGATAATTCACACCTTGGTACTTTCTTAAATCAAACCTGGGATTACACAAAAGTCTAGGAAGACACCGCATTTTTAAAGAGTTATCAACATGTAAAAGTGTCCCCGCACACTCCAAATCATGTTTCTCTTTTCAAATCTGGATTATTACAGTTTTATGAGGAAGTGTTGAGCATCCTTTTGATAGCCAGAACTACAATATCTTATATTTTATTTCATTAAAATACAGTACATCTGTGATAACTAGATGTCAGAAAACGAAATATGACATTGTAATGTTCTGAATACAACACAGTTTGAAAAGACTTGAGGAATTCAATTTTTGGATAATTTATGAACAGAAGATTAGGTGAGAGAGAATATCAGAAAGGCTTCTATCTGGAAATGAGGGGGCTTCCATTGGCTTAAAGAGTGACATTAGCACAAATTTCTCATAACTGGACAACAGGCTGTCACAGGAAGAAGCCTGAGTTGCTAAATAAATTCTTCGAATAGCACAAAGCAACCAAGCATGAGGAATTCATAGGAAGATTAGTTATGACTAATGAAAGTTATGACAACTTGTAAGAATCATGATCAATACACAAACCATCCTTTCCTTTTCCTCTGCCTCAGACTGGGAAAGTGCAATTGCCAGCTGTAGCTCTTCCTCCTCCTGCAGGGCAGTTTCGTCACGCTTTGGGGGCAGCTATGGGCAGAATAAACAGCAATCACTGTACCTACAAGGTGGAACTGATGAATTAAATTAAAGATGAGTAGAGAGCTAAAACAGGCATGGACTAACCTGGGACTGTTGTGAAAGAGGGCTGGTCAGGTATTCCGGAGGAAGTTCTGTGTTAGTAGATCCTTTTCCTTCTCCCTTCCTATATGGATAGAAAGGACAAGGTCGTGACTGCTGCTGAACTACCCTCTTGCTAAACTGAATGGGGAAGAAGAAGCAGAAGGGCCCAGCGACAACTAAACTATAATCTGCAAAGAACCAACTAGCAATTTTCCCGGAAACAGCTTTCTGAAGGATAGAAGAAGATAGGCCATTTTTATAAATCCCACACCGCAGAATCCACACATACAGAAAGCAGAGGTGCCCAGACAGCCGTTGTTTTCAGAATCTCAATGTAGTAGCCTCTTCCACAGTTAAGCTCTTACTTGTTGAGATGTTCATAGCAAGGCTCACATACTCGTACTTCCTTCTCTATTCCAAACTTGGGGATGGTGGAATATTTGGATGAGCATTTTCCACAAAAGATCTGCCCACAGGCCCGACAATGATGCTGTGAACATACCAGTACAATCAGGATTATCCAAGATATAACATATATATATATATATATATATTATATATATATATATAAGATATAACATATAGTAGGAAAACATAAACGCCAATGCCCTCTTCTCTCCCAATATCTCTAACAAAACCCCTGTGTTACATTCAGCATATGATCCCACAATCAGAGGATGCAGTAGTACTCACCTTGCGAGTCATCACCCCAAATTGAACACGGCACCGGTGGCATTCTTCTGCATCCACCCAATCAGGAGCCTAATCGCACAGAAGCACAGCAGTTATGAGTACCAAAAAAAGGCCACTATAACACCTTGCCTTGATACCTAAATGTGCAGTTTTCCAAAAATACTGCTATGCTAGAATGCATTACAGATAAAGGAAATGCATCCAGTAATATAATGTGTCATTAATGGTCAGTAAAAGCTCAGTGTGAACTAATCTTTTTGTTGACTTGCAAGTTGAAAAAAGATTAGCTGTCTGTCTGAATATAACTGCAATCACAAATCACTCTCAGATGTGAAGTAATGAATGGCGAAGAAAGGAATTAGGAAAATTCCTAATATACGGATAGCAAAAAAAAAAAAAGAGAGAGAGAGAGGCTGTGTTTTATCACTTGCCTCATCCAGCTGTTATGCTAGTGATTGATTCATCCCAAATTCTCAATATTAGAAACAGTATCAAACCAGAGACAAAACTAATATATGCTACACATTCAAGATGTAATTACTACAGAAAAGTCAAAATTATTTCCCCCAATATGGTGAGCCACTTTCCCAGCTGGGATACTTACCCTTTCTGCGGCGAACATCGCATCACTTTCTTTGAATTCTGGAAAAACATGACCTGTAGGTAAATTAACACTGTCATGCTATTGTATGCCAAACCTTGGGCCCTGGATCTTGGACTGAGGACTACACAATGGACATGAGCAACCGTTTCCATGTTTCCCTATGCTCTGCCTCATGTGGGCAAAGCCCCAATGTCTTTTTTTTTTTTACCAACCAAAGATAGGGAGCTACAGGGCATGATTTATTTGTAAGAACTCTTCAGAATCTTTCCAGATGATCACTTGACCAGTAAATCCCATGAATGTCAGTGTGACAATGAACAAGGGCAAAGGGATTAATTTTTGACTGTCACTATGTCCAGAATTGTGGAGTCAGAAGGGATAAGAATTACAGAATTTGAAAGCCGATTTATCTGATGGCTCCAGAATTAGAAGACCGAGATAAGCCCAAGAAGTGAAATAACTATGAACAGTATTTGAAACACACTTAGCAATTGCCACCAGCACTTCAGTAGTGTCAGTAAATTTATGAGTTGGTTTTCAGGCCGTGTAAATTTGATAAATAAATGGAAAAGTTCTGATTTTTCTCCAAATGCCCAGCTGCAGACATATTACCCACACAAATGGCCTTAATACCACAATGGAAGGCTACTTGTCTTTCCTCACCTTCTACCTTCATGATCTGGTAGGTATCTTGGACCACCTTGTATTTGGGCTCATTACGGAAGGCATGGGCCCATGCTTGGACCAGGTATAGGATCTTGTTGCGAACGTTTGCCTCAACTTGTCTCTGCAGATAATAGGAAGGGTCAAGATCAGGCACTGTGTAGCCAGCAGAACCGAGCTCGCAATCTTCCATTGTTTGAGTTATGATACTGATACACAATGCATCATCCCTCAGAGCAGCAAAAGCTAAAGCCAACTTTTCCCCTTGTTTAGTCATTGCTTATAAATGTGTACAATATGACTAGGGACCCAAAACAATTTCTTCCTAAAAATGTATTCTTGCCGAAGACATTTATATCTAATTTTAAGAGGTGTTTTGGTACACAAACGACTCTTCTTACCTCACAAACATAAAATCATGTAAGGCTCTTCCTGCTGCAACAAGCTAAAAAAAACAAAGATACAGCAAAGCTCCTGTAGAAAAATACTCTTCCCTGAACACTAGGATTACCTCTGCATTACTGAAGATGCAGTCAAGCACATTCTCACCTTGCACAATAGTATATTGCTCCATCAAGAACCATTGATGGAATGAGGCTGACATACTGTAAGGCAGGAAAGATCATGAGGACAAGATCTAAATTGAATAGGGTTAGGGTTAAGAGAGCAACAATAATAATGGACCTTGTGGGAGGAGTCATGTTACTCTATAGTGCAAAAGAAACCAGGATTTGAATCTGGAATGTTCTTCTAGGAAAAAGATGTGTTCCACCACTTAGCTACAGGAACATTACTACACTTGTGTATACTATATATATATTAAATCTATATATTTTTAAGAACTAGCAAATCAGAGTACAAGACCTGCACTGTTATCCAACATTTATTTTTCTTCACTGATTTTTTTTCAGAGATACAGTGGAAGCACAGAAAGTTTTTGTTTCATTTGGCATACTAGTAGATAAAATCCACGCATTAGAAAATGTGATGGTAATAAGGAAGAAAACAATCCAATAGTGTATTCAAGCAATGAAAGCATCAATAATACATACACTGATATGTAAGTATGCACAACTGCTCAGGGTGAAATCCCTGGTATTTGACATGTGCAGATGTGGAAACAATTGTGCTCTAAAACTATTTCAAGGTAATTGAAATATGTTAGAGGTGGTATATGTATATATAAATGCATAAACATGCTACACTTGAATAAGGTCATTACAGTTTTTAATGTCTAAACAGATTTTTTTAAAATAAAACTTTAGGTCATGTAAGGTAGTATTTTTGTCATATAATATTAATACAAAGCTTCAGGGAAAAAAGAACAGCAAAGTCAATCTATTCCACCTTACTTTAGTATAAGGCTTTTCTGTAGTTTAGCTTACTGTAAAGAAAAACGGCCTAAGTGCTATTACCTTGAACAATTCCTTCAATTCCTCCATGGTCTGCTTATTAGCCACCTCATCATGGACTGTCTGGCCACAATTCTTTACTACAGATTCCAAAACCTGCATCAAAAATATACAAAAGTTGGTTCCCAAACAAAGTTAGGAGACTTCAAAACAAATAGTTTGGCTCTCCTGTACAATGCATACCACCGGGTCCAAATGAGGAACACCTCTCTAGTCACCTGGGAGTGTGATTATACTTCTGCTTACCTCTAGTGCATAGAGCGCCACATGAGGATTCTTGTCATTGACCTTTTTCTTAATTGCACCCACAGCATACTTAGCCCTGGGAAATCATAGAGGAAGAAGGAGAAGCAGTTCAGTCTAATGAAAGGTGCAAGAAACACTGAAGCCAGAGAACATTTTTTCTCTCATGAAACATAATATAATCACCTACAAAATGCAAACACTTGATGAAGGAGGCTGTGTGTATGTCAAGACAAAAAAAAAGTCATGACTAGACTAGACAAAAAAAAATATCCCAAATGGCTATCTCCTAGAACAGGGGTGTCAAACTTAAGGTCCGCAGGCCAGATTTGACCTGCGGGGTGCTTAAATTCAGCCCACGGGGCCAGCTTGGAAATATCAAGGGACCAGCCCGCTATGCCTGGTGGCTAAAATGGGCTGCATGCGGGGGCCCTATGGGCCCCCTGTGCATCATTTTCATCCTCCATGGCCTCTTGAAGCACTCTGCCAGCTGAAACCAGGCCCAAACCAGGCCAAAATCCAGGCCGATAAATGGGCCAAAAATCAGGCTGAGAAATGGGAGCATTGATGGGAGCTGAAGTCTATGATATCTGGAAGGTAGCAACCAATCATTTTTTTGAGTGATGGCAGCGCTCAGCTTTGAATAGCATCCTGAAATCCATACTTCAGAAGTGAGCAAGGCCCAAGAAAAATATGAAATTATAATTAATATTAAAACTAATATTAACACTGCAATATCATTGACATGATTCTTCCCTATGTATTCTTTTCATTTTGATATTAAAAATTTACAATTTATCAACAATCTAGAGACTGCCAAGGATTTAGTTATACAGAGATCTCACACTATGTAGCGCTGTGCTGATGGTTTGTTTGAATGGCCTAAGAGTGTCTATAGAACAACAGTCTTTAGAGATACAATGTAGCCAATACCAGAAATTCTGGCTTTAGAAAAATTGATCAACACAGATTCAAATATCTGTGTTAGCAGCATGTTTTTTTTCCACTCATAATTTGCTTAAAGTGTAATTGTAATGAAAGAATGCTTCTTTTGTCAATAAAGTGCATAAAAATAGAGGAAATTTGAGTTCAGCACGTACTGGGTATCTCCCTGACGGATCATATCACAGATCTGTAGAATAGATTCCCAGTCTGTCTCCAGCAGAAGCTGACTTGTAGCCTTATCTGCAAGATAATAAGATAAGTCATTCAGGCACAAATTACAATTTATATTCACTATTAGAGAATTCATGGACAAAGGGATTTTTCTTAAAATAATTACTAGAGATGAATGAGAACTTCAGATCACAAACAATTACAACTATTATAGATATTTACTGTATGCTATTAGCCAGCATTTATACAGTTTTTCTCAGCAAAACTTGGCTGTCGAATATAACTCTAGCTATAAACGTTTGCTTCTCCAATCATACCATTTATCATTTGCCCGGTTATCTTATATTTCCTGTAATTACTTCATTTTTATTGTCCTCAATAAATAACTTCTTTAATTAGACCACTCTAGCATCTCCATCAACAAGTTTAGATCATAACCTCTTCACTTTTCTTTCCAATTCTTTCTCCAAACTTCCTTCTGTCTTAAATTTTGATATTTTTTCACATTTATGTAGAATAAATCCTGCTTTTGTACATATTTAAATTTTCTGCATATCACCTGCTCACCTTTAATTTCTCCTTCCCTGTCATGTTATCAATTTCTTGAAGGAATTTATTTAAGTATATTTTGGAATGGTATACTGTGGTATATTCTAACACTCCAAATTCAAATAGAGTGTTATATTTAAAGGGAAACGAATAACTGATCATTGCCTTTTTCCCATCAACAGAAAAACACCAGTTAATTTGTCATGATATAGATTTTCTTTCCATTGATATTTGTCCTAATGCAACACATCAGCCAGTACTTAGCCTGTTATTTCCTGGTACAATCAGAGTCACCTTGTAGAACCTGATTCTAGGTTAGTGATGAGGTCAGCAGCATTGTACAATTACAAATACAGGACGGAGACTGGGGTTTTTTTTCCTCATTACACATTTATATCATTCCATACATTTAAAATGGATCAAGCGCAAAGGAAAAGAGAGTAACACTGTCATTCTGCAATCCTATCACATGACACTAGGCAATATCTCATTATTAATCACTCCAGTCGACCTCTTTGTCGCTGAAGTACAACCCGGCAATTGGTGGAGCGAGGACAATAAATATGGGTGTATATGGGGAGTGGGGGAGAAGAGAGATAAAGGACCCGAAAGGGAAAACGCTTCACAGTCCTGATTGGTTTTCAGGAGCCACGAAAGACCCCAGAAAAGGAAGGAGCGATTTACAGAAAGGTGTTTGCACACAAGAGCTGAAGAAAAGGAGGTCGAAGCAAGGAAACCCAGCCCCGCTGCTGCGAACGAGCGTTAAAATGAAGGCCGAAGCTCTGAGGCAGGATTAGGCCAAAGGTTCCCTTTTCCCTCCTCGGTACCTAAAAGGCGCTCGAAGGTGCCACCTCCTCGTCCCATTGTGTTCCCCGCTGAAGATCAGGCTGGACCGACCCGCCGCCACTCTTCCCCTTCCGACGACTCCGCAATTTAGGCCCCGCTTCCGCCTTCCAGTCAGCGGAGAGGCGGGCTTTCCGGCGGCAAGCCTTAGCGATTGGGTGAAGCGTGGACGAAACAAACTGTCGCTCCAAAGCAATGAACGCTGCGAAGAACGTTGGCGACCAGACTGTCGGGCCTTGGTTGCTATGGGAATGGCGGGAAGCTGTGGTGCTTCTCTCTGCTGCCTGCTTCTTGGAGCGACCGGGGTGGGAAAGACGTTGCTGGTGAAGCGGCTGCAGAATATCCTCGACTCCCGACCAGGAAGGGGGAAGCGGGGCTCATGGGTCAAAGGCGGACGAAGTAGAGGAGTGCCCGGCGGGGAAGGGAAAAGGAGCGAGGAGACGCTTTTTGTCCAAGGAGGTAGTGGGTGCGCCTTGCCTGTCTGCCAGGGCAGAGATGCATAGATTGAGGGTGGCCTCTAGAGATTTCAGAAAGTGATTACTAAACTGTGATTACTAAATTGTGGTTTTAAATGGGACTGAAGAGGGCATCCATTAAATGTATGACAGTGCAAAAAACAAAAATAAAACGGTATTGGATTATATTTAATTTTAATGAAGTTTAAATGCAAAAGGAAGACTTGGAATATGGCTTTCTGTCCGCTGCCATTACTTTTTCAAGCGCAGCATACAATACAATATTAAATCGTTAAATGCACACCCTGGAAAAAATTATAGGGTTTGGCCTCTTGTGCCATCTTGGGACTAACATGTGGAGTTAAGTGTCAGAGAGAGGGATGGAATTACAAAAAAGCCTACTTGACGTTTGGAAAGTAGGTTTTTTGACCCAGAATATTTAGTCCTTGCTGTATTGGGTAGATGGGATTTCCTTCTTGAGCAGCCTTTCCTACTCATATCCTGCTATCTTCCAGATAATGGTCTTTTGAGAAATATTTCCGTAATTCCCAGATAAACATAGGCAGTGGAAGACATCTGAGAGCATTGGTTTGAGAAAGGCTATTCTGGAAAATTTGAATCCGACCTGTATCTTACTGTATTGAATGTTATTCTTTCCTATCATCTTCCTTAATGGCTTTTTGATACAGCTGAGCTCCAAAGATGGTGCCAAGGACCTTGGAGACCCACCAGCTACTTTGCCAACGGTATGGCTTTTATTATGTTTGGTTCATTAGTTTTGGTGAAAAGAAATCCAGTGAAAGGAATTCTTTGACTACTGTTGCTTGAATAGATCAGGGTTGATTGGTTTCTAGAATTGAGCCCACATAAATGGTTGGAGCTGGCAAGTACAACATATGAGGCAATGGAAAATAGGATTAGGAGACTCAGGTTCATCCAAACATTCTTATATACATACCCTTAAACAGCCTTTTCTGTTCTCCCTCCCCTTTTCTCAGTATTATAGGACCAAGAGGGAGGTATATGCTTTCTGCATTAGGCTCTTTTCCTCACAGCGTATCTGATGGCTGAAAAACTGGCCAGCAGAGTATTGTTAGTCAAACTGCACAAACTGCTGAGGGAATGGCCATGATGTGCTGTTTAGGTATTGAATATAGTTTGCTAGGGTAGTGGATTATTAGTAGACGCAATGTAGGATACCACATGCTGTATGCTTAGATTTGTTTGTATTTTTCAGTAAATAAGAGAGAAAGCTCTTTTTCTATGCCTTCAGGTCAGACTTCTCTCCTGGCAATTGCCTAAACTAATCCGTGTTTTTTTTTGACAAGATTTTCAGAAGTGGTTTATCCTTACCTTCTTCCCAGGTCTAAGCAAATAATTGCCCAAAGGCACCGAGTTGGCTTCATATCTAAGGCAAGACTAGATCTCATGATTTCTAGCCTAATACCTTCATACTTACCTTTATATTTACAACAATACTGAAAACTGCACACTGTGTCATGTCTATTGACATTGAGTCAGTATTTAATATCTCTGCTGGGGAAAATATGTGAAGCCTAAGATAATCAAATTCTAGTTGAATTAGATATTTCAATTAATTTGATGACAATCCAGATATGAGCTTGAGGGACTCTTCTCAATTAAATAAAAAGTTGGTTGCCTCTTTTGGAACCTTCCCTCCATGACACAGGTTTGTAGAAGTGAATTATGAGCTCGACAGATTTTTGTGGATTTCCTACTGCATTCTAACAGAAGAGTGCATAAAGAATAGGACTGCTTTCACCTTGCAATAATTGAAAAAACCAAATTTTGAGCTGTATCAGCAAGTTCATCAGGAAAATGGCAGGGTATCTGTCCATGAGCTGATGCTTAAATGAATGTGGATCATACAACAAAATAAATAGTAAAATACTTATAAATCTAAATCAAAATGACTGAAGTAGAGGAAACTGAATTTTGGAATATCCATGTTAAAGCTGTGACATGAACTCAGTTGAAATACTGTGTGGCATCACCTGAAGTGTGTGTAAGACAGCACAATCATGTATTAGTCGTAGTTCTGTAAAGAGAAAACATTTGTTGGAAGTTGTCACTGCTAAAAGAAGTAACACCAATTACTTTGATAATACTTTAAATCTTTACAAATTTTCTAATAAAGATAGTGAATGCTGGCTTCACTAGACAGTGCACACTATACCATTTTATGTGTTGTTTCTTTACCAGAATCTCTTAATCTACCAGTTGGACTTAAATGAAGCTCAGTGCATCATAATACTATAGCAGGGATCTTCATTGTGCATCATAATACTATAGCAGGGATCTTCAAACTTGGCAAGTTTAAAACATGTGGATTTCAACTCCCAGAATTCCTCCTCCAGTCATGTTAGCTCAGGAATTCTGGGAATTGAAGTCCACAAATCTTAAAATTGCCAAGTTTGAAGACCCTTGTACTATAGGGTTACAGCTACTTCTAAAAAATATTTTTTTTGCTACTCTAACTCTAATTTTATAGTTGATTGTCACTATTGCAATGTAATTAACTAATCATCATGTTCATGCTTGTTTTCATAATGTCTTCATTCCAAGCAGATTTTAAAGCCTCATGTAATTAAAACCAGTAGGTAGCCCTCAGGATTAATTATTCTGGGACAAACTTTGCTACCTCCTCTACATTTGTTATTATTTTCCTTCCATTATATTTTGTAATGTGTGTTGATATAGGATGTGTCCACCTGTGGCTTGTTACCAATAGTATCCATCTCTCAGGGAGTTGGGTGGTTTAAAAATGTGAAAAATAAATAAATGAATTGAATTATTATCATATTCCCTCCAACATGATTTTTCAGTTGCTGTTTTTTTCCAGTCTTGAAAAAGGCAAGTACCTGAGGAAATGTTAGTCAGGTTTGTCATAGCTCAATAGTATGCATATGACATGGATATTTTTGGATATTTAAATCCTGAAAAACATACCGACAATGAAAGCAGAAGGCCTTCTGGCACTACTGAATTATATCAGTCCTTGCACTGAAGATAGGGCTCGGGTTTCTGAGGATCCTGAAAACAACTTTATGATATTGCATACCAAAACTTTTTATGTAAAAATATTCAGATTTTGCTCTTTCTCATTAGAATTGGGAGAGTTAGATTACTATACCCTGATAAGGAACCTAATTAACAGAACAGATAGTATCTACAGTTCTTTGAATCCATTCTTGGGAATAAAACCTATTGTAGTTTATGGTATTTTACGCATTAATTCATTCTGTGTATATGTTTGTATGATTGTGTTTTTGCAGGTAGGCACAAATCTTACGGATCTCCCAATAGGAAAGAAGATCACAATTCGAGAACTAGGAGGATGCATGGGTCCTATCTGGTCCAGTTACTATAGCGACTGCCATGCTGTCCTGGTGAGTGTTCATTAATGCATTATGTATAATTCAGTAGTATTTTTATAATAAATGTACAAGATTATAACTAGTTTTTATGACATTAGAATAATAGTCCTGCGAGCCGTGGTGGCACATGAAGAAATGAAAAAAATGAAATCCAGACATACTGGGAGAAAAGAAATCCAATTTTATTCCCAAGAACAAAGAGATTTGCTTTTGGGGGTAGACTACATAGGAAATAGGGTCCAGAGGCTTGGTTTTATCGGGGGACTAGTCCTTGATGCGAGCAAGGGGGTTTGTGAACATGCTGCTTTTAACATATGTCCTTCCTTGTGCAGATGTGCAGAAACTCCTAATTTGGGTTTTGATCCTGTATGAAATCCATAAAGGAAGATCATCCTCAGATATGTGGATTTCATATCTACATATGGTGTCTCCTTTTATCTTGGGGGGGATTCCTGCTCTTTTAAGGAGTCAGGGAAATGCTTGTCTAAGTGTTAGGATTGTATAGTTATTCTGGGGCTGGTTAGCAGTTAAAAGTTCAGAGAACTGCTAAAGTGAGGGCGGCGCAGAACAGAGGCCTTTTTAACTTCCATCAGTGATATACCAGTTTTTCTGCTTATATAGACGCAAAGGACTGAGAGATGGTGCTAAAGAATGAATGTTGTTTTGAAAGGGAGAGTTAGGTCAGATTGGAAGAATACTACTTAGAATTATTTTTGGTAGAGATGAAGATTCTGGGTGATTATGGTCATGCTTATCCGGTAATATTGGAGATGGCAAAAAAAAGTGCAGTGTTATAAATTGGAAGGATGTGTGAAGATAAATTGAAGATAAGTGAGCCAATGAAATGGCAGGTGCTTGACAGAAGAACGGAGGAAGTAGAGCAGCTACTCACTGGGCTAGAGGGTATCCAGATCTTTAGCTGCCCTACTGGTATACTGTACATGCATCAGTGTAAAGGTTTGTCAGCTGTAATGCAGCCCTTGTAAAACACTTCTTGTCCACAACTTGATGAACATGCAGCTCTAGTGAACTGTATAGTTCCAAAACCTGGTTGTGCGAGGGCAGTGACATTGCTCTCTCAGAAATCTGCTCTCCAGGCAATGGGAGTATATTAATCTTAAATGGCACCTTGTGATCAGGGACTCTCGCCTTCTGGGGTGAGGGGGCAATGCTTCGTAAGGGCCCTTAAAAGAGATTTGACTTTGAAAACAGACAAGCCTGAATCGTGTTATAAAAGAAGGGCTTGGGGATCAGATTTCTGTTGGTGAGCAACTTCTCATTCTTAGGCCTGACTTTCGTAGGTGTTTTTGATTCCCTGATTGAACTTTGAATCTGTACAAGAATATACTTAGCTCTGATTCCTGGAACTTGGATTTGTCTGCATGGAAACCAGGCTCCTTGTTTATTTTTCCTGGGCATTCACATTGCTGTACTTTTGTAAGATTTATAGCTACCATAAAACCTCTGACCCTTTTCAGTCTGACCTCTTGCACTGGCACAGACATTTAGGGAATGAAGGCAGAAAGATCTATACAGATAGTCCTCAACTTAGGACTTCAATGGAACCCAGAATATTGGTTGCAAGTTGTTGCTGTCATATAAACAATATAAACCTCGTGACCTAACTTGGATTTTGTGATTGTTTTATTGCAAAGTGAGTCATCATTGTTGTTAAGTGAAACACATGTTTGTTATGTGAGCTACATGGTCATTAAGCAAATCCGGCATATCCATGGTGTTTTTTGCCAGAAAATAGCAAAAACATTATAAATCAAGATCCCCAGAAAATATTTCCCCAGAAAATAGCAAAAACAATATAAATCAAAATCACATGACCAGGGAACGCTGAAGCTGATCATAAAGATGAGCTGATTGCCAAGCACCTGAAATGCAACCACACAACCGCTAGGTGAGGAGGATTGGCAGTCGTAATTTCGAGGTTGGGTCATAAGTAAAAATTTTTGAAGTCTGATATAACTTTGAACAGTGTTAAATGACTAGTTGTAAGTCAAGGGCTATCTGTATGCTGCTCCTGTGACTATTTAACACAAATTTTCGTGAAGGCTATTCTGATTGTATTCCATCTAGCCATGTTACCCGGAATGGGTTCTATCCTTTGAATTTTAATAAAATTGATAGGGTGCTTTTTTGGTTGTCCCTTGTGTGCGTCATCCCTCTATCTCTCTTTGTTCCTTTAGCTATCTGGAAGAGAGGGAACGGATTGGGTGAGGGAGGAAATTAAGGTCAGCTGCCTTGAAAGTGGCTGTGGTGTGTCTCCTCAAGAGGCTGTCCCCGGACTCATTTGCATTTGATCACTACCACTTTGTCTCTATTCTTCCTTTGTGGGGAAGGGCATGGTTATTAAAAGCATGGTTGGAGTGCAGCTACAGGGCACTCTAGAGCAGAGGTGCCAAACCCAAGGGCCACACTACTCCCAAATGCAGCTCCAACCGTATTAAATTGCTCTAGAATATCTTGCCCCTAAAATTTGTTCAGTTCCCACTTTGTTAAGCTTTTAGTAACTACTAAAGATTAGCATTATTCAAGAAAGTTTTTGATTTGTTGCAATTTATTTATTGTTCCTGTTTGCCAGTTCTTCTGTTCTATACTTTATTTTTTTTAACTTTGGCATATTGTTTATTTTAAATTTATAATTGCGCTATGGGTACTTTGTTACTATTAAAATTTTAACCTGCTGAAAGTTTTTTTGCTATAATTGGGCAAAAATGTCAAATAAATACAGGTAGTCCTCAATTTACAACTCTTCATTTCATGACCGTTCTAAATTATAACAGCAATGAAAAAAGTGACTTGATCATTTTTCAAACTTACGACTGTTGCAGCATCCCCATGGTCATATGATCAAAATTCAGGTGCCTGGCAAGTGAATCATATTTATGACGGTTGCTCATATGATGGGGTCATGTGATGACCTTTTGCAACCTTCTGACAAAGTCAGTGGGGAAGCCAGATTCTTTTAACAACTATGTTACTAACTTTACAATTATATTCTTTTTAAACTATTCTAGATGTTTTGGGACATGTCAACTGGATTTATAATCTCAACTTATATTTGATATATGTATCTAAATGTTCCATGCTATTGTTGCTAATTAAATTCCCGACTCTTATTTCTTAGGCTAGAGCGTTTTATGTATTAGATTTATATGGTGCCCGTCTCACATAAAAAGACTCTAGATAGCTAATCCAATGAAAACGTCAACATAATAAAAATGATTATGTGCCGTCAAGTCAAAGTTGACTCTCGACTCTCAGCAACCACATAGATTCAAATTGTCTCCAGGATGATCATTCCCTAATACAGTCTTTCGGATTGTTTTTGTGCAACACAAAATACAATACATAAAAACACATGAGAAAACAAAAATGAAAAATGGCAAAGGCTAAACCAATCAGTAACAAATTTGCACAGCTCATGATCACAACTACTTCCTAGCCTGAGTCCCAAGGACTCAGCAGAAACTAGTTAGGTTTGGGGCTGATCTAATATTGGGAGGAATGGTGCTCCAAAAGGACAGACAATGCTACAAGATGACACATCTTTTAGGTCCTGCCAGGTGATGCTCTTTAATCAATGGGACTTGGGGAATATCCCTTTTGCCAGATTTGGTGGGACTATTGGCATTCCTTTGTAAGAAAATATAATTCTAAACCTGTATGTAATATATAGGGTAAACAAATTTCTTATACATAGGTATGCATATATTATATTTAGCATTCACTCTTTAATCCATTTATCTGGGGTGGAGTTGGGTGACTGAATGGAGCTGAGTGTTTAATGTGTTTACTAGCCGGACACCCTTCCTGACACCTATGAGAATTCTGCATAGGTGTCAGGAAGGGCATCCGGTCAGTAAATGCTCAACTCCATTCAATTGCCCCAACTCCACCCCGAATAAAAGGATTAAAGAGCTGTAAGAATGTAGTCTTACAGCCTATTGTCTATAAAATTGTCTATATAGATTATAACATTTGGGAAAATTTCAGATTGTACTAAATTTTTATGTATTTCTAGTTTTGCCATGGCAAACAGCACAAATAGTGAAACAAACAAACAAGCTTATAAAGTACTTTAGGATATTATTTATTATTATTTATTATTTATTATTTATATGATTCCCTGTCTCCTGCAGTATATGATTGATGCTGCCAACCCTACCCAGATTTCCGCATCCTGTGTCCAGCTTCTGTCCCTCCTTTCTGCTGAACAGCTAACATCAGTTCCTGTCCTCCTCATTTTCAACAAAATGTAAGAAAATTAAGCTGAATTTCCACACAGAAGACTTACATTAGTGGCTTTTATCAGCTCAGCAGGCAAATAGAAATGGGTGTGTAATTATTATTTTTTTCTCACTATTCTGAATCCTAGTGACTTACCATGCTACATGTCCCTGGTGGAGATGAAGTCATTATTCCGAATCCAAGATATCATTGCTTGTGCCAAACAGGTTATCACTGTGGTTGAGATCAGTGCACGAGATGGCAGGGGCTTATCTGATGTAATGAAGTGGTTTCAATCCACCCTGCATGATTGAAGGTGGAATCTGGAAACGCCAGCTGAAGTGTTTCCTGCAAGCAGCGGATCAACTTTGCTATTACAAACTTTGATGTAGAAATATGTCATTTAAATTATTCAGTGGATTGCCTCTTAACTGGCAAATTGGATTGTTGCTACTGCATGCAGATGCATTGAAAGGGAATGCAGCTTCTAACGGTAAGCCCAGTAATGATATACACAGTATTGTATCATTTTCTCTAGATGAACATTTGTAGAGTTGAACTAGTAAAATATGCTGTAACAGAGGTACCAATCAGGTCTGAGGGCAACATGAAATTTAATTTCACTCATGTTTCTGTGCTTTGTATGAGGTCACATTTGATGGAAGTACAAAGCAAACAAAATCCTGTGCTGTAACACACTAGAAATTCAGATTGCTCAAGTCTGACTCTTATTCAAGAGTTTGCATAGTCTCCTGTCTTTTAGTTGTCAGTCGTTTTCTACAATGATCTAACCAAAAATTCAAACCTAACAAGTATTAACTTGATGGGGTTTAGCAGATAGATTGTGCCAATGATATACTCTGCTGTTCCTCAGCTAGAAATCCCATCTAGACTAGTGTGCAGGGGCAACATTGACCTACTGTATTAAATGTCATATGCAATGTTTGCTGTACTGTATACTATTGGTTTTCTGTGAGATACATTAGAAATGTATTTATTCTGTTGTATTTCCTTGATTTTGATTTCTTCTCACAAGAATTTCACATTCTTAGAATTCAAGTTTTTGGTGAGCTCATACCATCATGTGAGCCAGATTAGCTGAGTCATGGATCACCAGCAAAAAGTCAGTAGATTATAGTTGAATTACAAAATGAATATGAATGTAGCAATTCTAAAGTTCTGCACAACTAATTAGTTCTCTCAACCAATTAAAAATTATAAAGTTTAAGATGTAATGAGATGAGAGCCTTATCAATATTGGATGTTTATCTGTTTAAACCTCAGCTCTTCTGTCACTCTTTTCACTTAAACTTTCATCTTCTCAGCTTTCCATTTTATTCTCTTGTGGTATCAGTGGCCCCATCAGAGCCACTAATCAGTTATTTGAATGCATTTATTTACTTATTCCATTTATTTACTTATTCAGTAACTCTCGGGTCTTTGAATGGTTTATAAGAAACCAAATATACACTAGGGTTAAAAGTATAATAAAGAATACTTACAGAATGAATGCTGGCATTCAGTTCGGTTGTACCTACTGCTGGACAATCACAAAGATGGTTTTACTAGAGGTGAACACAGATGACATTCTCGTCCTGTCTCACAAAATGGGTAGATTCAACCCAGTAGAACTGACTCTCCTATCTCATCATGCTATATCTCTCTGTGTTCACCCTCCATAAACACCCAGTTTAATGGGAGCTTTAATTGTACTGAATTCCCAATACCAAAAGCCGGTCAATTATGATCTCAATGTATCTGGATGTTATGAACTAACCTATTTTATGCTGCCATATTTTCTTACTGGGATTTTTATGACAATGCTCTAAATTAGACACTTAAATATTTATCTGAAATAAATATTTCATAGAGTAAAAACTACTGTGTCAATGATTAAGCAGCTCTTACAGCATCATTCTGTATAAGGCTTGTCATTACTTTCATTTTATTGAAATTTACTAGTAACTTTGTTTTAGTAATTTGTTCTTTAGAAGATATTTAGTTTGCAGGCCAAAATAAATTATAGTCTCCCTGAGGAATTAGCTTGGGCTCAGAGAATAAGCAAAAAAGGACTGGCAAGGGGCAGCCACTGACCTCCAAGAAGTAGAATTGATGTTAGTCCTGTTACATTGAACCTCTGATTCGGAAACATATTTCATAATTGATTGTTAAAGCAGCATTTCCAATTGTATAAATTCAAGCAAACACAGACTGTCCTTAATATTGGAGATATGACATGTCCAGAAATGAGATTAGTTCTGGTGTGCTCCACTACCAGTTAACATGTTTGGGTAAATATTTTGCACAGCTGAGGTAAAGGACATGAGATTTTACTGTGGGATAACATACATGTACCATCTAGTGGGACTCCTTTTCTTAATTTCCATAAGGCATTAGAGGAGCTAGAATTTTTCAGTGAGTTTTGAGCACATGGCTTAGATTGCAACACTTAATTTAAAAAAAAAAACATCCTTTGGTTTCACCATGACACACACTCTCATACCTCCTTTCGCTCACCAGACTCTTGTGGCTCAGACAATTCTAAAATGAAAGTTGCAAATTTTATTTACCACCTAGAACATAGAAATTGTAAAAAATGGCCCGTAACTGTATACCTTAGTTCCATAAAGAAAATAAAAGATGAGGTAGCAAAGAGTTAAGATTTCCTCTACAGATTAGCGCTCACACCTGAAGTGAAAATCCATTCAAAGGATATGAGTGAAACGGTAGGCATGCACAACCATGTTGGAGTAACTGCACACTATGAGAACTTAACAAATGACAACTATTCACCAACATTTAGGTAATTAGTAGCAAATGAATTAAAAGGGAATATAATTTACAACTAGAGAACTTTTTAAAGACAGTCATTTTTAATAATATTAAGCCATGATATCCTGTGTAAGAAAGATTTATTTCCAGTAACTCTACACTTTCCATGTGAGGTCATAGATTTCATAATCCTGGCAAAACAAAGTACTTAGACCATTGCTCATTATAAAATATAAATTTGAATTCTCTGTTATAAAAATTGTCTAAAAATCTTCAGGAAGTCTGGAAGCTCTTAGTCTGGTTCAGGTAAGGTTTCCATTTGGCTGAAGGCAAACTGGAATGGCCAGCAAACAGAATATAACTTCTTCAACTAAAGGTAGATGACATTCACATACAGGAAGTGAAGGGAGTCAATGTCAGATGTGTTTAGCAGCATGAACATGTTCATCAAACCTTTTCTGGATAGTCCGATATCTATTTTCCTTTTCCTAAGAAATCCTTCAGCGAAAGGTTCACTTGATACATTCACTGGTAAAGATGCTAAGGGAAAATGGATCTATAATGTAATAAGAAAATTAGTGATGATTTTAGAGTCAATATAATTAATGAACAATACATTTCCTATTGACAACACATTTTTCAACCCTTATCTTGCCTTTTTACATTTGTTCTCAAAATACCAATTTGCAAAATACAGTCCAACCTCATAAAATCCCAGACATATACAATACTTGAATTACTGTATAATGTCCTCTAGCATCCTATATGTTGAATAGAGGATCTAAAGACTTGGTTCTCAAGAGTAAACAAATACAGATAGTCCTCAACTTCATTCAGTGATCATTCAAAGTTAACAATGCGACTGAAAAAAGTGACATGGTTATTTTTCAGTTACCTTTGTAGCATCCCCATGATCATGTGATCAAAATTCAGATGGTTCATACTTATGAATGTTGCAGTGTATCAGGGTCAGGTGATCCCCTTTTGTGACATTCTGACAAGCAAAGGGAAGCCATCTTCACTTAGCAACCAGGTTACTAAGTTATCAACTGCAGTGATTCACTTAAGAATTGTGGCAAGGAAAGTAGTAAAACGGGGCAAAACTCACTTAACAAATTTCTCACTTAACAACATAAACTTCAGGTTCAATGGTGGTTGTAAGTTGAGGAATACCTCAACTTAACCTCAACTTTAACCTAGCCTAAACTTCTGTCACCCTCTCCCAGATTCCCATCATTTTTTTCATGCCTGCCATACTTCTGATGGAAGGGAGTGCTTTCAGTTTTGAGCCTAAATGGAAGAAAAATGTTATTAGCCAAAATGTTGTTAGTCATAACAAGAATTCAGCATCCACTTGTTAATGTTGTTGCTTAGGTCATGTTCCTTCCAGAGAAAGTTCTTGCAATCATGGCAGCACAATATCTTAAAGTGGATATTAGGAATAGTCTCATGTGTGTGTGTTTATGACAAAAACAAGACTAATATGCCTTCCTCTGAAATCTATTTGCTTCAGAGCTTGTAATTTTCTGCCCAAAATTTGGTAATTTGTTATAGTATTGTACACTGAAGGAAGGGGCTTAGAAAAACCCGTAACTACACTTGGTATTTTGGTCTACTGAAAGAGAGAAAACAGAAAGCAACTATTGCATAATCCCAAAACCAAACTGTAACATATGAGGCTACTAACTGTGAATTTAGCATAGGCTTCTGCTAGTTTGAGCAAAACATTTAGCCAACTGCCTGGTCCCCTTGTTTGGCATATCGCTGTCCTGTCCTGTCTTGTCCGTTTTAGTTCCAAATGGCCTTACCTCATTTTCACTCTGTTGTACTTTCATTTTTCATATATAATATGAAGTCTTTGAATGAGAAACTTCTTGTCTTCTCTTTCCTGGAATAAGAGACACATTTAAGATGAGCAGTAGGAAACTGACTTTCTTAATAGAATGTGAAAATTATGAATGCTGTAACAAATACAATGTAGGATTGCTAATTGTTTTTTATGTTAGAGTTGATTGCTAAAAGATTAGTTATGATTGGCAAAATAGGTATGAACGGAAATGTTACATTGCAGTTCAGGTACCTAGAGTAGGAGATCCATTTTATCTGTAGAGCTTTGGGCACAGACAGATTGCAGCCCTCTCCTTTCAACTACGTAGCTACAACTAGTGTAAGTTGGGCCATGCAGGAAGACAAGCTTTTTTTTCTTAAAAAAGTCACAAGGTAAAGCTGAATTGAGGGACTGTAATTAAATTGGTGAATATTACCAATTTTGGCAATCGCTATTTAGTTACCGATTTTGGCTGAACATTTTTGAGAAAATCAGTAAGTTAATAATTAACTGTATAATTCTGTTCTTTTTTTCAGGACAAATAAAATGTTGCAACATTAGAAATGAATATTTTTGTTAGCTGCCATATAACAAAGTACAACAGAAAACCAAACAAACTTTTTTTTAAATTAGACATTGTTACAAATGTAGGAAACTGTATTGCCTAAGAATAAACACAGTAAAGTCTCTTTAAGATTTTTTTTGTTTAAAAATATTTTAAATCAGATTTAGTCTCCATTTTTTAGCCAGGGTAATCATGTAACTCGTAATAGATTATTCCTGCCTAAAATTGTCTGTTTAGATAGAAATACTAAAAATAGATAAGGATATACAAAATGCCCTCAAATGCTACAGTTTTTTGGGGGAGGGGGGTGGTTGTGTCCAAGTATGTTTCCTCTGGAAATAGAATACACTGGACTTGTTTTAGATAGAAACGTTTCAGGGGAGAAGAATAGAAAGGGGGAAAGCTAAGGACACTGGTAGTAGCTTTGGGACTGGAAGAAATAAGGGCTTTGGAAATGTGAAGTTGTGTAAATGATGATATAAATTCTGCTCATCATGCTTCCCCACCTTGTAGGGGAGATGGACTGCATAACTATTTAATAAATAAAATCAATAAAAAATAAATCCAGATCATTATGTTTGTTTCTTTCAAACGAGTGCATACATAATCTCAGTTTCTGCAGGTTTTAAATATTTGCTTTAGGCTACAGTACCTTCTATATTTCTGATAAGGTTTTTGTTGTCATCCTTTTAATTACTAATGTTTCTTTTTCATTCTATGTTTAAATTAAGATTGTTTTAAAAGGGGAACCACTCCCCTTTAGTACTCACATTGGCAATCTGGCTCTTTAGTATTGAAATGATACTCCGCAGACCCTTTATCATCTCAATGGTGAAGTAGATCACAGCACTGTAAAACACAAGGTTGGATAATGTGATATTATGCTGACAAATTAATCAACACATACTGAAAAGAACAATGTATGCTCCAAAAAGGCCAAGAGAATTGGCAAAGGGAAATGGCTTTGCCCAGTATTTTCAGTCATAGAACAGGAAACATAGTCCTTTAGAAGAACAAGAGGAATCAATTATCTATGACCAGATAAGTCAGCACATCTAAAATACGTATATCTTCTGGTAAGTATCTTGAGACTTCTACCCACTGCATGTAGAGAGCATTTAGAGGCCTTCAAGAACAGGAGGAAGAGCCAATACTAAGGCAATGATCAGACAAGCCCAGTTTGAGCCCACTGCGAGGAACAAGTTTGAGTACATATCTCAGACAGGCTCCTTCACACTAAGATAAAATGAGGAAGCACATTTAGACTTGCAAGAATCTGTTACTGTAGCTATTACAATCAAAATAGTACTGGCCTACATGGCATGATTTCTTACTATAGTCTATCTTATAAGGGCTGACATTGTGAGATGCAGGTATATAAAACATGCCACCTCGCTATGAGTGTAATTATATAGTAGTAACTTTGTGAACAAAACATCAACAGTTCAGCAAAAATAAACTTTTTTTCAAGTTCCTGAATTTTCATTAAAAAAATATAAACTCCCAACAAACAAAACATAAAATTGTAAATGTTAAAAGTAACAGCAAATGTTAAGATCTTAATAGTATAATGTAGGGGTGTCAAACTCGATTTCATTGAGGGCCACATCAGGGTTGTGTTTGATCTTGGGAGGGTTGGGGGGGTGCACGGCCAGAGGCTATGACCAGTGATGTCACTTGTCAAGACTCCATTTTCGACTGCAATAGCCTCCTGCAGCTATCTGCCAGTGAAAACAGAGCGTGCGGCCTCCCTGGGCCTCCGTTTTTGCTGGCAGAGGGCTGCAGGAGGCTGTTGCAGCCAAAAATGGAGCCTGAGGCGTGCCTTGCATGATCTCCCTGAGCTCTGTTTCTGCTGTCAGAGGCACTGCAGGCTGGTCCCTCGCTGTTTCCAGGGCATCCCAGCTGGCCAAATCTAAGCACCTTGAGTTTGACACCCCTGATATAATGTATCTTACATCATACATTTTAACATTAAAAATGATCTCAACTAAATTTCAAGTATTTTATTTAGCTTTGCATAAACTATTCAACAAAGAGGGCTTCTTAATGTTAAAAAAACTTAATGATAAATATAATTATACTTGTACTATTTTTTTTACTGCAGAGATAACCTCATATTCATAATTTTCTATATAACCGTGCTGCTTTATTAGCGTTAGAATCTTTATTCTTTTTACCGTAATAAATTCAAAACTCTGCATTTCATGTTGGATAATTAGTTTAATTCTGAATCACGCTGTGAATCAGGAATTACTAATTTAATATTTTCCACAATTACAAATATGTAAAATAGAGATGTATAAAAATAGCAATAGCCCTTAGACTTATATGCCGCTTCACAGTGCTTTAGATCCCTGTCTAAGCGGTTTTACAGAGTCAGCATATTGCCACCACAATCTGAGTCCTCATTTTACCGACCTCAGAAGGATGGAAGACTGAGTCAACCTTGAGCCGGTGAGACTCGAATTGTCGAACTGCAGGCAGCTGGCAATCAGCAGAAGTAGCCTGCAGCACTACATTCTAACCACTGTGCCACCATGGCTCTTAAAGTTATACGTATTATATTTATTAATTTATTTTTTATTAATAAGTATAATAAGTAAACTGACAGTTCATTCTATAACTCTTTACTAAGAGTGTACATAATTTGCCATTTTTGAAATATCAATTGTATTTTATATATCTTCCTATAATACAGACTCCACTTTACTATTCCAAATCATTAATAATTTTCTATTATTGGTCAACTTTTTAAGGCTTTTTACACTGTTTCGAAGAAGACAAATTAACACTTTTTCATGAACTTCCTAGAGGTTCATATAAAACCAAGGTAAACATTACATTAAACTAAAATCTACGGCAAATTATTCCTGTTTGATTTACATACCCAGCAGCAGAAACCATCAACAACTTCTGATATATACTACATTAGGTTGAAAAAATAGCATGCAATCAACTTCGATACATAATATTCAATCACTATCGCATGATACATCTGCAAAAATATTCTTTGCACCGTGGTTAACAAGTGTTTATGATTTTCTAGGCTTACATAAATAAATTTGTCATTTCAACTTACATCAACATTGCAATGATTAACAACAGGAAATAGGAAGTTTGGAAGAGGTTTTGATGGATCCAGGTAAACCAAGTAATATTTGGATTGGATTCTTCCAGCTCTAGTACCCATACCTTCCAAGAATCATAGATGGTTTCAAAAGTTTGAAAAGGTCCACACATTTCTGATGGTTTTATTCTATATGGGGAAAAAGAGGCTGAGTATCAAAATGTCAAGCAAAAGTATCTCATGTAACTACCATATTTAATTCTTCATTTTACAGATTTATATGTAATCTATATTATTTATTATAAAACTAGTGTTTTCAGTATTCATTAAACACAATTTATAGCAGGGGCCGCCAACCTTTTGGATCTCAGGGACCATCAAACTCATAATTTTAAATCCCGCAGACCAGAGACCCTGGAAAAATCCCCAAAAAAGTCTGCAGGAAAATCCCCCACCCCATTTTCCTACCAATCGATCATTATTTGGGATTGCAGGATACCGTCTCCAGCTCTGTTCTCACAGAGAGAGAGACTTTTGGCTGCATGCAAGGAAAGCAGCAGAAGCAGCAAAAGTCTTTCTTTCTCTCCCCCAAACTCCACCAGAAATAAGTTGGTGCAGCCTCTTGGAGCAGGATGCCTTGCAGGGTCCCAAAGACTCATTTCTGCAGAGTTTGGGGAAGAGAAAGAAAGATTTTCCTTCTTTTTTTGCGTGCAGCCAAAAGCAGAAGAAAGAAAAGAAGCAGCTCAGGAGCCAGGCCAGGTGCGTAAGGTGAGTGGGGTAGGTTCCCCCCCTCTGTCCTTTCCCCGCTTCCCTCGCTATCTTGTGTTGTTTGCAATGCAAGCGACGCAAGCCTTGTGTTCCCGCGGGCCATGTGGGTGGCGCAGCCTTGTGTTTCCGCGCAACCTGGATTAATTGCTTTGGGGATGACATTTCTCTATGGATCACCAAAATTTTCTCGCAGACCACTAGTGGTCCCCAGCCCACTGGTTGGCGACCAATAATTTATAGCATCAACATATAAGAAGCAATTTTCTTCTTAACATATGTTCCTTCTTTATTTAACAATATGTAAAAGATGTGGTCAAAGGTGCTTTTTCTAAAGGCAACAGGATTCTTAAATTTTTTGGTTCTCATCCAAGAACCTTCTTCAGTTCTGACTGTCAGAACTGGAGAAGCTACTTGGATGAAAAGTGAAACCTCTTCAATGAAAAACGAAGTCCAGTCGCCTTTAGAAAAAGCACCTTTGGGACAACCATGACATGGATGAGTCTCCATAGATATATATAAAAGATGCTGCATATGCAACTATGTGTAAATTGGAGTTCTGAGAATAGAAAATAAAACAGATTTAATTGTGACATCTCCACTAATGGAGAGAGCGATTTGCAGCAGTTTAAGATACATTTTTCAAAGGAAAAATAAGTGCTTTGTTAAAATAACATCATACTAAAAGTTGCAATGACAGAATAATCCCAGAAGCCACTTTATCAGAATCGCAGTCTATAGTTTCCTGACCTGACAAGATTGTATTAAAATGGTTCTGCTGTGAGTACCAATGAACTGGCATTGGTAGAAGACTGGCCCCTTAGGAGGAAAGGAACACTTTTTTGGGTGACATGGTAACTTGTATATGGGATGGAGATACAAGTTCTACAACACAGTGCCGGTAAGAGCTCCTTTCTCCCTAAAACCACCCAAACTGGATCTGTTTTGTATCAGACAATGGATGACAGAATGGAGATTACAGAAATGTGAAGGAGAAAGTTATGATTATTTGGTCTGAAATATTTCACACCTGGAATGTGAACGCAAGGTTATATTGTACGGAAAATTTACTTACGCCCAGATAGTATAGGAGAGGAATATGGAGGCACCCAGGAATGAAGGGAAGCATAGCAAAGAGATGAAGATGGTGCTCATGTGAGATGCACGCCAGGGTTTACTGGGACATTGACAATTTCTCATCAAGCTGACCTAAGACAGATTCATAGGAAAATTCATGGATTTTTACTTATTCCTAAGAGCAGTAATTTCTGAGTAAAACTTACATGCAGTATATATGTATGTTGAAACAGGTGAACTATAGACAATAAATGCTTCTCTTCTGCTTTAAGGGTAACTTAAACGCTACAAAGGAATAAATAATGTAGGGTGATTTTAAGGAGGGAAAAATAAACCATGGCCAAAATATTTTCTCCTGTAAATGTAACCTCCCAAAGCATTTTTTAAAAATTATTTTACAAAACAATATTCTAATTTACATCTCAAAGTAACAGTGCCTTTCATTCACTGCTGCTTCTGAATGTCGTTGAATGTGTCTGGGTGTGAAATAAACATCTTCCTCTTGGCCCAGAACTTCTGATGGATTTCCATTTCTATAAATGGTCTTCCGGTCAACGTAGCTCCTCCAATTAAATGTGATTTGCTAACTTTTCTATCCTGACTGGGGGAGGGGGAGAGGGCTCTAATATTGCACCCACTTCCACACTCCTGCCCTTTGTCCATGCATGTTGCCAGGTAAAGCAACATGCCTCAGAACTAAGAAAAATGGCAACTAAATTACCTTCTTAACATAGAACAACAGGAGCAATTTGAGGATTTGGACCACAGGAAGAAGTGGGGCAAAGAAGACACCCAGCCTAGGAAAAAAAATTAAGAAGATGAAGAAATGTTATTATATTGCTTAGCTGTTATTTCATTAAGATGCAATACACTGACACAATTCCACACTTCACCCCATTTGCTTAAGCAATCAAAAGCTTTGATTTAGAGATGGAGATGGATGGACCACAGAAGCCAATGATAATGCATTATAGTGAATACCAAGGTCCTGTCTCACATACATGTCTTCATGAGGTTAATCCAATGTATTTTTTAAATCAAAATATATGTGTTGGGAAGTATTTTGAAAACTTTGACAAAGGTGGGTACAATTATTTTAAATAACATGCACACAAGGGTTCTAAAGATCAACGTACTTTGAAGTTTATAATTGGGTTTTTCTGTATAAGGAACAAAACAGGAAACAACCAATAGAAGGAAAAGAAAGAGTCTCACCAGGTTAGGGTTTGTCCATAAATCAAATCTAGCACATTTCTAGCAATGTCAAATTCAGGCCTCTGTTTACTTTGTAACTTCTTTTCCAATATGATCCTGAAAGAAGAGGGAAGAGGTCTAGGCTTACAAATTCAAAAATCAATTTTGGTGTTGCTATAATTTATATATAATCCTCTATTTTTATTCAAAATATCAAGCAAGTTATTTCATTTCTGGAATACTTGTCTACTAAGTAAAAAAGATACATTTTTTAGACTCAAAGCTTCCACTTTAGGAGTTGACTCTTTATGTTGGTATTTATTTACCTGGAGTAGCATCATCATAAGGGGTTAACAACACAATTCTATTGGAGCTTACTCTGAAACAAGTCCAATGTACCTAGCATAATTAGAATTATATTTAGGATGACAGGTAGTTCTTTTTTAACAACTGCCTTGGATAGCAACCGGCTGGGAATACATGGTGATGAAAAAGCAACTTTGCAATGTTTGCTACATGTCTCTCTGTCACCTGATGATCACTACAATCAGCCAGCAGAGATTATCCTGTGCCTGACTCCTTTTTTCTACCCTCTTCCCTTCACACAGCAGAGATTGCCTAAACGAGCTCTCTTTTCCACAGCTGCTTTTCTAGGCAATGTAACCCGCCTTAGAAAATGCTAAGGGAATGTCAACAAGGTCAGCTTTGCGACCTTAATTAATCAGCTTGCCTGAAATTAATCAGAATTTAATCAGTTTCACACTAAAGGTTTTTGTTTGCCTCCTTTGTAGCTTATGGCTGGCACTTCAGCTTCAGTAATCCCCTTTAACAACCATTCATTCAGCAATAATTCAAAATTATGATTGAACAAATGATATTTATGAGTCTTCAAAAATATGGCTATTGCAGTGCCTCACTGTTCATATGATCAAAAGGGCAGAGATGGGGAAGACAGGGAGTGGGTGGGAGGGAGAGCTGAAGCAGAGGCCAGCCTGGAAGGGCAGGAGCACAAGATCCTTACCTAAGAACCACAAGCGGGATTACTGAAACTGCTGTCACTAAGCAGTGTGGTCACATGATGTTTCTCCTATTGACCTCATTGTTTAGTGATGGAAATTCCAGTCCCAGTTAGGTTCACTAAGCAATGGCTACCTGTAGCACATTCCTTTTGGTGCGTCTTCCACCTTTTGTGCCTGCTTACTTTCTTGTAATTTCTTCCTCTCCAATGAATGTAAGTACAAACATCAGTTCTCTTCTTGCTAACTATCCCAGTGCCTGGGTGAGCACTCTAAAGGGTGGGGTGGGAGGGATAAAAAGACTATAAGATTTGCCCTTTTACCTGGCTTCCCCCTAACTCAAAATGCCAGAAACCTTCCCTACCCATTTGGGTTCACCTGGCATCTGTGGTCATATCCTTCTGATGCTGTAAAGCAAGGGAAAGTAGAAGTAAAATTGTAACCACTGTCACATGATTTTTTTACTGTTTTACTTAATGACCGAGTTGTTGGTCCCAATTGTGGTCCTTAAACAAGAACTACCTGTATAATATATGGATTAACTTTTTCTCCCCATTGCATTTCCTTCCCATTGCAATAAAGGATAAATCTCTTATTTTTAATGCCCAAAGATAGCATCCTATGCTCTTCCACAGCTACGTATCCTATATCTTTAATCTTATTCATAAATATGCATAAGCAGAGTGGTACAGAGTGGTACAGAGTGGTACTTTGACTTAACCATCATTTGTTTAGGCACCATTTGAAGTTACAACGGCACTGAAAAAAGTGGCTTATGACCAGTTTTCACACTTACGACCATTGGAGCATCCCCAGAGTCATGTGATCCAAATTTGCCTGCTTGGTAATCGGCATGCCTGCATGGTAGCTGCACTGTCCCCCAAGGTCACGTGATCCCCATTTTCAACCTTCCCAGTTGGCTTCTGATAAGTAAAATTAAGGGGGAAGCCAGATTCGCTTAACAACAGCAGGATTCACAAATGTCTTGCTTAGCAAGCGAAATTTTGGCTCAATTGCAGTTCTTAAGTTGAGACTACCTGGACTGCATATTTCTTTTATTATCTGTGTATTAAGATTTATGTGTTTGTCATGTCCTTAGTAGAGTCGGACTCTGAGGGAGAGGAGGAACAGCCGACAAGGAGTGAAGGTGTGGCTCCGGAGGTTGTGGAGAAGGCTAGGGAAGGGCAGAGGCTGGCTAGGTAGTCAGAGGAAGAACCAGGACCACCCCCTCTTCATCCTAGGACACGCAGGGAGAAACGGAGAAGGAAATAACTTGGCTTATGAGAGAGGAAGTGGCCATGATTCCCCTTATTGGTTGCAGCTGGGGAGAATAGTATAGAGACAGTTACAACACAGCATTGCCAGAAGCAAAGCGTGCTTTATTTTGGGCTGAAGTTATCTTGGTTGGTGTCCTTCCAACAGACTGTGCCTTGTTATCTCCCTGAAGTTGGTAATTACTTATCCTGGTCCATTGTGGAATTTCCTTCATTGTAGTTTGTTTTGGATTTTTTATTTCACCTCTATCTGCTCATTAAGTTCGGATTGTATTGCTTTCTTTTAAAGACTATTTTTGAATAAGTTTTATCTCCAACTGAGAATTATTGAACAGTGGGGCCAAGTTGGAGGCATTGAAGGACATTTATTTACGTTTTGGATTTTATTATGTTTGTGTTACACTCCGGGTCATCACAGTATGTATGTTGTCTACATTAAATAAGTACGTGCCCCACCACTTGATAAAGTCAGGTGGAGAACACCTGACTGCATCCACATTATCTCCATTATAATTATTACCTCCATATCAGCTCTCCAAAGATGACATCCAGGAGAATGAAAATCAAATCCATCACCATCAAACGGTACAGCTCCTGCCCCACAAAGGTTTCCCAGCACTGTGGAAAGGTAAGCACCATTTGCATCAGAGCAGGCAGGTGAGCTTCTCTCCATTCAGCCTTCCCTATCACCTTTATGGAAGTCAAATGAACACCAAATAGCAGGCTAAACCAAACTCTCAAAGAGGGCGTGCTCAGTTCTTTGATACCTGGTTACTCCTGGAGGAAGCTAACAATGCTTAATGCAGGATCTCTTTCAACATCTAGTGACTGTAGTCCTTCAGGCCAAAGTCCCACCATTCTATAAAACTCACAGCTTATTTGGAGCAGAAACTACCTTTTGAACAGAACAAAGCTTGAAAGTGTTTCTTGGTTCCTACAAAAAGAAGTGAATCACAATAGATCTTAAGGAGCTGTCCCTTTATGTTCTTTGTCTGTGTCATCTTGGATTGCATTTAGGAGCAAGCTGCTGAGTTCATAAGAGAAGGGAACATTAAAAAGGCCTGGGTCAGAGTTTTGATTCAAAAAGAAAAGACTGAGGAGCCTTTAATACAAATGAAAAGGCAGGGAAGCCCACTGTAACTTGGAATGTACTGCAGCCATAGGGGAAGTGGCAGAACGCATCCATAGCAGAAGGCATCCATGAACAACAATTGCAGTCAGAAGACATGATGAACGTTCTTTAATTTCACAACATATAGACAGATTTAACCATAGTTCCAATTGGGAAAATGTGACAATCCTAGATCAGGCTAAATCCAAAAATGCCAGGGAATTTCTAGAAGACTGGTACTCTGACAAATCAACCATCAAGAGACACATAGACATTAACAGCATCTACAGACTATGCAAAAGAGATAATCAACCAGCCCAAAAGAGAACAAAAAGATTCCAGCCCCCTCCACCAGAAATCAGCACTCAGGTCAGCATAGATTAACTCCAAGGTTAACTTCAGACCAACAATTAACAAACTGCCAAAGAGCCATCAGTAAACAGTCCAATCAAAGAATCGCTAAGACTGCCCCCACCCACACAGACAGACAAGACACCAGAATATAGACCAACAGCAAACAGCACTCCTTACTAGCACTGATGATGTTACCTAGTTAGGGTAATGAAAGGTCTGCAAGATAACAAACAAGGTCAGGGAGCACCAAGGATCCCTCAGATGGGAAGTCTCAGTGGCAACACTATACCAGCGGATATCTATTAATACACCACTTATAATTTAACTGTCCTCTTAGCTGCAATACCACAGGAATGCTCAGATACCTCTCCCTGGCATGCAAATATTCACAAGCCTAGTAAAATGTACTTGAACCCCATGATGCAATGCTGAATCTGCTCCTGCATTCTTTCCAGAGCTCTGTGCCCATCAGCTTCTCCCTTATCGGAAGCATGCACTCACCAAGCCTATCAGAGCAGAGTCCCTCCCTGCCATGCGGAAAGAATGTTATCGGCCTGGGAAGAAATGTCTTGCCTTGAAAAGAGCAGGAACTCCTTTTGGAATACTGTACTAGTGAGTCTGGGTTGTAGTCTAGAACTCAAGAGTCTTTTTCCTCCATAAAAATGAAGCATAATTTAGTTTAATAATACCACAGAATTGGCTGTATTAAAGGTGGGTGTTTGGCAATCTCCCAATCTCTTTGTTACTCTTTCCAGATGCGCTGCAAATTTGGGAAGCCTGATTACCAAAAACTAGTGAAACACAGAAAATTGTATTCTCGGTTCCCAGATAAGGTTAGCCAAGTTTTAACAAAAAGTGCCCACAAAGAAAAAGGAACCACCTGCTTCTTCCCATATTGTGTGTGTGTGTGTGTGTGTGTGTGTACACGCTTGCTCATTTCATATCCTCAACCCACTCACCACAGCCTATGACCCAAGAGAAAAGCCACACTTAGTCTGGATGCCCAGTCTTATTCAATGGGAAAAGCTACTCA
The DNA here is from genome assembly GCA_023653725.1 of Bungarus multicinctus. Lineage (NCBI taxonomy): Eukaryota > Metazoa > Chordata > Lepidosauria > Squamata > Elapidae > Bungarus > Bungarus multicinctus. Next base: position 122,098,721 of record CM042834.1, read on the forward strand.
CTGCAGAACTCCTTCATGTTCTAAAAGCCCTTTATCTCTTCATAACTGGCAGTCACGGGTTGTTGTTTTGGTATAATGCACACTGGATTGCCCAAGAGAAAAGCTCCTTTGTTCTACAACCCCTAAAACCATTGATTCATGGTTGAACCAGAGGGGCAGAGGCACTAACCCTTTTTGAACCATTCCAGGAAGAGTCTTGAATTACTTCAGATCTGCACTGACCTGAATCTCTGAAGATGTCACTTTCCAACTCAGCCAACGGTACGACAGCAGGCCCAAGATGACCATTTTGAGAATTAAATTTCTGGGGGGAAAAGAAATAAAAGTATTGCCTAAGGAAAAGTTTACTTTCAGATCAGAGGAATCATCATCGGGCATCCTCTCATCCTGCTTCTCTTGCCTCCCTCCAGCTGACACGTGGAGCAAGGAAGACCTCTTTCATCTGCATTTGTGCAAGGAGGCAGAATGTGGACAGAACAAGAAGAAGGAAACAGATTAAGCCCCAGGTGCCTCCTCTTTTCTAGCTACACAGTAAAAGCAAAGGTACAAATGGCTCTATTACAAAATTTTGTATACCATGATTTAGCTCACTTCTGCCTCTTGTCCTATCACATGCTTCTAACTGGACTGGACAGATTGTTTTATGGGCAGTGAAAAAGAAAGGCATTGAGGGCTGAGCTCTTCCTGGGCAATGCTGCTGGTGGAAATGGTTTTTAAGTCCCTTTTATAAACAATTAATAATATTGCAACAATGGGATGCAGTTAAGCCCTGTCCACCCTCCATTTCAGCTGTGGGATTTTGTATTACCTGCTAATGGCAACATACACCTCCAGGACTGGAGATTCCTGTTTCTCCCACGCAGCCAGGAGGTTGTACAAATATGGCATAAGCAAGTTAATGAGAGACACAACCAGAGGCAGAGCCAGGAGCAACAATTCTTTCCCAGCATGGCTGTTTTTCAAAAACTCCTCATGCAGAACCTGAGAAGGAAATCATTTACATGCATTTATATTCCACTTTTTCACTAGGAAACGAAGACAGCATAGAAAGAGTCCTCCCTGCTGCTATTATTCTTTATCTGCATCCCATCTTTATTATTTTTACAAATAACTCGAGGAAGCAAACATGTGCAACTCACCTTCTTCCTCCTATTTTCCCCACAACAACAAGCCTGTGAGATGAGTTGGGCTGAGAGAGATTGATTGATCCAAGATCACCTAGACAGCTTTCATGGCTAAGGTGGGACTCGAACTCACAATTTCTTGCTTTCTAGCCCAGTGCGTTAACCATTAGACCAAATTAGCTTTCCCACACCATACTGTAAGCCAATTGGGATAGGCTAAGGTGATTGGCTCTATGTCACGCAATGAGCTCCATGATTGAGCAGAGACTTGACATGTGGTTACCCTGGTCCATGTCCAACATCTTAATCAGTGGATCATGCTGCCTGGCTACTCGATGCATTATATGCCCAAAGAATGCATGAAACCACCAGGATAATGTCCACATTCAGTACAAATGGAACTGTCAATATGGAACATGGAGCGTTTTCCTCAAACGGAACTTTCGCTCAAATCCCTATAGATAAGTTGGGCCATTGTAATTAATTAGCAGAGCATGTGCAATAATTCCATGATGACTGAAGAACTACTGTTTGTTTGATACAGTCATCTTAGAAAAGGAGCTTCTTTCACTGCATTTGAGATGGCTGATGGTAGCTCAATGCTCTTGGTCCCAATTATGTTTCTGTTGAAACTAAGAGTTTAATTTCATTCACAAGAATGGTTATTTTACAGAAGCCAGGTATAACCACAGTGTGTTTGTTATCTATAGTTACAACTCGGCCAAAGCAAGCATGAAATGTTGGCTGAGTATGATGGGAACAAGAAAACAATATGTGTTGGGAAAGATCACTCTATTACAACTCTGACCTATGCTCTACTACATGCGTTTATTTACTTCATTGATGTATCAATTACATTTTAATCTGTCCAATAATAGCTTTCTGACCATAAACATTTTGTTAATTTTTTTTATTCAGTTCAATTGTGTCCTATTTTCAGAGATTGCCTGGATAGGTCTGTGCAGATTTTTTGGGGGGTGGGGGTGGGGCAAGATTTTGTGATAGGTGCCTATGGCAATATACACTGTAAATGCATGAATTCAAGACTTACTGCTATTGATATAAGTGTCCTGAGCAGTGGCATCTCCCAGGAAGGATAAAAACAGGCAAGACAGCATTTGCAGCTATGCAATTGAATTCCTGCCCCTTTGTACGTGCCTGCTGCAACCGCCATCTTGCCTGTTTTGACTTCCCTTTCTCAGAGGCTGCAGAAAATGATCTCATTCTCATGATTCTCTCCCAGGAAGCAGGAGCAGGTATCTGCACAGGGAACCAATTGCTCACATACCTTGTGTACGTATTCAGAAAAGTAGTGTATACCAATGGCAGTGCCTGCAACAGTGCTCAGGGATACAGTCCAGGCCACCAGCAAGATTACGAGTTCCTTCAGTTTCTTAGAAAAGCTTAAACAGGATTCTAGCCTCTGCTCAGCCAGACACTCCTGAAAAAAAAAAAGAAAAACAGGATACATATACAGAGAGAGTGGAGGGAGAGAGAGGGGGAGAGAAAGAAGGGGGGGAGAGCTCAGTTCATGATTAAAAGGGATTAAGCACGTGACTCAATCATGAAAGTATAGCAGTACAATTATGTCTTACACATAAGAAGATTCTCAATGAATGAGAAGTCAGCACTGATTTTTCGTAAAGGAAATCTCTGGAGAGGGACTAGAGCTTCAAAACTGAACTGTGGGCTTTAAGTGGGAATGTGATGTAAACAAAAATAGGCAATTACAGGAAAAGACAAGCTTCAGGCGAATTATATTGAAACCTCTAGGGAACGTAACATCTTACCTTGGATGCAATCTACATTTCTCTATTAATGCTCAGTACTACGACTCTGAGAAGGCTTTGCCACTGAGTATGAATAAGCCAGGTTTCCTATTCTGCCCATGCCCTCTCTGTTGCTAAACAGATAGGATGGGAAATTTTTGTTGTTGCTGTTGTTGGTATGAGGATCAAATTTCCATGCAGTATAATCTAGTCAGTGACATATCACTAGCAGTTGCACCCTTCTCCCCCTCTCGACCTGCCAAGTAAGGGGCAGATGGCTCTTTGCCAAAGGACTGATCTGACTGCTTGCAGAGGCCAAAAGCTGCAAATTGCTCTCTCTGCCTACAGTTTCAGAATAAAGAGGCACACTGGTACATACAAGCCGCTCCGTTTTTCTCTTGTCCCCCTTGTAAAATGCACTAAGCATATTTATTTCTTGTAGATAGAATACACTGTAGTTGAAACAGGGAATGTCATAGGTTCAGGGCAGTAGGTTTGATTCTTGTTCAGTAAAATGGCCTGTATTATGAAGGGCAATAAACATTTTCGGCACCACATGGGATGGTACTATTGTTAGCATGGTTGAGGTAGTTAGCCATAAGAGAAGAAGAAAATAGCTCAAGCATTCAATTAGATTAGAACTTAACTTGAAACACTGTAAGCATTCAGCCAAAGGGTATAATGGGAAGTTTGGGATTACTCTCCTTCCTTTGCACACTAGGGCTGTAGCAGCAGGCAGGATGGCAGGCTGAATTGATAGCCAACCTACTTGCAGAAACTTTGGTGAAAATGAAGATTTGGGTGTATTCAGCATTAAAAGACACTGCACCATATCTTTCAAATGCACTCTCAAATAAACCTCTGATTTCTCATTTCTATTCTCTGTTTCACTAACACTGGAGATTTTATTCCACAGTTAATTTAGTTCTTCCATTTACACAGACTGCACAGCTCTGTTCCCCACTTACCTTCAGATGGGTGCGAATGTTCTCGCTCTGGAGTTGGACTGAGCGTTTCTGAATCACTTTGTAATCCCAGGAACAGAAGACTTTGACTGCCAGATTACTTGATGCACTGCCTACACGGTAACTTTCCCCAAAGGAGTGAGACACACTGTGAGGAGGGGGAAAATGCCATCAGTATCTGCCTCAATTTTAAACTGTTCTCCAAGGAAGAGCCTTTGTGGTCACTCAAGCATGGAATTAACTGTCTGGTGGAAAGACTGGCAGGGCTATAGGCAAATTTCACTGTATTTTAATAGGCAGGTATGCCTATGTAAGATTAAGATAAGCTTAATATTATAAATTTGAGTAAATTGCCTGAGGCAAGATTGCTAAGAGCACTGGAAAAGCTGTAATACCTATTCCTATTGCTGTAACAGAAATGTTGAGAGTATTTGATATCAATTTCTCCAGAAAAAAATGGCATTTTGAAAATGATGAATATCAAGTTATTTAATTATTTAAACCTTGTTTTAAATGATCGTATTAAGAAGTCTGAAATTATTTTGAAACAATCAACAATATTTATGTTCAAATAATGTATATGTAAATTACACAAGATTTGCAAATATAATCCTACGTTGCAGAAATAAGATTCCCCCACAAATTCAGTGAGACTAATTTCTGAGTAACCATTTCTTTTATTTTCTTAGTGGCAATCCTATATATCAGTCTGATCCCACAATCCTTTGCTCTTGGTCCAGATGGGCAGGGCTCTTGAAATACAAAAGTCTGGGTGAGCAGCAGAGCTTCCTCTCCCTGGTGCTGAGAATCACAGCCAAGCAAAATGAATATTCATAGGTAGGAGGAAATCACTTGGGGGTAATGATGAAAATAATGTTTATTTAAATCCTATCTGAAAGGGATGCAAGTACACATTAAATGCATTTAGGAAGAGGAGTTTTATCCCAGGCAGAAAAGAAAGGATCAGCTGGGCTCTTATGCAAAGGGAAGATAGTAGGCATCTCATCTCACCAGTAGATCAAGAGAAAGCAGATTCCAAAGAAGGCACTTCCAGTAACAAAGAGGTAAGCCAAAGGCATATTGTAGGACATCTGGCTATGCATGTGTTGCCTGTAATGGGTGCTATTAGCCTCAGAAGCATCAGGGGCATTCAATGTGATATTACTGTAGTAGCCATAATACATCAGTGTGTGACTGAAGTAGCCCTGTGGAGAAAATACATTATTGTCAATCCTTTGGATACTTTGGAGGGTTATCCTTTCCTGAAGAAGATGGCCCTGGCTGAAGCCATACTGAAATATTTCACTCTTTATTAAAATCACAGCCACAGATTATTCATGGAAATGGTCTTACAGAGATGCCAACATCACATAGAAGTAACTATACCCCTTGGGCTATTCCAAACACTTCAGGTAGTCCTCAAGTTACAAATGTAATGGAGCCTGCCCATTCTATTCATAATCTGAGGATTCATGGGAGTGAATCACATACCTTGCAAGGGATCACTCCCTCCTTTTGGCCGCACATTTGTTAATCAAATACGAGCCTTGTTAAGTGCACATGAGGGTGCGGAAGGCCAGGGAGGGCTAGTGATGGAACAGGCCATCTGCCTAAGACCACCCAAGACTTCCCCAAACCACTGAAATAACTCATGCTCCCCACAATTGCTTTTCCCTCACCCAAACTGCTATACTGGGTCACTTATAATGCAAAGATCTAGCAAGCAGTCTCCTCTCCAGCTCCTCTGCAGCTCTGTTTGGGCCACTGCAGGTCTCCTCCACCACGTTGCAAGCCAAAATGGAGCTTCAGAGGAGTCCCTCCGAACCTCTATTTTGGCCTGCAAGATGCTGGACGAGACCTCCAAAGGTCTCCATTTCTGCCTGCAACATTCAGGACAAATGTTGCAGAGCCTCTGCAATTGTTCATAAGGGCAAACAATTGCCGTGATGCTACAAGATTCGTAGCTTCGGGACTTGTTCGTAAACACTAGGGGGCACTTATTGCATAACTTTGAACATTCGCTAAGGGTACGCTGATAACCTGGGGATTTCCTGTATTCTTTTGTTTCTGGAAAAAGTTCACATTTCCAGAATATAGACTACAAGTAGAAGCACTAGTAGTGAACAGGTATCTATCAACCATCCAGACATGTTGCTACAGACTAAAAGTAAATAGGTATGCAGTTCATTATGGTAATTTAAGCTGTTAGATTGGCAAGCGTAAGTTTGACTCTGGTAGAAGGTTATGGACTGAAAGTCAGAGACAAAATTGATAGACACCAATAGCTTATATATTTCCCATTTTGTCTCATAGTGCAGGAATCAGGCTTTATCTGGATTTTTTTAACCATCTTTTCATGGGCAAAGCAAACATTTCTGCTGTGCAACTGGATGATCAGAGGAAAATATGTCACTATAAGTATTCATAACTGCTAGTGATACACTCTGTTGAGTAGTTCTATTAGTAAAGGAAAGCTATCGGATTTCAGGAATACTCACTGCTCCAGTTAAGAGATCAGATCCTGTGAAAGCCACACTGTTGGGTATGGCAGAAGGGAAAGCAGCCTGCACAACAACTACAAAGACCAACAGGATCAGGAACATAAAGAGATTGAAGAAGAGCAATGTCCTGAGGAATAGGAAATAGGAAAGGATGCTAGAGCCAAAGCGGCCACTGATCTCCTTGAGGGAATAATGCCAGGGCTGGAGAATAGGAATGAAGGACAACAGATTGTACCAAAAATTCCGGAAGCCCTGCAAGAAAAATGGATACAGAAGAGTCAATTTCAGATGAAAACATGGCAGGAGGACAACTTTGGAGTAACCATCCAATCCCTTTTATTTGACAGAAAATAATAGTATAGTCCAACGTGTATCAGAAACATGTCACCCCAGCCTTCATTATGAGAAACTCTCTCAAGTCTTATTGTGCAGAAATAGGGATTGCAATTACCTACTTGAAGGAACTACTGCAAAAAATTAAATGTTTGAAACAACAAATTAGCACAATGGAAAAGTTTGCTAATTAACTATTTTTCAAGCCCAGAACACTATTAGCAAAAAACATTAAAATATGTGGAAAGAAAAGTCTTCCAGGAACTCAGATTGTAAAAGGAGCGCCATACTTCTTCATCTCCTTTTTGTGCTATAAAAATTGTTGCTGAACAGAAGGATTTGCAGCTTCCACTGGAGTGAAGAAACATCCCGTGCCTCCAAGTAAGAATTATTTCTACTTGCCTGACAAGTTATACTTCTTGGCAAGAAGACCACAGCAGCCCCTTTTCCTATTTTCCCAAAAGCTCTAGCCTATTTTTCTGAGCCTGTTTGAACCAAAAGCCACTTTTCCCATCCTGTTCACCAGAATTTGGCAAATGGCAAACCCCCTGCTTCATATTCAATGCAGTGACCTAGAAAGATTCTCCTAAAACTTGCTAATGCCTTCTTGATAAGTATATCAAGAATTGACAAAAAGACCTTCCAGGGTACTTTTCCCAACTCTCTGAATAGTTTCACAAAAAGACTCCAGTGAGTTCCCTTTCTCATGGTAGTGTCCTCCGAGTCTACTTATTTCTCACCTGACACAATAAAAGTCAAATGGGGTACATGGCTTACTATGAGGATGTGGTATTTAATCCAGCTGCAATAAGACAAGCGACCCGTTGGCTTGGGTTTTCTTAAGGTGCCTGAATGCCCACTTGAATCCTGTCTGTAAGAGAGGCAGCCGGGAGGGGGGAGGAGAGGGAGGGGGAGAAGTGAACTTAAAACATAGCAAAAGTTGTTTTTGGGATGGAGAGCGGTGAGGTAGATTCTCTCCTCCAAAAGCAGCTTAGGGCCAGAACACTAACCAGGATTAAAGGCACTCACCTGAGTCTGCGCTTCTCAGCCAAGCTTAGTGGCATCATCTGCAGCATATGATTGCGTTGATGTCCTGGCAGGTTCTGGAGTTCTTTGACCAGCAAAATATACTTGGCTATGGAAGAAGTGCAGAGGTGAGGTCAGAGGTTAGGCAGCCCAACTGCATCTCCAGTGCAAACATTTGGATACAGAAAGGAAAAAGGATGCTTTCCTTCCTCCACTTTTGATTAAAGGTAAAGGTAAAGGTTCCCCTCGCACATACGTGCTAGTACCATGTTGGCAAACCTATGGCATGCATGCTGGAAGTGGCACGCTGAGCCACTTCTGCTGGCATGCGAGAGCTCACCTGGGAGAGCCCCACTGAGCATGTGCGTGTGCCACTGCCCGACAGCTGATTGTCGGGTATCTGGCGTGCATGCGTGGGGGTAATCGCACAGAGACGCACAACGTGGGGGGTGTTTGCACGCTCATGTGCAGACACATGGCACTTGGTGTGGGGATCACGTGTTCATGCACAGAGGGGCACGGTATGGGGATCGCGGGTGCATGCGCAGACGCATGGCATGCAGCAGGGGGATCACTGTTACCTTCCCACCAAAGTGGTCCCTATTTCTCTATTTGCATTTTTACATGCTTTTGAACTGCTAGGTTGGCAGAAGCTGGGACAAGTAACAGGAGCTCATTCTAGTTACGTGGTGCTAGGGATTCGAACCGCCGAATTGCCGACCTTTCTGATCGACAAGCTCAATGTCTTAGCCATTGAGCCACCACGTCCCTCCACTTTTGATTAGGATCATTTTTTTTCTTTAAAGGTATAGGAAAAGTGAAAAAAGAAACAGCATCTTCTCTATTAAAAGCAAATATATTATGGCCTTTCATGGCAAAGCTGACCAAGAAAAGAATCCTGATACAGTCGTCTTTACAGGTTAAATAAAGGAGCAAGAGTACTGTCAGTCTCAGGTCTTTTGGAAGTGTTTATTGTTCCATCTCTTTGACTGAGCTTCCCCCAAATCATGGCTTCCCCCAAATCAAACTTGACTCTTCAGGACTTCATGGATACATTCCTAGTTTTCCTCTCCCTGAATACTTCCTAACTTGACTCTCTAGCGTTTTCCCATCTAATACCTCCTTGAATTTGGTAAAATCAGTCAAAGATGACGAGCTGCTCCACTGAGCAGGACATGTTGTAATTATTAAATATTTTATTTTATATTTTATTAAATATTGTAAATATTCTTTTCTTTTACGTACATTGAAAGCATTTTCACCAAGACAAATTCCTTGTGTGTCCAATCACACTTGGCCAATAAAGAATTCTATATTCTATTCTATTCATCACTATTTTGTGAGAAGCACTGAGCGATTACAATGCCTGGATGGCTGGATTATATACTGAGAATGATCAAGATGATTTCTCTATGATAAAGAACAGTTGTGGGATGCAGTGGTTAGAATGCAGTATTGCAGGCTAATTCTGCCAATTGCCAGAAGTTCGATCCTGACTGGCTCAAGATTAACTCAGCTTTCCATCCCTCCGAGGTTGGTAAAATGAAGTAAGGTATGCTGACTCTGTAAACTGCTTAGAGATTGCTTTAAAGCACTGTGAAGTAATATATAAATCTAAGTGCTATTGCTATTGCTACTCATAATAACTGCACAATAACTTAAATAAAAACTTCTATTTTTCTTGCGCTACTTTTCTGCTTAGCAGATCTCTTCTTATTTATTTATTTATTATTATTTATTTATTTTATTAAACTTATATACCGCCCTCTTTCCCTGACAGGACTCAAGGCGGTGTAGAGCCGATTAAAAATACCACAACAATACAAAATTAAAAAACAATTAAAATCACATATATAGTGGCTGAAATAAAAGTATATAAAGGGGAATTAAAAAGATTAAAAACCAGATAAAACCAGATTAAAACTCTAAGAGAACCCTAGGCCAGACCGGCTTGGCGAAATAGATGAGCCTTCACCACCCGTCAGAAGGTCTTATTTTCTTACTCTTTCAGTCAACTTACGGTCTTCTTCTCTGTAACTGGAATCCAACTCTAGAGACATCTGTCGAAAACTAGGCCGTGCAGAACGGGATACTTCCTGGAGAGGAGCACGGTTGCTCCGACGCCGTCGTCTGGCAGTTCGGTTGCAATACTCGGACAAGATGGCTCCTCTGCTGTGTCCTGCAAATGAAAGGGAAGAAAGAGTATCACCAAAGCTAATTCCCACATTTCACATGGCCTATCTGGAAATTCTTCTTTACAGAAAGAAGTAGATTGGGGCCACAGGGGAGCATCATAACTCACCAATAGTCCGGCTGGGCATATTCGCAAGGATGCGCAGTGTGGTGGAAGAGAAGTCAGGGTGCTCAACCAGCTGTGCATTCAGGTTCCAAGTTCCAGTCAGATTTGAGGGATGACCCAGATTTTCTGGAGAAAAAGAAATGGCCCAGATACAGCCTCTCTACATTGCCAAGTTGCTATGAATTGTCCTATCAAAATTGGAATCTCTACATCTTCCCTTCTTTCTGTTGTGGCCATTCCCCAAATGAGCATGTTTTTCCCTAACATTTTACAACTTAGACAGTGATTCTAAATTTATTTTATTGTTTCCTACAGCAAATATTTATAACATGATTACCAGGTGGACTGAGTCACTCCCTGTTGTTTATACAGGACAGAGATCCTTGTGCCAATACAGTTGTGTACAGGCAGTTTCTATCTTTTCAGAAAAAAACAAAAAACTCCAAATCCAAGCTTCATAAATAATATAACAATAAAATGCTCAAAATCAGCTCTAGAGCAACAGTAGGTAAAATTCTTGGCAAGCTACTTAGACTCATATACCACTTTACAGCACCCTCTGGGCAGTTTACAAGGTCAGCATATTGTCCCCAATAATCTGAGTCTCATTTGACCGACCTCAGAAAAATGGAAGGCTACGTCAACCTTGAGCCCCATCAGGATCAAACTTCCTGCTTGTGGGCAGAGTTAACCAGCAATATTGCACTTTAAACACTGCCGCACCATGGCTCAAAATACAACATAGAATGAGAAAAATCAAGTACACGGCCTCTAATTCTTATCAACACTTTATATGAATCACACAAATGAATTGTTTTGAAGGAGAGGAAAATAATATTCTTAGCTTTTGAATGGGAGGCAAATACCATAATGGACATACGAATCATTTAAGTTCTGCTTCAGGTACTTGAATGCAGCTGCCTCATGAAGTGAACCAGGGTTGGGATGCAATTTTTTTAATTACCAGTTTTATAGGCGTGGCCAGGTAGGCATGGCCAGGTGGTCATGTGACTGGGTGGGTGTGGTTTTTGGGGTTTTTTTTTGCCTCCTGGGTATCAGGGAAGCCTCCTGGGAGAAGCAGTACAACAGGGGCGGGGGATCAGCTGTGCCGCACAATTTAGATTAGCTAGAAAGCAAGAAATCCGACGATTTCCTGCTTTCTAGCTAAACTAAATTGCGTAGCACAGCACGGCACAGCTGATCTTTGGAAAACTGCTGATTGGTGGGGAGGGGGAAGGAAATACCTTGATTTTCAGAGCGAATGCTCCCAGCTGATCTTCGGAGCTACTGGTTTGCCCGAACTGGGCTGAACAAGTAGAATCCCACCCCTGCCTCTTCCGCATAGTCTGCTGATCATGGCAGGAAGATGCCTCAGTAATTTCAAGAAGATATGGACAAAATATGTGGTCTTTAGCAAGTGGAACAGATTGCCTCCAGAAGTTGTAGGTCACTGGAAGTTTTTAAGAAGCCATCTGGAATGGCATAGGGTCTTCTGCTTGAGTAGGGGATTGATCCCTTCCAACTCTGTTATTCTATATTTCTTATCACCAGTGTAATTGCAAATGGTCACTAAATGAGGCAGTTTCTAAACAAGGACTATCTATAATTCTGTCTCTTCCATCAAGGATTTTGTGCCATAATATTGCATGCCAACCGCCTCCACTGGCAAATAATGCTACTCCTTTAATGCTACCCTGCAAAAATATTCTCAGTAAAATGTATTCATGCCCTGGCTTGCCTCAGCTCTCTCAGTGAGCCATTGGGTCCTAAAGGACAGGAAAAAGAAGAGAGAGTTTTCTGTTGTGGCTGAGTTCTTCCTGGGTGGAGGGGCTCCCCTTGGTTCTTGCTCACTCATGGATCCCACATCTTGGTTAATTCTCTTATTTTGATCTGACCTATCACTCTCTAGGCTATCTGCAATGCCGTTTCAGTTATCTTATTTAGTATCATGTTAATCTTGTGACAGAGGTCAGTATTATTACTTCAAATTAACATCCATATTGGCTATAAACGTACTGGGGAATTTTCACTGTCTCTGAAGCCAATCTTTCATACAGGATGGTGGTGAGGATAAAATGAGATCATGCATTTGTTTTTCATCCTACTTTTTACTGTGAACAGAGTTGTTAAACATAGTTAAGAAGCCATGGATTTTTGTTTAGCTGTAAGAGATACAATGAAAGAAAGAAAGAAAATGCTTTCTCTTCATCCACATTTTGTTAAAAGCTGTAACGTCAGGCTGAACAGCTTTTTCACATTGTTCTCTGAAGAAAAATCAGGAAATACCACTTAAAAGTTACACAACATTCTCCTTTACCCCAACTATTTACCTACAAATTGAATATCCCTGATAATCACCAGGAAGTCTCTGTGCTATACAGACATGGTTTGTCTCACCTTTGCTCCTCTTAGTCAGATCTTGCATCTCTACCAACTCTTGCTCAGCCAAACTGCTCTGCTCCTTAATTAGCTGGTGGAAGGAATCATGCACAGCCCCTTCATCATATGGACTTAGGTCTTGGCTGTGGGGAAGAGAGAAATGGTCTGCCCAACTGTTTAATTAACAGGATCCCTAAAACAACAGCCTCTAACATCTCACCAACTTCACATGGGATTTAGTTAGTAGTTGGGAATATGTAGTGACTAAATGGAAAGAGGCAAAACATATTAGAACATTACAGTTCTTATAGCAAATCATGACAGAATCTAAGACACAAACAGAATGCATAAGAGGGATGGAGAATAACCAACCACGTCATCAAATATGATTTACAAAGACTTCCCCTTAGGGCCTTCAGAGCCTTATATAAGCATCTGCTAATGGGCACCCAGGAGATCTACATAATGAGAGTGAAACCAAAGCCTTATATGTTTAAACAATAAACTACAAACAAATAACTGAGTCTGGATTATTACACCTTGGAAAGTAGTTTTGTAAGGTAGAGATTAATCTCAGCATCATATCTTTTAGCGCTCTAATAATTACATTTTATTGTCCCATTTTTATTTCTAATTTAATTAAAATGTCAACATATTTCCATCTGAATTCTGTAAATTCTTATTACATAGCTGTATACTGTTCTGGTATGTTCTGTCCTAAGCCTAGGGAAATAATGATTATCTAACAATCAAATATTGAGGTAGAATGAATCAATTCCTGTCTCTTATAAGATCTGTAATATATAAATCCTGTACTTTTGATCTCTGTGGCTAAAATTCTGTTAATAGTAATTTGTGGATCTTACTACCATATGGTTCAATAATGGACAAAACATGTTTCATATGTCTTAAGGTCAGATCTAAGGCAGCAATATTCAAAACATTTAGAAGCAATGACTAATATTTTCCTAACTTTGTAGACTATTCTGAGAATAACTGAAATCATGGTAGGGCAATTTATGCACTACCCACTCATTCCCAAGGATCTACACTGGAGATTATAAATAGTCCCAATAGTAGAGAAGTTTTGTAGCTCAGAGTTGAACTTTGGGGTCCCTGGTGCTCTCTGAGCTTGGTGATTTTCTTGCAAACATTTTATTACCAAACTAGGTAACATCATCAATGCATATAAATAGCCCATCAACTTTTTTTTCAATGTTGCTAATGATTTGTATTTATTACTGGAAACTCCTCTCCCCAGCTTTCACAAACAGGCAACAGAACTCCTGCATACCAACATTCGTTTCCATGCTTTATGGTAACAAGAATTCTAATTGTAGTATTCTGATAATTCAATATAGAAAAACCAAAGTCTTATTTTCAGGCTTTTGAAAAGGGAGTTTTGCTTTGAAATCAGTATGTGCTAATTTTCAGCTTTGTACGTAATTTGGAAGGACTCTAACCATCTGATGACATGCTTTCTTTTTCTAAGGCAGGAATGAATAGTTCCCATATACTTTTTAAAAATGTGCTTATTTAAAAAAGAACCACACTCACCTGGCAGGGTCTCCATTCTCAAGGTCCTGAAAGGTGAAAGTCACAATGTGGGACATTTTGATAAATAACTCCACAAATAATTTGCTGGCCTCTGCACTTTTCAGTTCCACCACATTTCCAAATGCAGGTTACAGAAAGAATCAATATCACATGAAGCTGGTTCCATTGAGACGATTCAGGCTCTACATCTTCTAACAAATTGTTCAGACTGTGGTCTAATATCTGATTCTTCTTATTCCCTCTCAAGATCGAAAAACAGCAGGCCACAACATTCAAGCCTATAAAGAACACAACTTGAGACACACAGAGCTGTACTGGGTTCTCCCGCCTCCTCCTCCTACAAGATTTAGAAATTGTGTATCGCAAGAGCTGCCTGGTCTGCTGTGAGCAAATCACACAAAAAGGAAGGAAAACAAGATCGAGACAAAGGCTGCAATTCAGGCTGGATGCCTGCATTTCAGACAATGCAAATATAGCTGCTGGCCCTCAAACTTTGTACTTCTCTGACTTATAGTTGAAAAAAAAAATCATTTCTGCAAAGGAAAGCGGAAGCTCCCTTGCACTTACCTGCAGGTGCATCTCTGGCTTTCACTAGCAGAAGACTTAACATAAAGTTTCTCTTGACTATCTCAAATCCTTGTCAAGAAGCCCAGCTATCACTAAGGGAGATAAGTAACTCTGCATTTCAATTCTCCAGGATGGGCTAGGCTTCCAAGGGTTAGTAAAGCCCAGTTCCTGCATTCCTGAGAGGAGAATGTGAGTGAACACCAGCAAATGAAGCAACCAAGCTTCCTGCCTGACAGGAAGTTTTGTTTCTACCACTGACTGTGCAGGTTCAGGGGGCTAAAACTCTCAATAGAGCATGAGAAGAATGAAGAAAGGAAGTGAGGTTGTTGCCTATGAAAGATAAAAACAAAGCATCCTGTCAGGGTTCAACACCAGCAAACTGTCTGGTTTGTTCCCTGCCGCTCAGCTCAGCAAGAGTTATGACATGCTTTTACTGTATTCAGGAAGATATTTTGTTTTTCTTTAGAAGACGCTAGTACTTTGCTATACTGATAGCAAAGAAATGTATGGCATCTTTGCTTTTAGAAATTATAAACTTGTGGCTTCAGCACAAGGTCAGTACATACGCCATTCTTGGGGATTAAGTAATTATCTTGACCAGGACAGCTCTTGACTGAGAGAAAAAAAATCCACTTCTGCTTCTCAGTCTGAACTCTCTCACATTATTTATCATTCCATTTAAGAAAAGTCCCATGCTCTGGCTGTTGAGGTATCTGGCTTTTGGGAGATCTTAGGACCTCTTAGGACCACCTTGTCATGCAGGGTGGGGCAAAATAAAACTTGATTAAAAGGGCAGGAAAAAGACAGCAGCAAACCAGTCTTGACCCATTTTAATAATTTTAAAAATATGATTTTAACTGCAGCTTGCAACAATACGAAGCGTATTTTTATCTTCTGAGACAGGGACAAGGATGGTCCACCCCAGATGTTGAACATGGACTATCAGATGTCTTTGCTCCAGCCTGATAAAAACAGAATTCAAACTTTTGAAGGAACTCAAACTTCTGAAACACAGATCCTCAAGCCTTGTTATGTATTTTCACCTCCCCTGTTGCAAAAATTAGAAGCCAGCTCCAGCTTAGTCACAGCTTCACGGCAAAGATTGTTGTGAAGTAGCAGCTTTCAGTGCTTTGTAGAGCCTTAATCTTTTCCTGACCCCAATATACACAAAGGGTAAACAAAGCTAAAAAGAGTCATGGCTTTGGGGAACTAGGGATGTGGCAACAAAAGAAAAGTCATAGCAAATTTAGCTTAGCTAACAGTTGCTGCTTTAAGATTTTCAGAAAATCCTGAAGCCTGAGCTACTAGTTCTTGATATCCCAAACTTTTAACATATTGGGCCTCAGCTAGGCAACCTTTGTCATCCTTGCTGAACAAATCAGGCAGCAGCAAAACTCTGGAACTTTATTTCTTTCCTGGAGTTGATGGCTCTCCCAGTCCTCTTGTATGAAGGAAAGCATCCAGTAAAGAATGAGCCAAACAGGAATTCCCCAGTAGTTGAAGTCTACAAGTCTTAAAAGTTGCCAAGGTTGAACACCCCTGCTCTATATGGAATGTCTTTTCACATCCAGGAGATGGCAGGGAGAACATCCCTGCTCATCTCTCAAAGCAAGGAAAGCATCCCTTTCTTAACAGAATAACAGAGTTGGAAGGGACCCTGGAGGATTTCTAGTCCAACCCCCTGCTCAGATCGGACTCCTATAACATTTCAGACAAATGGTTGTCCAATCTCTTCTTAAAAGCTTCCAACTTCTAGAGGCAAGCTGTTCTCACTGATCAATTGTTCTCACTGTCAGGAAATTTCTCCTTAGTTCTAGGTTGCTTCTCTCTTTGATTCATTTCCATCCATTGCTTCTTATCCTGCCGTCAAATGCTTTGGAGAATAGGTTGACCCCCCTGTTCTTTGTGGCAACCTGTTAGATACTGGAACACTCTTCATGGAGAAGGAAAACAATCCCCCCCCCCCTCACTAGTTCTCTCAGGAAGAAAGACTTGGGGAGAATGAATTGTCTCTCCACAAATTTTGGTCTGCCAGGATGTTTGGGGAACAGAAAGACCAGGTGAAACAGGTATATTCCTGTTCAGTGAATCATCTCCACTTCTTTATTTTCCTAGCTATCCGTTGGTTTATTCTGCTGTTATCACCTCCTTGGGTTTTTCTGAGCAAACTTCTCCGTCAATGTTTCTCAACTTTAGCAATTTTAAGATGAGTGGATTTCCATTCCCAGAATTCCCCAGCCACCATACTGGGTAGGGATTTCTTTGGAGTTTGAGCCTACACTTGATTGGTGGTTTCACTTAACCAAAGATCCAGCATACTCTGGTACTGGTTTTTCTGCAATGTTCCATGACACTGCCTTTATCTTATTCCCAACCCATGGATGAGAGACAGTCTTAAGTCACCTTTAGTTGTACTTGGTTAAATTAGTACTTTTCGGTTTATTATGACATTGCCAGGGGCAGTCTGAATAGTTTTCTGCTGACTCAAGGATGTCCAGGAGGAACTCAACAGTAGCAGCAATAGAGAAAATATTTTTTTAACTGTGTGCACCTCCCTCAATGGTGCCACCTACCATTTTTATTTAACAGCTTTTAGGCAAATATAGTTGCAGCTAGATACTGGCACTTTTCTTTGCACCATCTCAATTTCCATTTATTGTTTTAAGTTAAGTAGGATATAAACAAATCATTAGGTGGATAAGGTGGATGCCAAAGAGAGCTGCCCACGTCTGCTCTAAAATGCTTCATGTTTGATATGAGCAGTGTTGGGTTCTTTTTTATGAAAGTTCAATTTATAACCCGTTACCCCAGCAGACCCATTATGCAGATTGGCATGATATAGGGATTACACATAAATGTCAAGCTTCCTGTTCTTTCACTGCCACAGAATGCAAGGAGCCAGCTGCTGCGTAAATGATATGCATGAAATGCATTTGCTTGCCCGTCATGGCTGCCCGCCTTTCCAATGAATTAGAAGCCTTTTGTCCTGCTTTGGCACCAATTCAACTGAATAACAAAACTTTTATCACTGTCTAAGCCATTCAAGGTGATGTTATACTTTCTTCAGTCTGATTTGGAGCATATCTACCCAGGTGACCCTTGATCTGCACAATAACAATTATCTGTACTTTCCCCATTTCAATAGTATTTATTTTTTGGAAGGGGTGTCTTCAAGTGTTTTGCCATGCATATGTATCATGAATTTATAGGATTCATAGTCCTCCCCCACTCCTCCAATTTGCTAGTGAGCCACACTGTTTTCTCTCTTAGAAACCCAGATTGGATTGTTTTGCTCAGTTCAGAAACAAACTACAACTGAAGATGGTTGGCAGCATTTATACTGTTTGGTGTAACCTAAATGAATAACTCAGTGAATTTTGGATCATTTATTGGTAGCCACACCAGGGAAGAATTTATAATTGACGTAGTCACTGCTGAGCTCTAAGGAGCCAATTTGGATTCAGCCAGCCAGCCCATTGCCCTAGCTCATTCTCCCATTCATGGGTGCATGCGCACATTACAAAAATAGTGTGCAGGAACAAGAGAATGACTTAAGAGAAAATAAATGTTTTGCTTAGACATATTATATTTTCATTAATTTATTCCACCATATATTGTGTGGTGAAACAAAAATATTTCAACTCTCATAGAATGATCTCACTGCAATTCTATATTTTTGCCATTGTCTATGTATGGCCCAGAGGAATTCATAATCATAAAGCACAGTTGCAGGGGAAAGGAGAGAACTGGATAAGAAGGTACAAAAGTTATCACCCAACAAACTGGCTTCCAGCAGAAAGCTGGGAAATGACCTCGCAGGAGTTGTCTCTTCCTAATTCTGCCAATTTCTCCGGCAGCTCAGTACTATATCTATCAAAGAAAAACATAGGAAGAAAGCTAGTCGGGTATATCTCTAATGCATTTGGAAGCTCATTCCTCAAAATAAAAATTACAGCCTGGTTACTTACCAACACAAGGCTGTCCAAAGGCCACCTTAGCTCCTGAAATATGTCATAGTCCCAAAGTAAAACACTGCATCCATCAACAGCATCCTATTCTACCGGCTGATGGCAACCCTCAATCTCTCTTTACATTCTCTCATTCACGCAGCTTCAGAAGAATGGACAGGCTGCATAACCCAGGCTTTTTGCTCCCGCTGTGCCAAGTAGTCCAGCTTGCTGTCTCATCTTCCACCCTCCCTTTTCTCTGGGCATTTTCTCGGCAGCCACCTCCTTAAAATGAGCTCTCTGATACATTGGGGCATGATCCCAAAAGGGTTAAGAAAGAAAAATGATTTTTCCAGCAACTCTTCTACTCATGTTCATGCTGAAGATCCCAGCCTATTTATTTGGGAGCAAGATTATTACAATTACTGGTATTTAAACTTGATCAGGACCTTAGCATTTTTAAATTTTATTTTATTTTTTTGCTTAAAAGTGCTCTTCTGGAGGGAATGACGAAAAAAGTGAGGCAAACCTAATCCTACAGTACAAAACATAGACTTATTCAGAAAAGGCAACAGGCTCATTTTCATTATAAGTAAATTTTAAAGTCCAGAAATGTCAGTGCTTTCTTGTTTCTGAGGATTCTGCAGAGTTTTACATTTTTTTATCATAATAGACTTACGTCCTACGAGATCTATATTTAGCAAGAAGCACCACTTCTTGTTGAACTTCTTACTGGGAGTAAATTATGCAGTATGTGGGTTGTAATAAGTGATATTTTATTGTAAAGAAGCAGATCCAGTTTTCCCCTGAGAGATCTCCGCGTTAAAATCTTGCCTCTTTTGATTTGCCTCTACAGTATAGCTACTGCTTCTATTGCCCCGTTCAGATTTTCAAAAGGTAGAAAGATGTACTATTTTAAAACTAAAATTTTAAAATGAAAAACCCTGCCTGATTTGAATCCAATACCTTAGGATCCTACGATTAAATACCGTAACTGATTTTAAGATTTTCTCTGGGTCAAATAGCAAATGCTTATTATGTATTTGTGTTTGTTTGGGGTTCGGAATGCATTACAAAGAAAGTAAAATCATTTTTAGTGCGTTCATTTACATTAGACTTTTTAGTCTGCTTCATGGTCCGACTCCTCCAGGACCAGGGCCTCATTACTACAAGCAGTTTCGTGGGTGTGAGAAAGAATCACAGAGGTCAGTTACTCCACGCAGGAATCTTTGTAGAGGCGTCCCTCGGGTGATTTTCCCGCCTACAGCAAATCCTACGTTGGACAATGGAATTTCTGAGATCCAGGATAAAGATCGCAATAGCGGAGATCACATTCAGGCCCCAATTTGCAACCAAGAGACCCCCGCGATTATTACAAATAAACAATTGTAAAACGTGGGAGGAAAAAGTAAGACCTTACCAAATAAAGAAGACGGTCTTTTTACAACTCCCGGAATCACGACATAGCCTTACAATTATATCAGTTATCTTTTTCACTCACCTTGTAAGTTAGTCCTCCAAGTTTAATCAGGTTAAAGGGCTCCTCTTCACGCCAAGAAAACTTTTTTTCTCCAAAGGAAACCCCAGTCCCGGCGGCTAGAACACACCCTGTTCTTCACCTGAACAACAAAGGACTTTGGGAGCTGTAGTTTTTTTTTTTTTTTTCCTGAAGCATCTACTGGAGCAGGAAAGGTGCTTTTAGGTTTGCTTTTAAGTTCTACACAGCTGAAACGGAAAACTGCTTGCGAGAAGAAAAAAGTTTCCTCTGTACAAATGAGTACCCTTCATTCATATCCAGTGAGACCAACTACTCTTATCAGGAGGCTTCTACAACTTCTAGGTGAATGTTTTTCAAGGTTGTAAGTTTAAGATGTGTAGGCTTCAACCCCTTGCTAACCCAGAAGTTCTGGGACTTGGAAGTCCACACATCTTGCCAAGTTTGAAAAATCAAAGTCATCAAGGTAATCTTTTCTCAAAGTGGTCTCCTCTAGCGACTTCTTTCCAGCTCCTTCATATGTGCATAAGGACCAGTCAGAATGGGCATTGGTTTTGTATATAGAGCAGAAGCTGTGGATCCCATGCATCAGAGAAGACAAGATGGATTGAGTCTTACAAATGTTACATGTAATATTTTCATTCTTTATAATGAGAAAAAATAATTATTTAAAATATTTGACTAGAGTGGTTCTTAGCAGAAGAGTAAAAGGAGCACTATGACATTCTCAGAAGAGTTTGAATTATGAGAAGTGATGTATTGCCTCCTTTTAAAAAAGCCCTCTAAGCAGATATTCTCCCCCCCCCCCTTTTTTTTTTTTTTCCTTTCCTACACTAGATTGCTTACAGGGAAACTCCTTGCATACAGCAGTTGACTTCTCCTGAAAATGGATCCATATAAATTAATTTTGAGCTGAGCTTGATTCCTGGTACCTTCACAGAAATAGATATGTAGTTTCTTGGCAACAGTAAAGAATGGCTTGCACTGGCCTTCTTCTGGGATTATTCTTTTCAATTTCCCAAGCTAGGCTACAGACATGGTATTCTCTGGAGGTTTCCTTGTCAACTCCCAAGTCTGTTTAGACACTGTGAACCAGGCCATTATGATAATTAACATTCTGCAGAATTCCTACGATTGTCACTGCTCATCATCTTTAAGAAAGTTTGCAGGATTCATTTAGGGTCAGATAAGCTCTCTTTAAAAATAAAAGTAATTCTGAAATAGGTAGTACAGTCGTAAACTTCTATAAATTTATTTTTTGTATAGCAAATCAGATGGACCTGAAGCTAAGAAAATATTGAACCCAAAGATGGAAAACAGGATGGAGGTGGGAAACAGGCCAGGACAACTACCTGGATGATTTAGCACTCACTGCAGGTAAGATATTGCAATAGTGTATATAAACTACGTTAAAAACAACTTATAGCTGATAGCTAGAGATCAGGAAGATTTATGGTTATTCCAATTTTGTTATTTTTACTTCTAAAAAGTGTGATGTATAAAACCATTCTTCCCAAAAAATGGCACTTATTGCAAAGCAAAACGGCTGAGCATCAAACTAAAAATAGCAAATTCCCTTCTAATCTGTAATTAATAATGATCCGGTAATTTATGTTTATGATAGGAAGCTCTTCAGAAAGAAAGCATGTTCATAGTTTTCCTTCATATTTAAAATCAGGGTTGGCAAATCTTAAGTTTTTGTTCCTCCAAGGAACTTATCAGGAATATTTTAATTGGGTGTAAAACATAGAAATATGTTTGGTCACTCGGGAGGTGACACGAGGCTGGTTACAAGGGATTATTAACGCTTCCTTGAGAGAGGGGCTTTTACCCACCGCCTTGAAAGAGGCGATGGTGTGGCCCCTCCTCAAGAAACCATCCCTGGATCCAGCATTATTGTCAAATTATCTTCCTGTCTCCAACCTTCGCTTTGTGGCGAAGGTTGTTGAGAGTGTGGTGGCACGTCAGCTCCCTCAGTACCTGGATGAAGCGGTATATCTAGACCCCCTCCAATCGGGTTTCAGGCCCGGGCACAGCACGGAGACGGCATTGGTCGTGTTGGTGGATGATCTCTGGAAGGCCCGAGACAGGGGTTGTTCCTCTGTCTTGGTTCTGTTAGATCTCTCAGCGGCTTTTGATACTGTCGACCACAGTATCCTATTGCGGCGGTTGGGGGGGTTGGGAGTGGGAGGCACCATTTTACGGTGGTTCTCCTCCTTCCTCTCTGACCGCTCGCAATTTGTGTTGACAGGGGGGCAGAGGTCAACCCCGAGGCCCCTATTATGTGGGGTGCCTCAGGGGTCTGTGCTCTCGCCCCTGCTGTTCAACATTTATGTGAAGCCGCTGGGTGAGATCATCCGTGGTTTCGGGGTAGAGTTCCATCAGTACGCTGATGATACTCAGCTGTACATCTCTACCCCGGGCCACCCCAACGAAGCCGTCGAAGTGATGACCCAGTGCCTGGAGGCCGTGCGGAGTTGGATGGGTCTTAACAGGCTTCATCTCAACCCGACCAAAACCGAGTGGCTGTGGTTTCTTGCACCCAGATACAGCCAGCTTATTCCGTCGCTGGCCGTGGGGGGAGAAATTTTGACCTCCATGGAAAGGGCTCGCAATCTGGGTATCCTCCTGGATGTACGGCTGTCTTTAGAAGATCACATTACGGCCGTCGCCAGGGGGGCCTTTTGTCAGATTCGTCTGATTTACCAGTTGCAGCCCTTTCTGGATCTGGACGCACTTCGCACAGTCACTTCTGCCCTCGTCATCTCCCGTTTGGACTATTGCAATGCTCTCTATATGGGGCTCCCCTTGAAGAGTGTCCAGAGGCTGCAGTTGGTCCAGAATGCGGCCGCGCGGGTGATCTTGGGAGACCCTTGAAGCTCCCATGTTACACCGCTCCTGTGCGTGCTGCATTGGCTTCCTGTGGCCTTCCGGATCCAATTCAAGGTGGTATTGATCGTTTTTAAAGCGCTCCATGGCTCGGGACCTGGATACTTATGGGACTGCCTGCTGCCACCAACAGCCTCCCGCCGCCCAGTGCGCTCCCACGGGGTTGGCCTCCTCGGGGTTCCGCTGCCTGGTCGTTGCCGGTTGGCGGCCCCGAGGGTGCGGGCCTTCTCTGCAGGGGCTCCCTCCCTTTGGTACGATTTGCCCCCAGAGATACGGGCCATTACCGACATTCAGACCTTCCGGTGCGCAGTAAAGACCCTGTTTTTTCAACAAGCCGGCCTGGCCCAGTAACGATTTTTGGGGTTTTTTAAATTTGGTATTTTAAATTTTTTATCAGTTTTATATTCGCTAATTGTATATTCGGCCTCCAATTTAATCATTTTAATTTGCTTTTAATTGTATATACTGTTTCTGTTTTAGTTGCCTGTACACCGCCTGAGTCCCTTTTTTGGGAGAGGGGGCGGTATAGAAAGCAAATAATAAATAAATAATAAATAAATAAATAAATAAATAAATAAATAAATACTTCCACATTTCTACTTGGGATGTGGGAGCTGTAACAAGGCTAATGTCAATGTCTAAAATGAGTATGTCTAACTATAGCGAATATTAGTTTTATACTAATCAGAATGGACTTATGAATTAAGGTCTGGCAACTATAACCTGATATATTTCCTCAAGCTCTTTAGTTAACCTTTAGCTATGCAATGATTGGGTGAAGGGCTTCTATGCATGCAACATCTAAACTCATGCTAGAATTTTTTGTATTTATTGTCAGATGAGGGAAAAGTAGAGGGGTAATAATTAACTGTGATTGTAATGTAAGGATAAAATACATAGTTTTGTATGCTAGACTGATTTATTCTAATTCATATTTTTAAGGTTTCTTGAAAACCTTTTTAAAAAATAGGAAGCGTCTTTCTTATAAAACAACACGTATAATTCCAATATGGTGTTAAACATTTAATCACATACAGGTTATGTTTGCATAATATACTTGCCCATAGTTAGCTTTACTCAGTTAAGCCATTTTTTTCGGTGTGTGTTCTTTTTTAATTTACTGAATAAATGCTTCAATATCAGGCGGGAAAGACCACACAAGAAGATCTTATTCAACTGATTTATTGCTAAACAGCCTAAGCTCAGGAATCTTTTGAACTAATGGTTAGCACTTGCTTACAGTTAGATAAAAATTAATGGAATTCAAGGTTGGACTTGGTCACTTGTGGCTATAGAATAATAGAATTGGAAGGGACCTTGGAGGTCTTCTAGTCCAGCCCTGTGCTCAAGCAAGAGACCCTATACCCGTGATGGCGAACCTATGGCACGTGTGCCACTAGTGGCATACAGAGCCATTTGTGCTGGCACGCAAGCTGCAGGCAAACTTACCTCACTGCGCATGCGTGTGCCTCATAGCTGATTTTTTTTGGTTGGTTTGAGGCCTTTTTTGGCCTCTCAGAGGCTTGGAAAAAGCCTCTGAAAGGCTTTTCAGGAAAAATTATAGGCCCGTTTCATCACTTCCTGTGATACCAGAAGTGACTGAAACGGGCCTACAATTCATTCTGAAAAGCCTTGCAGAGGCTTTTTCCAAGCCTCTGGGAGGCTGAAAAAGGCCTCAAACCAGCCAAAAAACCAGCTGTGAGGCACAATGCAGGTAAGGGGGTGGAGGTGGGGATTGCATGCACATGCACAAGGGGAGGGGGACGTGCATTGCATTCTGGGTGCTGGCACGCGAGTACATGTGCGCTGGCGCACATACAATTTTTGGCACAGGAGCCCAAAAACGTTAGCCACCGCTGCCCTATAGCATTCCAAAATGTCTGATCCCTTCTTTAAAACCTCCACTAATGGAGCACTCACAACTTCTGGAAGCAAGCCATTTCACTGATTAATTGTTCTGTCAGGAAATTTCTTCTTATTTCTAGGTTGAATCTCTTCATAAATTTCCATCCACTGCTTCTTCCTGCCTTAAGAGAATACATTGACTCCCACTTCTTTGTGGCAGCCCCTTACATATTGGAACACTGCTATCATCTCACCCCTTCAGTAGACTAAAAATACACAGTTCCTGCAACCATTCTTCATATGTTTTAGCCTTCAGTCCCCTAATCACCTTTGTTGCTCTTTGCACTTTTTCAAGAGTCTCAACATCTTTTTTTGCATTGTAGCAACCAAAATTGGATGCAGTATTCCAAGTATGGTCTTACCAAGGCATTATAAAGCAGTACTAACACTTCATGTGATCTTGATTCTATCTCTGTTAATGCAGCTCAGGACACATTGGCTTTTTTGATGGTCATAGCACGGTGCTGGCTTGTATTTAAATGATTCTCCACCAGGACTCCTAGATCTGTCTCACAGTTACTGCTGTTGAACCAGGTACCACCTATTCTAGGCCTGTGCATTTGGGTTTCCTTGCCTAAAGGTAGAACCTTACTTTTCTCCCCATCGAATTTCATGTTGTTAGGTAAGGTCCAATATTCAAGTCTGTCATGATCCTTCTAAACCTTGAGTCTAGTGAGCAAAGGCAGCTTCAGGAGGGCATCAACTATAATCTTCCAGTTTGGGAAAGGTTTTCTAGATGAAATTTTAAAAAAGCAACTGGAAATAATTTGTCAGCTGCACAAATAGATAAGACTGGGCAATGTTTGAGGAGAAGGCAGTTATAACTCAGCCTTTTACTTCCTGATGACCAAAGAAGACTCTCTCATGACATTATGACATCAACCAAAGGAAGTGAGAAATGTTCTCCTCCCTCCTTCTTTAAAAATGTCAATCCCTGCCCTAGTATAAAAAAGTCAGAGCTGGTGAGTGAAGAGTGCTATTATTTCTATTTCTACCAAACTGAAATCAGCATGCTGCAAAGCAAAGCATTGGTCTCTAGTCATCTTTTTCCAATAATGGCTTAGATTCCTATTTATATAAAATAAAAAATAGCAGATGTTATAACTATTTTTTTCTGTTTTTTAAATGTTTTTAAATGTGCCTACATGATAATAAAAAAACCAAATTAAACCCTAGATTGATAATAGGATCTTGGAAGACTAGAAGATAAGGAAGTTAGGGCAATTTGCCCTTTGGTCACACCAATTAATGGAAATCATTTTGTGAATGGACCAGCTTTCATAGCAATCTCTTTTTTTTTTTGTTTCTTTTAATCCATATGACATGATCTTAAAATGTAAAAAGTGCCCTTTGAACAAATAGGTTGGGAATTCCTGTTATAGCTTCTATGGTAGTAGGCAAGCTGTTGCTTTGCAGATGGCTGTTGAATTACAACATCCTTCATGATTGACTTTGCTGGTTTGAGCAACATCAGTAGGACAATAAGTTGTCTGATAGTATCTACAGGGCTAATAATTTTTAAATTTAAACCAGTAAACAAGCTGGTGTGTAAGGCAAGGGAGACCTCTAGAGGCTGGCTATGTACAAACATTATTAAAAACAATGAACAGCAAACTTTTCTTGTAGTAAAGATCTAATATTATGGGTCTAGCATCTCTCAAATATATTATTCTAATATGGCTGTTGGGCATGTATTGAGAATTATGGCAGTTGTAATCAATGCAGCCATTATTCACTGCATGCATGAATTATACTATTCTATTATTATTATTATTATTATTATTATTATTATTATTATTATTATTATTCTATTATTTAGAATAAACAGATGCACAAAAATAGATGATACTCTTTCTCTTGGCAGATCATCCTAGCAGAGCCACTTAACAGATAGTTTATTTTATTTATTTATTTTTATTTATTTATTCAATTTATATACCGCCCTTCTCCCAAGGGACTCAGGGCGGTGTACAGCCCATCTAAAACCCCACAAAATACAAAAGTTAAAAGAGTATTAAATTAATATTGGCTGATTAATAAACTAAAGACCCCACCCCCACCCTTAAAGCCCCAGTTTAAAATTAAATAAGATGGAGACCGAATTAAAACCATCTCAGCCCAGGCCGGCCTGCTCAAAGAGCCAGGTCTTCAACACTGAACATTCTTCTTGTACTATATATCCTCTTGCTATTAAGGGTTGCTGCTTTCTACTTCATTCTCTAAGAGTTCCCTGGCAGGCCCAACCTTTAGTATTTAACTTAAGTATTTAATTAGGATAAAGATCAGATTGAGGCTGTAAGTGGCTGTGTCCAAATTTGGACCAAAAGTGTGTTTCCTCCCAATGTTTTGGTCCCACCCATCCCTGGAACCAAAAATCCCTAATTGCTGGAGCTAGCGATTCTTACTAAACCAGGAATATTAGGATTTGGGAAAGATTAGAGTCTGACTTTAGTAAGAAAAGCTAATGCTCTCAAACTGTAGTAAATCAGAAATATAATATACATCACTTTCATATGTTGTTATATTGTGTGTAACAGGATGCATTCATTTCTCAAGAAATGATCGTTTAGGTAAAGAGAGACAATTCATTTCAGAAGAAATTATCTAGGTAAAGAGGGACATTATTTTATGTCCCCGGAAGCAAAATAATTTTCAGAAGTAGCTCAAGCATATGCTTCCTGGATTTATTGGGATATAAGAGAAGAGTGATAGTACAATCAGTCTTTCAAGATTCTGCTATTGTAGTCTATCTCAATAAAGTATAGTTTTAGTCCTCCTGTGGAGTTGATTTTCCAGTCTGGTCTACCAAGTAGCTGATACTCCAATTGTTTCTGCCAAACCTGTAAGATCTGGGAGGATTGGCATGCATCAGGTCTATCAAAAACCGGGACATGTCAGTTACCATTCCTTCCCTGTGCATTATTCCCTCATCTCATTTACTCATTTTCATTGCTTCTGATATCTAAAATGAAAGGACTGCTTTCACAAATTTTGTTGGTAGCTGTTCTTGAAGGACTTTGTACTGATATAGCTTCCTGACTATATTGGTCTATGTCTTCGTTATCAACGTTTCTCATAGTTAAGGCAAAATATCATAAACAATTCTAACTAAATATAAAATTCTAGTTTCCTTGATTGTTGGCCTGTCAGAATATAAACTAGGCAAATGTGCCCTTTATTTATGGATATGCACATCAATCTTTGGACCTGTTAGACAAAAGATCCTTATCTGGCCATCCAGCCAAGATTAGAAGCAATAACATAGATCATAAATCATAATAATATTACAGTCTTGTCTCATCCTGCATTCTATTTCTAAAGTGAGAACTTGATATCTATGAGAAGGCCACCCCACTTTGCCTTTCCAATGAGTGGATGGTTGAACGATCGTTACTAACAAATATAGATAAGACATAACCTATCTTATGTGAAGTTGGCTAGCCCTTTTAAAGCTGTTTGTTTCATTGTCTAACTATGCACTTTGTGTGAAGAAATACTTGGTTGCGGGGTTTTTTTGGAGGGGAGGAGAGAATCTCCCATAATTCTTTTTAATCACACGAATCCAATTCCAGAACTATTAAAGCGGTGTCTACCTGCTGTCTTCACATCCCATACAATTTTATGTTCTCATTGTTTGCCACGTTTCTAACCTGAAGGCCTAAAAGGTTGCATCATTTTCAATTAGACAAGTTGCTTCAGCTTCTTGATAATGTCCCTTTCTAAAACTTCAGTATATAGGCAATAATATTTATTAGGTTTGGCCATTGGAGCAGCTCAATGTCAAATCTTAGCTTAATGATTATGTTTTGGGAATTCTTTTTTAATCTCTTTCTTACGTTTTCTAATATTTAGTACCAGGAATATTGTAGAAGATTATTAGAGTATATGCTTTATGTGAGAATGTGACAGAAACCTATGGGTCATTTACAAAGATGCAGGCCTAACTTGCCACAGTTATTAGACTTCCCCTGTATGCATTTTTTTCTCACTCCTGGCTAGAGGCTAGGCCAGTGTTTCTCAATCCTGGCCATTTTAAGATGTGTGGATTTCAACACCTGGAATTCTGGCTGGGGAATTCTGGGAGTGGTCATCAACACCTCTTAAAGGGGGAAAGGTTGAAAAATACTGCACTAAATATCCAACTTCTGCACTGGCTCAGCAACTTGGCAAACAGGATGTTCCAGGACCACATAATGTTTAAAGTACATAATGTCTAAAGTAGTTTAAATGCAGTACTCGAATAGCAGATACCTTTTTCTGCCATTGCTTTGTTGTATGTCCACCTGCCATAAATACTAATAAAAAAGGAACATAAAGGAGATACGGATTATGGATCCAGCCCCATTCTCTTGGCTTTCATCATATCAAGCATTCATTCATTCATACTCTCTCTCTCTCTCCCTCCCTCTCTCTCACAATCTCCCTTGCTCCCTTCCTCTCATATACGGGCACATACACACACAGGAATCAGAGAGACCATCCTAACTTCGAAAGGAATCCTGATGTTCAGATAAAGAAGATTTTCATGCCTTTAAAATAGCAAAATTTCCCCGCCCCCCATTCTACTTTGCAACCAGATAAGAAAATGCTCTTTTATAGTAATTAACATGTCAAGCTACACAGTACTTTAGTTCAGTGGTCGCCAACCGTTTGGACCTCAGGGACCACCAAACTCATAATTTTAGATCCCAGGAACCACTAACCGGTTCTGTGGGCATGGCCTAATTTGTGGGTGTGGCTTGGTCATGTGACTGGCTGGGCATGGCTTGTATGTAAATATTATAAATATTTATATAAATATTGAATTTTTTATAAAAAAAGAGCAACTTTTATCCAAAATCAGGCAAAGCAGGCAGATTGAGTTGCTCACAGAATCACAGATTCATTCAGAGATCTATTTATCTGCCATTGGCTAGCTCAGTCTGTCACATAAAATTTGCTTGCAAGCAGACTCACAAAATTAACTCACAACACATCATGCATGTAAACATTGAATTTTTAATAAAAGAGCAACTTTTACCCAAAATCAGGGAAAGCAGGTAGGCAGATTGAGTTGCTCACAGAATCATTCAGTGATCTAACTATCTGCCATCAGCTAGCTCAGTCTCTCAAATTTGCTTGCTGTGAGTCTGCACTGAATTGCTTGCAAGCAAACCTTCAGTCCTAAGGGAGGTTCGGCTGTGCTGAGCCGAAGATCTAAAGACTAGCTAGAAACCAAGAAATCCAACCATTTCCTGCTTCCTAATTAATCTAAATCTCCTGGCACAGCAGAACAGATGATGGTTGGAAAAAGGAAAAATAGCAGTTTAGCAGGCAAGGATAAGGAGTGAGTGGGCGAAAAGGGTTCCTGCGGGCCATGTGGGCTGCGCAGTCTTGTGTTTCTGCACAGCCTGGATTAATTGCTTTGTGGGGGTGCTCTGGGGTGAAATTTCTCTGCGGGCCACCAAAATTTTCTCACGGCCCACCGGTTGGCGATCGCTGCTTTAGATTGCGTTCCAAAACAATGCTCTGAAGAGTGTGGGATTATATGGCAATCACAAAAAGCAGCCATCATAAATGCATACCAGCTACCAAGCTTCTGAATTTTGATCATATGACCACGGGGATCAATAGTGGTATGCATTTTTTTTAACTACCGATTCTTTGGGCGTTGCTTGGTGGGCATGGCTTGGTGGGCGTGACAGGAAGGATACTGCAAAATCTCCATTCCCACCCCATCCCACTAACCTGCTTTCCAGCTCCATTCTCCTGTGCAGGGCAACAAAAGAAGACCCAGCCATCACCTGGGACTTGGGAGGCAGTGAATAGGTGGGGGCAAGGCCAACCAGAGGTGGTATTTACCAGTTATCCAAACTATTTAATTTCCACTACCGGTTCTCCAGAACCTGTCAGAACTGGCTGAATACCACTCTGATGGGGATACTGCAAGGGTCATAAATGTGAACAATGGTCATAAGTCACATTTTTTAATGCCTTAAGACTCAATATATGAATGGTTGTAAATCGAGGACTACCTGTACCATAATGTTATGTTGGGATATATTGGCTTTTTTACCAGTACACATAATGATGCCATTATTCATGTACAGGGCTGCGTCATGGTCTAAGGAAGATGATTGGTGTTGTCAAGGCATGGTTCTACCTTGGTAAGCTGCAACTGGTGAGCGAGTCTGTTTCGGGGTTTTTTGTTAAATTATATAACTGTAAATTCTCTAACACCTGCTGCTTTTTTCACAATTCAGTCTTGAGCATCTCTAAAATTTATTTTGTTCATGCCTTATCCTTAAACTCTTTCATTTCACTATCCATTCAGTGAGGGAAGTTAAAAAAAAAAGAGTACAGGAACTACTGGCATCAATGTGACAATTTCTCTTTTGCCTCCTGCAGCATTGTCTTTGCGGTTTACATTTCTCAGACACAGGAGAATACAGACTCAAGAGGCAACACGTACTGTGAGCAATCCTGTAATTTTCCAGAAGGATGTTGGATGAGATGCATTAATATTCACTATGGAATTGATGATACCTATGATGGGAAGATGTTTTCTTTTGATATGTATTTAATGTAATGATTTAATGATTCATTTTTTCCTTGTTAATGTGAATTTTGTGTGCCTAAGAAAAGTGATATTTAGTGACAAAAAGTAGAATTCTGATGGAAGTCCCCTAAACTTGGTGTAAAAGATCCCCGAGAAAAAGGAATGTAGGAGAAGCTGGTAGGAGAACTACAGGATGATCAAGCAAGAAAATGTATTTTCTTCTGAGGAGAGCAGAACCCACAAAATAGAATATCTGAACTAGGGAAGGTAGAAAATGATCCACATACAAATATGAGGATGGAAGACTATTGACAAGAGCACAAACTAACTCTTTGATCCACTGCATCATATTTATGATACACATAACAGAAAACTCACGATAGGTGTTTTATTTAATGAATCACATGTATTAGATTTCTATACTCCTGCATAATCATAATGGATCTAAAACACTGAATGAGTTGCAATAGTTTGAACTCTAAACTGATTCCAACAAGACTCAGGACTTTCCCCTGCTATTGAGTTGGTGGGAATAGAAAACAACACCTAAATTTGCGGTCTTCATTGCTGATCTTTATTTTGCCTCTGAAACTTCTGTTTCAAGTCACTGCAAGCCTGATTTCCGTCTAAGGTTAACGAAGAACCAAAGGCTAACA
Source organism: Bungarus multicinctus (assembly GCA_023653725.1). Classification (NCBI taxonomy): domain Eukaryota; kingdom Metazoa; phylum Chordata; class Lepidosauria; order Squamata; family Elapidae; genus Bungarus; species Bungarus multicinctus. The sequence goes on from CM042834.1 coordinate 122,130,671, forward strand.
ACTTTTACATACCTTAAGGTGGCCTTCAACAATATCATTGGTAAAGAGAACATTGTTTCAATACTAGAATAGCTAAGGGTGACTCATGAAAAGGAGCCATAATGAAAGCTACATCATAGGAACACGGCAGAAAAAATATGCCAGGGCATGTTTGTGAGGGTTGGATGCAAGTGGAGGAAGGCCATAAACTATACAATTTAGTTGAAGTGAATCAAAACCATTTGGGCGGAATTTGGAAAAAATCAGTGTATTTCATATTAGGTAACACTAGAAATTGAGATAAATGTATCTCATGAGATTAAAAGTGTTACAATTGCTCAGGATTAAACTACTTGCTACGTGCTCAGTATTCTCCCTTTGTTGCATTTAATATTAAAGAAAAAGCCTTCAATAAGAATTGATTCATTTTCTTTTTTCATAAAGGGAGCCGATGTCCTAAGCCCTTGATCCGAATTATGTCATTCAGACCCTAATAGGTTTTACTGAAAATTCTCCATCTCTGAACACAGTACACTCTTCAGAGAAAGAGGAACTATTCTTAGCCTGTATCCTGATCGCTGTTCAATTATAGAACATATTTAATTTATTCAATATGAGTGCTGCTCAATTCCAACTGCCTCTAAGCAGTTGACAACAGAATAATATAAAAACAATATACAAAAAATGACCAGAGCAGCCCAAAAGTTAACTACAAAGTAATTATGTGAGGGCAATCTAAACAACAAAGCCAACATAAAATGTCACAATCCTACTTTACTATAGGTTTTTCAAGGCCTTCCAAAACGTCTTCAGGGTGGGAGCTGCAGGGATCTGGGTGGACCTAATTCCAGAGGGGACGTTCCACTCAGATAAAACACATTTTCCAGCTTCAGAAGACGACACTGTTTAACTGAGGGGCTTTGGAGCATGTCCACCCTTGCCAGACCATACAGGATGGACAGAAATCCTGAGGCAAATGGTCCTTCAAATAGTAGCCCTATGCCAAATAGGGATTTATAGGTAATAGTTACTATTTTAAATTGCATCTAGAAACCTGCTGGCTTACTGTGTATCTTGCAGAGCAGGGGTACCATGTGGGCATTACATTAAATTTGCTTAATTTTTTTTTTAAATGAAGTGTACTTAATGTTATGACAATGGATATTTTGCTTTCTCTGATAGTCGAATCGTTGCTCCTATAGTGATTATACTTTCCAAGATGCCATCTAGAAATTTGTCCGAATTCAGGAGGCTGAATGAGAAGCTATTTTTTCCCCTTGTTATTATGCTATTGTCTCCCCTCCACCAGAGTTATGTGGCTTCATCGCCTTTCCAAAAAGGCCCAAATCTGAATCACAGCCCGAGAAAGGATTACCATAAGTAAAGCCTGCTCATACACGCGCGCTTCCTTCCTTAGTAAGGTAGAAAGAGAAAGCGAGTCGCTTTTGAGGCGAGCAGGAACAGAAGCCTCGATTCCGGTTTCTCTTAACCAGCACGCGGTCCCTCGCTTCCGCGGTCCCGGGCAGGGTCTCCTCCCCAGGGGGCGGGGCTCGTGAAGGCTCAAACACAACTTTGGGCGAGGCGGCCATAGGGAGTTTCCGGGCTGGGACAGTCGCGGAAAGCAGCGTCAGAGAATTATGGAGAGCGGCGGAGGCGCCTACGGAGCCGCTAAAGCGGGAGGCACGTTTGACCTGTGGCATTTCTTGCAGCAGCCACAGGTCATTGCACGCATTTTCAGTGCGGTGAGTGGCCGAAGTTGGTCCGAGCCCCGGAGAAGCTTGAAACCACCAGCGGGCTTCAGCTTGCCGGAGACCGATTCGCTTCTTCTCTTTTCCGCACCTCTCGCGGCTTGTGTGGAAACGGGTGCTCTCACCTGTCCTCGCTTAGGGTGTGGACGAGGGCGTGTGACGTGGCCGGAGTGCCGGTAGCTTAGGTATTCCGGCAGCACCGAAGTGGAACCACTAGAGGAGTGTCTGCTTACTTATTGCGTACCTGGGCTGGGACCACTACCTCCTAGAAGTAGCTGGAGCGGAGCAGTGCAGAGTCATGATGCAACGCTGTTAGAGCGGAGGGTCCCACAGCGGAGAGATTAATTTAAGCCAGGGCCGGGTGCTCTACCTCCGGTGTTTCGCTTCTCCAAAATCCCGCGGCGCTGAGCCGCTTGGGAAAGTAACGGCCGATTGAGGCCGGGCTGGGATCAACTTTTGCCCTTGGCATTGCAAACTAGAAGCGGGTGTTTTGACGCTCGCCGGGCAGGACCCCCTTCAGGTCCTTGAGGGTGTCAGTGCTTTGCTTCGGATTAGCTTTGCTTCGGTTCGGCCAGAGAAAACCCCTCCGTTTGTATCGAGGGTTGTTTGTGCGGCAGCCTAGTCACAGGGAGGTCAGCTGATGGGCTGGCCTGGCTTCCCTACAATGTAACGAGAATAGGAGCAGCAAACGAGCACGGTCATGGGTCTGCTCTCCCTCGGCTTTGAAGCACCCAGCCCTGCCTTGCAAAAAATGTGGCAATGCCAGTGCTACTGTATAGACTTAGGGAAATACAATCTAGGCACCGTAGTAGACAGATAAGAGACCCATTCTTAGCCAAAACACGGAAGTAGCTGCCAGCTCTCTTGTTGGCTTTCAACTTTCTTTTAAGAGGGTAGCCTGAAATCCTGGGAAATTTGTATTTGTTAAAGACTTTAAGTAATATACTCCGTGGCTTTAAAAAACAAACTTTTAGAAGTTTTTGTCCTTGTCTCCAAAAATTGTAAAAATTGCCAAAACAAGCCCAGCAGGCACACAAAAAGGCTGCTGTGCTGATTTGAGTTTGAAAAGCACCTGCTTGAGGGATGTGCTTGATTATCTGTGAGGAGCATTCAGTTTGTAAGAGCCTATTTTGGTTCCATTGACAGAAACCTGCAAACCTTTTAAGGTCGAGTTTCTTGCATTTGGGGAGGGAAAAGTGAGAACATTTCTGTGAACAGTGAATGGGGAATTCCTCTTGGGCAGGGCTATTGCCTGAACACCAGAGCTAGCTGATTACGAAGTTTTATCGTTGGGCCATACTACTTTGTTTTATTACCCATTCTTTTTATCAAAGTTTTGTTTTATATGTTAACCGACCTAAAGTCTTTGCGGATTGGGCAGCATGCCAATAAAGTGTGCATATATTGCAAGTTGGCTTCTTGCCCTAGAATAGCGCCAGGCATGAGTATTTGAGTTCAAAACTTGGCAGGATCAATAACTTGATATATGGTTATTATGGGATTTCCCTGGGAAATGTTAGCATTGACCTTTCCCCCTTCTCTTTTATTATTTTTGCAGGTATTTGCACTCATTGTTTTCTCCTGCATCATTGGGGAAGGTTACACCAACCCTCAGCAGTCGCCTAAACTTTACTGCATCTTTAATCATAGTGAGGATGCCTGTCGTTATGGTATCGGCATTGGTGTGGTTGCCTTCCTGGCTTGTGTATTTTTCTTTATGGTCGACATCTACTTCCCCCAGATTAGCAGTGCCACTGATCGCAAGTACCTCGTTATGGCCGACTTAGCCTTCTCAGGTATGTTTCTGGGAGATGTGAACTCAAACAGGACTCTGGGGAGAACAGCTGAATTCTGTCCATGTTCTTTTTTTCTCTTCCAGACTTGGGATAGCATTTTCCCTTTTGGCTCCTATTCTCCTGTGCATGAATGTAATTGTTCAGATCTTCTGGAATGATGCCTTCTAAAGTTTGCTTTGTGAAAGGACATAGTGGCTTTAAGGGAGGGGACCTCATTCTTGTGCTTCTTCATGAGGATAATTGCTGATAAGAAACCATAGAATTGGAGTCTGTTCTCTGGTTTAAGTTTGGGTTTTATGCTCTGAATAAAGTCATTACTGGTAGTCTTTACTTACTGACTGCTACTGCGACCTGCAATTCCATCACTAAGCAAAGTCATGTGATTGCAATCCTGAAGCACATAACCCAGTTAAATGCAATGTCAGTTGACTAATTTGCAATTTCCTGCTGGCTTCTCCATTGATTTTGCTTGTCAGAAGTTGACAGTGAGGGTTGCAAATGGCAGTCATGTGATTGACTGAAGAGCACTGCAACCATCATAAATGTGAGTTACCAAGCACCTGAATCCTGATCAAGTGGATGCTACAATGGCTGTAACATGAGCGAGTGGCCAGAAATTTCCTTTAGTCCCATAGTAACTTCAGTCATTGAACAAGCAGTCCTTCAAAATTTATTGGACTACAATTCTCCTCAGTCTCTGCCATCATTATCAATGATCAAGAATACTGGGGATATTGTTCAAAACGTTTGAAGGGTATCATGTTGCCTAGAATGAAGCCTGCCCATGCCCTAGAGTCTAAACTATTTGTCTAGTGGCCAATGCTGACTTGAATCACCCCAAAAAAGAATAGCAATAGCACTTAGACATATACTGCTTCAGTGCTTTATAGCCCTCTAAGCTGTTTACAGTGCCATTATATTGTCCCCAACAATCTGGGTCCTCATGTTACCGACCTCGGAAGGATGAGTCAACCTTGAACCAGTGAGATTCAAACTGCTGAACTGCTGGCAAATCAGCAGTCAGCAGAAATATCCTGCAGTACTGCATTCTAACCACTGTGCCACCACCGCTCTCTTCCAGAATGTCAGAATAGGATTAATGTATCATACTGTACATTACTTTTCATAACTATAGTTAAAATGTTACTTTCATACTATCATGTAATCTATAAGGATGTGTTCTCTTGTCTTCTGTCTAGCTGTTTGGACCTTTTTGTGGTTTATTGGATTCTGTGTGCTGACAAACCAGTGGTCATCAGTGCCGCCTGGAGATGTATTAATTGGGGCTGATTCTGCCCGTGCAACAATTGCCTTCAGTTTCTTCTCCATTTTTTCATGGGTGAGTAAAGAGTTTCTTCCTGTCTCAAGAAAGACCAGGGATGAACATTGTCAGCCTAGGGAGATTTAAGCCTTATTTTGCCTTGTTGGCAAACAAGATATGAAACTGATTCTTTTGCTATTTCATTAAAGGGACCTCAGCCCCAAATCAGAGGATGATTCAAATCTCATTGTCATTAACCCAGCCTTCTAATTGCCTGAGGAACATGGAATTTATTCTCTTTTATAGAAAGGCTGTAAAAACACTGATGGAAGGAATCCCAGGGAAATGTATCCAGGCACCTTTTACAATAGAACTGACTCGAGAAGTAACTTTTTCAGTTCGATTCCTTAAGCTTCAGTGTGATTAAATTAATTTAAGGTGATGGCATATTCACAGAACACTGTGCTGAGTGTTGCAGAGGATATTTGTTCTCTTGTGGGTGAAAATTCCTACTGTTGCATTTAACTGTTCCTCTCCATAGGGACTCCTGATTGCCTTCGCCCTTCAGCGTTACCGTATGGGTGTCCAAGATTTTGACCAAAGTTACATCGACCCAGCTCCAGGTCCGACACCCCCATACTCCAGTTACCCCAATGCTAGTCATGAGAGCTACCAGCAGCCACCCTTCACTCGCACTGGAGAGAACTCTGAGGGCTACCAGCCTCCACCTGTGTATTGATTACTACTCACACTGTTCAAAGCAGCTGGCAGGGAATAGTACCTTAGTGCTATGTATTCATTTCTCGGGGTGGGGACTATGTCTACTGTGAAATTGTGAGGATGCTACAACCAAGATTGTGGGTTGTGCTTGTATATGTAATGGGTTCTGGGATTGTCTACTGTTTTCAACTATTTTCAAAACTTGCTTCTTACAAAAAAAAACCTCTTTTGTGGGCACAGGAAGCTTGCAGTGTGACTTGCAAGGCATATTAATTGTTGAAACGGTATTGACTACTTGGTCTTACTACTGCTGCAGCTAACCTAAGTTGCTTGCTGGAAATTAAGCTAGAGGCATTTTGCAACTGAGGAAGACTGTACTTCTACTGGATATGCCCCAGTGGGATCCTTACCACTGCTATCTGCCTAGTGCAGGGGTAGGGAACCTTGGCTCTTTTATCACTTACAGACTTCAACTCCCAGAATTCCTGAGTGAGCCATAAAAGGTTCCCCATCCCTGGCCTACTAGTTTTTCAGTTGTGGGGGAAATCAATTTGTGACTTGAATGGGACTGTAGGACATATTCTTTATGAATATAAATAATATACATATAATACATATAAAGAATATGTCTTACATTTGTATATTAAATAGTCCCATTCAAGTCAAAAATTGATTTCCCCCACAACTGAAAAACCAGTAGGCCAGGGATGGGGAACCTTTTATGGCTCACTCAGAAATTCTGGGAGTTGAAGTCCGTAAGTGATAAAAGAGCCAAGGTTCCTTACCCCTGGCCTAGTGCTGTTACATTAGTGCCTTGGTGTTCATCTTGACCATTCCAGACCTCCAATGGGTCTGGTGTTCCTATGGCTGTGGTGCTACCCTTCCAGACTAAGAAATGCCTGTGCAGTGCTTTCTATCATTTCAGATGCTGATACCAAAACCAATTAAAAACATTTCTAGATAAAGGTTTAGACGCATTGCATTAGTGATTCAGTTCAATTTATCATTTCATGCCTTTTCTTTGGTTTAAAAGTGGGAAGGACTTGGTTCCATGAAGAATTCTGAGACCTGTTTTAAATATTCTATAGAGACCTACCAGTTTTCAATAATGTACCAAGGGCAAACTCACTCTTACAAATTTTATTGTCCTAACCTTTCCTGAATCATTAACAAATAGGAATGTGTATGAAGGGGAAAATACACTGCTTTGAACCCATCACACTTTGCATTCTAGAACAGCTCAAAAACAATAGCTGCAATATTGTCTTTTGATCAAACTCAAATCAGGATTTTTTGGGTGAATAGGCCTTCAACCACAGCCAATGCCAAAGCATAGCATACCCTATTGCCTCTCTGACCCTTATCTTCCCACACAGTCCCTGCCCCAAAAGCACAGCAGAGCCTATCCTCAATCTTCAGAGTGCCTTCCTTTCCTCCCTGCTGTGACTTCCAGCCTCTGCATTTGGTACCACTCTTGCCCATCTCAAACCATCTGTGTTTCAGTCCACTACTGGAACAAAAAAGAAAGACCCCAATTTTAGTCTGTATGCAGACCAAAACATTCAAAATTGATGTATTTCAGTTCAGGAAGAGATCAGCTAAAATGACTGTTCTGCACACAATGTTTTATACATCTCAATTAACAAGTCTTTCAGAGAATGGCTTTTTTTGTATCCATAGCCTGTGGCTGTTAACACTGTTGTTTTCTAATTGCACATTTTGGGAAACTCCAGGCAAATGTTGCAATCTTGGGGCTTTGAAGTGTTGTAAATCTTTTGCCATAGCAGAAGTCGAATTATATGCATCCCTTAGAACATGTTGTGGATTTTGATGTGTCCTATAATTTTAGGGGAGTGGACAAATACTTTAGTTTACAGAAAGATTAATAACTAGGCAAGGGTGTATTGTCTAGCTAGCATATGGACAGCAGTGGAACTTTTAAAAAGCATGAATCCTTTTAGGCTAGTCTTTATTGCCTGCTTTTTGTCTGGAAAAAAACGTTATATAGCTTTTGTGTGAAGATCATCTATACTGTTTAGGAATAACTAGGGTAAGATTATTGGCAGTAATTATTTTTAAGCGTCCCAGAGAAAACAATCTTAGCATTTTCAGCTGTAATTTCCCTTCAGTGAATGTCATACATATAGCCATTTCCTGATAAATGATTTAAGAGCTTTACTTATAACAGGCATTATACTGTCCTAATATCAACAGGCATTAACAAACGGGTAGGGTAACTCTAGAATACATTTTAAACCAGTAATAAAGTTCTTGTCACTGAACTTAAATATTCTTAAGATGAACTGGTAGTACTAAGTCCTACACATTAAACTTTTAAAGATTAATTTTATTCAATGCATCATTGATTAAAACCAAGCCTTCAGTTTCCACTACAGAGGTTCCTTCTTCTGCTCCTAAGACAACAGAAGCAAGACACGGGGTGTTTTCAGTATAAAAAGATCACATTTACTCAAAAAGAGGAAATGCAAATACTCATCACTGCAATAAAATCAGAATGTTAGACAGTATGCTAGAAAATATAAAGCAGGAATACTTAAAACAACCACTGACACATTAGTAGCCAGTTTAATAAATTAAGCAAAAGTAGAATATATTTAAATCAATAATGTAAGATGTCAAGTGTCTATCCAGGAAGGTTAAAAGAAAAGCCCTTTATTAATTATAAAGGCTGGAAAAGGGGCCTTTTTCTTTGTAAGTCCAGGTCTTTATTTACAAGCAGATAAACACACCACCAAATACATTTTGTTCAGTTAACCTATTCAGTCTTTAAAGCCCAAAAGCCTGTAAATGGATTGCCTATTGAATATAATAAAAATTCCCCTTCCCCCAAACCCCAATTTGATGGATTTAGAAAAATAACGTTCCAGTTTCATAGTGCAACTTGCTGTTAGTACATTTACTTTAGCCATTATGGCCGTTAAAACTCTGAATTAAACTGTTTGGGGAAATTTTGTGCAAGAGGAAATGCCACTAACGACATTACAAAATCTTCCTTCTGGAGACTAAGAAACCAGTGCAGTTCTCAATATAGAACATCCTTATTCATAGCATGTTATAATATCTTCAAGCCTTGTTGTTGCTCATAAAAACAACTTTGTGTTGGAGGGACATCAGTTTAACAATACAAAACTAGAAGGAAGGACAGGAAAATGTTTCTTTAAATCCACCTGGGAATCAGATCTCTTGCTTCCATTGTTCAATTAGATGGATTCCATTGCATGATCTGACGGGTAGCCAAGACTTTCCTGGAGGCACTAATATCCAGGTGTTTATTCCCACATAGTAGGTTCTCTTTGTTTTCAGATACCAACTGTTGTCGATTCTTGAAATAGCAGACCCGGCAGACTGAGTGATATTTATCTGCTCCTCCTATTATTTCCACCTAGGAGGATGAAATTTAAAAATAAAAGATTTTGCTATTTTCAACCTACAACAGGCAATATCTCTCAGTCAACAGCTTTAAAAAAAGAAGAACTTTTATTAGAGTCTTACCTCTTTCTCTGTTCCCAACCTTTTCGTGTAAGAGGCCTCATGATAACACTCCATACAAACAGCGTTAAGTTTCACGACACTCTCTGCTAAGGGGACTAGTTGTAAGATGTTCCCAAAAGCCTGAAATGAAACCATGAAATATTTTGTAAAACTGGGACATAAACTATCCAGAAATTCTAATGAAGAATTTAAAGGTACTTACCTTCCTCTGAAATGTTCCATCAAGGGCTGCCACAATGACAGTCTTCCCTGCATTGGCCATTGTCTCACAAAACTCAACTATATCTGGAAACTAATTGGGAAAATTAAAAAGTTAATCATTCCCTCCTTCCAACCTTTAGAAACTTTGTAAAGCAATGTCTAAGATGCTGTTTTGCTATGAATAAAATTAGTGATGATCTCCAAAGAACATAAGATCTATTTAATTCATCATTCTGTATCCACTGGTACATTAGATGCCTTTAGGAAACTACAAGCAGGAGTACAACACAGCCTCCCACTGATCTTTTTTGGTAATTAACTTTTGAATATATGCTTTCTCAAATAATAAAAGAAATTGTATATGGAATATAGTCTTTTAAATAAGCATTTCCTTTTATTTGTTGCAATTCTATCATTCAGCTTAATTTCTAGGTTTTATAATTCAAAAGAAATTTGCACACTTCCTACGTAAAGAAAGCAAAATTACATTCTTCTGAATGTTGTGTGTGTGTCCGTCCCCTTCTTTAACCCTATGATGGTCTTTTTCAGATGAATTGATCAAAATTCTACTTGTATTCCCAAATCTGGTTGCATTTTTGATTTCTTTCAGATTATGCCATTAGAAGCATTTACATGGTATTCATAGCACAATTTTATCTATTTACCAAGAACCAAGTCCTACTGAGTTTACTGAGGTTTGCTCTCCAGGCTAACCACGCACAGGATTGTATTTTAACCATTCGTATTTACAATCAAGTCAAGAGAATATAAAGATCTATCACATCATCACTGTTGCCTCACATCTCAGAGGTAATATCAATGAACAAAATGGGTCTTACCCTACATAAGCATGTATAGAATTACATTTCAAACTGTACTAAGCACAGAAACAATTATCAGTACTTTGCAGTTGTTTAAACATTCAGGTAATATAAACTTACAAACTGGCCTTCGTCAATGCCAATCACAGCGGAATTCAGAGCCTCTTGCTGGACATCTTTCAGGCAACAAGCTGACAGGGCCTCCATGGTGTTTCTGTGCAGAAAGAATATAGAGTTGGAAGGGACCTTGAAGGTCTTCTAGTCCAACCCCTGCTCAAGCTGGAAACTACACTATTTCAGATAAATGGCTGTCCAATCTCTTCTTAAAAACCTCCAGTGATTGAGCACCCAAAATTTCTGGAGGCAACTCATTCTACTGATTAATTATTCTCACTGTCAGGACATTTCTCTTTAATTCTAGGTTGCATCTCTCCTTCATAAGTTTCTGCTTATAAGGTAAGTATCTGCAGCAGGTTAAAATTTATTTAAGGGTAACTATTTCCAAGTACCAAAACCTGCAGATCCTCTTTAAGACAGACAGCAACTCTCTAAATCCTAAAGACCATCTGATAGCAAACATTTTAATGAAGAGATTCAAATAAAAGATGTAGAAAAATATTTTTACCTTTTTGGAATTGTCTATATGGAAAATAGATGACATTTTGCAAAAAAATAAAATTTGAAGTTCTAAAAGGCTCAACCAATATAATAAATTGGGATCACAATTTTAACTTATTTAACTTTCAAAAGAACAAAAGTTATATAAAGAAGTGTATTCAGTTACAATCGTAAGACTGAATCATAAGGGTTTGGGATGATTTTCCTCATAATGATTTTGTGATGAAAACATAACTGCACACAGTTAAAGGGCTCTAGATTGCGCTAGCATTTTACAAAATCTTTTTTATTGTTCTTGCAAATTTGTTTCCTCCCTCCAAACTGACAGGACCCATTTCTAATTTGTATTTGTAAAGAAATATTGAGCTGTGTGTGTAAGTGTAATATATAGGTATAGTAAAATAGTTACAACTATTGGGAAAGTTACTACATAAGGAAATGAACTTGCCTTATTTTTGTGAAACAATGTCTTTTCATATATTAATAATTGTATGTGCTTGTCTGTCATAATCTGTAAATTCTTCTTTTAGTTCTCTAAAAGCTCATATTGAGACTTACATGAAGCTTCACTATACAATATTTAAGGCCAGAAAAATGTGTCAAATATATTGTATGCTGAGGCAATACCACTAAGTGCAGTTTCTTGAAGATGATAAAACAAAATGCACAAGCAATCAATATTACAGGACATATATGAACTGTTTTCCTGAACCAAAAAATATATCTCAGCTAAGTGTTTTCTCTAAGTGATAAGCTATTGATTTACTTTGCTCATAGTATATTTTCACCTGTCATGTGTGGAGACTCCATTGACGCAATAGCGTGTGTCTTTCGCATATTTGATTAGTAGACATTTATACTGTGCAATTTGAAATCGACGGACTCGGCGCATCAGTTCAGTGCTAAAAAAAGAATTAAGATTCCATTGTGACAAATGCAGAAAAAAAACAAAGTACTCAAAAAGTAGAATCTTTTTTATTCTATCATGGATCAAAAACTTCTTGTACTACCCAAAATCTCAATTTTAATAATTTGGCCGCATAACTTCAAAGTAATTGAGCATAATATATTCCCTCAAGATACCAAACCTATACCATTTCCAATTTAGATACTGTATTATCAGAAACAAAAAGAAATGGTAGTTACTTTTTGTCCCCTGCTTATTCCAGCCTCCTCCAGCATGGTATTAAAATTATATTAAAGTTTAAAACTTTTAAAATTCTTAGTCAAAGTTTCAAAGAATAAAACAGTGCTACTCTTCTATATGTTGTAATACATTTGTAATCTATTCTTTATTTTTATTTATTTATATCCGCCTTTTATTATTTTTACAAATAACTCAATTTTTCCCACAAGAACCCTGTGAGGTGGATTGGACTGAGAGAGACTGACTGGCTCAAAGGTAGCTTTCATGGCTAAAATGATCTCAGCCGTACTTTTAATTTCTAGTCTACTGAGTTAAGGAGAAGCATGGGCCTAGCTGAATATAACCAGGCCTGCAGACTGTCTTGCTCCTCTGCAGGTTCCCCTTTATTTCACTTGAAGCTTCCACCTTCTTTTCTAATCATGTCAGCCAGCGCTAACTATTTTAATGCCCTCATACCTTTTTCCAGAGAACATGGGTCCAAAGATGACCTGTCATAAGAGGGAGGGAAAAATGAATAGTTAGCAGTTTTTCCACTTTCCACATGGAACTTCTTCTCTTCCCCCTAATTTTAAAACCTTCCATTCTAAGATCTATAATGCGATTTTTTCAAAGTGGATCGTCTTGCCGTGTACCTGTATCTGGCCGCGGGCCTTCTGCGGGGACCCTGGTTGCACTCTCGGCATCATCATGTAACTCATAGTACCGACCGAGTCCCACCGGTTGCTCTGCTCCAAGACAGGAATCCCCAAAAAGGCGGCTTTTTTTTTTTTTCAGGCGCGCGCGCGATTTTTGTCTGCAGCAGAGTGGCTGACCAATCGGGACGGTTCCCATCCGTCAGCAAATCATGAAGAGGAAGAAGAAGAAGAAAAAAGAACTTTTCGGCCAATCACTAACAAGGCGGAACATTCCTTTTTTTTAAAAAGTGCTTATCGACATTCCTGCTAGACGACTTATAAGGAACTTCCAACATGCTCTAAGGAAGCAGGCCAAAGGGGGAAGGGAAGAGGGATATCTCAGAATTTGCTTATCTATTGCTGTTAATGTTCTGTTTGCTTTTCTAGCTGAGCGCCGCCTTCTTTTGTTGCAAAATCTTTCCTTTTAAAGGAATCTTTTCTGTCGGCAAAGCAAACGGTTCATTCAACCTCCCCAGCCTGTTGGTCTAATTGATAACTTGAGATTTTCAACTGCTTTTGTCACAACATTTGGAGAGCATTGATTTGAGGAAGGGTTGTCAGTATGGGACATGATGCTTGCTTCTTTAGAAACTGAGGATGTACAAACTCATTCAGAAAAGTTTCCATTTAGGAAATTCAATGTCACAGAACTAAGCTGGAAAGAATTAACTGGCAGAAAGGTATTGCTTGGACCTGCAGCTGAAATAATAAAAGTAATAGTTCATGTGAATTATCTCAACCATAAGTACCAAACAAAAGGTTGTGTATACTGAGTGCATTAAATGAGTGAAAAAGTAGAACCAGATCTGCACTTTCTGCTTGGCCCATCACCACTATAGGCTGCTTCAGCAATCCCTGCAGGCAAGAATGTGATGCTGTCCACCTCTCACTCCCACACCCACTTCAAATACACCCTCTGCTCATGTTTTCCAGCTTTGAGTCAAAGCTGCTATTCTTTCAGCCTGAGCCATCATAAGCCCTTCAGGATGGGGGACTCAGGTGCTCTGTTCTTTTCACAGTAGCATCCCCAGCTTTAAGGGCCTGCAGGGCCTTATTTACTTCCCTCCTTTCCCACATCTGGTCACCATCTTGGATAGTCATTTTGTGCTGGGCTCTTGTATTCTGATGTTCTCTTTGCTCAGCAATTGCTGTTTCTTGATAATTCTGTGGTTGAGTCAACAAACCATCTTCAATCTTGAAGCTCTTGCTCCATTCAAGCCTTACATCTCCCATCAGTAATTTTTAAAAAGTTCTTTTTCTGTTTAACTTCAGTGCTTCCTCTTTAGCTGAGGAAATGTTTGTTTTTAGTTACATGATTTTTCACTTAGCAATTTGTTTATTTTTGACTCACCATAATAAGTAAACCTACCAATTCTGATTCACAAACTTACATTCAAGCTCTACTTGTAGATAGTGCAAGATTGTTTTGCTAACTATTTTTAAGGGACAAGAGTCAGAGTGACTTCCAACTTCTTGCCAGCTTCCCCATTATGGGAAGCTTGCAGAGAGCATCAGAAACCAACCAATCTCCCTCCTTCCCTCTGTCCCTTGCTCTCTCCTCCACCTTCCCTCCTTCTTTGCCTGCTTCCCTTTCTCCTGTTGGGTTTGAGAGAAATCCCCTCTGCTGGGTTCGAATTTCCCGCCGGGAGGAAATGCCAGAACGGCGCAAGAATCAGATGGAAGCAGCTGATGAAAGCGAGGGTTTTTTATTTCAGGAAGAAGTACACGCGGTGCGGAGAGACAGCAACAGTACAAGTTCCCGGGCTAGCAAACAAATGGTGAGTAGCCAGGTGTTTTTATACCCTTTTCCCCTTTTGTGTTTGTATATCAATAGTTTCGGGTGTTTGCTACCTTAAAAGGTTGGCGTTTGGGGTCTTTGCTTTATTTGGAAGTAGCCTGGGGCTGGTGAAAAGGTGCTGACCTGGACTTGATTAGTTTTCCTAAATTAATCCTTTTATTTGGTATACATGTCAGGTAAAGTGATTGACTTTGGGTGTTGCTTTATCTGTTTCCTTTCTGTCCAAGGTCAGTAGCTCTAGGTGTTTTCTATATGTTTTCCTTATCTTGTAATCCCCTTTGATTGCCCTGTCTTTGTCTCATTCTTTCTGGTTTGGGGAAATCTTGGTGTTTCTTATTTTAATGATTTTGTGCTGATTAAGTTTCTTCCTCTCTTATTCTTCCTACACTCCCTTCCTTACCTTCTTCCTTGCTTCCCTCCCTTGCTGTCATTCTATCATAATCTTCCCTCCCACCCTCTCTTCTCTCTCTCTCTCCCCCGCTCCCTCTCATTCTCCCATTCTTTCTTTCCTCTCTCCTTACCTCACTGTTCCTCTCTCTTCCTCCTCCTTCTCTCCCCATACCTCCTTCTCCCTTCCTTCTTTTTCCTCTCTTTCCCACCCTTCTTTCCCTACTTCCTTTCTTTCCTTCTTCCTCTTCGCCTTTTTCCCTTTATTCCTCCCTCACCCTTCTTTCCTTGCTATCATTGTGTCATTATCTTCCTCCCTCCCTCCTTTTACCCAGTTAAAGGTTATGACAGTGAGAATTTTAGTAGTATATCAATTAAAGAGTATTGTTATTCTGATATATAAGAATTAGCAAATAAAATTAGTTACTTGCATGAAGCCTAGAATACGGAATTGGAAAACCATCATGATTTTTTAAATAATGTTAAATATGATATACAATGAGATTATTTTTGGTTAAAATTAATCTCATAAAATCTCATAATTTGGTTAACTTTTGTTTTCTTGTTATGATTTTCTTCAAAATAATATGACTTACATCTATGTTATCAATCTACAACCTTGTATTAAATTGCTAAATTATTAGATCTCTTGTCTTCCTGACAAAATGCACCAGAACATCGCTTAGAATATTCTTATTCCCACTGTGGGAAGTTAGCATCCACCCCTCTCCTAGAAAAATTGAAATAGCCCAGGAAATATTAAAAGGCAGAATATTTCTTCTAAAAAGAGTAGAAACTCAAGAAGCAGAAACTCACTCAAGAAGCAGAAACTCACCCCCACCTTTGTCAATGGGTGGGCCATTAAGGCCTGGGCCAGAATACTTTACATAAGAAGGAACTCCAGGTAAAAGCTATAGCAATTGCCAAAAGCCCTTTTAAGGGCATAATCACCCAGAAAGGCCAGACCAAGCCTATAGAGTTAAGACCCCCGCCCCTGGGAGTCTGACAACCAATTAGAATACAAGCTCCAATTCAAATCTCAACAGAGTGTATAAAACCCAGGTACTCTCAGCACCTCAACACTTCCTTTTTTCTTTTTCCCCTTTCCCCTTTTTCCCTTCTCTTCTCATCTTGAAGCATGTGATCATTCTTCTCTGGAGCTCCAGGCCATGTGGCCCTGTAACCATTAAACCTTCCAAGCAGCCTCCATGTTTCCAGTGTCTTTTTTCCCCACTTGGAACTGAACCCAGAAGGATATTTCTTTCAACAATTGGCACCCAAGCAGATGGGACTCCAAGCTAACCTAACCAATGGACCAGGCCCAGGTAAGATTCCCTTGCTAGCAAACAGACCCATTGAGTCTGTGGGTGAGTTTTTCCTGGACCTTGGCCATTTGGAAAAAGGGTTTTAAAGGGGTTTTGAGTGTTGAGCTCAAAGGCTGCTTGGAAAGAAGGTGAGTACCTCTAAATTTTAATTTTAAAGCATGGAAAAATGTGGGAAATATGTGTATGCTTGCATGTGTGAGAGGATCCTTCTCCCAAACACAACTGGATCTTGCTTCATCTATGCATTTCCTAACCGCAGAAAGACCAAGAGTCTGGAGAGCATGGGGGTTTTGCCAGAGCACAGGACCTTTTGTTAGGGAAAAAGGAAGAGCATGTTTATGAGTGGCTTCATCCTTGGACAGCAGCTGGATTTCATTTCTTTGTTTGGCCTCTAGCCGCCCTCTTGCCTGTTGTTAGCTCTACAGAGCCATGACCATCAGGACAGGAAAAGCAAGGGGGGGCCATCAGAGTGTGGGACCTTCTGTATATAAGAGGAAAAGCCAAGCGGGTTATGATTGAAGGGAGGGAAGGAAAATTTTTGTCATATTTTTTTGTCCAGTGTATCCCAAAAGCAAACCCCAGGGTTTTAGGTAAACTTAGGTAATTTTAGTGTAATTTGGACACTAAATTAGGAGCGCCAGTACTTGCCTGCATAAGAGCAGCAAGTTTTCCTCGGATCTGAGCTCTTCCAGATCTGTAAATGTGGGCTAGGAAGAAAAGAATAGAATAGAGAAAAGTGGAGTACTCGTACTTGTCTGAGGGGGGCAGAGAGTCTCACGGGCTGTTTTTTTTGGGGAAAGGAAAGTAGGCTGCATTGACAGCAACACCCCCAGTCCGAAAACCGTGGTGAAGTGAGAGAGAGAGAGAGAGAGAGAAAAGTCTCTCGGGAATTTTTTTACTAAAAAGGGGAGCGCGCATACTTTGGGAAACACCTAGTTTTTTTATATTTTTGTTCTGAGGTTAAAGAAAAATGTTTGATGCCGTTGCGCCAGGAGCAACGACTAAAGTCTCTTATATTTTTGTTCTGAGGTTTAAGAAAAGTGTTTGATTCCGTTGCGCCAGGAGCAACGACCAAAGACTCCCCCAGACACCCTTCTTTTTTTCTTCTTCTTGCTCGGATATTGCTTGTGTCTGAAACTGGTTCGCCTAGCTGACTGACCCGACTAAGCCAAAGTGTGAAACTCCACATGTAAGGAGAACATGGGAAGCGGTAGTTCGAGGGTCCTGGATGGAACCCCCCAGGGAGAGCTATTGGAGGCTTGGGATGAGCAGCAGATGCTGACCCTAGCCGGCATGAGCAAGAAAAAGGTAAAACGTATAGGTAGGGATTTGGCTTTGCTGAGGGATACAGGAAGACCAATGTGGTAAATAAAGGTACTTAAAAGGGCAATGTATAAACAGGATCACATGGAATTTTCTTAATTCTTTCTATCTTTCTTTCTTTGTCTTCTATGCAACCACATGGTTTGTTCCTTAAGATTTATGCCTTCCCCAATTTAACTAAGATATTTATTGTGGGAATGATCAGTGTGTGTGTACACCCCAGAGTTTTGTTTTCCTCTCTGTGTCCTTGTTTCTGTGTGTGTGCGCGCGCACGTGTGTGTGTCTAAGTCTTTGTGTTCCTCGAGGTAACTGTTGCAACTGTTAAAAGTGTCTGACCTCTTCAGATATTAATTTTAAATTGTTAAGATTTAAAAACACTGAGAGAAATTGTCTTCTCCCGGTCTGGTCTGGCCAACCAAACTGGATGAGGAACAGTAAATTTTCTTTCCTCTCTGTGCTTTTAAGAAAAACCCAAGGTTATTAGTGAATGTTCTAAGTTCATTTAGAAGAAAAGTTTCATACTGTGTGTTTAAATGATTTTACCTGTTCATCCTTTTTCCTGAAGCTTGTGAATCCAGTTTTTTTTCCTTTCTCATCTACTGTGTCTCCATTTTGTTGAAATTGATTTATCTTTTTAGTAACTGAAATACTAATGTGTTATTCTTCATCCTCAAACCATGCCTGCAAGCTATCTAGCCCGCCACCAAAAACTAATCCTTTTACAATGCCTGGTAGAATTACCAGCGAAGGGGGGAGGGGACCCTTGTTCTGTGTGTTCCAGGCCTGCCACATGTGGAAGCAGATGCTGCCCTCTAAAGCCATTCCACCCATTGGAGCCAGGAATTGGGTTTGGATCCAGCCTCCACTGAAAGTCATTACAGCAAACCAGAGTGGGCAGACCTTCCCAAGCCTGACTGACCACCCATACCACCAGGCCAAGCCTATGCCACCCAGAGACGTGAAGGAAAGGACCCTGAGATGGACCAGTAAAAGACTAAAAGACTCTTTTCAATCCCCAGAAGACAGAAAGATTATGGGGGGAGGATGGAAATTTATTGTAACTGAAAATTCATTGTAATGTGAAATCCATTGTAATGTTTTCCTTCTTGTATTATTTATATTGTAACCAGTTTAATGTACTCATGTAAGGATTGTATTTGAGAGTGGCTGGCCCAGCAAGTTCTGAACACCTTGTACTTCTGTCTGGTGGGAGGGAAAATTGTCCCACATGTTTGTATTATCTGTATTGTAAAACTAGCTGCATACACAGGCACATACAGAGACACACCATTTAGAATTAGATAGAGGCTAACCCCTTTCACCTATCTCTACACAAAGCTTCAATTTTAATGTGTTTTGTTTTTTTGTTTGTTTGCTGCTCTGAGGCACTAAGGCCCAAGCAGTCATATTATCCTGCTAATTCCATGGGGGAGATGGCATCTCCCTCAGGCAATTCCTGAAGAGATAGCAGAAAAGAGATCTCCAAACCCCAAGTCCTGACTGTGACTCACAAATGATGCTGCCCAGTTGCCCAGTAAAGCAGGATATGTTGCACTGGTGGTCTCATGAGTAGAAGTCCCAGGGCTCATTGTGTGTAACTTTAAAAATACTAAATAGCCTGGTTGCACACTGGCTAACCTCAATTTGGCCTCACAAACCCTGGAAGCTAAGAGCTAGGCAGGTAGTAACCATAACCTTGGATATGGGCAGCCTGTAATTTAAAGGTTGTGAAGATTGTATAGAGGCTTGTGCTTACAACCTGACTGTAAGCTCACAAAACGTATATCAAACATCTGAAAATTATTTGGCATGAATAATTGGATACAGCTAAAAAAAAAAAAAAAAAAACCAGAAGTTTTCCCAGACCTTTATGGTTGAAAGCTTTTGGGAGCCACTGAAGGAATCCTTTTCTGTTGCCTTTTTTTTCAATGCCTTTCCTTTGCATCAGAGAAAAAAAAAATATATTTTTTTTTAAAAAGTTTCCCTGATCTGATCACCTTTTAATTTTTTGTCAGAACTCTCACGTGTTTTCAAAAAAAAAAAAATGAGGGATTGTGGGAAGTTAGCATCCACCCCTCTCCTAGAAAAATTGAAATAGCCCAGGAAATATTAAAAGGCAGATTATTTCTTCTAAAAAGAGTAGAAACTCAAGAAGCAGAAATTCACTCAAGAAGCAGAAACTCACCCCCACCTTTGTCAATGGGTGGGCCATTAAGGCCTGGGCCAGAATACTTTACATAAGAAGGAACTCCAGGTAAAAGCTATAGCAATTGCCAAAAGCCCTTTTAAGGGCATAATCACCCAGAAAGGCCAGACCAAGCCTATAGAGTTAAGACCCCCGCCCCTGGGAGTCTGACAACCAATTAGAATACAAGCTCCAATTCAAATCTCAACAGAGAGTATAAAACCCAGGTACTCTCAGCACCTCAACACTTCCTTTTTTCTTTTTCCCCTTTCCCCTTTTTCCCTTCTCTTCTCATCTTGAAGCATGTGATCATTCTTCTCTGGAGCTCCAGGCCATGTGGCCCTGTAACCATTAAACCTTCCAAGCAGCCTCCATGTTTCCAGTGTCTTTTTTCCCCACTTGGAACTGAACCCAGAAGGATATTTCTTTCAACACCACAAATGTATTTATTTTATCAACCTATCACAGATTCATTTTAACAATAAGGGAAATTTGCAAAATATAAAAAAGATTAAAACAGGAAAGTTGCCTGGACCAGATAAATTACAAGGATCTTATAAATATTTTAAGGACAAAGTTTCACAAACTTTACAAAATATGATGAACTCTATTTTATAGGGAGGAAAAGTGCCAGAGAACTAGAAAAAAGGATAATATAGAATTAATACCTAAACACAGTAAAGATTCGACTTTAACAAGAAACTATCAATCAATATCCTTATTGATTAATGACTGTAAGTTGTTTGAATAATTTTAACTGAGAGATTGTAAATAAGTTTGTAAGAATTTATATATGAAGATCAATGTGTGCTTTATCTAAAAGACAGTTAAAAATAATATTAGAAATGTACTGGACATTTGAAGCAGTCTAATGAAAAACAATTCACATTGATTTCTTAAATGCAGAGAAGACCTATTCAATATTTTGGAAGATATGAACTTTGGAAAGAATTTTATTAAATGGGTAAGACTGGTTTACACAATACAGAAAGCACAAATAATTGTTAATGAAGAGCTAACAAATCTTATAGGTTACAAAAAGGAACAAGACAGGTATGCTCATTATCTCCTCTTATTTTTGTTTTATTTACTTCTTGAAATAAAGATATAGGACAAAAATGAAAAAATTGTGGGAAGATTGAAAAAGAAACCTATAGTTTAAGAGCATTTGATTTGTTACTGGTTTTAGAGGATCCTTTAAAGAGAACTGTAACATTAATAGGAAAAATAAAATAATTTGGTATATTAACAGGTTTTAAGATTAACAAATGGAAGACAAAGACATTATCAAACATTCTGTATATATTAGTAATGTATGGGTGCAGTCAAAACTTAAGTGGATATATGCTGAATAAAAACGTTTCTAAAGCAGCTTTTATTTTCAGACGTTGACTGGCCTTCTCTAAGTGTATCTAGGTTCATATTTAACGTTACTTGCCAATTATTCATTTTCAGCATACTTGTGAAGGCATGGCAGAAAAAAATGTTTATAAAGACACAGAGATCAGCAAGTTAAGATAATCTTTAAAAAATGGGGTGGGGTAGAGATAACCTTGCCACACCTAACATTATTATTTTTTCCCCAAATTTGTTCACTTTGGTATTGTAGCAGGAAGACAGTGAGAGCTGAGTTTACTCAGTGTCTCTGTTCTACAGCGAACTGCTTTCTGTACAGCCCCAATGCTGGTATGACCAATGAGGACAGCCTCTTAATCTGGAATTGCTGACGTCTTGCAGAGCAGCTGGAAGAGCATAGGCCAAGGACGAACACTGAATCTGATCTGCACTGTTTGTCAGAGGCTATATAGGACCTCATGTTCTCACCACTTTGTTCGGCTTGAGCCCAGGATCATTGGGAGAAGGAACATAGCCACAACTTAGCCATTGCTATGGGAAAGTGGCAGGAAATGACAAAGGAGGTATAGCTGTAAAGTTTGTGTTTGTATGATTGTGGAAGGGAGGGAAGAGAGATTTTCAATGTTTGTTTAATGTGGGTGTATTTTAGAGACATTAAAAAAAAGATTTGGGAATTTCCAGAATGGGAAGAGGAGAGGTACATATTTTGCTCTAGGTAGAACAAGGGCTAAGAAATGATTTATTCACAGATTTATTTACATCCTTGGAAGTTTAGTTCCCTGAATCCCTGAGGAACTCTCTGATCTTGGGCCCTGCCACAAAAATTATACCCAGCACAAAAGCCTAGAAGGTTTAACCAGCTAGCTCCATTTGTGACAAGAATAGTTTGCAATGCAAAAGAGCTTCCATGGCTGCTCTTCAGAACTTCTCAGGTTCATCCAGTGGTGGGATTCAAATTTTTTTTATGGGTGTGGTTTGGTGGGCGCGGCAGGGGAAGGTTACTGTAAAATCTCCAGTCAGAGGTGGTATTTGCCGATTCTCTGAAATACTCAAAATTTCCACTACCGGTTCTCCAGAACTAATCAGAACCTGCTGAATACCACCTTTGGGTCCATCCCTCCTGCTCCTCCTCCTCTTACTTTTCCTGCAACATACTGCCACTTTTATATCCAGATTCAGAGCAGAGACAAGGGTGGTACAAATAAGATTTGCTCAGCTGATTATTTAGATCATTGTTACTGAACTTAAGGCTAAGAGAATTCTGGGGAATAAATTATATGTGACTGGAAGGATGCATGCTACTCTGATGCACACAGAAACAGTCACAAAGTGTTAAATTTAAGATTAAATTAAACTTAGACAAATAAATCAACAAAGCATTTTGTGCAGACAGATGGAAAGGATTACAGGGCAGGGGTGGGATTCAACCAGTGTTAGTAACGGTTCGGTGACTACATTTTGTGTGCGTGTGTAAAAAACCTTCAGCTGTGCCGCCCGGACAGCTGAAAAGTACTGTGCGCGGATGCGCAGCATTTGAAAAGCCACTTTCTTCCTGTTTCTTCAACCTCAGCTGTGCTGCACAAAGCACTGAGGTTGAAAAAGCAGGAAATAAAGGACAGGCAAGAGCCCGGGTGGGCCAAACAGCAGCAAACACAGAACCGGTTCAGTGTCTGCTGCTCTTCAGAGCTACCGGTGCTATACAGCTGGGTAGAACCAGTAGCATCTCACCCCTGATTATAGGGGCAGCAATTCATACATGCATTCTCTTGCCTCTCTCTTGCAGGTTTGAAAACCTACTTTTTCTTAATTGAGGTTAGCATCATTTCAATCTGCGAGTATTTCTGAAACTGTCCACATTATATATTGAGGATGCCATTGCCTTTGTACCAGTTATCCTGTGTTCCTTCTCCACAGGAGCTGGAAACTCAATATTCCCCTAGCAGGTGGTCTCCACGGCTGGATAAGGATGTTGTGATTGAGGCACACATGAAAGCAGTGACTGAAGGTATGGGCTGCCCAAGAGCTAGAAAAATAGGGTAAGCAGGCTATAGACCTCCCAGTTCCTCTGGATTCTAGCTTTATTGCCAAAATATACTAGATGCTCTCTGTCAAACTTGCGACCTGCTTGCCGGATGCATCACATGCTGGCTACGCCCACGCCTGGTTTAGCCAAGGGGGGGGGGGAAATCCTGATACGTCATGTGAGGCTGTCGTGATGCTGCAAGTTTGACATCCCTGTACTAGAGCATCTGAGTTCGCTCCAGCAAAACAGGCACCATGCATGCTTTTATGAACACGTGATTACATTGCCAGGATTAGTTATGTCGTGGCAGGTGTACCCTTGTTTGTAAACTCTGAAATAATTTATCAAATTTGCACACAGTTGCAAACATAAGAGTCCTGATTGTTCACAAGACAAAGAAATACAATGAATAATAAAGGAAATAAAGTCCAAAATGCAACAGATGACAACAAGGTCCCCAAAGCACTCCTGAAAAGTTTGGCCTTCAGCCTTTTTCCAGAAGGTGAAAAATATTGAAATAAATTGGTTGGTATGGCGTTTCTAATGAGTAGGCATAGAGATTTATGGACTACTTAACCCCTGATATGGAAAGAAAAACATACCAGGGAGGAGCTGGAAAAAAAAGAAAGGGAGACCTCTTTACTTTGAAGCTATATCGAAGTGAAAAGCCGCTGTTTCCCCAAGAAGCAAAGAGAATCAGATGCAGTTGTGACGATGGATAATCCTTGACTTATGACCACAATCGAGCCCAAGATTTCACTAGCGACGTAAGACAGTTGTTTATTGAGTTTTGTCCCATTTTACAACCTTTCTTGCCACAATTAAGTGAATCACTGCTCTTGTTAAAATAGTAACATGGTTACTAAACGAATCTGGCTTCCCCATTGATTTTGCTTGTCAGAAGATTGCAAAAGGTGATCACATGACCCTGGGCCACAGCAACGGTCCTAAATATGAACCAGTTCCCAAGAGACCAGATATTGATCACATGAGCACGGGGATGAGGCAATGGTTGTAAATGAAACAGCGTCAAAAGTGACACTGTCATTTTTTCAATACCTCCGTAACAAGCAGTTACTAAACCAATAGTTGTAAGACGAGGACTGCCTGTATAGAGATTCAGTGACATCTGGAACATCTAGAAGGGCAACCCAAATAATATTTAGAAAGGATGGTTGCTGCATTTGTTGATGTTTTCTTCCAATACTCTGCAGATACTCAAAAGGCCCAGGCATTTACCCAAACTCTGCTGAATGTCCCCTATGGTTCCAGTGAGGGAGAGAAACTGGATGTGTATCTTCCTAAAAAACATATTGAAAGTAAGAGCACAAAGGGTGGGGTGAGGGTTCTTAAAGGGGTAGGGTGGGGAAATAGGAAAACAGAGTTTAGAAGACTGGCCATGGGTAGATGAGTATGGAAATGACCTTCAAGAATGTAGCTGTTTGGTGAACCCTCAGCCCTGAAAGGAAGAAACTTAAGATTGCTGCGCCTTAATTCTTTTGATGTAAGGGGTGGGAGAGTAAGTCTCTGTCATGCTTTCAAGAATATCCTATTATTATATACTAGACTATTATATACTAGACTATATTATTAACGCTAGACTTCATAAGTCATTGTGGTGATGATTTCTTGACCTGATCTACTTGTAAGGACTGATGCTATGTCTGAGATATAGCAATATCACTTAGACTTATATACAGCTTCATAGTGCTTTACAGCCCTTTCTAAGCAGTTTAAAGAGTCAGCCTATTGCCCCCAACAATTTGGCTCCTCATTTTACTGACCTCAGAAAGATGGAAGGTTGAATCAACCTTCAGCTGATTAGGATTGAACTGCTGGCAGGTGGCAGAATTAGCCTGCAATATTGCAGTCTGACCACTGCGCCACCACAGCTCTTAGATAAGATGAACAAAGACAGGGAGGGATGGTACATTTGGGGAAAGTTACAGTAGAACATGCTTTTAGTGACTTGTTATCCCATTTCAGCCTTTCCTCTGGTGCTCTATATTCATGGTGGCTACTGGCAATGTTTGAGGTGAGTTGTATTGGAGGCTGCAATGGTCCATATTTTCCAATTGCTTCAATAGGTGGGACTCTGGCTAGAGGAACCTCTTTTTTGATGGAGGACATCTACTATTATAACAACTGATATTTTTTGTTTCTTTCTAGCAAAGATATTGCCGGGTTTGCTGCATGCCCCCTAGTGAATCAAGGCATTGCCTTGGCTGCAGTTGGCTATGATGTGGCTCCAAAAGGTATGTTATGGTGGCTCAGGTGTATTGCCCACCCTGCTCTCCTCTGACTAACCATGATGTTGTGTTCTCTGCCCAGGGCAGCTGGAGATGATGGTCGAGCAGGTGCGGCATAGTGTGGCTTTTGCAGTTCAGCAATATACAGGGATCAGGTAAGAATGGCTGCAAAAGTTACATGAGTAATAAACATACAACCTTGAGAAAAAGAAGACTGGATTCTACTGATAACCTGCCCAGGTTTAGAACTCAGCTTAATAGACGTTGTGCGATTGACTCCTCAGCCAGTTTTCCCCCTCTCTGTCCCTGTCAGCATCTCTTCTTTGCTCATTGTAACTATGTCTCCTTTTCTGGCAGTGGTGTCTACCTGCTTGGGCACTCAGCAGGCGCCCACCTGGCAGCCATGGTGCTATCGACAGATTGGACAAAATTTGGCGTTGAGCCAAACATCAAAGGTATTGCTTGGGAGAAATTCATCCCGTTTTTCTCACTTTTTTTGCCTCGTTATTTCCTCAGTTTCTTTTGCTTGAACATCATACATACTGGAATATTAGATCAAGCTGGAATCCATTTTAAAACAATCCAGATTTGTATTTTAATTATTAGTTAATTAAGTTAATTATTAAATTAATTTAATAATTATGGAGTTATTAATTTAATTATTTTAAATTAGTTATTAATGTAATTATTTTAATTACTTAATTTGATTATTTTAATTAGTTATTAATTTAATTGTTTTTAATTATTTTTCACCCTAGGTATCTTTTTGGTGAGCGGCATTTATGATTTGGAGCCCATTACGCACACCTATGTTAATGATCTGTTGCACATGAGCCTGTAAGGAACATTCCTAGAACTGTTTAATTTGGGCAGAGCAAAAACATAACAGTGGATCTCTTGTAGCTGCCAATTCTTCAGGTTGACGTCCAGCTGGCAGTACTAAATTAATTATATACACATGAACAGCTAAAGCTGCAGTATTTATATAATCCAGCACAATAGCCCTTTAATTTCCTGAGTGATCTGTACAGGGAGAAACAAGTATATGACTGAATAATTTAAATCTCTGATTAGTTCATTATCTTTGATTTAGAACTTTTCTGTTGCTTTCTGTGTATTCTAGGTTTGTGTGCATATATAGCTTTTTGTCTCCTCCATTTGCATATCACATTGTCTTTTCAGCCAATGTGTACAAATACTATATCCCAAACACACTGTACATATTCCCACAGCAAGGTTTTTTGAACCCATGGACTTCGTTCTCTCAATTGCATTTAGTGTGATAAACGCATTCAAAATACAGTTATACATAGAAAGGGTTATTTTTCCCCCTCATCTGTCCATCTGTCAAAGTCTACCTCCTTTACTGCACTACTCATTTCAATAGTGTGTTTTCTTTCTTCAGTGCAGTGGCCCAAGAAAATAGCCCTTTGTTGTGTGTGCCAAAGGTGAAAGACGAGGTAGCTTGCCAGGTGCTCATTGCAGTAGCCCAGCACGACCCACCTGAGTTCCACAGACAGTCTCGGGAGTATTGTCAGGTATATTGACTACACACAAGCATCCATTTGAAATGTTGGGATTCAATGACCAAAGAAAGCAGTTAAGGAAAAAAAAATGTGCATGTGCTCTTTTGTATGGAAATAAAATGCCTGAACCAACATGCATACATTTTGATCCTTTGGAAATACAGGTGGTCTTCCACTTACGACTGCAACAGAGACCAACATTTCTGTTGCTAAGTGAGACAGTTTTTCCCCATTTTACCACCTTTCTTGCCACAGTTGTTAAGTGAATCACATGGTTGTTAAGTGAATCACATGGTTGTTAAGTGAATCTGGCTTCCCCATTGACTTCACTTGTCAGAAGTTTGCAAAATGTGACCATATGACCCCAGGACACTGCAGCTGTCATAAATATGAGTCAATTATCAAGTGTCCAAATTTTGATCACTTGACTATGGGGATGCTGCAATAGTTATAAGTGTGAAAAATGGTCATAAGTCCTTTTTTTTTCAGTGCCATTGTAACTTTGAACAGTCATTAAATGAATGGTTTTAAGTTGAGGACTAACTGTATTTCACAAGGTTTTAAGCAAGTCTGGCTGATATTGCCTCCTCTTCAGCCATAACTAATAATTTTAACTGCATTCTTCCATCTTTTAATTCTATTGTTTACCTTGAATGATCAGTGCGAGATGGTAGGGGGTAAATCAAAGCAATAATCACGTGTGTGCATTTAAAATTGTATTACATGTATATATCTAAATGTAAGATTAAAAATGCATACAGCTAGTCCTCGATGTACAACCACAAGTGAACCCAAAATTTCTGTTGCTAAGTGAAACATGTGTTAAGTGAGTTTTGCCCCATTTTACGAGCTTTCTTGCCACAGTTGTTAAGTGAATCACTGCAGTTGTTAAGTTAGTAACCCAGTTGTTAAGTGAATCTGGCTCCCCCATTGACTTTGCTTGTAAGAAACTCACAAAAGGAGGATCCCATGACCCCGGGACATTGCAGTCGTCATAAATATGAGGCAGTTGCCAAGCATCTGAAATTTGATCACATGTCTGTGGGGATGCTGCAAAGGTTGTAATTATAAAAACAACCATAAAGTCACATTTTTCAGTGCCGTTGTTACTTTGAATGGTCACTAAATGAATTGTTGTAAGTCGAGGGCTATCTGTATTTGGACTATTCTTTTCTGTTTGGAGAGAGACGCCTAAATAGTTGTCAAATGAGCCCCTTCCATCCTGCCACTTCAACTTCCTCAGGTAGAAAAATAGATGTGAAAGTGGCCTCTCCCACATAACAGAGGTTCTTTTGTTTGCCGGTTTTTGTTTTTGTTTAATATCTATTCTACTGTCCTGAGCTCTACATCATTATTGTTGCTGTTACTTTAATTTCCTTTCTGCCTTTCTACTTGTTGGGTACACCGGGCAAATGCACTTGTAACTACCATGATGGGAGCCATTTTGTTCACATTCCTGTTACTTCCCCACAGGCTCTTCGTACAGCAGGTTGGAAGGTCTCCTTGCTAGACCTAGCAGGCACAGATCACTTTGATGTCATTGAGAAACTCTCCCAGGAGAACTATCTCCTCACACAGGTATAGTGGCTAAGAGATTTGGCAGTAAAAATGAAAGCATTTGGGAACAGATTGAACTTGTGCTATAAACTATGCTCCAGACCGTCATGACATTTAGAAAATAATTGGTCATCATTCACAGACAAATGAAAACAGTAGCTTCTGGACTTCCCATGGGGAAAATGACAGTTGAGAGTGAGACACATTCAGAGATGACATCCCAGTTCTTTTTTGCTCCCTGTGCAACAGGAGGACTTCATTCTTCCTCTAGGTTGAAGGAGGAAACTAGGAATCCACTATGCAATTCCTAGACCAGAAGTGGCATTCAGCAGGTTCTGACCAGTTTTGGAGAACTGGTAGCCGAAATTTTGAGTAGTTTGGAGAACCGGCAAATACCACCTCTGATTGGAGATTTTACAGTATCCTTCCCCTGCCACGCCCATCAAGCCATGGCCACAGAACCAGTAGTAAAAAAATTGAATCCCACCACTGCCCTAGACTATTGCTCCTCATGAATAAATTGCAGAAACAGAGGTTTCCTCAGTTGGCTTGTGAACTGAGTAACAAAGAGGTAGGATCTTCATTGAGTCCACAGTTGCAAAGTAACCAAAATTACACTCACAAAAAACAACCTTCCTCATTTCTAAATCACCTTTGGATTTATTTTTTTCTATAGTGAAAGAGAGACTTCATTTGGATCACATAAATACTGGATGCTTTGTTATTTCTTAAGTTGTATTTAAATTAAAACATTGGAAACTCTTACTGGCACTTGCTTCGTTCACAAAAAAATGGAAATAAAAGAGACTAAAAACATTTAGTCTTTTTTTGGGTGGAAAGATTGAGGGCAATAGAAGAAGGAGATGACCAAGAATGAGGTGTCTGGATGGAGTCACTGAAGCAGTAGGCATGAGCTTAAAAGGACTCCAGAAGATGGTAGAGTACAGGAAGGCCTGGAGGAACGTTATCCATGAGGTCGCGATGGGTCGGACATGACTTCGTAACCAACAACAACAAACAAACATTTAGACAGAATTACTTTTTAAACTTTTTTTTATTTACCTTGTCACCCATTTGTCGTATCGAGGAACAAAGAGTTCTCTTTTTTGAATTAAGGGATAAGAATATTATATTTTCTACCAGCAGAGTGTGTAATAGACCAGGGGTCTCCAACCTTGGCCACTTTAAGCCTGGCGGACTTCAACTCCCAGGGAGTTGAAGTCCGCCAGGCTTAAAGTGGCCAAGGTTGGAGACCCCTGTAATAGACCATGACTACATGGTGCTAGATGAGGTTGTGGTAGATGAGGTTCCTGTGATAAGCAGGTTCCAGTGGAAGGGATGAAAGAAGCATTTGATGGTTTGAGTAAAAGATTGACACAATCTCTGGGAGTGCAATTTAAAATTTGGACAAAAGACTGGCGAAGAATTCAGGGGAAATTAAACAAGTCACTAAGAGGATAGATTTTAAAAAGAAAAAAGAAAACTATGGATTTGGAGCTACAAAAATAATAGCTACAGAATGGAGCTACAGAAATTGAAAATTTTGGATATGCCAGAATCCAGACAGAAGGAATTTTGTTTGCAGTGCAGATCTATTCCAGAAGATTCCTTGAAAATATATGAAAAAAAGCCTGTTCAGGCATTAGCTGATTTGTTGAGCTGGGGGACGGAGGGGGGAAGGAAAGGGTTGATGAAGAATTGGACAAGGAGTATCATGTGGATTCACTTTTACTGCATTAAGACAAACACCAAGATATATTTTGGTACATTTCTTGAGGAAAAGAATAGAGGACCAATTTTTGCAATGTAATTTTGAGGCAAGATTGAAATTGAGAATGTTGATGTAATTGTTTTAAAGGAGATTCCCACGAGGATCTTGCATACTTCTTCCTAACAGACATTCTGAAACAGACAATTTTCCATTTTATTAGCATGTTGGAAAGAATAATTGTTAAATGAGTTTTGCTCCATTTTATGATCTTTTGTGCCACAGTTGTTAAGTGAACCACTGCAGTTATAAGCTTCACTTAACAACATGGTTTTATTAAGGATTACCTGTATTATTCTAATTTGTATCCTATACCAACTATGGAGATATTGGTAGCTATAAAAAAGATTAAAATAGGGAAGGCACCAAGACCAGACAGATTACTGGTTCTTATTATAAATATTTTTAAATATCAACTTTTGGAACCATTTCAGAAAATGATGAATTTCATTTTACAGTTTGCAGTTTGTCAAGTCCATTTTATAAAACAGCAAAGAATCCTACACTCACAGACCCATTGCAAGAACCAATGGGAACTTATTATTCCTGCAAGAAGAAAAGAATTACGTGTACTTATTCCTTCTGTTCCAGGTGATTTTGAACATGATTTCAAGTGGCTGAAGCCAGGAAAGGAACAATTGCTCTCTGCCTGCTGTGTTCTTCTCCACTGTCTTTCCACTGAACTCCTTTAGGTCAAACAAGGACTGAGCTTCCTGCCCCTTTCTTTTCTCAGCAGCAGATGTATTGATACCAGAGATATCACATGGAACTTTTAAACAGCCCACCTCAGCTCTCACACTGTGACATCTATTATGGCATGAGAGATGAAAAACAATAAATAAAACCAGAGCCTGAATCACATCTTTATCATAGTTGTACATTACGTGGCCCACAGGATGCAACTTGGGAATGAATCTGTCAGCAATACAAAATTGCTGCATAAATTACCACTTTTCTTTATTTTGAATTAGTCTCAAACTGCAGGTATATTTTCTTCCCTTTGAACAGCATCTGCAAATGATGTTCTGGATGCATATAAAGCCATGATGGTCAGAATAATAAAACTATGAGTTAGCTCAGTGGTAGCTGTTCTTTTTGCTTATGGCTCCCTATGCATTTGAGGACTATTATATGTCTTCATAAAAACGGGAAAGAATCATCCAGCCCATTTTCCTCCTATCTCAAAGCAATTTTTGTTAGGAAATTATTTGGGCTAATTTTCAGTTTAGTTTGCAGTGGATCAATCTTAGCTAATCTTTGCATCTAGATCAGAGCAAGGACACAACCACTCAGTTTAATTAGCAAAAATATAGTTGGTATCTATGTATTAAATATTAGCAAACACTAGAAAAAGTTAACCAGCAAAAACTGGAGAAAAAGCAGACAAAGACAGGGAGAGAAAAGAATATCAAGCAAGTATTTACATTTGTAATCGGACCTCTAAACTGCAATTCAGAGCAAGTTTACCAGAGAACAAAGTAAGTGTAAGAAAAAATAATAAATTTTAAAGAATTAGCCCTGGGGGAAAAGCTACTTGGGTACCTTTCTTTAAATATCACTTATATTTTTGCTGTACATTGTACTCATTCTGGCTGGCATATCGTACAATCTGAAAAAAGTAAAATATTACTTTAACATTATTTTTAAAAGGAAGATATCAGATTCATGTGATTTCTTATGAATACTCATGATTTTTTATATGAGTATCATCTGAGATCACTATCAAAGCACAGATCACAGCTATCTGCAAAGAACGAACAACAGTCACTGTAGAAAGTTAGCACCCACCCCTCTCCTAGAAGAATGAAATATTCTAGGAAATATTAAAAAGGCAGAATATTATACTGTATTTCCCTGGATGAAGAAAAGGAGAAACATGTTTTAAAGACAAAGCAGCTTCCTGCAGTCCCTACGTCCCCTTCAACTCCAAGACATGACCCTCAGGAAATGACAGAATTACCCATCTCACCACATGGCACCTGGGAAGATTGCATTAGACATCACTCAGGTGAAGCCATATGGTCCAGACAAAGCTTACAAAGTTAGCTAAGACCCGTCCCCCTACTCCTGGGAGTCTGACAGCCAATGGGATACATTTCTTACACAGGAACAGGAAATACTAAGGTGGGGCCCAACAGAGGGTATGAAACCAAGGGATTCTCAGCATCTCTTCCCTTTTCGCCCAGGAGTTCCAAGGCATGTGGTCCTGTCCACCATTAAACCATCTTTCTAAACAGTCTCCATGTTTCCAGTGTCTTTTTCCCCACTTGGAACGGAACCCAGAAGGATATTTCTTCCAACATCACCATTCCAAATATTTTCATTCCATTATAGCCTTTAATTTAAATTTCAAATGAATCCTATGTACAACTGGGAAGATTCAGCAGGATCTGCTTCTTGAATTCATGTTTTTGCATTGCTGCCAGAAATTCCTTCCTTTCCTCCTTCCCTCCCTCCTTTCCCTCTCTCCCCCATAGATCTACTTTCCCTGGCTTATTGACAGTAAAAGGATGGATTGCTAGTTCAACCATAAATGGATGTTGTTCTTATACAAATATATGTGATTTGTGTTTTTTATAGCAATTTCAAATGGATCCCACTTGAATCTTGGAATCTTGATTTATCTGAAATTTTTTAGAGAGCATTGCCAAAGGAAAATAAATATTTGAATTTATATATATTTATTGTATTCACTCAGAAATTAATTATATGGTGTTTAGTAATGCTAAGAAAGTAAATTGAAATTTCAGGTGAACACAATTTATTATGACTGGGGATCCACAAGTAATTTTCCGGGCCACAATACAGTATAAAAATGGTTTATGATTGAGTGCTTGATAGCCTTTTTCAAATTCTTAGGCTAGTGGCTAGCCAACCCTAGCCAACCCTAGTTAACTTTTTATCAAGGGCAGCAAGGTGCTGCCATACTTCTATGGGCATTACCAAGATTTGTACTGTGCTGGTAACACTAAAACAATGACTTGTTCATAGTTAAGGGCCACAAAAACCTTCGCTCTTAACTGAGACACCAAATACAAAAAAAAGTGGAGTTTTTCAATTTGAAACGACAACTTGGAGATCTAGTTTCGCTTTACCCTTGTGGTACAACAAAATCAGCAAGGGGTTTAAAGGGCCATTTTTCTAAAAGGTTCTGCCGATATAGAAGCGCTTTTTAAATTGTAAAACGAAGGCCGTTCTTTGCTCATGGCGACCGTAATAAAAACTACTCTTCCCAGCATGTTCAGCGCTCACGGGGGCGTGGCATACACACCAACGCTCAGTCTATTCCCCGTCATGCCCCGGGAAGCCTTTTTGTTTTTTTTTTCTCCTTTCCCGCTCCGGTTTGAAAGATCCGGCAACCATCATGTTTCTCGGGGAAGCAAAACCGCGGGTCCCGCCGGGCCTCGAGTTGTACTTGAAAGAAAACCGTCTCGCCACGTTTTCCGAGTGGCCCTTCGTCTCCGATTGTTCCTGCACTGCGGACAGGGTGAGGGGCTCGTTTCTCCCAAGCCCTCCCGGAGGTCCCACTTCTCTCGGGGGTGGGAGACTTTTCTTCCTTGGAAGTGACCCTTCTTCTGTTTAATGGGCTTTTATTCCCAAGCACATCTTGCGGGAATCAAGATCACGCGAAGTATGAGTGCCGCTTTATAAAAACCCTACTAAGACCACACCTGGAATGCTGCACTAACTACAAAAAAAAAAAAAAAGATGTTGAGACTTTGGAGAAAGTTCAGAGAAGAGCAACTAAGATGACCAAAGGCCTGGAGATTAAAATATATGAGGAACGGTTGCAGGATTTGGGTTTGGCTAGTCTAAAGAAAGTAAGAATTAGGGTTGACATGATAGAAGTATTCCAGTATTTATTTTTTATTTTATTTTTATTTATTTTGTCAAACAATTATTAGATAACAGGTATAAGTATAAACATGGTTATAAATACATGAAATGGATACGAATAAGAAAAAAAAGAAACAATAGGACAGGGACGGTAGGCATGTTTTGGTGCGCTTATGCAAGCCCCCTACAGACCTCTTAGGAAAGGGGTGAGGTCAATAGTAGACAGTCTTATGTTGAAGATTTTGGCGTTTGGGAAAAAACCACAGAGTCAGGTAGAGTATTCCAGACATTGACTACTCTGTTGCTGAAGTCGTATTTCCTGCAATCAAGTTTGGTGCAGTTAACCTTGAGTTTGTATCTATTGTTTGCTCTTGTATTGTTATGATTGAAGCTGAAGTATTCATTGATAGGTAGGACATTGCAATATATAATTTTATGTACTATACTTAGATCGAACCGAAGGCGTTGTCGTTCTAGGTTGTCTAGGTCTAAAATTTCAAGTCTGGTGGCATAAGGTATTCTGCTACCAGTAGAGGAGTGGAGGATTCTTCTCGTAAAATATTTCTGGACTTTCTCAATTGTATTAATATCAGATATGTAATGTGGGTTCCAGTCTGATGAGCTGTATTCAAGTATTGGTCTAGCAAATGTTTTATATGCTCTAGTTAGTAGAGTGATATTACTGGAGAAAAAGCTATGCAGGATTAGGTTAACAACTCTTAATGCCTTTTTGGCTATGTAGTTATAGTGGGCTGTAGCACTTAGATCATTTGAGATGAGTACTCCAAGGTTCTTGACAAAGTTTTTGTCATCAACAAGGTCTTGACTATTCAGCTTGTATTTTATTTTTTGATTTTTTTGCCAATATGTAAGATAGAGCATTTATTTATTGAGATTTGAAGTTGCCATTTGTTTGATCATTCTGACACATAGTCGAGGTCTTTTTGAAGGGTAGCAGCACTGTCAGTGGTGTTGAATAGCTTTACATCATCAGCGAAAAGAATGCAGTTGCTCTTAATAAAACCACAGAGGTCATTAATATAGAGTATGAAGAGAGTTGGTCCTAGAACACTGCCTTGGGGGACACCACTGTTGACAGGTACAGGATTTGATAGGACGCTCCCAATTTTGACCATTTGTTGCCTGTTTGACAGGAATGCTTCTATCCAGTTATGCAGGTATCCAGAGATACCATAAGAGTTTAGTTTTAGGAGTAGTTTGTCATGTACCACTGAATCAAAGGCTTTACAGAAGTTTATGTAAATTGCATCAATTGCTTTGCCCTGATCAAGTTGTGTAGTCCATAAGTTTTTACAGTGCAAGAGTTGCAGATTACAGGACAGTTTCCTTCTGAAACCAAACTGTTTGTTAGAGAGTAGGTTGTTTGTCTCTAAGTGGAGGATAATGGATTCGTTAACTGATTCCATGACTTTACAGGTGACGCAGCATAAAGAGATTGGTCTGTAATTTTCAACTAGGCTGGGGTCTCCCTTTTTGAAGATGGGAATGACTGTGGCTAGTGACCATAGATTTGGCAAGGAGCTGGTCCTGAAAGATTTTTCAAAGATTACGCTTAGAGGTTCTGCTATGGCAGTGGATAGCTTTTTTAAGAAGTAGGCACAAACTCAGTGAGGTCCAATAGATAAAGATGGTTTTAGATTGCATGGTGCTTTTTCAACATTGTCTTCTGTAAAATTGATATGTATTAGATCATTGTAGTTGTCTGTGGTTCGGCTAGGAAATACTGGGCATGATCCATTGCTGTTTACAAATACTGAGCCAAAGAATGTGTTAAAGGCTTTACAGTGTCGTCGTTGCAGTCTTTACTATTAGGTCCTTTCAGGGGTGGGATGGACCTTGAATCTTTTAGTTTGTTGTTTACAAAATTGTAGAAAGCGTGGGTGGAATTAGTGTGAAATGGTTTTCCTCTTGTTTAGTGTGATAATTGGTACATTCAGTCTTTATCTGGTGGCATAAATTTTTGTATCAGCTTTTGAAGTTGGCAGTGTGACCCGATTTATTTTTCCGCCAAAGTGATTTCTTTTTGGATTGAAGCTTCCTTATTGTTACGGGTAATTTGTTTTTCCTGGTTTTGGGAGTTGTTATTGGTACATATAGTTTGATGACTCTTTTGACTTCAAGTAAAAATATGTTGTAATGGTCTTCAGTATTGCATCCAGTAATTATTGGAGGGGCTTCCATAAAATAGGGGATCAAATTATTCTCCAAAAGCACCAGTGGGCAGGACAACAAACAATGGATGGAAACTGATCAAAGAGAGAAGCAATTAAGAATTAATGAGAAACTTCCTAACAGTGAGGACAATTAACCAGTTTGCCTTCAGAGGTGGTGGGTGCTCCGTCACTGGAGGTTTTTAAGAAGAGACTGGACAGCCACTTGTCTGGGATTGTATAGATTCTCCTGATACAAACTAAAAAAATATAAAAAAGAAATAAATGCAAAGAGATAGAAAAAAGGAAAAAATAACCGACAGTATATAAAAGATGACTCCCCCTCCTCCAGACAGGTATAAACAGCTTTAGTAATTCGACACTTTATCTAATATTTCAGTTAAAAAGTTATTCCCATATGTCCTTCCTTATCAACAGGCAAATTACAAAAACATATTGAGTCTAAATCAAAAGTCTAATCAGAACTACCAGAAATAGTAATATATTATATTTTTAATGTATATTTTTTATTAAACCCTTTAAACCAGAAGATAAAGGCTAACACAAACTAATAGAAAATAAGGGGGGAAGAAATCAAAAAAGTAATAGATGCAAGAAAAGGGGAAAAAAAATAGAAAAGAAAGATAAAAAATACAAAGTGCTTCTGATATTCTTAGCAACAGTTATCAATACAAATATATTCTAATCTCTCTAAATGTCTGTGGATATTCTCAGTCATCCAGGTCATGATTGTCCCAGAGGTGCTTTTTCAAGAGGCAACTGGACTTTCTGGTTTTTCTTTGAAGATGTTTTGCTTCTTATCCAAGAAGCTTCTGCAACTCTGACTTGAAATGGCACCTTTGGAACAACCTCTCTAAAGTTCACACTCATGACCGTTGCAGCATCTCTATGGTCACGTGATCAAAATTCACACAGACGCTTAGCAACTGACATGTATTTATGACTTAAACTCTCCTGGGATCATATGATCATCTTTTGTGACTTTCTGGCAAGCAAATTCAATGGGGAAGCCATATTCATTTAACAACTATATTACTCATTTAACAGCTACAGTGATTTTCATGTAACAACCGAGGCAAAAATAAGTTGTAAAATGGGGCACAATTCACTTAACAACTATCTTGCTTAGTAATTTGGGTTCAATTGTGGTCAAAAGTTGAGGACTATCTGTAAACTATTACTATCATTGACAGTTCTGTCAGTTGCATGCATATAATGAAGTGGAGCATAATCTATGAAAGCTTGTAATATAATATTATTAGTCTTTAAGCAACCATGATATCTTTTCTGGCTTTACTGCAATAGACTTAATATTTCTAACCAATTTTGAATCGCTTTAGAAATTATAGGTCTAAAATGAAGGTTCCCAACTTCCAGGGCATGGACTGGTACCAGTCTGTGGCCTGTTAGGAACTGGGCTGCACAGCTGGAGGTAAATGGCAGGAAGAGCAAGCAAAATCGAAACCATCTCTCCCCCCACCCATCCATGGAAAAATTGTCTTCCACAAAACTGATCGCTAGTGTCAAAAAAGGTTGTGGACCACTGGTCTAAAATATGTAGCTATGTATAATTAATTAAAGAGAACCAGTAGTGGCTAAGATGCATGATTAGGAATGGTGAGACCCAAAAATGATAAAACAACATATAGACTTTAAACCAGAGATCTTTTTATTGGGAATTATACTGGAAATATACAATAAAGAGCTGAAATATTTGATTGTAAATGTTTTAACAGCAGCTAGGATTGTATTTGCTAAGAATTGGAAAAACGATAAAATATGCAGGAGGAAGTTATCAAGAAAATTATGGACTGTGCTGCAATGAATAAATTGACATTTGAAATTAGAGAACAAGAAGATAAACATTTTTATATGATATGGGATTTGTTTTATCAATGGTGGGACAAGAAAACATGGTAATGTAATAGACTAGATAACTTTGTGACAGAAATTTAATAGATTGATATAAAACATAATATAGACATATATAACCATTGGTTGAAAGTATAATATAAATTTTGAGATAAAATATGGAATATCTCATATAAAATGATGGAATAAATAGTTTAGTCATGGATGATTAATAACTGATAAATATATAAGCATATGTTAGATTGACAATGTGAAAACTGTGAGTAACGACTACAAAAGGATAGCACAAAAGATTTTCAACCAACTGACACACTGTATGTATATAAAATGGAAGATGGTTTTATGTTTTTATGTTTTGTATGTATATGTTTGTTTTAAAATAAAAATTATTTTTAAAAAAAGGAATGGTGAGACCCAAGCATTAGTTCTCTCCTAAACCAGGAAGTCAAAAAGCATCAGTTCACAATTGTATTGGACTAGAGTATTTGATTATAGTCCATAACCTTCAGTGAAGAAGTCTATATATTTCAGTGAATTGGTACAGGCTAATAAATGCTAACCTGTTTATTATAGGACATTTTAAAAGTGCTCTTAAATTTTTTAATTTACTTTACTTATCTTGCTTCCTATTTGAATATTTTATGTATGTGTATTAACTAATCTTAGAAACTTGAAATAAAACAGTATACATAAAATATTACTATTATTTTCCTGTTTTCTCATATATTTGTAACAGGGTAGATTCAGAAGTTATTTAGAATCAAGGAAACTTGCAGTGAAATCATTTTTCAACTGCAACCCCTCCAATTTCAGAAATAAGATGTGTAACCTGAAATGTATAACTTTATAGAATACTTTTTCTCATTTGTCTTGCTGTCTCTTCCCCCTTTCCCAAATCAGATGGCTGAAGCTGGATTCATTCACTGTCCTATTGAAAATGCTTCTGATGTGGCACAATGTTTTATATGCTTTAAAGAATTAGAGGGATGGGAACCTGATGATGATCCCATGTAAGTACTTTGGAATCGTTATCCTAAGACTTTTAATGATATCAAATGAGTTTTAGGAAAGAAAGCTCAACAAATATACTTAGGTGATCTTGTAAAACATTGTATTTCATTGCTATAAGTAAGGATAATAAAGGCAATGATAGAATTGTACTAGTATTAATAATTTATTATGTTATCCTCTCTTTTTCCATAATACTGTTAAAGTCATACCAAAGCAAATTAAGCCATCTGTCAAAGACAGGTTCAACATCTCTATCTGATTATTAGTTGTATGGCTGACAGTAATTGTTAACATGATTAGCTAATACTTTGCAGTCAGTACAGCTGGCTTCCATTTTTGAGTGGAGGGTTTGCATTCAAGCTTTTTCCCCTTTCACTGAAGTAACCTGGAATCTTGACTATGAATTTACACAGTCCAGAAAACTCTAGAATATCTAGTGGGATGTTTGTAAGGGTTTCTATATATCCTGTCAGC
Source organism: Bungarus multicinctus (assembly GCA_023653725.1). Lineage (NCBI taxonomy): Eukaryota > Metazoa > Chordata > Lepidosauria > Squamata > Elapidae > Bungarus > Bungarus multicinctus. Next base: position 122,170,032 of record CM042834.1, read on the forward strand.
TGACCCTAAATTCATGTGCAACATCTGTTTTTTCATGAGAGGCCTAAATTGGCAAGATCCAGAAAAGGCTGGCATAAAAGTATATTTTCTGAGCTTTTTGAAAACATGTAAGCTGTTTCGAAATCAATTTGACCAAAAAAGATAAGGCACATATTAGGCCTTCTCTAGAGCAGGGGTCACCAACCTTTTGAACCTCAGGGACCACCAAACTCATAATTTTAAATCCCAGGGACTACTAACCGGTTCTATGTGCATGGCCTAATTTGTGGGTGTGGCTTGATAGTCATGTAACTGGCTGGGCATGGCTTGTATGTAAACATTTATATAAATATTGAATATTTGAATATTTATATAAAGATTGAATATTGAATATTTTGAATTTTTTTAAAAAAGAGCAACTTTTACCCAAAAAGTAAAAGTCTCTACATGGGGCTCCTCTTGAAGAGCATCTGGAGGCTCCAGTTGGTGTAGAATGCAGCCGCGCGGGTGATTCTGGGGGCTTCTCAGAGCTCCCATGTTACACCACTTCTGCGCGAGCTGCATTGGCTTCCGGTGGCCTTTCGGATGCGATTCAAGGTACTGGTGGTCACCTTTAAAGCGCTCCATGGCTTGGGACCCGGGTACTTAGGGGACCGCCTGCTGCCACCATCGGTCTCCCGCTGGCCAGTGCGCTCTCACAGGGTAGGCCTCCTCGGGGTGCTGTCAGCTGGGCGATGCCGGCTGGTGGCTCCGAGGGTGTGGGCCTTCTCTGCGGGAGCACCCTCCCTCTGGAATGAATTACCCCTGGAGATGCGGGCCATCCCTGACCTATGAACCTTCCGGCACATATTAAAGACCCACCTTTTTCAACAGGCCAGTCTGGCCTAGTATCATTAGAATGGTTTTTAAATTTTTAACTTTTTACCCTGTTTTTATAGTTCTATTGTAGATTTAACTTCAGCCATTAGTTTAATCTTTTTAAAATCTATTTTAAACTTTCTATTTGTAACTGTATCGTTTTATTTGGGCTGTACACCGCCCCGAGTCCCAATTTGGGAGAGGGGGCGGTATATAAATAAAATAAAATAAATAAATAAATAAAATCAGGCAAAGCAGGCAGGCAGATTGAGTTGCTCACAGAATCACAGATTCATTCAGAAATCTATCTGCCATTGGCTAGCTCAGTCTGTCACATAAAATTTGCTTGCAAGCAAAGTCATAAAATTTGCTAACAAGCAAACTCACAAAATTAACTCACAACACACCATGTATGTAAATATTGAATTTTTTATTAAAAAAAGAGCAACTTTTATCCAAAATCAGGCAAAGCAGGCAGGCAGATTGAGTTGCTCACAGAATCATTCAGTGATCTATCTATCTGCCATCGGCTAGGTTAGTCTATCCCATAAAATTTGCTTGCCATGAGTCTGCACTGAATAATAGAATCTTCAGTCCTAAGGGAGGTTCGGCTGTGCTTAAAAGCAGAGCCGAAGATCTAAAGACTAGCTAGAAAGCAAGAAATTCAACCATTTCCTGCTTCCTAGCTAATCTAAATCTCCCGGCACAGAGATCAGATGATATTCAGAAAAAGGAAAAGTAGCAATTTAGCAGGCAAGTTTGCTGGGTAAGGAGTGAGTGGACAGGGAGGGTTCCCGCAGACCATGTAGGCTCTAGAGCTAGCTGGGCTGGGATAATAGGTGATGAGTCATGACAAAGTGTATGTCACTATTTTCTATGCTTCAGCCACAGAAACAAAGTAATCAGAAAGGCAACCAGCCCTTGGGAGCTGTTGCTTCAAAATGCACCATGGTGATGGCCCCTTGGGAACAGTGAGAGGAACTCTGGGGTCTCGGCCCCTGATTTCATCCAGTTCATAGACGGGAATACAAGAAATGTTACAGTCTTCTGATCACATCATTGTCATATATAATAGCTTTCTGTGTAAGCTTGCCTGAGCCTCTTCCAAAAAATGTTATATGGGCCTTTTGATAACGTACCTGGCTCCCTGCTACATATCGTCGGCCCTACCCGGGCTCCTCGAGGTGATAGCCAGGCTGGCAGTTGAGACCCCTGGGGTTTTAGTCATGGGGGATTTCAACCTGCCTTCACTCGGGGAAACCTCTGGGGTGGCTTGGGAGTTCATGGCTTCCATGACGGCCATGGACCTGACCCAATTAGCTTCCGGCCCCACTCACACGGGGGGACACACGCTGGACCTGATTTTTGTCTCTGGTCAGTGGTTGAATGACTGTAGTTTTGGGGACTTAGTTATAAAACCCTTGTCATGGTCGGATCATTCTCTTCTTAGGTTTGACTTCTGTGCCGCCACCCCCCGCAGGGAGGCAGAGCCATGCAGATGGTTCTGCCCCAGGCGCCTGATGGACCCTGAGCGGTTCCAGATGGAGCTTGGGCCATTTCCTGAGACTCTGGCTCATAACTCGGCCGGAGACTTGGTGGCCACCTGGGACAGGTTGGCTGCCGAGGCTCTGGACCGAGTTGTGCCTTTGCGACCTCTGACCCGGCACAGATCCCATACAGCTCCGTGGTTTACAGAGGAGCTGAGGGAGATGAAGTGCTGGAAAAGACGTCTGGAAAGTGTTTGGAGGGCTAGTCGCGCCGAGTCCGACCGGACACAAGTGAGGTCCCATATTAGGACCTACCTTGTGGCGATAGAGGCGGCGAAACGTTCGCATTTCTCCACCCTTATTGCATCGGCAGAAAATCGGCCTGCCGCTCTGTTTAGAGTGACCCGGTCCCTGCTTGAGCCGAGAGCGCGGGAGGACTTCTTGCAGGGCAGGGCAGAGGAGTTTTCCTGATTTCTGTACGATAAAATCGCTCAAATTCGGGGCGGGCTGGACTCCAGTTGGATGGTCCCGGGGGAGGTGTCCGGGGCAAGTCTTGAGACTGTTATCTGGAAGGAGTTTGACCCTGTGACCACTGAGGGTGTGGACAAGTTGCTGGGGAGGCTGAATACCACATGTTTGTTGGACCCATGCCCCTCCTGGTTGGTTTCGACCTCCAGGGAGGTGACACGAGGCTGGCTCCAGGGGATTGTCAATGCTTCATTGAGAGAGGGATCGCTTCCTACTGCCTTGAAAATGGCGGTGGTGTGACCCCTCCTCAAGAAGCCTGCCCTGGACCCGATTGTTTTAAATAACTATCGTCCAGTCTCCAACCTTCCCTTTGTGGTGAAAGTTGTTGAGAGTGCGGTGGCGCGTCAGCTCCCTCAGTACCTGGAGGAAGCGACTTACCTTGATCCTTTCCAATCGGGCTTCAGGCCCGGGCATAGTACCGAAACATCATTGGTCACGTTGATTGATGATCTCTGGAGGGCCCGTGACAGGGGTTATTACTCTGTCCTGGTCCTATTAGATCTCTTGGCGGCTTTTGATACTATCGACCATAGTATCCTATTGCGGCGGTTGGAGGGGTTAGGAATTACGGTGGTTCTCCTCCTTCCTCTCAAACCGCTCGCAATTTGTGTTGACGGGGGGGAGAGGTCCACCCCTAGGCCTCTCATTTGTGGGGTGCCTCAGGGGTTGGTCCTCTCCCCTCTTTTGTTCTCCACTTTTATGTGAAGCCACTGGAGGAGATCATCCGTGGTTTTGGGGTGCAGTGTCATCTCTATGCTGATGATACTCAGCTTTACATCTCCACCCCAAACCACCCCAACGATGCTGTGGAGGCTATGTCCCGGTGCCTGGAGGCCATGCGGATTTGGATGGGCAGAAACAGGCTCCAGCTCAACCCTTCCAAGACTGAGTGGCTGTGGTTTCCGGTGCCCCGATATAGTCAGCTGACTCCGTCGCTGGCTATTGGGGGAGAGATCTTAACCCCCACAGAGAGGGCTCGCAATTTAGGCGTCCTCCTGGATGCACGGCTGTCTTTAGAAGATCACATTACGGCCGTCTCCAGGGGGACTTTTTATCAGGAGCATTTAGACGTGCACTGAAAACCTGGCTCTTTGAACAGGCCGGCCTGGGCTGATTTTAAATGGGAGTTTTAAAGTGTAATTTTTGATATTGGGGTTTTAAATTTTGGGGTTTTAAATTTGGGGTTTTATTGTAATTTATTGGGGTTGGGTATAAATTTTAGTGGCAGCCTTAACATATTTAATTTTTTTTAACTTTCATAAAGTGTAATTGTGTATAGTTGGCTGTACACCGCCCTGAGCCCTTCGGGAGAAGGGCGGTATATAAATGTGCTAATAAATAAATAAATAAATTTTATCCAGTTATAAACGTAGGTTTTATGGTTGCAACACTGCCACGGGAAGATTGAATTCAAAGAACAATTAAAACAGTTCATTTAAAAGATAGTCTGGTCTTAGAGCAATTGTTACTCTACAAATGTAAAAATGGAACATAAGATAGAAAGGAAGGCAGCCAAGTCCTATTTCTAGCTCCAAGGTGCAAGTCAGTTTCCCAAGGGACCAAGAGCAGAGTTTCCCCACCAGACATATGTACAGGTTTGGAGGAAAATAGTTGTTTTATAGTAAATTGATGGACAGAAAGGTTGCGTTTGGGGAGGGGAGGGCATGAGATCCAAATTAGGAAGGCATTCTTCACATGAAGTACGCTTGCTAATTAATTGCCTTTAAAAATCCATTGCATGATTATGACTTGTATTTCAAATTTCTAGGGAAGAGCACCGTAAACACTCTCCCAAGTGTGCCTTTCTTGCTCTACAGAAAGACATTTGTGACCTGACAATACAGGAATTTATGAAACTTCGTAAAGAGAGGATGAACAATTTGATTGTGAGTATAACTTGCAAGGAACCATTAACTTAGCTTGAGTAGTCTCATCACTGTGCAGGAATTTGGTAGTACCTTTTCAGATTAACACATTTTATTAAAGAGTGAACTTCAACTCATTTCATCAGATGCATGAAATGCCAAATTGATACAAGAATTAAATTGGGACAAAGTAGGGAATGGGGTGGGGGAGGAGAAGACAGACAGGTTATTTGGATATAGGTTATAGGCAATATAGTTTATACGTTTCTTATTGTATAATACGAAATTGTGTAATAAGGAATAAAATTGTGTTGTATTAAAGTCTACTGTATTTGTTGAGACATCCTGAGCTAGCTTGAAGCCTTTTGACATATGTGAGTTCAGCAATCTCTGATTCAACTGTGCTGGCAAAAGTTTTTTTCTCCAAAACTGCTACTTTAAGACCTGTAATGGAGTTGAAATTTTGCCCTTGTTCTGAGTCATGCATTTGGTGACGATGTAATAAAGATGCTTACAAGACTCCCTTTAATTTTTGGCTATCATAAATTATTGTGGCTTTCCTTCTAGAATTACTCTGCTTTCCCTATTGTATTATAGGGGTCATATGGCTATATAATCTTATGTCCTAATTTAGCTACAGTGTGTAGGCCAGTTTGTTACTGGCTGAATTCTATCTCAAACTGAATTATTTAAGTACATTTCTCTTCATCAGGATAAGATTCCCTGTATAGTTTTTTTTTCCTATAACTCAATAGCTGCCTATTTATTAATAGGAATGTGTGTTTTTAATTTTATTCTAGGAAACAGAAGTTAAGCGCACAATTATCGAGATGGAGAAATATGCTAATGTGATCCATGAAAAAATAGATGATCTGCGTTCTGTATGTCATTAGATGATGTGGGCTTTTTAAGTGTCTAAATGGTATTGAACAAAATCAAAAGTTGAATTGCTCAAAGTCTGCTGTTCAAGTTTATGTTAAATTTCTTTGTAATTACTTATTATGGAATTTCTTCTGATGCATTTATGAATAAATATTCCTTTTTATAAAATGCCATGTTTACCATGTTTTAATAGTTTCTGGGCAAAATTATTTGAAGGCACTTTTCCCAATGTTTGCCTGCAAACATTGCTCTCAGGTGCTAAATGAAGCTGTAACCCATTTTTTTAAAGTTTTTTATTTTGTAACAAAGACAAACAAATAAAACGATCTTTCCATTCAACAGTGTGTCGGCTATTCTACCTGTTAAGAATAGTTGTAAATTTTTCCATTTTTCCAAGTCTGTCGCAATCTGTTGTTGCAATCTATCATAATTGTTCTTTTTAAGTGTTCCGCATCTAGTTGTCATTTGTATCCCTAAGTATTTCACTTTTTTGTAATTTGAATATTTAATTTGTCCATTAATCTTTTGTTTTTCTGTCATATTTTTCACCGACATCTTTCTTTGTTCTTTATTTATTTTCTGTCCTGCTACCTTGCCAGATTCCTGTTTCTCCAATCAACAGGCCCTGTTTCCGATGGCTCTTCCAATATAAAAACCAAATCATCTGCAAAAGCTTGTAGTTTATATTCTTCTTTTTTAATTTTCATTCCATTATTTCTTCATTTTTCCTAATATTTCTATTCAATACTTCCAAAGTCAATACAAATAATAGTGAGGATAGCAGACAGCCTTGTTTAGTTCCTTTTTTAAATATTAATATTTTCTGTCAATTCTCCATTTATCATTATTTTTGCTATTTGCTTACTATATATCGCCTTCATTGCTTTAATAAATCTCTCTGCGAAACCCATCTCCTCCAACTGCATCAACATAAATTGCCAATTCACATAAACGCTTTCTGTGTGTCTAGAAAGACCAATGCCATTTGTTTCTCTGAGTTTCATAGTAGTCCAATGTATTCAAAATTATTTTCATATTGTTTTTTGTCTCTTAGGCAGGAATCCATATTGGTCTGAATGTATAAAATGAGTTAAATATCTTTTAAGTCTTTCTGCCATCATTGAAGCGAATATTTTATAGTCAGCATTTAGCAAAGATATTGGTCTATAATTTTTTATTTGTTGAGGATCAGTATCTTCTTTTGGTATAAGTGACATATGCCTTTGTCCATGAGTCAAGTACTTTATTTTTTGTCAAAATCTCATTCAGTACTTCTGGGCTAGAAGCTTTTCCAGTGTTTTGTCTATTTATTGCTTTTGTCAATTCCATCATTGTTATTTTCTCATCTAACATAGTCTTTACTTCATCAGATATTTTTGGTAATTCTGCCTTTTGTAAATATTGCTGAATTTTCTTTTTTGGTATTGTCTCTTGGTCATATAGTTTCTCATAAAATCCTTGCACTATTTTTTTATTCTCTTTGTTTCAATAACATAACATACCATTTTCATCTAGTTATGGTATTCTTTTTAGTACTTTTTCGCTCTTCAGTTTATATGCTAACCATCTACCTGGCTTGTTTGCATTTTCAAAATAGTTCTGTTTAACTCCTCTAATCTTTTGCACCAGTTCTTCTTTTTCCATTAATCCTATTCTATGTTTAATTATATCCATTTGACTTTTAATGTTTTTGTATTGTGGGTATCATTGTAACTCCTTCTCCAGTTTCTTGTAGTCTTCTTCTAAGGTCTGTTGTATTTGTCTCTTTTTAATGTTCCTTCTTTTTGTATAAGCTATAATCACACCTCGAGTATATGCTTTCATAGTTTCCCATACATTTTGTAGTGAGGTTGTCTCTGGTTTATTTTCTTTAAAGAAAAGAAGGCCAATTCTTTTTCTATATTATCAATAAATTATTTTTCTTTCAAGATCGAATTGTTCAAAGTCCATTTGATTTTTTCCTCTGGCCCTTCCATTTGACCCTTATTGGATTATGATCAGCCCAAGTGCTTATATCAATATTTGCTTCCTGCATGTTAGGAATTAAGTCTGTTGACATCTAAATCATATCTATTCTTGATCATGATAAGTGCCTATTTGAGTAAAATGTAAATTGTCTACTTTTGCCATTCAACTCTCCATATATCTTTAATACTCAACTCCTCTATCATCTTAAATGATTTTGGTAATGTTTTTCTATTTATTTATTTTTTTGTTTCTTTTCTGTGTTTTGTAGTCCAGTTCAGCATCTACAATCGCATTAAAGTCTCCAGTAATACATATCATATTCCAATTCAATTATTTATGTAGTTTCTTATAAAATTCATCTTGGTTGTTATTTGGTGCATATATTGCAATTAATATCTTGGAGTTATTATCTATTATTTCAACCATTAGTATTCTTCCTTCTTCATCTGTGTAGATTAACTTGCTTTAATTGTATTTTTAATATATAAAACAACTCCTCTTTTCTTTTGTGCCAGTGATGTGTATACATTGCCAATTCTAGGACAGTTCAACAAATATGCATACTGCTTTTTGATATGTACTTGTAAAGAAATTATATCCATTTTTAATTTTTCTAGTTTGTAAAATATTTTTTCCTTTTAGTAGCCAAATTTAGTCCATTTATATTTATAGAAACTAATTTCTTTTCCTCTTCCATTATTGATACTTTATATGTAGGATTTATTGCTCTCGTTGTTCTTTGTTCTCTTGGTTCTCTAATTGCCACTTCATCACTTACTGCTCCCTCTTCCTGTTCTCTTTCCTTTTCCCTTTCCTTCTCCATTTCTCTTGTTATCTCTGCTCATATTTTAAGTTCCTCTTCTCTTGCTCTCTCATCTTCTGCTCCTCTAAAATATTCATTGTAGAATAGTTCTGCTCTCTCAACTGAGTCTATGTCTTTTTTCTTGCCAAATAAACGTCAAGCCTTCAAGGATCAACCATCTGTAATTCACTTCTTTCTTAATTAAAATCTTTGTCAGGAATTGGTATTCTTTTAGATCTCTCACTTTCCTTGGAATTTGTTTCAGTGCTATGATCTCCTTTCCCTTGTACTTCAATGTGTCATCTCTTGCTTTTTGTATCTCTGTTCTCATTGTTTTCTTAGTGAATCTCACATGTTCTTCTCTGAGTAGTTTTCTTTCTCATCACATATCGCGTATATACTTGATATATTTCATCCATTCCATCCATCATTTTTTCTTTAGTTATCTCCAGAGGTCCTGCCAAAATTTCTGTCATAATTTCTGTGAGATTTTCTCCTTTTTCTTCCTCAATATTTTGAAATCTTAACAGAAATCAGCTTTCTCCATCTTCCAAATTATTGAATCTTTCCCTTTTTCGTTTTCAACCATTGTCAGTCTGTTGTCTATTTCTCCTACTTTCTTATCTGTTTTATCACCTCTTTCTTCCATCTTCTGTAATTTTTCTCTATATATCGTTATCATTTGTTGCATATTGTGTTGTATGTTTTCTTCCATCTTCCCCTTCTTTCTTCCATTCTCTCAATTCTGTCATCTGTACACTTCCCTTGATCTAGTATTACTTTGAACATTAACTTTATTTCTTCCATTAAAGTTTCTTTTTCTTTTTCCTATTGAAGCATAGTTGTAATGGATCATTGACCAGCTGGGCTTAGGGAATGATAAGTAGAATCGATGATCCAGTGGCAGTTATCTTTCTCATATCTAATTAATTGTAATCCACTCGCAGGGGATCCATCCCCCAAAAGGAAAGTGAATAATAAAGTCTTCAGGTTCTTCTCTATCTTAATCCATTTCTATCCAATAGGGATGAAGATAAAAAATCCAATAATAAAAAGAAAAACTATAAATCCAAAAAATAGATAGAGTAATGTTGTATAAAATCCAAAGAATCTAATGTAAAAAATAAAGAAATTCCAATAAAAAACTACAGATCCATCCACTTCTAGATAGAAGAGGAAAAAGAAAAACAACAAAAATAGAGGGAGAGCAAATCCACTTCTTAGTCAAATAGTTGATTAAAAAAAATGGAAAAAGGAACAGGAAAACGAAAAAAAAAGTTCAATACTCCAAAATAAAGCCAAGCTGAGGAACTGGAACAGAAAAAAGAAGAAATAAAGCCCAGCTTACACATCAGCAGAAGAGAAAAAAATAAAATAGTATCAGCTGTAATTTATAAATCCATGTCGCAAAATAAGCCAAAGTCTCAGCGTAACATCCAGCAAGCCAAAAAGCCAAAATTCAAAACGTGTACTATCCTAGGTCACAGTATTTTTTCTTTCCCTTGCCTTATTCAACTTTCCGGTTGTTTACAAGATGTGTGAGAGTAGCACCTGTATCCAGTGCTCACTCCCTATCTTTTCCCACTTCCAAACAACCTATAGTCAAAATAACTTGTTCTTAATCTTTAGTCTATTATTATTTTCTGTGACTTCTAGATGGCAGTGTTGTTTAGCTTTTCCCTTCACTTTCTCCTGTTAGGAATAAAATAGGAATAAAAGAAGCAAAGTACTCCAGAGGCTTTTAACTTGTAAGCAAGAGTTCAGTTTCTTCTCAAAATTATTATTTTAAAGTCTAATCCAAGTCCAGTTAGTCAAAGGCAAAAAAGAAAAAAAAATACTCTTTAAAAAATAAGAATTCCAAATAAGATTTGACAGTTCCCTATATAATTGGCCGCTATATTTTACTTTTCTTTCTTCTTTCTTTAGTAATTCTTTTCCCTTCAGAGTACCCTTTTATCTTTGCATAAAAAAGAAAGTTCTCACCCAAGCCAACACATCATCTTCTCTTCTTTCATTCTGGGGCTGGCACAGCTTCTTAGTGACTTGAGATCAATGGCTACTTCCCACCACTGCTGGGCTGCTGAAGCTCCTGGATCAACCAGGGACTTTGTCCCTGGGATCGATAAGACGTGCTCCTACTTACTGTCTCTTCGGGACGGTTCAGGTCCACTGGGACCATCTGGTTTCAGGGTATTGGCAGCTTTCTCTACCATGCCGCTCAAGCCCCGCCCTCCCTCCTAACCCATTCTTGAAAACAGGATCAATTGAGAAAAGTGGGTGAACTGCATTCGTAGGAAATAGCTTTATTTTGATTATGTCTTTGGTTCTTTACAATGGTCATCCTCAAAGAGGTACTGTAAAAGAGCAGGCTGCTTTGAAAAAATGCACACATTTGTACTGCATTCTTCATCTATGTAGCCTTCCCCCTACATCAGCACTGTAGAGTTGCCAATAAAGCTGCAACCTTTGAATAGATATATGTGGAGATAGGGGATGTGCCTTTTGGAAGCTCTGCAACTACCAGCAAATCAAAAAGCAGCTGAACAAAAGAAGGCATTTCCCCTTCAAAGTAGTGAATAATCCAGAGGAAAAGAAGAACAGCAAAAACAGTGGCACAGCAAGAAAAAGTTAACTTTTTCCATATTAAGCATAATATGGAAAATTGCAAATACTCTACATGCTGACCAGCAATAGAAAAGAAAAAAGCAAAAGAAATTCTAGAGAGGAATTAAAGCAGAATAGTGTTGGAAGAAGAAAACATTGTTATATTAGTATTACTATAGAGGCAATAGAAATATAGCTTAGACGCAATAGAAAACATAGACTTGCAGACTTTATATTTCATGGGCATAAACTAAAAAGAGATGTTAGAAAAGATTCCAAATATCCTACCAAATAGAGTTTGCTTTGCTTGTAAGAGAAAGTGAACAGAGAAAATTATCCTTCAGTTGACTTGCAAGCATCAAATGAAACCAAGTGCCAGAACTTTCAATAATGTAAATACTTAAGTAGTGCACAACTAACTTTCAAAATTTATTATTGAAGGATATGTTGTAACATAAATCAGTTTGCAAAAAAGTTTTGACTGGATATATCAGATGAACAGTGATATCGTTGATTTGTTGTCATCATCATTGGGTCCTGTGCAGAACATATTGGGCAGCAAGGGTTTTCCAGTGGTTTTGATCATTCACAGCAACTTGGGCCTTGTCCCAAGGAACATTAATAGTATTAAGATCTTCCTTAAGTGTTTGGTGCCATATTTTCCAAGACGCCTCGTTTTCTCTTCCAGGAGACATCCAACATAGAGCAATTTTTGGATTCCGGTCTTTAGGCATATGTAAGATATGGCCAACAAGCCACATTCGGCATTCATCCACATGTCTCAATAGGTTATCTAAATCTGGTCTCTTCATTAGTGATGCAGTAATGATATGAGACAAAGTATTCTTCTCAAACAGCATTGCTGGAAAACATTTAACCATGTAATCGTCCTGATTGTACACTTCCATGTTTCACAAGCATATATTGGAAACTCTTAAAGAGTTTTATCTTTGTGGTAATACATATATCTGACATAGATCAAATTGGGTGCATGCATTGAAACACAGCTGTAACCAGGGGTGGGATTCTACCAGTTTGCACCTGTTCTCTAGAACCGGTTGTTAACATTCTAAGCAGTTCGGAGAACCGGTTTTTAGAAGAAATTACTGGCCTAATCCTGTAAGGAAGGCAGAAAGGAAACATTCTGATGTTGCTTACAGAAACTGCCTCTCCGTTAACTCTTATTACATTCTTGGCAGGACTAGACTTCCTGTCTCAGGAACTTCTCTGAAGTTTTTTTTCCCTCCTTTGCTGGTACTTTGCTTGTGTGGAGTGACCATTCAAAGTAACAATGGCACTGAAAAAAGTGACTTATGACTGTTTTTCACACTTACAACTGTTGCAGCATCCCCACTGTCATGAGAGGCCAGGCGAGGAGATATGTACCTCGATGTGAGTGATATTGAGTTGGCCACACCCAGCCAATAACATGACCATCAAGCCATGTCCACCCAGTCACATGACCACCAAGCCACACCCACCATCTAAGCCACACCCACAGAACCAGTTAAAAAAATTGAATCCCACCCCTGGCTGTAACCATTCCAAGTCAATATAAGTAATGTCCTTAGCTATGTCTCCATTGATAAATATAATGCTGCCAAATTAAGTAAATGTTGGACTTGTTCTATAGCCTGGCCATTGACTCTTACAGGCATATCCCGAGCACTTCTGATTTGCATAAACTTGGTGTTCTCAAAATTTATAGATAAGCCAATTTTGTTGGCCTTGTTATCTAAACTGGTGATCATTTCTTGCAAGCATGCCTTTGTTTCCCCAAGCAGTGCAATATCATCCACAAAATCTAAACCTGTTAGATTGCTTAACCATTGCTCTGTGAGTAACAATATCCAAGGAGAGGAGAAAGAAGAATGGTGATAGTATACATTCCTGTCTTAGTCCTGTATTGATGTTAAAGAAGGCTGTGTTGCCACATTCCACAGTAGTTAGAATTATAATACAGGCTCTTAAAGACTGATAAAATTTTGAGGAATGCCATAGGACGTTACAATATGCCGTAGTGATTCTTGATGAATTGACTCAAAAGCCTTTTTGAAGTCAATAAAATTGATTACCCTTGGCTTCTAGAATTCTAAACTGTGTTTGATGATATTTCTTAAGGTCAGGATTTGGTCATTACAAGAGTGTCCTTTTCTGAATCCTGTTTGTTTTTCACACAGGTATGCATCCACTTGGTGCTGCAGTCTCCTGAGCAACACAAGGTGTAGAACTTTTCCAGGGACTGATAGCAATGTTATACCCCTCCAGTTATTACAATCACTGAGGTTCCCTTTCTTTGGTATTTTAATTATTACTGCCATGCCTCCAATCTTCTGGTACACATTATTAGCGCCAACAGCTGCTTAATAAAAGATTCTACTAATCTGTCTCCACCATTAAGAGCTCTATGGATATCTGATCCAAACCACTTGCTTTGTCATTTTTTAACAACCATATTATGTCCTGGACTTCAGTAATTGTCATTGGTTCCATATTAATCTCAAGGTCCTCTGATTGTGCAATGTTGGTAAAATCATACATTAATTGTGATGTTGATTCACAATTATGTCATTCACTCCTCAGTAAACAATATTGCTCTCGATTATCTTTTCAGAGGTTTAGGAAAAATGGAAAGGGTGTTAATTTCTATAAATGACGGTGGTTAAAATAGATGTGGGATTTAGTTGCTTGCCAAATAGCTAAAGAATACTGATTTTACTTCATTTGTAGATCTTAAAATATCGGATCCTATTGGGAATTGAATGGTGTGATTGACCAGTTAATTGTGCCCCTCAAAACAAGAACTGCTCTATCACTGTAACTTAAAATGGATCCTGCTCTTTAATAGTTAGAGAAAAACCAGTCCAGTTGTAGTTGAAAGCTTGTGGTATTATCAGTGCTAATAACAGCCACATAATATTATTCTTTGAGTAATACAAAAGCTTTATTGCAAGAATATTTGGTGTTGTCAGGTCTGGCAGGTGAACAACTATTTTGTAATAAGTGTCTGACTTCTATTGTTCCTTTAAAAATTCACTTTTCAGGTAGAGATGGACAAAAAGGCAACAGGCAGACCACGTATTGCTTTGGCTTTGATTAGTAGGAGCTGATTTTTTTTTTTTACTAAAATAGGCAGCCTTCTTATACAATATCTCCAGCATGACCAGAAATTACCCAAATTGTGAGATTGTAAAGTTCCCTCACGCTCTTGCAAAGATTATCAAGCTAAGTAAACAGCTTGGAAAGGGTTGAGAGTATTCCTAATGACCTCCAACAATGGTTTGCAATGGGCAGCATTGCTGAGTTTCCTAGAATGTTAACTATGCTCTGAAACTATAATAGATCCCTAGTGCAACTGCAATACAATTGAAACAAGGGCACTGCAGTTTCTTGATACATTTGCACTAATTCATACCACTGTAGGATATTTCTAACGAGACAAGGTGGCCGCAACCATCTTTCAGTTCAGAAAGAGCTCCGTAGCTAGACAGGGTGAAGCCTCTCCACCACCATTAGCAAGTTTTTGGATGCCACTGAAGGGCACTGAATCATCAATTATTTTGCACTCTGGTATTGAAGGTTTAGTGATTGATGGAAAAGGATATTGAATTTTCCACTTCAGGCAAAGCATTTTTTAGGTTTTAACAAATCAATTATAAGGTGGCAACACAGCGTGTTTGTTACATTATTGGACATAATATTGCCTTTGTGAATGGCACTTTGCAAGCCTCTGGAATCCCTTCTGTGTAATTCTAAGGCACGCAGAAAAAATAGAAAAGAGAAATGCGTTTACTTCAATTATTGATGTATTAGAGCAATTGTAACATAATAGGAACTAGGGAGATTAATGGCTCCTCAGAAATAATGAGTTTTGGGGAGAAATTTAAAGCACCTTCTATTTGGTTAGCATGATTGCTGCAGATGTTTCAAATTGAATATAGGGAATGAACACAAGAGAATGGGGACATCTTGGGAGAAACCTGAGAAGTGCAGCTTAAATATTTTGAGTCTGACAACTATTATTGAGTTACCATGTTTACTAACCCAGCTAAATGGATAATTCAATAAACAAAATCAATATAGCATAAAACCATAGCTTGGTATGAACTGAGAATCCAAGCTTTATAAATATTTTGGGTACTTCTGAGGTGTTTTAATGCTTTGAAGTTTTACTCACTTCAGACTAAGTTTTTTTTCTTGCTGTTATCCTCATCTAATATTCCTATAACTAATAATTTCCGTTGCTTGATCACCTGTAGCATTATTCTCCCAATCAGAAAAGATTAGAGTACAGAGAAAACGCTTCTTCCAAATTTTGCAGTTTTATTCCAAGGATGATAGTAGAGTGATGTGTTATGGGTCTCTGGAATTAGGGGTGAGAGAGAACCCCTCAGCCCCAACCCATCTTAACACACTTCATCTCGAAAGGCATAACCCCCGCAAAAAAACTGACCTGGACCCATTCCAGGTTTTAGGGTGTTGTATGGATCTCAACTATATTTCTAGATGGAATGGAAGTAGATGAAAAATGAACCGATTCTGCCACCAAGTAGCACCTAGTCGGGTTTCCAAGATCTGATTTTGCTGTCCAGTGGCGCAGACTCTCTTTTGGGTGAAGCTGGGGTTGCTCTTTTGCCCATAGACGTGCTCTTTCTGCTCTTTCTCAGTTTGAAGGACGGAGGCCGGCAGCAACTGCTCCCGCTACCTGCTTGTTTTCAATTTGACTGAGCGACTCCGGAGCTTTCCTCTCTCGTGGGCTCCTCAGAGGTCATTCAGAAGGCAGAGCCGCGTCTCAAAAGGAGGCGTCTTTCTCTCTTTCTCTCCCTCTCTTTCTCTGTCTGCAGTTTCTCGGCTCCTGCTCTCGCCGTGCTGGAGGCTGGGTCATGGTATCGAAGTGCGGGGCGTCTCTGTCCCCCGGCACGCTCTGTCTGGCCGCTGCGCTCAATGGGCTACTCAGCTTCGGCTTCTTGGCCGCGGCTATCGGCACCGACTACTGGTATTTGATCCACGTGGACGGGGCTGGGCGCAACGGCAGCAGCGCACGGGATGGCGAGGAACTGAGTTCTCACTCGGGGCTCTGGAGACTCTGCGAAGGTAAGGAGGGATGGGGCAACCTCGCTTGCTCCTTGCCTGCCGGTGCCGCTGTCCCATGCCATCTCCTTGGCGTGGGACTGGGACTCCGTGGCTGTTTGATCCGGGCGATCTGTGGCGTCCGTCCATCCATCCATCCATCCATCCATCCATCCAGGCGGCGGTGTCCAGCCTACGCGGCAGGGAAAACTGCATCCGCCTAGGAGCAACAGCCTCCACTGAAGGCTGAGCGCTTGAGGCGAGCGAGTAAGCGTCTCAGGGACATTGAACTCAGCTGGCCTTTCATCCCGGCCGTCCCACCTCCCCAATAGCACATTTGTGCTTCCTCAGCTTTCCCCCCCTGCTGCTCCTAATTCTCTTGTGGCTTTCCTTGTGGCTCATTCATGCCCCCCCACCCCCATCCCTAGATTCTGCCATTCCGGTACCCATAGGAGCTGGAGTCTGGAAGCTCTAGAAATACTGCCTTAAAGAGAAGAAGAGCCCGGAGTGGAGGAGAAAGCTGATCTGGGCAAAGGAGAAGACAATGAAGAAAACGTGCAGCCAACGGCTGATGTCTGCTTCTTTAGCCATCAGCTCTGAAGAATGCACCACATTTCTCGTGCTTTTTTTTTTTTTAATAAGTGCAAGCCTTACTCCTTGGGAAGCTACTTGCTATCTCATTCGGATGCCTAGCATGACTTTTAGTATCTCTCATTGTCAACTGGATTCCCACTGAAATGGCAGGTATATGCTGGATCCCAAGCCCATCCTAAGCGTCTGCAAGCATTTGCATAGGGCTGTGAAACAGTCCACGTTCTGTCTGCTGAGCTTTGCTTCCTTTTGTTGCAATTGACTGTAGCATCGAAACCCCTTCTTCTAAGTGTAGGGATGGGTATTGTTGCGATTGCCTCGTTTCTCAATATGACATAATCTTGGGGAGTTTTATGGGAGAACTTTTATGGCCACAGAGGTGGGTCACGTATACAGTTATCTGCTTGCATAGCTAGGAGAAAAGGGTGCCCACCATCAAGAGAGATTTGCAACAGGCAGAATCTCATGGAAGGGACACACATTCCCCCCCCCCGCCCCCGTTCTTCTCATTTGTTCTCCCTCCAAGTCATATCAGAATCATGCAACTGGATATAAAATGGGGAAAGAGTGCCCCTATTGTGATATTACCACAGAGAAAAATCGAATGCGCAACACACTACCTAAAGGGGCTTGATTTGCCATTTCTGGCTTTTTTAAAAAAGCTTTCATTGTCTGGAAGAAGCCAAGTTAACGATTTTGACACAAAACTAAATAAATAAACACCTCTAAGTACTATCACTCAGTACAAATGTTTGTTGGACTGCTGCTGTTTAGTCCTGGCTTGTGGTCTCTTTGAAGTTTCCACTGAACTAGGGCATACCTGTTGCTGAGTTTGCATTGGTCAGCAATCCAGCACTGTGAACCCCATTGCTACATGCCTGTCACTTTTCTTATTTTACTGCTTCCCCAGGACAAAATGCCTGTATGCCCCTGATCGACCCCTTTGGCGCAGAGAGTTGGCTGGTGCCGGCATCACTCCAGCATCTTATCTGTGAGTAGAGAGATTTATGTGACTTCAGCATCCTTGACAGTGGTAGGAAATTTTATATAGCTCTTCCCATTTGGAAATTCACATCGTCCTCTGTAAAAACGCTAAGTTCAGAAAGGAGGATGGAGCCTTTTGTAAAACTGATTATTTCTAGAAGTAGGCACCGTTTTTATTTTTGGGGGTGAGCATAAGGGGAATATTTGTACTTTAAGAGGAAAAATTGATAGATGTTTTAAGAAGGAGTGATGTTTCCGGCAGAAAGATTCTTATAAATGGATATAATTTATAATTTATTCAACTTCCAGGATTTTGCTTTCTTCTTTTGCTATGCCACTGTTTTTTCCCTCTTGTCAGACATGCATCGAGCTTTCATGATCTTGCTGCCACTCAGCCTCATCTTGATTATTTTTGGCTGGATCTGTGGGATCGTTGGCTCCTTGGCCCAGATTTCCTGGCTTCTGCTCTTCACAGGCTGCTATTTTCTGTTGGGTGGTGAGTGATATTATGTCTGGAAAGATTCTGAAGAATCCCCCAGCATCTCTGCATTATGAACCTGCCTGCTACTCTTTGTTGGATCTGACATTTCAAATGACAATGTGCAGGCTTTGTTTATTATATCAAATATTCCCATCATCTCAGATCCAAGTAGTAGCTCTTGAGATTGTGCAGGGCAGATTGTATTTTTAGCAATTAATTGAGATTCGCAGCAGACTTGGACATAAGTTATCTGTGAGACATCTCATAGTAAGCAGCTCAAATTGCCAGCAAATGAAGTGATGAAATTGCTGTGACAATCACATTCACTGTGATAGAAGCCATAAACAATTAATTTATTCTGAAGCCAATAGGACGCATGATTGAAACACAGTTGATAGCTAGATTTATCCAGATCTTTTCTGGATAGAATCTCTGGCAGGGACCACTCTTTTGTGTGACTTTTTTTTTTTTTTTTGGATACTTACAGCAAGAGCTCTCTGGAAACTATTTTATGAAGAATTTGCTTTATTAGAATGCAAAGATCTATCTAGTTTACAAATGCTTCTAGAAATTCCCAAGCAAACAAGGATATGGTATGCCTGCCTCTTTGCTTGCTCATTGGTTGTGATCTGAATTGCTCCATTTACCTCCATTGATACCAATAGAATAACTATATTTGCTACTCAAATTGATGCTCTGGTGACTTTTTCTTCACTTTTCTTCCCATTCAGCTCTCCTGACTCTGTCAGGAACAAGCACCTATATCTGCTACTCCAAAGCCGCATTCATTGAGACGGTGCGTATGTTTGACCAGCAGCGTTTCGACCGTGTCCATATTACCTTTGGCTGGTCCCTGGCACTTGCCTGGCTCTCTTTTGGCACAGAGGGTTTGGCTGGCATCCTGCTACTCCTGGCTGCTCAAAGATTCCGTCTGAAGCTGAATGCACATTCAGCAGACATTTAATCCTGGGAGAAGGTAGGAAAGGAAATGAGGCAGTGCCAGGCCTGTGAAATAATTCTTGCTCTGCAATACTGATTTCCTTAATCTTTCTTATAGGAAATGCTGATGCTCATGCCCTGCTCTGGTGTAAATACAGCACACACAGACTGTGAGGCTACAGGGACAGGACTATGCCTATGGTAGAAGAATCCCCGGTGAATGTGAAATGCTAAGGGGCAGTTCAAATGGAAACTTCTGTTAAAAAGACATCATGATTCCAATTTTGATTGTTATTTTCATGAACATTGGTAGGGAACATAGAACTGAACTCCTGGTGTGCAAATTGAATTAAAGCATGCAAGTCAGGATTTGTTGCCTCTCCAAGACTTGTGACAAACCTGGCTAGTTTGCCCTGATTGTTTAATGCATACCTTATTTCTCCTTTTCTTCAAAGTGTAAGTTAATTTCTACCTTCTGATTAATCCAGTGTCTCTTGAAATAAAGCAAGCAAATCTAACATCTGGCTGCTAGTTTCTTATTTTCTCCCTGAAGTAAAAGGAAAATGTAGCTTTCGTGTGTCACAAGTGTAAAGTAGTCATCAGTGCTGTGAAAATTGGATTCTCCAGACCTCATCTAGCATATATAATTAACTAGTGTGTAGTAGCCCAGAGAAGTAACTCTCTGGTACATCTCCCATCCTGCCCTAAATCCTGCAATGAGGTATAAAAAAGGAGAATGTACAAGAGTGTCTGTTTCCCTGCAGGAAGCAAGAATGATTTTCAGTCAAAACTGATCTTGATGCAAAGTGTTTTGGAGAACATTGGAGCTATTTGGCCTCCAGACCTGTACCTACAAACCAGCTGTTTTTCTCATCCTGCTGAGATAGGACTAGCTATTTCCAGTCTGCTACTCTCCTATTGTTTTTGCATGGGGTTTTAATGAACTTAAAAGGTTTTAATGCCAGGATATGTCATAGTACAAGATGCCACACATATTAGATCAATTTCTGCTTTAGCCTTTGGAATCTTCTGGTAGCAGAGGATGAGAAGCAGATTTCCCTAAACATACCATGTCTTAAAAAACAGAATCTGTTTCAGTTTTATAGTTGTGGAGTAGTCAAGGAGAGTTTTAATGGAATGGAATGAAATACCCACGCTGGAATCTTATTAAGTAAGTCTAATTTGCACTAGCCAAGCTGAGTATATTTTGATGTAGTCTAGATTGGTGTGCCAAGCATCAACTTCACTTCTGCTGTGCAGATTGACTTGTCCTCCAAAATATGTAACCCAAGCTCTGCTTCTTTGATGTTTCCTGAAGATTTATAGTGCCAGAGAGCACTTAGGTAGAATTCACCCTATGGGATGAGCTGGATGTTAATAACTTCACCTATGACTGCAGCACCTTCCTCATGCATAGCTCCATGAGCTTACATAACTTGCAGGAATTAATTTACCCCTGATAATACTGGTTGCTACAATTACTGGACTGATGGAATAGGACAGAGAATTATAGATGCAGACCACTTTAGAAGAATTCTGAAGTCAGAAAGCTGGGATGAGCCGTCATCCAAATTTTCAATCATGTAAAAACTGTGCCTATTAGGAGGAAGGGACTGAGAAATTGCTGCGAAACTTGCATAACTGAAAAAACATCCCAGCACCTGCACCATTAGGAGAAAATGTACTCCCTGGTTTAGCTCAGATAGTTAACCTAGACAACTGTTTTGCTCTTTCTCCTCCTCACAGAAATGGTACTTTGAGCAAGTCTATTGGGCACTTTTCAGTGTTTCATCCATACAGTTTAACAAACGGAGCTGCTGTCAGAACCTGCTTTTCTCTCCCTCTTCATGGGCTACACTTCAGTGATGGGTTTCCTTGTCTCTAAGCAGAGGACTCCTGGCAGGGGATACCCACCTCTTGTCGAACAAAAGGGGAAAGAAATAGAGGCCACATGTGAAGGCACTGGGGAATGAGGAAGCCAATTGCACTGAATCCAGTTAGAGGCCTTGTTTAGAACCCTGAGAAATTTCTGTTGCAACCATCTATACTATTGGTTCTTGCAAGTTCCACTAAGATCGCTCTGTCTAAGCATCCAATTTAGCTGCATATCCAAGTAATAATCCACAAGCGTTTCCATTTTTGTTAGGGTAAAAGAGACATCATGGGAGTGAGAGAAGATTTGGGCAAGAAATTACTAGTCTTTTCACTACAAGATTATTATTTTGGAAGCAGTGAGGTGGAAATACAAGATAGTGCTGTAGGTCATATTGTTGCTATTAAAGTGACCCAAGATGATTCTTCAGAAAAATTAGTTGGGTTAATTAGTTGACTGGCCCTCAAGATTTATCTCTTGGGAGTTACTGAATGAATCAGCATCTCTTTGTCTCCCGTCTCCCCCCATCTGAACAATCTGCCTTCTCAAGACAGAGGAACTCAAGATGAAGATGGTACTTGTTGCTGTGCATCTGCTGTTTTTTGTATTCCAATTCATCATGACTCATGATCCCAACAGAGGAATCTGAAAGGACCCCAACTTCCTATTCCAGGATGAAGTGGGTAGATGAAATAAGGTAGATCCATTATACCGGTTCTGTTTAATTATCTCTTAGCACAAGAATTTTAACATAATTGCTATTCTAATTAAAGATAATTACAGAGTTATGGGCAAGTACTCTGTGTACACCTCTACACTCTGAAACACCTTGTGCAGAACAAAATCTGAAGTGCAGAACAGCCTGCTTTAATAATATTGAGATGGGAGGTTGTCGCAGGCCATATTGAAAAGTGGAAAAGAAAAACAAAACAATTAAAAGAAAAGCCAGTGATAAATCATTTTCATACCATTGTCAAAAAGCAACATGAAACATGTCCATGTCATCACCAAGAATTAAGCTTGACTTGAGGGAGGCTCTTGATAAGTTCCATCTTAATATTTCATATCCAGAAATCAGAAGATCTTAGGAGACTAAAGAGGATGGCTTCTTGGAGTTCCAACTGATAAGTTAGCTGGAGCCCAAACTACCAATCTTTACAGTAAAATTGGTTAAAAGGCTAATTTCAGGATGGAGAGTTGGATATATACCGGTACATGTGTGTGTGTGTTTTGAGAAAATATCTGGTGGAATTGACTCCAATTTACATTTTGTTTAGACCCCTTTTGCTTTTGCATATGGCTTCCTAGTACATTAGAAACAGTACAATCACTTTGGCAGGGGGAAAAAAATCCCATCCCTTTCTTATAGTTACATTAAATGTGCACATTAACAAAGAAATAAATATTCCCCATTTCTTCCTTCCCGGGATTCCATTTTTCTTCTGGCAGATACCTTTCCAGCCTATTCAAGAGCCCTTCTGCTAAAACCATGGTAGGGCTACTGGATGGTGACAATCTTCGTTTTCTCTTCCTCCTGCATCACAAGAAGGCCTGCCTTTGAGAATAGTACTTTGGATTCAGTGTAGGGGACATAGAGGAGAGAGGAGAATAAATAGAATTATCTAGTTTAGAGATTGCCAATTCTTTCAGGTCTCAAGTGTCTTTGCACAATTACACAGGATGGTCTGGTGCAGGGGTCTCCAACCTTGGCCATTTTAAGCCTGGAGGACTTCAATTCCCAGAATTCCCTAGCCAGCTGGCTAGGGAACTCTGGGAGTTGAAGTTCATAAGTCTTAAAGTGGCCAAGGTTGGAGACCCCTGGTCTGGTGCACCTCCAAATTATTAAAATCCTAGGACACCTCATTAATGTACCTTTCCCAGGAGAAGAGAATGAGGCTTGTATTCATGGCCACTAGAGGGAAACCAATGACCAGGTTTCTCTGTCTCTTTGTAGGCATCTCATTTAAGTGTGTGCAAACTTTGCAAAGCAGCTCTCTAAATCTTGCAGAACTGTAACATCACAAACACTTGATAACTGTTAGCAACATTTATTATAACTCTCCCAAGTTGTCTTCTGATATAGCTGAAGTTTATTCATTTATTTCAGATGCAATTTGTTTCAGACTGGCATTGACAGGCTAACAATTTGCAGTGCTAAGACCCTCAAACTGGTGTTTGGATTTTCCTGATTTTTCTAGTGGGCCACTCAATTAATCCCTTCTGCTGAACTATGCTGAAACAGAAACGGTTATTATTTTCTTTCACGGGTCCTACTTGCTATATGGACAGAGATTACTTTCTTATGTTAGTTATAAATAGATTCCTAATTTTAATATCAAACTCATGTGGATTGAAGTATACATTCAATTGTTCTAAATTGTCTCCTAGTGTTGTACACTTTAGCATGAACAGAAAGAAAGAGGAAAGTTCAGATGCATTTTTAGTATTCTATATTGAACATCTCCATCTATTAATCAGGATTCACTGGCTCAATCCAATTTGGCCCAAATCTGTGCACAGCAGGATTTCTTCTAACAACATTTAGGTCTGCTTGTTGCCCATAACAGTGACACTTGAAAATGTTTAAGAGAACAACTGTGAAGTGACAGATTCTGTGGTGAGAGGGGAATTGTATCGTTATCCCTCAATTTACAACCATGTGCTTAGTGACCATTTGAAGTTACAATGGCCCTGAAAAAAGCGACTTATGGCTTGTGCTGTCCACCCAGTGTATGGGAATTGGATAGTTTAGTGTGAGTCCCCAGGATGCTTGGTAAGGACCTGGAATGATCCAGCCCGTGGCCACACCTAGAGTCTTAGGAGACTAAGAGGATGGCATTCATGAAATTAGTGAGCCCCAAATACAGTAAATTGTAAAAGGTAATTCGATGGAGAGTAGGTATATAGTCATGCTGTGTGTGTTTGCAGAACATATTGTGGAAGTGCTCACATACATGTTTTTTCTTTGCTTTTGCATAGGTCAGTAATTAGAAACAGTACAATACTTGGCAGGGGAAAAAATCCATTTCTATAGTACTTAAATGGGCACATAACAAAGTAAATATCCCATTCACTCCCGGATTCCTTCGTGATCCTGATGTCACTAATGACCTCGATGGGTGGAGGGGGTTCCTACTCTTGCTGAACTCACACACTCGTGGTAACTATTCTACTTCTATCGCTACAAGAGGAGAGAAAAAGGATAGGAGATAACCATCTTTTTATCTACAAGATAGATATGCAAAGGATTGGTCATTAAAGAAGAGCTTTGTCACAAATGTGAGTTTTGAGGATACCTGATGAACCAATAATAAAAACTTTGTATGTATGTTTTGTTGAGTTTATCTATCTGCATCTGTACAGAAGACAAAATCTACCACTGTACAGAATACAGAACATAGCTTTTTTTTCATACTTACTATCACTGCAGCATCCTCATGGTCACATGGTCTAAATTCAGAGACTTGGCAACTCATTCATATTTATGACAGTGTTCCAGGGTCTTGTGACCTTTTGCGACCTTCTGACAGGCAAAGTCAGTGGGGGAAGCCCGATCCATTTAACAACTGTGTTACTAAGTTAAACAGCAGCAGCGATTCACTTAACTGAAAGGTTGTAAAATGGGGCAAAACTCACTTAACAAATGTCTCACTTAGCAACAGAAAGTTGGCGCTCAATTGTGGTCATAAGTCAAGGGTTACCTGTATAGGAAAATACAAAGATAAGATTTCAGAGACAAGTATTTTAATAAATACTAGAATAGAGTAGAGTAGAGTAGAGTAGAATTCTTTATTGGCCAAGTGTGATTGGACACACAAGGAATTTGTCTTGGTGCAAATGCTCTCAGTGTACTAGTTTTATACTTGAACAAAGATTAAAATTCAATCTACTTTTTTTTTTTGAAGTGTTGCTGGCAGATTACATTTTATCCCTTTAAATAAGATGCAGTCATAAAGTGTGTAGTTTATTGTTGTTTGATGTCCTCTGGAGGCATCCACTGATAGAACTAGTCTACTATAATTATAGGCAGTGAAAGTCTCCTACTATCAATAATATCAATAAAAAACAAGCATCAACATGTATATACTTCCTTTTTAAAAATATTCATGGTGGCTCTTCTCTTCCACTTTCTTCCAGCTGCCATGTGATTCCTGGGCACATACCAATTCTCTGGTGCTCAATGGTTTTACCTGTACTCTTTGCCATAGAGATGAGCAAAAGCAGTGCATATAAAACTGTAAGCAAATTCAGAATATGGTTGCAACGTGAATCCTGCCATGGGGTCCCTTTTCTACTTGCATGGGGGTCATCTCTGCCTGAGCCATAGAATAACTCCTATCTGGGCCAGGCAGATTTATCCAGTGTCTCTGTAGAACTGCCACACAGCAATTGGTCTCCGTGGTGCAGTAACTATGAGTATTAGGCTTTATGTCTGAGACAAGAGAAGATATATTCAGTCTCCTGGATTAATGATACTTTCTTGGTCAGGAACACATTGGCTGTAATTTTTGATATGATGCTCAAGAAGCAAGGCTGCCTAGCAGAGGTTGGCTCTTTGTCTGGGTTTGGCTGAACAGACTTTGGAAATTCTGCCCCAATTCCTTCTCCAAAAGGTAATAACCACCCTGCCACAAGTCCCAAGGTTTGTGTAGGGTTTGGGTTTGTAAAGCTCAAACTGGATTTATATTCCCAGGCTGGGTCCAACCGTGAACCCCTCCTTGGCTCCATCAGTAACTGACTGCATTCAAGACAATCCACCTGTCAGTTGCTTTTAGTCTCAGCTTTCCAACTTAGTGTTGGCAAAGGGCAGTGCTAGGGTGCCAAAGTGGAGGAAAGAGAGCAGGGAGGCTCCTTATACAGAACTCATTTCTGTACAGGTCTACCATCCCTCCTACCAGCCTGCTCAATCTAGCCTCCCACCGCCCCCAAACAGCCTTGTCTCACTTGGAAAGAGCCCAAACGGCTTGTTTCTTTCCTTAGCAGAACATACTGCACGGCTTCACCAGTCATCCCAACTCCATTACGGTATTCAAAATACCTGACAGGGCAGCTGCGGAAGGGGATATATTTATACATTCGGCTTTTAGGTTTTTGCCTATGGAAAGCCAGATGTGGGGACAGGTCCGGTTCTTGGCATGGAGAAATATACCTCCCCCCGCTTCTCTTTCAAGTTTCCAGCCCGGGGGGAATAAGGGGGCGGCCATTGGTTAAATCTTATTCCTCTCTTTCTGCGCTGGGGCCTTTTGGACTCAGTAGGCCGGCGACGGAGAGCCGGCAGAGAGAGGCTCTTCACGGGGAAGGATCCGAGAAGGGCCGCCAGCAAAAAAGAAACACTTCGCTTTCTGCTGCTGCTCGCGGGGTCCCGATACTTCGCGCCCTCTTTAGCCCAGCTTGAGGCGCGAACAGGAGTCGGAGCTATGCGTGTAGGCTTTCCTACCGCGGTGCCTTGAGGGAGCTGGATGGAGGAGAAGGGCGGGCAGGTCGAGCCACATGAGCTGCCTCTCCCTTTTTTCTTCCCGTTGTGGAGTCTCTCGGCCTTAACGTTCTCGCTGGGCCACCCAAAGAGAAACGGGGGAGGACTGGGTGGAATCGCTCCAGGGAGAAGGGAGGTGAGTTGTCGGGAGTAGCCACAGTCCAAAACTTTCTTTGTGCTCTTCGCGGAGAGGGATGAGTGGGCAAAAAAAGGCTTTTCTCTCGCGCCACTGTGGATCACACCAGGGAAACGACTAGAATCAGTGGTGTGTTAACCATTAAGCAGGCTAAGCACGCGCTTAGGGCACCAGGCCCAAAGGGGGCACCACAGAAACTCTTATGTAGGCTAAGCTTGGCTTTGTTGTTTGTACAGTATGTACAAAGGAAGGGGGCATCATGACTTGTCAGTGCTTAGGGTGCCAGTGAGCCTTAATCCGCCACTGACTAGAATGGTGCTTTCTTGGCATTGGGTGGTGGAGAAAACTGGAAAATTGCACATGGTGAGGAGTGTGTCTCCAAGTGAGAGCAAAAAGTAGAGTGCTCTTTCCCCTGCCTTACTACTTATCCCCTGCTATTGTACAATACTCCTCGCCACCCCATTATTTCAAGGCGCAAGTGAAATAATAAAGCAGCTTTTCCCTGCAGGAACAGCCGCTTCTGCTCTCTTGCTTTCTCAGGGCCTTTTAAGCTATAGTGCTACTGTGGTCAGCCATCCTTTAGATGGGCAGAAAGCAATTTATCTCAATCAATTCAAGTGCCACCTGACCCCAAATGATTCTGGGTGGCTCACACAGTACAAAAGAATAAAATACAATGCAATTCAAAAACAGTCAAAAAGATGAAGCAAATTAAAACACATGCCCACAAGATGGAAAATCTGGCTGACAAACTCACAAAGCAGTTCCAAACATTGTAATCCCAAGTTCTGGGGAAAAAGCCAGATCTTCATGACTCTCTGGAACGCTCTCTGTGCAGGAGACACATAGATCTGGTAGGCTTAGCTTGTTTGGGCTGTACAAAGACCATGGAAAGTAAGATGGTTCCTAGCATGTAGGGCTTTATGCATCCTAACCAGCACTTTGGATTGCACTCAAAAGCAGACTGGTAATCAGTGCAACTCGTAGAGCAGGGTCTCATATAAGCATACTGAGACCTGCTGATTATTGCTACAGTGCCACATTTTGAATCATTTGAAATTTCTGAGCTGTCTTCAAGATCAGTGCCATGTAGAGCATGTTGTAATAATTGAGCCATGGGCTAATTAGGTCATGAATGATTGAAGGGCCTCTTGATCCTGGAAAAGCCACAACTGATGAACCAGATGAAGCTTCTTAGTCATATGTACCATCTGCTATACTATCAAGCAGGAGTTATGAGTCTTTAAGTTTAAGAAGACCACCAGATTGTTCAATGATTGGAGAAGTACAACCTCACACAAAGTCAAAATTGCAATCTCCCTGGATTTAGGAGGCCCTAACAATTGTAGCCATTCAGTCTTGTAGGATTGAGCTGAAGATGTTTTTCCCCTCCCCCTATGTGATTGCATAGCATTCAGAAACTGGGACAGGACTTTGATAGCCTCACTTGGCCCATCTCTACAATCAAGATTAATTTGGTATCATCAGCATACTTATGATATCAAGTCCCAAACTAATAGATGACCTCAAGTAATAGTTTCATGGAGATGATAAACAGGAGTTGAGAGAGCATGGAGCCCTGAAGCAGCTCATCAAGGAAAGGTCTAGGGAATGACCCCCCCCCACCCCAACCAACATCAAGTAGTGGCTCAGTGGTTAGAATGCAGTATTGCAGCAAACTGTCCACAGTCTGGAGTTTGATTCTGCTGCTTGAGTTGACTCAGCCTTCCATCCTTCTGAGGTTGGTAAAATGGGGACCCAGATTGTTGGGGGCAATACACTGATAATAACTTGTTCATAGAATGCTATAAAACACTATGAAGCAGTTGTTATTGTTGTGCTTGTTAGTTGCAAAGTCTTGTCCGACCCATCGTGACCCCATGGATGGACAGTGTTTCTCCAGGCCTTCCTGTCCTCTACCATCTTCTGGAGTCCATTTAAGCTCATGAAGCAGCATATAAGTCTAAGTGTTATTGTTATCAACAAAAGTTGATAGTCTTGAAGATAAGAAGAGAACAGGAACTTCCACCAGTTCCCAACCCCCAAAACCTATCCAGAAGTATACCGGGGACAAGAATATTGAAAGTTCCTAAGAGATCAAGAAGCACAGGGATGAATGCAACATCTCCATCCAGGTTTTGCTATAGATCCATGATGGCAAACCTATGCCACACGTTCCAGAAGTGGCAGGCAGAGCCATATCTTCTGGGTTCCGGTGCGCAGGCCAGCCAGTTTTCACGCATGTGGGAGTGCTAAAAACCAGAAGAGCAGCTGCCTGGTGTGCATGCACGCACCGAGATGATCTTCCGGTTTCTGGTGTACACATGCGAGCTGGTCTTTGCGCAGGCATGCATGCCAGAAACCGGAAGACCAGGTGGCTGGTGTGAATGCATGCACCGGAAACCGGAAGAGCAAAGGTTCACCAACACTGCTATAGGTCATCAGCAAGCGCATGACAACTGGTATGAAACTTGCTTTCTCTATTCCCAATCTCTATTTGGATTCTAGGGCCTCTGATCTCAGTCACTGAACTTGTCTCTAGAATAATGGCTGACAAAGCCAACCGTGCTCCCCCTCCCCAATCAGAGCATGTTCCTGCCACAGTTAGGTGCTGGCAGGGAGAGAACCTCCAAAAGGATTACAGCTAAAGAGCAAATGGGAAAAGCCCATGGATATCCCACTGCTGTCTCTTCTGACTCACATGTTTTCTTTCAGGAACTCCACTATTGCGAGCTATCCAGAAAGAGGGCAGACAAAAGGGCATCTACTTCCTCCTCTTGTTCATCTTTCCCTACACTGCCTTTTTTAGATGTGCATGTGCACGATTTACCATATGTTGGTGTAATGCTGGCAAGGGCCTCCCTGGGCTCCATTTTTTTTAACCTGTGAGAAAATAAGTGCATTTGATATATGGACTTCCCTTTTCCAAGATTTAAGTGACATTTGTTATGTTCTGATATTAGGTGAAAACATTTTTTAAAGCATGTTACAGGTATCCTCTCCCAACTGGTTGTTTAATGACTATTTGATGTCGTGCTGATCTTGAATGGGTGCTTTACAGCTGGTAAAATACTTCTGGCAATCACACCAGCCACCAAATATCACGTGACCAGATTTCAGGTGCATGACAACCTGTTTGCATTATGACTGGTTGCCCAGTTCCCTGTAATCACATGATCATTATTTGCAATCGTCTCTGCCGGTTTCCTCAGAAAATCAATGGGGAGGCTGGCAGGGCAGGTTGCAGGAAGAAGGAACCTTGGATTTGAGATTTGTTTCCCCAGTGCACTGAGGGATTTCCCTTGTCTTCTATTTCTTCCAGGAAAGCCACTTGTGTGGTGGAGGAACATCTTAAATCTAGCAAAAATGCTAGGGGACACAGGGTTCTGAGCCTGTGGACCACAAGGGCACACAGTTATGCAAGTGTGCTTTTTTCCTGTATTGTTCATGACTGCCTTAATGCTTAGCAGTCATGCTGGTACTTTGTATCTGCTCTATTCCTCAGAGGGTGAGTCTTCAATACAGAAACTCTTAACTCTCACATCCATCTTTGCACTGTTTTGGAAAACTACATCTAAATCCTGACAAATTAAAACCAATGAAATTACCTGATCCTTGCTATATAAATCAATCTGTTAAATGAATATTCATACCTTCCAAAAAGTCGCATCGGGGCAGGGATGGTGATAACATTCTTGAAGAAGATGTCTGGGTTACGTTTTCAATTCTGTGAGTGTATCCTACCAATTACTAATAAGAATATTATTGGATGTTAGACTAGTAATAGAAAATACCTTCAGACATTGGACACCTGACATAAGGAGCAAGTAACTCCTTAATACATTTTGCAGAGCATGTTGGCAACCTAATTATTAATTCAAACTAAATATTCGTACTTATGAATTGGAAGAAATTGTCTTTAACTCTACTAACTACTCAGCAACATCTTACTCCTGTTCTGCCCAGTGATACGTTTGCAGATGAAAGCATTCTTCCCATAATGGAAAATCAGTGAACTTTCCCCATCATTTCCTCATCCCTTGTTATCTAATGACAGTGGGTAGAATCATGTAAGTCACTGCTGAAATAGGAAGGATACTTCAGCCGTCTCTGAGACAGAAGTAAGAAAAAGCGAAGAGGTCAGAAGTCGTCGTAATTTTGAGTGTGTGAATTAATAGGGATGTTGTTCATCCAAACCACAGGGGCAGTTTTGGAAGAATTCTGAGGCTCATACTGAGATTTTGGAAGGCCTTGTTTTACATGTGCATAAGCTTTATTTAATTTTTTATCCTATCTTTATTACTTTTATAAGTAACTCAATGGGGCAAACATGCTACTCTTTCCTCCTATTTTTCCCACAACAATAACCCTGTGAGATGGGTTGGGCTGAGAAAGAGTAACTGGCCCAAAGTCACCCAGCTGGCTTTCATGTCTAAAGCAGGACTAGAACTCACAGCCTCCTTTCTATGTCAACACCTTAACCATTAGTCCAAACTGGCTGGAGGTGGAGATGAGAAACAGGTTAGGTCCAATTTCCCCAATTACTTCTCTTTAGATGCTAGTTGGGAAACATGCATTTAGCTTGTTTGCAAGGCACCTAAAGTTGAGAAAGATCATGAGTGTCGGTTACTTTTTGATTGTGCTATTTTCTGTATTAATTATTTTTTTCAATTTGTTTCACTCTATTCTAATGTACCCAGTTGCGGCCTTTGTTTTCTCCTATAGTTGAGATTTTGCTTGCAGAAGTGCCAGTCTTTTGAAAAAATACCCACAGACTTGCTTGTTCTCTGACGAGATAGGCTAATTTGGCCCATGTTGCAATGTCTCTCACACACAATGACAGGGTGTCTGTGGGAGGTGTTGAGGGGCGGGAAGAGGGAGGACATACTTAAAATGTTCTTTTAGCTATTACCAGAAAGGAAGTCAGAGATGTGAACTTTGTTGCTCGGAAAATTGGTCCATTCCCAGTTGCAATGACAAGTCTTCACTGCAAAGCTGACCCCCTGCTCCTAGGGTAGCTGCATAATGAGCTCTCTATAAACCTTCCCTCTGAAGTTGATGCACGATACTTTATTCTTGGGATCTGCAGGCCATTTGGAGCACAATGCTAATTGAGTTTTCAGAAATTGAGCTGCCCAAATGGCCTTCTTACTTACCTGACCTGCTTGGTCTTGTTTGAATATAAATGTGAATGCACAGAAGAGTCATATGTAGGTGTATATACACTCACACATGCACATCCTGACTTTAGCACACTGTGTTATGCTTTACTGCTCTTACCCTCTTTCCTTACACCATGAAGCCCTACAAAGTCAGAATAAATGATAACCCACCCACCCCACCCTGCAGAAACTGTTCACGGTATGACAAGGGCCAGATGTTAACAGTTCTGTTTGTTTATTACTTTTATTTCCTCTCAGTTCCAGTAAGTTGTCCTGCCCAAGTAGCTCATGATTAGGCAGCAAGAAGCCTCTAATCTTGCCAATCTGATTTACTGTCATTGAAAATAACTACTTCCCGTTAGCGGGCACAGGCTTGGGAACATAGTGCTGTACCACAGAGTTATCCTACCACATGTATCTCCTTTCCTGGCTATTTCACCAGCCACTTAAATGTTGGTTAAGCAGGGCAGCGAGATCAAACAGCATACCAGCAGCTGGGTGGGTGGCATTGGCATAGAAAAGGCAAAGAAGAGAGGCAAGGAGACTTTAAAAGGGGCAGGGAGAAATCAGGGGGGCAAGAAACTGCATAAATCTCTCCAGAAGTTTGTTAGGGTCCTGTAGAAGCTGGGAAGCAATAGCTTGGGTGTGAAACTAAAGCAGTAGGCAGAGTAAAGTCTTATGGAGGGTATGTTGTGTAGATTGGAAGAAGCCAGACCCTTTGCAAACATAAATTCGCATCCTTTTACATCTCTAAAGGCTTTGGCAATTAATCAAAGGAAGGACTGCCAGGAAGTCAGCAGTTATCAACCCTTCCTTCTTAAAGCAGTGAGAGCAGAGCTGCCTGATCCACCCCACCCCATTTGCAAAGGATATTCTTACTCATTAAACCATAGAGGGCCAAGGAAGACATTGGCCAGACTAGAAGCCACCTGGAGAAACTAGTTTATGCCCTGTTCAGAATGGAAGGTTCTTGGGAGTGAGAGGCTCCCACTGTAAGTCTTCTGGGTTGTGTATTCATCGTTTGCTCTCTTCCTTACTATTCACCAGTTGCCGTCTTTTCAAACCAGGGCTGCCTTGCCTGCTTTTGTCTTCCTGACCTGGAAAAAGGTTGTGCAATTTGGATGAATGAATGAACCCTTAACTCTGAGGCTTTTCTGCTGAGCTTAGAGTAAAATATTACTTGAAGATTATATGACAGTTTTTTTCATGCATGTCTGTGGGTGGCAATTAATTTCACTTTTCATGTGGTTCCTACAGTATTGTCACCTTGTGCTCAGACTCTATTGTAGTCTAGCAGAAATTACACTTTCTGAGCAAAGTTCAATATTTTATGCCAGGAAAATTGTACTATGATTCTTAGTTAGAAAACTTCTATCTTCTGAAGAAATAATGGGGCCACAATTGCAGAAATACCATAGTTCATCTCTTGGGCATAATTAGTGACATAATTTCTCAGACAGAGCAAGTCTATGTTGTAATTTTCTTTCTTTGTTTTTAGAGAACAAGAAATATTCTCTTCCTTGATTTCCTAAGACATTCTCTGTATTAAACCATCTGATGTTAAGCCTATTCAGTGAGGATGTTAGCTATTAGCTTTGACAGCTAAATGCAGCTCCTGTATTCGGTGTAAGCATATTTTGAAACATAGTGGTCAGCACATGGGGCACACAACAGACTTGAGCTGTTGATCTTCATGAGTTTGAATAATGTGTTGGAAATAGAACTTTCTTTGGACCTCTGACAAGCCCAGAACCTCTCTGCCCTTCATTAAAGCATACCTGTCTTTTTTCAGACCAGCCTGGGAAAAAATATCACTGTTTGAAGGAATAAGTTTAATGTTAACTTATTCCTTCAAACAGTGATATTTTTCCCAGGCTGGTCTGAAAAAAGACAGGTATG
Source organism: Bungarus multicinctus (assembly GCA_023653725.1). Lineage (NCBI taxonomy): Eukaryota > Metazoa > Chordata > Lepidosauria > Squamata > Elapidae > Bungarus > Bungarus multicinctus. The sequence goes on from CM042834.1 coordinate 122,203,613, forward strand.
CTTTAATGAAGGGCAGAGAGGTTCTGGGCTTGCATTAGTCGTTGGTAGTCAACCATCAGGAGACATTTTGGAACACTTTTTCTGATTAACACATTTTTTTAAAAAAAGCATCAGCTTCCTTGAGCTGCACATCACTTCATCACTCTCTGACTTGGGTGAAGTGAACTGTAGCTCATGAAAGCTTAGGCCCTTAAATCAAATGCATTAATCTATAAATAGGCTGTGGGCTAATTTAAGTTAATGTGTCTCTTAAACGTAGCCACAAGTTTTCTCAAGCTCCATGGAACCTTGAAAAACGACAAGCTGCTTTAATGAAGAGCAAGGAAATGCTACCCACCTTGCTTTCCTTTTGGAGATCTAATTTGATCTCAATTTTATTAAACGTTGCCATTAAATAAAGTGAAGCTTTTTTTAAAAAAAGAGCTAAAAATTTCTCCACAGCCTGAATGGGGAAAAAAGTTTTTCTGTTTCTTGAGAGGATGGAGTAGGGAAATGCATTTTTATTTAGATTTATTTTTCAACCTTTCTAAAGAACCTCATGGCTAAGGCCCAGGATAGAAGAGGAAAAGCAGCAAGATAGTTTCGTAGCTACCTTTGGAGAGATTGCACAGCGGTTTTGAAAAAAAGGGGCTGCTTTCATAAAAAGCAGAGATTTATGCGAATTCATGCAAAGGCCGAAACACTTCTTCCGAATCATTTTTGAAGTATGCACAGCTTTAGCTCACACATCTGGTTTGAGAATTCTGGAAGGTTTAGTCCAGATAGCTGAAGGGGGTTCAAATCTGGAGAAGGCTGCTGTATCTCAGGGTTGCCTCATTTGCTGGCAATCAAGTCTTTGTCTTTGAAAGTTGCATAAATCTGTTATCTCCTCCCCTTTGACTTTTCATAGCCAATAATATGCATTTCTCTCAGGCACACATCCATTCCTATCCTCCCATACCACCATTATAATTGATTCCAGGCAACATTGGTTGGAATAAGATATACTCTAGCTCCACCCTGCATCAGTCAACAACTTGTTATTTTCCATACTCATATTCTATCCAGATTTACATCCTGCCTGATTTGCTGAGTGTAGCCAGTTAATATTTTCTTCTACTGGTTCATTCTTTTCCTGCTCAGTTTTCCACAATCTGTTCAGAATATAACAGTCAATAAAATAAGGCCCATCTTGTTCATCTAAATACAAAGTATTTAGATTAATACAAAATACATTTGTTTTATCAAATTTGTATGGATGCTCATCCCAGAAAAAATGATTTTGGGCAGTTAACATTTAATTAAAATACTATATAAAATTATTATTAAACATATGAAAAAGCACAAGGCATAACAGGATAAGTGTGACTTGCAATAAGGGACCCATCCAAAGGTCTCATCGGCCCTCTGGGATCCCCAGGCCTAATGAAGTAGCTAGGTCTTGAGGGACTTCCAGAACATTAACAGAGATGGAATTAAATTCACTTTCAGAGGAAGACAATTCCATAAGGCAGTTGCCATGGCAAAGGAAGTCCACCTCCTGGGACCTGCCAATGTAAATTCCCTAACAGATGGGATCTGCAGCATGACTTCTCTGCCAAATCTGATGGGACAGGCAGATATAATGGCAATCTTAGCACTATCTTCTGGGGAAAAATAATACAACAGGATGCCAATTCATGTTTATTGATGATTTCAGTGAATTGCTTGTATTTCTTTGTTCATGTTTGTTTCTTCCACTTGAGTCTGTTTAGATTGGAGTGGGCTTTAATATTATAAAATAAATAATTAAAAAATGGTGTATTCTGGAGTTAAGCTGACTTCTGTTAAATAAAAAGCACACCCATCGTTTGCATCATCTTTGGCTGCTTACTTCAGTTTTCAAATTGCAAGACAGAATAACACATTGATGGGAAGTTGAGCAGAATGGCAAAAGTACTGCGTATGAACTAGTATGGCCAGAGATCCTTCTGGCAGTGGAGATGCTGAAGCGATGCCACAGCTTTATAAAATGACTTGATAATAGCTTCTATTAGTACAGCTGTAATCTCTTGCCCAGGTTTGACAGAGAAACTGATGATTGAACAGTAGGTGGGATTCAATTTTTTTTTACTACGGGTTCTGTGGGTGTGGCTTGATGGGCATGGCAGGGGAAGGATACTGTAAAATCTCTAGTTAGAGGTGATATTTGCCGGTTCTCCGAGCTACTCAAAATTTCTGCTACCGGTTCTCCAGAACTGGTCAGAACCTGCTGAATACCACCTCTGGATTAGGGCATTTATAACATCACAAACAAACAAGCAATCCAGAGTTGTACAGTCAGCAGTATCAGATTTCTTTATATTTGGTCCAGATCTGGTCCAAAATCTTTAAAATCCATGAAGTAGACTAGGGAACCTTACTCCTTTCTGTCTTTTGGACTCCTCATCAGCTCCAGTTAATGTAAGCAATACAGGTAGTCCTTGACTTACAACAGTTTGCTTAGTGACTGTTCAAAGTCACTGAAAAAAGTGACTTATAACCGTTTTTCACAGTTATGACATTTTCAGCATCCCCATGATCATCTGATTGAAATTCAGATGCTTGGCAACCGATTCATATTTGTGACTGTTGTTGTGTCCCCCAAGATAATTTCATCACCTTTTGCGACCTGACAAGCAAAGTCAATGGAGAAGCCAGATTCACTTATGAACAGATCACTAACTTATCAACTGCAGTGATTCACTTAACAACTGAAGCAAGAAAGGTCGTAAAAATGGGGGAAAATTCACTTAACAAATGCTTCACTTAACAGCAGAAATTTGGGGCTCAATGGTTGTCGTAAGTCGAGGACCACCTGTAGTGAGCAAATGTGGAGAGGGCCAAGCTCTTAATTCTACTTAAGATGAATTTCTTAGCATTTCATTTTCCATGTTATCCTCATGGAAAACATTGTATCCAGCCCCAATTGGATGCAAAGCCTGCCATCTAATGAAGAAGCACTTCTCTGATACCAAGCTTGGTATCTGAGTTCTCAGCCAAAACTCAACATTGGCAACAACAAAGAATACGGGAATAAGCATGGGGGAAGTTTGACCTCAGTCAAATGGGAGAACAAAAATTCTTTGCATTTCACCTAACTCCACCCCTGCTGAAGTTCTAAACTGTTTCACAGTAACCTTGATAGTGAGTGTGATAATGAGGCATCATCTTGGAAACTTTGAAGTTATGCCAATGAAACACGTTTCTAGGCAGGCTGAACCTTCCTTTCTGAGTAATCCCAGTCACTCCTTTGCATTTCTCTCTCACCTCCCTCCCTCCCTCTTTAGAAATTAAACACTGGCAGTCTTTGCTGTTCTGATGTTTTCTAATGAATCGGATCTCTGGGAGGAGTAGTCCTGGTAGTAGTAAAATGCCACCCGCTCTGCCATTGGTGTTGCCATGGTGATTCCCTCCTACCTGCCACACAACAACTTTTCCAGTAAACCCCCTGCAGAACTCTGGGCTTCCCGACAGCCCCGCCCTCTGGCTGCATAGTGGATGGCGGGCTGAGGAAGAGGAATGAGGGTTTATTTAATTATTTGTGCTGTTAACCCTTGGCAGGCCAGAATGGAGAACAAAGGTGGTTGGTCTGCTGCAGAAGTGCTTTGGTGGTAAACGACGATGGTAGCCCCATTGTGTGCCTAAGAACTCAGGTTTTATGAAAGAATCACTTCAGCTTCTGACTGCAGTTATAATTGTGGGAGAACTCCCAGCCCTCCCCTATCCACTTTTATCTATTGCAGTTTTTGAACTCTTAAGTGCAATTTTCTGGTCTGCGAGAAGGGAGGAGTCATGCAAAATCAACATAAATCTAAATGTAGATTGGGTAAATTGGAAATAAATGTGTTCAGGTCGCAGCAAAATGGTTCTGCCTTCTGCTGTCAGGTATAGCTTCTTTTTTATTTATTATAGTTATCCAAACTCTTATTCCCAGGGCAGAACACCCTTTAATGTAGTAAACAATTTTGTTAGTCTAGAAACAAAAAAGAGTGTAAAATTAGACAGTGAAGAGTGGTGTATATAGTTTTGACTTTCCTTCTTTCTCCCTCATTTAACTTTAATCTGACATAGTGTCCTAATTTAATTTTATAATGTGAGAATAAGAAAATCATCAATGTTGGATTCTCTTATCAGGTTTAAAGGGACAAGCTGTTCCTAATATAGAAGGAGGTGGCTTTTGATTCTGGTTGATTCTTTGGCTTCCCCCTTTGTGCTAAAACTGGGGGTGCTTTTTCCTGAGAAGCAGAACATTTATTATATTATACATTCCTTTTATTCCAGCAGGGTGGTATTTTTCCACCACCTTTGTCATTCATATTTCCATTAAAATTATAACATGGTTAGTATATTTTATATTTCTTTTCTATGGAGGAGCATACTGTATATTGTTGTACAAATCTAATTCCATGGGTAAATCAATCAATCAATCTCCATAACCCTGTAAATAAGAACTGAAGCTGCAGAACAGCTGGCTAATAGGATAGTGTTATCTAATAATATTATTAATATAAATAATGTATTAATATTAATATATTAGGCTAATAATAGTACTTAATACTGAAATTTTCTGAAGGGCCACAGGTTGGAGCAGATGCCATACAACGCCATTTGCCTCTTTCATTTCCTTTCTGAAGCAGGGATGGCACAGAGATATAAAGTGCTTTAATTGTTTTCTCTGCAGCCTAGACCAGGATGAATAATTGAGAGGTCTTTGGGGGGAATTAATTAAAGCTATTATTGACAGCAAATAACTTTTCCTAAGATGATCAGCGGCCTAAGAGATTAAACACAGGAGAAGCGGCCACCTTAGATTTCACACTCTTTGCCTGCCCTTTTAACAGCCCTCATGATTGCCAATTCCAGATGACCACTAGATATCAATAAAGAGCTTTATCTCTTTGCTGCGATGTCTATGGCAGTCCAGATTTCTGCAATTCAGATATGAAAGCCCAAGTGTGGGGTCCCCACAGGAAGTATCGAGACCTGCAAGAGAAAGGGCAGCAGAACTGCTACAGCAGATGTCATGGAATCAGTCATGGGGTGTGCTAGAAACAAAGTCCTTGGAGACTCTGGCAGCTTCCCTGAACATGGCTACCAACCGCTCTCTTCCTTTTCTAGTTCTCTTCCTCCTACAGCAGATGAAGGAGGCATAAAAACATAAGTGACAGTACAATCCATACATGATCTGCACAGTGATGGGATTCAAATTTTTTTACTACCGGTTCTGTGGGCATGGCTTGGTGGGCGTGGTGTGACTTGATGGGCATGGCAGGCAAAGGATACTGCAAAATCTCCATTCCCTCCCCACTCCTGGGAGAATGTTACTGCAAAATCCCATTCCCTCCCCACCCCACTAACCTGCTTTCCAGCTCCGTTCTCCTGTGCAGTGCAACAAAAGAAGACCCAGCCGATCAGCTGGGATTCAGGAGGCAGAGAATAGATGGGGAGCGGGGCCAGTCAAAAGTGGTATTTGCCGGTTCTCCAAATTACTCAAAATTTCCACTATCAGTTCTCCAGAACTGGTCAGAACCTGCTGAATACCACCTCTGAATCTGCAAAATTCCCATAGACCAACAGAGGGCAATCATGCAATAATGGAAACACTAATGCGTGTCTGCCATCTAGTGGTCTCGAAGGATATGGCTAAGAAAGACCTTTGATGGAGGGTGGGAAAGGGATACTTTGGGAACTGAGCAAGGTCCTTACAAGGATCAGGCCTTCCTGTCCTGCAGCGGCAGTGGCCAAAGCTGTCCTTCATGTTTCTCCAATATGGTATTTGAATTGTTGCAGTCTGCTGGGTGGGAAGGCTTGGTATTATCTCTCTCTCCCGTTTGTGAGGAGGGGGTGCCTGAAAGGTTTCCTCTGAGGCCCTGAGAGCTCTCCTTAACACTCTGGAGGCGATGGAAGGAATGTCTGAACTGTGTGTGCGTGAGTGGGGAATCTCTGTCATGTAAACTACTCAGGCCCACACAGCTGGAACGGGCGGGAAGGCACGCCATGCCTCTGAGCTAGGGCTGTAACTTCCTGCTTCTTTTGTTTAGCTCCATAATGGAACAAGCCCCATATTGCCCGGTAAGACAACAGAACAACCATTGAAGACTATTAATTTGCTATTACAGTTACTTGTTGCAACATTAAGTGGGCAGGCTACAATGCCTCCATTTTTTTTGGGGGGGGGGGGAGGTGTTTAAATGAGGAAGCAGTCTGCATTAAATCAACCCAGGCAGTGTGAAATAACTCAGAATTGCTGGCAGGGGGCATTCCGCCATGACTTTGAGACCAAAATCTTGTGGCTTTGGGCTGCTCCTTGCCTCCATTTCATCACTGATTGGAAAGAGAATAAATAATTCCTACAGCTTCATAGTGAACATCCTTTTCTGAATATGGGAATTTTACCACATCTGTTTGTCAGAATGCAATATTGTATCTGATAAGGGGGTTGTTATTGGACTGCAAGGAAGGCTGATTCTTAACTAAGGTTAAGAATAAGATTAATTAATCTTGATGTATAGCAAGCAACCTCTGAGACCGATCATACTATTTGGGATCATACTATTTATTTTTGCAGAACAAAAAACGCAGTCAGATGTTTTTTAAAAAAATTGTATCCCGCCTTTTATTTTTATAAATAGCGCAGGGCAGTGAACACACACTTGCTTCTCCTATTTTCTCACAATAACTCTGTGAGATTGGTTGAGCTGACAGAAGGTGGCTGGTCCAAAGTCACTCAGCTGGCTGAGTGGGTTTTTTTATACCTTCTTTGGGCTTTGTATTTGAGCTTCCTGTTCCTGTGCAAGAATAATTAATAATCCTTTCATATTCTATTGGTTGTTATCAGATTCCTATGGGATCATGTAGGAGTTAAGTAGGGGTCATAGCTGGCTCTATAGGCAAAAGAGGAAATGCAAATCCTACTGGTAGGTGCTTGTCTGAGCTAATTTGGTCAACATCTGGCTTATTGTTTATCTGAGCTCCCAGGCCTGAAGTTTGGACTGCTCTGGGATAGTGCAATGAAGGGGCTTGTGTTCTGAAAGGGTGTTGGGCAATTCCTATTGTGGCTAATGGCTTTCATCCTATGTTGGATCCTGGGTGAGGGGCTGCTTCTTATCACTCTGTCTTTGTTCAGACTTTGCTGCAGGGAGTTTCAAAATATCCTGTCTTGAATGGATTTCTGCCTGTAGTATTTGCTTTACTTATGAATAGAGCTATCTAGACACTTGTCTTTCAATAAGCTCTTTATCTCTTAAGTGTTGGCATCTGCTGTGGGTTATTAAGGAAAACTTGAGGACTTCTTCCTGCTTCTAAAAATATGTTTCTCCATTTCTCCTTTAGGGAAATATAATATTCTGCCTTTTAAAATATTTTCCAAAATATTTCATTGTTCTAAGGGGGGGAGCTTCGCACAGAGTGGAATCATCAAGGGATGCAAGTTTTTACTACAGTACCCCTGATTCTTTTGATATAAATTATTTTATGAGGGATCCCTGATTATTTTCTCTGTGGCTTTTCCTTAGTGTTTCACCCAACATGGTCATGTAAATAAAGTCAAACACTGAATTAGATTAGCACTTTTATAGCTATCCAAGCAATACTTGAATGACCTTCATGGCACTATTATTTTTCCCCCATTGCATTCCCAGAAAATGGGATTTCCTCATGGTCTGCAGCTTTGCCAGGAAAGTCTCATGCTTCACAGTGCAGCATAGCGATCAGGACATGGGAGGGTGCCTGGCTCTTGATGATTGTTGCCAGCGATCCTGAGGTTTTATTTGACGGATGAGAGGCGCTGTTCTGGGAAACAAATATGGCCATCTCTCAAGAGGCATCATTACAGCACATCAGTGACTATATTCCCATTGAAGGCTCTGTACTTAGTTCCATAATGAAGGCAGGCTCTGTGCTACAGTTAAGCCACCACACTCCAGCTGATTTAAGTGGGCACTGCCTGAAGAAACACAAACACACAGTACTTCATATTCTTCCCAAAGTACTGTCAAATCAGGATATTTAAAAATAATTTTAAATCAACTAACTTTAGCTCTGCTGATAACTCTGATCTTCAGAGGAGGGGAATGAGGGAAGTGAGAAAGCTCAGGGAAAACTTACATTTATAAGTTCCTTATACTGTATAATATTAGATTTGGACTTTTCCCCACCCTTTTTATTTTTATAAATAACTCAAGGAGAGGAATCTACCTAACATTGCTTCTTCCCCTTAATTTCCTCATAAGAACCCCTGTGAAGTGAGTTGGGCTAAGAGAGAGTCATCCCACTGGCTTTCACGTCTAAGGGAGGACTAGAATTCATAGTCTCCTTGGTTTTGTTGGAAGAAATGTCCATCTGGGTTCAGTTCCAAGTGGGAAGAAAGACACTAGAAACATGGAGACTGCTTGGAAGGATGGTTTAATGGTGGACAGCAGGGCCACATGGTTTTGAGGTCCTGGGCAAAAAAGGAACACATGGGTGAGAGAGGGAGAGAGATTTATATCCTCTGTTGGGGTGTCAACTTGCTTCTTGTAGCAAGAACTGTATCCTAATTGGTTGTCAGACTCCCATGGGGCCATGCAGGAGTAACTTTGTAGGTTGTCTTGAGTCCCAGGCTTGGTTGAATCTTGCTGGGTAATGTAATGACCGGGCTTTGGGCATTCCTATCACCCTGAAGCTGAAGGTCTTTTCTGTTGTAGATAAGATGTCTTTTGTAGATAAGATGGGTCAGTCTTTCTGGGGCTATTAACAAAGGTGGGGGTTGATTTCCAAGAGCATGTTTCTCCTTTTCTCATCCAAGGAGGTATAATATTCTGCCTTTTAAATATTTCCTAGAATATTCCATTCTTCTAGAAGAGGGGTGGGTGCTATCTTTCTACAGCTTCAAGCCTGGTACCTTAACCACTACACCAGGGATTGTCAACCTTTTGGACCTCAGGAACCACCAAACTCATAATTTTAGATCCCAGGGATCACTAACCGGTTCTGTGGGCATGGTCTAATTTGTGGGTGTGGCTTGGTGGTCATGTGAGTGGCTGGGCATGGCTTGTATGTAAATATAAATATTGAATTTTTTATAAAAAAGAGCAACTTTTATCCAAAATCAGGCAAAACAGGCAGATTGAGTTGCTCACAGAATCATTCAGTGATCTATCTGCCATCGGCTAGCTCAGCCTCTCAAATTTGCTTGCCGTGAGTCTGCACTGAATTTGCTTGCAAGCAAACCTTCAGTCCTAAGGGAAGTTCAACTATGCTGAGCTGAAGATCTAAAACTAGCTAGAAAGCAAGAAATCCAACCATTTCCTGCTTCCTAAGTAATCTAAATCTCCTGGCAGAGCAGAACAGATGATGGTCGGAAAAAGGAAAAATAGCAATTTAGCAAGCAAGTTTACCGGATAAGGGGTGAGTGGGTGGGGAGGGTTCCCGCAGGCCATGTGGGCAGTGCAGCCTTGTGTTTCTGCGCAGCCTGGATTAATTGCTTTGTGGGGGTGGTCTGGGGGTGAGATTTCTCTGCAGCCCACCAAAGTTTTCTCACAGCCCACCAGTTGACGACCACTGCACTAGACCAAACTCATTTACTGTATATAATAGTAAGAACAACCAAATGAAATTCTTCTCTTAGGAAGCTCCAGTCTTGATGTGGTTCTTCATTATAAAAGCTAATCTTTCTGAAAGACCTCTCAAATTAAGATGGTTGTTTTCTGATTTGAAAACCTCTTCTAAATATTTCCTTGGCATCCCCTGCATGGTACAGCTTGAAGTCTCCAGCTGGAATGCAAGTGAGGCAGGAGATTTGCCTCTTCCCTTTAGTGAGGCTCAGACAAGGATTTCCTTTCTTACTGGCCAGGCTGTTTGACTTGTTCCTCTGCCAGCCATTAATATACTCTGACAAGCCCAACCATCGGTTTCCTATAAATCAACCCAGTGTTAATGGGTAGGGAGCACAGCCTACAAAGCCCCTTGCTGGTAATTGCTTTGAAAATGGAACAGTTGAGTCCATAGGCTGACTCCTGAGGGAAAAGGCACCCAGGGAAGGGAGCTTTCAAGTCTGGAGGATCTGTTGCAAATGTGGATCCTGGAAGTCAGAGGTGGGTAGATTTAGAACTGCAAGAGAGCAAACACAGCCTTTCTTACGAAGACCCTTTTAGGCTGAGTTTTTTTTTTACTCAGTTCCAACAGTGTGCTAAAGGTGCTGGAGATTTTTCCCCCTTGGGAAGGTGGCAACATGATATGGATATTTAAATGGATTAACCCTACCACATGTCTGTTTTGGGCAGACAGATCTTGAAGTAGGCTCTAAATTCAAACAAAACCTGCAGGAGAACAACTAGCAGCTGTGCTGCATTAAACCTATATCACCCCCAAGGCAAGTCACTGCAAATTGATCCAGTGAGGCTAATCCTAGCAATCAGCATCTGGTAAAGAGAAAAGAAAGCTGAGTTTCTTGGAAATGGCTCTTTAGGGATCACACTGAACTCCTAGATTCCAGGAAGAAGATGTAAGTTAAGGGATTTTAAAAATGTGAGATTCCTCTAATCCAGCTCAACCAGATGTTAGCCATATTTTAAATATAATCCCCATTATGCACATTTCATTCTGGCTCTATTGTTTTGAATTGCCTCTCTGCCAGGATTAAGATGAATTGCACAATGAGGCTGTTTCCAAACAGATGGCTCTTATCACTATTAATCAAAAGGCATCCTTCAGCTGTTACTCTTTCCCTTTTTAGATTCTTGCTGGGGATCTCTCCACCTGAATGGAGGACACTGAGCCCTTCCATAAACAGATGTAGTTTCAGTGTTAAGCTGAGGGTATCCTCATTGATAAAATGTTATAACTTGCAAATGTGAATAATTTCAACGTATCCCGCAGCATTGCATCCATGGGTGGGAAAATGCAACTCTCAAGTCATTTTCACTGGCAACATATTGCAGTAGTATGCTTAGGTAGCATAGTTTGTTCCCAAATACAGTTTAGTTTCATATTGAATATGCTTTAAATTGGGTTCAGAATGACTTGGAGACAGGTTGATCGAGAAGAACTTTATGTCTGAATCTCTTCCCTATAAAATTCCATAAATGAAGAAGAAACATTGCATAATAAGGAAACTTTGTGGAAGCTTCCCAGATTGGTGTGGGTATCATAGTCTTAAGGAATTTTAATCAGAAGTCCACCTAGTGGCCTTAATGGTACAAAGCATTCCAGGTTGCATATTCAAAGAAAAATAAGTTTTGCTGCCCTTTGATATCCTTGGACAGTTTCTCCTTTCCTAGTCAAATAGCTTGATTGGCTGTTTGTCAGGGGTGCACCTATTCTCTAGAACCAGTTGTTAACATTCTAAAAAGTTCAGAGAACGGGTTGATAGAAGAAATTATTGGTCTAATCCTGTAAGGAAGGCAGGAAGAAAACATTCTGGTGTTGCTTACATAAACTGCCTCTCCATTAACCCTTATTACATTCTTGACAGGACTAGACTTCCTGTCTCAGGAACATCTCTGGAGTTTTTTCCCCCTCCTTTGCTGATACTTTGCATTTGTGGAGTGACCATTCAAAGTTACAATGGCACTGAAAAAAGTGACTTATGACCATTTTTCACACTTACGACTGTTGCAGCATCCCCACAGTCATGAGAGGCCAGGCAAGGAGATGCGTGCCTCAATGTGAGTGATGTTGAGTTGGCCACGCCCAGCCAGTCACATGACCACCAAGCCACGCCCACCAACTAAGTCGCACCCACAGAACCGGTTGTTAAAAAATTTGAATCCCACCCCTGCTGTTTGTCACTAGGCCTAGCAATAATTATTTCTAGCTGGTTTTAACTTTGTTCACAAACCACATATACATACAGAACCTTATGTTTAAACCATGAGCCTATGTAGTTTCAGTAGCTTAATTCCTTTGAATTGGTAGTCAACCAGAGCACCATAACAAGGCCTAATGATACTCTCAAAATGAAAAAAAAAAAGGTCACAGTTTTGTAAGTAATTAGATCTTGTTAAGATCTCTGTGTTCTTAGATAATTGCTTATTTTTGATGCCCACAACATAGCAAAAAGAACTCAACATGCTTTTTTCTTGAAAAGGTTGATTACTTGTGCTTGGATAAATTATCTGACCCTTGATTATAAGTTCACCTGACTGGGTCTCGTTGTCTATTGATATAGCTGTCAAAATGTAGAACTTGATCTGGCTGCTTACTCATTTCTGGATTTCATTTCCAACTTCACCTTGAATTTTACCATAGTGATGTGCTAGCACTCCCACAGATTGCTCCTTTTTTAAGAATTTAAGATTATCCCTGCTCGGATCAAGCCAAAGACCTACCTAGTATTAGAGGCCAACAACATATACTAAGAAGCTCACAAGGAGGCCATGACAACAGCTTCTTCCTCTTTTGCACACTGGCACCTCATATTTAGGGTATGGTGCCTTGGATTCCAGGGAGATTCCATAGTTGTATAAACAATAAAGTTAGTATAAAAATTGTTTCCAAACAGAAATAATTATACATGTAATAATTTATCTTCATGTATAAAATGCATGTAGAATGCAATAAACTGTCCATATTTTATGAGTACAGAACTGTTTTTGAATGAAATTTAAAAGAAATTATCCTGAGTAATTATGTGTGTAAACACACACCAGCTATTCCCTTTTATGGTAAGCAGCATTATGGAAAGGATAAAAATGAGTAAAAAATAGCAAAACAAAGAAAGAAAAGTCATGATGTAATGAAAAGATAAAAAAATATATCGGTACAGTAAATCTATTGTATTATACACTGACGTATTTCACCATCCCTCTCCATACTTTTTTATATTATGCTTGCTTCAACTAGATCCATAATAACATGTCATACATTGCTTTTGGTGCTTTTGGTGCTTTTGATTTCTACTGTTTTTCTTTTGGGGTGCTATCACTATCTCTGCTAACCATAGCTTTCTTGGCCTGTCACTTCCTCTCAACCTATTCATCCATCCTTACAGTTCATTCATACCTTCATGTGACCAAACCACATCAATATACTTACTTCATGTGAGACACTCATTTTGATTCAATCCAAGTTCATTCAATACCCATTCCTTCCTGAATCCATTTCTTTTTGTTCTAAAAATGACTTTTCTTAAGTACCCCATTCACACTGCATTCAGCTTACTTTTATACGTGTCCTGACATACCTAACTCTCGCTTCTGTATCATGTGAGCAGAGACATATTTTTACTTCTTTTGATGAATGTTCTTAAGCCCTCCACAATTTATTCTTGCAACAGACTATATCCAACCTATGTTTCCAGTTTGCTACTTTCAAAACAGACATGTACTTAAGAACCCCTTTGCACACACCTAAATTGATTTCAGATGGGATACTGAGATTAGAAGTTAGTCTCCTTAGGACAGGGAGACAAATAACCTTATTTGTCTAGCTAAACTCAATCTGCTCCTACTAATAGCACCAGAGAGATGCAGAATGAAGTGTGGGGAAATATAAATAAATTGCACGCTGGACATCTCCTTGAATACCTGCTAAAATCAAGTGTAAAATAAGGAGAAGATTGAACAGTGGATTAGAATCATAGAGCTACAATGTGAACTCAACCATCAGGTTATATCAGCCAATGCATTTGGTGGCATTAAAGTAACATGCAGTATATGCTTAATGCAGTCATATAATTTTCTTTCTTACTTTCTTTATTTTTGGTTAAACTTCACATATGCATGAATTCTGGTTTAAGATTATAATAAAGCACAAAATACCTATTTCCATCAGAAATTGCATGACTTAAAATTTCTCCAATCTCTTTTTACTGTTAGTAAATGTTCCATCAAGGTTCATAAATTCTTCTGTTTGCTCTACGCTTGGGCCATTTATAATTTTGCTTTTTATAACAATTCACCCAATTTGCCATTAATTGTGTACTCCATCTTCCTTGTCGAACACAACTACGTTCGTGTTTCACAGACAGGTTCTCAGATCCATGTTCCTTGTTGCCTCAAACGACCTGTCTAACATTCCCTACCAATCCTCTGGGTTCTCAACCAACCACAGAGCATCCTCTGCATACAAAAGTACATGCACGTTCAAATCCCCAAAACATACACCTTTAACAGAACCACAAATATTGCTTGTATGTTTGTTCAACCAAGAAGATTCATACATCTTTGTCTTCAATCTTTGTTCCAACGCGGAACCCTTTCTCTTATGACTTATCTGTAGAAATATCTTGCCCTGCCATGAAAATGAGCCATGAATATGAGTATGGCTATGAATATACAGCATCATTCTTCACCTTCCCCAGGCTCCTGGGCAGGAAACTTTTTTCTTTCTTTTCTTGCTTGTTTGTTTGCTTTGCATTCAGTGACTTGTGCTGTATCAGGTGGTGCTGACTGGTTTGCCTGCTGGGTTTTGTTTTACTGTAAGTAGATGCACCCTTTCCTTTTGACCACTGTGTGTATTGTGACAACCTTTCCTCCAATCCCTGGTTAGTGACCTTCATAGCCAGTTGAGGTTTCTTTCTCTTGTCTTTACAAGCTTACTAATGGAAAGGTGAAACAACGAAGCTTCCGGTTGTTTTGATTTTAATCAATAAAAAGGAAAAGTTTTTCCATCTTTCTCTTCCAGACCAAGTAAGGAGGGGAAATTGGTGTAACCGTGGTGTTTTCTTTTTCTTTCTTTACCGGTTTTGTAAGGGCGAAGAAGCAGGAGAATCCATCAGTCAAGGACGTTGTTTAGGAATATAAGGCCATCACTTGAGCCAAAGCAGAAGAAAGAGTTGAAAGGAGAAGAGGAATTCCTTAAACTCGCTTTGTTTCCAGCCGGTTTATGCAAACTGTCTGCAGACTATAGAAATGCCCTTAGTTTTACACATTTGCCCCTTTTCTTTCATGTTATTTGCTATTTTATGTTTGCTCTTCTTATGCTCCAAATTTCAGTCTCGCCTATGCCATGATTATCTCCAGATGGGTTCACAGAGACATGCTGCTCATCATAACTGTGGTCAATCAGGTCAATCTCCCAGGTACAGGCAGTCCTTGACTTACGTCCCCAGTTGAGTCCAAACCTTTTGTTGCTACAGTAAGTGAGACACTCAAGTGAATTTGGAAAAAGGGGGAAAAAGGTCCCGATACGTCACGTGATGCTGTCGTGATGACATGAGTTTAACATCCCTGGTGTAGAGGAAAATGGTTTTATATATAAGCTTCTATTTATTTCAGTATTTATTAAGCACATTTACATGGTTGCCCATCATAACTAGAGGAACTCTGAACAGGAAACAAAAGCACAAATTGCAAACTCCTTTAAAAGAAGTCTAGTAGAGGCTCCTTAAAAATGGCTGTAACAACATAAACACAGCCATTCTGGGCACCACTGAATTTCCTGATCACAATGCCTGGAAGAAAAGCTGTGTTTTCAGGCAAGCAGGATTGAGGAGTCTCAAGGAGGAGATAATTTTATATGGCAGGGATCAGGATAGAGAACTCTTTTTAGATGACACCGGATGACGTTAGATGACACCGGATGATGTTGCTATACAAAGGGGACCCAGAGCCTGCTCATCCCTGTCTCAGATGTAATGGGTTGGATAAAAACTACTGGGAACGAACTTATTTAGAAGTGTTAAAATATGTTTTCCCACTAGATCCCCCATTTACAATTACCTGTGCTAAATTATAATGATGATAGAAAGACCCTGTTTTCTTCAATCATTAAACTTGCACATTCAACTATTATCTGAATGTTTTATTTAAAAAAAAACCCCAGAGATATTGTTATCATGGAAAATTGCCTTTCATTCATATGAGTGGAGTAAATAAACTATAAGTGTTCAAAGTTATAACAGCACTGAAAAAAAGTGGCTTATGATCATATGACTGTTGCAGCATCCCTATGGTCATGTGATCAAAATTTGGACATTTGGCTACTGCATTTATGGTGGTTACAGTGGTTGCAGTGTCCTGGGGTCATGTGATCACCTTTTGTGACCTTCTGATGAACAAAGTCAATGAGAAAGCCAAATTCACTTAACAGCTATGGCAAGAAAGGTCATAAATTGGGGCAAAATTCATTTAACTGTTTTGCTTAGCAACAGAAATTTTGAGCCTTCCTTGTGGTCATAAGTCAAGGACTACCTGTATGATTATTCATAGCAAACATCTATGCAAGACTTAGTGTGGGTATATCCAAGAGGCTCAGCCTAATAGGCCAAAGAGCTTCTTTCTCTGGCCTTTGCATGTCTTGCCATACATGTGGCAAGGTGGGGTGGTATAGTTATTATTTGTGAGTGCAAATGGGAAGAATAGGGCATGTGCGTGCAGGCACACAGACACACAAAAACCAAGCACCTACAATTCACATCACTTTCACAAATTTTCCACTCAGGAAATAGTCTGACTCAATTGTGGTGTGGTGATCAGGTGCTGTGGGTATCTGGTGATCTTCAGGAAGTGAAAGGCTGTTGTCTCACACCACCACCAAAAGATCAAGCTGCTGAAGCAGAAGTGACACTTCCACAAGCAGAGAAAATCTTCAGGGTGTGAGCTCAGTTAACCATAGTGGCCACATTTAGCAACCCTGAAACCCTTTAATCCACAGACTTCTATTGCATTAATTAATAGATATGTGCGCAGGTACATACCTACTCTTCACATATTGGCACTATATCTGTTTGACAGGAGTTGAAAGCCAGATTACTGGATGTCCTGTTTTTGTACAAATTTATGTAAACTTCCCACTGTCTGTGTTTCTCTTCCCATGTGCTGTGACAGTGGCTTTGGTGTTATTCCACAATAGCAGGAAAAAAAATGGCTAAAAGCCCGAAAAGAATAAGGAAGGGAACAGTCACAAAAGAACATTTTTTTGGGGGGTGGAAGAATTGTAAAGTATTTATTTATTTATTTATTTAAATTTCTATACTGCCCCCTCTCCCAAAAAGGGACTCGGGGCGGTGTATAGCCTACTAAAAATGGAATATATACAATTAAAAACAAATTAAATGACATGAATCCGGCCGAATTCCTTCAGATATAAAATTACAAAATTTAAAATTCCAGGATTAAATTAAAAAGTTCAAATTTAAAAATTTAAAAACCAAATTAAATTAAAACCCCATAAACCGTTTACTGGGCCAGGCCGGCCTGTTGGAAAAATAAGGTCTTGATTGCGCGCCAGAAGGTCTGGATGTCAGTAATGGCCTGTATCTCTGGGGGCAAATCATTCCACAGGGAGGGGGCCCCCACAGAGAAAGCCCGCACCCTTGGGGTCGCCAGTCGGCAACGATCAGGCGGCGGCACCCCAAGGAGGGCAACCCTGTGTGAGCGTACTGGGTGGCGGGAGGCTGTTGATGGCAGCAGGCGGTCCCGTAAGTACCCAGGCCCCGAGCTATGGAGCACTTTAAATACAGTCAGTACCACCTTGAATCGGATCCGGAAGGCCACAGGAAGCCAGTGCAGCCTGCGGAGAAGCGGTGTTACATGGGATCACCCGCGCGGCCGCATTCTGAACCAACTGCAGCCTCCGGCCACTCTTCAAGGGGAGCCCCATGTAGAGAGCATTGCAATAGTCCAAGCAGGAGATGACGAGGGCGGAGGTGACTGTGCGAAGTGCGCCCAGATCCAGAAAGGGCTGCAACTGGTAAATCAGACGAATCTGACAAAAGGCCCCCCTGGCAACAGCTGTGATATGATCTTCTAAAGACAGCCGTACGTCCAGGAGGACACCCAGATTGCGCGCCCTTTCCACGGGGGTCAAAACTTCTCCCCCCACGGCCAGCGAAAGAACAAGCTGGCTATATCTGGGCGCAGGAAACCACAGCCACTCGGTTTTGGTCGGGTTGAGACGAAGCCTGTTACGACCCATCCAACTCCGCACAGCCTCCAGGCACCGGGTCATCACTTCAACGGCTTCGTTGGGGTGGCCCGGGGTAGAGATGTACAACTGAGTATCATCAGCGTACTGATGGAACTCTACCCCAAAGCCACGGATGATCTCACCCAGCGGCTTCACATAAATGTTGAACAGCAGGGGCGAGAGCACCGACAGTAGGGGCCTCAGGGTCGACCTCTGCCCCCCTGTCAACACAAATTGCGAACGGTCAGAGAGGAAGGAGGAGAACCACCGTAAAACGGTGCCTCCCACTCCCAACCCCCCCCAACCGCTGCAATAAGATACTGTGGTCGATAGTATCAAAAGCCGCTGAGAGATCTAACAGGACCAAGACAGAGGAACAACCCCTGTCCCGGGCCCTCCAGAGATCATCTACCAACGCGACCAACGCCGTCTCCGTGCTGTGCCCGGGCCTGAAACCCGATTGGAGGGGGTCTAGGTATATATAGCAAGAAATGAGGAATCCTGGTTTATTTAGATTGTTGACTACATTTTTCATATTCCCCAGTTAGAACCTTTTGATGAAACTTAGAGTTTAACATCTGCAGGACAGTATTCTGTGTTCTTGGTCTATAGGCACTATATCTATGCTAGATAATGTGAAAAACAACCTCACCTGTGTTGAATTAATTATCTTTGAAATAAGTGAAAATTGCTACTGCCTGCATAGTATTGCATCCTTGCTGTCTATTTAGTATTGTAATAAATTTGTGCATATGTGGTGTTTCTTGTTTATCTGACTCATGTATGTGGTCTATGTTGTTCTCTGAATATCACTTAATTCATTGGCAAAGTAATCATTTTCTTGGGTCTAGATAACTATTTCCTTCTTGGTATATTGCGTTGAGCCTTCTGTAAAAGTGATTGCTATCACCATTATTAAAAATGCATTTGAGGAGGTTCACAAGCAATGAGAAAGTTATGTCTACATCTGAAGATCTCTGCAAAAACTGGCCACTAGGAGGAGATGAGAGTTTAAGGGGAAATAAAAATGAATTCTGCTGAATTCCTGGCAGTCAACACATCAAAGGGATTTCGCAAGGTGGAACAAATTACTTCCATTCAAAGGATTATAAACAGAGCTGTCTGGTGAATATGATATTGTATCTGGAATGGTCTTCATAGGTGGGCAAATCAGAAATTCTGCAGTCATCAAAAACCGTCATCCTAACAGTTTATTTCATAGGCTTGTTGTGCAGATAAATAAAGTCTTAACGTGCTCTTATTGGGATAGGGTTTGTATTAAACTGGGCTAAATAACGGGATATTTGTTCTGTAGTTTGATTTACAGTAAGGTAATCAACTCCCACGATGACCATGTACTGTAAAACAACTCCGGATTTATCCGCTTTTCTGCTGGAGAGGCTATGACTCATGGCCTGTCCCAGATTTGAAGGTATCTTTGGCATCATATTCTCTGATGACTTAATTTCTCCTCCCTCCCAATGAGCTTTCTTGTATTTAGTGCCACCGATGGAAACAGCAACATTGCTCCCCGAAGTGCCACAGGTTTTAGCCATTTCCCTTGCTGTGATTTCCTACTGTGTCCTGGAACAACATTATACAGGGGATGTTCCAAGAAACGGTCATGTTTATTTTAAGATATGCAGCAGTGGTTCAGCCCAAATACAACAAGTGCTGATGCCAAGCTTGCCCTGAGCTTCACCACATCACAGAAATGGGAAAAAGTAAGAAATCACCTTCTGTCTAGTGTCTGTTACTACATGGGTGGCCTGTATTTAATTAATGGAATGGTAAGTCTACCTGTTCCATATTCTGTCAAATGTGGTTTCTCTCTGTGACTACCTAATAGGAAATTTTGCACCTTGTCCCTGGGAGGGGGGACCTCCCCTTCCCCCATCTTCCCCACACATCCTTGTTGTGGGAGCCCTGGAGTAAAATCTTCACTCAGTCAAAACCATGCATGTGTCACAAGGTGGGGCTGTTCCTTTTGGGCTTTTTTCTACTTTCTTTTCTTCTGTTCAGTTGTGTTTGATTCGGGGAGATGCCTGGACAAGTCCCTGCAGTTTACTTGGCAAGGTTTTTCAGAAGTGGTTTGCCATTGTTTCCTTCCTATGATAGAAAGTGAGCTGGCTTTGTGCCCAAGGGAGGACTAGAACTCCCGGTCTGCCGGTTTCTAGCATGATGCCTTAAGTTTAACCACTACACCAAACTGACTCACCGAGATTTTAGCTCTTCCTAATTTCAGTGTGATAATAACATTAGAATTTGAAGGCATTTACATGATGTCAGTGATCTGTTATTGATCATAATTCTTGTTAGATAGGCATCTAACATCCACCTCTGGGACTTCTTCTGAACTCTTCTAATACTTTTTTTGTTTGTTTGTTCCTGGTATATATATATACCAGGAACATATATATTCTCATCCATGACTCTTTGGGTATTCCTAATTCTGCAATCTGATAATTTCTACCAAGCTTCCTTTTCAACGGTACACTTATTCTGAAGTTAAATTAAATATGAGAAAGGTGAATCTTTATTCAAATCAAGTCTTTTTCAAGAACTAAAGCAACTGACACTAAGCTGGAATGGGACAGCAACATTTTATGTCCACAGGTTAATATTCTGCACAATGTCATTTTCATAATCCACATTGCCCTCTTCTTTGTGCTGCTATTTGTTATAGAAAGAAACCAAATATAAATCTTGTTTCTTGTAAAAGAAAAATGAAATACAAAATACATACCCATTTGGAACCTATATTTTAATACTTTTTTTTATTCCTTCAAAATTGTTCTTTTTATCCAGAATTTAAAAACAACTGAGATCTCTCTCTCTCTCCCCTCCCCCCCTTCTTTTGCAAAGAAAAATAACATTTGGCTTCTTCCTTTTTCTTTGATTTAGGTTTGGTGCCTTTAGCTTCATAGTCAGGCAGAAGTATGCTTTGATGCATGCAAATAATTGGTTGTTGCACATGAACATGTTCAGATTTATTGGCATGATAAGATCATGGTTTGTGAGGAGGACATCCCCCTGCTGGAAAACCCCAATTCAAGTTGAGCAGATGTCTGCAACCTTTTGCTGCAGGAAGTGGCCACATTTTCAAAAAGCAAAAGGCATAAATCTCAGAGGTAGCCGTCATTGATGGCCTGAGGCTTTCTGCTACTTTGATCCCTTCATCAACGCCCTTCTGTGTCGATGATCCATATAAATAGATTAAGTGCATCATGACAAATCTACCTTAACTGAATCATATCCATATGATGGATTCTGCATGCCAATAACTGGTACAACTTGAGGTATTTCCCGTTCCAGCTGTTACTCTCAGGCCATGCCCTCCACAATAGTAGGTGCGTAATCAGTTGTGACTCAAGGGTTACGCATATATTGACAAATATTGGAAAAGCATACTCCCACTGAACATAGCATAGAGGAAAATACCTTTCATCTCAGCAGGATCTGGAGTTAACAAACAGCATACACCAAATTTGACTGTTTCACTATTAAATCTCATTGTACTAAAAAAATTAGAATTAAATGTAATCAGGGAACTAATACTTCTAAGCTTTTAAAAGGTTAAGTGTAAGCAATCTTACGTTTATGGAGTTAAATAGCAGACATCCGGAGAATTGGAATTAAGCAAATTTCTGTACTGTAGTTGAGAATTGTTAAAGAAATGTACTACCCTGTCCTATGGCAATCTATGCAAAAATATGATTGAGGTCATTACAATTTATTCTAGTTAAGGTAAGGATGGGTAAGTTTGTAGTCCAAGGTTTACTTGAGATCAGAGGTGGTATTCAACCGGTTTGCACCTACTCGGGCGAACCGGTAGCGGTTATTTGGCGTGGGTCACTGAACCAGTGGTGACCCCTGGCTGGCCACATCCCCAATCCGGTCGCCCGGTCACTCACTTGCGATCGCTCTCCTAGCTTTTCATTCCCCACATCCTCTTTCTCCCCTGGGGAAAGGAAGAAAGGCATGGACGCTGCAAGTATCGCTTTCCCCATGTGAGTTAAAAGTGCCTGGAATGAGAAAGAGTGCAGTCTGACAGAGGGGATGGGAGTGAATCTAGCCTTGGAGCACTTTTGTAACATAAAAGAAATGCATTTTGGAAGCAGGTTCTTTAAAAACTTCTCCAAGAATTCCCCATGGACACTGCAAGTATCGCTTTCCCCTTGTGAGTTAAAGTGCCTGGAGTGAGAAGGAGTGTGGAATGACAGAGGGGGTGGGGGAATCCACTCCAGCCTTGGAGAAATTTAAAGGAGCTGCTTCCAAAATGCTTGTCTGTTAAGTGCTGTGTGTGTGTGTGTGTGTGTGTGTATGAGAGAGAGAGAAAACAATAGGAAGAGAGAGAGAGATAAAACTCTGTGCTATTATTTTTAATTGTTCCACTATTTATCATGTGTTAATATTTTACACTGTCCCTACACCTAGAGTGATTTTTCTGCCTTTCTTTTGCCCAGGGCTACCACATATTTTTCAGGGTTTACATCCATTCAATGTCAATCATCCAGAGCATAAAATACACATGTGTTTAACAAGAGTTGAAAGGGACCTTGGAGGTCTTCTAGTCCAACCCCCAGCTCAGGCAAGAACACTGAGGATGCCAAACTCTGAGTAGAGATCCTGGGAAAGGTGTCAGAATAATACTTAAAAGGAACCTTAGGGTGAACCCTATACCATTTCAGAGAAATGGCTGTCCAGTCTTTTCTTAAAAACTTCCAGTGATTGAGCACCCAGAACTTCTGGAGACAGGCAGTTCCACTGGTTAATTGTTCTCACTGTCAGGAAGTTTCTCCTTAGTTTTAGGCTGCTTCTCTCTGTTCAGTTTCCATCCATTGCTTCTTGTTTGCATTTTGCTCCTTTGGAAAATACATTGTCCCCCTTTCTTTGTGGCAGCCCCTTAAAAGTCTGTTGCCTATCACACACTTGAGTAAAGCATGTGAGCCATTTCCTCTTTTCAGTGGTCCATGAAAGTACATCTATAGTATGCAGATAATAAAGTCAAAAAAAGGTGAACAACATTTTTACAGAACTCTAGATAAGTTGAGGCTGGGTGACAAGGAATGGCTAAGAGGGGAGGGGCCAGGTGAGGCACCCCTTGATGTGAGTGACATTGAGTTGGCCATGCCCACCCAGTCACATGACCACCAAGCACGCCCACCCAGTCACATGACCACCAAGCACGCCCACCCAGTCACATGACCACTAAGTCTTACCCACCCAGTCACATGACCACCAAGCCACGCCCACCAAATAAATCACACCCACAGTAAAAAATTTGAATTCCACCACTGCTTGATATGTGAATTAACAAAGACTCTTCCATTTCTACATTAGATAAAAGCATTATTAAAATAATAAAAGGAAGGTTCTGTCAAACATGAACGGAGTTTCTAGTTTATCTCAGTAGCAATAGATTAATATTGTGTCATTTTATATCTATGGTAAATTTGTATAGTAAAGTTATATGTGTAAGGTAGTTGTTTCTTTATTTTTATGATTTTTTTGTATTTTAAACAATCTTTTTTTAGTTCAGATGTTACATTATATAAATAACATACTTGATATTTTTTGTTAACCAGAGTTCAGTAAAATAATTTTTTTCAGTAAAACTTTATCAAGGACCTTGGAGTACTCATCTCAAATGATCTAAGTGCTAGAGCCCACTATAACTACATAGCCCAGGCATTAAAAGGCATTAAGAGTTGTTAACCTAATTCTGCATAGCTTTTTCTCCGGTAATATCACTCTACTAAACTAGAGCATACAAAACATTTGCTAGACCAATACTTGAATACAGCTCATCAGTTTGGAATCCGCATTACGTATCTGATATTAATACAATTGAGAAAATTCAGAAATATTTTACGAGAAGAGTCTTCCACTCCTCTACTCATAGCAGAATACCTTATGCCACCAGACTTGAAATTTTAGACCTAGACAACCTAGAACTATGCCGTCTTCAGTTTGATCTAAGTATAGCACATAAAATTATATATTGCAATGTCCTACCTATCAATGAATACTTCAGCTTTAACCAAAACAATACAAGAGCACAAAATAGATATAAACTAAAGATAAACCGCACCAAATTTGATTGCAAGAAATACAACTTCAGCAACAGAATAATCAATGTCTGGAATACTCTACCTGACTCTGTGATTTCTTCCCCAAACCCCAAAATCTTCAACATTAGATTGTCTACTATTGACCTCACCCCTTTCCTAAGAGGTCTGTAGGGGGCTTGCATAAGTGCACCAAAACGTGCCTACCGTCCCTGTCCTATTGTTTCTTTTTTTTCTTATTCGTATCCATTTCATGTATTTATAATCATGTTTATACTTATATTTCATGTATTTATAATCATGTTTATACTTATACCTGTTATCTAATAATTGTTTGACAAAATAAATAAAATAAATAAAAAAATAATATATATATATATATATATATTAAAAGAAGAGTTTGAAACTCAAGATTTAATGAATCTTGCTTCTGAGAAGGTATGCAGAGAGCTGGATTGCACAGTACTTCTTATACCATTTGAAAATGTAATAATGCTTTAGGTCTTTCTTGACTTTAGTGCAAGAAGAACTAATTGAAAGGATATGTTTAGGAAATATATACTAGTCAAATTTGGGAATTTCAGATGTCAATGTAATCAAGAATTAGAAGTAGAGGTTAAGAGGTGAACTAGAAACTGGAGACCATTAGTTCAAGTTCTCCCTTCAATATAAAACACAGCTGGTTGCCTTTGGGCCAGTCACTTTCTTTTAGCTAAATCCGTCTCACAAGGATGTTGAGGGGGAAACAGAACGTGGGCCATTCTGTAGAGTTGTACAAAAATAAAGGTTGGATATAAATCTAATACATAGGCAATTAGCAATCATTAATCTATATTTGAAAAAACTAGATAAATAGCAATAGCACTTATCACAGTGCTTTACAGCCCTCTTTAAGTGGTTTACAGAGTCAGAATATTGCTCCCAACAATCCCAGTCCTCATTTACTGACCTTGGAAGGATGGAAAGCTGAGTCAACCTTGAACTGGTGAGACTTGAACTTCTCGCAGTCGGCAGTCAGAATTAGTCTGCAATATTGCATTCTAACTACTGCACCACCATAGCTCTTAAAATCAAGTACCATAATTTCATGTAGATTACTGCATATAATACACACATACACACACACGCGCACACACACACACACACATACACATATCTAAAAGTCCGTAAGAGTTTGGTGTAGTGGTTAAGGCATCAGGATAGAAACCTGGAGATTGTGAATTCCAGTTTGGTCTTGGCAGAAAGCCAGCCAACAGACTTTGGACCAGTACCTCTGTCTCAATTCTAGGTAGTGGGCAATGGCCAACCACTTCTGAAATCTTACCAAGAAAACTGTAGGAATTAATTAAGGCAGTCACCAGGAATCAAAAAATATAAAAAAATCTGTAGCCAGTTGCAGGTTACAGGCCATAACAAAACACCTGACTTTTAATTTAAGAAAAGATACGACTTTTGCTTAGAGAAACAGTAGCCCCATTGTACCAGTCTCTGCTAAATTAAAGATGTTTGGTTGGTTGGATCTCTTCCCTTAACTGCAAAGAAAGGAAAAAGCATGTTGAAGCACCCGTTGACATAAGCCCTCTCCTATTTCTAATCCTAAAATATTGAAAGATATGCTAGATCTTCTTTAATTCAATCACAAACTGTTTTGGAACTGTTTTTAGATATTGTGTGCACAAACATACACACAACATATGCACTGACCCGAGTCTGAACTGATTCTTTTGAATTTTGGGGTACTTTCTGGTTGATGGTATCCTGGGAAACAACTTACTTTGGGTGCAGTTCTATCTGAAGTATTTTTTAATCAGATGATTAAATGAAAAATTAAATCATTTGTTATTAGAAATATCAGCCAACTTTGACGATATGTGAGTCTTGGAGTAATTTGATCGGAATGGATGATTTAAGAATTAATATTTTGCCATAGACAAGATATAGTACCCTTAACATTCCCCGAGATATTGCTAAAACATATTTTCACCGATGCCTTACATTGTTTGGGGAAATTCTCCCCCTTGTTTTTCCATCTGGTAGCTTCAGTTTTCAGTTTAGAGAAGATGGTTTCACTTCCCTAGGTCAGGGGGAGGGAAATTCGGCTCTTTTATCACTTATGGACTTCAACTCCCAAAATTCCTGAGTGAGCCATAAAAGGTTCCCCATCCCTGACCTACATTTGTATATTAAACAGTCCCATTCAAGTCAAAAATTGATTTCCCTCACAACTGAAAAACCAGTAGGTCAGGGATGGGGAACCTTTTATGGCTCACTCAGGAATTTGGGGAGTTGAAGTCCATAAGTGATAAAAGAGCCAAGTTTCCCAACCCCTGACCTAATGTAAATTTCTATCATAAGCCATATTGGTTAAGGAAGGACATTTATTCGGTTAAGCATATGCATACTGGAAATTTGCTCTCTTGGAATCAGAATATTTGGCAGTTCCTTGCCGCTGTATATTAGAGTTCAATTGCCTTGCAAAGTAAACACTTTTCCTTCCTACTATGGGCGCAGCTTAAAACAGTTCATTTAGTGACTGTTCGAAATTACAGTGGCACTGAAAACAGTGACTTATGATTAGGGGTGGGATTCAATTTTTTTAACAACCGATTCTGTGGGTGTGGCTTAGTTGGTGGGCGTGGCTTGGTGGTCATGTGACTGGCTGTGTGTGGCCAACTCAATATCACTCACATCGAGGCACGCATCTCCTAGCCTGGCCTCATGACTGTGGGGATGCTGCAACAGTCGTAAGTGTGAAAAATGGTCATAAGTCACTTATTTCAGTGCCATTGTAATTTTGAATGGTCACTCCACACAAGCAAAGTACCAGCAAAGGAGGGAAAAAAACTCCAGAGAAGTTCTTGAAATAGGAAGTCCAGTCCTGCCAAGAATATAATAAGGATTAACGGAGAGGCAGTTTCTGTAAGCAACACCAGAATGTTTCCTTCCTGCCTTCCTTACAGGATTAGGCCAGTAATTTCTTCTAACAACCGGTTCTCGGAACTGCTTAGAATGTTAACAACCGGTTCTAGCGAGTAGGAGCGAACCTGTAGAATCCCACCCCTGCTTATGACCGATTTTTACACTTTCTTATGACTATTGCAGCATCCCCACAATCACATGATCACAGTTGAGATGTTTGGCAACTGACTCATATTTATGATGTTTGCCGTGACCTGAGTTCATGTTATTACCTTCTGCAACCTTCTGACAAGCAAAGTCAGTGGGGAAACCAGATTTCCTTAACAACTGTGTTACTAACTTAACAACTACAGTGATTCAATAGCTATGGCAAAAAAGTTGTAAAATGGGTCAAAATTCATTTAACAACTGTCTTGCTTTAGCAACAGAAATGCTGGGCTCAATTGTCGTAAGTCGAAGACTACCCTATATTAGCTGCTAGACAGACATGGAGTGCAACAGCATACAGTATCTATACTGACTTGATCCTTATGATCATGCAAAATTATCATTTCTGGGGAATTGACACATACAGAAAAGCAAAGTTTTTTTCCATTGGTGAACGTGGGTTGACTAAGGCATATCTTTTAATACAATTAGTAAGATCATACATTAGTAAGATGGCTTCTTGTTTCCTTGAAGATTGCAATGTCATTCCCCCCAAGGTGCAGATTGGTAATATTTTACTTATTGATGTCTAGACATGTGTCTGGCAGCAATGAGTGTCTCATATTCTCCTTAACAAAAGAGAGCTTAACATGTTCTTTACAAATAATGAAATTCTAATAGCTACATCTGAAAACTAATTAGAGTGTATTAAATTGTAGGTTACTCGATACTTTGTTTAATATGTGTCACCTTTGCATTTGCTGATTTGATTGTCATCACTGAGAAATTTGCTTCTTGAGAGACAAGACAGGCATTTTCTTACAATTTTATTGTGCTAAATGAATTAACAAAAAGAATGTGTAAATAAATTCAACAATACTAATGTCTCAATGTTAATTTCAAACTTCATTATCACCAAAGTGGAGAAAAAGACTTGAAAAGTTAGGAACTGAACAATTCTAAGACTTTCTATTCATATTGAAAATTCTTCATTGTCCCATGATTTAAAAATGCTAATACAAAGTTGACAGAAAATAAATAAAAAATTCATTGTTGCATTTTTCTAGTGTTAATTCTTTGAACCAACTCCAATTTCTGAAAAATCCATGGCTGTATTAGCCAAGAAGAACATATGCATTCTAATACACTGTTATTAATCCAAAAATCCAAAATCGTATGAATTATTCTGTTGATATCAACATAAAAAAGGACAATAATAGAAGAAGATCTAGCCATCAGAGTTGTTAATGAATACTGAATTATATTTCCAAAATAAGTATAGTGTAACTAACTGGTATTAATATATTTTTCAGGCATTCAATAAATCAGAAGCATTATCTTAAATTCATCGGAAGATTGTAGAAATTTTATATTGTTTTAATGCAATTTTCTCTTAGTTTACTAAGCCAGAATGTTCCAGCTCATTATCCCTGAAGTTGAATAAATACCAATTTCATCAATTTCTTATTAAAAAGGGCTAGTGGCTTAGGAAGTACAATTAATTCCTCCAAAATCTCTACCCATACTGGATCTTTGGAAGCTACAGTGCTACCTGAACAAATAAACTGAATAATAAATACTAAAGTTGAATAAAGGGCTAACAAGCATTCTGAAGTAAATGAGTTTCTTTTTTAATTTTACAAAAGTATCATTTGATAGAATGCTTCAGAAACTAGTTGATCGAAGTAATAATGCTATGAGAAGCTTGACTAGGATTATCTTACAAGAATTTCATGAAAAAAGCAATCAAAATTATGTCTGCAACCGATTATGTTCCATACAGATCTTACAATCAAAATTGGGGCCAGGATTTGGTGGCTAAATAAGCAATTATGAAACAAATTCTACCCATTCTTATGATCTTTCTTGCTACAGTTGTCAAGGGAACCATTGTGATCAATGAGTGTATTTGGCTTCTTCCATTGATTTTGCTTGTCAGAAGTTGACTGAGCAAGTTGCAAAGGGTGATCACATTACTTCAGGGTGCTTTAGCTATTATAAATACATGCTGGTTGCCAAGTGCCCCGAATTTGAATAACACAACTATGGGGATGCTACAGCAGTTGTAGGACTGGTCATAAGTCATTTTGTTCAGTGCCGTTTTAACTCTGAACCATTGCTAAGCGAATGGTTTCTAGTTGAAGACTACCTGTATATGTTTTGCAGCATTAAGCGCAGGTATTGGAACTAATCCAGAGGTTTCTCAGTTCTGTTACTGGCCAAAATTCAGCAGGGACAAATTATTCTTGAATTGAATCCAAAGAAGAACTGAATTGTGAGGTTCCTTATTCCAGCTCCTAACCATACAAGGATGAAAGCCTAAATATAAGAAAGCCAGTTTGGTTGAGTGGTTAAGGTACCAGACTAAAAAGTGGGAGACAGGGAATTCTAATCCCGCCTTTAACTCATTTGGGTCATTTTGGGGCACTCTGCCCAGCTCACTTTGTTACAAGTATTGTTGTGAGGAAAATAGGAGAAAGAAGGTGGGTGGATATTTCACCTTGAGGCGGGAAAGAAAGAAAGAAAGGAAAGAAAGAAAGAAAGAAAGAAAGAAAGAAAGAAAGAAAGAAAGAAAGAAAGAAAGAAAGAAAGAAAGAAAGAAAGAAAGAAAGAAAGAAAGAAAGAAAGATCTGAATGTGTGGAAAGTTAAGTGTATCATCCCTAAGAAGTAATTGTAATTTGTGCACTGAAAATCTCACAGAATGATCTGTAAACCTGATGAATCTGGATTTTTGTTACTCTGTTCTATAAAATTGTCCCTCTTCCCTGTTCCTCACATCCTATTTCTTCATTTGCTGTTTCACTTTACTGTATTTGTCAGCCACAGATTGTCTACTTCACAGATCATAGCTAGATCTTTAATCTCTGTACTGGAGGGGAATTCAGAGTCAAAGTAATTCTAGAAAATTTCCTTTTCCAGTCTCTTTCTTTTTTTTTCACTCTGTTGACACAAGAGAGTACTCATTTATTTTCTTAGAAGCAGAATGGCACACACCTGTCAAGGAAGGGGATTTTTTCATTTTCCCTAAAGTATGTGTCTGTACAGGTGCACGCTATCTGTCCTCTACTGAGTCACTAATCCAAGATTACTGTTTGGCAAAATGAAAAGTGGGAGTTTTTCAACCATTTCCCCTTCTGATCCTTAAAAAATACAGTAGCTGCATTTTCTCCACTTGAAACCGGAGTAAAATTGCATATTTTTTACCATTGTTGATATTTGGGAATGACCCACTTTGGCAGGCAATCTGGCCTCTGTGAGCCTCTTCTGCATGGCTCAGGAAAGGCACACAATCCCCCAGAAGAAACCAAGGCATGTACACAGACAAGTAGAACCCTTGTCAGCCCAGAGCAATGTTGCCTGTATTTTAAATTGGAAATATTATCATTTTCTTTCATTATTTGGAAGATCTTCTCTCTCACTCCAGCCACTATAAGAGGTGGCACAGAACCATGTATAAGGACAGTGGGAAAAGGTCCTACTGCAACTGTATAAAATGCTATTAATGTTAACAATTTCAGTTGCTTTCATAAACAACCCAGTACAGATAATCCTTGACTCACGCCCATAATAGAACTTGCCCATTATGGTTGTGACAGTTGTAAAGCAGATCATCTTGTGATTCATCACCTGATTTTATGACGAGCATTAAGTGAATACCACGGTGCAAAAGCCACTACCACAGTTGTTAAGCGACTGTCACAATGTTAAATTTTCAGCAAAAAACGTAAATCACAGTTACATGACTGCAGGACATTGCAAACAGCTTAAATGCGGATCAGTGCCCTGGCATCCGAAATGTAATGTGACCCTGGGGCAGAGAGCAGCCACTGGAACTTTAGAACCGAGTTGCAAATACCTTTTAGAGGGTCCATAGTAACTTTGAGTGGTCGCTAAGCAGGTTATCATAAGTCAAAGACTACCTGTATTATTATTTATTTATTATTTATTTTATTATTTATTTAGTCTTTTATACCACCCCCTTTCCCAACGGGACTCGGGGCGATATACAGCCGGATAAACTGGAATAGAAAATAAAATACAATATTTAAAAAGCAATTTAAAAAGATTAAATTAGGTGGCTGATAAATAACTGATAGATAAAAACAATCAGGGATTAAAAGTTATAAAGTTAAAAACAGATTAAAACCAATTAAAAAACCCCGCATAGAACTCTAGGCCAGACCGGCTTGGTGAAATAAGTGGGTTTTCAAAGCACGCCGGAAGGTCAAAAGGTCAGGGATGGTCCTCATCTCCGGGGGTAATTCGTTCCAGAGGGAAGGTGCTCCCAGAGAGAAGGCCCGCACCCTCGGGGTCGCCAGCTGTCCAGCCAGCGGCACCCCGAGGAGGCCTACCCTATGGGAGCACACTGGCCGACGGGAGACCGATGGTGACAGTAGGCGGTCCCGTAAGTACCCAGGTCCCAAGCCATGGAGCGCTTTAAAGATGGTCACTAAAACCTTGAATCGCACCCGGAAGGCCACCTGGAGCCAATGCAGCTTGTGCAAAAGTAGTGTAACATGGGCGTGGCTGCATTCTGCACCAACTGGAGCCTCCGGGTGCTCTTTAAAGTAGTAATGGTAGTAATATTTCCTAGTAACATGAGTGTGTTGTTAGGAGCTATTTATTTAGCTAGTATGGGAGGGAGGGTACAAGGTTAGGTCACTGTTTAAATGATTCTGTCCCTCCCACCCACCCCACCCATCCCCCATTGATGAGCTCGAAGGAGCTTGGACATCTCAACATGTTTGCTGCGTTTCAAGGTTGGCAGCATTGGAAATGATTGCAGGTCAGTTTGCACTTGCCTTGGAAGGACTGGAAATGAAAGCATTGGAGATGCGGAGGTGTCTTGTACACATAATGGAGGATGCTTTGATCAATATGTGAGCTTCCTGTGATCCTCTGATTAAAAAAGAAGCAGTAGAGAGAAAGAAAGCATTTGCTTTTTTTTGTTTCTACATTGCTTTCTTTTTTAGTAACAGGGTTAATCAAAGAGGAATAGAAAAGAAACAGACTTAGGTGTTAGGTTGCAGAAGAGTGAGTTTTTGTGAACTCAAGCGGCAGATTATCAGGTCTAATGGCTGGAAACAAAGAAGATGAAAGAGATCCGGGAAGGATGGAAAATCCTGTCAAAAGAGATACTGATGGCCCAATCACAAGCAATTCCTATTACAGAAAAGATGAGAGACAGCCAAAGGGACCAGTGTGGATGTACCCAGGGCTTTCTAAAATGCTGAAAAGAAAAAAAAGTGTATAAGAAATGGAAGGATGGGCATTCAATAACAACAACAACAACCTTCCAAGCAATTCTCAGAAACTGTAGGATGTGTGTTGGAAAGGCTAAAGTGGGAATGTGCTGAGGCTTGCAAGTCATGCTTCAAGGGGGTTAGAATTGTGTGCGTGTGGGAATATGTCGGAAACAAAGGAAAAACCTTTAGGTACATTGTGAGTAGAAAGGAATGATGGCAAATATAGTATCTTGTATTTTATGTCTTGTCATTTCCAATATGGGAAACAAAGCCCTAGCTGGCCAACATTTTGACATTAGTAGAAGGAGGGAATTATAGCTTAACAAGGACAAAGTGTAAACACCTAGCTAATTTAATAAGTTCAAATCTCCAAGGCCAAATGAATCCTACATCCTACAGTACTGAAGGAACAGTAGGAAGAGATCACAGAACTGCAACAGTCTTTGAGAATTCCAGGAGAACTGCTAAGATCTAGTGAGCTGGTTTGGTCTATGGTTAACGCTCCAGGCTAGAAAATGGGAGACTGTGAGTTCAAGTCCCCTCTTAGCCATGAAAGCCAGCTGTTATTTTCTCTCAGCCCAACCCACCTCACAGGGTTATTATTCTGGGGAAACTAGGAGGAAGGTGTGTTGGATATGTTCACTTCCTTGAGTTATTTGTAAAAAACAAAAATAAAATCTCAGAAGACTTGAAATGGCTAAACGTCCCTGTCCTCAAAATTAGGAAGAAAGAAGACTTGGGAAATGACAAGTCTGTCTGTCTGTAAGCTACACTGAGAAAGAGTATTGAGCAAATAATTAAACAGTATCTTAATTAGTACATAGATAAGAATGCAACAATTAAGAATTGTAGTATGAATGTCTTAGAAATATCTTCTCTTTGACAAGAGTTATTAGTATCATTTATCAGGGGAATGCCATGAACTTGATGTAATCTTGAATTCAGTAACATGTTAGACAACGTTTTTTCATTCAGTAAAAAAAAAGGTAAAATATGGGCTAGATGTGAATGATCACACCCAGAGTTAATTCATCAATAGCTCCACATCAGCTAAAAGAATAGTGTTGAATGGAGTATCACCAGCTTTTGTCCTGGGGCCTGTGCTGTTCACCATTTTTTATTAATGATCTGACTGAAGGAATTAAGGGTTTGATTATTAAATTTGAAGAGGAAACAAAATAGGAGGAGTGACTATAACTTTACAGAAAGGGAAGAGAAAGAAAAGCTCCAATGGATATAAATAGGTTTGAAACAAAGGGCTGAAACAAGCAAGGCAGAATTTAACAAGAAGAAAACAAAAGGGACAAAATAATATGGGAGAGATCTGGATGGGTACTACTACATACAAAAAGACCTCTCTGTTTTACTGGCTCATCAGTTGAACATGAGCCAATGTGATGCAGCTGCTTAAAATGACAGATGCTGTTTTGGAATGTGTTTATGGGAGCAAGGGAGTCCAATTCATGGGAAATAATTTTTCTGTATCCTGCACAGTAGTGGATTTGTAGCTGTGCAGATGCAGATAGATAAACTCAACAAGACGTCCATAATGAAGTACATTTATTGGTTCATCAGATATCCTCATAACTCACATTTGTGATGAAGTTCTTCTTTAATGACCAATCCTTTGTGTATCTGTCTTGTAGGTGAAAAGATGATAAAGCCTCAACCCCATGATGATTGAAGCGGCTGCATGATATTAATCTTTCTATCCCATAGTCGTAGAGGTAAGGGGTAGAGCTGCTACCACGAGGCTGTGTTCAGGCAAGAGAGAGGAAAACTCCCCCAACCCAGGGTCAAATTAGTGACCAATCAGGATTACAGATATGGCCACATGACATGAACTACATTTCCCAGGATACCTTTAACTAATTTACCATGATGCATTCCCTTAAGGGGACAGCTCACAAGTGCTACCTAACTATCCAATTCTGGACAGCAGAGTAATGGTTTCCTTCTATTCTGCTTTGGGAGAAGCTCCAGGCATTGACAGATCTGGCTTAGTTCAAAGAAGGGCTACCAGGATGGTGAGGGGACTGTAAATCAAGTCCTATGAATAACAGTTGAAGAACTATGTAATAGTTTAGCCCACACAAAAAAACCCCTGAGATATCTTTAGATATCTAAACAGGAGGGAATGATATTTTCTCTCTTGTCCCAGAGGGTGGGACTAGAAAGTGTTGATCTGCAGGGATTTAAATTGAGAATAGGTATTAAGTGAAATTTCCTGATGTAAGAGCTATTCTAACCTGTAGAACTGGCTGACTTCAAACAGAGATTGGATCGCCATCTGTCCAAAATGTTTAAGCAGACCCTGCCCTGAATAATGGGCTGGATCTCTTTCAATTCGATGTTACGGAGAAAACAGACCACACTCCATGCTTCAAATAGTCCTGTGCAGCCAAAACGTAGCAAAGGTATGTGTGCGTATGTGTATAGAAGTTAAATTGTCATTCATTGTCATTCTTACTTTGCTATGGCAGTAGTAGTCTTTTGATAATTTATTTAGGGAGAAACCACAAGTACAAAATTGTTCAGATGATAAAACTGTGTTCTGCCTTTGAATACAGTAAAATCAAGGAACAAATGGAAGACTGCCTAATGAAAATCCATAAAAGTGCCACATGGTGTACAGATTCATAAAAATAGAAACCAAGGTCTTGGCTTAGCCTTAGAAAGGGCCTGTGGAACAAGCAATGACAACATATGTTTTCATTCAGAGGAATCTGTCTCTTTATATCAGGGATCTCCAACCTTGGCAACTTTAAGATTTATGCACCAACTCCCAAAGTTCCTTAGCCAGCTCTTGAGCTTTGGCTGAGGAACTCTGGGAGTTGAAGTCCACAAGTCTTAAAGTTGCCAAGGTTGGACACCCCTGCTTTATATAATTCTGAAAGTGATAAACAGAGCAATCAAATAAACAAGAGATGACTATGCTGAGATACTGGAAATCAGAGTTCAAATCAACAATTGGAAGGGGCTGCATCTTTCTGAGTAAGCCAGTTGGTTCATCTGTGGCACCTGAGTAAAATTGACTTGGATATGGTTGGGTTGGCTTTTCCCCAAAAAAGAGGGGGGTGGAGTTTTAATTGTTAATTTGTTTATTTTAGTGAACTTAAAGATAAGGTAACATATTGGGAACACAAAGTGTATTAGCATAAATGTGGATGTTTTGCCTCATTCTATTACCCAATTATGAAGGAATGAAGAATATTAAGTATTTGGGTTGTTTTGATGTTTCAAAGAACTTGTTAGGCAAGTGTTTTCTGCATAATATGTTGGGAGTAGAGACATAGCAATTTGTGGGAATCCTGAACCAAGCAATCATTTTCACTATGTTGTCACTATCTACATTTTTTGTAAACAGTTTTGATCCTTCCCTTTTCCTTTGTCAGACAGAAACTGGGGATTTCTCACAAAGGAGGAATTTCTTGCAAAAGGAGAACAGAAAGTGATAACCATGGATTTTTGTTTGTTTGTTGAAACTGATCACTGACACAGCCATACAGGTGTGTGTCCCACAGAAAAGACAACCTAGTTTGGGGAAGTATGTCGATTCTGAGCATAGTACTTCTAAATTAGGGATTAGCCACCTGATAGAATCCTGTTATCTTTTATTCAATTCACAATAGTCTCAGCCAGAACAGACAATGAAAAGGAAGTCTGGATGTTCTGGCTATATCTTCTGCTGCCTTGCAACTCCATTCTCCTTGTATTCCTACAACACAGGTAATCAAATTAATTAAATTTATTCTGGATCCATAAAGTAACCAAATGAGTTGCGTCTGCATCATCCACTGAACTGCATAAAACAAAAGCCCTAATCATGTTTATCTAAATGCATCTGCTAGATCTTTACTTGACTTGCTTAAACTTTGGTCTCCACAAAGACAAAAGTCAGCTCCAACTTCCAACTCATTTTTTCCTCATTTAGCTGCTTTGTCTTATGAGATTCTCTGTATATTCTTTGCTTAGTTTCTTAAATCCCTTTCTCTACATGTTGCATCATTTCCTACTACAAGTAGCCCTCGACTGACAGCCACAAGGGAGTGCAAAATTTCCATTACTAAACAAGAAAGTTGTTAAGTGAGTGGTGCCCATTGTTTGACCTTTTCCCGCACAGTGGTTAAGTGAATCACGCAGTGGTTAAGAGAATCTGTCTGCTCCCATTGATTTTGTTTGTCAGAAGCCATCTTGACAAATGGTGATACCTGGGACAATGCAATTATCCTAAACACCTGCCAGTTGTCAAGTGCCTGAATTTTGATGGCATGACCATGGGGATGCTGCAGTGGTCAGGTGAAAACTGGTCATAAGTCACTTTTTTCAGTGCTGTTGTAACTTCAAACAGTCACTATATGAATGGTTGTAAATTGAAGACTACCTGATAGTCAGTAGCTCACTAACATCATAGCATCAATATATTCACAAACAAGACCACATCTCTATTTTGGGGAAGATGGAACATTCATTTCCTTGAGTACATCATAGAGGGACAATATTTTGGATTGGTAGCACAACATTGACTAGAATATGAAAGGGTAGAAACATACTGAATTTGTTTATTAGCTTACTTGCATTGACAGTATAATTGGTTGTGCTGTTCCACATAGGTGCACACAAAAATGGCACAAACATTAGGCCTAGGCTTTGTGAGGAGAGCTGATTTCATGGCTCATACTTAATCTTACTGTTTCCATTTGAGGCAACACCTTCTGTGGTACCAGAGCTGCAGGCCTGCACCTTCACCCCACCTCCTGCCGGTCTCAGGACAAACCCGCAAGGCCTTAATCCATCTAAACTTTGCCGATGAACTGTAATTTTTAATATGACAGAACCGAAACATTATTTGCTATATTTGGAGTAAATAATTAAATTTAATTATTTTATTAGTTGCATGGGAAGCAAATCATATTATCTATATTTAATTAATTTAATAATGGTGTGATTTAATTTCAGCAAGTTTAATTTTTTTTCTTCTACCATGAACTACTTCTTTTTCCTGGCCATCTCAATATTTTGGTAAAGGCTGTGTGGCTTTTGATCTTATCCACTGTATTTCCTAGGAATCAGCCTTTTGTGGTGGTTCCAGGAGGCTAAGTCAGGACAACCATAACAGTCAAAGTGATCTCTTGTGTAGTTTTCCTGCTTTTGTTTGCAGCATGGTACTTCTCTTGATTGAGTCTCTGTGGTGATGAAATGCACAACACTAAGACCACCAGATGTAAAAGTCCAAATGACTACGAGATGGTACCAAAGACATATAGAAGATGCTAAGTGTTTGCAGCTGTTTTTAAAACTTTTTGATTACAATAGCTGTTACAAATTCAGTTTGTCACGTATTAAGTGCAATTTTTCCTGGAAGGAAAGGGAATGTCAACCTATTATGCTGGTATTAAGCGCAAAACATCTGTCAGGAAAAAGATGAAAACAGTGGGAGAGGAGCAAAAATTGCAATAAAAGAGCAAATTTCTTTTTCCTTTTGCAGCAGAAAAAAATGCACAAGTAAACAGTCCAAAAAATAAGTATGTTTGCAAAACTAAATAGGACACAGACAGAGTGTTCTATGATAAGATTTTAATTAACATTCCCTGCT
This sequence comes from Bungarus multicinctus, assembly GCA_023653725.1. Taxonomy (NCBI): domain Eukaryota; kingdom Metazoa; phylum Chordata; class Lepidosauria; order Squamata; family Elapidae; genus Bungarus; species Bungarus multicinctus. Next base: position 122,241,422 of record CM042834.1, read on the forward strand.
CATGCTTAGAGCTGAGAATTTATCTACAGCTGAGGGGTGTCCAACCTCACTTTAAGACCTGTGGACTTCAACTCCCAGAATTCCCAAGCCAGTGATGCTGGCTAGTGAATCTGGAGAGTTGAAGTCCTAGAAGTTAGACAACCCCATGTTAAGTCCTGTTTCTGAGCCTCAACTTGATTTCTTCTTCCCAGCAATTGTCGCCCAGACCAAAAGACAGAGAAGCCCTTTCAGGATTTTTGTATGAGTTTTATTTGAAGAAATCTGTCTCCAGCATATCATAATCTGGTCATACAACATCTCAAAGGACTCCTGTTTCTTTATTTCCTACACATATATATATATCACCCATTTTTTGCAAAAAAGCTCAAGAGCAGGGCCTTTCTTTCTTTCTTTTTTTTTGAAAAGTTTTATTGGGTTTTATTAAACAAATAAAATATCTTATTTGAGTACAGCATGATTCCAGGTTATCACATTTTCATACAGACACAATTTCATAACTATATTCATCTTATAAATTCAACTTTATATCTTATCATTTTTTATCAATTTCTCACCATTTCTCCTTTAACTTCTAATTTTCTTTTATAGTAGTATCAGTCCAAATTTCTATATCTTTTTATTCATTATCCTTATATTTTGTCATTGTTTACAATTTTATATATTCTCTTCCAACATTCTAAGAAAAAAAAAACATAAGCAAAGTTTCCCCTCTAATTATCAATCAGAGTACAACACCTTTAAATCTTATATTTATAATCTCATTAAAGATTAAGTTTATCCATTCAAATCTAATATCTGTTTTATATAAATCTCATCCTTCCGACTCTGGTTGGTACTTCTCCCCACAAATGCAAAAAAGATCTACACCACTAACAAAAACATATAAACATTAATAAAATAATTCAAAATCATTCTCTTGTTGGTATGAACCCTATAAATCCTTCACAGTAACGATCTTTGGAAACAGCTAAAATATTTCTCTCCTTTCTTTATTCTTACATTAATTATCAATACATATATCATTAATTATATCCAATTTTATCCAATAAAAAAGGCAATTATTCAAATTCATTTTGGCTAACTCTTAAATATTTTATCAATCTTTAAAAATAACTATTCAAATTCATTCCAAGTAGCTAATATAGATCTTTCCTCTTTCTTTTCCATTTCCCTAAATAAACATATCAAACATAATAATATAATGTTTATCTCCTAAGTTGCTTATATATTACATTTCTAACACATCATAATATTCTACAATTATAACCCTATTACCTTTACAGAGTTCTCAATTTTAACTTGATTTAACCATTATCTCCGTGTTCCCAAGCTGAGTATATACCTTTGATTCTAGTACGCTTCTCTTTTTTCTTTATCTCTTGCTTTCGTTCCTCATAATTTCTTCCCCTTTCTATCTTCCCCCCTTTTTCTCATCCCTTTTTTTCTGTAACTTTCTCTCTCTCTTTTCCCTTTCTGTAATTTACTTTTCTGCTTCTCCTTGCTATTATATTTCTTTTTCAAAGTATTTTCCTTTTTGGCTGCTGCCTTTAATCTAAAACTTTACCTCCTTTCCTTTTACCTCTTTTTACCACATTTTGCTTTATTTCAGTAAAGATGGCTTCTTCTTTGTTCCAGCCTTCTTCTTCCTCTTGAAGCTTTTTTTCATAGTCCAGGATCTCCATTTCCAAAAATTCAAACACGAAGCCAAAAGATCTTCCTTCTTCTTCTGCCTCTTCTTTCTCATTTTTGAGATATATTTTCACTTGCTCCAGGAGTGGTGCCATTTCAAACAACCACCCGAGTGACTTTGATTAACGGAAGAAAAAGAAATCAATCTCTTCTTCCCCAAACTATTCCATCTTGTTTTTTCTTCCTTTCCAATCGTTACTGTATCTTTCAACAAAATTTCAGTTACAATGTATCCTTGGGAATTTTTTCAAAGTTCACAATTAGATCCTTTTTTTTTTTTCCCAGATGAAACTCTGTTTTCTATTCCAAATTCCACCCTTTTATCTCCTCTTCTCCTTTTTGACCAAAAATATTAAAAGTAAAATAAAGTACCAAGATTTCTTCTTTTGTCTTCTTTTGACATTCAAATTCCAGCTTAAGATAGCCTATTTAATGTCAAATTAATTTAGCGTAAGCTTCTTTCCAATCAATAATAATAAAATTTTTAAAAAAATAGGAAAAGGGATTTTTAACCTCCTTTTCTCTCTCCTTCGCCGCCTGTTAGAACTTTCTTTCAGAGGTATCCCTCTAAATATTTTTAGCTTCAGGGTACCTTGTTTAGATGTTTCTTTATGTTTAGCCTGGTCTGTCCTGCTTTCCTCTTTGTCTACCTCCTACACATTCTTATCCTGTCCGGTTCTCCTTTGTGGCGGCCATTTCTGACCGCCACTTGTCGCCTTCGGGAAAGGGAGTTAGGCTAGCCAAGGAGGAGAGATGCGGCTCCCCTCAACTTGGCTGGCAGTCTCCCCCGTCTTCACCACCTCTACGGGGTGGCTTCAGCCCTGAATCGCAAGGATCGGGGCGCTCCAGCAGCAAGCATGGGCCAAAACCGCGCACAATCGTGGATTTCGGTCCGTCGCCGGAGAAACTGGAACCAGAACTCCAAGAGTTCTGGTTCCAGTTTCTCCTTTCCGACCAGTTGCAAATAGGAACAAATGCATATTCTTTCTGCTCATGGATGTAAGTGGTGAGGAAAATACTATTTCCAGAGACATACAGATTCCTTTTTAATCATAGCCTTGTTCAGATTTAGGTAGAGGAAAGTTGGAAACAAGTTTGCTGATTTCAGTCCCAGTTCTGTACTTTCAATAAGTGGTGTGATGAGACACCCTAAATGAGCATAGAATATATATGTAAGTTTGTGGCTGCAGGACTTGCTTTTTCCATGGTTTTAGGTCACCAGCCTATACAAGTGAGATATTTCCCACTAATTCGAATGCAAGGCTGAGAATAATGGACAGGTTATTTCACTATTGAAATTCACTCCTTCTGATTGTGTTTGAAGATTTGTATTTAGCATATTCCTGATCTTTTCCTTTTGGAAATGGTGTATCTGGTGAAATTAACTGCAACTTATAAAAAAATTATGCCTTTTGATAAAATATATTTGTCGGAAAAGGTGGTACCACAATATTTTGATATCCTTCTGATTGTTTTGTCATAAAACAAATGTTTTCAGAGACAACAACTGATGTTAATCCTAATTCACATTCTTATGCTAAGTATCTGTAATCACAATTTTCAGCCTTCAACATTTTCTTTTTCACTTTTTCACACAAACATATATTTTGTGCTTGTCTGTTGTTAAGGATATTTATTCTTTATATACCATTTGAGATCTTAAACCTGGGTTCGCTGTCATTAGTCTATATCCCCATATTATTATAACATCCACATCCATATAAGGGTTAATAATTTCTAAAATGTCAAATATTTTTGTTGTTGTTCAGCATTTGCTGAATCTATATTTATTTTAAATATTTACCTTCTACTTTTCTGCCAAAAGAAACTCAAAGGCATATGTACATTTTGTGTATAAATGTAATTTAATCTAGGCACTCCTTCTGACTTAAGTCCTAAATTATTATTATGCGTGCATTTTTAATTCTTGTTTTAAATGTGTGCTTCAACTGAGAAATCTACAGTGATACAATCTCCTGCATGAATGGTCTTGCTTGAATTTCTGAACACTTAGGGGTTTTGCTGTCAACCTCAAAGGAGTGGAGGTTTTTCTTTGGGCCATGCCTCACTATAGCCTTTTTCTAGACCCTAATCTTGTGCCTTGTCAAAAGCTGGCAATGGTGTTAATTTTGAGTTGTTTTGAAATCCTTTAACTCTTCCTTAAAGCAGATATTATGGATGGAATCCATGCAACAAGACAATGATTCACTTCCCACCCTCCTCCAAAACTGGAAAGGATGACTTTACCCACTTCCAGGAAATATGTACAAAATGGGAGGGTGGGGTTGTGGCCAAGCTGATTGATCATGCATTTATGCTCCCAAGCATGCAGGAACCAGATGGCAAAAGGTGAGTCATGACTATGTCCTGGGGCCCAGCCAAGGGTTGGTTCATGGACAGGGAACAAAATTTATCCCTAGAGAGAAGAGTATCTGACCTCCTACAAATACCACTATGATCCTAGTTGTCTCTGCTAGGACCCCTGTTCAATTGACCTGTGGTTAATATGATAGTGAGAGAGGCAAAGGACTGGGGAGAAGAAAAATTATCTTAGCACCAAGTCACCAGGCTCCAAGATGTGGAACTGTAATTCTGGAACATGAAGGCTTCTAAAATACGTAGTCTTAAAATTTTGATTTATGAACACAAAAAATCCACTTCCCTGTCTCCTTTATTGGTAAAAAATATTGATAAAACAATTTTGTTTTATTTTACTGGCCCTAAGCAAATTGAACTATCTACTTAATTCAGTGTTTACCAAATTGATATTTTAACCCTATCTATTCACACATCTTTGTAGAAGCAAGAGCTAGGAAGGCTGCAACTATATGGTAGCCTTTAGGATACAGACTACTTTGTGAAGTTTATTATTGGTTGGTTGGTTGGTTGGTTGGTTTTACAATATTTATAAACCATCCCAATCATTTGATTGTGGGGAGTGTACAACAAAGAAAGAAAAAGAGCAAAAGTCATACAAAGAGAATCAGTGCAACCTAGCAAAAACTGTAAATTAATAGAGAGAGGTGCCCACAATCAAATGGAGCCAAATAGAAATAGGAATAGAAAGGAATTGTAATGTTCTTCCCGAAAATAAGGAACGCTTTAAGCCTCCAGGGGATGTACGTTCCATAGTGCATGAACCATCAGAGAAGATCTGCTGTCTTGTTCAGATTCCATGTAATCTCACAAGGGGCAGGAATTCTCAGGGTTTTTTTTTTAAATAATCCCAATCTAATAGAGGTGAAGAAAGAGGTTTTAGTTGCTTAAAGAGTTGCACAACCTAGGACCCAAATTAACATGAAGTGGTTTCTGGACTACCACCAAAGAAGCCTAATTTCTTGACTAACTGATTTGAAGGTTAGGTTCATAAGGAGACATTTAAAGAATGTGATCCTAATTCTTATAAGGCTTTAAAGATAAAATCAGGACTGTAAGATGGATCTGGCTATGATTCTGGAGAGTACACCACAAAGTGATGGTGATGGTGGGGAAAACCTTATGCAATATGTGTGCTGCCCAGAGTGATTTTGAGTTGGGTGGCCTATAAATATGCCAAGCAAACATTACTAAGGCTGCACTTAGGAATTTAGACTCTTAGGAATGTAAGCAAAAGCTAAACACCTAGTAAACTCTTTGAATATTTCCCAGTGAATGTTTCTGAGAGTCAATCTTCTGTGTTGATATTGGGCATACAAGCACACCAGCGTATCCTGACTTAGGCTGACAAAACAGATGGGGTAACAAGAATGGCTCCATGACATCAGAAATATTTTTAAAAATAATTCATACTGAGATAACCTATGGAAATGTTGAAAGAAACTGGATTTAGAGATAAATGGCTATGCCCCCTTGGAATATTTCCTTGATAGCAATGTATAGTGCCCAGAAGACACTTAAAGTCTTGATTGTGCCTAAATAAATAATCAAAGCAATAAGATATCACTTAAGTGATGGCTGGGTAATGCTGTGAAGACGGTAGAAGTGAAAAGTGGGGAAATGGCCCTGGAGAAGTCTTCTGTGTAATTAACAGTGTGACAAACAATCATTCAGAGCTTCTTCCAAAGAAAAACACCACAAAGAATATAGAAAAGCACGTCCACCCATTTATGCAAAAGCAAGGGAGTTATTCCAGATCTGAGGCAAAAGTGTTTGTGTGCAGTTTCTGAAACTGAAGGCCGTATGAGCAATGCCTGTTCCAGGAAATGCCTGAGGGGAGCTTCTGAGTTCCCGACCGCAGCATCCACTCTTACTTGCTTCAATAACAGCAAATCAATGAGAGCCAGATCCTAGTCAGTGTCAGTGTCGTTGTAGATATGGAGAGGAGCACTGTGAAGAAATTTTTCCAAATGAACAAGACATGAATGTATGTGAATATGTTTTGGCACTATGCAGATTATTGTGCCTCTCTTGCGGAGGCAGTTCCCTGGGTTCTTTTCTTCTTTTATTACAAGAATAAGGCATTTAAAAAAATCACTGCAACTGACACAAGTTGTCAGAAAGTACTCTGTGCTGAAATTTGTAAGTGATCGGGTTATTTTCCCCCTTGGGCGAAGAGCTCTTAAATGCACGAAACACATTAAGATCACATAATTTACTGAATGAATATTTGAGTACATTTTGTTGTTCCTATGTTCTAAAAATTATTTCTGCAACCAGTATTCAGTATTTTGTAGTACAAAAACTCATTCTTTACCAGTTAGTGAAAACCTTTTGACGGGAATATGTATGTGTAAGGATCATAGGACCTACTGAGTAACCTTATGATATCATCACTCATAATGAATATCACGTCTCTTTCTTCACCTCACCACCACACCTCTAGGAGTAGTATGTCCAGTTTTACATTACTAAAAGAGAAAACATGTTGCCCCCAAAGAGGAGAAAAGGCAAAGTATATTTGCATAAAAATTACATGTGTTAATTGATTGGTATAGAAACAACTTCAGAAATAATGATATAATGATATACTTTAAACATAAGTATAATGCATCTCATTATACTTGTGGAAAGGTTGGATGTTCTGCATGCTTGTTCAGATGCTATTATAATGGTAACTTCAATGTCCTCTTTCTTTTTACCTTTATCATGGAATGGCTTTGTAATAGATGTCAATAAACTATTCCACTGATTGACTGATTAATTAATTGATTAGTTTATTGTCTTGCCCTCAGGTATCTATTCTCCAAAGAACCTGAGGGCAAGACAAGAAGTAATGGATGGAAACTTTAGGGTTGCATAGAATTAATGAGAAATTTCCTGGCAGTGAGAACAAATAATCAGCAGAATGTCTTGCCTTCAGAACAGTGGTGGGATTCAAAAGTTTTTACTACCGGTTTTGTGGGCGTGGCTTGGTGGGCGTGGCATGGCTTGGTGGGCATGGCAGGGAAAGGATACTGCAAAATCTCCATTCTCTCCCCACCCCACTAACCTGCTTACCAGCTCCGTTCTCCAGTGCAGGGCAACAAAAGAAAACCCAGCTGAGACTTGGGAGGCAGAGAATAGATTGGGGGGGGACGGGACGACGACAGTCAGAGGTAGTATTCTGAACTACTCAAATTTTCCGCTACTGGTTCTCCGAATTACTCAATATTTCCATTACCTGTTCTCCAGAACTGGTCAGAATCTGCTGAATGCTGCTTCTGCTTCAGAAGTTGTGTGTGCTCCATCACTAGAGGTTTTTAAGAAGAGGTAAGACAGCCATTTGTCTGGAATGATAGGGTTTCCTATTTAAGCAAGGAGTTGGACTAGAATACCTCCAAGTTTCTTTTCAACTCTGTTATTCTGTATTCTGTATCCATGAAAGATTATTCTCTGTAAAATAGAAATTATATGTATGGAACATCCCTCAGTTCTCCATCAGTACACTGAGATTGCTACTAGGACACTTGCTTGTATAACCTTTGGAGACAGGCTGGCAAGTACAAGTGACAGGGCTTTCTTAAAATTGTACCAGGTCAGTCCTTATGAAATAATTTCCCAGAATAGTCCAACAGAACAGTCCTTTTCTCAGATTCCATAAATGCAATATTTTAAATTAGTTCGTCTATTTCTGAATGAATGAAAATACATATTTTGTTTCAAGGTTTTTTTTTAAAAAAAATTATTAGTTTTTTTGCTGTGCTTTTTTCAAATTTGCAATTTTAAGCAATTAGAAATTTGCAATTATGCAGAGTTCTTTATTAGAACTTCTTTTGCAAAATGCTTTGAAAGTCTTAAATTGTATTATGAGGAATAAATGCCATTCACAAACCTTTCAATGTCATCTTGTATTTTTAGGTGTTTTCTGTTTGCATTAGAAAAGGCATTTCTCTTGCCACTAGAAATTACTTAAGTGCAGTAACAATCATGTGAGAAATATAAAGTTGGCAATTACTACTAAATTTATGCCTATTTTTCACCTTAGGTTTATTTAAAGTACAGGCAGCCCTTGACTTACAATAGTTCATTTAGTGATGGTTCAAAGTTACAACAGCACTGAAAATGACCATTTCTCACATTACAACCTTGGTAGTATCCCCATGATCAAGTGATCAAAAGTTCAAATGCTTGGCAACTGATTCATACTTATGACCGCTTCTGTGTCCCAAGGTCATGTGGTCACCTTTTGCAAAGCCAACAGGGAAGCCAGGTTCATTTAACAACCGGGTCACTAACTTATCAACTGCAGTGATCAATTGCACTTAAAAACTATGGCAAGAAAGGTAGGTCAAAACCAGGGGTGGGATTCTACCAGTTTGCACCTATTTGCTAGAACCAGTTGTTAACATTCTAAGCAGTTCGGAGAACCAGTTGTTAGAATAAATTACTGGCCTAAGCCTGTAAGAAAGGCAGGAAGGAAACATTCTGGTGTTGCTTACAGAAACTGCCTCTCCGTTAACCCTTATTACTTTCTTGACAGGACTAGACTTCCTGTCTCTGGAACTTCTCTGGAGTTTTTTTTCTGCACCTTTGCTGGTACTTTGCTTGTATGGAGTGACCATTGAAAAAAGTGACTTATGACCAAGGGTAAGATTCAAAATTTTTAACAACCGGTTCTGTGGGCGTGGCTTAGGTGGTGGGCGTGGCTTGGTGGTCATGTGACTGGGTGGGCATGCCTTGGTGGTCATGTTATTGGCTGGGTGTGGCCAACTCAATATCACTCACATCGAGGCACGCATCTCACCTGACCTCTCATGACTGTGGAGATGCTGCAACAGTTGTAAGTGTGAAAAATGGTCATAAGTCACTTTTTTCAGTGCCATTGTAACTTTAAATGGTCACTCCACACAAGCAAAGTACCAGCAAAGGAGGGGAAAAAATCTCCAGAGATGTTCCAGAGACAGGAAGTCTAGTCATATCAAGAAAGTAATAAGGTTTCCTTCCTGCCTTTCTTACAGGATTAGGCAGTAATTTATTCTAACAACTGGTTCTCTGAACTGCTTAGAACGTTAACAACTAGTTCTAGCAAATAGGTGCAAACTGGTAGAATCCCAACCCTGGTTTTGACCCACCTTTCTTGCCATAGTTTTTAAGTGCAGTTGATCACTGCAGTTGATAAGTTATAGGTGCAAACTGGAATCCACCCCTGCTTATGACATTTTTCACACATACGACTGTTGCAGGATCCCCACAGTCATGAGAGGCCAGGCGAGGAGATGCGTGCTTTGATGTGGGTGATGTTGAGTGTGCCATACCCAGACAGTACCATGACCACCAAGCCACGTCCACCCAGTCACATGACCACCAAGCCACGCCCATCACCTAAGCCACACCCACAGAACCAGTTGTTAAAAAATTTGAATCCCACCCCTGGTCAAAACTCACCACAAATGTCTCACTTAACAACAGGCATTTTGGGCTCAACTGTGGTCATAAGTTGAGGACGGCCTATACTGTATTCTTTCAGGTGGAGCATACCATTCCTATGGGTATTTCATTTTCTGTAAAATGACAACACTTTCTATTTTGGAAAGACCCTAATCCTTTCCACTATGTAAGCATAGCTAGAAAAACCTTGCCCTATCCCGCAGTTCTTCTTCTTCCCTTTTCTTTTTTTTTGGGGGGCGGGAATCTTCTCCCAGCTCTGCTCACTGCTTGCTGACTTTGGGACAGAATAGACAGAATGTCTACGACTTGCCTCTTCTATTATGAAGGACTTGCATTTGGTTAATTAGCTAGTGTAAAATTGCCAGAGATTGGTAGGATCTCTGCTAAGATATTTTGCTCCTTGGTTGGAAAGGCAAGGAGTTCTCCATGCACATTATCTCTGTTATCAAAAGCTTTCTGTCTGATTATTAAATCTTGGTTTATTTTAGGGAGGGCATCAGAGGTGGTATTCAGCAGGTTCTGACCAGTTCTGGAGAACAGGTAGCAGAAATTTTGAGTTGTTCAGAGAACCGGTAAATACCACCTCTGACTGGGCCTGCCCCCATCTATTCTCTGCCACCCGAGTCCCAGCTGATTGTCTGGGTCTTCTTTTGTTGCCCTGCACAGGAGAACAGAGCAGATTAGTGGGGTGGGGAGGGATTTTACAGTATCCTTCCCCTGCCACGCCCACCAAGCCATGCCACGCCCACCAAGCCACTCTCACAGACACGGTAGTAAAACAATTTGCATCCCACCACTGTAGGGCACTATCCTTAGTATGCTAACTTAGGGGTGCAGGGTAGGCTTTTTCCATTGTCCACTTTATACTCTCTAACCACCTGGGATGTCTGCCTCAGTTCGGTTAGTCTAAAAATAAGGTAGTCTCTGCATATAGATTCTTGAATGGCAAGACATGCCCTCTCTTCTCCCTAGTCCTTGCATAGGCCATCTATCTACCAGTTCATATACATAGAATGGTGTGTCCCTCTCTCAACCTTAACTCAGTCCTGTCTCATGGTTTATTACTGAGGTCATTATTGACAGGATCCATGGCAACTGGCAGTAGGAGAGGGAAGCCTCCATGGCTCTGTGTGGTCTCAGTGAGATGGGAGGGTGGAAATAGCATTGGCTCTCCCTTGGCCTTCCCGTGACACATCTCACATTTGTCCCATGTTGTTCTTGTGTAGTATGCTATAATCATAGTCCTGGCAAACATCTGTTTCTTTTCCTTTTTCTGTGCAATATAACTGGCTGGCCAGGAGCTATGATTCAGTTTTCCCTTTCTTATTCCCACCAGTCTCTTCTGGAGGGATATACAGAGATGTTATTCAAAGAACAAATTAGTCATGATTCTCAATTAGGTTTCACCCGTACCAACTCAGCAACAAAAGCATAGTATAAGGACTGGCTGGAAGAGAGAAGGACTTGTTGCTGATGGATACATAGATCAATATTTTGCTAATTCTCTCAAGAGCTACTTAATTTAATGCTTGCCATTATAGGATTATCTGTAACAGTGATTATTGCTAATAGTCCTTAATTTTTAGGTATCTCTATCCATTCATCCTCCCTCTTTTCTGCCTTCTGTCTTTTGGTTGTGAGGGCTCTGTAGTGGTGAGAGTATCCATTCTGTATCTTCTCAGTGGTTCTTCTGTTTCCTTGAACTTACTTCATATATTTCAAGGTTGAGTTTCTGTATTGAAAATTGCTGTTTGAGTCTTGATGAGTCTTGCTACAACCATAGAATAAACTTTACCAAAAATTTCCATTTCAAAATCTGCAACTCCAGATAGGAAAGGTCCCTGTATGATTCACAAAGACTAATAATTTCAATCCCTGTAGATAATTCAGAATTAAATATACTGATGGAGGGGGGGGGGAGCAACATATGCAGGTTTCTTCGTGATTTCCACAGAATTTATTCTTGATTAATGTATTTGTGAGTAAGTAAGTAAATAAGTAAGTAAGTAAGTGTAAGGAATGATTGTAATGTCATTAGAGGTGTGTTGGTTGGAATTGAATGTTACTTTTTATGCAGACAATGCACTATGGTTGGCCGAGAGCCTGACCAATTTGCAGTGAATGAATATTCAATATTGTTGAAGGTATCAATATCTAAGTCAATATTTAATTCAACATCTTCAATGAATGAATTAGGAACAAATTGCAAAAGTCATGAAAAAGGAGTGAATTGAGAGGATGGGGAAGGTCTGAGAAAATTGTGGTTTCAAGATGGTTATCAGATTGAACTGATAAAATCCTTTGAAGGAAAGAGGTGAGAAGTTTAAAAATAACAATCTATGCACAAGAGTATTGGTATGGTCAAAGCAATAATGACTTGCAAGATAGACACAAATGGAGAAATATAAAGAATGATATTCATATAAACTAAATGAAGTTAAATTTCCTTTTATTTTACCTTCTACCTTCAGTATCTTTTATTTGCTACTCCATACTATTTTGAGTGCCTTTTTATAATATTACTTACCCTACAAAGGTAATATGTATGGTATATGTGTGTCTAAGTGCCCAATAAATTATTCTAGTTACTGATAAAAAGAAAGGCATCTATGCTGTGAGGTGACAAGTGGGCATCATATGAATAATGATGATAATTTTGTGGCTTACATGTCTCAGAGATGGGGACAGAAATACAAAAATACAGCACTTACATGATGATGTCATTGCACACTTGTCATTTTGGTATTATTGTGGTTTGGAATGGACCTTGCAGGAAAAGTTAACAGTTGTTGAGGCAAAACTCAGATTAAGAGCTCTTGGAAATAACTCAGTGCTGTGTTCATGTGACATCACATGAATATCTATATTTAACTAAACCAACTAATGCAGTATTCTGGGTTTGCAAGACATATTGAAACACCAGTAACCTGAAGGCTAGATTTATCCAACATAGCAGACTGGTAAAACATGAGTGACTAGATTACAGCAAGCACAATATATCCACCAAACAATCTCCTGCCCCCAGATCCTTTAATGAGTAAAGCTAAAGGAAATTGGATCCAATAGGACGTATAGTATGTGCATGTCTACAGTATAAGATACCCAATACAGCACCAACTTGATACATTGGGGCTAGAATGCCAGAGGACATTCAGTTAGGAAAATCGGCTATATGTGATTGAAATGGGCACATTTATCTGTGACCCTTAAATATTCTGCCAATTTCCTTGACAAATGAAATTGTAATGTATGAAGATCTGGAGCATCACAAGTCCCACTGCTCTGCCTTAAACTGAAAGTTGAGTGACTCTGCATCCTCTAGCTCAGGGGTGTCAAACTTGATATCATTGATGGCCGCATCAAGGTTGTGTTTGATCTCGGGTGTGTGTATGTGGCCAGCATGATGTCACTCATGTCAGAGAGCACCTGTGGTGCCTGAACGCTCTGCCAGCGAAAATGGGCTCCTGAACTCTGTTTTCAGCTGCGATGGCCTCTGCCAGCAAAAATGGAGCTCAGGAGGGCTGTGCGAGGCCCTTGCAAGCTCTGCTTTCGCTGACAGAGGCACCATGGGCAGCTTCTTCGCTGTTTCCAGGGCAGCCCCGCAGGCCACATCTAATCACCCCTTGAGTTTGACACACCTGCTCTAACTCTGTTTTGACTCCTGATATCCCCCTACTGACATACCATAATTAAATGAGACAAGGATAAATTTTAGCAGAAGGCTAGTGAAGTGGGATCATTAGCGAATTGAAAAAGACCTCAGAAGTCATCTAATTGAATCCTGCTCGATGAATTATCTGTGAAACCGCTTATGCAGATCTTGTTTCAGGACCTCCAGTGAAAGAGGCCGTACCATTTCATTAGGCAGTTTATTCCCCTTGTTATTCTCAAGAAAATCCTCTTAATATCTAATCTGAATCTACTTTACTTCAGGAAGACATAGAACTAAGTCTTGTCCTTACAGTGTATGATAGCTCTTTATTATAGGAAGCCTGGTGTCTCCTCTCCCTTCAGTCTTCTCTTCTATAGGCTAAACTTACTCAGGTTCCAAAAAACATTCCCCATAGGATTGTTTCCAGTCTTCTCATCATCTTGCTTGCCTTCCCTTGAACTCTGTCCTTTGCTAATGCCCATTTTGTACTCCGTTAACTGGAACCGGACACAGGATTCCAAGTAGGACCTCACCAAGGCAAAATAGACTAGAACAATTATATCCTATGATCTGGTGTGTAAGTTTCCATTAATATGTTGCAAAATACCACTGGCCTTTTTAGCAGCTGTACCATACCCTTGGGTCATGTTCAATTTGTGAGCAGTAATACTAGAACACCCAAGACCTTTTCACATGTACTACTGCCAAGCCACATCTCCTCCATCCTATATTATGCTTTTCATTTTTTTCTTGCCAAATACAGGACATTATATTCCTTGCTATTAAATTTCATCTTGCTGATTTCAGCTCACAGTACTGTTCAAGCTTGTCTGGATCTTCCTGAATTTTGCCTTTCTGTTCTAATACTTTAGCCCCTTCCCCCAATTTTATATTCTCTGCAAACGATAATCATCGCCTCAATCCCTTCAGCCATGTCATAATTTTTTTAAAAAATGTGGAATGATGCAGGAACACTGTGGTATTCTACTAGACCCTACTCTTCTACTTCATGTGGAGCCATTTATGCGGTAATATATTCTGACTATGACCATTCAGCCTGTTACCTGAATGATTCTAATAATGTAGCCCATATTTCAGGTTTATTAATGAAGTTACCATCAATGTGCTGCTGCAGTGAAAGTACAGTATGTTGTCCATGGTGGTCTTCTGATCAGATATGACACATTTGCAACAAATCCAAAAACTGTGGAGTCCTTAGTGCTCTTTGAGCTTGTTTGCTTTCTTGCAGATGTTTTCATTATCCAACTAGGTAACATCTTCATTGCTAGATGTCAGTGGGGTTTGCTCTCCATTTATGGTACTGTAGTTTAAGCCACTAGATATGATTTATCCTCTTAGTTGGTTGAAATCTGTTCTTCTGAAGTTTGGCATAAAAGTCTGATCCTTTTCTATTTCTTCTCTCCTTGTTATCACAAACTGAAGAATATAGTGATAGAATTTCTGCTTGAGGTTTGAGTCACCTTTGCTTCTCCAATCCCTTCCTTTTTTTAGAAGGATTAGATCTAGGACCTCAGATCTCCTTTTTCTTTCTTCTATCTTCTGACAAATGAAGTTGTCAACAAAAGGACAAGGGTTTGCTGGAACTCTGTTATGGTTGTCAGAGTTAGATTCCCAGCGGATATCAAGATAATGGAAATTGCCCGTTGTCACGATTGCTTGACTCTTTAAAAGAGTCTGTTTCTGTGGTTATTTGGCACAGAAACAACTCATCCATACATTTTGCCTATCTAGGTAGGCTACAATAATTCCTAGGATTATGTTATTTTCTTTTTGTTTCCTTTTATCCTTACCCACATTTTCCATGCTGGCGTATGCTTTCTCTGTGTAACTGGTGCTAGGTTACCTGCAGGAGTGCTTCTCTCATTAGAACTAGCCTGGCCAAGCCAGTTCAAGCTACCAGAGAAAAGCTGGTAGTGGTTCCCTTCTTTAGGAAGGTGAGAGGGACCACCATTGAAAGTATGGCTAATCCTTTGGAATGGCCTCCCAATGAGCATCCAGTTAGCACCCACTTTGACTATTGTCCTGAAAACAGTTTTTCTAGAAGGCTTTATAATTATATCATGTCCCAGACACCAATTTGAATGGGGTTATTGATAAATTTTGCATTTTTTGCTTATTAATGCCATTAATTTGCTTATTAATTAATTTGCAGGTTTTTTTAACTGTGTATTTTACTTGCAAACTATTTATTCTGTTTATCTTTGTGAACCACCAACAATCCTTTAGAATTACAGTGATCTATACATGTGACTGAAAAATAGATTAACATATACAGTGGTATATTTCCATTTCTTCTGTTGAGTCTGTTTCTTTGGAGTAAGTTGTAGTCTTGCAGGGCTATGTTCCAACTGTGTATCACCTCACCTCATTTCTGTAATGCTTATGTCTTATTTACCTTGCTCTGTTAGGATTTTTCCTGATCTGTTTCCCATACTCTGGACAGACCCTTAAAATACTCACCAGGCATCCAATGGATAGACTAAAATGCACATTACTTATGCTATTGGGATAATAGTGACCCGTCCTAAAACATTTAGTGTATTTATCAAGCATTGTATAAGCAGTTTTTCCCCAACTGATGTCTTACAGATGTATTAGATACCAATTCCCATGATCGCCAGCTAACAGACCACACTTACTGGAAATACCTGATTGGTAGAACTGTAAAGAAAACATTGAAGGGGCTCCCCTCCCCACCCCCTCTTGCCTCTTTCAGCTACTTTCATTTAAAGCTGTTTTGTGAAACCAAGGAGCCCTCTAGAAAGAAACATAGGATATAGTGTTTTGATTCCAAGGTGGTAACCTGAGAAGTAGGTGAGAGGAATCAAGGGTGGTGATTGAACTAGATTTGTAGATGTGTACGTGTATGATAGGTGTAGAACATGCAGATTATAAAACTAGAGCATGTGATGGTTGTGTACAGACTGACGGGAAGCGGGTCTCATGTATAATTGTGTAAGTGTTGCTGAAGTCTATTCCACCCGCTTTTACTGGTTGCCAGCTGCCCTATAGGCAGAAGGGAGGAAGGGAGTAAACTACTTCTTACTCAACCTGTATGGAATCAAAGCAAACTTGTTCTGGAAACATGCCAAGTGGGAGAATCCAGGCGCCCCAAAGGTGTGGGGGGAGGGCACCAACTTCCCACGGGCAGTCGAGAGGCTTTGCGAAGCCTGCTGGGAAGTGACTATTTTGGGAAAGGAGCATTTTTGTTAAGGCAAGACAAGCTGCGTGGAAACATCTAGCAGCTATCTCAAGCATCTAAAAGCTTTGCATTCTGTATAAAGCCACTTTTCATTTCTGTCTTTTACGCTTCCTTATCTAATACACAGGATCAAGTAGGCTGTGGCTTTTATCTTTTCCCCCCTCTCACTTTCCTGCAATGTAGTTCATGTGATTCTGTGAATAGAGAACAGTGGCATAAAGCATCACAAGATGACTGGATAAATCACTCTAAACAATTATGGCCTTTCAAATTATCCTCAGGACAGTTTATACAACACATTTCCCATGTTTTCTTATATTTAATCCAAGCAGGAACTCTGCACCGCTGCCAAAGCAATTATTCGAATTTATTTTTGCAGGCGCTAGTTTGGATGAGCGTTTTGAATGCTGTACATCAAATTCTAAGAAATAGCAAATGTATATACAATCCTTCCTTTTTATACAAATAAACAAACCAGCAAACAGACAAACAAACAAACAAACAAATAAATAAACTTCAGCTTTGGCACAATTCTCTTGGCATCCTGAATGTGGAACTTGGGGCCGGTTTTCAATCCTGACCTTGTATCTAGTATATATTTTGCAGGAATTGAACTTAAGCAGCAAGGAAGTTGCCTTTGTTTTCCAGCTGCATCTTGCAGATCAGACTTCTCTGGAGTGATAATTCATCCTGCTGAAATACTATCTCAGTGCCTGGATGGAAGAAAACAGATAGATATTGATGTTAAGCTCCAGCACAGCAGAACTGCTCTTATACATTGGGATTCACTTTGAGACCCAGTGATTATTGTGGACGGGAAACCATTGCTCCCCAAAGGAGCAGATCCACAATTTGGAAGTCCTGCTGGAATTGCGGCTTCTTCTAGAACAGCAGATGGAGGCTTTGCTTAACTTTGACTGGTGCGTCATTTGTGGCCTTTCCTGGGCTCAGGGAATCTTGTGATGGCAGCTTATATCCTCATTAACATGACTATTGCAAAGCACTCTGCACAGGTCTGCCTTGAAAAACCATTTGGAAGCTTCAGTTGATACAGATTGCAACACTCCTAATGCTTCCTAGCAGCCATTAGTGGGAACACGTGACACCTATTTTGTAAGCCCTGCATTGGTTACCTATTGGCTTCCAAGTGCAATTAAAAGTGCCAGTGTTAACATACAGGAGGCATTGTGTCTCAGCACCAAACCATATGCACGACTGCATCTCCTTAATGACGTTGGTCCAAATGTTGCAATCATGTGAGAACAAGATATTGATTCCTTAACACCTTTGGAATGTCAAGGAGGAGGATGGTCGAAAGCAATGCTTTTTGGTGGTGACACCCAGCCCTTTGGAACAGTCTCCCATCTGAGGTTAGACTTGTTCCAACCTTGGCTAGCTTCCAGAAGATGGCTCTTCTACTGGATGTTTGTTCTCTGATGCTATGGTACCTTTATGCATGTATGTATGTATGTATGTATGTACAGTATGTGTGTGTGTGTATTGCACTTGAAAACTGCTTAGTCTATTAGAGTGTGGTGAGGTGAAATCAAATAAATGTATACATAAATAAACTCACATGTTTCTTTACAAAATTGGCATGTGAGTTTGCCTAAATGTTACATTTTTCGGCATGTTGCTCGGGCCAGTTTTGACCACATGACCACAGAGACTGTCTTTGGACAGCGCTGGCTCTTCAGCTTTGTAACAGAGATGAGCACCGCCCCCTAGAGCTGGAAACGACTAGCACGTATGTGCAAGGGGAACCTTTACCTTTAGAAAGTGGAAGACTGTGAATTCTAGTCCTGCCTTAGCCATGAAAGCTGGCTGGTGACTTTCGACCAGTCACTCTTTCTCAGCCTCATAGAGTTGTTGCTGTGGAGAAAATAGGCAGAGGAAAGTATGGTAGATATGTTCATTGCCTTGAATTATTTATAAAAAATAATGAAGACAGAATGAAAAATCTTTTAAAATTATCTACATATAAAATGGGTCTCTCCCATCGACTCCCCTGTTACAGAGGCACAACTGTTATGAGCCAGACTACATTTTTATTGTTCCACCAAGGCCATTGGGAAGGTAGGCTGAGCTCTAGATAAACCTAACCAACATGTGATTGTATTAAGGGGTGGCCACTGGAACTTCAGAACTGGGTAGTAAGCACTTTTTGCGGGGTCTGTCCTAACTTAAAGACTAAATTAAGTTGAGGACTATCTGTTCTCACTATGGAGGGATGGTTGATGAAACGGACAAATCTTGCTGAGATGTTTAAACTATCTTCTTTGGTTAGAGAAATTTATTGGTGACTGGAAGCCTCTTTTGGTCCTTTTGCTTTAAAAAAAAAGAACATGATTTATGGTTTATATAGAAAAAAAGAGTGTTATGATATATCTTTAAAGAAAGAGGCTATTTAATATAATCATACTTTAACTGCTGTGGAGACTATCAGAAGCTGATGCTTGGCACCTGATTATTTTATAAAATCAGAGAGGTGTTAGCATATGATCCAGAGCAACCCCTGTATGTGGACAAAAGATATACTGTATGTTGGTGCTATAGGAACAAAAACATTTCCAGGCTGCTCTGTCCTGGTAAGCTTAACTCAGACAGCTTGAGTAGAGCATAAAAGAGGAACCACGAAAAGACACTAAGCGATTGGGACGCTGTCATGTGTGAGGTCAAAAGTGCAACTGAACTTTCATTTCACTTTCCTAAAAGATAATATTTAGCACCTGAAATTTGCCCAAACCTTTCCACCATGTAAAGGATTGCATTTTTAAAAATATTTTTGAAAAACAAAAATACAAATCTCTATTCACATTAACAGTGTTTGTGTCATTATTAATACATACATCTCCTTTTATACATAAACATCGACTCTTATTTCTATCCTCCACCCATTTGTACCACCTATCCCAAACCGCGTAATAGTCCGAATCATCTTTGCCTCTTAATTCCATTGTGAATTTATCCAGTTCCTCACAATCCATTATTTTTTGTGTCAAGTCTTCTTCAGATGGTATTTTTTCCTTCTTCCATCCCTGTGCGAAGGCTATTCTCACCACAGTTATGATATATATAATGATGTATCGGATGACCATGCTCAGTTTTCCCTTAATTATTCCTAATAAAAATATTTCCAGTTCGAGTTCTAATTTGTGATCTGTAATTTCTAATAACCATCTTTGTACCCTCATCCAATATTTTTTAACCTCTGGACATTGCCACCACATATGGAATAACGTTCCTTCTTTATATTTACACTTCCAACATTCTGCTTTTGTGTTTGGGTACATTTTGGCCAGTCTTGCTGGGGCTAGGTGCCACCTACAAAACATTTTATATTAATTTTCTTTAAACGCTATTGACAATGTCAATTTACAGTTATCAGTCCACATTTTTTCCCAATCCTCTAAATTTATATTATGCCCTACATTTTTTGCCCAGGCAATCATTGATCCCTTTATTATTTCCTCTTCTAATTCCACTTCCAACAAATAGTTATACATTCTTGTTATAAATTTTATTACAATTTAATTTTTATAACAGAAGATAGTGTAATAGAATAGCTAAGTCCATAATTTTGTCTCATTTCATGTGCAGAAGAATGTTATGACAAACAGACTCTGTGACTTTTAATATTGATGGCAAGTGATGGAAGGGGTAGAGAGCAAGAGAATTACAATACAGGTAGTCCTTGATTTACAATAGTTCATTTGGTGACCGTTCAAAGTTACAACATCACTGAAAAAAAACTTACTTATGACCCTTTTTCACACTTATTTATTTGATTTATTTATTTGATTTGTCAATCGCTTACAAGGTAATAAGTATAAGTATAAACATAGTTATGAATACATGAAATGGGTACATATAAGAAAAATAAAAGAAACAATAGGACAGGGACGGTAGACACGTTGGTGCGCTTATGCACACCTCATACAGACCTCTTAGGGGTGAGGTCAATAAGGTTAAAGTTTTTGGGGTTTTGGGGAAGAAACCACAGAGTCAGGTAGAGTATTCTAGACATTGATCACTCTGTTGCTGAAGTCATATTTCCTGCAATCAAGTTTGGTGCAGTTAACCTTAAGTTTGTATCTATTGTGTGCTCTTGTATTGTTGTGATTGAAGCTGAAGTATTCATTGACAGGTAGGACATTGCAATGTATGATTTTATATATTATACTTAGATCGGACCGAAGGCAGCATAGTTCTAGGTTTTCTAGGTTCAGAATTTCAAGTCTGGTGGCGTCAGGTATTCTGCAATGAGTAGAGGAGTGGAGAACTCTTCTTGTGAAATATTTCTGGACTTTCTCAACTGTGTTAATATCAGATATGTAATGCGGGTTCCAGACTGATGAGCTGTATTCAAGTATTGGTCTAGCAAATGTTTTGTATGCTCTAGTTAGTAGTGTGATATTACCAGAAAAAAAGCTATGTAGGATTAGGTTAATAACTCTTAATGCCTTTTTGGCTATGTAATTACTTATGATCATTACAGCATTCTCAGTGTCACATGATCAAAATTTGGATGTTTGACTCATATTGATGATGGTTGCAGTGTCCTTGGGGGGGGCGGAGAGGTCAGGAGATAAGCTTTTGCAACCTTCTGACAAGCAAAGTCAATGGGAAAACCTGATTCACTTAACAACTATGTTACTAACTTAACAACTGCAGTGATTCACTTAATTTGTACATCTCCATCCCAGACCACCCCAACGATGCTGTAGAGGCTATGTCCCGGTGCCTGGAGGCCGTGCGGAATTGGATGGGCGGGAACAGGCTCCGACTCAACCCATCCAAGACCGAGTGGCTGTGGTTTCCAGCGCCCTGATATAGCCAGCTGACACCTATTGTGACAGCTATTGGGGGAGAGATTCTGCCCCCTACAGGGAGGGCTCGCGACCTGGGTGTCCTCCTGGATGCACGGCTGTCCTTAGAACATCATATTGCGGCCGTCTCCAGGGGGGCGTTTTATCAGGTTCGCCTGATTTACCAGTTGCGGCCTTTCCTGGATCGGGACGCCCTGCGCACGGTCACTCATGCCCTTGTCACCTCTCGCCTGGATTACTGTAACGCTCTCTACATGGGGCTCCCTGTGGGGAGCACCCGGAGACTCCAACTGGTGCAAAATGCAGCCGCACAGGTGATTATGGGGGCGTCGCGTAGCTCCCATATGACGCCTCTCCTGCGCGAGCTGTATTGGTTGCCGGTGGCTTTTCGGGTTCGCTTTAAGGTTCTAGTTTTGACCTTTAAAGCGATCCATGGCATTGGGCCAGGTTATCTGCAGGACCGCATTCTGCCGGTGATCTCCAACAGACCGGTGCGTTCCCACAAGGAGGGCCTTCTCCGGGTGCCGTCGGCCTCTATATGTCGTCTGGCGGCCCCCAGGAGTAGGGCCTTCTCTGTGGGGGCCCCTGCCCTCTGGAATACTCTGCCACCTGAGATACGCACCAACATGGACCTGAGGGCCTTCAGGCGTGCGCTAAAAACCTGGCTCTTTGAGCAGGCTGGCCTGGGCTGACACGAGTTTTTAATTGTCTCCTTTTAATTTGGATCTTAATTCGGGGTTTTAATAAGCCCAGGGGGAGGGTTGGCTTTTTACTTTAACAGCCTATTATTTAATCGTATTTTAACTTTTGTATGGATTGGGGTAGATTTGGCTGTACACCGCCCTGAGTCCTTCGGGAGAAGGGCGGTATATAAATGTCAAAAATAAATAAATAAATAATTGAGGCAAGAAAAGTTGTAAAATGAGGCAAAATTCACTTAACAATTGTTTTGCTTAACAAGAGAAATTTTAGACTCAATTGTGATCGTAAGTCAAGGACTACCTGTAGTTCACTACCTTTTGTGACCATAGATAACTTGCCCCAATTTTAATACGTACTCACGCTCACACTATTGAGTGTTTGCATTTATTGAAAGGACAGAGTTACCGAAAAATACACCAGAAAATAATGACTAACCCCAGGATGACAGATTTAAAAGGGATCCAATGCTCTTCTTTTGGCAGATAAAGATAGCCAGTGTAGAAAGTTAGCACCCACCTCTCTCCTAAAAGAATGAAATATTCTAGGAAATATTAAAAAGGCAGAATATTATATTTTCCTGGATGAAGAAAAGGAGAAACATGTTTTAAAGACAAAGCAGCTTCCTGCAGCTCCCTGCCCCCCCTTCAGCTCCAGGGTGATGGGATTAAGACATGGCCCTCAGGAAATGATAGGATTACCCATCTCACCACATGGTACCTGGGAAGATTGCATTAGCCAGCACTCAGGTGAAGCCATGTGGTCCAGACAAAGCCTACAAACTCAGCTAAGACCCCCACCCCCACCCCTGGGAGTCTGACAGCCAATGGGATACATTTCTTACATAGGAACAGGAAATACTAAGGTGGGGCCCAACAGAGGGTGTAAAATCAAGGGATTCTCAGCACCTCTGCCCTTTTCTCCCAGGAGCTCCAAGGCATGTGGTCTTGTCCACCATTAAACCTTCTTTCCAAGCAACTTCCATGAATCCAGTGTCTTTTTCCCCACTTGGAACTGAACCCAGAAGGATATTGCTTTCAACACCAGTGTATAGATTTTCTCCATGACCGGAATAGAATGCTTTGCAATCATCCTTGAGTCAGCAGAAAACAACATAACAATATGATAGTTGCTGTCACTTCTTGCTAATTTCTATCTCTTTTCTATTTATCTTTGTCCCGCATCGCTGCTAGTCATCTGACTTCCTTCCACCTCAGAGAGTGTCGGAAGCAGAGGAGAGAAGGCCTTTTCAGTACAGTGAAGGATGATATGGTTGGCTTACTCATGGGTTGGGGATGAAGGGAAGACAATGCCATTCAAACTACTGTAAGCAGAAAAAAAATGCTGTTGGAATATCGTTCTCTCATGGTTAGATCCAAAATGAATATGACACATATGCCACGAATGAATTTTCACGAAGGAAGAGTTTTCCTAATTGAACACTGTCTTACAGTAAGGTTTTCTCTTCAGCCCCAAACCAGCTTGCCCCATCTTTATTGATCGATTGGTTAGATTGTTACCCCATCTTTATTACTTTATAAGTAACTCAAGATGGCAAAGATTCCTAAATCCCTCCTCCTGTTTCCCCTTCATGGCCAGCTGGCATCTCCTCAAATTTTCAAAACTCAGATTTCTGGAGGAGCTTCATGGAGACTGTTAGGAGATGCAGTTTGCCTGGGTGACTGCATTCTAATGCCAGTGAGAAGAGACATTGTGTTTCTTGTAATCTTCAATGAGTGCCTTCCCAATTTAGGAAGGAAATGGCAATGGTGTGTGTGTGTGTGGGGGGGGAGATAGACAGGAATTATGGGCAATGTCTGTTGTAGCAATCTTGCTTTAATTAAAACATTCCTCCAAAGTATTATTGTACATGCATCATGCATGTATGGTATTTTCCAAAAAGCGTTTTCTTACAATAGAAATTTACTCAGCCATCTTAGAAACCAAAAGAACTGTGCTCTCATCATGTCAAAATAAATTCCAGGCAAACCAGCTGATTAAAAAAAAAGTAAATACTGCCTAAAATGAAAGGAACGAAAACGACTGAAATCTGGATGGATGAGTGTTTTATTTATCCCCAGGAATGGAGATACAACTGAATGTATGTTCCCCTAAACCTTTTAAAGTGATGTTATACCATTTAATTCAGGCCAAGTACTTTTCAACTATCATTTATTAGCTATCCTTTTGCATGACTACCAAAGCATATGCTGTTCTTTTAGGTGTGTGTGTGTGTGTTTGTGAACATACTCTGACCTTTTCCCTAATCTGGGGCCATTTAGAAATGTTTATTTGTTTATTGGATATCTATGCCACCCAACTGACTAACACAGCAACTCTGGGCAGCTTACAATGTAATAAAAGTTAGAAAGTGCAAAAGACAATTAAAACAGAATAAAAAGTTAAACTTTAAAATGGAAATCCAAGATGATGGGCTGCCTGGAGGTAGGAATCTTCTCTATCCCATCAGCCCAATGTAGCAAGCCCCTGTCAGGACCCCAGGCCAACAGGCAGAGCCAAATTTTAGCTTCTCCCGGAAAGCCAGGAGTATGGGGGCTGATCTCACCTCTGACTGGAGAATATTATACCAGAGGGCAGGGGCTACAGCTGAAATGGTTCTTCTCCTGGACCCTGCCATCTAGAATAGGAATAGGAATAAAATAGAATAGGAATAGAATAGAACAGAACAGAACAGAATAACAGTCTTTGGCTGATGGGATCGAAAGTGGGCCCTTTCCTCTGGAATGTGTGGGATGGGTTAGTCCCTTGGGATTAGGTGGTTCCTCAGATACCCAGACACAACTCCCATAAGCCTAAACCAGAGTTTTATCTTAGGTATTAGTTCTGATCGCACACTCACACATGCACAGAGGAATGCAGAAAACACAAAGTTATGCAGTAATTCTGAAGATTACACAGACAATGCTTGTAAAAGACTTTTAAAAAACCACGATGTAAATTTGGAACAGTAATATTTAGGTATCTGAATTCAGTCTGTCTTGCTCCCAGAAAGGATGGCTCCTGGAATGATTCTGATAAAGTCCCTGACTTTCTCAATAAAGTGAGTTTGCTTTTAGAAGAAACTGGGATATTTTCAGACACCCAGACTTGTGAGGAATCTTTGGTTTCCTCTTTGAATTGTATTATGATATTTCTCTTTCCTTTCTTTGAACCTATTTCACTGAATGATTGCGTAGGAGTTCCTCCACATCAAGAAATTTCCTGGAAATGCCACCCTGGCCTCTGTCAATCATGAAGAGTCTAGTGAAGATGCAATTTCCTTACTATTGTGGCTACATGACGTTGGCCTGTTGAAACTGGAGTCTACTGAAGCAGGGAAATAGCATTGTATTTCCCAGCCGCTAGTTCCCTTTTCTGTGTAAAAAATATATATGCAAATACAACGACATTTCCTGCTTTCTATAGTCGGGAGAAGAAAAGTGCCAGGTTTAATGGGAATTTCTTTCTGTAGGGATTTACCCAATTACAGATAGAAGAGTCCCTTGCTTTTGCTTCACAAAAACTAACATCCAGATACTGTAATCATGAAACTAGTTCCATGAAATCAAGAGATTACACACTCCAGTGGCAACAGAGCAGCACAATGATTTGTACCACCATCAGGTGCTGAGAGGAAAAACTTCATAAAATCCATTCCAGTTCCGCTTGCCTGAGCCTAAGCAAATCCTGGATCTGGACCCCCTTTTAGTAGGCTGGGGATAGCAGAGAACTGTATTCGAGAAAAGCTCTGAGGCTTTTCCTCGTCTTGAATTGAGCTACTATTTGTTCATCTTGAATCAGCAAAAATTGGAGCTCTTTGGCTATTGTCTCCGCTGTGAGTCCCTGCAATCCCCTGATTTCCCTCCAAGGTGACAAGTGGCAAAGCATAATGGATTATTCTGAAGCTATCAGAACAAAAGAGAAAATAGTTTGTGAATACTGGTGTAGTTAAGGATGACCTTAAACTTAACCCTGTCTCATTTGTGGGCTCAGGATGAGATGGAGGCAATATCACAGAGCAGGGGTGTCAAACTCAAGGTCCATGGGCCGGATCCAGACTGCAGGGTGCTTAGATCTAGCCCGCCACCCTGGAAACAGTGAAGGACCAGCCCGTGGTGGCTCCATTTTTGCCAGCAAAGAGCTGCAGGAGGCTGTCCAGGCCGAAAATGGGGCCTGGTGGGGGTGTGCACATCCTCCCCCAAGCTCTGTATTCGCTGACAGAGGGCTAGCAAAACAAAGTAAAAGCAAAACAAAACAAAAGGAGAAATGTTTCCCCTTCTGCATTTGAACATCCAAGAAGGGACGAGAAAGGGAAAGAGGAAAGAGAAAGAAAAAGAAGGAAAGATGGGAAGAGAGCAAGGAAGGAAAGAGGAGAATGAAGAAGAAAGGAGAATGAAGAGGGAAGGGGGAAAAAGGAAGGAAGGAAGGAAGGAAGGAAGGAAGGAAGGAAGGAAGGAAGGAAGGAAAGGGAAGGAAGGCCTTCCTCCACTGGAGACAATGGATTTCCCCCCAGTCCTGCCGGGGCCACCACAGGTGCCCCGACATGAGTGATGTTGAGTTGGCCATGCTCTCCCAGCCACATCCTTCCCTCCCGGAGGTCAAACACAACCTTGATGTGGCCCACAATGAAATTGAGTTTGATACCTCTGTCATAGAGAGACGGGAGAAAAGAGTTGTTTGATCTAGTGGTTAAGGTGCTGGTTTAGAAGACTGGTAAAAGTCTTTCAAACTATTATTGCAAAAACAGAAAGCAAATGTAAATGAAAGGTAGGGCTATTTCTGGCAATTAGATACAACACATAAGAGAAAGAACATGCTGGGTTTTGGAGGAAAAAAATAATGAAATTTAGGAACTAATGAAGATTTCCTTAATGGTACGTATTTTGTTGTGTGGCCTTGACAGAAAGGGATTTCCATGGAGTTGAATATTAGAGACAGATAGAGAGTTACAGGCCAGCATTTTTTACTATGTAGGCTGAAGGTTCTGGAACTTGTAACTTAGTGGTGTGGACAATCAAGTTTTTAAAATAATCTGGTAGAGATTACCTTTGAATGCTGAAAATTAGCCCGATAAAGTCAGGAGATAACTCATCCTTTCTCCTGTCTCTGGTCAGAATACAAGATCAGATTAACAGAAAAAGAGAGTCTGGGATCTTTAGACCAAGGCCCATGCAGACCAACAGTTTTTGAAATTAGAGTACAAATATATTTGCAAAACATTAGGCTGTAGCAGAATGATGAAAATTAACAGATCTAAGGAAAGGTTTCTTTCTGAAAATCTGATGTGAGAGCAGGAGCTTTGGCAGTCATTATGAATGCTAATTTGTGCTCCTACGTATATAAATTAATATATCTATGCATCATAGCAGCATATTTTTCAAGTGGCTGCTTGCCATAGAAATTTATAGCTCATGAAGGACTTAGAACTTCTCGTTGTTCTAAGAATTGGAATGAGTATAATAGTTTCTTGGAATTCCAGAGGACTCATGTCCTGTTGATACATTTTCAGCTGCATCCTATTGGCCAGTGGATGTTTTCACAGTTCCAAAAAGAGAGTTCCAACAATGGGAATCTATGAAGGATATTAACTTTATAAAACATATGAAAATATTCTATACCTAAGGATACCTCTTAGGATAAGGGTAGACAACCTGGTTGTCACATGAATCTTTTCAGTACCCATTTTGCATCCCCAGTGACCCCTGAGTACATTGTGAAGATCCCTTTTAAGCTAGTAGACTTCTGCATTTAAGAGTTTCTTTGCATGTTATATCAACAGGGTTATTGAGCATTATTGCTACTTACCAGTGTTATATTACCAGAAAATCATAACAATCATGTAAATAGGGTAGTGATGAAGGAAATATGTTGGATTAATTCCAGGAAGCCGTTTTCATTACACTTGATGGATAAAACTTCCCATAACATAATTGTAAATACATTTTAACAGTAGGAAAATATTTTTGGTCACTGAAGTAAACAATCACTATAGAAACAAACTCAGGGCTTAGTGTAATGAGGAAGTTCCTAATGATAGAATCTTACTCAGTGAGATAGGCTGCTAAGTCAGAATGGATATATTTTCTGCCATGAGATGAATGAATGCCACTCACTTACATGCCCAAATTGTTTCTTCCCTTGCTTTACAATATCTGTGGGGCCTTTTAGCAGGACTTATTGAATCACTGGGATTGATTTTTCAGTAAGAGTAGACTCATATAGAATTCTTTGGCAGGAGTTCCGTGAAACTTTATTAATGAAATCATCTTATGCATATTTACTTGGAAATAAGGCAGTGATGAGGCACTTCCCTCTTGGTTTTTTAAAAAAAACCTAGTGTGAATCTCTGTAATAACTCAGAATCCAGCCCAAATTCCCTGGACTTTTGACTTAATCTTTCATTTCCTAGTAAGTACATTTTGGACTACAATTTAAGAGATTTGTTTTTATTTCTTAACAATATTTTAATAGAGAAATTATCATGCATTTTATACAAAATCTCATTATTAAAAATATTTTTTTCACATAAAAATTCAGTCTTGATTACCCTAAGAGATGTTTTTCTCCATTTCATATTGCTTTTACTAATAATTATGAGATAGAAATCCTCCCAATTTATTTCAAATTATTAGAAATAAACCAATAAATGAAAATGTATTTCAGCCCATTGTTGATCTTCACTATTGCACTAAAATATACATCCAAATGATTCTATTTTAGGAGATCAAGCAGTATTAAAGGATCTACTGAGAAAAGTGCATTCACACATCTTACATCAGTCTAAAATACTCCCATGAGTGATTTAAATTATTGCAAAAAGTTGCTGCCACAAGCAGTGCATTAGATGCCAGTGAATTCCAGCTTCATTAGAAACTCCTAGTCCTTTGACGGAACTACAGTTCCCAGTCTCTTTGGATGAGAGCCATAATAGTTAAATAGGCTTTAAATTGATTTAAAACTGTAATGTACTCTTGCCCTCTGTTCCTCAGTCTGACTCCTGGAATTAATTTCATTGGTTTTATAGCACTGTTCTTATGGGAATAATTTTTCTACAGTACTACTATCAAGTTCACAATGTTGCATGCCAACTATGCCAAACTTACTGAATGTCTAATGGTGTTCTACATTAGCATGCTGTCTTTCCACCATGTTTATATTAATTACTTCAGAGGTTCTTTATAGCAGTTTGAACTTGTGAAAAAAAATATAGAGCCTTTCTGCTGTTCAGCCTCATTGCTCAGCCAAGTACATCAGTTTATTACTTTTATTTCACAAACAACGAGATGATATAGGAATATAAAATATGGCTTGTCCAATCACAAAACAAGTCCTGTGAAGCAGAGACAAATGATTCAGGCCCCTTTCAGGGGCAATGAAGTCTTTATTGAAGCTGGGATTTCCAAATCAAGTGCAAGCCACACACTGTCGTGCAGTGAGATGACTAAAGTGTGCAGGGAAGCCTCTGTATGAGATGCGTCCTGAGTTCTGCATCCCCATAAAACATCTGTGTGTGATCAGTGAAAATGGCAATGGATATCCCCTAATGAAACTCAGCTGAACTTTATGATTACTAGAAAAGATTATGATCACTAGAAATACTAGTAATCATAAAGGCCCAGTTCTCTCTCTGAAACCACTACCTCTGAAACAGGACTGAAAGAAAACCCCCAGAGCAGTTTGACTTCTCCACAACTGCAAGGCAGATGGGACTTTCTGTTCTTGAAACAGATCAGACATGGCTTGAAGTCCAGTGCAGTCTTCTTCAACGGGCTGCCTCCAAGATGCCAAGTTTATGCAACTTTACTGCAGTAAAAAATGTTGAGGAACATGGTAGTACTACTGAAGCCTCAAGCTTTCCCTTGTCCTCCTTGCATTTATGCTTCTAAAGTCATTACATATTTGGCCAGATTACTATTCCTACAGATCAGAACCATTTCCTGTGCTGATTATAATCATATCCCTAGACCTTGACCAAGACTTGTGTACAAAATGTTCCATTTGTGAGGAAGACAAAGATGGTCAACCATCTTCCCGTTTCCCTTGATTTCTATCACAGCCTCTCTGGGAAAGCTTGCGGCTGGAACAAGGCGGTCTTGGGGGAAGGGGGAGTGGGGGGGAGAGAAGAATTTGATGAGCTCATAGAGCTTGGTTGCTCTGGCCGGAGGGAAAGGTCTGGGCTCTGAGAGCAGTTTTGCTCATGGAACAAGTGAGGAATGTGCAGCTGCCCGTTTGCCTTTTACGAGTTTACCGTAGCTTCACTGAAGATGGAGCAACAGAAAGTATGTTGCTATGGATATGTAAACAGCACTTTAAAAAAAAAAACCAACATTGCCTCCCCTCAAACTTACCAAAATACTTCCCCTCCTCCTCCCCGTTGCTGGCATAGCAGCAGTATGTCCTCTCCCACTACGATTAAGAGCTTCCAGTTCCATGAAAAGACCTGATAAGTTAAATACATGGTGTAATTCATATTACATCAGTTTCCTAGGAGAGGGAGAGAGAGGGGGGGGGAGGGAGGGAGGGAGGGAGGGAGAGGGGGAGAGAGAGTATCTGTGTATCTTCTCTCTCTCTCTTTTTGTCTCTCTGTCTCTCTTCCCCAAAGTCACCCAGTTGGCAGTCTATACAGTAGGAGTAAAAATCATGGATCCCTAGTTTCTAGTCTGGTGCCGTTTAGGTCACCACACTGAACTGGCTTCCTTTTCTTCAATTTAGGATTCCTCCTTTGGACATCCAAATTTGGGATCCTTGAAGTCACATATGAAGCAGGAGAGATGTATCAAAATTCTTCCTAGAGTAGCATCTTCATTAGGCCAAACAGAATGTCACAGAATAATAAGAGAAAATTTAAAACTATCTAAGAGTCTATCACTGAATGATAGCATGGTAGAAGTCTTTGCATGTTTGTGTGTGTGTTTGCTGGGCGAGAGGGAAGAAATAGGAAAAAGTAGGTTTCATGTCACCTGAAACTAGAGGCATAAATTTCTGATAGAATCCATCAGATACTCAATCAAATTATTTAATTTGATTTATTGATCTTTTTTTAATATTTAAGTTTGTGTGTCAATCATCC
This sequence comes from Bungarus multicinctus, assembly GCA_023653725.1. Lineage (NCBI taxonomy): Eukaryota > Metazoa > Chordata > Lepidosauria > Squamata > Elapidae > Bungarus > Bungarus multicinctus. Next base: position 122,272,390 of record CM042834.1, read on the forward strand.
CATGTCATCATGGCACAAACATTTAAATCAGTTTCACACACAAGGATTAAACATCATAGCTTCCCAACAGAGGAATGGCAATCCTCTGAAAAGTCACTTGAACAAAATACTGGTAATCATCAACTTATGATGACAATTGAGCCCAGAATTTATGTTGTTAAGTGAAAAAATTGTTAAGTGAATTTTGCCCCATTTTATGACTTTTCTTGCCACATTTGTTAAGCGAATCACTGCAGTTGTTAAATTAGTAATATGGTTGTTGAGCAAATCTGGCTTCTCCATTGAATCTACTTGTCAAAATGTCTCAAAAGATGATCACATGACCCAGGGACGTGGCAACCGTCATAACTATGAACCAATTGTCAAGTATCCAAATCTAAATCCGTGACCATGGGGATGCTGCAATGGTCATAAGTGTGAAAAATGGTCAATTTTTTCAGTTCCATTGTAACTTTGAATGGTCAGTAAACTAACTGTTGTAAGTCAAGGGCTACCTGTGTAGCAAAGGCACAGCCATACTCTCTCCTATCCACAAATTTCAGGTAATTGCATTGTGAATTTATTTATTTGGTTAATTCATCATTTCTGTCATTATGACAACTGATTTGTGCATAGTGTGTGGTTTTACATGCAGTTACATTATGGCAAGTGTCAGTGCCAAAGACACTCACTGATATGCTTCACAAAAAAAGAAAATCCACACTAATTGTATCACTATAGTTATTCAGAGATTTTCATTTTTGAAAAAAAGGACAGTCATAACGCAATGTCTTAACTTGCTTTTTAAAGACATGCCATAATTTATAAGAGAATCAGGTTAGTTTAGTGGTTGAGGCATCAGGCTAGAAACTGGGAGATCCTGAGTTCTAGTCCCAGCTTAGATACAAAGCCTGACAGGTGACCTTGAGCCAGTTACTCTCTCTGCTCTAGGAAGGAGGTAAAGGCAAATCACTCCTGGAATCATGCCAAGAAAACATCCTTGCATATGTCCAGTTATATATGTGTACATTGATCTGGTGGTTTCAAAGCATTCCAATAGGCTACTACGGAGCTGGATGCAAAGAAAGATTGATTTTTAAAACGATTAACAAATGTACTGGGATGCTGCAAAAGCTTTCTGTTCGGTGTGCCATCAAATCTGCCCTCTACGGTGAACTTTGTGCTAGTGAGATTGTTGCAAGCTCTGTGAAGTGTTGCATTCCAATAAAAGTTGAGCTTGCCAGCAAAATTCAACTGGAACACTTTGCGCTAAGGTTCTAATACTTTGCTATCAAACTGCAACATGAGGCAATAACTAGAAGTGTGATGGAAGTCTGTGTTGTTCTGTATGTACTGAATGAAAACAAATGACTTCAAAGCAACCAGGAGTGAAATAATTGTTTGGAAGAATACAATCCACTTTGTCACTGCAACACATGGGCAGGTAAGCCCCTCTTTCTTCATCTTGGATTGTCTTGAAGCATCACAGCCTAGACAAAGACAATGTGGGTAGAGAAGGGAATGAAAGAACAGAGACCATTTACAGTAAATATCCACTTGCGGTTCAATGCTTTCCTAAGCTTCTCTGGGAAGTTGTGTGTGAAGAAATCCAGGCACAAAGATGACCAGTCCCTGAAGAATGAGAAGTTTTATGCTCCTCCCTTCCTTGACCTATTCAGTGGGTTATCCCTGACTCAGGGACATGCAACCAAGAGCCGGAATTGGATGCAGCTGGAAATTATCCTGTGCTTTGACTGGGAAACAATACAATTTTACAATTATTCCACAATTACAGAGCCTTGTTTCAGCAGAATATGCCCTATATTATGGTATTTCCTATCTTGCCGGAATATAGCAAAAGGCAGTATTTGATGGTAATTGTGATGGCAACAATTGGTCTGATTACTTATGTAGAATATGAGAATTTCCCTTCACGTTCACATCCTTACTTCACATCGGGCATTTCTCTGGCTGGCTGTAAAACTTCTGAATGATTGATATCTATGAGGGAGGAGCTGCAAAGCTGCAAAGGTGTCATCCCCTTTTAACCCTGCCCAGGAAGCATAAGCCTGGGAGCTGAGAGATTGCAAAAGGCAAAGTCTCCAGTAAGTGGGGATCACCCACAAGCCTCATAGAGTTCTAGGATTTTGGCCAAAAGACTAGCATGACTGAGTTTCCCAACACACTGTCACTGAACCAGAAATATACTACATCCATCTTTAGATACAGGGTACAAGTAGGGACCAAGGAGGCTCAAAGTTGGCTTCAAACTGGTACAGAGATTATGCATGGAAGTGCTAATGGTTAGAATGAAGGGTCTTTGAACAGCCATCAGTTTTTACAAGTGGAATTTTGGAAAAGCTATTTTTCGCAATCAGTGGCAGTTGGAAATTTGGGGCCTTCCTGATCTTACCAAATGATTCACTGCAACCTCAGCTAGTTAAGTTTTAAGATACTGGAAATTGCAGGAAAGGAATACCAAGGGGGACCACATATTTCTCATCTGTGGATTTTCAGTACTTATGTAGCTTCTTGTTGGGAGATCCTATGAGGTCCAGCAGCTGGAATGTGAAGAATATTCATTCTGTCTGTCTGTCCGTCCATCCATCCATCCATCCATCCATCCATCCATCTATCTCTATGGATTCAGGCTGGGGCTATACAAATGCATACTATTAAATTCCCATTCTTATCATTTCAGCTGGGTTCACAGATTGTGCTAAGCTGGAGCAACTTAGCTCAATGGCTGATGGAAAGAGAGGTCTGATGGTGGGCCAATGAAACCTAATGGATGAAGACAAGTTACTTTGCTAACCATAGCCAGGATTTTTGGTTTTATTTCTGCTTGCCCTTTGAAGAACAGTTTTTATAAACCATGATGAACCTAGATTAGTGCTTATAATAGGATTTTGTGTACATTTTATCAGCACAAAATACGTGGTCAATGATCAACCTCTGAAGTTGGAGGAGTTCAGGGCTGTGTGCTGTGTTGCTTTGAGTTGCCCACCCTTAAATCATAATAACACTTATTTGTTTTAGCTTAATCTGTGGTGTGAATCCAGCCTTTACTTGGGACAATGTGTATTGAATAATTTAGCTATTTGAGGTATATTTAGTAAAAAGGGAATGAACAAAACTTTTGAACAAACAGATCATGATTTAGTACAATATCTATACTGCACCATTCTTTAATTGCCATTGATAGGCAATCAGGTTAGAAAACATGACTTTCTTCTTTTGTAATATCTTAGAGTCCTTTTGCGGTCCATGTGGGAGTGAGGTCCTTGTATTCTATTTAGTCTAGGCAAAACTGACTAAATATGATGTGCCAAAATCATAGAAAAAGGCTTTTTGGAAAAAGAAAAAAAAAGTAATGTGTAAATGTTCTGGAAAAAGAAGGTGGGAGATTGAACAAAATCCCTTTTAGGGGAATGGCTAAGTCTGTAGTCATATATAAAATTAGATGTTGAAATGTTAGCTAAATCTCTGAAGCCAAAGGTCGTAATAGCAAAGTCTGGATTGAGACAGGACAAATTTGGAGTCACATGGTACCTTCTTCAGATTTTCTTAGTACTAGCCAAGCATTTAAATAGGGGATATCCTTATGAAAAATAACACATGGATGATAAAGCACACCAAATGGCATAAGAGCATGTTGTGTTATTTGTGTGGAGTGTTGAAGCTAATTCCGACAGTATAAAATAGAGGTGTAAAAACTAGCCAGGTTGGACATCTTGGGGTCAATCAGGTCAAAATAATGTGGCTAATTTAACTGCAAATGGTAATGTGGTGGATCTATATCAGAGGTCTCCAAACTTGGCCACTTTAAGACTTGTGGACTTCAACTCCCAGAATTCCTCAGCCAGCTGGCTGAGGAATTCTGGGAGTTGAAGTCCACAAGTCTTAAAGTGGCCAAATTTGGGGACTCCTGATCTATATGGTACACTGATGTCACATTGAATGGGAAATGTAACCATCACAGCATTGCAGCAGGAATGGTGACTCCAGAACTCTGCCTATATTTTCTGAAAAAAAAATTCTGCCCTTTCCATATCTGCTCTCTCATAACCCAAAGGGAACAAAGTTAAAACAAAAGCACATAAAAACCACTGTGGGGTCCTTAGTGCTTTCCAATTAGCACTGATAACGTTACCTAATCGGGTAATGAAACATCTGCAAGAAAACAAGCAAGTTCACAAAGCATCAAGGACCCTGCTACAAATTTTCTCTTCTAACAGATAGTCATCAACTTACATCTGCAATTGAGCCCAAAATTCCCATTCCTAAGGTGAGACAGTTTTAAAGTGAATTCTGTCCCATTTTATGACCTTTCTTGCCCCCGTTGTTAAGTGAATCACTGCCGTTATTAAGTTAGTGACACAGGTTTTTTTTAGTTAATCTGGCTTCCTCACTGACTTTGCTTGTCAGAAGGTCGCAAAAGGTGATCACACAGACCCAGGACACTAACATTCGTTATAAACACAGGCCAAGAGGTCAAATTTTAATCATGTGAGCATTGGGAGTGCTGCAATGATTGTAAGTATGAAAAACGGTCATAAGTCACCTTTTTTCAGTGCTGTGGTAACTTTGGGTGGTCTTCTAAATGAATGGTTGTACATCAAGGACTACCCATTTTGAAAACAAAGGCACCCCATAAGCGAATAGCACCATGAAGAACACTTTTGCTCCGCTTCTTTTTTTCTTTCTTTCCTTTTTTATATATGAAATATACGCCAGATTTTACCATGTACTGTGATGGGACCAGGGTGTTGGATTGAGGAGGTGGGGTGATAAAAAACATAAAAATGGCAGTGATGCAATCAAAATCTTTCTTCTTTGGACTTGAGTCATTTGTGCGGCCATTATATTGTTTTGGTCTCCTAAAGACTCCTAAAGATAACATATGTGTATGTTGTAGCCAGCCCAGAACTAGCTTGCTTGATGCAAAACATCAAGTTGTTGTCCTTTGTTAAAAAGAAAAAAGAAAAGAAAAAAAGAAAAGTGCAATGTGATTACATTGAAAGGAAATGACCTATCTGGGCTGCAGGTGGGAATAGAATAGAATAGAATAGAATTCTTTATTGGCCAAGACAGAGAGAAGCAAGATTTCTCATGACAGGAGAATGGAGTGGCCAGAAATGTTGACACTTAACAACAATGACAACAACAACACAAGAGGGGGAGGAGGAGGAGGGGGAGGAAGAGGAGGAGGAGGTTGCCTTTGTTCTGGTTTCAAGTAAACCTCTGCAGAGACAGAGAAACCAACCCAGCTCATGAAAATCAAACATTTTATCTGACCAGAGAGTCATTTTGAACTGGTGCAAAGTCCCCTCATGTCAAGGATGCCCTTATTTCTTCTAAGAGCTGTGTTTGGTTTCTGCTACAAGATAGGCAAATTCAAATAAGATGTCACAAAGAGGCCATCCCTTGTGACTCTTCACTTATTGTGTCAAGAGGCTATCTGCCTCTGCTTGTCTCCCTAATGGGTCCTTTTCTGGTAACAAAGAAATGAATACATTTCATGGGGGGGGGGGGGGCATTTATAAACTTCATTTATCTTTTTCCCTCCAAATTCTTGCTACATAATGTTTGCTTCCCCCCATCCCATCCTCAGGAAAGACAACTCCTTTCCCTTTATCTGATTGTACAATTTCCTCTCTCAACAGAGGGTGTGCCCATTATCAGTGCCCAAAGGTGTCACATCATAATGAGCATAATTAGAATAAAATGCATCTCTGGAAAAGGTTGGTGGTTGCTGGTGGCGGGCAGCAGAGAGATTCTGAAGAATAAAGGCCAATTTAAACAAACCTTTCCGTGTGATCAACAGATTTGATCAACCCGCCTGTTTGTAAATTAGAGCTGTCACAAATGCATAGTTCCTGCAGGAGACTTCATCTCAGAAGGAATTTGTCTTTTGTGTACGCAAGGGGAAAATGCCTATGTCACCTGAACATTTTGTATAAACATTCATAGTATTGGGATATTTGCTCTTGATTCATCAGGGCAATATTATAAATCAGTTAAAAAAGGTTCTTAATCAATTTAACTGATTAATTGACTGTATTTGCCAGTCCTATTTATGATTAATTCATCAAAAAAGATGCAGCAACTTCCTTGTATGGTAGCCAGCCAGCCATTTAGTACTCGTTCTATCTGGTTTTAATGGGATTTATTCTCACAAATTGGATTATAGCCTTCTCTTTTTTGGTTTTGCTTCTATATTTGCCAACTTTGCATTAATCCCCTAACAACATATGTGTATGTACGTCTTACAATAATTTCATTGTTATTCATTATTTAGTGGAAAACTTAGGGATACTTTTTCATTGTTAAAAACCCTTGAAGAAATATATATTGCATCAGATATTTTTAAAATTACAGATGTGCACACTGTGATAAAATCTGAAGGGATTGCAGCATGGGAATTAACTGAGCATGGGACTTAATTGAACAGAAACTAAAAAAACAGTTAAACTGCTTCTTAAACCTCCCACAAAACAATGTAAAAATATATCTATATATCATTAATTTGTAATTGTGGGTCATACCGTTGGTGGAGCACAACTGAAGTCAATCTTGTGGCTCCATTTTGTTTTTTTAAGAGGAAGAAAATGCCACAGAACCTGGTGAAGGCTTCTCTGGAATTATTTACTAATGGTTAGGAAGATAAATGAGAAGAACAAATAACAAAAAAAAAATCTTACAATAATTAATGGCATTTTCCAGGACATACAGTATGTGTTTGAAGCTTAAACTCCATTTCAGTTAGACATATTAGAAAGAAAGTCCTAGAACAAAGGAGAGGAAGGGAGGGAGGCAGGCAGGCTGGCTGGCAGGCAGGCAGAAAGGAAGAATTTACTGGTATTAAAAGTGAGTCTTAGATCTAGAATTGTTGAAGAACGTTCTGCATTTGGCTTCTACAGTCTGGTTCCTTATCAGCTAGATCTCACAGCAGCTCCTATCTGATCTTTTTCAATGAGATGGCAAAGCTACTGGGAATGATGGCAGTTATAGCTGGTGACCAAGGATACCAGATTGATGGCACTATTTTACTCTGTTCAGTATATACTTATAGTTCAAAATATCATGGGCAACTATGGATATATAATTAAAAATTAATTCCTTCACTTCATGGCTATTGGTTTAATTGTCACTGTAAATTATTATACGGTAACTTCTGAAAGAAAACTGCAGGAGATAGTTACAAAGTTTAACTGTTTATTAAAGCATGACTTCTGCATGACATTATTTGGTCAAAATCTACATCTTCTAATCCTTATCATAGCATTTACTATTTTTAGTATTTTTATTTTTATGCACATATCAATACAAGACCTACTTTTCCTCATAAAAACATATTGGCTCTCATCATGCTTTTTATCTAGATTCTTTTATTCTGTTTGTGTTGATAAAATATATCACTACTAAACATGTCTATGGACTGAATAAAAGTTTAGTCATACTTTAGAGTAAACCCACTGAATTAGATAGGGTTCAGCTTAGTCATAATTTACGTCCTCCTGATTTCATCAGTTCCATCTGAAATCTGGATATAAAACTCCAATTACTGTCAAATGAAGAAACCTGTGGAACATTTTACATATCAATATCATGACCAAAACCCTGGTTCTGTTTAAAATGTGTAGTTATTTTTTTATCTTATATAACAAAGTCAAGAAGTGTTATATTGTGATTCTTGTCTTGACGTAGTTCTAATATTGGTTTATTTAATTGCCAAATTTGGAAACTGTCTATCTCATTTCCAGAATAACTCTGTACAATTAAAACATAAAACCATAAATAAAAATTATATTAGGAGGAAATTAAAACAAGAAAAGATGTTCCTCATCTTACATCTGGCACTTCTGGGCCTTACAAAATGGCGGTTCGTGGGTATGCCAGATAGAATAGAATAGAATACTTTATTGGCCAAGTATGATTGGACACAGAAGGAATTTGTCTCTGGTGCATAAATTCTCACTGTACATACAAACAACAAAATAATATAATCATAAGATACCATTAGAAGGATGTAATAGAAAAGATGAGAAAGTTAATAGTATTTACATAATTTAAGGTTTTGTCATATTGCAGTTCATCTGCAAAGACAGACATGACTTGGGTTGGTTCTCTTTAGGAAGGATCACTATATAAATAGTCATGATCCCTTCTGGGATCAGCAATACAATCCAAAATTGGCCTGGGCAACAACAACAACAATAACAAAAGTCAGTATAATGGCAAGTGGAGAATGAAGGCTGAGTATATGTTAAATTGACCTCAAATTTATCACTGTTTATGAATTTGCAATAGTCTTTGTGTTAAGTATTTCCAATTTTTTTTTTTGATGTTTCAAAAAGCTTCTACTCATACATAATTCTGGCAAGTGCTTGTTTCACATTCTCTGAACACTGGCTGACAGGAACTGGTTAATTTGTAAAGCACTAGATAAGGGCTGTGCATCCTGCATTTGGTGGAGATACTTTCCTGTTGGGACAGGGTATTTCCTGCCAGTCAAATTAGGGCCTATTGGCTGAAGTTTATTACTATGTTCAGCAAGGCAGGTCCACCCACTCCCCCATTCAACGACTTTTTCCCCTGGTGACATAAAGTCTAAGAAAGCCAGAGCTTGAGAACTAAGGAAAGGAACAGTCATTTACTGATAAAGTCCCTCAGTTCCCTGTATTATGCAGAACTACAGAAATTTCTGGAGCAATTATGAGACTTGAGAAACTTCTGCTTAAAGTTGGCTCCTGGACCTGAAATGTCACTACTGATTGGGGCAGGTTCCAAGAAATGATAGGCATTTGCAAACCTTCCTGGATTTTTTGAATCAGCAACACAGTGCAGCTGGATGTTTGGTCCAAAAGTAAACATCTGGAAACTGTTCAGAAGGTAGAAGGGGAGAGGCTGGGTTGATCCATTCTTCTTCCCCTCAAGGAGAATCTAAATCCAAATAATTCTGGCAATTGAATCCATTCCCCCCTTCCTTGATGTAAATATCAGTGAATTCAAGCATACACAATTAGTTTCTTTTCCAAACTACTCAGATAAAATGCCATACAGTAATTTTAAAACTACTGGGGATGGCTCTGAAATCCCAGAGAGTTGCAGCTGGTAAGCTGATATAAAAGAGAGACAAGGTAGAGATCAGAATATATTTGTAACCAATCAAAATCATGGCAATAGTTTAATTCTGCCTTCTTTGCGGCTCTGTGTGGGGACAAGTTCAGATAGTAAGAGCTGTTGGTAAACAATGAGAGGATTATGATGTGGTCTCTGGGTGAAACAAGGTAGAACTGAAGTTCTTTCATATGATGTGCTGTCCATGTTGAGAGCCTTCCAAAGTCGGTCTTCTCAGCTCTCTCTTAGATAGGGTTAATTTATTCATCTTCCACCATTAATGGAAAAGGCAGGCCCTCCACCTCAAATTTCCATGGCTGCTACTACTATACCATAGACGGCAACTGGAGTAAAGGAGATGGGAGGCCTCTCATTTCCTGGCAAAGGCCAAAGAATAACAGTGATATCCCAGCTTTTAATCCTGTTGCTGTAGTAACCTAAATCTCGGCAAGGAAAGGGGTGTGGGCCAGTCAGGATCAGATGGCACTGACGCTGGGAATGTGCCTCAGCAGGGCTTGGCATGGTGCCACCAGCTTTACTTGGGCTGGACATTCTTGACATAGCTGTGACTCAACTAGGAACCTCTGATTCCTGGCAGAGCTGGGACAATAGGCCAGAGGGCCAGGCAGGGGCATGGCCAGGAACCTGTGCAGTCCTCCTTATCTTTATTCTGCTAATGGAAGATGCAAGATTAGAATGATCACAGTCATTCTACAAATTCAGAGACAAAGGTCTGGATTAATTGCAGGATTATTTGCAACTGAGCCTTGTTTTGCTGGAGCAGGGCCTATACTTCCCTTTGGACCAGGCATCTCCAACCTTGGCAACTTTAAGCCTGGTGGACTTCAACTCCCAGAATTCCCCAGCCCCAGCTTTGCCAGCTGGGAAATTCTGGGAGTTGAAGTCCACAAGGGGGAATTCTGGGAATTGAAGTCTGCTAGGCCAAGATTGGAGACCCCTGCTTTGGACAGTCCCCTTTTTTACTCGTTATGGCTTCTGTATATTTTTAACTACTACATATCAAGTAAGAATTCCACGGGTGCAGTTATCTCTGGCATAGAGAGGCAGGGTGAAGATAGCACGTATCAGGTGATTTTCTGACTCTCATTCACTATTTAAAGGCAAAATAATGTTGACTGAAATAGAAGTGATGGTATTATGGTCTTTGCCAATGCCAAAGCAAAACATGACACACTTTGAGCTAACTTATTTTATCTCTGTGTTATGTTTTGGAGATACCTTCTCTTTTCCCAGCCTGGTGCTCCCACCCAACCTTATTAGTGGATGATTGAAAAAGTCCAAAAATTTCTGAGATTCTCTTCTTTCATCCCAAAGAATATATTCTATGTTCAGATGCCATGGATTATGAAAGAGTGATTGATAACCCCTGAAGTATGTATCCAGTTTTTTTTTGCACCTAGCTTTCATAGCTTGTGTATATACCTATCCATGGATTCAAACACTATCCATTTTTGTTTTTTCCTCCATTATTCTTGTTTACAAACAGCAATCCCCTCTCAAAAAATTAATTCAGCTGGAAAAAGATCTATTTTGTTTTCTCAGGGAATCCAAAGAAATAATTGTTTTATGTGGTCACTCAAATGAAGTAATGTGAAATGCTAATCTTTAAGCACATTATATCTCTGGCCTGGGACAGGCACAGGCATCATTTCTGTATGTATGTATGCATGCATGTATGTAATGTATATGTGTATATGCATGTGTGTGTGTGTACATGTCCAGAGTGGTTGGGTGTGAAGAATGAGAACCAGGGCCATTATAACAGGATTGGAGTAGAAAGTTTTGGTCTGGCCAAATGATTAAAAGTCCTGTTGCTATCGGGGAATATATACCATACTAAGTATTTGTGTACACCAGTAGCCATTTCATCAAATAAATAGAAAAGTTACATGCTTAAATATACAACTGCACGTTACTTTAAAGAAGCAGCAGCAAAGAAACAGTAAGCTGATGGAAACAACAGGTATGAATTTGGGAAGTGATACCAGTGAAGGAAAGAGGCAAACACAGGGATAGAGACATAGAGCCATAAACTGAAGAATACTGTAGAAAAGGAGAATATTATTTAGGGGGGATAATTTGTGGGCCAAAAAAAAAAAAAATCCACTTGTGAAACCAGGGTTGACTCAGTTTTAGGCAAAATATACATCATGCAATTGAAGACATATATGGCGGGGAAAAATAGAATCCTTCTAAATGGGTCCATCCCAAGATACCTCCTCCACTCCCCATTTTGTTAGCAAATGTTGGGAGTGATAAGGAAGCAGCTTTCTGCAAACACATGAAGGGAGCTGACATGCAGACAGCACGTTCTCCACCAGAACTTTCCACTGCCCTTGAGAAGCTCCCAAAGCTAAACAAGCTATCTTATCATACCTCTCAGTGGTCTGGCTGTGATATGATGGGAAATGGAGTTAGATTGCAGGAAGCCTCACTGAAAAGTTTGCATATCAAGGGATGTGTTTTACATTGCTTATTTCTGGGAAACATGAATTTGCTTATGTCAGGGATATTGCCCTGGGCCTCTTTAAATTGTTATTCCATCACAATTACCATCACTTCTAACCCTTAATTATACTGAGCAGGGCTAATGAGACTTGGGAAGTCAACATTTCTGGAAAGCTGCTAGCTTTGCCATAATTACAATAACCAAGACCTTGAATGGTGAAAACAATGCTTGTTCAATTGTTCCTCTTCCAGTACAATTCCCTAGGTTGATTTCATCTAGCCAAAGCTGTTTGGTATTTGGTTTACTTGGGAGAAAAATGGCAGGAGAGAGAATAACCACAAAACGAAAAGCAACAATTCTGATTTCACATCACCATGAGTTCTTTTGAAATATGGCTGCATAGAACTACAGTAAATAAACAAATAAAGATAAGTAATGGATTGATGGACTCATTTAAAATTGTGTTATCTAATATAACTTCTTATAGCAACGGTCATTTAGCTCTGGAATTACTACTCTGGCTGGCAGTACTAGTCCAGGATTCAGGTAAAGGTTTTCTTGCTAATTCTAAGTGCCATCGACTGAATTTGGAATATTCTGCATGTAAAACATTTGCTGTTCCAGAGACTTATTCCCCCGCACCCCTGGGTTTTTTTTTTTTTTTGCTTCTGGGTTTAGCTCTGTGGTGGTGATTGGGAATGCAAAGAATGGCATAATAGCAGCTTTTGCTTGCCTTCAAATACTTGTATAGGCCACAAAACAAACAGGGTAAATGCCATTTTCATCATTACTTATATTTCAAAGTCCTATGGCCATTACACTAGTGATAACCTTTGTGTCCCTATGGCATTTCAGAAATACACACAGAAGACTTCCTTCCTCTCATGCAAAAGGCTGGAAGCAATTATTACTTAAGTGCATTCCACACAGAATCAATTAATTCTGAGTGTGCAATGAATCTCAGTGTCCAAGGTGGCAATAAAAAGCCCTGCTCAACGATAAGGAGTCAATGCCTTTCTAGCGTTTGCTTTTCTTAGAAAAAGCAGTGACGTGTAGATGTGCATTTACTACAACTGAAACTAATGATAGCAAAACAGCCTTACTTTTGACTGCAGTCTTTTTTGGCCAAAGCTTTCTATTATTAAAAGATTACTGGATTGGGATCTAGGATATAGATAACATTGGAGGTAAGACACTCAGGGAGGGAAGAAGAGAAGTGAGTCAAAGCATTACTTTAAAAAATAGTGCTTTTTATTATAAATTATTGAATGCTGTCTTTAAAGTCCCTTGAATATAAATATAAATAGATGTGCAAAGTTTTCTTCCAAGTTTGATTTTTGGTGGAGTCTTCAAGCATGTCTAACAGCCTTCAAGGCTGAAGGGTGGAATCTTTATAAAAGACAGAACAATTTTTCTTAGGCAGGTCTGTAAACATTTCTTTCTGTAAAAACAAAACCTTATCTGCCCTTCTAAAACCCTGATATGCAAAAATAAGATGAACCCACAAAATTTTGGTTGTTTTTTTACAAAAAAAAAAAAAGTTAAATTAAAGAGTTCCAGGTAATTCTCTTGTTGCTACATTCCTGTACGGTTTTCAGTTATTCAGTGCAATCGAGGACCCAAACAAATCCACACCCTCTCTTATAGATGTAATGCCATTTTTTGATGAGCTAAAATTCCAAAAAGGAAGGCAAGAAATAAGCAGCCTGAGTAGAAAAGTCAAGGTAGAATAAACACTCAGGAGAAACACCACATCATGTAACATTCAGTTTGGTGTTCCAAAAAGCAATCAAGAAATCTCAGAGAGTTATGTCCTTTGCCTGCATGATGGCCCAGAGAGTGAATGGCATTTTCTTCATGGGATTTCATGAATAGTCTATGGAGGATGTGGATTTCTTTTTAAGGCTTAGTCCCATGAAAATGTTGTGGCAACAACCTTCAGGAAGAGACTTGGGTTGAAAGGAGATTTGTCCCTCCTGGAGGTTGCAAGAGGTAAAGATTAATAACAATAATCGCAATAAAAAAGATTTCCCCCTTAAAACTGAGGAAAACATTGATTTTCAGGCACTAGCTGGATTCCAGTGCATGTATTTCTTTGTCAGAAGAATAGTTCTGGTCAAAAATCATTAGAGGTGGTCTGGTCCAGTGCAGAGCAATCAGCTCTTTGTAAACTGGTCCGTTGGTTAAGGAAGTTTGCAAACCATTCTATCATGCCCATCCTAAGCCAGAGAGACAGTTTTATCAAGGAGCAACAGCCTGTTCCATAGTCCAACAGCATCAGTCACTTGCACAAATCCCCTGTTGGCAAGTTATCAACAATAAGACAGTTTCTGTGCTGGGCAGAGGTTCCTAGGCTGCTCTGTGTGCTGGGCCCCTCTGCCCCTTTCATAATCCACATGCTAAGGGGAAAAAAAGGTGTTGAGTTTTGTCCTAGATTCTCCATCTCCATCCTTTCTCTCTTTCTGCTTTTGTGCTTGTGTTATGGGCTAATCCTGCTGAAAAAGCCCCTTAGAAAGTCGCATCATACTGGTCCAAGAAGTTTTTGATGGGAGCAGGAAGCTGGGTCCTCTTCTCATAGGAATCCAAGTGCCCATTGACAGTCTTGCGACACAAATGTTGTAGAGTGGAGACACTGGAGGAGAGGGGGCGGCTCAGCACCAGCGGGATCTTCTCTTCACCTGAGTGGATATAGTAGGCACGTCTAGGGTGCGATGCCTGCCCTGGTTGTTGCTCAGGGAGGGGCATGTAGTGATGAACGAGTTTGAGAACACAGTCAAAGCGGGGCACAGGGTGGCTGCTGTGGGGATCACTCTGGAGCGAGAAGTTGCCTCCTTCACACTGGATCCGTAGGTTTTTGGTGCCTGACTCAGTCTTGACACTCAGAGTGAAGAAGTGGCGCTGGTCTGAGCTGTCACGGATGAGAAAAGTGCCGATAGGTTCGGAGTTGAGGAGCAGGTTGGCTTGACCTCCTGTCACCGTGCTCCAGTAGAAGCCACTCTCCTGCAGCTTGCGCACAGCGTTCACCACCAGCTGATATTCGCTCTTGGAACTGAACGTTTTGAGGCGCAGGCTGGTGTCCAGCGGGTGGCTCATCCCTGTACTGGGGAACTTGCTGTGGGTGACCATGGCGCAGGGAGCCAGCTTTGCAAGTAATCTGGGCTGCTGCCAAGCGCAGCGGCTGCTAGGATGGATACCTGTGAACGGAGGGGAGAAAATACTTTAGGACAAAGAGCATCTCAAATAACCGTTTCACCCTGCAGGCCCAATTAACTGCATCTTCCCCGTCATTCAGGACTGGAACGCTACTCTCCTATCGTATCGCCAAGATAGTCCCCCAGTTTGGTCGCTGCCTCTTGGGCCAAATGCTACCACAGAGGGCATCCCTCCCTGGAATGGATCCCCAAGAATAACTACTCTGCCTCCCCTCCGGTCGCACGCAACCCATCCCCCTCGCCGGCTCCGGGCTCCCCGTTTCGCGTTGGTTTCTCTCGGCGGGTGCGCTCCAGGACCATCCCCTGCCCTGTAGGAGCCCGGGACCGTAGTCGTTCGGCGACTTCTCAAGAAATCGGCGCAAAGTCGGTGGTTACCTGGGGGGCGAGAAAAGAGACGCGGGGGGAATCCAAACTGCTGGCAGAGCGCGGCTGCTGGCGAGGCAGAACGAAGAGCGATCCGCTTCAGGCGCGCTTAGCTTGTCCTACTTTACAAAGCTGCCAGAGCGCCTATCGGAGGCTTTTATAGAGAGCATCCGCTGGCCCCGCCTCGTGGTTCCTGGAACTCGGTTGTGCCGGGAGGGCGAGCGCGTCCCAGGCAGCCAGCCAGCCAGGCAGCGGCCAGCCCATTCCGGGCAGCGAGGCCTCCTTTCCCCTCCCCCGCTCCCTCCCTGTCCTGGCCGCTTCTCGGCCCGACACTTGCTCCAAGGAACCAGCGGGAAGGCTCGAGTCACGTCGCTCCCTTGGCGAGAAGACCTGCGGCCCGCGGGCAGAGGCGGCCGCCTTTTCCCTCTAAGGGCCGATCTTTGGGGACGTGTGAGCGGAGGACTTCCACGCGCGGTGCAATGCCCGGGGCTGCCTTGCGGCGGGGCTCCCACCCCCCCAGGTCTCTTCCCGGGGAAAAAGCGCGTGAGAAAAGAGCGCCCGAAAGACCTGGCGGCCAAGGGCGGCGTGTTGCCGCTCAAACAAACTCGCGTGTCATCTCAAGTTCCTTCATTCCTAACGTGGTTTTGTGGCTCTTCCAGTCACTCTTTTGCATTTCTTCGAAACAGCCATCTTTCCAAAGCGCTTGAGACCCCTTCCCACATCCCCACACCCCGCTAGTTCCTTTTTCATATTGTGTGGTAACGATGGCTGAGAACCCGCGTGGGTGACCCAAGCTAGAGGGCGCCCTTTTTGGGATATAACGGACGTTTACTGGCATGGGTAAGAAGTCAAGGGCTTCTCAGGTCACTCGAGTGGCACAACTCAACATTTCCTTTTGAGAAGTTCATGTTTGGCCATGCCATTCCTGATGGTCTGGGATGAGGTTTCTTTTTAATCTCATAGGGCTTTGCGATAAAAAGATTACAAAGAATTTGCCAGAACAGAAATCTAAATTGGCATGTTTGCATACCTATTGACTACCCAGGATGTCAGCAGCTCCTTTTTATGTCCAGGACTGCTGATAGTCCAAAGAGCTCCCATAGCAGACGGGGAAATAGGACTTATTATGAGCTATTTGGGACCTCGAGGCATTGAAAGGGCAGGAGGAAATCAACCTCTGTGGAATAAACCTGTAAATGCAACAAAAACTGTTTCCCGATCAGACCTCTAGCAGGAATTAGGGTGCTGTGTTTTGTTGATGGAATTTTACTGCGCTCCACATGACTTCTTCCAAATCTTTCTTTTCTTCTATTGCTGTTTTTAAAATAATTAAACCAAAATGGAATGAGCTATCCAATATCCTTTGTTTGGTTAACAGTAAGGGGCCATTTATCTGGAAGTGCCCCTTGTGACTCCTGTGCATATTTTCCACAAAGCAGCTTTTTCTTCTACCTGGAAGAAAACCGCTCCCTCCTATTAACTCAACCCGGGTATCTACAAAGCAACCACAGAAATGCATCAGCACTTATCAGCAGAGCTAAAACATGCATGAAGCAGCCTGGGAAACCCTCTGGTTGCATTGGTGTCAGTCAAAAGGCATTTCCCAATCTCTGAGGAGATACGACAGAAATCTAAATATAAATGTTGGAAAGCATTTGCTTTGCAAAAGGTGTCCCTTCCTCTCTCCAATTTCAGCATTTAGTGGAGCTTGGCTGGATGCCCTTGGACTGGGGAAAGGTTTGGTGTTTGATTGTCCGGTGCATCCTTACTATTTTTCCCCTCCCAGGGATTACATTCATATTCTATCCTTACTTGCCCTTTCCAGAGGAGCTGCAGGGAAGAGAAACATTGGGAACCAGAAAAGCAAGAACCCCTCCCCCCTTCTTTGCTTTAATTTGGTGCCTCGGGGCTCAGGGAAACAGGTCAGATTACTGAGTGAACCAATGACTGGATGTGCTACAGCTGCAACTCTTAAGGGAAAGAGTGTTTTGCAAGAAAACAGGAGGATTGAGGAAGCCTTCAGAATAAAATTATGGGCTCCAATTGTGGCTCAACTCCTGACATTTTTTCTAGCATGTGAGAAATGTGAAGTGCAGGCTGGAACAGCTCTGCAGTATGGAGGAAATAGAAAGCCTTTTGTATAGCGATTGTGTAAGGCTTACTTTATGCAACCTTTGTGTACTTTGCAGTTCGAGTGACATTTCCCACAATAAGCATGTATAATGTGAGAGGCATAGACAACTCTAAATGCTCAGAAAGGATGAGTGCGCTATGAATACTGGCTGACTGAAATTTTTCAGAACATTTTATGTGTGTACGTGGGTATTTATGCACTTGCATCATAAAAGTTATTGCAGAAAATAACGACTCTCGTGTGAAAGATGAAACAGCAACATTTAAAGCTTTATTTAGAGAATCTATAACCAGGTAAAGTAACAGCAGTTATTTATGTATGAGATCCAGGTTGTTCCCAATAGCATTCAGAGTAATTAAAAATGATTCTGAAGAAGTTATTGGGATCTCTTAATTGAAGCAGCCCATTTTTTTTCCAGGCTGTTATGGGAACCTGAAAAAAGATGGTATTGTTTTAAGCAATTGACTCATTAAACTTAACACAACTCTTAAAACAACCACAACTCTCCCTCCCAGGCTTTAAAAGACAGGCTGCATTAATAAATAACAGAGAAGTGTTATGCTTGCAAGTGATCCAAAGCTCTTCTTCCAAATAATTTTTGAAGAATACACAGCTCTGTTACGAATGCAATGGAAATTGTGCACTAGCGTGGTTGCATGAGTTTTCATTGCCTATAAGTATAATTGAAATAGAAATAAATAGTATAGAATATACAGTACACCCTATGTTAATGTACTCAAGCTCTTTTATTTACATTATAATTTCTCTATGCTCTAAAATTTCAGTGTGTTAACAGCAGCTTTAGAGAGTTCAAACAGTGATTTTTGAAAAGTTAAAGAAACCATTAAGGTACCAACTTGAATCAGTTTCCACACTATACTGTATTATCATTTCAAGAACAAAATGATGACTATATGTATAAAACTTCCTTGTTGGCTGCATTCAAAGCAGTGCTTCATGTTCATCATGATGCTCAATAATAGCAATATGTTGTGAACCTATTTGGTGTTGTGGTTAAGGTATTTATCTAAAAACCCGGACCCTATGAGTTCTAGTCCTGCCTTAGGCACAAAAAGCAGCTGGGTGTCTTTGGGCTAGTCTCAGCCCAGCCTACTTTACAGGGTTGTTGTGTGGGGAAAAGAGGAAGAGCAAGTTACTTATAAAAATAATAAAGATGGGATAAATATCAAATAACCACAAATGTGTTTCTTAGAAATGGATAAAATCAAAGTGCTAAACGTACAAATGTATACATATTGAATTATTATAGTAATCGTTCTGTTTCTTATGAAAAATGTTTGGTAGAAAATAAAGTGTCTCATCTTCCCTATTTCTCTGTGCTCAATACTGGTTGTTCGACGAGATCAGTCCATATTACTATGTGTTAGAGCTGAGGTCTTGGCAAGTCTTTCTGCCATGCCTGAATGTTCCAGCCTCAGAACTCCACTGTAAATCTCCTTTATCTCTTTTCCCAGTGCGAGAGGATCACAGATATGGTAAGTCTGAACTTGGGAATAAGCAGTGTCTGCTGTATATGCTGCAATATGGGGAGGGAGGGAGTTTTCCTTGCCCCATAGCAGCTGCCCATGAGCAGCCAGGAACAAACACCAGCAAGCAGTTCTGGGAAGTGAAGCTGCAGTAGCAGATGCTCCAAAATGCAAACAATAAGATGCTTCCCAGAGTCTTTTCCTGGAGGAGAAGCAGAGGGCAGAAATGGGGGAAAACCATACTGGGTGCTGTAAAAAGGAAAGGAATGAAAGAAGTCTGGTGTTCTGGTGTTTGTTTGAATAAATAAGCCAGAGCTAAAGATGTAGAGGAAGGCTGGAATCTTAATCCGAGATGGTTGCTACTAAGTGTTGACAGCACTAAAGCAGGCATATTAAGGGCTAACTGATCTGGGTTACAAAAATCCAGACTACCAATGAATTACAATAAAGAGATTGGTTTTTTTCACGTCTCTTTGCTGCTATCTAAGATCTAGATTTCTGCAGCATAGATCTGGTATCCTGTCTGTGGCAGATGATGTCTGGATTGCATCCCATCTGTACATTTACTGTATGAATCCAGAAAATTAAACACCACTGTTTTAATGGGGCTTAGTCTCATACCAGACCTGGTATGAGACCTCGTACTACATGAATTGCATCTTCTATTTTTTTAGGTTAAAAGGCCATGCATGGAGATGGGATGGGAGACAGGCAAATGATCCTCCACAGTTCTATTTAATTTATTCTTCTGAAACTGCTCTCCTTCCACTGAGAAAACAAACCCGTAGTATGATCCTGCTACATATATCAGCGGATTGCTGTTACATGAAATGGGATGGAGTTTTGATTGGAAAATAGAAGTATTTTAAATGTTTGAACTGCTGTCATTATTCATCTCATTAACACTAAATTTCTCCCCAGTTTGAGCTGCTTTAAAATTAAAAGTAATATAATGAAAACATTTTTAAAGTCAGAAAATTCCAGTACAGATTACTTGTGTCGCACCCGTTTTAGCCTTTGCACATTAAATTGTGTATCGCAGGGCTGTCAAACTCGTGCCCACAGGCTGGATGCATCACACCCATCCCTGGTTTAGCGAAGGGGGGAAAATTGTGATACATCATGTGACATCATGAGTTTGACACCCCTGGCGTATAGGAAAAAGGGTGCTTTGTGAAGCATACCTTACCTCTATGCCTTCTTTTAGTTACAGCTGAAGAGAAGGGATTAGTGTGCCTCTTACTACTTGGACAAAATATATTGTCATAGATAACTACAACAGGTGTTTCCCATCACCAGCATTTCTGTCTCGAAAATAAGTTTGAAACTCACTCATGATACTTCCGCCAAACCAGCCTTGAAATACAAAAATGCATGAAGAATACCGTAAGCCATTAATTACTCACACTCTTTCTTCCATGCTGATCAACAGGCAAATACAGCTATTCTGCCCCCCTCCCACCTTCCCCTGGTTATCAGCAGTCAGATGTTCTCAGTCTCCCCCTCTCTCCCCCTCTCAATAAGAGAGAGATCAGATCCTGTCACACAGGTTTTTTAATATGTGCATTTGAAAAATGGGATGCTGGGTGACAGAAGATTATATACAAAATAAGACCATTACAACCCTTCAACTTCTCCCTAACCATCTGGTCACAATTCCTTTGTTGCATTTAAACATCTCTGGGAGAGGGGGGGGGTATAAAAATAGAAATAAATAAATAAATCTCTGAGCTGTGAAGAATAAATTTTACATGTTGGTCTATTTTGCAAAAATATACAGTATATTTCCCAAAGTTTGACCCTGGCTGTATGTTGCTATGGTGGCTGGATAATTGTGGTGAGAGATAACTTACAAATAATAATACAGGAAAAGAATACTTCCAAATACAGGAGTAATAACTCCTCGGTGTCTTAAGCCAGGAGGCAGAGTGAAGCGAGAGTTCCTGATAATGGAAAAAAAGTACCATCTCAGTCTGCATTGACAGAGCAGTTGAAAGAAGTCAGCTTTGCAGTGGTTGCAACTACACTATATCAGAATTGGGAGATAAATCGGGTAGTAAGCCTACCTTGAAATGGTGCAAACATTGACACAGAGATGCTCAAAATGTCAGAGTTTCATGTACATGCAATTACATTTTTTTCCATTTCTTCCTGCCATAAATGTTTCTGAACCAGTTTCTGCCATCATAGATATTAATTTTTAATCCATCACAAAGAATATGATGAAGGATGTGGCATCAAGAATTGCCTTCACTTAAATTTAGGAACAGGTCAGTCTATCCAAATACCTAACTGTAGGTATTAATCCTCATGTTACCTTTTATCATTATTTTATTTAGGAGGCCACGTCTTTAGAAAGTCTTCCCCCCTTCCCCTGACCAAAGGCAGAGGATATGAAAAAAAAAATCAATCCAGTCCCATTGTCAGATCCTGAGTTTAGATTATCAATTTTTATCCATTTTCAAGAGACCTCTCTTTTTAGACATATTTGTTTTTAAATTTATTTAAAGGGAAGGCAGATCACTATGATAAGCCATTTTTCTGTTATTGTCATAATCATGAAGTCAAATAGGAATTAAGTTCAATTCAAAGGAGAGTTTACCTTTTCCGTTGCTTTCAATTTAGGGAATGTGTTATCAGATTAACAGACTAGCCAGATCAACTGTACTATAATTCATTTTTGTATGGATGTAATTGGCATGGTAGAAAGAGTGCCTGAGTTAGATTTAGTGGTGCAGAATTAAGATTTCTTGTGTCATGTAGCATTAAAGTAACTCTGAAAGTTCGATATGAGTACTAATGCTGGAGTGGTTGTTTTGAAGAAAGGCGCCGTTCTAAGGGATCCCATTAGATGTTGGAGTGTAAGGCACATTTAGAAACACACCTGGGAATGGAAAAAACACCAAATTCTAGAGCATCTTCCACCAATCAGCCATAGTATAGTTTTGCTGAGACACCCTCTCTAGGTACCTCAGGCTTATTTTATTTATATACTTTATTGATATCCCATTATTATTTTATATAGACAAACCAAGATTGCAAACATATCTAACACTCTGCCTTCCTCCTATTTATTCTTATAGCCCTTCTTAAGCATCAAAATCCTATGAGAGGAAGCAGAGAAATATACTAGCCATACTCTGTGGAAAGAGGAAGATTCTGAAGCTGAAGGCTTGGAAACCAAACTCTTTATTTCAAAAGTCCACACAGTCAATCTCCTCCCACCTCTGCCTCTATAACTACAGTAAGCCCTGTTTGTTGGGCAAGGCTTATGTCACACAGTACATGTTAGTTGGTTCACAATTTAGATTGCTTTTGACGCAATGAAGCATACATTGTTTTCTCCTTATTACTCAATGCAGCCTTTTGCCATGTCCATGGTTTTTCATATGAAGGGAACAAGCCTAAGGAGATATTTCTCATAAAGTCAGAGTAGAGGACACCCAAAAGACAGATGCAAAGGGAGGACCAAAGAAATGCTTGTCTTAAAGAAATGATTAGCACTGATGGGCAAAATGAATATTAGAATATAAATTATACAATTTTTTAATATTTCAGGTAAAATAACCTTTTCAGTGATTTTCTTATAACAGTAGGCTAAAACACAATGTTAACCACCTTATTAGGTATGTAGTGCTTAGATGTTCTAACTGAAATACAGTACTTTTTTGAGGGGGGGGAAACAGAGTAGCATTGTGAAGTAACCTGTGCCAAGAAAACAGCTGCCTCTATTATCATAGGTCAGGTTAACTGCCTCTCTTATTATAGGCCAGGCCTATTCTTATGTCCCTTACAATCAGCCAGCACCATGCTAGCAAAATTTTGTGACATGACAATTTTTGGCCATGAAAAATTTAAATTCAACAATGTTTGAGTTTACACAACATACAAAACCAAACTCATGCAAACCTAGCTACGATTTAGCACCAGATATGAGCCCAGTTAATATATCTAGTTTCTAATGAAGTCCTGTATGGAATTTGTCTTTTTTACGTGGAGTTGCCATTTTCATTCGCACACCACAGAAACATCTGGTTAATCACTGCCAATTTAGACCGATCATTTATACTCAGCAAGATTTAAAACTTTTTTACTTTCTTAATGAGCTTGACACTATCTGTATGCCCTTTGCCTCAGGAATTCCACTAATGTGATGTTGAGAAGTTGCAAGCAAAGCATGTGTTTTCATAAAAAGCATTAGGTGTTGGCTTTTAGGGATAACTTCATAAATCCCCAGCCTTGTGTAGAAAATGAGGAAACAAATATGGTTTCATAAAGGTTTTACTTGGGTTTCTATTTTGACACAGTTCTAAAATAAACTACTGTTAAGGACTTGCCAAGAGGAAAATGATAAGGAATCTTGATCCCTTCCAAAGGTTCAATATCTATTCCAGCTCTGTTCACCCCTGTTTCTGAGACTGTCCCATGTATGTGCAGCATACTTAGCCAATTAGAGAATGTATATTCTGTCACCAAAACATTATACTAGCTGGAAATCTGTTTTGCCAGAGCAGTGATGGTTTGCTTTCCCTGACAGCAAAATCCTTGGGGTGATCTGTTCTCCTCTAGTGAAAGCTGGATTTTTTTCTGAGGCGAAGTTTTGTAGTGGAAAGATCCCCACCCAACCACAGTGGGGACAGTTAATGGATATGAAAGTGCAGCCTTGCTTTCTGATTGGAAGGTTTCTTGAGAGAATGACTTTGAAGCATACTAAGGAGATCTTAGGGGAGCAGGTTATTAACCTTTCCTTTCTCTTTAGCTAAACTCTGGCTTCAACTGAAAGGGAGAGTGCTAAACTAAGTTAATCCATTTGTTTACCATCTTCCATTTTAAGAAATCTTTTGGTCAGATTCCTTGTTAAACTAAATAACTGTTCTTGTCTTTTATAGTCTGATATAAGGAGGAAGCTCCTCGTGTTTAACCTCAAATCATGGTATTTTAAAAGAAAATGTTTGAAAACCAATACTTTCAACTAAAAGAAAGTTCACTTTTAAAGTATTTAGTTTGAAGAAATAAATTGTAGATGGCAGTACTCATTTTGTTATTGCTTTAAAAATTCTGTTCTGGGGAAAGAAATGAAAACATCAAAACTGTTTTGCACACATTCTTAACCTGCACTTG
This sequence comes from Bungarus multicinctus, assembly GCA_023653725.1. NCBI lineage: Eukaryota > Metazoa > Chordata > Lepidosauria > Squamata > Elapidae > Bungarus > Bungarus multicinctus. The sequence continues at coordinate 122,296,279 of CM042834.1, forward strand.
GGCTGAATGGAAAGTTCTCCCAATTGTATTTTAATGCCCAGCTGCCAGATGTGAAAACCACAATGACAAAATGAAAGGGCACGTTTCTTAAAAAGAATGTCATTGGTTTTTGTCAATTGCCTATGGGCATACAGCAGACAGATATTTTGAGAATGAAGGGCATTTGGGAATTTTCAATGGGTTTGCCTTAGGGTAAATTATAGACATTCTGCCCACAACAGTCCTAAGTCAGGATTTCCTGCCTTTATTTGATCTGATAGGGGACAGAGACATTAAAGTCCCAAGCTCAGAAATCGACTGTGGGGAGAGAAGATCTGGTTTGGGGGGGGGGGATTTTTGACTAGCACTCTACAAAAGATCTAATTTGTTTGAGAAGTGATTTGGAGATTAGTAGATTGCAAAGGCTCTGATAGCTGTTGGAGACTGTGGGTGAAACCTTTCTTTCCTTCTGAAAGTAAAAGGTTTTCTGTTCCTTGGTGCTGGGAAAGCAGCTGAAGATCTCTAAATAGCTATTGAACTATTTCAAGATACAGTAAATGGAAACTCAAGCTGCTGCCGGTATAGAAACAGTTTATCTGGCTGCTATAGCTATGTTTGAAAGTTGGGATCCTGAGATTGCTTATGTAGAAAGAAGCTCCATAGAATCCATATGGAGTCCTTGGTACTCTCTGAGCTTGCTTGGTTGTTTGCTTGCAGATGTTTCATTACCTGACTAGATAACATCATCAGTGCTAGTGAGTGTGGGGTTTGTTCCCTATTTATAAACAGAAGCTTGCCCTACCTGTTTTGGTGGTGTGTGTGAGTGATTTTATTTTAGTTCTTTGATTAGGATATTGTTTTCTGCTTGATTGATTATTTAAGGGGGTTAATCCCTGCTTATCTGGATGTTGGCTGCTGGAGAGGATATATTCTGGCTTTTATGTTTCCCTCTTAGTGTTTTTGTCTCCTTTGAATTATAAATATGGTTTCTTTCTATGAATCTGTTGATGGCTGATTTGTCTGAATGCCAAACTTCCTGGAATTCCTTAGCATATTTGGAATTAGCTTGCTCTAGAATGCTCAAGTTTTCCTGTTGAAACTATTGTTGAATCTGCCCATGTGTAGTGAGATTAGAAGTGTTTTCTGCCTGTTTGCCCTACATAGTGGCTATTACAGTACTTACACTGTATTTTTTTTAGATGACTCCTGGTTTTTTTTCTTGTTGTTGAGCTATTTTAATATATTGGAACATATATGTGGAGACACCTGCACAGGATCAACCTATGAGGGACATAAGTGCTTGTTAATAAAGCCATTTATGATTCTCAATCTATTTGCATAGCAGATGCACCTATTGTGAAGGAACAGTAAGTATAATTTCAATAGGATTTAAGTTCTTTAATTTCCCCCTCTTTGTCTCTGACCGAATAAAGTGAACAAAGAAAAAACACACATGCCTTGAATTTGATTTTCTTAGTTCTCCTTCTGACTCATCATCTCCAGAGTTCAGAGCCCTACTTGAGAAGAAGAGGCATGGTGACCCTGGTAAATTATCTGCATGGTGGTGGCAGAAGCAACAGTAGTAGGCTTTGTGTTTTCTACAGTGACATGGTTGGCCTACCCAGAAGCAAAAGGAAAAGCCAACAATGGCACTTGGAACCTTGGAGGATGCCATCATTAGATAAAGATGAGGGGAAAGAGAGGGCACAGGAATAGTCTCTTTGCTGCAGTTGCTGTAGATTTCTGGGAGGAAGGAGGTGGTGGTATTGATTGCCACAGTAGCAGCTACTATGCAGGTCAAAATTCCATGGGCATCCTACTTCCTCTGCATCAGGATGAATGTTGCCCAGAAACTTCTGGGAACCTGAGAACTGCAGCAGGACTGGATATGCCCTATTTCTGTATAGGTGGTTTCTATTACTGTTCTATGCATTTATAAAAATAAGCACAATTGAATTAAGTGGGATTGACTAATTATGAATTTAAAAAACTTTTTAGTCTATAATTTCATGTTTAAATTAGTTAACAAGGTACCGTAAAACTTAGAGGTATGTACTTAATCTTTGAAATCATGATTACTGTGTAATATCCTGAAAAAACAACAAAACCATTTTGCTTAGTTTTCAATTCCCTCAACTAAGCATCTTTAAAATGTACAATGCAGTACAGCATAACCCTAGACATTTGTCAGGGCCAAATTTCATTATACAGGCTGTCCTCAACTCAATGTACTCAATAAAGACTAGGCTTGGCTATCAGATTTGGACTGTAACAATCCAGACAATTCTTATTCTTCCAAAGAGTCAGCTGCCTATCTCCTGATATCTGCTATTCAAGTAAAGTAGCCTTGGATTAGCCCTTGGTTAGTTACAGAGATACGGGCTTAAAATGAAAGCCAATTCCAGGATGTGAGTTAGATTTATAGCTTATCTTTTCTCCGGGAATTCAAAGAGGATGTGCCAGATAGGTTGGGTTGAGAGGGAGTGAATAGATGGGTGACTTGAGGGTCTTTACTGCTATCTACCTCAATATCTAATCCAGACTGGCTCGTGTATAGCATTAGTAGCACTACTACTCCATGGCTTTCTGATGATACATAACAGAAGCTGGAACCAGTCAGAACAAGCAGCTGTCAAAAAAACCAACACAGCCTAGGTTGCATTAACAAAGATCACGTGAAGTGTTAATAATACTTTATAATGCCTTGGTAAGGCCACACTTGGAATACTGCATCCAGTTTTGGTCGCCATCAGGTAAAAAAGATGTTGAGATTCTAAACAGTGAAGAGCAACAAAGACGATTAGGGGACTGGAGGCTAAAACATATGAAGAATGATTGCTGAAATTGGGTGTGTCCAGTTGGAGTAGAAGTGACATAAGTGTTCCAATAACTAAGGGGCTGCCACAAAGAAGTAAGGGTCAACCTATTCTCCAAAATATCTGAAGGCAGGGCAAGAAGCAATGGATGGAAACTAATCAAGAGAAGCAACCTAGAACTAAGGAGAAATTTCCTGACAGAACAATTAACCTCCAGAAGTTGTGAATACTCCAACTCTGGAAGTTTTTAAGAAAAGACTGGACAGTCACTTGACTGAAATGGTATAGAGCAGGGGTGTCAAACTCATGTCGTCACATGAAATATCGAGACTTTTTTTCCCCTTTAACTCTGTGATGGCAAACCTATGGCACACGTGTCAGAGATGGCACACTCTGTGGGTATGCGCACCATTGCCAGCTGCTCTTCTGGCTTATGGCACGCACATGAGCACCAGCCAACTGTTCTTTGCGGGTGCCGGAGCACCAGGAAAAAATGGCCAAAAACAGACCATTTTCCGAGCTTTTTTCAGGCCATTTTGGGCCAAAAAACAACCTGAAAATGGCCCCCAAAAGGGCCTGAAAATGGCTCAGAAAACAGCCAAAAATGACCCCTAAAACGGCCTGAACCACTCCTCCCCAACAAAATGACTAAAAAACAGGCATGCATGCACCGGCCAGCTGGTCTTTGGGTTTCTAGTGCTCGGCATGCATACGTGCATGCACATTCCGACTTGGGCATTCAGTGCCGAAAAGGTTCACCATCACTGCCTTAGCTAAACCAGGTGTGGGCATGGCCAGTATGTGGCGCATCCGGCCCCATTTCCTGCCTGAGGAGGGGGTTGGACTAGAACACCTCCAAGGTCCCTTCCAGCTCTATTCTGATTGATTGATTGATTGATTGGCCCCACATGAATAAAAAATATACAATATGGTAGGTTTTAGTGGATTTGGGTAATCTTGATAACTTCTTCATCATGTTCTGTATATAGATACCTGGAAATCAGCACACCATCACAGTAAGTCTGCTTCCCCATATCAAGGAATCAGGCAATACCATGACATGCCTCTTCTTTCTGAAAGCAATTCTTGGGATTTTTTCATCAATGGGAGGCCTAATGTCTTCTACAATGTTTTTGACCTGGTTTGTCCAAACGGTTTGTCAAACGTCCTCTCATAAGTTTTAGCCTCCAATACAGTTTTGGGTTCACTGGCACTAAATGCCTCCTGAATCTTTTGCTTTTTTGGGTTACTATCTTCCATATATTTGCCTGTCAAGTATCTCTGCCCCCCTCGGTTATTTGGTGTTGTGTTCTTGTCTCTATTTGTCTGCCTCTCCTGGATAACTTCAATTCTCCTGTCTGAGATCTTAACATCTTCCTTAATGCAATACAACGGAGCAACTCTCTCATGTCCTTTACTGTCTGTTCCAATAAGCAAAAAAGTTTGCATTTGCACCAGTTGCTGTTTATGTCCTCTTTAGGCAGAAATACAATCACTGCATATATTTTGGAACTCACAATAATTTTTCCTCCCTGCCTTATCTACCAACACTCCTAGTGAACATTAATCTTCTGTTTGATTATTCTGGCTATAAGCTTCCAGGAGTTGCTTCTCTAGTGCAGAACCAGCATGGACTTGGGTTGGACTAGAAGACCTCCAAGATCCCATCCAACCCTTATTCTAACGCTCAGCTTTCCCTCTCCACGACCGGAAGCGGAACCGGCGGAGCTTCAACACCCGGAAACAGAAGTAGCCAGGTTTCCATGGCGGCGGCGGCGGTAGTTGCCGCGGCTCCCGCGCTTTGGCGGCGGTTGCTGGATTGTTTGCCCCGCGGGAGGCAATCCCTGGCGGCCTTTTTCGGCAGGATCTCGGGTCGGCTGAGCCGAGGTCGCGAAAGCAGCGCTCGCAGGTGAGGAGGAGCGGCTAAAATAAAGCCTGCGCGGGTGGCGCTGGATCTTCGCTTTTCCGCGGGGCGTTTTTGAGAAGTCTCCTTTTCGCACGCTCGCAATTTACCTGCTGCGTTCCTAGTCGGATGCAGTATATCAATGGGATCACGTTCCGGCTTGGGCTGAGTCGGGAGAAACGCACGTGGGGAAGCGATACACATGGGAAAGTCTGCAATGGGCGTCGCGTCCTCGAAGTGTGTGCAGGATCCCTAACGTGGGCTCTGCATCTGTTGTGGTAGAAGCTGCAATTCTGCTCTTTGGAGCATCCTGGATTGTTGGGTGAAGCTGATCTGAAGCAATCGTAGAATTGGGGTTTTGACTGGCCTGAGAAACGATTGTTTTTGTATAAGAGGAGGATAAGGACTTGATTTCCAAACTGATTTGTTCAAGTGCTTGCCTGTATTTCATTGATCTAACCTAGAAATAAGGAGGGATCTCCTGACAGAACAATTAATCTGGTGGAGCTGTTTGCCTTGAGAAATTATAGGTGCTCCATCGCTGGATGCTTTTAACAGGAGATTAGACAGCTGTTGGTCTAAAATGGTATATATAGGATCTTCTATTTGGGCAGAAGTTTGAACTAGAACACCTCCAAGGTCCCTTCTGTTATTCAGATATATAAAGCCTGCATTGGGGGATTGGGGAGGTCTTACAATACACCGAACCATTAATTCATTATCAAGACTGGTTTGCTTAATGCGCTGTGCTAAAACATGGTTGCCCAGTTTGTGCAGTTCTTGGATGATCTTTTTGTGTTCCTGGAACCCCCTCCAATAGGACTTTTGAAACCTGATGGCCTCATTTTTGTCATAATGAGGAGAGGAAGCACAAATGTAGTGTGAAGCTTACCATTGGAATAGCACAGGTAAAAAGACAACTGTCCAAACTTCTACAAAATCATCTCATCTGCATTTTTTTTTGTTTCAGATTTTCCTAAATGACTTGTATAACTTCAGATACTTTGAAAGTATTTTTTTCTCAGAAATATTTTATTTTGATTCTTCTTTTAGCTCTTTATTACTACTTGATGTAATTTGGTCAAATTACTTATTAGTAATTTCAGTTCAGAATATTGTCATTTTGTCATTGTCATTTTGATAAATAATACTATATCAATCTGATACAGTTCCAAGCTTTAATATTGACTGTGTTCCACCCTTAAATGTTTCCAGGACTTCTGTTATGTCAAAATGTTTTTATGAAAAGATTCAATATCTTCCTTTATATGAACTTGGGGAAAAGTATAACAAGAAGATGCTGAAGATATGGCTGAAAGATACGGGGCTTTGCTACTTCCTCTAAGTCTCAAAAAGTAAGCTTGGACATTCCAGGGAAATTAAAAAGAAATCAAGTCCATGCTATTTTGCATTAAAGAAGCAACTCCTGGAAGCTTATGGCCAGAACAAGCAAATAGAAGATGAATGTGCACTAGGTAAGGCAGGGAGGAAAAATTATTATGAGCTCCAAAATATATGCAGTGATTGCCTTTCTGTCTAAAGAGGACATAAACAGCAACTGCTGCAGATACAAGCTTTTTTGCTTATTGGAGCAACCAGTAAAGGACATTAGACAGTTGCTACATTGTATTGCATTAAGGAAGATGATAGGTTTCCAGACATGAGAATTGACAGCCACCTGGACAAACTAGGTCAAAAACATTGTAGGAGACACTGGGCCTGTCATTGAGTTTAAAAAAAAATCCAAGAATTGCTTTGAGAAAGAAGAGGCATGTCATGGTATTGTCTGATTCCTTGATATGGGGAAGCTGTATACAGACTTGCTGTGAGGTGTGCTTATTTCCAGGTATCTATACAGAATATGAAGAAGTCACCAAGATTACTCAAATCCACTAAAATTATCATATTGTTTCATTTTGGTTCACATGGGGACAATCAATCAATCAACCAGAATAGAGCTGGAAGGGACCTTGGAGGTCTTTTAGTCCAACCCACTGTTCAAGCAGGAGACCCTACACCATTTCAGATAAATGATTGTCCGGTCTCTTCTTAAAAACCTCCAGTGATGAAGCACCTACAACTTCTGAAGGCAAGCCATTTCACTGGTTGATTGTCCTTACTGTTAGGAAATTTCTCTTTAGTTCCAGGTTGCTTCTCTCCTTGATTAGTTGCCATCCATTGTTTCTTGTCCTGCCTACAGGTGCTTTGGTAAATAGGTTGAGCCCCTCTTTGTGGCAACCACTCAAATACTGGAATCATGTCATGCCACCCCCAGTCCTTCTTTTCTCTATATTAGCCAAACCCAAATCCTGCCTGTTACTTCCTTGCCGTCTTCAAATGATACACCCAAAAGTATAGTTGAATCTCTGGAGAGCAGATAAAGGTAGTCTTTCTGAAGCTATAGAATTGAGGTCCCCAATCCCTGCTTTCCTGACTGGTACTGTGGCCCATTGGGAATCGGACAATGCAGGAGGGAGGGTGATGAGTGTGCAAAGCTTTATTTGCATATGAGCACAATTAACTTGTGTGCACAAAACCATCCCCTCTCCCTTGCCGCCACAGACAGGCTGGTGACTGCTGCTGTAGAAGTTCTTTCAGGCTAAAACTCAGAATGAGATATCAAAAACAACAAAACTGGTTTTGTGGAAAATAAAATAAAAGACAAAGATGGCATACTGTAGGTCCACACCAGCCGTATCAGGTAGAATAGACTCAGGATCATGCAGATCTAAGCTATTTTTATTAGAACCACTATGGGAACAGCATCTTACAAATCTAAATGTATTGTCTTCTTGCTTTTCTTTTCATGAGAATGGAGGGGTAGGAGGGTAGGGCACTGCCATATTGGGCTTGTGTGAGGCATTTTCATAATTTTTTCCTTGCCCTGGGCTCAGCTTTTCTTTTATCTGATTATTTCTCTGCTAGTGAATCTTTCCTCTGTCCTTCAAAGCCATCCTGTATCCACTACAGTCTATCGCAAGGTGAAAGTGATGAACTATTAATTGGTGATTGTGAAGGCAAGAATTCTTCACTCCTGTTTTGTGTTTATCTTCTCTCACAAGGGAGATGGAGCCCTTGTTGGAGGAATGAGGGAACTGAGCTGAAGATAGACAAATCGAAGTTAGGATAATATTTAAAGTTAAAGGTTTTCCTTGGTACCTATTTATCTACTCACATTTGTATGCTTTCAAACTGCTAGTGGGCAGGAGCTGGGGCAGTTCACCCTGTTGTGCTGCACTCGGGTGTCAAACCCAGCTGTGAGCTTTCCGTGGTGGCACAGTGATTAGAGTAGCAGTACTGCAGGCTACTTCTGTTGCCTGCCAGCTGCCTGCAGTTTGGCAGTTCGAATTTCACCAGGCTCAAGGTTGACTCAGGCTTTCATCCTTCCGAGGTCGATAAAATAAGGAGCCAGATGTTGGGGGGCAATATGCTGACTCTGTAAACCACTTAGAGTGTAAAACTTAAAGCGATATATAAGTCTAAGTACTATTGCTATTTCCAGCTGACAGGCTCAGCATTTTTAACTGCTGACCCATTGTGCCCCCAAGATAATACTTAGTCCTTATCAAGAAGGGGAAGGAGGGTGTAGAGAACTATAGGCCTGTCAGTTTGACATTTATACTAGGCAAGAACAGGTTATCATCAAGCAGCATATTTGTGTGAACTTTATATGCTTGTTATCAATAACAGGTACCAGATCGTTGTGTCACAAACAGTTCATGCTAATCTAACCTTATCCCTTTCTTTTCTTTTATTAATGATAACAATAGAATAATAACAGAATGACAGAGTTGGAAGGGGCCTTGGAAGTCTTTTAGTCCAACCCCCTGCTCAAGTAGGAAGCCCTGTACGATTTCAGACAAATGGTTGTCCAATCTCTTCTTAAAAACTTCCAGTGTTATACCATTCAAAACTTCTGAAGACAACTTATTCCACTGGTTAATTGTTCTAACTGTCAGGAAATTTCTCCTTAGTTCTAGGTTGCTTCTCTCCTTGATTAGTTCCCACCTATTGCTTCTTGTCCTGTCTTCAGGTGCTTTGGAGAATAGGTTGATTTCCTTTTCTTTGTGGCAACCCCTGAGATATTGGAACATATCTATCATGTCACCCCTAGTCCTTCTTTTCATTAAAGTACACATACCCAATTCCAGCAACCATTTATGTATGTATGTATGTATGTATGTATGTATGTATGTATGTATGTATGTATTTGTTTGTTTGTTTTCTATACCGCCCCCCTCCCTGCAGGGACTCGGGGCGATGTACAGCCAAAGTTAAAAAATAGTACAAATACAATATTTAAAAACAATTTTAAAAGATTAAATATAGTGGCTCAAAAATAAAAACTCAGTCAAGAGTATAAAAAAAGTAAAACCAATTACAACCAATTTAAACCCTATAAAACCCTAGGCCAGACCGGCTTGATGAAATAAGTATGTTTTCAACTTGTGCCGGAAGGCCAAAAGGTCAGGGATGGTCCTCATCTCTGGGGGCAATTCGTTCCAGAGGGAGGGTGCCCCCAAGGAGAAGGCCCGTACCCTTGGGGTCGCCAGCCGTCCAGCCGGCGGCACCCCGAGGAGGCCCACCCTATGGGAGCGTACAGGGTGACGGGAAATCGATGACGGCAGTAGGCGGTCCCGTAAGTACCCAGGTCCCAAGCCATGGAGCGCTTTAAAGATAGTCACTAACACCTTGAATTGCACCCAGAGCGCTACCGGGAGCCAATGCAGCTCGCGCAAGAGTGGCGTAACATGGGAGCTCCGAGAAGCCCCCAAAACCACCCACGTGGCGGGTGTTTATATGTTTTAACCTCCAGTCACCTAATCATCTTTGTTGCTCTTCTCTATACTCTTTCTAGAGTCTCAACTTCTTTTTTGCATTGTGGCGACCAAAACTGGATGCAGTATTCCAAATATGATTTCGCCAAGGCATTATAAAGTGGTATTAACACTTAACATAATAGATAATCAGAGTTGGAAGGGACGTTGTAGTCATCTAGTCCAACCCCCTGCCCAAGCACTTCACATAATCTCTATTCTATCCCTCTATTAATGTAGTCTAGGACTGTGTTGTTGTTTTTTTGGCAGATGCAGCACACCACTGGCTCATATTTAAGTGATTGTGCACTAGGACTCCAAGATGCCTCTCACAATTGCTACTATTGAGTCAGGTATTAGCAAAGTGTACTTGGACCTCAGCAAACTCTTTGACAGACTGCTTCACAGTTTGCTTAATAAAATGGTACAATATGAGCTGGATGATACTCCTGGTAGATGGGTTCACATCATGAATGGCTCCACTTCAGCTTGGGCAGAAGTGTGGAGTGCTATAATGCAGTGTCTTGGGCCCTATGCTGTTCAGCATTTTTATCAGTGATTGGATGAAACAGTTAAAGGGCCACATGTAAAGTTTGCATATGATGCAAAATTAGAAGTGGTGGCCAGTACTTTAGATAAGTGAGAGAAAGTTCCAAAAGACCTAAACAAGAACAATGAATTGAGATGGATAGCTTGGAATTTGAGGGGGGAGATATGTAATGCTCAAATATTGGATTTGGGAAACCTGGCTTGGCAGTAACACACATTGAAAGGATCTGTCTGTCCTTGGTCAGTGGGACAGGCTGCCATATGAAGTAGTGAGTTTTCCTTTGCTAAAGATCTTCAGAGAACTATATCACCTATCTGTGCTAGTGGATTTTGACTAAGCACAGAGGGTTGTGCTAGATGGCCTGCAAGATATCTTTTAACTCTATATTTCCATGATTTTTGAAAGCTGGTTTTTAAGATCCCCATTTACTAGCATGTCTGTGTGATGCTGGTGAGAGCAAATTTATTTCTTGTACATTTTAGCTTCTATGACAGTAAATACTTTTGCCCCCATGATCACCCAACAATATTCTCTTGTTTTGGATTAATCAAATGTGTGGTGTTGACAGTACGTAAGTGTGGAAGCTCCCTCATAACTTCTTGGATATGTCCAGGTATTTTCTTTGCAGCAATAGAGAAGTAGTTTCCACTGGCTTTTCCAGGATGTTTTTTTCAGAACTTCAGTCGAATCTAGTTTCCGGATGGTCCCCTGTCTATTACTAATTAAAGTCTGCTAAGCTTTTTAAAATCAGACAAGATTGGCTCTATGCTGCCACATAGTTTCAGTAGAGGCAAATATTTGTAGCTCAGGTTGAAATGAGGGGTCCTTGGTGCTCTCTTGAGCTTGGTTGTTTTCACAGTTTGGCTTGATAGCACCAAATCTGTAATACAGGTAGTCCTCGTAAGTAGTCCTCGACTTAAATCCACAATTGTTACAAGACAATTGTCGACAAGACAATTGTTAAGTGAAATTTCCCCCAGATTACGACCTTTCTTGCCACAGATGTTAAGTGACTTACTAGAGTCGTTAAGTTAGTAACACTTGTTCAATGAATCTGGTTTCCCCATTGACTTTGCTTGCCAGAAGGTCACAAAAGGTGATCACATAATAGTGCCAAATTTGTAATACAGATAGTCCTTGACTTATGACCACAATTGAGCTCAACATTTCTATTGCTAAGAGAGACAGTTGTTAAGTCAGTTTTGCCCCATGTTGCGACCTTTTTTGACACAGTTGTTAAGTGACTCATTGCAGTTGTTATGTTAGTAACACAGTTAAGTGAATCTGACTTCCCCATTGATTTTGTTTGCGAGAAGGTCGCAAAAGATGATCACATGGACCCCAGGACACTACAGCTGTTATAAATATGAGTCAGTTGATCATGTGATCATAAGGATGCTTAAATGGTCATATGGAGGGAAAGTGGTCATGTCTCTTTTTCTCCTACCACTATCATCTAATCCAAATCAGATTTTCTATCATATTTCAGTGGTAAAATCTGGGGCACTGTGGAAACTATAAAATGGGTTAGTTTAGGCATCTGTTTTACTTAGCTGAAAGGTCTCCTTCATTGTTTACATGTATTTTGGAATTTGAACTGCACTCCTCTCTGTTTCCCTAAAGTTCCAATCCTCCTGTCCAATCCCTGAGAGCTCCTGTTTTGTCCATCCTTTGATCTGTCAATTATCTTCCTAGTGAATGAAAACATTCTGATGTTAATAAGAAACCAGGAAGACGGTTTTCCTGCCTTCTCCTTCTAGGATCGCAAAGTATAGTTTCCTCCCACTATGTATTTCAGCAAAATAATAATAATAATAATAATAATAATAATAATAATAATAATAATAATAATAATAATAATAATAATTAATATACCGCTCCTCTACCGAAGGACTCGGAGCGGTGCACAGCCATACAATTAAAAACATTAAATATATAAAAGTTAAAACTAAATTAAATTTAAGACCCTGGCTGAAAACAATTAAAACCCCTCCCTTAAACCCTAAAATTTGATATAAAAATGAAAATACCCAAATCTAAAATCAGCCCAAGCCGGCCTGGTCAAAGAGCCAGGTTTTCAAGGCACACCTGAAGGTCCCCGGGTCCGTGGCTGTACGTAACTCCGGAGGCAACCCATTCCAGAGGGCAGGCGCCCCCATAGAGAAGGCCCTATTCCTCGGGGTCACCAGCCGGCACATAGATGCTGACGGGACTCACAAGAGACCCTCCCTGTGGGAGCGCACCGGACGGTGAGAGGAAAATGGCAGAATGCGGTCTTGTAAATATCCTGGTCCGATGCCATGGAGCGCTTTAAAAGTTAACACTAAAATCTTAAAGCGCACCCGAGAGGCCACTGGCAACCAATGCAGCTCGCGCAGGAGGGGCGTCACATGAGAGAATCTTGACGCCTCCATAACCACCTGCGCAGCCGCATTCTGTACCAGTTGAAGCCTCCAGATGCTCCCATTCGGGAGCCCCATGTAGAGGGCATTACAGTAGTCCAGTCAGGAGGTGACCAGGGCATGAGTGACCGTGCGTAAGGCATCCCGATCCAAAAAGGGCCGCATCTGGCGGATCAGGCAAATCTGATAAAACTCCCCCCTGGAGACGGCCGTAATGTGATCTTCCAAGGACAGCCGTACATCCAGGAGGACACCCAGATTGCGAGCCCTCTCTGAAGGGGGCAAAATCTCACCCCCACCCAGATTGCGAGCCCTCTCTGAAGGGGGCAAAATCTCACCCCCAATAGCCAGCGAAAGAACTACCTGGCTATATCGGGACGCCGGAAACCACAGCCACTCAGTCTTGGAAGGGTTGAGTCAGAGAAGAGTAGATAGCCTGACTTTGTAGACAGTAGCTATTGCTAAAGCCACAGCTTGTTTTTTAATTCTTTGTAAGTTGCTTTTTTGAACCTTTTATAACTTCATAGGAAATTATTTTTAATTTCTTTACAAGTTCTTTTTAATTATTTGCAACTTCTTCTGCTTACTTTACCATGGAAGTAGTCCTTCAAATACCAGGGTCATCTTCCTCATTTTTTTCTTAAGAAGCTGAGTTTACCAGCATGTCATTAGATGCTACAGCAATAAAAACCATTTCCTAACACATAAGTGTAAGATGTGCAAGCTTTTCATCCCATATGCATTTATAATAATGCAAAAAAATTAAATGAGTGAAAGTGTTTAATTTAGTTAAATTTCATAATCAGCATTCTGGTCTAGAAAGTGACATTTAGAAAATTTTGATGCCCTTAACTTGAGGGTGCACATGAGAAGTAGTTTGACTTGCTGGGTTAATTGGCTTATAAATATACTATATGCAGAGTGTTTTGTACCACAAATAAACACATACTGAACTAGTTCCTTTTTTCTCAAAATGTAAGGAGGAAAGATTTCTGAATACTGTTTGATGCTTTGTCTTGCATTATCTGGGAAAAATTACTTGCTGATGTTACAGGAAATGTGTTGCATTCACATCAGTTCTTTATTTTCTCAGCAGATGTTCTGAATCCTTGCCAGCTCATTTACGTGCAGTAAAACTCAATATTTTGAAAACAAACATTTTTTTCCCTAAAAGTTGTATACTATGGAAACAATAAACAATATTTTTGCATCTATAAATTTCCTCAATAGGCCCCTGTTTGATGAGTCCCAAGTCATCAAGTGTATAATCATGTAAAAGTGGTTGGATGGATTACACACAGTTTGGAGTAGGGAGCACCAAGATACGTAGTAGTCTGATTGTCTAATACATACCCTTAATAGATTTCATGGGAATAAGATTGTTTCCTGTGTATGCATCTTGTCTTCATAGTTGTGGAAATGATGGGATTTCATGCTGTAAATGTGTACATGCATGAAGGATAATACTCAAGATAGGTCCTTTTACGCAACCATCCGTTTGACCAGGGGTTCAAACTGGTGGCCCGCGAGCCGGATGTGTCATGTGCAGGCCATGCCCACCCCAGCTCCGCAAAGGGGAAAAACATCGCGAAAGCATCACATGATATTGCGAGTTTGACACTGATGGCTTAAGCCAATTTCTTTTAGAGTGTATGTTTATTGTATATAATAATATTCGTTGTGTTCTAAGTTTAAGTCAGATGACCACTTTAGATTTCAGGAATTCAGTAGTACAAATTGTAGTCATGCATTATGAGTTTTTAGAGAATTGATGCTACAGCATCAATCAGCATGTATACATTCTGTAAAATAGTTTATATTTCATTAATATAGTTTTGGGTTTATCAGATGATAATTTGTTTTTAGAAAAAACTTCCTCTTTGATTTCAGTTTGCTTTTAAGTTCTTATAAGTCAGATAACATCCAGAAAGACATAGACTTAAGCAATATGTCATATCCAGTAAGCATGACTCAGTTGAAACAAGGGCAGACTGATAATCTGGAGCCATATGTCCATGCTTAGCCTCTTCTCTTGTTTAAGGAAGTTACCCTTGAGTCTTTATTGTTCATTGGCATCAGTATGTTAACAATAAAATTGGTTTCCCAGATTCAGTCACAACATATGCAGAAATACTGTAATATACACTCAGGCATTCCAATGAAACAAGAGTCATTAGCAGAAGTCACTGTAATGTGGCTTATGTGTGGGTGATAAATACCATGATAAATATCCTGTTAATCTCTCTGCCTCTGGTAAAATAGTTGCAATTTAACAAGTATTATGGTGCTTTGAGTTCATGCCTAATATTAGTCAAAACTCTATTTCCTAAAAATAGGGATTCCAAAATCCCCAGATTTATTAATAGTAGAAAGTCAAACACAGAAAAGAAAAGCATGATTTTCAGTTCATTTTCCTTTCTAGATAATATTGATTTTAATATGTGCTTCTGAATAGTTGTTTTCTACTTAGACCACTGATTGAAAATAGAGTATAATTTTTTAAATGCTAGTTCAAAGGTGTATCTAAGAACCATCATATTTGACATACTGTATGTTCTTTTAAGTATTTCACTTACTTTGAGTGTAATCTGACAGAAATAGTTTCTTTACAGGAAGAAAATCAATAGCATCTTCATATTTAAATTTTCACAAATAACCATGGGTACCTCAAGGCTGCTATTTCCTTAGAAAAATTGCAACACTACTTCATGCCTGATAACAGTGATGAATGATTCTAAAGTAGCAGTTATTTGTAATCCCAGTTATAAAGTAGATTAACGATAATACTGTGTTTTGTCCTAAATGCATGTTCATTATCCATATATATGAATCAGAGGATTGATGGCTTCAGAGGAAATTGAGAAGGCACTAGTATGACTTACTGAAAGAAAAAATATTGATTATGTTATATAAATGTAAGTGCACAAATAATGTGATTTTGTTTCTTGTAAACCAATAAGTGTAGATATGATTCCATTAATTCTAATTGTGGTAGAACTAGAAGTTGGAATAACTTTTTTATTAACATCTTTAATAGGATATTTAAAATGTTACTTTTTACATGTAAACAATGACTTTTTAAAATACCCTAAGTTTATTATGATAGATAGTTTAGACTAATATTAGTTAAACTTCAATAGGACATTGCTATTTCTCTGCCTTTTGATTGCATGTTCAAAGATTTCATTGGGGAAGTAATTTGTGAAGTTCTCTTTTTAAGCTCAGGATAATGGCAACTTTCCCTCCAGATTACTGTAATTCAGTATTGCCAAAGAAATGCCCGGTCCTCACAAAACTGTTGAAAAACAGAATAGCTAGGAATTCTTGTACACACTGAGTCAGATCTCCATTGTATGAATAGGCAATGACAAAGCAAGCGGTGGGCTTTCTGGGAAATGCAGTGGCAAACCATTTTTGGTTTTGGTGTTTTGTTTTTTGCTAGAGGATAAGGGGGAAGGATGCATGCAAACCTTGTAAAGATTTAACATTTTTCTGTGAAACAAGTGAAATCATCTTCCTGGCACCTGTGGTCAATTGGCGCTTCAGACTGAGAGTTCCTCATAGTTAAGAGTTCCTCCTAGCAAAATGCTCTTCCGTTTAAGCATTTGAGGGCTTTGAAGTGAGATGGGGAATACATTGGGGCAAACTATGACCACAGAGCGGTGTGGGGCCAGGGTGACAAGTGAAGTGATGGTTCCTGTGTTAGAAATACTTTGATGATATATAGTAATGTAAAAATGATTTAGGGAGAAATGTATTTCCTTTAAAGTCATTTGATTTTTTTTTTCCACGTTATAGTAGGAAAATAGTAAGTCAAACCTGTAAAAAAGCTAAGGGTTGGATAGAAACTGACTATCTGCAGTTAGATGTGCCTCTTCAATCTTCTCTGGTAGTTTATTAATTTTTTATACAGATGCTCATATAAAGAAAAACTTGAAATATGTGATAATGGATTAAAATAATAGTTAAATATAAAAAGAAATTATACACATTTCATATTAAGAATCCAAATACATGATAATATAAAACATAATTTGGTAATTTAGAAATTATATGCATTTAATATTAAGAATCCAAATTTGCACGCTCAAGTTTGCAGTCCTTGATTAGTTTTGTACATCATCCTAAGCCATTAGGGTGGTCAATTTGGTTTGGCTTTGAAATGTTTTGAGAATCTCACACCAACTATGGCTTAGCATGTGAGAACATAGTGACTCAATCCTCCAACAAGAGTAGTCTGTGCAACAAGGAATGTGAATGGGGCACTGATCTATAATTCTGTAAAGTTGCTGCATCTTCTCCTAGGATCACAAATAGTTGAAGACACAATTGTATAGTCCTGAGAAAAGGCGTGGCCTGCTTTAAAAGCCTGCAGAGAGGTACTGTATTTGTATTCTTGCACACTCCAAATTATGTGTTTGGAACTGAATCCAATGCATGGGGTTGTGGTGCTTTTCTAATTAAACAATATAGCCCTGTCACATGTGGCAAATCAGAAAAGAGTGCATATTCTTGTTCAGAATCACTTTTATTCTGGAAAGACATCTGAAGTCAATGAAGGGAATCAGCTAGGAGAACAGTCTACTCACTTGGGGATGATATTTTAACAACTAATGGAACAATTTTTATTAATTCGATTGATTTGATTTTTGATTTTTATCCCATTTATGCCATTTAATTTAGTGTTGATATATACATACATACATACATACATACATACATGCAGGTCTTGGCATGTTCAGGTCTTTTCCCGTGTAAGATTGAGAGTATCTTGGTGATGTTTCAACGAGTCCCACTTGCCATCTTCAGGCTGGTGCTTATGGCTTCGTGCTTGTGTGAGCAAAGCGTGATCTGAGCTGCCGTCTCTCTGTAAATACTGATGGGGTGGTTGGCTGTGTTGTCATTTCTTGATTGGTTGATGGAGTTGATGTTTGCAGATTGGCTGGCTTTTTCGTAAGAAATATGTAGCTGAGGTATTGGCTGTGTGTCTATCAGCCTCCTGTGTTTTAACGACCTGGGTAATGGGCTGTGTGATGACCTTCTGAGTTCTATTTTTTGACACACTGTCTGTCTGTCTGTCCGTCCGTCCATCTATCTATCTATCTCTTTCTCTCTCTCTCCATCTATTCTTATTTTCCCCACAACATCAATTCTGTGAGATGGCTGAGCTGCAAGAGAGAATGACTAAAGTCACCCACTAGCCTTCTATGCCTATGGAGGGGACTAGAATTCATGATCTATCAGTTTCTAGCCTAGCACTTTAACTAAACTGGCTCTCTATTTTAATAGTATTTATGTGGATACTTAGTTCCCACACACAAAGTATAGGGTAGGTGCTTTGACTGCAGACTGTTGTTTCTATTTGTATCAAAAAACTAACTGTAATGTAGGTGAAATATGGTCCTACATGGACTCAGTATATCACATGTCTGCAGGCTTTAAGAAAAAAACATGTATGTTGCTAAGCTAATCTCTTTTTCTTATTAGGTCATCATGGCTGCTGTTGGCTCCATTACTCACTTCTGCAGTTCCACAACTGACTCTTCCCACCAATTGCCTTAGCCCTGAGGGAACACATATTTTTCAATGGATCAGAAACTTGGTTCCAGAATTTGGTATTGCTGGCTCCCACATCAAGGTGCTTTCATCGCCAGCCGAATTCTACGAACTTATGAAGGTGATCTCAGTATTTTTCTCTTGCATGTTTTGTCACTGGTTTTGTTATATATTGCATGACAGCAGTGTTTGGTGGTTCTGTTGTGTTCTAAAGCAGGGGTTGCCAACCTTTTGGACCTCAGGGACCACCAAACTCATAATTTTAGATCCCAGGGTCCACTTACTGGTTCTGTGGGCATGGCCTAATTTGTGACTGACTGGGCATGGCTTGTATGTAAATATTATAAATATTTATATAAATATTGAATTTTTTATAAAAAAAGAGCAACTTTTACCCAAAATCAGGCAAAGCAGGCAGGCAAATTGAGTTGCTCACAGAATCATAGATTCATTCAGAAATCTATCTATCTGCCATTGGCTAGCTCAGTCTGTCACATAAAATTTGCTTGCAAGCAAAGTCATAAAATTTGCTAGCAAGCAAACTCACAAAATTAACTCACAACACACCATGTATGTAAATATTGAATTTTTTATTTTAAAAAAGCAACTTTTATCCAAAATCAGGCTAAGCAGGCAGATTGAGTTGCTCACAGAATCACAGATTCATTCAGAAATCTATCTTATCTGCCATTGGTTAGCTCAGTCTGTCACCTAATATTTGCTAGCAAGCAAACTCACAAAATTAACTCACAACACACCATGTATGTAAATATTGATTTTTTTATTAAAAAAAGAGCAGCTTTTATCCAAAATCAGGCAAAGCAGGCAGATTGAGTTGCTCACAGAATCATTCAGTGATCTATCTATCTACCATCAGCTAGCTCAGTCTCTCAAATTTGCTTGCCGTGAGTCTGCACTGAATTTGCTTGCAAACAAACCTTCAGTCCTAATTGAGGTTTGGCTGTACTTAACTAGAAACCAAGAAACCCAACCATTTCTTGTTTCCTAACTAATCTAAATCTCCTGACGCAGCAGAACAGATGATAGTCGGAAAAAGGAAAAATAGCAACTTAGCAGACAAGTGTGCTGGGTAAGGAGTGAGTGGGCGGGGAGGGTTCCCGAAGGCCATGTGGGCTGAGCAGCCTTGTGTTTCTGCACAGCCTGGATTAGTTGCTTTAGGGGGGTGCTCTGGAGGTGAGATTTCTCTGCGGCCCACCAAAATTTTCTCGCAGCCCACTAGTGGGCCGCGACCACTGTTCTAATGTCTTTTCAGGCTTATAGGTTAAAGTAATTTTACCTTACCTTACCTTGGTGAATTGGTTATTATATTCAACTCTAAAGAAGAAAAAACCCTTTTATCAACTATTGTAAATTTCTGTGAATATAGTGAGATGTGAAAAGCTAGAGTCTTATATTTCAGTGTTAAGCTTGTTTTAATGTGTCAGTTTCAACTCTTGCCATCTTCAGGTAGAAAAATCAGATAGCTGGGCAGAGAAAGACTCTTGCTTAAAAGTATTGAATTACCTGTGCCACATAGGTGCTGCCAACTTTATTTATTCAATTTTTTCATTGTTTCAGCATACAATATAAAAAAAAAATCCCAAAATTAAATATCCCTCCCCCCAGTTTCTAGCAAGAAGTAAGGGCTTCTAAGTTTATAAACATGAGACTTTTAAAGTAATTTTTAAAATGTGAATGATTGTATTTAACTTGGTACATTAATGGTTTTCAAACATTTTTTTCTCTTTTGGGAGACAATAAATATTAGAACAGAAAAATACCAGTTTGTGTATAATTAAACGTGATGAAAGAGAACCACACTTTCCAGTATTAGCAGGCTTGTCTCTCTTGACCTTCTAGTTGACAATAGAGATACACTCACTTGTAACCAAGAAACTTATTCTCAATCTAGTTGTGAGCAAAAATGTTTAATATTTTTCCTGGTAAATTTGAGCTTTATTGATTCTTATAAAATCAAGCACAGTACTGTATGAGGTGTCCCATAGGAGATGTAGGTAGTTCTTGACTTACAACTATTCTTTTAGTGACCGTTTGAAGTTGCAACGGACTGAAAAAAGTGACTTACAGTTTTTCACACTAATGACTATTGCCATATCACCATAGTCATGTGATCAAAATGTATTTATGATTGGTGCAGTGTCCTGGGATCATGTGATCATCTTTTGCGACCCTCTGAAGTGACTTTCACTGGGGAAGCCAGATTCACCATGTTACTAATTTTAACAACTGCAGCGATTTACTTAACAACTGGCAAGAAAGGTCGTAAAATGGGTCAAACTTACTTAAGAACTGTCCTGCTTAGCAACGGAACTTTGTCCTAAGTCAAGGACCATCTGTACTTGGATGCTTCATTTGATAGACTCATTAGCAAATCTAAATGTTTTTCTCTTTCAGGGACAAGCAAAGATGGCTAAGCAACGAATTGTTTTAGCTTCACTATATCTTGGAACCGGTTCTTTGGAACAGGAATTAGTAAGTATCTAAAATGGGAAGGAGGGAGTGAAGCCTTTTTACTAAATAGCTACATAAGAGATGCCTTAGATTTAGTTTTATTTGGGGAGCGGGCAGCAGCTGTTGCTTCAGAACTCTTAATTCAAAGATGCACTCTGTTATATTTCTGTCTGTGAGTTGTTAATATAGGAGAAATATATTTATAATAATATAGGAGAAACAAAGTTAGAATTAGGAAAACACTGACACTTCCCGCTTGGCAAGTTGAAGTTCTCTGTAAATCTGACATTTGATTTATTTTATGCACACTTCACTTCCCAACACTTAGTATGCTTGAAAGAAAAGAAGACTGCCTTGTGCATTTGTGTGTGTTTGCAATAGTGGTGAATATCTGTATATTCCTTGTATATACCTTGGGTGAAGGATGACACTGACAACCCCTAAACTCTGCTGAAGATGTTACACCTAGCCTGGTAACGAAACATTTGAAAATCAACCCACAACTCGGAGAATAAATCTTCACCCTCATTTGTGTATGTTTTATTCTTATAGGTGGATTGTATTGAAATAGCTTTGGAAAGCTCCTTGAAGGGATGTGGGAGTCCCAATTTTAGAGTGTCTATCCTATTAGACTTTACGAGAGGATCCCGAGGTAAGTATATATATATTCAATGACCAACTCTTTTTACTTAGTTGGAATAGACTGGTATGGTTCAGGATCTCTGATTATAAGAATTTGGTTTAAATAATTCTGCATATCAAAGAATTTGGACCTTTGTCTGAAATCAATGTTCAAAAAACATCAGTTCTTCTGTAGATTTCAAAATACTATCCTCTTTATATCTCTTTGGTTTTATTTGGCAAACAACCATAAAAAACACAAGGATTCTTTTAATTTAAAACTCAGACAAAATATTCCTGATACTCTTTCTTTTAACTTACTAAAATGTAAATCTTGTCTATTCAATTCCTCCTATTTTGTTGAATTGTGAAGAATAATGTTTATTTTCTTGATCTCTGCATCCTTTAGAGCAGCGTTTTTCAACCACTGTGCCGCGGCACACTAGTGTGCCGTGAGATATTGTCTGGTGTGCCGTGGGAAAAATTCCAATTTCATCCTTAACATGCGGCTTCGGCTCACAAATAGACCAATCATTAATGATTGGTCTATGTGTGAGCCGAAGAGCATGTTACGGGCTATAAATAGCTCCGGTGTCACTGTTACACTGACAGGAGGAGACATCGCAGTAGATCGCCGATGGATCTGGACTCTGGAGGATTATCGCGGACGCAGCACAGAAGAGCGCTGAGTGATGGATCTGAAGGAGACATGAGCAGAAGAGCGCTGACTGATGGATCTGGATGGAGACATGCGCAGAAGAGTGCTGAGTGTGACGGACAGCGGTGGTGTGCCTCGTGATTTTTTTCATGAAAAAAGTGTGCCTTTGCACAAAAAAGGTTGAAAAACACTGCTTTAGAGGAGTCTGTATCTGTCAAATTAAGTGTTTTGAAGCCATTCACCAGCTGACCCGAATTGATAGGAATTTTATCTCTTCCCCCTTACGTATTATTAACCTACTGGTTTTCCTCAGCTCCTCTTTTACTGCCTGACATCATCAGGAATATTTTCTGTGTTGTTGAGTTTCTTTTTCCTTGTTTCTAATACAAAATAAAACAAATCCAGACTGTATCAAAATCCATGTGCTTTTTTCTCAGTGATGTTTTATTAGCTCCTTCGAAACCTTCCTTTAATTTTGATTGTTTACGTGGCCTCTTCTTCTGCAGCATCTACTATCTTATTCTCATACTTCCTGATCAGGTCTGAATTCAGATCCCATGTAGACTTCTGACTCCTTGCTGGTGCATCTTCCTCACCTGACTAGTCAGAGCCCCTTTTCCCCCTCCAGAGAGTTTGCCCTTACGTAGATCAGCTGTTGTGATAACTATAGATCTTGGCCTTGCAGTAAACAACCACCGTCTTGCTGATGACCAATTCTTTGATTTTGTTGTAAGAGATATCTCTATTCCTCTTGCATGACTTGCTACTGATATTTCCTAAGTTCATGCTTTGAGCAGTTCCCAGAAGACAAGAAGTTTGTGACTCAGGTTTTCCATGCAGAGATCTGTGATGTGTCAAAGGAACAGTCCAGTGAATGACATTGTGTTGTTGACTGCTTCCAAAACGATAGGCTAGGTATAGATAGTAATGAAAGTATCGTTAGTGGAAAAAATTGCAAGAACTACTCCTAGGTGAAAGGCATGAACTCCATAGCCTGATAGTCAGGTGCAACTGCCCTAGTAAAGAAAGAGCAGGCACTATTGTCCAAACATAACAAATTTCATTTGCAAAAGATGCTGCATGAGAGGTACACAAAACTCTCTGTACTTTTACTGTATTCTGTCTATCTCTTTACATTTTTCTGTTCCCATGATGCAAGTTGTGCTGTTATGTGAAATATACAACAAAAGAGGAGTCAGAACTTGCAGCTGAACTTACTCTCTTTTACAAAGAGTTCCCTCTGTAAAATATAGAAATGTCTTAAGGCTTGGCCTCTGGAGGAGGTGAAATTAAGATCTTCCTATTAGGTCTATCTTTGGGAGTTCAGAAAAAATACTTAATCATAAGCTGAACTACTATTCTTGATTACCAGAGATGGAAGTGATCCAAAGCATGTGTGCCTGGTGCAATCACTGTCCACTTAATTCCCTTATTATAAATCCAAAGCAACTAGAGGTGACACAAAGTGTCTTCTAACATGTGCTTCTATCTAGAGAGATAAATGGTAGTTTTTGTCACTCTGCAGGTGATGAACAACTGGACATTTAGACATTCTATAGATAAAGGTTTCCAGCATCTCCTGATTGTTAAGCTTTTCTAATTCTTACAGTTTGATTGGAGAATATATTCTGTATTACTGTGATCCCATCTAATTTTTTACCCTTAAGGCCAGAAGAATTCTCGAACCATGCTGCTTCCACTCCTGAGGCGATTTCCAGATAAGGTCCGTGTCTCTCTCTTCCACACTCCTAATCTACGTGGTCTTCTCAGACATCTAATTCCTGAGCGTTTTAATGAGACCATCGGGTTGCAGCATATCAAAGTCTATCTCTTTGATGATAATGTGATCTTGAGTGGGTGAGTTCCTCTTTATAAGGAAATAGCACTGGGTTAGGAAGAATTCAGTGATTTCCAGTAAAGAAGAAAAAAAGAAGGAAATCAGTTAAGCCAGATCATAATAGGGATCATTTTGCAAATTCTGGAATCTGTGTCATAGCTCTGTTCTGCACTTTGCCATTTTTGGGCTGTTTGTAGCCTTAAGTGATTCTGAATAAGCATTCTACAATTCATTTGCCTTTAACCAAACTTTAAATGGGGAAATGGATCAGGAAGGCAATATTAGTGTTCATGTGTTGATTAATCTTACACGCCTTCCTGTCTATTGTTTTCGCAACTGTCAAATGTATGTGAGTTGAATATGATTTATATATACTATCATTTGGCATTCTTAACTGCCATCCTATTTCCCCTCTCCAGAGCCAACTTAAGTGACTCTTACTTCAGCAATCGACAAGACCGTTACGTGTTCCTGCAAGACTCACCAGAGATTGCAGATTTCTTCACTGAGTTAGTAAATGCAGTTGGGGATGTATCTTTTCAGTTACAGCAGGATGACACAGTCAGAATTACAGATGGGATCGTCCATCCTTACAAAGGTAGGAGGCCATTTATTTAGATAGATAGATAGATAGATAGATAGATAGATAGATAGATAGATAGATAGATAGATAGATAGATATAATACTTTATTGGCCAAGTGTGATGGGACACACAAGGAATTTGTCTTGGTTTATCACTTTATTTATCACTTCATTTTCTATATTGCCATAATCTTGAGATTTTAGGGAGGTCTTTAGCAAGGAATTTATCACGTATACATAAGTCCTTGTCTTATCACCACAATTGAGCCCAACATTTCCGTTGTTAAGCAAGACATTTGTTAAGTGAGTTTTGCCCCCTTTTACGACCTTTCTTGCCACTACTGTTAAGTACATCACTGCAGTTAATAAGTTAATAACCTAGTTGTAAAGTGAATCTGGCTCCCCCATTGAACTTTGCTTGTCAGCAGGTCGCAAAAGGTGATCACATGACCTTGGGACACAGCAACAGTCATAAATGTGAACCAATTGCCAAGCGTCTGAATTTTGTTCATCTGATCATGGGGATGCTGCAAGAGTCATAACTCTGAAAAACGGTTATAAATGTGAACGGTCACTAAATGAATTGTTGTAAGTCAAGTAATACACACAGAAAGGGGGGGGGGGAGAGATTTGTATTTTACCAGAATTCATTTGAGTTTTGTGATGACGACAATATAATATAAATTATATAAATTATAGTTATATGAATATAATATGTAGTTGATATAATCATTATGATGTTTAACTGTAACTATATAATTAATATAGAATATGTTTAAAAACTAAGTGCGGGACAAAACTAATTAAAACTAACATTAATTCAAAAATACAAAATAGACACATGAAATCCTAGCACTTTTAATTCCAAGGAAGTAGTAGAATATCAACAGGTCACCACTTTACAGTAAAAAGAATGTATAAATTGGACCCTATAAAATTGAGTTAAGATATAATATTTATTAAATCAAATAAAATTAAACAATAGTCAACATAAATGTCGGAAAGGCCCGATACCAATACCAATCCAATCTACCTTCTGTTATGCATTCCAGATCCCAGTGTCCTGGGGGGTTCATAAGCATCTCTGAAAGTAGAGCTAGGAAACCACTGCCAGGCCCAGTAGATCCTGTTGATCTTCTTTTATATTCCTAAGGATGAAGTCTGAAAGTGACTTTCTGTAAAGTGTAGTCTGAAAAATGGAGTTATGGCTCCTTTCTAACCAGCTTTTAGCTTGGTCCCTGGAGAGACACTTTTCCATTGGGTTGTTGGGGAGATTCTTTTGCGACAGGAGAAGTATTCTGGTTTAACTAGCAGGAATTTCTTTGCTAATTGTGATTATTGGGATTACAGATACAATTGCCAATTGATATACTTTAGGGCTGCAACCTTTGAAGCAGGAGAGGCAACGATGGAAGGAATTTATCTACAGGTGGCATAAAATTTTATGATGATGACTAAATAAGGGGAACTCTGGATGGCAAACAAGAATAAAAACCAAAATATAGTTTAAACAGAAAACCATTTAAAACGGCACTTAGTCCACAATAAAATTTTGCATTCATCTTGTGTAGCCAGGGGCTTTGGCTAAGCTGTTTTGGTTCTGTAGATTGGGAGGCTAAAGCTAAACATTCTAATGATTCCCGTGCTAGTAAATAATTTGAGTAAAAAAATAGTGGTGATTCTTGAATGTGAAGAAGCAAAGAACTCCCAAGTACTGTTGTATAATGTGTGGTTCAAAATGTGTACGTGAACGCTCATATGGTGGATGCTATTTTTACTGATTAAAATATTTTGTTTTGTCTGGGGAATAATCTTTCTTTGTTACAACCTGGAAAGCTAATCTTTAATACAGAGCATAAGTCACTGGGTGTCGCTTTCCCTTGGGAGGTATTTTCCAAGCAATACCAATTGTTAAGAGCCCTTCCCGGCAAGCCAGTTGCTATGATTTTTAGATCAGGTAACAAAAGCAAATACTCTGGGAGTAGGGAAAGGGAAAGACTGCCCTCCGATATTTGTTATGTTGATGAGCATAAACTGAATTATACTCAAATAGGCACAGAAGAATGTACCTGACATGCACCTTAGCTGACAATTCCTTAACAGTTGTAAATCCTTGTCTCATTTCTATTTCATTTTGTGATATTTTTTAAAATTACAGGAGCCTTGTTTTTTATTATTTGTACATAGTAAATTAGCGTATGTTCATTAAATAGAAGAATGTCACTTTAGTAGTTTTTCCAGTTTGGGGGATTTGTGTAGCTTACATTTTCATTTATTTGTGGTTTATCTATAGTGCACCACCCAGAGTTCCCTTTGGTAAGATGCCAAATTATATAGGTAGGTACGTGACAGACAGACAGATAGATAGATAGATAGATAGATAGATAGATAGATAGATAGATAGATAGATAGATAGATAGATAAATAGATAATGCTAGGAATTTGGTAAATTGTCTATGTTAAACCTTTGGGAGGAAAAACCTTTAGTCAGGTGCTGAAAGGGTATCACATAGGGGCCCCTTTTATTTTCACCACCTGAAAGAACCTGTAAATTCAATTAACTATATCACAAATCCCAGAGTCCATGAGAGTCACAAAGCAGCATTTCAGCTTATACTGTTACTATCACTAAGGAAGTCAAGAGTCTGCAAGAGATCTGAGAAGACTCGAATAAGGCTAAATTGTTTCATCTGGTCCTGATTGTCAAAACTTGGAAATGAGTCATGTCAGGGCACTCTTCCCAGTATGCCCCATATACCTCAGTTACTTATTCCTCTGCTTTCATCTCTAATTTAGTTCCTTTGTAAACTAGTGCCTGATGAAAGTTAATTGAATAAATCTAAAACCTTCATTTGAGAACCAGATTTCGTTCACCATATCATTCTTATATCCCATTACCATTATTAATTCAATGGATACAATTGAAAGCCAATCTAACAAGCAAAAAGTGCTACAAACACTGAAAGTGTGTGTTGGTGGTGGGTCTGGCTCTGTTCTGAGTCCAAAGATCATGCTTTTTAAAGAGCATTAGAGATTCCTTTAGGCTCAGAGCAACAGGTAGAAGCTGCAGACAGGGGGCTTTGCCCAGTTCTGTTTGTTATGCCAATTACCCCTTTCCTGGTCTCAAATAATGTCATTATCACCACACACACACCCCAAGCCTCCACTCTCTGTTGTTTTATACCAGGGTCTAGGAAAGGCAATTCCATCTGGACCTTTGGCTCACAAACAAACAGTCACAAATTGTTCCATAATATATCCAGATATCCCCTTAAATGTAATTCCTCCTGGTTTAAGCACCACTGTTTTAGGTTAATTTGACTTGCATAATTTCTGACTTGCAGGAAGCAACCATCTACTATTCTGATCTCTTTGATGGATCTCATACAGGTAATGTTATATTTCATTAAACCATACATTTATCTTCTCAGGAGACAAGATGGCCTATTATGAGATGGCAAATAAGAAAGTGATGGAAGTGATCAATTCTGCCAGGATCAAACAAGAACAATTTCACACTCGGACTTTTCATAGCAACCATACAGAAGGAGAAATCTCATCCAGTGATACAAAGGCAGCTGGTGATGGGCAGTCAGAACCAGACACTTGGATTTATCCACTAATACAGATGAAGCCATTTGGGATTCGGATAGATGAGACTATCACGAATACTCTCCTCATGGAAGCAGAGCAGGGTGCCAGCATATATCTTACCACAGGTTATTTCAACCTCACAAAAACATATGTAGATTTGATTCTAGGCACCCCGGCAAAATTCCACATTCTACTAGCCTCACCGGAGGTGAATGGATTCTTTGGAGCCAAAGGGGTGGCAGGTGCCATCCCTGCTGCCTACGTTTACATTGAACAGCAATTCTTCAGCAAGGTGTGTGGCCTGGGTCAGGAAGGGAGAATTCAGTTGCAGGAATATACAAGGAATGGATGGACATTCCACGCCAAAGGTGAGACATTCTAGGCAATGGACTTTTGCTTATTCATTGAAGTGGTTGAACATATTATCAAAAAATGAGTTAGACTTAATTCTATCTGCTCTGGAGAATGATCCTTGGATAATTTTCATGCCAGGTCCTTGTCTGGAAATCCAGTTGGATGATTTGATTATGAATTTTAGGTTTAAAAAGGCTAGGAAAAAGGCCACAGTCATATATATTTATTGTTAATTTTTTAATCCTTTCTTTATTACTTTAGAAATAACTCAAGGTAACAGACATAATACTCCCTCTTCTTTCTGTTTTCCCTACAACAACAATCTTGTGAGGTTGGGTTATATGATACGTTTCCAAGATGTCTTTCTTAGGGTAGAGATTAACAAAGGATTTCAAAGTGGAACTTTAAGCCACTGGGACAGATGTAAATAATTTGCTGTTCCTGAACTAATCAGTGGCAGCAAAACTACTGTGGCATATTGTTGATAAATCAGTTTATCTTGATAATTTTATATTCATGTCAGTAATATGGCATATTGGAACCAAACATGAATGAAACCAGCGCAGCAATATTTATTGTTTATTATTGCATTTATATACCACTGCAACTCTCAGTGTCTTACATAGAAAAAAAAAAGCTTAAAATAAATCCAATAGAAAAGATAAAAACATGCCAGCAATACAACAAGACAGAGGAAGAATTTTTGTTTTGAAAGATCGCCACATCAAAATCAAAAATATTTCTCCATATAGGAAAGACGGTAGAAAATAGGAACTATATACTACTAGATTTGGGAAGAAGATGTATGGGAATTGTTAACTTCATTACTGACCTTGTAATCTGCTACAATTTCTTCATTTCCCGTTACTGTGATATGGTCAGTTAGGAAAGCAGGAAATTGTGTTACCATGTAAGAAAGTAATGACTGAATGGGATCTAAAGGCCAGTTGGGGCATCTGACAAATAACAATCTGGGTACTGAACTGAATTTGCCAATTTTCCAGTAACATTTAAGAATGATGGATGCCTGAAGGGAAGAAACCTCCCATTAATGAAGCAGTCCTGTCTTTCCTGTGTTCTGAGAAATTAGGGTGGGAAGTCTGAA
Organism: Bungarus multicinctus; assembly: GCA_023653725.1. NCBI lineage: Eukaryota > Metazoa > Chordata > Lepidosauria > Squamata > Elapidae > Bungarus > Bungarus multicinctus. Next base: position 122,325,526 of record CM042834.1, read on the forward strand.
ATCAAATCCATTTTGGAAAAAAGACAATGGATTCCTGCATTTTTTACTAGCTTGCCTTGAATTTAAAAATGTCTCTGCAAAAGATGTGGTATGCAGAATGGAATTCAAAGTTAAGCAGGGTGACTTTGTGATATGCCAGGGAGAGAAAATGGATGCCCAAAACGTAAGTGGAAGTTAAGTGTCCTAGCTGTGATAAAGCCACAATTTATGTGGAAACTATAGCATCTCAGAATCTGTAAACAGTTGGAATAACACAGTAATTTTCATAGTCTTTATTTGAAAACAACCAAATTTGAATTTCTCAAATTTGGATATTTTGCATGTCCTGGCAAGCTGAAGCGCCTGAAGTTTTCCATTCAATTGTGCATTGCCATACTATGGAATCCATTGTCTAGCCCTTGGAAGATAAACCGCTGCCAGAAATAATTAGTATTCCCCATGCAAAATCCAAGTTCTCCCTTGCATCAGTCCACTTTTTATTGCACTTAGGAACTTCTTTGTCGCTTACTGTATAAATTAGATTAGAGTAAACTAGGCAGCCTTCTCTATTACCTTGAACAAGTCCCAAAGTTCACGTCCTAACAGGCCGTTGTACTCCAGGGATCTAGGCTTTTATTTGTCTGAGTTTGTGGCGGTTAATCATTATGGGAATGCTGATATCTTCCCAGCCTCCTTCCTGCAGAGCTTCTGGGAAGAGGCTTGGAGGTTGGGTGTGGGGATGGCTGCTGAGTAAGCTCTTTTCTGTTAAGAAAACATATTCATGCTCCCTCTCAGCCAAAATCAGGAAAAAGGGCAAGGGATGGGATCGTGTGGGTAACCAAGAGCGCTGCTTATGCGTTCTGTTAAGATCTCCCCTGTCAGCAACCTTTTGAAGGGGGATGGATTTAGAATGACTGATCTTCTGTCTTACTGGCAGTGGGCTCCGTTATTGCAAACCTCTTTAGAGATATGAGGACTGTGAAAAATAACAAAAACAATTTTAGGAGAAGGACTTTGGTTATTTTTTCAGTGCTGTGAAAGGAGCAGTCCTCATGAAATTTTTCTCTCTCTCCAAAGCCTTCATACTTTTGTCATTTGACTACACAAGACACAGCTTTCCTCATTCTATGATTCAGTGTTTCTTCCAGGAGATGTGAAATACACACTATACTTTAAAAAGCTGCTGATTCTGCAGTAGCTTAGGATAATGTTGTGGGCATTCTGTAACTGGCTTTGACTGAGCAATGGTAATCGAAAATAAAGTCTACACAAAGCAAAAAAATTTCAAATGCAGTTGCCATACACATTCATCACAATTCCATGTATTTCTTGGTGCTGCAAAGTTGAAGAAGAATTTCTCATTCTTGATACACTCCATCTTGTGCTGGCCAGAGTTTAGTGCTGGCCAAAGTTTTCGGTCAGATGTGTCAGCTTAAAAAACTTTCAAGCATTCTTAATAGTTAGGACTACCAAGAATTCATCCGCTTACCAAACCAAGTTGTGTAAGAGGCAATAATTCCTCCCTAGTTTGGGAAAGTACATTTAAGATTCCTGTCTTGGAATCTGACTGTGGAGGAAGAGATGAGATTAGATGAAGAGGATTGAGGTAAATAAAGGTTCTACTTGTATAAGCACCTCTTAGGAGAGGCAAGTAGGTTCTTGCAGGGAAAAATGGTTTGCTGTCAGTTATGCAACTGGGGGCAAAGTATCCCTTGTGCAGAGGTGAACCTTCTCTACTGCAACTAAGTGACAATTGAGACATTCTTTATATTTCCCTCCTGGAAAGGTGAGTCATGACGTGAGCAAAATCAGGTTGGCATAGTCCCTAGACCAATCCCCTCTTACAGTAGGCAGTCTCCTGGTTTCTGGCTTCCCATTCCCCGCCTGGTCTGTATGGTCAAAAGCAACGCTGGGGTCTTTTCTGTTAGATTCCAGTGGACTAGCAGGCGGCCCTTTCCCTCACTTCTGCTGGGTTGCATTATAGTTTGTGCTCAGAGCCATCAGTTGGAGCAGCTGGACAATCCATCTCCTCGTACGCCAGGGAACCATTGATATGTAATGAGGATAGAAGAATATGAATATTTAGAGTTATAGAATATAATTTGTGGCTCAACTGAGTGTCTCTGGGTCACTAATTTTATTTCAGATGTAAGAAAACGAACACAGAAATATAAAGGAAATTGCTAACTTGGAAGGGCTTATTCACCCTATAAAAGAAGAATCAAATTTAATAAAATGGATGCAATAACTTGGGAAGGAAGAATCATTTAATTTTCTTATATTATTAACGGCACTTTAACAGAAAATGCATGGATGTTTTAAACTCCAAGTTTTAGCAGCATAATTAATTCATTAGATGTTACTGCACTGTAGGTTCTTCAAACGCAATTTATAAGGGTGTGCTTTCTTTGGCAGTCCCCTGCTTGCATGCAAACTGCAATATTGTACTCGCCTCATTAATGGAATCAGGATTAATTTTCAAAACTTTGTAAGTGCTAGCAACCCACATCCCATAGATGAAGTGTTAACCTCAGCTCCTCCAGGTTGTACCACCGAACTCCATTTGCAAAATTGTCACTGTTCAGCAGTCTATCCCCCATTCTCTTTCAAAAATTAAAAAGAAGGGGCAAATGGATTCCCCATGAGTAAAGTTACTAATTCTTTCTGTTCTTGTCTCATTTAGTTGCTGTGATATGAATTAGATCCCAGATTGCAGGGAAGCCTGTGATTGTATGTGTGTTTGGGTATTTGAGGTAGTTATTAGAGATGTTTTTGGAATAGTGTTTTCTGCTTTTTTGTATGTAAAGAGGAAGAGATTAGAAGATAGGAAACCAGGCAAAATGGGTGCGTGCTACTTTTGTCCTGGGAGATGTGACAGAGTGGTGAAAAGGTAACTGCCAGGTAGAGGCTCAGTTTCCAGAAAGAGACATCAAATCTGTTGGTTGCTCATTATTTTAGCTGAAAGTAATAAGTATCTGTATTTTAATACCTGCTGTGATCATGGCATATTTTAAAGATGCATTGAAGGTTGGCTTGTTTATAAAAAACAACAACCCTTATTTACCAGAATGAGCGTTAGAATTAGAAATGCAGACATAAATTTGTTTTTGATTCTATTATAGCTTCTATTATAATGCGACATCAAGTAGTAATAAAGAGTTTTGTTTCAAATATTAATATATTTTTTCCCGATGGGAAAACGTTCTCAGAATGCGAGTTGTATTGCTGTATTGTTTGTGCAGTGAATTGCACAAATAAAATACAACATTAGAAATATTGTTGGGACGTTCCTGCTGTCTCCTTCAGTTGGGGAACAGCTTGACAACTAGGTGTTGCTGTGGATTTGATTGCTAAGAGCTGTTCACTCTTGAAATAAACGAATTTAATGTTATCTATGCATGTGGAAGCCACACTGTATAATTTCTTAAAGGAAGCCATTTCTCCTTTCTCCCCAGATCCCAAAATAATTTTTCAGTTATGATTACCATTAACCATTTCTGACTTTTTATTGATGTTGATATCATTGTAAAAACTGAGCAAAGAATTGTGGGGGTAATTACAGTATAGCCTATATCTGGTAGGTAAATACAGTTTTTATTTATTTACTGTACTCTGCAGAAGTTCCAGTTGGCATAGTTTTCCCCTGCCCATTTATCTTAATAACATAAAAGGAGCTGTTTTATAGTTTCTCGTTAAAAATTGCTAAAACAGCCTCAATTCCGGCTTGTTTTTGCAATCTTCATTATAATTATTTATTTTCAAATATGGTAAGTATAATATTAGGGCCTAGGTCATTAGTTAGGCTTGGGACATCTGGAATGCAGTAATGGAAATTAGAACATGGTCTACACACCATGTGGCGATTGCATTGTGCAAGCTGAAAGAGGCTAATTCTCGTATAAATTGTATGACAATCTTTGGCGGGAAGCATCCCTATTTCCTGGTTGCTCACTTTAATGATTTACACTGCTGGTAAACTAACAAAACATTCAGTGTGCTTTGTTACCATGCCTTTGGATAACAAACAATTGTTTGGAGCACCTAACAGCTACCCTGGTCACTTCCTCAGTCTGCCATATTTCCTTTCTATGTTTCCTTGCAGGCCTCTGGTTGTACCTAGCAGGAAGCAGCTTGCCCTGCTTAACTTTGATTGGTTCTCCTAATTTTGGATACAGGTCAGTTCATCGTGACCTGGAAGCACAGATTGCGATAGTGACAGAAAACAAAGCTCTACAGCAGCAGTTCCATCAGGTTTGTAGTAACTTTGTTTTTTGAGCACTGGACCTACTTCATAGGGCTGAGGGTTTGGGTGTGATAGGAAGTGTTTTTTGTTTTTTATTAAATCACTAATTGAGAAAGAACAAAATGTTGTTTTTTAATGACCTTTCACTAAAAATCCACTACCTTAAATAGTTGAATGCTGGAAGAATTCTGAATAAGAAGCTGACCCAGGAATTTGAAGAGAGCATGAGAAAAATGTGAAAGTACATTATTCTGGTTGTAAATTAATTCATCTGTCTTTCTCTGAAGCGGTTCCCCCATCTGAGGGTTATTGCGGGGAAATGTAGCAACTCTTCACTTCCCAAGCAAAATCTCTAGAAACTGTTTCCAGTAGCTCCCAGTGATCAGATAATCATAAGCCTTGTTAATTCTATTACGAGATAAAATTCCTGTCTCTTCCTGGCTTTCTTCCCACAAATCAGAGTGGATTGTAGTCTTGCTTCTACGACAAGTAAATATTTTGTGCAGTGCCCTTGTAAGTTGTTTCATCTGGACTTGCTTAATAAAACGATAATTGTTCTGAGATCATAGTATTAATCTTTTGAATATTGCAAATACACTTTAAACTGATCTAATATTCCCCTTGAGAACCAGAACTATATAAATATTCAATGTTTGGTCAGTTTCTTTGTAGTTGAACCCCAGAAATAACGCACATCAAGGCTGTCTATTTTGTTTTAGTAGTCTACAACTTGCTTGCAGTCAGAACTGAACTTCCCCCTGACCCCATGTTATTTACTTATATCAGATGTTTCAAGGAAACTTCTTTTGATCGTTTGATCTGGTTTTGTGGAAGTCAGAAGCAGTGGAAATAGTGTATCTTTTGCTAAACTTTTGATATCTGTAAAATGTAAAAAAAAAGGCAGCCTTGCTATGTGCCTTCCTTATTTCTGTGGCATCTCTGGGGGAGTTTGGAAGGAAAAGAAGCTTTTACTTTGTGCAACACTTCAGGAATATAGGAAGTGGCAGGAATTGCACTTTGGGAAGAGGGAAAAGGAAGCTGATGTAGTTCATGCCACCACATACCACAATTTTTGAAATTTTGTGTGATAAGGAGAAAAGACCTTGCCATTTGTCTAATGTAGCTCCTTTTGTTAGAGGACGGACTTGAATTTTATCTTATTTTTGTATGCCTTGATCCATAGGAATTTTGAAAAGTGAGAGGGGTGTTTCAGAAGCCAGAGACAAACTGGAGGAATGAAAGCACACAAATTGCTATCATTTCTTGTCCTATAAAAAGCTGTGTTTTACTTGCTTATTGTTTGTACAGGTTTAACAACTTGTTCAGCAACCTTATTCAGACTTACAGTGGTCTTGAATGAGTAGATCTTTGACTGGTCTTATAATCATGGCCATTGCAGCATAATAGAATAACCGAGTTGGAAGGGACCTTGGAGGTCTTCTAGTCCAACCCCCTGCTCAGGCAGGAAACTACCATTTCAGACAAATGGTTGTCCAATCTCTTCTTAAAAACTTTGAGTGATGGAGCACTCACAACTTCTGGAGGCAAGTTGTTCCACTGATTAATTGTTCCAGCTGTCAGGAAATTTCTCCTTAGTTCTAGGTTTCTTCTCTCCTTGATTAGTTTCCATCCATTGCTTCTCGTCCTGTGCTTTGGAGAATAGGTTGACCCCCTCTTCCTTTTGCTAGCCCCTTAGATATTGGAACATATTTATCATGTCACCTCTAGTCTTTCTTTTCATTAAATTAGACATACCCAACTCCTGCAATCGTTCTTCATGTGTTTTAGCCTCCCTATGGTCACATGACTGCGATTGAGGCATTTGGCAATTGGTTCACATGACAATGGTCATAGCAGCCCACAATCATAGAATTGCTGTTTGTGACCTTCACTGCTAGCCCCTGACAGGCAAAGTCAGGAAGTTATAAATGATCCCAATAATGTTGTACCTAGCAACCATGCAGGATTCACCAGCAACCAGAACTTCTCAACTGCCTTCATAAGATGGCACAGTCACATGACGTTGCACTTTATGACCATGTCCCTTAGAGAGGGAGTTGCCATTCCTAAGAATTGTAGTTAAGCAAGCATCACCTGTATTTTTTCTAGAAGTTGTACTTATCATTTTTTATTTAGTTAACTTTTCTGAATTTCTTTCTGAAAGTAAAAGTCTATCCTGTGGTCATTCCAGTGGATCAAACAGAAGAGCTGAAATGAATATTTACTTAACCCTTTTGAAAAAGTTCCTTTATTTCCTATATGGCTATTCCTTTTTGTATGCTCTAATAGAAGATGAACCTCAGAATGGAGCATGGCACATGGGGCAGCACACTCTGTGAAGTCTGTCTTGCTGTCTGTAATAGTTTTCTCACTCTCAGAGCAGAACCTTCAATTAGTCACCCTTTGGATTTTTCTCACTGCATTCTGTTGAGTTGCAATTATTATATAAAATTGGAAGCAATATTGTGGTGTGTTCTTCAGATCAGTTGGGCAGATGGGAAAATATTAAATGGGATCCATTTATTTTCTAAAACTGGTCTTATTAAACTTCAGTGGGATCTAGATTGTAGGAAAAAGGGAAGAAAAAAAAGAGAATAGCAATGTCATTTTGCATAGGCTAAGTGGTGTGTAAGTATATAGGCTAAGGAGGCTTAGTTGGAGTTAAAGAATTGAGAATAGAAATGTGTAGCTTGGTTGAAAGTGGGCAGAAGTCCCATTATGATATCATAGCTCCTTACATATACTTGTCTGTTTTATTAATTCAGATGAAATATTCATGTGTTGTAAACACTGTTTTCAAATACCATGTGTATGCTTTTGTAATAGAAACATTCACTTTTCCTTCCAGCTGTACTGTTTGTACTTTAAAGAGCTTAACGTTTCTGGGAACCACATTGAAACCTTGACGGCACATTAGTTTTTGAATGGAGCCTTGGATTTTTATAAAGAGAAATAAGCAGCCAGTCTCTGGAGATTAAAGCCGGGTTTCCTTTTTGGACAATTATAGCTCAGGGCTTGGCTGTGTTACGGGAAAAAGAATAACTAACCATAGGGCCAATCCTGCAGTGCTTTCCCCTTGTATGTTTGTATACATATGTGGGTTGGGTTCTGTGTTTACAATTACTTGGGGTTTGGCTCAATTAGCATGTGAGATGCCAAATTCTGGAAAGTTTTGGCAAACTGAAGTGACAGATTTCTGATCACATTTTAGGAAAACATGTGCTGCTGGGATGAAATACTAGGACTCAGATCAGACTGATTTTGATTTAAAACAGTTAAGCTAGACAGTGATGATAGTAGACTCTAACAAGATTTGTTGGTTCTTGCATAGCAGTGGTGGACTGCAGATCAGGAGGTTCCGATTAGAGCAAATGTTGAAATTCAAGTTGAAATTTTATTTTAGGAGCAGGAGCAACTTTACTCCCGGTCCGGTACAGTGTCTTCTTCAACGTTTGATCAGCCAAGCCGTTACGTCAAGCTGTGGGTGAAGATGTTGACACCTCTGATTAAGAACTTCTTCTGAAATAAGGAGGGACAGATCCTCTTGGTGAGTATCGTATGAGGCTTTTTATAGCTTCCTCTTATTGGGAAGCATTTCAGCTAACAGGAAATGCATAGCAGCTGATTTCATTTGAATGTACTTCTACAATGTGTAATTTTCCTGAACATTATACAGTCTTGAGTTCTTGGTGTCAACTCTCACAATCATAGATCAGATTCTTCTGGGAAATGTTTAAAAGATATATGTAAAATAATTGGATCTCTCTGTACAACTTTAAATTCAATTGTAGAACTATTTTTGGTTTTTAAGAAGTTTGAGTCTGTAAGGGTACCAAATACATCAAAATTATGTAAATTGTGAATGTGTCTTTAAATCACTGCTCCTTTGAGTAAGTGTGTGTGTGTGTGTGTGTGTGTGTGTATTAAGAAAAGGTATAAATACATTTCTGTACATTTCCATCTTATTTAAACAAAAATAAGCCTTTTAAATGGAGAACCCTTTATCAAAGAGTAAGGCAGCAACCCAGCTTTGTTGAAATAATAATATTAGAATCTTGTTTCTTCTCATCTCATAAACAGAAATATTCTGGAACAGTGAGACATATTTTTAACCAACTATCCAAGAGCAAAACATAAAACTAAATTTTGCCTTCTACTCTGCTGTGCATTTAATTGGAACAGTGTATAAATAATTTCCTTTCACTTATGTTCTTTTGGTGCACTATAATATATTTTAATAATTATCAGCTATTGTTTTTCTGTCATATACATGGCAGTGAATAAAGAATTTCATGTTGATTTTTGTTGTTTCCGCAGTGAGAAAACTTCTCCCCAAAAATTCAAAATTAAAATAAGGACTCATGAAAGCATAAAATTGTGTATTGTTGAGGTAAACAGACATACAATAGGCTTATCCAAAAATGAATCTACTGGGTAGGGGCACCCAAGAGTCAGGCCTCTTCTTTCAATAGAAGGATGCCTGGAGGACTTAAATTTTGGGAGGAGACATTGCTCATAAAAGACTTCTTAACTAATGGTGAGCCTCGGGGCCTATTACTCATTTGTGAAACTGAGCACACTTAAGAATTCTACAAGTTGGTTTCAACCCAACATGTAAATAGATTTAATTGCTGGGCCTGTTCCTTTTTATATGGCTAGAAATTAATCATAAAAGAACCTGAATGTTTCCCTTTAAGAAGAGAAAAGGCTGTCCATAATCTACTTCAGAGAAAAAGAAAGCTCAAAGTATTATATGGATCTTCTGTTTAGCAATTAATATCACAAGATTTGTGATCAGGTAAAGCTACATAAATTTGTGTTCCCAGATAATTCAAATGCTGCTTTAGCTATTTGAGGATTTTATTTTGGGTTTGGTAACTGTGAGGAGATATAAAAGAAATTGAATATGTTTCTTAGATACTAGAAGTCTTAAATAACATTTACATTGAGCTTTTGAAATTTTTTTATATTGTCTAAATATGTTTACATATGTATTTTCTCATTTGTAAGAAAACTATTTTTTTAAATAAAAGAGATGCTGTCAGATGGTTAAATACTGTGCCCATCATCTGTTGTGTGCTTAAGTATAGAATAGCCAGAGGTAGCACAAATCTAATTCTGTTGTACCCTTGAGACGCTAGGTTATGAAAGATCAGAAGAATTTTGGTAGCACCCAATTAATACATTTGTTAGTTGGAAAAAGTGCTACCGCGTTCCTTCTGGTATGTTGGCACTGTAGACTCCATATACATCTTCTGCAGAATTTACAATAAGAAACGCTAGATTCCAAGAAAATAATTTTTGGAGTTTAAGTATAAGTAATTTTAATATACTAATCTATTAGCCATATCAAATAATTTCCCTCCAGGGTATGCAAATAGTACAAGAGAGGGAAATCTGTAGGTCTCCAGATATTCTTGAGTCTGTCTTCCATCAGCTCCAGCCAGCATAGCTACTCAGAAATAATATGAGTGGGACTATAACAATAGCTGGTGGATTGTAGTTTTCAGCTTCTGGCTACAATTTTTTTTAAAAAAGCAAAATAATGTGGTAAGAATATTACACTTGGAGTGGGGCAACAGAGGGAACAAATTAGCTGGAAAATGATGCAAAAAATTAGGAGCCAACAAAAAGAGTCTGGACATTGTTGTCAGAACATCTCCCTTCTGAAGAGTAAAGAGAAAATTATCCCCAGTACTTGGTATTGATAAGTCCTTCATCCACAAACTAAGGAGGAAAAAAAAATCCTTCATGTGATTGTAATTCAGTGCTGTAGGGCAGGGCTGTCAAACGGATGCGTCATGTGCTGGCCACACCCACGCCTGGTTTAGCAAAGGGGGAAAAAGTCCAGATACGTCACATGACGTCGCTGTGACCATGCGAGTTTGACAGCCCTGCTGTAGGGGATTTCATTAAAGCACCATGTTAGTCCACTAAAAATAGATTTTGAGGAGATAATTCATGGGTTTAGTCCTAAATACTGCCGACCCGTCTGGCAGGCCTGGTTGTGCAGAGTCTCAGGCCCTGAGTACCCGGCTGATGTTATGTAATGCCAGGTCCGTCGTTAACAAGGCCCCCCTGATTTGCGATCTCATTCAGGAGGAGGGTGCGGACCTGGCAGGGGTCACCGAAACCTGGTTGGGCCCAGAGGGCGGTGTCCCTCTGGTAGAGATATGCCCACCAGGTTTCCAAGCATTCCATCGACCGAGGTTTCAGGGAAGGGGTGGTGGGGTGGCGGCGATTATTAGAGAAGTCCTTTGTCCTAGGGAGGCCACTGTTCCTCAGACAGCTGGTTGTGAGTCTCTCTTTGTGAAGTGGGGTCGGGGGGTTCAGATGGGCCTGTTGATAACGTACCTGGCTCCCTGCCACGTGTCATCGGCCCTGCCCGGGCTCCTCGAGTGATAGCCGGGCTGGCGGTTGAAACCCCCAGGCTTTTAGTCATGGGTGATTTCAACCTGCCTTCGCTCGGGGAAACCTCTGGGGTGGCCCGGGAGTTCCTGGCTTCCATGACGGCCATGGATCTGACCCAATTAGTTTCTGACCCCACTCACACGGGGGGACACACACTGGACCTGATTTTCGCCTCTGGTCAGTGGTTGAATGATCGTGTTGGAGACCTAGTTATAAAACCCTTGTCATGGTCCGATCATTCTCTTCTTAGACTGGACTTCGGTGCCGCCACCCCCCATCGCAGGGAGGCGGAGCCGAGGAGATGGTTCCGCCCCAGGCGCCTGATGGATCCGGAACGGTTCCAGATGGAGCTTGGGCCATTTCCTGAAACTCTGGCTCATAACTCGGCCACAGACTTGGTGGCCACCTGGGATAGGTTGGCCGCTGAGGCTCTGGACCGAGTTGTGCCTTTGCGACCTCTGACTCGGCATAGATCCCACCTGGCTCCGTGGTTCACGGGGGAGCTGAGGGGGATGAAATGCCGGAAAAGACGTCTGGAGGGCATCTGGAGGGCCAGTCGTGCTGAGTCTGACCGGACACCGGTGAGGTCCTATATTAGGACCTACCTAGTGGCGATAAGGGCGGTGAGGCGTTCACACTTCTCCGCCCTTATTGCGTCTGCAGAAAATCGGCCTGCTGCCCTGTTTAGAGTGACCCGCTCCCTGCTTGAGCCGAGAGCGCGGGAGGACCTCTTGCAGGGTAAGGCAGAAGAGTTTTCCCGATTTCTGCATGATAAAATCGCCCAGATTCGGGATGGGCTGGACTCCAGTTGGGTGGTCCCGGGGGAGGTGTCCGGGGCAGGTCTTGAGACGGTTATCTGGGAAGAGTTCGATCCTGTGACCGCCGAGGGTGCGGACAGACTACTGGGGAGGCTGAATGCCACCACATGTTTATTGGACCCGTGCCCTTCCTGGTTGGTTTCTACCTCCAGAGAGGTGACACGAGGCTGGCTCCAGGGGATTGTCAACGCTTCGTTGACGGAGGGGGCGCTTCCGACCGCCCTGAAAATGGCGGTGGTGCGGCCCCTCCTCAAGAAGCCTTCCCTGGACCCGGCTCTTTTGAATAACTATCGTCCTGTCTCCAACCTTCCCTTTGTGGCGAAGGTTGTTGAGAGTGTGGTGGCGCGTCAGCTCCCTCAGTATCTGGAGGAAGCATCCTATTTAGATCCGTTCCAATCGGGCTTCAGGCCCGGGCACAGTACCGAAACAGCATTGGTCGCGTTGGTAGATGATCTCTGGAGGGCCCGTGACAGAGGTTATTCCTCTGTCCTGGTCCTCTTAAATCTGTCAGCGGCTTTTGATACTATCGACCATAGTATCCTATTGCGGCGGTTGGAGGGGTTGGGAATTGGGGGCACCGTCTTGCGGTGGTTCTCGTCCTTCCTCTCGGACCGCTCGCAATTGGTGTTGACGGGGGGGAGAGGTCCACCCCTAGGCCCCTCATGTGTGGGGTGCCTCAGGGGTCGGTCCTCTCCCCTCTTCTGTTCAACATCTATGTGAAGCCGCTGGGAGAGATCATCCGTGGTTTTGGGGTGAAATGCCATCTTTATGCTGATGACACTCAGCTTTACATCTCCACCCTAAGCCACCCCAACGATGCTGTGGAGGTTATGGCCCGTTGCCTGGAGGCTGTGCGGAACTGGATGGGCGAGAACAGGCTTCGACTCAACCCTTCCAAGACCGAGTGGCTGTGGTTTCCGGCGGCCCGATATAGTCAGCTGACTCCGTCGCTGGCTATTGGGGATGAGATCTTGACCCCCACAGAAGGGGCCCGCAATCTTGGTGTCCTCCTGGATGTACGGCTGTCTTTGGAAGATCATATTACGGCCGTCTCCAGGGGGGCTTTTTATCAGGTTCGCCTGATACGCCAGATGCGGCCCTTTCTTGATCGGGACGCCTTACGCACAGTCACTCATGCCCTGGTCACCTCCCGTCTGGACTACTGCAATGCCCTCTACATGGGGCTCCCTGCGGGGAGCACCCGGAGGCTTCAACTGGTACAAAATGCAGCCGCGCGGGTGGTTACGGGGGCGTCGAGATACTCCCACGTGACGCCCCTCCTGCGCGAGCTGCATTGGTTGCCAGTGGCCTTCCGGGTTCGCTTTAAAGTACTGGTTTTGGTCTTTAAAGCGCTCCATGGCATCGGACCAGGATACTTACAAGACCGCATTCTGCCAGTAGTCTCCCACCGACCGGTGCGCTCCCACAGAGAGGGTCTCCTCCGGGTCCCGACGCCTTCTATGTGTCGTCTGGTGACCCCGAGGAATAGGGCCTTCTCTGTGGGGGCACCTGCCCTTTGGAATGGGATGCCCCCTGGATTACGAACGACCAGTGACCTGAGGGCCTTCAGACGTGACCTGAAGACCTGGCTCTTCGAGCAGGCCGGCCTGAGCTGACTAATGGGATTTTAAATGGGGTTTTTAGATTACTTGGGACGGGGTATGAAGTTTTATTGATTTTAATTGGGGTTTTTAGATTTGGGACAGTCTAGTGTTTAATTCTCTTTTAAATAATTTATACTTTGTCTACTTGTATTTTAGTTGGCTGTTCACCGCCCTGAGTCCTTCGGGAGAAGGGCGGTATATAAAACTCAGAAATAAATAAAATAAATAAATAAATAGCATTAGCAAGGTTGGATTGGCAGTTGGGGAAAGAATATAGCGGTTGTACCCTTTTCAATTTTTCTTGAAGTGCTATTTGTTTTGTTTTTCTTTTGTATAAGCAAAGTTCATACTGTTTCCTCCTTGTAACACAAAGGAACTGAAGTCCGTCCCCTGCTGCTGACTTAAGATTGCATCTAAATGTATTTGAAATATGTTCTGATCAACCAAGTTCCTCTGTTCTTTCATTCCAACCATGATAGATTTTAATGATGATGATGATGAATAATTTACTTTGTGAACAGAGTGGACCATTATTTCCCTTGCTTTGGCTTCTGACGCTAAGAGCAAAACAGAAGAAGAAAAGACTATAACAAAGTTGCTACAAGGAAAAAAGAATAAATAGATTACTTTGTTAGAGAGGGGGAATTATAATTTTATTATGCTGTTAATACATACCCTTTTAAATGTACATAAAATTTGCCTTTAAAAAAAAATCTGCTTTGAAAACTGATGCATGCTTTGAATTGCCAAGGAAACAAGATAGAATTTTCACACAGAAAAGGGAGCAGGGTCGTCTGAGTTAATAGCCCTGAATAATTCTTCTGATAATTCTTTTCAATTGCTGAATGGAAAAAAAAAATAGAATGAGTTTCCAGGCAGGTCTGCCGATAGTCTTGCTGCTCAATAATGTTTGACTGTAATGTCTGAAACTAATTTGTGAACTGCTGAGGAGTAGCAGTTCTTTTCTTCTGAATGGGATCATCCACCCCGTTGCTTTCCTCCTCTCCTTCATCACAGATCCTGAAACAGTAGTCCTTTACTCAGCCTCAGGAACAAGACTTGCAGTGTTGCTGCCCTCACATGGCAGCTACTGCTGCTATTCTGCTGAAGGCAGTGCTTTCCTCAGGATGATGAGGATGAGACAGAACAGGGGGAAGGAAAAGAGCAAAGCATTAGTTCAGGCCTTACTCTAACTTCCCTCATTTGCTTGCTTTTTTTCTCAGCTTCTCTGCAAAAACCTGGTCTTTGCATTTCCTCAGGCCCAATGCTGTTTGGGAAGACCAAGGAATGCAAAGATGTGATGGCAGTGGTGACAAGAATTGATTAGAAAAGGGCACTTGGCTCACTTATTTGCCAGCTGGAAGTTTCCTGTGAGGATACCTTCCGTAGAGACACAGAGCCCTGCTGCTGGATAGGTGGGGAAAGCCCCAAAGCAACCAGGTGAAGCCTTGCCATATGCCACCCCCCCAGCAACTCTTCCCAAAAACTACAAAAATAGAAAGCGCTACTTTCCTGCCACATTGCTTTGATGTGGCTTTAGTTCATCAGCAATGGGTTAGCACTGAGGTGAAACTCTGTTGGGAAAATATACATGCAACATGGGGTAAGTTAAGCCAGTTTGAAGCTGGGCACAGAAGGGATGTGGATGATCACCATATATACAGGAAGTCTGTTAGTGTCGAAGGCATAAAGTTACAGGATATCACTTCTAATCAAAGATGACAGTATTGTTTCTGTATTTTGATAGTAAATAGACTTTCAGTAAGTAGGTTCTGCCTTTTATCAGATCAGTGAGTATTTTTAGCAAATGCCTAGATTTGCTGCTACTGTCTGCTTTAAAGAGTGATTTCTAGTGTAAGACTAAAAATAGTTGGATATATTTGGGTATTTTGTTCATAATAAAAATGTGGAGGAATATATGGTTTTTTTTTTTGCTAATCAGATAACCATAATAAATGTTGCTTATTAACATTTGTAATCAGATTCCTAAAATTTCAGGAATCACTGAGTGCTTTTATATAATGCCAGGAATTGATAGGCATCATTCACCTCTGAATGCTTTTGCCTGCCCCACAGAATGGCCTCTTGGTATCTGTTTTATTTTGCTTATTTACTTTTTGAAGAGCAAAAAAGTAAGTTCAAATCTTATACCAGAAAGATGGTTTACATACTATACATGTATAAACTGAAATAATTTAAACTTAATTCATATCAAAAATAACTAATATGTCTCATGCACTGTTCTTTCTTGTTGCAGTGAGTTGCAGGAACATCCTAGAATTAGAGTGGGTGTGTGTATTAGGTGTTATGTTATGTTGGTTATTTTTATTGACAGCTGTCCCTTTTTTTGCTGAAAGCAAATAGACAGGAGAAATACATTCATAGTATAATTTCCCTGGATAAGTATAAGTTTATTTATTTACAATTTTGGGACACCATAAGATTCTTTCTTGAGTGGAAATATGATAATGCCCTGTCAAGCATTGTGTATTTTTTAGGAATGCTGGCTGTGCAACTTCAAACATGCCAGAGCTGAGTTTCATTACAAGAACGTTTGGACACTAGGTAGGTAGGAGACGTCAGGGAGAAGAGCCTGACAATGATTCAAGTTAGATCTGGTGGTGAGCCAATATTGTGGGAGGCAGAAGTGGAAAGGTTGGGCTGGATAGACATGACCTAATAGACAGCTTCAGAAATAACCTAGCAGGTTAATAGTGGCAATCCAAGATGACAAAGCAGGAACAGGTCTTGGTGTTTGTACAGAGAAATGTCCATCACCAGGATAAGTAGGTGTTGGGTGAGAGATGACTCTGGGTTCAAAGTGGTTTAGATTCCATTTGTACCTTATGTTCAGAGTTTTGAGCAAATTATTTCACTATTAGATTGACCAGGTTTTAGTTCATGAAATGAGTTTTATGGCTAGCTATTCTTGCAAGTGCAAGTTACATTTTCCCCAAGTTCCATATATGGCCAGTAAGGTAAAGATGTCTGGGCTAAGCCATAAGCTGTTAAGTGACAGCTACTGCACAGTCTTTGTTTTTCTTTCTTTCTATATGTTCTTGCAGAGCCACTACTCAACCAGACAAACTTTCTATCATGGAGCATAATGAAATATAGGAACAATGTTGTTCATGATCACTTGAGTAGGAACATCAGGCCAGAGATACTTTAAAAATAAATTTTATTTTGAAACTTATAATTACTTTGCTTGGGGTTTCTGGGAAAGGGATATAAGTCCCATGATGGAGCGGACAGAACTTTATCAGACACTAAATCTGTAAGAGTAAAGCAACTCCAGCGAGAATCCACTTAGCAGGCTTCTCTTTTGTTTTCAGGTTGAAAGTCCAGACGTAAGTGGGGCCTCTTGTACGTGTCTTGTACACAGGGCACTCATACACGTTCTTGATATCCATGCGATCCACAGGGATGGCCTTGATGAAAATGACTGGCATCGAAGGCGTCAGCTCCTTCAGGCGTGCATCAGTGATGACCCCTGTCTGAGTATCCCAGCGTGCACCTGCAACAATATGGGACAGTACTCTCAACATCAGTTGTTTTACAGCAAGGCTAAGGGAAGGGAATTTGCATGATTATCAACCTGCTAACTTTAGCAATAAGGCTACATGCTAGACTTTGGCTTGCGCATGCTTTTGATGCTATGCTGGTGGTTTACTCATATATTTTACAGGTACATAAGGAAAATGAAACAATTGGATTCATACCCTGCACTTGGCCTATAACAGCTATTATTTTATTGCAGAAAGTTGCGCACTCCTACATGTTCTTTTAACATAAAGTCCATTTATGCATAGCTAAGCAAAAAAAACTAAGCTCGTTTAGCTCAACTTTAAAAAAACAACTTCTAAAAAAGAAAAAAAAAGTATCTTAAACCCAACATCCCCAAAGTAGAAAGAATTGTGGCAGCTGTCCTCTTGCTTTTTAACACAGGTGGGTTTGGTAAGGAAATGGACATCTGCTGCCCTCTACCGATATGAAATAAAAGAGGCAGCTATCCAAACGTATGTCTTGTTTATCTTTTTGGTTGGTAGTGATGGTTGTGTCAAATATTTATTTATCAATGAATTTGGAGGATTGATTCTGATTCTGCTGTGGGTGCAGATAGTATTGCTGAATGGCTGATTTTCTAGTATAATTTCTATCAAATAGTCTTTGTATAAATAAGTATTGGACACTGAAATAGAATGAGAGACAATAGAAAGATAGTTGTCTTTGAATTATAGATCTGGAGATGATAAATAAGGGTACCACAGATTGCAGTAATCATTCAAGAAAACCTGGACCAATTTAAAACTGACTGCTTTTTTGCAGCAGTGATCAACAACTAAAGTAAGTGGATGGATGGATCAAAGAAATAACTACCCTTGGAATAGCTATGAGATGCACTAGGGGTCAGGCTGAGGTAATGAATATTCATCAATGCAGTCCTCAGGTGTCGGGCCTGACTCAATAGGGACTTAAACTACCAAAGAGGGAATTTAATTTCAAGGTTACTCAAAGTTACTGCATTCCTGATATATTTCCTTACAATCTTCAGTAATCATAGCTGTCATTGAACAGTAGTTGAAGAATCCTGTATTCTTTAATTTTGGATGATGTGAAATGGCCACCTGAATTCTTTTATTTTTCTTGGTTACAGAATTGTGTAACAGATGCAACACTGGTAGAAAAAGTCTGAAAACAACATTCTAAAAAGAAATCTCTCAGTAATTTACCTACTTAGTCTCAAAGTAAAATCTGAAAATAGAAGAACCAAGTTCTGTTTCCAAAATTATGTTCTTTCTCCTTCTCCTATCTGTTCAGCAAATTGCTTTAGAAGAAAACACCAACAGCTGTCTGTAAGCTGCACTCACGCTTGAGAAGGTTTCTGAAATTAAACTGAGGGTCACACAAAACAATGTCCCATATTTTATCTACACTACTAGGTGAATGGTCTGTACCTTCCATGAAGAGCCCATGCACATAGGAGCCTTCTCGAGGTGGAGCTGTCATATCTTCCCGGTTTTTCTTGGTAACTTCCACTGAGAGACACATTCTGTCAAGAGGCCATTCATTCTTCCTAGCCATGGACTGCATAATGGCAGTCAGGAAAGACTGAGGATTGAAGAAACCTGCTAGCCACACAGTTGTGGGCAGGGCAAAATCTGTGGTCCAAGCCTCCAGCTCCTGGAAATGAAAACAGTGATAGTATTTTATAGATAAGCATATTAAGGACCGCACAAACTTCATGTTGAAGCTTTCATTCTCCTGTGTAGTCTTTACAAATACCTACAGCTTGAATGGGAAGATGTATTAAATAAAATTTGCTGAACAAATTGGAGGAGGCACTTTGAGATTTGTGTGATAGCAAAAATCCAGACAGAGCTGGCTTTTGGTTTTGCTTTGTGTACTATTATATAGTGTTAAGGTATATGACACGGGTGACAAACTCGCAGTCCGCGGGCCAGATGCGTCACGTGCTGGCCCCACCCCTGCCTGGTTTAGCAAAGGGAAAAAAAGGCCCAATATGTCATGTGACATCGGGAGTTTGACACCCCTGGTATAGGAGCTTTGACACTCTTCTATTTTTAAAAACTTCTTTCGTGAAAGCAAACCTACAAGAGAATTGGAGCACAAATTCATCAGAGTGTTGGTGTTTGTTTCTTCTATAGTCCTCTGTAAAAACACTGAGAGGAGGAAGTGGAGACTGCTGTTGGACCTAGCAGAATTTCTAGAGACATGTCTATTGCCGGCCATTATGATAACTTTGGGTAAAACATTGCAATAAACTCATGCTTTTATGTATACTATGCATGATTATGTAAGTCTGTTTTTTTCTGCTTCTGTTATTTAACTTTTAAAAGGGAAAAATGAGTTAAATAGGTCACCAAGAAAAAGAAATGTATTGCAGAGAGCTGAAAGAAGATAAGGAAATGAATATAAAGTTCTTTTTCTTGACTGTAGGATACCAACTCATTCTTCTTTCAATGTTTAAAGGTAGTGGTTTTAGATCCTCTCTGGCAGCTGCAGAGTTTGTTTTTTTTAATGCTGCCTGGCCTGCTCTATGGGAACACCAAATCCCAGGATTCATAACACAGACAGACATGCAATAGCTGAAAATAATAGCCCTCCCACATATGCATAAAGCAAACTGTGCATCCGTTGCGTGGATGCATAGTTGTCATAGTCGAAGGAGGACAATGGGAAACTCAAGAACATCCTTAATAGTTGATTTAATAATATTTAATTTCACACGAGAAGAAAACAGTAACCGACTACGCTTCCTAGATATTTCTCAACAGAGGAAACAATGCCAGAGTTTCGACTCAGGTGTATTGAAAAATAACAAACCAAGGGGTACGCTACCAGTCCAGCTGAAGCAATCCCAAAGACCCAACGAATGAAGAAGGCAGAATTATTTGGAAGATACAATAGCAGTAGCACTTAGACTTATATACTGCTTTACAGTGCTTTACAGCCATATCTAAACGGTTTACAGAGTCAGCATATTGCCCCCAACAATGCAAGGACTCTGAATGCCACCATGTAGGAAAAGCAAGCAAGCTTATCTGAACACATCCATAAACTAGTTCTTACAAGACACGAAGTTGATTCTTTAATTTCACAGCATGTAGACAAATGCAACAATAAATTCACCTGGGGAAACTGTTTTAGATCAATGCAAGAGAATTTGTAAAAGCCTGGCATTCTGATCGATCAGCCATTAACAAACAGAAAATCACAGTGTTATCGACAATTTTGAAAAAGCAGCGATCCAACAAGGAAGCAAGCAGCCTGAGGCACATCCTTATCATACCCAGCAATCAAATAGGTTAAGAGAGAACACATAGGTAGGAGCAATTTTCAATGAAACAATAAGAGTCAACCAAACTAGGCAAACAAATCGGAAACACGCAAACAATCCACAACATTCCTAATCAAGACAAGTAGGACAGGCTGCTACTCAAAAAGCTAGCAAATCCAACTCCCCTATATCAGAGCACTGACAATATTACCTAGTATAGTAATGAAAGGCTTGCCAGAAGAAAACCAAGCTCACCAAACAAGATTCCGATAGGAAAATAATGATTAAGGGCTTGTTTTCAGCTTTTTTTGGGAAAAATCAGCTTTAAGAATTTACAGCAAATTTTACAACAAGGTACTTTTTTTTTTTAAAAAAGGAAAGTTTTAACTAAGACTTCACAGTCCTCACCCTGATCCGGAGCAGTAGATCTGCATACCAGGCTGCTAAGCTAAGTAAAGATGGGTAAGCCCGTTTTGTCCAGGATTCGGGCACATTGTCATAAAAAAGAGCATTGGATAAGTCCTCCATGTCTGTTGTGATTGTCAGCTCACCCTTTGGAAAAAGTAAACGTTGTTAATTGGTTGTTGCCATTATCAGAACATCCTGCCTGAACACATTGTCCATTTGAATAATGTTCAGTGTAACTGAGGAAATGGCACCCCATTTGGTCCTGATTATCTGGATGTTAATTAAGGTCCTCTCAGTACTGTATTATCCAATAAGCCAATTCTTTCAAATTCTTTTTAGCATTTTCCCTCAAGTTAATTATGGTACTGTGAGGCAATTTAAATTTCCCAGCACACTATTGAGAAAAATAAGGTTATTTTTTCAGTTACTGTTCTATTTGTCAGGGCTGAAATTAGATGATGAGTGTGTTGTAATATGAATCAAAAGCATATCCATAGCATATACAAACATAATTTTCAACACTAAAAATCAATGTTTGTCTGTGAATGCTTGTGCGATAGAAGCAAAGTCCAAGTTTTTGAGCAACTTTAGCTTCTGGCTCCCAACTAATCATTTAAAAGGAAATTGCAAAAGACTATTAGTACAATAAAGCACACCTGCTTGAAACATTAAAATGTCTATGTCCTCTGGAAAGCTCAAACAGCTATTTTGAAGAGTTGTGCTGGCAATTCCTGGAGAAGTGTTGTCTGTTCCTGTACAGACTCATGCAAAGAACCAGAGACAGCTTTTAAGGCAGCCATGTGAGCCAGTACATTAAATTATATCTCAGCCACACTTTGGATCTAGCTCCCTCAATTTTCATATATGTAAACATATAAACTTGTGTTCTCTACATAATTACTCAAAAATATTTTTCTGAATTTAAGATTATTCGCCCCCAAAGAAAGAATAGATATAATATGTACAGATTTAATTCAGTGCAGTCTCTGTCTCGTTAACTAAAGTTGTCCACCTCAGCTAATTTCCTGGCCTCTCTACGTGTGAGTGGCAGTCTTGTTCTGTATACGAGCATGCAAACCCAAGAGCAGAACAAGGATTCCAAAAGGGAGGGAGGCATATTAATTGACTACTGATTAAATTTGCCTAAAATAAAAGTCCCCATGTTCATTGATGTTTCCCCTCATCTAGAGAAATATTCAGTATACATACAATCTCCCTATGAGAACAGCAAAAAAGAGACTGGGGGTTGGGGGAAACAGGAGGCAGGTGGGTTAAATGGAAGGGGAAAAGAAGAAAAAGCTTGGCTGGGATGGGGGATAAATCAATGAGGTGTGGGGGTCAGGGTAATTTGCTAGGGAAGAAAAGCGAAAGACCAATTTGGTGTTACAAAAAGGATTAAATTCAGCGGAAGGGCATTTTTGTTCACCAACTGAAAGTGATCTATTACCACAAAACAGTTTTCCACTCATCTTTTTTCTGGATCACTACACCAGCTGAATCGCTGTTAATTGTGTTATTGAAGACAGCACCAGCAAGAACGTGTAATTTGCAGTCACCTTCAGTCCCAAGTTCAGTTCTTTCAAAGAGCGTCTGATTTCACTGGTGAGGATGTTCATTCGTTCACATTCCTGGAAAGCAACTACCACATACGGTGTTTTCTCAGCTGCTTTTGCCATAATTTCCACCATGTTGAAGGGCTCTGGAAGACGATCCATGATCTCATCTAGCACTGCTTTCACCTGACACACAAAAGGCCAATTGTATATTTTATTGCTTGTAACGTTTTGCTGTGAAAGCAAATTACTTGAATGATCAGTTCATTTTATTTTATTCCTCATGCCCTTGTCAAAGAAGAGCTTAGCACAGCACAGCCCAAAAAGATGGTATAGAATAGATATTCCTGATCCGTTGGGCTGCAGCCAGGCAGTTTTTTTTATAGCATTTTGGAGTGGCTAGACGCTACTGTCTTGAGGGATTATTGTTTTTAATTGTCTAGTCAACAGCCTTGGAAATTCCCAAGTAGTCTGCCATCCAAGTACTAGCCCCATCCAATCTTATTTAAATCTGAATGAGAGATCAATCAACTTCTACAAACCAAAACCCGACCGTGGGAAAGGCAGAGCAAATAGGGAAGTGAAAAAGGTAAAATAATTTAAAAGAAATAAAATAAAAAGAAATAATTAAAAATTAAAAAGAAAACAAACACAAAACTCAAAACTCAAAACTCAAAAGGCAAACTGGATGGGCCACTGGGCCTTTTTCTGCCATCAGTCTTTGATGTTTCTCTGGTGCATCATGCCTCAGGCAATGACAGGAATCCTTACTTTCTCTTCACGGGACACGCCAGTTCCTCCTCCAGCATCAGTTTCTTTGGGTTGCATTTCCAGCACTGTTCGGAAAAGCTTTTCTGAGGTTACAGTGAGGAAACCAATCTCTGCATTTGGATGGAGCCCGTACAGATATGGACTCTCAGGTGGTAGATTTTCATCAATATACTCATGATAGCCCTATGAAAATATATATTTTATAGAATATTAGTGGGTATACAATGAACGAGTTCATTTAAGTAGCTGAGCTTGGGCATTCTGACCTTCACCTGATAGCTTTCAGTTTACTCTGTATCCAGGGCTGCTCTTGTGACAAATCTCTAGGCTTTGTATGGTTCCTAAAACATCCAGAAAGTTGATCCCAGGTTGAGAGGCCTAAATGAGTTCAGTTTTGTTTTCCTTAAGAGCCTGTTCCAACTAATTCTATTGATACAAATTGTGAAAACTAGACTGCACCCTCAACATTCCACCAACGGGTTAGCAAGTTAGATGGAAGCACTAGGTAATTTCTTAATGGTTAGCTAAACCAGGGATATTAAACAATATTTTCTTTGGCCAAAACCAGCCTCCCTAAATAGCCTGGTGCCCAATTTCTTGGATATTCTTTGAAGGAGGAGAGTCTCGGAGAAAAAGAAAGGTGGGCAAGCAGAGGTCTTTACTGTCACTGTGTTGTTTTGATTTGTCTGCTGAGCTCCCAGAATGGTTATCACATTACTATAGCAACCAAGATATGAGTGTCTTGTGATGTATGATTTACTGCGCATGTGTGCAGGGGAGGAGTTTTACTTCACTTTCTTTTGCTCCTTAGAATGTACTGCTTTTCTTTTGTTCTTCCTAGATATGTGTAAATAAAGTATGCTGGCAACAGAAAAACACGATCCATTTCCTCTAATTTATGAAGCTGAATTTTTTCGCTTTGACATTTACCAACATTCCAACAGGATGATGCCCAAATAGTAATGAACAGGTTTAGAAAGGCTACCATGTTTATTTAATTTGAATTCTCTGTGTGATTCATGTCTTCTGTTACTTTTCCTATATTCCCCTTTTCCTAAGCAATATTTTTTCATATTTAGACATTTGGCTTTTTACGTCAAATAGGTTTTCTCATTAAAACCTTCCTCACATACAACATAGCTGCTGTTTCTATTTCAGGACTGATAGTTAACTAAATTCTGTATTTGAGCAGGGCAATCCAAAGCATCCCTGCTTGTTATTTTGCCTAGGGCTGGTCTGAAGGATGAAGTTCTCCTCAGTTGATGGACTGGGGGCATCAGGAAGGCCAGCCTGACCAGTGACAGCTTCCTTTTTGAGGAGTTATTGGAAGAAGGCCAGCAAAGTTTTAAATTATCTTGCCAATGTTCCACTTCCATTTGATAGTTCTCTCAGGAGCATCTGCCTGACTTGCTTACAAGTAAAGTGCTTTTATTTTTCATAACCATCTAAAAACTGCTTTGGCTTGCTCCAGATTAGCTTTCTGTGTTCTCTATGTCAATGGTCACCAACCAGTGGGCCGGGGACCACTGGTGGTCCGCACAAAAATTTTGGTGGTCCACAGAGAAATGTCACCCACAAAGCACCCCATAAAGCACCCCACAAAGCAATTAATCAAGGCTGTGCGGGAACACAAGGCTGCGCTGCCCACTTGGCCTGCGGGAACACAAGGCTTGCGTCACTTGCAGTGCTAACAACATGAGGTAGTGAGGGGAGGGTGGAAAGGGTGGAGGGGGGGAATTCGCTCCACGCACCTCGCCTGGCTACCAGGCTGCTTCTTTCCGCTTCTGCTTTTGGCTGCACATGAGGAAAGCAGCAAGTCTTTCTTTCTCTCCCCCAAACTCCACCAGAAATGAGTCTATGGGACCCTGCAAGGCATCCTGCTCCAAGAGACTACGCCGGCACGACAAATCTCACAAAGACTCATTTCTGGCAGAATTTGAGGGAGAGAAAGAAAGACTTCTGCTGCTTCGGCTGCTTTCCTTGCATGATGCCAGAAGTTTCTCTCTCTCTCTCCCCCGAGAACGGAGCTGGAGACGGTATCCAGTGATCTCAAATAAAGAATGATTGATCGGTAGGAAAATGGGGTAGGGAATTTTCCTGCAGACTTTTTGGGGGATTTTCCCAGGGTCTCTGGTCCTCGGGTTTTAAAATTATGAGTATGATGGTTCCTGAGGTCCAAAAGGTTGGCGACCCCTGCTCTATGTCTTGATGTGAAAATATCTCTCTCCCTTCTCTCTCTCTCTCTCTCCTTCCCCCTTCCTCCTCCTTCTTTTCCCTCCCTCCCTCCTTCCCTCGCTCTCCCTGTTTTTTTTATCAGTTATTTATGTGGCAAGTTATCTGGTGGGTGCAGTGGCCATCTTTACTGCCCTGCCATGCCTGATTCTCTGTACTGTTGGATCCACCCTATTTTCACCTTGTAATCACTATTGGGTGGAATGAGGAATGCTGGAGCCAGAAACATTTCGCCTTCCAGCATTTCCATGCGGATGTATTCAGCCAGGTAAGTCCGACACAGTCTGCGGTCCCAGTCATCAGTGATATGTCCCCCATACATGATTTCACCAAAGAGATATCGTAAATCATCCCATGGCACCTAGAGAGCAGGGGACAATATTCATGACTGTGATATTACCAGATAGAACTTTATTCCTTGGTTCATCATACAAAAGGCATGCAGCTTTTCACTTGACTATAGTGCCAGTGTAGCTTCCACAACCTAGCCGGTTGGGTTGAGACAGGAACTTCCAAAATTCCTAGCATGCACAATACATTTTTTCAATTAATACTCCCCCCCTGAAAATGAATGGTAATGTAAAGATTATGTCATTTCAGGATTGCAGAAATATTTATCTTGGTGACACTCACGTAGTAGGAGAAATTCTTATAGGTCCATTTCTCCCATTCTTACCTATATAATGACATGGAAATTGGATGGATTATAACGGGAATCAGGATGAGTTTTTGAGGGAAGTAAAATGATTCTATTATACTGATCTTCTCTATTGCAGAAACTCAAGGGTTTTGCCTTTCAGTTGCTGGAAGTCTACTTACATTTGAAGCAGTTCCATGTCAAAAAGTGGAGAAGTCCTTTTGACAATGTCCAGAAGCCCTGACACTCAGTCCTCCCCTCAAATAGAAAGCATGCTATCCACCAGCATGCATGCTGCCTTATTCTATATTCCTTTATTCATCACAAACCTAGTTCACTAATCAAGCCACTGGGGAAGCAGAGACTTAATTACTATTTTATAACAGCATTAGCATGCAAATGAGCAATCGAACTATATTTACCCTCACGTTGGCTTCCAGATAATTATACAGGACATTGATGGAAATGGTGAGATCTCCATTGTTAAAGGGGTAAGATCTGTTCCAACCTTGCGCTCCAAATTTCCTCCGTTCTGCTACCACTGCGTGGAAGTAGCAGAGGGCAAAGAGAATACACTTAAACTCAATTTCCTTGGTGCACATTTCCAGGGTATCCTAAAGGGTGTGCATAGAGAGAAAAGAGGCTTTTTGCCCAAAATACAATGATATCATTCGTTACAATGCTTATTGCTGTATAGATAGTCCTCAACTTACGACTACAATTGAGTCCTAAATTTCTGTTGCTTAAGGAAGATAATTGTTAAGTGACTTTTGCCCCATTTTACAACCTTTCTTGCCACAGTTGGTAAGTGAATCACTGCAGTTGTTAATTTAATAACACAATTATTAAGTGTATCTGGCATTCTCATTGACTTTGCTTTTCGGAAAGCCACAAAAGATGTTCACGTTACTCTAGGACACTGCAACCGTCATAAATATAAGCCAGTTAACAAGTGTCTGAATTTTGATCGTGTTACCATGGGGATGCTGCAACAGTCATAAGCATGAAAAATGATCATAAAGTCACTATTCATCGCAGTTGTAACTTTGGTCAATAAATAAATGGTTGTAAGTCGAGGACTACCTGTAATTCAGGAAAATTGTTCAGAAAACCCTGGCAGATATACATTAAATTCCTTTGGTTGTAATCCACGGTGGGTTTTCAATACTAGGCAGTCCCTTGCTCTTTACAGGACACCCACAGGATCCTGACACTCAAGCACTCTCTTTTTATCTCCATCAGAGTGCAAAATGCTTCCTGTTTTCAGGAGAATGGAGGAACAGCATGATCTCTTAAGGTGTATCTGCCATCACTTTAATAGGATTTTAGTTAGGCACCAATATATTGGGAAGAGGGCCCCATTACATCTTCTTACGTGCTCATAGTTTTATGGGGCAATGCCATACTGTGACCACAACCTTTTAAAATTGCTACTGTAATTCATGTTAAATAGTTATCTGGCTATATCCATCATTAAAGACAGGAATAGTACCCTATCTTTATATTATTATAATTTTAAATACAATATTTTCCAGTTACCAATACAAATCATGTTGCAAAAAGTGGTAATGACTTCATATAATAAGAATAATACAAAAACAAACAAAAACCTGCCACAAAAACACCTTCCCCTAAAAATCTAGCAGTATAGTATTACAGCAATCTACCAATCTTTCATTTAATTGTAGAAATAAACTTCATTGGCCAATTAAAATATGGAGTTAAAAATAAATGGTGTCCCTCAGCAGGGTTACAGAAGCTGTAAGCTAAATTTCAAATACCCTCACTCACAGCAGCTAGGTATAAAAGGAACATTGTAGCGTGTAAAACACTCCTGTTGTGGAAATTCAACTGGGAACCTGCAAAAGCAGAGCAATGACAAAGGCATTTTCTAGAAGTATCGTAATCTAAACTTCACTGTCGGTCTAAGAAAATACTGCACTTGTGAAAATGCCCAGGGCATTAGGATTCTTTCCATTCTGATTCTTTCTAGAGAATTCAGAGTTACTGTAGTACTCTGACAGAGAATATGCATCAGTGGAAAATTAAATAGAAATCAGAAGCAAGGAAGAGTAGACCAAAAGGCTGCCAGGAAATCCTAGCTGTGGCTCTTAAGGCTCCAGCTGTGGTTAGGTGATACCATTGTTTTGCCTTACCCCAATTTTTGACTGAACCTTAGTATTTTAATATCTTCAGAGAATCTACTACTACTAAAGCCCTTGTTTTAAAAAAAAATCATTCGAGATCTGAATTCTGTTCCCACATGTGTACCTGCCTTTTCAGTTTCAGTATTTTGGCCAGAAGAAGTCATAGTTCTGATATACAGAATGGGAATGGTTCTCCCAGATTCTACCAGGTGCAAGGAAAAGAGTAATGTTAGGATCAAGCTTGACCTCAGCTATGTTTTTGATATAGTGACAGTTCTTCTAAGTCCTCATCTTGTTGTAATGTTTTTTGTCACTTGGCTTTTCGGAAAAAGGTCTAAAAATTTACTTAGGCAAACTAGAAAAAAAGATGTTCTAAACTTGAAGGAAAGAAGTAGCACATGTTCAGAACACAAAGGCTGTCCTAATTTCCAGAAGTAAGACAAGACTTTAGTATCTGTTCTAACCAATAAAGTGTTGGCAGTCCTCCCCAAATAAAGAAAACAAATGGTTGTGTTAGTATTTAAGAACTAGGACTTGAGGCAAGAAAGGCATAACAAATTGGACAGAGGAGTTTGTTTACCTGTGTAAAGAGGTCGAGGGCTTTGTGTAAGTTGGCATACATGCCAGTTGGAGGCTCATTTGTGATTTTAATGGCATTTTCCAGCAGGCCCTGAGGAATAATGTGAGCATCTGGAGAAGGAGCAGGTTCAGCACTCATAAATACACGGTAATCACTGTGACTCCCAATGCTGTAGCGTTCAACTTTCTTATCCAGCGTATTCAGCCATTTGGCTACCAGATGTATATTCTGCAAGATTATAAGATCAAATGACTTGGCACTGAGGAAGTTGAACTTCTCTTTTTGGTCTGGCAATGACTGGACTGCTACTTTAAACTGCCCTTGTCTCCTCTTCTAAAGCTTTGACCTTCTCTGGTGAGAAATCTTTGAGAAAATGCTCAGCCTCCTGCATTAGTCTACGAATCTGTGGTAGGGCAATTCTTTGCTGACTCTGCTATGTGTGTTTCAAGTTTCCTGCACTGGATGCATATTATCATAAGTATGTTGTTTATAATTTCTTCTCTTTGTGTAATATGCTGGCCCAGAGCAGCATCTGGTATCTTTCGTATTTAAAGAGTAATACTATTACGTAACAGTGTGTGTTCTTTGGACCAGCCTTGTTACTAAAAATGCCCCTCCTTCTTGACAAGAAGAGGGAAGGGGTGCATTCACATTATAAACCTCAGATAAATTTGCTAAAGTATATCTAAAATGTGGGGTGCTTCTGCCCAAAGGTTGCAACAGGGTCCTTGGCATGCAGTGGCGCAGTTGCATTGTGGCAGCCTCTGCTGACGTTCATTCTGCATTTTGGGACAAGCAAATATTTGGAGATTTATTTATTGCAGTTTTGTTTTTGGATCAGAATGCAGACAGTTTGTGCAATTTCTGTGGACTATGCATCGACTAATTGTTTAACTACGTAAGAAAGGGAATAGTGTGTGGAATCAGTGAAGCTGACAAATCTAGGAACTGTAAACAGGAAATCTATGGGTATTCAATACCTGAAGAATGACCCAATGTCCTTCTACTGCAGCCACATCCAGAGCGTTTTCAGCCACAACCTCTTGCCCTTGTCCCAGGGACACATTATGGATTTTCCCATTGTCTATGGTAAAGCCAAGCTTTTGACCTAGGAGCAATAGCACAGTTAAAAAGCTGCATGTGTTCATTACTTGTCTTGTTCTGATTTCCTTGTGCATTGCCCATGTCTCTATGTAACTAGCTATAAAATTAATAACTGGGTTGTCTGTCTGTGGACTGCACCAGCCAATGTCTTCTTGGCTATAGGGAATATTCATCAGCAATGCTATACCAACCTACCCAGGGCTTCAACATCCTTCAGGGGATCCACTCCGGGAGAAAGAATGAAAAATATTGGTGTGGATGGACTGCTTTCTTCATAGGACTTTGAGAATTCAACACTACGTCCTTCAACAAATTTACTTCCCATCTTTTCTTCCACAAAGTTTCTGAGAAAATCATATTTTTGGAAAGAGAGGGACAGAGAGGGAGGAATAGAAGCAGCCAGATATATTATTAAAAGAGATAGAGTCTGCGGAAGTTATCAACTGACTTAGTTTCAGTCACATGGACTTCAGGTTGTTATCCTTCAACAACTGCTTAAGAGTAAGTTTCACTGAATTCCACCAGGCAGATTTAGACACACCTGGGCTTACACAGATAAAACAATTAAGACTGGCACTTTCTCCACTACAAACTAATGGCAGAAATGTTCTACATGTAATAGCACTGCAAATGGCAAGGTCCAATGGAATCTAGTATTTATCTAATACATTTTTAGTTTTCTGTGTGAATGGTTTTATAGTAAGCAACATATGGTAGTGTCCTCCAGATATTTTGGACTACAGCTCTCCAGATCCTGTCTACTGACCAAGCTGCTTGAGGACTACAGGTGTAATTAAAAAAAAAAACTGATTACCTATCCCTGTTCTCAGGAAAAGACTGCTTGTTAGTACATTTTTCACTTGAGCCCCAAGCAACCAATCTTGAATGGGATTTTGTGCTATTAATTTAAATAGCATACATGTGTTATTCAGTTCTTGCAATGAGGTAGATTAGTCATTTACAAGCATGAAAAATGGATGTTTTTCTTTGTATGGTTAAAACCACAGAAGTAACTATAATTATGAGACCAAGCAAACAAACCCCCAAATAAAACATAGTTGACTATTTGCAACTGCTCCTATATGCTTGTATTCTTTCAGAATTATCAGCATTTGATAGACGTTTTGGCAGAATCTCATCTGCCATAATCAGAACACAATACACAAGTCTGTGTGTCCCTAACTGCAAGATGGGCGTGTTTGTTGTTTGTCTTTGAGCCTCTGGACTATGTCCTCTTCTTGATTGTACAGCAGGAAAAAGGCCAAAGCAGACCAAAAGTCTCAGGTCTTTGGAATAACACACCCTATAACACAACCCTATAATACGAGATGCTCCACATGAAAATATTCTCCAGTCTCTGAGTGAAGCATCCTCAGATTTCCTATTTTTCAAGCCTGTAGAAGACAACATGATACATACTTGACTGCATAAGTCATACGGTCTGGCCTCATGCATCGCATCATGCACAGCTTTTGTAGGGCTGTCTTATTCTTCCACTCCTTCGGGAAAACTTCCTTTTCAGGGGTCTCTGATTCTACAAATTTTTTCCATCGCTTAGCAGAGCCTTCAATATCGCTGTCCAGGTTTTTGAATTCATCCATTTCAGAAAGTACCTGGGGATACAGCAACAGCAGATGCAGTGCTCTCTAATCCCTTGCCTCTCTAATTCCTTGGCTAGTTAGATCACTTAGTTCTTATCATTCTCCATCTATGTCTTAGATATGTTGCAAAAGAAAGAAATGAAACATCTCAAGTATTAGTAAAATATTAGAGGGGATAATGAACTGCTTTGCACATTGGAATAGCAGTAATGGCAACCTATCATACAATCTCTCTTGAGGAAAAAAAACACCTCAACGAGGTCCTGCCAAGAATTTCCTGACATTCTTACTGACCTCTTTCTTCTTCAAAGTGTGGAAGAGGGTACAAAAGGACCTTGGATAACATAAAGAAAGAGAGGTTAGCAGAAATACTTGGGGGAGAGGGGGAGTGACCATATAATGTTAAAGTTTTTGATTCTAATGGGACCTAATTATGCAGGGAGTCAAATTCAGACCATATTTTGATCCTTTAAAAAGTTATAATAAAGGACATCTTTTTCATCTCCAGAAGTACAAAGTTACTAAGGCAACCTGCACTTCCCAGACACGGAAGAGTGTTTATACTTAAAGAAACCATTTATCACAAACCTATTTTAATGCGTATGATGTGGTTATCCAAGTACAGCATTTCTCCCCCATTGTGGTGGTCTTTAACAGGACCCAGCCATTGCTCTGGGATTAAAAATAGCCCTTGGCCTAAAGATGGTCTTGGCAATCTAATGCATTTTCCACTATGGAAAACAGCAAGGTAAGGGACTGGATGTGGGCCAAGGTCAATGATCCCCAACAGGATAAACTGATTTTGCCAATCTATGCCATAATACTATCACTAATCAATAATGAAGGGTCCACCTACTTCTTGGACTTGCCTGAACAGATTTGAATAGTTTGGATTGATGCAGATTTGGTGTTAGAATTTATTCAGAACTAATTCGTACCTGCCCAGCCACTACATGGGTAATAAACTGCAACTACTTTTGAAATGTACATTGTGAAATCACCCCTGTATCATGTTTCCCTTTGCATATCTTACACCAGATCTTTGTTGTCTTGCAGTTCGTATCTCACCTTTAAAACTAAGTATAAAGAGAAGCCTACCAAAAGTCATGCATTGTCTAGCTAGCACCTGATATTGTGACCGGAGCAAATTGTTCATGAAGAAGTTTATATCTATTGTGGACTTGACTACAGATATGAAGCATAACACTTTTCATGGCTCCCTCTAAGTTACTAAGAAGAGATTAGGCTACAGATAGTGGTTTTGAGCACACCTTAATTCCACCCCATCCTTGACCTAATAAGAATTCTACCGGAGATGTCAAACCAGCTTTAAAGGGAAAACGCAGAAGAAAGTCTAGTTCCACTGGATTCACTTCTTTTTTTACCAACAAGACCTAGGGAAGATGAGAAAATTAGGAACGTTACAAATGATATACCTTACTTCAAACAAACAACTTCAATATCAAATTCATGTACCTTCCATTTTATTGATTTGCAGAGATGGTGACCTAATCTAAACCAGAGGAGGATAGCTTGGGAATTCTGAGAAAGATGAGCAAATGCAGGTCTTTGTACACAAGTTGTCTTCAACTTAACAACCATTTCTTTAGTGACAGTTCAAAGTTGTAACGGAACT
Source organism: Bungarus multicinctus (assembly GCA_023653725.1). NCBI lineage: Eukaryota > Metazoa > Chordata > Lepidosauria > Squamata > Elapidae > Bungarus > Bungarus multicinctus. Next base: position 122,358,052 of record CM042834.1, read on the forward strand.
GACTTATGCCTGTTTTTCACATTTACAACTGTTGCACTACCTCCCTGGTCATGGGATCAAAATTTGGATGCTTGGCAATTGGCAATTGGTATTTATGATCGTTGCAGTATCCTGGAGTCATGTGATCACCTTTTGCAACCTTCTGATCAGGGGTGGGATTCTACCAGTTCGCACCTATTCGCTAGAACCAGTTGTTAACATTCTAAACAGTTTGGAGAACTGGTTGTTAGAAGAAATTACTGGCCTAATCCTGTAAGGAAGGCAGGAAGGAAACATTCTGGTGTTGCTTACAGAAACTGCCTCTTGGTTGATCCTTATTACATTCTTGGCCAGGACTAGACTTCCTGTCTCAGGAACTTCTCTGGAGTTTTTTCCCCCTCCTTTGCTGGTACTTTGCTTGTGTGGAGTGACCATTCAATGGCACTGAAGAAAGTGACTTATGACCATTTTTCACACTTATGACTGTTGCAGCATCCCCACAGTCATGAGAGGCCAGGCGAGGAGATGCATGCCTCAATGTGATTGATGTTGAGTTGGCCACACCCACCCAGTCACATGACCACCAAGCCATGCCCACCACCTAAGCCATGCCCACAGAACTGGTTGTTAAAAAATTTGAATCCCACCCCTGCTTCTGATGAGCTGTCAATGGGGAAGATTCACTTTACAACCATACAGTGGAGCCTCAGTTCACGACTATAATCCATTCCTGGACTCCGGTCGCGACCCGATTTGGTCATGTCCGGAAGCACGACCAACTGTGCATGCGAGCAGTAGAAAAACCTGGGAAAATTGTCGCAAAAAGGGAATCTTTCCACGCCAATTTCACAACTCGATTTTTGAATCATGACCCAATTCAAAAATCAGGTGGATTTTTTGTTTGCCACCCTATTTGGTCATGAACATTCGTGACCTGAGGTTCCACTGTATTAGTATAACTGCAGTGATTCAGTTAATAACTGTGGCAAAAAAGATCATAAAATGGGGAAAGATTCACTTAACAACTGTCTTGTTTAGGAACATAAATTTTGGGCTCAATTGTGGTAGTAAGTCGAACGCTACCTGTAGTGTGATTCCCTAGAATTGAATGCAATTCGGACTACTGAAAATAATTTATAGCACAAATATCTGTTTGGGCTTTCAGTGAAAAAGGGGGCCACATTGATGCTAGTAGCCATGCCAATGTTGACCTTACTTCCCTAGAGTACAATACTTAATGAGCTTTTCTTAAATGCAACACTGAAAATCTATAGCCGAAATGATCCATAGGGTAATTGGCTGGGAATTAGTTAAGTTGTCAAATTTAGAGGACACCTGTCTGGATAAGTACTCTTTATTGTTTAGAGTTATTTCCACTCTGCCTTCTCCTTTAATCTTTTCATGGCTAACCGCCTTCCAATTCCAGTTGCTTGGTTTATGAGTATTTTTTCCTACATGAATTTTCTTGAGAATTTGGTTTCCCAACTTATTTTTCAATAACACTGTTCTGCTTCTGCATTCTCTATTACAGGGTGATCTTTGCCCTCTTGGGGATCTTCATCCTCATTTGCAAAATATTCTGTGGTTTGGTTCATACATCACATCTTCATGCCATCATGTGGCTTGACTGAGGTCAAGGGGCAGAGTAAATCCAGCCGTTGTGGTTGATGGCTTAGCATGCTGTGTGAACACATTTCACTGAACAAGCCATGGCAAGTAAAACATGTGTCAACTTAGTTTCTAATACTATATGGAGCCAATAGTCAGTGATGTTTACGATACAATAGGAAATTTTCTATACTCTTATATCATTTTTATCAAGCAGAAGAAACATACTTTTTGTCATGATTATCTTCCAGTCATTTTACCTGAAAGGCAACCTGGGCTAGAAAAATAAGTTTGTCTCTCTCAAAAAGTCCCCGAGCCGTGTACATGAAAACTGAATAGGTGATCTCATCTGTAAGGTTGATCACCCTGTTTTTCACATCTTCTGCTGGAGCTGTACGCTGAATAGCTTTCTCAAACACCACGTTGAAAGCCTGAAGAGAAAAGAAGAGAAAGAAAAAGAAGCCAAGGTGCCAAACCGTGTAGGTTTTCAGGCAGATGTCTTGCTTTGTATTCTAGAACAAAAAGACACAAGCAAGATGCCATCCTCAAGAACGTGAAGGGGTTACATATTTGGGCATTAGCAAAACCGAAGGTCCAAGGTTTGACTCTCTGGAAGATGGTTTTTTTCCATTGCATCAGAGGAGTTTTCTTTCTGCTTGGCTCTCAGTCATTCTTCCTTATCATGGACAAAAAGTCCCAATGGGCAGCTGTAAGGTTCCTGCAAAAAAACTGAGAGTATCTTGGACTCCATAAGGACAGAAGAAGTCAGTATTTTTTTCTACAAAAATAGAACCAGTCACTAACCAAACAGCATGTTCTATTATTAGTTACCTTCAGGGAGAACTGATAGATGGGGTTGATTTTGTTTAGGTCATTTAATATAAAATACAACAGGGATGCCCTTTCTGCTGCTGGCCTGTAGTTCTCTCTGGCTTCATTAATTTGTATTTCAGTGATTTTAGCCTCTTTCACCTAAAAAAAAAAAAGAATTTTTAAAAAACACTACGGTGTGTGATATCTATCTAGCGTGCTTTAGAGAATTGCAATGTTTTCTATATTACTTCGCTTTCACTGCTGAGCTGGCAAATCACATATACATCTCTCAGGGCTGTTGCTGAGGCCAGGACAGCATAGTGAAGTTAAAGCAGCTTACTTTTTGTTCTATTTCATTAGCTGTGCGCTTTGTGGTCTCAAGGTTTTCTACCAAGGCTGTATCTCCTAAGAAGTTTCCTGATGCAGCAGAGAGTCTAGCTAGTAAGGAGTCCTCTAGTTCCTTCAGGATGATCTTGAATTCATTCTGTTGTTTTGTGAGAGTAGCCTACACCAGAAACAGAGTGGAGGGGAAAAGAGCTTTTGTTATTTTTCAACAAATCATCTTTTTACTTCGTACATCAAAGCTAGACCATTTGCAACATGGAGTTGCAGGTTTCTATCTTAGATGAGGCTACTGTGTAAAAATGGGATATGGATTCTTGGGTTTTTCCATTAACACTTCGTATGTTTTAAATACACATTTATCTATTGTATCAGATGCGAAGGCTACATATCAGTGCTATTCCCCTTTATAAAACATTTGGGTTGTTGCAATCCTGGGACATAATAAACAAACATATTAAGGAAGAAGACAATCTGAACACTTGTTTTAGATTCTCTGCTTTTTTCAACTTGGTGCTTCCCAAATATGCTATGCGTCAGCTTCCATAATCTATGTCAATGCTGGCTGAGGTTTAATAAGAGTCAATACAACTGAATACTACCATTTTGTGGAGGCTGACTTAGGCAACTTGGTTTCCTTTGGAATTACTAAGATGACCACTGCATAGTCCATCACTCAGAAGCTCACAACTAGTAATGATAATACCTTCAGTTCCTCCAAGTCAGGTCTTTCCTTAGCAACCACAGCAGCTAAAAGCTGGTCTTCCAAGCCATCCCTAGTGACCAAGAAGTTGATCAATGTGCACTGAGCCTGCATCTCTGGCTTATAGTGGGGATTGAAGTACTTGGTGTGCAGAATCAGGCGAAAGTTGGGGTGGTATTCTACTTCCTTGTCTCCTATTTTAATGTATCTGGGAATAAGAGTTTTGAGATATGTGAAAATACTGCATTAACTAATGTAAGTTACTTTTGCTTATATTCACTATTGATGGACAGAGCTACTATCTCTGTCCCACCATCGTGGGTTTTGTTTTTTTTTCTTTCTCAATTTAGCTTAGACTCGGTGATAGAAAATCAATCCTTTTTGTCTAGAACAGATGGTTCAATATACAGGGAACTACTTATCAGGTCAGATCATCAATTCATTTAGTTTAAGATTGTCTCTATGTAGACTGGGAGCCATTGCCAAACGCTGAGCTAGGGCTATTGACCCAAGCAGAAAACCGTACAGTTTTCTACAGTTGCTGTCTTTCTACACTGTCAATCTTTATCCTGCACCAACCGCTTGTCTGTGGCATGTTGCCAAATGGTGGTATCCTGATTCCAGCTGCTCAGGTACAAAGCTATCGGTGAAGCTCCCTAGCTTTAGTGTACCATCCTCCTTTTTGGATATCTCCAGCCACCAGGCAATCATATGCCAATTGGGGCAGTGATGCATTGATGGGACTTGGGGCGATGGCAAATAATGACTGGTGGCTGACTTGATGATAAGCAGCTCTCCCTGCTTATCATTACTCCAAGGCATCTATCAAAGCCAGGGAAGTTGCATGGTAAAGCCAGAACGGGCATTTGCAAAACCCAACGGCAGCAACCCAGATTGCTGAACAGCTGATCAGCGGAGTGGATAAACTGTGTGGTAAAGCAAGAAGTTTGTGTTGGTCAAATTTGAGACCACAACCCTTTTCTTCTTTGTAGTGCAGTTCCCTCTGATCCACAGTCAGTTTTTCTATGGCTTCTAAGGGACCGATGATAGCTGCTGCAGCCAGTTCTTTCTATCTGAAGAGAAAAAAGAGGGCAACACAAGGCAGTGCCTGGAGCCCAAAGGGAAGGGCTATACCTTGTCAATTGGCCAGTAGATGCCGGCTCTTTGCTAATTGCACTTCCAGCAGAACAGTTAGTGAAGTGTATTAGATTAAAGGGAAAACACTATTAAAATTGGCACAGCTTAGGATCACCTAAGGTGGCCTTATGATCTAAGAATGAGATGAAAGCAATTATCATGAGGCCATGGCAAAAGAATTTATTATGGTTAGATGCAAATAAAGGCATTAAGTCTGGTTGCCCTGGTTTCACAAACGAATCTTTCTGCGTCCTATTCTGGAGATGCTGCAGGTGAAACTAGGTGCTTTCAGCATGCAAAGCAGATTCACTGGACTAAAATGTAATAGAGCATTCACCCTCCATATACACTCATGTTATGCAACACATCTTGAAAAAAAAAGAGATTAATTAGATAAGGTCAATGTTAACAAGGGACATTGTGACGTTGGAGATTGGTCATTGAAATGAAAACTAGTACATAAAAATAGTTTAAAGCAAAGTTAGATTTGTGGTGTCAACCCACACAATATCCTTTTGGATAAATTCAGGCACATGAGCACAAACAGAACAATTTAAGAATATTTGCTGTCATTTTTTTTCTCTCTTTGGTTTTCATCATAATAGCTTGAATTATAGACATTCTAGAGCATTTATGATTCAAAATGTGTAATTTGAAACAAGTATGAAGTGGAAGTAATTCTGTTCTTCTACCCTTAAATAGCACTCCTGGATTCCATATAAATCTCCTTTGAGGGGAAGAGATTTAGTGAATTGCAGTTAAAATGCTTTGGGTGAAGATAGACCTAAAGTGCCCTTAAAATTGCTTTGCAGCTTGGTGCTTTGTGATGGCCAGCAGGACAATAATTTCTCCTCTTGTGACACCACTGAATGAGGTGAAACCAGTCCCAATGTTATTCAGTCTTGGATACAGCAGTGGTAAACTTTATGCCTACAAAGGTGGCCAAGTGTGATTGGACAAACAAGGAATTTGTCTTGGTGCAAATGCTCTCAGTGTACATAAAAGAAAAGATGTAGATGTGAACAAAAGACAGAAAAGGATATGCAGGCCCAGTCTTCCAATTCTGGGCCAGTTTAAAGGAAAAGGGCACGAGTCTGCCATTTCTGAAATTCTTACTTCTGTCCTAAATCCACTCATGGATAACCAGAGATTCTTAGCTGCTTCAAGAAAATATATGGTGCTCCTTCCTGATCCTAAAAAGGGGCAGAAGCTAGTTCAAACAGCAGTGACATCTGACATCTGGATAAGCAATGGCATACCATCATCCACCAGACTTGAAAACAATAAGCTAATTTGTGAAATAATTTAGACAGATTGTGCAGTTTACACATTTTTGTGATGTGAAGAATAAATAAATTAAAATTGCAGATATGTTATATAGCTATAGCTCTCTGTTGGTGTTAGAGCTCTTTAACTCAGAAGGCTTCCAGATAAATATCTCTTAGATCTTACAATGCATGAGAGAGAGAGAGAGAGGGAGGGAGGGAGGGAGGGAGACAGAGACAGAGATTGGTCACAAAATCACTGTTGGAGGCAGTCAGTAAATGAGGGCTTTCTGTCATACTTCATTCATTATTCTAAAGGTTTGGTGAGGTGGCCTCTCTGGCCACTAGCCAGTCACTCACAGCTATTTCATTTTCAAGAGTTTATTTTGTTTGTAAGCATTTGTTTCCTGAGTTCCTTTCTCACTTATCTCTTCACTTCTGAACCCAGCTATCTTTAGGCTTCCAAAAAGGTATTTGGGGAAGACAAGCAAGTGCCTACATGCAGTTCTGTGTAAACATTTTCTTTTTCATTTTAGAATATTGTTGATGAAAAAAATAAAAAAGTGTCTGTTTTTCTTCCCTCAATAAAATAACAGGTCTGTTCTCCTCTTGTTTACCAAATGGTTGGAGATAAGAATGCAGTGGCTCTGACTCTTCAGCACCTCATGATCTATCAGAATTGTATAAGTGTTTTTTTTTTTTTTTCCATTTATATACCGCCCTTCTCCCGAGGGACTCAGGGCGGTGAACAGCCCATCTAAAAACCCCACAAAGAATACAAAAGTTAAAAAATATTAAATTTCAATCGGCTGCTTGATAAAACTAACAAACCCCCCCCCCCCCCCTTAAAACCCAATTTAGAATTAATAAAATGGAGACCAAATTAATACCATCTCAGCCAAGGCCGGCCTGCTCAAAGAGCCAGGTCTTCAACGCGCGCCTAAAGGCCCTCAGGTCCGTGCCGGTACGGAGCTCCGGTGGCAGAGTATTCCAGAGGGCGGGGGCACCCACAGAGAAGGCCCTACTCCTCGGCGCCACCAGACGGCACATAGCGGCCGACGGCACCCGGAGCAGACCCTCTCTGTGGGAACGCACCGGCCTGTTGGAGAACGCTGGCAGAATGCGGTCCTGAAGGTAACCTGGTCCCATGCCATGGGTCGCCCTAAAGGTCAAAACTAGAACCTTAAAGCGAACCTGGAGAGCCACCGGCAACCAATGCAGCTCGCGCAGGAGAGGCGTCACATGGGCGCTACGTGACGCCCCCATGATCACCCGCACGGCTGCATTTTGCACCAGCTGGAGTCTCCGGATGCTCCCCGCAGGGAGCCCCATGTAGAGGGCATTACAATAGTCCAGACGAGAGGTGACAAGGGCCTGAGTGACCGTGCGCAAGGCGTCCCGATCCAGGAAGGGCCGCAACCGGTAGATCCGACGGATCTGATGAAACGCCCCCCTGGAGACGGCCGCGATGTGATATTCAAGCGACAGCCGTACATCCAGGAGGACTCCCAGGTTGCGAGCCCTCTCTGTGGGGGGCAGAACTTCCCCCCCAATAGCCAGCGAAGGTGTCAGCTGGCTATATCGGGGCGCCGGAAACCACAGCCACTCGGTCTTGGATGGGTTGAGCCGAAGCCTGTTCCCGCCCATCCAGTCCTGCACGGCCTCCAGGCACCTAGACATAGCCCCCACAGCATCGTTGGGGTGGTCCGGAGTGGAGATGTACAACTGGGTGTCATCTGCATACAGATGACACCTCACTCCAAGACCACGGATGATCTCACCCAGCGGCTTCATGTAAATGTTGAACAGGAGGGGAGAGAGGACCGACCCCTGAGGCACCCCACAAACCAGGGGCCTAGAGGTGGACCTCTCCCCCCCCGCCAACACGAATTGCGAACGGTCGGAGAGGAAGGAGGAGAACCATCGAAGGACGGTTCCACCAATCCCCAACCCCCCCAACCGTCGCAACAAGATACTATGGTCGATAGTATCGAAAGCTGCCGAGAGATCTAATAGGACCAGGACAGAGGAGAACCCTCTGTCACGAGCCCTCCAGAGATCATCAACCAACGCGACCAATGCCGTCTCAGTGCTATGTCCAGGCCTGAAGCCCGATTGGAACGGATCGAGGTAAGTAGCTTCCTCCAGGTACTGGGGGAGCTGACGTGCCACCACACTCTCAACAACCTTCGCCACGAAGGGAAGGTTGGAGACTGGACGATAGTTGTTTAAAATAGCTGGGTCCAGGGAAGGCTTCTTGAGGAGGGGGCGCACCACCGCCGCCTTCAGGGCGGTAGGGAGCACCCCCTCTCTCAAGGAAGCGTTGACAATCCCCTGGAGCCAGCCTCGTGTCGTCTCCCTGGCGGCCGAAACCAGCCAGGAAGGGCACGGGTCCAATAAACAGGTGGTGGCATTCAGACCCCCCAGCAACCTGTCCACACCCTCGGCGGTCACAGGGTCGAACTCCCCCCAGATAACACTCACAAGACCTGCCCCGGACACCTCCCCCGGGACCATCCAATTGGAGTCGAGCCCCTCCCGAATCTGAGCGATTTTATCATGCAGAAATCGGGAAAACTCCTCCGCCCTACCCTGCAAGAGGTCATCCCGCGCTCTCGGTTCAAGTAGAGAGCGGGTCACTCTAAACAGGGCGGCAGGCCGATTTTCTGCTGATGCAATAAGGGCGGAGAAATACGAAGATTTCGCCGCCCCTATCGCCACAAGGTAAGTCTTAATATGAGATCTCACCTGTGTTCGGTCAGACTCAGAACGGCTCGCCCTCCAAATGCCCTCTAGACGTCTTTTCCGGCACTTCATCTCCCGTAGCTCCTCCGTATACCACGGAGCCACATGGGATCTGTGCCGGGTCAGAGGTCGCAGGGGCACAACTCGATCTAGAGCCCCGGCGGCCAACCCATCCCAGGTCGCCACCAGGTCTCCAGACGAGCTGTGAGCCAGAGACTCAGGAAATGGCCCAAGCTCCCTCTGGAACCGCTCCGGGTCCATCAGGCGCTTGGGGCGGAACAATCTAAGTGGTTCCGCCTCCCTACGGTGGGGGGTGGCGGAACAGAAGTCCAACCTAAGGAGGGAATGATCTGTCCATGACAAGGGTGTAATAACTAACTCCCCAAAATTACAGTCATTCAACCACTGCCCAGAGACAAAAATCAGGTCCAGCATGTGTCCTCCAATGTGAGTGGGGGCAGAAACTAACTGGGTCAGGTCCATGGCCGTCATGGAAGCCAAGAACTCCCGAACCAACCCCGAGGTTTCACCGGACGATGGCAGGTTGAAATCCCCCATGACCAGAAGCCTGGGGGTCTCAACCGCCAGCCCGGCTATCACCTCGAGGAGTCCGGGCAGGGCCGATGAGACGTGGCAGGGAGCCAGGTACGCCATCAAAAGACCCATCTGAACCCCTTGCCCCCACTTCACAAATAGAGATTCACAGCCAGCCGTCTGAGGGACAGTGGCCTCCCTAGGATAAAGGGCTTCCTTTATAAGCACTGCCACCCCTCCACCCCTTCCCTGAGCCCTAGGCTGGTGAAATGCAAGGAAACCTGGTGGGCACATCTCAACCAGAGGGACACCGCCCTCTGGGCCCAACCAGGTTTCGGTAACACCTACCAGGTCCGCGGCCTCCTCCTGAACCAAATCATGGATCAGGGGAGCCTTGTTAACCACGGACCTGGCATTGCACAACAGCAGCCGGGTATTCAGGGCCTGAGAATCCAGACAACCAGGGCTGCAGGATGGGTATGGAGGGTCGGAGCGCGCTACCGCTTGCAAACATCGGGAGCGCGATCCCCTTACTGGATATGGCCCTCTACCCCCAGCATATCTGCCTCTCCCAGTCACCGTGCTGATAAAATTTGCCCCCGGCAGCCCACCCCCAGTCTGCCACCCCGACACGGAAACCCCCGAGGCCCCCCAGGCGCGCGGGCCGCCCGGCTGCCCCCAACTCCATGTGGGCTGTCTCCCCTGCCCACCCTGGATCCTTTTAACCCATTAAAAAACCCCATTAAAAAATTACCAATCCTGGGTTTCCCGCGTTTCCTCCCATTCCTCCGGCTTCCACGGCCCCACCATGTGTGAATATAAAGTTAAGGATTTACATTGTGTCCTTTCTTTCTTGATTATCTTTCATTGCTAATCATCTGCTTCTGCCTTTCTTCCAAAAGTGCACATGCCCAGAACAGATACTCTTTGACTCTCTTCCCAGTAGGATGCCATTATCTATGTGTTAGCTTTACCGGTTTGGTGTAATGATTAAGGCACTAGGCTAGAAACTAAGACATCATAACTTCTAGATTCGCCTTAGAACAACTGAATGGCTCTGTGGAAGGTCATCACTTTCATAGCCTCAGGAAAGAGAAAATGGCAAGCCACTTCTGAAAAATCTTGCCAAGAAAACTGGTGGGAATTGTCCAGGCAGTCTTTGAGAATCAGCACAATTGAATAGAAAGGGGAAAAAAGTATTTACTGTAAATAAATCTTCTGTTGCTGTAACCATAAAATATGCTTCCCTAATCTTTGCTTGAATCAGATTCCCGCTCTCAGGACAACTAAGGCATACACACCAAATGCATCAATTTCTAGTACAAACCGGGTTGCAAAAGTCAGACTACAAAGATACAACCAAGGGCTGTTGTGGCTGTAAATGCACTTACTTTCCTTTCTTGATTGTGTTTCGACCTAGCAGAGGATCCAGCACAGGTTCTATTGTCTCTCCAATATTTTCAATAAGCAGTGTATCTCCCTCAGAAACTGCTTTTTCAATGATGTCTAGGTAGCTGTACAATTGATAACAAATCTTTAGTGTGTCACATAGTCTCTTGAGAACACAAAAACCCTATACTCTAATGAAAAAGAAGTTAAACGTGTTTTCATAACCATTTGCAATGGAGAGGCATGCTGAGAGAGGGAACTCTATCAGGGCCACTGAAGTAGATGCCAGAGGATGTAGGACATGAGAGGATTGAGAGGGGATTCAAGTGAATAGATAGTGACAGTCAGGCATAGCAAGATAGAAAAGCAGCAATGGATTCCTGACACTAATTATCTACACACTAATTACATACAATTAGTACTTAATTATTTAACTTTAATACAACTCTATTGAATTGTAGACTGGCACTTTCTTGTGATTTTCTGTTTGGTTATGCATTTTAATCATTTTATTTGTATGAATTTGTCATTGTTTTTAATGTGAGTCACCCAGAGTCAGATGGGCATTAGATGGGCAATTATATAAATTTAAATAAATAAGCCCAGACTCCCTATCAAATCTGGAAGGACCCAGAGAGGAGTTTGGGCAGAAGAATTGTAAAATTTATGAAAATCCACCTGAATTCATTGGACTGGTACATAGGTTATGGCCTGAGAAAAACATCAAACAAGGCAAGCACAGCAACAAAACCAGCCATCTGAGGAGTGTATCCCTGGATGTGCAAAGACCTGTGAGAGTCATAGTCTGAAACTAGACCAACCAGAAACTGGCTACCATGTGGGAGTTTACACATTACAGGGTAAAAGCTATCTAGCTCAGCATGGCGAGTGACTGTGACCACAATTGCTATAAAGAAAGAGCGTTGGACAGAGGACATTTTGTGTAGATGCAACCATCTGGATCGCATCCATCTTCTTCTCTCCTGTTTCTTGATTAGTTGTTCTGATGAAATTGGGGAAGCATGGGGGGGGGAATTACTTGCCAGTCCCAGATCCCAGAAATGTTGTTACGTCACTGAAGGATGTGTATCTGTGTTCCCCACCTAAACTGCTGGCTACTGATCTCCAATCACCTCAAGGAGCCTATTCCCAGCCATTCCCTAGGTGGAGAGCATTGCAAGTGAGGAAAGCTGATAGGGTGGGCTTTGATGGGTGGTGCAAGGAAGATTGACTGAATGCAAAGAATGTCAAAGGGCTAATTATAATACTCCCAGAATAGATGCCAGCAAAATGAAGGTGTGTCTCAAATAACCCGAGAACAGAGCAATTCTTGTTTTTCAGCCTGTAGGCCATTCTTTTACAATAAAGCCCAAACTCAACAGAATAACTCTCGTTCACCTTTTCTGTCCAAGCCGGATGGCCTTCAGATCATGTCCATGTTTGTTCTTGATCCATTTGATCCCTTGAAGCTGGGCATCTACAATGAGTGGCCAGCGTTCTGTGTTGCACAGAATTGTTGCATTTTCTGTTGACATACGGTCACTGGGTAGCCCCTGGTTGTTCCAGGTTGCTATATCTGCATCATCTGTCAACAGGGATAAAGGATCCAGGCCAGAAGTAATAGGGATTGGTATCTGTTATAATGTTAAGATAAAAATGAACGGTCAGGATAGAAAAGACACAGCCTGTATTCAGCAGTGAATTTCTTAGATTTTGATACGCATCTCTGAACACATAAAACAGAACTTCATTACCTCTTTGTTTATCTGATGCTATCTCACTTGTTACTGGAAAATCAAGTTTAGGTTCAAGGCAACACTAAAAAAGAAGCAGTTCTCTAAAGGGGCAGATGAGCAGAGAGAAAGGGGCATGAAGGGAGCTTCAGGGCTCAGATGAGAAAGACCTGTAGATTGGATAAGGAGATTCACAGGTCAGAAGTGCCTCACTAATTTAGACAAATGACACAACTGTTAGAAAGAACCATAGATTTTTTTAAAGCAGGAATAGCTTGCAGGAATAACATCTTGTCATCAAGATCTATAATCTCTTGGATCTGCTGCACCCTTCCTTGCCAAACTATTACTTTGACACAATGCACATATATCATGACAAACAGAGGTGGTATTCAGCAGGTATTCTGACTAGTTCTGGAGAACCGGTAGTAGAAATTTTGAGTAGGGACAATCGGTGGTAACCTTCCCCCAGGAGTGGGGAGGGAACGGAGATTTTACAGTCTCCTTCCCCTGCCATGCCCAACAAGCCACACCCAACCAAGCCATGCCATGCCCACCAAGCCACACCCACAGAACGGGTAGTAAAAAAAATTGAATCCCACTACTGATGGCAAAACACTTGGAGGGAATATGATGGTTCGGTATTTTTCACCCTTCAAATCTATCACCTGAAGAGAAGCAACGGGAGTATGCCTTCCAGCAGGGGCATCTTGCATGCGACTCTCTCGAGGAAGGTTTGGCTGCTATGATATTAATGTTCATATTTTTTTAAAGCATGAAGCAAATATCCCTTCCTTCCCCAAGGCTCTTCATCACTTTCTGTGCTATTACTTCTGCAAAGGTCACTTTGAGGCTCCACCTTATAAAAGGGCCCCGGAGAATAAAAGTAAAGGATGATGTTTTCTTCCTTGGCCAACAAGCCATGAGATGGTCAGAGAGTTAGAGGTTTATAGTCTGAAGTTGGGCATAACCTGCGGAATCTCCACTTGTAACCTAAAGCCACATAGGATTAGAAACCGGATAGATCCACTGAAACAACATTCATCTCCTGGAACAGGCGTTCACATAGACTTACCTTCAGCTGCTTTAAGTAAGGAGTCCAGAACTTGTCCAGTAACTCAGTCCTATACTTTTTGGTAAAATACCCAACATAGGAAACAAATGCAGTAATCAGCAGCACATCCCCGCACAGAGTCTTTCCCTGTTCACTGAAATTTTCCACCGATTCAGCCCAACGCACATTTTCAGATGCTAATCCACCAACAAGCCTTAGGAAACATTCCAAAAGGAGAGAAGGATCTGATTAGGACATGTGAGGATCTAACCCAACCTGGTTTGAATTGTCTAAAAGAAGAAAATATATGTAACTCAGGGCTGAACTGCAGAATCCTTGGTGCTCTTGAGATTTGCTGTTTTACTTGCAGAAGTTTCATTACCTGAGTAGGTAACATCATCAGAGCTAGGGAATGTGGAGTTTGTAATAAGCCACATTTATTCTGTACATTATTCAAAAGAAACGATAAAAAGGCTGAGGAGGAAATAAAAAGATCAGAACATATCCTTTCTATCAGCCTACACACCCAGATAACCAGGGATTATCTCATCAAGGAATCAGCAAGGAGAAAACCACCACCAACCATATCTTATCATAAGGCACTTGGGAAAATGACCAAGTATTTTTTCTTCATTATGGGGGCAGCCCTCAGTTGCTGTACTCTTTGGGAAAGAACAATCTGGCAATCAGAGTGTTTCCCTCTCCCCTTTCAGCTACTGTGAAATATGATGTATAAAACCATAAACATTCTCATTTAAAGCAAGGACTTCTTGGTAAGTTCTGAAACCACTCAAGTTTCTCATCATTAAGAGAAATCAGGGAGCATATAACAGTAGGATAGATCTGAGGGCCGCAACAGCTTTCAGCAACGTTTAAGTCACGACTTTTGTGAAGATCCATAAGCCTTAGTGAGAGATGCGTAACTGTTTTCCTTGATGATATACTTTGTGGCTTCTGGCAAGGGCCAGAATGATGAGAATCAGTCAAGACTATAATCTCCAGAGGACCCATAAAAACAGAGAACATTGCTCGCTTATGAACCAACAGCCTTTTCCAAATGCTAACTATAGTTTCTCTAAACAAACCGCTCATCTTTGATTCATGTTTTCTCTCTTATGCAGTATTTCATTTTCAGGAAATGGTTCACAGCTTGCTGAGAAGCTGAACAATTTTCTTCTTGCCAGCTGGGATTTCCAGCCAGTTTAGGAGAATCAAGCTTCCTAGTGACTTCTCATACATTCTGATTCACAAGAATAAAAAAAAACAAAACAATTTGATATGAATATACAAGATGCTTGAAGCTTTCGCAATTGCTGTCTGGTTTATAGTATTTAAGATTCATCTTATGCTTTTTTTATTTATTTATTTATTTCATAATTTTATAATTCTTTCTGATTTTCTTGAAACGTAGCTTAGATACTTAGGATTTAGATAAGGAATGTCATGTATCCCCTTAGCCATGATTGTACTGTAAACAGTACTACAGTTTGGTGTAGCAAAATGAAGAGCATCTTCTGAGGGTTTATAAGAGTGAAGATATTGGATTCTGTCTCTTAGAAATTTCAGAAGACATACAAATAAAAAGCATTAGCCCTTGGGGTTAATCATATAGGAAAACACTAACAAATCTCCTATATCGGCATGCTTTTTGACATAATGGAACAAATACTTTTAGAAATCATATTTAAACTCAGACGTATCCCCAAGAAAATTAAGATGGCGCATATATTCACAATACCCATTTACAAGAGTCAATCTGAATAGAAAAATGGGTTGGGGTTCAAATAGTGAAACTCTCTTCCTGTAACTGCTGTTTCAGAGACACTGGCAGTCCCCTACCCCACCCTACTTCTGGGTTTCATTTTTTAAAAAGAAGATCAATCAGGGACCTCATGTGGTCAGGCTCATGCTGACACAAGCCAAACTGCAGCAATTAACCAGCATCAACAAAGACCACCCTAGGAAGTATTTAGTGATGGTGTACCTGTTAGCCAATGAAATTACTCTGTTCGTTGCATCAGCCTCTTGCTGGCACTTGATTTTCGCAGCTGTGGCCTTTTCAAATTCGGCAGTCAGATTAGCTAAATTGGCATTTAGATCCTTTCAGACAAAAAGTTTGAAAAGTTACGTGTATGGAGATGATTAATTAAATCGACGTAATTTCTTCCCCTATTAATGAGGCAATAGTTTAGCTAAAAGAAATTGGTTTAAATTGAGCATTTACATGTACAAGCTGGTTTCAAAGGATGAGTAAATGCTGCATCATGTGACCAGATCGGATAGGGGAGTAACATCGATTAATCACAGAAAAGCAGACAACTACTCATACTGTATGATTAAAAAAAAATTTAAGGCGCCCCCAATTGTTGTTGGAAATGCTTATAAATATGCAATAATTTTGGAGGTGTTGCAGGATCCAACATGTTTATTGGAATGACGAAAACGGTGTTCCTTTTGTATGTGTGTGCAACATCACAATGTGCCTAGGAAAGGGGACAGAGGCTGTGCTGTGTGTCAATCTGCTTTCATAATCACACCACCACCACCAACCCTCCCTTGTGCATGCCCCTGAATAGCCTTCTGACCAGGGGTGGGATTCAAATTTTTTAACAACCGGTTTTGTGGACGTGGCTTAGTTGGTGGGTGTGGCTTGATGGTCATGTTATTGGCTGGGCGTGGCCAAGTCAATATCATTCACATTGAGGCACGCATCTCCTCGCCTGGCCTCTCATGACTGTGGGGATGCTGCAACAGTGGTAAGTGTGAAAAATGGTCATAAGTCACTTTTTTCAGTGCCATTGTAACTTTAAATGGTCACTCCACACAAGCAAAGTACCAGCAAAGGAGGGGAAAAAAAACTCGAGACGTTCCTGAGACAGGAAGTCCAGTCCTGCCAAGAATGTAATAAGGGTTAACGGAGAGGCAGTTAGTGTAAGCAACACCAGAATGTTTCCTTCCTGCCTTCCTTACAGGATTAGGCCAGTAATTTCTTCTAACAACCGGTTCTCTGAACTACTTAGAATGTTAACAATCGGTTCTAGTGAATAGGTGTGAACTGGTAGAATCCCACCCCTGCTTCTGACAGCAAATCATAATGAAACATGATTTATCATTAATCATTGCAATAATTTTGTCAAGTAAAATTGTCTAAAACTGTGAGGAAGAAAAGGCTGCAGTAATGGGTGGTGATAGATTAAGGGGGGAAAGACAAAGAATGTGTCAGCTTTGGAAGCCTTATTCCACGTTGCCACATAGCCTGAGAAAGTGGGAGGGGGTGATTTCAATTAAGTAGCTCTAAGTAGACAAAATAAAATTATTTTGTTAGTTCAAGGTCATTTAGTATGGCGCAGGATGAAATAAGGATCTTACTTTTGGACAGATCATGATTGGGCCATGTGATGTGATGACGACCAGGGCGGGGTGGATTTGTAGTTTGGGAAATTGTGGAAAACCCGAAAACTTTTAGATTCGGGATTCCGCAGAAGTGCCAGGTGCTATTCTAATAAAGATACTTTTGAGATATGTTTGTCTCGGAGTTACTGATTGGAATGGAGGTTTGCTGGAACACTGACAGAATGGAAACGTAAGGGAGATTTGTA
This sequence comes from Bungarus multicinctus, assembly GCA_023653725.1. Lineage (NCBI taxonomy): Eukaryota > Metazoa > Chordata > Lepidosauria > Squamata > Elapidae > Bungarus > Bungarus multicinctus. The sequence goes on from CM042834.1 coordinate 122,374,953, forward strand.
AAAAGATACCTTCTTTTGAAAAAGAATCAATTTGGTGTAGTGGTTAAAGGCTTTGGGCTAGAAACTGGTAGGCTGACAGTCCTATTCATACAGATAATCCTCAACTAACAACCATAATTGAGCCACAAAATGTATGTTGCGAATTGAGACATCTGTTAAGTGACTGTTGCCCCACTTTGCAACCTTTGTTGCCACAGTTGTTAAGTGAATCATTGCAATTGTTAAGCTAGTAACACAGTTGTTAAGTGAATCTAGCTTCCCAATTGACTTTGCTCGTCAGAAGGTTGCAAAAGCTAACCACATGACCCTGGGACACTACAACCTTCATAAATATGAGCCACGTGTTCTAATTCTGATCACATGATCATGAGGATGCTGCAACGGTCATAAATGTGAAAAATGGTCATAAGTCACTTTTTTCCGTGCCACTGTAATTTTGAACAGTTGCTGAACAAACTATTTTAAGTCAAGGACTACCTGTACCTTAGTCTGAAATATGAGATGTAAAGCTGGTAAATGAAATACCTCTTCAAGTTGCACATAGTGAAGGATTGAGAAAAAAAACTGTATGTATATATGTATGTATATATGTAAGTATGTATGTATGTGTATATTATGTATATTATGAAAATGACAACACAGCCAACCTCCCCACCAATACATATAGGGAGACAGCAGCTCAGATCATGCTTTGCTCGCACAAGCACAAAGCCGAAAACACCAGCCTGAAGATGGCAAGTGAGATCTCGTCGAAATGTTGCCCAGATAGTCTCAACCTCACATGGAAAAGACCCGAACACACCAAGACCTGTATACCTGTACCCGTGAAAATCTCTGAATATATATATATATATATATATATATATATATATATATATATATATATATATATATATATATAATTGGTTCTTTGGGTTTTCTCCCACATAGAATTGGAAATATCTAGGAGACGTTTCGATGAAGTCTCATTCATCATCTTCAGGCTTGTGTCTTCGGCCTTGTGCTTCTTCTTATTCTGAGAAGCACAAGGCCGAAGACACAAGCCTGAAGATGATGAATGAGACTTCATCGAAACATCGCCTAGATATTTCCAATTCTACGCAGGAGAAAACCCGAAGAACCAAAGATCCACATACAAATACCCGCGAAAACCTCCGAAAACAAATATGTATATATGTATATACTATACGTAAATACGTATATATGTATAAACGTATATATGTATAAACGTATATACAACCAATGAGAACACACCCCCACCCAATCAGAACACAGCCAAGCCCCCACCCAATCAAGTCACACCCCCACTAATAGTTAAAAGGAAGAAGCAGCTGCAAGCTCACATCACTCTGAGAAGCACAAGGCCGAAGACACAAGCCTGAAGATGATGAATGAGACTTCATCGAAACGTCGCCTAGATATTTCCAATTCTATGCGGGAGAAAACCCGAAGAACCAAAGATCCACGTATATATGTATATACGTATATATAAAACTTAGGTTCTGAATCAATCTGTTTTCTGGATTTGCACAATATAATGAACAATAACGTAAATAAAAGGGATAGGTTTGCCAATTAGGGTAATAAAATAAATGGAATGAAACAATAAAACAAATAAAACGAAGCAGAAATACAAGTCTAATACACCACTAAGCAAGGTTAAAATTAACTGGGCCTCACATGCAGTAGAAAAGAGCTGTTACATTCATGTTAATTTCTGACTGTCTTCTATTGAAATAGATCCAGGTCTAGATAAACTTGATTGAACCAGACTGTCTTTCACAAATTAGTGTACAAGTAGATGTGAGTTCATGCAAAGCCTGTGCTCATTTTTCTCTTCTGAAGTAAAAGCGAGGATAAATACATTGGAGTTAGCAGATGCCTGCTTGCCATTTTGTTTAAACCAGAAACTGTGGCTAAACAAACCAACTGTGGGATCTGCCAGGAAACAGATATGGGTTTGTGTATTCAAAAATGCAACATGGTGATGGTGGCAGGCAATCAAAGACTTGCCCATATAGAATGTCACATGCAGACACCAACGGACAAGGCCTTAATTGTGACACTACAACTGCCATCTTGCCTGTTTGGAACCAACTTTGAACACTGAAATACTTTTATAGTTTGTCCCAAAATCAGAGCATATTACAAATCGCATCCCTTCTCAAAAGCCAGAAATCTGTAAAATGGAGACTAAATTGATGCTATGGCTACGCGGAGGAAAGGAAGGGAGAAATTTAGCTCAGGAATGGGTAACATACATCCCTTCAGATATTGTGTAACTTCAACTCCCAGGATTCTACTCCTTGCCCTGAGCTATTGTTACAGCTTAGCAAATTTTGGAAAGCCACCAGGTCATCACATCTGAACTGGGCCAGTACTGTAGTACAGTTTCCATTTCATTTCATTCCATTCATCCGCAGGAAAATTCCTGACTCAGAGTTCATGTTTATACCGGTTCTTGATCTGTATAGATACAACGGAATGTTGTTTGCATGCAATTGGTTTAATTGTGTAACTTTGGCCTAAATAATTAATTCTCTTGCTTGGCGCCAGCAGTGAATGTCAGCCAATTTGAACACTGATATCTACTTCAACAAGATGCCCTGGGGTCTGGCATATTACCCAAAATGAAGTTGTAGCCTACTTACTGCAATCTTGTTTTTAATCATCGTGAGTTTGGCTTGTGCCTCTGCCAGTTCGGCATTAGCCTCTTCCAAGGCCTGCCGCTTAGGTGCCACATCACAGTAGACTTCATAGAAACGAACAATGTTTAAGCACCAAGAACATAAACCAGACGCAGCCGTGGACTTGGAAAGTATAAACTCAGGATCAAACGTTGGATCATGCTGAAATGGTCTGCAGAGAAAAATTCACAAAGGCATATATTGCAGCTGGGGGAACAAGGACACCAGCAAGTTTTATAAAGCAGCTTATCACTTAAATCAGAGCTCTTCAAACTTGACAGTTTTAAGACTTGTGGACTTCAATTCCCAGAATTCCTCCTCCAGTCACATTAGCTCAGGAATTCTGGGAATTGAAGTCCACAAGTCTTAAAGTTATCAACTTTGAAGACCCTTGACTTAAATGAATAAAAGTAGTAATTAAAGACAAAGCAGCGTTGCTTTAAGTATTTACAAGAAAGAGGGGGAAAAAAGACTGATCACATTTCTAATCAAAGTCCACCAAAGAACTACAAAGATGTCTGCTCTGGGCCCAGCAACTGTGATGGACAACGGCACACATGATGTTACAGTACAAATCCCTATTCTTTTATGTTTACATCAAAATGTTGTACACCAATACATAAGTTAAGGGGTTTATAGTACATTTGACATCATAACACGGTCTTGTCAACTGATCTCCCTACAAATGGGTATGAACTGATCTAGGGATTATGCTGTTTCTTTTTTAGCAAATGAATCAGAACTATAGACTATTACCACTTTTCAAGGAATAAAACTGAAGAAAATTGTTCGAGTCTTTAAACGCTCTGATACCAATCACAAACTGGACAAAGTGAAAGCAGCTGAAGAGACAAACATGTTCCAGGTCATCTTAGAATGAGTGCAACAATAATAAGACTGCTATAACTCATATTCTTTTTGCCACTTTTGCAACACACACACACACACATACACACATTCATAAAATAATGTAATCTGTTGATGTAAACATTAAAACATGTTTAAAATATGGAAAAATCATCCCTATTTACAATCTGAAGTAGAAATATTGCTCCAGTTTTTGCTCTGTAACTTCTAAATTCACAGTAAGATTTATATAACTGGTGTTTGTCTTTAAAAAAGGAATACATTCTTTATTAGGAAATTACATTTAGATACATAGCCTACGTATCTGATCCAGTTATATTCTAAGTACAGTAAGTGAATGAAAGACACGTAGTCTGCTAGACAGCGTGGAGCCTGGCACACACAAGTATTTACTTTATTACTGGAGGGGAATTCTGGAAAGAGGAATTGTGAGGACAAGGATTAGGTACTGGAAGTGATGGGAATCCTGAGAATATCAGACTATTTAGTTATAGGCATACTTGATGGTATCATAGATGGAATATAAAGAAGTCAAAAAGGAGAATCCTTCCACTGAATATTACACCCATTATCGGTAGTGGCCAATAAGGTCAGAAGGCACCAAAAAAAAAAAGCAGTGTACATTGAAGTGGATCTTCCATCTCTTTCCTCCTCTCTCAGCAAGTCATGGCAACTTGAAAGGCTGCCTCTCTCCAAGGGTGTCTCTTCTCCTTTGAGATCCACCTGGAAGGGCACACTTCAGCTCCTATCAATTAAAGATTGCCATCTTGCAGGAACCAGGAAATGTACCTGTTCTGTCATGGCCCCTGTCCTCTGGGACCTATACCATCTGAAATCAGATTGCCTTTCTGCCTTTCTGGAAATTGTCAAAAACCAGTTATTTGCCAAGCATCTGGGTTGTGAAGTTAGTAAAGCCTGGGTGAGTTAAGACAGCCTTATATAATTAATTAAAAAATAAACTTTTAGCTCCTGCTTTTGTTTTTAATTATATATTAGTATTATACATTTTAAAATTTTATATTATGGTTTCTGTTTAATCTTGGTTTGCTACTCAGAGCCACTGTAGTGAACTGGGCAGCTACCTATATCTAAATAAATAAAAGCAGAAAAATCCTTCTCTACTTACTGCATCGGTCGATTGCTGTCAACATTGTACATTTAAATTTAGCCGCTAAAGGCAAGAGATGCAAGAACAGATTTTTCTTAGAAAATGGGCAAAATTCTGGTTACATTTGTTGCCTTTTAAGAAAATTCTATATTAGCTCTTAAATTAAATCTAAAAATCTGAGAATTGTGACTCATCCAGAGGAGGAAAATACTAAATTTCTTGCTAGGGAAAATGCTAAACTCCTTGCGGGCCTGCAATGAGAAGGAAAAAGACAGGAACAGGAAGGAGAAAATCTGCTCTGGGCACTGGAGAGAAAGATACAGCCTCACCCCAAATCAAGGACAACACAACCTCAGTACTGTCAGCAGTAATTCACACAGACTTCTCACAGTTTCAGGGATGAATTCCCAGACATGCTTGGAAAGACTGGGACCTTTTGCATTCAGAGCCTGTGCTCAGCCATAATTATTGGCATTTACCCCACTTTTATTTTTGAAGGTGGTGCCAGCGAGCTACAGATCTCTCTCTCTCTCTCCCCCTCCCTCCCTCCCTCCTCACTCACTCACACATTCACTCTCTCTCTCTCCAACGCATGACCTGCCGTTTCAATTTATTTCACTGTAAGAACATACATGTGTAGATGCCTCTTACTTAAAAGCTTTCAAGCAAGATTCAGGAATGTGTTCTTTGTCATATTTCTTCAGGGCATCCAGGAAAGCATCTACTTTGCCCATCATGGATTTTGCTGCTTTCCAACTTCTGTCTTTTGGTATCTTGCCACCTGGAGCAGTAAGAATCAAAACTGCTGCTGTTACATTAACCACTGCTTCTGGAGGAGATCCAAAAGACTTCAGCTCTGTCAGGTTGTTCTAAAAGGGTAGCCAAAAATGGAGGAGAAGAGAAAGAATTTTTTAACAATGAAATAGTAAATTCCATGATTAAGAAAATAGTCCACCAAGCACCCCAAATCAACTACAATATATCTATGCTAGCAGAGCAGCAGAATATTACAGGCTTATAGTATGGGATTTGAGCTTGGATATTACCTAGTTGAGTAATGAAATGTCCACAAGCAAACAACCAAGTTCAGAAAGCACCAAGGGCCCCACAATTCAACCTAGAGTTATAAATATTCTTTTCTAGTGGAATTTTGGATTTACAGAATTTTGGAGTAGGACTTCAGAGGCTTCATACTCCGTGCAGCTCCAATACTTGATAAAGCCTTCCAGGTTAGGGAATCAGTCTAATCAGTTAGGGAGCTTGGATTCTTGGATTCTTCATATGCAAAACAATTTCAGGCTAGGATTAATTATTGTTGTTGTTTTATTTCATATTTTGTTGAATGAGATGTATTTATTTCAAAAGTTATTTGGAGTTTCAAACATGAGAAACTCTGCATTTTTACAATTGATGGCTTGAAAATGGTTCCTGTAAGAGGAATCAATTATCCAGACCATATCTCTATCTCTGGGATCTTCCTTCATAAAAATAGAAGTATATTTATCTACTTAATCAATGACATGTTGAAACAGAGGATATTGCTAGAAATGAGTACATGGTTTTTAACTGCTGGGTTGAAAACCTAAAGGAGTTTTTTTACCTTATTGAGAGTATCTAGAGCTTCCTGAGCAGCAATCAATGCTGGTTCAGCTTTAGCCAAATCAGTTTCGCAAGCTCTTTGCTTTTCTGATACGTTCTGGGGAAGGAAATACAAATGTTTTAAAAGTTATTTGGTAAAATGTATTTCTCAGTTCAGTTTTACAATTCGGATCACCTCATTAGATCAACAAAAAAAAATTTCCGTCATGAAGTAATGCTAAGAAAAGAGAGTAATTTGTGAACCCCAGTTGTGAGCAATCTCAGAAGCTTGGTAACTGAAAATTTCCCAAAAGGAAGGTTCTGCTTTTAGGACATCCAGTGAATGAATTCAGAGGAAGTGCCAAGCAGGGGTGGGATTCAAAATTTTTAACAACTGGTTCTGTGGGCGTAGCTTAGTTGGTGGGCGTGGCTTGGTGGTCATGTGACTGGGTGGACATGGCTTGGTGGTCATGTTATTGGCTGGGTGTGGCCAACTCAATATCACTCACATCGAAGCACGCAACTCCTCACCTGGCCTCTCATGACTGTGGGGATGCTGCAACAGTCGTAAGTGTGAAAAATGATCATAAGTCACTTTTTTTAGTGCCATTGTAACTTTGAATGGTCACTCCACACAAGCAAAGTACCAGGAAAGGAGGGGAAAAAAACTTCAGAGAAGTTCCAGAGACAAGAAGTCTAGTCCTGCCAAGAATGTAATAAGGTTAATGGAGAGGCAGTTTCTGTAAGCAACACCAGATTGTTTCCTTCCTGCCTTCCTTACAGGATTAGGCCAGTAATTTCTTCTAACAACCGGTTCTCCGAACTGCTTAGAATGTTAACAACTGGTTCTAGCAAATAGGTGTGAACTGGTAGGATCCCACCCCTGGTGCCAAGCAAAGTGAAGCACAAAGGGGAAATAGTGAAGGAGATTGACTATCCATTCTATTTCCTCACTGATGCAGATTCATCCTCATATATGATTGGCATATGGTGCAATGCAGTTTTCAGTGTCTATGGAGATTCTCAGGCATTCAGGTCATGGTTGTCCCAAAGATGCTTTCTTTCAAAAGGTAGCTGGACTTCCTTGTTTTGCTTGAAGACTCTTCGCTTCTCATCCAAGAAGCTTCTTCAGTTCTGACTGAGTGGAGGAGAATGGTTTATATTTTTTGCAGTCATCTGGTCAATAGTCCTCTTTCTGAGAATTGTTGAGGACACTTGAAGGTTTATATGTGCTCCCAGAGTCACCTGAATCCTGTAGTCTGCAAACTCCCCCCCACCCCAAAGATCCATTCATACTCCTGAACAAGGATGATTGCAGGGAATATAAATCCTCCCATTCGCCACTGTTCAGTCAGTACTGAAGAAGCTTCTTGCATGAGAGATGAAACATCTTCATGCAAAACAAGAAAGTCCAGTTGTCTTTTGAAAGAGACCACCTTTGGGGCAGTTTTCAGTGCTTCAATATATACTAGCGAGAGCCTATGAAAGGAGCGGATCTACAAGGAACAATGTGCAGCTTCACGGCTAAATTCTTTACTATTTTTAATACACAAAAAACTTAGCTTAACTTGGTGCCAAGTTTTTGTTTTAATAGTTAGAGTATTAATTGCTTTAATCTGGTTTTTATGTGTTTTAAATTGATATTATTTTAATTCTTGATTGAGAGCTATTCAGAATTTGGTATAAGATGGGCAGTTATGTAAATGTTTAAAATAAATAAATAAAGGTAACAGAGTACACTGTAGCAAATCCATAAATAAAATCTATTTCTTATCTTTGTTTAAAGCATATAATCTTAACTTTAAAATTATGACCTCTTCTTCCAACACAGTGTCTTTTAATGAACAAAACTACCAGTAGTTAGTGGGACTTGGGGCAAAGGTCAACTGATTAAAAAAATGATTGTCGGTTATACATATAATTAATGTTAAAGTGGTTGGTTAGAGATTATGAGAGCTCATCACAGTTGAGGAACAATATTTTTTATTTTTATTTTATTTTGTCAATTGCTTACAAGATAATAGGTTTAAGTAAAAATATAGTTATGATTACATGGATACATATAAGAAAAATAAAAAAGAAACAATGGAACAGGGACGGTAGGCACGTTGGTGCGCTTATGCACACCCTCTACAGACCTCTTAGGAAAGGGGTGAGGTCAATATCTTGGACAACCAATGAGGGTGACAACTAATGAGGAACAATATCTTGGACAACCAGTGAGGGTGACAACCAATGAGGAACAATATCTTGGACAATCAATGAGGGTGACCAAATTCTACTAGCAACTATGATCTATGAAATGGATTCCTGTCTCAGCTTACACGATCAGAAACTAGTGTAATAAACCACTGGTCTCACTTGGTTAAAAAAAAGATGCCAGGAATTAAAGCAAAACAAAATAAAATGAGGTGACGTGTAGTTCCTTCCAGGTTTATAGGTAGAAAATGTGTCTCAGGCCAGCCTTTGTTCTTGCACAGGCCTCCATATGCATCCTTTGCTTAATTGGCAGCTTTCTCTTTCTACCTCTTTTTACAAGGTGAGCAACTGCCTGTGCCAGATCAGAAGGGAAAAAAAATCCTACCAAGTTAATGACTTGCACTTTGAGTTCCTCTTCATCAGCAATTGCTTTTTCCCTGCTCACTTTCTCGGTTTCAACTCCTACCACATGAATCAGTTTGTCAGCATCTTCATTCTTGTGCTTAAGCTCCAGCTCCTGAACAGCGAGTTTGGCTTTCAGATCATCAACCTATAAAGTTCCGCAAGAAGAAGATAAACTCTCAAATACATGGATGTTTACAGCTACTCCTGATGAAATACATTGACTTCCTGCATTTACTTTTCTAGCCTCTTCGACATGGATTCTGTCCACATGGGATTATTTCAGAGAATAGTTGTTCTTAAAATAAAAAAGTAAATAAAATAAAATCAAAGCTCTATAGATCAGGAAGATGGAAAAAGAGGTGATGGTGGGAAGTAGATTGTGACACATTGGCACACCTAAAAACCTAACTTACACCATCAAAAACTATCTTAGTATAACTTCCATGTGCATCCTAGTAAAATATGAAATATTTATCCCAAATAGTGCTAAAACCTATTCAGGAAATCTAAGTATCTATCACCTCCTCTAAGCAAACCAAGTAAAACCATCCTGATAGGATAATGCTTGAGCACTCCTGCCTACTCTGCATGATTGGCTTGGAATTCTTGACTTCTTTACTTTTTATAATACTTTTTAGGAGACTGCTTAAATTCAGAAAAAGTTACAAGAGGAATAAGTAAAGCAGCATTTCAAGAGCCAAAATGGATTCGTGTGTGAATGCTTTTAATAAAACAAAAAGAGCCCAGAGATAGGACACTCTTAAATGGCATATGCAGCTTCCCCCCCACCCCTTTCTAACATTTCTTTGGAGCCAGAATCAACCCAGGCAATAATGAGAATGCCATAATCCCATCATTTCCAGGCCAAATATTCAAAAGTATTCTGAAGAGGATTTGTGGCTGGCTTCACATCTGGCAACACAACATAATGAAAACAAGTAACGAAACTCAGTGCCCGGTGTCTCAAACCACTGCATGCCCAGCAGCAGGAAAATCTCTTTAACTGTATTGTATGGAAAGAAAGAAAATGAAAAACAAAGCAAACTCAGGAGTCTGACCCTTGGAAATCTGTTCATCCAGCAGACAAATCCTTATTAGTTTTATAGAAGCTTTGTGCTCAGTTCTGCACTTAGCAGTGCAAAGCTGTCAAGGTAGCATAGACTGGATGAAACCAGGCTCAATAGCAGTAACTGTGAGGGGGATCTTGGAGTCTCAGTGGACAACCAGCTAAATATGAGCCAGCAGTGTGCAGCAGCAGCCAAAAAAGCTAATGCAATCCTGAATTGTATTAACAGAGGGATACAATCGAGATCAAGAGAACTACTAATACCACTCTATAAAGCCTTAGTAAGACCACACCTAGAGTACTGCATCCAGTTTTGTTTACCACATTATAAAAAAGATGTTGAGACTCTAGAAAAAGTACAGAGAAGAGCAACCAGGATGATTAGGGGACTGAAGACTAAAACATACGAAGAATGGTTTCAGGAACTGGGCTTGGTTAGTCTAGTGAAAAGAAGGATCAGGAGAGACATGATAGCGGTCTTCCAATATTTGAGGGGCTGCCACTGAGAGGAAGGGGTCAAGCTATTTTCTAAAGCACCCGAAGGCCAGACAAGGAATGATGGATGGAAACTGAACAAGGAGAGATTTAACCTGGAAATAAGGAGAAACTTTCTGACAGGGAGAACGATCAACCAATGGAACAGAAGTTGCCCTCGGAAGTTGTGGCAGCGCCATCATTTAAGATTTTCAAAAAGAGATTGGACTGCCATTTGTCAGAAATAGTGAAGGGTCTCCCACTTGGGTGGAGGGTTGGACTAGATGACCTATAAGGTCCCTTCCAATTCTGATTATCTGTTAAATCTATTTCCCTTACAGGACTTACGTTCAGGAACCAGGAAGGGTGTCCCTCTAAAGAGGAAATGTAGCTACAGAATATCAAAAAAACAAAAGAAAAGAAAAACAAAAGCAAAACATTTGCCACTGTCTGAATTACATGTTGATAGCTAGCAGGAAATCAGCCCAACTCTCTCCAACAATGTTAATATCAGGAGACTGCATAAGACTGAAGTTGCTTTCAAACTAGTGCATAATCTTTGCATGGAAGCATCTTTTCTCCTCTAGACATCCTCCCCGCTCCCCCCATAAGATAAAACAAAACAAGTCTCAGTCTTTTGCAGCAGGCTTTAGATAGGATTTTGAACATCTCCGCCACCCACATACAATCAAGGGTCTCCATCTCCATTTTTCTGCTATGGTACTCAGGTTCCTTACCTGCTAACCTGATTGAGCTTTTAAAAAGAACAGGTGGGTGGGGTAGAGATTACTCAGCTCCAGGTGGTATATACTTTTATGCAGTAGATTATCGCAGTGGCAGTGGAATATTAGACAGTGGATTAAAGATAGTAGTTGAATGTGGTTGCTCATCTGGAAAAGCTTTCAGTTATATGCAGTTATCTTTAGCCTATTATGGAAGAACTTGGCATAATCTTGGACAAAAAATATTTCTCTATAGATTATCTTCTATCTCAGATTGGAATTTCAAGACTAAACAGAGGTTTTTGTGCCACTCAAATCCTCCAAGATTAAAATAGATCAGCCAAGACACTTTCTAGATGGATCTTGTTAAATCTGAATTGAAATAATCAGCCACTATATGACAATCCTCTGTAGGCAGCCACTGAGGGTTCCACAATGAGATCAGAAAATAGCTACAACCAAGAACATCCAATTCACCCACAAACCTGTGAAGCTGTACTTTGGAGTTTCATTAAGCCATTCTCCAGCCTCTCAATTTTAGCAATCAGTTCTTTTCTTTTTTTGGCTAGGAGGTTCTGGTAAAGTTTGATCTGTTCCAGGAAGGTCTTTGGAGTAGTATAATTATATCGCCTTTCAGTGGCCAGGTAGATCTTGGACATTTCATTGACGGTTGTATGGACGAAGGACATAAACAGGCTGATGGACATTTTAACTCCAACCTGCAAGAAAGGCCAGAAAATATCAGGCCAATTTGTGCAACAACAACTTTGTTCTCCCTTTCCCCCTCCCCAATTTTCTTTTTTTAATTTAGAAGTTATGTATTTATCATTATCTTAATTAAATGAAGACTTGATTATATAATTTATAATTTTTCACTAGCTGTAACAAAATCCTCACATTTCCATACAGGCAATTATGGGAATTTCCCTCCTGAGTTAAATCCCAGGCCCAATTGTTACTTGATAAAGCTACATTTGCCTAAAGGGAGACAAACTGGATACCAAACAGAGAATAATGGGAAATTATTTGAATAAAGTTGGTTGACTGCCAAACAGCTTTTCCAACCATTCAGAAACTCTGCATTTGTTAACTTGAAGGAACTTTACATAATCAATTTCAAGTAAATCAGTTTTATTACTTATAATTTATTGTTCTTCCTTCCTCTAATTTTCTCTATAATAATCACGCTGTGAGATGGGGGTTCTTCTTTCCCAGAGAGATTCCATGTTGGAAAGAGGATTTAAACCTTGGCCTCATGGATCCTAACTGAACAGGGAGCGTGCATAAGCGCACCAATGTGCCTACTGTCCCTGTCCTATTGTTTCTTTTATTTTTTTTTATTTTTCTTATATGTATCCATGTATTCATAACTATGTTTTTACATATACCTATTATCTTGTAAGCAATTGACAAAAATAAACAAAATAAGTAAATAAACACAGCCTCATCGATCCTAATTCAACACCAATATACCATCTTCACCAAATTACAACTCTCTTGCTCCATCTTCTAAACAAATTTGGACACTCTAAGAAAGAATAAAGTACAGTAACACACCTACAGCTAACTCACCTGAATTAATTCGGGTTATATACAGTATAATGAGTGCACTGAACATGGAACAAAGGCAATTGTTTGTCTATGTATGAATGAAAAGCATTTGTTTGGATTCCTATCTCTGCCTAAAGTCAGGGAACCTGGTAACATTAAAAACTGCACGTCCTGAAAGGTACCAGGTCAGAAACAGGCAACTCAGAGAAGGCATGTTTTACACCTAATTGCGTTTTGGAAATTTTAGCTTCAAATACAGTTATGACATGCAGTTGATAAGTTAATGTTATTCTTCGGATTTGAGGTTTTGCATGCCCCACATTCCTTTCTCTAAGAATCTGATATAAACACTGTGGTATAAGAAACAGAATTATTAATACTAAATGTACTTAGGAAGAGAAAGCATGTATAGCAAAGAAACACAGACATAAAGGCTCTGGTCAATATTAGCATTTTTGACAAGTCCCAGGAGAACACTGATGCTAATGCTATACAGAAATAAAATTACATATACTGCAGTTTTTAAAAATCTAGAATATATGTCAAATGAAAAATAAATAAATGTATCATGCTCTTTCCAGGAAACAAAAGCTCCAGGCCAAAATCTATAAAGTGGTATTTCCAAGCCAACTCTATGTGAAGCAGAAACTATAACATAAGAGAGAGACATAATGAAAAAAAGAGACATGGGATATATAACTGCTTATGTAGAAAATATCCATATTGGCATCAAAATCCTGCAACGGCTAGTAAAGAGGCAGTCACAACCATTCTCAAGGTTGAGCAATTGATAACTAAGCAAACAATATCTTTTTTCTTATTAAAGCTAAATGTTTTCCTTGTCTTCATCAAATCTGTTTCCAAGATTTGTTGTCCTTATGAGCAATTCTATTAACACATTTTATTTCTTAGTAAACTTATTAAGAATTACATTCTAATGTATATATTGCATTTATAAAAACATGCAATAATGATCTGTTCCATATTTTATTTAATTTTCTGGCATCACATGCCTTGTTCATCAAAAAGGCAGGAGACATAGACTTTACTGGCTAGTTAATGGAGATACAAAATGTGCTAGGATGTGTATGTGATGCAATAAAGTACCTGTGGGGAAATGCCCCAACTCTAATAAAATCTGGGAAGATCAAAGGTTGGCTACTCTTGAAGCATTGCTTTATATTTTAAATACTTATCTGAAACAAACATTCTGAGCAAAATAAAGGTTTTCAATTTGACATGCTGGTGTTGCGAAGACTCCTGAAGACTCTTGAGCAGGCAAGAAAATAAACACATGGCTCCTTGTACAAATCAAACCAGAATTCTCACTTGAGGCACAAACAACCAGACTCTAATTATCTGACTTCAGACACATTATGCAAAGACCCATCTTTCTGGGAAAAGGTGCAATACTAGGAAGGTAGAAGGAAAGAGAAGAAGAAGATGATCAACAGGGTGGTTTTTTAATTATAATTATAATGGCATTATAATTATAATGGCAATAGATGCATGGCATTATAATATAATTATATAATGGCATTATAATTATAATGGCATTATAATTATAATGGCAATAGATGCATGGTTGGAAGGCCTGAAGGACTAGGCAAGGGAGAGATAGTCATGGAGAAAATCTATCTAGGTGGTTGCTAAGAATTTGTACCAACCTGATCGTATATAATTAATTATTCGATCTGACACATATTTTTTGTCAACTGTTTTATAAATTGCTGAAAAAATGGTTGATTCGTGAGATATACACTGATCTTTCTTAGTGACCTTAGATTCCGAATCCAGACAACTTTGAACACATGATGCCATCTACCAAGAATGAATTCTTTTTGGACTGAGAGGCACACTTGGTCTGCATCCCAAAACTGGGTGTAGTCAGAAAGGATTTTCAATATCATATTAAAATTGACAGTCACATTAGAGTGAAAAAGCTTAGATTGGCTCTGGGGATTGTAATTAAGGTTTGGGAGGGGAGCATGGGTTGCTCATACAGTCTGAAGAGATAGAGGGAATGCCATTTGAAATAAATCGAAGAATAAAAATTCTAGGCAGAAAAAAAACAAAACCATAATGGAACATTGGGAAAAAAAATTGGTTCTATTTAGCACCAAGCGATATTGGTTTACTTTTTTGAAAACGGATGCATACCTCAATTCCTTCAATCTCCTCAAGGAACCTTCCACTGACAGACACCAAGGCATCTTCAGGCCATTCGTGAAACCAGTCAATAGCTGTGCAGTTTACTACAGCAGGGAATTTTCTGGCCCTGACACGGAGAGTAGATCCCACAGGGGAGAAACATAGGATTACCTGGGGAGGGAGTGAAGAATCATCAATGTGCATAATCACTACTATTAATTACTTAAGAGCTTTTACCACTCAAATTGGGGAGTCCTTGTAAATCTCTGTATATCAAATTTACACCTGAAAAATACTATCCCTATGAGAGTGGATACTGTAGATATTCCAACCTTCATTTGTACAATACCCAAACGTTGGCTAAAGCATTTTCATATTGCCACATGACACAAAACCATGTTACTATTTTTTTACCTCAACAGCCCCCTCAAAAGATTAAATGTCCTCTCCCTCCATCAGTCACGCAATAATGAAGAATATTAATTTAGATATTATTAGTTATACACACATTTGACCTTTCTTTTAAGGACACAAGGTAGAATCCATCTTTCATCTCTTTCAATTTAATCTTCACAAAAATCTTGTAAAGTACTGTAGGTTAGGCTCTGAGTAAGGGCAGTGTTTGCTCGTTGTTAACCCATAAACCATGATTTACAAATGTCAGTTCCTTCCTTTTATAATGCTTTGCACAAACCAACAAACCATAAGATTGTGTGAGCTAGTATGTTGAACCTGTTAACTGGTTAGCCAAAACAATTCATGGCTGAATAGAATTTGAACTCTTCCAACTTCTTACCTTTAACTGTTTTCGGACTTTGTCAATGAAAAATTTCCAGCTGTTTTCACGAGTATCCGGCAAGCCCATAGATTTTACCTGAGGCCTCATGGAGCTAATAATGTTTTCCACTTCATCATCCTGAAATAGCCCTGGAATCTCACCAGATGCCAAGAGATCATTGATCAAAACCAAAAACTGCTCTTCAGCAACCTGTGAGTCTGTCATAAGAAAAACGGTAGGGGTATTCTTCACAGCAGATTTGATGTACTGGGAAGCCAGATCAGCCTGAATCACAGAACAAATACTTGTCAGTTTAGCATCCTTTCTATTCCTTTTCAAGAGTGAAAAATGCTGAATTTGATGTAGAAAACTTTTCTACAGTATTATGAAAGCTGGTTGATGATGTTTAGAGCAACATTCCACTTCCAAAATCATAGTCATATTTGTGAAGTAGTATCACTGAATGTGTGAACGTTTCTGATTTTGATTCAGAATAAACCTTAGCCAAAGTTGTCTCTGCTTATGAATTTATGTGAAAGCAACCAGCATGTTCCCCAATGGTCCTGAGGTGTCACCCTTATAATGATAATGATAAACTTATAATGATAAACTCAGAAAAGTTGGTTTGCTTACAGTGTATAATTTGTCAAGTAGCTGGACTCAGCATTTATCTTCAATTTTAGGCCTCTTTGTACCATTTTTGAATGGTAATATATGCCTGGACAAATTGCCCTTACCTTGAGATCTGGAATGCCATAGCCCTTCTTCAGAGTGATCTGAAAGACATCCAGGGAGCTAATATAGGCAGCCAGTCGAGACAGACTTTGCTTGCCACTGCCTCCAACCCCCACGAGTAAAGCATTGCCTCTGGGAGACTCTAGGATGCGATTGATCCTACAGACGTGGGACACGGCATCTTCAAACAGCACCTGCAGTAGACAAAGAAGGACTATTCTTAGTTTTAACTCTCAACATGGAAAAGACCAAAACAATAAAATTAGATTCTACCTCTCCTTAGGAGGGCAGAGCAGGCAAAGCTGAGTGGCATTTTAAACAGTGAACAAAGAAAAAGTTGTAGCACAATATAATCCTCAAGATAGGGCAACACATTTAACACCCCTGGCTCCTCCACCGACAAGAAAAACAAAATAAAACAAAACACAGAGGCTCTGCTGAGTTCCATCCATTTTGTTTCACCCTTCCCAGCCAATAGTAGCCCCCCCACCCCTTTTTTGGACTAAACCTTAATTGCAGCACCTATTTTACTCATGCCTTATTCTCATCCTAATCTGAACCATATTCTGATTGATTCTTCTAGGTTCTGTGAATAAAAACAATCCATATAACATTTTTATCTTGGCCACTGACCCATTCTCCAATTTCCATCATCTAATTTATGGTTGTGCCTATTAATTATTCACCAAGTCCAAACCTTAACTTCATTCTCATTATCCTCAACCTTTTAAAACTATGGATATTTGGCAGGATCTCAAGGAATTGTGTTTTTTTTTTTTCCTATTCCATTTTTTAAAGACCTGGAGCCCCCCAAATTTACCAGTGCCTGCAAAATTACAGAATTATTCAAACGTGTTTCAAAATTCACTAACTATGAGATTACTGTAACTGGGGAAAGAAAAGAAGGAAATAAACAAAAACAACAAAAAGAAAACTCCACTGGGTTAGGGCATAAAGGTTTTTGGGTGATGTGATGTAGTTGTAGTCTATTATGCTTAACATTAATTTATGCCTGATTCTTTCCACCATCAGTGAATGCTATGATCAGAAGCATCTTTCTATGGTTTGGGGGTTGCTGTGTTGTTTCCATGTGATGCAAGAGCTTGTTCCAGGTTGAAGAAATAGGAAATAAAATCAGCAAGGAATACTAACCTAAATAGAAAACAATGCCTTTACTAGAAAGAAGCAACTTTTTCTCCTCCAAATGTTTAAATTTTGGGCTAGAACTGCTATATCTCTAAGCCACCATACTACAGTTAATGAGCTGTTGTAGCGGGGTTGTAGTGGTTAGAATGCAGTATTGCAGGCAAATTCTGTCCATAACCAGGAGTTCGATCCTGAGGGGCTTGAGGTTGGCATTCTTTCAAAGTCGGTAAAATGAGGACCAGGTTTGTTAAGGGCAATACGCCAATATTGTAAACTGTTCAAATAGAGCAGTTATATAAGTCTAAGTGCTATTACTATTGCTAATGACTTTGTATTATGGAAATTGTACTACAGGCATCAGTTAATTTATCCTTGCTTCATGAGCTCAACAGCAGTATTCTGTCTCTGGCTCAGCTCCAGTTTCACTTACCAAATTCATCACTGCATTGACCTCATTGTAGCTATCCAAGGCTTCCACAAGCAATTTATTCAAACGCTGTATATTGGAAACAGCCAAATACTTTGGATCTCCAATGCCTTGAGCAAAGTGGCAAAAAACATTGGGCTTTGCAAAGATAATATTTTCACCCAGATCCTGCAAAACAAAACAAAACAATTCATCATAAACTGAAGCTACTTTTTATCCACTCATCAGCTGCTTTTTAATCTTGGATTTATTTGAAACATCTAAGACAACATTTGGGATTAATTCTCTAAGCTAGGGCTAGCCTGCAAGTGAAGTCTGGAGAGGCATTTTGACACAAGAGAAATTTTAAAAAGTTAGCACCTGAGAGCTGGGCCCTTTGCTCTACCTAGACATAACATTTCAGAGTTCCTAATTCAATAAAACCTCTGAAAACCTGTATATGGTCTTTTAAAGTAAGCCTATTCCTATATCAGATTAATTAATGTTTAACTGCTAATATCGGACAAGTACATGTTGGTTGAGTCCAAAGTCACTTTTGAATCTCAACTGGAGGAAGAGAAGAGGGTGGAGGCAGAAAGGTAGCATCAATAGTTCCTTCACCTCAAAGAATTTCTTGCAATTTGCTGTCATGACCCGGATGTAGGTCTCTTGATCTTTATCTTCCACGAGTTTGTCATAGTAAACCCTCTCTGCTTCATGCAGCCACAGCCGGACTAGGTCTGATGGTATTTTGAGGCACTCGTGAGTGGAGAACAAGAGTCCCTGGCAAAGACAAAAGGGTCAGGGTTGCTTTCTCCTGGGTATGTTACTAAGGCAGGTCCTCTGCCACTGTTTTTCGAGAGCATCTTTAATGCAGTTCATCTTTACAACCACATTTCATTTCTTTCCAAGGCCACCGTTCTATTTACCCATTTTCTTTTCCCATCTGGAGATTAGTGTCTCAACGGGCACGACAGAAAAGGTCTCCCAGAGAGAGGCAGACCGGAGGGAAGCCAGGATCAGGATGTTCTGCCTCTGTGACATTTAAAGTCCTATATGAACTAAGCTGGAATAAAGGAGACATCTGCAGACTTCAAATCTATGTATTGTTTGACTGAGGAGGAATTAAGCATAGTTGCTGAAATTGCAGGTAAACCTTCTGGATGAAATTTCTCTGTGATATTTTTCAAGGTCTTAAGAAATGAGGGGTTGTGGTCACTGTGCTGTCCCAGCCAGTCTATGGAATGGGTTAGTTACTTAGGATTTGTGAGCTGTCCCCTTAAGGGAATGCATCATAGGAAATGTAGGTAAGGGTATCCTGGGAAACGTAGTTCATATCACGTGGCCACATCTGTAATCCTGATTGGCCACTAAATTGACCCTCAAGGGGTTGAAGGAGGTTGCCCTCCATTCTTACCTGCACTCATTACTGATAACATCGTTTTCTTCTATTGATACAAGATGGGTTAGGAGATAACTATTTTCCACTGTACTGCCTTCCACAGAGGTAGACTTAATAGCTCTGTAAATGCAGATAGATAACTCAACAAAGCTTCCATAACAAAGTTCATTTATTGGTACATCAGGTATCCTCGTAACTCACATTTGTGACGAAATTCCTCTTTCAATGACCAATCCTTTGTATATCTGCCTTGCACGTGGAAAATAGTTATCTCCTAACCCATCTTGTATCAATAGAAGAAAACGATGTTATCAGTAATGAGTGCAGGTAAGAATGGAGGGCAACCTCCTTCAACCCCTTGAGGGTCAATTTAGTGGCCAATCAGGATTACAGATGTGGCCACGTGATATGAACTACGTTTCCCAGGATACCCTTACCTACATTTCCTATGATGCATTCCCTTAAGGGGACAGCTCACAAATCCTAAGTAACTAACCCATTCCATAGACTGGCTGGGACAGCACAGTCACTCTGACCTAAAATGATCCGGCTGACCTAAAATGATCAGGCTGAAGTTGACACAATGAGCCTCATAAGCAGGATAATAAGCACAGTAAAGATGGCAACAAAAAAGGAGGAAATGATTGAATAATATTCTGAGTATGAATCTCTCTTTATCTCTCCCCCACCTACTTAACCTTATATACATACAGCATGTGGGTGTACATCATGGGGAGATACATTTCACTCCTATCCCCACCAAGGACAAGGATACATCATAACAGATACTTGACAATATACTCCCATGGTCTATTTCCAATTATCTCAAAAAATCTATAATTTATTTTTGTCTGAAATGATATAGGGTTTCCTGATTAAACAGAAGGTTTGACTTGAATAGCTCCAAGGTCCCTTCCAACTCTTATTCTATTCTATTCTAATTCTATTCTATTCTAATTCTGTTCTATTCTATTCCATTCTATTCTATTCCTTTCTATTCCATTCCATTCCATTCCATTCTTACAGCCTCCACATGAGTGCCAGTGAAAAATGCTCTGTCACAATAATACTTCCTCAGAAAAACAATTCTCCAAAGGATAATGCTCAATCTTTTAATATAGATAATGCTTCCACGCTACATACCCTTGACTAACAGCTAATCTGGTAGTATATTGTACTATATCCCCCTAATCTAACTTGTAATGCCACATCAATGGAACTCAGAGAGGGAAGGGCCATAAAAATAAATAAATTCCTTGTTTGATTCTTAGATATACAGACCTCTGTAAAGTAAAAGTAAAGTTATTAATGATGCTGTTATAGCTAGTTAGTTATCGGAAGTATATTTTATTCTATGTAAATCTATCTAAGCAAAGTACATATTTATCCATTCATATATATGCAAAAATTTGTATGCAAACAATCACCAGTGACGATGTTTGCAAAAAAAATGTTTTAAGAATTGGGAGAGAAGTTGATGTTTTCTCAGGTTATTTGCATATATATTTACCTTTCAATATATATATGTGGAAGGATATGACTAAGTAATTGAAATATGCATTATTAAGAAAGTTATATTCAGATGATTATAAAAAGCAAAAGCAACTTCAGCAATTCTAAATGAACTGAAAATGGCTTTCTGTTCATCATGGAGCAGAAAGAGAGATGATAGACTGCCAAAGGAAGCTGTCCTAGAAGATGATGTCATAACATATATCAGCTTTTCCTGGATCAGGATAGTATTGTATTGTACTCTGCTCTGCTCTACTCTACTCTATTGTTTTTCAACTTAGTGCCCTCTTGATATAAAGGGTTAAAATGGAGGGTACCAGTGTGAAAAAATATATTGTATTCATACTGGTCATACAATGAGCAGTCATAATAAAGGAAGAAGAACATACAATAAGAAAAAAAAATCTAAAAGGCAAGATAATATCAGAAATCTTAAAGCCAGAATAGGGATAGCTTAATTCAGACAGAAAGCCCTGTGGAAGTGTCCATTGATTAACAGAATGTGATAATTGTGAAAGTCTTACCCTCAATAATTCATAGAGCACTCTAGTTCCAAGGCTATTTTCTTTAATTTGATAAGACAAATTAGCAATTGTAACAATACTAACATGGGCAAAGGAAACGCTTTAGGTGTAGTTCATTCGGCCAGTTTTATTTTATTAAATTGGCTGTATCGAAAGACATATATGAGAGATAGCAACTTGGTTCCTCCTTATTCCCACTAATTTTACCATCTCCTACATATATTCATCATGCTGATTGTGGCTTGTGAAATTTAAAACCCTGAACATCTCAAGGAAACTAAGTTCCCAATTTCTAGCATTTATTATAATATAGCTTCAAGGAAATGCTTCACAAACAAGAAATCTGTGTGGTGTTATATTTATTCCAAGGTACTGGAAAATTCACAGATAACAAAATATAAAAATGATATTGTACCTGGAATATATTTGAGAGATCCCGGAGATTGAAAACGTAGTGAAATTTTATGGCCGTAGGAAGAAATGTTGATGTAATCTTTTGATGTAAACCTGTTATGGAGAAACATGCCATGATCATACCAAAAATGCATGGAGCTGCTTGAGATAAGAAACAGGTTATTCACGATTAATTCCTCAGTCAGGATCAACAAACAGCAATGAAGTGGGTTGATCTCCAAATTGTTTAATTAAATGTGTAGAACTCTTGAAAAGCCTTGTCAGTTTTACAATTCTTTAGCTTTGGTCACATTTCATTTTAAATTATAATAGGAACCAGGTCTGAAAAGTTACAGCAGAGGTTATCTAATTAAAACTGGAGTTTTCATAACACCTACAAACCCACCTAACTAGAATAATTTGACAATGCTAAGTGGAACTTGAATAAACCTGACTCAACAAAAGATGGCAGTTCCAAAGAAAAATGAAGATTAAAAATAAAAATAAAGATAAAAGATAAAGATGTGGTAGCATCCAAGGGAGGAATCTGTTGGCAATCATGCCAGGCAAAATTCCATCCTATTGATTCAGTTAATTGTACTTCTTTCCCCCAGGCAAAAATGCTCTACAGGCTAACTGTTGCTTCCATTTCACAAACATCCTTTGTACAAAGAGATCTGAATCTGAAAACCTTCAGCATCGTGCTGGTTACAAATATGAATAAGATGCTGAGGGGTAGAACATTAACGGGAAAGCCTGCCTTAGTTCATGCTGTGTTTTGAGTGCTTACCCAGAGCTGCAGAAACAAGCTGTTGATTAACCTTCTGGACGACTATTGAGACATTCCGGGCGGCCAGGTGCTGACCTAAGATGGTACTGTAGATGGACATTAGGGCATCCTGACCGGGGAAACTCACTGCAAATACACAGAAGTGCCTCTACAACAAAACACAACATACAACATCTTGCAATGCTGTTGGGTAGGCCTCTTAACAACAACAACAAAACCCTCTCTAAACTTAAGCCTCCCACTTTTTCTGCTTACAGCTTAGTCAAAATTTTAAAAAGCAGCAACTGTAATGTAAGGGAGACTATTTTATTTTTTGACTGAAACCCTCTAGGTACCTGGAGCCTGGAATCAATAGTGAAGGATCCAGAAGTTGGGTTCATACAGGCAACATACTGACAGTTGTGGATGTCCTTTAAGGTCAGTTTGGTTCTATCATACCTAATGGAAAGAAGCAAGTTGGAGGGTATTATACTGACCCAATATTTTTGAGAAAGCAATGCTCTGCTCTTCCCTTACACTTAAGATAGTCTTCCTGTCTTTTATACCAAATGAACAAAGAATGAAGGGTTTTGATATCTTTTCATTTAAAAAAAGCACAAGCAAGATTTAAATAACATATCTATCAATGATCTATGAAAATATCTAGCTTAATCTACATGTGGGAGACAAGATGGCTAATATCTTTAAACACACAGGCATCATATTCATAGCATAACATTCCAACCATACCATCTCTATAATACATTACTGCAGCACAACACATTGTATTACAGTATATTATAATATTATATAAATATAATACATTAATGCATCACAACACATTGTATTAGAATATATTATAATATTATATAAATATAATACAGTAGAAAACACAAAAGATTCAACCTGAAAATTAGTTCCTTTTTTTGCATGACATTCTCTGTCAGCCTGTCCTCTAGCTATGCAGACATAGTAATTGTCAATATATAAAAATGTATTTATACCAGTGCCCATGATCCATGTGCTGCCGGATCAAAGTGTGAGGAGCCACAGTGCCGTATTTGTCAACTTCTGGCATATTCATATCATCTATGAAGTAAATCAGCTTCTTGGTACCAGGGGGGCCAAAATTACGTCCTGATTTTTTCTCCAGAGGCTTCTCCAAAATAGCTGTACAAACAGAAGACCATTAATCAACTAATGGCATTGAACTTTATCTAAATGATCTGGTCAAATATTCTTCCATCCCATGCATCAGTTCAAAAGTAGAAGTTAGTTATGTAATGTTCTTGAGGAAGACAGCTTTTCTTCAGTGCATCAAAGTCTTACAGAGGAGGCAAGTAACCTACACGATATCTGGAAAATACCTTGAATGCAAGGCACAAGAAGTCCCATATCAGTTCGACCTGTACAGGCAGACCAGTTAAAATACCTTTCCTCACAATGTGTCTAGGATGCAGATATGCACATGCTGCACTTAATAATGGCAGTGGAAAAGAGCAGCAGTCTCCTTCTGAAATAGCAAGTATTCAGTAGAGCTAGAACACAGGAAACCTGTTCCTCTTTTGATGTTCTGGAGTACCATTCCCATTAGGCCTACAGCATTATCAATTGCTCTGAGATGGAGGGATTTGTAGTCCAATTCATCAAGTGAGAATAAAATTAGGGAATGCTATAGCATTGGCAGCTTATGTAAGCAAATCTACAAATGTTGGCTTGATTGTATCAGTGATGGAATTTCTTTTTTCATCATTCAAGAGGGTGGCTTTGGACTGATAATGAAATTCTGGCTACAGTATCTATCCAATCTGAAGAAGTAATATTCATTTTAATAAAATCGGTTCTTCCCCTTAAACACAAGGACTTTTTCCTGTATATCATATCTTGGTCAATTATTAAGCAATATGAAATATTTAAATCAACATAAAGTGGCATTTTGCTGAGAATAAGTACTCCAAGAGATATTTAGGAGAGTTCACATAAAATACAAAGTCTCACTTTTTATGTATTCTCATAAATGAATGAAGGAAAACATCCGTGTTCCAGGATAATGTTGCAGGATCCAATCTGGGTCAGTTACCGGGACCATGGGTTTAGTCTTCGGAATTTTCAACTCATGCTGTGGCCCATCCTCAGGGAACTTCTCACTCTCCAGAATATTCCCATAAATCTTTAATTATTACCCAGTTTCTTTGCATTAAGATTACAATTTGGAAACCACTTTTGCAGAGATGCAACCAAGGGTTTGAGGAGGTCGTCTGTAGCTTTGCGTGCAGGTGGGGGCTGAGATTGTGCACCTCAAATTGGTAAGAATGAAAATCCATCCAATCCCCTTACCCTGCAGCATAGCTGAAGTTGTGTAGAAGTTAAAGGGAACAGCTTGCACCATATAATCATCCAGGTTCAGAGTATCCAGCTTATCCCCCATCAGCACTGACTTCCCAGTGCCTGCATTCCCAACTAACATCACTGGCCATTTTTTCTCCATTAGTAAGTCCATGAAGTAACGAATCCGGATGGTTTCTGTTGTGTGGACCATCGAAGCCTGCAAAACAGACCCTCTATGACATCTACCTCAATTTTTTAAAAAAACTGAATTGTAATTTTAAAAGAAACTGAATAGTGAAATAATTTCTAAGAAAAGAAGCAATGGTGGCTAGAGAGATCTCCCCTTGAAAATGTATACACATGCTTGGCAAAACCCAGCTGTGTTTTAATAAGATATTCTAAGCAAAAATATTGTGTATCTGTATCTCCACTTCTCAGAGCTGATTTTTTAACTGTTTTAAAATTTACATTTACATTAATTAAATTGATTTAATGGAATTTTTTTTTAAAAAAATCAGAGGATAACTGCTCTGTAAGTATAGATGATGTGGTTGCAGGCTAAAGTGGAACAGTAACAACGTGTTCTCAATCCCAGAAGAGAAAACCAGTCCTGAGTGCCAGCCCTTACATTAGCCATGGATAAAAGGAAGGGATCAGGAAGCTCAGGGAAGTTCCAAAGTTAGCAGAAATGCAAAACTATACCTTTAAGGCAAAACTTAAAAGCACCTTAAAGAGGGAAAATGCAAAATGTAGTGTGATAACCATGTATATGTCATGACTGAAAAATGATGAAGTTGGCAAGGATGGTGGGATTGGGTCAACTCACACATGCTCCTCATTGTTGCTCAGTCGTTAAATCAACTCTTCGTGAGCCCATGGACCATAGCACACCAGGCCTCCCCCGTCCTCCACTGTCTCCCAGAGTTTGCCAAATTGATGTTCATTGCAACAATGGCACTATCTAACCATCTCATTCTCTGTCATCCCCTTCTCCTTTTGCCTTCAATCTTTCCCAACATAAGGATCTTTTCCAATGAGTCCCCTCTTCTCATTTGATTGTCAAAGTATTTGAACTTCAACTTCAGTATCTCTGCTTCCAAAGGGCAGTCAGGGTTGATTTCCTCTAGGACTGACCCACTCTCATTATTCTTCTACAAATACATAGCTTACCCACAGTAAGATACAAACACCTGGTAGGATAGTATCTGTGCAAAACCTCTATTTTATATTTCATGACAGCCTTACCACAACAGATACTGTAAAGGTTTACCTTTCATTTACTCTATATGATACAAATAGTCCATACTATTTGTTCATTTTTAAAACCCAGTTTTGCTGCAGTGGTAATTGTTGTTTTGAAGGATTTAGATATAAGCTGTGGATTGATATATTTGGAACATGACAAGAATCTAGTATCTCAGATTACCAGTAGAATATAAATCAACAATTTGTATTTCTCCTGAACTTGTCTGGCTTAGTACATTCAAAATTGCTTGCTATTGTCAGGCTGATTTTTGTCTCAGAGTACTGCAAAAATACTCTAAAATAAGCAATATCAGAAGTAGAATTATTTTCAGCAAATTACCTGCAATGGCACATCTGGATCCAATTCAAATTGTGGCACTTTATCAGTCCATGGCATAAATTTCTTTGATTCTGGGTCAATGTAGTAGTCAAAAATTGTTCCCTGAGATGGGAATTTGATTGTTTTAAATTCATTCACCCACCACCTACTAAATTCCACACGATAATCCACAAGCTGTAGAGAAAGTTATGCATATGTATTATGGTTTTAAGTTTAAATTTCTTTTAAATTAGAATATGTTCTGAAAGCATGATGACCACAGGAAATATAATAAAACCTCAAAACAAAATTTGTCAAAGCTAAATGAGTTTAAAAAAATAAATGCAGGCATAATCTGAATGAATGAACTGAATCAACTGCTGTGATAAACAGGGTTAACTTCACAAATCCCATTCATCTCAATGAGGGTTCAAATGACTACAAATGTACTACTAGTGGAATGTATGATTTTTTTTTCTTCAAAGGTGGGCCAGAGAGACCCAACCACACTACTTCCATTGATTTTAAAGGATGTGTGGCCTTGAAAAGAATTCTGGTAAACAATATGACATACCTATGAAATATTAAACTCTACGAAGATGGAAGTGATTTTGGTATCAATTCTGTCACTGCAGAAACCTTTGAAAAGGTCCACAGAAAAATGGACTCTATGTACTGCTTATTGAGTCATACATCTATATTGAGATAACTCTTGAGTTATAGTAATGGACAGCCTGGTCATTTCTGTTTCTGAAGATACCTGATCTTGGAACATTGCTCCTCCAAAAGCCCAGAAGCAGGCAAACACAAAATAGAGTTCGTATAGCTCTTTGGGAGAATCTGGAGGTGTATTGATTGGCGTCAAGAGGCATTCCAGTAAATAGAGAATCATTTGCACCACGGTCACTTCAGGAACAGGGGTTATCTTCTTGAATCCAAATTTCAGTTTGTCCAAGCAGGTAGGTAAGTATTTATCAAACAAGATCATCAGGTTAGCTTTTTCTGATTGCACTTCTCGGCGCTCAATCCAACTGCTCACTATTCTGTGTTGTGACATAAAATTACTTATTGAATATGCATTCTCATGCATATAACATGTATATTCTACATCAACTGATATTTTTTATTCTTCTCCTTTCTCCCCTTCTTACACTACATCTTTATAGAAATGCCACTTAAATTACAGGGAAGAAATTTAACATTTAGATGTTAAGAAAGACATCACATACTATTAAATAAATACCATCAAGGTATGAGCAATGTGTTTTGGTAGTTACCTATGAAGCTAATCATTTTTGGATAAACTACATTACATATACTTACACCTTTTTGTAAAAATAAATCATCAGATGTTCCTTATTTTGGAGAACAAGTCAACATGTTTGAAAGGAAAAGGAGAAGTAAAAATGGACAATCAATCTATAGTTAATAATTGACCAATTAGTGCTTGTTACCAATAATATCTCATCCCATCTTCTCAATTTTATACTAAAACCTGAATTCATTTCTCTCCCCTCTGCACAGCCCAAGGGAAGGAGAGAGAAATCATAATGTTGCATTCATCATGGAGGCAAACCTTGTCCTTCACAAATTACTTATGCTGTCATAGGAGCTGGAGGCTCCTAACCCAATAATAATACACAGGCACTACAGAAGGATTCCAAGACCTAGGAAACAGGTCAAGGGAAAATTTTGTTTCATGATTATATTGTCTCATACAACATTGACTACCCACGGTTTTCTTGGGAAGCAAGTAACTTGCTATTAGAACTAGAATAATCGGGACTAGTGCAATAATTTATTTATTTATTTATTTATTTGATTTATATACCGCCCCCTCTCCCCGAAGGGACTCGGGGCGGTGAACAGCCAATAAAAACACATATACAAGGTACAAAATATGAGACAACATAAAATATTAAAATTTAAAAACTGAAATACAATATGGCTCTAATAAAATATAAGCAAGTATTAAAAAGATTAAAACCCGATTAAAATTTAAAAAACCCTTAGGCCAGTCCGGCCTGCCGAAATAAATGCGTTTTGAGCAACCGACGGAAGGCCATGAGATCGGGGGCGGCCCTTACCTCCGGGGATAATTCATTCCAGAGAGGGGGTGCTTCCAATGAGAAGGCCCGCGCCCTCGGGGTCGCCAGCCGTCCAGCCGGCGGCACCCCGAGGAGGCCCACTCTATGGGAGCGTACCGGTCGGTGGGAAGCCGATGGTGGCAGGAGGCGGTCTCGCAAGTAACCTGGTCCCGAGCCATGGAGCGCTTTAAAGATAGTGACCAAGACCTTGAAGCGCACCCGGAGGGCCACCAGGAGCCAATGCAGCGCGCGTAGAAGTGGCATAACATGGGAGCCCCTAGGTGCCCCCATTACCACCCTCGCGGCTGCATTCTGCACCAACTGGAGCCTCCGGATGCTCTTCAAAGGCAGCCCCATGTAGAGAGCATTGGCATAGTCTAGGCGGGAGATCACCAGGGCGGAAGTGACCGTGCGAAGCGCATCCCGATCCAGAAAGGGTCGCAACTGGTAGATCCTACGGACCTGTCCAAAAGCCCCCCTGGCGACGGCCGCCACATGATCTTCCAATGACAGCCGTACATCCAGGAGGACACTCAGATTGCGGGCCCTCTCTGTGGGGGCAAGAATTTCCCCCCCCACAGCCAGCGATGGAACCAGCCGGCTGTATCGGGGTGCCGGGAAGCACAGCCACTCAGTCTTAGATGGGTTGAGCTGAAGCCTGTTCCGCCCCATCCAACACCGCACGGCCTCCAGGCATCGGGTCATCACTTCGATGGCTTCATCGGGGTGGCCCGGGGTAGAGATGTACAGCTGGGTGTCATCAGCGTACTGATGGAACTCTACCCCAAAGCCACGGATGATCTCACCTAGCGGCTTCATATATATGTTGAACAGGAGGGGCGAGAACACCGACCCCTCCTGTTCGAGGCACCCCTCCTGTGCGAGGCACCCCTCCTGTGCGAGGCACCCCGCAAACCAGGGGCCTCGGGGCCGACCTCTGCCCCCCTGCCAACACAAATTACGAGCGGTCAGAGAGGAAGGAGGAGAACCACCGCATAACGGTGCCTCCCACCCCCAACCCCCCCAACCGCTGCAATAGGATACTGTGGTCGACAGTATCAAAAGCCGCCGAAAGATCTAGGAGGACCAGGACAGAGGAATAACCCCTGTCACGGGCCCTCCAGAGATCATCCACCAATGCGACCAGCGCCGTCTCTGTGCTGTGCCCGGGCCTGAAGCCCGATTGGCATGGATCCAAATAGACAGCTTCATCCAGGTGCTGGGGAAACTGTTGTGCCACCACACTCTCAACAACCTTCGCCATAAAACGAAGGTTGGAGACAGGACGATAATTAGATAACAAAGTTGGGTCCAGGGACGGTTTCTTGAGGAGGGGTCTCACCACCGCCTCTTTCAAGGCGGCGGGTAGATATCCCTCACTCAAGCGTTAATAATGCCCTGGAACCAACCTCGTGTCACCTCCCGGGTGGCCAACACCAGCCAGGAGGGACACGGGTCCAATAAACATGTGGTCGCATTCAGTCCCCGCAGTAACCTGTCCACGTCCTTGGGGGTCACAGGATCAAACTCATCCCAAATGACTGTTCCAAATTCCGCCCCCGATTCCCCACCCAGAGCTGCCCATTCGGAGTCCAAGCCATCCCGGATCTGAGTGATTTTTTCCACCAGGAACTGTGAAAAATCCTCAGCCTGTCCCTGCAAGGGGTCCTCCCGCGCTCCCCCTTCTAAGAGGGAGTGGGTCACTCTAAACAGGGCAGCCGGGCGGTTTCCTGCGGACGCAATAAGGGTGGAAAAGTAAAGACGCCTTGCCACCCTTATCGCCACTAAATAGGTCTTAATAAAAGACCGTAAAAGTGTTCGGTCAGGTCCGGAGCGAGTAGTCCTCCAAATACTCTCCAGGCGTCTTTTCTGGTGCTTCATCTCCCTCAGCTCCCCGGAAAACCAGGGGGCTGAGCGAGAGCGGCGCCAGGTCAGAGGCCGCAAGGGCACGACCCGGTCCAGGGCCCCAGCCGCCACCCTTTCCCAGGTGGCGACTAGGTCCCCCACCGAGTCGTGAGTCCAAATGTCGGGATATGGCCCAAGCTCCATCAGGAACCTATCTGGATCCATCAGGCGCCTGGGGCGGTACCAACGTATTTGGTCCGCCTCCCTGCGATGGGGAGGAGCGGCCTGGAAGTCTAGCCTAAGGAGCGAATGATCTGACCATGACAAGGGTTCAACAGAAACATCCCCAA
This sequence comes from Bungarus multicinctus, assembly GCA_023653725.1. Taxonomy (NCBI): domain Eukaryota; kingdom Metazoa; phylum Chordata; class Lepidosauria; order Squamata; family Elapidae; genus Bungarus; species Bungarus multicinctus. The sequence continues at coordinate 122,405,600 of CM042834.1, forward strand.
CACCTAGATCATCCTGCCACTGTCCAGAGACAAAAACCAGATCCAGAATGTGACCCCCAGTATGCGTGGGTTCCTTAATTAATTGGGTCAGGCCCAAGGCTGTCATGGAAGCCAAGAACTCCTGAGCAGTCCCCGAGGCCCCACCGGCCGAAGGCAGGTTGAGATCCCCCATGACCATCAGCCTGGGGGTCTCAACCGCCAGACCGGCTATGACCTCGAGGAGCTCAGGCAGGGCCGATGTCACATAGCAGGGAGCCAGGTATGTGATCAATAGGCCCATCTGAACCCCGGAACCACACTTAACAAACAGGGACTCACATCCGGTCGTCTGAGGAACAGTGGATTCCCTAGGATCTAGATCCTCCCGAACAATTACCGCAACCCCCCCACCCCTCCCCTCGGCCCTTGGCCGATGAAAGACCTGAAACCCGGCTGGGCACATCTCCACTAGAGGGACACCCCCCTCCTGTCCCAGCTAGGTCTCGGTAATGCCCGCCAGGTCCGCACCCCCCTCCGTGACGAGATCGTGAACAAGGGGGGCTTTATTCACTACGGACCTGGCATTGCAAAGCATCAGCCGGAGGCCTGGGGCCCGATCATTCAAACAACTCAGGGAGCGAGACATGACCTGGGGGCCGAAGCGCACCACCGCTTGTAAACAGCGGGGGCGAGCTCCCATCACTTGATAAGACCCCCTGTCAACACCATACCTGCCTCTCCCACCGATCGTAGGGATAACCCTTTCATCCCCCTCCCCAGAGGAAACCCCCATCTTCGGAACGACCGTCCCCGATCCCAAGGCCTCCCAGTCGCAGGTATCCCCCGATCTGGCCCTATAATAGATCCCTGACAACATCTTCATATGATCACTGAGGACTTAATCTGATCTATGATGGGATATACATCCCTCATGTATAAAGGGATGTACTGATACACTTTCAAAGGGAACCAGCACTTACGGATTCCAGCCCAGGTCAGCAGGATTGATATACAAGATTCCTGCTCGAGACACTGTGGCAGGTGTTGCTGTTCTTAGGTGACTGATTTCAAACACAAGCCTCATGGTGGGGTTTAGTGGGATTCGCTCATTGCTGGCTAAGGTCAGCACCTAGGAAGGAAGAAATGTTACAATGCAACATCCTAATTTCATAAAAGTGGATGCCAATGATTGAGTCCCTTGCTTATTGTGCTGACCTTGTTGTCATCCATTACAGTATTCAAAGATTCAATCCACATGGGATCAATATCTCCATCTAGAACAATCCACTTAGGTCCACGATGTGTTATATTAGCTAGATCTCGCATTATAGTTGAAAATAAGCCTGTCCAGAACAGAGAAATTCTCAGTGAATATTATAACATGCATATATGCTCAAGTTGCAGTAAAGTTTTTTCAAAGAGAAGACACAGAGCTGATAAAAAGATATATCAGCATACATTGACCGATAAGGTTATTAAACTATTTGTGATTATCATCCCATTTATAGAAATTCCCAAATTGTAATGTGCTATCAATTCATCATCCAGAAAACAGAAAAAAAAATACTATCTGGTCTTTGGCAAAGTCGACATGAACAATTTTCAAAGTGCATCTAAATCATGGGCCCATTTCAATCTCAAGGATGGTAAAGAAGAATTTTTGCACAAGACAGATACTGCTGTAAAAAGGGCTCAGTAATGTGTTCTCAGCAGATTTGCAAATCACCAACAGAATCTGCCCTAAAGAGCATAAGTGTCTAAATTGCTGACATTAGCAGAGATAATTCTTTAAAGTAACCAAGTTCTTCAGGGCTTTGTACATGAATATTAACAGCAAGGCACTTCAGACAGTAATTGAGTCACTACATTCTACACAGCTGGTGTTTTAAAATCATGTAGAGCATTGGGGGAAGCGATCACCTAGCCACTTTCTGGCTCTATATGGGGCTGCCCCACAAAGAGAATTATCGACAAATATGAAATTATTCATATTTGCAGCTGGTAAATGTGAATGGGGGCAAAAAGACTCCAACTGGATAGGCCAAAGATTTTCATAAACATTTACTTAGGACAAGATTACGTACCTTTTTAAGATACTGCCAAACAAGGTACTATGCCATTCCAGATAGCTCCGCATTCTTGTGATCAAGTATTTTTATCCCTGTTTGGCAGCTGAGTCAGTTTATTTCCTGGCACAACTCTAATTGTTTTTCCAGGTGAATCAGTATCTCTGCAGAGCCGCAGCTGGGCCATTTCCTCAGCTGGGAAAACACCTGCTTTCTAAATTCTAGGCTCACTCTGACTGACAGAGATTCACCTCAAAGAAGGTGAAGCTAAGGAGCTTTGATGTCACCATTCACCACTATTTTAAATTGTGCACTAAAGAAGGAGACCATGCTAGTGTCTTCCATTTTAGTAACTATAGAATAAAGGAAGAATTAAGTTACATTTACAAATGAGTAGGTTCACTGCCCCTCCTTTCTTCTGATCTGCTCAACTGATCATTGTTCTGGGCTCCTTCTGAGTCTTCTACCAAACCCTACCCCCAATCCTTTGGAGGATTGCCAAAGACTCCAATCCTCTGCCCAAAGGCAGCTCTCTCTATCTCTTTCCCATCTCAGACCTTAGGTAAAGATCTCATCCCTCTACAATTTAGCTTTTCTGACTGGACACCACAAACTGTTCCATACACTCACACTAACTGTCCATATTTTCTCTCCAGCCATTGCCTTCTAAACACTCTATAGTACATTTTCTCTCCTCATTTTTCTCTCCCACCCCATTTTTCTCCCCTCTCCTTCTTCCCCTCTCCAATTTTAGGTTACAGCAGCAGCATATCTCTCCAGCAACTAAGCAGGTGGGTGTCCCTCCCAGGGTTCTAATCCCTAACATCTATATATAAGGCTGGACTAATGGGATTGCTTTCTATGTCTGCCCCACAAGAGTACTGGCTGGCAGCCAGTTCAGCCTATCAGCCTGTGTAATGGAGTAGCAATAGCACTTAGACTTATATACCACTTCACAGTGCTTTACACTCTCTCTAAACCGTTTACAGAGCCTATTGCCCCCAGCAACAATCTGACTCCTCATTTTACCGACCTTGGAAGGATGGAAGGCTGAGTCAACCTTGAGCCTGTTGGACTTGAACTACCAAACTGCTGATAGCCAGTAGTCAGCAGAAGTAGCCTGCAATACTGCATTCTAACCACTGCCCCATCATGCCCCTATGTACCTGCACTTCCAGGCCAGAATTGAGTTTCCTTTCTCCTATTTTTCTCTCCTTTTGCTAACTCACACCTGTGTAACAGCAGTCATACCAAGCCACAACAACAACAACAGCAAAATCCATTTGCCTTAGTTTAATAAAGAACTGGTTGGCTCGTATATTGTTTTCAAAGTGTTGGAGCTGCTTCCAATGGGATTGGTCTCAAATAATTTCGGAAGTGTTTCAGAGAATTCGAACAGTAAAAGAGGTGGAAACAGGACAGAAAAACCCTTTCTTTGAATCATTACTGGTAAAATAAACCTAATAAGAGTCGGCAGCTATCATTTAATATCTTCCTTTTTTATGTCAAATGATTAAAGAGATTTGTAATCAAATATACAATTAATAAAATAATTGAAGTGGGGAAGAATTTATACACAGTGTATTATTTGGCTCAAATAATTGAAGTGGGGAAGAATTTATACACAGTGTAACAAAGGGTTCTTTTTAGAAAGTGATAGCATTAGAATTTTAAACAGCAGGAATGTGTTTTAAGTTCATAACTGTAATATGTAATTTTCCCAAATGAAATATCTCTTGAGTTTCCTAAGCAAGCCATTATTCTAAGTGAAGATAAGTGAGTTGTAATTATTATTATTTTCAGCGGGGTTCTAATTTTGTAAAAAAAATAATAATAGTGCCACTAAAGTAGTATTTCAGGGAAGAAATTTAAATGTTATTATGTGAAACAAATGTTTGATGTTTCTATGCACATTCATGTACCCATCTGCTATTTTGTTACTATTTTCTCAGCTTTTATATAATCACCTTTATAGTGATCCGTGGAGATTGTAGTTGAACAAAAATTAAAATAAAAAATGTTGGTACAATCTCCAGAAAGTAGCTATATTGTTTCTTACCATCTTTCCATTCTCTTGTTGCTGGATTAATTATGCCAAATAGCTCATCACAAGTCACAGCTTTAGGATCAAGATCGACAGCTACAGGCTTCCTCTTCATGAGCTGATAAGTTTTATTCAGAGATTTTAATACCTGCCAGAAGGAAAAGATTGAGAGCTTTGTCCATCATGTTCGCACTATTGGGTCCATTACTACCCTGGCGTCCTCCAGATATATTGGATTTCAATTTTAAGCAACTTTGAACCAGCCTAAGCAAAAGACCCGGCCACGACATACTTTTGGAAAGCTCCACCATTGGAACCTCCAAAGATATTGATTGGATTGATGGGCTCCAGCATGAGTCTGCTCCTGGTGACCAACTCACATTGGATATTGGATATATATGGTTGCCTAATTTGCAAGGAAGTCTTTGGGTAGCTTACATTTTGAAAAAAACGAATGTAAAAACTGGGAATTAAAAGTATTATAATGTAATATGTAATCCCAGGCCATCAAAATAACAGGTGAACACAACAGAAATAATAATAACCATCAGGGAAGCAACTAAGGCCAGCTAGATCAGGTCTTGTTCAAAGGCCTTATATCTGAGCTCATCAATGGGGGTATTCAATTTTTTTTTTACTACCGGTTCTGTGGGCATGACTTGGTGGGCATGGTGTGTCTTGGTGGGTGTGGCATGGCTTGGTGGGCGTGTCTTGGTGGACATGGCAGGGGAAGGATACTGCAAAATCTCCATTTCCACCCCATTCCTGGGGGAAGGTTACTGCAAAATCCTCATTCCCTCCCCACCTCACCCCACTAACCTGCTTTCCAGCTCCATTCTCCTGTGCAGGGCAACAAAAGAAGACCCAGCCGATCAGCTGGGATTCCGATCAGCTAAGACTTGGGAGGCAGCACATAGATGGAGACAGGGCCAGTCAGAGGTGGTATTTACCGGTTCTCCGAACTACTCAAAATTTCCGCTACCGGTTCTCCAGAACCTGTGAGAACTGGCTGAATACCACCTCTGGAACTCATCCTGGGATCTGGTCAATGATTGGAGAAAGAACCAGGTTTTTAAAGAAGGGGAATCTAAACCAGCAGGAAATGATGTCTCATGAGGCAGGGACATGAGCCCTGGTTCCCATTAAGTGGGATTATTTTGTGAAAGGGACTTGCCAGATCTTATAGGATGAATTGACATAACCATGTTACATGGGTGTACCAAGATGAGCTTATAAGTACTTGCTTCACTGCGTCTGAATCAAGCACAGTTTCCAGGTAGTATTAAAGGGAAGCCCTGTGTAGAGCACACTGCAGTAGTTTAAACTGGGGGTGATGCAAGCTTCAGTGACTGTGAAGAGGACATTCCAATCCAGGATTGTGCAAAGGCTTTCTTGGCATGCTTGCTACCTGCTTTTCCAGCAGAAGCCCAGATTTCTAGAGAGTGTCCAAATTGTACACCAGTTCTATTTGAGGGAATATAACCTCAACCAGGACCAAAGATGAAGAATCCACAGAGTCAGAAGGTTCTCAAACCCGCTTGCTAGGGTTTAGTTGAAGTCTGTTGTTCCCTAACCAAATGCCGATAGCTCCCAGATATCAAGAAGGAAGCATCATGCAATCATGCAGTCTATCTGGGATGTTCACCTAACCAAAGCCATAATCATGATCATGATCATGGACATGGGACTATGTTCTGTGAAACCAATTTTAAGGAAAACATTTCTATTTCCAGTTGTCCCTTGGTCATGACACTGAACTCACACCTGAGTCCTTGGCTAAAAAGCCCCAAGTGGTGATACAAGGTTCCCACCTGTGACTTGCCAGAGCCGGCATTTCCAATCACAAACACCGAGTGTCGTACTTGCAGTAGTTCCTCTAGCTGCACCACCTTCAAAACAAAACTCTCCTCGGGTTGCAGTCGGAGCTCAACAACAGCTTGTTTAATAATCTGAGGATAAGAGAAATCACACACAGATTTGTTTATTTATTTCCAGATTGGGTCAGTTTGGCATGTTTTATTTATCAGTCTACTGTATTCCAGGTCATTTCTATTAATCTTCATGATTGGCCCACACAAGCAATTAAATTCAGAGAGAGAGAAAGAGAGAGATTGCGCACATGCATGAGAGAGAGAGATGGAGGGAGAGGGAGAGAGGGAGGGAAAGAGAGAGGGAGGAAGAGGGAGGGACATGGAGGGAGGGAAGGAGGGAGAGTGAGAGAGAGAGAGTGAGAGAGAGAGAGTGATAGAGAGAGAGAGAGAGAATCCTCAATATCTGTATTGGGACCAGAAGCTCTGTCGCTAGAAGACAGTTATTAAATGGGTCACATTTGATTTTACACCCTTTTTTGCTCTAGTTGTGAAGCAAAGCAACAGGGTTGTTAAGCAAATCCAGCTTCCCCAAGGATTTTGCTTGTTGAAAGCCAGCTAGCAAGGTTGCAAATGGGGATCATGGGACAATGCAAACGATTATAAATGCCTGCCAGTTGCTAAACACCCAAATTCTGATCATGTGACTCTGGGGGCTGGTCATAAGTCACTTTTTGGATTTTTTGCACCATCACACTGAATAAATGGTTGTAAGTCGAGGAATATTTATGCTTCACATTTTTATGCTGCCCATCGCCTGTCTGTCTATCTGTTTACACTGATTGTATGATGGTGGTAGCAGTGATGGTGCTTAAAGACAAGAACCAAAGGGTGTAATTCAGAGAAAAACAAAACCACAAATATAATTGCATGTGGCTTTGTCCATTAATCAAGAGAGTAGAAAACAAGCACTCTCTCTCTCTCTCTCTCTCTCTCTCTCTCTCTCTCTCTCTCTCTCTCTCTCTGTGTGTGTGTGTGAGAAAAATGGGTCAAGGGAATTCCTCTGTATCCTCTGAAGCATGGCCTGGCATCATGATTCTGCTTACAGGCCCTGTCTTATAACTCAAGTAAGTAGAGAGGGCAGCCCCTACCAGTTTCTGAATCAAGGCTGTTCTTCTGATGACATTTTGATTTTCCCACAGAAGAAAGTACTGGTTCTTTAACAAGAAGCATTTAGCCGCTTTTCTTAGCCCCTTACTTGAACCCACAGGAGCCAACTCACCTTCTCAAAGTTCAGGTCACGCTTCCGAGGTACATCCAGGGCTGGGAAAAGGTCCCCAATGAGTCCCATGAACACAGGTAAGTCATCAGTCACAATCTTGGGTATATTAAAGTCTCGCAAAGCTCTCATGAGGACCTGGTCTTCAGCCCGGCCTGGGTCTCCTCTCTTCAGGGACCCTGCCACTACTAGCACAGACTTGATAGCTCTTAACCCCCAGTCGTAGTGATCCTGAGAGACAGGAAGTGCCATTAGAACTCCAGGTGAATAAAAGGACGCCACTTAAATAAGGCACAAAACATCACCCATTTCCAGTGGTGGGATTCAATTTTTTTTTACTACTGGTTCTGTGGGTGTGGCTTGGTGGGCGTGGCAGGGGAAGGATACTGTTAAAAACTCCAGTCAGAGGTGGAATTTGCCAGTTCTCCGAACTACTCAAAATTTCCATTACTGGTTCTCCAGAACTGGTCAGAACCTGCTGAATACCACCTCTGCCCGCTTCCAATGAGAAGAAAGGACTGATGCTTCCTAAACATGGCTCCCTTAGCAAAGATATCCACTATTAATCAGAGGAAGATGGCTCTTCCCAAAACTTTTAAAGTCTTTTCTCCAAGACTTTAAATCAGCTTTCCCCACCTGGGGTGCTATATATGTTTCTGAACCATAACTCCCATCTCCCTCACTGGGCTGAACAGGGATGATGGAAACTGCAATCCAAATACGTCTATGGTTCTTCACCTGGTTGGGAAAGGCTCCTGCAGGCTGCTTTGATCTACACAAATGAACGGGGTGTTCAGCTGCATTTATCATGGATTTATTCCATATATTGAAATTTATACATTCTCGCAGTGTTATCAAGGACTTTGGGAACAACATACAGTATAATGGAGTATTGGAGATGGAATTCATTGAGTTATATTACTGCAACGTTTTCAGACATCTCTGCCAATTCTTTCCCACCAATTTTTTGCTTGCTTTGAAATATTTGGTGCCATAGCAGAACTGTGGAACCACATTCAATTATTACCTGCTTGGAAAGTAGCTCCTTACATAGCGTATAGAGAGTAATAAATTTCCTGGCCAGAAGCCTAGCTTCAATAAAACCTTCAGCAACAAGCATGATTTCACAGATAAGCTCAAAATCAGGAACAACCATGGCACAGGGCCTACAAGAGGACATGGGGGAAAATGAGCACCTGGAGTGCTATACTGCAGAGGCAACAGCACATCTTTTCCTTCAGTTATAGTGAGCACTCGCTGCAAATTCCAGACGCAATTCAATTTTAAGTACCTCCATTAGATAAAAACCCACCTGCTGTAAAAAGGTAAAATATGATACATACACTTTTTATGATGTGTCATTGACAGCTGTCTCATATAATGATATTTTTATGCCAGGAGTCTTCCAACTTGACAGCTTTAAGACTTGTGGACATCAACTCCCAGAATTCCTCCCCATGTTAGCTCAGGAATTCTGGGAGTTGAAGTCCACAAGTCTTAAACTTGCCAAGTTTGAAAAACCCTTGGTTTATGCAAAGAAGTCAGTTTGAATATTATCCGGCCACATTTTCAATACAAAGGGACTTCAGGTGTATTTTGAAAGCTTATTTCAGGGCACCCAGTCCATATACTAGTTCAGGGATTTCCAGCCTTTCTTGGCTGGTGGCATATTTGGAAATTTAAGAGCAACCAATTGAGTGCCTCCTTGAAATAGGCATTCTGGGGAGCTTTGTCCCATTAAAGCCTGCCAAAATAGGCATGACCAATCTTAAATATACATTTCCATGTCGAATTCAGCTCTTGCTGATTTTATAGACATGAATATGTTCTTGTAGTGGCAGTATAATAGAAGTGGTTTGCTATTGTTTCTTCTGAGAGATATGCTCAGATTAATCTATAGCCCAGATATTCCTTGCAGGCCTCTCATCCAAGTATTTACTGGGGCCAACCACACTTAGCTTCAAAGCCAAAACAAACATAGCCAACTGATTTTCTGTATTTAATTTGGTCTTTCCTTTGAGCCAATTCCTTGAGTCAATTTTTTCATTATTCAAGCCAACCTGCATTGTTTCATTTCCTCAAGATCTTAATACCTGAATAAAGCTTTCAGATTTTCAGGCAGTTCAGTACGACCTGCATACCCAGGATTCATGGTAATAAACATTCCAACAGTGGGAATCAGAGAGATCATCTCTCCAAGGAAATTGAATGTCTTCTTCTTGGCTCGGATAGCGTCTTGAACACATTTAACCTAAAAGATGATCAGGAGATCCTTTTATTGATTCACACGTGGCTGCACTTGGATAATGAAGAGCAGTGTACAAATATTTACATATAAATGAATAACAATCTTGGAGCCGATAATACCTAAGGCATATTAGATAAATAGTATAGGAATAACCGTACACTGAAGCTCACACATTCATTTCCCAGGACATCTTATGTTAAATTAGGCATGACTAAAATAATACTTATGTATCTGAATAAGGCTTTCTGCAGGTTGAAAAGTACCAATTTTTAAAACACTGCTGTAGGGTTCAGCTATAAACAGCATTCATTATTCACCATTAAGAATGAGAAAAGAAAGTATTTCCTACGAATAGCTTCTGGATAGTCTCATGTTACCCAACCTAATGGGCTCTATTATGTGGTTCTGACAACATCTCATTGACTGCTTGGTTCTGGGCAGTCTCAGCACCCATCAGTCAAGTGAGGACGAGTAAGAAAGCTCTGGGGAACCTTCTGGATTATTTAAAAACAACATCTTGCAAACATTCATGGCAATCTCATAATCAACATTTGAAGTAATCAATCGCACCCACAGATTGTCATAGTACTACACTAATATTAAACTCATGTCAATTTTTATGAGAGACATGAGGCAGTGAGCCATGTGCAGGTCTGTACATTGGGGAAACACTTCATAAACCACTTCATAAACACATGGCACAACATAGGAGAACAAACCCACCAGGACTGGATTCAGCAGTCCACCTGCATTTAAAAGACTAAAGGTCACTCTTTTGAAGACAGCAAAATGCACATTTTGGACAGAGAGGACTGCTGGCTTGAAAGAGGAGTCAAAGAGGCCATCTCTGTCAAAATTGAAGAGCCCTCTCTCAACAGAGGGGAAGGGATACTATCTCCAGGCTACAACACAGTCTTTTCAACAGTTCCAAGAAGGCTCCACATCCATTTACACCAGTCAGGTGACTCTGATGACACAGATAAATCTCCAGATGGCCTTAAGGACTTAAGACTAAAATAATGCAAATGACCAGCTGTCTGTAAGGAGTATAAATCCTTCCATCCCCCCACCATCCAGTCAGAGCTGAAGAAGCTTCTTGGATGAGAAGTAAAACGTCTTCAAAGAAAAACCAGAAAGCCCAGCTGCCTCTTGAAAAAGACTTTTGGGACAACCATGACCTGATGACTGAGAATCTCTATAGACAGTTAAGAGAGACAACTTGATGATTCATGCCAGCAATAATAATTGTTTAATTGTAGTTAACAGTTATAGGCAGATTCCACTGTAATCATTAAGATTTTGGATATAATTCTGTTTGTAGCAAAGTTACCAGATTAGTGTTCCAAAAATCCAGACCATCACTAGATGGCAGCCATGAGGCACATAAAGCTCCATTTGCTGTTATGCAGTGAACTTTGCAGTTCATGTCTGAGAGCTTTACTTTATAGGAGCTGCAAGGGATATTGTAGAAGATGGGGAAAAAGCATGCACAGAGGCTTCCTTCTGCTTTCTGGGACCTTTTATCTGCAGAATTCCATTTATAGGACATTTGGATCAGAATCATTATTTCTATCCCACTGCTTTATCCATACAAATCTTTCATTGTGTGATTTGTCTCCATCATTCACAGAATTTTACATCGAGTCCTGAACATTTTATTCCTTTGAACAGCCTCCCACCACCACTTCCATCTTTTATCGCATCAGAACATAAAAAAAGATGGACTAGCTGCCCAGCCTTTTAATTTTTTTAAGCAGTTGTTGTTCTTGGAACACCCACAAGACAGACATTTAACTGCAATCATCAAGCTGAAATCACCTCCCCGGCCCCTAGTTATTTACACACAACAGCATCAGTCTCTTATGGAAAATATTTACCTGTACAGCAATTACTGACAAGACTTCTACTGAAATGCGATTGAATTCATCAAAACATCCCCAGGCCCCGGTTTGGGCCAGCCCTTTGTAGATATTTCCACAGGACTAGAAAGAGAGAGAAAGGTTGTTCCAAATGAAGGTTTTGGTTTTTTTTTCCAGGGGCAAATACAGTGGTGGGATTCAAAATTTTTTACTACCGGTTCTGTGGGTGTGGCTTGGTGAGCATAGCAGGGGAAGGATACTGTAAAATATCCAGTCAGAAGTGGTATTTGTCAGTTATCCAAACTACTCAAAATTTCCACTACCGGTTCTCCAGAATTGATCAGAATACCACCTTTGGGCGAGTATTATTAAATTGCAGTTGTCTTTATTTTGGACACAGTGAAAGTAATACGGGTCATGCAGTCTTGCGGTGCTTGTTGGTGGAAATACCCCAATAGGAATAGTTCCAGTTTGTCCCACATAACTGGCAGTGGAATGATGTGATATTTCTATGACCAAGCCCTATCTTGAGTAAGTAAGTAGGGAAATGATGGGGTTCTATGGACTAATTTACGGAAGATTTGCAAGTATTCCTAACATCCTAGGGACCAGGCCTCTCAGCCAGTCCTTTCAAATTAAAGGTGAAGTCATAGATAGGTCACAAGGGCACTCCCTAGGAACTTCAAACTGAAATGAGATGCATTGTTTTGGAAACACATGCATTCCAATGGGGAGATACCCTAATCATTACTCATATTTGACAGGCAATAGTCCTCTCCTTAGTACTCACAAACTGCAGAAAAGAGTCAAGGCATCACCAAAAGGGGTACTTTAAAAAAGAAACTGTTGTAAAGTACCCATGTAAAGATGAGCAGCCTGTTCTTTTTTCAGACTGTTTTCAGTGGTATAATTAGCGCTGCCAAATGGAAACAATGCAGATGGAAAATGCTTGTTTTACTGCATGGAACTTGGGAAAAAGCCCATTGCTTTAAAGGTAACACAATCTTTGCATGACCAACAAAAACTCATGTATATTTAATTGTAGCTCTCAATGAATGATTCTCTCATATGCTTTGCTTTGGATTTATTTTCTAAGCGATTTGCATATTGACGCAAATGCACTAAAGAGAAGTACTTGTCCTTGAATCGAATCAAAGAAGCGATGCATAAGACTTTAAGAGACTTTATAGGATGGAAGCAGTTTCCCTGGCCGATACATATATTTCATTTCACCCACCGGATCACTACCTTATAGTCCATTTGCTCAGAGCAGTTAAAGACATACACCATGATTCCCACAGCCCTGCCCAAGTCTTTGGTGGTCTCAGTTTTTCCTGTTCCTGCAGGACCAGCAGGGGCTCCTCCCATGATCAAGTGGAGGGACTGGGTCAGGGTGATATAGCAACTGCAAAACACAGGGATTAGGCATGTTATCTTTTGGGCCCGACAAATCAGGCTGTGTCAGACTCAAGTTTGTGAGAGTGAGCTCGTACCGGTCAGTAAGCGGAGTGATCACCAGACGAGGAGTGTTGCCAAGATATTCATAGGAATACTGGAGTTGAGCATCACAGATATTGGCATAGCAGTGCCTCTTCTCTTCATCCCAACGGTGCCTAAGTTGGGATTGCCATGTAAAGGCCTGAGAGCTCTCCACCTGTCACAAAAGGAGTGCAATTTAGTTCTGACTAAGGAGTGCTAAGGTGGCCCTTATTGTGGTTTAGTAAGAAGCTGAGGAAGAAGGGAAATATCTGATGGCAATCATTATTATTATGAATGACTAAAGGCCTTACTTCTTTCAATGTGTGTCTTACAGAAGAAGTGAATGAACTGTACAGCAGGTTGGCTGAGTGGCAGCCATTTTCTCTTGGATGGAGCCAAACACTCTCAAGAGTTTTCCGGCCATTTTGTTTCATTATCAGTTTTTAATATCCCCTTTTTGCAGCTGTATCAGCTCTGTATTTAGGTAGGTTGGGGGGAGCATGAAGTAAGATAGTAAGATGCCATGACTATCTACTAAACTTATTAGGACTGATCCAGAGATGAATGAATAGCTTCTTTGTATGTATGTATGTATTACAAATGACATCCATTACTTATGCCATCAGCTGGCCTGGGATTTGCAAATTGACCACCAATCTTTTTTGCACATCTCCTTTATGAACATCATAAGCTTCTTAAATAAAGAAGGTTTTTCTCGTTATGGATGAAGGTTAATTCTTTTGCCTTTAGTGAAAGCTAGGTGGTCTTCCAGTTTCTTCCATTGTTCCATCCAGCTGGAACAATGGTTTGCAGTATTAATATTTTTAACAACACTCCTTCTAAAGGTTAAAGATAACTCTTGGTGTTCTTTTGTCAGGCGGCTGATTGTATGAACAAATAAAAACCTTTCATACATCGAATTTCCAAGTGTGTATTTTTCAATCATGTAAGTTAATGCAACCAAGTGGAACATCTGTTCAAGATTTCTCATCCATAGCAGATCTGTTTGCCCTTTGTAAGTAAGGGAGAAGGCTTAATGTCATTGCCAGTATAATAATTTCTCTCAGAGATCAAGTTATTAAAGTTTTATAGTCAAATCCCCAAACTTTTGATCTCTCAAAAACACACTAAGAGAAGAAGACTTCATTTTATATTTGGAACAATCACAATTATCCTACAAATTTTGTCATGATTCTTTTAGGATTCTTTCATGATAAAATTAGAATGCATTAGAGCAGACTGAATTCTGTGGCATCTGCTAACTCAAACCATTTGTAGTGTTATGATTGGCCCAACCTCTTTGCTCATTCATTTTTCCATGGTGGATGCATTAAATTACAATCCTGAAATCTCCCAGACATGGTCAATGGGAATTATAAAAAGTGTGGTCCTCCGTATCTGAAACGCACTAGGCTGGGGGTGGCTGATTTTTGCAGTTCATCTTTCAACCTGAAATTAAAAGATTTCAGGATGAACGAACAGAACAAAAGGTTTGCTCAAACATGCCCATGAACAAAATACTGCACAGTCTTTTGTTCACAATATACCTTTGCTAAAATCATTTTGGCAATGACGTCTCTGGCATGCACATCAATAGTACAAATGGTCATAATCTTCATTCTGTCCCCTGGAGATAAGTTCCCGATCAGCAGTGTAATTAAGGTGTTCAACTGGTTTATCTGTGAAGAAAACCAAAGAGATGAAAGGGTTTTCTGATCTCTTTCAGAATGAGCTGTAGAAACGTGTCTGATATAAGTGTACACACATATACTCACACACACACACTTTCTATCATTGCACGCACCAATGTTTTGCAGTCAGGTAAACTGAGAGACCTCTATTCACCTGTTTCTTATTGTAATCTTTAATTGCATTTTCATAGCCTTCTTCCAGTCGTGAAAAGGCAATGCCAACTTCCGTAGTCCACCAGATCTGGGTACATGTTAAAGCAATCTGCCACAGACAAAAAGAAGAAGAAGAAATGTGGCAGTCCTGTGAATCATCCACAAACATTGCCCCTCATGAAGGTATGGGTGATCAGACTTTAAGTTTAAACTCACAAAAAAGGCTTCTTCTGTCTACTTTTGTATTTTGCTAGAATTTCAACCACTCTGGAGTAATGGCTGAGATGTTGAGCGAGAAATCAGGACTATGACTTTGGGCTGGAAGTTCTTAGGCCTGGAAGATCACTGGGTGATTTTGGGCCAGTCCCTCTCTCTTAGCTCAAGCCAACTCACTCGCAGAGTTGTTGTTGTGAGGAAAACAGGAGATGGAAGAATTAGGTGTGTATGTTGCCTAGAGAGGACCAAAATTTTAGATGGAATAAAAATAAATGAACTTGTTTTGGTTCCTGCCTCTTTTTTCTTGGAGCCACAGTGCTTTTTGCTTACCTGGGCTGGGTAATCAAATATCCATTGTTCTCTGGGCTTTTCCTCATAAGTCACTACAGCTTCAGCTATTAGCTGGCGCAAGGTACTCTGCATTCTCTCCATCACTCGGTTTAACCAAACTTCAACCTGGGTGTAGACATTGCAAATTAATTGGGCACGTTTTGGTGCCTTGATATACATTCTCCTAAATGTCCGTATTCTAACTTTCTTTCTTCACCAGATTGTATTACAAAATACAGGTGTGTGTAATTTTTACTCATTTGTATCATCTACCCTATTTGCAGAATGGTGGGGTGATGATTTATGATGACACAAAAATCAGTATGCTACTGTAAGATTGCTGCATTTTGTTGTTAAAAAAAGTAATTTTGCTAGCTATCCTGATGTTATCCTATAGTATTGATTGGCCTCCTCTTATTCATGAATCGACAAGATAGCTCCTGTTGATATGATTTAATAGTAAAATTTAAAAAGGCTGAAATTGTTGATCATCTAACAGAATTCCCTCTAACTTGGCATTTACCCTTGCCTGGAAAAAGTCCAGTGTAACTATTTTTTTAAAGGGACTGATGGGATTAATTGAAGATCAGTAAGTATTGGCTAAACGTATGGAAAATATGGTTGCATAACCAACCCTGCAGTAGAAAAATTACTGCTGAAGAGCTAGCCTGGTAGCCATAATGTTATTCTTATATCACCAGCCATCTACAGTCTTTGAGAGCAACTTCGCAAATGTGGATAAAAGGGATCTAAATCATCTTGTATATTTGGATTTTCAGGAAGCTCCTCACTAAAACCTTATAAGTAAAACTCAACTGCCATTAATCTCACTGATTAATAATTAATTAGAGAATAGCATGTAGGAATTAAGAATAAATGGATTTCATTTTTACAAATAAATGTAGTTTTTATGCCAAGGGTCTTTCAAACTCTACAACTGATCTGGAATTAGAGGTGCCGCATTTGCTGATGACATCCAGTTATTTAAAGCATACAATAGAAAAGAGATGGTGAAAATTTAGCATCACTTGGAGGAAATTTCTGCTAGTAGAAGTCCTGCTAGTATAAATCACCCAGTGTTCCTTGCTTCTGGGTTGAACTGTCCTTTTATGACATGTCCCAGACAGCATGGTTTTATTATTTTTCATAGGGTACATCCTTAGATTCCAGCAACTGCAGTGTGAAATCACCTCAGTCACTATTTTGAAAGGATACACTTTCAAGCTATCTCCTTCAGCTCAAGGTAGAGCAGCTTAGCTTATATTCAGCTTTAGTTGTTCTGGTGCTAAAGTAGTGTTTTGCCCTTTCTTCCAGCATGAGCTTTGCCATAGAAATAATCTACAATGTCTCATTATGATGATGGTGAGAATACAGTCAAAGGGTTAGGTCTGCTCAACTCTTGCTGGCACTGAAGATATTGCAGACATGATACCTCTTCATTGCCCTCCATGGATATTTTTACTTGGGTTGGAAGAGACACTCAATACTTGGCTTTTGCAAGGGAATGTACCTATATCAGTGATGGGATTCAAACATTTTTACTACTGGTTCTGTGGGTGTGGCTTGGTGGGCATGGGCATGGGCGTGGCAGACATGGCTTGATGGACATGGCAGGGGAAGGATACTGTAAAATCCCCTTCCTTCCCCACTCCTGGGGGAAGGTTACTGCAAAATCTCTTTCCCTCCCCACTCCACTAACCTGCTTTCCAGCTCCGTTCTCCTGTGCAGGGCAACAAAAGAAGACCTAGCCAATCAGCTGGGACTCAGGAGGCAGAGAATAGATGGGAATGGGGCCAGTCAGAGGTGGTATTTGCCGGTTCTCCAAACAACTCAAAATTTCTGCTACCGGTTCTCCAGAACTGGTCAGAACCTGCTGAATACCACCTCAGACCTGTATAATGTCCAACCAGTGTTTCGGGAAGCATAATTCAAAAATTATGTGGGTACCCCATATATGCAGGTGTTGGTCCTTCTAGAAGAACCGTAGACTTGCCTGTTAAAAAATGGACCTAAGCTTAAAAAACAGGAGACAGTCAGTTTTTGCCAATTGAATGCTGCTGATTCTGCAATCAATGATCTGCAATGTCTGCCTATATATAGGGGGTTTGTCTGGCCATATTTCTTAGTGTCATAATTCTTTTGTCACTGAGGATGTAATTTTGCTGTGTGTCACTCATTGTCAGCTATTCCCCGGCAGCACTATTTTACTTGGGATTTATGGCAGCAGAGTTGAGATAGCAGGCAAGTGTTCTCCTATTTTCCCCAAGGTAAAAAAAACAAACAAACCAGGTGCAGCAGAGAGGTGAGAATCAAGGAGGAGCACAGACTTAGCATTCTTCCAGAAAAGTGCTAGACATCTGTTCAAAGACAGTGAGTGACTCCTGTGGAAGTTGTTCGAGGGCTAGTAACCTGCCAAGGTGGCAACTTAAATTAACTAAGACTGCTGGTGAGAACTGTAATTGGTGATTATTTTTTTCCATCAGTGGGTAATGCTATTTTGAGAGGAAAATCATTCAGGGGAGTCCACTCTTCAGTGCTTTTCAATTGCCCCACATTGAGACTGTAAGGTCAATATGCTCAGTAGCCTAATACTTGAGCAGAACATTATCTGGGAGTGGAATTGGCACTGGGATATTTTTCTGCTGCTTTAAGGTCTACAGGAATACTGCATTTAAAATAATTTATAACTAACCTGTCCAGAGCAGTCACAGTCCTTGTCAAAATCAACATACTCATCTTCTTTGCTGTACATTCCCACGCCAATCTTCAGAGGCTGTCCTTCTGCATCTAGCCTGAATTTCAGCTTTGCCATGCTATCAAATAATTTGGACAAATGGCGGGACACCTTCAAGAATTACAACACAGAGGACCAGATGATAGTATTAGAAGTCTGATGAAGACATTGGCAGGTCATTAAACTGACCACCATTGTTGAAAGCTTGAAGTAAATATGCACTAATCAATTGAACAAAAATGTCTAATTTGAAAACATCAGCCAAATCTGTGCAAGTGATCCATTCACATATTTTCTTCTCTTACTGTTTGAACCGAGTTAGACGAAAGTTTTTTTATCAGGTATTAAGTGAAATCCTCTTTTAAATTGGATTATCAAAATTTAAACCATAGGCTTCACTGACCTACAACCCTTTTTCACCAATTGTTATCAAATATCACAGAAATCCTGTTCAGTTTTATTTAGTCTGTGAAGTTTGAATTAGATACATTAATTTTTATGTGGGAAAGAGAACTTAGTCAAACTCATGACATTTTATTACAAATTCCATTATACATTCCAACCAACCCCCAAACCTCAAGACATTCCATCCTACCTCTACGGGGTCATTGCCATTGGACAAAATATCCAGCAGGTCAGCAGAGGATACAAAATAAAATCGAGGGAAAGCCAATCTTTTGGTTTCCAAATATTCAGCCAGAGCTTTTTCACAGAGTCCCAAACTAAAAAGTAAGTGAGAAGATAGTAGTAACACCACTCTTTTTCCTCTAAGAATATCATTATTCTTCACTATAGATGTACATTGATGTAGACTTTAAAGAGGAGGTTTAATTTTCTCAATGTCAATACCAGAAGTGGAATTGGAGTCTCCCAAACATCTGATCCATTTAAACATATCTCTCTTCTGGGCATTCGTATTTTCCCACTCCCCCCACCGCCCCATTTATTTCATCTTTCTTTGCTAGGCATTATAATTGGCTTCATCCCAACTTAGGTTTTCTTGGGAAGGTGGGGGCTGGGAGCATTTCAGACTGACAATACAGCCTTCAATTGGGTGCCATTTACTTCCTTGGGATGTCTTGGGTCCTTGAGAGGACTAATAATAATCAGAGGGCAAAGAGCAGGCTTGAAGCACTTCCAGGCAACTGATTATTTAAAAAAAATATCATCATTTTTTAAACCTCAGCACACTTCCAGGGAAACTGAGGCAGATGTGGGAGCATTGGGCCATTGGAGCATCATCTGGTTTCCATTTACTGCTTGTAGTAGGATGAGGTAACCAAACCCAAAAGTGGCTTCTATCCCAAGCAGCTTTCAGCCTAAATGGTAGCTTCTGGAAAACCCAAGGAAGCAAGGGAATCTCCACCATGACAAGAACCCTCATTTTGTTTGATGTCAACACAATCATTAATGCTTTTGATGGAGGTGGTTCAAAAATTACTCAAAAGGGACAAGAGTGTTAAGAAATAGGCATGCGTATCTCACCAACCTCAGGTAAGATGGGTGGTGTAGAAATTTAATAAATAAAATAAATAAATTATAAGAATAGTACCTAATTTACAAACAAAAAGTTACTTGCAAATATGTCCCAAATGTCATATCAGAGATTGTGATAAATTTGGTGCTCAGATTCTGCTTTGTATACTATGTACTACTGTTCAGTAAAGAAATAATAATTTTATTGCCTTCACTGCCAATACTTCTAGTTTGGGACAACCTATGCATTAGTGTGCTGGGACAACTACTGATATACATTATCCATAGCCACTGAAACATAACTATCCCTAGTTATCATTGTGACAGGCCATTATTTCCAAAACAAGGCCAGGTAGAAAAAGCTTCTGTTTCCAAGTCCTAGCAGAAGAATTTTAGTTATTCAGAGAGGGGAGAGCTAGCATCATTTAATGCTGCCTTTAAAAAACAAACATAAATTATAAATAGAAATTGGCATTGATGAAATGGTGCTGTTTTTTTTTTCTTTTTTCTTTTTGGTGAAAAGGTGGACTGGCAAGAACTGTCACCCTATGATTTGCTTCTGCTGCAAAAAAATCATTCTCTCTACTCTATTTTACATTAATTTTGACAAAATTAGCCTCCTGACCTTTGTTGCAAGGCCTCTAGTTTGTCATAGAGACCTGGTTTATTTGTTGCCTCAACCACATTTGGAGTTTTTACTGCATCAGCCATTAATTCCTTTAAAGAGAAGAAAGATTTGTTACCCGTTCAAGTAGTATTTTTGCAGTAGTAATGTAACAGAATCAGTGCTTAAAAGGAAGTTTGCTTACTTTAAAGTCTCGGTCAATGATATCAAAACGTTTTGAATCTTCAGGAAGCTGATTTCGAATGTCTTCTGAGCCAATGAAAATGCTCTCCAGGTGACTCCACGTTCTCTGGACCTCAAACCAAATGGATATCACAGAGTCAGCAGTGGATAATTTCTGCTGCCAGCCGGAGACCTCCTGTAGGAAGTGGGACAGATACTTAGAAGTCATCAGAGTCTGGAGCTGCACTTGGTTCTCTTCAAGGGTTTCTACTAGTGCTTCGTCGGCCTTCAGCATCATTGTTCCCGTCCTGTGGTGAGGCTCATGTTCAAACTGCATGGTTGACCAGGTACTGTCAAGCGCCTTCAACACCTTTAGACAATAATAAAAAGGGAGAAACATTTTTAAAATTCATATATTGCACATGCAGATGGATCTCTTCTATTTTGCTAAAGCAAAACAAAGCAAGGCAACAATGTGACAACGCTCCCCCCCTTGCTTAATGTTATCCTAATGTGTTGAATTTACATATTCATAACACGTCAACTACCTTGGCCCAAAACTATGCTTGTTGGAATTAAAAGAACTGAAGCCAATGGGATCCTTTATACACTATTTTCTTACTCATGAATAAGGGATTTTTAAAAGGAAGACAAATATTAAAGAAGGCAGCTCCATTTCCGGTCCCAGTTGTATACAGTACCAGCTAATGAGGAACATAATTTGACAACACTCCAAACTGTTCCAGACTTTACACAGCAGGATTATGGATTCATTTGAACTTATTTTGTACGTTGTATACTCTGTGTTCCAGAACAGTTCCCGATAAAAGAACAAACAATGAAATACTGTACAACAAATTACTCTGAGGAAAGCCAGCATGGAAACAGCAGTTACAATAGATTAAGACGGCGAACTTCAAAGCTCTGCAAAGAATAAACATGTATCTCCTTGATGCCAAAAGGACAAGAAAATACAAGGTCGCTTGTGGCTTTGCTAGAAAAATGTTCCATTAGTGGGAAGAAGGAACCCTCTGCTTTTCAGCCTTTCAAAAGCTTTATGACCCGAAGACAAATTGATGTGCAACAGAGGATCATTCTGATCCCAAGATATGTAGGGCTTTGAATGTTGCTCAGAAAAATTACTGGGCTCCTATGTATGACTTCAAGCCCTGTCCTGGTGCATCACTGATTAATGTGATAATGAGCATACATGTTATAACAATGTAATAATGAACACTTCTATCTCAAAGTGCTATGCAAATAACAAAATAATAATTAGAATAGAATTATAGAATGCAATATAATGGAATGGAAACTTTATTTCATCATTTGACCATATCAAAAATATAAATCAAATACAAATGGACAAATATATACACACAACCCGCAAAAAAATCACTATGGGATATGTTCATAGTAAATCGTGATCACCCCTACAGCTAATCCCAATCTGATCTAATTATTCCATCTTCTTTTAAATGGACTTTAGAAAAAAAATGTTGCAGTCTTACTAGTGATGTGCAGGTTAAAGTAAGACAATTTCTCCTGGATGCCTGGGTATTTTTTTAGTTTTTAAAGAAGAATGTAAATAAGAAGCTGTTTCTGCGGAGTATAATCAAGAAGAATATGTCCAATGTCTTTAACAGTTGGTTCTCCACAAATTCAGTCTTTCTTCAATTGGGACTCCATGAAACCTCCCATATCCTCCTACCATGGAGTCTAGTTATTCAAAACAAATTCTAGAAAAAGCTCTTCTGAGATGTTAAGGTATATAAGTTGTTAAACATTTTTCCAGCTGGGTGGCTGATTTGTGTTGAGAAAACCACTTCAAAGACTTAACATATTTAAGTGCTGCATTGTCTTGGGTAGATATATCAATGACTCTTTGTTTGAAAGTTTTCTTGGACTTTAGATCCAATTGGATTGGGAACTTAATGGAGAATCCATATTGTGAGATGATAATAATTATAATACATATTTTCAATTACACAATATTAAAAAAACATTTAACAGAGGGTGCAAAGGTTTATGTGCAAAAGCAAACATTTGATCTTAATCAGTAGAATTGATAGGATTATTTTAACTTTAGTTTCCAAAAAGGCTTAACACTATATGATGTTGTCCAAAAGATGCTTTTTCAAGAGGCAGCTGGACTTTCTGGTTTTTCTTTGTAAACATTTCATTTCTCACCCAAGAAGCTTCTTCAGCTCATTTTCAAAGAAAAACCAGAAAGTCCAGTTGCCCCTTGAAAAAGCACCTTTGGGACAACTATGACCTGGATGACTGAGAATTTCCATAGACTGTATAATGTTTGCTTGCTTGCTCCCTAGCAGGCAGGGCCTCGGTTAGATTTTATTCTCAGCTATTCTGAAACATCGAACAGATCCCATGGTGAAGATTGCCCACATAATGAAGGAAGGAATGAGAATCACAATTCAGTTCAATGTTATTTCAAACTGTTTTGTACCTAAGAAGGAATAATTAATGGTCATGGCATGGGGCAAACAGTACCTTTTCCATCCCAGATTCTTTCACAGCCTTGTCTACAATGCTGCGAACCTCATCTTCAAACTTGTGAAGATTCAGCTGAAGCAGGTCTGCCAGGGTTGTTTCATCAGACATGGTAAACTTCACCTGGTGCAAAAGACGTGTTAGGAAGGACAGTCAGTCAGAGCTGAACACTCACCTGTAGTCTTCCTATTCTACTATGCAATTCTGCAATAATTGCAGCTTCACTTTATATTCAGAAGAACCAATGTTTGGAACTAATAATTTTATGACTTTTACTTTACTTATATATATTCATTCGTTTATTTAAAAGATTTACATTAGCTATTTATCTTATATTCCATAACTCTAGGCAGCTGACAGTATAACAATAAAAACATAAAAAACCATGTAGGTTTTTTACATATATTATTTTTTATAGTTCACTTTATTGCAAGAGTCTTCAAACTTCTTAAAGCTGTCAAGTTTGAAGACCCCTGCTTTATTGGAACACTTCAAATTTGTTGGTGGAAGATCAAAAATTAGAAAGATGATGAGGATGACAATGATGGTGCTCATCAACCTTGTGGGCCTTTTTTTTTAGCCTACATTAGATCACCTGGGTGGCCTGCATGAGTTCTTTCCAATGCCTATCTCGGATAGCTGGATTCTGGAGTTCACTGACAGCTCGAAGAGATGTGATCATGTTTTTAACTGTATTATCCAGTCCTATAAAAGCATCCCATGGTCTCATTTCCTTGTCCAGAGTTCTCACATCCTTAGCGAATTTCTTGCAGTCAAGATCCATTTGTTCAACATTAATCTCTTTCCACTTGGTTGTCTTCCAATCGTTAATGCTTTCATTTACCTAGACAGAAATGTATGTATATGAGCAATCTTTTCTGTGTGAAACAGTTTATTATAAAACTTATGTGGAATCACTTTGAAGGTTTCAACAGATTTTACAACTCAAAGGAGAAGAAAACTTATTGTAAGGAGATATCTATTTTAATCCTTTACTACCATTCATCCCTATGCAATGCAAACAATGCACTATTCAAACCTATTTCTCAGTAGCCCAAATGGTCCATTTTCCTGCATTAGAAACAGAAAGTACAGAGCTTTAAATGATTTGCTATTTAATGGGTGCATAGGCAAGTTGTTCTTGGGTGCTCTAGAGGCAGATAGTCAAAATCTCCAGAAATAAGGATAGAAAAATACCCCAATGCCAAGAAGTTGGGAAATAGTCATAAGTGTCCATAACAAGCCACAATGATATCAATGTGATGGCTCAAGGGTGTGATGTCATTATGCAAGTGACAAAATTTTGTAAGGATTTTATGGTGTCTGACACAAACATATACATCGTGAATTTTACATGACAATGTCATCAGCCTGGTATTGTAATTTTCCCCTTCTGCCTGCCTTATGGACACACTTAAACAACACTTTGGGTTGTTATGAAAAAATGAACAGACTTGCTCATATCAACAGGTCACAGGAGGACACAAATAAGCAATGCGGTATAAGGTACCTGCTGTTCCCCTTCAGAACCCAGAGAGAACCCAAGCTCTTCTCTCATCCTTCACAAGAGCCTATCAATTGCATCAACTTCTCCTACTTTTCATCAAACACTCAGGTTGATGATGTCTCTATCCTACACATAGAAGATCATGTTATAGCCATTAAAGAAATAATATTTTGTTTGTCAAAGAATCTGGCAACACTTCCACTTCCAAATAAAATGATAGTGATAGAGTCACTCAAAGAAACCAACCAGCAGACTGTCAATGAAGCAAGCAAGCAAGCGAGCGAGCAAACAAACAAAAAACATAGGTTACAGGAGAAGCAACATTGATCTGACTTGGGACTTTCATCCCTCAGTAATTTATTTTTTCTGCTTTGTGATATAGCAAGACCTGTCATTTTGGTTCAGAGTTTAGTACTGGTCCCATTCCACAAATTACACTTACCAAGACTATCATGTCCCAGAGCTCCTTGAGCAAGCGCACTTCCTTATGGCATGCTTTTAGCTGCTTGTAGTCTGGAACAGATACTTCAAACAAGCCTGCTGATTTGGATAGGGCTTCCATCTCTTTTTCCATACCAGTAATCATTTTTTGTTGCTGGAGGCATACAATGAAAAAGCATTTGTTTCCATTTGCTGAGTATAGAGTCATTTGCAGTCTTTCTATCTTCTCAGTAGCACTAAAGCAAGGAACATTACAATAAATATCCATAGAGTGACACTCCAGGCCATCCTTCAAGACCTTACTGAGGTTTTCTTGAGGCACAGTTGATAGAGCATATGACAATTATTAACGACATATGTAACTCAATAAAGGGAAACAACAGAGCTCAGTCACTCTTGGGAATTGTATTATGGCACTAAAAGTACTGCACATATATTAGTGCAGTTCTTTGAAATCCATACAATATTACCTACATACTGTAAAAATTTCCACCTCTTAGTATGGCGCTTCCCAAACTTTTTCCTTCATTACCAAACATCGCTTATCAGAAAGTTTTATCAAACTTTGATGACCAGTTTTAAGCCCTTTCCTTCAGCATTGTTTTGACTTGAAATGATCCATGAATTGTAGCTCTAGGATTATCAGTATTATAAAGACAATAATATTTATAATCTTATGTCATTTCAACAAATAACCATTGGTAATTTCATTGGTTTTCATCTTAATAAAAATACTTTGGGAGATTTTTAGTATATTTTAGTATATGTGGCAGTCAATGTAAATTTATTTATTTTATTTTATTTATTACATTTATATACCACACACTCTCCCAATGGGACTTGGGGCAGTATACAGCCAGACTAAAAACACAACAGTTCAACAATTAAAAACAATTAAAAGGATTATATCTTATAGCTGCAAAATAATAAAGACGAATAGGAGATTAAAAAGAGATTAAAACCTGATAAGACCAATTTAAAAACTGAAAAAACCCTAGGCCAGACCGGCTGGGTGGAATAAATGTGTTTTCAATGCACGCTGGAAGATCAAAAGGTCAGGGATGGTCCTCATCTCCGGGGGCAATTCATTCCAGAGAAAGTAAATGTCTGGTTAACAGGCTTGTGTGTTCTTACACCACCAACCACCCAAATAAAACACTTTTACTCAACTTGGGGTAGTTTGCCCCAGGTTTGGGAAGCACTGTCTTAGTAGATTATACCTTGCTTAGGGATTTATATGGGTCTGGATCAACAAAAGAGAAAGGTGCATCGATACGGAATTTCTCTCTGAACTCATGTTGTTTAATCTGGACAAAAAAAGAAAGAGAAAGGAAATTTTAAACAGGAAAGTAATAATGGCTAAAATACAACACTGGAACACTTAAGGACCTCCTCCTTCAACCAGAATTGGCCTGAAAAATTTGCTGTCAGTCCCCCGCTACCATCAGAACAGAAGGACTGAAGCTGAGAGGAGATGCTTCCCCATTATGACTACATGGTGAGGAATAACTCATCACTGGGGATTAACTGCCTTAACCAGGTTGGCCTTCTGAAAGAATGAGAGACAGGGCTTTTCTGGAGGGCCTTTTTAAAGACAGTAAGATAACCCTTAAGAATTTTTTCTATGTTACACTTTTCACAACACACTTGTGAAAAAAATTTTTTATGATTATACTTTTGATCATGGTGATAATGATGTTATTGTATTATGTATATTTTATTTCTTACAAGCCACCAAGAGTTGCATGGCTGCAGCAGTCCAAAATTGTGATGAACAAATAGTGGCTGCCACCGATTCAGAATGATAGCGAACTTGGATTATGACATTGAACTAATAGCAATCAGGGCAAAGTTGGTGGAAGACCATCACTCTACCAGCCTGGCACAACCTAATGTGTTGGGTGGGCAACTCTCAGAATTTGCTCTCTCCTATAGGGTAAGTGTTACTAATGTAAGAATAATGACTCCCCTGCAGCCAATGGCAGCCTCAATCATCCAACTGTCATTAAAAACAAACACACTACAAATCTTGCCATGGTCAGCTGCAGGGCTGGCTTATGCATGTTGTAGAGGGTTCAGTCGGTAGTGTGTCAGATGTAGACAGAGGGGAGCATAGGCAGCAAAATTGGCAACCTCACTGTGTACTAAGTAGGGCAACCACTGGACAGCAGCAAAGGAATGTAGGTAGTCATCGACGTATGACCACAATTGAGCCCAAAATTTCTGTTGTTAAGTGAGACATTGGTTAAGTGAATCTTGCCCCATTTTATGATCTTTCCTGTCTCAGCTGTTAAGCAAATTACTGTAGTTGATAAATCAATAACCGGTTGTTAATCTGGAATCTGGCTTCCCCATTGGCTTTGCTTGTCAGAAAGTTGCAAAAGATGATCACATGACCTTGGGACACAGCAACGGTCCTAAATATGAGCCAGTTGCCAAGCATCTAAATTTTGATCATGTGATCGTGGAGATGCTGGAAAGGTCAACATGGTGAAACACAGTCATAACTCACTTTTTTCAGTGCTGTTGTAACTTTGAACAGTCACTAAATGAACTATTGTAAGTCAAGGACTACCTGTACTGAAAAGTCTCTTTTTTTAAATTGTCTTGATTTTTGCAGCCTGGATCTGAATCTCTTATGCTGATGTAATCTGCTGGTCCCAAATTGTAGTTGTTTCCTTTTCTCCCCAAGAATTTTATGAGTGGAAATCTCAAACCCCAAAAGTGTTGAAAAATGAGTGTTGGAAAAGGTGCCCTCTCATGGAACGGGACCTTGCTGCCAAGCGGAGGGTGAGTATCCATCTTAAATCTCTTTCCTTCCCTAATATGCTTAACCTGTGATGTACCTGAGGGAGTTTGAGCAAAGTTGGACCTTAATCATAAAACATACCTCAAATTGTTGGCATTTCCTTCGGATGATTGTAACTTCATTGGCCTGCAGAGGAGCCACATTTTGTTTGACTTGGAAGGACAACTTTTTGGTGTTGTTCCATTGCTCTGGCAATTCCTAAAAGCCATAGATAGATAGATAGATAGATAGATAGATAGATAGATAGATAGATAGATAGATAGATAGATAGATAGATAGATATTTAAAAAAAATAAAAGTAGACATTTTGTCCATGCAGGTATGAGAGACCTTTGGATGAGGGAAATAAATACAGACTATTATAGATAATATGAAAGAAATCAAATAGCTAAATAAGAGGATAAACAAATTTGTTGGGGACTTATTCTATTCGTATTTGTGACTTTTCTAACACCAATTTTAGTAAAGCGAACAGTAAAGAAATGTGTATACAATGCAATATCTATGGCAGATCGCATTGAATCCCAGACAGTTAAAACAAAATTATAGAATAAATACCTGTAGATTGTGTAAATTTAGCTTTTAATTAGGTATCTACTTTCCTAAATTATTTTTTTCTCAAAATGTTCTGTACTTCTCTCTATTCCAACATATAGGAACTGTAAAAACATTTGATGCTTGGGATTGTTTATATTGTACAAAAGGAATTGTATTATTTTATACTATATCCAAAGACTTCTCTTTTTAAAAAAAGATAATAGCTAATTGTTTTTAGTGAAAATTACTGCTGGCATACTTACATGCAACTGCATATGGATTTCTTCAGGCATTTCTTCTCCATACAATTTTAGTAATTCAATAGTCTGCTTTAGAGGCTCAAACATATTGTCTGTAGCTACTTGTCTTTCTTTGACTTTCATCAAGTGTGCCATCACTTCAACAAGCCCATCGTAGTCACCCTCTTTCACTGGTTTAGTTAAGCCTGCATTTGCCTCTTTCATGAAAGTAGCAAGCTCCTGAAGGCTATAAAGGGCAGAAAAGTGATATTCTGGCTTTCTTCAATTCAGAAATAACATTGATTTGAATTTTAGAGGAGTAGCTGTGTTAGCCTATTTTACAGCCAATCTAAAAAGTGGTTTTATATAAAAACCAATAAACTTACATCCTCAGCTTCCATAGTCAGTAGTGTTTCTTTTTGTCATAGAAAACAATGACACCCTGTGAGACAGAATTTTTTTAAAAAAAAATCTGAGAGGCAATATGCTGTTTTACCTTCTTAGCCTAGCCTGCTGAGAGAAGATAACTGAGGGAGAAAGAACTTTTTTATCAGAGGTCCAACTTTTAATCCCAACACCTGGAAGCATCAGGTGATAATTGGAGATTTAGGATAGGAAAAAAAAAAAGGAAGTGCTTCTTTACAAGGCACATAATTAAATCTGGTGCTCCCTCCCACAACATGTGGAAGTAGCCACCAGCTCAGATACCTTTAAAACTAGATGAGACAAATCGACAAAGGATAAGGCCATCAGAGATTCCTAGCTGTCAGCTTGTGTGACATTTTCACAATTAGAGTCAGTGTGTTTGTTCAGTAAAGTTGACAGCTAATTCAAGTGGGAGAGGTATTATTACACCCAGGTCCTACTTGTGGGATTCCTAATTCCTAATAGCAAGTTTCTGAAGGTAATCACTGTGATTGATTGAACACATAATACAACACAAGAAGGGTTGTATTATTGGATGTTTGAAAATGGTCAAAATCTTCCCATCCTACCTATTAGTGACATGATTGATGAGATGCTGCTTGAACATTAAGCTCCAGCGTTTGATGGTGTTCAGGAGTGCTTGCTTGAAGGGCCGACAGTCACTTTGCAGCCAACCATTGAACACTTTGTTATTATCAAACTTGGATACTTCTTCATATAGTTTTTCATACGTATCAATCTAAGAAACAAAACAAAACAAAAAAATTCAGAAAAGAAATGGACCTAGCAGAGTTAGGATTTTTACAAAAACCTTCCTGCTGTCTATCTTTTCTAATGTAGACAGAACAAACTCTTTCATTGTTGGAGAAAACATAGATGACTGGAGGATAAATGTGTGTTTTACGAATTCTGCAGGAGCCAACTTCCATTACTGCACAGAATTGGGAAAAAAAGATCTGTGGGTATGGGTGTGTGTGTGTGTGTGTGTGTGTGTGTGTGTGTGTGTGTGTGTGAAAGGCTATCTTTTCTAGGGACAGAGCACCCTCTTCTGGTTGTGGATGATTAGCAAAAATATTTTACAAAAGATGAAAGAAAGAAAGCACAGGTATTCAGGACAAAACAATTTTCAGGTTAAAAAGAAAACACTTGAGTTTTTTGGGTGTTTGTATAATTTATGTGGTGGCCATTATTAAAATGTAGAAATTAGAAGAGACACTAGGTGCACATTCTTATTCAAATCAATCTTACAGACCGAAGATAGGAATGAGACAATATTCTAAGAATCAAATTTATATTTCAAATTTATATAAAAGAAATAGGGCTGAACAGGGAGAGAGAAAGAGAATGATGCCACTGAAAGAAGAAGATGATGTACTATTACACACCCTCATTAGTAGTGATGTGGCCATTACGGGGTTAAGGAAACGGGGTAGGAGATATCCACATAATATTGCACTCTATGGCTTAGGATTTTAGCCAGATAAAAAATGGGAGTCTCCCTTGACCCATCCACCCCCTTCTCTTCTAACCTGCAGCTGGAATTGCTCAAGAGTGGGTGCAATGTGTGGCAAGTATTCCTCTGCATGAGATTCAAGCTCTTCCTGTGTGAGAGCATGGCCAAAAGTCAGGAAGCGCTGCATGAATTCCTGGGGATCATCCATCCAAAGATAGGAGTATTTTTCGAAGGAGTCTTGGTATTCCTCGCCCTGCTTCATGGCATTCACTACAATGTTGGCCACTTCCTCCCGCATCTCTATTAGTTCTCCCATATCTTCCAAGTCAGTCTGCAAACATCAAGGACAACATTGGCATCAGGCAATTATATAAACCAGCTAGTTGCCTCCTGTAAAAAGTGTCATGCCTTGCTTTAAATGAACCTTTATGTATTTGTACTTAATAATTAGAGTATTCTGGGGTTCTAAATGATAGCTGCTTCTGAGAAGGAGCTTGTGTTACTTCTCTCTTTCATAGTGCCTGTCTATTCCCACATTTTTGTTTTTAACCATAGGAGAAATTTGTTCTGGGAATAAAAGTTATAAATCAAATAATTATGATAGGTGGGGGAAAGCTCCCTTGGGGCACCATTTTCAATTTCTTGAAAATGTTGCAAAGGATATGTTTTTAATAGTAAAATGATTTTTTCCCCCAAGATAGCTACTGTAATATACCACTGAAGTTGTTGAAGTGGGCAGGGAAAGTCCATATTCAGGTTCCCACTCAATTTTGGAGCTCACTGCATCACTCTTCACCCGTTGCTATTTCTTATCCCAGCACAATTATTTTGGGGGCTGAATGAAGAATGCCTACAATACTACCTTCCCACAGGAAATCATCACCACTACTACCATCATCATGATGATGGCTAGTGAGTTGTCCTTTGACTCAATCCTTCTTAAAAAAAAGTTAAAAAAAAGGACATCAAAATGAGCAACATCAGTCCATTAATAATAATTTACAATGTTCATGATTTGAGAACTGTTGTTGGGCCTGCTTGCTGTTGTGCCCATTAATTGCTGTTGTGCCCATTAATTGCTGTCTCTTGGGTGCTCAATTAGAGATTGCCTAAAGAGACATTGTAGGGTCATGGGCTACAATTTTCATTTTCAACCCTAGATATATTACTGCATGGTTCTGTTCTCAGGTATGTAGAAATCAGGGGCCAGGATTAATTGTTCTTTGAAATATAAATATTCACTGATCTTCCTTTGCCACCTATCATAAACTATCGGTATGCTGTGTAAAACCAGGTGGACCTAGTTTTATGCCCTCAAGGCATTTTGAATCAAAACAATAATCAACTCTTGCCTGAATGGTTATCAGTTCTTCTAGATTTATTCAGATGAAAAAAAGATTCATAGATTGGGACTAACCTTATAGCCGAGCTTCCCTTTTGCCAGTCGGGGTATAAGTTTTGCTGTATCATAGATATCATTCATTAAATTTTCTACCATTTCCAAAAAACCGTGTTCTGCTCCCACTTCCAGTGATGGACGATACCGTAAATCATCTTTGTACAACTCCATCCGTACTTCAAATAGCGGGGCAACATTGGCCTGAAAGTACATCGGTGCAGTTTTCATTTGCCAGTTTTCAGTATCATGTTCAAAATATGAATTTTCTACAAGCTCCCTAGACCCTTAGTCCTATTATCATTATTGTTATGGTCCTATTTTCCAAGTATAAATCAGACTTGCTTTCACTGAAACAGTATTAAATCATTTTTAAGTATCTGACAATTTAATCAGCAGGCGCATAAAGAAACCAGTATGTTTATACATTTGGAAAAAAAAATCTCTCTTTTTTTATATCACTTTTCTTTATTTGTGTTTTGAATCATTCTGATTTCTGTTATTCAGTTTGGTGAAGGATGGTAATAACAATCTGCAGAACAATTATAAAATGAGGGAAGAGAAGTAAGGGGGAGCAGCAGGACACAAAGTACTCTCCACCTCCACAGTTTTCAGAAGAATAGCTCCCATAGGTTTCAGTGGGAAGGGAATATGCACGCAACTGCCCGGAGCAGATAAGAACTTTGGGCCACATAGAAGAGAAGAAGAGCTTTCAATCCCTTAAATCCAAAATTGCTCTTTCATCAGTGTGCCATTTTGTGAACTGTTAAACAGCAATTGTGTGTGAGCATGTCTGTAAGCACATGCACATACAATAGCACATCTCTTCAAAGTTGGGAACAGAACACACTGAACCCATTAAGACCTCAGAGAATGCCATCTCAAAAGGTTTGGATTGCTTTGTTGGCACATTACAAAATATGTGGGCACATCAGAGGTGGTATTCAGCAGGTTCTGACCAGTTCTGGAGAACTGAGTAGTTCGTAGAACTGGCAAATACCACCTCTGACTGGCCCCGCCCCCAACTATTCTCTGCCTCCCAGCTGATTGGCTGGGTCTTCTTTTGTTGTCCTGCACAGGAGAACGGAGCTGGAAAGCAGGTTAGTGGGATGGGGAGGGAATGGGGATTTTGCAGTAACATTCTCCCAGGAGTGGGGAGGGAATGGAGATTTTGTAGTATCCTTCCCCTGCCACTGCCACCAAGCCGTGCCCACCAAACCACATCATGCCCACCAAACCATACCTACAGAACCAGTAGTAAAAAAAAATTGAATCCCACCACTGGGACACATCTTAATTATTTTTACAGGTAGTCCTCAACAGTTACAACAGTTCATTTAGTGACTGTTCAAAGTTACAATGGCACTAAAAAAAGTGATAGTTTTCACATTTATGTCCTTTGCAGCATCCCCATGATCAAAATTCAGGCGCTTGGCAGCTGACTCTTATTTATGACAGTTGCAGTGTCCCAGACTCATATGATCACTTTTTGTGACCGTCTGATAAGTAAAATCAATGGGAAAGCCAGATTCACTTAACAACCATGTCACTAACTTAACAACTGTAGTGATTCACTTAACAACTATAGCAAGAAAAGTCATAAACTGGGGCAAAATTCACTTAACAAATGTCTCAGCAATATAAATATAAAAATTGGGCTATATTGTGGTCATAAGTTGAGGATAACCTATACTAAAAAAGCCTCTCTGAACTCAGAGTTTTAATCTATCGAGGCAAACATCGTCAAATTAGTATGCAGGATTGTGCCCATTAATACTTTTGTGTTTCAAAGGTAGTATCAAAGGAAAGAAAAATACTTCTGAAACTTCATTTACTTACATCGGCTGCCATATTGCTGAGTAGAAACTGTAGTGACTTGCGTATAAACTTAAAGTAACCATCTAAGATTATTTCATCTATATATTCTACATAATGAGACCATATTACAGTTGTCTTGTCAGCCTTGAACAAGTCTGCATTTTCCTGGAGATAGAAAAAAAATATTTCAGAGAAGCAGTGAATCAGGTTTAATCAGATCCTTTCTGTCAATAGTAATTGCTTTAATGGTCATAAAAAGAATCAGTCAGCAATACTTTGGTGACTAGAATTTACCCGTATACGCATGATGTCATTTCCAATATGTATTCAGTAAAGAGAAACTATGGAAGAGAACTGAGAGATTAAAAATATGCTCACTTTAAGCATATCAAATCACATATAGCTCTGCATCCACAATGATGGCATAATACTGAATAAATACAGGTAGTCCTCGGCTTACAACAGTTCATTTAGTGACCATTCAAAGTTACCACAACATGGAAAAAAGTGATCTATGACTGTTTTTCACAGTTACAACCTTTGCAGTATTCCCATGATCAAAATTGGCAATTGGTTCATCTTTGGTTCATATTTATGACCATTGTTATGTTCCAAATTCATGTGATTATCTTTTGTGACTCCTGACAAGCAAAGTCAATGGGGGAAGCCAGATGCACTTAACAACCAAGTTACTAACTTATCAACTGCAGTGATTTACTTAATGACTAGGCAAGAAAGGTCATAAAATGGAGCAAAGCTCACTTTAAAAATGTAACAATAGAAATGTTGGGCTCAATTGTGGTCGTAAGTTGAGGACTAGCTGTATAACAAATTATCATGTAGTGCATTTGGGGCATTGTTTCTTCCCTCATAGACAGGAGCTCCTTCTGTAATGTTCCTGTTTTTAAAATTGCACATGCTCCCCTCAGGGCATTATCTGTATTTTTTAACTTAGAGAGGGAGAAAGAGGGGGGAATGCTGTTAGCTGTACATTGATTTGCAAGACAGATTAGAAATCTGAGGTAAATACCATAATAGAATAGAATAGAATAGAATAGAATAGAATAGAATAGAATAGAATAGAATAGAATAGAATAGAATAGAATAGAATAGAATAGAATACTTTATTGGCCAAGTGTGTTTGTACATACAAGGAATTTGTCTTGGTGTAAATACTCTCAGTATACATAAAGAAGGAACATTCGTTAAGAATCAAGAATCATAATGTACAACACTTAATGATAGTCATAGGGTACAATCAACATCAAATCATAATAGGAAACAGAGGATACAAGCAACAAAGTTATAGTCACAAGTGGGAGGGGATGGGTGATAAGGAGTGATGAGAAGATTAACAGTAATAGTAGTGTACACTTTGTAAATAGTTGAACTGTGTTGAGGGAATTATTTGTTTAGCAGAGTGATGGCTTTCGGGAAAAAACTGTTCTTGTGTCTAGTTGTTCTGGTGTGCAGTGCTCTATAGCGTCGTTTTGAGGGAAGGAGTTGAAACAGTTTATGTCCAGGATGTAAGGGGTCTGTAAATATTTTCACAGCCCTCTTTTTGACTCGTGCAGTATACAGGTCTTCGATTGAAGGCAGGTGGGTGGTAATTGTTTTTTCTGCAGTCCTAATTATCCTCTGAAGTCTGTGTTTGTCCTGTTGGGTTGCAGAACCAAACCAGACAGTTATAGAGGTGCAGATGATAGACTCAACAATTCCTCTGTAGAACTGGATCAGCAGCTCCTTGGGCACTTTGAGCTTTCTGAGTTGGCGCAGAAAGAACATTCTTTGTTGTGCTTTTTTGATGACGTTTTTGATGTTAGGTGTCCATTTTAGGTCATGTGATATAGTAGAACCTAGAAATTTGAAGCTCTCTACTGTTGATACTGTGTTGTCTAGTATTGTAAGAGGTGGTAGTATGGGAGGGTTTCTTCTAAAGTCTATCACCATTTCTACGGTTTTGAGTGTGTTCCGTTCCAGATTGTTCCGGTTACACCATGAGACAAGTTGTATAACCTCCTGTCTGTATGCAGATTCATTGTTGTCTTGAATGAGACCAATGACTGTTGTGTCATCAGCAAACTTCAGTATTTTAACAGATGGATCATTTGAGATGCAGTCATTGGTATATAGGGAGAAGAGAAGTGGAGATAGCACACAGCCTTGGGGGGCCCCTGTGTTGATTGTACAGATATCGGATGATTGTACAGATATCGGATTAATATGAGCATGCTTGAGATAAAACCAGACCTTCTTTGCATTTCTGGCAGACTGACCAAAATATGCTATAAGAGAGTGCAGCATGGGGTACTGGTGTGACCAATTTAATTGTTTATGATGAAAAATTTGAGAGTATTAATGAAGAATAAAAGGATACAAAGGGTTAGAATGTGTCAGATCTCTCTCTCTCTCTCTGTCCCTCCCCCTCCCCCTCCCTCTTCTTGATAACGTCAATTGTGGATCTTGGACAAAAATGATCCTGGAAGAAAAAAAAGTAGAGGAATTCAAATGGCTGCAGAAAGAGAAAAGATTAGAAAATATTAGTAACAAATCTCCAAGCAGGATGAATGAATGATGGGCAGAGAAAAGGAGAAACTCTGTGGAGAAAAAAAAAGGAAATGCCACAGCAATACAAAAAAAAGAGGACAACTGGAATGATGAAGTGAAAATCTTCCGTGCATAGGAATGGTGGCTGCAAAAAAAAAAAAATGAGAACGAGAGCAAGACATTGTGTAATGTGTTTGGAGAGAAAAAGGTGCAAAGAACTTTATCAAGTAAAGTGGAGAATTTTTTAAAAATAAAAGGAGCCATGAAAAAAACAGCAACGTTGATGGAAAACAAAAACTGTTTTTGAAATAGTCCAAAAGGGGCAAAAATGGAGCCTGCAGCAAAGTGGATGGAATTAAAAATGAAGGGAGGAAAAGATTCAGGGTGATAATAAGTAAAGGAAAAGTAATATTTAGACATTCACGTGGGAATAATAGTGATATGTTGAAAAGTAGACTTGAAATGAATTTTTTAAGTGCTAGAAGAAGAAAAAATAAATAAAAAGGAAATAATACATGGTGCGAGAAGGTTGAAAAATTACCTGGCTGGCAGTGTAGACAGGGTAACTGCAAGAATATTAAAATATAAAAATGATTTGCTTGTGGAATGACTATGTCGTTTATGCAAAATATAGCATCCATGCCTGGCAATGGGTAGTGTATAATATGTGAACTATTGCAAAGGATGTTTGTTCAAAGAAGCAAAAACAGCTGTATATACAACTGCATTTCTGTCTGCTTTCCTATAGGGAAGAGTTGGGATGTCAGGAGAAAGTAAGCTGAATGCTGTGAAAATAGAAATTTAAAATCAGTATGGTGAAACAAGAAGAGCTAAGTCAAGACTGAATGGGTGTTACACGAACTTGGATTGAATTAAAAAACAATGATCGGTACAAAAGAAGTATGTTTAGGCAATTCTGCCATTAAACAGGGAAGCGATTTTTTTTTGTCTTTTAATGTCCCCATAATCCTTTGCATCGGAGTGAAGTCGGGGCAACCGAATGGAACTGAGTGTTTACTGGCCAGATGCCCTTCCTGTAGCCAATGCAGA
The DNA here is from genome assembly GCA_023653725.1 of Bungarus multicinctus. Taxonomy (NCBI): domain Eukaryota; kingdom Metazoa; phylum Chordata; class Lepidosauria; order Squamata; family Elapidae; genus Bungarus; species Bungarus multicinctus. Next base: position 122,442,483 of record CM042834.1, read on the forward strand.
GTTCGCAGGTGATATTTTCTAATTGTGCCCAGAGAGAGAAATATCTGCCGCAACCTAGGATCAAACTCGCAGCCTCCTAATTGTGAGGCAAGAGTCCATTTCTAGGCCACTACATCACTTATACAGGGAAGAGATGAGGATTACAAAACAAACATGGGATGAGAAGAAGATTGAAAATGCCTGGTTAGGGTTTTTTAAAAAAAACTTCTGACAAAAAAAAAAGAAAAAATGGACAAGATAAAATAGGAGTAGCAATTTAGAGAATAAAAGCCAGAGAAAAGAACTTTGTTTTGTAGCCTTGTTCAAATTGGATGTCTCTAGGACATCTATGGTTTATGGGCCATAAAATTTACCTCTAAATTTTACTTGTACCAGTTCCCTATTTATACATATATATTAAATTATGAACATTTAATACAAATCAATTGTCCCCTTTCCTGGTCATAGAGAAGAAGCCACCTGATCTGCAGTGAAAGTTTAAGGATCTGCTTTGAGTAACATGGCTCTGATCTGTCTTCATATGAGCCAAAAGAATATGATCAAGAAAAGAGAAATTCCATATCTATATTGTGAATGTTCTTTGTACTACAATCACTTTTACAATGTCACTTCAGGAACAGAGCTAGAATACAAATAACAGCCCCGGTTGTTAATGCTACTCGCTACATGGACAACTGAGGATGAAATACATCTATTCTCAAAGGCCCACTTCCAGAAAACCCAGAAAATATTATGCCTCTCTGATGCCATTAATGAAACTGAATGGCCCATAAATAAATAAATGATCCTGTTTACTGCTTATTATGTTCCTTTTGTTTATGGGTACAAGTATTTATATGTAAGGTTACAGATTCAACTGGTGGAAATCTGAGGCTGAACAAAAATTATTTGGCAGAGAGATGTTACATATGTAAAAAAAAAGATTAAAATCCACATTACATTTTTAACTTGAACCTCCTATGAGTGTGAACTCAATGTTATTCAAGGATTTACTTTGCAGTTCAATTAGCAAAATAACAGCTATTCAATAGTCTGGACCACTTTTATTGTTTAAACACACTTTACAGCTATTTGAGTATTTTAAAATTATTTTATAAATTGCCTTATGAATCTTCAAAATGAAGACTAGAAATGCTCTAAATCAATCACTTAAAACATTGTGGTATCTCAGTTTGGTACTTCACACATTACTAGGGGTACACACATCTCAGGCTGAAATCCTCCACTGAGCAAAAACCTCCAAAAGTAGCTGGTAATGATATAGTTTCAAAAATAAACATTCATAACATATTACATAAAGCATGCAATTGTAGCCACATAGGGTGTAAAGAAAAAACTGGATCTCAAGAATAATGCACATACTTTATATGCAAAATATCTTGATTTTAATCCTTGATGTATTGAAGTAAGGTTCATAAAGATTAACCAAATGTAAGCAATATTATGGTCAACACTGAAAGAGATGAAGTCATAATTTGAGATGATAAAATAATTTCCTATGTTCCTGAAGGTGTGTAAAAACTAGTACTGTTGACAAACATAATATTCAACAAATGATTCACAATAGTGTGAAAACTATCTTTCTCTCGCTCCTTCATACCTCCACCATACTCTGGATCTTCTGCCCAGCATCTTTGATTGCTGCATAGCGTTTGTTTATATTTGTTTGTCTTCCATCTAGATCAAGAAGGGCTGTTTCTTTGTTGTCTTTCCTTTCAAACAAAGGACTAGCTGACCATTCCTGTAAGAAGAAACAGGATAAGAAGAAACTCCTTTAGTTCAGCTGTCACAAATAAATCCGTAGCCAGTCCAGTCCTAGGTTGCATTAATAGAGGGATAGAATCAAGATCACGTACTAGAGGACTTCCAAGGCATCTTCCAACTCTGTTATTCTGTCATCCTATTCTGAAAGCTAAAAATCAAGGAGCCTCTTTTTTTAAAGAAACAGGATGGGAAGTTCTTGTACAGCAGTGGCAGTGGTGGGATTCAATTTTTTTTACTATTGGTTCTGTGGGCGTGGCTTGGTGGGCGTGGCAGGGGAAGGATATTGTAAAATCTCCATTCTTCCCCACTCCTGGGAGAAGGTTATTGCAAAATCCCCATTCCCTCCCATCCCACTAACCTGCTTTCCAGCTCCGTTCTCCTGTGCAGGGCAACAAAAGGAGACCCAGCTGATCAGCTGGGACTCGGGAGGCAGAGAATAGATGGGGGCAGGGCCAATCAGAGGTGGTATTTGCCGGTTCTCCGAACAACTCAAAATTTCCGCCACCAGTTCCCCAGAACTGGTCAGAACCTGCTGAATACCACCTCCGAGCAGTGGCCAAAAATAAATCTGTAGCAGAACAAAATTAAAACTAAAATCAAAGAACCTCCCTTTTTAAAGTGTCTGGTAGCAATGCTTTACTCACTTGCATAAGCTGTCCGATATTCTCCACATTTAGTTTGGTTTTTTGAATTCTTGTCTCTAAATCATATAAAACATTTCGCATCTCTTGAATATAATCCATAACATCTGGATAGGCAATGGAAGGGAAACTTAATTAGTAGCAAGTCTATCATTTCTCATTGACTTAATTTCCAGTTCCCATACTTTTATCGCTGAAATACACCTGATATCATGGCAGTAGAAACAAAAGGCCATAAGAACATAAGAAGGGCATTGCTAGCCCTTCTAAGCAAATTGGATGTCTTTGGATGTCCTTGCTAGAGAGAGAGACACACAAAAATATTCCTCTCCTGCCATTGCTTCCTGCAACTGATATTTGGAAGCACCCCAGTTTGGAAATAAAGAGTTGCAAGGCAGATCCCAGCTTGTAATAGATAAATGTACCTTCATTACTCCAAAACAGATTGGTCTCAGCTTTCTGTAGGCCAACATCAATTTCTTCCAATTCAGTTTCCACCAGAGGAAGTTCTACTGGTAAAATTGTTCTCTTGATCTAGAAATAGGCAGTTTATTTCAGGATGCATTCTTAGTTCATTTTGTAGATATATGGTATTGTCTTAATAGGGGCTTGTTTTGTTTTAGTCCTAAAACAAGTTCTAAACCAAGGTCCCCAAACTTGACAACTTTAAGACTTGTAGACTTCAACTCCCCAAATTCTCCAGCATAACGTACTATAGCTGGCTGGAGAATTCTGGGAGTTGAAGTCCACAAGTCTTAAAGTTGCTAAGTTTGGAGATCTCTGTTCTAAACATTCAGCAAATTCAAGAAAACATGCAAAGTTTGCAGACTTATATATATGCAGATAGATAGATAGATAGATAGATAGATAGATAGATAGATAGATAGATAGATAGATAGATAGATAGATAGATAGATATGATATAGATGTATTATATTTATTATATTATAAGAGCTATGGTGGCGCAGTGGTTAGAATACGCTACTGCAGTCTACTTTTGCTGACTGCCGGCTGGCTGCAGTTTGGCACTTCAATCCTGACTGGGGCATAGTTGACTCAGCCTTCCATCCTTCTGAAGTCAGTAAAATGAGGATCCAGAGTGTTGGGGGCAATATGCTGACTCTATAAACCACTTAGAGAGGGCTGTAAAGCACTGTTAAGCGGTATATAAATCTAAGTGCTATTGCTTATATGCAGTAAAAGTTTTTATTTGCAGGGCTGAATTGTGTGTGGGGGGAAAAACAAGCTGCTGCTTTGTAATAATATCTTCCAATTTATTCACATAATGAATGGATGGATACATGAAATTGTTCCTCATTGTTTCCTGACAAAGAAAAATGTGTTATGCCTCTTTATAACCTAATGGAATTAAAAGGGAGCAGAGGAAGAAAATGGGAAGCTGCTAAGATTATAACAGAAAGAAAGAAGAAAATATGACACTAGGAGACAGTTGCAACAGGTTTTGATTACTCCGACCATCTTGTAGTTCAGAAAGCCTAGATAAGAATTCTCTGAGTTGAGTACTTTATTGCTGAATGCCAAGTCAGGGCATTGAAAAATAGCCACTCAGGTCTGGATTCTGAATGACTCTACACACAGAGACAGGGTAGGTGATATTCGAAGAAATAATTTCTTCATGTTTAGCCTGATGGAAGGCAGATTTCCAATGATCTGTTGTGATTTGTTAGAAATGGTATAGGGTCTCCTGCTTGGGGGGGGGGTTGGACTAGATGACCTACAAGGTCCCTTCCAACTCTGTTAATCTAATCTAATCTGATCTGATCTTTTCCATCATTCTGTGTGTGTTTGGGACAGAGATTATGTTTGGCCTTCCTTCTCAACCATCTGAATGTGTAGTCTGAGAAATGTGCCAAAGTGTTCTGTCCTAGGCCTCCCTAAGAAGCACTGAGTCAATTCTGAGTCCTGGAAAAAACCTCTTTTATTCCTGATGGGAGGGGCTTTAGTTCTTAATTGTGCCTTCCTTTTGGCAGCTCTGCACATGTGCAGGTTGGGAACCGGTTCCAGAAGCTCCCCCGCCTCACTGCTGTCCGAGCCTGAAGGCAGCTGATGACTGCCAACCTGCCCTGGCCCCATCTCTGCCTCTGACGCAGAGCCCTCATCCGAGCCTTCTTCAGCCTCCAGGAATAGCCGGGTTCCCCCACAACCTCCTCACTATTATCTGACTCTGCTGCCAGCTTCGCCAGCCACTGGCGGGCCACAACACAAAGTTCCCTGGGCTTGCTTTTTTTGGGTAGATTTAGCATTTGCTTTGACTATTTGAAACTACGGTGTCAGATGGGATCCAGGATTATGTCCAAATTAGCATCTGGTACTATTTATCAATCAAAGTATACTTGATTCCGGTTTTCTGTGTTTGATGGCATAAAATTTAGGTTTAATAATTCTGTTCTGATGGACTGATCATTACCTAAGGAATGAATCATTATTCAGACCACCACTTACTATGACTCAGAGCTTCCACAGATTAGCAACTAATGAAATTGGTTGAACTCAGAAAGATGGATTTGAATGATTCTATTAGATTCCAGACACAACTCAAAGACGGTTTATGAACTATTAAACATCTTGAGGCCTAAGTGAAAGACAACAGAACTTACCTAGTTTCTAAGATCCTTGGGACCTTTTCTTAAACCTCTCATCAGTGGTTACTAAATCAAGAATGAACTGCTAGGGAAGATCGTTACTATTCCACTGATGGGCAACCACGTTTTGATTAAGACAAGCTATTTGACCTTAAATGGACAAGCTGTTGAAAAAAGATTGGTATGTGTGCTATAATTAATGTCTAACTGGTGCCCTTTTTCTTTGAATCTTTATGAATCTTTATGCGTTAGTTCCAACTTTATTTTATCTTCGTTTTATTGTTAGCCATACTGATCTCTATTTCTAGTAAAGGACTGTGATTTATAATCAGGTAGATGGTAAATAAATACCTTATTGTACCAGCCAACAATGAGATCTAAGTTGTCTACAAACTTCTGGAAAGTTCCACTCTGAGAGAAGAGGCTGCCAGCACTGTCTGGAATTTCTTTTTGCTGCTGAAAGTTCAGGTACTTGACTTCACGTAGGACAGCTACGAGCTGTATAGGAATGCAGCAGTGAGAAATAAGTGAAAACAAAATTGAACTAAAAATATAATGGGCTGTTGGCTGGATATGCTTGTAATACAATGGGACGTGTGTAAATGAACAGGGATGAACCAATCTAGTTTTATTCATGCCTATAATGATCAAATATGTTCAATTCTGTTTTCCACATAAAGATGTATGTAGCTAATATTTAAGTCTAATTGCTATTCATGTTGTTGAGGAAGCTTCCCTTTCAATGCAAAGAACAACTATAAGGATCCAAATTTGGGGATGCTAGTAACTAAGGCCAGGGGAGGGTTTCAAACATTTTAACAACCGGTTCTGTGGGTGTGGCTTAGTTGGTGAGCGTGGCTTGGTAGTCATGTTATTGGCTGGGTGTGGCCAACTCGACATCACTCACATCGAGGCATGCCTCTCCTTGCCTGGCCTCTCATGACTGTGGGGATGCTGCAACAGTCATAAGTGTGAAAAAATGGTCATAAGTCACTTTTTTCAGTGCCATTGTAACTTTGAATGGTCACTCCACACAAGCAAAGTACCAGCAATGGAGGGGGAAAAAACTCCAGAGACATTCCAGAGACAGGAAGTCTAGTCCTGCCAAGAACATAATAAGGGTTAACAGAGAGGCAGTTTCTGTAAGCAACACCAGAATGTTTCCTTCCTGCCTTCCTTACAGGATTAGGCCAGTAATTTCTTCTAACAACCGGTTCTGCTTAGAATGTTAACAACCAGTTCTAGCAAATAGGTGCAAACTGGTAGAATCCCATCCCTGACTAAGGCCCATTTCCTTCCATCCCAAAGTTTCAGCCTGTATAAGTAACTCTTACAGGCTTTACTGAGTAGCAAAAGGATTTGGATATTCAGTAATCAAATAAATAACATATTGTCTGATGTACCAATACAATCAAGGTACTGTAAAGCTTGAAAGCTCATAAAAAATCTGATCGATGTCATTTAAACAGAATTAATTTCAAAATCCTGTAAGGTTATTCTTTCTGCTATATAACAGGCTATCATTTTTAGAAAGATTCTACTAGGATCAGTCATTGCATACTAAAGAAGCATTATACACAGATATTGGATCATACCCATCATTCCCAGACGGAAGAGTCAATGCTGACTGAGGATCAGGGAAACTGACAGTCCTATACATCTACAGTCTGCCATTTTGGAGAAGGCTAAAAACTTGCAATCAAGCTGACCATTGAAGTGAAATGATGCTAGCATGCTTCTGCTTTCTTTACCAACCTCTTTGCTGAAGTTGACACTAATAAGTCTTGTTTCTGGATCTCTTTGGATCAGTGGTTGCTCTAGATTGAATTGGCAGTCTCTGTCAACTCTGGCAATCCACTCTGCATAAATTTTTTCACGGTAACCTTTCAGCAAACGTATCATCTCATCATATTTTCCATATATCAGTTTGGCTTCAGAACTGACCATTACCCTGCAAAGAGGAAAGAAATCCCTCAGTTCCAGAAGGGAAATAGAATTTAATTAACATTAGCTTGAACAAAGCTAATAGCTTGTAATTCTACTCCAGGGAAAATATTACTAAAGATTAGACAGTCGGTAGAATGACAGATTGTTACTTACGGATGATCAATGGCATGCAACTCTTTCCTTGGGATCTGCAATCGTTCCTGGAGTTCTAAAGCCCATTTCAGTTGCCCAGCAACAGGTGGCATATTTTTGCTAATGGGAGGCACATGATCTCCAGTTTGAGTAGCTTCTATCTGGGCATCATACAAAATCTTTGCATTGTCCAATTCAACATCAAACATCTCCAAAAGTGTGGCATAGTGGGGAGCAGCATCTGCTTTGATCAATGGTCGTTCCAACAGAGATGAAAACATATGGATTTGCTGGAGAAGAAAAGTGGTACAAATAAGTGTGTGTGTGTAAGTGTAGGTGTATATACATATACATATAGGGAATATATCCCTTAACTTTCAATATACATCTGCAGAAACTTTTTGAGTTCTTTAAGAAGTTATTCCTAGCCATATTTCTTGGTATGCTATTTTATACCCAATATTGTTTTCTTTTCAAATGATACCATTCTGTGATTACTAAGAATGTTCAGATCTGTACTGAACAGTGCCAGTAAAATTGCTGAGATAAACAATAGTAATTAAGAGAATTACCATGCATATTTATGTGTGTGTATGAGGAAATAAGCACTGATGATATCAGGGGCAGTAACCTACATGGTAAATGGATAAATAGGATTGGAATCTTAAAGATAACAAAAAGAACCAACTGCCTGCACAAAATAACATTGGTTACACTGTCTTCTTTTGGGCTGTAGTAGGATTTGAAAGTTATTGGAGACATACAAGAAAGTGTGAACCAAGGTAACCATGGAAGAGATGCAATGAATGCAACAGCACAAACAACAATGCCTCCATTGTGCTATATTCAGAGTGAAAGCTACTATCTGTCTCTTTCCTTGCGCTGCTTGGCCTTTAGGAATCTACTTCCTACACAAAGAAACTGGGACACAATATGTGATTTGTGCAGCATGAATCAAACTGTTTGTTCTTTAACATATATTTTCCCCGTTCATAGTAATAATGCTTTATTGCTTTCTTATGGTTTTAGCAATTCTAAAATTTTGTAGCTATCATAAAAACAATCAGAGCTTAGCCAGGCAATTTCCTTTTTTAAAAAAAGGTTCAGCATCATCTTACAAAATTTTTCTCTACTCCAAGTACAGTACTAACTCTTTTTGCAACAACTCATTATTTCCTTTGTTGTCTATCAATGTATTAGGGATAAAATGCTTATAGGAGTATGGGTGAATTGATATTTTTGGGCATGTAAACCCTGCATCATTTTTCACTGTTTTCCTCAAAATGATACCCTTACATCAGTGTTTTTCAAATTGCTAATCAGACAAGAGAGATTTAAAATGTAACAAAAGAACACCCCATTTCTTAAAACTGTATTTTACTGATGATGATAGTAATAGAATATGCTATGAACACATTGACATACATTTCAAATCTGTATTAACTTCTGATAAATCTTTTTAAATCCTAATTATAATTAGTTTGAAGCAGTGAGATTTCATTTACCCATTTCTTGGTCCCAAGATTTTGATTTTAATTGTTAATTAAAATCCATAAAGTTCATTATTCTATGTGAAAGAAATCTGATGCTTCCCATTGCAGACATTGTAAAAGGAGAACTATGTTAGCCTATGGTAGACAACAACAAAAATTCTGTTAGTAACTTTTCAGCCTAACAAATTTGCTTAATAGCCAAAACTTTCATGGACTACAATTGGCATCTGATGAGTGACCAATAGTTCATAAAAGTTATGTTCCCTAATCAAATTTATTACTCTGAAAAGTGCTATTAGAATTCTTCTTGAAACGAATAATTCTAGAAATACTTCCAGTCTGTTGCCTAGTCAGTAAAGTCTTCTCTATTCTCTGAAAAACAGACAGTGGTGGGACTGGTCTACCCAATCTCTGGAGGGCTATATTGGTGGGGATTGATCTTGGGAGCTGTTTAATTCTGAAAGAGTCACAGTGATGCTATTCCATATTGACCATAGATTAGAAAAATAATTTTTGTTTTTCAGATCAAGGATAGAACTGGAAAATCTTCCAGGTTAGCTGGTCATAAAAAGAGAGGTTTTTTTAAGGTAAGAACAGAAACAGCTGCTTGTCCTACTACCAAGTGTTAGATAAGAAACAGGTAGAGCTTCACAGGAATATGGGTACCTTGACAGCTGATTCAAAACTGGAACAATCAATAAATCCTTGATAGAAAATGGTTCCCAATCGCCTATCCAAATCCTGGATTTTGATCTCAAACTGTGCATAATCTTCATCAAATTGCTTTAAATAACAAAAGTAATAGACTAAATTAGATCAGGCAATATCTATAAATGTGGACTGGCAGAGGTTATTAATTCTCACTACCAATCAGAGAAGCATAATTTATATTACAAGAAATGCATTTGTTCTCTAACAATTATAAATACCAGGATTTCCTGGATTATACCAAGTGAATAATCAATAAGTTTTTATTAGTACATCTATTTTTTGTCATAAAAGGACCAACCTCATCTGCTGGATCTAATGGATCATATTTGCATTCTGCAAAAACTTTCACATGTTCAAGAACCTCTTCATAAATTTGGAACACTAAACTCCCTAGGATGTTGCCTCTTACACCTCCCAGTTCAATTTTCTCCAATTTGAGAAATTCAATTGCAGTCATGTAAAGTTCCTTAAAAAAACATATAACCATGTTATTCACAGATTTTTTTAAAAAATGTTTATTTTTAAAAGCGCTATTGTTCACAAAATGATTTTCTCTAATTTCAGAATTTTAAAACATGGAGTTGGATTTCAAAGTTTAGATTTTATAACTACTGATGTTATATAAATATTTTTTTCTAGAAGAATATATAATTTTATGCTAATTATTATTGCAGTCCTTTCCCATTTTATAGCAGCTACTTCATTCCTACCTCTATGGTCTTCAATCTGTGAAAAAATAAATTCATTCTTGTAAAGACAAGAGTAGAGGGAAATTCCCAGAACTGAGGTTCTTTATCCTGAAAACATAAATAAAAATATTTTTTTATTTATTAAATTCACTTATCGCCCATTATACTGCAATATCTAATATCAGGTCTCAAAAACAAAAAAAACAAAAAAAAGATGTAGGAAATGTTTGCAAGAACTTGGATTCTTACATTCTTTCCAATCTATGCTCCTGGTGCCTATGTAGGGCATCTTTAATGAAATAATGTGATTTGTGTGACTGCTCTTTCTTTTCAAGGTGATAAGCGATAGAAAGATGATCCAATCATAATAGATGAATATAAGTTGCCTCTATATATTGTGTTTCAGCAGTTTAGCTGTCCCATATCCTAATCCTCTTTGAATTAATCTGGTTAATTTTTTTGTGAGAATCTTGTTTTTTGATTGTAAAAAGTTGGTGAGGGCTGAATTCTTGGCAACAGGATACATTTGCCAATTTATCACTAAGTTAATTAGAGCAGATATTTCCTGACAAAGGAAGTACATGCTAATAGGTAGTCTTCCATTAATGATCAATTGTTTAGCAACTGTTTGAAGTTAATGAGGAAATTTATGGCTGGTCCTCAAAGTTGCAGCTATTGTAGGGTCCCCCCAGTTGCATGATGACAATTTGGGCACTTGGCAATTGGCACACAATTCCAACATTTGCAGCATTTATGACCTTCATCATTGGCTTTTGAGAAGAAAATCAATGAGGAAGCCAGCAGGACGTCACAAATTGTGGTCATATGACATAATGCTTAACAACTGGAACTACCAGGACTACCATCATAGGTTGGCACAATCATGTGATTTTTTTTTCACTTTGTGAGCACATCACTTAGGAACGGACTTTCCAGCGCCAATTATAGTTGTTAAATAAGGACTTCCTATGTAATACTAATACTTTGCAAACCACACTCTTCTTTCCTGTGCTCTGAGAAGCTTACAGAGATATTCTCTCCAAGATTCATCAGGGTCTGTTGCTCTTGCTGTTGAAGCTAACCTTAAAAAAAGAAGGCATCATATCGGTAGAGCAAAGGTCATAGGTCTTGTAGAGTTTCTCAATCACAGCAATGGCCACCTTGATTCCAGATAAGACCTCCTCAATTTCGCCTTGCAAGCCTTTCAGCACTTCCTCAGGACTCAAAAAGTTACGTGTCTAAACAGGAAGACAGGCAAACAAAGATGAACAGGGCTTATAAAACCAGACTTTGTAACTGAAATATCATTAACATCTTGGCAATCAATGGTGTCGTGCTTGAAGGGTTGTTTCAGTATCATAGTTACCGGATGAACATCTCCTTTGTTTGTACTGGTATTTAAGTTCTTTTCAAGATGGAACTGGACTATCTGGTAGAAATGTCTCAGATTGGGTTATGGAATAGCAATGGCAAAGAGTAGAAAGCAGAGTTTATGAGAGAAGGCCCAGAATTGTTGACAGGGTAAAGATTCCCCATCCTGTATCTACCTAGTCTATTCCCTTCTCTGGATGAAATGTTCAGACATCATCTGGAATGCTTCTCTCACCGTGCTTCTTTACTGGCAAATTACCCGGGTTGATTTGCAAAGTCCCTCAATCTCTAAAATCCATATTTAGTATCAGGGCAAATTGTTTTCAAATCTCATATAAACTGGAGCCCACACACTGAATGCACAAGGGGCTGTAATGGCATATCAATCATATGCAAGATTGTCTTCCATCTTTAACACTGCAGATCAAGGAAGCTTGCTACTTCATTTTTTTCCTTTGATTGGTCAAATAAAAATTCTGGACAACATTAATTCAACAATCTTGAATTAACTGAAATAATTTCTAAAAACTTATATTGAAGCATCGGACTAAATTGTAAGAAGAATAAAAAAACAGTCACAGCATTTTTTGGATACTTCAAAGCTGAATGATTTTTAGTATTATTGTCCTGATTCGTGAGATCCACTCTTTCTCTTAAGTGCCCAATGCAAGGGAGATGCCGTAAAGAAAGTGGGTGAGAGTGATATTTCCTTAATTCTGCACCACTCTTTAGTTACCTGATCTATCAACACTAAGAGAAATATGCTACATTTATATTTGAGATTTTCTTGGAAGACTTAAAGAACTTAAGAGGAACGGACAATGATAAATTTAATTTGAAATGATTTGCATTATAAAACTCGTTTTCAATCTATTTCAGCAGGCAAGCAAGTAAGATTATAAAAATAATCTGTCAGTGGTAGTACATTCTACTAAGTTTATATTACATAAATTGCAGCTCTTTAAATTGATTCTAGAAGTTGTAAAGAAATCAATATAATCTTTGGTGACAGTGCCTGGCTAGACAGTGCTTTTGTTTGAAAGTTTTGTTTGAAACTAAAATAGATTTTTTTTTTACTGAATTCTATTTAAAACTGTAGGAAATTGCCTAGGCTGAAAAAAATAATACAACATAACAGTCTTGGAAATTTTTTAGTGATAAACAAATTCAGTCAAGTTTGTCACCAGATTACTTAACTATATCCATAAATCTTTTCAGAATAAATTGTACATGTCATGATTTTAGACTGAATCTTTGTTCTACATTTTTGTTCTTCATTTCTTTTGAAAAATAATATAATGTAAGTATATTTAAATAAAAATAAGAGAAGCTTGGTTTCATTATTTCTCTTTCATCGTTTCTATGGATAAACCCTTACAATGGTCACAAATATCAAAGTGACAAGGAAAACTCCTTCTCAATTAAGCATTTTTAATTTCCATAGTAAAATACCATTTCAACGAAGAGATTACAAATCTCCTGCAAAATGACAATGACCCGGGATGGAATGTTGTAATATTCAGAATTAGCCCAGATCAAGCATACTGTGTACATGATGCTATTGATGTGTGAAGACACCTGTATGGAAACAGCAGAATAGAATCTTCAACAAGGTGAAATAAACATTTTAATATTATTGCATATTTTTATGGTGTGCTGATCAAGATAATCTTTGCTAAACTGAAAATGCTATTCACACTTCTGAATGTGTGAACAGTGTTCCTCAGGCTAGAGAAAAAGAATGATAGTTGGGCAACTATAAACTATAAAAAAGCACAGCTTATCCGTAAATATCTATGGAGATTTTCAATCATCCAGGTTATGGTTGTCCCAAAGGTGCTTTTTCAAGAGGCAACTGGACTTTTTGATTTTTCTTTTTGTCTTTGAAAAAAGAAGCTTCTTGGATGAAGAAGCTTCTTGGACAAGAAGCGAAACGTCTTAAAGAAAAAAAGAAAAACCAGAATGTCTAGCTGTCTCTTGGAAAAGCACCTTTGGGAAAGCTTATCCTTAATTTTGCACTTGCCCAAAGCATCCTCATTCCCAGAACCTCAGGAAAATGTTCTAAAGAAATAGAAGCAATTAACATCCAACATAATGAATCAGTTTACCCTCCTTCTCATTTTAATAATCACATGGAGGATTGTGCTTGCATGATTTTCTAAGACCAGTGCTGGCTGCGTAATTCTAGGAGTTGAAGTCTACATATCTTAAAGTTACTGAGGTTGAGAAACTCTGCTCTAGACAGTGTAGCACTCTATGGGCAAAAGTTGTCAGTTGCATAGAATGTCCCCTGAATGGCTTTTCCTACTCCCTATTCTCTTCATGATGAATGAAGAGAACTCAGAATGTGTTGTGAGAAGACTCTCCCCAGTTTAAAACATTCCAGGAATACAGAGGCATAAGAGGAGGACAAGAATGAAGTTTTACTGATAAAATCTTACACTTCAAGCTGTGTGTAGGAGGGCCTTCAATGGAACCATACGTGACCCCTTATATTTCAGTAGATTTGTGCAGTTGATCATAATAAACATAAGTGTTGCCAAGCCACATTTTCTGCTTATGGTCCTTATTTACAAGTCATGATTGCCTTCCTAAAATATTTGGATTTTGTGAGGACTAGTCATTGTTTGTGTAGGAAATGGCAATAGCTTGTTTCCAGTCATTTTGGAATCAGCCATTCCCCTCTCCCCCCCAGGCCTTCACGATTGAATTTAGTCTGACTTTCAAGTTTTAGTTTAATCCCAAACAGTATAGTCAGGATCTTTACTTGATCTTTGTGTGATAGTATCTTCCAGAGAATTCTCTCATGCTACTATCGCATACAGCTCCTCACCCACCTAGTGTTGGACTTCATTGCCCATAGTATCTAGCCAGAGAAGCAGATGGTAGGCCATTTCAACTTGTGAAGTTCCACAGCTGAAAAGGTCAGTATGGTTTTTAAAAGTGATTTAGTGGCCGTAAGCTTTCACATAGTGGGTCTCAAAACATTATTTCTTTATTTTTGACATACCTGGTGATAGTCAGCTTGTTCCACTTCCTCAAGTGTAACTTTTAGAGGCTGCAAATACAGGTTAATATCATCGGCTTCTTTCAACCCTGAATAAAAGGAATGCTTGAGAATAAGTGAATTAAGAAGAGAAGGAGAACTAATTAATTTTTTTAATAATTTTTTCATAACAATGTTCATAATAATGGTTGGACTTAGAACCTGCAAATGCAGGAATCTGAAAGAGTGGGAAAGGAATGGGTAATAGGGAGAGCAATAGGCCCTGGAAATCCTCTGTTTAAAAAAATATGGTTATAAAAAACAGTGTATTATATTACGCTGGTTGCTACTCCTTTGATTTCTAGAATCACATGAAACAGCTACTTCCATAGGTTATGCACAGAGGTGGTATTCAGCAGATTCTAACCAGTTCTGGAGAACCGATAGCGGAAAGTTTGAGTAGTTTGGAGAACCGGCAAATACCACCTTTGACTGGCGCGCCCCCATCTATTTTCTGCCTCCCGAGTCCCAGCTGATCAGCTGGGTCTTCTTTTGCTGCCCTGCACAGGAGAACGGAGCTGGAAAGCAGGTTAGCCCACCAAGCCACGCCCACCAAGCCATGCCCACAGAACCGGTAGTAAAAAATTTTGAATCCCACCACTGGTTACGCAAGTAGATTTTCTAGAAAATAGTTTACCTGCAGAGACATCCCTGAAGACATTCTTAAGTGCTGGCCAATAGCAGCTTTTTGCTCGCTCTAAAATGTCAACAATCTTTTTGACTTGAGGCGCATAAAGCTGAGGGGGAAAAGCAAAAGCCAGATCAGAAAACATGTCAGTCTTCGGTACCATAGGATGATGTCTTTGCAAATCTGAAAGCAGCCCTTGAGCCTACCTGCTCATTTATGCATTGCAGATTGACCTGCCTACTGAACCAGAAATCAAATTCTACTCTGGGTAATGGGTTTAAACCATCCAGGAGAGGCTGGGCAGAATCTTTACTCAAGATATCTCGGATCTGATGAGACCAGTCAATAATTATTGTTTCAATGGAGTGTAGCAGGGAACTGTCCACAGTAGCAGGTAGGCTGAAAAAAAAAGTATTAGAGAAGACTTAATAGTAAAGTGGAAATAATCTTAGCATTTGATTCAATACTTAACAGATCATATGTATAGCCTAAATAAGACATCATAGTGTGGGAAGTAGGACTCCTCCATCCAATATATTTTCTGTTGCAGAGCATCACATACTAAAGAACCAAATTCCTTGTGTGTCCAATCTCACTTGGCCAATAAAGTATTTTATTCTATTCTATTCCTATTCTATTCTATTCTATGTAAATAAAAAGCTAAAACATTCCCTAATGAAGATCCAGATTATGGGATTGGGTTTAATTTTGTAAATTGGACTCTGCATATAAGCACACTCAAATAGAAAGACACATTATATAAACTTAATGAAAACTTTGGAATCTTTTGATGGTAGCTGGACAAGAAATGAATAAAAAGTGAAGAATGAATGGACAATGTGTGATTTCCAGAATAAGTGAAGGGAACAAGGTGCTATGGGAGACTGACATAAGGGCTCACTGAATATACCCACATATCATTTAGGTGATTATAACAATTGCCATTTAATAGTATATGCATCTATTTATTTGTAATGCCTATCCTCTCTCACATCCCATAAATTTACAGAAGGTGGCAGACATAACTGAAGGCATCCACCTGCCAAAGACTTCTGAGACACTGTCCAAAGCAGTCATGTTCTCTGGTAAAGGGAGCAGGGTTTTTCCTTTGATCTTTCCTCCCATCACAAACATCTCATTTTTCAGCCGGTGAGCCTGCCGAATCACATCATCAGCTACTACTCGAGGCCATCCGCTTAGGTTTACACTTTTCATGAACAAGGAGTAGGCCACCTATAGGAAAAAGAAGTTATTAGAACATATACTACTGGCTTAAAGCACTTCTGAATTCTAAATTATTTTGGATTTGGAAAAAAGAACAATTTTGAGCACAAAATAATTGTTTCAGGTATGAAATAGTTTCACATTAGAAACACATTGTTACTTTGGAAGCCTTGACTTTGAAGCAATTCTGTTTCAAGTTAAAAAGAAAACTTGGAGCTCAAAAGTCTTCTGGGATTACCATGACACCTAGTTTTGAAAACAAAGCAACATTTTGGAGTGACTGTTTTGAGCTTGAAACAGTTTTGAATTTGAAATTATTACTTTATATCCTCCTAACAAATACCATTTTTTGAATCATAACAAATCATGGTACCTAATCAAACTAAAACTCTTCTGGAAAAAATCCATTCTATTTTAAAACATTCATGCCTGGAATTTTCTTACACAATAATAGCATTTGTATAATGGCACTATTCTTGTAGCTGCTACATAAGAGCTATGTCAGTGATATACTAGTAATATGCACAATGCTGGCTTAATAATAATGCACCAAACCTTTCTCTCTCACTGTACTACTTTCTAAGAAAAGACAAGTGCACTATTTTAGGCAAGTCAAGGACATTTCATTTTTAGGCCCAGTTAAACTGTTGAAGCAGCCTATAGATCTATGAAAAGAAACTGTTCAAAGTTTGAACTAAGGGAAATGTTTAGCAATATTAAAATATCTCTATAGAAACATATGGGCAAGTCCATGGAATTCTTTCTAGTCCTTTTACCACTGATGACCATAGGAGGTTTTGATATTTTCCTTCTTTGTAATGAAGTCATATGTGTCCCATCTCTGTATATGTGTATTTACGTGCATTTTCTCTTGCGGGACTAATCAGACTGTGTGCCCATACGGCACTTGCACAGTGTATATCTGTGAAAGTCTAAAGCAGCACAGGTGGATGTGTGTTGCCTGTGTCTGAGAATATATTTGTGGTTCTGCTGTCTCTCATATTGCGGGAATAGCAGTGTTGGGATTCAAAATATTTACTACTGCTTTTCTGGGTGTGGCTTGGTGGGTGTGGTGTGGCGTGGCTTTGTGGGTGTGGCTTGGTGGGCATGGCAGGGGAAAGATACTGTAAAATCCCCATTCCCTTCCCACTCCACTAACCTGCTTTCCAGCTCCATTCTCCTGTGCAGGGCAACAAAAGAAGATCCAGCCAATCAGCTGGAACTTGGGAGGCAGAAGATAGATGGGGGTGGGGCAGAGGTGTTATTCAGCAGGTTCTGACCAGTTCTGGAGAACTCATAGCAGAAATTTTGAGTAGTTCAGAGATCCAGCAAATACCACCTCTGACAAGAGATTTTACAGTATCCTTCCCCTGCCACGCCCATCAAGCCATGCCCACAGAACCATGCCCACGCCCACAGAACTGGTAGTAAAAAAAATTTGAATCCCATCACTGGGGTGAGGTCAGTCAGAGGTGGTATTTGCCGGTTCTCCAAACTACTCAAAATTTCCACTACCAGTTCTCCAGAATTGGTCAGAACCTGCTGAATACCACCTCTGGGGAGTAGCATTTTGTATACTGCATGTACCCAAGGGGTAATTTGTTTAATATAAAAGTGGTGGTGGGAGAAATGCTTTTATAGCATTGTTTTACTAATGCTTCGTAGTGTCATTTCCTTTTCACTAGCCTTCAGGCACATATTATCTCAGCCTGTTCCTGTCTTTGCATGCTTCTGGTGAGGAAATTGAGCATATCCTAAGGGCAGGGCAATGCCACATGCCATGGTCTTAGTTCTGCACTGTATCCCCATTTAAAAGGATGCCCAGATAGCAGGGCAGCCTTGGCCTGAGTCTCCGGAGACCTGCTGTTAATATCAATAGATAAATCATTTCATCCTGAGCTACAAATATTCTCCTTTATTGATAGATAAATCAACCAATATTTTGACCACCATGAGGCAGGCTCTGATGGTGCCCATCATATGTAAAAAGCAGCAGGATCAGTTATAGCAGGGGTGTCAAATTTGATTTCATTGTGGACCGCATGTGTTTGACCTTGGGGGGCAGGTTGGCATGGCCAGGGTGGGCATGGCCAGCTCAACATCACTTGTGTCAGGAGTGCCTGTGGTGGCCCAAGTGCTCTGCCAGTGAAAACAGAGCTCAGGAGGGTCTCCCAAGCGCCATTTTCACTGACAGAGGCACTGCGGGCCAGTCCTTTGCTGTTTCCAGACCAGCCTCACAGGCAAGATCTAAGCTCCTCAGGCCAGATCCAGCCCTCGGTTGTAGAGAGAAGCTTAAGTTCACTGGTGACCACGATATTAATGCTATTTCTCTGGATATTTCATAGATTCTCTAGATATTTGCTTCATAATTCTACCTCTTGGGTCCATAAATAAGGAGAATATCTGTGATGAATGTAAACACCATAGGATTTTCTAGGAATACTCCTGCATGGACATACCAGAGAACTCAGTCATTTCTTTAAGCAGCAGGCACCACTGTGCAATTCCATACAGTGTCCCAGACATTGGAATGGAATATTACATTTTTGAAAAAAAAATAAGGAAAAGTGGCCAGAATCTGCTAGGTGTAATTTATTATATTTCAATCCTAACTCTTTCTCCAAAGAGAACCAAACAAATTTTGGTTATGAGAATGCTGGAAAAGTGACTTATGACTGGTCCTTGCATTTACAGTATACCCACAGTCACATGGTCAAAATTTGGGCATTTGGCAACTGCCATGCATCCTGGGGTCGCGTGATTGCCATTTGCAACCTTCCCAGAGTGCTTCCAACAAGCAAAGCTCTCACAACCATTATAGGAATTAGGATTGGGATTGGGAATGGGATTGGGATTGAGGAAATGAATTTTCCCCTTCCACAACTGTAGCTACTGCATCATAATTGGCTTTATACAACAGTGAAAAACAATAGCTTCATCCAGTGGTGGGATTCAAATAATTTAACAACTGGTTCTCTGCCCTAATGATTTCTTCCAACAACCAGTTCACCAAACTGCTGAGAAAGTTAACAACCAGTTCTCCCAAACTGGTACGAATTGGCTGAATCCCACCACTGGCTTCATCCATAATATTGTAGCATTTTTCCTTCCATTTTCATGCAATACTGAATACCAGTACAGTTCAAATGGTTTGGATTAACCAATATTCTGTGAGTTATCCATCTTGTTGAAGCCAGTCCTACTGTCAAAACAACTGTCTCTCTCTCTATATATATATATTTGCTAAAAATGGAAGCATTCTGTAGTGAGCCACAAACCAAAACTGGAAGCCTACCTCTTCCACAACAGCCATCATCTGCTCTACTGGGGAAGGACTGATATCTCCAACAATGAGTGCTTCCAGGAAGTTATCTTTGGTAATGTTTTCACGCCTCTTTTTCACAAAATAAACTCCTTTATTTTTCAGTATTGATGGGAAACCAAGGCAGGGGACTAGTTGTCCAGTAGGATTGAGGGTGATCACCAACGTTGTCACATCTGGCTTCTCATAGAACTCATTGAGCATGGTATGAGTCTCTTCACTGGTTGCAAACTTGGACCATTTGTCAGGCTTAACATGAAGAGAAAGAGTGCAATAATTCTCTATGAAATCCAGTCGTTTATCAGCCACTGTTGTCATGTTGATTCCTCCTCAGCTAACCACAGAATGAACACAGCTAAGCAGATAACAAACTGGAAAGTCTCCTCTCCCAATGTTATTTCCTGTCTTGGGAAGAAAACATCTGTTAAGGACTGGATGGGGAGCAATGGGTTGAAATTGAACTTTGGCTCTAGGCTTGGGTTCTTTGGCCCACGGAGAATTGCCACCTTTGGTCTTCGATGGGGTGGTACTGACCCAAACAGACTCAGTGCATAATCTGGGGGTTCTCATGGACTCACAACTCCTGCTCAATGCAGGTTGTGTGCCAGTTATGCCTTTTCCTGGATCAACAATCCCTACTCATGGCCACTCATGCCCTAGTCACTTCCCATCTTGACTGGTCTACATGGAGCTGCACTTGAAAAGTATTTGGAAGCTCCAGTTGGTTCAAAATGTGGCAGCCCCACATGGTTTTATGCAGACTTTGGTGTGCATGTGCATCACCTCTCCTGAAAGAGCTACAGTACATTAGTTGCTGACTTGTTTCTGGGTGCAATTCAAGGTGCTGGTTATCACCTTTAAAGCCCTTCATGACTTGGGACCAGGTTATCCAAGGGACCATCTCTTACTGATTACATCCACCTGACCCACTACAGTAAGATGCAATGAATGTTGCGGGTCCTGTCTCCTAAGGAGGTATATCTGGTGGACCCAGAAGAAGAGCCTTCTCTATGGTTGTTCTCTCCCTTTGGAATATTATCCCTCCAGAAATGAGACTGGCCTCCACTTTGGCACTCTTTTGGAAGGCCCTGAAGACTTGGTTTTGCCAGTGAGTCTGGGGAACCCAGAGTGGGATGGAGCCCATCCAATGATTTATTTGACCATGTGTTGTCACATGGTGACAACACATGGGTGGGTGGGGGTTATTGTTTTTTAATTTTTATTTTTCCTATATTGTGTTTTTATTGTTTGTAAGCTATCTAGAGTCACTGTGAGTGAGTAGGTGGCTATATAAATTTTCTAAATAAATAAAATAAATAATTAAGTAAAAGCTGAACAATAGGCAGCGGTTGAATTCTCATTAGCCCTACCTACCTAGCACGGCCCAATAAGTGAGAAGATTGCCTTGTTTATAGGGCTACATATTGCCAAAGAATCCCTTGTTTTAGGGGATTCAAGATACTCACAAAAGGCTCCTCACACCCACAGGCAAACAGAGCTAAAGGTTTACAATGTTTTCCCTTACCTAATAGGCCTGGAGGCAGCCAGTTGAAAACCTCCAACTGCCAAGGAATATTGCTTCCAAAGAGAAGTCTAATGACATCATTTATCAACGGTCACGCCTGCTAGAACCTTCTTCCATCTACATTCCCTCACTAGCCCTGAAGGTGGTAAAATAGAAATTTCCCCTTTTCCTAGAATAATCGCGTCACCTGTTATGATTTGATCAAAACACAGTGAGCTTTGATATACTTTTGTATTTAGAATTCATTTTGTGGGAATCAACAGCTGTCCTGCAGGTATCCATTGTTGGTATTAAATATCCTGCTGAGATGATATCTTACTGCTTCCTAAAGCCCCAAACAATGTTCACAAATAACATATTGCCACGTTGCCTAGAAACTCAGGGATCAGGACTGTAGCTGAAGATCTTATTTTCTAAATGTAGGAGAGAAAACAATTTTACTTTTGCAAAGGGTTTTTTTAAAAGTGCACTCCAAAGTACAACTCACCTAAGGCACAGCAGAAAGCATTTGTTAAGGGGAGTTAAAGTCTTTTTATAAGGTACAGAAGCAACAATACATTCAGTATATATGACGCATCAGAAAACAAAAATCAAATTGCAAGGCAGTAATTAGACATCAGAATTAAAAATAGGAAGTACCAATCCTAGATAACATTTCATAAGTGGCAAATTCATAGCTTATGTCACCCCTTTCCCAGTTGAGTTTTGTCTGTCTTAATATACTTGCAAGTGTACTCAAGAACTCCCGGAATATGTTATGGGTGCTCCATCAGTAGTTTTCAAGAAGAGATTGGACAACCATTTGTCTGAAACAGTATAGAGCCGTGATGGCAAACCTATGACATGCGTGCCAGAGGTGGCATGCAGAGCCCTCTCTGCAGGCATGCGAGCCGTCGCCCCAGCTCAGCTCTGCCATACATGTGCGTGCGCCTCCTGCCAGCCAGCTGGTCTTTGGGTCTCTGCCTCACATGTACAGGGATGGGGTGCATGCAGGGGATGCACACATATGTGTGGGGGGCTGGGGGCATGCGTGGGGGACATGTGTGCATGCACAAGGGGTGGGGGGCATCCACGGGGGTGGAGGTATGCACAGAGGATGGGAGCATGCACAAGGGCCGGAGGGCATGCACAGGGGTGGGGGCATGCGCAGGGGGTGGGGACATGCACAGGGGGCAGAGGGCATGCATGGGGGGCAGAGGGCATGCACATGGGGTGGAGGGCATGCTCAGGGATGGAGGGCATGCACAGGGGGCAAAGGGCATGCACAGGGGTGGAGGACATGCACAGGGGGTCAAGGGCATGCATGGGGGGCATGAGCAGGGGCGAGGGACATGCACAGGGATGGGGGGCATGCACAGAGGATGGGGGGCATGCACAGGGGACGTGCACTCATTGCATTTGGGGGGTTTTGTATGCGCACTTTGGGCACTTGGTGCCAAAAGGTTAGCCATCACTGGTATAGGGTCTCTGCTTCAGCAGGAGGTTGGACTAGAAGACCTCCAAGGTCTCTTCCAGCTTTTTACTCTGTTATTCTGCTCCCTATTGTTTAATTGCTGAAAAAGTTAGCTCTCGCTATCAAAAAAAATGGTTTTGATTAAAATGAAAATGTAATTTCCTGAAAGATAGGATGGCTTGCTAAAATGCTAATATCACCATGATGAAAATGCTAATAATGAAGCCTAAAATTCCAGATAACTGATGAAAAGCTTTTTCCCTTTCTTTCTTCACTTTGTTCCCAGACTATATAGCTTCTATATCTCGTTTTGCAAGGAAGCAAAACATAACCTACATTTACTTATTTAACATTAATTTTTGGAAACATTAACCAAGGCATCACTCCATCTATTCAGTGTTCATTAGAGTTATAGTTCCTCCCGCCATGTCTTTAAAGCCGCCAAGGTTGACAAATACTCTTATTAGGAAGTCTTGCACAGCACAACCAGGGAAGGAAGCTGCCCTGTTGAACCTCCACCTGCTTAAATCGTTTGCTGATCCTTCCTCAAGAGGATCCCCTCCCTTCTAGATCCAGATCCAGGAATGCAACCAAATGTTGTTGTTTTTATTCTGGCTGCTATTGACAAATCAGCAGTTTCCCAACAAACACGGAGTGTGTAAGAGCCATAGGGAGCTTCATTTATTCCTTTGTGATCCATCACTTCTCTTTTCTTCATTCTGCCGATGACATTACTGTGTGAACAGAAGAGAGAGGTTTGAAGTTTATTGATACAAGTCAAGTTTTCTTTTAATATAGCTCTCTGGTTTTTACCTTACCAGTTGCTAATAAAGGGCAACATTTACTGAAGTTTGTATTTGTAGTTTGTAATTTATGTATTGCGCACCAGTGATAGTTCATCTATAGACTGACAGGATACTCCACTAACATAAGAAATTAAACTCCTCTTTCACATACTGTTGGCCAAGCAATCTTGGACTTTAATTTTTTAAAAAAAAATGTTGGCCACAAAATTTCTGGCAAAGTAGAGCATCCTGGGAGGAAACACTTATGTCCCAGATTATGTTCTGTGACAGCAACTGCATGTTTCACATAAGTATGATGGCTTTGTAGCTTTTGGATGAACATCTAGAATGACAACTATGTTTGCCTCATTCAACGTTTCTGGGTGCATGTCACCATTAACAATATAAATACACACACAACATTCAAGCAGTCTACATGGTATGGATTCTTTTGTGTTTTTTCTTGCTACCTGATGACTTCATATAGGTTATAATTAAACACAATGGGTACAAAATAACCCTTTCAATGCCAACCAGCTAATAAACCAACAGCTCACAGCTGCTATTGGAGTATTGTGAAATTCTTTTAGGTTCTGTATTCCTTATTTGTGAAGGAAATAGAAATGAAAGAATACAATTGCAATTCTTCAATTATTATGTTCCTGTGCCTGTCTCTTACCTTCTAGATAAATGCCACTAGAGTCTATTTCTTCATAAAACAGAAACCTTCACCTATCAAATATTACTTCATGTTCACCTTTTTTTCAAAGACACCAAATTGTGGGTGACACTTCTTTTTAAAAAATATTTAATGACTGTCACATTTTTGTCTCTCTCATATAGACGAGACATTGCGTTGTTGATCAGGCCAGCAACTGAGTCATGTGTTTCAGTATCTGTGCAGCATTGAAGAAGTGATAAGAGGATCTAGCATTTAAAATAGTGTGTTATGCCCTTGTCAGAGTCTGAATCTGAGGAAGAAGCTGAACAGCTGACAGGGAATGTGGGAGTGTGGCTCCGTTGACTGTGGAGGAAACTGGGGAAGGACAAAGTCCGGCTGGGCAGAGCAGGGAAGAGGGAGAACAAGGAAGAGGGAGTTCAGAGGAAGGCCCAGGCATTCATCTTTCCTAAACTTTCATTGTATTGTTTTCATTGTTAATATGTATTCATTTTGATGGTTAGATTTTTAGGAGAAGTGAAGACCTCAAGGGTACACTAAAGTGAGGTGTGATGGCAAAATGTTTAGAAACCCCTCTGTTATGGACTGTGTCCCTGGGACTTTAAAAGAACAAAGAACCACACCTGTACCACAGGAAGATAAAAGGGCAATTCTACTATGGTGGATTTTTTCTGGACTCTATAAAACATCTAGTTAGTCTCTTTCATATTTAGGCTTATAAATGTTCATTTCTCTCTGCAGAAAGTGGTTGTTTATAAGGCAGAAATGAAGAATTCATTAAAGGGATGGCGAAGCGATTGATTAATTGTAGCATCAAATCATTTTAACTTCCAATTGCTTACAGGATGAAATACCATAAAACATTTTTTAAAAAAAATTGAGATAAACATTCCAGTTTCATAAAAATTACTATTTCAACTCCCCTGAAAGATGAAGCTACAAATGCATACACTTTCTGGATTAACGTTGTAGGAATATTAATTCTGAATGCATAATATTAAGGAAATGGGGCAGTGGTGGGATTCAAATTTTTTCTATTACCAGTTCTGTGGGCATGGCTTGGTAGGTGCGGCAGAAGAAGAAAACTGTAAAATCTCCAGTCAGGGGTGGTATTTGCCAGTTCTCCAAACTACTCAAAATTTCTGCTACTGGTTTTCCAAAACTGCTCAGAACCTGCTGAATCCCACCTCTGGAATGTGGTAAAAGGAAGATTCAGACTTCTCTACTGGATTCAGAAGACTAGATTTCAGTAACGGAAGGTGGGTCTGATATAATGACTTGAAATCCAGAAGGAGATAAGTATCCAGGAAAGATAGGAAATCCTGAAAAACAGGATACTGTAGTGAAAGCTTCTTACAAAATAAAAGAGCCTCACCCTTCCAAAAGAGCAATACCAGCACTAAAGAAGACCAGTGATTATAAGGTTCTCCATTGGTTATAATTGTTGGTTTACTCAAATTCTATGTGCCTTGATTCCTGATTTGAAACCTTGTGACTTGGATTCTGGGCTTGGATTTGCTGAGGAACCTTCTAGAACATATGGACCCTTGGCCTTTGCTTGACTACTCTTATACTCATTGTTTTGGAGTATGACACTTTTAAGGCAAATTGGCTGAAATTTTGGGGACCTATTTCTCTACTGTGTGTGCATCTGCATGCATATTTCCTTAGTTTATTTATAAAACTTATCAGTAAAGTTTGCAACTGCCTCTCTGTGTGCTTATGTGTGTTTGTCTCGGAATAGGACAGATGAATAAAGCTTGAGAAATCTGGGCTAAATAACACAAATGTTAGATGAATTCATCATTGGTTGAATAACCACATACAGAGGGTACTTAGAGCTTAGAGAATAGTATCAAGTGCAGAGCTATAGGATTCTGTGCTATTCAATATTTTTATTAATGACTATGAAGCTCTTGGCAGTAGGAAATGAGTTTTTCATAGTATTCTTCAATCAGATGTGTTGAAAGAGAGAAGGAATTAACATTTCCACAATCTTGACAACTGGGTACTTTCAATTTAGAATCCATTTTGTCTCCAAGGCAGGGAATTCTTAATTTTCTTTACAATCGCTGCTTTATGGATAAGGAAGTTAGTTTTGCTGGTAGTGGAGGAATGTTTTGTGAAACTTTACTTTCCCAAGGTCCGAGAAAGTCCATAACAATGATCTAATTAGAGGAGTTGAAGGGACTTTCAAACTCAAAATGATGCAAAATGGATTATCACTTCAGTAGCCACAGAAAGGAATCTGAAGGATCTAGATACATTTGGATAAGATGCTGAAATGAATGGATTGAAATTAATGAGGGTGAAATATAAAGTCCTAAATCTAAGGAAGAAAAAAAATGAAAGGCACTAAAATAGGGCAACCTGTATTGGTAATTGTAGCAAGGTTCTGACTTAAAAAGATCTGAGTGTTCTAATAGATCATAACTTGAACATAAGCCAACAGTGTGATGCAGCTTCTAAAATGGTAAGTCTGTTTTAATAGGATCATAGAGTTTTGATTACAGACAGTAATATTTTGCCTTGATCAGCCCCACATGAAATAGAGCAGCTGGTGGCCCAGGGGTGAAAATGCTCACGTCCCACTTTCCAAAGTTTTCAGTCCTCATGCAACCTGGAGCTACCTCCGGTAGGCATTTTGAAAAATTACAATTATGTATATATGTATTAAATAATGTTTAGATAATTTTATTTAATGTATTATTCTTTGTTATGAATTGTTTTATAACAACAGAGGTGGAGGTAGAATGGTATCATGCAAGCAGAGTCAAAGTAGACATTTTCTAAATGCTCACTGAGCTAGAGTGGGTAAAGTGGAGGCTACAAAATGAAAAAGGAACTGCAAATCAAGGCCAGCAATGAACATATTTAGCAGTGGTGGGATTCAAATTTTTTTGCTACCAGTTCTGTGGGCGTGGCTTGGTGGTCGTGGTGTGATGTGGCGTGGCTTGGTGGGCGTGGCAGGGGAAGGTTACTGCAAAATCCCCATTCCCTCCCCACCCCACTAACCTGCTTTCCAGCTCCGTTCTCCTGCACAGGGCAACAAAGGAAGACCCAGTCGATCAGTTGGGACTCAGGAGGCAGAGAATAGATGGGGGCGGGGCCAGTCAAAGGTGGTATTTGCCAGTTCTCTGAACTACTCAAAATTTCTGCTACCGATTCTCCAGAACTGGTCAGAACCTGATGAATACCACCATTGATATTTAGCCTGTAAAAGGGAAAACAGAGGGGAGATAAAATACCTAAAGATTTTCAAAGTAGGAGATGGACTTATTCTCCATTATCCAATAGGGAAGTAAATATTAGGAGACATTTCCTGCTACTAAGCAACTCTTGTACTGGTATATTCCCATTCGTTAAGAGGCTGAATAGCCATTTGTCTAAAATGCTTTAGCTGACCTTGCAGAGAGCAATGGAGTGAACTTATGACCTCTGGGTCCTTTTCAATTCTATGATTCTTTGAATAGCTGTTTAAAGATAGAAATAAAGACATAACTGACAGTGCAATATATTTTACTTGGAAGCAATATCCTAATTTCAGCTGAAACCTATTTCTAGGAAGATAAGAAGGCTGCAACTGTAACTAGATTTCTCTGGTGATAAACATCATGAAACTCTTCTGAGTAAATATACTTAAGCCACATTGTCCTGATTACTTCAGGATATGTCTAGATAACTGGAACCGCTTAGAAGCATGAGCTACCAAGGTCTGCATGAAACCAGATAGTAAGACACTGCTTAGTGGCTCTTCCTACATCTCCTGAAATAACCTCTGTGTACGAAAAGTGGAAAAACAAAAGTAGTGAGATTAAATCAGGAGGTTTGCAACTGAAAAGAGAGCAACAAATAGTGGTATGTAAGAATGACCTTGGGAGACAAGGGGAGGAGCCGGACAGACGCAGAGGACTGATTTGGATAAGAGGCAACTGAGTCCCTACAAGAAACATGACATAGCAAATGTCTCAGAAGGAGACCCTGCCTAGTTTCTTAGGCTGTAAAGGTGAGGGAGGGGTAGACATGTAGATATAGATATCAAATTTGCAAAGTTCTATTAAAGTAACCTTACAATAAAATTGAATTAGTTCATCTGGCTGTGCTTCTTGTCTGGACTACCTCGCAAGGCTGACAGATTCTGTGAATAAAGCAGAATTATTTTACAATATAAGCATTATCTGGAACCACATCAAGTCACTGTTTAACTCAAGAAGATCTCTTTCTCTCAAATAGTTTCCCACTCTTTCTGGCAATATCCCTAAAATCACTGGGTTTTACTTTTTTTTTTACTACCAGTTTTGTGGGCGTGGCTTGGTGAGCATGGCAGGGAAGGATACTGTAAAATCTCCAGTCAGAGGTGGGATTTGCTGATTTATGGCATGATGCATTCTTTAATTAATAGAAATCTCTGTTCTGCAAATTCCAACCCCAGGCCATATTCCACTTGCACATTTGATCCTTGCAAGTGAAACACATCCCAACAATCATGTCTGCATAGTCAAGGACCGCATGGTTTGTAGGTTTCTCATCCTTGGGCAGGTTCTATAAAATCATCCTCATCTGGTCCAGGGGTGGGCTTCAAAAATTTTAGTAAAGGGTTCTCTGCCTGGTTGCTGGGTGGGCATGGCCTTGTTGGCCTCCTGCAGCATGACGGGGGTGGTAGTGGGTTTACCCTCCCTGGGCTCCTGAGGTTTTCCTTGAGCCTCTGGGAGGGTGAAAATAGCCTCCCCAGGCCCTGGAGGCTTTCTGAAAGCCGGAAATGGGCCCATTTCCAGCCTTCCTAAACTTCAGGGAGGCCCATTTTCCACCCTCCCGGAGCCTCCATATGTGCCCTGCACCTATCTGAATCCAAAATAGGCCATATAGGGACTCCTGGGAGGGATGGGAGTGGGTGGGAGGGGCCAGCCAGGAGTTGGATTTGGGGGTTCTCCGAACTGCACAGAATCTTAGCTAGGGGCTCTCCCAAACCCCCAGCAGCCCACCCCTGATCTTGTCCAGAAGAGATTCTGCACTTGCACAGACTTCTTGAATTTTTTTTTTTAGTTTGAACTAATAGCAGAGTTCAACAGCTGCTATACTGTCCAGTTGTTGACTCTGAAGCACTCTTTTGGCTCTTTCCTTTGGAGCCCTATATGTACAAGGAGTGACAGGAATGGCTCTGAGATTTGCAGATGATGAAACCAATTGTTGCCTAATTTAGATAATAGCAATAGCACTTAGCACTTACATACAGCTTTACGGTGCTTTGAGGCCCTCTCTGAATGGTTTACAGAGTCAGTCTATTGCTCCCAACAATCTGAGTCCTCATTTTACTGACCTTGGAAGAATGGAAGGCTGGGCCAACTTTGAGCTGGTCAGCATCGAACATCTGGCAGTCAACAGAATCAGCCTGTAATACTGCATTCTAACCACTGTGCCACTATGCCTCTTTATGCAAAGTCATTTTTTTTAACAACATGGATGCAATAACTCAGATTATGATCTGCCTGCATTACATCTTTTTTGCCACAGTTCCAGAGGTGGTATATTCAGCAGGTTCTGACCAGTTCTGGAGAACCGGTAGAGCAAATTTTGAGTAGTTTGGAGAACCAATAAATTCCACCTCTGACTGGAGATTTTACAGTATCCTTCCCATGCCATGTCTACCAAGCCACACCCACAGAACCAGTAGTAAAAAAATTTGAATCCCCCCACTGCACAGTTCAGTAATGAAGGGCAGATTCTAACATTGAGATATTGCACCTCTGTTGTTAAAAAAATGCCTTGCATAATCTGCTGCCACATCAGCCTCTCAGGATATCAAATGGAATCTGAAGATGCCATTTTTCCAAGATGGCACAGAAGCATAAAAACAAGACCCGGCTTTACTAAACAGCATTTATTCATCATTTTTGAAGTATATGCAACATGTACTGTAGATATAGCTATTTAGTTACTGAAAGAGAAAATGGCCGTGCTATTATTTAAACCTCCTGCTTAAAATAAACACTATTTTGTTTATATGGGCTGAAGATCTTCCATGTGGGACTGAGGATCTGCTGGCTCCAGCTTGGCTGCAATAACAGAGTGGGAGAACCTTTTGTGACAAGATGCCAATGAAGGAAGCTTGACATAGTGCAAGTGTAACACCCATGCAATGCTATTAGCTATTTGATTCATTCTTATTCCTGTAACCAGACATTTTCATTGATCATTATTACCATAATGTCTGTATTCATCAACTACACATATTACTTCCCGCATAATTGTATTTAAGTTCTTTAAAGAATGAACGGAGCGAAAGATCATTGGAAAAGTGCCTGTGAGCTGCCAAGGCAATCAAAATAGGCACAGTTAAATCCCTGGGGAGATGAGCTGTAAACCATTGCTTTTCCAACTATCTGTTTTCCGCCTATGAATTTGTTGAAAATTCCCCAAATTGAATTGTATGTGCAACAGCTGATGGAAAAAATCCCTAGGAAGGCTAAACGAAAATTCAAGTTTAAAAGATTCCACCAAAGCGTTGATCTCCGAAAACATATTTCAGTCTGATCTAAGTCTAGTATATAAAATCATACATTGCATTGTAAAATCATACATTGTCCTACCTGTTAATGAATACTTCAGCTTCAACCATAACAATACAAGAGCATATAATAGATACAAACTCAAGGCTAATCGCACCAAACATGATTGCAGGAAATACGACTTCAGCAACAGAGTGGTCAATGTCTGGAATACTCAACCTGGCTCTGTGGTTTCTTTCCCAAATCCCAAAAACTTTAACCTTAGACTGTCTACTATTGACCTCATCTCTTTCCTAAGAGGCCTGTAGGGGGCATGCATAAGCGCACCAACGTGCCTACTGTCCCTGTCCTATTGTTTCTTTTATTTTTCTTCTATGTATCCATTTCATGTATTCATAACTATGTCTATACTTATACCTGTTATCTTATAATTGCTTGACAAAATAAATAAAATAAATACATGTGATTGTGATGTTTTATGTGTGTTCTTTTTCTTTTTTCTTTTTGTAGTCCAAATTATTCCTTGCACTTTTTGTTGTGTTATTGCTGCTGCTGTGGCTGTCTACTACAGAATTTTAGGGTCCTGTGGGCTGCAGAAGCCAGGAACTTGATAGCGATGTCACCTTAGTTGACACCATTGATATAATCAACCATGGAAGTCCATTTGCTAGGAATATGGAAAAGCTCCTTCTTGCTAGCTGTTTCTAAGTCTTTGGTGCCCAACCCAGGGAGGCTGGGCTAGATTCCTCTCCTAATCCCTTCCACCTGAAAAGAAATAGGTATTGTCCCAATAGGCTTTTCACACTCAATGTGTTGCTAAAATAGTTTTTAATTTGTAGGAGTTCATATTCTTTTTTAAAACTGATGCATTTTAATTAATTTGCTTTTATAACATTAATTACATTTTTGCACTTTATCTTAAAGTTATTTGCTATAGGACATTTAATGTTTGCAATGAATAAAAAATGTGTGTACAAATATAACTATTTTGTCACAATGTATAATAGCTTTATGACCATCATGCATATGTAGGAAGTTAGCACCCACCCCTCTCCTAGAAAAAATTGAAATAGCCTAGGAAATATTAAAAAGGCAGAATATTTCTCCTAAAAAGAATAGTCACTCAAGAAGCAGAAACTCACCCCAGAAGCAGAATCTCACCCCCACTTTTGTTAATGGGTGGGCCATTAAGGCCTGGGCCAGAATACTTTATATAAGAAGGAACTCCAGGTAAAAGCTATAGAAATTGCCAAAAGCCCTTTTAAGGGCATAAACACCCAGCAAGGCTAGACCAAGCCTGGAACTCAGGACAGCCTACAAAATTAAGACCCTGGGAGTCTGACAGTCAATGGGATTCATTTCTTGCACAGGAACAGGAAACACTAAAGTGGGGCCCAACAGAGGTTATATAAGGGTCTCTCAGCATCTTGGTCAGCCCTTCTTCCCTTCTCTTCTCACTTTGAAGCATGTGATCATTCTTCTCTGGAGCTCCAGACCATGTGGCCCTGTACACCATTAAACCTTCCAAGCAGCCTCCATGTTTCCAGTGTCTTTTTCCCCACTTGGAACTGAACCCAGAAGGATATTTCTTTCAATACATAATACAAGACACTGAATTCAGACCTTTGCCTGGTGTTTATTTTCCAGTGTTTCTCTATCCTTATGAGATTGATAATTGTTACAAAATCTACACATGCAATTTAGCTGCTTCCCATTGGCTTTCATGACTTCCTAATCTTCTATTGCCCTCAATCTTTGCCAGCATTAGGCTCTTCTCCAGTGAGTCCTTCCTTCTCATTAGGTGGCCAAAGTATATAGAAGTAATTTATTTATATTCCAATCCCAACTATTAAAAAGGCAGAATATTTCCCCTAAAAAGAGTAGAAACTCAAGAAGCAGAAACTCACCTCCACCTTTGTTAATGAACTGAACCCAGAAGGATATTTCTTTCAACAGTTCCAACTGGGAAAAAGATACTGAAAACATGGAGGTGGTGGGATTCAAATTTTTTTACTACCAGTTCTGTGGGCGTGGCTTGGTGGGCATGGCAGGGAAGGATACTGTAAAATCTCCAATCAGAGATGGTATTTGCCGATTCTCCAAACTACTCAAAATTTCTGCTATCGGTTCTCTAGAATTGGTCAGAACCTGCTGGATATCACCCCTGGCTTGGAGCTCCAAAGAAGAAAGGGTGATCACATGCTTCAAGATGTTGGGTGAAGAAAAAAGAGAAGGAGCTGAGATGCTGAAAGTTTTATACCCTCTGTTTTGGGATTTGAATTTGAGCTTGTATTCTGATTGGTTGTCTGAATCCCATGGGGCCATGCAGGGGCAACTCTGTAGGCTGTCCTGAAGCCCAGGCTTGGTTGAGCCTTGCTGGATTATGATGTAATGAAAGGGCTTTGGGCAATTCCTTTAGCTCTACCTGGAGATCTTCGTGATGTAAAATAGGCTGGCCTAGGCCAGAGTAATGGCCCATAGCAAAGGTGGGGGGGCTGAATTTCTGCTTCTGAGTTTCTATTCTTTTTAGGGGAAATATTCTGCCTTTTTAATATTTACTAGGATATTTCATTTTTCTAGGAGAGAGGTGGATGATAACTTCTTACAGGGTAATTCAGGAAAGGAAGGAAGGAAGGAGGGGAAGGGAAGAGGAGAGAAGGAATGAGGAAGGAGGGAGCATCATTAAAAAGCATCAGTGCATTTAAAGGCAACATATTGCTTCTTTAATAACACAGGAAGAGCATTCTTATCTTCTTTTTAAAAAGATATATTTCATAGCAGCTCTAATTTCAACAGGGCGTCTTTAAAATTAACCTGACTTTCCATAATAGAAAAGAAAGTGGTTTAAGTGCTTTTCAAATGTATTTAAAGGAATTGCCTCATTGTCTTCATCTGCTAAATGTATAAATATTTCATGGAATTATTTTTTTTAACCCAGCTCTGCATGTTGCTTTGCTCCTATCTTATCGTTCTTTTTAATATAACTAAATAGTCACTAGAGAATGTTATGTATTTATCTTAACTGTTTTTGTTCCTCTTATGAAGTACAATGGATGATTCAGTAATCAACCAAATATTATGGTACTAGATGAACTCTTACTGCTTGAGAACTCATTTAACTATTTTTATCAGTGTAAATTGTTTTCACCTTCTGCAGAGTCGATGAGCTCTCTCTTTTCCTGGTCTAGAGCAGAAATGTATCCTGGAATTAGACCACCAATAAAGTGGCTGATGATTCTACATGTATTCTTGGCAGGGATTACATAATACAAAGAACCTAAAAGCAGATTTCATCACCCGTTATTCAATATTTTTTTAATAAATACAATAGTATTTGCACAAAACCAACTCAACGATTGGATTTGCCCAATTACAATTCATTACTTTTATTGGTTTTTACTTTTGCTTAATTGGCTGTATCTTTCTGAGCTTTCACCTATTCAGAGGACTTAATAATTACCAGATGAGGCCTTTAAAGATAAATCTTAATGTGGATCAACAGTCATTTATAGAAGTATGTCTTTTAAGAAATCATTTCTGTGGAAGTGTTGAAAGAAATATCCTTCTGGTTTCAGTTCCAAGTGCGGAAAAAGACACTGGAAACATGGAGGCTGCTTGGAAGATTTAATGGTGGACAGGACCACATGGCCTGGAGCTCCAGAGAATTAGAATTTTTTTTTTTAGAATTAGAATTTATTTGATTTGTCAATCGCTTACAAGATAATAGGTATAAGTATATACATAGTTATGAATACATGAAATAGGTACATATAAGAAAAATAAAAGAAACAATAAGTCAGGGATGGTAGGCACGTTGGTGCGCTTTATGCACGCCCCCTACAGACCTCATAGGAAAGGGGTGAAGTCAGTCATGTGAAGGATGATCACATGCTTCAAGGTGAGAAGAGATCAAGAAAAAAAAAGGACTGAGGCACTGAGTGTGCTGGGTTTTATACCCTCTGTTGGTATTTGAATTGGAGCTTGTATTCTAATTGGTTGTCAGACTCCCAGGGGCAACTCTGTAGGCTGTCCTGAGTTCCAGGCTTGGTCTAGCCTTGCTGGGTGATTATGCCCTTAAAAGGGCTTTTGGTAATTGCTATAGCTTTACCTGGAGTTTCTTCTTATGTAAAGTATTCTGGCCCAGGCCTTAATGGCCCACCCATTAACAAAAGTGGGGGTGAGTTTCTGTTTCTGAGGTGAGTTTTTGCTTCTTGAGTTTCTACTCTTTTTAGGGGAAATATTCTGCCTTTTTAATATTTCCTAGGCTATTTCAATTTTCTAGGAGAGGAGTGGGTGCAAGTTAGCTTTCTGTAGGAAGTTACCTACAGAAGAAAGCACTTTAAGGCTAAACTCAGAGGCAATGCTTCAAGATTAAGCCTAACAATTCAGACTTTGGAGTGTACCATACTAATTCCTAATTTTGTAGAATTAACATAGAAGTTGTTAGTTGTGAAGTCAGGTCCGACCCATCGTGATCCCATGGACAATATTCCTCCAGGCCTTCCTGTCCTTTAGCATCCCACAGTGTCCATTTAAACTCACACCAACTGCCTGAGTGACTCCATCCAGCCACCTCATTCTCTGTCATCCCATTCTTCTATTGCCCTCAAACTTTCCCAACAATAGGCTCTTCTCCAGTGAGTCCTTCCTTCTCATTAGGTGGCCAAAGTATATAGAAGTAATTTATTTATATTCCAATCCTAACTCTTTCATCTACAGTTCCATTTTCTATATCTGAGCGACCTTTAGACAGACAAGTTATTATATCAAAAACTTGAAGAGAGGATTTAAGGAAGGATTTTTTTTTCTCTCAACCCAAACTTTCCTCCAACATTTTTAAATTATATTTTTCCTCCCACTTATTTTAATGAAGGGGAAACTGAACATATCAGAACTAGGAGTGATATCCCTTTGTTGGTTGCTGGAGGGAATACTTGAGGACTGGAAAACTGTGAATTCCAGTGGTCCACAGCTTCTGATCTCCCTTCTTCCCTCTTTCCCATCATCAGAGTTCTAATCTTGAAGAATATTCTGATGATTTGAGGCAACTGGGAAAAAGCTTCTAAGCTCAAGTCTTCTCTACTTTATATTATGCAGTTAATGAAAGATTGGCTTTTAAGAGTTGCCATCTGCTCCTGTGGAACAATGATCTTCTTGAGAAGATTTTTTTTTTTAAATTATTTGTTTTTACTTGTTAGTCTGTTTTAACTGGGTAAGAGGAATCAATTTTTCACAACACCAAATGTCTTCCCTGTGACCACAAAAATAATGGCTTTTTGAAAAGAAATGGAAATGAAAATATTTGCTAATTACTAACTTTAATGCTAAAATTAATCCAGACATCAGTTACAGAAACATGGAGTGTATTGTCGAAACTATGGTTCCCCAGTAACAAGAATTTGGGAATAGAATTCCATATCATCCAACTAAAATCCCTATTTTATTAATAAATCAAATCACAAAAGGCAAGGTTGTTTTATAGCCCGCTGAAATGTTTTTCCTTTCTTTAAGAGGTTAAAAAGAGAGAGAGAGAAATGGAGAAGTTGTGATCGCTGAACTTTTGCATGATTTCATCATTGTAATAGCCATGTGTAATTTCTTCTAAACAGAAGAACATTAGTAAGGAGTATGAAGAAAGCTTGCATTTCCCACATTTTAAAAAGGCTTTGATCGAAAAAGTAAAGGAAGAATTAGTCCAATTTTTTAAAAATCAACTTTGGGCCTCCTATAAAGTAAATATTTGTTTTTTGGGTAAAATATTGCATTAAGAATTACCTTTGAGATTTTGAATGGTGCCATTCCAATAAATTCCAATCCATCTAAATGTAATTTGTCTCCTGTCATTGGATTTCTTTTAAAAAATAAGGGAGGTTTTTAAATTTATTTTTCCCTTCAGGAAAATAGATTGCTGATTTCTGTTACATAGATTATTAATTGCCCTGCAAAAACAGAGTTTGGACATTTACTATGGATAATTTCCAGTTTAATTTGTACTTAGCACACTTCTAGTCAATCCCCTACATTCACATCAAAATAAGTACCAGGCAACTCACTTCAGTTAATGAAAATGG
Source organism: Bungarus multicinctus (assembly GCA_023653725.1). NCBI lineage: Eukaryota > Metazoa > Chordata > Lepidosauria > Squamata > Elapidae > Bungarus > Bungarus multicinctus. The sequence continues at coordinate 122,479,073 of CM042834.1, forward strand.
AGCTTGATACTCATTTAATAAACATCAGCAAACATCATTACATTAACTGGCAACAATGGGACAAAAAGAAGATAGACATTATCCAATAGGCAAAAGATACTCATTATTTATTTCTCAAAAGAGAGTTTCCAGAGCCACTGAAAACAATACTATAAATAATTAGTACGGACCGTGCCCAAAAGAGTGGCTTTTGTTAATTCAGCCCCTAGGCCCCTTTAGGTATATAATGGCAGCAGAATATTAATAGAAAGAAGGACAGCCCATGTTCATTCTTCTAAAGGTGAAGCCTTTTGTGCCAGAAAATCAGCTATGACAATTTTTGCTTTGCCAGCAAGCAAAATAAGGCTGTAATTTTGTAGTTTACTAGATGATCTTGTTTCAACTTCTGGTTTATTGGCAAATGATAAAAGATTGACTTCTCATTTTCTGGAAAATGTAAGCAATAAACAATAATATTATAGTTTTTGATCCCAATCTTTCCATAATATATTATAGCATTTTGTAATATTGTATTGGAGTGGCAAAAAGAGTACCTTTTCAAACAAAAAAATAAAAAATGGATAAATTACACATCTCCTGGATCCAATTCCTAATACCTGGAATGATAATATTTTTCCAATTTCTCAAAATAGTTCTCTTGGCATTTCTCCATCTAAATATAACTAAAGTTCTTCAAATATAGTGAAAGTCTTCATTTTTGGAATGTAATTCAATACATTAATATCTTTAACATAATTTTTCTCATGATTTTTTTCCCCAAAAAATGGTGAAGAATTCACAAAACTAAATTAGCTAATCAAACTTTTCACATGACCAACAAAAAAAAAATCTGATTTTTTTTCAAATTCATTATTGGGGGCAAAGGTCTACAAAGCAAAGGAGTTGTAACTTGAAAACAACTCCGTTTTACAGATTATGATGAAAGCTAAACATATCTTCCTTCTCCTCCTCTTCCTCTTCTTTCTCCTCCTCCTCCTCCTCCTAAGATATGACAGGAAGTGGCATCAACCCTTCGCACAAGATTGGATTAACACCACCACTAAGAGGGTATATGCATACAGAATATATATGAATATTTGTTTGTTTCTTTGTTTAAATTTATTGGTTACCCAATGGCAGTGGACACCAGTGATTTGTCTTATATTGAGAAATACCTCTTTCTAGTGGCCACATGAACCAGCATATACCACTTTCTAATGGCCTCCCCATATTTTGGACTATATTTCCCATAAACATTTGCCATTTGTTAAATTGCAGGAAGCTGACTGCATAGAACCCTATATATATATATATATATATGCTTTCAGCTTTGTACTTGTGTGAGCAAAGTGTGATCTGAGCTGCCGTTTCCCTATATATACTAGTGGGGAGGTTGGCTGTGTTGTCATTTCTTGATTGGTTGATGGAGTTGGCTGGCTTTTTCTTAAGAACATGTGCGGCTGAGGTATTGGCTGTATGTCTATCAGCCTCCTGTGTTGTAACAACTTGGGTAATGGGCTGTGTGATGACCTTCTGAGTTCTATTGTTTTGACATCCTGGGTCTTGTGCTGTAATCTCCTGGGTTGTAATGACCTGGGTAATGGGCTGTGTGATGACCTTCTAAGTTCTAATCTTGTGACCTCCTGGTTAATTAATTAATTAATACTATATTACGTATTACTTTGGAAACAAAAATTATGCCATCTTCCTATGTCTTTTATTAACTTTAAAAGGGGGATTTCAAAATCTGAGAAGAAAGTTTAAAAAATCTTCCTTGTGCCTGTTCTGATCCCATCCATGGTCAGCCTATCTCACACTTTATATTCTTAAAACCAGCAGGTTATATGTATGTAAAGGTATCTTAGGTAATATTAGTAGTTACTTTGATTGAGCCTTTGGCATATATTCAGCACTACAGCTCTCAAATTTGCTGTAGTTTGGGAATGAAATCAATTATTCAGTATTTAAAAACCTTCATTATATCATTATATCTTGCTTTGATAATATGATTGGCTCTAAAAAGTTGGCTTCTCTTAGACATTACTTGCCTAAAAAATAATTTTTCAATATTCCTTTCCCCCCTCCCTCTTTTCGAGTGAGACTTTGGGCAGTTAGGGGAAGTAATATATTCAGTTTTGAACTGTGATGTATGTGTGGTGAATGGTCAGCTTTTGGTGACTATAGGACATATCCATGTAGGGTTTTTTGTTTTTGGCAATGGAAAAAAAATGATTATCTGTTCTTCTTTTGGTTGTTTTGATTGGTGTTATCTTCCCAGTCACCCCACAACCATGAAATTCCCTTTGTGTTTTCTGTCCAAGATCTAGCCAGACCTCACAATGCTTAGTTTCTAAGCCTAGATGAGGACAGACATATACTGCCATCTGCTGAGATTTCCAATGAAAAGCAGTAATAGAAAGAAAGAATAAACAATGCGAAAAAAGAAAAGAAAATAAAGTTTAAAAGAAAAAAATATTTAAAGAAGTGATTTCTGATCTTCATCACAATATAAAAACGTATGTCTTCATTCCCTGTAGGTTGGGGATGAAATATCTCTTTTTCCCACACCTTCTGCAAATCCATAAATCATCAACTTTTCAGTCCTGGTGTCAGCATGAAGTCCATAAGTACCAGAGCGTTGTAGAAACATGTCCGACTTTAACCTTTAAGCAAACTATCATTTTTGGAATATTCACCATCCTCTTTGACTGCAGAGGAAACAAATTTGTATTAGAAATGTCGAAGATAAACATCGAGATTTCCAATTAAATGGCAGCCTCAAGGCACTTGTTTTGCCCTTTGAAGTCTCCATGTTTGCTGCATTCACAGAAAGGACATAAATATGGTAATCCTGGATTTCATTAGTTTAGCAATAATGCTCCCTGAGACCTTGAGAGGCTGGAAAAAGTGAGTATGTATAGCATCTGGCCATAGGCAAACTACTGTATTATCTTCTGGTTTGTGACTTAGAATAATATATGGATCCAGCCAATTGTGACTGATTGAACCAAAAAACTGTAACGAGTTGCTCACAGCAACATTTAAGCCCAGTCTGACTGTTAAAATACAATCCATGCAGGAAACTGGTGACAATATTTCTAAGTCGCATTGACTGGAAATGGACTTGAGCTGGCTCACCAGATGAATCCTATGTGATAAGAGAATATTAAACTATAAATGTTTTTATACTTCCCCCTCTCCAATATAAGAGATTACTTTTCTTCTTCTTTGTTCTTTACATGCTTTATCATTCTTTTTGAATTTCTTTTGATGCTGTTTTTGAAGCCACTGTACTCCTGCAATGTGGTAAAAGTTGCTATTGCTGTAATACATCACTCAACTGACTTCCCAGCTGGATAGATTCACAGAAGTGCCTTAGGTCTAAGGCTGAAGGAAGTTAAGATCAGGGTGCCTGAAATAGGATGTATATGCAGAGATCATGCAGTCATGTTGGATGCAGATAAAGCAAGGTAGACTTACAGTATTCTCAATGGATTTCTGCAATGAAGATTCTCAGTCATCCAGGTAGAGTTGTCTGGAAGTTAATTCAACTTCCATTATCCTCAATGGAATATATATATATATATATATGTTGTACAGTACAGTTATCAGTATTATCTTTACTTTGTTTACCATTCTGCACAGGACATTTTTAATTTGGCAATTAAAAATAATTTGATCTAAAATTATTTTTGTAAATCTCATTAAAAGAGCTGCAACAGCTATTGGTTCTCCCACTGGTCTGAAACTTGTCCATCTTCTATGACTTTTAGGCAAGATAAATAATAAATATTGTCCCAATCAAAGCAATGTTTGCATGTTGTTCTGTATTTTGACTTCAAAAATGCTGTACAGAACGTATTGTCTAATGATGCAAAGAACGTAATATTAGCATTTTAGGTTACTCTCCACCCCCTTAGGTTACTCTCTCCGCCTAGGTTCCTTCAAAACCCTAGATAGAAGCTAAATTTGGCATGGCATAAATGGCATGAAAAATATTTATGATTCAGAGTTCTTATTGATGTGCCTACAAGCACTTCCTTTTTTGTTTCCCTGCCCTAGAGGATAGTTTAAATTTTTCAGAGGCCAGCATGTGGCAAACCATAACATCAATCTTTCATAAGTCTCAGCCCTTCAGGGTATCCAGACAAGAGGCGTTATACCATGAGTACTAAGATCACCCTTATTATAAAGTTAATGTGACTTGCAAATCTAAAGGCATTTTTCTTCTTCATTTTTATGTTCAGAAAACAAGGAAAGATCTCATTTCTCGAGACATTTCCCATGCTCGTTTTCCTTCTGTTGGCTGAGATATCTTCGGCATGATGACTACCTGGTACAGTGTTGGCGAACCTTTTCGGCACCGACTGCCGAAATGGGAGTGCACACACACACATGCGGGAGCTCTGCAGCCTGGAAGAGCAGATCCTCAGTGCACATGCACACACCAGTAAGCTGAGTGTTCGGTTTCCAGCACGCACATGCACGCCAGCCAGCTGGTCTTCGTGTGTGCATGCGTGCCAGAAACTGGAAGACCAGCTGGCTAGCACACATACACGTGCCAGAACCCAGAAGAGCAACGGGCGATGGCTGGCATGCCCAGAGAGAGGGCTCTGCGTGCCACTTCACCATCATGGGCCTAGTAACTTTTCCTCCTGTCTCAAGATCATTTTCACATATCATCACAAAAAGCATCCTTATTGCCAGGAGTGCCTCTGGTCTCCAAAAGGGGCCCACATAAGCTTTCTTAGAAAGTGAACATGAAGAGTTACAGGCCATGCTTTGGAAGTATGTTCAGTCTGCCCAGAAATGGATTAAAGAAAACATGGATTTAGGAAACATGTGAGAAACAAGGACTTCAGCAGTAGCATTCTACTAAGTAGTTCCTTTGTTACTGGAATGTCCCTCATGACAAGGAATCTGTGAATGAGCATGTCCCTGCTCAGCTATTTATTTTTTATTTTTTTTGCATGGTCCCAACATATTCTCAAAATTCCATATTTGCCTACTGGTCCCCAAAGATTCAGAACCTAGGAGATACACATATAAAAATGGACACTGTTATTTTTCTTCTTGTACTTAGAGAGATTTAAGCCCTATGGATATCTGCATGTATTTCTGTGCTCTTTCTTTATCTTCCCATTTTGAGCCTTCTTTTCATTAATTTCACAATTTGTACCACATTCCAGACTATGCAATAAATCTCATTTTAAGTCTATATTCACAGTTTTGAGAATAACATCCTTCGCTTCCCTTTTACAGCTGGCTGAATATTTTATTTATTTATTTATTTGTTTGTTTGTTTGTTTGATTTGATTTGTCAATCGCTTACAAGATAACAGGTATAAGTACAAACATACTTATAACAGGTATAAGTATAAACATAGTTATGAATACATGAAATGGATACGTATAAGAAAAATAAAAAGAAACAATAGGACTGGGACAGTAGGCACGTTTGGTGCGCTTATGCATGCCCCCTATATATCAGGAAAAGAGTTGTCATACGTATGCTTGTGACTTTTCTCTAGGCATCTCCAAATGTTGGTCCTGTTTCTTACTCTCCAACAAGAGAAGGAAAGCTCTTAATTATGTTTGCAATTAGACTTGTCCCCAGGACATTGGGTTCTCTTGTATAATGTCCCTCAGGTTCAGCCCTCTGGAATTGCACATATAAGCAGAAGTAGAATATTTGGTTTGACACTCTTTTTGAAAATCACTCCATGGTAGTTTTGAGGTGAAGAATAAGGCAAGTAGATCTCTCCCACCCATTTGCCTGAAAAGGAAATCCTGGATCCTTCTAAGAAAGGAGGAGGAACCACACACAGCTCCAACTGTCTACTGAGGCATGAACCTTCTGTTCCACTTCTTCTTTTTCATCCATGCGCCCGCTGTTTACCCAATGGACCAGAAGGCTTTGGAGGATTATGTGAACCTTCCTGACCCTCATTACAGTTATACCCTTGTTTCTAAAGAGGAGCGCCATGACTCCACTGTCTATATCATCAATATGACCTCACTGAAGTGGTTGGATGGTAAGTAGCCCTCTGGAAGTGGTGACTTGGGACTTGTTTGTTTATTGCTCTTGGTGGAGAGGAAACTTAACCCTTCTCTGGAAAGAAATTAATTAAAAAAGCAGGAGATGTTTTGACAAGTTGGTAAAAATGTCCTTCTTCATAAAGCATGATGGGAAATAGATGCTTATCTTCTCCAAATCCTCTTTTCTATTATATCCCACCCATATAGTTTGAATATAGATTCTTGCTTTACTTACCTAAATCTGTCTAGAAGTGAAAGGTAGAGTGGCTGCACAATGCTATTGTCACTGGAAGCAGCAGGAGACATTCAGCTGGAACCACCCACCAGCCTTCCAAAAGTTATGGTAACATGAAGCTCCTGTACTGATCATCAAAAGACTCATATTCCTTTGATTTGTTTCCAGTGATTGGAACAAAGCATAACTCAGTTATTGCGCTTTTTGAAGAAATACAGTGGAATTTTATTTATAGATGAAATTGTATAAATAGTATTAAAGTTGACCTAGTGAAACACTTTTCAGAATAAATAATTGGTGGATGGCCAACAAATTCGGCAAAGATGTTATTTAATTAGGGTATGTCTTCTTACCATTTCTCCTGCCAGTCATCCCATATTTTCAGGATGTTATGTTGAGTTAATGCAAATTGTCAACTCAAAAGCAACACTTCAAGCCTTTCTAGCAGAAGGGGGCTTTAGGGGTCATTTCGCTCCTGCCTCCTATTCAGTAAGATAGATTTTACTTCTTGTTTTTAACGTTTTTTTTCGCTACCCAGGTGAAGTATAACTGTACAGATTTACAACCAGATTTACACAACTATAAGGTTAATTTTATGCAACTGTAACTACAAAGCTCCATGAACAAGAGTCTTGTTATCTGGCATTTGCTCAGTGTCTCTCTCACCCATGCGAACTGCTTCCTCGAAGAGCAATGCTTTTTCAGATAGAGAACATGTTTTTTTTCAAGCGCTTCCAGCCTTTCCCTCAGTTAGGTTGTTCAGCCATGGCAGCCTTGCAAACCAGTCTCATTTCTCATGGCTTACACTCTCTTGAGCCAGCTAGAATCCTTGCTGATCCAAACGCAGGTTGGGCTATTCATGGACTTTGCCAGTCTTGATTCTCTGTACCAGCCATCACAAACTGGACACCTCTCACTCTTTCTCTTTCCACAGATACATGGGATGCATCTCTTCGTGGGTTGATCCATCTCCCCTGAACTTAGCTGCAAGCAGGCATATCAGCTGGGCACAGGGCAGGGTGGAGAGAAAAACCTGGCATGTTCACCTATTATTTTTTCCTCACAAGCAACCTTTTGATTAGTTGCTTCCCTAAATGGGACACTTTGTTCCTTATTTCCCTTTTGTCTTCTTAACTTGCCTCATGAGTAACCACTCTCTCCCTTTAAATTTTCCCCCTTTCCCCTCTTATTCTGGAATATTTTATTTATTTATTTTTTATTTATTTTATTTTTTTGTCAATTACTTACAAGATAATAGGTATAAGTAAAAACATAGTTATGAATACATGGATACATATAAGAAAAATAAAAAAATAAAAGAAACAATAGGACAGGGAGGGTAGGCACGTTGGTGCGCTTATGCACGCTCCCTACAGGCCTCTTAGGAAAGGGGTGAGATCAATAGTAGACAGTCTAAGGTTAAAGTTTTTGGGATTTGGGGAAGAAACCACAGAGTCAGATAGAGTATTCCAGACATTGACCACTCTGTTGCTGAAGTCGTATTTCCTGCAATCAAGTTTGGTGCGATTAACCTTGAGTTTGTATCTATTGTGTGCTCTTGTATTGTTATGGTTGAAGCTGAAGTATTCATTGACAGGTAGGACATTGCAATGTATGATTTTATATACTATACTTAGATCGGACCGAAGGAGGCATAGTTCTAGGTTTTCTAGGTCTAGAATTTCGAGTCTGGTGGCATAAAGTATTCTGCAACGAGTAGAGAAGTGGAGAACTCTTCTTGTGAAATATTTCTGGACTTTCTCAACTGTGTTAATATCAGATATGTAATGTGGGTTCCAGACTGATGAGCTGTATTCGAGTATTGGTCTAGCAAATGTTTTGTATGCTCTAATTATTAGTGTAATATTACCAGAGTAAAAGCTATGTAAAATTAGGTTAACAACTCTTAACATCTTTTTGGCTATGTAGTTACAGTGGGCTCTAGCACTTAGGTCATTAGAGATGAGTACTCCAAGGTCCTTGACAGAGTCATCAACAAGGTCTTGACTGTTCAGCCTGTATTTTATTTTCTGATTTTTTTTTGCCAATATGTAGGACAGAGCATTTATTTGTTGAGATTTGAAGTTGCCATTTGTTTGCCCATTCTGATACATAGTCAAGATCTTTTTGAAGGATAGCAGTATTGTCTGTGGTGTTGAATAGCTTTACATCATCAGTGAAGAGAATGCAGTTGCTTTTGATATGATCACAGAGGTCATTTATGTAGAGTATGAAAAGAGTTGCTCCTAGAACACTGCCTTGGGAGATGCCATTGTTGACAGATACAGAATTTGATAGATTTTCTCCCTCATGGCTCAACTTGACTCAGCCTTCCATCCTTCCAAGGTGGGTAAAATGAGGACCTAGACTGTTGTTGGGGGCAATATGCTCTATAAATCGCTTACAGAGTGCTGTAAAGCACTGTGAAACACTATTTATGTAACTCTGTTATTGCTCTTGTAAATCTGTGTTTCCTTTTGTATTTCCTTTGATTACCTAAGTCATCCAATTACTTATTTTTTTTCCTGGCCATTTCTTCCACACTTTGAATCAAGCCTGCTAATACTGAGCCCCCCCACAACCTCACACTTTTATATTTTTTATAAATTATCAGTTCCTTCCATTCATTACCTTATCTGAATTACCTCTCAGGCTCCCGTTGGTCCTCCCAGAAGCCGCCCTCCTCACTCTGTGATCTAATTATCTTATCTACAGTATTCATCCTTAAGTCCTGTTTCCTATATCCTGCAAATGTTGAGCCCTCGTCACCCTCAGTTTTTTTTACCCTCAGATTCTTCTCTTCCTTCTCATAGCAGATCTCTGTCATATAGTTGAATAGGGGCAATCCTTGACTTACGATCACAACTGAGCCCAAAATTTCGGTTGCTAAGTGAGACAGTTATTGAGTTTTACATTATATGATCTTTCTTGCCATACTTGTTAAATGCATGGTTGCGGTTGTTAAGTTAGTAACACCTATGTTAAGTTAATCCGGCTCCTACATTAACTTTGTTTGTCAAAAGGTCGCAAAAGATGATCACAACCATCCAAATTTTGATCACATGACCATGAGGAACATGGCAACAGTCACAACTGTGAAAAATGGTTGTAAATCGCTTTTTTCAATGCCATTGTAACTTCGAACAGTCACTAGACAAATGGTTGTAAATTGAGGTCTACCTGTAACTGTCTGGTAGGGGCATGGCATAATGCCATGGGCACACCTTTCTGCCTATCCAAGCGTGGGAGGAATATATATTAGTGCAGTTGTCTGGTGGAATCCTGAAAGAAGGATCTAGAATAGCTCTCTCTTTCTTCACTCAGATTTATTTGACTTTATTTTTTAAAAATGTACCATATTAATCACTCTACAGCTGATAGTTTTCAGGGGGATAATCAACTAAAATAAATGAAATCCACATACGAATGCAATGTGGTAGCAAAAATAGTAAAATGAAACCAGTGGAGAGCAGCAAAAATAGTTCCTGGATTCAGCAGGGCAAATCTGCATATTTGCCTTATGTGGGACACACAAGATTGTTGTAGGCTATTGTATACACTGGATACTGTACAACATCATAAAAACAAATAAAGCTTGGACTAAAATAACCTTAAAAGAAACACAAATTGAACAAAACAGCCCCCCTCCCATAATAAAACAGTACATTAACTCCAGGCCTGAGACCAAAAGCAAGTTTCACTACTGGCATTTCATCTCCTTGAAATCCAAGGAGCATCCTGTAATTGGCACACAGGGAGAGGCCACGTAGGAGCAATCTGGTCCAAGGCCTTTGTCACATGCCTATTAGAGGCTATAGCCCCATGATGGTGAACCTATGGCATGTGTGCCGGAAGTGAAGGTTGCCTGGAAGAGCGCCATTGCGCATGCGCGCACACACCACCGCCCGACAGCTGATAGTCGGGTATCTGGCATGCATATATGGGGTTGCACAGGAGACATGCATGCATGTGCAGAGATGCGTGGGGCGTGTGGGGGATCGCTCACGCATGCACAGAGGGTGTGGGGGGCAGCGCGCATTGCTTTCACGAGAGCTGGAAAAGGTTAGCCACCACTGCTATAGCCAATGACTTGGCTAAATTGCCTGATAGGTCCCATGCTATCTCTGGATCTCAACAGGATCCATCAGTTTCCTGGGGCAGATCAACTTAACAGGCTCTTTCGCCCCACAGAGGTGGGTGGCCCCAGCATTTCCCAGCAAGTACTTTATGATGTGATAATGTATCGTTGTTAGAGTTTGTGTCTGGTTGCATCGGTGTGGGGCTTGGGAGTCTTATCTTTACTATATCTGTGTTTTCATCCTCAGATTCTGAAGTGGATAAAACAATCTGGTGGCATATGGTGACCATCACTACGCCCAAAGTATATAAGAATGCCCAGATGAAGAAATCATGTTTCCTTTTGCTTGCTGGTGGAAGAAATCACGGTCTAGAAGAATCTGCTGAATACTCTGCTGATCAGATTAGAACTCTAGCAGTCACAACTGGATCGTACGTAAACTTTTCCTTAAGGAGGGGTAATGACAGGAATTCAACAACTTCTTAGGAAAAGTTCTCAAAGCCGTGGTGGCACAGTGGTTAGACTGCAGTATTGCAGGCTAATTCTGCTGACTGCCAGGGGTTTGATCCTCACTGGCTCAAAGTTGACTCAGCCTTTCATCCTTCCGAGGTTGGTAACATGAGACCCAGATTGTTGGGGGAATATGCTGACTCTATAAACTGCTTAGAGAGGGCTGTAAACCACTGTGGGGTGATATATAAGTCTAAGAGCTATTGCTATCACCAATCCTACAGGAATTAGGAACCTGAAGGCAGGAAGGTATGTTATAGAAAGCAACAACTGAATATGAATCAACTGTACATCTACTGTATCTCTAGTTATTTTTATGTTTTCTTTGTCTCATACAGTATAAGATTAGGATTTAAAACCTAATAATAAACAATAGGAGGAGGAAAGTGGAATAGAAGTAGGATTAAACAGGGATGTAACTCCATCTTCCTAGATTAAGAATTAATAAAGTAGGAGATTGATTGTTATTGGTACTTATTTGGACTTCTTGAATATGCTCTTCCAGAAGTTTTGATCACAGCATATTCTCCAATCCCTGTTTCTTTATTTCATCGGATCAACCGATTGGTCCATCATGGGTCTTTTTGTAGATTCTCCTATGACCCTCCTAAAAACCATATAAAGGAATTAAGATAGATGGCTCAGCACAAAGTCTCCAGAAGGTAGTTTGAAATATTAAGGGCAGCAAAGGAGAAAGAACATTAATCTTTTGTGGGAGGAAAAAGCTGGCAAAGGAAGAAGCAGAACAGCAATAACTGCAAACTTTATCAGAACAAAAAGCAAAGCAATCAGAGGGGGGGGGGAGACTGAAGAAGGAGTTCAGCTATTTGCATAATCATGATTTATAGTATCATCATATATTGCTCTGGAAATTTAAAACATCTCTTCATTGCTGTTATATCAGCATATTGGTGTCTGGAGATGATTGAAGATGCTATAAATCACTACTGTGGAAATAATTTGGGGGTGGAAAAGAAAAACCAAGGAAAGAGAACAGAGTAGATACCTCAAAGTGCATTACTTTTGGTAACATCACACAGAAAGACTTATCCTATGTTACCCTTGTAACTATTGTGTGGGGTAAATTGGCTAGTGACCTTCATAACTGAGTTAGATTTGAACTTTGACATCTCAAGTCATTATTTAATTTCGTATCACATGGACTCACAATGTCACCGAGGACACTTTTGCACTAGTTGCATTAAAGCAAATGTCTTCTTGTTCCTTGGGGAGCCAGGTTGTGCCTGTGTGTGTTTCTGTGTGTGTGTGTTTCTCTCTCTCTCTGGGTGGGGGCGGGGGGGCTTAGTGTCTTGGTAATCTAGCAAACAGTAGAATTATTCAATAAATTATGGTGTCAGCTAGTATGTGAAAGAAATCTCTCTCATGCCCATATCAACATTCATGTCATTTGGGAAAATATACAGTACTGCTCATAAAAGATATTCTTCCTCATACTAACTTTAGTATAATGCCGTCTGTAAAGGTATTTGAAAACTAGACCTAAAGTCTAACAAGGATACTTTATCCCATGATGCTATAGCCACATTCAGCCAGTTATTGAATGTACTATATACATGCATACACACATATACACTCTTTTTATTTGAACTTTTAAACAAGAAGACAAAAGCTAACACAAACTAAGGGAAAGAAAGGAAGGGAAAAAAGGAAAGAAATAAAAGAAAAAGCAATAAGTGTAAGAAAAGAAAAATATTGGAAAAATATACATATACTTTACATACACATACACAACTTTGCCTTCATGTTCCGCATTGTCTCCGGTTACTCCTGGTACTTCTCCAGTTTCTCATGTTCTATATATAAAGACTAAAGGTGTCCCAGCGATGATAGAACTGCTTAGGGCTGTGATTCCTAAGCTGGGCAAGTGGCTCCAACAGATTCCAGGACCAATGTCAGAGCTCTCTGTCCAGAAGAGTGCAGTCCAAGAAACAGCTGAGATACTGCACAGAATCCTCAAACTCCCAGGCTTCTGGTAGAGGAGGACCCAAGATTTAGGAAGATATATACCACACATAAGCACAACAAGGGAATTTTTATATAAAGAGAAAATACAGTACTGTACATACATACATACATACATACATACATACATACATACATACATACATACATACAACTCTCTTTCTCTAAAGTTACATCATAGTGCTCTTCTTTCTATAATCTACCCTGTCTAATCATGAAAACCATAGATTGCAATTTCATTCTTTTCACTTTTCTACAAAAAATCCAAAAGAGGCTTCCAGTCACCAATAAAAATAGGTCTTTTCTCTAATTAAACAAGTTATATTTAATCCTAATATTTTTCTCTCAAATATATATTTTTGCCATTGTTTAAATGGTACATCTGATGTCTAAACACATACATTGTCTGAAGCAAAAATATCATTTTGGGCAAAAAAAAAATCATTTTATTACACATTCTCTCCAACACTGACAGTTTTAATTTCTCCCATCTTAATCTGTCATTCTTAATTTCAGTTCTTGTCTTAACATAATTATTTTGAAATAGCATATGATTCATATTTGTCACAGTAACACTCAGATGTTTTACTTTTTTCTCACTCTTAAAACATGTTTTCTCCATCCGTTCTAATTAATCTTATGCTTTCATGTCTTTGTTAATATTTTTGTCATCTGTTTATTAATCTTAAATCTGCTAATATACAAAATTCCTTTGATTTTCCCAGTAATGCTTTTACTCCCTCTAGTGGATTTTCTAAAATTAACATCAGGACATTCACAAATGATCTTGATTTATACATTTCAAACTACATTAATATTCTTAGATGCAGAGAAGGGCCTTTGATTAATTGTATTTTGTTGTTGTTTAGTTGTTTAAAGTTCCGGAACATACAAACTTTATTAAATAGGTCAAGTTGATTTATACTTCTCAGAAAGCACAAATAATTTTTAATGGAAAACTAACAAAACCTTGTTAGGGGACAGGACACTATGTCCATTATTTCCAATTTTGTTTATTTTGATTCTTGAAGTAATGAATAGAGATACAGGCAGTCCTTAACTTAAGATCACAACTGAGTTCAAAATTTCTGTTGCTAAGCACGATAATAGTTAAACGGGTTTGCCCCATTTTACAATCTTTCTTGCCAGAGTTGTTAAGTAGGTCACTGCAATTGTTAAGTTAGTAACACAATTGTAAAGTGAATCTGGCTTCCCCATTGACTGTGCTTGTCAGAAGATCACAGTAACTGATCACATGACCCTCCTGGGACACTGTAACCATCAAAAATATGAACTAGGTGCCAAGCATGAATTTTGATCATGTGATTATGGAGTTTTTGCGACAGTCATAAGTGTGAAAAAAAGTCATATGTCACTTTTGTCTGTGCCCCTGTAACTTTGAACAGTCACTAAACAAATGATTTTAAGTTGAGGAACACCTGTATATGACAAGGTCAGAAAATTATGCGGGTTATGATTAAAAAAGAAACCTATAAATTATGAGTGTATTTTCTAAATATAGTGTAATAATTATTTGAATATCCTCTCCAAGGCTGCACTTACATGCCATTAAGATTTTTTAAATGAAGACTTTGAACCCCTGTAAAATTCAAATCCACACTAATCCATTATTTTCTTATATTGCGATACTATATTAGAGTTGGATCTAATGGAATAAGCCTAATGTTATTCATCTGAAAAGCAGAATGATTCTCAATGTCACATAGCTAGAGACATTGAGTACATAAGCAAGGACCATGAATTTTAGAGCAAACGGATTGCATTGCATTGAGCTATGGTGGCGCAGTGGTTAGAATGCAGAAGGCTACTTCTGTTGACTGCCGGCTGCCTGCAGTTTGATACTTTGATTCTGACCGGCTCACGGTTGACTCTGCCTTCCATCCTTCCAAGGTGGGTAAAATCAGATTGTTGGGAGCAACAGGCTGACTCTGTAAACCGCTGTAAACCGCTTAGAGAAGGCTGTAAATCACTGTGAAGGGGTATATAAGACTAAGTGCTATTGCTATTACAGGACCCTTTGCTACTAAACAGCAAACATAACCCACTGTTCTCTGCTTTTCAGCCACATCTAAAAATCAGAGTTTTGCTACAGCTGATAAATACAAATTGGCTACTAAAAGAGTTGTTTATAAAGTGCAACATAATCCATTCCCATTCGTTCCAGTTGCAAGTCAGATCTTTGCCTGACACATATGAATTTGGGGGTGGAGAGACAAAAGTGGTGGAAAAATACTCCCACAATTGCAGAGCTCAGATTTATTGTTTTCCTAACTAGTGGGTGGGATGACGAATGGATGTTTATGTATCTACGGTTTGATTTCCATTTTTTTCAAATGAAAAGCTTGGGCCCTTTCAGTTGTTACCTTCTGTTTAGAATAGTGCAATTGCATTGACTTAGCAATTAGCAACGGATACTTCTAGCCCTGTGACAGCTGGGGATTCATGGGGTCATAAAAAGGGGTTGAAAGCTGGGTTTCAGACTGACTAACTTTAAAGTGGCACCTACCTGATGTTACTGGTGTCAAACTATTTCACCTGAGTTTGCCTATTACAAAGCAGGCTCTGCCAGAGTGGGATGATGTTTTTGTTCTTTGAAACTGGTTTGGACTGACTGGTTTGTCTTGGCAGGGTTGCAGTTCTCCTGATGCAAATCCCCTTCCAGCCTCTTACTTTCTATGTAAGTACTTGTGGGTTTTGCCTGCTTTGAAGTTCCCTTCTAGCTTTCAAAGGAGAGATAGTGATCACGGAGGACAATAATTTTGGACCCCAAGGGAGCTGCTGATGGAAACTTTCTGCGACACTGCAATAGACTGTATGGCCTGCCGAAGAAGAGCAGGTAGTAACAGTCAAAGGGAAACAGAATCCACAGCCAGCATTTCAAGAGGCATGAACTGAGTGGATTAAAAATATAGCCATTTAGATGGGTTTTTTTTCCAAAATGAAATCACTCATTTATTCATCATGTACATGTACTGAAATACTTAATCAATGTAAATAATATTTGGAAATAATGTGTATTAAACACACACACACACACACACACACACAGACACACAAACATACCAAAAAAAAACCAATGGTAACTTAGATGGATAAGCATATAATTATACATGCACATACTGTATGGCTCTTGAGTAAATGCTATAGATTGGCCGGCAACTTTGGAGCCCTATCACTTTTGTTATGTACATTATTGTACATAGACTAAGAAGCCTTTCAAAACTTGGGAATAATAGTTCTGTCATATTCTGGAGTTTCCATGGCAGCAGGAAAAGATCCAGAAAAAGTTCGTGATATTCCAGATCCAGAAAAAGTTCTTGGTATTCCAGATCCAGAAAAAAAAAAAATATCAATATTCCAGATCCAGAAAAAGTTCTTGCTATTCCAGATCCAGGGGAAAAAAAATTCTCGGAATTCCAGATCCAGAAAACATTCTTGGGGTTCCAGATCCAGAAAAGGTTCTTGAGATTCCAGATCCAGAAAAGGTTCTTGAAATTCTGGTCGTGGCAGTATCCCTGTGGTGACGTACTTGACATTTGAGTGCTTTGCAACCGGTGGGCATTTAGAATAATTGCAACATCCTGCAGAAACACAATCACTTTTTATACATTTCACAACCAGCTTCCAATAAGCAGAACCAATGGAGGGCCAGTAAAATTACAAGTTGTAGTGAGGTGATAGCTTGCTTAATGACTGAATGGAAAGTCCATTGCAGTCATGCAATGTTTTACTTAGTAACCATGTTGCTTAGCAATGGAGTTGTCAATCCCAATTACAGTTGCTAAATGAGGTACTTGCATCACTTTTACAAGAGCAATACACTGCAGTTATAGACATGAAATCATACATTCATTTTTTTCTAGACTGCAGTTGAAGAGAAAAATACAAGTATGACTGTAAATTATTAGCTAAAAGTCTCTTGCTAAGCAAAGAGATTTATGTTGAGTGCTGAGCAATTTGCAACAGATGGTGGGAAATGGACGAAATGCATTCTTTCTTGGAGCAAGTGATAGTATCTGCCATTATTTTGTAAAACAAGAAATGACATTTTTTCTTATTATTATTATTTCCAGAAACATCCTTTTGGGATGAAGAATATAACAGAAAATAGTTTATTTGCATATGTTTTATGGAGATTTATTAATGATCCAACCACTTCACTGGACTGGATCATCCAATTCCCAATGGTCAAGGTAATCCTGAAATTCACATACTTTACTATAGAGTTGTAAAGTTTGGGATCGTCCAGAGATTATTGGGCTCTAATCTCTATCAACCCCAGTCCACATGAACAGAAAAGAGACAACTTCACAAAACATAGAGCAGGAATCCCCAATCTCCAGGCTGTGGACCAGTACTGGCCAGTGGCCTGTTAGGAACCCAGCCATGCAAGTGAGTGAAGCTTCATCTGCACATGTGTGAGATCTAGGTAGTGCACGAAACCATCCCACCCACCTACCTGGTCCGTGGAAAAATTGCTTTCCATGAAACTTGTCTCCGGTTTCAAAAAGTTTTGGGACCACTGATATAGAGGACTGCAGATTTCCCATATTTACTGTACAGTGCAGCTGTTGAACCCAATGGAATCTTTCTAGAGGACAGATGACTTGTGTAGCTTTATTGTCCTTCTAATGTCTGTGTCTGTAGATCAGGAGACCTCAAAACCTGGGCTGCACCCAGGGGTGGGTTTCTACCGCTCCTGGCCACCTCTGTAGAACCGGTAGCTCTGAAGAGCAGCAGACATAGAACCGGTTCTATGTCTGCTGATGTTTTTGCCCACCTGCCCACCCGGGCTCTTACCTGATCTTTATTTCCTGATTTTTCAACTTCAGCTGCTGAACAAGGCACAGCTGCAGTTACAAAAACAGGAAAAGAGGGCTGTTTCAAAGGCTGCGTCTCTGCACGCAGCTGCTGATGACGATTTACAGGCGCGCGGCTTGCAGCAGTGCAGGGAAGCTTGTAAATCCCAAACCGGTAGTTAACCCTGTCGTATCCTACCCCTGCCTGTGCCCCACTATCAGGCCATGGCCAATTGGAAACCAGGCCACACAAGTAGTGGGCAAGCACATGTACGCATGCATAGCTCCACTTGTGTGAACAGTGGGCACTCGCACGTGAAACTCCATTGGTGTGAGAGGCAGGTGTTGCACAAATGAAGATGCGCGTGCTCATGCTCCTGCCACTCCCACAGACCCCTCCCCTGTCCCCCCGCACCAATCCACCAAGCCAGATAGGTTGGGAACTGCTGCTGTAAACCACATATGATTTCCCTGTGAGCCGTAGAAAACTGCTTTCTATTTAAAGTCAGCAATGCTTAATTGTCAATGAAAAGAAAGAAGAGAGAGAGGCATTTCAGACCAAACTGTTCACAGGTGTGAACAATAAAAAGATTTCCAAATACTGTTGTTCTCTTCCTAGGAAGACTTCATAAAAAAAAAATCATTAGCAAATAACTTGTACATTTAGAAAAGAATGACAGGACTTTTAAATACATGCACATAAATAAATCTTTGTGGCCCCTTTGAAAACATTTAATGATATAGATGATGCAATGGCTAGCCCTTCACGTTATGGGAAATGAATAAAACATAATAATTGTTCTGCTCTCTCGCATGTTGAGCACTGCTTGTTCTGTTTCTCCTTTTCAGCAGAGAGTTGTTGGTTTTTCACAGGAGCCTATTAAACATATACATATTTAACACATAATTTTATTGATGCTTTGAATGTACCATGCCAAATCTGCATTAAAGCCAACCTCTTTGCAGAAGTTATAATCCTGCTCTCTTCCTATGCAGGCCACTGTACGAGCCCTGGACACAGTTGCAGATTTCTTGCTGAAACAGACTGGTGAAAATATACAAATCACCAAATTTATGCTACTAGGCTCATCCAAGGTATCTGAGAGGGCCAAGGCCTAAGTAAGATGGGTGGACAGTTGGAATTATTTTTTAAAATATGATCTCCTTTCACCTTCTGGGGGTCCCCCTCCCCTTTATTCTCCCCCAACCCTTTGTCTTCTCTGCTTCTATTTCCTCTTTGGTAGAGCTAGCATAACTTGGCTGTGAAAATTCTGTTACACTCCAAATGACAACAGCGTTTTCTGTACCTACTAGTTGCATCTAATGGTTGCCTGGATTTTTGCAGCCCAAGTGTGATAATCCATGCAAATTTGATTTGTCTGGCATCCAAGAGTCTACATCAGAAGTGGTATTCAGCAGGTTCTGACCAGTTCTAGAGAACCGGTAGCGGAAAATTTGAGTAGTTCGGAGAACCGGTAAATCCCACCTCTGACTGGAGATTTTGCAGTATCCTTCCCCTGCCATGCCCACCAAGCCATGCCCACAGAACCGGTAGTAAAAAAAAAATTGAATCCTACCACTGGTCTACATAATTGTGAGCATACTGGTGGTGCAGTGGTTACAATGCAGCATTGCAAGTTGACTCTGCCCACAGCCTGGTGTTTGATCCTGGAGTACTCAAGGTTGACTCAGTGTTCCATCCTTCCAGGGTCAGTAAAATGAGGCCCTAGACTGTTGGGGGTAATATATTGACATTTGTAAACCATCCAGAGAGTGCTGTAAAACACTATGGGAGAGTATATAAATCTAAGCGCTATTGCTATTGCTATTGCTATTGTTTGAAGGGAGGTGGGGAGCAAAGGAGACAAAACTGAGTCCTGAGTTAAGTTTCCAAGTCTTTCTTCATTCTCTGGTGCCTGCCAGCACAATTTTAAAGTTTACAACCAAGACAGCTATATAATAGTATAAAAGTAAAAAAAAAATCTACATATATATTATGAGAGAAATGTGTATAAATCTACAATTAATCTTTAATGTGCTAGAGTGATGGTGTGGTTTATTGTAGGCCATGTAGGCTATAAACAACAAAAAAGAACTCTCACCATTGTCTTTCTTCATTAAAGTATTTAAAAGGCTGTCCATCCCAGAAAAATTCCTGGCTTTATTTCCAGCAACTCTTCTCCATCTTTCTATCTCCCCCTCTTAGCGTGGATGGATTGCTTGGCTGACTGCAGCCATTGACAGGCGTGTGGTGTCATTTGTCTCAGTCGTTATGGACGTCCTGAATTTTGTTGAGGTGAGAGTTTTCAGCTGCAGTACAGAATACACCTGTACTTTGTGTGTACTGGATTGGCTTGCGACAGAAGAAATCTTCTGTTCCTCCAGATTTTTCTAAAGAAGTTTGAAGGAGTTCCATAATTATAAAGCTAAACAGCTTAGAATACATAATCAAATCCTGATGGTCTCAGACATTAGTTGGGTGACTTCAGCTGTTGGAAATGAAAATCGGATTATGGTGGAAGCTGGTGTAATTCTCACAAATGGAGAGTACAGGGTTGGGAAAAGCTGACATTTATGCTACAATATGGTTTGAACCCAGGATTAGTGACAGGACCTCAGGAGCCAAACAATGTCAGATAACATCTTTGCTTATAGAAAATACTAAATGTCTGCCAGAAAGAAAACAAACATTTAAAACTTTTCCATTTGAGTTTTTTTTCAAGGAGAAGTACAGTTAGACGGTCTTAAAAATAATTGGAAGTATTACTTTTATCAGAGGTGGTATCCAGCAGGTTCTGACCAGTTCTGGAGAACCGGTAGTGGAAATTTTGAGTAGTTCGGAGAACCGGCAAATACCACCTCTGACTGGAGATTTTACAGTATCCTTCCTCTTCCACACCCACCAAGCCACGCCCAAAGAACCGGTAATAAAAAATTTTGAATCCCACCACTGGCCTTTATCCCTAGAAAATTTCAGTGAAATTATCATGTCTGTTACTTCATTCAGAATAAAAAAAATTGAAAATGGGCATTTGTTCCAAAAGCAAAGATGTTATCTGATGTGTCACTTAAAAAAATGGATGCATCCTAACAAACCGTCCCTCTAAGAAGCTATCTTTTTCTATATTACAAGACCTGATTTGTGTACCCTGCCTAGTTCATAGCACATGCCGTGTTCCCTGAGAATTTCAGAGAGTTGCAATTCTCACAAATAGAGAGTACAGGGTTGGGAAAAGCTGAGATTTATGCTACAATATGGTTTGAACCCAGGATTACTGATAGGACCTCAGGGGCCAAACAATGTCCAATGTTTGAAGGGTTGGTCTGCCCATGTGAGTCAGCTACTTAAAAATCTAATGCCAACAATCTAGCTTTTTTTCAAGCTTCCGTTCATTGCACCAAAAGGTCACAGCTATAACCTTCCGCAGAATTTACATCACCAGTACAGATCATATTGTGGCTGGAGTTTCGCACTGGCACCTTTCTACTACATCAACATTACTCAACAGATCGATCATCCCCGTTTTGAACTTATTGCTTCAAATATTGACCCTTTGAGTAAGTAAGCACCACTGAAGTTGAAATGAGTGGGTTGAATTAATGAAGGACTAGATGTATAGGACTGCGGTATTTAGCAGGATACAGATGGGTTAAGGTAGACGCAGAGTATGTGAAAGAAACTTGAGACATACAATGATGGTTTGTGAGAACAAACTTGAGGAACAGGAGGAAGAGCTGCAGCCAAAGCAATGGTCAGATATGAGAAATATCAGCTCAAAGGAAGAATAGAATTTGAGAAAATGTCTAAGACCAGACTTTCCCTAATTCTCATCAGATTAAAGGCAGGGAGGGGAAGATACAACCAGAGTTTCTAGATCCTGTTACTTTGACCCTCTACCTTTGATGTCCAACCTGCCTTGAAGGGCTGACACGTACTTAAGGTGTGAGTGAGGGGACAAATTAATTATCAAAAGCAGTTCTATTCTCTTACCTCTGAACATTTTGCTTTCTGCTCAACTTGAGGCAAGGTTGAGATCCACACCCCTTCCTCCCCCCCCTTTTTTTTTCTGTTCTCAGAATATAATGCGCATTATATAAACAAAACAAAGTACCTACTTGTGGCATCAGGAGATGAAGTGGGCCAGCCTGACAATTCTTATTATTATTTTAATCAGCTAACAGGAGAGAAATATCTCCGGTGAGTTGAGCCATAGTAGAACATACTCTGGTGTAGAGGCTCTTGGGTTGCATTTTTTGGAAGAGTGGAGTGGAGAAATAACCAGTGCTCAGCAAGAGTTTGAATTAATGAGTTGCAAATAAATTGTACAAAAGGAGTGCATCTGAGAGCTTTTATTACAAGTACAACTTAACTCTTGCAACAACTATACTGGTAGCATAGGTTAGAATTAGACAGCCACTTTCAAATGAGAACAAAATATTCTGCTGGGCAAATTCCAAGCCCTCTTTTGGATATGCAACTCAATAAACGAATGTATTTAGTCACTCTAGAGCTTAATGAGAGACAGTGGAGGAGAACAATCAGATTTTACTGTTCCTAAATGCCTTGTAATAATAACAAGCTTGCCTTATTTGGAAATTGCCTCAAATATAGCTTGAATTCCAATTCTTTAATACTGTTTGTGGAGTTATTGGACTTTGCCGATTGGTGAGTAATATTAATCCTATATAATTTCCAAGGATCACTAAATAGCCTCCTTGGTTAGGGTAGAGAGAAATGGCATTTTGTTTGGGAGCAGAAAAATAACCCAGTATTGCAGCTTATTTTAACACCATAGCAGGATTTGTTTACTTTGTGTGCCAATGCAAAATTAAATAGGCAACTGTGCAAAGTTGTTTCAAAGCGAACTCTTGCTATTCAAGCAATGCCTGCATTTCACACCTTTCTCACCCTGATCGTTTACAGGATCATCCCAAATATGAACCATGCCTTAGCTTTCTATGAAGACAGTATTGGAATTCCAACCACCACTTTTTACCTTATCACCATGCAGAATCAACAGCATCCCCAGGTCCATTGGAACAGGACTGTGGTGAGAGACACATTATTCACAACAGCCAAAACAGTTGATCTCCTGTGCTAAAATATGAGCTTAGATTCCACAAAAGGGCATTTTCCACAAACAATTTAGAATACTGCTTATTACCTTAGTGTATCCAATACGATGGCCGATGAGAGCATCAACAGGGAACCCTCCAGATGGAGCGGTTCAGAATTCTAAGAGTTTCAGTCATAATATCTCTGGTGGACACTTCTTGGGAAATCTTTGTTATATTACTCATTACTTTTAAGTACAGTGTTTAAATTAGCTATTTCTTTATTTTTGAGCAAACATTAGTCACAGCAAACCAATGTAGAGGTGATATTCAGCAGGTTCTGACCAGTTCTGGAGAACCGGTAGCAGAAATTTTGAGTAGTTCAGAGAACCGGCAAATACCATCTCTGACTGGCCCTGCCCCCATCCATTCTCTGCTTCCCGAGTCCCAGCTGATCGGCTGGGTCTTCTTTTGTTGCCTTGCACAGGAGAACGGAGCTGGAAAGCAGGTTAGTGGGATGGGGAGGGAATGGGATTTTGCAATAACCTTCCCCTGACACACCCACCAAGCCACACCCACAGAACCAGTAGTAAAATTTTTTGAATCCCACCATTGCTGTACTCCCAATCCAATTCTGAATAGGAAAATATACTTCCCATTCTTTGAGAATGGGAGTGTTGAGGGTGGGTGAGAGAATTGGGGTTGATGGGAGAAGGAGGGCTAGAGAAGGAAGATTACAGCCCTGAGGATCACATGCATTACCAAGATCAGGGTCCATACATTCACTGGTGGTCCTGTCCATTCAGATACCAGCCTACCAATGATCTCACTGCAGCTGAGATACTAAGGCAAAAAGGACGGGCCACGGTGGCACAGTGGTTAGAGTGCAGTACTGCAGGCTACTTCTCTCTGGATGTCCCAGTGTTATTTCCACTACTGATTTTGCACAGAGCTCTCTGTGGTCCAGTAACTGTAAAATTCTCTCAGAAAAGAAGGTATCAAATGAATAGGAATGTAAACCTTAAACAGATATAGCAGAAAAACCCTACCCTTTAAAAAGAAGAATCCCAGACCTATCCATGCGCTGATGTGACTTGAATCTGCCTACCTCTTAGTGCATGCTTTCTATTGCAGCCATCATTCTTACCCTTTTCAAATATCAAATCCAGCCACAAGTTACCAAAATTTGCTTGTTCCATAGACCAGGTGTATATACAGCTATTTAACTGATGACCTATTATATCTTGATTTCAGGTTATAATAGAGGATGATGGGGATTGACTTCCAAATACATCACGACAACACCAAACTGGAGAAGATAGCATTAATGACATCGTCATCCAATATTTGATTTACATACCAACAGTGTTTTTTGTTTCCACTTAGGGAAAAGGAAAACAATACTCAGATGAACACCTGTCTTCATTTCTTTCTCATTGATCCTTCCTCTTTTTCTAGAAAAATACTGGAGGAACTATTTACTTTTCCACAGACCAGGAGCCTTCATTGATCTATGCTTACTATGCTAACACTAATGATGACACAAGGTATTGGGGCTCTATACATTTGTTTTTTCCATTCTCTGTCCCTTTTTGAGAGTTAATTTTGCAAAACCAAATGACATTTAAAAATAATAATATAAACCAAAAGAAAATATAGAATTAAATGAGAAATAAACCAATTCAAAAAGGAGGAAGAAAAAAAAACTGGAGTGTACAATTTTCTCCTCTACTTTTAACATCACTAGGAGAGATTTCAGGATGCACGTGTTATCTGGACAAGAAGCTAAAAGGAATCCTATTAAGTGGAATCGTGCTAAGGTGAAGAAAGTGGTGAGTAGACCATTCATTCACTCACTCACTCACTCACTCACTCATTCATTCATTCATTCATTCATTCATTCGTTCGTTCGTTCGTTCGTTCATTCAGTTTTGGTGAAGAGAAATAAAGCCATCCAATTACTAGCAAGCACCCAGGTGTATAAGACATGGGTGGGAAATTTATGAATGTTTAAATATTGCTATTACACTACAGTTCCCAACATATCTCACCATTGAGTGTCTAGCTGAACAGATCCTTCACCTGTCATCTCTGAAGAAGGTTAGCATATTGTAACTCATCAGATAGAGTGGCTATCCAGATCTCACTTTGAGCCAGCTCCTTGGTTGTCCTATCTGGCCATTTTCAAATGTAGTAAAACGTTTGGTTTTTATCTGCTTTGCCTTTCTTTCTCAATATATGTTTCAGCCCCCCAGATTGTACATTCAGGATCAATCTGATCAAAACTAACAAAAACTCAAAAAAGCCATTATTTATCACTGTAAATAATATTGATTCAGATACATTAGAGGTTTGATATCTTGTTTCCTCGTGAATGATTTCAACTTTCTAAACAGTAACCAGCTATTTCTTGTCTTTTTCTTTCTTGGAAAGAGCACACATGTTTATAAGAAAGAAATCAAATATCCAGACAAAGGATGGACAGGATTCTTCATTGAGGTAAATATTGAGTTTTGCAGATAACATTTGCATTTTGGGGGCGGGGGGGAGACAGGCAGTCAAGGTTAAAGAATGGGGTTCCTTCACTTCTAGATATTCAAGACTTCTTTCCTGAATAATCAGCTTTTCTAAAGCTGGGCTTGAGGAAGAGTGAGTGGGGATGGACCACATGTCTTTAAAGTAGGTCACATCCCTGCCCCTGCATGCAAGAATTGTTTCACACTTGCGAAAGAAGCGTGCTTTAATTAGGATCCCGGGTATTCTAATGTTTGAAAGGGGAGGGGACAGATGGGCTTGAGGTCTGCAGAGGCAGAGGGAGCAAATGATGAAATGGACAATTCATCCATCCCTTTTGCAGTTGTCTGTTCTTACAGGGCAGAAAGTCTACTGCGCAAATTGCTTCAGCATTCTGATGCAAGCATCTATTCTGCCTCTGCCTTCACCTTTGTTGTTTCAAAGGAGGAATAAACAAGGGGAAATGAAAGATAGAACCAATGTGAGAAGGGGAGAGCCACATTTTTTTTGGGGGGGGGGAGGAACAAGTGATGATAGGCTAGCCCTATGCAGTGATATGGGGTCTGCCTTCTGGCCCCACTTGATATTTTTTTTTTCTTATGAAAGCAGCTGTAGGTTCCATTGGCTTTAGATGCTTCCATTTTAAATTAGCTCTTTCCCACTGCTTCCGATTTGTTGCCATTGATGTGATCTAGCAAGTTTCAGTGATTGTGTGTGGTTGATGACAGGGTCAGGGGCTGCCTTGGCGACTTGGTTCTTTCAAACTGGCCCTCCTCAAGGATCAACCCAATGCAGATATTGCAGTGGGGTGATGCAATAAGGCAGAGATGCACAGCGAAGCTAGAGAAATAGTAGCAGAGGTGGATTTTCAGCCAATTTGGACCTGTTTTAGCATAGTGGTAGCAGAAATTTTGAGTAGTTCAGAGAACCGGCAAATACCACCTCTGGCTGGCCCCGCCCAGCCACCTACCCCCGCCCTTTCCTGTGCTATATTCCCTTGGTTTTTTTTAGCTCAGCTAAAAAGTGCTCTCTCATAGAACCTGTAGGAAAAAATGTGGAATCCCACCACTGAATGGTAGCTTTCATCCCTGCTATTTGAAGGTGCAGTCCCCTTCCATGTTTGTCTAGCATTCATTTTACTACAAATGCAAACCTGGTGGGTCATCGTTTCAGAGATATTTCCTTACCAGATTCCTTCAAGAATGCCTTCAACAACGGTGGGGATTCTTAAAAATTCAGAGAACTAATTCTGATATGTATTTACCTTGAAAGTAGTCCATGTTGAACTGTATGGCATGGTCAAACATCAGCAACTGACTTACAGGAAATGTTTTATGGCATCTTGCATTATGTCATAAAATGCCTTGTGATAATTTTATGTCATGTTTCATAAAATTTGCCAAATTTCAGTTCCACGGGAGTCGTGGGTCCCAGGATTTGGACACATTCTCTAAGTTAGCCCACTTGAAGTATCTTGGTAGAAAAAGTGTTGATCTACGATGTACCATTTCATCCAGTTAAACATCACAGATATGAGAGTTTTGGAAGCACAGGAACCCAGATTATGGGGGGCAATACGCTGACTCTGTAAAGCGCTTAGAGAGGGTTGTAAAGCTCTGTGAAGCAGTATATATATATATACACACACAGTGTGACCCGCTGTCGTTGGGGTGGGGGGATGGAAGTTGGTTTTTGTTTTTGTTTTGTTTTTTGTTTTCCCAAATTTTGTTCTATTGTACTTTACTAATATATTTGATTCTTTTTGTTAGTTCTTATTGTTTTTTATTGTTATTTTTTGTTTTAAATATGATTTTACATTGTATAAGCTGCCTTGAGTCGCCATGGGCGAATAGGCAGCAATATAAATCAAATAAATAAATAAATAAATAAATAAATAAATAAATAAATAAATAAATAAATAAATAAATAAATAAATAAATAAATAATAAAAGTCTAAGTGCTATTGCTACAATGTACTTGTCAGAGCAGTTAAGACCTTACTGTTCAAGCAAGCCGGTCTAGCCAAATAAATAATTGGGGTCAAATTTAAATTTAAAAATTTTCTAATAATGATTATTCTTAGCCATTTTAGATTTTTATTTTCACTCCCGTTATTTGTATTATCTCGTTTGTTGAATGTACACCGCCTCGAGTCCCTTTTTGGGAGAGGGAGCGGTATAGAAGCATGAATAAATAAATAAATAAAATAAATAAAGAGAAAGTTTGCTCTTTAGCTGCCAGGTCTGATCACGTTTTGGAAATCTGTCTGGAATGATTCCTCCTCTTTTTGCTGATACTTCTGAAATTAGAGTCTTCATTGGTAACGAGCTGCCTGTCTTGAACCACCGGTATTTTGTCAATCAGCTCTGCCAAATTCCCATTTAACCAAGCAATCCCCCTGTTCTTAAAAGTACCATTTGGGCTACTTCAGGCTCTTTTAGAAGAGTGTTAAAACCTGTGTTTAAAAATAACTTGAAATACAACTGTCGGGCAATGGCTGTGGAGTGGCAGCAATCACACTTGCAGCCAGCTGTGTGTTGAGCTACTTTACTGTGCACACTTGATCTTAGCTGTAAAGCCAACAAGTAACTGGGGCTTCTTTAAACCCCTCTTCTGAAAAGATGCTAAATCCATGTTTAGAAGCAGTCAAAACATGGGTTTAGCGCTGGTTTAGAAGAACATTAAACTTGTATTTAACAGTAGATAGAAATACACTTTATAGGCATTAGCAATTTGACTTCTCTTGCCACATCTTATAACTTGACTGCTAGGGCTAGAAGCTGGCAGGAGAATCTGAGAATCTTGTCGCTTTACTTCCTAGGTGTAGGAAGACCTTTGGCTGATCTATGGAATCGGGAGAAATTTCTCCTGCTTTACCAGGTGATCCTTGTTCAGCTCCTACATCAGCATCCTTAGTAACAGAATGTAGATACCTGCCCATCATCTATCAAAAATAAATTCCTGCCTTAGAGGGAACCTACCTTAGAATGAGGAATTACCTGTTAATAATTCTTTAGAATTAGTCATTCTTACACTAAAGTGAGAGCCAGTTTGATCTAGTGATTAGGACACCAGGCTACAAAGCAGGAGTCCATGAGTTCTAGCCCCATCTTGGCCATGAAAGCCAACTGAGTGACGTTGGGCCAGTCACTCTCCGTGCAAACCATCTTGCAGAGTTGTTCTTGTGGCGTAAATAAGAGGAAAGTGCGTAGGATATATTCGCCACCTTGAGTTATTTGCATAAATAATAAAGGCAGGATTCAAATAAATAAATGAAGTTACCTGGAAGGTAATACTCAGTGGAAAAATCAATTTGCTTAATTTGTGCTGCGATAAATCTGTAAGGGCAGTACTGCTTTCCAACCAGAAGAGCATAGGGCATCCTTCCCTACTAACTCAAAAATGGACAGACCGCTTGTTAATATAGCTGCCCAGATGTGCCCTTTAATGCCTCCTTGCTATCTTCATGAGCAATGTAAATTCAAAGATCCATCTCATCCTGGGAACCCTTTTTTTGAACTATTACCATCTGGCAGATGGTACAGAATAATAAAAACAAGGACAAATAGGCTGAAAAACAGCTTCTATCCCAGGGCAGTAGCTCTTTTGAATTCTGCTGTATAGTGCAGTGTTGGTGTGGTGTCGGGGGTTTCCGATTCAATGTGTGAAGGGTGAAGGATGTGTGTGTTTATTTTCATGGTCATGGTCATGATGTGCACTGAAGATGGTGTTTGATTTTGTTGTGCGAGGTGCAATGGCAAAGTAAACTAAACTAAATTGGGGGATAAGGAACTGTTTGGCACAGCATTCTTTTGCACCTTTTCTGAAGCAGGGCTTTAAAGAATATGATTCCATTACAGGCTACATATTCCGGCTTTGAGGATTCCAGCAAAAAATTAATAATAACATCTGAACTTCACATAATCCCAGAAACTTTTCCATGCGAGGACTGTGTCAGAGAAGGGTGCTACAGCAAACTGGTCTGAGAAGGTTCAACTAAAATGGAAGATGCTTTTGAATGATCAATAAGAAGACTCAGAAAAGGGGGAGTCATACGATTGCTGGAATAACTTAGAAGAGGGAATAGGGCAGTGTGTCCTTTCAGATACTGCTGGGTCAATAATCTTCAGCAATCTCTAGAACACGGCTTCCCCATCTTTAGCATAGGTGGTCTGACTCACATATTTTGCAATAAATAAAGCAAGCTATTTTCAAGAAATTGTCTGTGAATCATAGTGGTAACAAACATTAATGAGTAGATATAGTTGCCTTCAAATTATTATTATTATTTTGGTTATGGCTTCTCCACAATTTTCCACTCTTACCTAATAAAATTGAACTCTGCATCACATCTGTCTAATTGGAATTAATGTAGATTTAATATATGTTTGGGATGACAAAGGGTTTGAGGTTCTGCAAAATATTTGGCAACCTGGAAGAAAAAAGGTTGGGTTGATCTTTAGCTCTGTGTGAAGAATCTTTGAGAACAGGGCAGAATTGAGGCACTCACTTCCTTTGTTATATATCACAGAGGAACTGTGATAAACATATCACGTTTTATATACAGAAGAAGTGTGTAGCATTAATTCTTAAATCACATTTAAGAGCAGTTGGAGAAAAGCAGACTCGGGAATACTCCCAACAATTTTCAGAATGCATTTGCATTTATCAACAGGGTTCTCCTAAAACTGTTGTCCAATGTATTGGTGCCACCACTAGTTAGTAAATGCTATCCATTTAGTAGTTAGTACCTGCACCAACATATTGCACCTGCAAACAATTAAAGGTGGCAGATGTTTCTAGTTCCCAGATGACAAAAATCTATCATCATTCTAACTATTCTCTAGACTCCTTCAGAGGAAAGCTAGCAGATGCAAGAATCTCAAATAAAAATATAAGAACAGGTTATAGCACTTTTATTTTTACGAAGAGCTATAATATATCCCCAAACTTGTTGGGGGAGGAGAGAAGGAAGACAGCCTGAACACTTTACAGAGACATAACAGCATGAAGTCTCTGATGTGTACCATCCCAACTTTAATTCTTCCCTTGCAAGTTACTTATAATAAGCTGTCTGCTCCATCTTCTAAGTTTTCATTGTGCCAGTTGATAAGTAGCTTTGCAGCTGTAGTCATACATTCACACAATCTGCTCAATGTTGATTTATTTAGAAGTTTATTATTGCAGATCAAACTTCAGCTCCGGATCTGTCACAAGGGGGCCCCCTGGTGATCAAACATGGTCATCACTGAAGGATTTGCCCTTGTGGAAAGTTCCAATGGATCCTTCTGAGTTTTGAGGGGTGGGAAAAAAATCACTTCTGAAATCATGCATTTATTTACTTATTTTTGCTTTGGTGGGTAATCTGTGCTCTCATCGAAAGGGGTTCACATCATCTCTTCTTGTATTCCCAAGATGTTAGGCTATTAGATAAACAAAACGGCTCCCACACCAACATTAAAACCGCTTTGAGAGGGCTGTAAAGCACTATAAAGCGGTATATAAGTCTAAGTGCTATTGCTATTAAGAATTTGGAAGGCAGGAGATGCTTGCCACCATAATGAGCACAGAAATAGAAAGTTATTAATTTTTTGTGGAGATGAGGAAGGGTGGAAACCTGGAGGTTTTCAAGAAAAGATTAGACATCCATTTGTATGGGATGGTACAGGAATTCTTGCCTTGGGCAGGGGGTTGGATTGGTAGACCTTCAAGGTCCCTTCCAGCCCTGATTCTATGATCTGAAGGAAACAGAGCTTTTCATATACAGAAGAACCTTTGCATGTAGGTATCGAGTGAGGTGCTATGCGCATGAATCAACACAGCACTCCCCCTGCCCCAGTTGTCAAATTACCCTTTCTAGACATGATTTGTGAATGCTAAAGGCCATTTCACAAAAATACTGAATTCCAGGTAGCAATTCTCATTTTAAACAGGGTCTGCAATAGTAGAGTGACAATTCAAAAATCACACTTTGCTGCCATTTCCAGGTAATCAACCAGGCAGCATGAGTTTCAAAAAGTACATTTGAGGAAATACACACGATACACCCACACACTCATTTCCTGAGTGTCTTTAATAAACAGAGGCCTGTAACTTGAATCAGGTAGCTACAAAATTAAGCAGCTTCACATTCTGGCTGGCAGCGACGGTAAAAGGAAGCTAATCACCACCAGACATTTCTTTTCCATTTTGCCAGTGGAAATAATAAAGTGAATATAATTTACCTGCATGCTTGCAAGAGAAACCAGAAATAGGGCTGTAGTGATTCACACAGCCTTGTATGCATCATAGGCAATGAATGAGAGGTTTGGGTTTTGGTGAAGAGTAAAAGAAAAATCACTCCCAAAAGCACACAATAGACCTGTTTGTTTTGGTGGGTCTGCTTAGCGATACTAAACAGATCTCAGTGTCTGAGATTTCACTCCTGGCCAACTCCTGCATGCCAAATAGTATAGCATTGGCTACTCAACTTTCTAGATCAGAGATATCAAACTCAATTTCATTGAAGACCGCATCAGGGCTGTGATTGACCTTGGGGGGCCAGGTGTGGCTGACTGGGTGGGCATGGCCAACTTGACGCCACTCACTGGGCGTGGCCGACTGGGTGGGCGTGGCCAGCTAGATGCCACTTCCCAAACTGCTGGCATGTTTACTTTTCACTTTGGGTAGACTGGGATGAAGCGATGCGGACTAGCCCCTTACATTTTCCAGGACAATCCCACGGGCCAGATCAGATTACATTGTAGGCCAGATCCAGTCCACAGGCCTTGTGTTTGACATCCCTGTTCTAGGTAGTTTACAATACTGTAATGCTTCACAATTTATTCTTTAAAACCAAACGATATGTTCAATAGATGTGTTGGACTAAGACACCTAGCATTCCCAGACAGCATTGCTGAGTCCTTTCCCTGGTTCCTTATAGAACTTCAGCTGCTCTAAATGCTCATCTCATTTCAGCATCTATTTTGAAAGGCATCCAGGGTGGGCTTAATTTAAGATTAGGTAACATCTGCATGCAAAAGCATCATCAACAGCCACTTAGCTGCAATGTTCTGGAAGGCAAATTTTCTCTTTGGGCAGCCTGCTCTCCCTGGTGCCCCAGCTGAAAGTCCATGCCTTCTGCCTTAGGTTGGTGAAATCTACTTTTTTCATCTCTACAACCCAAAAGGGTTGTAAAATTTTGAATGTGGAAACAGGATGTGGCCAACTCAAAGATTTTCTATACAAACATCCATTCCTAACTACCTTTCTACTCTTCCCCACTTTCTTAATTTCAGCATCCTAATTTAGTGGGCTGTTGTGAAATGCTTGGGAGTCAGAAACTCTTGCTGTTTATTTCCAATTACCCAAAGATGGTCTAGCTAGCACATTAGTTTCCTGTTTGCCTGCTACAAGGATAAACACTGCATTTGTTAGCTCTAAAGAGACCTGGTTATTTTATTTTCTTGGCTAAGTGGGAAACTTCCTGCCTCCATCTTCCAACTCTGTCTTTTATTTTAGTTAAATTACATAGAGCAATACTGAAATGTTTTAAGACTTCAACAATTATCTTAGTTTTTATATACAAGATGGTAAACAATATATAAATCCCATCATCAGACAAGCCTGCACATGTTGAAAAACTCATCATTTCTGTATCAGTGGGTATACCATATTTTTAATCTTACATAATTATTTAAAGAAAATAGATATCTCTCAGTATAAGGTACAAATCAGGAAGAGTTACGTTCAACAGTGGACTCCAATTCATCCTGTCAACATCCTCCAAAGCCATTAAGAATTACTTAGACCCACCTCAATGTACTATTTTCCCCCAACCACAGGCAAACCTAGGATTGGCTGGCAATAACCTCATGCAAAAACATTGCAGCTGGGATTCCAAATTAATTCAATCTCATTATCCCTGTTTACCCAGCTACAAGAAGACCTTCATATGATTTTACAAATTCAAAGAGGTTGCTCAAATTATCTGGCCCCTAACCAGCAAGAGCCAGATTCTTTTTTCTTCCCTCCTTTTTTTTTTTTGGTGCAAGACAATCCTCAGAACACCAAATTTGCTTAATTGTCGGCAGAGGAACACAAGTAGACAAAGATGAATGTGAGCCAGACGCGAGTTCAATGTTTATTTGCTGCAGGTGCTCTGTGCTAAATCACAAAGTTGTGGGAAATAACAGTTCCAAACCAGCCCTGAAAAACAGATTCAAAACCAAAAACTATGACTGTAATAGCTTTCACTCTCCCCATTTTCCCCTTGTGCTACAGCAATAGGCAGGAATCCTGTCGTGTTTCATAAAAACAATCTTTTAAAACAAATACAAAATAATCTCAAGGAGAAAGAAATCTGTACAGAGAGTATCTACATCTCAGATAAATAGACTGATACAGAGGTGGGTTTAGAGGCTTGGAGAGAACTGAGGGAGGAATCCAGAGTTCCCTCAAAACTTTGCAAGGGAGGGCAATCTTCTTTGTGGCTCTCCTCCCCACCCTGACAAACCTAGTTGCAAACATTAGCTGGCAAAGCCACCTCGCTCCAAATCCCTAATCTCCAACTGCTTACTTGTGCTTCACTCAGGGTCAAGAACTACTGCTTCCACTGGCTCAGGGCAACCTCAGCAGAACTCACCCGGCCCCATCCCTGCCAAAAAAGAACTGCAACAGGACTGATCAGAAAGACAACACTCCGGGTGTGTGTGTGCTTTACCCTTCCTTATTGGAAGTTTCCCCCACCCCATCCCCTTCTTCCTGAAACTCTGCTATTCTGAGCCATTATTCCAATGCTAAATAAAGCAGAGGGTGGAGATTTCCCAGGCAGCAGTTGAGTGGGGCACTCCCCACAAATTGTTGGCAAAAAAAAATCTTCCTGCAAAGCATCAACACTAATCACACAATCTGCCTGCCCCACTTCTGCAAGCCTGTGAACTGGCTCCCAGCAATAACAAGAACCACCTACAGTAGGTGCCCTCTAGAACGAGGACAGTGGAAAACCTGGAGATTGGCAGCCTTGCCCTAGGCCCCTAATCCAGGTGCTGGAGCAGACATCTTGATTGCTCCATACTCATGGTTAATTATTAAAAAAGTGAAAGAGGATCCCAGCTAATCATGCCTAACAGACCACATGGCTGAATCGCTTTGGGAACGGAAGCCACCCATCTTGCTTGACTAACAAATAAAAAAATAAAGGCAATAGGAGGTGTCTCTGGAATTTCTGGGCTTCAAAGCTAACAAGTCTGCTCTATAGATCAATGTATACCTTTAAAGGTCCATGGTCCACTCCTGGTGCTTGGGCTTTAGAGAGTAGCAACTGCAACTTAAAATAAGAGTTACATCCCCTTAGGGGTGCATACTACGTGATGCGCTCTACCTCTCCATTAGCTCACACAATGAACAAATCAACTAGGATAGCCCCAAAGACTCCAACCGCTTTCTCTCTTCTGGTCACCTGGACTGCAGAAGATGCAGTGGGATTCAGGTTGCCAAGATAAGAAGCTGGCCTTCTTCCTAAGAAAGACGTGAGTGAGTTGGTGGCTGCCATCCGCTTAGTGCCCCCTCCCCTTCTTCCTGCTCCCAGACAGGAAAAGAATAGCAAAAGCTGAAGCTGGTCTCCTGAAGGTAGCAACAGAGAGCAGGCAATCTAAGGGCAGCCTCTCGTTCCCCCAGCCTCAGGAGATGGAGAGGCATTCCCTGCCAAGGTCACCACCGCAGAGTTAGGTGAGGGGACTAATGCCGCTTGGTGGAGGAAACCTTCTTCTTGCGTGCAGCAAGCATCTCGTAGAAGGGGTCCCGGCTGATTGCAGCTCTGAAGAGAGAAAAATGGGGCAGGGAAAAAAAACAAAAGAGAGATAATTAAACTCTTAGGAGGCTTCCCAGCAGGACTTAAATAACAGGAGCTCGGAATGGCTTCAACTTCTCTCCTGACTCTTTAAGGGAAAGCCTTCCTTCACCAGCTGTTCTCCCACCTAACAAGGAGATCCCCCGGTCACTTTTTTAGGTTACAAAAACGGCAAAAGTTTTATTATGATTTCATTAGGGATTGCCCCACCTCTTTTCCTCTTAATCGGAGCATCCTTGAATTACAATCACAATAGGGGCTTGATTTCCATCATAGATCATTGCACTTGTAAATCATTGCAAGACAGGATCTGAGTTTACAACAATTTTTAATGCAGGAGCAAGCCGTATCACATGGTCACAAGTGTGAATCCTACTTAAAGCTGCAAATCCTAATCAAGAGACTGGGGGATACCAATAAAGAAGAAAATTTGTAGCTCTGGGTACATTTTGAACTTGCAGACATCTCATTACCCAAGCTAGGAGCATCATCAGTGCTGCTGCTGTTATTTTGGGTAATGAAACATCTGCAAGAAAATAACCAAGCTCAGATAGCACCAAGGAGCCCTGGCTGCAGGATGCTGCAACCAGTCATAAATGTGAGTCGGTTGCCCAAACTGAGATCATGTGACTGCAGGGGTGGGGTAATGGCCATAAATGTTAATTTAAGCCATAACCAACTTTTTTTTTGAGGGGGGGCTGTCATTAATTCAAAATGCCATTAAGCAAACTACCATAAGTCAAAGCTATATCCCTACAAGCCTATTTACAAAGATTAGCAAAAATCTAATGCTGCTTCCCAATTTCAAGTTCCTCTTTGGCAAGAGATTTATACTTCCTCTTCCTGCTTTCCTATCAAAAATTTGAATTATGCACAAAGTTCTGGCAAATTCCCACATTGCGTCAAACCCTGGCCCTTCTTCCCTTCTTCCGTCTCACTTGATGCATTTGATCCACTCGTCCTTCTCTTCCGTAGTGGGTGCCGAGATGCGGTACACAGTGTGGTTTCCTTCAACCACACGTCCATCTGCTTCCGTCTTGCATGCTTTGATGACCTGGTCCTTGTTGTCAGGGATATACAGTTCAAAGCAGTTCTGCAAGAAAAACAGGTCAAAAAGACAAAGGCAGAAGCGTCAACCCACAGAATTCAGTTGACAGAAAAGTCACAAGTTTTCTGCAGTAAATATCAGTTCTATGAACCACTTCTCTGTTAACTGAAGTAGGAAGATTCAACATAGTTTCCAATGTCATCCAAAATGATAAATTATGATTACCATTAAACCATCAATATTAATCTTGAATCCATCACTAAGTGGCTTATTCCAAAACTGGTTGTATTAATTTCCAAATTCAGTTGAAACAGGAAACTATAGTTAAAAGGCTTCCAAATTTGATTGTTCCTCCATTGGAGGTCTGAACAAAAGAAAATGGGTAGGCATTGTCAAGAAGTGTCTTCATCTCTTCTTTTATTAAGCCAAAGTCAGGTTATAGCAATTTAGACAAATGCTAACGTGGCA
The DNA here is from genome assembly GCA_023653725.1 of Bungarus multicinctus. Lineage (NCBI taxonomy): Eukaryota > Metazoa > Chordata > Lepidosauria > Squamata > Elapidae > Bungarus > Bungarus multicinctus. Next base: position 122,515,631 of record CM042834.1, read on the forward strand.
TCTACATACTAGCTCAGATACTACAAAGTTAATCTTCATTAGGCAGGATAGCGCATATCAAAGTTGTCAGAAATCGATCTGGAGTGCTTGGGAACATGAGCAGATCACCTCCTTAAGGCAACTAAATATTTTTTTCAGGCTACTGAGCACACCTGGAAAAGGTACAACTATATTAAAGAAATGCTGCTCCCTTTATTTATTTATTCACATTTTTGAACCGCCCAATCTCCCTCTTTGAAAAGGGACCCCCTTTTTAGAAACAGTGTTAAGCTATTAAAAAGGTTTTTACTTGCTGGGATGAAGGAGGACGTTACTTTTTTTTTTTCTTTCCCTTTTTCCACACACCCCATTTTTCTTTTCTTTGGTTTTAATTTGCATGGGTGTTTATCTTTTATATGTATAATTCTTAATGATGTAATTTGTATTAAAAAAAAGTATTGCTCCCTTGTATTAAAGAAGTACTGTTCCCTTATGATTCAAAACACCTCTTCCAAATCACTTCTGAAGTATGGACAGCCTCAGTAAATGATTTGTGCACTAAAATGAAATATTCTAAAAAGAGAAACTACCACCTTAAGAAATCACCTGATCAAGATCTAGTGTAAATTAGATCAAAGGCAGCCAAGGTAGGGCTTGAAAATGTTGTGGGCCAATTCTCAGACAACTATTTTTTTTCCTCTAGGATCTCCCTCAGCACAGTGCTTTGAGGGTGTCACGCATAATAATTTTCCTTCTTTCACTGAGTAATAGAAACAGAACCAGTTCTACAATGTGGGTAAGCCTGCTTAATAACTCCTATTTCAGGGTTACTACTACTTTTTCAAATTCTCTCTCATTTTCTTTTAAAGCATGCAGAATGGCAACAAATGAGGGCTTGAGGGAGTTTTTCTGGGGGATTTTTTTTTTTTTTAAATAATGATCTGCCATCGTGGTGCATATAGCAGAATTTTCATTTTGGTTCCCACAAGAAACTATGCTTTCAACTTTTAATAACCATAGTAAAAAAAACAAAAAGGAACAAAAGACTGCAAAAAGGTGGCCTCACCCTATTTCACAACCGTCTCCAGGCTTAGTATTACTCACCGGCTTCTTAGAATCTTCCACTTCACGGATGCTTAGATTCTCCAATGGAATAATGCCCCTCGGTTCCTTGTCCTACAAGATGGCCAGATTTGAATCCATAAATTATCTTCTCAGTTGTAACACATGTTACAAATGTTCATTCACCACAAAGCTAGGTGGAGAAAACCTCTTCTCTTAGACAAATATATCCAGGCAGATGCTTTAAAGACAAAACTTTCAGTGAGGAGGCCAAAGGCATATATCAAGGGTCTTTAAACTTGGCAAATTTAAGACTTGTGGACTTCAACTCCCAGAATTCCTGAGCTAACATGACTGGAGGAGGAATTCTGGGAGTTGAAGTCCCCAAGTCTTAAAGCTGTCAAGTTTGAAGACCCTTGGCATATATCATAATAAACTAAGGAGAATGGCATGAAAAAGGACAACAAATATATTGGGGCACAATCTTTTCTGGTTTTTGGTGTGGTATTTGTGCTTCCCCCCCCCATTCCAATAGTGAAGATTTCAAATAAGAGTTTATGTTAAATACTCCCATCTTACGTTAAAATAAGACTTCACACGGAGACCCACCATTTAGAGTTGCACTTGGGTGGTACTTGGGAGCATCTGCACAAATGTTAACAACCAGAAACACTCACCGTGGTGTACTCGAAGTAGTAAAGGCAGTTGTCTGTCAAGATGAACCAGCGTCGCTTCCACGTCTTCACTCGGCCACCTGCACAAGGGAGAAGCAAGCTCGACAATGCGTGCCCAGGCCAAAAAGCTGGCTCTGGACACAAGAGCAGCTAAAGGCAAAGGCAGAGCCACAGCCTATGAGCACAACACACAGTAGCCGAGCACACGGTTGTCAAGAGCGCAAGCAGAGCCAGCCCCACACCAGAGCAGCAGGTGGCTTCCAGCTGAGCACAACAGCTTGGGGAAGTGGAAAAGGTTGCATTGATCAACCCTACTATAGGCTACTGAACAAGCCTGCATCTGCTCTGCACAAGGATGGAGAAGAGGAAACAGATTTCCACTAAGATAGACTGGCTACGAGTAAAGTCTACGCTTTAGCCAGATCCTCAGATGAAAGTGCTCGTGAGGGTTCCACCTAAGTTCCAGGAAGCCCAATCTACACCACCCTCTCACCTCTTACTTCATAAACAACCCTTTTCATTACATGTGAAAAGAAGAGGGAATTATTTACACTCCATGATAATTTGGCAGCCAGGAAACAGTCTTTTTGATCTTGATGCTCTCAGCCCTACCTGACCATGAGACACTATTGTATTTTAAGATACAATAGGGAAGGAAAAAGTCCTTGATCAAAGTAAGTGACAGGAATAGCTATTTCCACCCCACTTGCCTAGTGAAACATTACTTGTGCCCCATGAAGGAAAAAGAAAGCAAGCTAAAGGGTCTGATATTGGAATTTGGTCTTAGCTTCTTTCAACTCCATGCCTTCCAGATATCTTAGATTACTATCTCAGACCTATGATTCCCATTTTCCCAGCCTAAGGCAGCAGTCCAAATCACCCAAAGGATACCAGATGAACAAACATTATCCCATGTAAACAGGTTATTTTCAAATGAGATTTTCCCCAATAGATGGGGGACATGTTTACAAGGGGGTTGGCTCAAATTAACACCTATTAGGGATACGTATATATAGAGATCTCCTTTCCTAATACTAAGTTCCTCATAGGTAAAACAACCTGGCTTTGCCAGTTGCTAAACAACCTGTTTACTCCCAGTGTGTTGTAGACATTTATCCTTTACCAAGGAATACTCCCAAACAGAAGCTCAGTGGAAAAGACATAAATCCTGTCAGTTTATTTCATAGCAATGCACTGGTTCTTTCTGGTTCCCACCCCCCTCCTTTTCCCCAACTAAGCTGTGCCCACAATTAGCCAATGGCTTTTTCCTGAAAGTCAAGTCAATGTCAATAGGAAGATTCGGATTCAGGGAAGCATGTTACTTTTGGCAAACTGTGGCAAACATTAAAAAAAAAAAACTGACCTCAGGTTTTATCAGAGATTCAGAAACTCTGAAGGAATTAGTACAAACAGGTACTATTCTGAACAGTTACTTCCCAGAGAAACCACCAAGGTAACAACTTCCATCCACAACTGCCTGCCTTCACTCCTTAAAGGACAGAAGTTTGCACAGCCTCCTTGGGCTGGTCTAGTCAGTTTATGCAAGGAGGCTACTGTGATTCCAGGAGGCAGAGCAAAGTTGTGAAGTGAAGAGGCAAAATCAGCTCAATCAGCAGTGGCTAATCTGGCAAATCCAGAATAGCAGAGTTGAGCTAACCAGAGATTACCAGGAGCAAAAATATAAATACCCACTCAGGGAGATTCTTACCACCACGTATAGGCACAGACAAACAACAAGACTTCATTCAAGCAACATAAAAACAAAAACAGAAAGAAAGGGACAATGATGGGTGGAAGAAGCCAATTGCTCCAGATAATGCCTGCTACAGTCCCCAAGGAACCTAGAAAGCTTCAACTGTTGTGAGTCCCTCTTATCATGGAGTGACTGACTTCGTCACAAGTCAATATATTAAATAAAGACAAAGAAAACAAAACCTCCAGCTGTATCCTCACAAGTATTTGGCAGTAGTGTTTGGCCCATTGCCTTTCACTGTAGACAAAACTCAGCTAAGTGGACAAACAACCTCTGCCAGCAGAAGACAACTTCCAAAAGAGCCCACCAGAAAAGAATGTGATGAGATTGTTTCTAAGGAACAATAGGCCAGCCACCTTTAAACTAAGGCTTTCATTAAACAGGAAGAGAAGTGAATTGTCCATGATGATATTAAAACTAAGACCAACAAGTGAGGATCAGGGCCTTGGATGAAGAATATGATGATTAAAGTTTTTTTTGTGTATTTACCCTAATTGTGAACTGAAAAGCAACATATGAAAAAGATCTGCCACATGGAAATTGGTAGGACATTGTGAAATAAATGGAAAAGAGATTTGTGATTCATCTTACAATGATTTAAGTTGCATCAGCTGTATGATGTAAGTCTGATGAAGGTTCATGATGGCACTGGAACCATCAAGACTGAACTATAGCATCTGGGAAAAGTCTCTTGAAGCAGCTACATTTCTGTGAACTGCCCATTACCTAAGACTGGAATGGTATAACAACTGTGTGAAATACATAATTTATTAATCTGTGGTATACGAAGTGTAGCTGAAATACAACTCCCAGTATCCTTCAAAGTTAATGAGAAATGTTTTTTTCTATAATATCTATCCCAGAACAGGTCAAACAACATTTTGGGGTTAGAAGTCATACTTTATTTTTAATTATTATATTTTTCAGCCTGTGTAAGCACCATAGGGGAAATTTTCAGTAATACTAAGGGCAAGGAAGGGAAAAAGAGAGAAGCTAACAATTCTGAGCTTTCTTCGCTGTTTTTTAATGGGGTTGGAGATATTTAAACTTGCTCTCATTGTTTCAATTCTTTGCTTCTTTTTAAAGTATTACTTAAAATTACTTAGTATTATTGAAAATATTATGGATATATCTATATTCATTGTTATCCAACTTTAACCCTGAATACTGCCAAAGGGATGTGGGTTTCCTCAAGCAAGGACAAGCATCCTATTCCACAGGAGGAATAAGGTTGTTGTTTTTCCCCAAGCCCTATCATGCCCTTCCTAGCTCCTGCCCCTCCTGAGGCCCAAACTCACATCTGGGCCTAGTTCTGACAACAGGAAGTACTTCAGGACTTTATAATCTGCCATACTCTCACAGAAGACATCCAGCAAAGACAGTGTGGATTTTAGAAAAGCAAGATGAAGAAGATAGCTACCTGATTCATGGTTCGGGAAAGTCACTGCTCTCTCTCCTCTCTCCTTTTGGTGCCCAGCAGAACACAAGCACTCCTTCTCCCCACCTCTGCCCCTCCCCACCCCACATCTCCCCACCCCAGTTCCCCAGGGACTGTGCAGCCAATTAGCAATGGTGGCAACAATAGCAATACGAGTAACATCAGCAGCAAGTAAAAATAAAAGAGAACAGAAAAACAAGCAAGCACTGTAGCACGGCCTCGGCCCCAGCAAAGCTAGCAAGGAGATATGGGGGTACGTACCTCCTGAAGTTTGGGGGCAGGGAAAGGCAGAGCCAAAATCATGGAAACATACAAATGAGGGAAAAAGAAAATTAAAAAACAAAGGACTAAAATTTGCCCTTCGTGCACATTTCAATTGCAGTCAGCAGTGGGCACTGCCCAAGCTAAACATTTTTGAGCAAAAGGGAAAAGGAGGGAGGAAGAACTCTCCTTAAAGGGAGTCAACGTATCTCCTACTTTAATACCAAAAAAAAAAGGGGGGGGGGGTCTGATATATTTCTGGGGCTACCAGCATGCCAAGGCCTTTAATGCAGCAGCCGCTGGGATACTTGATAGAAAGGTTCACCTCTCCTGATTAATTCTCGCCATTGGCCATATCATGAATGTGTTTGCCACACAAACAGTTGACTGAGGAGTTAGTGATTTTAGTACCAAGGCAGTGGTAGGGGTGTTAAAATGGCCTGGAGCCAGGAGACCTCTAGGAGTGGGATGGGAAGGGCAGCATGCATCATCAAGGGCCAAAGGGTTCAGCCAAAGAACAGCCATATGTGGAGAAAACCAGGGTTATGTCCCACACAGTCAAGGCCAGTGGTCCTACCTGATCCACCTTGGTTCTCATGTTAACATCACCTCTTTCAACCCCACCCCCACCCCTCTGGAACACAGCAAAGAGGCCTTGTGTCTCCCTCAGAGCGAATAACGGAAACCTCCTCCCACTTCTCTGTCTCTACAGGGTAAGCCTCAGTTTCCCCTTCTTTGCTGTGCTCTTAGCCACATTTTCCTGAATTGCACAATGCTGCTGTTCTCCTTTTTCAAAATGTCAGTGAATAGACATCATCATGACAGTTCTAAAAAGATTTGGCATATGATGACGGGGATCATCCCCATTGTGGTTGTCTATTGAACATGGGACCTTGCTATTTGGGCAAGTCTTCAGGCTGCAATGTTCACTCCACTCAGAAAAACATTCATATCTTTTAGATAAATAAATTGGGAGCATTTATTCCACTCTCTTTTGTTAACCCTGAGAAAAGTTAACAGAGGAAATATCCACACCAGGAGGCACTGCAGAATTGGGTTTCAAGTACAATGTTGGGGCTTTTGGCATTAATATCATCACAATTTGAGACACATTTTTAAAACAGTTGCCACAGAAGTTGAAATGCAAATAACAAAACATTCTATCTTTGGAACTGAAGTAAATTTGGAGGTAGTTTCCTGAAATGGAATATTAAATGTTGGAATCTGCATTTCACTTCTAAATCCTTTCTTTTGTTTCAATCAACGTCTCTTGCTAGATGGCAAGAATCTACCCTAAACCCTACATCTGAGAGGAGGCCGACAAACAACAACAGTAATAACAGACACTGTCTTATTCTCATAATCAATTTGGCTATAATTTTATGTATTCATCAAATTTATATAGCCACCAGTGGTGGGATTCAAATTTTTTTACTACTGGTTCTGTGGGCGTGACTTGGTGGGCGTGGCAGGGGAAGGATACTGTAAAATCTCCAGTCAGAGGTGGTATTTGCCGGTTCTCCGAACTACTCAAAATTTCTGCTACCGGTTCTCCAGAACTGGTCAGAACCTGCTGAATATACCACCTCTGCCCTCATCTCATACAAGGTGACAAAGTTGTGCTGTTTCTCAATTGCCTATACTTGTGTAATCTTTTCAGTGTGAAGAATCTCTTCACAACTGGGTCCAGCATGTAGCCAACCATGCAGTCTTCAATTTTTACACTGAGCGATAAGAAATTCTAGTTCTACTACATATGCAGCTTAATAATTCTGCCCAAATACTGCAGCTATTCTTGAATTTGCCACATGAGCTAAATATGTTTGCTCAGAAGGTATTTAAATTCCTTTTGTGCAGCTATTCAAAGTCCAGTGAAATATTTTTCAATAAATTTTTAGGAATTGTAAAACTGAAAATGGAAGATATTTCAATTTTCTGGTGTTTGCTATGTAATTGAAAGCCATCAGATTTTCAACTAGGTAAACTATTTAAATACAATGTCTATTACTCATTGAGCAGACATGATACAGATAGACTACAGCTCCATCATCCCATGGCTATCGAGGCTAGTTAGGGGAAAAGAAAATTTGAATCTAACTCCTAAAGTGCCATAGCTTTCCTATTCCCATTACAGAGAAAGGAAAGTCTGGTCAGTTTGCTACCGAGTTAAGAGAAACCTTATCATGGGGAACTGCAATTATAATATGTATTAATCTTATATTATGTTTATATGGGGAAATGTGGTTATGTGCACTTGTAGTAGTACACAACTGTATTATTATTGTACAACTATATTACTGACACACTTATCAGCCTATTCTCAAGACTATGTGAGGAAAGATCCAGGTTCCATAATGTAGCAAACCTACATTAGTTCTGTCATAAAACAAGATATTGTGATCCTTGGTCATTTTTTGCATGCCTTGATTGAAAGAAACAGAAGAAGAGGGATAGAAAAAAGTGGGGACTTAGAATCAGATCTTATTTTGGCCATCAAAGCTAGATGAGTGTATGTCTTCTCTCTGGCTCAAAGCAAAGTATGAAAAGTTACGTATGTAGAATAATTTCATTAATTTAATTCAGTTCAGATTCAGCAATTGACTATTTAGGAGATTTCCAATTTCAGATTTGATTTTCAGATTTCAGGTGATTTAATATTCCTACAAGAGAGAGGGGAAAAAAACTAGGCAAACACCCGTTCCTCAAACAAGCCCGGAAGACTTTTTGAGCCAAATCCTGGCAACTGAGGGGAGGGGGGTGGGGGCAGCTTTGAGTAAACACAAAGAGGGAGCCAAGAGCTGCACAAGGAGAGCTGGTGAATGCATCCTAGTTGACCTGTTAACACTGTCAGTGAGCGCGGGAGCTGCTATGCGTGAGGTGATGCCACAGACTAGTCTGAAAAATGAAAGTGAGAAGCAAGGGATCATAGGTAAGTCTTCAGCTTCTCTGTAGGCAGCTGTGGGTACGCATTTTGGAGCTGGATTCACCTGCGATTCCTGGGGCCCAACTAACCTGCCTTGTTTCTTCCTAAGTACATCCCTTTGCCCAATTTAGCTAAGAATTGGCTGGCCAAGCCCAACGTAAGAGGGCCATGGGGAGTTACTGAGCACTGCAACCAAGACCCTCCCTCACTGGGTACGCTGTTCAAGAAAAGATAATGAGAAGCTTTCACGGTCGTACAACTGGTCTTTTGTGCTGGACTGTGGCCACCGAGCCCCATGCAAAGAGACTCCTGCTGAGCTCCATGCTCCCTGCAGCCCATGCCACACCATCAGCAGCCCTGTTCCTTGTTGGTCAGGCCTTGCCTCGTGCAGACACACACTCACCAAGCTTCAGAAGCCAGCCTTCACGGTCCGGATTAAAGAAGGTGTGCGTCAAGTCATTGCCATCATCCTCGGGAATTTTGAAGGGCTCATTTTTTATGCTCTCATAGAGATTCTGGTGTGAGGGAGGAGAAACATGTGGTGGATCACTAATTCCACAGAAAGGTCCTGCACCCCCTTTTCAATATTGTACAGGTGCAGTTTCTACTTCCCAAGAACAATGAACGCATTTTGGAAGCTCAGTATTTGAGCAGGAGATACTGGGAAGACCAAGGTAGGATCAACCCTGACCTATTCCTAGGTTCTTGGTGAGCCTGCCAGACAGATAGACAGACAGTAGGTCTCTGTTCCGGTGATTCACCACACCCACCAAGTTCTCCATTACGGCCTAGTCACAGAATTCCAGTCTGTTCTCTTCCCACAAAACTCACCCTGAGTAATTCCTCAGGTAGGTCTCCGCCATCATTGATACCACGGTTCATAGCGATGAAGCGCTCCACAGTGGGTTTGTCCTTCACGTTGGGATTATGCAAACTGGTATTCAGCATGATTATGGCAAAGGAAAGCACATAACAGGTATCTGGGACAGAAAGAAAAGGGAACAGGGGGGTTCAAGCCAATTTGGGAACATAGTTCGGATTATACAGTATCAAAGCACAAGATCAAATCCAAATTAGAGCCTACAACTAGCCTTCGGCCTATGACCACAACTGGGGCCTAGAATTTCCATTGCTAAGCAAGTCAGTTGTTAAGTGAGTCACACCCAATTTTACAACCTTTCGCATCATGGGTAAGCGAATCACTGCATTACATAATCGTTAAGCAAATCTGACTTTCCCCATTGGTTTTGCTTGTCAGAAACTGGCTGGGAAGATTGCAAATGGCAATCACGTGACCCCAGAATACTGCAGCCCGTTGCCAAGCGCCCTGGTTTTGATCATGTGACCATGGGAATGCTGCAATGGTTGTAAATGGGACTGCTTGTAACTCATTTTTTTCAGTGCTGTTGCAAGTTCCAATGGATATTAAAGGAATGGTTCTAAGTTGAGGACTATTTTTGGAGCCCAACTTGACCTTTAAAACCTTTTGAAACTCTAAGCCAATTGGGGTTACTTTACCCGAAATACTGCTACCGTATTTGTTCCTTCCTCCTCCGATATAACTCCACAACCACCCTGTGAAATGGGTTGGGTTGAGAGAGAGTGTTGACTGGCCCAAATACTCATCTGGCTTTCATGGCTAAGGTGGGGCTAGAAAATGTCCTGGGATCTAATCTGGTGGTTTCACCATTAGACCAAACTGGCTCTCACGTACGACTTACTCATTTCTTCAAAGATCTATGCCTACAGAATAAATAAGTAGCTAGTAAGGGAGAGGGCTGTTGAGTAATGGCATGCTTAAGAAATAGCTTTTCCAGAAATATGCATGAAATATCTATCTTTATGGTCCTTCTAGTGTCAATGGCGATGGGTGCCCACCACCTTTTAAATGTCAGCTAAGATCTGTTTTTACTTGACATCAAGGGTTTTTTATTTTGTCTACTACACGATAAATTATAATTTCACGCGTAATTTTTGAATCTATTTATTCAATTTGCTGTCCATCTGACCACATGGTAACTCCATTGCTGAGTTGTTATAAATTACTTTGTTATCCTTTGTTATACGATAGCATGTAAGCAAAAACATCAATAGCAAACTAAGAAGCATAATTGAGCTCTATGTTTCAAATTCTGCAATTCCAGGATCATTCATAAGTATTACCACTACTTTAAAAAACAGAGGTGGGGGAGGGAGCATTGTTCTCCCAATCCAGTTAGAACAGAAATAAGGAATGAGAACATTTTTAGTTATTTGGTTTCATTTTCATTTCAGTGTTGAATCTTCTCTATGTTCATCAATGAACTTGAAGGTTTGTTTGTTCAGCACTGTAAACTAGAAGGCTGCTTTTTTCTAGAAATCTTAGTGGTTAATTTCACTTTGCACATACTCCACAACTTAAAGTGACAATTAACAGAATAATAGAATAATAAGGACTTTGGAGGTTTCTAGTCCAATTCCCTACTCAAACAGAAAACCCTATACCTGCAATGGCGAACCTATGGCACGCATGCCACAGGTGGCACGCAGAGCCATTTGTTTGGACACGCGTGCCCCAGCCAAACTCACCTGCACTGCACATATGCGTGCCTCCCAGCTGATTTTTGGCCCGTTTGAGGCCATTTTCGCCCTCTTGCAGGCTCGAGGGAAGGAGGCTGAAAAACGGGCCTTCCAGAAATACCAGAAGTGCCAAAACAGGCCCGTTTTCAGCCTCCCAAGGCTCCATAGGTTTCCTACGAGCCTCTGGGAGGGCGAAAATGGCCTCCCCCAGGCTCTGGAATTCCTCTGGAGGCTGAAAAAAGGCACTTCCAGTATCTCTGGAAGGCCTGTTTTTCGGCCTGCCGAGGCTGCAGAGGTTTTCCTCGAGCCTCCGGGAGGGCGAAAATGGCCTCAAACAGGCTGAAAATCAGCTGGGAGGCGCGCACATGCACAGGGTAAGGGGGCAGGGCAGGGTGTTTTGTGTGCGTGTGCGTGGGGGGGCAGGACACATTGCATTGTGGATGCTGGCATGTGCACGCTTTCGGCACACCACAACAAAAAGGTTCGCCATCACTGCCCTATACCATTTCAGACAAATAGTTGTCCAATCTCATCTTAAAAAATTCTTGTTGAAGCACCCACAACTTCTGGAAGTAGTTGTTCACTTACCTGTTGACTGGAACATGCCGGGGTTGCATTGACAGTACCGTTGTGCAAATGCTTCCATCATCCGGTCAATTTTTTGCGCTTCACCTGGCAACCGAAAGCTCCAAAGGAATTGCCTGTGAGTGCAATGAAAATTAACCCCATGTCCATTTGTGTGCTGTACAGTTGTGAGGAAAGATATAGCACAAATAACATTCTGTGCATCTTTCCCCTGGCAAATACAACTGTTGGGAATACAACTCATAGAATTTCTTGCCTACATAACCAACCAGCTGGGAATTCCTACAAACCCAGCATATCTGATTGAGGCTAGCTTGACAAAGAAAGTGTTGTGAAAAATAAGGCTGATTCAAGGCAGGAATGCTTCAGAATTGTCAACAAAGCATTGGCATTCTTCTGGTAAGATCAGAAAAACCTGTTTTGAGGCTGAAATAGGATGCAAAATTTTTAACACACCTCTACCCATAGGCCACATCAAGAACAGAGCAGATCTGGACTTTCAAGTGCTACCAGACCCTCAATAACTCCCACAACCCCAATCAAGATGCTGTATAATCATGGACTCTGATGTGTGTGTGTATATGTTTATGCGCCCGCGCCTTTCAGTCAGTTTTTCAGTCATTGTGATGTGGTTTGCCGTTCCCTCAGTTTTAGGATTAGGAGTGTCAGGAGTAAACAACAGATCCATTAGTGAAGGGTCCAAGTCAGCAACTTTATTGTGTTCCACCTGTAATACAAGAAACTCTCCAGACTACTTGCCTTCTCTTGGGAATAACCAGGTAAGTTTCCATGAAATTGAAGGTAATGAGTCAGGTTTATGCCTCTGGCAACTATGCCCAAGGCTAGTTCTGCACCAGACCCCTCAATCCTGCCTGGCTGGGAGCTTCCCAACACTGAGAGGTTGACAGGCTCCAAATCACATAGCTGGCTTTGTGCCTAAGGTACGTCTAGAACTCATGGTCTCCCAGCCTCTAGCCTGGTGCCTTTAACCACTACACCAAACTAGCTGTCTACAGTCATGGAAGAGGCTAGTTAATCTACTAGTTAATCCAAAACCATGGGAAAGAAAACACAATCTATAGCTACAGCTTGATAGACATGCATCTGTCTAATAATATAATCCCTTCCTCTGTCACTCACCGCAATGCCTGTACGAGGTTGAGATCTGTAAACTCATGCAGCTCCACAAAAGAATGTAATACTTGGATATTGAATTCATCTCTGAGGGAAGGAAACAGAATACATTGAAATTCTAGGCCGAGCAATTTATTACTTGTTATAGATTAAATCATATACAGGTGACAGAGCTTGACTGCAGTTAAGGTCTGTGTTTGCTCCTCCTGCCTAATAATTATACGCTGAATCCATATAACTTAGAGTTGCTACTTCGATAGTCCTTGAATCAGAAGGATCTTCCCATTTTCTCCTTTCTGAGTACAGCCTATACACAGGTACTCCTCAACTTACAACTACAACTGAGCCCAAAATTTCACTTCAGTTGTTAAGTTAATAACAAGGTTGTAAAGTGAATCTGTCTTTCCTATTGATTTTCCTTGTCAGAAAGTCACAAAAGAGGAGCAGGTGATCCTGTAACTGCATAATTTTAAGCCAGTTGCCAGGCGTCTGAATTTGGATCACATGACCATGGAGATGCGGCAATGGTTGTACGTAAGTGTGAAAAACACTCATAAGTAACTTTTTAAAGTGTTGTTTTAACTTCAAACAGTCATTAAACAAATGGTTGTAACCCATACTCTACTGCTGAGTTTGGTCTTTACTCTTTGGTCTTTATTTGGTCTTTAAGAAGAACAGTGTGTGAAGATTAACATGCATTCCAGTCTCTAAGAAGGCCTGGTTAATTACCTTTCACCCAGGTAGTCACCAATGGCAGTCTTGTTGAGTCCTTCCCCCTTGTAGAGGAACTGGGCAATGTCCTCACAAGTATTCTTCAAAAGGTCATTCTCTATGAGGAACTGAATCCCCTGGAAGTCCGGGGAAGAAGCAAAAAAAGGAAGCTCTTAAAACATTTGCTATGCGAGGGCATAGAAATAAGAACTTGTAACCTCTGCCAGGCTATTCCATGTGAATTTTAAATTATTCTAATGGATTACTTCTATTTCAAGCACAAAGGACTGTAGGGAGTTGGAGGAGTCTGTAATCAATATTACAATAACTTGTTTAAACTCACTTAATGAATTCTGCAGCTGAAGTTAGCTTGAAATTATTGCTTGATACATGGATTTGGCCCAAATGCCACACTATCTTCATGTTCATGAGAAGGCCTAACTAAGTGAACTCCCAGCTGGGTTGTGGTTGTGTTAAGCTGTGTTAAAATCTGCTTTTAAGAAACAGCCTCACCCTTACGTTTTCCTGGATGGAAAAGGGAAATTACAGACCTTATTGCTTATTTCCAAAAAAATCCTTGGGAGAGGAATTGTTCAGAGAGATTTAGCAGATAATTTGGGGAAAGAGGGAAAAACAGAGATGAATAAAAGTAAGGCCCAAACTGATAGCAGCCAATTTGGGATCACACCCTTTAATCCTGTTGATACTGCAGGATGTTGTCTGATGTATGGTTGCTATTAATACCACACCAAGGATGCAGCTTCATTTACCTTCTTAGGATCCATGTTAAATTTCTTCCGGCCCATTGCCACCTGCTTGTTTCTCTGCATATTTTTCCTAGGTAACACAAAAAGATTGCTTAGTCTCCTTTGCTACAAACTAGTCTGTGGACACTACCTCTGTAATAATCTTTGCTTGCAATACAGCAGGGCTGTCAAACTCCTGGCCCATGGGCTGGATGTGTCACATGCTGGCCACGCCCATGCCCGGTTTAGCAAAGGTGAAAGAAATCATGATATGTCATGTGATGACGCCGTGGTGACGCAAGTTTGACACCCCTGCAATACAGTTAATCTTTTCCTCCATCTTCCATTCTAACGCAAATCTTAACAAACACATTCTCATCCCATGCTGTTCAATAGTTGATACTGTGACTCTAATGCCCCTGAAAGGCCTTAAGGCCCAACCTAAAATATCTAAACACAAGCAAACTCCTTAATTTCTATAACAAGATGATCATTCACCCTCAAACATATTAGGGAATCTAGGTAACAAGATTCATTTCTCAGAAAATTGAAATCAGCAAAACGCTCAGTAATATGTCATTGAATATTTTCATGAGAAAATCTCCCAAAAATGTTGGCTTTTTTAACATAAACACTAATGTGCTGCATATATAGAATGGCATGTTTGTTATTTGGATTAAAAATGAGACACTGAATTCCTATAAAATTGAATGTTTTCATTCAGTAGGCAAGGCACTTTTGGTTTTATTTATGAAGGATTTATTGTATTGTTCTAATTGACTGCTATTAGTCACCCAAGTTCTTGTGTAAGATAGGGTAGCCATTTAAAATTTCTAAATAATAATCCTGAATATCCACTAACATCAAGATTTTCAACAGATCAGAGATTTTGGTAGAGTGATTACTTCTTTCTTTCCAATATTTATTCCAAAAATAGTGAAATGCCACCAAATTTCATCTTCCCACTTCTTCATCAGGACTCACCTCTCTTCTGTGGAGCCCAGATTCTCAATTTCATTTGTGACCTCTGCTATCTCATCTTTCAGGCGCTATATAGAAGGACAAGGGGGAAAGTCATGAAATAAGTAATGAAGTGACGCTTTTGATCAACTTGAAGCAGGGAGGAAGTTGTGTTTATTTTTAACCTCAGAATGGAGAACAACCTTTATTATACCAGCCTTGGCTGAACTCTTTTTTTAAATACCAGCTTCACTTTTTCAAATTTCTAATTCAGATCTGGGACAGTTTAGTGGAGGGGCAGGGGGAAGAGAAGAAAAGGAATATAGAAAAGAATAACCAAATTCATGCTACCACTAAAAGTCAAGAGTATAATAAATTGAGATTTAGAAGCAGCCAATACTCCAGTTGCAGCTATAGAACTAACAATCCAGTGGTGGGATTCAAATTTTTTTACTACCGATTCTGTGGGCATGGTATGGTGGGCGTGGCATGGCTTGGTGGGTGTGGCAGGGGAAGGATACTGCAAAATCTCCATTCCCTCCCCACTCCTGGGGGAAGGTTACTGCAAAATCCCCATTCTCTCCCCACCCCATTAACCTGCTTTCCAGCTCTGTTCTCCTGTGCAGGGCAACTAAAGAAGACCCAGCCAATCAGCTGGGACTTGGGAAACAGAGAATAGATGGGGGCGGGGCCAGTCAGAGGTGGTATTTGCCGGTTCTCCGAACTATTCAAAATTTCCACTACCAGTTCCCCAAAACTAGCCAGAACGTGCTGAATATAACACTTCTGTAACAATCTGACCCCTGTGGCTCCTTTAAAGTCAATGGATATTGTTCCTTCACTGTCCACCTTCTGCAGACAAAGCTTAGGCTAGGGTAGCCAAAATGAAGCATATCTCTCTGTCTTGGCTCTGAGATCAACTAAACCACCAGCATGCTGGCCTCGCAGCGGAAGGAAGAAGAGGAATCCCTGGGGCTAACACAATTACTGGGCTAATCCCATTAGCAAGTGCCCAGCACATGGCAGTGATTAGCCCCTGCTGCTGTTTTATTTATTGCTGATGGGCTTGATGAGCATCCGTGCCAAGCAAAGCTCCAAGGAGCAAGTTGCTGCAGGGAACAGGCGGCCCCTGCCAGAGCCAAAAACAGATCTATCTGGCTAGTGGATAATGCAATGAGTGGCAGGGGATGCAATAAAGCCACCTTTGAAAATGTACAATTTCTTGAGGGAAAATTGCAAATTAAAAAAAAAAAAAAAGGTTCTATCTTGGTCTGATAGGGAAAGAAGAGAAAGCTGAAGGACAGGGGGACAGGAGTGAAGGGGGATAATAAATAAAATCAGATAACTCCACATCCTCCTCACTTCTTTGACAGATCTCACAGGCCAGAATGGAGATTGAAGTTGGGGGGAGTGGGGATAACTTGGGAGCTGTGCTGTGCAATTGGATCTCCTGGCCATTTCGCACCACCCTCTCCTCAGTGTTGACAGTCACGGCTGCAATATTACAGCTCAAGACCCGCAACTGTACAGACTGTCGGGACCATCTATAGAGAAAATCCTTTGGGAAATTGAAATCACCAATTTTTAATTTTTTAAACAAGAAAACTTACCCAAAGATAGAACCACTGGCTCTAATCTACAGTTTCTGAGAGTCGGTTAAAGTTACTCAGGGGCAAGGGAAAGAAAGAGGCATGAGAAGGGAAACCTGCACATCTTTAAATTTAGCTTATCTTAACACTAAGTAACAACACAGCAAACAATTAAGTCCCAAAGGGAATAAGGGATGAGAAGCCAGAACAAAAGTGCCAGGGATTCAGAGTGAGAGAGCTGTGTCCCAAAACAGGGATTAACTCATCTTGGAAGAGGAATGTGAACATGTTAAAAAAAAAAAGTGCTACCTTATGTCAAAAATGGGGCACATCAAAACCTATTAATTTCACTACTGGTTCACCTCTTCTGCAGAAAGCTGTTTATGTGCAGCCAAACTATTGCCATCCTCCATATTATTGTAATTGTCAGCAACTCTTAAATATTTTAGGCAGGTGCTCCAGAGACACGGGCTTTAACCCATGCCATGGCCTGCCTGAATTGAAGTTCTATCCCTCTGCCCTTTCCACACATACCTGTATGTCTGCCAGCAGTTCCTGTTTCCGCCGACGGATATTCTCCAATTCTTGACACTCCTCAGGGGTCAGGTCACTTGGTACTGCAAGGTGAAACAGAAAGAGTTATGCTCTAGGTTTGGAGTTGGTCTGGATTGTCTTATAGGTTCTCTGTGTAACTGTAAAATGTGAGGTAAAGACTTGACTGTGAATTCGGCAGTTGCCTGTGTATCAAAGGGATGTAGAAAAGAAAGGACTAGAAAGTACAAAGACTATCAAGAATGTGTAAGTGAAGGGTGGAGATTGCTCAATATTTTTTCTCACTAGACCAAGGGCAGGTGTGTGTGTGTGTGTGTGTTGTGTATACACACACTATCACAGAAATGTTCTCCCATGGCCAAGGATGCTAAATTCTGGGTTGAACATTGGCACCCCCAAAACCTCTCATTTGAAAGACATACACTTAACGTTTACTCAGGTTCAGTGAGAGAACACAAATATTACAGTTAGTTTGTTTTCTAATATAGATTTTCTAACATCCCAGGATTGCTGATAGCCTCCCAAAGCCATGGATCCCAGCGAGGCCATCCAAAGCAGGGGGTCACCAACTTTTTGGACCTCAGGGACCACCAAACTCATAATTTTAAATCCCAGGGACCACTAACCAGTTCTGTGGGCATGGCCTAATTTGTGGGTGTGGCTTGGTGGTCATGTGACTGGCTGCGCATGGCTTGTATGTAAATATTATTAATATTTATATAAATATTGAAATTTTTATACCCAAAATCAGGCAAAGCAGGCAGGCAGATTGAGTTGCTCATAGTATCATTCAGTGATCTATCTATCTGCCATCGGCTAGGTTAGTCTGTCACATAAAATTTGCTTGCCATGAGTCTGCACTGAATAATAGAATCTTCAGTCCTAAGGGAGGTTCGGCTGTGCTTAAAAGCAGAGCTGAAGATCTAAAGACTAGTTAGAAAGCAAGAAATCCAACCATTTCCTGCTTCCTAGCTAATCTAAATCCCTCGGCACAGCAGAACAGCTGATGGTCGGAAAAAGGAAAAATAGCAATTTAGTAGGCAAGTTTGCCAGATAAGGAGTGAGTGGGCAGGGAGGGTTCCCATGGGCCATGTGGGCGGCACAGCCTTGTGTTTCTGCACAGCCTGGATTAATTGCTTTGGGGAGGGTGCTCTGGGGATGAGATTTTTCTGCGGCCCACCAAAATTTTCTTGCGGCCCACCGATTGGCGACCGCTGGTCCAAAGCATACCACCAAAGAGAAAAAGATTCCTAAATATTGTGCATGGAGTTTCCTTACATGGATATTTAATTAATGTAATTTAAAATAAAAAGAACATACATTTAATTTTTATTCTGACCCAATTCCTTGGCTGAGTAGGAATCTCTGAGTCCCCCTTGAAAGTTTAAGGTTAGATTTCTGTCCATAAATGCTGTCCATTTTTGATCAATGTAATGACCCAATCTGTTCTGTGAGAAATGACAAGTCCCTGACGTTATAGGCAGCACAGCTTTCTATCACCAGATTATGCTATAAAACTTTGGGGTGTACTGCATATGCCTTCTTGCACACATTCTAGCCATTTTACTTATCTTTCAGCCTTGAGCTTATAAATTTCCCAGACACATCTGGTGGTCCCATTAAATGCAAAAATGCTGAACTAGAGAAACTCTTTATCTGATCAAGCAAAAATAATATTTTCAAAAAATGAGAAGTGGATCCTGGATTTACAACACAAAATGCCAAGAATATTTATTGTAAAACTGATTTTTTTCTGATCAACATGCTTCCTTATCATATTACCTTCTGGGCATAATCTGTTTTTAACAATAAAGATTCTTAAGACTTAGCACTACAGCATATATTTGCATAAATGTTTTAATGTTTCTTTTGGGATGAGGAACAATCTTAATGGTGATTTGATATGCAAGGAAAATGTTATTTGGTTTTACCAGCCAGCAGAATCAAACTCTCTTAGGCTATGAATTTTCTTCTTGTTGCAAACATAAAATGACGAATGTAACTTTTCTTTTATGTATACAGAGAGTATTTGCACCAAGACAAATTCCTTGTGTGTCCAATCACACTTGGCCAATAAAGAATTCTATTCTATTCTAAAATGGCAATATCAGATTGTGCAAATTAGGTTAGAGAAGCCTGTATTAGATCACAAGTTCTGAGTGCACATCTCGAACACAGCACAAATGCTACAAATCTGGGATTTGTAATTCCTGAATTAGAAGGCATTATTGTATTTTCTAAGAAGGGAAAAAATATATAAAACCATGTAACATTCACTGAAAATGTGGAAATCTCAAGATATATTCAACATTCCTAAGAGAATGACATGGTCAAGATTTCAAATGAGAATGCGTGTTTTTCTATAATGCTTTGCAGAATGGATTTCACCATTTCAAAACACGGAGAATTTCACTGCATGAAATTTCTGCCTTTAAGACAAGGCACAAAAGTTAGTACTCCCTGAGATATATGCTATTGTATTTTTACAAAGTGCATGAGCTTTTCTCAGTTCTAACTCTTTTACGAAGCATGTCAGCCTAACGTTAGCTTCACTCTCTCTTTTCACAAATCTAGATTTATACCAGCAGGTTTAGAAAGCTAATCCCAGGAAGGATGGCCGATGGATCTGTTTCATATAAACCAGGTTGCTGGCAATGGGTTGGTATTGTAAATGACCCAATTCTGCTCCAATTACAAATCATAGAGAACATCTATCCTATTATTCAGAAAAATCCTAGAACAGCTTCAACGTTTCAGAGTGAATTAAGATGTGCATCTGTGCATCAGGTGGTGAACAGCAATCATATGCACACAGCTGTGTCATATCTTCAGAAGCAGTTTGAGAATCCCACTGCAATCTTTTGATAGTTAATCTGGTTGACCCTAGAAGCAATACCAGAGTTAGGCACAAGGGCTCCGTGCAGAAAAGCTTTGCATCTACTGGTTTTATGCCAACTGCAAGGACATGTGAAAGAGATATTTATCTTTCTTGCATACTTGAGTCCAGGAAATGGAGGAGGCACGGTGCCTCGGGGTTCCTAGGAAAAATCAGAACTTTGTTGAGCATCCTATCTATCAAAGATACCCCATATGGAAGAGGCAGAACGTGATAACTGAAAGAGCCAGTTCATTCTAGAATTCTGCCCTACATCTGCACAGTGGCATACAAAGACTTTTGCATATGCAGCCAGCATCGTAAGACAGGAGGAGTTCAAGCACATTCTCTTCATTACAGATGCCCTGACTCAGGATTCTTGCTCATTAAGTTGGCTTGAAATAAGAGTCAAGATGAAACTCCTATTAGGATATCAGATGGGGAAGACCAACCGTAGGTATAGCCAATCAGGAAATATGTTGTTGGTTTATCGGTCTACCTGGCAAATGCTCATAGTATTGGGGGAGGGGAGAATATAGAAAGCAATGGGGACCATGTCCTAATGGAACTACAGATTTCCAATTAGGAGTGGGAAGTCAAATCTCTCTAGTTAAAGCCAATTCAGAGAGCAGAGCTCCTGACACAACAAGGCTTCATTGTGTGACTGCTGGAACAGAGAAGCCGAACAGGGAAAGTGCCCCTTTCTTTGCTTTGTAGTTGACACGAGGATAGCAGCCTAAAGCCAAGCTTCCTGCAGCCACAGAATAAAAAGGAGGATGGTCTTAAAGAGGCAGCATCTTCTCTTTCCATCATAAGGGTAAGAGATAGAGCTTTGATGTTTAGCTTAAGTAATTCATGTAATTCAGATACTATTATAAGACTGATAGCATTCATCTTCAAAATTGATTGAGAGCTTTATAAGATTAAATGAGAAATAATGTGAAGTCCACTCTTCCCTATAACTTTGATCTCATCCCTGTCCATTACATCAGTCTTTTTACAATAAAGTTTTTCAACCTGTTCCTAAACCCTCAGAAGAAAGGCAAAGTGTCTTTCCAAGAATGTGGAAAACATTTTTCTTTTGTGAAAAGAATATTTCTTTTATCTGAGGAAGGTGAAAACAGATTCTATACCTTGCTTCATCTTGTTCTTCTTGGATATCAGTGTTTCCCACAGACAAACTAGGGAGGTGATCATCAAATCAATAGAAAGGGAAAAGTTCAGGGTCTACTCTGAAGTTAATAACTGGTTTGCATCACGTATAGACGAACACAGAAACATGATGTTGTGCCCTATAAAAGTAAAGCCAGATGCTTCTGTGGTCCTCTTATTAAAGACCATAACGGCATGGAACAGGATAATTGTGCACACATCTGGTTTGTAGTAATATAAATGTCTCCTCCAGGTCAAATGGGCAATCCTAGACCAATAACATTACAACCTCAATGACTCAAAACAGGTTCCTTAAAAAGACAAGGTGGAACTTTAAGGAGATGGTATAATCTTGGATGAGACCTTAGAGCAGGGGTGTCAAACTCAAGGCCTGCGGGCCAGATCCAGCCTGTGGAGTGCTTAGATCTGGTCTGCAGGGCTGCCCTGGAAACACCAAAGGACTGGCCTGCAGTGCCTCTGCCAGGATGCGGCCCTCCCAAGCTCTGTTTTCACTGGCAGAGGAGGCTGTCCTAGCCGAAAATGGAGATTGGGAGCCCGCTGTTGCTGATAAGAGCATTCAGGCTGCCACAGGTGCCCCTGACACGAGTTACGTCAAGCTGGCCACACCCACCCCAGCCACTTTCCCCCCCTCCCAGGTCAAACATAACCCTGATGCAGCCCTCAACGCAATTGAGTTTGACACCCCTGCCTTAGAGTTTATCTTATCTAGTGTGTTACCCAACGCAACAATCCTCTATTAGATGATCTCTGAGAGATCACCATCTGGTCTCTGTTTAATCACCACCAGCAAAGAGGGGATCCACTGTGACAGGTGGTAGTCATACAGCACCATTGTTAAACAGTTCTTAGTTTTCCCCGATTCTAACCAAAATCTATCGTATTTCTTATAATTCCCACCTCCAAATATTTTTGGAGCAAGAGAGTAAACCCAAGCAAATTTGAAATCTGATTTCCCTGTTCTATTCTACACTGACATCTAAACTTACATATATGCATACAACTCTACTAGTCCAGAAACAGCAAATGAGTCAAATTCTGTATAGATCAGCAAAGTATATACATAAACTTTCCAATCAGTTGAGGTTCAGAGAGTGGATTATAGTATTTCTCAAGAAGTAATATTGGTTTTTCTAAAATTCTTCAGCAGCACAAAACTCTCAGCATCCCATTTTCTCTTCTTTTTCAATATAGCTGCTAATAAAGTAAATTCATGCATTTGTAAAGCTATTCATTCCCCCCACTTCCAAACAAGTTGCTTATGTGACGGTTAGCCTTATCACCCAATATTGCCTTGGACTATAATAAAGGCATCTTTCTACAGATTAAATACATCTGTGCCTAGTTCAAATGAAAGCACCCTATGGGTGTTCTTTCCTGCTTTACTTTGTGCCAGTATTAAACCAATAATTTTTACAGAAGTGCAGTCTGGGTCTGCAAGAATGGAGCAATCAAGTTCCCATAGATGACAACAGTTATACTGAGTGTTTAATCTCAAAGTTTGTTCTCTACACTGAGTCACATGGGTGGTTGTATGAAATGCTCCATTTTAAGTTTGAAACAGTTCCAATATAATCTAAAAAGTCCGAGGAGAAGTAGGGGAGTGTTATCATTATGGCAGCAACATTATGCTCAAAACAGGATAAATGCAAACTGGTCCAAATTTCCAATATCTTGCCTACCTTTAATTGGTTCCAACCTTTGCTCCAAAAAAAGGAAATTCTTTTGCTCTTGGTGATATAATGTCCGTCATCCCAAACTCTTGACAAACAGCAAGTAATACTGCCATAGACTATTAACTATTGCTTTTTTAGAAAATCTTATACCCAAGTTTCTATCTGATTACCGGTCAAACTAGCAGTCACAGACTTTAACTCAGGTATCTACCTCTGTAATTCCAAACCAATACAATCTGTCGAGAACACATCCTAGACACAAACTGTATCATTTTTCACTTGGGAACATTAAGGAACATTAAGGCTCATCTAGGTACTTGCATCAGGGAAAATCCAGTTGCTGAATGCACATTTGACAGAATGATGAACACCTGAGATCAGAAGACAAGAGAGATGTCCATAAATAAGCTTACAAAATCCTTAGAACTATTACCCTGCTGGCCTCTACACTAAATCCTTCAAAGGAGCTATTTCTTCCATCCCAACACTGAGAAAAACATTAGCATAATATCCTTTATGCCAAAAAATAAGCTATTGGGAAACTACAGTTACAGACAGTAGGCAGATGTGGAAAGCAAAGCCCGCCGATGGCTGGACATAAAGATATGTCAAACCAAGCATGCCTATGACAGAAAGAACAAGCACATGGGACTCCCGTGAATAAGACCCAGACCCAGCACACTACATGTAATTGTGACAGATGGACCAGCACACAGAAAGAGTGCCAAGCAATTGCAGCTTTTCCTAAAGCAGAGACAATTACCCATTTGCACACCCATGCACACGCTTACCCCAGTCAGCTGCTTTGCTTTTTTCTGCCTGCTATAGATGCAGGTCTTGTGACAAGGCATCAGTGCACTGGCAGTCCATGTGCTGGAAGAGCCCAGCCTTGTCAAGGCAAAGGGGTTGTTCCTCGTTGGGCCCTCATTCTACTCCACTGTGCTTCCCGGTCGGCCTTCCAGAGAGACTGATGGCTTTGGGACCACCCACCTGCCACTGCACAGAGCCCAGGCATTAACTCCTGCCTGCCTGAACCGCAGCTAGGACGGCACAAAATGTAATGGAGCTCTTGGGTCTTGGCAAGACAAACCTTTCTCTTTCAGAAGCAGCCCCAGCCTTATCTCAAGTCTTAAATCAGGAATACAAGCCACTTCTACCAAAATGGCTTCTCTTCTTTGCTGCTTGCTAGTTCAATACCAGTAAAATCTTTCCAGAATGAAGAGAAAGCTGAGCTACAATATTTAGCTTAATAGTATACTATTCAGTAAACACTACTGCATCTTGTTAAATAAGTTTAAGGCACACACATCTCAGAATTCTGCTTGTATCCAAATGGATTGGCAACGTTTCCACATTGCTATAAAGCCACACATGGATTGTTGTTCTTCTTGTTAAGCAAACACACAGTTGTGATTGTTCTTTTTATTCAAAGCTCACATCAATTTGGCAAATGTTGATTTCCCCTCTATTTTCTGAATGCTCATGGAGATACCCCAGCTAACTGAAATAGCCTTTTCCCTCTTTTACCTTTGATTTCAGACTGTATGTTCTCAACCAACATAAAGATTTTCTTCCTCTGTATGCTGTCTCTTCTGCAACAGACGTTTAAAGAGATTTTGGAAAGCTTCCTCTTTTCCTTCCTTGCCTTTTAACTGGCTTAAAAGGAGTTACACTGAAGCGATTATTTGTTATTGGTATTTGCTATAAATGGTGGCAGTTAAAAAAAGAAGTATTTGTGTGCCATCATCCCTTGCATCAAAGAAAGGCAGTCTTCCACAACAGGATTGTCCCGATTAAGTCCTACATGCTAAGTAATAGCAATAGCACTTACTTATATACCACTTTACAATGCTTTACAGCCCTAAGTGGTTTACAGAGTCAGCATATTGCCCTCCAGCAATCTGGATCCTCATTTTACCCACCATAGAAGGATGGAAGGCTGAGTCAACCTTGAGCCTGGTGAGATTTAAACTGCCAAATTGCAGGCAGTCGGCAGTCAGCAGAAGTAGCCTGCAGTACTGAACTCTAACCACTGCACCACTGTGCGATACTACATGTTCCATGAATCTATCTACTTCTTAAGAAAACTTCATGGACAAGGAATATTTGTGGCATGTTGGGATAGGGAGAAATATAGGAAATAAAGAGGGAAGAGCCTTATCTTTGGCAAAAGTAGGATAAAACAAAGCAGCACTCCAGTTAATAGTTTCTAAACACTTTTTGAATAGGAAATATTTGAACAGGAAATATTTAATTTTATTAAATTTATTAAATTAAATTTCATTTTATTTTAATCTAACTTTACATTTAAATCCTATTTATTTTTGCCATTGGCCTGTTAACAAGCTATTAAAATGCAATTCCGGGTCCGGCTGTTGTAGGCCTTCTGTCAATATACTTATTGACTTCTTTACATAAAGAAAGCAAAAAGTCTGAAATTCTGTTCAGTGCTGAAAAACATGTTATGCTTTGTTTAGAAATAGATTACAACAGAGATTTTTTTATATACTCATTCAGGAAACGTGGTTTAGACCTCATCAAAATTGATTTAAAAACAGGGATTTGAAAAAATTGTAGTGCTGACAAATCAGGTGTAAAGAACTTCACATTCCAAAAAGTTTCTTATTCTAGGCTGGATGTTTTTAATGTGATTATTTGTTCTTGTTTTTAGCTTCTGTAGTCTTAAGCTTTATGAATTAAAAATCCTAGAGAAACTTGTATCTTCCTCACATGATTTTCATTATGGGAAACGTAATTAGAAATAAATATCCAAGTCATATTTTTACTTTGGGTTTCTACTTCCTTAACAATTTTGAGATATATTCTCTACACCAACCCCTCTAAATAAAATTTGTAAATTTCAAACCCTCTTTACATCTGAGTTTTATATATCTTATTTTTTGGCCTTGTTTGATACTTAGATCTAAAGGTCCATAATACTCAAATTCATTGTAATAAGACAAACCTATAAGTGATTGCTCAGAAGTAACACCTATTGATTTTATAGTATGATACAGAGGATGGAAACCCAAAAACATCTCAATGAAATTGTTGAAAATGATTTCCCCTCCTATGTGCCTTAAGTAATCTTCACAATACGCTGGACATTCAGGAGCTGCTGTCTTCCATCTTGTACGTCATCAGATATGTTTACATAGAGATGGCCTTTTCTTGCTTGAGATCTCACCGATTTTTTTTTCTAATCCTTAATTGCAGATTCAGGTTCAATACTTCCATACATTTTTAGTCTTTTACTTCTGCCCAAGCCACACAGCAAATACAGCTTAACATCAGGGTTTAAAATAAAGAACCACCACCATCAGGTCTTCACCATTTGTGTTTTACAGTATGTCTAATAAATCAGGAAACGCCTTGCTTCATTTGTTCACAGTGAAAGATGACAGCAAATGCTTGGATGGCATTCACTCTTAAATCAGTGCTTCCTTAATATATCTTGGCTAACACATCCCAGCTGCATCTTCAAAGAATCCTTGCCAGGATTAATTTTATCATGGTAGTTACCCACAAGATAGCAGTAGTTGCCATAAGCCAACAACAGGAACCAACTATCAATTTGAATGATCAATGAACTTGGAGACATCCTGCATTTTGGCTGCCATACAGAGCCTTCCTACAACATGATAAATCTGTTGAAAAACAATTCATCAGAAAAGCCGCAGCGTGGAGAAGCTGATTTAAACATACTCCATATGATGACCTAAACACACCTGTTCTTGCCTGCAAGTTATAAGGATTCATTTGTGTCGACCTTCTGAACTCCAATAATCCATTAGAAGGAGCAGCAAACCTAGACTGGGCATCCTTAAGCGAAGCATTTCTTTAAAGCCTTCAAAGATCATCTGGAATCTCTTCCTCTTTGCTAAGAGTTTCCTATAGCAGTTAATGTCTAAGACCGGACTCATCTCAGGTTCATTTCTGATTTGTTACTTGCCCATCAAGTGGTATCTATCATTTCTTCCTGACATGTACTGCTCCTTTGTGAATCCTTATATGATTCACCAGGGTACCATAATTCTGTATTGCACTGCTTTTCAGGATATGATATGAACAACTTTAGACATTGCCATATAGGGAAGCACTTAGAAGAAACATTCACCCTGTAAGAAAGTCCGATAAAATGCCTCGTGGGGAGGTTAAGAGAACAAAAATATGAAGAGGGAAAACTGCTTTTAGTATATATTAGTGCAAAGGAAAGACTTTTCACAGGACTTGTTCAAGGTTTTGCTGCTACCAGCATTCCAACGGGTCTTAAATGCTTAGCGCAAAGGAGAATATCACAAGGAAAAGAAGAAAAAGGTAAAATAAGAGATGAGTACACCAGTAGTGGGATTCAAAAAAATTTACTACCAATTCTGTGGGTGTGGCTTGGTGGGCATGCGATTGCTTGGTGGGCGCTGCTTGGTGGGCATGGCGGAAAAGGATACTGTAAAATTTCCATTCCTTCTCCACCCCATTAACCTGCTTTCAAGCTCTGTTCTCCTGTGCAGGGCAACAAAAGAAGACCCAGCCAATCAGCTGGGACTTGGGAGGCAGAGAATAGGGGGCAGAGGCCAGTCAGAGGTGGTATTTGCCAGTTGTCCAAACTACTCAAAATTTCCGCTACCGGTTCTCCGAACTACTCAAAATTTCTGCTACCAGTTCTCCAGAACTGGTCAGAACCTGCTGAATACCACCTCTGGAATACACCTACAATCAAGATTGCTTAGCCATTATGTTCAGATGGTGGCATCTGAACCATAGCTATTACTTTCCTTCAAAATATTTCTTCTACTTGAGAGGTAGCTTGGTTAATAGTTAAGGCACCAAGCTAGAAACTGGGAGTCTGAGTTCTGGTCTTGCCTTAAGCACAAAGCCAACTGGGTGACCTTAAGCCAACCAATCTCTTCAATCCTAGGAAGGAGGTAATGGCAAATCATTTCTAAAAAATCTTGCCAAGAAAACTAGGGCCTTATTCAGGAGGTCACCAAGAGTCAATACTGACCCAAAGACATAAATAAAATAAAATATATTTTGAAGTTTAGGTTCAAGAAGTTGATTCCCATGCCTGATCAGTCCAAAAATACAACCAAGTCTTAACCATAATTAGCTTTTTCTTATTTATGTCTGCCTCCTCTTTCCACTGTTTTCTTCAAATCAAATTATAGATTATGCATTTCATCCTGGTTCCATTCTTGTATTCTTTAAAGCAGCATGCAGGTTCGTAGCATTCTTACCAACAGATAGTAATATACTGTGTACATCTCCTAACAACACGTTTAGGCATAAATAAGTTGAGAGGAGGCGTTGCGCCACACAGATGAGAGGGAAGAACAATCTACAACAAGACATCTACATATTAAGTTTTAAAAACCCAGGCAGTAGCAGTGATTGAAATTTAGAAAGCAATGGGGAAGATAAATTCCAGATTTACTCAGCTTCCTGTGTACGTGTGTGGAGCATATAAGTGCAGTAGACAGCCTAATTATGAAATCATTTGGTGCTTGAAGCAGCAGCAGGGCTCCTGAACACATTTGTTTCTCCCCTTCCCTTTACTTGGCTTCCTTCAAAAGAATTGCTTTTGACATGAGTTCACAATATTTACAGTAAATATTCTCATATCACAACTGCAAAGGCAGAGTGGCGTGACAAAAAAAAAACCTGTGTGTACATTACATTACCCATACTCAATATTCATTGCAAGAACCAAGGCTTGTAACTTCCTTAAATCTGAGTTATCTTCCTTGCAAAAATTTTGAGATGATGTAAGAACTGCAAGGCCACAAGCCATGGAAACAAGTTCCTCAAACAGTCCCAAGGGACACATTTGCTAAGTCAATGGCCTGACTTCAAAGCACATCCTTGGTGGAGGTTCTACATCCAGATTATGTTATCAAACTCATTAATTACAGTGGGGTTCAGAAGTGGTATTCAGCAGATTCTGACCAGTTCTGGAGAACCGGTAGCAGAAATTTTGAGTAGTTCGGAGAACCGGCAAATCCCACCTTTGACTGGAGATTTTACAGTATCCTTCCCCTGCCACGCTCACCAAGCCACGCCCACAGAACCGGTAGTAAAAAAAAATTGAATCCCACTGGTGGGGTAAACATACTTACAATGTTGGAGGAGAGAGCGCATAACACATTTTTTTTCTAGAGAGTGGGACAATCTTTGGCTTCTGCCAGTACATTTGTTCACAAGCCAATTATTTATTCATTAACAATTCTCACACAATTCTCCTCATGCAACGGGCATCAGAAAGAGGAAAGAGGAGGAAGGATGATTTATTCGAGAGTGGAGGAGGGTGTTATGTACACTAAACACCATGATACATATCAAATTCTAGCACATCGTAAGACAAAAAATGCTTCATTTTCCTCTTGGCTTTCAGTGTTGATAAATGGCTGACAGATTCCACCCAAAGAAACCCCATCACTGGAAAGGGAAATTTAGGTTCCTCTCCTTGTTGTTTGTGATCATTCAGCCCTCGATCCTCAGTTTCATAATACATTACTCCCATATCATCACAAGACCTCAGCTATTCATTTATCTGTTACTGATAGAGATTAAGGGAGAGCGTTGAAGAGAGGGAAGGAGGAGCAGGTCCTGCCCACCATCAGTTTGATGCAACAGAATATTCCAGCTACAAAGCAGTGAATGTTATACCTGGAGGCAAGAATACTACCCCCTATGTCCGTGGTGGCATGCTGAGCCATTTGTACCGGCACGCGAGCCGCAGGCAAACTTACCTCACTGCGCATGCGCATGCCTCTCAGCTGATTTTCGGCTGGATTGAGACCTTTTTCAGCCTTCCAGAGGCTCAAAAAAAGCCTCTGCAGCCGAATAGGCCCGTTTTGTCATTTCCAGTATTACAGGAAGTGACGAAACGGGCCTATTCAGCCTGCAGAGGCTTTTTTCGAGCCTCTGGGAGGCCGAAAAAGGTCTCAATGCGGCCAAAAAATCAGCTGTGAGGTGCAGTGCAGGTAAGAGGGGGGAGGTAGCAGATGGTATGGGGGCATTGCATGCGCATGCGCATGGGGCATGGGGTGTGTGTGCATTGCCTTCTGGGTGCTGGCACACGAGCGCCAGCATGCGCACACAATTTTTGGCACAGGAGCCCAAAAAGGTTAGCCACCACTACCCTATGTCATATGGGGTGCTCAGATGGATTCATTTCAATGTATGTGGGCATCCCCGCCCCAAATTCTCCTAAAAAAATCACACTGCCACAAGCCTATGACTCACTTGCCTGTTGGGCCAGGGAAAATATGGGTTTGTTGAAACAACTGTTCTTGGGGGTGGAAGTGGGGGCAGGGATGGAACTACAGCTAATTTTCAATTTATGACTACAATTGGGATTGGGATTTCAGCGATAAATCAGTGTGATCATAAGTCAAGTCCTCACATGACCAGACCTGATATTACAACCATTTTTTTCAGCAGTCGTGAAGCAAACTCAGCTTTCCCAATGGACATTTTTTTGCCCTTCTTTTGCAGGAAACCGGCAAAAAAGGTTGCAAATCACAATCACATAAACTACAGGACGTTGCAACCAGTCATAAATGTGAGCCAGCTGTCAAGCACCTGAACTGTGATCACCTGACCACAAAGGTGGTGAAATAGTTGTAAGTGCAAGCACAGATCATAAAGCACTTTTTCCCAACTTTGAAATATTATTAAATGAATGGTCATACATTGAGGACTACCTGTGTTAAAGTAGGAGGGAAACACCTTTCCTTTTATGGGTGTTTCCCCCTAGCAACTATAACATTCACAGGAGCCATAAGGAGGAAAACATTTTTTGTACAGGTAATCCTCAACTTATGACCACAATTGAGCCTAAAATTTCCATTGCTAAGCAAGACTGTTATTAAGCAAATTTTGCCCCATTTTATGACCTTTCTTGCCACAGTTGTTAAGAGAATCACTGCAGTTGTTAAATTACTAACATGGTTGTTAAGTGAATCTGGCTTCTCCATTGACTTTGCTTGTCAGAAGGTCGCAAAAGGTGATCACATGATACAGGACACTGCAACTGTCATAACGATGAATAGCTGCCAAGCACCTGAATTTTGATCACATGACCATGGGGATGCTGTAATGGTCACAAGTGTGAAAAATGGTCATAAATCCTTTTTTTTTTCAGCGCTGTTGTTAATTTTGAATGGTCACTAACCAACTGTTATAAGTTGAGGACTACCTGTACTCAACTCCTTCTGAGTAATAGTTGGCAAAATCAGATATGTCTACTATGAAATGATTCATAGTATTGTCAATGATGACTGCAAGTAAGAGCTTTTTTTTTTTTTTGCATAGCTGTGGATCCCTATTGACATGTGAGTCCACTCAGCCAAGGAGAGGCAATTCCCAAGATATAGATGTCAGAGTGAGTGCTAATTAGAAATCCCTTTGTCTCTACCCATGCATTAAAATTTTTTCATCATATTGCTTGCTACCTGCCTATATTTGCATAATAAAATAAGAGAACATGTACTTGCATTGCTTCACTTATTCTAGATTCAGCCTTCCCTCTTCTGGTGACCTTCAGAAGTGTTGTGAGTAGAGCTCGTGGAATAATGCAGTCCTGTACATCTGGGCGGCATTACATTGAATAGAAAACTGCACTACGCATGGTTACATATCAGAAATTCCAATGGTCAAATGTGAGGTTTCTCCTCCTTCACAAAAAGGACCAAACAAACCAATTCACATTATGCTGTGTTTGCTAAAGACAACGGATGCCAATTGTTCTTTTAAATAATAGCTTCACTAGCTCACTAGCTCCCCCGATCCCATTTTCCCAGGCACAAAAATATAGCAGCCTCAAAGCTTCTAAGTAAAATATGGCTTCCAAGGCTGACGCTCACATTGTCTTATATAGCAAAAAGTTGGCATTAAGGTATATCGGGTTTATGTTTTTTTGTCCAGGATTTCAACATTCTTTGTGAACAGAGCAGAGGCCCCTTTACTAATCTTTTTTTGCTGGAGTATGATTTCTACTATGCCTGTTGTTTCAGAGCAAATGCACAGAACAAAAAAATAGAGCCTTGATTCCATAGAACAGGGGTGTAAAACTCAAGGCTCGCGGGCTGAATCTGGCCCGCGGGATACTTAGATCTGGCCCATGGGGCCGCCCTGGAAATAATAAAGTAACAGATAACAGTAACAGAAAATCAGAGTTGGAAGGGACCTTATAGGTCATTTAGTCCAACCCGCCACCCAAACGGGAGACCCTACACCATTTCTGACAAATAGCAGTCCAATCTCTTCTTGAAAGTCTCAAGTGATGGCGCTCCCACAACTTCCGAGGGCAAGCTGTTCCATTAGTTGTTCTCCCTGTCAGAAAGTTTCTCCTCATTTCCAGGTTAAATCTCTCTCTGTTCAGTTTCCATCCATTATTCCTTGTCTGGCCTACAGGGCCTTTAGAAAACAGTTTGACCCCCTTCCTCTCTGTGGCAGCCCCTCAAATATTGGAAGACTGCTATCATGTCCCTCCTGGTCCTTCTCTTCACTAGACTAGCCAAGCCCAGTTTCTGTAACCGTTCTTCATATGTTTTAATCTCCAGTCCCCTAATTATCCTGGTTGCTCATTTCTGCGCTTTTTCTAGAGTCTCAACATCTTTTTTATAATGTGGTGACCAAAACTGTATCCAGTACTCTAGGTGTGGTCTAAAGGACCACAGTGCCTCTGCCAGTGAAAATGTTTTCGCTGGCAGGGGACTGCAGGACATTGAGCTAGCCATGCCCACTCGGTCCCCCTAATGTGGTCCTCAATGAAATCAAGTTTGACACCCCTGCCATAGAACATGTCCCAATATATCTCTGGAAAAACCTTAAGCATCTAGCTATGGAGATGGAGATTTCAATACAGAGGAAATAAAGTCAATGCTAATGGCAACTCAAGAATAGCAGCCTGTACAATCTTAAACCATAAATTGTTCCTAATTAAGTCAAGTTCTAGAGTGCTTGGGCAGAGCACATACATTATAGAGTTTAAGTTCAAAGAGAAATAGCAACCAAGATACCGTGAACACAAGCAGTAAAGAAAGAATCTAAGCTTTAGTGAGAAAAACCCAGCATTGTTCATACAGGCACACAAAAAACAAAACCACTGCCATCATTAGCAGATAGCAAGGTGAAAAATGTATGTGGCTACTGAGAAATGACTTGGTACAATAAATTAATGTCCTGGTCATTTCGTTTGCAAGTTTAGGCTGTACTAAAGCTGGCACAATGCAGTGGAGAAGTAGCTCTTTATTTAGACCAAGAAACTGAACTAAACTACCTTTTAGATCCTACTCTTCTGCCAATTAAACAGTTCAATTTGTGGCTAAGTGATTTTTTTATACAAGAAAAAAAAGTTTCACTGTTTAAAACTACACAATTTCCCCAAAAAGCTTGGTTGCTTATTTATCTATACATTGAATTCTTTGATTCACAATAGTCCACCGAAGACAAATGCTTTAAAAAGCCCAATACTGTTAAGAATCAGATGATCAAACTAATTAATTATATAAAACAAAAATACCATATAATAACCACAGGTTCCCATCATAGGTACATTAAAATTCACAAAGAGCTGCAGAAAAGCTGTTTTAATAGTTTTGCAAAAAGATGCTGAGGTCAGTGCTAATGGGTGTGGGGGGATGTGAGCTGTTCAGAGTGAATTGTTCAGAAGCCGTGTTCAGGATGGGAAGGAAACCACAAAGTCAAGGCTGTGGAACACTGATAGCTTTGCAATAAGAGCAATGGGGTTAGCCCATGGCTACAAAGCAGCTTGGCTTCTTTGAAGGTTGACTTGTGTTAGAGTTCACCATTATGTAGGCCAGGGGTTGCCAAACTTGGCAACTTTAAGACTTGTGGACTTCAACTCCCAGAAGTCCACAAATCTTAAAGTTGCCAAGTTTGTAGACCTCTGATGTAGGGCTCCAAGCTAGGGAGGCAGACATAGCACCTCTTTCCAGGTTCACTCTCTTATATTAAGTTTACTACTCAATTGCTCAGTTAGAACCAGGGATGACCTTGTTAACAGTCTATTAAAGCCAGAAGCAATAAAACCAGTAAACCAAGGCATTGGTCCATCCATCTCAATAATGTTTACACGGAGGGAAAACAGAAGAAAAATTGGCATAAAGTGCCAGACTTAGGGAAACTAGAATTTCTAATTCCACACAACAGAAAGAAATGAAAAACTTTCTATACCTTCCTGAAAAAATTAAAGAATCCAAAAATAACACACTCACACACAAAGAATCAACAAAAATAGAAAATGTTACGGAATGTCAAAAGGACAATCTTATGGGTTTATTTTGGAATGAGGAAATACATTTAAAACAAGGTTTTACACTCTCAATAATAATTCTCTAGTCATCTGAACAGAGCGTCTGCCTTGAAATGTAGCCTAGGAATAAATTACAGGATTCATGTTCATTTTCACTGTTACATATAATGTAATGTTAGAATTTGTCTTTAACATTACAACTACATGAGGGTTTCCTTAAATACCTGCATTAGACTCTTCCAATAAAGACTGGGGAAAAACCAAGAGCCAATTGTTATAAATGAACTAAAGCTATGTTCTTAATTCAGCTACTTGAAAACACATTTATAGGCTCAGCATGTATAGTAAAACACTTGTGCTTCTTAATCTTATAATGCACAGAACCCCACTAAGCCACCATTTTGAGGCACTTGACAAAAAAGAAATGCATCAAACCTAAAACCAGCCCATTCCCAATTATAAGAACCAGCAGCATCTTTTGTCCCAACCTTGCAGAGAAGTTCCTCAGACCTTCCTGGAACTTAACTTCAACAGGCCAAGAAAGTCTTCTGCTAAGTCCCAGCCCACTTCCAACTAACATGAATACTGTCAGGTGTTGCAGAAAAAAAAAATCCTGCTATTCAACAAAATGGTCTGCTAATAACTTGATCAACAAACCACTTAAATTTTCAAAGAACTACAATCTGCATCATTAAGTGCATCTGTTCCTCTAAACTGCTGGCATATATGTGCAGTAGTGTTGGTTGCAGAGGACTAATTCTGCTAACCTCAGGAAATTGTTTAGTAATTTAAAAGTTAGCCAGTAAATTAGATGGGCTACACATTTAAAATGCTAGATTATAAATAGCCATTATGTTCAAAGGGAGCACAATAAGTGAGGGCTTTTTTTTTTCCTATCGTGAACATAAAATAATCATATTTTACAGCTTGCCAAAGACTGGGAGACATTTACTAGATCAAGTGTGCAGGAAAGGGAATTAAAAAAGCAAGATTCCATTGGTGGATACATTGACTGTGATAGCTTTGGGCTTGCTGTTTAACACATACACAGACACAAAACCACAAATGTTTGACCTTTGTAAGTTGTTAGAATTTTTAAATACCTAATTTTCATACTTGATTTACACTTAGAATTAGCCTTTTAATAGCCCTTGAAGTATTGTGACAATATTTTAAATGATCTACTGAAAATGTATTTGTTGACAAATCAAGTGGCCTCCCATGTTTTCCCTCTCTGCCAACAAAACAATGACTACTGCATTTGATCCTTTACAATGTGTCCCTCAACTACCAGTTCATCTAGATACTTGTGCACTCAGTGAAAATTACATCATTTAATGTGCATCTAAAGAAAAGAGAAACTTGCCCCAAATTTGGTTTCACCAAATCCATATGCTCTTCCCTCCCACAGCCTCCTTAGTGCCCAAAGGCCAAGGTGGAACAGGCAGGAGAGCTCTTATATCCAAGACATGCTGTGGCATGCCTTGTGTGCCGCATGCTCCAGAGCTGCCAACAGAAAGTCTCCTTTTTGAAGAATAGAAAGTCCTAACTTCTCCTATGGAAAAAGAAAAAAAATGGGATGCTTCCATTTTTACAAGAGCCCCTCAAATCTTTAGAGCCCAGCAATGTTCACAAGAACAAGGGAATGCACTACTGTTTTTTATACAGACTTCACACCCAATGCTGCCCTATATACCCTTGTAGAACTGTCCAACTTCAGACAAATAACTCATAAGCAGGAACCCAACTTCTACTCTATTGGAGCTGAGACTTGGCAGAAGTTTTGACTACAGAAACATATCGGGTCATTTTTGGAAAAAACATTATCCCATAGTCTCCTAAACTGAAGAGATAGATAAAGATTTCCTTAATATATTCAGTCAAACTGACCCTAGGACAAGGTCCCTCAAACAAAAGGATTTGGCTCAGCCATCCAGATGAGCTGGGAATACCCCACCACATGTGCTCACCGGTCTCCATCCTGAGCACCATGCTGCCAGCAGCAGAGACAGAGTACAGACCACGGCTGTTGTTCGATCCAAGATAGGTGCGGCCCAGCAACTCGACAGGGTTGATACCTGCAACTGACTTGCTGCCTGTCTGTTGCTTCCTGGAATGAGTCAAATCTTGTTCTAGCTAGTGGGTGGCTCTCGCTTAGGACGGAATAGGCGTCACTGCCTTTCTGCCTGCAACGGAGATAACCAGTAACGCCCTGTTCCTGTGCTGATCCCTCAAGCTTTAAAAAACCATTAACCCCTCATGCTCTGCAGATCAGACAGAAACTTTAGCCTGAGAGATGGAAGTGAAAGAAAACCCTCTAAAGAAGGTTCTCAGGAGCATATAGATCCTGTATGGCAGAGGTCTCCAAACTTGGCAACTTTAAGACTTATGGACTTGAAGTCCACAAGTCTTAAAGTTGCCAAGTTTGGGGACCCCTACTATATGGAAACAGACTTTGTAGCAAAACTCTGAGGTCTCTCAGGTTCAATACTAAGCTTTTTATGCAAGTAAACAAGAAACTAAGAGCCAATGGTGTATAAGGGTTGGAGTGTTGGAATTAGGAATGAAGGAAGCCAAGTTCAATCTATGGTCAGCTTTGAAGCTCAGTGTGTGACCCTGGAATAAACAGTATGTCTGAAGGTTATTTTCAAAACAGCCCTGTGAAATTATTAAAATAGTCTGCCTTCCGTTGAGAGAGAAAGGGAGGGGAAGAGGAGGGAGAGAGATGTTACATTACATCATGCCACTGTATATGAGGAATTAAATGACTTTTATCATCTTTCTTAAAGCAGTTGCTTAGTCAGCTGTAGAATGATGTGTATCTAAAAAATGATTCCTTGCCTACCATAGAACATTTATTAAAACAAATGGCAGCTGGATGTTCTAAGGGAATTATTGAACCATTGGATGCAATTCAGTGGTGGGATTAAAATTTTTTTACTACCGTTCTGTGGGCGTAGGCTTGGTGGGCATAGCAGAGGAAGGTTGCTGCAAAATCCTATTCCCTCCCCACCCCACTAACCTGCTTCCCAGCTCTGTTCTCCTGTGCAGGGCAACAAAAGAAGACCCAGCCGATCAGCTGGAACTTGGGAGGCAGAGAATAGATAGGGGTGGGGCCAATCAGAGTTCTCTGAACAGTTCTCTGAACTACTCCAAATTTCTGCTACGGATTCTCCAGAATTGATCAGAACCTGCTGAATACCACCTCTGATGCAATTGGCTAAAAATATCAAATCTGAGATGCAAAAGTGTGGATAGCCACTAGGGAGCAGCAGCAGAGAATGTCCTGCATCTGCATACTTTTATCTTTCTGGCTATTTAGATTTCTGCAACCCAGACCTGGCAGCCTTAAGTCTACCTTTCTGCCGATTCATTCACCAGTAATGAAGCAGTGGTCTCTCATTATTGAAGACTTATGCAAACACATCACTCTGGAGAAGAAGAAACAATTACTCCCAGATTTCCCCTTATTTCTCTCTATAGGCTCTTTCTGAATCTTCCTCATATTTCAAGAACTGATAAAGAACAAGAGGAACAATGGTAAAGAAAGATTCCTGTCTAATGGGAGAAGTAGAAAAAAGCATCTCTGTCATCCATTCTAACCAAGTATTCTTTGTTTTGACTCTTCACTTCTTCCAACTAAATGCTTGTTCCATCTTGGAATGGAAGGATGGGGCTTCTTCTGCACAGGATCTAAGTATCAAGAGCACTCAGTTTACTGGGAAGAAGCTCCTGGACCTGGAATGACCAAAACCTGGGGAGAATTGGTTTCCTATAGCTTTAAAACCTCTGTAGAAAAAAAAAATCAACAAGTGCACTAGGAAACTCTGTCATTTGCTCTTATTACGCATGTTCCAAATATTTCTGTCTACCTTTGCACCTCTACTTTCTGGCAAACATATTCAGAATACATGAAACATCAAGAAAGGAGTAGCAGCAGTTGATTTGCGTCATTGCTACTAGGGAAAGGGAAAGAGTAAAGACTCATTTCCCTAATCACAAGAAAGACATGATTCCAGAAGGAGCTGGCACGAACTCAGCTAAGGAACAGCCATTTTGTTTTATTAGTAGCCATACGTAGCAGATTTATATCTTAGTATTTTGTTTTTTTAAGAAGGACAATCCCTTATATCATTCAAGGCTGAGCCAAAAAGTTGAAAAATTGGGTCTGTGCTGCCCTCTGCTGATTGGAGAAAGAGAAAACTAGGGGAGGCGACAAGCAGAAAGAAAAAAAAAATCACACTTTTAGAACAGTCTTTTACACTGGTACAATTCATCTTCCTGTCATCACTCCTATCTCAGCTTATTATATGCGGACCATAAAAGGAACCACACACATTAATGTGTCAGTAGCTATTTGTACAAGGCAATCACCCTTTCTTCCTGCCCCCAACAACAGGATTTTAAGGAAGAAATGCTTGACTATCAATCTATAATTGCTCCACAATTCTTGCTAATCTAACACTTAATTTTCTGTATGCATTGCAGCCCGGTAGCTTGACAAAAAATCTCCTCAAACAGGAAAATATATGTATCTCAGTGCTGTCCCATATCTTCCTCATATATGTATGGATTGGTTCTATTAAACTTATCTCTTTTTTCTCTTCTCAGAATGCATTCAAGCCCTTATTAGATGAGGCTGGAAAGTTTGTAGGAAATCCACCTCTCCAAACTATGCAACAATTTCACCACTGATCAAATTGTGTTGAGAAAATAATTGGCTGCTCTTCAGCCATTCAAATGATGCTCCTAGGAAGAAAAAGAAATGCAACATAAGTTAATAAATAAACCTTTAATGCAGCCAAGCGTTAAGGACATAACACAAATGTGCCTCTAGTCTTACTATTTCCAAGGCTCAGCTGATGTCTGGGGTAGATGGAAAATACCCTAAATCAGTGTTATCTAAGCAGGAAATCCATTTGGATGACAAGTCAACTTTGAAAAATGGGACAATCTGTTTCAATTTAACAAAGGGGCCCTTTCTGGTTTAAATAATGCCAAACATATGCTAGGGATCCTACCTGCAGATTTTGCCAGACGATGTAGAACTTCCTGCCCTCAGCTGCTGATGCTACCACATCCTGTTTTCCTGATGGCAAAAAACCTACTGCTTTAGCATCAGAGCAAGAAACATTAACAGTGACAGAGAAAGGTCCTAACTTCAAGCCTGTGAGGCTTGCTTCTCAATCTTGAAGCTAAAATGAAGCCTACACTATAAATCCACTCTATTCATTCATACCTGAAATGGAACTCCAGCCACGCACTGTCTGGGATTTCTTTGGAGTGGAGACTGGGTTTCCATGGACACCTCCTGGCTCCCATTCTCACACACCCCTTCCAAAGCAGATTCTCTTCTGTTGACTTTTACAAATGAATCTAACAGCCACCTGGGAAACAGCTGTCCCTAACATCTGTGAGAGCAGAAAGAATCACACAGCCAGTCTCCCCTTTCTTCTCTGAGAAATGCAGTTGTGGGTTTTTTTTGTTCAAGTCACTGGGTATCATAGGATATCTTCTCCCAATCTGACACAAGACTGCAAAATTACAAATTTTCACTGTTACTACTAGACAACACAGATTACCAAAATGTGTTGCTGTGTTGGAGATAGATATAAGATACAGTAGATGGATAGACAGACCCTGCAGAAACAATTTGAAGATACTTTGGCGTTCACAGAATACTTTTGAAGGAGTTAAACTGGATATCTTCTGGGTACTTTAAACTATAACTGATATAATTTATCTTTCATTATGATAATGAGAATCAGGGGAATTGCAGTCCCAAGCATCAGAAAAGCACCAGGTTATTTCCAGAAGAAAATTATGTGAAAAGGAAACAGTTAAGCCTCAAATTCTGTGGGGTTTGCCTCACTTGCAGATAACTTGCAGATAACCAATGCGGCAAACCTGATTTAAAATTTCTCTGTCGGTTAAGGTTGTGCATTTAATTTGGTTGCCTCCCTAAATGATTTTCTGAACAATCAAGTATTAACTTTAGTAACATAAAGAGTCAATCAGGTCTGAAATTTGCTGTACTAATTATAAAAACAAATTAGTTTACTAATAGAATAAAACAATGTAATTAACTTTTAAGAATAATAAGTTCATCATGATAGAAATATTTTACTTTATAATTATTTTGTCTTCCCCCCTCCCTAAAATATTGATCACTCTATATATTTTAAATGGAAATTAAAATAATTATCTTTATATTTTTGGTGGCTGTTCTCTTCTTGTTTGGAGATGCTATCAACAGCACCAGGCATGATTTTTTGACAATAATTTCCTCTGATCAAATAATAAGTATCTACTAAGCTATCCCTCCATAAGACTGAACAAATATTGGTAGTTCTTAACAACCACAATTCAGCCCAAAATTTCCTTTGGCAAGCAAGATAGTTAAGTGCATTTTGCCCCATTTTACCAACTCTTGCCACAGTTGTTGAGTGAATCACTTCAGTTGCTAAGATAGTAACGTGGTTGTTAAGTGAATCTGACTTCCTGATTGACTTTGCTTATCAGAAGGTTGCAAAAGGTGATCACATGACCCTGGAACACTTCAACCGCCATAAATATGCACCAGCTCCCAAGCAGTCATAAGTGTGAAAAACTCTTATGTGTCATTTTTTTCACTGCTGTTGTAACTCTGAATGGTCACTAAACGAATGGTTATAATTCAAGGAGTATCTGTATCATCCCTACTGAATGAATGGAGCTCTTTTCTAAAATTACTTTCTTGCTGTGTAACAACTAGATGACGATATTGTTCTAATTCAACCACCGTTTTTCAGACTATAAGACACTCTGGACTATAAGGCGCACATTAGCTTTAGAGGAGGGGTGGGAAATCTGCCTCTGCCTCCCAGCAATTTGCCTCCTTGCAGCAAATGGCAAACAGCCTTGGTCAGCTTCAGCACAGCCTGAATTTGCACAAGCAGCTGATTGGCGGTTGGATCTGCCTCACGGAATACCACTCCTCAGCTGTTTCAGGCTATGGTGATCACCACCACCCATCGCCCCCGTCGCCACAGACCCCATTTTTGGCCTCCACACATCCCGTTGTTGACCCATTCCAGGCAGGGGCAATCCCTGCTGCCTGGAACGGGCCAAAAATGGGACACGTGGAGGCTGAAAACAGGGCACATCGAGGCTGAAAATATGGTGCACGAAGTGGCGACAGGCAGAGGTAATGAGTGGCAATGGCCAACGGCGATCCCCGCAGCCTGGAACAACTGATTGAAGGTATTCTGGGAGGCCAATCCAACCGCCAATCAGCTGCTCGTGCTAAATCAGGCTGTGCTGAAGCTGACCAGGCTGTTTGCTGTTTGCTGCAAGGAGGCAAATAGAAATTCAATAAATAAATAAATTGCTGGGAGGCAGAGGCCCAAGGGCGAGGGCTGGCAGGTAGGCGGGACTTTGGCAACATTCGCTCTATAAGACATTTCCACCTACTTTTTTGGGGAGGGGGGGGGGTGTATTATAGATTGAAAAAATATGGCAATTTGTGATATTGGGGGTGGCTGTGGATGAGGTAGACTGATCTACCATTCATCTCAAGGTAAGAAGCATTTCAAGCACAGAGAAAAATTTTCTACTATTGAAGTGGTTATCTGGTTATCTTACACAATCCTAAGTGTTGTTACTGTGTTTCCTGTCTTCTAATATAAAATGTTATGAGGCAGAGGTGATGCAAAGCAGAATGAGAAAGTTGCCTATTTGTATTTCTTGAATACTATCCGGCCAAGGAATTAAGGAGTCTACAGAGCAGACAGCTAAATGCTTTTTATTGCAATGATTCTAATAAACAACAATAACTAAATGAAGATCTGTCAAATGGCAATTCTCCAGATCAGGGTCCCCAACCCCCGGATTGCGAAGTAGTAGTGGTGGTCCGTGGCCTGTTGAGAACTGGTCTGTGCAAGTGAGCAAAGCTTTATCTGGTCACGTGTGGGATCTAGGTTGCACACATAAAACCATCCTCCCCACCCTGTCCCACTGGTCCATGGAAGACAATTTTGCTTCCAAAGCCAGTCCCTGGAGCCAGAAAACTTGGGGGACCATTGTTATAGATGACGTCATATATAGAGTTTAAACCAGAGGTCGCCAACTGGTGGGCCGCGAGAAAATTTTGGTGGGCCGCAGAGAAATCTCATCCCCAAAGCACCCCCCCCCCAAAGCAATTAACCCAGGCTGCACAGAAACACAAGGCTGCGCCGCCCACATGGCCCATGGAAACCCTCTCCTCCTTACCCAGTAAACTTGCCTGCTAAATTTCTATTTTTCCTTTTTCCAACCATCATCTGTTCTGCTGTGCCGGGAGATTTAGATTAGCTAAGAAGCGGGAAATGGTTGGATTTCTTACTTTCTAGCTAGTCTTTAGATCTTCGGCTCTATTTTTAAGCACAGCCGAACCTCCCTTAAGACTGAAGTTTTGCTTGCAAGCAAATTCAGTGCAGACTAACGGCAAGGAAATTTGAGAGACTGAGCTAGCCGATGGCAGATAGATAGATCACTCAATGATTCAACTCAATCTGCCTGCCTGCTTTGCCTGATTTTGGGTAAAAGTTGCTCTTTTTTAAAATAAACAATTCAATATTTACATGCATGGTGTGTTGTGAGTTAATTTTATGAGTTTGCTTGCTAGCAAATTTTATAAGTTTGCTTGCAAGCAAATTCTATGGGACAAGACTGAGCTAGCCAATGGCAGATAGATAGATTTCTGAATGAATCTGTGATTCCATGAGCAACTCAATCTGCCTGCCTGCTTTGCCTAATTTTGGGTAAAAGTTGCTCTTTTTTTATAAAAAAAATCAATATTTATATAAATATTTATAATGTTTACAAACAAGCTATGCCCAGCCAGTCACATGACCACCAAGTCACACCCACAAATTAGGCCATGCCCACAGAACCAGTTAGTGGTCCCTGGGATCTAAAATTATGAGTTTGGTGGTCCCTGAGGTCCAAAAGGTTGGCAACCCCTGGTTTAAACTGTCTGTACCAGTCTTCATTAGTGAGGATCCAAATTGCCCTAAAAACGGGCAATATTTAAATATATTTATTTTCATATTTTATACCCCTCCAGGCAAATTCAAAATTGGTTGGTAAAACCTATGACTACCCAGTTGTACATTTTCTTGCTCAGGAAGATCAAGCAAAATATCCTAGCCACAAATCTCCACTAATAGCCATGCTGTTCAGCATCAAGCTGATCCATTATTAGGAAGGTGTAATTAGCAACCAAACCTATTCTTAGATTTAATAATAATCTAATTATTTCCAAAGTCACTTGGTTTTTGTCTCCTTCCACAAGATTCTTCTAGTGATCCAAAAATCTAAATTATCTTTATCCTGCTGTAATCAAACCAGAAGTCAGCTCTCCTTCCACCTAATCATTGAAAGTTAGACTGGTTTCTGAACCAAGAAATCAATGAAACAGTTCAGCAGGCAACTGAATTAACTTTGAGTGCACAAGCTCCAAGAAAGGTTACCTTTAAACCGAACTTTAGTGTAATGATTCTTGTAAAAGAAAATCTACAATAAACACACTGAAGCTACAATCTAGAGTACAGTCTTCAGACTTAATGGTAAACAGAGGGATTCCCAACAATAGATTCTGTCCGTGGCAGAGGAATTACTTAAACTCTCTGCATCCACCCTGTCTTTTGCTTCCCTCTTATCATAACATCAGCAAAATATTCCACAGCAGAAAAAGTTAAAACACCCACCTGGCTTGGTGTCCATCAAGATGGAAGGGCAGAGGAAAGCTTGGAAACTGGAAGCACAGAGCTCACTGACCGTGCCCATAGTGGCAGCACAAGATGATGCCCTCCCAAGATTGGGTGGGAAAAGCTGCCCTTGGACAGCCAACAACAAC
Source organism: Bungarus multicinctus (assembly GCA_023653725.1). NCBI lineage: Eukaryota > Metazoa > Chordata > Lepidosauria > Squamata > Elapidae > Bungarus > Bungarus multicinctus. The sequence continues at coordinate 122,559,433 of CM042834.1, forward strand.
CTAGCAAGTCAGAGTTAGCAAGGAGACCAAGGTGGAGAGCAGAGGTTAGAACTTAGAGAAGTCCAGCATCAAATGTTCAGCTGCACCTGCCACGCCAACAAGGCCAACGAAGAGAGAAATACAATGCAAGGGATCCCCAGTCCGGCTGGAGCAGAAGGAACAGCAGAGGCTCCCACGCACTGAGCCTAGCCAATCCCAGCTCCTTGCCAGGAAACTATTCCTAGTACTGCAGTGTGCAGCTGACAAGACACACAAAACCATTTGAATGGCAGTTTGTTTTTGGAATTTTTTTCTAGGTGCCCCTTCTGCTGGCTCCATCTCAGCCACTCCCTTGAACGGGTCTAGGAAGGTTTGGGCAGAGAGTATTTTTAGGGTGCTTTTATCCAGCTTCATCATTTGAATTTTAAGCATCTAGCGAGCTGGGCTGTTGCATAGCAACTGTCACTGCATAAAGGAAAGGTGCATGAAAATATAATGTATATGGACACCAAAGATTGGCAAATACATATGTGTAGATGGAAAGCAAGAAACATAGCAACTGGGTAGGAGTTATGAAGCAAGGAAACTGATATAATTTTTTGCCTCGGTCCCTGCAGTACTATAAAGAAGACTCAGGAATAATTCCATGTGGTTAGTTCTGGTAGTTCAAATCTTTGTCAGGAAGTAAAAACCTTTTCCAAACAAGTTGGCTAGCATTACTTTAATTGTACAAGTTTCAGAATATATAAATTGCAGTTGCATACTATACTGCAGACCAAACAACTATGGATGTGTTTTCACTTGTTTTGTTTTTTTGAAAAGGTCATTAATCTTCATGAAGAGAGCAATGCCAGCTAAGGACAAACTGGTTTGTACTTCCTTTGAAACAGCTTTTATTTCGTTGAGCAGCATAGCAGGCCCAACGGTTACATTTATCCCTAGGCAGTGCATTGGCTTCTTCTATATGTTAACGGCTGCTCTTAAAAAGATAGGTTCTTATAAACAGAAAATCAACTTCTGGCAAAATGAGTTATACAAAATATGTAAAATAGATATAAACACATGTATTGAGCAGCAGCAGGAGCGTGATAGTGGTCCTGTAAGAGAGCCAACCTGCATCCTACAGATGCTGTGGGGTTGGCCATATGGGATGGTGGCCATTTTAGCCATCATTTTCATCATACAACATGACTTGAGACTAAGAGGGGTTAGAGTATGCCTGAAAATATAGGGCACTCTTGCTGTTCTTTTATAATTTTATCTTTGAATGACTAAATGGTGAATGGGATTGGACTGAACTAACAATCTCTTTACTGGAAGTGTTAGGGAGAAGACATGGAGTGAGCTGGAACTACTTACTCCTTTTCAGGTGAGAAACAGAGAGATATTCTGTCTCTCCCTGGTAAGAGCATGATTTATAAGTGGTAGCCAGGCCAGTTGACTAGGGTTTGAATGGTGAATGCTCACAGAAATGCACTGGCATCCAGATCCATTGGTGATTTTGTTGGTGTGTGTCGTTCAGGTGATTAATCAGGTGATGCCTGAATCAAATAAATAATTACTATTGTTATCTGAGGTGTGATGGGAGTCTTTTGATGTGCCGGAAGAAGACTAAGATTATGAGAAATAGGTATTGGCATGGGGGAATAGTCGGGTAGTAACGAAGGGGAGGCAAGAGACAGAGGGTAGGTCAATCTTGGCGAAGGCAGCCTGGATATATGGTCCCAATACCTGCCCTCCACCACCTGTGTTTGGCCCTGAAGTCTGCTCACTGGAGTGTTGGTGGCCCCAGTCTCCGTCAGCTGATACTTAATGCAATGTTGGGCTGTAATAAAGCTTGCCTCAACTATAATCATAAATGAGAGCTGACCTGATATGCATTACTGAAACCTGATTGGACATGAGGGTGTGGGGGAGGTCCTCTCTTTGAAATATCCCCACCTCAGTTTTGGATGTGGCACTAGTTGTGACTCCAGGACAAGGTGGGTGTGCAGCTATTGTTATCCAAGAAATTCTGGTGGCTGCCAGGGTGCTGTTCCACAGATAGACAGATGTAAAACCATATTTGTGATGTTGGATCTTAAGGATGAGCTGGAGTTGATGGCAGCGAACCAATCTTCCTGCTGCACTGCTGCTTCCATCCTAAGCTGCTGAATTCTAACAACAAGTTGGCTGTGGAGTTCCCCAAACTTATATATGATTCTGAGGACTTCAATCTATTTTCTCTAGACCAGAAGGTGGCTTAGGAGTTCATGGCTGCCATAGTAATCATGGCTCTGATCCAGGTTATCAATGGGGGTTATATATTAGATCTTTCTTTTGTCTTGGGGCAGTGGCAAGGTGGGATATATTCTCATTTATCCTTCATATATGGATCACTCCCTACTAATTTCAGAGTATGCCTAGTTATACACACACACTAGCTGCAACGAGGTAGGACATATTTGATTGGTCTGTCACAAGACATGGATTGATCAGTTGGGATTCCAGGGGGTTTTAGGATTAGTCCCTGAAGTTCTATTGCATGGGTTAATTAAAGCCTTAGTAATTGCTTGCTATGAGTGGGTGACAATTGCCTAGGATTTGATCATACATGTGCAGATTTTTGTCCATGAACTTCTCAAATACTACCCTGGTTTTCAAAGGAACTCCGGAAGATGAAATGACATAGCAAAGCCTAGAGCTTTGCTGGAGGATGGCAAAGTGCAAATCTGACCAAATACCAGGTAAGAACCTTGATTAAGAATTATCTGTGGTGTTAAGAATGGCAAAACATTCATATTGTGTATTGGCAAAACACTCCATCATTGTGTCCGCAGATAGACAATCACCCTATTCCAAATGACTTGGTCCCTACTGCACAAGGAGGAGATGGGAAACACTGCAAAGTCATTATGAGGATTATTCTAGGTATTTTATTAGATTAAATTCCACCTGTACAAATATTATGGAAATGACAAAGGCAAAGCCTTGCTTGGTTATCTGGACAGACTTTGAATGTGTCAGTCCAGAGGCAACAGGCAACCCTTAAGGCTCTGAAATCCATCACCTTTTTTTAAAAAAACAACCATATTCTTTCTGGCTAGTCAAGGCCTCACAGATAATGAAATGTTTTTGGATCAAGAGGTAGCAAATGTAAGAAGGGACCATTCTGTCTGCTTTGAAGGAGATGGTGATTCAACCTTTCCTTTAAAAGCCACACTTGGATCCAAGAGTACTGGACAATTTTCATCCAGATTTCAAGCTTTATGGGTCCTTGATGCTTTCTGATCTTGGTTGTTTTCTTGTAGACATTTCATTAGGTAACATCATCAGTGCTAGGGGGCAGTTGACTTTGTTCTGAGAAAATGTTGAGCAATGAAGTAACTGCAAGAAAATAACCAAGAACCTCACAGTTCAACCTTGACCTACAAATATTCTTGTCTATCAGTAGTTTTCAGCTTGCAGTTTAAAAAGACCACCAGAGGAAATAATTATTTAGAACTTTTTCAGTTAGTTTTCAGGCCAGTTTTTTTTTCTTTTTCGGTTTTGTTTTGAGGCTAGGTTATAGTATTGAGATGGCATGTTTATGCTTATAGTTGTACCTCTGGCAGACACAGGCAGGGATGATTTATCTGTCTCAACTCTCTTGAGCTTTGGTGATTTTCAATACCAAAACTATTCTTCTGGGCTAGCTTAGAGAATTGGGATGGAAGGCATTGTTTTACATTGGTTTTCTTTCCTCCTCCAAGGGCACTACCAGCTGGTCAGGGAGGGAGTAATCTAGCCTGAAGCCTTTGCTTTACAGGATGCCTCAAGGCTCAATTCACTCCTCCTTTCTATTTAACATCCACACAATGCTACAGGGTTAGGTCATTTATTAGCATGAGATTAACTATCCTTAGTATGGTGATGATATTCAGCTATACATATCTGCCTGAAGCTGTCCAAGTGATTTCACAGAAGTATTTTCCCAAGGCCTGGAGGCTACAAGGGTCTGGATGTAGAAGGACAGGCTTTGATTTAACCCTAGTAAATCTGCATGTCTGAGGGCTATGTGGAGACTTTGCATTGCTACCTCTGGAGGAAGCAGCACTCTATAGAGTTGGTTCACAATTTGAGGGTTTTCCTGGACTCATACCTTTTGCTCCAGTGATTTCTGCCTATCTCACCAGATTCAATACTGTCTACATGTTTTGGGTTCTTTTTTTTTTGAAACAGCGCGATCTAACGGGACCTAGGAGGTATATCATCCGTGGCTTTGGGGTAGAGTTCCATCAGTACGCTGATGACACTCAGCTGTACATATCTACCCCGGGCCACCCCAATGAAGCCGTCGAAGTGATGACCCGGTGCCTGGAGGCCGTGCGGTGCTGGATGGGACGAAACAGGCTTCAGCTCAACCCATCTAAGACTGAGTGGCTGTGCTTCCCGGCACCCCGGTACAGCCAGCTGGTTCCATCGCTGGCTGTGGGGGGGGGAAATTCTTGCCCCCACAGAGAGGGCCCGCAATCTGGGTGTCCTCCTGGATGTGCGGCTGTCATTGGAAGACCATGTGGCGGCCGTCGCCAGGGGGGCTTTTGGTCAGGTCCGTAGGATCTACCAGTTGCGGCCTTTTCTGGATCGGGATGCGCTTCGCACGGTCACCTCCGCCCTGGTGACCTCCCGCCTAGACTATGCCAATGCTCTCTACATGGGGCTGCCTTTGAAGAGCATCCGGAGGCTCCAGTTGGTGCAGAATGCGGCCGCGAGGGTGGTAATGGGAGCTCCTCGGGGCTCCCATGTTACGCCACTTCTGCGTGCGCTGCATTGGCTCCCGGTGGCCCTCCGGGTGCGCTTCAAAGTCTTGGTTATTATCTTTAAAGCGCTCCATGGCTCGGGACCGGGATACCTGCGAGACCGCCTCCTGCCATCATCGGCTTCCCACTGACCGGTACGCTCCCATAGAGTCGGTCTCTTCGGGGTGCCGCCGGCTGGACGGCTGGTGACCCCGAGGATGTGGGCCTTCTCATTGGGAGCACCCCCTCTCTGGAATGAATTACCCCCGGTGGTGAGGGCCGTCCCTGATCTCATGACCTTCCGTCTTTTACTTAAAACTCATCTATTTCAGCAAGCCGGACTGGCCTAGGGGTTTTTAAATTTTAACCTGGTTCTTAATCTCTTTTAACTTTTTGTTTTAAATTTTTAATTAGAGCCAAACTGTATTTAATTCTTTTAATTTTTAATATTGTCATATTGTACATGTGTTCCGTATGTGTATTTTTTATCTTGGCTGTTCACTGCCCCGAGTCCCTTGGGAGAGGGGACGGTATATAAGTCTAACTAATAAATAAATAAATAAATAAATAAATAAACAAACAAACAAACAAACAAATAAATAAATATCTTCTCTGTAATGGCATGTCCCTATGGAAGAGGTGTCCCTTGATTTTATCTTCACAAAAATCTTGTGAGGTAAGTGGGTTGACAGCCAATGTCTAGCCCTGTGATGGCGAACCTATGGAACGCATGCCACAAGTGGCATGCAGAGCCATTTGTGCTGGCACGCAAGCCACAGGCAAACTTACCTCACTGGGCATGCGTGCGCCTCACAGCTGAATTTTTTTCCGGTTGGTTTGCGGCCTTTTTCGGCCTCCCACCTGGGCATGTCTGGTTTCAGCTTAGCAGCTTAATATGAATAAAAAATAGGAATGTGACAGATACTCCTCCTGTAACATGCAAACTCCTGTAACATGCAAACTCCTACCCTCATAAGGTAGAAAAGTAATCCTTTCTGAGTTTGAATCTTCCAGGTATGGTTATATAACTTCCACAATTCCTACATAACATATACATACAGAGAACCAAGACAAAGTCATACATTAAGGATATAAGTATAGGACATGTGCCTGCTGGATACGCATAATGGCCAACTGGACAAATCATAGACTTGCTCATGAACAGTGGAGAATAACTTCCTTGAAAGATAGCTCAAAAAAGAATTCATCACAATATCCCCAAGTCTCCAATCCACACCTGGGTCTTCCTAAAAGGCTGTTAAAAAGGTTTAGACAATTAGAGTTTAAAAGGGTAGACAATTACATGTCCTAATATAGGTGCTTTCCTCTATTATTCTCTGCCAATTCTTCCTGCTTCTGATTAGAATATTTAGCCATTGTATTCCAGTTTTTTCACATCTGTAGAATATTTACTGCAGTATCCCTACAAGCAGTTAAAAGCTAAAATGTTATAAAAAGGAGATCTGAGGAAATCATTTCAATTTTGTAATTTGATAAACTATGGGATTAGCTTGGGCAGGAGAGTGAGGGAGCTCATTAAATAGATTAAGCAAAAGACTAAGCCAAGATAGTTTTTATTTGGCTGTAATCTTGTTGCTTGTCAGTTAAAGAAATGAAGAAAGTCAATGGTCCACACATTAATTTTGTTCAGTACACAAACCACAACCACAGTTTTTTTTTTTAAAAAAAGGGTTCCTTTTTTTCCTGTTTGATAATCCTCAAGCAATAGTTTATGTAATTTTTTATATTTATTATATAATCTATAGGCTACTGAATAGAAATAAAATAGTTTAGAAAGTTGGCAGAAAACCATGATACTCAATTCAATAGCAAATATAAAAAACTAATTTACCAGAAAAGCTTTTGCTATAGGAGGGAGAACAGGAGGAAGAGAAAGAAGAGGGAGATGAATACACAGGCAATATAAGGAATGAAAAAGTCCAAAGGGAGGCTGTGCAAGAAATGGTAGCTCTCTTTCTTACAAATACACATGCACACGCATGTGGAGGTTGGCACGTCATTGAACACTTCACAGAAACTCATTGAGGTTCAAATTCTCCTCAGCATTAATTTAAATCTTTACAATATCAGCCCATCAATTGTTTTGGAATCTACAGGTGATTAAATACATTTTCTTAGGGATGCCCATAGATTTATTTCTACTTTCCCAGCAGTTGAAATCTCCTAGCAATCTCATTTATAGATTCAATTCCTCTTTTGAGAATGGAGTCATAATATCCCTGAAAAACCTTGGGTTTTTTTTCCCTATAATCACAAGATGTCTTTTTTTTTAATCACAAGGTGTCATTTTTTTTCTTGCATCAGATCTCATGACTACGGTGGCCGAATTGCATTAACTGGCCAGAAGTTTTATGGCAGAAACAGTTGAGCATTTACAATCTTTATTGTAAGCAACTGTTATTTCACACAGGATGGGTCTAAGTGCCCAGTGAATTTTACTTTTTGTGTAAGTCCATTCTTAAATGCTTTTTGTAACTGAACTCTGATACTTTACTAGCAGTAATCTGGAATGTGTGGTGCAGAAAAAAGGGAGTATTTGCAGTATAAGCTTATCATGGGAAGGGTTAAACTTCTTCCCAATGCGTAATCTGTTTTGCAGATTGGTTCCAGTTTCTCTTCATGAGTTCATGTTATCTCACCATGCTCTAGTATAATTGTTTATACTAGAGCATATCTCTTCCAATCATCCTTTTCAATTGTTAGTCAGATTAGGGATATCTAATTTATCACATCATTGAATGGCCATTTTCAATGCTCCTTTGGCAATAAGGGCTCCTTTTAAGTAGGTATGGGATCCGTTTTCATATCCAGGATAGATATACTCTAATAAATTAATATCAGGCTTCTAGGACTAGTCATTGTAAAGTTTGGTTCAGCTTTTTTATTTGTAGAATATTGTGTAGCTTTGGTGGCTTTAATAAATTACCTAGTTTGCAAGGTTATTGTGAGGTAGCCAAATATCCAAGTACAGAAAGCATTTCAAATATAAATTGCCTTTAGAATGGCAGTTTAGCATGAATTTTCTCAGGCTACCACCTTTATTCCCACATAATGCTTCTTAGTAAGAAAGAGAACTAGAGTAAGGTGTCCAGGATTAGTCTTACATCTGGCATCTGCAATATGGATTAAGGACAGGAAAAATTGGTTTTGGCGTATTTTGTAGCACAGGAACTATCAAACCTGGGACCCTATGAGAATTCTGTCCTGGGATGAAAGGTGGGATAAGATCCATTCAGTGATAAACTGATAAGCAAACACTCACTACTGTAAAAGAGAAACTCATTCATTTTATTATCCACACGAGTCAAATAAATTCATGTACCTTCCTTTTTCAAGAGACACAGCACTATTTATTTATTTTTATTTTATTTGGTTTGTCAATTGCTTACAAGATAATAGGTATAAGTAAAAACATAATTATGAATACATGGATACGAATAAGAAAAAAAAAAGAAACAATAGGACAGGACGGTGGGCACCTTGGTGCGCTTATGCATGCCCCCTACAGACCTCTTAGGAAGTGGGTGATAGGGGTCAATAGTAGAAAATCTAAGATTAAAGTTTTTGGGGTTTGGGGAAGAAACCACAGAGTCAGGTAGAGTATTCCAGACATTGATCACTCTGTTGCTGAAGTCATGTTTCCTGCAATTAAGTTTGGTGCGATAACCTTATATTATATTATATACTGTATTATATTAACCTATAGCCTTCAAGAACCTACAGCATAGCTAGTGCGAGAATGTCTTTACGAAGAGAGGCAAAACTCAAACATGCAATCCTACGAACTAAGGAAAACACATAGCAAACAGATGTAAATGCTCCAGGAAGATAGAAGGTGACAACGCAGGAAAGTAGAAAGCATAAATATAGGATTCTTTTCCCTGGTCAATTAAAGCAGTGGCTTGAACTATATATAGTTTAAGCAGATACAGTGCATGGAGGGGAGGTGGAATAGAAAACTTGCCCCAAGGATAAATTTTTCTTCATTTGCACCAACAGCAGCCTAAATATGCCCCAGCCACATCTTTTTTTTGCCATGTTCTCATGATGTCACTCTCATCTGGTCCTCAGCCTATACCAGAAGCCTTCAATTGTCTTTAATTGTGCTAGTTTTGTGGTAGTGTTTTCCCCCTTCTTCCAAGAAAATATTTGCTGTGAATACAATCTGGCACTCTTAACTGATTATGCTGATGATGATGCAGTCAAGTGACTTCTACTGGTTGGGATCAACCCAACTGCATTGGCCATAATACACAACGTAGGCATGCCATCTCCCTATCTTAGATCCTGTTCTTCAGGACCATTTCAATTAAGGTAGCAAGATAATCCTGGTCTTTCAAGCAAGGCATTCTCTTTGTATCTAGTTCAGGATCTGGATTAGCTCAAACAGCAGCTGACTGGAGGGGATGGGAGTGGTACAGAAAACAGAAAATAAAGATACTTCTACTTTATGATGCACACCCCCTTTAAAAAAAATCTGCTTCTGAACATTAGTTTAATATTCTTCCAACATAGAGATACAAATACTACTAGAAATATAGCGGATAGCAGATTACCAGTTGTGAGGATTAGCAGCTAAACTTACCAGGAACTATCTTCCCGGACATTGGAAGATGAATTTGACAGAAAAGCCATGTGTTTAATTAACAGTGTTAATTCATGAAGGAACCCATGCTCAGCAAGTTTCCAAATATTATATCAGCTCCCTATGAAACATCTAAACAAAACACTTGTACAAACATAAAGAGAATTCAACAAATAGTTAGATCTACTGATCTAGGCTCCTGACATAACTCACTTTTTTCCTAGCACCATCTTACATTAAGAAGAAAGGGTGGTGAATATTTTTCTGCTGGCTGACAACATTTTTGGGTGAGAGCGGAGACAGGTAACAAAGCCAAGGGAATAATCCACCATTTTTGGTCTTTAACGGACTTGCACAACGTGCAAAACACCAGTACCATTTGCCAGCATTGTGCCAGCAGCAGCACAGAGACTGTCAATAAGGGCTGCCAATATTATGCCAGGATAGTTTTCTGCTGTCTCAAATAGTTAGAAAGCACATTAAGTCAGCCATGAGGAAGAGCCCTGTGTGAGGGAAGCCAAGATAAAGAAACCACATTTGAAATACAAAAGTGTTTTACATACATACAATGATTGTGCAGTTCTTTGGATTGGAAAGAAGCAATCCATTCCAATAGTCTGGAAGTCCTTGGAGCTCTTCAAATAATGAGTGAGGAGAGGGTGTTTGGCCTGGTGGATAGGAATCAGGCCTAGGACCTGGTGGAGACCTGAAGGGAGTGGGGAAAAGGCCTGTGGGGACCCAAGGGGTGGGGAGCAGAGCACAGGTGTCTCAGGAGGTATGGGAGGCCTTGGGAGCTAAGGACCTCCCCCAAATCTGAATGATCCCGTGCTCCACTTAACGACTGGCATGTTCATTTAACAATTCAATGAGGAGAGCAGGGATGGGGTCATTAGATGAGACACTTCACTTAATGAAGTGAAGTGCAACCATAATTTGAAGGTTCTATTATGGTTGTACCTCAAGGACTGCCTGTATATCCCTACTGCCTGAAAATTTAATGCCTGGAAAGATTCTCCGCACTCTCTTTAATGCTTAAAAGACCAGAGTTTCATCATTACAAATATATATATATATATATATATATATATATATATATATATATATATATATCCATTTATTCAAGAATGGAAGACCCAATTTTTAATTATTTATCTAAATTTGTTACAGCCCCCCAACTCAAATGTACTCTAGGCAGCATACGAAACAAAAAAAAATCCATAAAACAAATAAAACATAAACCATACAGATAATCTGGATTAAAACAGTCATAAAAGCAAAACAAATCAAAGAAAAGAGGGGTCCCCAAATACAAAACATCAACTCCAGACCTGGGACCAAAGGCTTTCAAGAACCCCAGAAGAAAGGGCACCATCTTTATCTCCAGGGAGATGCTGTAATAATTCCACAATATTTAAAAGACAAGGTCTGGAGTGCACCCATTTTCCCAGAACACACTGCCACAGGCAGAAATGATTGGAGATCACTCATATATTCAGGTCCTATGCTATATGGTTCTTTATTGGATTATATTTTATTACCATGTAGTTGCAATGACACACGGGCATACCAAAGGCACCCATTACTGCTCACACTGCTTCATTTTGTACCAGCTGTAGCTACCAACTGTTCTTCAAAAACAGCCCCATACAGAGCATATTGCAATAATTCAATTGCGAGGTGAGCAGGGCATGAATGACTGTCTGAAAGACTTCCCAATTGAGGGAAAGGCGCAGGTGGCGGTGCAACATGAACTTATGCAAAGGCCCTCCTGGCCACACCTGCTAGAAGGACCACAAACTGCACACCAGTCTTAAAATAATAATAATAATAATAATAATAATAATAATAATAATAATAATAATAATAATAATAATAATAATAATAATATTTATATACAGCTCCTCTCCCGAAGGACTCGGAGCGGTGCACAGACATACAATTAAAACATTAAATATATAAAAGTTAAAACTAGATTAAATTAAAGACCCTGGCTGAAAACAATTAAAACCCCTCCCTTAAACCCTAAAATTTGATATAAAAATTAAAATACCCAAATCTAAAATCAGCCCAAGCCGGCCTGGTCAAAAAGCCAGGTTTTCAAGGCATGCCTGAAGGTCCCCAGGTCCGTCGCTGTACGTAACTCCGGAGGCAACCCATTCCAGAGGGCAGACGCCCCCACAGAGAAGGCCCTATTCCTCGGGGTCACCAGCTGGCACATAGATGCCGACGGGACCCTCAAGAGACCCTCCCTGTGGGAGCGCACCAGACAGTGAGAGGAAAATGGCAGAATGCGGTCTTGTAAATATCCTGGTCTGATGCCATGGAGCGCTTTAAAAGTTAACACTAAAATCTTAAAGCGCACCCGAGAGGCCACTGACAACCAATGCAGCTCGCGCAGGAGGGGTGTCACATGAGAGAACCTTGACACCCCCATAATCACCCGCGCGGCCGCATTCTGCACCAGTTGAAGCCTCCGGATGCTCCCATTCGGGAGCCCCGTGTAGAGGGCGTTACAGTAATCCAGTCGGGAGGTGACCAGGGCATGAGTGACTGTGCGTAAGGCATCCCGATCCAGAAAGGGCTGCATCTGGCGGATCAGGCGAACCTGATAAAATGCCCCCCTGGAGACTGCCGTAATGTGATCTTCCAAGGACAGCCGTACATCCAGGAGGACACCCAGATTGCGAGCCCTCTCTGAAGGGGGCAAAATCTCACCCCCAATAGCCAGCAAAGGAACTACCTGGCTATATCGGGACACCGGAAACAACAGCCACTCAGTCTTGGAAGGGTTGAGTCGGAGCCTGTTCCCGCCCATCCAGTTCTGCACACCTCCAGACAACGGGACATGACCTCCATGGCATCGTTGGGGTAGCTTGGAGTGGAGATGTACAGCTGAGTATCATCAGCGTACAGATGACACTTCACCCCAAAGCCACAGATGATCTCCTCCAGCGGCTTCACGTAAACGTTGAACAAGAGAGGAGAGAGGACCGACCCCTGAGGCACCCCACAATCGAGGGGCCTAGAGGTGGACCTCTCCCCCCCCCGCCAACACAAATTGCAGACGGTCAGAGAGGAAAGAGGCGAACCACCACAACATGGTGCCCCCAGCCCCCAACTCCCCCAACCGTCGCAATAGGATACTATGGTTGATAGTATCAAAAGTCGCTGATAGGTCTAATAGGACCAGGACAGAGGAATAACCCCTGTCACGGGCCCTCCAGAGATCATCAACCAACGCGACCAATGCCGTTTCAGTACTATCTCCGGGCCTGAAGCCCGATTGGAAGGGATCCAGGTACGTATCTTCATCCAGCTACTGGGGAAGCTGACCTGCCACCACACTCTCAACAACCTTCGCCACGAAGGAAAGGTTGGAGACAGGACGATAGTTGTTCAAAAGAGTTGGGTCCAGGGAGAGCTTCTTAAGGAGGGGTCGCACCACTGCTGTTTTCAAGGCAGTGGGCAGCGAGCCCTCCATCAAAAAGGCATTAACAATTCCCTGGAGCCAACTCCGCGTCACCTCTCTGGCGGTAGAAACCAGCCAGGAGGGGCAAGAGTCCAATAAACATGTGGTGGCATTCAGCCGCCCCAGCAACCTGTCTATACCCTTGGCGGTCACAGGGTCAAACTCATCCCAGATAACCGTCTCAAGACTCACCGCGGTCAGCTCCCCCGGGACCTCCCAACTAGAGTCCAACTCGGCCCGAATCTGAGCGATTTTATCATGCAGAAATCAAGAAAACTCCTCCGCCCATTCCTGCAAGAGATCCTCCCGCGGTCCCGGCCCAAGCAGGGAGTGGGTTACTCTAAATAGGGCGGCGGGTCGATTTTCTGCCGATGCAATAAGGGCGGAGAAGTGAGAACGCTTCGCCGCCTCTATTGCCACTAGGTAGGTCCTAATATAGGACCTAACCTGTGTTCGGTTGGACTCGGCATGACCGGCCCTCCAGACGCCCTCCAGACGTCTTTTCCGGCATTTCATCTCCCTCAGCTCCTCCGTAAACCACGGAGCCGAGTGAGATCTCTGCCGGGTCAGAGGTCGCAAAGGCATAACTCGGTCCAGAGCCTCGGCAGCTAGTCTATCCCAGGCGGCTACCAAGTCTGTGGCCGAGTTATGAGCCAGAGTTTCAGGTAATGACCCAAGCTCCGTCTGGAACCGTTCAGGATCCATCAGGTGCCTGGGGCGGAACCATCTCCTCGGCTCTGCCTCCCTGCGGTGCAGATTGACGGTACAGAAGTCTAGTCTAAGGAGAGAATGATCAGACCATGACAAAGGTTTAACAGCTATATCCCCTAGCCGATCATTCAACCACTGTCCAGAGACAAAAATCAGGTCCAGCGTGTGTCCTCCCGTGTGAGTGGGTCCAGAAACTAATTGGGTCAGGTCCAAGGCCGTCATGGAGGCCAAGAACTCTCGGGCCACCCCAGAGGATTCACCGAGTGAAGGCAGGTTGAAGACACCCATAACTAACAGTCTGGGTGTCTCCGCCTCCAGCTCGGCTATTACCCCGAGGAGTCCGGGCAGGGACGATGATACGTAGCAGAAATGAGGAAGTGCAGTCCCATCCAGGACCAACAATGGTAATATCCCTAATCCCAGTGCAATCCTAAAACCTAAAATGCAAAACCGAGTGCAATCCTAAAATCCTAGGATTCTGCCCCATCCACACCTACCCCACCTGACTATTGACCAGATACTGGATCAATACATCACCATAAAAACCAAACAGTCTCACCCAGCCTCAGATTCCATGTAAGATACATGCAACCTACAAACAAGATGCTTTCAGGTGTAGAATACATACAGTATTTGTAATGAAATATGGCCATTGTGAAAAACTTAATATGCATATTATCTATATAAGACATGAATGCGTATATAGGCTCTTTTCTTTCTCTTGTTCGTTCATTTGTTTTGTTTAATTAAAACCCTTTACTTTTGTTTTTATTAAAAACAAAATCAATACTGGTCTTCCAAATCGTTTGACTTTTTCACTGTCAAATAAGGACTAGACAACAATTTTGTTATTAGCAAGATGAAGCTGTTTATGGCTAGGCAACACTTCTCTTTGATTTACTACCCTCGTTACATTTGGGTGTATTTCCCAATATCTTAGCGGTGGCTAGTAAGAAGAAACTGAATTTCTTCACCTTCCTCTAAAATGAGGCATAAACAACACTCTGCCGAAACTGCAATCATCAACCAAATGTAAATTAACTATTTCTAAAGCATTGTTTTTCAAAGAAATTGAAGAGACATGGTTAATCCTCAGCAAATCTGCATTTTTCTACTTAATATCTGACAAAGCAGAAAACACACAGAGCAAAGTCAAATCAGTTACCCAATTCCTTTTTCTTACCACTGCAACCGGAAGATACATATATATTAAGATAGAATTTGTGTTTTCAGCAACATTCTTACACGTGAAAACAGATCAAAACTTATGCATCTCTAGAGCACGGCTGTCTGGAACAGTGCTGACTAAACAAACTGTCATGCTTCTGAAATGGCTTACCACAAAACCACTGCTTCATTGCAAGCCACCCTTTTCCCAGGTGCCCAGGATTGCCAAAGAGTGCAAGGTTATTGTTCCACTGCACATTTTTTTTGCAGAAATGAATGAAATCAAGGCCAGGAATACCACACTGTGAGTCTGAAATAAGGGGCTGGGTTTTGTAAAAAAATTTTTTAAAAAAATCCACTTCCTAATTCTTAATACATTTGTCGCCTATCAATAAAAGATTTAGAATCAGAAATTCTGCAATTTAACACAAAACAATAGTACTTTGTTTTTTACCTGCACACAACATGTAACATTAGAATAGTATCTTATTGTATCTTATTTAGCAGTGACCCATTAATCCCTTTTGTTTTGATTAAAGAAAAATCAAGGCCCGTCAATTATGGCACCACAATGCTTCTTATCCCCACTTTTCAAAATGCCAACTCTGTCCTGGGAAAGAGAGAGAGATACTTATGCTCTAAAATCATAACACCCTATGAAATAAAGCCTAATGTTGGTATTCACTAGCATTTGGATTCAGTGAGGCATAAATGCTAACTTAATAGTATGAGATTTCTGGAAAAGAGCCCCACCTTCTGGCAATAAAGATCAATCTCATAATTGTTTGGACATTCATTAAAGTGAGCTAGCCCTTTTTTTTTTAAAGGGGTGTGTGTCAATTATGTAATTAAGTCTTCTCCAACTTGATGCCATCCAAATGGACTATATCTTTTATTCCATAATCCTTCACTTAATGATATCATAGCAAGTCAGTTAACTAGAGAACAGTCCCTGATGCCATTCAAAGGCATTCAGGGTATCAGCAAATAAAACCTATTGAATTTCCATAGTACCCCTGGAAGTACTTTAACTACCCTCCCATTTAAAAGAGACATTTCAGAACAGAAGCAGCCATGTCTCTGGTTGCAGGCAGCTGTCACGTTGTTCCCTGACCCAGAGCAGCTGCCAGTGAATATATGTACATTTCTATAGCAATTTTCATGTAACATGAGACCACGTCTTATTCTGTTTGTATCCAGGGTCTACAGCTTTTATTAGCTAGCCATTAGAACACACATGGAAAATGCTATTAAATATAATCCGCAAAATGTTATGACTATATTCTAACAAAGCAGACAGCCAAGGACACAACTGCATTGTTACAGAAGATAACCAAATTCAGGAAACGACAATAAAAATGAAAGAATATGTAAAGAAATACAAGGATAAAACCTGCAGTTGCTTAGCCCTATCCAACCACAAACCATCAAGAATAGGACACATAATGAGATAACAAAGGGCCCTCTGAATTGATGACAAGTCACATTCAGGAGAGAACAGAATCAGAAAGAGAGAAGAATCACATCTACATGATAACTCAAGAAGCGGAACTGAGATGTGGAGCAAGCACCCAGTTAGAAGGAACAATGTGCTACAGAGGATGTGGCATTCATTTCATGACTGCACACCAAAGCAATTTTTCTCCCTATTCTCAAACTTAAGTAAGATAAGACCAAAAAAAAACTTACTAAGGCTAAGTTTCCCCTGCACCAGGACATCGAACTAAGAGGCACTTTTATCTATGGTAGCCTAATAGGTCCAAATTCCCTGAGTAGCCAAATTCCTTCTTCCTAGAATTTAGTGCAATGAATGAGATTGTTTACTGACAATCCCATAATCATTGACTTACAACCATTCATTTAGCGACTGTTCAAAGTTACACTGTGACTTAATCTCTGGCCCTTGCACTTACAACCACTGCAACATCCCATGGTCACATGATCAAAAATCAGGCACTTGGCAAAGGGGTCATGTGATCACCATTTGCAATCTTCCTAGCCAAACCTCTGACAAGCAAAGTCAATGGGGAAAACTGGATTCGCTTAACGTCTGATTCACTTAGCTGCAGTGATTTGCTTAGCAATCAGGGTTTAAAAAAAAAGGTTGTAAAATCGGACATGACTTACTGAATAAATCACCTTGCTTAAAAATGGAAATTCTTGTCCCAATTGTGGTTGTAAATCAAGGGCTATCTATTTTTTCTGGAGATGCTTACTATCATAATTGCAAAAGAACTGCATTCATTTGAAGAGTGCCCCCACTTTCTCTTTGGTTGAAACAAGAACCTGACAACACCCATGCAAATCTGGTTAAATTTAGCTTCCCCGTAAACAAAATAGGCCAGCTGAACCAATGATAAGATTTCAGAATGTACTATAAGTGGTCAGAGTTACAGTCGAGCCTGTTCTGAATTCCTCCCCCAAAATAATACTCAACAGTATTCCCTGGAAACACACACTAAATCCATGTGTTCAAATTAAAAGTGATGCCCAGATAGCAAGCAGGGAAAGAAACTCATTTTTCCCCTCTGCAATTTAATCCTAGACAAGACGCTTTTCCTCGTCTCATTTAATCTCTCTAGGTCAGGGGTGTCAAACTCAAGGCCCAGGGGCCAGATCCGGCCCATGGGTGCTTAGATCTGGCCCACAGGGTTGCCCTGGAAACAACGGACTGGCCTGCGGTGCCTCTGCCAGCTAAAACAGAGCTCACAAGGGCTGCGGGCAGTCCTCCCGAGTTTCGTTTTCACTGGCAGAGGGTTTCAGGAAGCCGTCCCAGCAGAAAATGAAGTTTGGGAGCATATTTTCACTGGCAGAGCACTTGGGCCACCTAACATGAGTGACATCATGCTGCCACACCCACCCTGGCCATGCTTACCCTACCCCCCGCAAGGTCAAACACAACCCTGATGCAGCCCTCAATGAAATTGTGTTTGACATCCCTGCTCTATGTCAATGTTTCTCAACCCCACCAACTTTTAAGATATGTGGTCTTCAATTCTCACAATCCCCTAAGAAACATGGCTCTAGGTGAACAACTTTGTTCAGTCCATTAAGCAGGAAATTTTGGAGGTGCATCATTTCAACTGTACTGACCCAGCCGGATTCCCGAGAGCAAACACAGATAAACTCAGTAACTCAAACTTGCACGGCTTTAATCTACAAATAAACCTCTTTGTAGATAACAGATGGCTTGCAGCCAATTAGTCCAACTAGAAAAATCTTGGCAGAAGTCCTCAAATAAACCAGAGTCTTTAATCACAACACTGAGTCCTTTGAACATGAACGTTGGAAACCAGGCTTATATTCTCTAGAGGGAGGGGCCATTAATTAGCATTCTTACTCCGGAGTCGCCTGTGCTGCTATTCCATGAATCATCCTGCTCTCACTCGCACCTAGCACAAGCTCCTCGGGAACGTCCTCCTCATTGCTGCCGGCTAACTACAACATCAACATTTCCCTCCTTCCCAGCTCTATTTGTTGCAATATTTTACATTTAAAGGGAAAATAAGTTGAACAAAATCAGACCCAAGCTGGGAAAACCCCTACTATCTGATGTAACTGAACTACTTTAAAAATAATACTGACATTCTAGAGTGGAACATTGCTGTATTCATGTTTAATTTTCAGAAATATGTATCAGAAGTAATTTCACAAAACTTATATCAAACAGAAAATAATTAATCTAAATATGATCAACTGCACTAGCAATGAAAGCTCAGCTTAAATTGAGGCTCACTTGGCAGGGCCTTGTTAGTCTAAGGCTTAAGTCAAAAGGCTATTGATCATCTGTCTACCCCAGAGCAGCCATTGCCCTAAGTTACCTCTGTTGCCGAATATACAGGATGCCTCCATGTGACAGAGCAGCACATCCAGGTTGAAAATATAGCAGGTTGAGTGATATGTGAGCAGAACTGGGCAGCCTGCCATTTGCCCAAATGGAGATTATCTATTGCTGAACATCTAATCCAGCACTTGTAATGCACGCTAGATGAGAAAATAGTTGTATAGGTTGTTTTACCATTACAGTACTTCTCTCTTACCAGACAAGTTCCCTAGAATAACAGCATGATGTCTGCAACACAGCTGGAATGTTCATGTACAGATCAATCAAGAACAAGTGTGTGGATGGCAGGGGCATATGTGCACACAGCTTGCCTCTCTAGCACCAGCTGCAGCTCCCATGTCTTTCATCTCCAGTCCAGCTCTCTGGAATTAAAACGATGTGTCCAAGCTGCTCTAAATCAAAGCCATTCAAACTTCAAAGCTGATTTCTGATGAAACCACAAATTCAACCCCATCCATATTAAAAGGAATTCTGGTGTGAGCACCCACAATATTAACTCAACATTTAAAGGAATTCCAGGTGTTGTTTCTGTGATAGAATATGCCAAATAAACGAAGCAGGCCTCTATCACTTCAGCAATGCAGAAATTTGAATGCCCAACTCTACTGGGGAACCCTGTAAGTCAGCTATTCACCCGTAACTGGGTCATACACACTGATTGGTGCAACAACACTGCAGAGATGCTCTCAACATTCAGAATGTCAGTGAATTTAGAGCCAACATGATTGAAATTAATTATAAAGACAGCGCTGAGGCAGTCTCTCCATTGTACTGTCACACACACCAGGTTGAGTAAGCGAAGGATCACAGTCTCTTTGAAGCAGACTGTACAACTGGGCTCATGCTTCATTTATAAGCCCAAAAGAAACACATGTATTTTTGCTGCAAGATCTAAACCTTTTTCTTCCTTTTAGGCAGTCTGCCTATTCTAGTCTTTAGCTTTCTGGATGAACTGGATTGCAGCTTCTATCTTCCTATTACTTACATAAGATGCTGGAAATTTTATAACAATACATCTGAATACTACCAAAACCAGCAAGCAAATAAAGCAGGTAAAATACAGTTTTTCCCACTCTCTTTCCAATATATATTCTGTATCACTATGTGAACTGCACATCTCTTTCCTAGGGCTATGCACACTTGTTATGAATGAGAAAGACTAAACATGCTAACTTGGATGCCCGTTGTTGGACAGTGACAAGAGTTAAGCTATAAATACAGAAGAATGAAGGCTTGTTTCTTAATGTAAGACAGCTTCGCAGAAAATACATATATCGAAGTTTTAGCAACATTGATCACAGCATTGCTGAATCTATTCCAGTTCCTTATTTATTATGACAGCACAGTTAGGAAATGAGTCTTATCCATTTCTCTTTTTTTATGCAAAACATGCCAGAGTTTTGCCTTGACAACAGCTTCAGAGCCTTCCAGGCCTGGATGTGTGTTGCTCCTTTGTCAGGATGAAGCCAGGGAAGCAGATTAGGGAGAAAAGGTATCCCGCTGCACGGTTTCTGAGCACTGCCAAGCTGTGAGCTGCACACTCTTCTTACTGCCAGTTCAGAGAACCCATAATCTACTTAAAGCTTTACTTTGAGTTTGGTCAGAAAAGGGCTTGGCTAAGGTCCAAGGCCTTCCAGACATCACACAATAGGCTGAACAGCCAGAACTTAGACATGGAGCTCACACCACTTCCGTTTCAGTACTCAGTCCACTGAGAGCCCACAAGAGTGGCATGACAGCAAAGGCTGGCAGCAGGGTACAGCAGTCAAGCAGCACTACCAAGGCCCAAAAGATGACAGCACCTTTCCTCTCCTGCAGTCCGAAGCCTGGTTGGCGTAAGAGAGCAAGGCCGGCAGCAAAGGCAAGCAGCTGCCATCCACTGCAGCTGTTCCCCTGCTGTCATGCCCAACGCCCCCTTCTCCCTCGCCCCCCCCCCCCACCCCGTCTTCACAAACAGCCCAGCGGATAAACGCCCGCTCGGCGGTCAGTTGCTTCCCCTACCCCCAATTTGCCGCGCTTCCAAGGGAGTCCTTACCCAAAAGAGCCATAAGCCATTTCCGCGACCCCGTCACTGCCGAACTTCTCGTCCCCGAGAAAGAACAGCTGTCTTTGCCCCGAGCCAGAGGGCACGACAGCTGCCGGTCGCGATTGGAAAGCCGCCCAGCCCAGTCCAGCTCAGCCCAAGGCAGCTGCCCCGCAAATCGGGCACCTGCCCCGCCTCCCCCAACAACAAGGCAGCCTCACTCGCCCAGCACGTTCCCGACGCCCGAGATGGTGGGGTTGATCTTCTTGTCACCGAACCCCCCACCTTCCTTCCTGCCAATCTTTTCGTCCTTTGAGCAACCAGCCCCATGGCTCTCGGCTCTTCTCTGCCCGACTGCCGCTTCGCCTCCTTGCGAACCACCGAAGGCGATCCCGCAAGCCAGGAGAAGCCGGGGAGGAAGGGCAGTGGGGCGGATCACCGGATCGCAGCGCGGCGGATCCCAAGGACAGTTTGGCTGCGCTTATGAGGGCCACTCCCCCTTTACTGCCACCCGGAGACGAATGCTTCGTTTTCCCCGCCGCGATGCAGGCACGGCGAGAAGCGCTGCTCCCTCACTCGCCCGCCCTTCATTCAGTCGCTCACCGAAACCGGCGCTCTCGTCTTCTTCCTCCATGTTACCAAGCGGAGTTGAAGGGCTGCCGAGGAGGCAGTGAGAATCCGCCGCCGATCCTCTCTGCAAGTTCCTTCTCAGCCTCCCGAAAAGAGGCGCGGCTTCTTTGGGGCCACGTGATGGAGGCCGCGCTTCGGGGCTCGTAATGTCGCCAAGCCCCACCCAAGAGGCGGTGAGGTGGGGAAAATCGGTGGTTTCTGCTGGGTCGGAGGTTCGCCTGCTGGAGGGAGAGAGAAGCTACCGCCGCTCGGCAAGCTGTTCAGACCGCGAGGGGACGGGGATTTCGGGGTTACTTCACGCTTTGGCTGCGGGAGGGCAGAGTGGACTGTGGGGCTGATGTCTCAAGGCGACCAGAGATAGTCGGAGCCACTTACATCCACACGCTATTTGCTTTGGGAATTAATTGTAATTATTCATTCTGTGTCGTAGCATCCTACTACGGTAAACAGAGCTAACAAAACTTGCTCCTGCTCGGGAGCGGGGTCAACTTTGCTCCCCTCGAAGCCAAGCACTCCGTCCTTCTGGTTCGCCAGTCGTTCTTCGATGAAACCTCGAATCCATAATTTTCCTAAGAATAGCTTTAAAGGTCCCTTTGTCATTAAAAAAAAAAAGTTCCTCGCTTCCTATTTTCGTGCGTCGGGCTCGGGTAGTTTTACAATGTAAGCGGGAATGCAGAAACTGAACTTGTAAATTGTTACAGGAAGCTGTTTTTCTAGCTGAGTGGGTTTTTTAAAAAAAAAAAAACTGCATCAAGTAAAACTGCCTCAGAAGAAAGTGCATGAGGAGGAAAAAACCTAAAGATTTAGTAGAGGAAAGAAGAAAATCATCTGCAATGTGAAGTAGAATTTTGAATGCTGGGATATCACCCATTGCACAGAAGATGCTGGTTTGGAGAAATTACCTTTCATGCAAGGATAGCTTGTCATTTTTAAATATATCTAGAATAGAATAGAAATAGAATAGAATTCTTTATTGGCCAAGTGTGATTGGGCACACAAGGAATTTGTGCAAATGCTCAGTCTATATAAAAGAAAAGATACATTCGTATCTGATAGCAGTTAAATCCTGTTGTGTTGGAAAATCAAGAAAAAGTGAGAAGGAATAAACAATGATCCTGCTTCTATTTTTCTGCAAAACCTTTCCAATAAATCCTAGTTCAGGTATTCTACATCTTTGAAATTAAAAAAAAAAAAAACTCACTGTGACTTAGTTGTGTCAGCTCAGTCATTATCAGTGTGCAAATGTAGTCTACATCCCAGCTAGTATTTTGAGCCCTATAATCAAACCTGATGCACTCAAACTAACCTTTGATGATGGAGAGGAAGGTGGACTAATCAGAGAGTCAGCTATAACAAACTTAAAGCTGATGCAAGGCAGGTTGAGCTCTGCTGAAAGAATTATTAACTCTTCCCAAGGCTGAAAGGACTCTGGTTGGTACTGTTCCGCTCAGAAGCCACCCTGCTCTGAACCCAGCAAAACCATGCCACATTTTTGGAAAGCTCTCCCTAGCTATGGTTTTTCTCATGTACAGAAATTCTGCAGAACCTCCTCTTTTCCCTGTTTGCTATTGGGGCGGGGAGGTGTTGAGAATAGTCTGCAGATGTGCGAGACCTCAAACAGCAATAAAAATGCAGCCCTGCTCATTCATGACATATAAAAGCTGTTGATCCAGAGTGCTACAGCTGATTGTTCACTGATCTATTTCAGCACCATACTTCACAAGTGAAAAAGGTGTGTCACAGGTATGAGCCTGTGGGAATTCAGATAGCAGAGAATTTGCTGGGTAAATAATAAAGTATGTCATTCCTATTGCTCTATTAGAATGGAAAGGAAAATTTAGCAACAATTGCTGTGGAGTTTGGGGGATGAAATAAGAGACTGGTAGGTCTGCACTGCCCCACTTCCTCACTCCTACCTAAAGCTACCATCTTCCAATTATGTTGTTTTTCAGTTAAAAGATCGTGTAAATGTCAAGTACTATCCAATCATATTCAGGTTTCTTTCTACATGTGCTCTAGACTAGGGACAAATTGGGGGTCTTGCTGATAGTCTGTCTACCCAGTAGCTTCTTGATCTGATCTCCAAGGCTGGTGATTGAATTCCCCAGAAATACGTTTCTTCCATGTTCTGGGGGTCAGTTTGGGAGAAGCTTAGGAATTTTTGTCCTGCATAACAGCCATAACTTTGTCTTAAGTCATTATAAAACTCATATAGTTGGCCACGTATTAGATCTTTCTTTAAAAAACTCAGTACAGTTAATTCATGATTGGGAAATTTGACGGGGGTGGGGGGCGTGTTTCTGTTAATATTTTATCATACCAGATCACTTTCACTCATGCTATTGATTTCTTTTAAGTGTGGAGGACCAATTAAAATATCCACCCCAGGTACCAAATGCCCGAGTCATGCCTGTATGATTGGAGCATTATATAACCTTATTACATTTAAAAAACATACTTTGACATTCATAGGAGTCTCCCTTTAAATCTTATAAGCAGCATAGAGATTGTAATGGAGAAAATCTACGTAGACATCAAATGTTTACACCAATTTGATGGTACATATTCTTGAATCAAGTTCATGTCTCACATGAACATAAAGAATACATCCATGTTTCTCATAGCCAACTTGTCTTTTGTGTAATGGACATCACACATGCCCATTACCTTATATCTGACCCATTAGGTAGGTCAGAGTAGGAAATCCACTTTACAGGAAGATAAAAGTACTTTTATTGGGATAGGCTCTTAAAAGTCTGACTATGCTGTACCTCCTTCTTGTACTTCTGTGAATTGATGGAGTGTCTTGAGTCACTTCTAAATAATTTCTGGTTGTTTAAAAATGTTTGATCTCTTGTATCTGTGAAAGTTGTCTCTTTTACCCACTGCACCTTAGGATATACTACAATAATCTTTAAAGGTGCGAGAAGGCTTTTCTATAAATTACTGCCAAACAAAATATTCTCAACATTTCCTGTCCCAACATCAGCAGGCAAAATACCAACTTGTATTGTGTACAGTGTGGGAAGCTGTAAGGCATCCTTTTATAATGATGTACCATTAAGACAAACCTCTACTGGATTGTTGTAAATCTTCTAATGGCTTTTCTTAAGCCATACTTGCTTTTTCTTTGAGAGCCTTTAAGTCTGCACAATGCTTTAGTTTTTGACATAGTATACACTGCACTCCTAATTGGAATTGTAGTTCCTATGGGAATATAAATATATTCCCTCAATATTATTGGGAATAGATTAATCAGAAACAATAGTTCAACTAGATATTGCCTTTATATATTTTTAGCTAAACAATTTGGATGTGTGGAGTCCTTGGTGTTCTCTAAGCTTGATTGCTTGCAGACATTTCATTATTTAACTGAGTCACATCAGTACTAGTGTGAGCTTTCCCTATACAGTAACTTGTCCTGCCAGCGTTGGTGGGGGTATAGTTTTCTCTTTGATAGTTCCTTGATTAGGGTATTGTTTTCTGTTGGTTTGTCTGATGATCTGAGTGTTGGCTGCTAGAGAGGATGTGTTTGGGTCTTTTTGTTTCCTTCTTAGGTTTTTTTGGGGGGGAATGGTATGCAAGCATGGTTTATCTCCTTCTTTGATTCTGATCTCCGTAACAACCATTACTTACTATTACCATTACTGCTTCAATACCAGGTAGCTAAAGGACATACCCACAAGTGTGTCTTTTCTTAGAAAACAAACACATTTGTTATCCCTATTTAACTTCAAATGGTTTTTTTGTGAAAAACAAGTTTTTAAAACACAGTGCAACAACTGCATGCGTAAGACCAGATTAAAATATTTGAGCAACCAATTATGAATTCTACTACCTCTATTATTTTGTGTTCTATAATCCAAAATATTGCCTTGCTGCTAAAATATATAGAGGAAGTTGATGCAAAACAAACCAGGCCATTATTCCATCAAAACTAGTATCGTTGATAGGGTCTAGATACTAAATAAAGAGGTTATGTTAATTATTAAATTCATAAGGAAGAGAAGGCTTAGGGGTAACATCCATCTTCCAATACTAGGACTGTCAGAGGGAAGAGGGGTCAATTTATTCTTTATAACATTTGCGGGCAGAACAAGGTGTATGGGTGGAAGCTTGTGAGAGAGAAATTCAACCTGGAAATAGGTATTTCCTGACAGTGAAAACAATTAATGGAACAGCTTGCCCCTACAAATTGTGGGTGATCCATCATTGGAGATTTTAAAGAAGACATTGGAAAACTATTTGTCTGGGATAGTATAAGAATTTCTGTGTTGGACAGGGGGTTGGACTAGATGACCTCCAAGATCCCTTCCAGCCCTAACAATTCTATACACCCTCTTCCTTTAGAAGTTGAAAGAATAATTAAAACACTCCTCTTTCCAATGGTAGCCAGTTCTGAGAAAAGGTTACTGGGATGAAATCATCCAATGAGCTTCCATGGCTGGGATTGAATTTGAGCTTCAATTTCCTAGGTCTAGTGCAACTTCTGAACCTGTGTGTGACACTGACAAAATCATAGTTTATTAAATACATGCGACAGCGGGTACTGGTTCTCTTAAGGTTTACACTAGAGGATTTTTCCCCCCATACATAACAAGGTATCAGGGGGACAAATAAGTTCTCTGTCCATGAGCTAATTTTTCTGCCTGAAGTGATCTAACCTCTCCTAAACTGTATCATAGTTCTGCTGAATCCAATTCAAAAGCTGTTTCTAAACCTTCATTTTCTTCCATGTCTGGTAAATAATTAATTTTACAAAAAAAAACAAAACCCTTCCATACAGTATATAATTTATCCAGCATTTCTATCACAATTGCAAGTAGAGGGAGGAGTTAATAATATTCACATAATAGTAGCAATGTATTATATAAATTAAAGGGAATGAAAGTAACTGTCAGCTACTGCTTCTTGCTACTGACCCCCTGGAAGGGTATGTGTGTTTGTGGGGTCATTGTGAAATTTCAGCATAATGGATAACCCTCAATATACACACAATACTTAAAAAAACATGTGTTGGGTGTAGTAACACCCAGCTAAACTCTTCCACTTCAAAAAAGCTTTTTTTTTTCAGTGTAACAGCGGTTGTTTCTCTTTGGTACTACTAGTAATCTCTGAAAACTGTATGTCTTAAGATCATTTCTTTTTAGACCTTCTTAATCTCTCTTTCACCAGACACGATAAAAAAGCCCTAAGAACCTGGCCCGACAGACTGAAAAAAACAGGACACATACACAAAACATTCCTTTATTGCACCATGAACCGTTGCTACAATGAGGGCTGTTAACATTAAACCCCAGTATGAGGTGCAAAGTGTGCCCATGTTCAGGGTATCTACATATTGGCAGAAGACTGTAAAACAGAAGACCCTGTTCCCCTCAGAAAAGTAAGAGGCCCAGAGTCCACTTCATCAGAGGAAAAACAGTCTTAATTGTGAGCCTAAAATAGATACAAGGGCCAAAATTGGTAACAGTTTTTGTGTGTTATGCAGTGGAAATAATTGTTTTCAAGCTTCACACCCCATCTGTGAATAGAGAAAATAGATGCCAATGCTAAAAAGGCTAATGGATGGAGAACAGAGAGATGCAGAATGGATGGAGTGCACATGGACTGCCCCTCAGAAGTGACCGTGCAGTATTGGCATATGACAAATGAAATATGTCAGCCTTAGAGATAGCAGCAATTGTATTGGTAAACAACAGGTACAAAG
Source organism: Bungarus multicinctus (assembly GCA_023653725.1). Classification (NCBI taxonomy): domain Eukaryota; kingdom Metazoa; phylum Chordata; class Lepidosauria; order Squamata; family Elapidae; genus Bungarus; species Bungarus multicinctus. The sequence goes on from CM042834.1 coordinate 122,586,329, forward strand.
GAATCCCTTTTTCTATTGGTGAAATATCTCATAAAAAAAAATCTTGCAGGCAACTAGTATTCCTTTTAAATTGGGCAAGAAACAGATTCTGCCTTAGTGCTAAAGCAGCAATGATTCAGTCAGCCTCTAACACTAAATCTGTTGCGTGAATCAGATCTTCTAGAAAACTCCGCTTCTGCCTATCAAACTGTGCAACAATGCTCACCAGAAATTAATTTGCACAAAGGCAATTAATTTGCACAAAGATGGAAAAAGAGCAAAGATAGATATGTACTTGAATATTCAGATGCCCTACTTCAGGAGTTCCCAGTTTAGGATATACAATGTTGTTTTTTCAATATGAAAGGACCTTCAAAAGTTCAGTTTTCAGTTTATACACCCAAAATCATAAGAATTCATCAATAAATAAACAGTCTCCAACTCTTTCAGAATGTAACTAATTAAAATCATGTTTAATAAAGGCAGGCCAATCAGACCACCAGCTTTTCTTGCAGAACAGAACTCAGTTCCAAAGATCGTCTGCAGCAAGAATAGGTGGTGGAGAATTCCTGAGGGAAAAAAACATTTGTGATGGTGAGAATTTATGCTCATCTGATAGGCTGAAACAAGGGACAGGTAATGCACAAGTAAAGAAAAGTCATACAAATTACACTCATAATGACAGCTGTAAGAAAGGAAAGGATAAGTGTCATTTCAGGCAATAATCTTAGAAACCAGGTGGAATTCTGTTTACTTCAAGTTCTCCTGGCAGGAAAGGCTGCTGAGGGTGTCACAGCTCATCAAGCCTACATTTCTGGGTGTAGAGCAGCAGAAAGTTTCATTTCCAAGGGCTGACTGCCCTGCCCCCACTCTCCATCCACTTCAAGTTACCCTGGGACAGTGGCTTTTTACTGGCATGGGATCTTGCAGCGCCCCTGATATAGTTAAGGTCAAGAACCTGTTTTCTCCAGAGGCTGTAGAGAAACGATACGACATCCTAGCACTCTGAATAGCAGCACCCTACTCAAGGCAAGAAGAGGCCCTTCTCCCCAGAAGTGGCAACTGGTGACTTGATTCAGGTCACTTGGAGCTCCCACAGTTGTAGATGTTGACCACTGCATTTCTTCAGCCAAGACTCATCTGTTAGGTGGAAATGGAAATGAAATTAATGACACAGAAAAGTCCTCATCCTTGTGGAATCAGAATGACATGATCCCAGCTTCAAACCCAGAAGGGGGAAGAATGGTAGTATGAAGTGACTTCATCACTCGTGTTCCCTAACTTCAGAGCCAAAATGCATCTTCTACATCCAGGATAATGCAAAAAAAAAAAAAAAAGTCACAACTGCAGTTTAACTAGATCCAATCATATATACGTAAAAGCCAAGGAGGAAAAACCCGGAACAATAGTTATGCTGTGTAGCGCATACTTAAGATATTTCTGCTTGGATTATTTATCAATGCTGTGCAGAGATCTCCACCTGAAGTAGACATGGGTGTGCAAGTAACATCTGTCAAGAAAGCATTAAACTAACTGCTTGTTTTCTCAGAATCATTTGTCAATTGTGAAGCATGGCTAAACAGGCCTGTGCATTCCTGCATGCTCCAAGCCATATTTTGCCACCTGAATACAAATTTCCACACAACCCAACAATGTAAAATATTCTTTTGAAGAACATATAGCATTTTTACCCATCATGGACATTAGTTACCTTTCGTTCCCTTATAACTGGCCGTTTCCTACTCCATCTTAGCAATTCTATACAAAATAACTATCATCAGTGGTTCTCAACCTTTTCTTCACCATAGGCCCCTTTTTGTGGCACAGGCCATGGCCACGGGCCAACAAGACTTAAGTCAATATAACATTTCTTCCAAGACTTTGCAGACCCTCTGTGATGACATCGCAGGTCCCCAGACCATAGGTTGAGAACCACTGCTATCATCATCAATGCCATCCCATTGTTCTGCCAATAGGGTGTTCAATTTATTTACCTTTCACAGCCGATAGCTCAAGCTAGCTACTTTGGCTGGATGTGTCACAGCCCAGAAGTTACGCCTGCTTTGCAATTTTTGGAAGACATTGTAGTTTCTCCTCCGTTCACGCTTGAACTTCTTACTTTTTTTCACCTATGAATAAAAAGATTGTGTTTTATAGTCTAACTCTTGATACTGCAACTGTGACATAGGAATTAACTTACAGAAATAGAAGAACACAGTAGAGTGGACAATGCATTTCTAGAAAAGCTTGGCTTTAAAACAAAAACTGAATTTGCTACAAGTATTTTCAAGCCTTCACTTCTTCCTAAAACCAGTGTTCTAGATCATCGATCAAGCATTCCAGGTTTTTCCAAGACTGCATTACTATATTTATATTAATATTTACTGTATTAAAGAACAATGGGGAAAAGTGTTAGAGAAGCAGAAGCATCAGGATTTACTACTATGGGGTTATAACTGAATCCAAGATCTAACATATCCACAGGCTATATTACTTTATCTTCCACTCTTACCCTGCATTCACCAACTATCTGAACTCTATAGTATGTTCAGTGAAAATTATGCTTATTTTTCCACTGAATGGAGAAATGCTTATTTCTAGACACAACAATGTCTGTTTTGCAAATGTAGGCCTGACCTTCCCATCACTCACATTAAAAGTGGAACTTATTCCTGAACAAATGTCCACAGAATGGAAACCATCAAATAAATAAGAGCCTTGGTGGTGCAGGCTGTTAATCATCTAGCACTTAGTGCAAGCTGCCTGCAATTAGTGCCGGTTCGAATCCCACCAGGCTCAAGGTTGACTCAGCCTTCCATCCTCTCGGGGTAGGTAAATTGAGAATCCAAGTTTGCTGGGGGCAATAAGCTGACTTTGTAAAAAAATGCCGCTTGGGGGGGCCAAAAGCCCTACAAATAAGCAGGCATATACAATGAAATGAAGGCTATTGCCGAGCACTTAGCATGGTGCTCCATAGACTGCAAGCCACCTGAGTCTCCAGAGAAGGGCGGCATATAAATGTTGAAATTAAAAAAAAAAAAAAAGATCTTGCCAGCCTGACATGGGCAGAGGCAGAGAAAAATAAATTATCTCATATTAAAGCAGAATGTAACTTGGTATGCATAAAGGCCGCATGATCAAAAGTTTGGGTTATGTTCTTGGACTTACATTATTGTTTTGTGTATTTCCTGATCAAAATACAATAGCAATTCTACACATGCATGCATATTTACCAAAAGTATGAATTTCAAAACAGAAAATTTTGAAACGGAGTCCAAATAGTGGAGTTGGGGCACTGGTTAAGCTCACGCGAAATGGCTGCGTACCTTTCCACCATCAAATTCTTCATCCCAATCATCAACGATGGACTGCTTCTGGGACCATATAGCATCATGCATAGCATCCTGGCTGATAGCAGATGCGTCACCATTCCATGTTAAAACTGTGGATTAAAAGTAGAGCTGAGAGTGGCAGCATCCAATCTCTTTATTTCAGCTTACAATGGATTCCTTATTTCTGCCCTGAAGAATCAAGCAAGCAACTATTTTCAGAAGTACAGGCAGAGAAATAGGAGCACCTTACATTCACACACCGCCATCATAAACCTCAGGAGGCCATCACAAAATAACAGAACTATTTTTGCTTTCTTTCATTAAATGAAATATGAGTCCTTGATGATTTAGGATGGCAAAGACCATTCCAAACTTGGCACACTTCCAATAGTTGAAGATCAGAAATCAGACAGAATTTTTGCACGAATCATTCTCATGTATTCTAAATCCTATTCCAAGGTCTTTTCTTAGCTCCCAAAGTTTCTACAATACGATTCTGATGAAAGAAGTTAGAAAGATGTTAGGAAATAATTTTTCAGGTTATAATTTACTGCTAGATATCAAAGTTGGCTAGAGAATTCAGAGCCTGCTAGGCCAACAGCTAGTTTGATCACATTTCATTATATTTTCTAAACTGTAACTTTCCTTATTTTTATAGATGATCCTCGTTCAATGACCAGTTCCTCAGCAACTGTTTGAACTTATGACAGTGCTGAAAGAGTACTAGTTATGGTCAGTCTTCATGCTTAGGTTAGTCAGTGTCCCCAATCACAGGATCATTATTGGTGACCTTTTTTGCCAGTTTCCTACAAGCAAAGTCACTGGGGAAGCCAGCAGGAGGTTACTAACGACAATCACATGGTGCCTTTGGTGATTTGCTTAACGTTGACAATTGGAAGTGCAGTAATTTCTGCCCCTAACTGACGTGGTTGTTATTAACAAAAATTCCAATTGCCATCATTAATTACCTGTAAATGTGTTCCCCCCCTTTTCCTATATCTTAATTAGAAAGTAAAGTACAAGACATACAACAAAAATTGTATAGTAACGAGCATGCAGCAGTGTGACTCAGTAAAAACTTGGAAGAACATGCATGTTCCCGGTTAGAAAGGTTTCCAAAGTCCTCATGAAAGCTGTAACTGGAAAAGGAGGGAATTCCAAAAGTACTGAGTGTACCTTGCTTTCCATAAGCTTTATCCAAAGAATCCTTCAGTAGCTCCTGAACTACATCAACTGGTCCACATTCGTGCTGCATAATTTCCTTCTTTGGGCTCAGGACATTGAGGGAGAACTTGTCCCTATGTCTGAGCTGGTTGCCCCAAGGCAATGCTGTTGTGAGAAGAAAAAGGTGAAGAGCATATGAATCTAAGAGATGTACATGCAAATCTCCTCTTTTCTTCAAGATGACCAAGGCAGGTAGCAATAGCAAAAGACTTATATACCGCTTCACAGTGCTTTACAGCCCTCTCTAAGGAGTTTACAGAGTCAGCTTATTGCCCCCAACAATCTGGTTCCTCAAGCAGGACATCCATAGATGTTCCTTTAGGGCAGTGCATTCTTAATGCAGTGGAATGACAGGCAAATTTCTCACTTTCAAGGTGAACACATTTAAGACATTAGCTCATACTGAAGTATTTTAGTTCTGCCAATTATTCTTCATTGCACTAAATATCTCTTGAAATAGTATGTTGTAATTCAAGCATTTACAGCCAGAATCTGTCCTCCAAATCCATTCTTTTTCAGAATATCTGTGCATGTCTGCGTGCAGGGAAGAAAGGGGCTGTTTACATCTTTCAAACAAGGCTGATGAAAAGCTAGCAACGTGGCTTATCCAGGAACAGATGCCTAATCTGTGAAATCCCCAAATGAGGTTTGGGTATAAACACTAGCAACACAAAAGGATCTTGGCGAAAATACCTTGGAATTAATACAATACACTGGTGCTAACAGATGTTTCTGTTTTAATTTGGATGTATAGACACCCGCTCTTACTTCTGATGATGTAATAGATTTTTATTTACAATTCAGCTTGAATGCAGTAAGTGGAAGGTCACCTACACCACATAAAGGAAGCCACGAAACTATTTAAGGTGGGGATGTGACCTAAATACATTCAGTATCCAGATTTTGACCTCCCTTGCTTCCCCCTACCCAATCAACTTTGATGCAGGTGTATTACCAACCTGGAAGGCTGTCTCTAGCTACAGAAAGTCCATTCTCGTTTAGTTCTTCTTGGGGGCTACAGACTTCAGCCACATGAGAATGCAATATCTTTCTTTGCTTATCTTTGTGGTGCTCACTCTCTCCAGAAGAAGTGCTCTTGTCTGAACTGGGTGAAAGTAATTGTTTCTTCTTTTTCTTTTTCTTCTTTGCCCTACAGGAGCTGACTTCATGTGGAGGAGAGCAGCTGTACATAACAGAGAAAAGGGTTTTTTTTAATTGTTGTCAGCTTTACCAGTAGTACAGATAAGAAACCTGACTAGCTAATTCTTCTCCACTGTAAAGCTACTTTTAACAAAATCTGGCAAGTCTGAAAGTATAATCTTCATGCTATCTCCTTTAGAGCCTGAGAAACTAGGCAGAGTTCCTTCCAAGCCTCTTTGCCCAGCCCAGTATCCAGCTGTGGGCTATGCTATCTCTTATCATCCCCTAAGCAACAACTGTCTGACCTGCCTTCCAAGGTCTTCCCCACATACCATTACAACTGGTCAAGTAAAGTTGACTTGAGACAACCAGCCAAGCACTTACCAGTTCACAGGGGACAACAAAGATGAGCAGTCTTCCTCCCTTTGCTGCAGCCTTTTCTTCTTCTTTTTCTTCCTCTTCTGGATGGAACTACTAGCTATTGCCCCGTCATCTCCAGCCCTTTTCTCTTCCTGCCCCTTCCTAGTCCTCACCAAGTTGGCTTCCTGTGCAGGGGAGCTCACAATGCTGCCATTTTCCTCAAATTGCCTCCTCTTGCTAGGAGGACCGGAGAGCCAAGTCCTCTCATCATTGAAGTCTTTCATGTTTTGGCTACCATGGTAAACCTGCTCTTCCACTGGGGAGCTATGCTTCCTTTTTTTCTTCTTACTGCTGACAACTGATGGCTCTTTGCTGTTGTCTGGATAAGAGAGGTGTCGTGCCAAGGTGGGTACAACAGGTGATGGAAGACGGGTGACGGCAGAGGGGCAGCATGATTTGAAGCTGGGTGAGGGCATGAAGTTGACAAAGGGACTATTGGCTGTTTGTAGAGATACTGAAGATTTGGAAGCAGGTGAGAGCACCCTAGAGAACCACATAAACATACAATTAAGAAGACCCAGCAGATTCTGAAGCTTTGAAAATCTTTGGAAAATATCATTGCTGTCGCAATTCTCTAAGGGTCAGTGCCAACCATCTCACTAATTCAATGTACAAACAGAATGGCATATCACATATCTGATTGCTTCCAGGTGAAGATTAGAATTACATTTTTCCCTTTTTCAAAAGATACAAAAATAAACTTCGATCAAAATTATCCCAATTCCAGAACTGGAACTATCAAAGATTTCACACCACTTTAGTTCCCAATCAAAGAGAATCATATAGCTGGGCATAAAAACAAGATTGTCAACTAACATACTTCCAAGCATGGAGATTTTCCAATTATAGAATTTCTATTTCCTTATTTCACTGCCAAATCTGAAGCCTCCATGTTACGTAACAATGGCTGGGTCACACATCATGCTGGATCTTTAAAGTGGCTTGCATGATTACGACTTATGTATTATGTGCAAACTAGTTAACTGGGGCTTATTTCCCAAATCATTATAATAAATCAAGATTGATGTGAACACTAATTTGTTTTTCTCTTTGCAGATACATTTGAAGATATCTTACAATCCACAAGAATAGTGATGTTCCAAGGCAGGATGGGAATGAAATGTCGCTGTCCCATATTACTTCTAGTTTATGTCTAAATGATTGGAAGGCATTTCTCTTCAATATTTCCATCATTCTATTAATCTAGTTGTGCCTTTTGACCTAGAACTCTCCTTTTTTGGGTGGCAGACATCTAGTTCCTAATTTTTTTTTTAAAATGCACATCCTATGTCCTTTTGCTAAATAAACTGACCTACACCATTTACTCAATTTACTTGAAAAAAATTAATATGTGAGGCATTTATTATTCAGCAGCAGGACTGCCTTTTGTTTCCAGAGCTTGATCTTTTGCTACAAAGTATATTTATAACTAGAAATTATAGGTAAGCTGCTGATCGGTTCACAGGTCAATTACTGGATCCTAATAGCAATAGCACTCAGACTTATATACCGCTTCACAGTGCTTTACAGGCCGCTCTAAGAGGTTTTACAGAGTCAGCATATTGCCCTCAACAATCTGAGTCCTCATTTTACCGACCTCGGAAGGATGGAAGGTTGAGTCAACCTTGAGCCGGTGAGGATCGAACTCTTGGCGGTGAGTTGAATTAGCATGCAATACTGCATTCTAACCACTGCACCACTACAGCTCTAATAAAAGCTTTCCAGGGGATGGAGGAAACGGAACTTACTAATATTAAGTTATGCAACTAGAAACCGTTCTCAGGCATCACCTCTAGCTGAGCAAATGATACTTCTCACCTCTCTGGATGCAATTTTCGGTTCCAGAACATGGATCAAAAAAGCACCCAAACTAACCAGATTCCTCTGAGCTAACCAGCTTTTAACCCAGAAATAATCCCCGGGAGAGATTCCAACAAAGACTTTAACTAACAAAAAGGCCTTATTGAGGTACCCATATTCCAATGGCACATGGGCCGCTTATGAGGCAGGCTGTCTCACCTTGAAGCCCTACTGGCCGTAGCTTACCTGGATTGGAGAGGTGCAGCAGCGCAGACGAATTGGGAGGTATATGTGGCAGCTGGGGGGTAATGGGGCGGTGCCTGATGCTCATTGCCGCTCACTTTCCGCAGGGTGTTGCTGCCCTGTAGTTATCGACATAAATAAAAACTTGGTGGTCTAAAAGGAGGTTTCCATGACCCCAGGGACAGCGGGTGGCATAAGAAGAGAGGGTGGGCACAAAACAAAGAGAGGTAGGGGTGGAAGAGGGAGGGGAAGAAGAATCAGAAAAGTGTTTGTGGTTAGAAACAGAGGGAAAACAAGGAAGGACATGTCAAAAGACAGAACACGTGTTAGAATAAATAACGGGCCACTGACACCTCCCCATTTCCCAGGACATGCTAGCTTTACCCCTGAAGGTCACACCTCTGCCAAGGTTGCTCTGTTCTGGCCCAATGAAGCAAAAGGTTCTCTCTCTCTCTCTCTCTCTCTCCCCCTCCCTCTCTTTCCAAGCAGATGCAGCAGGAGGGTGGACAGGCTGCAGTTCAGGGCCATGGGCTGCTCACAAAGCCAAGAGGGTCTTCCTCAAAACGCTGCCCCAAGAGGGTTACCAACATGTGACAATGCTCACCATGGCCAAAGAGGGAAATCTGTGACTTCTCAGTCAGTTAATATCATCTTAATTGTTCAATTCAATCCATTTTAGATTTTATTTTTTGTCCTGGTCCTGTGCTCTTCGTGGAATGCAAGCCTGAGCATGCCATTCAAGTGGCCTAGCATGGCTCTTGGTTCCCCCCCACACCCCCTGAAAAAGGTTCTACATCTTACTCTTCATAGCCAGAAAGAGGAGGGAGGGAAGCAAACTCAACGTTTCACCCCCAAGGCCATGGGAAAACAGTCTTGGCAAAGAGACTGCAAGTATAAAGCATACTTCCCACAAATGCTGTCTATTGCGCTGGGGCATCGCAAGCTTGCTAAATGAAGTATCATTTTGATTACTGCCCACATATACAGGTAGTCCTCAACTTACAATTCATTTAATGATCACTCAAAGTTACAACACCAAAAAAAGTGACTTACTTCCGTTTTTCAGTTACAAACTTTGCAGCATCTCCATAATCATGTGATCAAAATCACATGTGATGCTTGGCAACTGGTTCATATTTATGACGGTTGCCGCTGCGTCCCAAAATCATGTGGACTACCTTTTGAGGCCTTGACAAATATGGTCAATGGAGAAGCCAGATTCACTTAACAGCTAGTGATTAACTGATCAACTGCAGTAATTCACTTAACAATTGAGGCAAGGAAGGTCATATAATGGGGCAAAAGTCACTTAACAAACATGTCTCACTTAACCACAACAATTTTGGGCTCAATTCTGGACGTAAGTCAAGGGCTACCTGTAGATGACTCTTGAGCACATTGCGCCTTTATTGAGGGAAAGGCCATCTGGTTTTCCTTTATCAAGCTTTCCCCATTCTCACCACCACTTCTCTCCCCCGCTTCCCATCCACCCCCAGAAAATGGCACACTCAATTCCTTCCCCCAAACGCACCTTCCTGGCAGAAAGTGCCAGTTTCTTTGCAGGCGGGGGCGACATGGTGCTTCCCAATTCCAGATTGGCCAAATTAGCCAACAACGGGGATTTCAGCTTGGCAAACTTGGTGTCCTCAGAAGCATGTTTCCCAGACACACAGTCCGATTCCTGAGAGGAAGAGTAACCATCAGCTCCTACTGTGGCCTGAGAAAGTCCCTTCATTGGCTTATGAACTGGACTGGAGGAAGATGAGCTGCTAGAAGATGACGAAGACGTCAAGGAGGAGTCCTTGCTTGGTAGCTCCGTACTTTCCTCGTGCGCTTTGGCTTCAGGGGTTCCTCCGGAGCTGCCCGACAGCTGCCAAGATGCCATCAAGTTCTTACCTCCCCAGGAGGCCTGCTTAACCAGCTCCAGTTTAGCACTGGCAGTCTGACCAAAGTCCTGAGAAGTTTTGAGAGACAAGGGTGGATGCTTCTTGGATCTTTTGTTCAAGTCGTCCAAGAAAGCAGGCTTACTGGAGAGTTTGGGAGATGAGAACCCAACTGCAGGTATGAGCTTGGGAAGAAGAGGAGGAAGTATCCCATTCTGAGTTTTGTTGTTGGAAACAAAGGTGTTGCGGGAAACAGGAACACCGGATTCCTCAGGGTCTGGAGTCTTCTTAACCTGAACTGCATCTTGTCTCTGCAGAGAAGATAGACAGAAGTGCTGGATCAGTAAAAGTATCCACTGCACCACAATCTGCGTAATAGGCACATACACGTACCTGAAAGGTGAAAAGCTGGCTATAACTCTGGTGGCCTTGCCACATGAAATAAGGTTGCTGTTATCTATATTAACCTAACTGTCTTAAGATTCAACCCCACTCAATCCACTCAAATAAATTAAATGGAATTACTACAGATTAGAGTGAAATTCTGCTAACTCCACAGAAGTTCTCACAACAACAAAGCTGTACAGCTAGCAGCCGGATCTGAGAAATTAAAGGCAGAGCAAGATCTTTTATTGTCTGAAGGTGGAGCATCATTACTTAATAGCTATATTATATGGATTCCTCTTCAGTGGCCCAAAATTGACTACTCGGGAGGCACATTTTCCCACCCATGTTTTCTCTCCCAGGTTCAGACACGTTAGACCAATTTTGGAGCATGGCTCTGGGGTGCCACTCACTTTGCTTATCAGTGGTGAGGCAAGGGTACCATTAGTTGCACTTTTCTTCAAGTGATCGGAGGAGATGTTTGTTCGGCTGGACATTGAGCAATTGCTTTTGGAGACAAGTCCTTCAGAATTCTTCTTACTGCTTGGGATCCTTAAAGAAAATTATATTATTTCATTAACTTATTCATCAATTTGTCTGACCCTTTGCCTTTCACTAAAGGTTTTCCTGAAATATGCCTAGCAGCTAACCAGGAATGAGGGTTATTATCTGAACCCCAGAATGTTGGGAGCCACTGTGCCAAGGGAGCATTTGGTCGCTATGTATTTTGTATCCATTACTCCGTGTAATAGAGTTCTGAAGACTATTAAACCCAAAAGGACATGGGATTGAGGATGTCCACAAAAACATAGGAAGACGCCTTACTCCACGTCAACCCAGTGATGTGGTCTGACTCTGTACTGTCTACATCAGGTCTCCAAACTTGGCAACTTTTAAGACTTATGGACTTCAACTCCCAGAATTCTGGGAGTTGAAGTCCACAAGTGTCATGCCCCTGGAGGAGACTGACTCTGAGGGAGAGGAGGAACAGCCGACAGGGAGTGGAATTGTGGCTCGGGAGGTTGTGGAGGAGGCTGGGGAAGGGCAGAGGCTGGCTGGGCACTCAGAGAAGGATCCCCTATCCATCCTAGGGCATGCAGGGAGGAGAGGATAAGGGAGAGACATGGTCTACTGGAGAGGAGAGGGCCTTGATCCTCTTCATGGGCTGCAGCTGTGACAACTAGATAAGAGGACAGACATGCGTAGGGCGAGTGCTGGAAACAAAGCGTGGAAATATCTCTATTTATTGTTCCTCTCTGAGTTTGGCGTCCTTCCCAGTGTGGGTTCTGATATCTGGGGACGTCTTCAAGCTCTTATCTTGCATGGCAAGTGTTATTTTTTACTCTTTATAATTTAAATGGCATTTCCTCCTTATAACTGCTTGTGTGGGAGTTTTTTGTCTCCAGTCAAGAATATTTGGAGCTTAGAAGCAAAGTGAAGGAATAAAAGGGGCTTCGCCTGTTTTCTGTGACTATGTTTATTTTGTATTCCATCCTGGGTCATCACCACAAGTCTTAAAGTTGCCAAGTTTGGAGACCTCTGGTCTACATCAATGGGCAGCAAATCAGAGGTGGGAATCTTTTCCATCTCTGCCTGAAGGTGCTGGGGACTGGACCCAGAACTACTTTTTTCCCCCATAGCAAGCATGTTGGCCCTTCCCTCTAACAGAAAGGATGGCTGGAGAACCATGATACAGTGAACGCATTTCCCAATAATTAACCAGGCCAATTCAGGTCATGAACAGTACAAGGAGATGCTTGCCACTCAGGCTACTTCCCAGCCATCCAGACTTGCAATGGCACCAACTAGGTCATCCCTAGTATTAATGTTATTGTTTTTGTCAGATAATAATCCTGAGGTAGAATGCAATAAAATCCCATCAAATTTCACCAGCTTTTCAAAGAGCACAAAATAAGAAAGCACAAAACAAGAATGGCCTAGAAGACACCAGCTCATATATCAGGGTGACAGCAACTATGCCCAAAGGGAAAGCAGGAGAAACCAATAGGAACCACAAGCATCTCTTACCTAAGATAGAAGAGTACATAGGCCTGCTGGTTGAGAACAACTTTGATGTTGCTTGAATGTACCAGAGAATCATTCATCTGGTACCACTGCCCATTACTAGCCTAGATATACAAAGAAAGAATAATTGGTCACTATCCCCTAGTAAATCATCATTATCCTCAAAAGATGATTCCATACATGTATTCATTTATTTCATTCATTTATTAGTAGCAGCAAGCCAGGAAAATCAGCCCAAGCACAGCAATGTCTAAAGAGTAATACTGGAGATTATCTAAGAAGGTGGATAATGTCATACCTAACCCTAATATACTTTGCCTTTGGTGTCTAGCGAATTAATGTTATTAGACTTAAGACATTAGGACAATCACTGTCTGGACTGAGCTCAACGGAGCTTATGATGTCACATCTCAGAAAATCCCCAAATCACAGGTTCCTCAATAACTGAGAAAACTTGGAGATGGATCACAAGGCACAGAAATATTCTGCAATATTCTGAAATATTAAGAACTAGCACTATATCCATGCTTCACTATGAAACTGTGATCGGGCTTAGAATTTTGAGAGGAAAATAAGCAGTGGGGAATTCTGGCTCTGCCTAGCAGCATCCATTGGTATTCATCTGGCTAGTGTCCTGTCAGTGAGAGTTGAGGGCTGTTTGGAAACTGAAAGAGTATTTGCTGTGCGAACAAGGAGATAGCAAGGAGCCTGGGCATGGCTTAGCCCAAACGTTCTGTACTAAAGCTGGTTGCTGCTGTGAAACTAAAACTGAAACTCCTCCTGCTTGTGTTTTGCATTCGGAACAGATTTCTTTTCAGGTGGGGAGGGACTGTAGAGCTCCTTAGCATCAGAGCATGTTAATAATAATATACAAAATACTAATGCTCTGATGGTCATTTTGAAAAATCCTTTCTTAGTGAGCACCTAGAAGCCAAGAGGAACATATGTGCCAAGTTTCAAGTTTGTAGGCTTTACGGTTCTGGAGATTTTGTGATGATGCGTGAGTGATATTTTCTTTTTATATAGATAGATAGCCACAGGGAAACAAAGTAAAACAGTTCTGGTGGTACATGGCAATTTTGTGGACTCCTCAAAAGGCATGGAAGTAAAGCCTTCCTCTCCCCCAAGGCTAAAGCACACTGATCAACTGTTACCCACAGCCTACCGTATCCACAAAGACCCACCTTGACATAGCAGTAGTAATGCCCTGCATGGCAGCTGTAGCCTGAGTGCACAAGTACAGCGTAGAGGCCATACATGACAGGGTCACCACTGCTCTGCGACATGTAAGGGCGAATATTCAGGAATTCAGGGTAGCCCACGTCCTACATAAGAGAGAGAAAGAGTCCGTAAGAATCTGTTCCACCTTCTATCCACCTGCACATAGAGCATCAGCCTCACCAGGCACAAGTCAGTGGTCTATAGATTGAGCTATCGATAGATTGGATTGAGCTATCTAACAGATTGACATCCACTCTTAAAGGAGGTCAGAGGTACTGGCCATCTGGATTCACCCAAGCCCTCTTTCTGAGAAGGGACTACCTCCTCCCTTATTCCTGATCACCTTGGTAATCTTGCCCCCACTGAAGTTGGCAAAGCGCTTGAGGGAGATGGTAAGGACATTAGAGGCCCGGTGGATAGTAAAACGCTTGGTGGCTGGAACTTTCTTCTTGCACCTGCAAGAAGAGGAAAAGAAATGGGTGAGTTCTATGCACCTGCTCAAAACATGAAGTACTTGAAACACAGAGCCAGTCCCTAAATGCCTATCCTCAATAGAGGGTGCAGGTTCTGGACCGCCACTAACAGAGGCAAGTTTGAAGGATCTTAGGAGGGACGGCTTCCTATATCCCAGTCTGCCATGTACCTGAAAGGAAGACAGTCCTAAATTTAAGGCCACCCCAAAGGAAGAGTGGTTTTAAAAACTCCCCTGCTTCCATTATTATACTTGGACCAAATTTAAAGAGATCTTTCCATTTTAAGGACAAATTACTTGAGGAAAAATAAGTCACATGCACTGGATAGTTTCTAAATATTTAGGAAAATGACTGACTTCAAGTATTAAGCAGCTATCCCAAATGTAAAAATATATATCAAAATTTCATTTTTACTCGATTATTTCTCCATGACTCCATCCCTGCCAACTGATTAATTCATAAATGATTTAAGTGGGGTGACCTTGCTTTCCCATTCCTTTAGATCTCAGCAAGAGTTGCAGAGATATAGTTAAACAAGATAAACAATCTTTCTAAGAGCCGCTGTGGCGCAGCGGTTAGAATGAAATACTGCAGGGTACTTCTGCTGATCACCGGCTGTCAGCAGTTTGGCACTTCGATTATCACCGGCTCAAGGTTGACTCAGCCTTCCATCCTTCCGAGGTCGGTAAAATGAGGACCCAGATTGTTGGGGGCAATATGCTGATTCTGTGAACAGCTTAGAGAGGGCTGTGAAACACTGTGAAGCGGTATGTATGTCTAAGTGCTATTACTATTTCTTCCACGAAAGGCAAATGTACCTATCCCAGGATAGTGTTGCCAGATCCAATCTGGATCAATCACCAGGACCAGAGTATCAACTTTGAACTGAACCTGGCAGCAGACAACTTTCTGTTCCTTAGTTGCCACATAGAGGAGGAAGGAGGTTGGAATGCCTTACTAGACACAACAGAGCTTTCTCATGAGAACCAAGGCCATCTCTACCGGCAACAGACAAAGTTGGGGAAGGAGTGCCTGAAAAGCCCAATTAATCCAATTGGCCAACGTGACCTGTGACACTTGGAGATGTTTCCTAGTTTACTTATACTGAAACCATGGGAAAGATTTAGAATTGGTTTTCCTTTAAAGCTGTGCTGATATGATGTACTCAATAAAGAAGACCTTTTAGAAGGATCCTAGCCTCAGATTTCTGATTTGCATGGGTTCATTAGTCGGAGTCTTGACACAGAGGTTTTGTCTTGGATGTAAAAACCTCTGGTTCTGGTAACTGATCCAGTTTAGATCCTGCAATCCTTTCTCTTTCTTTCTTTCTTTCTTTCTTTCTTTCTTTCTTTCTTTCTTTCTTTCTTTCTTTCTTTTTCTTTCTTTCCCTCCCTCCTCCCTCCTTCCTTGAATGTTTGTGTATGTGTGTGTGTATAGGAAGGCTTTGGTTAACAATCATTTCTACAGCAACTATTCAAAGTTCCAATGCTGAACTTGTCCAGTGCTGAACAAAAAGATTTAAAGCCGAATCTCAAGGGTTCAGCATCCTCACGGTCAGATGATCACAATTCCGGTGTTTCACAACCAGCTCACAATTACGATAACTGCAGCATCCCAGTCATGTGATTGCATTTGCGACCTCCAACTGCCAGTTTCCAACAAGCAAAGTCAATGGGGAAGCCAGCAGGTCACAAATAGTGATCTTTTGACTGTGGGATGCTGTGACTGTGCAGGATTCCCCTAATGATCACAACTGGAATTGCCAGCCTAAGTCAGCATAGACACATGACACTGTGCTTTAAGATCATGTCACTTAACCAGGTCCCAATAAAGTCCGTTAAATGGGAACTACCTTTATTTCTAATTATGTTAAGGGAATGCAGAGAAATCCAGAGGGAAGCGGGGGGGGGGGGGGAAGGAATGTAACTCACTTGGCACACATGTAGGCATTCTCCCCATTCAAGACATCAGCTTTTACAAATAATTCTAACGCCCGTACAATGTTGGCTGCTTGCTGTAATAAAAAAAGAGGGAAATTTAAAGAAGCTTCAACTTGAGCCATTTAGAAGTTCAAACTAAAGGGAAGAAACCTTTGTCTCCCTGAGAGTCATCTCTAGTTCTCTGGACCCAAAGATATATCTATAATCATATGCATTCTTATGCACAGACAAACAAACATATGCACACAAGTAGGCACACAAATGTATCCCCCAGCTATCTCTCTCTTTATTTGCCTGCCCTTCTTAGTTATCAATGTTGCAAATACCACTGTGTAATAATATAGTGCAGTATCCTTTTTGGGTATTCCACTTCCAAGTGAGGGGAATAAACCTGAAAAGCAAGCTAGGCAAAAGGATGATAGTCTTCCAGAAGTGGGTGTGCTCTAGCTACGTCCTCCTATTAGTATTTTAGTGGCTTTTACTCCTTTTCATACAGGACAGCCGCCCTTTTTCTGCAAAGGCCACGAGCTTTAAGAAATGCTATGCTTGGAACAGCTTCTTATCAGCATATCTACCCATGGTTTAAAACAATTCAGAAGGTGGACTTTCAATATTTCATTATGATCACAACTGACATCTAGGCGATGCCATCCTTTGAGATGGATTTTAAAGCAAGCAAGCAAGAAAAATAATAATGCTGGCATACCCTGATTTCCAAAGCCACGTCCAGGTATGGATCGTACGTATCTGAAACACTCTTGCACACGGAGCACTTCACTGCAAAGAAAGCAGAACAGTTGCTTGCCTGTTCTTCACGGTCACAGCTCCCTGCCAATGTCACATTTTCTACTGAGACAGACGAGGTTTCCGTCTATGCGTCTAGCAAAACCAGCACTGAAACCAGCTAAGCAACCAGATGCTTAATATCCCCTCCGTAGCCTTGATAGAGGCCAAAAACTTAGAAGGAAACGTCTACAGCAGGGGTGTCAAACTCAAGGCCCGTGGCCTGCATCCAGTCTGCAGGGTGCTGAAATCTGGCCCATGAGGCCGCCTTGGAAACAGTGAAGGACTGGCCCATAGTGCCTCTGCCAGCGAAAATGGAACTTGGAAGGGTCACGTGCTGCTTTCCCGAGCTCCATTTTTGGTTGCAACAGCCTCCTGCAGCCCTTTGCCAGTGAAGAGAGCTCGGAAGGGCCACCGCAGGCGCCCCCAACAGGAGTGACGTTGAGCTGGCCATGCCCCCCTGGCCACACATACCCAGCCCCCCCCAAGGTCAAGCACAACCCTGATATGGCCCTCAATGAAATTGAGTTTGACATCCCTGGTCTACAGTGTCTGGAAAGCAACTACAAAATCAACTGAACCTATAGAGGTATAATTGGGCACTGAAGGGAATTTTGGAAATGCCACATTATAACAGACTTAGCCAAAATCTAAAACTCCAGGAACATGGAAAGGAAACCTCCCAGCACACCCTCATCTGGGGCCTCGCTAAGCTGCGCTCACCACGAGATCGGAGGTAGCCGCCAAAGATCTGGTGCACCAACGTGGTGGCCTGAGTCTGACGATCCAACCTGAAAAGACAAGCAAAAAAAGATTTCAGAAATGTTTTCATTTTAAAACGGGGGTCCCCAAACTCTTCTGCTCATTGATCCCTTCACGAGGTTTCAGATGGTTCGTTCACCCCCAACATTTATTATATGAAAATGTAATAAATACAACATTAAACTGTAGAACCATAAATAGTAATAGCCAATATTCCCATTGATCCTTGGAGGTTAATATTGATCACTGGGGAACTCTGATTTATACTCTGTGGCCTAAATAAGGATAAGAAATGTTGCTACTCTATATTTTCCAGGAATTGTAACTAGCATGGCCTATAATGAGGCATGATGGGGGATGTAGCTCAAAAATACCTGATAAAATGCCATTCTTCACTTATGAGTTAAAACACAAGCAATCAAAATCACCAGGCATGAATTTCTCCTCTCAAGAGCAAAGAATATCTGCAACTCTAGGTTAAACTGATGGGTTTCGGGTTTTCTATGAGCTCGATTGTTCTCCTGAAATGTTTCTGTTAACAGTGCACTGATGATGTTATCTTGCTTGGTAACAAAACATCTTCGGGAAAATGACCGAGCTCAGAGAATACTAAGAACCTAACATGTCGTGGTGGCGTAGTGGTTAGGATGCACTACTGCAGGCTACTTCTGCTGACTGCCAGCTCCTGCTCTTTGGCAGTTCAAATCTCACCAGGCTCAAGGTTGACTCAGTCTTCTATCCTTCCGTGGTAGGTAAAATGAGAGCCCAGACTGTTGGGGGCAAATTGCTGACTCTGTAAACTGCTTAGAAAAGGCTGTAAAATAGTACATAAATCTGTGCTATTGCTATTTCTTCCTTTGATAGTTTTTTTTTGCTATCTTTAAGGCAAGGATTACTTGCTTTAATATTTACTTCCATAGCAAGGAAAGGTAGACCTAATCACTGTTGCTCATGTAGTATGCATTTTTCGCCTTCCCCACATATGGGAAAGCTAATGCTTCAGTAAGCAAATTTAATGAGGACACAATTACAAGATCAGTTCAATCCCGTGTTCTCTCCCAAGCACACAGCAAGCAAGCTAGTTGTTCATACTTAGTGTAACCGTTGAGGCAGGCCTTTTGCATGGCATCAATGGTGTAGCGCAAGAACTCATGAGCATCCTCCTGACTACCGAAACGGAAGTGTCGTGCAATCTCTGCCAAAGGAGATAAAAAAAGAACTTACAGAACACCTCAGAACAGTTTCAGAAACAGATGTCATTACTGAACCCAGCATGGAAGCTCAAAAGTTGTTCCTCATAAACTTGACCACCACCAAAACAAACTCTCCACTTAAGCATATCTAAGAAAAACACTGATGAGTAAAACAAAAAATAAAATATAGTAAAAAAAAATTTTTTTTGAAAGAGTCAGTTTGATCTAATGTCTAAGGCTATTATACGCTGGAACAGAGGTCTCCAAACTTGGCAACTTGAAGACTTGTGGACTTCAGCTCCCAGAATTCTCCAGCATAGCATAGCTGGCTGGAGAATTCTAGGAGTTGAAGTCCACAAGTCTTAAAGTTGCCAAGTTTGGGGACCCCTGCTCTAGAAAGTGGAAGACTGTGAGTTCTAGTCCAGCTTTGGCCATAAAAGTCAGCTGGGTGACCTTGAGCCAGTCACTCTCTCCCAGTCCAGCCTACCTTACAGGATTGTTGTTGTGGAGAAAATAGGAGAAGGGAGGCTTGTTGGGTATGATCACTGCCTTGAGTTATTTGTAAAAATATTAATAAAATTATAAAACATAAAATAACATATTTAAGTTTCACCCTTACAATCTTTGAGTGTGTTCAGTTATATCTTGCAAAATCCCAAAAAAGAGCATCTTTGGACCACAACTTTTACAGCAATGGCTGATGTGTCTCAATGCTTCTCTTTGTAACCATAAATTCTAGAAATCTTGCTTTAAAAAAAAAAAAACAGCATTCACACATAAAAATATTTAATATATTTTGAGATGTTCTCAAAAGCATCACTGGTCTCTTGCCCTGTATGAACTGGACAGGTAGATGGTATTCCAACTCCCTGCTTACTTTTAAGATCTCTGATGAAGGACACAGGTTTGATGGCATTACCACTATTGGCAAAAGCCTGGATCATGTGATTCTGCATTATGCACATCATGCAGAAGCCTCCCTGGTGACCTGGAAGGGAAAAAAAATCACAATTGGCTATTTTCATCAATAGCTACATTATACATTTTCCGATGTATCACCTTTTTTTTTGCTAGAAGCAAAATGTAGATCCTGCACTTGAAGCCTTCACTTTATTGAAATAGCTTACCCAATGAGTTGTGATCAGACCTATAGGGACCATCACTTAGTCAATCTGTCTATATAAATGCTCCAACACTGGAAGTTTTGAAGAAGAGATTGCATAACCATTTATCTGAAATGGTATAGGGTTTTCTGCCTAAGCAGGGGGTTGGACTAGAAGACCTCCAAGGTCCCATTCTATTCTATTCTATTTCTATTCCATATCCATCCATTTTGTCTCTTTTTCTCTTTTATCTGCTGGCTAAAGGCCATAATAAATAATATAGATTGATAACATGGGCAGTTTAAGAACTTCCTATCCTGACTCCAATATTCTCTGCCACATACCTGTAAAT
The DNA here is from genome assembly GCA_023653725.1 of Bungarus multicinctus. Lineage (NCBI taxonomy): Eukaryota > Metazoa > Chordata > Lepidosauria > Squamata > Elapidae > Bungarus > Bungarus multicinctus. The sequence continues at coordinate 122,606,586 of CM042834.1, forward strand.
CTCCTCAATGCAATACCACCCATTAAGCAGCTCAGACAGGAAAACACCATTCAAACAAGAGGAAATTTTTCTGAAGTATGTGCATTAAGCTGCTGGTACCTTTTGAGTGCAAAGTGATCCTTGCTGCTATTTAAATAGTTCATCTGACTTTTAAAACAAAACCACCGAAGCTGCCATCTACCAACCTCTACCTAGATGTACACTCTTCAACTAAGAGTCAGTACCACTAGTAAGGAAGGGATGGCGTAGTGAGGAAAGCAACTCTTACATAAGCCTACAGCTGGCTCAAGACCTTCACAGCTGCCAGCAGTCTGCCAGTCTCCCATCACAAGCATTTATGCAATGAAAGGCAGCTGCTAGCTGGAACGTGATACAGTACCGCATGTGGGCTAAGCTTGGATTATTCACCCTTCTCCTATACCCCACAAGCCAAGGAAAACCCACCCACTAAGCTCATACAACACTGCAGCCCCATTAAATATAGTCCTTGACTTACAACTATTCGTTTAGTGGCTGTTCAAAGTTACAAAGGCACTGAAAAAAGTGACTTTGTTTTGACCATTTTCCACACTTAGGACCATTGCAGCATCTCCATGGTCACATGATTTACACTCAGATGCTTGACAACTGGTTTATATTTAGGACAGTTGCAGTGTCCCGGGATCAGGTGATCAACTTTTGTGACTTTTTAACAAGCAAAGTCAATGGGGAAACCAGATTCACTTAACAACCGTGTTACTAATTTAACTGCAGTGATTCACTTAACAAACATGGCAAGAAATATCATAAAAGCAACCTCACTTAATAAATTTCTCACTTAATAACATAAATGTTGGGCTCAATTGTGGTCGTAAGTTAAGGACTACCTATATTACAATTAACTAATAAAGAGTAATTAATGTAACTCTTTGTCACAAGAAGCACTGCTCCTAGATTTCAGTTGCAGAAATAAAGGCCCCAGTAATGGAACATATCCAAATCCTAAACAAAAAACCTCAAATGCAGCAGAATCTAAAATCACAGCCTAACTTCATGATATAATGTTTTCTTAAAAGAAAACTACTGAAGATACTTCCCAGTGTCTGAAACACATTGAGATTCTTCTCATGTAAGCCCGTTAAAGCATAACCTCATATATGATATTGGAAAAATCCTAAGGTTTCCCACAAAACATTATCAGAATAGAGGAATCAGAAATTTGTAATTATAAATTGTAGAGCAATTCAAAAATAAGCTCTGATTAAGGGGGGAAAGGATTTCCACATAAAATGGGCAGAATTATAGAATTTGAAATTATATTTTGGAATAAATAACATCATCTGAACAACACTTCTGAATGGTCCTGCCTGATTTTTACCTGGCTGATCTTGCTATGAGCCTTCCTACAATCCTGTAATGTAAAAGGACATAACTTCCTCCCACAATGCATGGGGATCTTATGCCCATGGGATTGATGAGATCGTGGCAGAAGCAAAATCAGACATAATTTTCTAGTTTTGGGGATAGTAATTCTGCCTGCATCGATGCTCTGAAAGTAATAATGGGAATGAGAAAGGAGTAGCTTACCAGAAGCAGCCCTGAATCCATCCGATCCCTTCCAATTGCCCCAACACACACCAAAAGACATAAACCAACAATGTTGCACACACGTACCCTCTAAATACCTCATTCCCTGACCATTCACCTTCATAGGCTTTGGAAAATGAAACAGGTAGTTCCTATAGCCTTTGCTCTAAGACAGGGGTCTTCAAACTTGACAGCTTTAAGACTTGTGGACTTCAATTCCTCCTCCAGTCATGTTAGCTTGGGAATTCTGGGAGTTGAAGTCCACAAATTTTAAACTTGCCAAGTTTGAAGACCCTTGCTCTAAGGGGAAAAGAGATATGAACAGCACTGCAAAACACGCACAAACTCAGCTACACACTTACAATTGCGGCTGTGCTCCTTAGAAAGCAGATAATTTGCTAGAGGTGGGGTGTACGTCAGACACTGCAGGGTTGAGTTGAGGAAGCAGGTGTTGCCCAGGTTGTGGAGACCAGCTCCAACACGGTACATCCGCTCCCATTTTAGAGAGAGTCGCTCCAGAGGGAAAAGGACCTTTTGGGGAGCTGGCACCCCATCACTTCCTGACACATGCTCATTACCTGTCGGAAGAAAAAAGGAGAAGTCAGCAAGTCAAAACCAAAATAAGAGCTCATTCTCCAAAAGACAAGTGCAACGAACGAGGCAGGCACCTTGTTTTCGTATGGGTCCCTCTTCAGAGCCCTTGTGCCGACTGCAGTTTTCTGTCCTCGGGTTCAACAAAACGTACTTGCTCTTGAGGGTCTCCAGCTGGTAGGAGAAGTTTTTGGAGGCTGGTTCAAACTCGATCTTTTGCAGCAAAATCTTCTTGGCAGAAGCTGCCAACAATTTACCCAGTTCAACATCGTCCGCAGAGTCTTTTCGCCCAGGCTTTAGGGCTTCTTTTAATTTGTCCACTATTGGCATGGTGCATTACTTGGTAAAGGCAACAACCACCATCCTAGCAAGGCAACTTCATTCTGCAAAAAAAAAAGGTTATTCAATCTCAAAATCAAATGCCTCCAGCTCAGCCCTTTTTTCTCTATAGTACTATAGAAAAATCCACCCTCAAATATGTTATTGAGACAATCTGATAACCTTTCTTTCTTTACTTCTATCTTTATTTTGCTTGCTGTGCCTCTCATCTTCCTATGTTGAATATGGATTATAAGGACTGGGCAGGTACCTTTTTAAATTGCCATGAATTTTTATAATGCTTTAGGAATCATGATCAACATGAATTTGGTATTCACAACACAGCTTCTGTTAAAAAAAATCTATAACCAATCTATCTTTAGATTAATTATCTAATCTTTATAAACAATCAAATACATTCAGAGCACACCTATAATTCAGATTTCCTAACTGTAAAATTTCAAATAGAAATGCATAGCAATAAATATATACTATCTGTTAAGATACAGGAATAAAATTCCCATGACAAAAACTAGAAATATACTTATTTGAAAGGCAGGATTGGATAAAAGCTACAAAGTATTTTTTTTTTCACATTTCTGAAAAGCCTATAATTTTATGTACATCATTAAGCCTTTCAATGTATTCTTTAGCACAGGGGTCGCCAACCTTTTGGACCTCAAGGACCACCAAACTCATAATTTTAGATTCCAGGGACCACTAACTGGTTCTGTGGGTATGGCCTAATTTGTAGGTGTGGCTTGGTGATCATGTGACTGGCTGGGCATGGCTTGTATGTAAATATTATAAATATTTATATAAATATTGAATTGTTTATAAAAAAAGAGCATCTTTACCCAAAATCAGGCAAAGCAGGCAGACAGATTGAGTTGCTCACAGAATCACAGATTCATTCAGAGATCTATCTATCTACCATCAGCTAGCTCAGTCTGTCACATAAAATTTGCTTGCAAGCAAACTCATAAAATTTACTAGCAAGCAAACTCACAAAGTTAATTCACAACACACTATGTATGTAAATATTGATTTTTTTTAATAAAAAAGAGCAACTTTTACCCAAAATCAGACAAAGCAGGCAGATTCTGTGAGTTGCTCACAGAATCATTCAGTGATCTATCTATCTGCCATCGGCTAGCTCAGTCTCTCAAATTTGCTTGCTGTGAGTTTGCACTGAATTTGCTTGCAAGCAAACCTTCAGAGGTTCAGCTGTACTTAAAAGCAGAGCCGAAGATCTAAAGACTAGCTAGAAAGCAAGAAATCCAACCATTTCCTGCTTCCTAGCTAATCTAAATCTCCGGCACAGCAGAACAGATGATAGTTGGAAAAAGGAAAAATAGAAATTTAGCAGATAAGTTTGCTGGGTAAGGAGTGAGTAGGCGGGGATTCCCGCGGGCCATGTGGGTGGCGCAGCCTTGTGTTTCTGCACAGCCTGGATTAATTGCTTTGGGTGGGTGCTCTGGGGGTGAGATTTCTCTGCGGCCCACCAAAATTTTCTTACGGCCCATCGGTTGGCGACTGCTGCTTTAGCATCTCATATCTCTTGGACCCAAAATTCTCTACTTAGTAAACAGATTTTCCCCCCAAAAAACCCAACAAAGGATTAGATTATATAACAGCTTTTGCTGCATATGAGGGCTCTAGATGTACTTTCATGTTGCTTTGCAACTAACTGGAAATTAACTTGTAAATCATGCATTTCTGTTTCCTGAAATGACTGTGCTCTGGAACTTGCAATTCACATTATAGCATTTAATGAGGTGTGAAATTTGCTTAGTCTTTAGACAGACAAATTAGCAGCCATAGCAAGAAATATAAATAACATAAATAAAAAGGCTCACACTATTCTCTGACCATTTCCTGGATTGCCTTGAAATTTGATTGGCAATAGTTTTACTTCCCATTAAGAAACCCCAAGGGTCTCTACTAATAGAAGATTAAAACATGCTGCCAGGCTGAATAGATGAACCTTTCTTATAAATATAACAGGCCTTGCTAAAGGAAAAATTCATATCGTACTCTGTTTTTGAAACAAAGGGGGGTTGTGTCTCTTTTTTGGGGAACCAGGTATTTTTTCAGGGTGTTTGAGTGTCTGTATGTAAGTGATTGCATACATGGAATCATACACATTACAGCATACTTTTATCTGAACATGAGCACCTCCCTAAAATAAACAGATCCAGGAAAGTTTCCTATTCATCCTTGCTTCAACTCACATTTTTTTCTGATCCTCCCATTAGAACATAGAAGGATCAGTTATCTAACAAAACAGTCTCCCACACCTGGGATGTGCTGGATTACATCACATAAATTCCGGCTAGTGGACAATTAAATACAGCATACCTGGAGGGCACCAGGTGTCACATGCAAAACAAATCTCACCCACTTGGCAAGTGGCAGCAGCATCTACCGGGGCAGCCAAGGACACACAAGATAGGGATGCTAAGGAAACGACATGGGAAGTTGGGGGAGGGGGGAGAGATGCAAGCGCATTCTTGCACCTGAGAGCATGTCAGGAGAACTGAATAATCAGGGAGAAGAGAATGTCACTGGGTGCCTGGAAGCAAACTTCTACAGCGCAGCTTCACAAAGGTATTAAATCCGAGATGAAAGGAAGAAAGGAGGGAGGTTGCTCTGTGAGAAAACAGGCCAAAAGGAGCCCAGCGTTTAGCAAAAGGCGTTGTTGCAAGGAATCAGCAGAAACGCCCCCGTTCTATGGGGGAAATGCTTCGTCTACCTCCCGATCTGTTCACAACGAGACAAGGGACTCAACTCTTTCCCCCTCTCGCCCTGTCCTTCCCCACCTCGCTTCCTTTGCAAAAAGCGCGCGCGCATTAGACCCACCAGCCTCAGTATGCGCCTAGAGTTTGGGGTAAGCCACGCTCAATTCCCCCCACTTCCCAACCAGACACGCTGTTCTCCCCAGCCCAGAAAACCTTGGCCGAGGTTAATCCGGCGGCCCCTACAGCAAAATTCCAAGGCGCTCCAGAGCCTTCGGCGTTGGTGCAAGGGCACCTACAGGCGTCGCCTTCCGGAGACGGTCCAGGCAGGGCCTGGGCTCACAGCGGAGGAGGCTCCTCCTCGGCACGGCCCCGATTCACCGGCTACGCCACGAGGACTCGAGCAGAAGTCGCTCGCCCTGACGCCGGGGACCATCAATCCAAGCAGCCACGGCCAAACAAGGGCTGCACAGGAATAGCCGCGGTGCCGAAAAGGGGCAGAAGGGAGCGGGAGAAGAAGGGTCAAGCAGGCAGGCAGTCGAGTGATCTCTCTCCGCGAGCAGCCGCCACCCCGTGGCCCAAGCCGTCTCCGTTGCACCGGCCCCCTCGCTCTCCCCGCGCTCTTCCTCCCGTTCTCAGTCTGACCTTTCACTCACCATCCGGAGCGGTCCCTGCGCTCCTACAGCGTGTGCGCATACACAACACGTGTCCAACGCAGCGCATAGGGAAGGCGAGAGTGCAGCTGCTAGGCCGCGAATCCAGGCCCAATCCGCCTCCTAACGGGGCGGGGAAGCGAAAGCCAACCCTGCCCATCCTGCTCTGACGCAAGGCTGCCCCTTCGCACGTTTCCGGGAGGCAGCGCCGCCTGGCTGAATCGTCTTTGGCCCAAGCGAGCCGCGAAGCGATGGCTTTGCTGGTAGGCAGAAGAGGCCGCTGTGTCCTTCATCCCCTCACTTTGCTACTCTTTCGAATAAAAGTTGCCGCTTGGCCGACTCTTGAGCGGGTCTACGACAACTCCCCACGTCCGACCCACTCGTATCAGGACAATTTGCCACGGCCAACTTGCTGCGGAACAGCTCGTCGCGAAGCAATAGTGGAATATAGGTAGTTCTCGGCTTACCACCGCAATTGAGCCCATAATTTCTGTTGCTAAGTGAAACACTTGTTAAGTGAATTTTGCACCATTTTATGACCTTTCTTGCCACGGTTGTTAAGTGGATCATTGCAATTGTTAAATTAGTAACACGATAGTTAAATGAATACAGCTTCCCGATTGACTTTTCTGGTTAGGAGGTTGCAAAAATTGATTACCGGACGTCTGAATTTTGGTCACATGAACTTGGGGATCATGCAAGTGTGAAAAATTGTCACTTTTTTCAGTGTCATAACTTTGTAAATGAACTGTTGTAAATCAAGGATTACCTGTAGAACCGGGTGTCAAACTCAAGGCCGGCCCATGGGGCCAGCCTGGAAATATCAAAGGACCAGCCTGTGGTGCTTCTGCCCACTGGAAAAGGCCACAGGGGCCACAGTGCCCCCCCCCATGGTCTGTATTTGGTCTCCCCAGCCTCCAGCAGCACTCTGCCAGGCAAAAACAGGCCGCCTGGAAGCCCTGTGCAGCCTGTTTTCAGCCTTTCAGCCGGGAGAATGCTGCAGGAGTCCATGGAGGCCAAAAACGAGGCATGGGGGAGAGCACATGCACCCCACACACACTGTTTTAGCCAGCAGGGTGCTGTAGGAGGCGTCCATCCCATCTCTCCCCTTCCCCCCGCCAGCCCAGGGAGAACTACAATGCTGATCCAGCCCTCAAATCCAGTTTGACCCCTACTTTAGAATCATTAAAGAAAGGATGCCAAATATGGGACAAAATGAAATGGGAAGTTTTTAAATTATTTTAAATAATTAAATTGAACTGAGTTATCCCGCAGTGAGTTGGCCATGGTGACTTGTCCCATGGCGAGTTGGCTGCGGTAAGTAGTCCCATTCATCTCTTGAACACCACTGAAAACAGGAGGGAGGGGAAGGTGGGACACTCCCGAGGCAGCTTTGAGTCCAGAAGCCAGGGTCCTGCACAGAACCGATTGTGGCTCCTACCACGATGATCCAATTTAAGTGACCACACATAGAGTGCTCAGAGGATCCATCACCAGGATTTTAGACAACACAGAGTAGGTAGATGGTTCTCCTTTGAAGCCAAAATTTATTCTTTGTGTGATTTTATTCCCAGATACCTGAATCGGGAGGACTGATGAGCTGGGGCTGCCCTAAATCGGCTTCTTAATATTTATGCCAGGGAGAAAAGTTAGCACTGGAGAAGTTATTTAGAGCTGTGAATAGCAGTAGTGAATCCTCAATCCCTTTTAACGATCCAATGGATTTTTCTAACTCCATAAGATATGTAGAGAGCTGCAATTTGGAATTGTGCGTAGTTCGTTAGGGCTACTGTATCTGAGCTGCAAGAATCCGGATGATTGCTACACAATAAGCAAAAACAAAGTTTGTTTCTGTATCTCTGCCATTTTAATGTTCATTCCATTATCTAATGATTATTCCACCTCTGTGAACCCTTGTTGGGATTTGGGGGTGCGGTATGCCTTTGAGTCTTGACTCCTGGTAACTGGACAGATCTGTGCAATTTCTTGGCAAGATTTCGGGACTGATTTGCCCTTGCCCCATTCCAAGAGCAGAGGGAGGGTGACTGGCTCAAGGTCATTGTCATGCCCCTGGTGGAGACTGACTCTGAGGGAGAGGACGAGCAGCCGACAGGGAGTGGAAGTGTGGCTCCGGAGGTTGTGGAGGAGGCTGGGGAAGGGCAGAGGCTGGCTGAGCAGTCAGAAGAGGACCCAGGCCCATCCCCTATCCATCCTAGGTCATGCAGGGAGGAGAGGATAAGGGAGAGATGTGGTCTACTTGGGAGGAGAGAGCCTTTATCCTCTTCATGGGCTGCAGGTGTGAGTACTGGATAAGAGTTTGGACCTGCATTCTGGCAAACCCTGGAGACAAAGCGTGTTTTATTTTGGCTTGAGGTTATCTTAGTTGGCGTCCTGCCAACAGACTGTGTCTTGTTATCTCCTTGAATTTGGTAAATATTTCTCCTGTTCCATTGTGGAAATTTCATCCTTGTAGTTTGTTTGGTTTTTATTTTCACCTCTATCTGCTCATTAAATTTGGACTTTATTCTTTCTTTTGAAGACTATTTTTGAGTACATTTTATCTCCAACAGAATTATTGAACAGTTTGGCCAAGTTGGAGGCATTAAAGGACATTTATTTACATTTTGGATTTTGTTACGTTTGTGTTACACTCTGGGTCATCACACCTGGTGTACTGATATAAACAGCATTGCAGGATTAATAGCCATCACTCAGACAACTGGTAACTCCAATTTTGGATTGGGAAGAGAACATCAAGAACATGGCAGAAATACTGAAAATAGGTGGGAGGACAGGGGTGGGATTCTACCAGTTCGCACCTATTCGCTAGAACCTGTTAACATTCTAAGCAGTTTGGAGAACCAATTGTTAGAAGAAATTACTGGCCTAATCCTGTAAGGAAAGCAGGAAGGAAACATTCTGGTGTTGCTTACAGAAACTGCCTCTCCGTTAACCCTTATTACATTCTTGGCAGGACTAGACTTCCTGTCTCAGGAACTTCTTTGGAGTTTTTTTTCCCGTCTTTGCTGGTATTTTGCTTGTGTGGAGTGACCATTCAAAGTTACAATGGCACTGAAAAAAGTGACTTATGACCATTTTTCACACTTAGGACTGTTGCAGCATCCCCAGTCATGAGAGGCCAGGCGAGGATGCGTGCCTCAATGTGAGTGATACTGAGTTGGCCACACCCAGCCAATAACATGACCACCAAGCCATGTCCACCCAGTCACATGACCACAAAGCCATGCCCACCAACTAAGCCACGCCCACAGAACCGGTTGTTAAAAATTTGAATCCCACCCCTGTGGGAGGAGGACATTTAAAGCCATTGATGCTGGGGCTTCGGAAAGGAAGAGGGGTCCTCCATTGATTTGCCTGTATTTTTCAATTCAAATGTTCTGAACTATTAAGTGGTTAAGAGGCCCTGCAGGAATTTTGGCTGCCCCTCAGCAGAAACAAAGTGTATGCCATCCAAAAAGAGCCTGTTTCCATTTTCTTTGATAATACTGTTTATTGTCCGGAGACTCAAGTGTCCACATACGAATTATACAAAGCGTCAGAGACATGCACAGTCTGCTTGTCTATTCAGCAACTTTCATGTGTTCCCAGCACAAGAAAATCTCAGCTTTCAGAATCCAACAACAACAAAAACCCACCCCATATTATTCTACCCACCAAACTATCTTCCCACCCCAGCTGCTCCCCAAAAAGCTTTAAATTACGGCAGCAAGTTAACTTATTTTTTCATACTCACTAAGCAAAGATTTGAAAATAATGTAAACTCTTTATTATTATTTTTAAAAATATTTTCGAATTGCTGGCGTGGAGGGGAAACTGTTCTGTTATGGGTGTTTCAGGGAAAGTTATGCATGACACTAAAACCCACAGCTATAAATTAAGCCAATTGTGGAGTCTTTTATATTGTTTTTCCATAAATAGGTCTTTTGCAGGGGTTGTTTTTCACATCGCTACTCAAAAGGCCAACTTAGTTTGCTTGCTGGCAGGCTGGGAGCTGCAGTTTGGCTAACAAGAAGCAGTCACGTGTTGCTGCCACCCTCCAGTCTCTGTCAAAAACTTACACATGCTGCAGGAGAAACCAGAGAAGGCAGGAACAGAATACTGCTTCCACTGGCATTCCGCAATTGAGGGAAGGAACACTGTCCTCCGTACATTTTGACATTCTTCCCCACTGTATGTTAAAAGCTTCCAACGCAGAACCCCTTTACAAAGTAATAAGTGCAAATCTAACAGCTAAACAAGGACATTTAAAAAAAAAACATAATAGAGGAATGATACAACTGATTGCTGAAACAAACTGAAAAAATTAAAAAATCAAAAAGTATCAACAGAGAAAGAAGGTAAATGTCACATAGGATATAACCGCACAGGAAGTAAAACAGGAGTCTTATACTGGACTGAACAGATTCTTTTTCCTTTTTCTTGTTTTAAAAATATATTGAAATCAACAGACTGGCCCAGTAATGACATCTTTAAATTCTACCTTGATGAACAGCATGAAAAGGCCACAGGGGGCAGGCCTGGCTAAGAATAAGTGTGAATATCCTTCAGATCTAGGTATGAGAATCCCAAAAAGGCGGTGGTGGACCCAGAGCTTGAGGAAATCCAGGAAAGAAAGGACAAGCTCAGAAGGGGGAATGGAAGGGTTGAACTGAACAATACTCCTTTTCAGACAGTGGAGGGTTTTGTCATTACTCCAAAGGAGCATTTATAATCACAGTTTAACAAATGTGTGTGTATCAACTGGCCAGCTCTCCTAATCACATATTTGGGAAGAGAACATAAATGTTTGCCTTCTGTGAAATTCTTATTGTAATAATTTGTTTCTCCATTCAGCAAGCCGCAGGGCTTGGAGCTGCGTTGGGCCTGATTAAAAATCATTCTGTGCCAGGAATTTTGGAGGAGCAGGAGGAAGATGACAATTCCTTGGTCTACAAAGTTCCAAAATCCTAATAGAAATGAAATGGCAAACCTTAGAACTGGCTAAGAGAGACTGTGACATCAGAATTACATTAATGGCACAAAGATGAAAAAGAAGGTGGATTAAGCATATGGAGTAAGTCCATCTCCTGAAACACTTTTTTAAAACAGAAATTTGACTATTCCAGATGCAAAGCTAGAAACTGCATATAACTCTTAGCTCTTCCAGGCTATATATATTAACTTTGTAGCATAAAGTATCCTGAAAGAAGATACTGTTTCTCTTGGACAGTCAATTTTCAAAGGGTTGCTTAGTCCTTGGAAAATAACACAACTCTCTTTGCCAGTGCAAAAGGGTGCCCTAACTGATGACACCATTATCACTTTTCATGGAGCCCAAAATGCATGTTTAATCTCAGCCCACCACATGTCTCTCTGTATATGTGTCTAAGAGAAAGGAATGACTCTAAAATAGTAAGTGTGGAATAATTTCATATGTGGAAAGAAGAGGGGTTTTGACCCAGGCAGAAAGTGGGAGAGTGGGAAAGAGAGGGTTTACAAGCTTTCTTCACAAGGAGGGATGTCTCTCAAGACAGTAAGAACCTGGTAGGCCTGCTACCCAGAATCAGAGACAACACCTCTCAGCCAATCATACTGTTGATGCTGCCTTCCTCCATTATACCTTGGCTGAAATCCATAGAGTAAGAAGACACTCACTGGAACAGCACAGGGGAAGAAGCAGAAGAAGCAACATATGAATGGCCTCAACATCCCTTTCCTTAGCACTCCCCACCCACCGCTACTGGCCTGCCCATAAGTTTTTATTTTCATGCTGTTTCCAGGAAGTGATGTCAAATGTGGACCAATCTAATTCCTTGCAAGCTATGCTGCTGGTGCCAAAGGAACTCAAGGATCCTCAATGTCAAGGAACTCCTGTTTAGGGGGAGCCACTCCACGGTACCACGCACAGGAACCATCACTCCGCTTGATGCAGGCATAGTGTTTTGCCTGCCGCCCATTGATGTTCTTCTCCGTCACCCAGTCAGTCCACAGACACTCATCCTGAGCAGAGACATAACAGGGGATGGAGGGGCAGCGGGAAATCTGCAGAGAGAAAAAAATACCATTAGCTGCATGATTTCCTAGCATTACGATCGAAGATCTGATTAACCCTACTGGCATTAGATTCAGGTTCCATGTATTGCAGCATTTTGGACCAAACATCTGAGCAATCTGATAGGTTAGCATGCAAGACTACTAGCAAGACAATACCATCAGTATGGAATTATGTGCATTTTAAAGTGCCCGCACTGGTTACCAGTAGGCTTCCAGGTCCAATTTAAAGTGTTTTAAAGCCCTGAATAACACAGCCTTGGATAGGTTGTTGGACTAGAACACTTCCAAGATCTCATTCAACTATAAGAGTCTACAAGGTCTTGGGCAACAGGAGTCTGCCTATCTGGTATGAATGAGAGTGAGCAGAAATTCTGCCTAGTAGTCTCTGCATCATTCACCAGCAGTCGTCCAGGCAACCCTATCTGTCTGCAATTCTGGAAGCAAGCTAAATCTGTTTCATGTTAGCCTGCTATCTGAATTAAGATTCTGATTTTTGGTATTAATTAATTAATTCCCTTTTTGTTTTGTTTTGAGGCTATACATCACCCAGATCCTTGGCGATTGGGCTGGGTTAGGAGTTCCTCAACTGAATAATTACTTTGCTCTGCTAGTGCCTCCAAGAAAGTAAACACAAGAGAAAACAGGAGCCATCAACTAAAAAAACATGCTGCTTCTGCTCCTTGCAGAAGGTCCAAAGTTGAAAGAGTTCAGACCAGGTTACAAGTTTAAGATGGCATTGACTACACTACACTGTGACAAGAAAAAGATGAGTGCAGTGTGACCATCCTCACTATTCTTGATGTATCAGCAGCTTTCAATATTAGCTATCGTGATATCCTTCTGAACCGGCTTTGGGAATTTGATGGGGCAGTACTGTGTTAAGCTGGTTCTACTACTTCTGGGGTCAATTCCAGTCAAAGTTGATTGGGGGGGGGGGAATTCAGCCAATTGCATCTACTTTGTGGGGTACCCCAGTTCTCTCTCCTCTCCTATTTAACATCTACATAAGGTTCTGAGTGAAGTGATTGTTAGGGATTGGAAAGCCTTATACATCCATGCTGAGCTGCCTGAACGATGCCATAGATGTCCTGTCTCCAGTGCATGGAGACTGAAAGGGCCAGGATGGGAGTGCAATCAGCTTTGACTCAATGCAAGCAAGACTAAATGGCATTGGGTATTTGGGCCTTCTGGAGAAAAGGTTTTCCCGCTGCTGGCCTGTGCGCAATCTTGGGGGGTGGGAAGTATCTTCTGGGACTTACAGCTCCTGCTAGAAGATCAGGTATCAACTGTGGTCTTTGCACATCTTATGGTTGTGAGCCAATTGCAGTTGCTCCTGGACTGGGAGGTTTTATTTAGGGTTGTTTATGCCTCATGACCTCTTTTCTGGGTTGTTATAATGTGCTTTACAGGGGACTGCCCTGGAGCATTCAGAAGCTACAACTTGATACGAAATGCAGCCGCATGAGCAGTAAAAGGTGTTGGATGCTTGATGCACTTTAACATCACTGCTATGTGGGTGGCATTGGCTGCCAGTGTGCTTCTTGGTACAATTCCAAGTGTTGGTTATTACCTTTAAAGCCTTTCATGGCTCAGGGCGGGGTTAACTAAAGAACAGTCTTCTCCCAGTCATTTCTACCTGCCAATGATCCAGCAAGTTACGCATATTAACTGTCCCATCAGCTAAGGAATGACAGGGAACTAGGAGATGTGCCTTCTCTGCCGTAGCCTTCTCTGCCCTCAGGAAAATTCTCCCTTCAGAGATCAGGAAGGCATCGACCTTGTGGGCCTTTTTAAAGACCATAAAGTCTTGGTTGTGTGCCTGGGCCTGGGGTTCTGAGTGAGTTGAGGGTTCAGTTTCTTGACCATTTTAACATCCATGGCAATAGTTCTACTCAATGACCTTATATGTTTATTTTGTATTGTTTTAATTGGTTTTGTTTTTACATTTTATAATGAATGTAAGCCACCCCAGAATCATTTGTTGAGATGGGCAGTTATATAAATCATATAAACAAATAATTAAATAAATTTGGGTTTACCTTGCATTCACAGCCCATCTGGTACCGCTGGTTGAGACTCTTCTTTTGGGTGGCACTGAGGGAATCCCAAGGAACGATGAAATCACAAAGGGTGATGTGCATCCTGCCATTACCCTCCGATTTCCCTGAGAGAACAAAGCAATTATGAATAACAGCCTGCAAGGCAAAGGGCATTTTCCTGATTATTTCCAGAATTAACTTATAATTTAAGTTAATTTAAGTTAAACTTAAACTTGATTGGGAAACCTAAATTGTAAATGAGAGCTAAAACAAAAGTTGATTTGTAAGTAATTACACTCTCCTGATAGTTTCCAATCAATTGGGGGGGGGGGGGGGGAGGGAGTGGCAGCTGGTAGGCACCACTGTAAATTTCCAGATCACACTTTAGATTCATAAAATGGCTGCCCTTGTGGGGAAACTGAACATTCACAAAATGGCTGCCACATTGGGCATCATCTATCATAACTATTTCCCAAAGCAAATTGGCAAATCAATCAATCCCTCCTATTCCAGTCTTGCCTCCACATCTAATTGTGGCTTAGTGATCACCCCCTAACAATCAGCCATTTTTTCTTATAAGTTCTCTTAAAAGATATAGGGTCAACATATATTTGTGGAAATAAAGATGAAGTTGAAAGCTCAGGCTGTGATGTATAGTATGCTCATTTCACATTCATTTTTTGAAAAATAGAATAAAAGTAATAGGTATACTCTATTCCTTGTTAGGCTACACATGAAGTATTGTTCTCCATTTCTGGCATCTTTTAAGGAGTTTGAAAAACTGGAATATGCCCAGAGAAGAATAAGTAGGATGATAAGGGAACTAAAAGGCAAATATCATAAAGAACATTTCAAAGAAGTAAATTTGTTTAGCCTGTAAACACAAGCTTATGTGGCAAACTGAGATTATGGGAAACTGATGATCCATGTAGAATGAGGTTTCAATATGAATTTCAGTTACACTGTGGTGTCCCAACAAGCACATATGCCACAAATTTTGCATCATGACATGTGGCTGTGTGTTGCATCACTCTCTCACACTTTGCAGCCCTCACCAATGGCTACGCCTGAAAAAGAAAAAATTATGGGCAATTGATATCAAACATTACATGTCTGAAGAGCTATCATGAGGAAGACGAAACAGAAGTATTCTATTCTTCTAGAAATAATAGGCGGAAACTACTAGGGACACAGAATTCAGCTAATCATCTGTAGACATTTTGCAATTTGAGAAAGCTACAGGGATTTAAGATGAAGCTGGGCAGCCCCTAATTGTGGATGTACTGGTATTATAAGATCTTGCACTATGAATCTTCTAGCAACTTGGCACCCTGGCAAATTAGCCATCAACTGATAGACAGACATAAACAATATCTACCCATTATGCCACAGAGACAATCAACAAGCTAAAAAGGGAACAAAAAGACCAAAACACCTCCTCACCAGCACTCAGATCCAGATGATCACACATTAATTCCAAAATTAACATCAGACCAACAATCAAATAAACAATACCCTAATCAAGGAACTGCCAAATAAACCAACAGTAGGCAGCCCAACTAAAGAACCTCTAACACCACCACCACCGACAGTGAAAGATACTAAAATATTAACTCAGAGCAAATCTCACTCCTTACTAGCACTGATGATGTTACCCACAGTTTGGGTAATGAAACATCTGCAAGAAAAAAACCCAAGCTCAGAGAGCACCAAGGACCCCTCACTATGAATCTTATATTGAACAGGAAGCTGAACTAGAGTCAGACTAAGGTTTCTGTTTATTACTTTATTTTCTAAGAAACAGCTAGTCAAAGACCACTGCAAAATCTTAGTAGTAAGCTGCCGAAGGTACATGATCACCAAATTTGAAATTGCATTTCTTGCTGCAAAGCTAATCATCAGAAATATTTTGGCTATTTTGAGTGATATGGTATTGGTAAAAAGCAGGTTTGGATTTTTTTTGGTCTTTCATACCTCTATTTCATTGGCTTTCTGTTTCTTACTCTTTTTCTGGACTTTGCAAATGTATTATTCTTTACCTGCAATGAGATATTCCTTTTTGCCACTAACATCCAGTGTCACTCCACATACCGCCGAGGAGGGAGCTGTGAAGATGAATTCAATGTCCTGTTCTGGCCCTTTAAACATCTGAAAGGGAAATACAAAAAGTTATGAACTGTGCTGAAATGGATAAATTAACACTGAGTTTAAAAGATAAAGAAGCTTCAATAGTTTATAAAGTGTGGGAACAATGGTATAGCTGGATAGAGCGGAGATGGATTATAGATAGGTAATTATTAAATGTAAGTAACAGATAGAATAAGAATATAATTACGCATAAATACCTGTAAATAACGCATGAATTATTGTTATACAATAAGCACAACAAATAGATGTTATTGAGTGATATATTTCTTCTGTTTTTAATGTAATAAAAATTCAATAAAGTCTATTAAAAAAAAAAATCTGAAAGGGAAAGAAGCAAATGAGGCCAAGAGTCAGCAACCATGCCATTAAAATGGAACACCCCTTTAGAGATCTTTAAATGCACAAATCTCTCCTCATGCTAATAATCACGTCAGACATGTTTCTGATATAGCCCTTTCAAACTACAGATATGCTGGTCTCTTTCCAGAAATCCTGCCTAGAAACCGTAGGACCGGTGATCTACCACATTTGGAGAACATCAAGACAGGGAAGACAATTCTAGTGTTTCCAATGTTATTCCAAGTTCTTTCCCAAACACAGTCAAAAGACATGTTTTCACAATTTTCTTTAGTCCTTGACAGGCATGTATATTTCCCAGTACTCTTCAATATCTTCATTAACGATTTAGATGAGGAAATAGAAGGGGAACTTACCAAATTTGCAGATGATACTAAACTGGCAGGAATAGCTAACACCCAAGAAGATAGGCTCAAGATCCAGATGGATCTTGACAGACTAGAACACTGGGCCGTATCTAACAAAATGAAATTCAATGTAGAGAAAAGTAAAGTCCTACACTTAGGCAGAAAAACCAAAAGTACACATATAGACTGGGTGAAACCAGGATCAATAGCAGTAATTGTGAGAGGAATCTTGGAATCTTAGTGGACAACCAGCTAAATATGAGCCAGCAGGGTGCAGCAGCAGCCAAAAAAGCTAATGCAATCCTAAGTTGTATTAACAGAGGGATACAATCGAGATCAAGAGAAATACTAATACCACTGTATAAAGCCTTAGTAAGGCCACACCTAGAGTACTGCATCCAGTTTTGGTCACCACATTATAAAAAAGATGTTGAGACTCTAGAAAAAGTACAGAGAAGAGCAACCAAGATGATTAGGGGACTGGAAATTAAAACATACAATGAATGGTTGCAGGAACTGGACTTGGCTAGTAAAGAAAAGGACCAGGGGAGACATGATAGTGGTCTTCCAATATTTGAGGGGCTGCCACAGGGAGGAAGGGGTCAAGCTATTTTCTAAAGTGCCTGTAGGCCATACAAGGAATAATGGATAGAAACTGAACAAGGAGAGATTTAACCTGGAAATAAGGAGAAACTTTCTGACAGGGAGAACAATCAACCAATGGAACAGCTTGTCCTGGGAAGTTGTGGGAACGCCATCCCTTAAGACTTTCAAGAAGAGATTGGACTGCCATTTGTCAGAAATGGTGTAGGGTCTCCTGCTTGGGCGGGGAGTTGGACTAGATGACCTACAAGGTCCCTTCCAGCTCTGATTATCTGTTCTGTTCCTATCTATTTTCCCTCCTGGAGAAATCAATCCATATGCCAATAAAATGTTGCCACCTATTTATTTTTAAAAGGCCACACATTAACCATTATAACAACAAGGGATTCACAGATTATGTCAAGCCATAAATTGTGATTTAGAAATTAAAGTTGTGGTTAATGTAGTATGTGAATTCTATCATTTGACATCTTATATCCAACTGATTTCTATTTGACAAATGCTAACTTTATGTTTAGGGATATTTTAAAAATTCATAAAGTAATAGATCATTAATAAATCTGGCAAATGGGATGTTCACTGAGACCTATGATCAAGTTATTTTAAAGTAGAGTAGGTCTGGAAAAAGAGCATTTGTTTCCCAATAGCTTCTCCAGCAGAGAGAGAAACTTTTACAGATGACATGCAGGGAAACCAAAGTAACATTAATGTGCCAATTCTAAAGAAATTCCAGAAACAGAAAACCAAAACTGCTCTTCAAGGCTGTAGTTTCAATGTGTCTCTAGGATACAGAATGATAGCTCTTCTGCTCCTCTTTCATTAAATCAGTGTAGGAATAGAATGCCAATTGGATCTCACTCTAGCATATGGCAAACCCTTGATTCATTTGCTTTTGAGGGTTTTTTCAATGTTTTTATACTATCAGCTAAGACTAGAAGGCTTTTCTTTCCCTTCCTTTTTCTTATTCTTTTGTTAGCCTAAGTATTATTTAGCAAACTAATATTTTAATAAAGCCAAACAAGGCAGCTGAAAATCTGAAATGAAAATAAAACATAGAAAAAGTCTAGCACTAACACAATAGGTTTATAGGCTCTCTGCAGTTTCACTCTGAATTGCTGTTGCTATTCTTTGTGTGTTAAGTATAAGGCAGTGTTACACCAGCAGTCCCCAAGTTCAGAAAGGACTATCTTTGAATACAAACAGGCTGTCTATTGCTAAAAATGGCAGACACATGTTCTCCATTCCTTGAGCCGGTGAAGTGCTGAAGCCATGCAATGCTTTCAGGAACTACTGAAGCTGTGCATTTTTAATATATAAGCCTATTTTCAGCTATTTTCAGCAGTTCCTGAAAGCATTTTGCAGCTTCAGCAGTTCATCAGCTCATCTACTTTCTTTAGTAACAGGCTGCCCGTTGGTTAAGTACAAGTTCCAACTTCCATACAAGTTTGAGTTAAAGACAGCATAAGGAATAGAAGCCATTCTTATCCTGGCGACTACCTGTATACACATAGCCAAAGCTAGGGTTCTCATGTAGCTGTTTGTTACCTTTATCTGTTTGATCTCATATTGGATGCGTTTGATGGGGTTTCCATAGATGTCATTCCCGGAGTCCACCTCTTTTTCAGAGACAGCTTTTGCTCTGATCACTGAAATACAAAGAAAAAAAAGAAGTTGGAAGGATGAGGTGCCAGTGATGAATCTAACCATTCCAAAACAGACTACAAATAACATAACCATGAGCCTCACTCTTCTTCCTTCCCTTTATAGCACTCAGCAGCTATTCTCACAAGCAAAACCTGGGGTTATTAATCCTGGGGGGAGTTTCTGTTGCATGCTGCTAACAAAAAAGCTTTTGCCCTTTTCTGCTCTTTCCTTTCTACAGTTCTTTGATTATAGACTCCTTCAAGCTTGCAACAATATTTGAAATGCCACCTTGTTCTATTTATTTGAGAGATAAAGATAATGTCTGCATTATCTGCAAGCAGCCTCCAGGACAAAGAAGATTACTTTAACTAAAATGTGCTGCTGTAAGAATACTGATAGGAGAAACAGAGGTTAATAGCTTTTCTTGTCAAATAGATTTGCTATTAAAACTCAGGTTTCTTCATCCATAATGAAGCTAAACACATTGAGACTTGATTCAGATGAAAGTATTTTGCATTCAGACTCTTTGTACATAAATTCTTCAGACTATTGTGGGGTTTGGGGTGGGAAGAAGAAGAGAATTTGATTTCAGTAAAGGGAAGAGGTGAAAAGCAGGATAGGGGATACCTTTTATTCAAGGACTATCAGGATAATCACACTGGGCTGAGATCAAGCAAGATTGCACTCACTTCCATACCAGGATTGGCTCATCATGTCTTATTTGCTTAACCAGAGTTTGTTATAAACCACAATTTGATTTCTTTGCACAAGAAATTAAGCCATTAACAATCTCAGTTCTGCCTAGCAGGCATGGGCTTGGGATCTGGTAATATTTCAGAGTACAGGTAGTCCTCCACTTACATCCACAATTGAACCTCAAATTTCCATTGTTAAAAGTTGTTAAGTGAATTATGTCTCATGTTACAACCTTTTTGCCATGGTTGTTAAAAATCACTAGACTTGTTAAATGAATCATATGGTCATTAAGCAAACCTGGCTTCCCCCATTGACTTTGCTTGTCAGAATCTCCCTAGGAAGATTGTAAATGACAATCCTAGGACCCTGGGATGCTGCAACTATAGTAGTACCCAAAATTTGATCATATGACTGTGGAAAAGCTGCAATGGTAATAAGCATGAAAACAGGTTAACAAGTCATTTTTTTCAGTGCCATTGTAACTTTAAATGGCCATTAAACAGATGGTTGTTATGTCAAGGGCTACCTGTAATTCCTGATTTTACACTGCCTAACAATTCTAACAACTAAGCCAGCTTGTTGGTCATTTCATCTAAACTATCCATTAAGAAAGATGAGTTGACAAAAATAGGCTTTTTGTGTGAAAGGATTGTGATCTCAGTTCAGCTGAGCTGCTGAAAACCAATTGTTAAACTTGGAATTCACTCAAAGGCATCTTATTTACTTTAAGTTAAACTTTGTATCTGGATATAGTGGGGTCTTACAACATAAAACACTGATGAGATTTACCTCTGCTGAAATCTGTTTCAGCCCATCTATAGTTTATAATATAAACTTTTATTTTTTTTGCTTTGAGATCCAATTACATTACTTGATTTATAAGCTCAACAACTCAGAACATAAAATAGAAAAACAATGATCCAAGACGAAACCAAATCTTGCTGTGCAACATTGTAAGGGCAGCGATTGGCGGTTTTCCCTGGCTGAAATCTGAATGCCACCAACTGTGGGCAAAGCTGTCACCAACTGCCATACAGAACACATTTCAGATAATCCCTGCAAGGTATACCAGCGAATCATTTTCCCCTTACCTTTGTTTCCCCAAAGACTGATGATCTATTATCCTAACAGTGGCTAAATTGCAATAGTTTCTCTGTGTTAACTGCAAAATTGTGGCTGCCAGGATTTGTGCAGCTTAGATGCTACCTCTGTGTAAGGATTCTTGGGCGTGGAGTTGAAAATAATAGTTAGGGCTGAGTGAATCTGGGAAATGCTGACACCGTGGTCTAGAGGTTAAGATTCTGGACTTGTTGTCCAGAAGGTTGGCAGTTCGAGACCCAAGTATCTTGTAACGGGATCAACTCCCATTCCTGCCAACCTAGCAGTTTGAAAGCATGCAAATGAAAGTAGATAAATAGGTATCACTTCAGTGGGAGGGTAACAGCATTCCATTCAGCATATAATCATGGTGGCATATGACCACAGAAACATCCTCAGACAAGGCTGGCTCCCTCAGCTAAGAGACAGAGATGAGCAACGCCTCCTAGACACAACTGGACAGGGGAAATCTAGCTTTTTTAAAAAAAAAAACACATAACTGTTTCAAAGTTACTGATAATTTATATATTGGCCACTAGGTGGCATGAAATAACTAGTTTTTTTCTTTTGTGTCCCAAATGCAGAGTTGCTGGATCAGCGTGAGCTTTATGCTTTATGCCATATCCATACCAGAAAATATTCTATGATGGAATTGTTTTTTTTTAAAGAACGTTCCATGTGTAGAGGAACTGAAAAGCCAGGGCTATTGGGAAAGGAATTCCCGGTTACTCAGGCTACATAAATGAAAGAGGGGAACCGTTTCAACCGTCCTTTCAAATACATACATTAAATTAGGAATAGGTTCATCAATTTCAAGGCTTCAGTACCTTCTAAACTGTTTTTTTCTCAAACTTGGCAACTTTAAGATGTGTGGACTTGAACGAATGAATTCTGAGAGTTGAAGTTGGAGTTGAATGAGATTGCCAAGTTGGAGAAATATTGCTCTAAATCAAGTAACCGATCACCAGCTTTAAAAAGGGGGGGTGGGGAAGCAACTGCTCTTCAAGGCTCCCTTGCAGCCAAAATGGTACTCCAGAACATCCAAGTCCTGATGAAAAGGGGTGGTTCACAGCAAATCCAGTGAGCCCACTGTAGCCCAGCAGATCACTGGCCCCAATCATAATCATATTTATCTCAAGCCTCCTTCTCCATGGGGCATGGATTCACCATACAGATTTGGATCAGTTTCGGCTTGCCTCAACAGTGAAATGCCTGAGAGAGAGACATATCCTTAGCAAATGACAGGTGGGGCATCTTTGAACCACAGTAGGGTGGTTACATAGATCAGTCTTTCCACACATTAACCGCCAACACACTAACCACAGATTGAAGACCATATAAATAGAAGCTAATCAGGTATACCACACCTAATCCATAAAAAGCATGACAATTCACACCCTGAAACTGCCCACACAATCCAATCACAGGGTAGAGAACGTATCAGTATAGGAATGTTGTATATTGTATAATACTTAGAATTGTTTCCCTTATTTCTCTGCTGTAAATGAAGATTAACAGTTGAGGCTTCTTCTTTAATGTCTCTGGCCAGACTTTTTTTTTTTTTTTGGGGGGGGGGGGGGTATGGGGGTTTAATTTACCAAAGCCATCTTCTTTTGTTTTTTCTATAATTTTCTCTTACAATTATAAGGGGGACAGGTTTTAAAATACACTCCTAGGTGTCAGAATCTGAACTATAGATAACTATAGTAGTGTTTTGTAGAAAATTATAATATTGTAATTTTTCAGTTTCCTCTGCAGGAACTCACAAAATCCTACAGTGACAAATTCCACTGTTCAACTGTTTAACGAGCTAAGCCTGGTGTTTTTCCTACACATGTTGCCAACCAGTTTAATTAGGCCTACATTCCAGAAGAGCAGCTATGTGAACTTGTTGTAGGCAGCAAAAACAATGGAGACTCTTGGCATCATAAACACCGTTTCGGCTTTCCTTAAGTCAGAGTCTGCTTTGTCAAATATGCTGCCACAATATATTGGTTAGGCTTCAATATACCACAGAACTTTGCTATTTTTACTGGATATAGAAGGTTTGTTCTCCATGTCTGTGTTAAGCCTGACAAATTTTCCATGTGCTGTTAAAAACAGTACAAAACTGACTCAGCATTCCCGCTTAGAAATAAAGTTTCCATATATAGCTGTTTTATTGAAAACTAAATCTTTGGTCCAGCTAGGGTAGTAATGATTCAATGTGCACATTCCACCAAGCCAAAAGGTGGTTTGGTTTTGGCTTAGTGTGTAAATCTAGCCTTCTGATTTGTCGACCAGTTATGATGATTTAATGCAATATATGAGCCCCAGCAAATTATTGTTGAAATCCAACCATAGTTTAACATAAGATATGAATCCAACCACTGTCTACTTTAACTGAAGTGATTCTCCAGATTTTCAGACAGGGATTATTTCCAGCCCCCTCATTCATGATAGGAGATACTGAATGCGGCTCACATAGAAGCAAAATATATACCTATAGCTGAGTAATAGTTCATTTTCACTGCGATTGCCCAGAAGATTCTAACATAGTTCTAATTAGGCGATTTGCAATTTCAAAAATTTACCCTTAGTATTATGTTTGGGCTACCAATTCTAACTTAATCTTACCAAGTCTTGGCATTGCTGTTGCTCCTATGTATTGCCAAGGATGTTTAATATACCTGTCAACATTCAAAAATATCTGCTTTCCTCTCCCTTGCTGATAACATTGGTGAGAAAGTTGTGTCCAAAATAGAGAAAAGTGATATGTATGTAAAGGAACTCAGGAAATGAAGAGGTTGTGCAGAGGACACACAACAGAAGACAAAGGGCTGCACAGAGGCTAGCTAGGGATCATGTGAACACTTGTCAACAATCCCCAAACACACTTCTTCCCTCCTCACCAAAAGCAGACCATCTAAAGTTGCCTCCAAGAGAATACACAGATGACAAAGTATTACAGAGTTTACATACCTTGATATGGGGCAGGGCTGAGAAAAAGACTTTAAAACCAGTACATCTAATTCTTGGGTTACATCTACTCCTGGCTTTGGGTTTAGAGAATCTGCATGACATACTGTTCCATTTCCCTATGATCCAGTTAGATACATATAAAATGGAAAACAGGCGACTGAGATGAGGAATATTTCATTTGCTCACAGCTTCTGAAAACATTTTCTCAAATGTAAGTACAAGGGCAGTTTTTTTAAACCACAGTTTGCTTTAGTTTTAGTAAAATCCTTGATGACTAGTTGGAATCTATTTGTGGTCTAAAATGCAACTTGTAGGTTTCCTGTTGGTCACTCAATGAATCACATCCATTGGATACTTTTCACATTAAAAGTACTTACAAATAAGCTAATACTTACATTGTCCTATTGAAAATGTTACTTTATTGAACTGCTGAACTTGGAATTATCCCTTACAGCAGGATCTTGAAAATCAGTTTCAGGTTAATAGTTCTCAGGGATTCCTTCTGCATTTATTACTAGCTATGTCTTTCAAGCATTCTATAAGCAGGCAAGAAGGTGATTTTGATAGAAATGTGCACAATCCATTACCAAAACAAAGGGATAAAAGAAATCACAAGTCCACAAAAAAAATGCAAGAGACTTAAACAGACACATCTCCAATTTACAGGAATATTTGAAGGAGGAGACATTACAGCACAATCAGACTTGCAAGATTCTGTCATTATGGAAATTCTCGATAGAAGTAATTTTAGCTTTCCTCTGAAGTTGATTTCCTGGCGTAGTCAATCTGGTGGTATCACCTAAGAAAAACAAATATGTTTCCCAGTTTTAGGGCTCTAGAGCAAAACTACACATCTGGTACAACCATCATCAACTGTAGTTCAGAGTCCCATCTCCCCCTTTCTGTCTCTTGAAACTGCCTGTGGCCTGACTTGGATGCCTTTGGTCTGGCTGAGGCAACTGTGTGACAGCAGCTGAGTTTTTAGGCCTAGCTAATAGCTATGGCTCCAGGCTTTTCCACTCACGTGCCGCTGAATCACTGTCAAAAAATGCAACCTCGTAGAAAGAAGATTTCTATGCTGAACAGAGTGGCTTTGTAGAAGGGAATTTGCTGCTTTGGATTTTCTTAGCCAAGTTCTGAGGGAGGAGGCTGGGAGGAAGGAGGCAGAAAGAAATGGGAGAGGGGCAGAGAGAGGATTGAGGAGCATACATATTTGATTCCTATATACAGTACATTCAGAAAATATTCAGGCCCTCTTCACTTTTATCAATTTTGTTATGCTGCAGCCCGATTTATTGAAATTCATTTTTTCTAATTAATCTACACTCAGTACCCCATAACGACAAAGTGAAAACAGAATTTTAGAAATGTCTGTAAATTTATTAAAAAGAAAAAAACTGAAATATCACATTGACATAAGTATTGAGATCCTTCACTCAGTACTTTGTTGAAGCACCTTTAGCAGCAATTACAGCCTCAAATCTTTTTGGGTATGACATGGCAAGCTTTGCACACCTGGATTGGGGGATTTTCTGCCATACTTCCTTGCAACTCCTCTCAAGTTCAGTCAGGTTGGATGGTGACCATCAGTGGACAGCCATTTTCAGGTCCCTCCAGAGATGTTCAATCGGGTTCAAATCAGGGCTCTGGCTGGGCCACTCTAGGACTTTCATGGAGTTGTCCCTAAACCACTCCTGTGTTGTCTTGGCCGTGTGCTTCGGATCGTTGTCATGTTGAAAAGTGAACCTTCAGCCCAGTCTGAGTCCTGAAGACTGTGGAAGAGGTTTTCATTAAGGATATCCCCAGCTTCCCCTCAACTCTAACCAGTCTCTCAGTCCCTGCTGCTGAAAAACACCCACACAGCACGATACTACTACCACAGAGCTTCATTTTTGGGATGGTGTTGTTTAGTTTAGTTTACTTTATTGTCATTGCACACGGTACAACGAAATTAAATACCATCTCCAGTGTACTATACAGTAGAATTCAATAGAGTTACTGCCCTGGGATAAAAGCTGTTTTCAGCCTATTTGTCCTTGTTTTTATTATCCTGCACCGTCTGCCAGATGGTAATAGTTCAAAAATGGATGCCCAGGATGAGATGGATCTTTGAGAATATTTTGAACTTTCTTAAGGCAGCGGGATAAGTGGTGCCTGCTTTCCTCCAGACATAACAGTTCAATTTTGGTTTTATCTGACCAGAGAAATCTTGTTCCCCACAGTTTGAGAGTCCTTCAGGTGCTCTTCTGCAAACTTCAAGTGGGCTTTCATGTGTTTTGCACTAGGAGAGGCGTCTTTCTAACCAATCTGCCACAATCCGAGATAGGTGGAGGGCTGCAGTCATGGTTATCCTTCTGAAACTCTGTTCCATCTCCACAAAGGACGTCTGGAGCTCAGTCAGAGAGATCATCGGGTTCTTGGTCACCTCCTAAGGCCCTTTCTGATTGCTCAGTTTGACTGGAAGAAAAGCTCTTGGAAGAGTCCTGGTTATACAAAACGTCTTCCATTTGAGAATTATGGAGGCCACTGTGCTCTTAGGAATTTTCAGTGCAGCAGAAATTTTTATTGTAGTGTTCCCCAGATCTGTGCCTTGCAATAATCCTGTCTCTGAGCTCTGCAGGCAGTTCCTTTGACCTCATGGCTTTTGCACTGCTACAGTATGCATTGTCAGCTGTGAGGCCTTCTATAGAGAGGCGTGTACCTTTCCAAATCATGTCCAATCCATTTAGTTTAGCACAGGTGGACTCCAATCAAGATGTAGAAACATGTCAGCAATGATCAAGAGAAATGGGAGGCATCAGAGCTAAATTTCATGTGTTGTTGCAAAGGGTTGGAATACTTGTGATGCTTGCCAATGTGATATTTCAGTTTTTTCTTTTTAATAAATTTACAGAAATTTCTGTTTTCACTTCGTTATTATGGGATACTGAATGTAGATTAATGAGAAAAAAATGAATTTCAACGACTATAGAATCAGCTGCAGCATAACAAAATTGACAAAAGTGAAGGGAGTCTGAATACTTTCTGAATACTGTATACGTTTTGTGCCACCATAAGAAAAGATTCTTGGTTTTAAAGCAGTAGTGGTTAATGCCTGTCTAAGAAGGCCTCTATTTTCTTTGTGGCTCCTTGTTTGCCAGCTAGATCATTATATAATCATCTAGCCAGGGATGGGATTCTACCAGTTTGGATCGGTTCAGGAGAACCCCTTGCTCCGAAGATCAGCTGGCAGCGAACTGCTTCGCTGTGACGAGCATATGGGCCCACCCAGCCACCCTCTTTCCTGTGCTTTATTCCCTTGTGTGAGAGTACAACTGATTTGTGTGGCAGAGCAGCTTTTGCCGCACCTCAGCTGTTTTAGTCACAGGGACTGCAGAGGAAGGTAAGTATAAAACCTTTTTGAAATGTGGAGAGCGGGCGGGGGAGTACGTGATCACCGAACCAGTTGTTATACCAGTGGAATCCCACCCCTGCATCTAGCTGGCACACAGTATACAGTACATTTTGTTCCTGGCAGGTGTAACATTAGTTGCCATATTTCACTTGCAAGCAGCTGCAATAAGATCTTGCATATTTGGTTGGACTGACTCTTCACAACAAATGACCGCAGATTCCCACAGGGGTATTCCACCAACTCAAAAGGCTCACAAAACGCAATCCTGCTTTTAGCACCTTGTATAGATGGATCCCATCATTTGCAGATCACATTTCGGCCGTCATAGCAATAAAATCAAATGAATTGTCTTTGTGCATGCTTTTGCCTGATTTCAAGTAAGTCTGTGTCTTGAATAAGAAAGAAATTAACTTAGTCCATTGGGAATGGATTTATTTAGCAACTTTAATTTTTGTCACCATAGATATCCTGTGGATATGTGAGGTTACAGGTCATATTATGCGAATATAAACCAGCCAGCAGGCTACCCAATCCCATCTTAATGAGCCCTTCATCACATGGCAGAAGCAATCCTTTATTGATCATCTATGTCCCACTTTGATGCAGCAATGAAGGGACCGGACCAAGACATTGAACGGAGAGATCTATTGAAGCATAAGATAAATTTAGCATAACAATCTACATATTATGCGGTAGCATGTTTTTTTTTTCTGATTTATATCTTGATTTATTAAATGGCTACCTTTAAGAGCTATGAGAAATATCGAAACCTAGATAAATATGTCATTGCAACATACTGTATTGCTACACAAAATTATTTGAATAAACTATGTTACCAATGAGAAATAGGCAAATGAGTCAAAGTCAGATTTCAACATTATTATTATGTGTACAAATGGGAAAAACCAGCAGGTCTTTTCAAAACTGTAATATATTGTTAAATATAAAGACAGAGAACCTACAAAATACATATTAGGAACATGATCTGTTATAATTTACAGATCTTGAAGTAATGGCATTACAACATATAATTATGATTAGGGTTAAAGACATTTCATGTTAGATGTTTGAAACAAATTCCTACAGGATAAGTGATGTTTGCTAGTATAAGACACACCAATGGCAATTTGGTACAGTAATAAGGCAGCCATCCTGAGGGATGCCATTAGCAATCAGTCCTCAGAACTTGGATCTCTTCATACAACCAGTTACAGGTAGTACTTGACTTACAACCATTTGTTTAGAGACTGCTCAAAGTCACAACCATACTGAAAAAAGTGATTCACAACCATTTTTCACATTTAATGGTTGCTGCAACATCCCCATGGCCACATGATGCAAAATTCAGGTGCTTGGCAACTGGCATGTATTTAAGACTGTTGCACTATCCTGGGGTCATGTGGTCACCATTTGTAACTTTCCCAGCTGGCTTCCAACAAGCAAAGTCAATGGGGGATCCCAGATATGCTTGATGATCTCGTTTCATTTAACTGCGGTGATTCACTTAACAACTGTGGAAAAATGGATGTAAAATGAGGTGCAACTCATTTAACAACTGCCTCACTTAGCAACGGAAATTTTGAGTTCAATTGTGACTGTAAGTCAAGGGCTAGCTATATAATTATCTTTTCACACAGTGATATATTAGCCTTTCCTTTCCCATCATCTTGTGTGTTCCATCAGTCTGCTTGCCTGATTTTATTCACAATCCCTTAAATACGTTGCCAAGCAAATCAAGTCTCAGCAAGCATATTTATTACTCCATGAAGAATTCTGGCATTGCCTTAGAGACAGCATGTAATCAATACAATTGGCCTTGATGACATTTAAAGAGCTCAGTGCCTCCTTCTCACAGCTTACTTTATGGAAGTCAAACTGTATTCTTGCTCTCACAAAGAAGACTTTAATAGAATTTTTGTCATTCAAGAAATAATATATTTTTGGAAGCAAAAAGATAAGATTCCTATGTTAGCAGAATTCAGCTTTCTACCAACAATATACCATTCCCTCACCTTTCAGTCATCTCTACCTTGGTTTTATACATAAAATTGGGCTTAAACAATCAAGTGTGTCACCCACTTGCCCCATCTCAGGCAAATATATTAAAGAACAATTGCAGTTGCAACTGAATTGAGATCAAAGGTAATTGAACAGGAAGCTTTCTTGTGTTCCTTTCAGAACTGTATCAGTGCATGGATGTGATGGAAGCAAGGATAGCTTGATTGGATGGTAGATATTTGAGGCTGGAAAGGTATTTTGAATTATATTGGTTGAAGGAGACTTAGCTGAATATCCTATTCTTACCCCGTCTCTTTCATTTATTTGGCTTGCTATTCTGTTCCCCAAATTATTTTTTTTTTACTATGCTCAGCTGATGTACATCTTTGTACCATCCTCAAACAAGGGAAATTTGTATCTGAGGCTGTGAAATGGAAGCCAGAATCTTCTAAATATGCCTCACCAAATTATTCACAGATACAGCAGCTCAGCTGGTAATACCTCTATGTTGTCCTTCCAATGTAGAGATATCACGCTGGCAATTTAGGTTTTCCATCTGTTTCCTGTAGCTCCTCACACTTCCCATCACTCATCAGTTCCTTCTACATTACACACATGCATATGCCTTTATTCTAATATGAATGATAGGTCTTCCTTTACTAGCAGCAGCAAAGATTTCCTATTAAGTTTCTCTTTTAATGAGCTTGATTGCTTACATAGATTATGCACATCTTTAGCCTTTCTGCAAGTCAAAGAATGGTTCCTCTCACAAATTAATTTAACATCAGGAATCTGGCAGAGACTAATGATGACCAGCAGTTGTGTTCTTATAGATTTGCTTAATATCTCTGTTCATTACTGAAATATGACTAAAATCAGGCCAGAGCAATTTTTTAGCTCCATTGCTCCTTGCTTTGTCCATTCCTGTTTGTTGTTCACTGTTGGCTAATTTGGATTTTCTCTACAGCATGCCCATCCACAAAAATGTGATTAAGCCTGAGATGATGCAACTCACATTCCTAGCAATTACCACAGCAAGGAACCCAATGGCCTCTCTGCTTGTTCCTTTGGAGAAGTCCAATGCTTTAACCCAGGGATGTCAAACTCAAGGCCTGGGGGCCGGATCCAGCCCAAAGGGTACTTAGATCTGGCCCACAGGACCACCCTGGAAACAGCAAAGGACCAGCCTGCAGTGCTTCTGCCAGCAAAAACAGAGCTACGTTTTCACTGGCAGAGGGTTGCAGGAGGCCCTGGCAACCGAAAACAGAGCTCAGGAGCCCATTTTCACTGGCAGAGCATTCGGGCCAGTTGCTGCCCCTGACATCGGGTGACATCGAGCTGGCCATGCCCACTTTGGTCACAGCCACCCCAACCGCTGGAGGTCACGCCCACTCTGATGCGGCCCTCAATGAAATTGAGTTTAACACCTCTGCTTTAACCTAAACCTCTTGCAAGGGCTAAAAGGCAGTTTAAATAGCCAGGATGGAAGAACAACAGTCAGGTGCTTTGTTTGGATTAAAAACAACAGTAGTACAATCAGTACAATCCAAATTAACAGATAGTTAACAGATAAACAGAGTTGGAAGGGACCTTGTAGGTCATCTAGTCCAACCCCCCCCACCCAAGCGGGAGATCCTACACCATTTCTGACAAATGGCAGTCCAATCTCTTATTGAAAGTCTCAAGTGATGGCGCTCCCATAACTTCCGAAGGCAAGTGTTCCATTGGTTGATTGTTCTCACTGTCAGAAAGTTTCTCCTTATTTCCAGGTTAAAGCTCTCCTTGTTCAATTTCCATCCATTATTTCTTGTCTGGCCTACAGGCGCTTTAGAAAATAGCTTGACCCCTTCCTCCCTGTGGCAGTCCCTCAAATACTGGAAGACCACTATCATTGTCTCCCCTGGTCCTTTTCTTTACTAGCCAAGCCCAGTTCCTGCAACTGTTCGTTGTATGTTTTAGCCTCCAGTCCCCTAATCATCCTGGTTGCTCTTCTCTGTACTTTTTCTAGAGTCTCAACATCTTTTTTATAATGTGGTGAACAAAACTGGATGCAATACTTTAGGTGTGGTCTTATTAAGGCTTTATAGAGCGGTATTAGTACTTCCGTTGATCTTGATTGTATCCCTCTGTTAATACAATTTAGGACTGCATTAGCTTTTCTGGCTGCTGCTGCACATTAGCAACACTAATGGCTATTCCTACTGCTTGTGGCAGTCCTATCTGTCTCTAAAATTTTCAAAAATAAGAGAGCTGGTTTTCTATTTTCCAGCTACAAACAGAACCAGAAATGTAGTCATTCTAAATGCATAGCTAACAAAGGTGTTTGCGCTGTTTCTTAAGGACAATTTTTTAAAATAAGAATTCATTTCACAAGAGTTACTCTCAAAATCATTTTCTTCCAGATTGCAATAGACTATTTTCTAGAGAAAGAAGCTGATACAGTTAAGCAAGCATAAAGCTAACCTAAATTTAAAGCACACAAATATCTATTTATTTTGCTGGACAACCCATACCAAGAACAGTCTCTCTCTAGAATGATTTTAGACTTCTGAAAAATGAGAAGACCATACTAGAAAGCAAGAGGGAGTGTCAGACAAATTCCCCCCCACTTTTGACTCTGACCACACCCATTGCTTTCTTTAGCCCAACATCAAACTGTTCTCAACAGATCAGAAAATAAGATGTTCCATTTTTGCTTTATAGTTCATCACAACCTTACTTCTCGCAGGTAGAACTTACTTTAAACAAACTTCAGTTCTTCCCATCACTGCCCACATTTGAGAGCCTTCCTTACATAGGTGCCCCGGAACAGAAAACTGAATTAAATGAAATATTCATTAAATGAAATATTTCAATTTAATATTTTAGCATTCTCGGCCAAAAAGGAAATGATGCTGGTTCAGATAACACATCCTACACACTGTCTGGTTTTGGTTTAACATGATGTTTGAGTGTAATCTCTGTTTTAATAACTATTAGGACATAAAATCAGTTTTCAAGTCCCCTCTTTCAACATCCACCCTCTCTTATTTCCCATCCAGATCTTCTCCACAGAGACAATCCATATGCTGTGTTAAATACACATTGTGGCTTTGCATTTTTTAGCCATTAAAGAGTAGCTAGGAGTTTACCTCATAATCACAGAATTTATTATTTGGCACAAGAAGAAACTTACTCCAGGCACCAGTCGTAACTTTTCTCGCACATCAAAATAGCATCTGGGAGAAAATACCCCTGCTGTGATACATAGTCCTAAATCTTTTGTAGGGAAGACCCGCCACCCTTGCTATCCATAGACAGACAAAATGGCCAGCGTTATATTTAGTGTAATATTGTCAGTTTTCACATAATGAAAGAGAAAATCTTATCCAAATTGAGCTTAACATATAGTGATCTGAGACATATCCATGAAGGTTTTTTGGCAAACAGTGACAGATTAGAGGCCTTCACAAATTTGTGGATTTAATGAACTCATTCAAGATACTGTAAAGTGATGGAAAGTGCCAAGGCCTGCCTTGGTTAACCTTGAAAAAAACAACAATCTAAGTTAGGACTGCTTAATGCATGGATGAGAAAGCTACAATGGGAAGTTGAAAAATAAGAAGAAAATTGGAAAGTAGAAATTAACGGTAAACTATTTCTGTATTGCACCAATGAAATTTTGCCATTTCTATAAAGTCACCAGGAATCAAGGTCTTTTTTTATCTTCCTAGTTTTTTGACATATTATATACACAACTATTGTGAAAAAATAGGATGCTTATATGCAAAGTCTACAAAACCCTTTACTTAAAAAGAATATTATATTTTTATTCTTACTACAATTACTGTAAGATTTTTCAATATAGTCATTTTCAATATTCTGAAAATATTCTCTGGGCTTTCTTTTGGGTTTTACTTTGATCACAATTCAACATTTAGTTTATTCTAAGGCAGCCACTGAAGTTTACTATGAATCTTCTATTTTTAATCTAAGAATTTAAGTCAGGATAAATCACACTGGAATAAAGTAAATAGGATAATAAGCAATGCATATATAGCTAAGTGGCAGTCATCCTGAAGGCTGCTTGTTCCTGGCTAGATTAAAAAAAAACAAGTAACTTGCAATGAACTAAATAGACTTCTTGCATCCAGGATAGAGATTTGTATGGCTATTAACTGCACAACTGCCTTATAGCCCCAAGACCTATCTTCTGAAGAGTCCTACATCAAGAATTCAAACATTAATGATTGAGGATTGGCTCTAAAAATTCTGATCAGTGGCCTGAAGATATTCCAGAAGAGGAATCTGGAGAAATATTCCAACATATATATGCATCCACCCCTTGGTACCTATGATAAAGAACCTCAGTTATTTTGTTGTACAGTCTTAGATTGACTCAATTTATTCATCATCTTTCTGGCACCCAAAGGAGCGTCACCATCGATTAGAAAAATGTTAACAGATCAATTAATGATTCACAGATTGAATTAGAGCCTACATTTATTAGGTTACACTGCCCAGAAGAGTGTGAAGTCTCAACTGAAGGGGTGTAACCCAAACCGAACACTCTGGAAGTCGAATTTTGGTATCGAGAATGAGAGCGTGTGTACCCATGTATTTATGTGTGTGTGAACATATATATATATACACACGTACGGGCAAAGATAAACTGCTAAAAACCTCAACCTCTCAGCACCTTCAACTGCTGCTAAGTAGCTCTCGGTTCATAGTTCTGGCATTCACAAAACCCACCCACAAAATCATATCCAACCTTAGCTGCTCTTACCTCTCCCCTCTATACATATTGAGCCCATTTGCCTTTTCCTTTTTTGCAAGCATTGTGTATGTGTATATATTCACCCCTTATCTAATTACTTTTAAAACATCAAAATAAAAGTTATTTGAAAAGGGGGGAAAAGAATTATTTGACAAAGGAATGTTTTCAGCAAGAACATGAAGCCAGCCCATTAGTGATGGCCAAGGTAGGCTCTACTTTAAAAGTTTTAAAACAGGTGGAAAAGGAGAGGGTTGAAGGAATTAGGGCTTGGTCCTATAAAAGGAAGGAGGTAAGGGAATTAAAGAGTAGGAAGGTTCTTTACACAAGTCTCCTTCTCTCAGTGTGATGCTTCAATCCTGAATGTGTACTACCAAAATCATGTGCATTATCAATTTATAAGCAAAGTTATGGTTCAGATGGGATCTGGATTCCTTATATCGCATGCTGATCTGATGTAAAAGGCATGGGATTGGGGGGGTGGGGGGGCTTTTCTGTGTGGCATTTAGAAGAGTCATGGAAAAAGAGCTATCACCTAACAATCACAGGTATCCAATATTATTCATAGCAGGCTGCTGCCACAGACTCAAGATCTGTAGGACAGTTCAATGGGATGGGCTAATTGCAGTTGTACAAAAGTTCCTGTGGATTGGATGGTGTTGTGGCTGATGGCACAAAACAACGCAAATAAAGATAGCATCGTGTTGTGGCTGCTGCAATAGAATCTGCAAACTGTACTACAATTCCATGCAATGGAATGTCAGTAAACAGACATTTCGCCAAGGACCATGTCAGCCAATAGAGCTTCCCAAGGAAAGTTAAAAGGAGCACAAATGTGCATATGGGTGTGTGCCTATATAAGCAAGGGGAGATGGCCTAAATATCTCAAAAGAACCCCTCTGGCTTTGACTTTTTTCCCATCTGGAAATACCCCTAGAAGTTTGCAAACAGGGGACAAATGTCTCCAGCAGAAACTCACATGGTTGCATGACTATTTAAATCCATCACCAGGGTGATTTTAACATTATGGCAGAAAGAAGTCATCATTCCAAGTAGCGTATGATGAAGAGAGCAACAATCACCCCATTCCCTCTGGGCTCCCAAAGTAATATCTTCCCCTGTCCCTCATCTGATGCTAATCTAAAATAACATTCAGATGCCTATCTAGTTGGAATATGCAGGTAGTACCACAAGACAAATTATTTTCTTAACTCACAGCAACAAAATGTTTTGATTGGATTTTTAAATACAATCCTTTTTAAACATTAAAAATCCAAGGTGTAAGAGAGTATGGTATATTTAATCTTAGTCATCTTGGTGTCCATAGTTTGATACTAGCTATGCTCTTCTTGCCCAAGCTAATTTCCTGCTTCAATATCTTTCTGCTGAAAGGGGAAAAGAAGGACACCAGGAATTGATTTATAACTAGCTCATTTATTTTTCTGTCCAGTGTTTGGTGATAGGTTGTAGCTCAGTGCTATTACATGGCCTTCAAAGGGCTCTAGGTTCAATTATGCTGGGAAAGGAGTCTGTTTATAACCCCCAGAATGCCAAACAATGTAGAGAACACTGGATTTGATGGATCAGCAGTCTAATCTGATACAGCTTTCTGCGTTTCCCCTTCTAAAACTGCAAAAATCTGCAGAAAATCCCAAGTGTATCCAGAAGAAAAACATAATAAAAAACAGCTCTGTTTTCCCTGAATAGGATGTGGGCTGATGATTCATTTTTCCTTACAGCAGAAATAATCAGAAGTCCTTCAGGTACTTTGAACTTTAATTCTCTCAGTCCTGGCTATCAGAAGAAACTGGGGATTATAGTCCCAATCATTACAAACATAAGGGAAAAGTGGAAGGCAGGTGATGAAACATACATTACAATGTTATGATACAAGTCCTATGATATCATACTTATGTCCAACATTGGGAGGAAAGAATTCATGGGCAGATTTTGCACTATGATATTGTCACGTGTGTCCTTCTTCCGCCACTGTAGCTAGATGTACCAATGATTGTAAAGCTACAACTCCCTTTCAATAAATTAGAAGTCCAAAAACGGCATATCATCAGGGAGGAAACCTAATTAGATGCCTGCATGGGACTATTGCCTGCAACAGATGGAGATAAGAAACGTTGCTAAACTTCTTGTTGTGGAAAGAAAGCAGTACCGTATAGGTTTTCACTGTGTATTTCTTGCTCCAAATCTATCCTACTCTGCTTGTCATGCTCCCAGAAAACTTTGAAGTGGCATACTCAATGCTTTATAATTGAGTCTGTTCTACGTGTAGTGTGTAAAATATGCCATGCTTTTAATTCGGTGGATTATTTCTTCTCATTCAAACCTTCTGCTAACACATAGGTTACATACCAATATACTGAGAACTTCCCCCCAACACACACTATTTATTCTGAAACATGACCAGCCCTTCTCTATTTCCACTGGTCACCTAGGTTTGGTTCTCAGATGACTATCAGATGTCTATTGTTTCTGTCACTATAGACAACTGCCACATCTCTGGAAAATCAATATATTGTGTAGCCTACTGCCAAGTAGTTCTCTCCCCATCATTTTTCATACTAAATCTATTATGACCTATATTTTCCTGTGTTTTTCCTGTATTTTCCTACATCAAGTAATTTCCCTCTGTGATACCTAAAGGATCTAGAATACTCCATTCTATGTTCAGGGAACCGACGTTCTGAAATATTAATGAAGTTTTGAAAGAAACAAAGGAGGCTCATCTATTTTTCTTGTGACTATTGTTAGTTAGTGTTTCACGAAAACAATTATTTTACACTGGATTGAAAAGAATGTTTGTAGCTCAGGGTTGAACAAAAAGTAGAACTCAGTTCATCTCTCAGCTACAAATATTCTTCTCTATCAGTACAGTTTACATTCCAGCTGTTAAAATTAAAACAGAAAAGTGTGTGTGCGTGTCCATGCTGTTCCAAAAGATTAATATAGTGCTTCCCTAGAAAATTAAAATATGTAGTCTAATTTCAAATTGCAAAAGCACAATGGCTATAGACTTGTGGCATAGTTGATATTAACCCAGAAGAACTGCTCCTAGAAGGATTGTCTCAATATTCAAGGAAAGTGCAAATAAGGATTTCAGCTAATTCTGAGAAACAGAAGGACATCTTTGCGGTTGAAAAAGTCACAAGATCCTTACTGCAAAAATTCTTTTACTCAGAAATTCCCATGGACGGAAGAGATACCGGATAGCAAAACGAAACTACAAGCAGTTGCTGCTGAAAGCAACCACCCAGTTTCCTGGAGACATTACAAAATCAAGGAAGGCAGATTGGGCATACCAGTTCTGCAGATGCTGGCAGTCAGAATCAGTGGGACAGATACAGATAAACTGCCCCACCAAAATATTTCCAAATCCCAACTGTGGAGCAAGGGCCCAGAAAACTGAGGGCTGAGTTGTTTGTTAAGGTTTAATAAAAAGGAATTTTACAGGGAGAAAATGATGTAACTGAAGCCCAGCCCTGTCAAATCCAGTGCTTTCAACAGATTCCAAGCTTAGCAAATTGGAAAAAGAAAAAGACAATGTTGAAAAAGAAAGAGCAACAAGTGAAGCATGCAACCCAGCATGCCTGGTTTAAGCCAGTAAAACAAGAGTCTCTCTCCCTTAACTCGTTCATTCTTTCTTTCCAACTGCCAAGAAAAAGGGACATATAATGATATCACAAGGCCTTGATTAAATCAACATGGAAACAAGGAGTGTGTTTTTTCTCATGAGGGAAGCTCAGCCGTGCTGGGACAGAGGCCTTGCTGGAGACATTTTCCCACTCGCACAAAAAGCAACTACCCACAATGCACAACTCTGGATGGAATGAAATAAAAGGCTTATTACGAAGGGCCTTCAGAATCTTATATTCCAAAGCTGGCAGAAAGCATTAAATGGGCATCCAGTTCTTGAATCTCAGTTGCTTGGAAACTTTCTACAATTGCTCAGAAGCTAGGACAAGATGTAGGTTCAGAAATGCTCTCCCCCTTATTACTACTTCATATATTCAGGTTATCCCTTCACTTTGGTTTTGGGTTCCAAATGATAATCTGACTGCCTTTGGACCACTGGATCAAAATCCAAAGGTTAGGAAGGCCGAAGGAGATGGCTCTTAATTTCCTGATTTCAGGGCAAAAAGAAATTATCCCAAAACCACTGAGGTTGTCCTCAATTTATGACCATTTATTTAACAATGGTCCAAAGTTACAATGATGTCAGAAAAACTGGGTTACGATCCATCCTTGGAAGTTATAGTCATCGAACCACCCCACACAATCATGTGATCACAATTTGAGTGCTGGGCAACCAGGTCGCGTTTACAATGGTTGCTATTTCCCAGCCGGTTTCCAACAAACAGTCATTTGGGGAAGCCAGATTCACTTAACGATTCATTTATCAACAACACAATTTGCTAAGTGACCACAGTAAAAATGGTCGTAAAATCAGGTCCATTCTCATGATCACTCACTTAACAACCAAATCACTCAGCAACCAAAATCACAGTCCCAATTGTGGTCATAAATCAAAGACTATCTGTACCTCTTAAGTACTTTTTTTGTTACTGGGCAGATGGACACTGTCAAACTCTGGGAATAAATTTTGGGTTCCTCAGGGTGATTTTACATCTGTTTTCAAATGTGAACAAGAGTTCTTAGTTTGATTTCCCCACCCTCACTCCCATCCCTTCCACAAAAACTTTGGGCCTCTGGCTTGATTACCACACAGGAAGTAAGTTGATGATGATGGAGCAACCAAAAAGCCCGCAGCTAAGGGACCAGTAGTTGCTGGAAGGCTGCTCAAAGCACTCATTAATAGGGAAAAAAGCTTTAATGACATACAACTAAAAGCAAAAACACAGCAGGGTGAACATAGCAACACTTAAAAAGGACTCAAGCTTCTCTTATAGAGGAAAACCAAAAATGTTCTATCCGAGTCAGGAGTTTTAAAGAGACTGTAAAGAGATATTTATATAGGGAATGGAAATCTGGTTCATTTCCACTGCTACTTCACAGCTCTGGAGCTTTTTTTATCCTTCTTTGCCTCCCCATTTCTGGTTTCCTTCTTTCCAAACCCTGGTTCTTTGAACCCCTTTAATTCTGCTTTGCCCAACCTGGAAATAGTGACGTCCTTTCGGTTTGAGAATTCTGGGAAAATCCTAAGGCACAATAGGAGTATATTTGCATTTGGAGTTCAAGGCAGGGAGGGACATGAGAAGTATAAATTCCAAATAGAACTGTCCAGCAAGTGATTAGATCTACCTCTGTTGCCAAACAATTTGTGGGGTTAAGGGAAGGTTGGCTGCAACCTCTCATTCCAAAACTGTTGCTTTTTCAAAGCCATACAGATCTAAAATCCTACACATCTAAGGGGGAATTTATTCTTTTCCCTACACGCCTAAGTGGGGACTCATTTTTCCCCCTTCTGGGTCAGAGAAGATGGCCCTATATGGTTCAAGCTTGCCTTTGTGAAGTTTTCGTTTTGCGGTCGTTTCTCTTCCAGTTTCCACATACTCCCTCCTCTGCCCTCCCCTCCCCATTTTCGAAGCTGTTCCATCAGAGTCTGGCAGCAGCCTACATTTTGCAGGCAGAAAGCCATCGCCAGAAATTAGGAATTTCAGTCCGCGGTTGTCTTTGTGCTTTCAAATGAATTCCTGTGGATCAGGTCAGCGAGCGCGCTAGAAAGGCAGGGAGGGAGGGAGAAAGGAAGCGAACTGCAAGGCGAAGCGGACCGGCGCTTTTTCTTTTTTCTTTTAATCTTGGGTAAGGTGGTGGTTGTTTTTTTTAACCGAAGGGATCTGCAGAATCAGCCCGGGAGCATTCAGGCGCCCGCACTAATGACGGAAACTGCTGGTCGCTGCCCAGGCAGGGGCCAAGCGGGAATCAACGTGCGGGCTCCCTTCCAGGTTTCTCCCAACGCGGCACTTTCCTTGCAGGATAAAGGGGTGGGGTTGTTTTGGCCGCTAACAAGTGAGTTTGCAGTAGGGGAGGAAAAGGGGGCTGCCCGCGATAAGAGAAATGCGGGGTCCACCAAGGCGCGAGAAAAGCCACTAGGGGAGCCGCAGAGAAGGGGAAGGGCGGTCAGCCGTATTTTTTTTTTTTTCTTACCTACATCTGCATTGCAAAACGCCTGTTGCGGATGCACCGGGGAGCAGCTGCAGGCGTCGGTAAAGCGGTCCACCCTCCCCAGGAGCAAGACGGCCAGCGAGGCCAGGAGGCTCGGGAGCGTA
This sequence comes from Bungarus multicinctus, assembly GCA_023653725.1. Taxonomy (NCBI): domain Eukaryota; kingdom Metazoa; phylum Chordata; class Lepidosauria; order Squamata; family Elapidae; genus Bungarus; species Bungarus multicinctus. The sequence continues at coordinate 122,646,789 of CM042834.1, forward strand.
GCACTCATCTTGCGGAGCGGGTGGGAGGGAAGGCGGGCTGGCGGAGGGGGTGGCCGAGGCTTGACTGCTCACGGTTCCTGCCGCCTCATCCAGACAGGCGCGCGCGCGCGCCCCCGCTCTGTCCTCTGAGCCGCGGTATCTGTGGCGATTCCGGGGGGACGCGTGCCGCTTCCGCAGGAGGCTGTCCTCGAAGTTTGCCTTGCAGTCAAGCCTGTCTCTCGGGATGGGATGGGGTGGGAAAAGGGTTCCCGCGGCTGGAAAAAAAAAGTCGCCTCGCCGATAGCTTCTGCTTCTTGCCTTCTGGAGATGTTTTCTTCTCCGGGTTCCAGCCTAAGCCTGGCTTTTTAATGGGCTCCAGGGAATTGCAGCCCCGCCTCCTGGTGGCGCTGGGCCAAAACGGGCGGTTGGCCTGCTCCGGTCATAGTGTGCGCTGCTTTTCCTTCCCTCGCCTCCGGCCCTGCGAGATTGGGTCTCGGCCAGGCCTGTCTTAATGCATGGGCCTGATGGACACTGGCCCGTGGGGCCCACGAGCATAGGGGCCCCATACTAATCTCTGTGTGTTAACCCTTCAATGCACCTTGTTTCATATAAATACAGCAACATATTACCTTTTACTACATTTTTAAATCAATAACTAACATGCAAATATATGTTTAATTTTATTGACCATTTACATTTTTATTTCTGTGAGTAGTTATTGTAGGGGCCCCAGTGCACTGCTTTGCCCGGGGCCCATAATGCTGTTAAGATGGGCCTAGTCTCGGCTGCTTTTGCTTGACAGTTGCCCCCCACCCTTCTCAGGCTGCAATTCCCCACTTAAGAATAGCCACTCGCAGTGAATCCGGGCAACAGCCAGAATCTTCTTTTTTTAACAGTATTTTTTGACAATTATAAGAGCAGTCAAGCTTAAAAGGAATGCAATTATAGGAGGCACCCTGATGTGAGTCTCCTCCTCAAAACCAAGTTTAGAAGTTGACCTTTTCCCACTGAACTGATGGCACCGAGTCCATTGCTGTCCTGATCCAAGCCTTTAATTGAGACCTGCCTCCACCCAGATTTTGCTGTTTCAGAAGGCCAACCTTGGTGCAAGGTGCTAAAGAAGGCCTAGCTGCTGTAACAAGGCAGTTGACCTTAATAAGTTCTCCAGAAATAAATGAATAGCTGCTGAAGAAAATAGACATCACCGTTAGGCAGAGTACCAATCTACTATGCTTGGTTTATCAAGACTGAAATGTGGTCAATACAGTACTAATTCCAGAGTCTTGGAAAAAGCATCCTCCATCTTTCTCCCTGCATTAATCTTAAGACAGAAGATGGCGTTTCTAGGCAACCTTAAGTTTTGGCATCAATGAGAAATCTGATTTTTAAATATGAAGTAGAGAAGCTCAATACCAATGCATTCTTAAAATTTGGGAGACTGTTTTTGACTCTTCTGGTAAAGGAGATGGTATTTCCCATGTTCTGAATGTATTGGTTGAATGCCATTCCAGCCAGGTTCCTAACAAAAAAGAACCAAGTGTGCTCTTCTAAATACTATTGAATATTTTAGAGACAGAATATGTTATGTGCCAAGCATAGCACATATTCTTAAGACATTCACTCTAGAGCATTTTTGTTCCACTTTAAAAAAATAATTTCCATCAAATGATTATTGGCATGCCAGTTGACACTTGTTTTCCCCATATGTATGGTATTTCCCATGAATACCATCTTGAGGAGAAACTTGGATTTGGTAAGATTGGTGCCATATTTGGGTTGAGAGCAGCCGACTTTACAAAAGTTGGGGAATGGGGAAAGTTTGAAGTCTCTGTTTCAAATTCTGCCTCTTTTCATGTAATTTTAGTTTCTTTCCTTGAAAATGTCCTAAACGATATTCTGTCACTACCTTTGAAAATGGTCATTGTCTAATGTTCTGCATGGTAAACTTTATGGAACTTTGTGTAGACACATTAAGCCTTAACTTCTGCTACTTCAGTGTCCCACATGAGCTCAGTGACGATACCTCCATTCACTCTAAATGTTGACCAGAAGATATTGAAGAGAAGGATGTTTGCTTACTATGAAATCACCCCAGAATGTCCTGGGGGCACATAAAGAAATTTATGATAGGCACTGAAAGAGTGTGTATAAGTGTTTTGACAATGCTAGGGTCAGGAAGCCAGGCTGGAGGCGGGTCTTGCTGACGGCCAAGGAGTGGAGCCGGCTGAGCGCCCAGCAGTGAGTCATGGCTGCTAGGAGTTAAATGGAAACACATGTGCAACCATTTGCAGGCTTTATTACTCACATCAGGGAAAGTGTGGACACTTGGTAAACACAGGCCAAAGGCTGGGCTGATGCTTGCATTCAGACTTCCACAGTTCCCACACCCACTATTGCAGAGTCTCATCGGTAGAGGATGAGGACTTCTAACTAAATTCTCCATGTTGGCTCAAGATATTCACTGTGCAAATTGAAGCCTCTCCGTTCTCCCAGACATCCTGCTTGAGAGGAATGCTTTATGAAGTTCTTTTGCAGTGTTCAAAATTTCAGTTGTGTCTTCATCAATTCCTCTCCTTGCCCAGGGAGCCATCTGAAGTTGATCATCCTACTGCAGGACACAACACTCCAAACTCGGGAAATGATTTCACACATGGTCAATCTAGTTCGCAACTATTTGTATCCATGAGCATTAATAATAATACAAATCTTCAATTTCTACTTCAATCAGAAAAAAGCAACCCAACCCAAACAGCAGTGAGATACCAGTTCTAAACCATGCCACCTTATTATTAGAGATTCTTGGAGTTATTTTTCTCTCTAATGATAGATAAACTGATCCATTATCTACACCTGCTTTTCTTTGTTTCCTTTGTTTTATTAAACTTGCTAAACATTATCATTGTGTTTATGTCCCAAGGAGAATTGGATATTCGGAAGATGTAAGGTAAGATAGCTTTTATCATAGAGATTGCTTTGGGAAATCAATAGCGAGAAGCAAAAATTGGAACTGTTCCAAATCTCTTGATGAGATGCAATTAAGATGAGACCTTTATGAATGTATTTTAGTCCTTATAGTCCTTTTCCTGATTCCATGTTGGAGGAGGGGGACTTTGGAGTCATTAAAATGATAGAGCATATTCACTAAGCTAAATTTTCCATGGTTCTTTGAAGAAAGCCAAACTTCGGTTGATACTATGATCCAAATATGTAGCTGGTAGTACCCATATGTTAGCAGCAGAAGATTGACACAGTAGGAGAGAAAATAGTTTTAATTTAACCTTGAAGATGCTGGATTAGAAGATTAATATGGTTCTGAAATTGGAAGAAGAATCTTACCTTATACTGATGACAGTTCTGAGGGCAGAAAATACAAATAATCTCTAAGCTTTATAAAAATCTAGGAACCTAATTAAAAATCAAGACCAAATAATATGTTTGTACAAAATGATTTCCCATGTTACCTGAACCATGCTTATTCCATTCACCCAATTTTCAACATGACTTACGAACCTTTAAACTATTCTTATTGGCTGGGCTTATTTAACTTGCTAGGCTAAAAAGTGTTTTTCCTTTTTGTAGCTCAAGATGTTGCCTCAATCAACCTTTGAATGGCATTATATGGAATTCAAGAGTCTCAGTAATTTACCTCAGGAAAGCACTCTCACCATCTCCTAAAAACTCAAGAGTAAGCTATTCAGGAACAACCACAGGAAAATGTATCTTTTCCACTGAAACTTCATGTGCTGATCCAACATTCTTGAACTTTCAAATCCATTGCATCTTCTTCATTGTCTGGGGTGAAAGCATCAATCGAGCACACATTTCCATGTGTGTCAGATTCTCACAGTTGAAAACTAAGTACTGCTTGACCAGTTAGATAATTAGGCATCTCCACTGATAAAGCATTTGTTCTGCAATGCCAACTGAGCATCAACAGTAGAAATAGCAATAAATAGGAGAAAGCCTCATTCTAGTAAGTTTAAAGACCTAACATTTTTCACAGTAAATCTAGTCTATGCAACTCATCATAATTTCAGTCAGCTTTGAGAAATACCTCATTATAGCAAATTAAACATGAATCAATTGTTCTCAAACAATTCATTTTATTTGTGTCTTCTCAGATTTGTGTAAGGAAAATAAAAGTAATTTTATTTTAAAATAATGTTTTAATAAAAGTGCAATTTTTTATCTTAACAAGCCTCTTTTCCTTGTCCCCAGGAAACAAATAGACAGGGAAGTATAATTTTAAAATATATGTATTGGTCCCTGAAATGGCAATTCACCATTAAAGCAGCAGATAATGGTTTTGGGTTGTTTTTCTTTTCTTTGTGTTCATGCTGACGGCATTGTACTGGTCAGGAGGTTAACCGGTGACTAAATATACAATACATTTTTAATCTACCAATCTTTCTGACATGTTTTTCATTAAAGAAGTGTTCTGTTCAAGATTCACAATTAAGAAAGGAACAATAGATACATAACTGTTTTTAGTAGCTAATTCAAGACTACCATACCTTCTAATCCACTGAAGACAAAGGCTGAATTCTGTTTCTCACCTGAGAAAGTGGCACCCTCCTGTTCCCCATGGAACAGAAAGCTGATTGCATTGTTTATACCAAGAACTGCTTACTTGCACAAAGATGAAGGGAATTTCTGCTGCCAGCACAGTGAAACTGAAGTCATGGTCCTGCTGCTGTCATGTAGCTTGCCAAAATCCTTAAGAAAAACACCCAGAAAAATCCAAAATACCTCCCTCTTCCAATTAAATATAATGTCTGGAAATAAAACAGCAAGAAAGAAGATTTCAATAACCAGAAAAGTCCAAGGCAGAAGCTTGCTATGGATTTGCAATGTCATGCTAAAATAAGAGCCCCATACAATTAAAAAAAACCTTTAAGGAACATTATGAGCCTTTCCATAGCCTGTGTGCTTCAATTTACCATATTCATAATTTTGGAAAATTCAGTTATGAACCCAAGCACATCAAAATTGTTTATCAAGTACGATGCCCACCCTTAAGTTCCATACATGTAGTAAATTATTAAGAACAAAACTCTTTATGTTCAGTCTAGAATTATGCATAATTTGATTGTGGAACCAAAAAGTATAATGAGAGAATATAATGCAATATAAATATATTCCTCTCCCACTGCTATTTAAATTTTTTATTGCAATTTTTAGATACCGCTCCCATCTCCCAGCGGGACTCTGTTATGTCCAAACTAAGAACATGATGGTGATTCAGCTGAACATCTAAGTATTTTACTAGAATATCTATCATGGCGGTCACTAAGGTGAAATGAGCAATGTATACGTTTGATAAATTAATAAATTCCAGAAGATCCTACAGTTCTTCAGCCATCTGGGCTTAAGAACTGTATTGAATGTTTTAAATAACAACATTTAAAAAGAGAAGGCATCTTTTAGGAGAGCATAGACAGAGAAATATATATCCAGAAAGTAAAATGGCTTGTCATTTCTATACAGTTTGGGAAAAATATGCCATTTAACATAAAGATGTCCCATGTGAAATGGATGGGATTGAAAAGTATTTTTCCCAGCCAGCTGTTGGAGAAGCTGTGAGATAATATGGGCAGCTGATATTCACATGGCAGCATATGTCCTGACTTGGAATTTGAGATCAGAAAGAAAAGCATAGCGATGAAAAATAAGGTCAGCCAAAGCCTTTTTATTACTTGAGGCGAAGATCAGTTTTCACTCTTTCAATTATGTGCACAAAGACAACAAAACTGGCATGGGAGTCTGCTCCAACATTGATGGTATATCACATTTTCCATCAGGGAACTTCTGAAAGCATCAGGAATCACAATTAGGGGACTCGGAGTAGTTAGTATAATATACTCAGGTCCTCTTCTAAAAACTTGTTTCCATCTCTCAGCTATATATGCCATCAAAGGTAGCTCCTTTGCTCTGTCTACTGGTATAGCTGGCTGCAGTAAACAATGTATTCCCAAGGCCCATTAGCATCCACAAGTCTTCTAAGATATGGAAGCTACTTTTTTACCTTCCTCGTGGGCTGTACATTCTGCTGTATTGATAAAGTTAGGAAACAGCAGACAAGGGAGGCATCACCAGAATCTCAGCTACTGTCCTCCACTGGCCCTCATAATAAATATCCACAAAGATGCGGTTTTTAATCACCCAGTTACACTGTGCCATTGTACATGCCTGCAAATAGAGAAGAGAAAGTCAGCAGTGGCTGGATACAAACCTTCTCCAGCCTGGCACCACTCAATATGCAGGATACTGTTTTCAGAATTCCTATTCAGCATGGGTAGATGGATTGAACCAATCCATCTGACAGCAGTAGGTAAGGAAGGATGTACTAAAAGGAAGAGCCTGAAATATCAATTAGCAATTTTTTTTTGCCTCAAATTCCTATGATAGCTTTAGGGGCTACTTTGTCTCTAGCTGGATAATCCACAGTGCTTATTGTTGGTCCTAGTGATGAAAATGATAATATTGATGGATACAATTTTAGAGCTGCTATGTTGAATTATTAGACTAAAATAACTGCTTTAATTAAAAATGATACCCTGTATCACTTTCTAATATCACAAACTTTATTGGTATTTATATTTCAGAATAAAACATTATATCCTAATTCAACAGTTGCTTCCCCCTCCCTCGTTGTAGTGAAGGTTTACCACTTGATTAAATAAATGCACCATGATAGTCCTCAAAAATTGCTGTTGCAAGAGGTTGCTTCTGCCAATTAAACATATCACTACATTGATGTGATTATGGAACACCCAGAATTTATCCAGTAGATTCCAGATTTGGGGCAATTTGCTAGGCTCAGATTCCATCAGGGAACAGTTTGTTGGCATCATTAGTTAATAGCAGTGCTTCAGATATGGGTTCAATCCTATCAAATCTCAACTGAAGTACTGTAAATCTTACTCCTTTTCTAATGACCACCACTACATTGAAATTGGTCATCATTTCTTGCAGCTTAAAGACACCAAGCTATGCTTTATCCACTTCCAGATAGAATACAGTTTGCTTGGATCCTTATTTCAAAAGTCTTATCTTGTTGTCAGATTACGTTAGTTTGGATTGCAATTTGCACAGGTCTCCAAAATTAGATTCTAGATTTATTGTCTTTTGTTAAACTGTCAGAATCTCTAAAAAGTCCAGCTTAACAAATAAGTTAAATAATTTTAGCCATAGGAGACAAAGTACTGGCAGCCAAAACGAAGACATTTGTAACAAACTTGGTGGAAAAATATGTTCTAATTAATGTATATCTTTGACTTGCTGTAAGCCTATTGTCAGGGTTCCGGCAATTACTCCAATTAAATCATGAGCCTTGAGCCACACTCCCAACACTAAAGATTTATTTGAAGATAACATTCTACTTCCGGCACTAATCTGGGCGTGGCCAACTCTGAGATACGTAATTCATTATCACCCTTGATCCTGCTTTTCCCCACACCCCTCTGGGTGTATCATCCAACGAAAAAACATCCATAGCCAAGAGTCATCAATCATGCTCTCCAATTAGATTTTTTCCCAGCAGAAGCTTCAGCCATCTAATCAGTCTTAGAAGAAAATATGAATGGAATGTACTTTCAATTTCACACTGTATATCACTCCCCCCTTCCTTCTATTGTCAATTATAAAACTGTGTATACAAAATGTTTTATAAGTTGACACCTGCCTTGGTCAACTGGTCCAGAGAGCTAGAGTTTGTGTGGGAACATGCCTTCTGCAAACAGTGAGTAACCCATCTCGTTAGGTCCAAGTCTAAAGACAAGACAGTGAAATCCAATTGACTTCAGTCCTTTACTTACTTGCACATAATGGCACAATCTTGCCAAACTAAAATTGTAACTTTCTAATCTAGTCAATATACCCAGAAGGATGTTTTATAATCTATATACTAGTAAAATTATTGTGTCTGTAACCTTTCACTGGGCAAAACAGTGCATCAAAGGATGGCAGTTCTTGATTAAAGATACCTCAAATGAACTAACTTATCAAATGCATCCAAAATCTGGACTCCTTGACTCCCATGGGATTGAAATTTGGCTATTTGTGGTGACTTCAGTGCTGCTGCATTGCTGCTCAGCATTTCAGTAAACCAGACCCATACTTGCTCTTTGGAGGCCAGGTAGACTAGTCCAAACATCAGCTGCCAGAGGGCAGTCAGTCATGGTCAATTCATCATGAAATTGGAAATCACCCCTGCTCCCAGCTACTTTTTTTTGCTTTTGGTCATTTTATTTCTGTTTAAGTAACAGAAATATCTCTGAAATGACAATCCAATAGGTCATGGGTTGTTCTAGTTATTTTTAAATCTGATTGTAAACTATGTTGAAATCTTTTACAAGAAGTGGTATATAAATGCTGCCAAGATGGGGGGCGTGGATTGCAAACCACTCATGTATTTGAGATGGAAGCCAGTTAGATTGTTCTCTGTCCCCTCCAACACTTGGAGGGTCTCCATTAAAGCACCTCTCCACTGTAGCTCTCTGACATTTATATGTTCTAAGAATAACAGGTCTATGTGGAACACAGAGGCATTAAATAGCTTATTGCATCCAAGAGGTTAGCTTTACAATTCCCCTCTTTTTTTAAAAAAAAAAAAGTAAAGCATATTTACAATATCAACTTGTGTAAGGACTTGGCAGGCCCCAGAAAAGGATCTTGAAGCACCTTGATGTTCAAAGGACATTTAAGCTATCTGTAATAGATACTTTATGTTGAAAACATAAGCTTCTAATCTGTTCCCATCTCCCATTCTGAATGAAAATGAGGGAATTGCCTGCCTAGAGTCTGGTTAGATTTATCATATTAAATTATGATTTCACATTCCTTCTAATCAACCTAGTGGTCCCTTCTCTCCTGAATGAATTTGCTTTTTGAAGAGAACATTCCATACAGTATAGCAATTTTCCTCTTACTGCTTTTCCATTTTCTCTTGAAGCAAAAAATGTTGGGGGCTCTCTAATAAATGACTTTGCATTTATAATCTATTAAATATAAAGAATAAAAGAACTATCCCTTGTGTTTTCATATTTGTTGTGATCTTTCTAGATACTGTGTTTAATCTATCAAGGCTTCAGAACCCTTATTGGTCTAGAAAAGGGCTGATTACACTGCATGGACTCAATATTGGTGGATATTGAATTTAGAAACTACACCTCCTTATTGGAAATATCACTCTTCTACTGCTGTGGAATGTATGGCAATTGTCCTTACATTCTCATATTTGCATTGGCTAGAATTCCCTTTAGCCAGCAATGAGAGAGTGCCAAAAGGAGATTGGCCAGCTTTTTACCCAATCTTAATCTTTACTTCTCAGTGTTGCCTTTTTGTTGTTAGGAAGCAGCAGAGGGGGAAATGGGAGACAACCAGAGCACCATGGTCTCCTGGCTTCTGGATAAAGGTGTAATACCAAAATTAGGACATGATGTGAAGCAAGAGTTCCTATCTAGCAACTATCATCGCTGCATGGATTAACTTCTGGGGTTCATCAGCTTACAGTTTCAAGATGGTTAGAAGTGCACCTTGTGGGGTCATAGAAAGGTGGCATTGATCTGAAATGGGTGGTATCCTCACACACAAGGGTCTGATTCTCCTACTCTGGCGAAGACAACAATTGTAGGTTACTTGCAGCGATGCTCATGGCAAGTAGTTTAAGACTGTCACTTGCTTATGCCATCAAATCTGGATTGCAAAACTCTAGATCAGGGGTGTCAAACTCATGTCATCATGCCGGTGTCACGTGACATATCGGGACTTTTTTCCCTTCATTAAACTAGGCGGGGGCAGGGCCAGTGCATGATACGTAAGGCCCACAGGCTGGGAGTTTGACAGCCCTTATCTAGATCCTACATGGCTGCTGTGTTTGTTGTTATCTAGCAGGCATCAAGAGTTTTGCAAACCAGCATTGGAAGCCTGTCATCATATTACTGAAATATCAAAACAATTAGAATACCCTGCAAAGTTTAAATTGTTTTCCTACCCCCCATGTACAATACGCAGTGTGCTCAGAACAGATGCAGTAGCAGCATTTAGAAGTCATAGATGAGGAAGTCTTCTGAAGAGGCAAGCCTCTTGCCTCTCCCATAGCAACTATTCATAAGAAAATGTGAGCATCCATCCGTACAGCCTAAGCACAGTGAAATGTAGCAATACAGCAAGAATTTCTGACTATGTATTTCCATAAACCCACACAATGGCACAGTCCAGTAAGATTCTACTTGAGACAAATATTTTGAATCTATTAAATAAATATGTCAGTGGACAGAAAAGGGAAAGTATTTTTTCCATGGATCAAAGCTAGATCTTCCATGCTGATTTTCATCTTCCCCCTTGGGGAACTGCAAAACATCCAGATTTCAGGGAGTTTTTTAGGCATAGAGCAAGTTTTAACAACATAAGAATATAATAGCATGAAGTTTTAAAAAGCGTCAAGTTCCAGAATTTGAAAGAGTTGGACAGTTAGGGATTTCATGTCATGGGAAGCTTATGCACGGAATCTTTCCTTGGTCTGGAACTCATAAATGTATTAAAAAGCATAAACAGAAACTCATGTTGCTTCCCAATAGATCATTTGCAATTTCTTTTCTGATTCAGAAGTAGAGATGGACATGGAAAAATAAATGAAAAATCAATGCCTCTGCACTGCAGAATTAATCTGAGATCATTGCAATCCACCAACCATTTTTCATAACCGTATCAAACTTTCAAACCAATAATGTATAATAGAAGAGGGTAAAAGAAGTAAGATGGCAAGCAAATCTATTACATTTTAGTTAAACTAATATCTCCAAAACTATCTACGCAAACAGAAGATTATCGTGATAGTTAAAATGGGGGGGGGGGGGGGCGGGACACACACCTCCCAATCCAAAATATACAAGAGTTGTTTGAGTTAGTGTGAACTTTAGGCTTGCTGCCCTGCAGTGACATCTCATAAGGAGATGTTTTTTTTCTTTTCGGTTTCATTTTTATTTATTAAATTTATTTTACCTTAGGAGATGACCCTGCATAGCATCAACCTAAAGTTCACAGTAGGTATTATTTAGACTGCTCTTGTACCCTTTGCATCAAAAGCAAAGCTTGGAAATTGTTTTACACTTTTAGCACATTCAACAGTACTGGGAAACAGTAGAATACCCCTAGCGAGCAATTCATATATGCAGATGGGAGGCAGCATACTAGGACATGGTTTGAGAGCATGTGATGTGTGAATAGGTCAATAGCTTTGATGATAAGTCTGAGAGATTCACCTGTTGAGCACAGGGCATTCCTCACATCAGCTGAGAGAATAGCCCTATTCAGCGGACCACAGGCCTTAAGTAAAAGGCTAAGAAAGTCTCCACTCTAGCAACACGGAAACTAATTTAGACTCTAAAGTGAAGCCAATCCAATTGCAGAGATTTCTATAACTTTTTCCAGTCTGCTTTCAGTCAATTTTGTTAAAAGAAAAGCTGAATAATATTGCTTTCTGCTGAAATGAATGGTCAGGGTTAGGATTGTCTGGCTGTCTGAAGAATTCTGAGAGTTGAAGTCCAAAAGTCTTAAAATTGCCAAGTTTGGAGACCCCGGTCAAGTGCCCAAGTGTGGCTGAATAAATTCCTATGCATTTCACACAATGGAAAAAGTTGAATATAAAATAAATAAGTATTTGTACATTTAAGCAGGTCTCTCAAATAAAGATGAATGGCGTTAAGTTCAAGTGAGACGTTTTGTTTTTGGTCACATGGATGAAACTTGGAATAATCAGTCCACAAACTGGCTGCTACTAGTTCTCTTAGAGCAGTTTTTCAACTTTTGTCATAATGAGTTCTAATTAAAATGATACATGACCTTATTCAATGCTATATATGAGAGAAAAGATGCCACTGCCCAACAGGGTTAGAAGGAAATAGCTTCATAGTTACTCTGCATCCTTCTACATGCAATGAGCTAATTGCCAACAGATGCCTGGATTAAGGTCACACTGATTTTTAAAAAGTATCATTTTTAGTATCTATGCTAATCAGAATGAGATATATAATCATGCTTCCTTCCTATAAATATATCTGTGTGGGTTTGTAGATAAAGATTATAGAACATATCCAGTGACAAGGAGCTATGATCAAAACCTAATTTTATGTGGCATATATCAATAGTGTATATATGTGAATTAGAGAAGGAGCATGGGTATGGGACAGAGAATGGACTTTTATTCTAAACTATTTTTATTCATGAACAGAGGAGTTGCAGCATTGGTCCTGACAAGCTTTGGAACAGAAATAGAAGAACATAAAAAAGTTGCTTTTATAGACCATTAATTAAGCAACTGTTCTATATAATTTTTCATGTAACAACTTGTAGATACCATCTCTTAATCTGGCAAGGGTTAGGTGAGTTTACAACTAGGGTGTGTGTGATATGTTCATGTAAAGTGAACAAGAATCTTTCTGTTCTGCAGATTATATTGTAGCCTAGGTGATAAGAAGGCTTGCTTTAGCAAAATGGTAACCATTGTTTTGACCATTGCAAATATGCAACCATCTCAGAAAATTTAGATTTCAAGAAAATGGTGAAAGAACCCTGCAGCTTTTTGTAACATTAGAAATGAATAATGACAGTGTAATTTTTCAAATTGAAGTGTTTTTATCCCATACTTGAGTCCCAGTCTAAGGTAAATAAAGATTCACCGCAGGCATAAACATCAAAGATGCAACTGAATGCAGCTTTTAAAGATAGTGTAGCACCTGAATATGAGGCATGATGTGAATAATCTGAAAATAAGTTTATTTTCTCCCATTGGCACGAAGCACATTGCACAGTATCTACCAATTGCTGTAAAGATTAAAAAATGGAAACAAATTATATTCACTTTGGATTGATTTCTTTCATCTAGAATAGGGGTGTTGTTGTGGTTAGCCGACAGCAGATGCAGATGGCTGAGGAGAGCAAGGACTCTGATGAAGGGCCAGGACCATCAGGGAGTGGACTGCTGCCTTCAGAGATTGTGGGGGCTGGCAGCAGTGATGAGGAGGTTCCCGAGGAGCCTGTGCCAAGTACACATGCACGAAGGATTGCTAGGAGGAAAGAACAATTACAGCAGCACAGGTGATTCAGGAGTAAAGCTGCAAGGTAATGGCCCCTCCCTCAAGAGGATAAAAGCCAGGTTTGGAAAAGCATTCTTTGCAGACAGCAAAGAAGCTCTGAAACTTAACTGGTGGACATCTTAGTTCATGTTTGGAGAATCTTGTAAATTAGTTCTTATCTCTGGATTTTTGGCAGCCTTGACAAACAACTTGGCAAGGCTCTTTCTTGTCTGAGCTAATTAGTGGAAAGCAGCCTTTTATCTGTAAAGGAACAGAATTGTGATTAAACCTTGAAAGATGGGGGCTGCTGCCTTTGTCTGTATTTGCTCTCTGGGAACCCGGTTGGGTCAGAACAGGTGTCAAACTTGCTTCATCACAGTGTTATCACGTGATGTATTGTGACTTTTTCTCCCTTCGATAACTGGGTGTGGCCAGCGCATGACGCATCTGGCCTGCAGGCTGCGAGTTTGACAGCCCTGTTCTAGAATATGTTGCTTCTTTTCAATACATAAATTAGGGTCTACCAGATGTATTGGAAGAATTTCAGATTGGAGGAAGGTAACTTAAATTATAAAAACATTATTTAAGGGAGTACAAGAAGATAATGACAAGTTTGAATTGTGATACTGACTTTTACCGATGGTATATGACTTACAGTAGTCAAACTTCATTGTATCCTGTAATAAGATACCCCTCTCTAGTGCTATCTTTTCATGCACTATATCCTCTAAATGAGGGTATACTGAAGAAAGGCAGTGATTCAACAAAAAGAGAATAAGTTATTAGAGGCATAGGGTATCTTTAGCATAAATTTCACTGTATGTGTTAAGGTTCATGGAAAGGTGGGAGAACCCCTGACCTATCTAAAATATTTTACCAGATTTCTCCATTGTTCCTCTCCAGAAATGGTTTCAAGGAGGTTGGTAGCCAAAACATTTGAAAGAAGACATTTACTTACTACTGTGATAGCAACTTTTTCTCATTCAAAAAAACCGGTAAGGGTTTGTTTACTCTGTGGTTAGCAGCAAGTCAAAGTGGCTCTTTAAAAGAGGTCACACAAGTTGAAGAACATACATTCATAGTCTCTTATTAATCACTTAATGCCCCAATTAGAAACCAATGAAATTTATCTTTCATATTCATTCATTCATTCATTCAGTTTTCCCTCCCATGCCATCGCTCTGCTAAACAACTAATTGCCACTGTCTATGCCCTGGGATGCCAAACCACATAGTATATTAGCCTTCTCATCTTTCCTATAACCGATTTCCTTACCTTCTTATGACTATAACTTTGTTGTTTGGATCTTATGATTTATGTTGATTGCTTTTATTAGTATCCTGTTATGATGTATGTTGAATCAAATCAGTGACTCTGGGCAAAGAACAATAATAAAACAATTCAAAAAGTCAAAACATAATACAAATAGCAGCCAATAGGTATTAGCTGTCAATATAGCCAGGAAGTGGGCCCTTCACATACTCAGGACTCCTGGCCTGGGCACATAGTCAGATTTTTAAGGCCTTCAGAAGGCCAGCAGGATCAGAGTCAGCCTAATTTCAGGAGAGAGGATATTCCAGAAGGCATGCCTTATGGCAGATCTCCTGGTGCATGCCAGCTGATGTTCCTTGGTTGACAGGACCCAGAGCATGCTCATTCTGCCAGACTGGATTGTAAGGATAGAAATAACTGAAAGAAGACAGCCCCTCAAATATTCCTGTCCCAAGCCATGAAGGGCTTTAACAATAAGAACTAGCACCTTGAACTGCACCCAAAAACACACCAGCAACCAATGCAGCACCAGAAACAGTGGTGGTGCATGTGCCAAATAACTGCAACTATTTACATCCTCATTCTGTACCAGCTGAAGCTTCTGAATGCTCCTTAGGAAAGCCTCATGTAGATCTCTTTGCAGTAGTCCAAAGGGAAGGTCACAAGGATGAGTGACAGTGACCAGAGGATCCGGATCCAGGAATGGGAATGGGGACAATTGACGCATAACCCACAGGTGTGTTGAGGCCCTCTAAGCCACAGCTATCACCTGCTCTTCCAGCAGGAGCCAAAATTTGAATTCCGACCAAATTTTCTCTGTGATGGTTATACTGATCAGAGTCTTTGGGCTTCTAGTTGAACACCCTTCTTGTATTGAATATGGTCATGAAGTTACACAGAGAAAGATTAGAAATCATAAATATGACCTAAAATGTGATCTGTTTGCTATATAAGTCCTGT
Source organism: Bungarus multicinctus (assembly GCA_023653725.1). Taxonomy (NCBI): domain Eukaryota; kingdom Metazoa; phylum Chordata; class Lepidosauria; order Squamata; family Elapidae; genus Bungarus; species Bungarus multicinctus. The sequence goes on from CM042834.1 coordinate 122,662,076, forward strand.
ATTAGATAAAGAAATCTATTCAAACAAATGAGTCAAAAACATACTTGTTTATTGATTTATTGAGGAAAATGATCCAAAACTACATTATGTGTGTTTGGGGAAAGTATGTGACCTTTTGCTTTCAATAATCGTCCAAAACTGCCAAATTATTAAGTTTCCAATAACTGTTGTTCATTCCCGTGCATCAGCTTGGAGGAATTTTAACCCATTCCTCTTTGCAAAACAGCTTCAACTCAGGGATGTTGGTGGAGTTCCTTGCATGTTCTGCCCACTTCAGGTCCTTCCAACGCATTTCTATAGGATTAAAATCAGGACTTTGACTTGGTCATTCCAAAACATTAACTTTCTTCTGTTTTTTGGGATCATTGTTTTGATGTATGACCTACTTTCTCTTGAGATTCAATTCATGGACAGCTACCCTGACATTTCCTGTAGAATTTGCTGGTACAATTCAGAATTCATATAATCAATGATGAAAAGCCATTCTGGTTCAGGGGCAGTAAAGCAGGCCTGAACCATGGAACAATCAACACTTTGGTTCACAGATGGGATAGGGTTTTTATGTCACAATGCAGGGTTTATCTTTCGCCAAACATAACATTTTTCATTCAAGCCAAAAAGTTCTATTTTGGTCTCATCCGTCCACATTCTTCCGATAGCTTTGTGGCTTATCCATGTGGTCTTTCGCAAACTGTGGATGGGCTACATTTCTGGGAGTTTTTCCTTGTAACCTTGTTATGCACACCAATGTTGGTCTCATGAATACATACGTTTGCCAATGCAAGAGAGGCCTTAAATTCCTTATACCTTACCCAGGGTTCTTTTGAGACCTCCTGGAGGTCTTGCTCTTAGTGGGAACTTGGTTTGTCAACCACTCCTGGAGAGGATAATAATGGGCTTCAATTGCTTCCATTTGTACACAATCTGATTCTGCATGGCAGTGGACTGATGAAGTCCAAACTCTTTGGAAGCCATTTTGTAACCTATTCCAGCCTGATGAACATCAATGGCTTTTTGTTTGGGCTATGACATTCTGCCACATATCTGTGTTGTGAAGACTAGACTTTGATAGTGAATGCCTGGAATTCTGTTCTTTAAAAAAACCTCAGGACTTCCCAGATCATCTCACTGTAACATCCGAAAATGAACATATAACCCTAGTTCATACATTTGTACACACAAATGTACAGCTTTAGATCATTTTCCTCAATAAATAAATAAGACTAATATTTTAAAAGTTGTTTAATTGGGTTTTATCTAATTTTAGGATGTGTGGAAAAAAGACCACATTTTAAGTAATATTCATGCACAAATGCTGAAAATTTAAATGGGCTCACAAACTGCTAAGCACCATCTGTATATATCGCTATAGTGGAAATCAGAACTCCTTGAATTCATTTAATTAGTGTTTATTACTTATGGTTACTTCAGCCCAAAATAAGCTTTGGTGTATTTCATAACAACATGTCCAGGACAAGTGTGTATGTATTATATATGTGAAATACATAATAATCAACCTAGATATATTGCAGAGCAGAGAATGTTTCAGATAGGAACAGATGGAAAAAAGAAAAAGAAGTTGTTTAATATTTTTTGAATTTCATACCAGATTTCAGAGCCTTAGCTTTTTCATTTGGCCAAGTGAATAGCTAATCTTAAAGTAAGCACTTTAATTCATATATTGGTTACTTCTCAAAGATGCTTTTCTAAAAGGCAACTGGACTTGTTTCCCCCTGAAGATGTTTCGCTTCTCATCCAAGAACTTCTTTAGTTTGAGACAACCACAACCTGGATGACTGAGAATCTCCAGACATTTTGTTTACTTCTCAGTTGTCCTGTGAGACCTGTTGCAGGGTCTGCCTGATACAGAAAAAACACCATGCTCTGATGTTGCAATTAAAAATGAAGTTGATTGGAACTTCTAGATGTTAGCAAGTCCTAGCCAGCTTTGGCTGATACTGAAAAAGCTAAGCAGAATTGGTCCTGGTTAGAATACAAGTGGAAGAGTACCGCAAAATATCAGGACTATAGGCTAGAAAGTCTTACCTCCTAAACAGGGGTCAAACTCATGGCCCGCAGGCCGGATGCATCACATGCTGGCTCTGCCCCCACCCAGTTAAGCAAAGGGGGAAAAAATCCCGATATGTTATGTGATGACGCTGTGATGATGCGAATTTGACACCCCTGTCCTAGGAGTCAATGACAAATCATTCCCATATCAGCTCATGTTATGCCCATGTATTACCCAAACATAACATTTTATCTCCAGGATTAAAACTTGACTCAAAAACTTTCATTTAATCCTTTACCCTTTCATCTTTGTTTTATCTTTATTTCTATAATTTCAAGACAAACTACCTGAAAAAGTGAAATGGGAGAAATCTCTCCAATTGAGGTAAAATTATAAGCAATAATTTGCAATCGGTTTTCCTTATTTTACAATATGCATTATTTTTAATGTTGGCTAATTGTTTTAATCTCCTCAATATTCTATGAGAGATTGCTGTTTGAGCACTAATTTTAATCTTATTGGCAGTAAATATCTTATTCCATCCAACTGTAATATGATCACCTGAAGCCAAAAGACAGGATTACTGTAGCTATTTAGTTTTATGTGCATTTGACAAGCTGAAAGAAATTCTACTCTCTTGTTCTCTTTTTCTTATTTTTAATAACATTGACTTTTAAATCATAAAATGGATTATTTGTTTTCATCTCCTCAACAGGAGAGAGGGTAGTGGATTTTTGTCAAAAGAAACATTTTGAAAATGACAACAAGTCAGACAAATTGAAGCTTACTTATTGCTAAAGAAATATTATCCTGAATAATCCATTAGATTCAACAGTGTCAAAAACTTATTTTCTTATAGAAAAAATTAATCTTGCTCTATAAAAAAAAATGACTAAAGCAGTCTTTCTCAGCCTTGGCAACTTTGGACCACATGACTGGGAATTCTGGGAGTTTAAGTTGAAACTGCACAGAGAAAATTCTGAAATAAAGTTGTATTGGCTGGGGAATTCTGGGAGTTGAAGTCCACATGTCTAAAATTGCCAAGGCACAGGACTAAAGCATACATATCTATTTCCTTACTGAATGCAGACTACAAACTTTTATGGCATTACTAAGAAAATAAATAAATGGACTTTACTGAATTAATACATTATACAGATTTATAACAACTGGATTTGTTACAAAAACATACATGAGAGACATCAAATATAATTCGAATGTAATAGAAAAGTAAGGAGGTGACTATGACTTTTTCTCAATACAGAGAAAACTTTTGCAAGGATTTTTTGAAAATGAATTGTGGGTTCCACAGTGTGATCTATGTGGATCACATGGATCCAGAATATTTATAAGAAACAAGGAACCATGACCAAAATAGTAAATGGTTTTTATCACAACCATGTACTATAATGAAATTTGCCTGCTCATCTTTGTTGGCATTAAGCTCTGGAATTAATTTAGCAACCCACAAATATAAACTGAAAATATATACTGATGATGATGTACTTACAATTATTCAACTGAAATAGCCACAAATATTTACATTCGATAATAGAATACACATGAACAGCAGTATATTTGGTGTAAACATTGGATCAATAGGGAGAAAACTCAGTTGTCATGAAATATAACTAAGGAAGGAATTTTGGTCACAAAATTATTTTTCCATCACTGTTGCAACTGTAAATGATCAATAAATGGGTCAATCATTAAATGAGGACTACCTATATGTAGACATGATTTGACAAAAATAGTATCTTTTAAAAAATGATCACTCGGTCATCTGAAAAAATATAACAACTAATATGTTCAGATGGAGAAAGTAAAACTGTCTTTGGTTAGGAAAAATTGCAGCATTACAATGAATATTCTACCAATGATCATTTTTTTTGTTCTAAATGATTCTCATAAATACTGAAAACAAAGTAATACATTATTGCCAGAGGCAAGTTACACAATTTGTATAGTTCCATAAATTATCAAAGATTAACTTTACAATGCTACAGGATTTGAAAGAACAAGGTAACCTGGCAGCTCCAATCTTTTAAACTGTATTATCAAACTGGTTGTTTAACCTGGATTACTGATTGGATCATATCACCTGTACTGAGGGAGCAAGACTCTCAAATGGTCTACACAAATATTTTTGGACTATACAAATAGAAATAAATGTCTGTAAGACATTATGTAATAATTAGCAACATTTTTAAAAATTGAATAAATTCAGGAAAAAAAATAAAATTATCACCTCTCACCTTGTTATTAAATATTTATTTTTATAAAAAGAAAAGCATTGCTCAGTGGAAAGCTATCAAATGAGATAAACTGCAAGATCTTATTTTTAATAAGGCAAATATAACATCTTTTTGAGAATGGCCGGTAACTACTTTATCAATTTTAGAATTTTAAATAAGCAATAGTTTAAAAATTATTTCCAAAAACAACATGGAACACTGAGGACACTTGATTGAATATGAAAACCTAACATAGGTTTTCAGAGAGTTGTTAGATCTTACTTACATACGGTCAGTGAAACATGAGTCAGAACAATGATCAAATTGAAGACTATGGTCAAATGGATTCAGAATTTAGATACAACAATAAATTTGCAATAATACAAATGTTAATAGTGGAATGACATTAACACCAAATATTAAAGAAAACTGGTGGGTTTTACATGAGTTTATTGTTCCAGTATTAGTTGATAAAACAGACAATTCATTTTCTAAAAGTTGGAAATATAACAATCAAATTTGTTTATTTTTCCATATTTTCCATATTGCAATTTAGTAAAGTCTAACAATTTTAAGAAAATTACAACAGAATGAAAAAATTAAAAGCTAAATTTTCTCTTAAATTTGTTCTTTTTAAAAAAGTAAAAAATTACTAAATGTTATATTCCCACAAAGTATTCTTAATTAGTTTTGCATATAAATAACTATTACAAGAATACCTTACGACTCTTTACGCAAAATATGTACACTACCTTCTGCAGAAGAATGCTAATTAAACTGTGGGAGTCTGCTTCGGTATCCAAAGTAACATCCTATCTTAAAAGTAAATTTGACACTGAATTAAATTCAAATTGGAAATCATTTTTGAACTGTAATTCTATATAGAGGCTTAAACTATATCCAGATTTGGTTTTCTTTTAATATAAAATCTTAATATTTTAACCTTCAAATAGATCTTCAACTGCTCAGGCTGACGTTATTACAGTTCCTAATTCATTTTATGATCTCTATTTTACTGATTGCCATTGATATTTATACATTATTTGGATCTTAATAATGATCTGGAGTTTTTAAAATAATATATTCAATTACTTGAAACTAATTAGACACTGAAAAATATAACCTAGTCATATAAAGCTTAAAAATGCCCTTTATTCATGTTGGGTTTTTTTTCTTCCTTTTTCAGCAATGTGCTCTGTGTGTGTGTGTGTGTGTGTGTGTGTATTAAAATATAAATATAAAAAAAAATACTAGCTACATGCCTCAGAGTTACCAAGACCAGGAGTGATGCTAGAATTCACTATATTTTCTGTCTTATCATTATCATGCCATGCCATATATGGGTAAATTACTCAGTTTCTGAGACAGCCCCATTTCTTTACAAGCTGATCTCAAGGGTAAGAAATTAGGATAAGATACTTCTTTCTTCCATAAAGGTGGAAAAGTACTATACAACCTATAACCAGAAACTATACCAAGATAAATGGAAAGCAAGGCCGAAAGGCAGGATTGGGAAGGTTCAGACTGCTTCTGCTATCTGTCAATAGGTGTCCCATCTTCAACCATGCTGTCTGAACCTAGGATATTTGCAAAATACTGAAAACAGGAATCAACACATCCTGTTCATATACCTAAATGGTTAGCCAATCCCCCAGTAAAACAAGAGAGAGGTGGAGATCAAAGGCATTAAAGAAAGGCCCACCTCAGCACACACAATGATACAAGTAGACCTCAACTTAAGACCACATTTGAGCCCAAAATTTATGTTGCTAAATGAATCATTTGTTAAGTGAGTTTTGCCCATTTTATGACCTTTCTTGCCACAGTTGTTCAGTGAATCACTGCAGTTGATAAGTTAGTAATCCAGTTTTAAGTGAATCTGGTTTCCCCATTGACTTTGCTTGTCAGAAGGTCGCAAAAGGGGATCACAGGACCCCGGACACTGCGATGTCATAAATATGAACCAGTTGCCAAGCACCCAAATTTAGATCACATGAGGGATGGAGATGCTGCAACGCAACATATGTCAATTTTTTCAGTGCTGTTGTAACCTTGAATGGTCACTAAATGAACTGTTGTAAGTCAAGTACTATCTGTAAAAGGCAGGACCAAAGTACATACATAACCCTATTCACAATAATCTGCATTGTAATTTTTCCCCCTTGCGATAAATCTGATTAACAAAATTTTAAAAGAAGCTCTCTCTTAGGATATTTGGTTATTCTCTACTTCTTTTTTTTAAAAAAATAATCTTTTAAAAATAAAACTTCCATAGAGAATGCAATGCCTTATCTGGAGATAGGAGGTTATTTACAGAGAGAGGAAAATGCTAGTACAATATTGGGAGTAACTTTTCTCAGACTTGTTCCCTCTGTTATAAATGACTTCCAAGCCACACTACCATTAGCCATACCATCTAAAGCTCATGGGAGATGGTTTAATAAATCTAGAGGGCAACAGAGTAAAGAGATCATAAGAGGAAGCAACCTGGTAAGCAGTTCATACAAAGAGGGTACAGCCATGTGAAAAACTGGATTACTGAATTTGGAACTTCCTTAAATAAACCTGAACTTAAATTTAAAAATTTTGAGCAAAATCACACAGAATATAATTTTGGATATACAAGGATGGGATTAAATCAACGGCTCAGGAGCTTAATCAGAAGTCTATCTTGTAGATTAGCTGTCTTGATGCATCTGGGCTGGCTAATTCAGCAGAAGTCAAACATCCATGGGACAAAGAGGCAGACAGCCTCAAAGCCAAAAAAAACAAAAAACACCATGATATCCAAATTAGACTTTAATTTACTAATTTGCACAGAGGTGAGGATGTTTAACAATTGAACAGTATTTCTGCCAGTTTTAAATTAACTAATATGTAGGGTCCTTTGCGAAGTGTTTGAAAAAGAATGAAATCTTTTCTCCTTCTCTTAGAAATCAGAAATATATTTTGCGTTTTTCTAGAATTCTAGCATTTTGCTCACAAGGAAGTTCAAATTCAAATTTCAAATCATTATTTTTGCTTCTTGTTATCAACCGCTTAATAACAAAGACATACCACACAAAGAACTAGAGTGATGTTAATGAGCTCATATTTGAATATTATACCTGGGCATCCAAGAAAAAAAAATCCTTACATTGTTACTAAGTAATCATTTTAACCAATTTAACTCTTACTAGCAGATTACAAAAACCAATTCAATTTTATAGGCAATATTCTCAATACAAAATGGGAGGCAGTTATCAAAATCTGACTTTGTGTGTCCAAACTCATTTATTATTTATGAATGTTTTGGACTCTTACATTTATGATCTAAGTCTTAAATATATCTAACAGCAAATGCCAACACATACAAATACTGATTGGACTTGACACATTTGATGTAAATGCTAGCCACGCCCCCAGAGAGTGTTCTGATCCTTCCAAGGGAAGCAGATAAAGCTTTTTATGTCATGGCTATGTCACAAATAAGTACAGTAGCGCCATCTAGTGATCAAGCCTTTCTGAATTTCACACAATATTCAAAAGGAATCATTACACCCTTCTTACGTATGCTTCACTTTATGGTTTATGCTCTAAGATACAAACCAAAAGTATTGGGTGGAAGAGTTTGGGGAACATCTACATAAATCCCCCACTAGAATTGCACCTGATTTTATATGATGCTCTGTGAAAGAAAAACTGCCGTTCAACGGTAAGGGCGCATATTTTGCATGCAAATTAGCTTAGCATCAGTCTCTAAATGGAATTACCAGTTAGAATAGGGAATATTGAGCACGATGAGCACAATGGTTTCGTATAAAGCACATTTCTTTATATTCACACACATTTATGGCACAGCCTTCAAATGTATACATTTTGGCATATCCAAAAAATCATTACATTTCTTTGGAGTTTTTGTAGCTCATCTTCCTACACAGGTGTTCCTTAATATTTGTGTTTCTTAAACATATATTTTTATCTTATCTGCTTAAAAGCTGGCACATTATGACTGTCAACACATTTTTTTTTGTTTCATGTCAGGTAATTAAAAAATATAGGTAAGTATAGATAAAATATAGGTTAGTTCAGGTAACTTTCAAAATATAAACGCTGTTGATAATTTATCTGAAAAATAAGACAGAATGCTAGGATTGAAATAAGACTTCCAGAAAATGACCAACAATGAGGAAGACATTGGAAACAAAGTAAGCTCACTTGCCCATTTTATTACATATAAAGGAGGAACGATGAATACTTAAAATTTTGCAGCTGGAATAACTTTAGAACCTGATTCCAGCTACAATATTTTCATAAGATTTTGTTTCCTAACACTGAAAACAATGCATTTTTTTTAAATGAAGGATCATGGAAAACTATGTCATATATATATGCTGATGCCATAACTTGGAACTTTTTGGAACAAAGGGCTCATCTTCTCTCTATATATTTCTCAATATTAAGATTACCAAAAACTCTTTGCCTTTAGACACAAAGGCAGAACAGAACCTTTCAAAACAGAAGATGAGCCTTTTGTTCCAAAAGGTTCTAAGTTATGGCATCAGTGCCTTTTCTGCGGTTATTACAAATTTTCCTGATTAGAGGCCAAAGTCTCACCTGCAATTTTCTATCAAAAAGAGGTATCTGTGCAGACGTTAAAATAACTGTTGCAGGAATAGCCAGAGTCAAAGGGAAACCTTCCAAATGTTTGACTAATATCTTTGCTGAATAACTGGGTTTGAAGACTTTCTCTTCTCAGCAAAGGCACATGTGAATAAACAGGGGGCAGAAGGGGGGAGGGAAGAATAAGGCAATTCATTAGGTTTGCTCTGCCAAATTAATAGCCTGATTGAACAAAGGAGAGTGGGCTAAATCCTAGGACGCTATAGAACAGAGAAAAAAAAAAAAGCTGTACAGGCTTTGTACCACTAGGGGTCAGCACAGAAAAAAGCCACAATTGCCAAGTAGTTTTTACAGAGGCGAAAACTGCCAAGAGAAGCACTTCAATATCCCATAATGCTCTGCAGCAAAAGCAGAGTAATAAATGGGAATAGAACTTCTGCCACCTCTCAGCAATTCATCTGACCTCCTTAAAAGTATGACTTCTTTCAATTAGATAAAATCTTTTAATTAGATAAACTCAATACCCTCATATTTGACGGAACCAATGCGAGTTTCGGGTAACAGGCAACGTCCATCCAGCATGAAGGCAGTGATATAGGTGGCCACACGTCCAGCATCCTCTTCAGATTTCAATGCCACAATGATCTGATCATCAGTGTCAGGGACAAACTTGAAGGAGGAGAAGCCGTGGGTGGGAATGATGTCACCAATATGGCTCACAGAGATATCAGTGAAGTCTGGTGTGGAACTAAGAAGCAAGTTGGTGCCCCGATGCTCATCCTCCTGCTCATTGTAGCGTCCATGGCTGGCACGGCGTGGCAAGAAGAACCAATGCTGCAGTCTCTCACTCCAAGAGGCAGACTCGTGGATCAAATAACCTGGGAAGCACATAGAACCAAGATAGATATCCTCAAGTATAACCAGACAGACTTACAGTAAAAAAGAATTGGATCTTGGATGGAGCCCATTCTAGTATGAATGTGTGTTGTTGCCAGGGTGGGGATGGGGGGTTATTATTATTTTTATTTCTTTTACATGGTGTTTTTATATCCTTGTAAGCCGCCTTGAGTCGCCATGTTTGAGTAGGCGGCAATATAAATTTTTTAAGAAATAAAGTCTTCTAGTGCAACTCTCTGTTCAAGCAGGAAAACAACACAACACAGGCTGACAAAGTTCCAAGGAAGAAGAACCATAATATTACAAGATTAAACAATGATGGTAGAAACTTTATAGGCATTGATCTGGGTAAATCATAGCCAGCATAAGAATAGACATTATACTCGCCTTCTCTTAAGGACACTCATACTTTTCATCCTTAAAAATCCAAATCCTCTTTGACTTTTTAATTCCAACAATTAAGTGTGTATAAGCCTTCATTTCACAAGGAAGGAAGTATCAGAAGCAGAGTTATGCAAGTATTCAGCTGTTGGCAGGTTTATTATACTGTTAACAGAAGCTAGTCCATTGCTCACCTGGAGATTTGATCCCAGCTGCAGTCCGGAGTGCATTGTAATTGGTCACCCAGTTCTCATGAGCCACGTCACCTTTGTAACCAATGACTTTCACCCATTCTGGATTTTGATTGAGCACCTCTCCTGTAGTTGTGGTCCATTCCTTGCCCAGGCCCCCCACATAGAGGTGCTCATCCTTCACTGCCAACCATTCTGCTTTAAATCCTGAACAAAATGTGAGACAATGGAAGTAAGGCAACTTTTATCCAATCTGAACTACCCCATCAGACAGTTCCCTTAAGACAGGCGCCAGTTTCCCCAGTAGGTTGAAAAGGGTCTGTCTGATCTTTTAAGAGAAAAATTAAAACTTCTCAGTATTTTGTTCAAAGCATGAGTAAAATACAGATTGACCAAATGTCTATGGAGAATCTCAAACATCCAAGTCACGATTGTCCCAAAGGTACTTTTTCCAAAAGGCAACTGGACTTTTGGTTTTTTTTTTGTTTTGTTTCAAAAATATTTCACTTCTGAATCCTTCAATTCCCCATCAGTCAGTTAAAACTGAAGAAGCTTCTTAAATGAGAAGTGAAACATTTTCAAACAAAAAAACCAACCAAGAAGGTCCAGTTGCCTTTTGGAAAAAGCACCTTTGAGACAGTTTGACGAAACTACCTCAAGAATTATTTTCTTCAACATAAACTTGCCTCCTTTACTACCAGTCTGTCTCTTATTTGTCAGGTGCTTCCAGACAGTCTCTAATATTAATGACTCTTTGTTCTTCCAATGCAAGTTACAAGTGTAGCAAACTATCTGATGCTGTTTCTGTATCTTCATATCAGACGTTCTGGGAACTTTTCGGGGGCACATGAGGCCAAATAAATTGTTTTAAAATTTCTCAGTTTTAATTTGTAACACAATAAATAGCAATTAGATATAAACTACATAAACCAAAACTCTTTGGTGTCCTCAATTATTGAAGAAGGTATAGTAAACCTCAACTTACAACCGGTCACTTAGCAACCATTCAAAGTTATGACAGACCTACCTGGTGGGGTACTTACAACCTAGATTTGAAGTTCTGATAGTGCCCCCCGCCCCCCCCCCCCCGTAGTCATATGGCTGCACTTTGGGCCATTTTTATGGCCATTTGTAGCATTCTGCAGTCACATGATCAGGTTTTACAATGGTTTTCCTGAAAATAAACATTTACTTTTGGTTTTCAGCAAATCCAGCCCATAGCAAACCATGGGTTCAGTTAACCACTATGGCATTCGCTTAATGACCCGTGCAAAAAAGGTCATAAACTTGGGTTGGTCACGTAACCAATCCAATTTACAACCATTATGACTTACAAACATAATAGGCAGACTCTGTTACAGTTATAACTCAGGGACTAACTATAAAAGGGTCCTAAGACCAAAATGTGTGAGAACTGCCAATTTACATTATTATATTCTGCAGATAAAAATGTCTTATTGTCATGATTTTTATATGGGTTATGATCTTGACATAGGTAATAATTTATAAAACGTATCTACAGTAGCTCAATAATTTTTTCAGTGTTTTACAACAGACATCATAATACTGGCAAACTGTTCCTTCTTTTTTCTTTTTGCAGTTTTAATGGTATTTCTATAAACTGTCCTGAATCATTAAAGATGTGAGAAACAAGACATGCTAAATAATTTAGTATAACACGCTATAACACACTTCCATTGAGGTGTGCATGCATGTATATAAAATGGAAACAGAAGTTCCCACTGATCATTCTTTTAACAAACTTGATAATGGAAAAAGCATTACAGCTGCATGAACGGTGCTATAACATTCTTTAATATAAATATTTCAATATTATTTTAATGTATTAAAAACACAACCAAAAATTCCAAATCAAAATCACTTCAAATGTTATATTCTTATTTTTTTCCCGTGCTTTTATAGTATATTTCATTTTTAAAAATTTTGAAGGGGGGGGGTGTTTGATTTTAGGCCAAAAGGCAGATTAATTTTAAAATAAATGTTTCTTTTACCTCTAAAGAAGTTTCACCTCTACTAGATAATGTAACAGAATGTTTGTTAGTAAATTCAGTAAACTTCAAAAAGGAGGCATGGTATTTAGAGAATTCTTAAAGGTTTTTTGGTAGCCATAGCTTTACTTGCGGCATTAAGAAACTCAGGAAACTCATAACGGTTAGGGAACCTTCCAGTATAAAACCTAGAACTTAAACCTGAGCTCACCTTTGTCAATTGTGCCATCTCCATCAGATAATATCACCCAAGGTACTACCCTGGTGTCATCAATCTGGTAGACTACACCTGTTCGATCATCCACAGCATAGAGTTTACCATTAAAGACTACCAGTTCAGAAAGCTCCATGCCACGTCCTTTTTCTGCTAGGTGAGATTCCAATATATGGTCCTTCGTATCCCACTCAACAGAGACATGGTCCCCACTGGCTGACAATGTGAGATAACCCTTCTTCAAGTAGCTGAACCAGGTGTGCTCACTGGGACCTTTGGAGTTTGTGTCAAGGTCAGCAATAAGTCCAATCCGGTACCGCACACCTTCTGGGATCCGCTGGGGTGGGGACAATGGATAAGTGTCATTGTATCTCTCACTGGGTAGAACATTAAGCCTCCAGGTATGAGCATTGGGAGGAACTGCCCTGTTCACAGGGGATGAACGCTGGAAACAAAGGAGAAGCAATACTATGACAAGGGCCAGAGTGGTCACCACAATGGCCTTCCAACGCAGGCGGAAACGGGGGTCAGCTGCCTTGGTCATGGACGCCAGCACTGGAAGACTGCCCACACTAATCCTCAAGGGATTCAGAGTATCATCCCATTGCAGGCGTGGACGAGCTGAGATGGGCATCAGCCTGAGGTTCCTGGGAACCTTAGAAAGAAAACACAAGGTCAACATGAAAGGATGGGGATAATGAACACATCAATTGAGTACTGTGATAATTTTCCATGTCTATGGGAGAAGGACAAGGAAAAAAACAAGGAACATAGAAACAGCTGCAACAGTATAAACAGAAATATCAGACAACTGAGAAATTTTGCAGTGGAACAGGAAACAAGACTAAGTAGGCTATGGTCCTTCCAAGAAATACGTGACTTGGATACTTGATGGAGCTGGAGGAAATTGCATATGAGAAACTTACACATAGAAAGCAGAACTCCAAATGATTAAGGCATTTTTTGTGGTTAATGGATTTCTCTTTAATCATGAATTGGTTAACATAGTATAGATTTAAAACCTTATTAAATGTGTTTTATTAAAATAAAACAGCTTACAATCTTATTAATTTGCCTTTCTTCCAAGGAGGTCAGGATAACATTAGTACCATCTTCCATTTTATTGGCAGAAAGGACCTCCATGAGGTAGGTCAGGATAAAAGACATGACTTGACAAGGCCACTCATTAAGTTCTACCCAAGTTATGTCTAAATCCTTTGCCACAGAGGCTGTTCACATACAAAATTATCCTACGCTGCTTGAAGATAATGATATCTTTAAAGCTAAACATAAGACCAAAATAGCAAAGAGCGGTATACTTACAAAGTGATCCCAACTCACAGAATTTGTTCTCAACAATTAAAATAAACTCATAATAATCAGTTAAAACCTTTGCCGCTAAACTAATTAAAAGTGAAATTTCAACTCCAAACAAAATGGTGCTAGAAGGTGGCAAATGGGAATATAAAAGGTAGTGTTATATTTCTTCTCCTTATCAATGAGTAAGCTCCATGGCTGTGGCCAGCAGTCACCACCAAAGTTTCTACATGCTCTTTCAGAAAACTTTAATACTTCACCTACCACTAGGAAATATCCCCTATTCTTTTCATTATACTGAGTAGAAATTAATACCCCCTTACAGACCTGTTTGATCGCTCCAGAATCATATCTTGTTGGAACCTCAGGGGAGAAACTTTATTAACAGAATGCAACAGGTGGCAAAGCTGAACTCCTCCTCCAGAAGGTTTGAGGAAATACAATCAGGAAATGTCAACAGGTCAAAAAGATTGCTGACTGGTCCAACCAGTTCCACTGAAAGGCCCAAAAGGCATTTTTTTTTCTTTTCTACTCAAATACCGCAAACTCCACCCTCTCAGATCTTATGTAACAGTTCTCCCACTTTTACTGTACATTACTACCGGTAGATTTATCATACATCCGGGTCTAGATAAAACAGCACAGCAATGAAATAGTAAGGGGGAAGGGTGCTTTTTTTATGGTAAACATCCAAGGTGCACATGGAGACTGAAAATCAGATGTTAAATTTCCATCAATTTCACAGCCAATGTACCCATAGGAATCTCTTTGCTGGAAGTTATATGAAGAACTGAAAACATTTTTCCATTGACAGCTCTCAGTTGGTGCAATGATAGTGCTGCATTGGAAGTCTTCCTGAATGAGACATTCTGGGAAATAAAAATGTTTGATGAGGGATAAATTGCTGGGGCAAGATTTGCAAAGGCATGACTGGCATCTTTGTGCCTAGGCAAGTATCTTCCTATCAAGAGAAGTAATTGCTTCAGCATTTTACAAAATGCCTAGAGAAACTTCACAGCATTCCAGAGTTTTGAATATAAATTTCCCTGGGACCCAGAGTGAAGCAAATCAATTGATGGAAGCAGGTCTGGCAGAAATGAAAATCATGTATAGACAGCTGTGCAAAGGCCCAAGATTACCATTGCTGTTCTGTGCTTTCCTGCTCCAATTATGCATTATCTTTCTTTTCACTATCAACATGTTCTTGGCTGCAGCAGCATGCTCACGTATTTCATTCTAGGAATGAAAAACTAGAGCAAACCAAAGCTTATTTCGAAAGGACTGCTGCTGTCTTCAACTCCTTACTTGGGGCAAGGGCACCAATGGAAGGCAAGTCAGGAAAGGGCCACAAAGATGGACAAGAGTGATCAGTATCTGCATCACCAGGACCCAATGGCTGTGACCTAAATCACAGAAGTCTGCTGCCATCCCATTTGTTCCCCCATCTCTGAAAGCTGACACTAGGCTTGCAGTTAAGACAATAAAATCATCCCATATACAGCGAAAGTAATACCATACATAGGCTGGCACAACTTCTGAGGATGGAAACAGAATAATATGATTAACTGAAAAATGCCTTACCTAAACCCAGATAAAATGAATAGTTTGGGCGCGGGGGAGGGGGGCAAACTGAAGCCAATCACATAAGAAAAAGAAAAAGGTGGGAAATGCATTTTCCTCTCAATCTCACCAGTTCTTCCTGACAATTTAGCTATCTTGGCAAAAGCAGCAAAAAACAAAACCCACATCTCCCCTTTTCTAACCACTCACCGACCAGGCTCCTCCCCACACCGGGAACAACCGGAGGAGGGAAGATCTTTCTGCAGCAAGCCCTCCCTCCAAAATGACTGCAGATCCCAACATGCACCACACCCAAGAGTTTACTACGGATCCCGACACCCCCTAGTTTATCAAGCGAAAATATATATTCACTTCCTGTATACAGAAAGACTACATTTCCCACAATTCATTACACCAGAAATAAACGAGACTCATAGCAGTGAAATAGTAGTAGTACAATATGCCATAATTTTTGCTTCAGTAATAACGTATTACACGCCCAGATAGGTGTTATTTAAACACAGAAAAGGGATACCTGGAAATAGTAACATCACAAAATATGAAAGAAATAATACAAATTCAACCAAAGTATTGGCTCCTCTTTGCTATGTGTGGCTGCTATGCCCATTCCTTCTGAAAAAAAAAAAATTCTGCGAACATGGTGGATAGCTAGGTAAGCAGGGAATAAGCAACTGATCAGTCTTGAACAATTAACCAGCTTGCTAACCACCATCATGAGGCTGATTTCTGTCAAATTACGTAGTGCATCTGTTCCAGGCACCTGGATCACAGCTATAGTCAAATGTCAAGTGCTGCAGGGGCAGCAAACATAATGCTTTCTTGCAAAGGAATGCAGCCAGAATATAGTAATTGCTTGTTCCAGGTTTTTCTTCCGTTTGCTTAGAAAAACACCAAAACGCTGCTGAAAATATCCTATGAACGGTTTTCATTCAAAAGAAAAGCAGCAAAATATATTATTACTGGAAAGATTTGATTATAATCTGCATAAGGTATCTGTCCTTTATAAAGACCTGCTCAAAGCGGCAAAGCTTTCATCCACATCTCCAATAAGCTGAATTACAGTAGTGAGATTCGCCCCTACGTTAAAATCTGGAAGACTTTAGCATCTCCAGCACTTAAACCAAATGAGGGCGATTATTGCATAAAGATTTTTAGCTGTATGTGAACCTCAAGAGGAGATTTCTTTCATAATTTGGAAATTTTTCATCCAATTCCCAATACTCATATGCATACACCCCCACACATCCCCTCCCGCAAATCTTTGCAGTTCTTCACTTTATGCGCGTTGCTGGACTTACAGAGGGGCCTGGTAGCAGAGAGCGGCACTAGAGCTTTTGCTGCAGAGGACACAGAAATCCTGGCGTTTGCAAAAAAAACAAAACCCCAGATATACTTTATTTCGCCTCCGCAGTTTGAGTAGCGCGCAAAGGGATCCCCGCGAGGGTCTTTTGAGCGAAAGGCGCTGAGCGAACTCAACGAGCTTTCGAGCCGCGGACATTTCCCTACATCCTAGGAGTTGGCGAGGACCATCTGCCCGTCGACGAGCCTGCCCTAAGGTTCAAGAACGCCGGGACCGGGTTGAGAACTCCCGGAGCTTTAACGCCAGTTCCAAACCAGGCGTTCGGAGCCATTCCCCGGGGCGGCTTTAGATGGATGAGGTCATAAATCTTGAGTCTCTGAACTGAACAAACGCCGATCACTGGCTCCCCTCGTACACACTCGCCTCACAAGCGAAAAGGCTTCTGAGGCTGGGGAGGAGGCGGTGGGTGGGCTCGCCACCATTTTTAAACAGCCCTCTCGCCCGCCATCTTAAGCTACCCAAAATACCACACGCTTCTAGAGCGGGTAGAGCATTTCGGGTAATTTAAGATGGCGAGTTCTCGATGTCCCTCTGAAACATCCTGGCTGGTTGTCGTCTTCTATAAATTTCGTTGAAGAACTAGATGGAAGAAAGTGCTTCTCGGCGCTCTCCGCAGTTAGGCTGTCTGTTGGAAAGCGAAATTAGAGGAGAGAATGCATATGTCCGTCGGCGCCACGTGTCTTTTTAATTTCTCACGGATTTTACCGAAAAAATCATGTACCACTTTCAAAAGCGTTCCTCTGGTGGAAAGAAAAATAGTGTTAATAACAGGCCAAGAAAGCCCACCATGCACTATAAAGCTGTAATTAACTCCTGATATCAAAACCGTTCTGAGAAATTAGAAATGGCGTAGGGTCTCCTGCTTGGGGGGTGGGGTGGGGGGGGTGGAGGTTGGACTAGATGACCTACAAGTTCCCTTCCAACTCTCTTCTGTTAAATTGGGTCAGGAGTAGTACTGTAGGAAGTTAGCACCCACCTGTCTCCTAAAAAATTGAAATAGCCTAGGAAATATTAAAAAGGCAGAATATTTCACCTAAAAAGAGTAAAACTCAACCCCACCTTTGTTAATGGGTGTGCCATTAAGGCCTGGGCCAGAATACTTTACACAACAAGGAACTCCAGGTAAAGCTATAGAAATTGCCAAAAGCCCTTTTAAGGGCATCATCACCCAGCAAGGCTAGACCAAGTCTGGAACTCAGGACAGCCTATAGAGTTGCCCCTGGGAGTCTGACAATCAATTAGAATACAAGCTCCAATTCAAATCCCAACAGAGGATATAAAACCCAGCACTCTCAGTACCTCAGCCCCTTTTTTTCTTCTTGACCTTCTCACCTTGGAAGTATGTGAACATCCTTCTCTGGAGCTCCAGGCCATGTGGTCCTGTCCACCATTAAACCTTCCAAGCAGCCTCCTTGTTTCCAGTGCCTTTTTCCCCACTTGGAACTGAACGCAGAAGGATATTTCTTTCAACAGTACTTTGCATCAAAATAGCACACACAGATATTCCTGAGGGGGCCAGACATCAAACATTGAAAATATGTCTGCTGTCCAATGGCTGGTTGTTACTAAGGGCCGTATCTGTTTGTAGGTAGTCCCAAATGTGCTTTTATAGGAGACAACTGGACTTTCTTGGGTTTTTTTCTTTTGAAGATGTTTCACTTCTCATCCAAGAAGCTGCTTCAGCTCTTTAGTTCAGAGCTTTTTGGATGCGAAGCGAAACATCTTCAAAAGAAAAAACCCCCAAGAAAGTCCAGTTGCCTCCTGAAAAAGCAGCTTTGGGGCACCCATGATCTGGATGACTGAGAATCTCTACAGACTTAATACGGTAGTGTTCTTCATTTATTCTTAGATTGGCAAAAAAACAAATTATCCAGTATTGCCCTGACATTTCTTGATTCCCATTGCTATTCCTAGTAGCAACTGTTCCCAGCCAATGTCTCAGCCCCCTAACTAATTTTATATATTTCAAGAACAAGAATATCCTTGGATGATGTCAGAAGCTATAGTACTGTTTTAGTAGCTAAGTATGGTTTAAGCTTGTCTCATGCAATGAAATGAAAGTGTTGTGGAGATGCGGCAGAAAAAAATCTTGTGTTTTTTGTTTTTTGTCACAGGTCCGTGCTGGTGGGGAAAAGTCTTAAGGGTTCCAAGTGGCAATAAGCCTGAATGTACATTTTTGCTAATATTACTAGGATTTCTTGGAAGGTGAACTTTACAGTATTAAAATTTTAGTATCTGCTCTGAAAAGATTGTTTTTGTGGTGTTTGTTATGCCTTGTAGATGTAAGGTAATCTGATGAAATGTGTAGAACTCATTTCAAAAGAACAATTCCATGCAAAAAAACTCAGTCTAGGTAATTAGCAGTGACAGATCTACCTGTCAACAAAACTAATGAATCCACTTTATTTGGATTCAAGTTTCAAGATTAAAGGTAATGAATCCACTTTGTTTGGATTCAATATTATTTGCAGACATTAAGCTGGCAGGAATAACCAACACCCCAGATGATAGGCTCAAGATCCAGATAGATCTTAACAGACTTGAGCATTGCGCCCTATACAGCAAAATTAAATTCAGCATAGAGAAAATTCAGCGTAAGAAAAACCAAATATATAGGTAGAGAGTAGGTGAAACCTTGCTCAAAAGCAGTAACTATGATCTTGAAGTCCTAGTGGACAGTCACTTAAATATAAGCCAGCAGTGTGTGGCAGCAGCCAAAAAAAGCCAATGCAATCCTAAATTGCGTTAACAGAGGATATAATCAAGATCAAGTGAGGTACTAATACCACTCTATAAAGCCTTAGTAAGACCGCACCTAGAATACGGGATCCAGTTTTGATCACCAAATTATTAAAAAAAGATGTTGAGACTCTGGAAAAAGTACAAAGAAGAGCAACAAAGATGATTAGGGGCCTGGAAACTAAAACACATGAGTGGTTGCAAGAATTGGTTATGACTAGTCTAGTGAAAAGAAGGACTAGGGGATTTGCATGAGACCAGTGTTCCAATATGTGAAAGGCTGCCACAAAGAAGTGGGGGTCAAACTATTTTCCAAAGCACCAGAAGGCAAGACAAGAAACAATGGATGGAAACTGATCAAAGAGAGAAGCAACCTGGAATTAAGGAGAATCTTTCTAACGGTGAGAACAATTAACCAGTAGAACAGCTTGCCTTCAGAGGTGGTGGGTGGTCCATCACTGGAGGCTTTTAAGAAGAAACTTGACAACCATTTGTCTGAAATGGTATAGGTTCTGCTTGAGCAGGAGGTTGGACTAGAAGACCTCCCAGGTCCCTTTCAACTGTTATTCTGTTAACTACTAAAAAGGCTTTTTTTTTTTACTCAAAATTTCTTTTGGCTTAATTGTTTTTCATTTAATCTTTGCATATATGAATAGTTTTTTTAATTTAATAATGAGATTTGCCTAAAACCAAAAGGACTCTAAAGGCAGTATGCAGAGTTTACTTATAAAATGCAGTAAAGTCAGTATAATTAAAGCAGTAATCTAATTAAATCACATTTTAAATTAACACTAAAAGTAAAAAGCTAAAATGTATTGGATTTGGGACTGCTGCATATAATTAATTCCCTAAAGCCTGCCACAACAGCCATGTGTTCACCTGCTTGTGGAAGGCTAAAGGGCCATCCTTTACCGCAGGGCAAGCTACTATAAGCTGCTATAACAAATGCCTGCAACTGTGCCCCCATGCCTGATTGATGGAGACTTTTAGCAGTTGTTCTCTAACCGTTGAGATATAGAGAAAAAACTACCGGTATAAGGAAATTGTGGTTTCTAAATTACCAAGGCCCTAAGCCATATATGATTTTATAGGTACTGATCTAATTTCTTATAAAGCAATTTGAACTCTGTTCACAAACCTATCGATAACCAAGGCATCTTCTGCATGAGGGATGTAATATGGCCATATTATGACTGACCACTGCCACTGTTCTGGACTTTCTGAAGTTTCCAGGTGTTGGGCAGCCTCATGTGGAGTGAGTTACAGCAATCTAGAGGTGATAAGGTATCCTATTATAGATAAAGCCACAACTGGTGTACCAGACTAAACTGCAAAAGCCATTCTGGGTGCAATCACCCTCTCTTCTATGAGCAAGAGTGAGTGCTGGAGGACTTTCAGAATGTGAGTCTGCTTTTTTTGTGGGGAAGCACAATCCCATTAAGAATTAAGCATAGTGTAGTTTTGGAATCAGACTCTGAGTCAACAGCCATTCCATTTTGTTCAGATTGAAATTGTTTTTTCCCATCCAGATCCTGAAAGTCTCCTAATACTTGTGATTTCTACCATATTTCACAATGGGCCTAGAATAGAAATGCATGATTAGATGTCATCTACATATTGATGGTACCTCAAACCAGCCAATGCCCTCTACTGGTGGTTTCACATATACCAGAATAACAAAAATGACTGAATCTTGAGGTCCATAACAAGTTATCGGTGGGTTAAACTTCCTCCAATAATCATTTGAATTCATTTGTTCAGGTAGAAGTAAAATGCTGTTCTAACTCTTGCAGTCCAGAAGGATACCTGTGATTGATAATATTGAGGGCCACTGGGTGGTCTAGGAGGAATATGATGATTGAACCACTCACATCCAAGACCTTTTACTGGTTACCCATGAAAGTTACCAATGCAGTTTCCATTTGATAGCCAGGCCTGAACCCAGGTTGCTAAGTGACCAGATTATATCTATCCTTCAGAGCTCTCTGCATATATAGCTTCATCACTTATTCATTAACTTTCCCTTCAAAAGAAAGACTTAGGATAGTGGTTGTCCCATTTTATTGGATACAACCACTTGAGAAGGCCTTTTTAATGGCATGTCATTGTCCCTCAAAAAGGCATTGATTAAAGCCAAAAAATATAATTTTCTTCTGGTCACCTTTATTAGCCTAGTGGGTCAGGGGTCCAATCCACAAATGACAGAGCCATAATGACAGAGAACTCTTATGTGGGATCCACAACTCAAAAACCTCCCAGATAAGCCCAAAAGGCATCAACTTGACCATCTTAATAGACTATGTCCATTTGGCTTCCAATTTAGAGTGAATGTGATTTATTTATGAAAAACTGAGGTCAAGATATTCCAAAAGCAATCAGGACAATGTCCCAAATAAAATACATTTTCAGTTTAAACAGTTGCTGTATACCTCGTACTGCTTTCCCCCATTGACCTGTTACTTCTGAGACACTCAGAAAAGGTAAAGACTCAAATGTCTCCTGATATCTTCATGAACACACCCATAGAACTTTCTTGGCAATGGTACAAAAGCAGTTTGCTGTTAATTTCTTTCAGGAAGTTTTTTTTTTAACCTTCGACCCCAAGCCTGGGATTTCGTGGCAGTCTTCCATTCTACTACTCACTAGGCCCAGCCCTCCTTTTTGAAGATCAGTCAACTTTGACTAAGTTCTGCCACCTGCTGTGAGATTGTAGAATGATTCGTGTTCTTGTATTCTCAGGTGGGCATTACGTTTATGAACATTAAAAAACAATGAGTAGTGAGCTCCCCAGAATTTCATCATGCCAAGCATTAAGAAGGATGCAGTCACTGTGTAGAGTGATGGTCCACAACAGAGGTGGCATTCAGCAGGTTCTGACCAGTTCTAGAAAACAGGTAGCGGAAATTTTGAGTAGTTCAGAGAACTGGCAAATACCACCTCTGACTGGAGATTTTACAGCTTCCTTCCCCTGCCACACCCACCAAGCTACGCCCACAGAACCGGTAGTAAAAAAAAATTGAATCCCACCACTGGTCCACGGTTGTCAAACTAGTGGCCTGTGGGCTAGATACATCACACGCAGGCTACCCACCCCAGCTTCCTGAAGGGGAAAGATGTTGTGAAATGTCACCTGTCACAGTGAGTTTGACACCCATGGTTTAGATTGTTGTGGTTATTTTGTACTTGTGAAAAAGAAATAGTAATTGTTTAGGTTTTGTCCTGTCTGCTTCAAGAGGTACAGAGTTTGGCATGTGTAAGATTTTCACAAAGATGATTATATCTGTGATGGATTATTTCAGGGTTTGAGACTATTATCAGTCTTTTAAGTTGTCTCATTTTACACTTCTGCCAGTAAAAAACACATACATCCTTGCAACATGTTGTTCTAGCATGTTTGTAAGAGATATCATGATAAGTACTTGGATTATACTACACTTTGAATAATGAAGCCATCATTTTGCAGTTTTTGTATGGTTGAATCCCCTGGGGCTAGTGATAAAGAGAGATAAGACTGAGTTTCTCCAGTTCTAGCCACATTCAGTCAAAGCATTGACTTTCTTGTAACTTTCTACATATGGTGCACCTGCTTGTATGGGAAATAATTGGAGGATGAACATTAGAGAGTAGGCAGAGGCAGACAGCAATTATTAGCACCCTTCCTGAAAATACACTTTGGTAGGTAGACTGGAGTAAAACTCAGAGTTTAAGATAAAAGAATCAGTGATGTGTTTCAATGTAAATCAGTTATATAAATAGCTATTCTTCAAAGAGCAGCTGTCCTTTGTCAAGCATTCTGTTTGTTCTCATGGAGAGATTCCATTTTTCTCCTTCCTCTTTTTGGTTTGTTTATTTCAAATTTTGGCAGATCCCTTCTCCAATATATTCCCAACAGGATGAATTTTGGAATTTGAGGCTGGAATTGTGCTAAATCTGGACTGCGGTTGGGGGTCAACTGCCAATCTCTGCAATATCTGGCCCTTCTACTATTTCTCCTAATGTTGTTGTCTGCCTAGCCTCCTCTAAGCAAGCAAATAGTGAGAGGATTAGTAGTACTTCCACATGCCATACTTTCCCTCTGAGTTATACAGATTTCAATCAAGAGAGGCAAACAAATAGCCAATGACAAGCTAAGAAGTGGGTGGGAAGGAGCTCAACAGAAGCATTTTTAATACCATCTTTGTTATCTTTATAAATAATTCAAGGCAGTGAACATACCTAATATTCAGGGATGGGATACGACAGGGTTAATTACCGGTTCGGGATTTACGAGCTTCCCTGCACGCTGTGAGCCGCGCGCCTGTAACTCGTCATCAGCATGCTGTGTGCAGAGACACAGCCTTTGAAACAGCCCTGTTTTCCTGCTTTTTTAACTACAGCTGTGCCTTGTTTGGCAGCTGAAGTTGAAAAATCAGGAAATAAAGATCAGGTAAGAGCCCGGGTGGGCAAAAACTTCAGCAGACATAGAACCGGTTCTATGTTTGCTGCTCTTCAGAGCTACCGGTTCTACAGAGGTGGACAGAAGCGGTAGAAACCCACCCCTGCTAATATTCCTTCTTCCTCCTATTTTTCCTACAACAGCCCTGGAAGATGAAGTGGACCAAGAGTGAGTGACTGGCCCAAAGGGTTTTGTCAAACTTGTAAGTGCCACTGAGGGAAAAAAAAGCCAAAAACAATTAACAATATAACGATTTGCTACCCTAGTTAAAACAAAGATAAATGCAGATGAGCAACTTGCCAATTGGCAAGTGTGGAAGACCCTTTGAAAAATCTCCAACCTTTGCTGCTCATTAGACATTGTGGCAACATTCCTCCTGCCCCCCAGGTCACCATACTCATTAATACAGATGAGTAATCTAAGTGAGGAAAATCTTACAGCTTTATGAGTTGGTTGTCTACATTGGGAATTTAAGTCCAGTAGACTAGACTATAGATGAAAAACCCTGAAAAAAATTCTTATAGCCAGTGCTGTCTTTTATGTATTCAAGGAACTGGTACTAAGTGCATACCACTTCTGATCTTGGAAGTCCTTTTAGCCATCATTAGCACTACTTAATGGCTTTGCTTAACATGAATTTGTAATAACAACCACATCTGATGATAGTGAATCTATAACCTAACTGGAATGTATGCTGTATACAAAAACATATTTTATCTGATCTGGATGTCTGCCCAATGAGTTTCATCAAATGAACTAAAGTTTCTAATGTCACAAGAGAGAAAGAAAATGTGTTCAAAGTACAAAGGTCCATATTCTGGTAAAAAAAAACTAAAATAAATGCTTAAGATAAACAAACTGATTAAGAAAGTGGAGTAGATAATATCAGTTCAAAAACCATGAGTTCCTGGCATTGGAAAAGAAGTTTTTCTACAGATTGTGGTGTTGCAGTTAATTAGCTTTGAACTGACTTAATTAGGTTTGTATTTAGCAAATATAATTTTGGTAAGATTCCTCCTCCTGCTGCATATGTATTTATTATTTTCCATGGACAGTGGTGAGGCTGGTAAAATAATGGTAATATAGAGAAGAGTGATGACATAAGCGGTTCTGCCTTTTCTGTTGTCCATTATGTCAGTCTTTTGCTAACAGTCAAGTGAGGGGATTGGTCTGTTACTCAAAATAGAAATGTGGATTTCTATTGATAACATTAGTTCTGAGCATAATGAATGGTGCAGTGCATTTCTTGGCTGGTAAAGGAACAACGAAAAAAAATAGGTAGGTCAATAGGACTTTAGCAAGTCTTCCTTGCTTAGATCTTCAGAGGTTCCTTAACAAACAGAAAATGAATTTCTGTTCTGTAAAAAGTGATTGATATAATAACAAATAGTGAGATGTCGGAAATAATCATGGGGCACATTTTTTACTACAGTATTTTTAAACAATTTTTTTCTCTCAGGACTTGCTCCCACTTTTAAAAATCATGGAACTTTTGATATATTTATCAATATTTACCTTACTGAAACTTAAAATTAATGCATTCACTGCTACAATTATGTGATTGGATTTTAATATTGTATTATTTTTCAATAATACAATATTGAAAGTTGGCAAATAATTTGATTTTGTATACCCATGAGAGGGTCTTGGGGGATCCCCAGAGCTCATAGGATCATGCCTTTAAGAAACACTGTCTTAGAAGAAGCCTGATAGTAGATAAGGTGACGAGGGGTAATTCCCGCTACCAGCTAAAACCATCATTAACCTGAATAGGGGTGGGTGGAGGTGGAAGGAAATAACCAGGCTTAGAGAAGCTATGCCTAAAAGTATCTTTATTCAGTAGGAGCCGAGCCCTTGGATATGAGAACAAGGTGAAGAAATGAGGACTGGGTGAGGAAGATGCTAGCTTAATGTACTCCTAACTTCATTTCCTCTTTCTTAGTATATTTGTGCCCAAGACCAAAAAGAAGCAATTGGGAGGTTGTTTGCTTCCTTTCCTTCTCTCAGACTGGGTTAGTGGAGGCTACCTGCTTGCAGAGGACTCCTTGCTTTTTATGTTTTCCCTGGCAGATCGAGGACAGCAAACATGAGCCTCCCACCAGATTCTGACATTTTGTTTTTCTATATTATCCTAATTTTGGTTCCCGGTACATTTTCTAACTTACGTCTCATATTCCCTCTGCAGACTTCATGTCTACAGTAAAGACTCCCAGAGTTCCCTGTGTATGATTTATAAAATAAAGTGTTCCTTCAGGCTTATAATATGAAAGTCATGACACCAAAAGAAAAAAGGTTGGGGAGGGAAAACAAAACAACCAAGCCCAGGCCAACAGTTCATAAAACCATACAGGAGTCTCAGTTATGACCAGCTGGAATGAGAACAAGTCAAGGAGCTAGCTGATATCTCAGCAGAACTGATGTGATGTCTCTATTTCCTACTATGTCTCTGAACTTTCATGGTTCTTTATCCTTTTGAACAAAGTCTTTCAACTAAATTACCTATAAATATTAATTTTAGGATAATTTACAGTATATGGTCCCTGAGACTAAGAAAGCATAGACTGTCTAAAGTTAGTCAGAAGAAGCAAAACTCACACAGGGACAAATAAAAACTAAGTTTCCAACCTCATCATGATGTACAAATTTATTATTCAGCGGATGTTTATCCGTCAGTGACTTGCCATTTATATTCAGTATGTAAAAGAAGCAAATTTGGGACCAACAGGAGAGAAAGGAAAAATAGTTGTGAGCTGGCAGCTCGAAGCACACAGAGATCATGCTAGGGATCTACTAGGTAAAAATGCATATTGCTTATCTCCACTTACATGCTGCTGCTTGTAGCAAATAAGCCAGACACATTTGAAAAAAACAGGGAAAAGTAATGATTATGTAATAATAGAGAGAGACAGCACTAAAGGAATCAGAGTATCTGACTCCTTGCTTCAGAAATGCCTTTTCCCCACTTTTGTAAACAGTGACACTATCTTTCCTTTCTTTCCATGTTTCACTTCTTGGCTCTGGACGCCTAACATCTGGAGATACTTTCTGGCAGAGGAAACCTGTCTTTTTTTCTCTCAGCTGTGGGTGCTGGGCATACATATGGTTAATGGCAGCTGTGCTCACAACTGAGGGAGGAGGGCTGGCAGCGTGCAGTGTCTGCCCCTTTCTTTCCCTTTCTCTCTCTCTCTCTCTCTGTTTTCCAGAAAGCGTCTTTTCTGCTTGGCGCCTCAGATCTGAAGACTATAGGCGGAACTGCTGGGCTCTCTTCTCTGCCTTCTCACAGGGAGGGGAAGTATTTACGTGGAGGGGGATGCTGTAGACGTCCAAAGACAAACACAAGCAGTGGCTGTGGCAGCCTATCATCCTGTCCCCAAGGTAGGTGGCAGCAAGTTGGACAGTGCCAAGGGTAGGTACTTAAACTGTTTGAAACCATGCAAGCAAAGGGACAGGCGTTGATCTGAACAGGGGGGAGATGAATGATCAAGTCTTTCTGGAGTCTTGTTTGAGAGTTCTTCTTCCAGAATGCACTGCAGAGCTTGGGAAGTGATGCTTTAAATGTCCCAGAGGGTAGAAATGACCCAGGATGTGCCTGGAGTGCCTGGGTTCTATTACAATTACAGATGGGTTGCTTTTCTCTCTTTCCATTCTACTAAATACTTTGTTGGTCAGAGATCTCTATCTAAGGTAGATGCACAGAGTTAGTCAAGGTTCATATTTACAGCAGACAAGCCTCATCCTCTAGTTTTATATAAATTCTGCTTTTGAGGAATTGTCAACTGAAAACCAGCTGGGGCAGTAGTCATGAATGCATTATTGCCCTGGGATGGGGAAGGGATACAGTCATTGTCCCTTTGAGTTTGATGCCTATCAACACAGTTCCTGAAACCTAGCTCCTTCACCCCAAATGTCCTTTCTGTGTTTGCCAAAGTGAATTGCTAAGGCTGAGAAGATTTTTCTTGCAGGCTGTGATGACTTTATATTGCTAGGCACTACTGGCTGCTATAGTAGTCCCTTGGGAGATGGCAGGTTGCCAGAGTGAACCGGAAAAAACAAATGCAGTCTGAGAACACATCTTTGTATGCACTTCTGGACTTATCTCCATGCCAGTCAACATTGGTTGGGCCTGTTCTGTGCTGCCCTGTCCTGTCTCTCTCTCTCTCTCTGCATGTATGAGATCTTTTTAATGGACAGCAGCTATTTGACAAGCATCTATTTATGGGGATGGTTTTCTGTTTCTCTAGGATCAATCAGATGTTACATTTTCTGCAATACTGCTTGCATATGTTTTGGGGAAAATTTTGAGGGCAGAATGAGTGATAGAAATAGTATATGTATTCACATTTCTTGTTTTCACCATTCCAAGGCTTTGGGACAAGTGGCTTTGGGAAAGTGCCATGAAGGTTGAATATAATCCCATTAATTATGAAAGGTGGTAAAACAAGTGCTCTTTCTCAGCATAACCATTGTCATTTAACATTTGCCACACAAAAAGGTTTCTATAGCACATCTCATAATGCTGGAGTTCAGTCCAAAGAAAGGAATTTGGAGAAGCTACTAAGTAACAGGTTCCCCCCTCTATGTAGGATGCTACCGTATATGGAAGCTTGTAAGTCTATGTGCAGATATTTTTCAGTTTGCGCCAATTAATATATGCTGGTCCAGCCTCCCTGTTGAAGCCAATGAGAACTAACTTCCTGGGAACCTACTCTTTGCTTCTTAGAAGTTCACGGTAAAATACAATAGGAAGCATTGTATTGTTAGTTGTATGTTCCTTAATATGAGAGTATTTACACATTCATATACTTGATGACTGAAGTATGACTGAGCTTGCATGTGTGTTGCCTTAATGTACCCTGTAAAAGTATGACTTCTATTTGCAGTGGACTACAGTTGTGTTCTTTGGATAACATGCCATCTCATTCTTTTCCATAAGAGATACCACTATTTCCATGAGAATCTTGTAGATCCAGATCTTGAGCCAGCTGTGTGGTATAAAAAAAGAAAGAGTGTAAAGAAGAGCAATAAAGATGATTAGGGGATCGGAGGCTAAAACATATAAAGAATGTTTGTGGGAATTGGATATGTCCAGTTTAATAAAAATAAGGACTAGGAGTGACATGATACCAGTGTTCCAATATCTAAGGGGATGTTACAAAGAAGAGGGGGGGTCAACCTATTCTCTAAGCACTTGAAGGCAGGACAAGAAACAATGAAACTTACCAAGGAGAAATCCAACATAGAACTCAGGAGGAATTTCTTGTCAGTGAGAACGATCAGTGGAATGACTTGCCTCCAGAAGTTGTGGGTGCTCTATCACTGGAGATTTTTTTAAAGAAGAAGATTGGACAACCATTTGTCTGAAATGGTATAGGGTGTCCTAGCTGAACAGTGAGTTGGACTAGAAGACCCAAGATCAAGGGAAGTACTAATACCACTCTATAAAGCCTTAGTAAGACCACACCTAGAGTACTGCATCCAGTTTTGGTCACCACATTATAAAAAAGATGTTGAGACTCTAGAAAAAGTACAGAGAAGAGCAACCAAGATGATTAGGGGACTGGAGATTAAAATATACAACGAACAGTTGCAGGAACTGGTCTTGGCTAGTAAAGAAAAGGACCAGAGGAGACATGATAGTGGTCTTCCAATATTTGAGGGGGCTGCCACAGGGAGGAAGGGGTCAAGCTATTTTCTAAAGCGCCTGTAGACCAGACAAGAAATAATGGATGGAAACTGAACATGGGGAGATTTAACCTGGAAATAAGGAGAAACTTTCTGACAGTGAGAACAATCAACCAATGGAACAGCTTGCTCTCGGAAGTTGTGGGAACGCCATCACTTGCGACCTTCAAGGAGAGATTGGACTGCCATTTGTCAGAAATAGCGTAGGATCTCTTGCTTGGGTGAGACGGTTGGACTAGATGACCCACAAGGTCCCTTCCAACTCTGATTATCTGTTATCTGTTGCCTCCAAGTTCCCTTCCAACTCTGTTATTCTGTATTTCTTGGGGCCTTTGAAAAAACTCCACAGATTTTAGGAAATATGATCAATTTTGGAGGGAATTATTTTCTCTTGGTTTATTACAGACTAAGGGTGGGCAAGCTTTCCGTCTCTTCACATTTGTAACTGCTATGTACATCGCTGTGTATTTTGCCTTGAAAGACTTGGATGAAAGGCAATTAAGAGGGAGTGAAGTTTATTATTGCATTGAAATGTTTCAGATTAAGTTTTTCTATCAGATTTTTAGAGCAGAATAATGTGTGAGAGAAACGTACCCATCTCAATCTTCTCTGGAGTCTTTTTTTTTCTCATTTTGTAGGAAAATTATTTAGGAAGTATGAAAAGAATGGATGATGGGGAAGTGGATTGAATCATCCCTCTCTCCCACCCCAGTCATATTTTAACTACAGTGACCCTCAGTTTCTTTTTCCTACTGCCCTTCTCAGCAACTTTATCCATGAAAGGAAGGTTGGAGACTCAATGATTGTTATGCAGTATTACTTGTTCATTTCTTGAAAAGAAGTTCTATCACCAGTTCTTTCAAGCATCTAGTAATATGTCTTTTCCAAAATTTTGCTTTCATCACCACACTGACCCAGCTTCCTGCCACCAGTTTAGAAGCATTCACAACTAGAAAAAATAGGGATCCAGACTAAAAGGCAAAGTTGATATCATAGAGAATCTTGTCTGCTTTCTCTAGACCAGTAGATTTAAATTTATTCTAGAGAACCTCCCAAGACATAGTCTTACTTCGGGAGGAGTTGCCCAGCTGGCATTTAAGCCCTCAGACTGGTTTTGTCTAGCAGAAATCTTTAAAAAATTCTTCACAGTGTTTTTGCAGATGTTTATTTATTTATTTGATTTCTCAATCGCTTACAAGGTAATAGATATAAGTATAAACATGAGTAAGAATACAGGAAATAGATATGAATAAATGGTGACAATAGGACGGAAGGGAGGCATGATGGTGCACTTATGTATGCCCCTTACAGACCTCTTAGGAATAGGGTGAGGTCAATAGTGGTTAGCTTGAGGTTAAAGGAGTGGGGGTTAGACGATGTAACAACAGCGTCAGGTAGTGCATTCCAGGCATTGACCACTCTGTTGCTGAAGTTGTACTTTCTGCAATCAAGTTTGAAGCGGTTTACATTGAGTTTGTATCTGTTGTGTGCTCTTATATTGTTGTAGTTGAAGCTGAAGTAGTTATTGTCTGGTAGGACATTGTAGCAGATAATTTTGTGTACTATGCTTAAGTCTAACCGGAGGCGGCGTAGTTCAAGGTTGTCCAAGCCCAAAATCTCAAGCCTGGTGATATAGGGTATTCTGTTTTGAGCAGAGGAGTGTAGTACTCTTCTTGTGAAATACTTCTGGACTCGCTCAATTGTATTAATGTCTGATATGCAATGCAGATTCCAGACTGATGAGCTGTATTCAAATATTGGTCTGGCAAAAGTTTTGTATGCTCTAGTTAGCAATTCGATATTTCCGGAGGAGAAGCTTCGTAAGATTAGATTTACAACTCTTAATGCCTTTTTGACAATGCTGTTACAGTGAGCTCTGGTGCTTAGGACATTCTTCTACTAATCTTTCTCTAAAAGAGTCCATGTTATTTTGAAAGTGGATGCTGGATGATAACACAAGCAAATAAATAATTAACAGATGATAATCAGAGTTGGAAGGGACCTTGTAGGTCATCTAGTCCAACCCGCTGCCCAAGCGGGAGACCCTACACCATTTCTGACAAATGGCAGTCCAATCTCTTCTTGAAAGTCTCAAGTGATGGCGCTCCCATAACTTCCAAGGGCAACCTGTTCCATTGGTTGATTGTTCTCACTGTCAGACAGTTTCTCCTTATTTCCAGGTTAAATCTCTCCATGTTCAGTTTCCATCCATTATTTCTTGTCTGGCCTACAGGCGCTTTAGAAAACAGCTTGACCCCTTCCTCCCTGTGGCAGCCCCTCAAATATTGGAAGACTGCTATCATGTCTCCCCAGTCCTTCTCTTCACTAGACTAGCTAAGCCCAGTTCCTGTAACTGTTCTTCATATGTATTAGTTTCCAGGCCCCTAATCATCCTGGTTGCTCTTCACTGCACTTTTTCTAGAGTCTCAACATCTTGATGCTTTGATGCTTTTACTACAGCACTAAAGGGTAGGCTTGAATATGAGTTGCTATCCATGTTTGTTTAGATTCACTCAGTCTTCTGCCAGTAATGTTGTAGGCTTCCTCTAAGCCTGTTCATCTCCCAGAACTCTTCAGTAAACTAAGGAATTCCTGCCTGGATTGATGAACTGGGAGAGAATGCATAGGCGCAATCTTGTCCAAAGCTTTTACCTGCCTCATACCAGCAGGCGACTAATGCCTCAGCAGGACTGCCAACCAGAATCTCAGGAAACTCCCTAACCACCTTCTGGAAACTGAATGCTTCTGTTAGACACCTAAAATGATCATATAGGTCCTCCTTCTCCTTTATTTATTTGGGACATTCTCACGGTAGCCATGAATTACTAGATTATTTCTGGCCTTGCCTTTGAAGAAGGCAGATTAAAATCCCCCAGCATCACAAGCCCAGGGAATTCTACCACCGGCCCTTGTGATGATCATAAAATTTGGGATAGTACAATAACAGGAGTGTCACCTTATCCTTTGAGTGCAACATTACAAACGAAGCCTCACAGCTGGTATTTCTAGTGCTTTTCATTGAATATTGCACTGTTAGGGAGGTTCTATTTCCTATGCGTTGGCAGAGAATTGGTAGAAATGAATGGGGAGCAAGCAGGTTCACTTCCTGCCTCTTGAGCATCTCCAGCAGTTTTATCAGCCTGCTTTCTCCAACAGGACACAACGCCATGAAGGGACCATTGGTACACAGTACATTTTGGCTTCTCTGCCTACTATTTCAGGCTTCTGGAACTGAGAGAGAGCCGGAAGAGAGGCCCGGAATGCCCACACGACCACCACTCTGGGATCAGACTTCTAGGTGAGTCATTACAATAAAACCAATATGCCATAAATAACACACACACATACACACACACACACGTACGCACGCACACACACCTGTTTCTCTTGAGTAGTGGAAGCTGATCTCAAGGGACCGTGTTTAAACAGACCACATATCTGGGCAGCTGTTCAGAACTGTGAAACTTTTAACCAGAACTGCTGACAGTTGAAGAAAACACTTCATGGTTGTACTTCAATGCCCAATTAACTTCATTAATGTGCATCTTCAGTGTACAGTTTATGCACAATTAACTCACTCTGTCCCACTTTAAATTAAGCCAGAGGCTGCTGGGTACAAATGGCTCTGGAGGAGGTGCAAATGACTGCAAAAAAAACCTTAATGGTTGAATCATAGGCACACAATTAAGGATCCTGTTTAATCAGAGTGAACATTCTCTAGGCATCTCTGTACTGGAAAGGGCCATGTATATTTATGCTAGCACCCACCCATAATAAACTCCTTCACTGTCCAACCTCCATCCAGTCTTAATCTGACCTGATCAGAAAGAAAACAGTATAGAAATGTTGAGTGCCTCCGTGTTCTTTGAGAAATGTCCATTGAGGAAAAACGATCTCCTGCTGAATTTCTTTAGCTTCCTGTTCACATCTCTGAACAGAAAGGAATAGAAATAATGAGACAACCTGTGACCCACTAGGTCATCCTTTCAGATATATTCCCTTACCTAAACAAACAGGAATGATCGTGGGTGGGGGAAAAAAGCAGTGGTAGTGAGAGCAGCTTCCAAAGCCCTGCCTGCTTCCCCATTGACTTTGCCTGTGGCAGCCGCAGCATTGGAAATCACTCTTCCTTGGCTAATCCGTGAAACTGCCTGCCACTTTACTGGCGGAGAGAGGAACAAAGGAAAACCACTTATGCTCTCCATCCCAGTGTGTCTCCAAGGGCTCACTCCTTCCAGGGAGGAAGAGGGCAATTCCAATGCTGCCCAATCAGTCCTGCCTCTCTAGCAGGCACCCCAATCACTTCCTAGCCTTCCCTCACCATCCATTACTGTTAAGAGATTTTTAATTGTAGCCTTTGTTCCAAATCAGCCAATTGCCACTCACCTGTTGGACCTTGCTGTCAGCCAATTGGGTGCAGGGGCTATGGGAAAGCAGGAAAGAGGCTGAAATATACCCCTTCTATGTTCCCTTGTGTCACACAAACTAAGGTTTCTAGGAAGTGTAGTTGGAAGGCACAGTGGTGCTGAAATGGCCACAACTTTGCTAAATTTCAATCCCACGGGAGTAATGGTTCCTGAATTTTGGATGCCTTTGAAGTATGTTGATTGAAAAAAATGTTGCCCTCTGATGCACCATTTCAACCAACAAACAGACATATAATTTTTAGTAGTATATAGATGAACACTAGATTTATTTAGGCATTTTAACTCTTCTTCCTGTGATCTTCTGTGGTCTATTATATCCATTGTGGTCTACTCTTCCCCTTGTTCCCAAAGGTTACCCATCCAAGAATTGGTAATCTTGGGGAATAAGGGAAGAGATACTACCTGAGAAACAATCAATCAAAAGAAGCAGGAGCATTGATCATGTTATCTAGTTAGAGTAATGAAATGTCTGCAAGAAAACAAGCAAACTCAGAACACCAAGGATTCCTTAGAAGCAGGAGCCCCCAGCAGCTTAAGAGTCAGAGAAAGAAATTTAGCAACTGATTAGGCAGTCCAAAATAGTTGCAAGAAGTTTACCTTCAAACTTCCAATATTCTATTAATATAGATATATAATAAAGTAAGAATTAACTCATCAATATTTGGGTGGCAACTCTACCAATAAGATTGTTACACATCGTGCTGTAGTATCCAGGAGACTGAAAATACTGGTCCCTGAGCCCTCAGTATCTTTCATATTGGAACCCCTTCCCTCCTTTTTCTGTCTTTCTGGCTACCATCATCTGCTGGCAAAGGGTTGGAATAATGGTTTGTAATAAGAGTTCGGATGCTTGATCATGCCAAACTGCCCCCCCAAGTTATAGTGCTAATTACAGGAACTGAGAGGAGATCCTATCTAGTTCTTTGAAAAAAACACATTTAGCCAAGTGTCTTGGCAAATTGATCTCCTATTCCTGCTTTAGGCCAAAGGTTGTTTCCCAGAAGGAGCACAAGCCAGCAATCATCTGCTAAAAGTTATGAGAAAAAAAGGTATGGCATCTTTTAAATTGAAGTAGCTGAGGGGCATGATTTTTTCTCCAACAGATGTATAATTAGATGAGTAGCATCAGCCTTCATAGTTGCAGAGTAAATTCAAATTTTGTAGTCCCCTACAGTCATTGGGTGCAGCTTTCTCTTCCACAGTGGCTGGCAATTTTTCTTCACACCCAAAGATTTAGATTGCTCTTGGTCTTTTCAGTCTGGCCAATCAATGATCTGTTTCTACTCCCATCTCCATAAAATGTCTATTCTATTTCATTTTTAATGAATCTGGGCAAGAACTGAGAGCTAGAACATCTTTGTTTGATTGTTACAATATATATAATGTGTCTATTCTATCACAATGCACATCTTCATAAGATCTCCTGGGATGAGGAGGGAACCCAGCCATACTAATGGCCTGACTATTCTCCCTTCCCCATTCCCAAATCACCCCTGTCAAGAGTTTCACCAGTTTTCACCAAATCTCTGCTTTGCAAGCCCATGCAATGTGAAGGAGTTAGAGGTGAAGGTTTTGGACTATGGGAAGATCCAAATTCAAGTCTGTCTTCAGCAACGAATCTCACTGGATGACTCTGGAACTATTTACTCTTTTTCTACTTCACAGGATTGTTGGGAGAAATTAAAGAATGCCTTAGAAGAAAGTCAGATATTCATCTAACAAATAATGTTTCAGCTATTCTCCTCAGCTACTTCATACAATATGTAGATGTATTTAGAGCCTTTCTTCACTTGTTGTTTTCCACAGCAACTAAAAAACCTTGCAAAGCCCATTGTACACATTGGTTCATGTCACTGGCCATGTCTTATCCCAGGCCATTGATTTCTAATGCCACATCCTAGTTTTCACCCTGCAGCAAAATGTATAGAACAGAGAATTGGGGAAATGGATAGTCACGCTAGCAACCTGTTGTATTTCTATAGGAAGGGCTGAGTTTCCCCAAAAATCATTAGTGAAAAAAAGGTAGGTAGATGAATTTCTGTGGTGCAGTTACTATAGATCACAGATTTATTGGAAGGAGGCGAAATGTTGATGTCTTTAATTTACAATCCTCCCTTGTTTTACTTTTTGTCCACTTGTTCAGTTTTTCTCATCCTTAATAGATTGTGTAGTTGCTTTTATAAAAAAAATGAAGAGGAAAATGATGGGAAGGTTTTTTGTTTGTTTGTTTTGTTTCTCATGCTTAAATATCTATCCAGTTTTTATTATTGCTAAATGATTAAAATACAGCTATAACAAGTCCATTGTGACAATCTTTATTATCATTTTATTCTGTCTTTATTTTGTACAACTCAAGACAGCCAATGTAATGTTCCTGCCTTCTATTTTCCCATCAATAACCCTGTTTGGCGAGTTGAGCTGAGAGAGAGAGCAACTGACCCGAAGTCACCCATCCAGTTTCCATGCCTAAGTGAGGACTTGATCTCCCATCTCCTGGTTTCTATCCAGTACTTTAACCATTTACACCAAAATGGTTCTCTTGTTCAGTTAAAATGACATGCAGCCTTGTTTCTATTAGGCAATCCTATAGCATCCTCATACATATTATTTTGGAAGTAGCTGAAGAGTTTGTCTACAGGATACACATATTTATTTTTCTCACTCAAAACAAATTAAGTGCTTGGGACTGGAATCATAGTAACTATAATGGAAAAAGAATAAAATATGATTTTGAACCTCACTGTAAACTGATCAAGTCAATTGAAAACTGGTCTCTGGAGTAATAAAAAAAAAACTATCCCAGTTTTCAAATGACAGTTCAAAAGCTGTAGTCATACAATCCTGGATCAAAAACTAGTACTAAGCACTTATAGTTTCATAAAAGTCAAGATTCCAAGATTAACTAGGTATCAGAGTTTTGAAGTACAAGTACCTTGATCATTGCAACAAGGACTAATTCCATGTATGTTCTAATATTTGAATGAATGCAGACCAAAGTTTTTCCTCAACCACTCTTGGGTTGTGCCAAAGGACACCTGCCATAGCATGGATTGAATTATAGTCCATACACCCTTCTACTCCCAAGGTATTCTTCTCATAATATGGCATTTGTCCGCCATTTTGCTCTCTGGTACTTAAGTTGGAGGCGGTGACCTACTTGCACATTTAGTTTTCATATCTTGGCTTCAATGCCTGACTTCAAAGTTGCAGGATTGGGGAAGACAACTGTGCTAGGCCCTGGTTTCTTGGGATTGGATTTGCTGGTTGTTTACTTCCCATAAACTGTTCATGCAGGAATCTCAATAGTTCCTGTCAACTACATTTAACTTTTCATATTTTGTTGAACAGTGCTGTTGGGGAATAGGATGGGCTTATAGAAGTAAAACTCAGGGGCCGAGTCTCCTTTCCCAGTTCTGGCCCTTTGACCACTCGGTCTGTGCTATTTTTGCCTCCCAGATCTGAATATGGCTATCAGAGACACAGCAAGCAGCCAGGAAGGTCAGAGTGTGTTCGCTGCTGTGATCCTCCTGCAACACATCCCATGTATTACCCCGTGCCTCAGATCAACATGACCATCCTGAAAGGTAAGAGGCACTGGGCCATTTGTGCTGCTTTGCATTCAAAATGTGAGATTTAGGGAAAGAGATTCAGCCATCCATTTATCCATGAGCAATATGCATCACAAAAATATCTCTGTGGACAGCATGAAAGTTATCATGGATATTAGAGCATCATGCACATTGATGCATGATCTGTTGAACTGGAGATGTTCTGCTTGCCCTCCTAAGATTCCTCATCTGGGTCTTTTTCTTTTTTGGTTTTGTCATCCTGGAAAAAAACATTTATTGTTCCTGCTATTAGTCATTCCAAGGCTTAAAATCGGCAATGTCCTCTGACTAACCTTTTTCCAATGCCAAGGCCACATCCACAAAATTGTTTTGCTGTACTCCTATCCCTGAGCCAGCAGGAAATCATGCTGTGCTAAATCTTGCTGCCCCTATACATGCCCTTATGGGGCCGCTTTCCATAAAGCTTTAATGGGCAACTCCTAAGGACTGTGATAAGCTATTTTCCTGGTTGACAGCCAAGCTTGCCCAACATCATCCATCACATGAAAAGCCTCCTCCAATGGGTATGCACAACACTCTGATTACTCCAGACATTCCTCCCTATTTCTTTCCTGTGATGTTATTGACTGGATTTTTAAAATTACTTGAAAGTACAAGTTAACCAGTTGACTGACATATCAACCACTAGATGGCACCAAAGAGTTTTTGTCTCTCTTGGTTGCCCCTAGTGGTCATTCAGGGTTGAACAATGAAAATGCAGTTGGATAAATGCTGTTGAAGAATTGGAGTTTGAGAAGGGGATTAGCTATGGGGATTGATGTGAAAGCTATAAATTTCTTTAAGAAAATTATATGAGGAAAAGAAATTAGGAGCAAGTGCTTAAGCAATTCCCTACCATCCAAATTACGGAAGTACAAAAAATGAGTCCTTTCAATAATATCCCAAAGGTGCTTTTTTTAGAGGCAACTGGACTGTTCCTTGAAAAAGCACCTTTGGGACAACCATGACCTGGATGACTGAGAATCTCCATAGACACTTTCAATAATACTTTGAGTAATCCCTCTTAAGCCAGTGATTAGTTAAGGTTTCAAACTCACTAGATCACAAGTGTCAAACTTGCCGTGTCACATTGTCGTCATGTGATGTTTTGCAACATTTTTCCCATTTGCAGAGCTGTGGTGGACATGGCCTGTGCGTGATGCATCCGGCCCATGGGCCACCAGTTTGACACCCCTGTGACATCACTAGAGCAACCAATCCAGTGGTGACTAAAAAAAGAGGTTATAATAGTTGGGGTTCTGGTGTCCCATGTAGCCAAAAGAGGATTGAGGGATAGAAGAAATCACCATGGACAGGAAGCCAGCAGAACCAACCGGGGTTTCCAGTTTGTCAATACAGGAGACCTAATTTCAGGCTGCCTCCCCCATGTGCATCAGTATTCCCTTTATCTTCCCACACACAGCAACTGGAGACAGAATAAGAGAAAAACACAAAACAAAGCACTGAAAAGCGTATTTGAGTTGCCTTCTGTGAACAGTGAAAGGAGAGGCATGTGGACATGCCCTCTGGAAGTTGTTACTAGGGTCTCCTCACCCTGGTATAAGGCAGTTTTTTAGATTTGTCCCAAGGCTGTATAGTGAGTTGGTTGGGGCACCCTGAGGGAACATCATTTACATTTCCTACAATGTCTCCAGCATAACATTGCCCTGGAGCATTATGAGAAGTTAAAACACCAGCCGAGAAAAATGAGAACATAAATATAGCTGTATTGGATCTAACTAAGGCATATTGAGCTGGGACTTTGTTCCTATCCAATACTTTTGGTTCATAAACAAATGCAGTTTTCCCTTCTGTTCTCCATGGGCTGGTTTTCCAGGATTGAGAAGCTGCTCTGATCAGGGAGGTAATAGAGCTATCATGACTGGTAGGCATGGATAAGCCGCAACCCCATTAATTTGCTGAATCCCCTTTAAGATATTTAACTCAGCAGCAGCATTATAATCTGAGGTAATGAACACAGCTGTTTGATCAACTTTGGAACAGAGAGAAGAGGACATAAAATGCCTCATGTTAAAATCAGTTCTATACTTGTAATTCCTTCACATCAGGGGGCAAGATAGCCAGGATTTTTCCATCCATTTTCACCTGGTTTTCAGAATCTGTTCCATCCATAGGGTGGCCTCCCTGCACCTTATCTTAGATTATTACATCAATTCTGCCTATGGAAGCAGATGGGGAGGGAGCATAGTGCACAGCCAGAGGGCAAATAAGCTAACAATATTGCAGCTGCCTCATTTCTTAATTCACGAGGGGATTTCAAAGTGCATAAATTTCAGAGAGCTCTAGGATATGCCCTAACATTTCTAAGTTCCATCACTTCATAAGGAATGGAATCACAACTTATTACTTGGCATCGGCAGCTCAGGTCATGCTTTGAAATCCCTGCCCATCTGACCCAAACCATTTAGCTGCCAGTTTGGAACGGAAATGGGATTAGGCCTCCAGAAGCCATGGAGAATTGGCATTTGGAGTCCTGTCCCTCCCATGTTTTAACCACAATTTGGATAAAACTTTGAGTTCTGCAGAATCTAAAGGTTAGGTTAGGGAGATGTTGTATGGGTTAAGTAAATTCCTTGGCTGGAAGGATCTGTTATGATCATTTTATCCAAGTTCCTTCCTCAACAGAGGCCAAGGGAAACCAACAATTTAGTCTTGAGTCAGACTTAGGACACCAGAGGTTGTGTTAGGACATGGCCTGATTTGGAGGGTGGAGAGATTGTATCATCAGAAAAGGCCCTGGGACTGCTAAATCTGAGATTTCAAAGGAAAATTAAATCCCAGAAACCAACATTGGGTTGGGCAACAGTGGCAATAGACAGAAACTTTTGTCCACGCACTCTTTCATAGCCTAACCTTTCATTCACATCCCATCCTACACACAGTTTTTCTTCTATCAGTATACCAGTAACCTATTTTTCTATTTCCTCTACTTAACTTTCAATTTATATCCTGCTACTCCTTCAGGGTCTCAAATATACATAGTAGGTGTCCACAATTAAAAAAAATAAAACAAGCCTATGAAATTAAGCTAAGCAAGCTATTTCATTTAACTTAGCTATTTCATTGGATTAAGCCTGAGCTAATAACTATGCGTACGTCCATACCTTTGTCCACATAAATCTGTACCACCCATCCCCTTGCAGTGCAAGTAAGTTTGGTAAACTCTTTAAACTGAATTAATGGAAGATTTTTCCAATTGGACTCTCTCATTCTCTCACACAGGGATGCACACATTGTTTATAACATTCATATATGCATAACACAATCCCACCCCTTTGGCAACCGCAATTACTCTTTCCTGCTGACTGCAGATTCATTTGGGAAAAGCATTCAGTTGAAACCAAATATAAGTGCTCCTAGCAGGACTGGGGAGCAGTGGAGAGAGGCCAACCAAATCATATGGGGAGACACTGCAGGCTGCATCTGGCCTATGAGCCGGAGGTTCTCCACTTGAGTTGCTCTATGAGTATACTGTATATTTATTGTAGAGTTTTCCCCTTTTTCTTCCAAGCCATGTCTTTTGATCATCCTAAATTCAAAACTGAAAACTTTCACAGTTTTTGAACATGTATTTTCAGATTACATGAGTATGTTACACATTTTATCTAATGGATAAAACAGAAACCATAGCTCTATATTTAATATTTAATTGATTTAGCATAAAATTCAGTGGTAAACCTATTTAATATCCAAAAAAATCCTTATCGTTTTGAAGGCATTGCAGTGCAGACATACTTTCATCCATGCAGGAAAAGCATTTTACCACGTATGTACAGAATCTGTCTGAAATCTAGGCCAGGAAGGACATCACATTATGTAGTGGTTTTTCCCTGCCACAAGAATGGAGATGGCATATAATTTTATTAAATGGTAAGCCAGCAAGAAATAGCAGTGGACCGACTGGCGCCATTTCTGTTCAGGGTTTTCTGCCACAAGTGGGATGTATGGATTCTTTTATTTCTCTCCTTGTTGTATTCAAATGTATAAATAGATGTTTAGCCAAGAAATTAGCCATTTTTTACACCACAGTAATAGAAATAAGATGTAAATAGCAGAGAGGAAGTCTTATAAAGTGCCAAGGGGAAAAATAAGATTCAGATCAATATTTGTTGCCCAAAGCATTTGGACATTTTCCATATTAAGGGCATTTTCTGCTTTCTGGGTTTGAAACCAGAAAGCCATTGTACTTTTATGAGATCTTTTTCTCTTATTTTGGTGATCCCATAAAACCTTGTGATTGTCTCTCTTCAATTGTTCCTAAAAGATTCCTTCACCAGTTGCTATCCTCTAGATGGATTGGACATTAGTATCCTTAATCCTCAGTTAGCCAGAGTAAAACTCCCACACATCCTGGGGGAGGAGGGCCAGCTGAAGGAAACTGCAATCTGTCATGACATCTTTGTTTCTCAGGTGAAAAAGGGGACCGTGGTGATCGTGGCTTCCAAGGGAAGTTGGGAAAAGCCGGTGCAGCAGGCAAGAAGGGTGAGATGGGCTTCAAGGGGCAAAAGGGCAACATGGGATCACCCGGAGAGAGCTACAAGACCAACTATGCTGCCTTTTCGGTGGGTCGGCGGAAACCCTTGCATAGCAATGACTATTACCAGATACTCGTCTTTGACACTGAGTTTGTGAACCTCTACGGACACTTCAATATGTTTATGGGCAAGTTCTACTGCTACGTCCCAGGCATATATTTCTTCAGTCTCAACGTGCATACGTGGAACCAGAAGGAGACCTACCTTCACATCATGCACAACACAAAAGAAGCAGCCATCTTATATGCACAGGCTAGTGACCGGAGCATCATGCAGAGCCAGAGCCTCATGATAGAGCTGCAGGACCAGGATGAAATCTGGATACGGCTCTTCAAGGGTGAACGTGACAATGCTGTCTTCAGTGACGAATATGACACCTATGTCACCTTCAGTGGATATCTGGTGAAGCCCAGCTCAGAGCCTTGAATCAGCTAGCAGATGGACAGCTTGTCCCTATCAGCTTTGGCTTGTCCCCTTTTTTTGCTGATTTCTAGCACACTGCTCACTGCTGGGGGAGCACTCACTTGCACTGGAAGCACCCACAGAACTCGGACCTTGATGAGGTATTCTAAACTAGGACCTCTATTTTGATAAACATGACTTTTCTTCTACATCAGCCTTACCTGATAGTCTCCTAACGTGATGGACTAGAACTTCTAAGATACTGGCATTGTCCAGCTACAGTTTTCAGTCCAGTTAGGATTGAGACTTTGGAAAGACGCAATCCAACACATCTTGAGGATCCCAAACTGGAGCTTGAATCTTATTATTTTATCTTGAATTTCACTGATCAAAACACTCATATCTTCCCAGATTACAACTTAATGGTTGTCCTGGTATGCCTGCCATAACTTGGAGGTCTTTCTGTGGTATTAGGACACACATCCATTATCTCCCTCTGACTTCTGGTCTTTCTATTATCCAGCATTGAACTTCATCTTTCCTGGTGGAATCTCCTCCCTCACAGCTATGAAATTGTACTACCTCTAATTCATTGACCTTAATCTCCAAGTATTCATTTATATTAATTTCCAAACCTTCTCCAGTGGACTCTGTTGTGCTCCCTGAGAGATAGTGTTAGATAGCCCTACCGTTTGTGTTTTG
Source organism: Bungarus multicinctus (assembly GCA_023653725.1). Lineage (NCBI taxonomy): Eukaryota > Metazoa > Chordata > Lepidosauria > Squamata > Elapidae > Bungarus > Bungarus multicinctus. Next base: position 122,705,424 of record CM042834.1, read on the forward strand.
AACATTCAGATGATCCCCTCTATGTATATGATTTAACACCTTTTCCCCATGGACTTCTGTCCTTTTTCATTTAATCTTTTAGGTCTTTGAGTTCTCTGCAATGCACTTAAGCCTTCTTCTGTCCCTTAGCTGGACATTGTGTTAATGCCACCTAATAATAAAAAGCTTGTTATTATTCAGTATAAGATTAGTTGAAAAAGCTACACTTTTCTTTCTTTTGGAAGGCTTTGTTAGCTGACTTTTTTCATTCAGAAACTTCTCTTTATCTGCATCCGATGGGGATGCATTAAAAAGCATCTCACTAAAAAGCACTGGTTCCACAAACCACTACCTCCCCCTCCTGTTGCAATCATATTCCCTCTAATAAAGTTCTTGGGCACTGCCCACCATGGTTATTTTGACTTGGTTTGCAGGGAAGAATTAAGATTGAATTCCTGGCTTCAGTCAGAGGTATTGACTATATAACACCTTTTTAAAGTGCTTGTTGGGTGTTACAACAGGCTCTTGCTATAAACGGGTTTAGCACTCTTAAGAGAGTATGTTAGTCCCCTGCTGCACAGAAGGTCAATTTAATTATAAGTTTCCTGCTGTGCCAGGTCAATGCAGACCCCATGCATGGCGTGAAGAGGCAGGAATCTTCAGTAGTTTCCCACTTTCCATGTAATGATCAGTGATCATGACAATAGTGATGGCAATAATGGTGATGGCATTGAATCTTTCCTCACTTTTGGTGCTGGGGAGTCCTGGGAAGTGGAAGCAAATTCCTGTTTTTTCTTTTTATTTGGGAGTCCTGGCATAGGACTCCAAGGTGGCCATGAATGGATCCGATCCACTTTCAACCCGCAGGCTGAGAAATACGATTGGCTGCTCATACACCTGGGAAGGCGGCAAGAACTCCACATTCTTAAGTCCCTATGCCAAGGATTGGGACAGGTGAGCCAGGACGGCAATGAGTGTGAATGATTCAGAGTTGTTGAGAAGAGGGAGGTGTTGCTAGGGGGTGGCTGAGTATTTACATTCTTAACGGTCACTCTTTTGCCTCCTCCTTTGCCCATTCTGATTTGCAGAGGGTGCTTGTTGGCATAGAAGCACTACAGCCCCCTTTCCACGTGGAAGCTGCTTTACACCAAGTACATACATGCACATGCCAGAGTGTTTCTCTTTTCATACGGATTTTTTTTAATGTTTTAACTGCTTTTCAACTTCGCCGTCTTTTTTGTGCCGTTCTCACATTCAGTCTTTTTAGCCAGCTCTGCTTCCCATCTTCTGCTGCTTGCATTTTGTTTTTTTCTGATAGTGCCACAGTTTTCCACAGATGTTACTCATTCCAAACTATTACCCTCTCTTTTTCTTTCTCCATTCTTTTGAAGTCTATTCATTCCCCCATCTGGAGCCCCCCAATCTTCTCTCTGAGTGTGACGTTATAAAGACAAATTATAGGATGTTTCTACTGGCTGAAGGATTGGAACAGCACAGTATATCCTGAGATAGAACAGGCTCGGCTTTTCTTATGCCTTCATGCAGTCTCCAAATACATCATGAAACTCATCTCTTTGGAGCACTCATTTTGGAAGATAGTTTTTAGAAATTGAGAGGGGCAAGACCTGGGAAACAATGAGGAATGCTAATGAGCAGAACTATAATGGCTGAGATGATGTAGGACAGGGGTCTTCAACCTGTGGCTCTGGAGCCACATGCAGCTCTTTCGGCCCTCTGCTGTGGCCCCCTGTCAGCTGATCCCACCACCGGCTGGCCCCTCCCCTCCCCATCACTCCTCACCAAAAGGGTGATGGCAGGAGATGGAGATTCGCTCCATATTCCAGAACAGGAGGTGACTGAGTGCTAGTGAGTGACATCGAGTTGGCCACGCCCACCCAGTCACACCGGTTGTTAAATTATTGGCTCCAGGTGTTTTCTGTGGGGAACAGGTCCCAAAGTGTTTAAGGTTGCAGACCTCTGATGTAGGACAAGGAGAAGCTGAAATGACTGGTTTGAGTCCCACTTCAAGGTTAGATACCATGTTCCAGTTTGCTGAGTCCTTTGTTCACCATTGTTGCTGAAATAGCTCACTTCTTCTAATGGACATCAAGTTTTTTATCAAGAAAAGACAGTTTTGTGACCATTTGGTGAAGGTGTGCTGTCCAGCCAGTTATAGTTAATGGGAATTGGGATAATTAGTTAGGAATTGGGAGCTGTCCCCTTAAGGGAATGCATCATGGTAAATATAGTTAAGGTATCCTGGGAAATGTAGTCCTTGTCATATGGCCACATCTGTAATCCTGATTGGTCACTGAATTGACCCTTGGTGGATTGGGGGAAGGTTTCTTCACTCTTGCCTGAACCCAGTCTTGTGCTACCATCTCTACCCCTGCTTCTACGATATGGGATGAAAGGGATAAGAGATAACCATCTTTTTACCCAGAAAGACAGATATGCAAAGAATCTTTTCATAACTGTCAGTTACTTGAGGATGCCTGATGAACCAATAAAAAGATTTTGTATGGATGCTTTGTCGAGTTATCTATCTGCCTTTATACATTCAGTCAGTAGTTATAGAGGACAGAATAGAAGACCTTCAGTCATTTTTAATTTGTGCCACTGATCATCAGTATAGGTAGTCCTGGACTTACAACAGTTCATTTAGTGACTGTTCAAAGTTACAACGGCACTGAAAAAAGTGACTTATCACCATTTTTCACATGACCAATGCAGCATCCCCTTGGTCACGTGATCAAAATTCAGATTCTTGGCAACTGGTTCCTATTTATCACCATTGCAATGTTCTGTGGTCATTTGTCCAGCTTTTGCAACCTTCTGACAAGCTAAGTCAATGGGGGAGCCAGATTCCCTTAATAACCACGTTACTAACTTAACAATTTCAGTGATTCACTTGTGGCAATGGTGGCAAAAAAGGTAATAAAATGGGTAAAACTCACCTAACAAATGTTTCACTTAGTAACATAAATTTTGGGCTAAATTGTGGTCTTACGTCGAGGACTACCTGTATTGGATCTAGTCACTTTTCAGCTTCCAGAGGAGAGAAATCAGCTTTACAACACACATAAACGTAACAGCTGCAGTGGGCATGCATTCTATGGGCACTAAAACTATTGTCTTTGTTATTTCTTTTGATGGATGCCCTCCTATTTCATTGTTCTATAAACAGTATATGAAAATCTCCCAAATCTCCAGGTGAGTGCACGTTGCACAGTCTCCAGGTAACATATTGTTTAATGCGTGAAACAATTGCTTGCTATTAGTTGGCCACCAGCAGCTTCAGAAAATGTCTGAAGTCATCTGCTTCTACAGGTTCTTTTACCTACATGGTTGGATCAAAACAATTAGTTGTGATTGCTCTCATGGCCCCATGTTACAAAAAAATCATTGTAAATCATAGGTTCCATAGGTTTGTACTTGCATACCATACCATGACCAGGTATATAAAGGTTTTGTATTTCTATTAGCTGACAGCATCTGGGAAATATGAAACAAAAAACACATCAAACATCTATTATCCAATCATCTCTCATTAACGCAACTCCTTAGCAGGTCATTATGGCCTCCTTCAGGCAAACATTTTGCTTGCTCTCCTGAAATCATGATTGTGGAATGGCCTGGTGGGTGTTTGCCTATTTACCAAATGGCTGCCATTGTTGTCATTATCATTCACACAGCACTAGAAGACAAGCTGTTGAAGTTCTTTCACTACACTTCAGCTTCCCATTGTACTTTCTCTTATCTCAGTTTTCCTTTATCATTTTTTTTCTAGACAGCTACATACTTCTACCTCCAACAATTTATTTCCCAAGAATACATGTGAGGCTTATGTGGACTCAATGGCATTCCTGTGATACAAATGATGGTGGAGGCTGGTACTCAGCATTTCAACTGCCCTGTCCCCCTTTTTTCCATACGATCTAAAAATAAATTAAAATCAGGTGGGGTAGGGATCTCTTGGGCTTCTTCAGTCTTCCAAGTTATATTTTACAGCTTGCCAATAAAAACATGAATGCTTTCTTTTACCTTCCCTAAACCCTTGCCACCCAGCAGATGTGTTGATCTTAAGGATCCTTAGTCCCAATCTGTTGGTCCAATGTAAATGAAAGGCACCAGATTTGGGGAAGCTGTTGTAAAATCATCACACATTTTCAAAAACAAGTAGCTAATTGTTTCAAGGATATGTTTAAAGAAAGATGATAGCTATTAGTAAAGCACAAAATGCTGATGGATTAGTAAGGGCTTGAACTGGAAGTGGCTGCAAAGGATGTTGTTTTCCCCAAAGGTCTGTATAAGCATTAGATCAAAGCAAGGTCTTGGGAGATACATGGAGTTCTGATAATTTGTTTCCCCATAATATTTGAATGTGTTTCATCTCCTTATAACGCTCCTCTTTCAACTTACTCCACCCAGTAATGAAGGATCCGCTAGGACTGATTGAAAAAACAAATAAGCTTCCCTCTGGGAGCATTGTTTGCATTTCAAGAGATCCAGCCAACTCAGAACTAGGCTGTCTTTTGGAAAACAGTTAAATCTGTAGAGGGGGAAAGATAGAAGTTTTCTAATAGGGGAGCCAAATAGGGTCATTTATCTGAAACACTCCAAATCCCATGGTCAATTCCCTGTAAGAAACTATAAGGCACAGAGGGCTGGTTTGTTATGAACAAGCGAGTATAAATATATTCTTATGCATAATCTTCTAACTCTCAAGATATATATAAAAACTTTGTTCCATATTGGATTTTCATATTTCAGCTTACCTCACACCCAGAAATGGTTGCAATATGTGTACAGATATGATAATTCTACAGTACACAAACATGCAGTCATAATAATTCATCTTTTGAATTGTCTCATTGTGGGAAGACATCTAATAGAAGCAAAAATTTAGTGGAAGTGGGAATCTGTTAGAATGGAACACCAGACAAAATTAAGGTTAAGAAGTATACATACTGATATACTATTAGCATTGTTTCAGCTACTTTCTATGTTACCAATTGTTCATGATTAATTTTCCCATGTTCTTCTTTTGTTGTACTTGTGTTTTGGTCTGTGACCGCAAATAAAGTAATATAATATATATATAATATTTTCTATGTTTAATTTGCTAACAACAAGAGATTAAAGTTAATTTTCTAGGCTAATTGTGTAAGATTTGATTCAACAACTAAGATCTTTAGTTTTCCAAAAATGGGAGCAAAAAATCAAAATAAAATAATAAAAAATGTAATGTGCAAAAGATAAACAGATAAAGGACATGTAAAGTAAAAATATTTCTTTTGATTCTTTTTAACTATCCAATTTAAAAGAACAATTCTTGTTCAGGCAAATACATTAATAGGATCAAACAAAAATTTGCATTTGAAATTTTGTATTTAAAAACTTTAAATATAAATGTAACTAATGTTGTACTGTACTTTCTTGTACTATGAACTCTGCTTTATAAAAGATATGTTTAAAAGTCTGTGTGAATTTCTCTAAGCAAATTGTTATCAGCAAACTGTTTTTTGAACAGAACTCTTAAACTATATACTGTAATTGTAATTCGAAACAGTGTGCTGCATTTCCTGTTTGCTTGCATTTATCTGGGTATGTGTAGGTCAATACTCAGTAGGCTACTCTTTGACATGTTTCAGTCCAGGATGTAGGATAGTTTTAAAAGGGAATAAAAAATCTGATCCTATGGCAACTGTACAAGTTAGGTTCTTTTGTAGGCTGGGAAAGCAAGCTATGAATTTGCCTAAAGCACTTTTTGCAGGTACTGCTATAAACCTGATACTACTCCCACAGAACTGCCAGCTTCATCCCTCTTATAATAATCATGGTTATTTTTGAAGTGAATATGGCCTCTTAGTTTCTGTAGATGGGGAACTGTCAAAGATGAGAGTGGGAAAAGCTGTTCTCACTAATGGAAAGTCTCCATGTCCTCCACCTCCAAAGAGGCATTTTGAAATAATCATTTACAACATTCTTCTGGAGAAGAAGGTGAGCCTAAGAGAGATAGTTGTGCATGTACGTATCTCAGGAACATTAAGAAAGATCTCTGAACCCCAAGGCAACATGGAGGTCTCCAGCAGGGAGAGAGTTGAGCCCCCTGAGGCAATTGAGGGCAAATAGAGAAAGGAAGGGGGAGGAAAGAGAAGTTCTGGCACAGCTATTTCTTTCCTTCCTCCACATTACTGCTATGTTATAGATTCATCTGTGGCCTTATCTGCAAGACCAAATTTGTTAGTGTTCCTCTTACAGGACCTCTTAGAATGGCTGAAAGTTAGAAAAGAGAGGATGGGTGAGACAGGACTTTCCCCTCAAAGGAAAAAATGGATAGTTCACAGATTTTGCAGGGCTTAACTGTTGCATAAAGAAAAAAATTGCTCGGTGTGATTTAGAGTCAGTCTACACACAATTGAGCTTCTGAACTGAGGCAATATTGTGGGAGCAGCGAAGTCCAAACCTTCTGTTGAATCAGTGCCAAGTCTTCCCGTGGAAATGGCTAGATGGAAAATCCAAATGCTATCAAAAATAAAATTCATAATGCATTAATAGACAAAATTATATGTGGGCAGTCGGAAATATGTCCTGTTAAATTCAGCTGAAGTTAAATTAAGATACATGGTGTGACATTACACTTTGTGTAGCTGAAATTAGCCAGCTTTCAATAGCACTGATCATTTCATGCACACCGGCAATCCAAGTCACCCTTGAGAATCTAGTCTTTTAATTGCTTGCTAGTTTGATTGTTCCTTTCCCTGTAAAATTTCAATTTTGGAAGGTCAGCCCTTTGATCCTAAAAACAAAAAATTCCTTCCTTTTTTCACTAATGGGATAAGGAGGTAAACAAGAACAACTTTGATGCTTAAAACTGAATTTATAACTTTCAGCTGCAACTCTATCTGTTGTTACTATCTTTCCACTTCAACATTTATCTGAGCATCTTACTGGAGCTAAACACAACTATAAACCTAAGGTTCTATTTCCTTTTTCTTAAAGCATATTTGTTACCATGGCGGTCATGAGGAAAATAACAACAATACAAGCACACCACTACCTCTGTGGAGCCAGTTGCAAGCTTTCAAGTTTATTAACACTTTTCAGCACGTTGTTGTTGGTGACGGAAAAATAAACAAGAGAGGAAAATATTTCTGGTTGATATTAGAGGTTATTTCCATTTCAACTATATTTTCAAGAGCCAGATTTCCAAGCTGAATTCATTACACATTTTGTAATGTGTAGAAGAAGAGATTGGACAACCATTTGTTTGAAGTGGTATAGCTCGACCGGGGATTAAACAAGAAAGCCTCCAAGATCCCTTCCAACTCAGTTATTCTATTCTAGTGCCTTAATATAAATTGCAATAAGGTATGTTGTTCTTGTAACACTCAGGGCTCCTGGAAATTATTCTCAAAATTAACAGTGAAGATCTCCACATAACTCAGGTGCTCTCTATCAGGGTTAGGATGTCTGTCATCCTGATTATTATATCAAGAGAAATAAAGATAAGAAGCCATTTTTCTGTCCCTATTGCTTCCCTTGTTCCTTCTATAACAGTGGTGATTGCTTATGTGTCGTAAGTTCAGTGTTGCCTCTTAGTGAACACGTAGGTTTTTTTCCATGATGATTTGTCTCTAACCTGGCCTTTCCAGTCTTCGAAAGGTGAATGTATACAATTGTGAAACTGAGAATAGAATAGAATAGAATAGAATACTTTATTGGCCAAGTGTGATTGGACACACAAAGAATTTGTCTTGGTGTAAATACTCTCAGTATACATAAAGAAGGAACATTCGTTAAGAATCAAGAATCATAATGTACAACACTTAATGATAGTCATAGGGTACAATCAACATCAAATCATACTAGGAAACAGAGGATACAAGCAACAAAGTTACAGTCACAAGTGGGAGGGGATGGGTGATAAGGAGTGATGAGAAGATTAACAGTAATAGTAGTGTAAACTTTGTAAATAGTTGAACAGTGTTGAGGGAATTATTTGTTTAGCAGAGTGATGGCTTTTGGGAAAAAACTGTTCTTGTGTCTAGTTGTTCTGGTGTGCAGTGCTCTATAGCGTCGTTTTGAGGGAAGGAGTTGAAACAGTTTATGTCCAGGATGCGAGGAGTCTATAAATATTTTCACAGCCCTCTTTTTGACTCGTGCAGTATACAGGTCCTCGATTGAAGACAGGTGGGTGGTTATTGCTTTTTCTGCTATCCTAATTATCCTCTGAAGTCTGTATCTGTCCTGTTGGGTTGCAGAACCAAACAGACAGTTATAGAGGTGCAGATGATAGACTCAATAATTCCTCTGTAGAACTGTATCAGCAGCTCCTTGGGCACTTTGAGCTTTCTGAGTTGGTGCAGAAAGAACATTCTTTGTTGTGCTTTTTTGATGACTTTTTTGATGTTAGGTATCCATTTTAGGTCATGTGATATAGTAGAACCTAGAAATTTGAAGGTCTCTACTGTTGATACTGTGTTGTCTAGTATTGTAAGAGGTGGTAGTATGGGAGGGTTTCTTCTAAAGTCTACCACCATTTCTACGGTTTTGAGTGTGTTCCAGATTGTTCCGGTTACACCACGAGGCAAGTTGTATAACCTCCTCTCTGTATGCAGATTCATCATTGTCTCGAATGAGACCAATGTCTGTTGTGTCATCAGCAAACTTCAGTATTTTAACAGATGGATCATTTGAGATGCAGTCATTGGTACATAGGGAGAAGAGAAGTGGACATAGCACACAGCCTTGGGGGGCCCCTGTGCTGATTGTACAGATATTGGATGTGATTTCGCCTAGCTTCAGCTGCTGCTTCCTGTCTGTTAGGAAATTCAACCAAGATGGCTCCGAGGATGGCTGCCTCGGTGAAATGCTCTCTAACGGTATTCTATTCTATTCTATTCTATTCTATTCTATTCTATTCTATTCTATTCTATTCTATTCTATTCTATTCTATTCTATTTTGAGTCCATCCACCTTACTTGCTAGTTGTCCTCCTCTACTCTTTCCTTCCACCTTTCTCAGAATCAGAGTTTTTTCCACAACTCTAGGTTTTTGCAAAATGTGTCTAAAGTAGGATAATTAGAGTCTGGTCATTTATGCCTTGAGTGAGAACTGTAGATTGAGTAATAGCAGTGCCAATTCTCATTTCAAGTAGGTGCTAAGTGGAGTTTATTTTGCAGCTTTTTCAGCTTGGCATCAGAGAAACAATTTTTTTCTTGATGGGTGCTAATTTTTCTTTCAGCCAAGGCAATCTCAGAAGGACGCTTGGCTATACTGCAAATTGCTCCTGGCTTCCTGTTTATCACGTTGCAAATATTTTTTCTTTGCCAAGATTGCCAAATATTGCTTACGGCTTTTATCCAGATGTCTTGCCACACTTTGCCCTCTTGTAGTCCAGCAAAGAGAAATCATTTTCCTGAAAGAAGATTCTGCTTCCCAGGCTCCAATCCACACATTTGTAAGCAGAAGGGTTTGTATCCGGTTGGGGTGCTAATGATTTAGAGGTATTTTTTTCTCTCTCATTTCTAGTTGCAGAACATACAGAAAGGGGAGAATAAAAAGAAGCATTGGTCAAAGATGGCATTAAGAAAAAGAGTTAACCTAGTGCTTGGGTCTTGTTAGACTTGAATAATGACAAGAGCCTTTCTACAGTACTTCAGAATTTCCAAGCATTTAAGAACCTGAGATGTAGGTCACCATTATTCACATTTTAATGAAGGGAACAGCAGCTGAAAGAGCATGTCTGGTTCAAAGCCACAAATAGTCTGGGGGACAGATGAGATTGTACTTGTGTGTCCTCTTGACACCAGCTCATTTGTAAGTACAAAAGAGCAGTTCACAATACAGCTGTGGAACATTACCCAAAATCATCAGCCAAGCCTTCCCAGGACATCTTGTCATGAATGAAACGGGGCATGTAAAATACAGACTAGAGTTTTATACCCTTAAAAAGTGGAACAGCTTGATAGATTTATTTTATCTGCGGCAATGGAAGAGTAATTGCTGTGATAAACGAGGAGGCCTGAAACATTATTGGAAGTTTGAAATCTGAGGGTAATCCAAACTTTGGGGCTATTGAGTCCTTTATTCCATTGGATTGAACTGAACGGAAAAAAAATATACCAGGTTTCCCCCCAAATAACAACCTAACCCAAAAGTTAAGTCCTAGCTGGATTTTTACACGTTCGCTCAATATAAGCCCTATCCCCAAAATAAGCTCTAATTAAGAGCCCACCCACTCCAGGGTACACAGGTAAAAATTAAGCTAGGGTGGGAATGGGTGGTGGTGGTGGCGCTGCCCTGCTAATTACCTTTGGACAGTTGCAACCAGACCTCACACACTGCCTTGCCGGCTCATTTCTTCTGCAGCAGGCAAGGCTTTCCTGAACCGGTTTGACCTGGAGATCTGTTATCAGCTGCAGAGGCCTTTAGAAAAGCCTTGTTGGCCTTGCCAGCCGCAGAAGAAGTTCCTGAAGGTCTCTGAAAGTGAAAAGGAGGCGGGGATGACACACACAAGTGAGGTGAGTCAGTGGATGACAACCTCCCACACACCAAAAGTAAGACCTTGTTCCTTTTTTTTGTTGGCAAAAAATGTAAGACAAAGTCTTATTTTCAGGGGAAACACGGGTATAGTTTATAGTGAGAGAAGCAGGCAGGAGATGTTTGAGACTAAAAATATGGTCGTAAGAATATGTAGAATGTGTTGTCAACAAACAGGCCTTCTTTTCTTTGGATCCTCCTCCAGATGTGTGGTATTATAATTCCAGATTGTGGCCTGGCATTTCTGTAGACTTCCAAGTTCAGAAGGCAAATATAAACGGTGTGGCAAAAATAATTTGGAAGTGATTAAAGTTCTACTCCCCTATAAACTAGTCTCCAGGTCCAGCATTAACTTGGTTGTAGTGATTACTGAGCATGCAGAGAACCCCAGCACCCATAGAAGTGTTTTGCTTTTGCACAACTGCTTTCTTCTATCTGAGAGAGCCTCCAAAGCCCTAATGGGGAAAAACTGCAATTTGCATGCCAATTTCAATCCATGGAATCCATGGAGCTCTGCAACGGGCTAAGGAAGAACACTATATTTTTGTTCTTAAAGCAGGTTGAATTAAAGCAAGGGAAAAGAGCAGTCAGTTCTCTCTGCCTCCCCCATTATTCACTTAAATAAAGGATAAAGAAGCCTTACTCCTTGGGGCTCATGAAGTGGGCAAGAGCAATGGCAGTAGTCACAGTGTCTCCCTCCCACCTTGTGGTAAGTGACAGAAGCAGAGAGGGGAAAAGAAAGAGATGACAGGAGAGGGGACAAAGGTATAATAAGGGTAGGAGGCCCTCCACCTTTTAAGGCTCATTGCAATCTACTGCAGAAGAGATTGAGGGGTGGGAACTATCTCAGTGCAGTGTTGACCTTCAGAAGCAATTATTCACAAAGCTTCTTTTCTCTAGCAGCTGGGAAGGGCCCTGGCAGCCATGAAGGAGTTCTGTTCCTAAATCATAGAAGGCTCTATTTTAGCTACTGCATTTCTGTCTAGATTCTGTCACTGCCAGGAGACCTTTTACACACAGGATCTGCCAGAGCTGGAGGGGCACATTGCAATGATTAGACAAGCGAGTCTCTACTCCACATTCATTAACACCAGCTGCATCTAGTTTCACTCATCATTTAATAGTTTGTGTATTTAAGCCCTTATTTATTATCTATGGCTATTATTGGCTCTGTGCAAACTCAGTTTTTGTGTGCTTTATACAAATTGACACCTCTTTGGAACTGAGTTGCTTCTCTGTGTTAGGAGCTAATATATCATGTTGGGATTTGCTCTAAACCAGGGGTGTCAAACTGGATTTCTTCAAGGGCCGGATCAGCATTGTAGTTCTCCATGGGCCGGCCAGGTGGGGCGGGGGGGGAGAAATGGGACAGACGCCTCCTGCAGCACCCTGCTGGCTAAAACAGGGTGCGGAGATGTGTGTCTATGCCCAGTTCCCCACACCGTTTTGGCTGGCAGAGTGCTGCAGGAGGCCATCCAGGCCAAAATTTAGGGGGAGGGGAATGCGGCCTTCCCGCACTCCATTTTGGCTGCCAGATGTACCGTAGCTGGTCTTTTGCTATTTCCAGGCCAGCCCCACGGGCCAAATTTAAGCACACCACAGGCCAAATCTGGCCTGTGGGCTTTAATGAGTTTGACAACCCTGCTCTAAACCTTATATTGTTCTATAACTTTTTCCATTGGAAGTTCTTTTTGGAGGCTTGTTTGGAACAGCTGTATCTGTATATTTTTAAAATCTTACTTGTGACAGTTTATAAAAAGGAATTTTCCATTTGTTGATTTCCCTTTTTAAATAAAGCTTGGTTTTATTGATCTCTTGTGCAATTGGTCTAACTCCTGACATATGAGGAGGGGAATGAGGGGCTGATTTATGCTGATTTTTGCCACAAGCCGCCAATTTATTTCTCTTTTATCTTTCTTTCTTTCTGTTTTCTACTAGCTATGAGAATCCTATTTCTCACACACAATGGGGCTAATGGGGAATACAATAAAGGTATCTTTCTGGAAGATAGGTGGAAGCAGCTGAAGTAACTACAGAATTGCACAACATGGCAGGAGATGGAACCATGATTTTTAGTTCAGAGGGACTTCTGGAAGAGGAAGTGTAAAATCTTGAACTGTTCACCTTACAAATTTAGCCTTCCTGCACCCTGATCCATCTACAAGGAGTGGGAAAGTTCCATTACTAAACAGGATAGGTACATGGCACGTGGAGGACAGTTTCTCTTAAAATAGTCTATAGTAATTGTAATGAACATCAGGAGACAAAAACTTCCTGTTCAGGTAATAGTTTTTTTAGCACAGCTGAGCAAAATAATTGCAATTTTTTGTGCTTCCAAAAAAATTCTTGATGAGGCAAGGCAGTTTCAAAAACCTGAGAATAATTGTTTAAAAAATCCAGGCAAAGAACTAATATTGTGATAAGTGTTCAAACTGTGTGTCTGCCAGATAATATTCCTAGCGGGAGTGACTGAGAGTCTCCTAGGATCCAAAATGGTTCTTATCAGAGATTGGGATGGCTCTTCCAAAACCTTTAGAGAAGAGGCAGCAAACAAATAATTATTCTTCATTTGGTTACTTAGAATAAATCAGTATTAAACTAGATTATGGAAAACAATCTAAAATTACTTCTGAAAAGAACAGGAAATGAAAAGAACAGGACGGTGAAGATTTCATTCAGATGTACTCTGAAGTGGCCCATCCCATCCTGTTGTTGTTGTTATTGTTGTTGTTTAAGAGGCCTTCTTTTCTCCCAGTCTTTTCATTGAGGTCAAGATGGGGAACTTCCAAATCTACTTGAATGGATTTACATAGTGGCTTTCTGGAGTATTAGGTTGAAGAAGGTCAGGAGTCTCTTAGGGACCAATATTTTGGAGGATATGTAATGCTGTCTATAAATGGTATCTAACTGTGCTTTATGACAGGAGATGCAGTTATATTATCACAGATGAACATCAAAGGTATTCTCTGGAGAAGGTTAAATCAGAAAGAGAATAAACATGTTTGGATGAAAGAGTAATGCTCATATCCAAATTTGGGAGCCTTTGTAGAATAAGATGGCCTGGAAATTGCAAGGGGAAAGCCTGGAGATAAATTGCCTCAAGAAGAACAACTGTCCACCAAGTGGAAAAACAGTTTATAGATCAACAGAATAATAGTTGTCTTCAGAAGGCAGAAGGCTTGTGAAATGAGAGTTCCCAACTTCAAATAAATCATCTAGAGGAAAGTGAAGTTTGAAATATACACATCCACAGAGGAGAAGCAATGCAATGATGATATGCAGATTAGAGAGATTGTTCCCAGAGTAAACTGAGAATGAAATCAACAATACCCAACGCTATTAGAATTCCAACTAAAATAACCTTGTTAGGAATGAAATAGTAGTGGATCACAGGATTTTTGAGCAACCGTCCTCCTCATCCAACACATTACTTCTGCATACCAATGGCCATAGCAGCCCTTCCACTTCTCCAGCCAAGCACCCTTCAGATGTTGCCATGAAATCTGGGATTTTGTAACCCCCAATAACACATACCGTACTTGCTGATTGCAGGAAGCATTTCCCTACAGATACACATTGAACATATTGGTAAATATGTGGGCAGTGGGCCTCTCTTTTTCTGTTATTTCATATTTGCTTTTCTGATGGTTTACTCTGATTGTTTTAAATTGTTTATGTGATTGTTATTTACAGTATTCCAGTCCCCTGATTGTTCACTTTAGTAGATATTTTACAACATAACTACAATTAGTCCTTAGCTTATGGCTGGTTATTTAACGACCATTTGAGGTCAAGACAAATCTCCCCAGAAGGGTTGGACTAGAAGACCTCCAAGGTCCCTTCCAACTCTGTTATTCTATTCTAGATTCTAGATAGCTACTGGCAACCCAGGTTCAAAGTTCTGATGGCCAGGTGATTGCATTTTGAGCACTTGGCAATTGGCTTTCATTTATGGCAGTTTGCAGCATCCAGCAGACACATGTATATGATTTATGACATTTTTTCCAGAAACCACATTTACTTCCAGTTTCCAGCAAAAAAAAAAAGTCCATTAGTTGCAATGGGCTCATTTAGTGATCATGTTCATTTAACCACAAAAAGGATCATAAAATCAAGCACGGTCATCTGCTTAACAATCAGCATGACTTACGACAGTAATTTTAGGCTCAACTAGAGACATAAATTGAGAATAAGTCGATAAGTCGAGTAAAGAAAAATAAAACAAAAAAGAACATATGTTTAGAAGCCATGTAAGATTAATTAAAAGATAAGATTAGTGCTGCATATGAAAGTATTTTGTTTCAATTTTAAGACTTTATATTTAGAACATTTTTACAATCCCATTTTGTGGTCTCTGCCCCAGTTTTAAACTTTTTCCTGTACCCAAGTGGGTTTTAATGGAATACCCTCTAAATAAGGTGGGAATCCTCTTGGGGGTGAAAGGCCTCTTACGAATGTGGAGAGGGGATTGGAAAATACATGGATTGAGCTACCCTACATGAATATGGGGAAGAACAATTTTGAAGGGTGGGGAGTGTTCTTTGGAATTATGTTTTCTTGTGTTTCTCATTTTAATAGTAAGGAACAATGCTGCCAATTTGTCGTAATCATAGGTGAAGGTGGATCCTAGCCTCCCCAAGAATAAAAAATAAGAGATAAATAAAGTTATCCACCTATGGTAGAAGCAGTCTATAACCATTTAAAATATTTTAATAAACAATGAAAATGTGAGATCTGTTATGCATCAGTAAAATATCCAGCATGTAGTATGCTGTCTCTTGTATTAAAATTCCTCCCTGCAAAGCTTCAGGAAGATTGCATTCCAGTGCCTGCCCCAGATTCATTTGATTTCTCTACAGTAACTTACTTACAAAACCATTTTTCTTTTCTACGGGGACAAAGAGCAGATCCAGGAATCCAATATTCTTGCCTTCATCTTTCTGACAAAGAGGACTGTCTTATGTTTGTATTATTTTTGTGTGTGTGAAGCCAGCTGTTGAATTTTTCTTAAATAAACAGTGCAAAGGCACGCAAATTGGGCAGTTACTATTATATATACAGAGGCCCTTGTTACCTCACTGCACTAGTTCATTTATTAAATGTTTATGGACTTTATTAAATGCTTGCATGTAATACGTACAGTATAGCTTAAGTGCTGTACGACTACTACACTCCTTGAACTATACGCAAATGGCTATTGACCCTGCTGCTCTGAGCGATGCTGTGACATGCTTGCCTGTCTGCTTGTCCCAGAGATGAATATCCAGACATCATTGTAGAAATCTTCAGAAGGATGATCCTTTGAGCAGAATTAAGGGAAAAAGTACATAGAATAGAATTCTTTATTGGCCATGTGTGATTAGATACACAAGGAATTAGTCTTGGTGTAAATACTCTCAGTATACATAAAAGATACATTCATTAAGAATCATAACATACAACACTTAATGATAGTCATAGGGTACAATCAGCAATCAAATCATACTAGGAAACAGTCAATATAAATTTTAAGGATACAAGCGACAAAGTTACTGCCCTACAATCACAAGTGGGAGGGGATGGGTGATAAGGAGTGATGAGAAGATTAATAGTAATAGTAGTGCAGACTTTGTAATAGTTGAATCATGTTGAGGGAATTATTTGTTTAGCAGAGTGATGGCATTTGGGAAAAAACTGTCCTTGTGTCTAGTTGTTCTGGTGTGCAGTGCTCTAGAATCTATAGCGTCGTTTTGAGGGAAGGAGTTGAAAGAGTTATGTCTGGGATGTGAGGGGTCTGTAAATATTTAAACATCAATAAACATCAGCCTGACGCTCAAGAGAATTACCCATGAAACACATTCCCCCCTCCCCCCAGGTTTTCCGCAGCCTGGACTCAACCCCTGCAATTACTTGAAAGAGCTGGCCTTCAGAAGTTGTGGGTGCTCCATCACTGGAGGCTTTCAAAAAGAGACTGGCCAACCATTTATCTGAAATGGTATTATAGGCTCTCCTGCTCGAGCAGGGGGTTGGGACTAGAAGGCCTCCAAGGTAGGTCCCTTCCAACTCTATTATTCAATGTTCCACTCCACAAGACCGATAAGCGGGAGAGCCCCTGAGAACAGGCAGAGGGAATCCTCCTTTGTCCCAACTGCCACTCTACATAGTTAATTCCGGAGGGGTTTTTAATGAGAAGGCGTGGTTCCCGTTCCTCTGAGAGCGGCCGGCATCTTCCTCTTTCCTGGAAAAAGGCTCGGTCGCAGCGGACTATAAAAGGGCGCTCGCTCCGGATTACGGCGTACCTTGCCCGCTCGCACTGCTTCAACGGATTGCCCGGAGACGTCGAGCAGGATTGGCTGGGGATCGGAGGCGGTTCCATGTGACCGGGACGAGGAGGAAGCCGCGCATAAGAGAGAGGCAGCAATGGAGGGCCGTGAGCTGGACGGGAGGCAGAGAGGGGCCAAGCGCGCCCAGGAGGAAAGCGGGCGCGGACTGGAAGAGGATCAGGCTTCCGCCAAGGGGCGCTTCAAGGCTGGGCTGAGGTAAGGAAGGAACGAATGCGAATGGGGGCTTGTAACGGGACAGCCTGAAGCGAGTGCCGGTGGAAAGCGTGACGCCTGAGGGATGGTTGCGCTCTTCGCTGGAGGGAGAGGGAGAGAGAGAGAGAGCGAGCGAGCGAGAGATGCGCCTTCTGCACACGCTCAAAGGCTACGCCGGCTTTTTCCTGAAGGTTCTGCCACAACTCCCTTGAATGAAGATCTAGTTAGCTTAGTAGCGGGAAATGGTAACGTGGTGCTGCTCAAGCGATCCTTGGACAGGGAGGATTTTTAATGGACTTTAGTGGCACGTTCCCTTCGTGGCATTTACCCCTCCGAAGTAAGCGGCTTGCCTGGTGCGCTTCACTGGCTGATTGGAAACTCTCTTTTTAGCCATTTTCAGATTTGGGCTGGAAAAAATGGGTTCTCTGCGGCAGAGCTGAAGTCTGAAAGCAAAGCTTGGTGCTTCCTAGAGTCTTCAGCGATGGGTTAGAAGTTTCTCTCAACTCTGCATCTCTTGGCTTATGTCATTTCCCATGTCTGGAAGCAGAGTTGGGAACCCTGAATTTCCAGGGTACGTTTTGACAGGAACTGTGAATGGGCAAGTCCCTCTGCTTCCCCTCACTTGGTGACCTCATGATGACTTGCCTCCAGCTCTGTCATTCTCCCAGCTAAGCTGAAGGCCTTGCTAGGAAAGCACCTTTGCCTGACTGAGGATGGAGAATATGTCCGAACCTGCTTCACATGAACCACGGATTTCCTATAAAGTCTTGCTATGCTCTTAGCATCCTATGGTTTCTAGAAAAGCCAGATCTGATCTGGTTCAAAGGGATTCATCAGAATCCTTTTCAGAATTTGAGGCAATAGCGTATGCTGTAATAATGGCAGCCTTACCTCGTTGCTGGGAAGATCAAATGGAGCTTCCCCCTCACACATCTATGGTGGCTTAACCAGTACGTCTACAAACCCTTAAATCAGCAGGATTTGTTCATACAGGTAGTCCTCAACTTATCACCAAGTACTGAGAAAAGTGACTCATGACCAATCCTCACACTTAACCATTATAGCCGGGGTGTCGAATTTGTGTCTCGGCGTTGTCATATGATGTATCATGACTTTTTGGCTAGCGCATGACGCATCTGCGGGCCATGAATTTGACAGCCCTACATTATAGTATCTCCATGGTCACATGATAAAAATTTGAGCATGTATTTATAATTGTTACTGCATCCCAACTGTTACTGATTGCCATTTGGTTGACTCAGCCTTCCATCCTTCCAAGGTGGGTAAAATGAAGAGCCAGATTGTTGGGGGCAATATGCTCACTCGGTAAACCGCTTAAAGGGCTGTAAAGCACTGTGGAGCGGTATATAAGTCTAAGTAGCTATTTATTGCTATTTGTGACTTTCCCAGTCAACTTCTGACGAGCAAAATCAATGGAGGAAACTTAACAATCTTAACAATCACACAATTTATTTAAGAACTGCAGTGATTCACTTAACACCATAGCAAAAAAGGTAATAAAATCAGGCACAACTCACTGCGTTGTGAGCAACAGAAATTCTTAACCCAATTGTGGTCATAAGTAAAGGACTATCTGTATCACCATTATTTATACAGATGAAAGAGAGATCCACATGAAATCCAGCAGGCATCCTTGAAGGAAACTTTGCAGAGATTATAATCTTAGCATTCCCAACATTGGAAACAGGTGGAATTGCATTCCAGGAACCGTGGAATTGCAGAAATCTGGGATGATGAAGTAGAACTTATCTACCACAAAATTAAACCACTTTGAGTCAGCTGAAACCAACGTTGACCTGAAATCATCTGATCCCACTCTTGATTCTTATCTTGACTCTCATGGCATCCACAGAATAATTGGTTTAATACTGTGGCCCTCCTTCTTTAGCACCTTACCAGCTGCAAAGCGAAATATCTACCAATCATGGCATCAGGGGCACCTTCAGGGAAAAGTAAAAAAAGAAAGAAATTCAGTCTTGTGTCAGAATTGCACAATTAAAGTCCTGCCTTCCTTGGTGTCTTAACCTTGGCAGCACCACAGCCTAAAGGGGAGAAGTCTGGTCTTAGAATCTGTCATCTCTGGGTACCTTCTCTTAATAATATAACACAAGTTTAGTCAATTTATTTGTTTTATAATTCTGTTCATTTATATTTTAATATAAAATTTAATGAGGGGTCCTTGGTGCTCTCCGAGCTTGGTTGTTTTCTTACAGACATTTCATTACCCCAAGCTAGAAACTTCATCAGCACTGAAATGTCTGCAAGAAAACAACTAAGCTCAGAGAGCACCAAGGACTCCTCATTTCAATACTGAGCTACAAATATTCTTTATCAGTACACTTATATATAACGTTTGTATTAATATTCACTTATATTATTATTTATTTAATTAACTGTTATAACACAAGTTTAATAAAGAAAGGAAGAATTATGAACCAAGATAAGGCATGGAATCGTTTCCTGGGAGCAATTACTTTTCTTTAGAATTTCTCTTTCCTATCATTTTGCTGTTACGTTGTTTCAGCCTAACACCAAAACAGAAAAGACCGCACAGCTACAATATAAGTGCTGTTGTGCCCATGTGGTTGAGTGCTTAATGAGTGGTACATTTTCTTTCCACCTGTAATTTACATCAAAAAATTTAAATAAAGTCTCCATCCAGTTGACCTTGAAATGGTGACCAAAAAGCTACCACACCTTTGTTTGTTACTTTCTTGGGATAAATATTCTAATTATTTTTGCTGATACTACTTTGTAGTTTGATTGATGGGTTTATACAGCGAGCCTTGCAAATCTGACCACAATTCAGCTTGTTGATATTTTTAAAGTAGCATAAGTCTTCTTCAGGTTGAACTTGAATCCTGCTGACCTTGTGGACAGGTCTGTGATGTTTTTATTCACACCTGTGGACAAGAATGATTGTGCCACAGCTACGTGCAAGCAGGGATATGATCCTGATTAGAGACTGGAGGTGCAAATAAGGCTCTGAGTTCATTGGCAAAATCTTTGCCTACATCAGGATTACACTGCTATAGAACTGAACTCAGTTTATAATTGGTCTCCCTACAAGGCCAACTTCTATTTCAGTCTCTTCAGAATCTAAATCTAAGCAACCTCTGTAGAAAATGTGTTCCTATGCATTTAAATTGTTCAGATAATCCTTCAGATAAATCATTCGCTGGGCAGACAGACAGTCTTTTTTATAGCATTTTACTGGAAATACTACATTCATCAAATTCTCCACCAAGAAAGTTGCCTATTTTGGTATCTTGTCAGTGACAGTCAAATATTCATTTGTTTGTTCATACAAGCTATCTCTATATCTCTGTATTGAAAGAAATATGTTTTTTTTAAACAAGTAAGGGGTTTTGTGCATGTTTTTCTATTTAATGATTCTGTACTAATTTTGTTTGTATCCAGACACATATTATTGAATGTGTCTGGACACAATGTGTTGAATATAGAGAAATAAATATGGCCATCTGTGTAATAAAGATGTCTTCCCCCAGTATGAAGGATATTTGCAGGGTGAGGATGCGAACTTTTGGCCAGGCAAATTGCTCTTTTGAGATGTATTAATGGGAACAAAACATCCAATTCTCAAGAAGTGATCTCTACTCTGTCTTAGTCAGGATCCATTTGAAGTATTGTGTCTAATTTTGGGTACTACAATCCAAAAAAAGCATAGAGGAATTGGACTAAGGTTAGAGGAGGATTGCTAAATTAGTGAGGAAACTGGAAACAAAGTCCTGTGAAGCCTGTTTGAAGGAAGTTAATTCACAGAAGGTAAGACAAAGAACATCATGACAAGTCTTCAGATAATCAAAAATGGTCATAGAGAGGAGGAAGATGGCCTTTTGCTATTGGCCTAAAGGTTAGGACTGGAATCAGTGTGTTGAAACTTCATGGAAATAAATTCAGATTAGGTATTAAGAAGAATTTCCTGTTTTTAAGAGTGTCAGCCAATGGTATGAAGTTCTTCTAATGAACATCTAGACTTCTCAATGAAGTCTTCAAACAGAAGGATGGATAGGTGTCTGTCTAAAGCAGGGAGCTGGAATAGATGACCTCTGAGGTTATATCAAGTTCTATATTTCTATGATCCTTCTGATTCTTTTTTCTTTTTCTTTTAGTTTGCAGCAGGATATGGAGAGCCAGAGATCTTCCGTTCGCCACAGAGTGGTCAATTTTGCTCCTGATCCACTCCCTGGTATGATTTGCTGTTGGGTGGCTTGCATTTTCACTCCCAGGGAACCAGAATACTTCTCTGCTTGAAACTGTAACCTCTGAACTTCTCTTTCCAGCCAGGCAATACGACAGGCACACCACTGAACCAATCAGCTTCTACCTCTCTGGATTGGAAGAGCTGCTTGCTTGGAAACCCACCAATGATGATGCTTTCAATGTGTCTACTGAACCGTTGGCTAAACGCCAGCCCCGTCTCGAGAGCCACCGGCCCCGCACGCTGGTCTGCCATGACATGAAGGGAGGCTATCTTGAAGACAGGTGGAGAATGAAGCAGGCTTTGTAACTGATTGTCTGCTAAAGTTGCTGGGACCAGTCCATACCTCCTGGCTATCCTGGATAGGATTTCATATGCTCACCTGCCAGGGATTCCTGGTTAGTTGGAGTGGCCAGATGCAGCGTTCAAACCAAGACTCATCAAAGCTTTTCATATAATCTTATAATATTATAGTCTTATAATTGAGGCAATGGTCCAGCAGAATATTATTTACCTTCATATTGAAAATGGAATATGCAGGAATAGTGTTCAGGTTGAGGTTTCAAAAAAAGCTTTCCAGATGACATTTTTAAAGCCAAACTATGTGTGACATCAGTGGTGATGTCACTAAGTCTTCCCATCCTGACATCTTCCTACACACATCCTTGATTATAGTTCCAGGAATGTTCAGCACTGTTATCTTGGCCTAGGAATTCCAGGTGCTGAAGTCCACACCTCTGCAAGCCAATTGTGAGGATGGCTGGGGTAAATAGTAGGTTTTGTATTTAAAAAAAAAAATGAAAACTCCTCCACAGGGCTGTAGCTTTGTAGTGGGGTTGGTGGGGGTTCTGTAGTCTGGAGTGATTTATGATGAAAAGTACAGTGAGGTGCTAAAATGATCCAAGAATTATGCCCACCCCCCAGTTTGCTTTCTGGCATCCACTCAAGGGATTTGGTCCCCAAGCAGTTTCGTTAGCTGTATTATGTGTCATTCAAAACAATCTTCTGTTTTATTGTCTTCCTCTACTTCTTGAAATTGGCTTTGGAATGCTTGCACTAAAAGGGAACAGGGAATTAAATTTGGCTTCTGCAATTATCAGGGGAAATGCAGTTGTTAATGTAAAACCTCCTAAGGGAGCATGGCAGCTGGGGCCCCCTTGCTTCAGGCAGAATAAAATAAATGATACATAGCTTTGGCTGGTTTGGGTAGCCTGAACAGACTGATAAAGTACTCAGAGTAACTTTGGCCTACGGGATGCAAAGCTGAAAGCATTGCACCCCTTTTGGCCTTTGCTCATTTTTTCTCTCTTTGTTCCCCTTCTTCTGATGCCTCTGCAGGTTCATCCAGGGCGCAAAGGTGCGTGACCCCTACGTGTTTTACCACTGGTGCTATATTGACATTTTTGTTTACTTCAGTCATCACTTGGTCACTATCCCCCCGGTGGTGTGGACCAACGCTGCTCACCGCAATGGTGTCCTCATGCTAGGTAGGTTTAAGGAGATGGTGAATGGCCAGAGCAGACTCCTTCTCTGAAAGGGACATATTAAGTGCATGCAGTAAAAATGGAGATGCTTGTGTTCTGGAATTCTTCCCTGTCCTTCTGAGATGGAGGGCTCCATTTCTGGAGCAATGGAATCACTCTCCTGCCCACTAATTCTGTTCTTGGCATTGTGCTGTTAGCTGTTGCTGGATGGATGTATTCCTGTTACTCTTTCCTCTTTCTGGAAGTTCTTGCTAAACATAGGAACTGTCATTGGCCCTGGCCAAAGTCCTAGGCTAGGGCTGGGTAGTTCTGAGTTCAAGCTCATCGTCAGCCACAGAAACTTACTGAGTGTCTCAAGACCTATTACTCTCTCAACCCAATCTGAGAGCTGTTGGGATAAGATGAGAGGAGATAACCCACCTTGAACTCCCAGAGAAGAAGCTCTCATTTTGTATCTATAATTATTTATGGAATTGAAAAAATAATAAAAACAAATTGGATTACTCTCCATAGGGAATAGTTTGCAAACCCAGGAATTGTGGTATAGCTCCTTAGTGCTTCTGATAGCATCCCTCTTTTTTAGCTTTGCTTAATGGCTTTTCTGACTTTTCCGACATCTAGCTTGGTGTCAGTTTTATGTTCTGTTGATTTTCCTGAAGGATTTAATTTGCCACTGGTGGCAAGCAAAATGCTGGATCTGGTCACTTCTATGCAGCAAGGCTCTCTTATTTTTTTTTCTCTTTAACCTCTCTTTGGTTGATATTCCTTCTTTGGGATCAGCGCTGACTTCCTACTGGCCTGGTCAGAGAAATTTTGAAGCAGACAGAAGCTAAGAGATTCCGTGTCTCCTGTGTTGCCTCTCTTGCTTGTAGGAACGTTCATCACAGAATGGATGGAGGGGGAGAAGACGTGTGAATCATTTCTGGCAGGCGAGGAGGAAGCGTATGTTGCGGTGGCCAAGCAGCTGGCTGCAATTGCAGAGTTTTATCGTTTTGATGGCTGGTTGATCAACATTGAAAACACTTTGAGTGTAAGCCAGAGATGCTTCCTGATTGTTCTCTCCCTGTACACCTGGATCTATGTTAGGCCTAAGCCAGGATAGAGCCTCACAGCTGTTCCTGAAACTTGCAGGATCTGCATTCCTATAAGGCATAATGTGTATATTAAACAACCATAGATACATTCTATATAGAGTCGATAGATTCTCTCTTGTCATTTCCAGCCTTGATGTATTAAAGATCCTGATGTCTGCAAGAGATAAAGGGGAGCAATCAATTTGTCTTCCAGCTTGTACAAAAACTAAAAGTAACAACAATCAAAGAATTTGAGGGTGCTGGGCATTTCATTTTGTGTTAAAGCTTTTTACAGTTTTGACTGCTATGGACTTCCATGTTTATATATGTTACATTATTGGCATTCTGCCCACTTTCAGAAACTCTGATTCACATCAAAGGAGAAATAACATAAAGCACCCATTGTTAAAAAGAAAGATAAAACTTTATTACGAATCAGCATCCCCAACCGGGAACTGATGCCTCAGGCCTCAAAGGTTCCTAGGAAAATTGAGTTTCCAAAGACTAAAAGTATGCTAAGCATCTGGAGTTTGGGAGACAGTGTGTTGCAAAGAATTGGGACTTCCAGTGAAAAAGTCCGCCTCCAGATTCTTCTTGCCCTAATTCCTGTGAAGCACCTCTTTTTCAGCTGCTCAAGCAGGATGTTTGTATATAGCTTGCTCTTTATGCGTTTTAGAATTAGCAATGGCCATGCTCTCTTTTTATTTATTATTAAATCAATTTAAATGGCTGCCCAACCCACAAATTATAACTCTGGGGGATAGCATAGGATTACAGCCAATACCACATTCTGTAAAAATAAAATAAAATAAGAGAAAACAAAAAGACCTGATGCAGTTGAGGCCAGTTCACAATCATTTAGCTCAAAACCATTTCAGATGGGCTCATCCATTGCCTTGACCCAGTGGGTTGTCTGGGAAGAAGCCAGTCTTTGAGGCCTAATTGAAAGCTAGCAAGGTTGGGGTAATTGAATCTTGGGGAGAGGGGATTAGATGTTCCAGAGGGAAGACATCCCAATAGAAACCGAAGCTGAGGCTCACAAGTGGAGCAGTACTGAGGACAGAAAGGCAGATGGTCTTGGGTTCAAAAAAATGACAATCAAGAGAAAAGATGTGAAGAAGTGAAATTAGAGTCTTCCGGACTGGAAGTCTTGTGAGTGGACATGAGTGTCTGTGGAATGAAGTTTGTTGTGTGGATGTCCATGTGTCAGACTAAAGAAGTCAGGCTTGTTTGCAGAGGGTACTTAAGATGGCACTATGACTAAGTGATTGAAATAAGCAAACATCAGTCACATGGGTGTGGTCGCCATTTTGAATTTCTTGATGCCTATGGACACCCCAGAAAGGGAACAATGTATCAAGACGCAAGATGCTTTTTCACTATTTTCTTAAGTGAAAAACAAATGCTGAGGAAAAGTTTAGATAAAATCACAAGGGAAGTTTTTGAACTTAAATCAGATGATCCATATTCAGAAGGGGGCAAGGAGTATATTTGGCTGTTGATATTTTTTTCCCCAAAAGCAGGAATGGTCGGAGGCCAAGTCCAAAACTTGGTTTGATTATGTTGGGATTTAATTAAATGTCAATATAATTACATTTGATTAATATGTTTACTCCCCATAAATTCAAATTTTTTCTCATCCTGTGTAATTAAAAATGACATTTTGGTGGCAAATTTTAAAAAGTGTTTTAGCAATGCCAAACAAACAAGTCCTGAGTGTTATAATTGTGGGAAGCTATGCATTCCTCATTTAGATCAAATCTCTAGAGGCGCTTCTTTAAATATAAAGTATTTGGTTTTTTTCCACTAATGAAGTGATAAGGACACCTCTCCAGCTTGCTTTACAGGTACTACTTATCTTTTTTAAGGCGTAGGTTGACATTTATTTCATTCAATTTTCATTAATTCTCTTTTTTAAAAAAGTCTGTTGACCACAGCCACCTTCTTTTGCAAGCCAGCAGAATTCTTTTCACTTTCATTTGTGAGAATTCTTTCGTTCAAATCTTTTCCTTTAATGGAGATGTTTTGATCAAAACAACTTCCATGGTGAATGGAATGTGCATTTTACATATTCATGTATTCTGAGTAGCACTGCTTCTTGAACTATTTTCTGCAGGATATTAACAACAACTTGAAAACTTGATTCCAAGTTTTTTTTTTCTCTTTGTCTCTCTGTCTCTCTGTCTCACACACACAAAAGGGCCATATCCCTTCTCTACTACAGATAAAGAGGAGACGGGGGCACGTGTCTTTCAGTCACGCTGAAATCTGAATATTCATTACTAAAAGACTTTTGGAGGGTAGTTCTATCCTCCCAAAGATATTATATGTGAAAAGTCACTTAAGTAAAGTAAAAACTGATTTTCAGCACTCGCTGTAATTAAAAAGAAGTATTAAACCAGAATAACCTACGCACAAAACTGGAAACTCTCTTCCATTTCTTCAGAAGATATGGTAATTAAAAAAATACATGAATGCGCTGAGATGGATAGCCTAACCAAACTGTTAAAAAATAAACAAGATAGTGACTATGATGAAATGTGGAATATTTGGTATGAGTGGTTAAAGAAAAGGTAATATTTGATATTTGGATAAGTTATGGAAAAGACAGAAGAACTGCACTTAATCACAAACTATATAGAGAAATTAAACATTAAAAGAACGAAGGAGTTATTGTAACAAGGCAGATCACGTCAATGATAAAGAAAAAAAAATTAACCATTGCTCAGTGTATGCTGTAAAATGTATAAATGTCTAGAATAAAAATTAATAATAATTAAAAAAAAATCAGATGCTTGGCAACTAACCAAAAAAAAAGAAATATTAAAATAGACAGAATGTTCTGTCATTTTAAGACTTGAATAAATCTCTTGCCATGTATTGATGAAATAATATTGTTGGACGCAAGGTCATAAACCATTCTTTTTACTTCAATACACCCTTTTCTTTGTTTTTAGAAACAGTCATAAATGTTCCTCATTAAAATTGTATAGATTGTCTGATATTCCAGGGATTTTAAAAGTTTAAGGAAACCTGCTACAGATGATGGATATAGTTTTATGTAGGGAGGTATGGCATTCTGTTGCCATCCACAGTTTGAAAACAGCAAGATGTGATTGATTGATGGTTTGCAAAGCAGAATGACTGTGTTTAATTTTCCTGGCAGGCTTCGGCAGCTCAGAAGATGCCCCAGTTCTTGCAGCATCTGACAGCCGAGGTGCACAGATTGGTACCTGGAGGACAAGTATTGTGGTATGACAGTGTCCTGAAGAATGGAGAGCTCAAGTGGCAAAATGAGCTCAATGAATTAAATAAGTGAGTCCTGCATTAACTTCCTTTCAGATCTCTTTCTCTTTCTCTCAAGCCGAGAAGAGGAAGGCAAGCAGGTCACTCAAGCTTAAAAGTACTTTGTGCAACCCTACTGAACTTCTACCCTCATACAGCATCTTCTTGAAATAGTAGTCACACAATTGTGGTGGCATAGTCAAAAAAGTCAATAATTGCATCACATGGAATGTGGTGGCACTTATAAGAGTCAGTAAGTGGATTGCTAACATGAAAACTGCTTTGGGCAAATATCTATCTTCATACCAAACAAGTTGGAAAGCTTGCTTTGAAAATGGAGCAGGAGATTAATTTTGTTTTTTGAAAGAAGCCCAAAATATGAATGTCAATGCAAATCCCAAATATGCAAGCCCTAAATTAAATCCTGTGCTTAGCAAGGATACAAAAGCTGATGAAGGTCATGGGGGGACTTGTTCTAACCATTGGGGTTTAATGCATGATGATCTGCCCTCCCAAATCTGTGGGGAGGGGGGGAAGGCACAGTCATGTCCATTTGGGAATGAACAAGGCACCATGGAATTAGCCAGTAGGGGCTTTTTTGGCCTTGGCCATCATTACTTCAGTAGAGAAATTAGCAGGCTTGGGCTACAAAGAGTCATGAAGCTGGAAAATATATTCTTAATCTGGTGCTATCTAGATTGGCTTGGATTGGAAATCATAGAAAGTGGCTATTCAAGCTAGATTTGCAGACATATCTGGAAGGCTTCAAGGTGGAGAAAATTGAGCTGGAGCTTTCTGGGCCTATTAAAGAATGAAACATGGGGAGTTTTCCTGGAGACCCCTAAATGGCTCTATGCCTTGGTTAGCAAGGCTGGCTCTAATTCGCTTCCCTTGCTTGTGCATTTGCAGAGTTTATTTTGATGCTTGTGATGGCTTCTTCACCAATTACAACTGGAAGGAGGTACATCTGCTGCAGACTAGAGAGGTGGCCAGTAGTCGGCAGGCTGATGTCTATGTGGGGGTTGATGTATTTGGACGAGGCGATGTTGTGAGCAGCGGCTTTGATATCAAGAAGGTAGGTTGGTGGGCACCCTGAACAATGGGAGGCTTCCTTGCAGGCATTGGTTATGCCAGGCACAATAGATCACGCGGCAGTGTTTATTCTGGTTCTCTCTGAGGCCCACCAAGAACCCAAAGCCTGTCACACGTTTTGCATAAATGACCCTGATAGGACAACCTGCCAAAGTATTTGTCCTTGGAAAAGGAAGCTGTTTTCCTAGAACCCCCGAACCCTGCTCTAAATCCCCACAGTAGGAAAAATGGTGATTCTTGTATTCCTTGTGCCTCTTCAGTCACTGCAGATGATTCGGGAGCAGGGTCTTTCAGTGGCCATCTTTGCACCTGGCTGGGTATATGAGCACTTGGGCCCAAGAGACTTCCTGAACAATGAGGATAAGTAAGTCCTATGTGCGGAGGGACTTTCTTCTAGGGATGGCCTTCAGGAACCCCTCTGAGGAGATTATCTCTTTGGGACTGTGGGCTGAGCAGGCCTAATAGGAGAAAACTTTCAGGCCCAGGGAGATATAGTCATTTCTCTCTCTTTGCCACCTCAGGTTCTTGATGTGGTGGACTCTGTGCTTGTGAGCTTATGCAAAGACTGTTTTTTGTGACACTCTCTTTCCTTCTTGTAGATTCTGGGCCCTCCTATCACAACTACTGACTATTCACCGCATTGTTTCCCTCCCCCTTTGCACCAGCTTCAGTCTGGGTGTGGGTAATCGACACTTCAGTTGCGGACAGGTAGGAGCACATGGAAAAGGGACACTTTGGGGAGGAGGAATGGAGCTGGGAATAAGTGGGCAGAAGGTAGTCCTGCCAATGCTTCTCCTTGTGACTTAACCCTCTCAGGGCCAGAGCTAACCTTTCGTGACCGCCTAGTTGACTCATACAGATTTCAGCCTCTGTGTCTTATAACTTCAGTGTATTTCAAGTGTGGATAGAAAATGAGACAGCCTTTGGGATAGCCATTCCCTCCCTTTTGAGAATGATGGGTGTTTAAAGTGCTTGATGATCCGGAGGGAGATTCTCTTATATTTTCATTACTTTTGGAAAGAAGAAGCTTGTTTATTAGAAAGTGAAAGGGTGTGCTGCTTTTGGGCAAGGAAAAAGGGCACATGTACATGTACATGTACAGTCACATCTTCAAAGGCCACTAAAGCAGGGGTCGCCAACCTTATGGACCTCAGGGACCTCTAAACTCATAATTTTAGATCCCAGGGACCACTAACCGGTTCTGTGGGCGTGGCCTAATTTGTGGGTGTGGCTTGGTGGTCATGTGACTGGCTGGACATGGCTTGTATCTAAATATTATAAATATTTATATAAATATTGATTTTTTTATAAAAAAAGAACAACTTTTACCCAAAATCAGGCAAAGCAGGCAGGCAGATTGAGTTGCTCACAGAATCACAGATTAATTCAGAGATCTATCTATCTGCCATTGACTAGTTCAGTCTGTCACGTAAAATTTGCTTGCAAGCAAACTCATAAAATTCGCTAGCAAGCAAACTCACAAAATTAACTCACAACACACCAATCATGTAAATATTGAATTTTTTATAAAAAACAGCAACTTTTATCCCAAATCAGGCAAAGCAGGCAGATTGAGTTGCTCACAGAATCATTGAGTGATCTATCTATCTGCCATCGGCTAGCTCAGTCTCTCAAATTTGCTTGCTGTGAGTCTGCACTGAACTTGCTTGCAAGCAAACCTTCAGTCCTAAGGGAGGTTCGGCTGTGCTGAGCCAAAGATCTAAAGACTAGCTAGAAAGCAAGAAATCCATCCATTTCCTGCTTCCTAGCTAATCTAAATCTCCTGGCACAGCAGAAAAAGCTGTCAGAAAAAGAAAAAATAGCAATTTAGCAGGCAAGTTTACCCGGTAAAGAGTAAGTAGGCGGGGAGGGTTCCCGCGGGCCATGTGGGCGGCGCAGCCTTGTGTTTCTGTGCAGCCTGGATTAATTGCTTTTGGGGGGGGGTGCTCTGAGGGTGAGATTTCTCTGCGGCCCACCAAAGTTTTCTCACAGCCCACCAGTGGGCCATGGCCCACCAGTTGGCGACCGCTGCACTAAAGTGTTTGGGGGCTCCCATTGTAAATGGCCTTTGGGTGTGCAAGAGCAGTTCTTAACTATGGGCAACATGCTTTGGAAGTCAAGCTGTCCCGATTCAGTCTGCAGTGGTTCTTTTCTTTGCTCAGGAGACAAGGACAGAGCCGTGGTACAACTTAAGTGCCCAAGAGATCCAGCCAATATATGGCAGCCACAGAATGTCTGACAGGGGCTGGGTGAGGACCCGGTGCTGCCTGCAAGAAGCCTGGTGTGGGGGCAGCTCCTTGCTGCTGGAGGGGGCTATCCCGCCCAAGGCTAATCACATCACAGCCAGGTGAGTGCTGATGGGGGGGGGGGGGGCAAAATCCCAGGTAGGATTTATGCCTTTCTCAAACCCCTTTTTGGAATTACAAGATCATCTCCAAAGCCCTTCTCTCTCTTTCTGGACACTCTTTCCTCCTACAGCAGCAGGCTGTAACCTGCGGCTCTTTCAGCCCTTTGCTGCAGCTCCCTGTCAGCTGATCCCACCACTGGCTGGCCCTGCCCTTCCCCTCCCCGTCACTCCTCCCCTGGCCTGAGAAAGTAAGGGTGATGGCGGAGGATGGAGACTCACTCCATATTCCAGAACAGGAGGTGACTGGGTGGGAGTGAGTGATGTCAAGTCGGCCATGCTCACCCAGTCACGCCAGTTGTTAATTATTGGCTCCCGGTGTTTTCTTTTCTGTGGGAAACGGGTCCAAATGGCTCTTTTGAGTGTTTAAAGTTGCAGAGCCCTGTCCTACAGGATCCCCTTAGCTCAGGGATGCAGCTCTACAAAAGCGTCATGCCATCTCAACAATTCACAGGTGTGGAGTGACGGGAACTGCATAGGGGAGGTCCACTCAAAAACAAAGGCCTCTGTCGGGGGGAAAGGGGGGGGGCAAAGTGGATGAAAAACTAATTTTCTGCAACCAATTGGCCAATTGTGGCTTGTGGAAGAGATGCCATCTGCATAGCTATTACTGAAGGAAGGAGATTCAAGGGCAGCATCTTGCCTGCCATCCTCTATCCGGGCTCTAAAAATGAAACATTTCCAATAGAGTTTCTGCACTGAATTATGACCAGTGATTCCAATAGGCTTTATGGTGTTGAACACCTGTGAGGAAGACCAGATGCCCACCTGTTGCCTGTGTTCCTTCCATCAGAACCCCAAAGGCCTACTGTCATTTCCTCTGGGGGTTCAAAGGCTTCTCCTCTAGGTGCTATTTGAAGCCTAAACTATGCAGGGCTGCAAAACTCAGGGTGTGCCTACCGTGCCATTAAACAGACTCCTCACTTTGGGCTTCTTCTTTCGAGTCTTAGAGATGGTGATGGAGAGGGTGGCCTCAGGGATGTCAGCTAGGCAGAATCCTCCAGAGACGCCTTGTCCTTTCCCCAAAACATAGCATTTTCAGGACAGCAATGCAATGAACCATGTAGGCCAAGTATGATAACCAGAGGGGCTCCTGAATCCTTTTTTCTGGCCTCTTGCTGAAGCAGCTTTTGATGTATATCCCTAGAATATTACATCTCATAGGTCATCAAAATGTTTAACTATCCTGTCAGTGTTCTCTCATGTCACCTGCTTATGTGCACACATCTACTTCAGACTACAGAAGGAGGGAGTTGTGCTCCCAATTTAAGTCTTCGGGCGTCTCTCTTGGCTTCCAACTAGCCAAGTCTGCTTTAAGGTGGTAAACGTGATTGATGGCTGCTCAAAGACAAATAATATGGCGGTGCAGTTGAGGGCAGGTCTGCCTTTCTTAGAGCTGCTGATTACACGCCACCACCACCCCGGTTTCTTTGAGAGCAAAAGGAGCCCTACATAGGCAGGAGAGGGTGCTTTTCATTTTACACACTTGCAACCCTAACCCTTGACTTAAAATCACAACCGAGCCCAAAAAGTTTCATTATACTAAGCCAAGAGTTGTCTTGCCTCATTTAATGACCTTTTTTTTTTGTTAAGCGAATCACTGAAGTTGTTATCATGGGGTCATTACGCGAACCTGACTTTTCCCCCTTGACTTTGCGTGTTGAAAGGCGGCTGGGAAGGTTCCAAAGGGTGATCGTGTGACTGTGAGAACGTGCAGTGACCATAAATGCATGCCAGTTGCCGAGCCCCTGAATTTTGATCAGGTGACCACGGGGTCGCAAGTGTGAAAAATGTCCATAAGTCACTTTTTCAGGGCCATGTCACTTCAGATGCTCACTAAGGGAAAGGTGGTAAGTCGAGGACTGTCTGTACTCCCACAACTAGAAAAGGTGGAGATTCATATTTTTTCACCTTTTCTGAGGCTTAAGGAAGCGGCGGGCAGTCATTAGAAGAGCTAGGCTGCCCTGAGGCCCCTTGCCTGGATTCCTCACTGCCGGATGTGTCCCTTTGACTGGTGGCGCTGCCTCAAGTCCAGCATGCTGCAACTCTGGCTCTCCATCAGCAACCTGGTAATCAGAATTAGGGTGGCAGCAGGAGGAAGCGGAAGTGTTGGGACTGGTTGTTTGGAAGTGAGGAGAGGAAGCCGTTTTCCTTATCCACTGTGTCCCCATCAAAGTATGGAGAAAACACAAAGACAACATTGGTGCAGAAGTTTCTCCAGCCCTTCTGAATGAAAAGAGTCACAAGGCAAGCAAAGGAAAAACTTGTACTAGTGGTGCTTTACCACTAGTCACAAAATGACTAGCTTAGTCACAAAATGCCCACCCTGTCTTGCTTTTACCAAGCAATGAAAACATGTCTCTGTTAGGAGCTCAGATATTATTTTGGTTCTGAGCTATTGTACATCCCAGCTAAAACAAACCCTAGAATGTCAGGTGTTTGGGAGAAGTTTGCTTAGATTTCTCTTCACTGACCCTGCATATTTTGAAGTGCCCCTGATCACAAAGGACAAACAGATGGAGCCGACCCTGAAAGAGATGATTTTCTCATTGTTTTGCTCATGCATTTTTGGAATCTGTTGAGAATCATTCTTTTGCGATGTTGTCTGGGCTGCCCTTAATCCCTTGAATTGGCTGTACGCAGGGTCCTGGCCAAGCCTCTGGGCCACCTGTTGAGAAAGAGACTCTTGGGTTTACAAGCCCAGGGTGTGTTATGTGCAGCATCTACTTTCTGGCTGCTGAACAGAGAATTTGGAGTGTTCTCTGTGGAGAATGTCTCATTCTCTCTCTCCCTCAAAGTGCTTTTTGGTCCAGGAGGCCTCAGGCTGAGAGAGAGTCTGTTTTTGTTCTGAAGAGAGGATAAAGTTGCATTAGTTCTCATTCTGTGGGGATCCCAGGATAGATTCGATCATAGCAGGTGGGACTGACATGAATAATGAAAACAAGAAAAAATAAGAAACATGAATGTAAACTCTGATTTGATTATACGGGGAGTGGAGAAATTAGCATGGCTGTGTTTGATATGGACAGGAATAAAACACAGCAGCAACAGCAGCAGTTTCCACATTTTTTAAATTAATTTTTATTAACTTTATCTTATATAAAATACAAACAGAAATAAAGGTAATAGAAAAATGGGGAGGGGACAAGAAGGGGGAAAGAAGAGAGGGGTAAAGGAGAAAGAAATAAAAAAATAGGAACTTCCAACTTAGTAAAGTACAAATAGAATTACAACCTCAACTTTTTCATTTATACCTAATTAGTGGGAATTGAAGTATTTTCCCCTTTTTGCACATATAGGATTCTCACTGCAATCAACATGTATAATAAAGTTCCAATTTCCCCCCAGGTCTTTAGTAACAGCAGCAGTTTCCAAAAATTGCTGTACTCCTGTAATCTGGTGGGGGAGGACATAGACTCAATTCCTGTTGGAGGGAAGGAGTGGGGGAGGGCAGAGAGAGAAAGAAAGAGAGAGGGCGGGGAGGGAAAGGGAAAGGGAAGGGTAGTGTATGAACAGCAGCTGCCCAGTGAAAAATTGGAATGGACATATTTTAGGTGAATTAAAAAATGAAGATTTTTATTGTATTGGATGGAACTAATCAAGGCTTATATGTTATATAGACAAAATAAAGTGACTGTGTTTCAAAGAGCATAATGTCCAAAGGTGAACCAACAGTTTTGTGTGGTTTGTTACAAAGCATATTGGCTAGGTGTTGGCTAGGACCTGTAAAGCCCTAGATGATATGGAGCCAGGCCTACCTATAGAACTATCTTGATAGTTACAGAGGCCTTTTTAATTTCAGCTTCCTGCTTCAGAAGGGCACATGAGATCCTTGGAAGGCATAACCACTTGGCTCATCCCTTCATTGCTCATCAGAGCCTATTGTGTTATCCTGTCCCTTGTTCAAAGTGGGGCAAGTAGGGTAGAGGTCATTGGGCTGGGCCTCCAAGACCTTTTCATTTTCAGATGGTGCTGTGCTGCCTCACGGCCCAGAGTTGACAGTGACGGTGTATTCTGTGTCTCTCTCCCTGTCTGGGGCTTTGGGGTTACCAGGCTATTCTCATTCCAGATGCCAGCACCCTCGCGGTTATTCCTGGTCTTGATTTTTAAACACGATTTCCATGTCACGGCTCTGGCGCCACTGCTCACCACTCGAGGATCATGGTCGCACCCTGACCGGGGAGCATCTACTTTATCAGGTAAGGCTTTTTGTCTTGAGGACTCCTTGCATGGATGCCTCGAAGGGACTTAGCAGATATGACTTTCAGGTTTTGCTGGCTCATTTCTCTTTCCCCTGCTCTGTTGGATGTGTCTTCCACAGGAGAACCAACACGACACACGCCCTCCTTGCTTCACACTCCTCCTCCTGACCTCGCCCAGTTACTCAGAGGATGCGAGCAGCATGGGGAACATGGCTGGCAAAACCGGTGAGCGATTGCTAAATGGCAGAATGTTGTCTCTGCTCATTTTCTCCAGTGAAACTGTTTCGTATGTAGCAGCAGCTACCTATTGTTACTCCTCTCCCCTTGTTCTGTGACATTATATCATATGCTCCCCTGTAGAGAGGAGCCTGCTGTCATCTTTACCCATTCAGCACCACGCACGTGGATGATGGAAAGAAGGGCCAGAAGGTTAGCCTTTGTGCCTGGCTGGCAGAAGCATTGTGGACAGTCAGGATGGACTTAGTAATAGCCCGCCAGCCCCTATGCCTCACCTTTCCCATTACTCCCTGGCTAGATGCTATGAATTAGAGCTCCAGAACTGCTTCCTGGATGAACTCTCCCTCACTGTGTCCCGTCGTCAACCTGAACAGGAGGAGATGCCCTTCACTTGTCGCCTGGGCAAGATTTGGGTGAGGAAATTGTGGAAAGCAATTGGGAACTACCACGAATAGCTTTCAAGGCGGGGTGGGTGGGTCAGCTACTTTCCATTAGTTATCCCATATGGTTGGGGAGATACTCTACCATCTGGGCCCTTGTTCTCTAAACCAGCGGTTGCTCCACCGCAGGCTTTTGCTTCTCATCAGAATGGCTGAAAAGTTGCCATCCCAGTCGCTTTGTCCAGTACACGCCTTCCTTCTTGGGTCTTTGTACCAAAGTTATTCTCTCTCATGTTTGCGGAGTCTGGTCGATGCCACCAGGTGCTCTTCAGACTTTAATCCCTTCATGACCACCACCATCCCGAAATCAGTGCAAACCACGCCAGATCTTGCAAGCATTTATTCTGAGAAGAGACCTTGGGGCAAAGATTATTTGATCCAGGCTATCTAAGGGCCCCTCTTTACCCCTTCATTTCCTCCCTGCTTTCCAGTCCTCCGCTATGCATCTGTCCAATGGCTTGGTAACCATTTCCCTCCCTTTTATAACCACCCTGTGCTTTTTCTGATAGGTGCTAGATGCTACGTCTCTGCGCTCACTGTCCACTCCCAATGCTACCAGTTCCATGTTGCCCATGGATGCCTCCCATGTCCACTGGCACCGGCCTTCAGCTGAGCAGCTTTTGGTCAGTCTCACCTTGAGCTGGACGTATCCTCCCAGCAGGGCCACCTGCTTCCGTGTGCATCACCGGAGTGGGTCGTGCGTCAGAGACTCTGAACCGCCTCTTCACCTGCTTGGGGAAGCACACGCCTGCCTGTACCGCGTGACTCAGCTGGCAGTGCCTAACCCGCAAACTCTATCCTCATGCCGCCTGGAGTTCCTGGTGGAGCCAGTCCCTAATGATGGCAGCCATGTTGATCCTGCCACGTGGGGAAAACTCATCTTTGTGTACTCTAACCCAAAGCTACCAGAGGACTCGGCCACACTTTCTCCACATCCACACCCACAGCCAGGCCCATGACCATAAACATAGTTTTTGATGGGTGTAGCTTCTATCTAAG
The DNA here is from genome assembly GCA_023653725.1 of Bungarus multicinctus. NCBI lineage: Eukaryota > Metazoa > Chordata > Lepidosauria > Squamata > Elapidae > Bungarus > Bungarus multicinctus. Next base: position 122,741,925 of record CM042834.1, read on the forward strand.
ACAGAGGTTCTCCAAACTTGACAACTTTAAGACTTGTGGACTTCAACTCCCAGAATTCTGGGAGTTGAAGTCCACAAATCTTAAAAGTTGCCAAGTTTGGGGACCCCTGATCTAAGAGGTATATAAGGGGACATCCTTCATAATAAAGGCTCTTGCTTTCATTCGAGTTATTATTTCTTTGCTCAGGCCATGATCCTGTTGTCTCACAGAATTGACATTCAAGCGCCGAAGATATTTGGATGTGCGTGGCTCCTCTGTACTTGGCAGGGAATAAATGATCAAAACAGATTTCTTAATGGACAGCATAGGCCACCGACCTTGTTTTTAAAATATAAACATCCGTTCACTGCATTGATACAAATAGCAGGGTTGTTAAGATGGAAACAGGTGGCAGTTGTCAGATCTGCTGCTTTCAGTCGGATCCCTTTAATGAACATAGAAGGAAAAATCATTAGCTCTAATCAACGGAGATTTATTCTCAAATGAAATAAGAGAGTGGTAACTTTCGGAAGTCTAGGGATGAGGCCAGTGTTACAACTCTGTGAGAAAATTTCACTTTTTTAATAAAAACATTGCAGAACAGTGTTGCTCATCCTCAGCAACTTTAAGATGGGTGGACTTCAATTTCCAAAATTCTCTAGCCAGCATGGATTCTGCATTTCTGCAATAGTTGACCCAGGGAACCTTAAACTTGTGGTGTTTCCTCTCAACCCCTAGAAACCACTTCCCAGCAACTCTTTCCGGCTCCAATGTTGTTGCGGGAAGATGGCAGAGACACCCCTGGGCATTATATGGAAGTAGGTTGGGAGTGAGGGGATGTCCTCTGTAGTTGGTGCACAATGCAGTATTCTTTTGCCATGGGATCTGCTTGGTTTGTTGCGATACTGGACTGCAATCAATAGGGATTTGCTCTAAGGGACGCATGGCAATTTGCAGCTCAGTACTGAATGCAGTTCTAAATGTGTAAAGGCTAAGTAAGTACATTGTGAGACCTGTTATTTCTTCAACAGGATTATTCCTATGGTTCCCTGAATATTAAGGTCAAATGCTGGATTTCCACTTTGCTGCTGCAGAAGCAAACTTGCTAACTTTTAAAATTCTTATTCAATTTTGTACTCATAACTGCTTTGTGCTTCCGTGGCATTTGTTGCGGTTGCCGCAGCTATTAATAATGTTGCAGTAAAATTTCTATCTTGAATTTATCCTCTTTCATAGATACTGGAAAAATAATTGTGTTTCCTTCCCTGGAATTATTAGGAAAGCATACAAAATGCAAAATCTAAAAATACCAAGAGCATTTTTGTGCACTTTAGAGTTTGGATTTATAGAAAATACTGTAAAGTGTGCAGTAGAGTTCAAAGTTTTGCTAAATGATCAAGCCCCTTCTCTCCGGATGCAAAAGAGCAATTTAAAATTTTAAATAAAGTTATTTTTTTTTCTTTTCCCTTGTGGAAAGTGGTGGAGCCCAATCTCCTGATTTAGCTGAAATTAAAAAACAGGGCTATGTAAGGAAAACGGGCCTGTACGCAGAGCAAAACACGAGTTAAGTGACACAGAGCAGCTACGCTGCTGAGGCACTGAGGGTGAAAAGGGGCCACTGAGCTTTGTGCGCCACTGCAGCATTCAGAATTAAAGTTAACCTAGTCATTGCACTTCCAGAATGTTGTACAATTTTTGTTCCGGTCCCTTGGCCTCTTTGGCAAGAGCTGACAATACTATTTGCTTCAGAAGAAACCTCTCAGGTGAAATGATTTGTTGTGGCTTGCTTTGGCTGCATGCTTGGCTCTACTGCAGGTTAGGCCGTGAGATTTATAGGAAGCCGTGTCTGATCTGAATGAGGAGGTTGAATGGGAAGCTCCCACACTCTTTTACAGGGCCAGGGTGGCAGCTGTTAATTTCTTCCCCCGTTTGCTGTAATACGAATACTTTTTATTTTCCCATTCTGCCCCGTAGATGGGCGAGCGCCTGGGAGAAGACCATGGCCAACCATGTCTGGGTTACTGCCAAGAAGGCTACAGGGACGGGTCCATGGAGTTGAGTTTAGTTTGAAGGGGGCATTGCCTTTAAACTCTTAAGGAAGGGCCAGAGAACGGCCCATGCAATCTCCGGCTTCTCTTCCTGGTCTGGTCTGATGTGGGTATGTGGGGAGTCCCTCTTGTCCTGCTTTGCGCAAAACCACCACCACACCCCCTTTTCTGAATTCCTGATGCAGCAGCACTGGCAAGAGAATTGATAGCAGCAATTATTCCTTCGCAGTCTGGCATGCAGGCAATTAGCAGCTGGGAGTTTGGCCAAGCACGGCACACATGGGGATGTCGGCTCTTTGCTGCACAGGCCTGTCTCCACATGTGGCCACGGCTCAAGGCAAAGGAAATTGATACAGCGACATTTACGCTGCCGGTGCTGGTCAGATGGGCATGACTGCAACGAGAGCAAGAAATTGACATTTTGAAAAATGTCGGCCCTGGCATAGGGATGGACTCATGACATTTTCTCTCTTGGTTTTGGATTTTTGCTTTTTTTTTTTTTTTTTAACTTTATGCACCAAGGCGCCCATGTTACTCAGCTGTAGTCCTTATTTCAGGCAACAAAGACGCCATTTTCAATCTCTAACGTTCCCTCTTTCCTGTCCTTTCCCTCTAGTGGCACATCTTCATTAATTGATGGAGGCGGCATTTATGATGAGAGGTTCTTGTACAAATCCACTGGGTCTGTTCTGTGGACGTGGATGACAGCCTTCCCTGTGTACTTGGGTTCTGAGTATTTATTTTTAAAGTACAATTCTCATTTAGCTCTCCACTAATCATGCTGACTGGAGCTGGTGGGCAATGAACTCTGATACAGAAATCTGCTAAGAGTTTTCATCCTCCACTTCTACGGCCCCATCTGAGTATTTTCTTTTACACCCGCTTTTTCTACTCTGATAAGCATTCAAGGCAGCTAAAAACGTCCCTTTAAAAGGGTTTCTCCTGCAGATCTGCATAGCTGAACTAATGGGCAAGGAAAGAATTGGCTTCCTTAGCTATCAGTCTCAGCCCCTGAAATTGGGGCCAGTAACAGATCACTATTGCCAATGTCTCCATACAAGGGAACACAAGATATTTGTAACTTGCACCAGTTAGTTTTTTAGCCCCATTTTGCATGACTTGCAACTTCCAGGTATTTCCAGAGTGATAGTAATTGATTCAGACTGATTTCTATACAAACAGAATTACAGCTGGAGGTCAGGGGGTGTCTGCAGGGCAGGGAGTGAGGTCATACCACAAACATGAGAGAGAGCGAGAGAGCAGGGTTTCAATTGTGCAGCTGTGGTCGCCATCTTGACTTTACTGCCCAGCTCACCCCATACCCCAATTCTTTCAGATACTTATGTGGAAGGTGACAGAAATGATGGGAGTCTAAGGTGTAGAAGGAAATAAATACTATTTATGGGAACTATACAATTCAGTCAACATATAATCAACTGATCGATGCAAAGTCCTTGCTATGAAGGGTAATCCCTTTGAAGGAGCTGCACTTGTGATCCAGAAGGATGCTTGCAGGGCAAGTGGGTCTGGGGCTGCCCAATACCTTTCCCCATTTATCTTGGACATGGGCAGCAGACATAGAGGAAGCATGGGATGCGGTAGTGGTGGTGGTATGTGTGTGTGTGTGTGTGCTCCCAGAACACTGGCCCTAGTATATAAGCCTAAGGAGAATGTTTCTCATTCAGCAAATGCAAGCAAGGCCATTTCTCTTGTCTAGGATTTTTATCATACATACATCTGCCTCTTCCTAGAGCCAGAATGGGACAACTTGCCCCAGCCAACCTGCTACGGTCAACTTGCCACAGTTAACTCACCAAGGCCAACTCGCTGCATGACAACTTACCATGGCCAACTCTCCATTCAATTCAACAATTCAATTGAATTATTTAAAATAAAACATTATTTTAATTTTTGTCATTCACATTTCATTTTGTCCGTCCTTTGGCATCCTTTCTTTAATGATTCTATTCCACTATTTCTTCGCTATTGGTATAACTCTTGTCCCGTGATGAACTGGCCATGGCAAGTTGTCCGTGGCGAGTTGTCAGTGATGAATTGTCGTAGACCCTCCTACGGCAGCCTGTATTTTGCAAATTCCCAGGCTCCTTCCTGTTTGCACCCTTCACCACATTTAACCACCTTCCAATCACAATCTTGAGCCATCCTCATTGAAGAAAGAAACCTTTATTAATAAATAATAATTAATAATAATAATAATAAATACTGTTTATTTGAATGGTCACACTTTTGAAGCATATAGAATGGGGTGGGTAGCTGATGCTCCCAGGGTGGGAGAGGGGGTAGCAAATGGGAGGGGGTGTTGTACAAGGGGGCAGGAGTGGCAAAGGTGGGGCTATATACAACGGGAATAGAAAAGGAGGATCATCTGGTTGCTGGCATGTCAGGAGCTTTAATGCTGAATAGAAAGTGAGGTTTCATGAGATGACTAAGCCAAGGGGAGGTCAGGAGCAGGGAGGAGGCCCTGAGTCCATCTGGCTCTGGGGTAGGGTGGGGTGGGCGGGCGATGGGACATGCACTCCTCCCATGAAGGGCTGTGGGCAGGGAGGAAACCCTGGGCGGCAGCGGTGGTGGGTGGCAGCAGCAGCGGTGGTGGCGCAGCTTGGTTTGTGTAGCAAAACGGTTCTTTCTCCGAATGCCCTGGTGCCCAGCCTGGCCCCCTCCCCAGCTGGGGGCTACGCTGCTCTCCCTTGCCAGCCACACAGTCCTTGAGGAAATGCTGCCCAGCACCCTGGCTTCAGTGTGATGGAGGGGGGAGACGTTTCTCGGCCCTCCGGAGCAGGGTGGGAGGTTTCTGGGGGAGACCTGGAGATCTCAGATGTTCTCAACTCTGAGTTCAGCCAGGCCTCCCCCAAGGAGAGCTGCAAGGGTGGAGCTCGCTGCCTTGTGGGCCGATGGGAGCCGGGATCCTCAGGGGGAGAGGAAAGTGCAACTTCTTCAAAGAAACCCCCCTTGAAAACCTGGGGTGCCCATCCACCGGCGTATCCCAGAAGCCCTCAGCCTGGCCCTACACCGTACAGGAATCCAAGGCTTGCCGACTTGACCAACGGATGAACCAGCAAAGCGCGAAAACACTGGGAACTTCTGGGATGCAAGAAGCAGGACGGCTAGCCCTGCCGGGCGCTCATGGCGTCTTCTGCGGTCTGGAAGGGCCGCAGGTCTTCAGGAGGGCTGGAAGGAAGACGTGATGGCCTGGGGCCTGCAGATTCCAGTCTGTGTCAGTACCTGTCCCTCCTGGCCCCTTGGTCTGCAGCGGGGAGGAGCAGGGCACGGGTCTCCTGATGCGGACGGCATTGCGGAGTCTGCGTGAGGCTGCCCTGCCGTCCATCTGTCCGGGCAGACTGTCGGTAGTTGCGCTCCGGCTGGCCTGTCGCTTGGGGCGCATGTGTGGACAGAAGGGGGCTTTCACTCAGTCGCTTGGCTTGTTAGTTTTGTAATTGTTTGTTGCTTTGCTTTAAAAAAAAATGTTTTGTGCCCTTCCTGGTCCCAGAAGGAAACAGCTGAAGGTTTCACTACAATAGAAAACAAAGGCAGAATGTTCCATGGAGCAACCTGCAGGCTGTGTCCTGGGGGATGGGGGAAACGGGGCAGGAGGAGAAGGCAGGGAAGCGCTTTCCGCTCTCTCTGTGTGTGCTGGTCCAGAATGTTAGATTTGGGAAGCGGGGTCCCAAGTATCTTTAAGCTTTGCAGGTCCCTTTTGTACACAGCTGTGGGCCCATTTTGCTCAGCAAGTCAGTGATGAGGAAAGTTACCCAAGCCCTGCATGGAATTGGTAGCCAGCATTGTGAAAGGAAGCTGGGATTGCTCGGCCCCACCCAGGGCCCAAACCCAGCCAGCTCCCTCAGAGACCTACATGCTAGGCCCAGAGGGGACCTGTGGGGTCTCCTATTCGTGGCACGTTCTCCAGAATAACTCCCAGTCCCTATCAAGGCCAGCCTAGCAGTATATCGCTTACTTGATTTTCCAATGGGAAGAGAGGGAGAAAGATGTCCCCCTGGTTGACACAGGGCCTGAACTGGCCCATCTTTCCCCCTATGGGAAGGACCTGGGCTGCTGCCCACCTGGCACTTTTGCCCCACCTTTGTGTGAGGGAGAAGAAGGGCCACCGCACTTGAGGGGGACAATATCCTGAGTTCCTTTGGCCAAAGCCTCTCCTTTAGATGTGTGAGAGCAGAAATGACGCAGGAGACCTCACAGGGGCCTCCTCCAATAGTATCCCAAAGGCTCTCATAGGACTTGATCTAACAGGAGAACTCGGACACTGGGTGGCTCTAAAGGAAGTGGGGTGTGTGTGTGTGTATGTTTCCTTGAGGTTATCTTGTTGGGGTGGATGTGTATGTGTTTGGGTGTTTGGGTGGTAAAAGCAGGCACCTGTCCCACTCCCTGGCTGGCTGCTTTGCAAAATGACACAAACGTGGCCAATACACCATCAGAGACAAGTGGGAGGAGAGGCATGGCAGGCGGCTTGAGGTAAAGAGATGGGTGATTTAGGCTGCCGAGGGCCAGCAGCAGGGGACAGGGGCCCATGTCCACGGGGTTTTGGTTGGATTTCTAAGGAGCAGTCAGTGTTACTACTGTGAGGAGGGTCTGGGTCTGTCTTGCTAGTAGGGAGTGAAGCGGCTGTACCCTCCTCGGTATAGACTAGCCTGCAACATCAAAGATGGAGAAAAAGCCAATCAGTATAAAGGAGAGGCACAGCCCATCCCTGCCCTGTCCTCGGAGCCAATATGGGGGTGGGCACTGAGGCTGGCAGAGAACCTGGAGATGGGAGCAAGGGCCAAGGGCAGTGGGGGAGAGGTGGGGGTTGGACTCAATCTCCCAGAATGCAAAGCTGCCTTGGGGCAGACTTCACAGGAAACCCATCCAGACAGATAAGGCCAATAGGCATATTTTAAAAAGTAAAGTAAAATGGTGCTTTGGGGGCAGGGGCCTAGTACTTTGCTATGAATCCTTAAAGGAAGCGAGGGTCTTGCAAAATCATGCCTCAGCCTCCCTTAATCTAGACAGATGCCTCCCTCTCAGTATTCCACACACCCACCCACCCCGCCTTCTGAGGGTAGAGGGTTCAATGCAAATTTGTGAGCTGGTAAAATTTCTCATAGTATCACTAGGAAGGCCCTGATGGCCAAAAGGGATTGTAGGATGGCTTGAAATCTTTCTCCTCTTTGATGCTGCCTAGAGATCTGATAACAAGGAGGCATCACTGCAGGAACCAGATGTGGAAGTGTGTTCAGGAACAGGAAGGATGGGGGAGAGGGTGGCTTTGGGGGAGACGTCCCTGGGGACACACACCTTGCTCAGCTCCCACCCACTTCCTAAAGCACTGCTTCTGAAGGGAGGGTCCCTTACACCTGTACAAGCTGCTGCTCGCTTCAGGTGGCTTTTAAGAAGGGCATCATTTGTTCAGGAAGCCATCCTTTCTATTATGTGCATCCCCTGGCAATGAGGGCAGCCAGGGCTAGGCCCAGCCCCAGATGTGTGCTTCTTCTCTAAGAATCTTCCTGCTTAGGGTTCCTGCTTCCTGGAGAGCTGATTAATAGGACTGCAGCTGAGAACCGAGTGTCCTCAGAGACATCCCAAATCTTTCTTCCTCTTTTCCCAAGTACCCAACCCTGACCGCCCACATTTCCCCACCCTACCCTCACACCCCCAGGGTCTGGATGGCTATGCACAATGGGATAGAAGGCCCCATTCTTACCATGGTGCCGATGCTGTAGGTGGCAGCAGGGCCAATAGTGTGGTGGTAAGGGTCTGCAGCTGCATAAACTCTGCCGTAACTAGGAGCGAACACAGGGGGCAGCGTTAGAAACTGAGGAATCGCTGAGTTGCCAACCCTAAGTGTTCAAAAAACCATGAATCAGGCCCCAGTCACGATTAACTGTGCTTCAAGTCATGATAAACACAGAAGAAACGACAAGAAATGTACACTGAGCTTTTAGCAAAAACCCCTGAATTACTTTTCCCAAATGGATGTCCTGGGGTGGGCTGCTATGGGTTTGGCCCGGGTTCGGGAGAACCCGTAGCTAATGTTATAGCCGTTCGGAGAATCGCCAAATCCCACCCCTGGCTAGCCCCTCCCACCCCACCCTACCCATCCCAGGAGTCTCCACGCGGCCCATTTTGGATGCGAGGTAAGTGCAGGATCCACATAGAGGCTCAGGGAGGGTGAAAAACGGGCCCATTTCCAGCCTCCGGAGAACCTCCGGAGCCCAGGGGAGGCCATTTTCACTCTCCCAGAGCTCAAGGAAAACCTCTAGAGCCTGGGGAAGGTGAAAATTCCCGTCCTCCCGCCGTGGTGCAGAAGGTCGACTGGGCCACGCCCACAATGGCTATGCCCACCAACCAGGCAGAAAACCCATTGCTGAAGTTTTTGAAGCCCACCCCTGGGGTGTCCACCAAATGTGCTAGGACGACAATTCCAGCCTTAAAAGCCAGGCTGCTTGGGAATGCCAGAGGTTGCCATTCCGGCATTGTTTGGGAGATGCCTTTTGGGGAAAGCGACCCTGTCGCAAATTGCTTCAATTCCCCCCTCAGAGAGAGAGATCTTTTCAAACTACAAGCATCTCAAAAAGGAGAGGGCTAAAATTCAAACACTTTTTTTTTTTAACTGACAATCCTCATCCCCTTTTTTGATTGGGATGCAATTTCAGAAGGGAGAAGGAAAGGATCCGCTTCTAGATGAACAAGCAGGTCATTATAAGGATGTCTTTTCCTAGAGAGATACTAATGTCCCCAAAATGTACAGGTATCACTGTAGCCTAAACAAGAGGTGGCCAAGCCTTCTTTGGAGGCTTGCGGGAAGTTGGTAGGACAGGGCCCCCAACTGCGTGTAGTCTTATGATTGTCTCTTTGAGGTCTGCAAGGAAATTTGGATTTCTCCTTCAGTTCTGTGCATTTTGTACCTTAGCACTGCTTTTCTGGTTGTACAAACAGAGATTGTGAAGGTTTGACTTGCAGAGGAGAAAATGTGTAACCCAGAAGCAGGAAAAGAGTATTTGTTTTCCCAGGAGGGAAGGAATAAAAGCATTTGGCAGCCAAAGGATGTAGGATAGAGTCATCCCAGCTGCAGTTCCTCCACATTATCCTTGTTTAACTTTTGTGTGCATCCTGCAATTCTGTGAGGGCACAGATCACTATTTATTTCATCAAAGGAGAAGTAGGAGTGACTGGGTGACTGGGTCTTGCTGATTAGAACTGGTTTTGTAAGGTACACACAGAATGTAAATAATTGTTTCCTGGCTGTGGATAAAGTTGGAGCAGACCCTTTGTCAGTATTGGATTTTATGAGCCAAAAGGAAGAAATTATGTGAGGATTTTATGTGGGGGAGAAAGAAAACATAAGAAATGAATAAACAGCTAATATTTCAGAAACTCTTTGACCAAAAACGTCAAGCAAAGAATGGAATTAACACAAATATAGAAAAACTAACACCCTAAGAAGATTTTATCATAAGAATCCTTAGGATTTCTTATCTGTGAATAATCTCAGAAGGCAGCAGTATCTAGCCAGTGCTGGCTGATTTTGAAAAGGCAAACAAGACTGGAACTTGTTATTCTCTGGATGGGAGACCACCATGAATTCCCAGATTAGATTGAGAAATCAGAAAGGCATTCTGGAATTGGGCACTGTTAATCCGCTTCCAGACTGTTGCCAAGAAAACTATATGTATGTCATAGAAGCCATTGCTTCTGGACAGTTTGGTTAAGATCAAGAAGCGTGTCACAGAAAGGAAGTTTGAATCAAACTTTTAATCCTGAAACAGCCCTGGACAGTACAGTCGTGTTCAGTAGGTTGGTATTCATCAGGACCAGAGTATGAAAATGACCTACTTTACAGGGCTGCAGTGCTATAGACGGGAAGGGCTCTGCTGAGAGTGTCACTATATAAGTTTGTTTCTTGTTAGATGTGAATGTTAAATTTGACTGGCAAGACCAGCTTGTCCCAATACAAGTATAATCGCTAACCATCTTTCAAGGGCAGAAACACACAATACCCTTAATCCACCCGGAAAGCCACTTCTCTGTCCTCCACCCCCAGGCATTCATTAAATGTGTTTTCTGACTTATCTGGTTGGTCAATTGTTGGGCTTCATTTCATGTAGGCCAATGCCTCTATCCTAAGGGGAAACTCTGCCTGATGGTGGGGAATGATTCTGCTTCCCTGGGGTTGCTGCCCTCCTGACCATTCTGCCCTGGGTGGCTGGATGAGCCGTGCCCTTCTGAAAGTCTGGACCAGAAAAGCTGTACTTCCCCCACCCCTGGCAAAAGATCTGATGAAACACTGCTGTTTTTTTAAAATAGGAAGCTCACTAGTAGAATGGCGAAAGGCTAAGTTTTTTTCTTTTTTAAATAATTGATGGGAGGGGAAACAAGGATCTTTTTCTTTTTGTTTAACTAGGTGAAATGTGCCTAAAAGAGTTGTGACTCTTTTCTAGTCCAACTGACTAGATGAATGAGAAAACTGTGGTGCTTCTCTTTTCTTCTGGTCCACTGGTCCAAAGACAAGGGAGGGGCTCATATTCCAAACGTTCCAGTGGAAACCAGTATCCCAAAATATTCCCCATGGAAAGAAAGTAGTCAAGAAGTGGGAAAACCCACCAACTGGGACTACGGTAAATGCAGCCTGAAGTGAGCACCAGGCCACTATCATGGCCAAAAAGGAGAAAATCTGGAGTTTGAAATCTGGAAAGGTTTAGTTTCCTGCAGGAAGGCAAGCAATTAAAAGCTGCCATGTGGAAGAACCCTTAGTTTATAGCTTCCTTTCTCAATGAGGGTACTGCACACTTTTTATGATATCACCCTATGAATTAACACAACATATGTGCATTTTAAGTGGAACTGAACAGATGAACACACACATTGCTTTACTGAGCATGATAATATAAATATAGAAACCAGGAGAATGAAAAATGTTTTCTAGGAAAGGTTTCCGAGCGGAAATAAATGTGTTCCACTGATAAAAATGTACTGCTCTGCTAGTAATATTTCTTGCTGTGGATCACTCCTCCCCAGCTTTATCCCAATATTTCTTATATTAAGCCCCTTATAACGTATTCTTTCTCATAATATTTTCACCTCCTTCATATTTATTTACTCCATTATTACTTTGTTGTGCATCTTTAATCTGCTTTTCATTAACAGCAGAATAATAATCTACCGCTAACCTAATTAAACAACAGTCGTATTTTTAATAGGATGCTAAAACATGTAAAGGGAGTAGGATGATAAGAATATTGCATGTCAATAAATACCTGATTAAGAAAATAGTCTCTCCCACTTCCCAAATAAAGCTTCAGCAGCTACCACTGTAATAACTGTGTGTGAAGTTGTGCTACTTAATTTTGCAGAATGGTTTTGGCTTCGATAACTGCAGTGAAAAGGCCCTGCAGTGTGGAAAAGCAACTTTGCTTGGAATGAAATGTCTTTGCTGCATGATCAGAATTTCGTTGGAGCCCAGTGAAGCGATTTCCCCCGGAAAGTGTGGCCACTCTGTTCTAAGCCCCTATTTTGTGGAGCCACATTGGAAAAGTGCTTGGCTGAATGAACAATCCAAACGAAACGCCCCTTCCATGTTTCCTACCCTCCTACCCCCCCTTGTAATAATTGTGTTTAGAAAAGGAAGATAAGCACAAAGGATTAATTGAGTTGTCTTGTTTCCTCCGAGAGACTCCAGTTTAACAACATAACCTCTCCAAATGCAGGCCGCTTCAATATAGCCATTCATCTTATCAGCATGAAACTCTGTATATTGGCAAGCCAGAAAGCACACACATTTCAGTGAAAAAGTATTTAAAAAAAGGGGAAAGAGAGGCAACGGTTGCTTGTGAAGAACAGGAGAGGGGAACGAGATGAGGCATTGCTCAGACCGCAGACTCTTTGCACTGTGGACAAACCAGCACTCAGCCCTTTTGCGTGTTTGCGGACTCTGCTGCATTTTTCAGGGTCTGCCAGGACTTCCAATATTCCCCCTGACCCCGGGCAAGCCAGTCCATGGGGGTTGAAAAACATTTCTGAGAGAAAGCAATGATGCCTCTTTTCTCCACACCCAGGTGCTTCAGTAACAATTCCTCAATGCAGGGATGCCATTATGAATTCCAAGCGAAGGGCTGATAAGGGGACCAGATGCCCAAAGAGCAAGACGGCTTACCTGTCGCTGTAAGCTGTTGCTGCCGCTGCTGCAGGCTGGGCGTATCTGTAGGCCGCATAGCCCCCCTGGAGGAGATGGGAGAGACAAGCATTAGGGGTGATGGTGCGACTGCAGTATCACAGGAGAAGGGCACAACTTTTGGGGGAATCTCAGGAGTTGGCTAGGAGGGAGATAATGTACCCACAGGCCCAGCCCCTCTCCCTCTCTCATTAGCATTCCCTGGGGGCCTTGCTACCATTAACCTGCAGAAATTAAACATGCTGAGGAGAGAATGTCACCTCCCTAGCGGGTGGCCGGTGTTAACGAGATGTCGCCTCTGATAAATCTGTCAGTGTGTGCCTGAAGTATTGCCCAGAGCACTTTAAATATGGAAGGGAAGTGCTGCTGTATAACCCGGCAGGCTGACACCAGGCCAGAAAATAAATCCTGCCCTCCGTAGGAGCGGATGGACCCCTTGCTGCACGCTCACAGGTAGCCTGCTTCCCCTCTGCAGCTGCCGCACATGCAGCCAAGCGGGGAAGTGTGTTTTCAAGCCTTCCCTTTCCACCCTTAACCTCCCTCAGCTGTGGAAAGTGCTAGAATGAGCCTTAGAAGAGTGATGAGGAAAGCTGTACATATAGCTTATGGGGGAGGCTCACGAGGCTGCCCAACTGCTGCTGCTTCCCGAGCTCTGGGCCTCGGGTTGTTTTCTCCACTGTGTTTTGGCAGCCTTGGCTCCTGTTTGCATCATTTAATGAAAAGAGCAAGCAGGGGGGGATTTCTCTTTGACAGAACAGCCTTCCTGGAAGGGCCTGTGCCTGGTTACCAGCAAAGTCTGCCAGGTCTCTGCAGGAACTTAAGTACCAGAGGATGCTCTGACTGGAAATGAAAAAAAAAAAAAAAAGTATCTCCTAAGGAAACTTTGAAAGGATGGACTTACATAAATTTCAGCACCGTAGAATCCGTCCTGGTAAACCACTCTGCAAAAGCAAAAAGAACGTGGCCGTTACTAAGAGTTATTTTGGGTAGCGATCTTTGAAAGCTCACTCCGCAAGGCTGGCGTTGTGTTCCAGATGGGAACACTAGAGCAGGCTTCAGACGAGCCTTTGTAGCTCTGGGGTTTGGGCCCATCCGTTGCTTTTCTCTACCTTGACAGCAGGAGAGGTGCAAAGGCAGGTGTCATGCAATAGAGAGATAGAGCTGTCTGCCTGGCAGTCAACACGGAAGATCACGAAGGTGTTCCTGGGGGAATCTGGACACATCCGCTCTTGGCTGTGTAGCCCCGCATAATAGCTGCACACATTCTGTGACAGATTTTGCTTCATTTTCGTCATTTTAAAAAGGATCAGGTTTCTGATCCATATGGGGAGAGGCTGTAGGATGATCAACATGGCTATCTATTCTCTTCCACATATCACGTAGTGATGCTTTTCTTCCTGTATCCCTCATGTTTGTCTAATTAGTAAAAGAAGCCTATACAACACAAGAAGTAAAGATGATCAGCTTCGGAAGGAAGCATGAAAATAAAGAGATTGTGCAAAGCGTGTAATTAATTGGCTTGCATAATTTATGCTGGCCAAGAAAACAGAAAATTCCTGTTGAAAAAGTGGAATGACTGGGAACATGACTTCTGCAGCTGTATGGGTTGACTGAAATGTACAGTGCCACCGGGGCAGATTCTCTGCCTAATCTTACCAAAATGGTGGCCTCCGGAAATGCCATAATTTCCATAATTTCCAGACAATAGGGACGATCTGTAGGAATCTTTCTAGGAAAATTGAGGCCAATGAGAAATCCAAGGATAACTCTGAATTTTCCAACCGTGTGTCCAGAAATCTAGGACAACAGAGACTTATGTCTTAATCATACTGGAACCACAAACCGAGAAGCTTCAGGAAGGAATGCCTCAGAATTAACATGGCTTATAATGAACCATAGATCACACTGCCCAGAGCTGAGACAAATGGGAAAGAATCCTCTGGGTCTTGAGAAGTTTGCACGTCTAACATCGGCCTTTTTCAGAAGTGTGCCGAACCACCCATTTTTATAAGGCAGCCTCTCTGCTCAATACTCACGCTCCGTAAGTGGGGATGGGTGGAGGTGGGGGAGCTGCTCGGAACGTGTTGTAGACTGTGCGTCCTCGGCCCCTTAAGTGCGTCCCCCTATATGCTACTGCAGTTCCTGTGGCTGGATATGGAAAACCGGTCACTGGAGGAGGGGAAGAAATAACCATGAGCCTTGAATAGTTCCACATTCTAAACTCTGTCCTCCATTTCCCCTTACCCCTTCCAAGAATAAGGGATGAGCTTTTCTCATCTCCTTGCTCGGACATGTTCCTCGCAGCTAACCTATGAATCTAACCCATCAATTCAATATTCCTTCCTATAATATTCGACGAATTGTTACAAAGAAGGGGGGAACTTATTTTCCAAAGCACCTGAAGGCAAGGCAAGAAGTTACACATGGAAAACTATCAAGGAGAGATCCAACCTAGAATTAAAGAGAAATTTTTTGACAAAGAGAACAACTAATCAATGGAATGGCTTGCCTTCAGAAATTGTGGTGCTCCAACACTGAAAGTTTTTAAGAGATTGGAAGCCATTTGTCTGAATGATATAATTCTTTTGTTTAAGCAGAGGGTTGGACAAGAGTCCTTTTCAACTCTTTCATTCTGTATTTCTGTTCCTAGTCCAAATATTTGCCTTCAAGACTTTTAGCCTCTGTCATAATTCTATCAAGAATTATGCATTAGAACTTCAGACTATGACTATGTCTCAGTTCTAATCACAGTTGTTCTCTTTTTCACAATAAAATCCAGATGCACACATAGTTTTCTCTCTCCACTTTATCCAAACCAGTATCTGAAGCTGGTTATGTGAAGTACAGACAGAGGAATGAACTGTTTGCAAGGACTGTAAGATCTACAAACAGAGCCACCTGCTCAACAAAGTGCAAGATGGCAGGGGTGAGGGCTAAACAATGTCTCAGACCCCTCCCAATTCCATCAGGATTCATATACCACATTAAACCCTAAACCTAGGCTAACAACACAGGATTCCTCTACTTATATGCTAAGGCACAAGCAAACAATGAGATTATGGTTTTATGCGATGGCTGGATTCATACCATATGTTAAGAGAGAGAGTAAATGGGAACCACAGCATCCCAAGCTATAAATTCCATAGGCCCATTTAGCTGTGTTGAATATGTTGTGCAAAAGCATATTAACTGTGCCAAGAATATTGTGAGATACACTGAATGCATTCAGTGATATGTTTTATGGCGTGTTTATACTAGCCTAAATCTGGATCTGAACTGTTATAATTTGGCCAGTCTAGAACCTTAATTTACAATGGGAAGTCAAAAATCCTTGCCATTACTAAATAATATACCTATAGATTCCGGTTAATAGTCTACCAATCCTAGAGTGAGGTCTTAAGATAGCGATTTGCCTAAAATTACTCAGAAAGCTCCATGGCTAAGCAGAAATTAGAACCTAATATTTCCCAGACCCAGCAATCCCATTTCCCCCTCAATCCTTCCCTCTCTCCCCCATCCCCTGGCTTTTCGAATTCTTGATTTCTTCTTTGCAAGCAATAGTCTGTGGCATCCTAGGAATAAGCAAGAGCTAGATTCTGCTACGAGATTCAGTAGTCCTGCCAGATCCCTAAAAGAGAAACGCTTGCCCATGGATCTGGCCTGATTCAGGCATTACCTGCATAAAATTCAGGGCCATAGACGGCGCCCACTACAGGGTTCAGCTTCCAGCCTGGTAACAAAGAAATAAGCAGTCAGAAAGCATTGCTCCTCCCAGTCCTCCTAAACACTCCCTAACAGGGGAAGTAAGGGCATTCCAAGAAGTGGGCTGGGGCGGGGAGGGGGGTTCTAGGCTCATTAGGCATTGTCCTTGAAGAGGGAAATCCGGAGCGCTTGCTTTAATAGGCTGGGTGCTCCTCTTGCCATCTCTGTTTCCAGAACAGAGATTCAACCCAAATCCATGCTTTGCATTTTTTTGGGAGACAACCTCCCCCCCCACCATCCCTGCCCCAAAATCAGAACACCTCCCCATCTCCAACCTATAGGGTGGCCTGGTGGAAAACAAGCCTGCCCCCTTTTCCAGGAATGCCTGGCTTTGACCTCATTTCACACACCCCTTCTTTGTTCCATTACCGTTTGTGTAGGGATTAGCTGCCTTTTTATTTGTCATGACCCGTGCGGTGGCATTGTTGACCTGTTGAGAAACAAGCACCAGGTTACTGGTAAGACGTGGGGGTCCAAATGGAATTCCTCTTCCCTGGACCTCAAGAAAAACATCAGCATTCAAAAGGCTGATGAAGGTTTCTGTCAGATCCTCCATCGTTTATGGGCTGATCATCCTAAGCAAAAGCAATTTTGCTTGCCATGCTGCAATTCTCGACATCTTGGATATTAGTCTTCTAAGTCCAAATCTTACAGCTCCTTCCTAGGATGCTGGCCACAAATAGGAATGCAACATTAGAACCACGGGGGCTTGTTGTGAGCGACCACTGCTGAAACTCTCTCTTCCCAGGGTCATGTTCACAGCTAGCATGCAGGGCCCTGCACAGGCAGTTTTCATGCATACTAGAAATACCATTAACTGGACAGGCTAGGCAATGCAGGCAAGAGGAGACCTAAGAAATTACACCAACAGAAGAAAAGAGTGGGAGTTCCAGCAGAAGAGGATGTCAGGGGCAACAACGCAGCACCATCTCTCTACCTCACAACTCTGGTGAAGCAGAGATCCAGGGATCATCTTCAGCGCTCCAGGGTGGAGAAAGGGCTCAACAGCTACCAAGAACTACATTCACAGAAGAGTCTCTTGCATCTTTTACATGGTCCATTCTGAAATTGCTCCATGCTTCCTCTTTGGAAGGCAAAGAGCAAGAATCCCTGCCAGGTGACAATTGCACAGGATGATTTAGGCAGATTTTTCTGGAAGTTTTCTGGAAGGCTTGGGGACATTATACTTCTCTTCCTTCCCTTAATATTGTCTGAAACGACCGCGTGTAACAGATTCTTGGTGGAGACGATCTGCCTTCCTTCCCTTCTGCATCCTCCCCTACCAACCAATCCACAGCAATCAAAAGCACAGGACATGCAACATTCACTCGCCCGCCTGCTTGTCCTGGCTAATCCCAGAGACAGATATATATATATATATATATATATATATACGTTTAAAGGGTTGTGAGGCCTAATGCCCGACGCAGAGCAGGCAGTGCATTTGTTCGCACCTCAATTTTGCGTCCCTCTACGATGGTGCCGTTCAGCTTCTCCCGTGCCCGATCGGCATCTGCACTAGTTTCAAAAGTTACAAACCCAAAACCCTGTGAGTGAGGGAGAGAAAGGAAAAAGGAAAGAGAAAAAAAAAAAAAAAGAGAGAGAGAGAGGTTGGGGAGGGAGAGAGAGACAGGAAAAGGAGAAAAGGATGAAGAAAGAAAAAAAGGGGGGTGGGAGGAACAGGACAGAGAGAAGGGGTGAGTAAGGAGCAGCAGAGAAAAGAGGCAGGACGTGAGCTTTCCAAGCCACCCTATAGACCGGGCGAGGGAGGGGGGGGGGTCAGGGAAGGAGCGAGGATAAGGGAGGGTAAGGACTGAGAGGAATTAAGAGGACAGGACAAGATCTGCATCACCGCTCCATTAGGGCAATATGACCCAAAAGGACTACAAATGTGTAGGACTGTTTCCCTCGACTATTGGCTTTACAGTTATATCGCCCAGGCTAGAGAGAGACAGTGGCCCTCCTGTGGGTGAAGAGGCTGCGGGGATGGTTGAGCTCCAGTTCTGCCCGCCTCCAGAGTGGCTCAACCATTGTGTGGCACCTGCTCAGCTTCGGTACAGTTCAGCTCCTACAGTCAATAACGGAACAGGAGGAGTTTAAGTACCGAAAGGAGTTCCTAAGTTTCTTTCAAACTTAAAATACCCGAATTACCTCCTGGAACCAAAATTCAATAGTGTATTATAAGGAAGAACCTTAATATCGTGTGGCCTTAAGTAGCATGTTGCGTTATTTTCTCTCTCTCTCTCTCTCTCTCTCTGATTAGAGCAATTTCTAATCTCACCATGAGAGGGTGATCTTTTTCTGCATTAAATTACTTTTAGTGACGGGTTTGACAGTTATTCCTCTTTCTCTAGGACTCCAGATCTGGAATTGCTTTGGTTAATTATTTTTCAACCAGTTTTCAGAGGGAAAGTTAAAATATCAACATGTCATTCTTACACCTAAAAGTCCCCGGGCCTGAAGGGATGGGTGAGGGAAAGGGTAGTTAGAAACCAGGAGGCACCCTGTGGCAGAGAAAGGAAGTGGCAAAGGCAGGGGTGCAGAATGGAGGAGACAGCCTGGCCCCTGGGAACCCCCATCTACAGGGACATTTGGATTGTGATCAGACACCAACATGTTGAACCCACCTTGGAACCACGCTCATTGAAAATGATCTCAACATCCAGGATCTTTCCAAATTGCTGGGGGGAGAAAAAGAGGGGCAGGGGAAGGGGGGGAAGAAGGAAAGGTGAAAATGGGAGTGGAGACATCATTTCTTTCCATCCCGGTTTGGAATAAACCTTCCGCTTTGATTTATTCCCAAAAAGCCATGGCGGGCAGGCATCTCTCGAACATCCCTCAGTATCCAATACAGGTAGTTCTCATTTACAGGTAATCCTCGACTTACGGCCACAATTGAGCCCAAAATGTTCTCTTGTTAAGTGAGATGTGTTAAGTGACTTTTGCCCCATTTTACGACCTTTCTTATCCCAGGCGCGATGTGAATCACTGCAGTCGATAAGTTAGTCACCCGGCTGTTAAGTGAATCTGGCTTCCCCCACTGAGTTTGCTTGTGAGAAGGTTGCAAAAGGGGATCACAAGGGGACACAACAACGGTCATAAATATGAACCAGTTGCCAAGGATCTGTTGCAAAGGTTGCAACTGAAAAACGGTCCTAACTCATGTTTTTCAAAGCCGCTGCATCTTTGAACGGTCATTAAACAAACTGTTGTAAGTCGAGGACTACCCGTACTGGATGCAGTTGGGGTCGGCAACAACATTTCTAAGCAACGTGGTTATTAATTGAAATGTCACGTGACTGTGCCCAACTTATGTCTGTTCTGCGGCACTTTTAAGTCACGTGATTGTGACTTGACATTTCTCGCTGGCTTCCCCACTGACTTTGCTTGTTGGAAGCTGGCTGTGAAGGCTGCAAGTGGCAACAATCACATGACTGTGGAACACCACTGCAATTGTCGTAAATATGTGCTGGTTGTGAGGTGTCCAATTACGGCCCCATAATTATGGGGATGCTGCAACCGCCATAATTTCGAAGATCAGTCGTAAACCTACTTTTTTCAAATTTGCTGTTGTAAATTTGGTAAGCGAGGACTACCAGTATTTATACACGTACGCAGAAAGCACTTCTGGGCTCTACCGTCATAGTTAGGCAGATGCTGCTTTGTTTTCACTGGCTGCTAGGAACCATCACCCTTGGAAGTACAACACTCAGCCTTTGAATGACATGTTCTAGACATGCTTAGATTGAGAAACAAGTTTAATCCTGCTTGAACCCTGACCACCACAAGACCTGCAGAGCTCTGTGGGGGTCAGAGGGAACAGATAGGAGTTCCTGCCAAAGAGGAACGAAAGCAAGAAGCAGGTACTTTAGATACATGGATGATTAAAAGATATAACAAGAGTATGTGGAAGCCATATAAAGATAAGAAGTAGATTTGACAACATTTGGACCCAACATTGTTATCTTAATTGATATTCACTATCTTGGACTGATTTGCTAACTTTATAAATGGTGCCAAATAATGCTCTGCTTTAACCATTGTTTGCTAAGTCAGCCCTAGTGACACACACACAACATTCAACTGTAAACTATGTTTTACTAACCACAATGCCAGGTTCACATATCCCATGAAACAAAAAAAAACCCCAACTCAATTATAATGTGGAAGACGGAGTGAACACAGCCAGTTCCTTTCCAAGAAGGTCATAGGTCATTGTACATTTCTATGTTTATTTAGCATAGGAAGGTGACAGACTTACCCCAAACATTTGCCGCAGATCAGGGTCCCGGAAGCGGAAAGGGATGTTGGAAACGTGTAGCCGCTTAGGCTGCTGCTTGTCAGAACCATTCTCTGGTAGGTGTAGTGTCTGGTTGTCCGTCTGCGCTGCTTCATCTGTCTGCTGGTGAAAATAAAGAAATGAAAGCACCATTGTGATTCTTTCCAGGTGCCTGTGTGTATGCATGCGTGTGTGGGGTGGTAGGGTGGGGCAGGGCATCACTGCTGCTTGCGAAAGGCAGATTTCAAAGATATGAAATGAATCCAGCAAAAATGCTGGATTGAATTTGGGGCAGTTAGATTTTCAGCCTGCAGGCATATTAACTTCATTTTTTGCAAGTCTCATTCTGGAGTGCTTGGGGCTGAAGCCATTTCTCTGTTTAGAGCATTCTTTTTTTAAAAAAATTCCTTCTCTTTTCTTCCCAATTCCCCCTCCAGCCACCCTTAATCCACAAGCCCAGACTTCCTCTCTGCCTGGGAAGCAGGTTATTCTTGATACAGCTCTGAAGTGATCTACTTTCAGAGGGCTCCTTCCATCACACAGTGCCCCACTTCCATTTTTTGGTTTTGCTTCTTACGCCGCCAGTTCTGCAGGTGGTCTGAACTCATTGCTTTAAGGGGGCTCTTTCATTTTAGCTCTCCCCAATGTTTTTTTCTTCCTCTTGTACCCCATTTCCCTGTTCCCTTCCCTTCCCCTGCCTAAGATAAGGCCGAAGCTCGGGGCCTTCATGCTGCAGGGTCCCCGTGATCCCGAGAAGCTTTTGGGAATATGCATTCCTATGAAAGTGATGCTACTTGATTGTCAACTTTTAAGGTCACCCTGAGACTAGGCTCACACAGTGTGCTACCACAGGGTTTGTTTAGCTATGGCTTGCTGATTAAAAAAAAATGGAGAGCTGGGTTTACCTGACACTCGAGCCATAAACCATAACTTAGAAGCACGGTAACTAGGTGAGCAGAATACAGTGAGCCAAACACAAATAAATCACATTATGGTTTAATGCAGGGGTCTTCAAACTTGACAGCTTTAAAGACTTGTGGACTTCAACTCCCAGAATTCCTCCTCCAGTCATGCTAGCTCAGGAATTCTGGGAGTTGAAGTCCACAAGTCTTTAAAGCTGTCAAGTTTGAAGACCCTTGGTTTATTACAATGTGAAGAAGCCAGCCAGGGAGTGGTGGCATATGCTGTCACTTAGGGACTACTAAGAACATGACCTGTGAAACCAGAAGTCAATTCTTTAATTTGGTGTTGGACCAGCCACCATCCTTCAGCTTCACCTTCCCCATTTATAAAAAAAAAATAGGGGCCCTTGTCTTATTCCTCTTCCTAGGACAGCAGTAGCATCCGAGAAAGTGGAATACGAACTAGCATGGACCCAAATGCACAGCTCCGGGAAAAGGAGGCTGAAGAAGTGTTTGGCTCCATCCTGGGTTTGCATGCATTCCTGCACACGCAGAACTAGGTGGGGAGGCCGAGCTCACTCTCAGAGCTGCGTGGTGGCGAGCAGCCAGCCTGGCACTCAGGGATTGAGGAGCAGCTGGGAACTGCTCACTCAGCGCTTCTTCGCTGAGCTGCATTACAACCACATCACTGGCACGATAGGATTGGCAAGCGGCCAAACAGGTAGATTACAAGTGATTAGGGACACAAAGGGAGCCAGGAAACTTAAGTGCTGAGCCACAAATGCCCAAGAGGGGTAGCAGGGTGCTGGAATGGCTTCTCCTGCAACTGGCCTCCTGCTGCATAAGAACTCTTGTTATTTTCACCCTGCTCTCTTTTGATCCTTTGCTATCTCTGGGCCTCAGATGGAACAAGGCCATGCAGACAAACTAGGAATAGAGGCAGAGAGGGCCTTGGATCTGCCGTCTCGGTCTTCCCTGATACCCATAATGCAGCCTCTCAATCATGAGCCAATGGGTCTATTTTTCCAACAGAAATTTCTTCTCATTCAATTTTATACATTCCCCCACCCACCACCCGTTCCATCCTTCCATTTTGCATTTTTCTGGGAGGAGAGACACCCTTTTCTCCTTCTTCATTGGATGTCTACTTCCCTGAACTGCCTTATGCTACAGCCCCCCGCAATGCAGGCAGGCTCAACAGCAAAGTCAGGCCCTGCAGGGAAAAGTCTCTTACCGGTACCGTTTGTGTGCCTGCTATGGACTGCGTGCTGGCATCAGTGCCCGGCTGTTCGGAGTGGCTCTGTGCTGGGGTGTAGAGCGTCAAGGCATGCTCGGGTACTGTGCTCTGCCCCGAATAGTCCTGTGCTGGATGCGGGTGTGGTGGTGGAGGAACATACTCTGGAGGGATGCCATTCTGTGGGGGTGGGGGGTATGTTGCCGGGGGATAGGGCTGAGCCATTGCGTCAGGGGGAGCCGTGGCGTCCTGATTGCCCTGCAGAGATAGGACAAGAGAACACTCCTTATTCATGGCTGACAATCTCAAGCCTTGAACCTTCATCCGCTCCTCACTCTCTGTCAGCTCAGGTGAATTCCAGTTAATCTTCCCATAACACAAGGCAGTTAAGTATTGGCTAAAACAGTAATTGCTTCCAACACGAAGGCAAGAAAGAAGGCTATCAACACACACACAGTTTTATCTGCCATAGAATTGCTGGACATCATTTTATGGGAGCCGAGTGAAAACACGGGACGATAAAATCTTCAGGGTAGATGTGCCCATCGTTATTCTAGTTTTCAATGGATTTGATTAGACTCTCATTCTCTTCTGGGAGAATTAGAGACATAAAAAGCATCTCACTGAAGGCGAGTTGGAATTGCAGGGAAAAGATAAAATTATGTGTAGAACAAATAAAAACCTGCTCTAGATAACCTGCCAGGCAACTTCATGGAAGATCAAAAGTGTATTTCTTTTATAGCATTCTTTTTCATGTATATTCCAAAAAGTGATTAGCTATTTAAAAAAAAAAATTTGGTATGGCAAATTGCAATAGCTACCAACTGTTATGTTTGTACATCTGAACTGCAGGAACATCACCTGTACACCCATGGACTTAAGTAGAGTATCAATTTGTCCATGAATATTTGTTTTTAAGAGATGGGAGAAAGTAAATGTATGCTGAGTGAAAAAAATGGAGATTGGAAAAATTGTCTTTAGGACAGGAGGAGAGTCCCCAGTTCATGCTTATTCCGGCTGAAAGGGAAGCAAAGGAGCCAAAAAAGCATCAAGATCTTTGTAAGATACAGTATGTGTTTCTGTGTATTAACATAAACAATTATCTTGATCAAAAGTCAGCCATATTTCTAAATGTTAGGCCTACTAAATTCAAAGATTATACTTTCAGATGGAGGTGGAAATGTCCTTCCTTCCAAAACATACAGGGGGCAGTCACCTAAGTATTGATTTAAGATGAGATATTGCAGGGGTTTTTATTATTCCAGCTATTTTGTCTTTTCTGCCTTCCAGCAAAAATTGAACCTACATGTCCTATTCTCTTACAAGGATACATAAAATTATTTATTCGGAATCATTGATATGCGGTAGCATTATCAACACCTAAAATTGGCCTATCTTCATGTTTTAAAAAAGGAACTAGAGAAGAGCATGGCATTTGCCAAATGATAACAATTCAGTTTCCTAGATACTGCCTCAAAAATGTGTTAATTTCAAGGAAAGTTTTCTGGAAGTGGAATTAAAATCAAAGTTCCACACAGCACTGAATGTAACACTATATTATTCACAACATATTCTTTCATGGTTTAGATTTTTCTGTAATGTTTATTCAGAATTAAATCCCATTCATAATGGTCTTTCTGAACATTCATGATTTTGTTTTGTCCAGTTTACAAATCCTTACCATTAAATTGTTTCTTCTCACTTATGACTACCCCATTTATATATAGCCAATTTATTGACCCTTGAACAGCCTCTCTTAATTGTTCCAGTGTTCCAGAGGCTTTAATTACTGGTTTTGAGCAAAGAAATCATTTAAACCACCCTCTACCCTATGGGAACAAAAACTGATGCTGAGACCGTTAAACAAGGCTATTTATCATTACTAACTGGCTATTCATCATTGTTTTGTTTTTTTTCTGACACGTATCCCACAGAAAGAAAAATACAGGTAGTCCTCAGCTTACAACTACAATTGAGCCCAACTTTTCTCTTGCTAAATGAGACAGTTATTAAGTGAATTCTGCCCTATTTTACAATCTTTCTTGCCATACTTGTTAAGTGAATCACTGCAGTTGTTAAATTAGTACCAGAGTTGTTAAGTCAATCTGGCTTCTCCCATTGACTCTGCTTGTCAGGTCACAAAAAATGATCACATGACCCTGGGCCATTGCAACCATCATAAATACAAGTCAGTTGCCAAGCGTTTGAATTTTGATTACGTGACCATGGGGATGCTGTTAACAGTTGTAAGCGTGAAAAAATCACCATGTCACTTTTTTCAGTGCCATTGTAACTTTGAACGGTCATTAAATGAACTGTTGTAAGTCGAGGACTACCTGTAAGGTTTTACGAAATGAGCCACTCTATAAGGACACAGGACACCCCCTTCCCTTAAAAAAAAAAATCTGAATAGCATTTTACTTGTTCCCATAGGGCAGGCTGCTGTTGTAACTCATGGAGGTTTATTGCCTCTCACCCTTCATAAATTATATGTGGAAAAAAATCATGGCATGCCAACATAGAAAATACTAAACTGCAATGTCCTGGATTTTCTTTCAAGAGGGAGTGAACTAACCAGAACACTTTCAGAGGAAAAAAAAAGTCTAGTTCAGAAGAATTCAAAAAATTCCTAATAAATTTTCCTTGACCCAGACTATTTTTCAAATTTTTGTTACAAATTAACCCTCATCTACTATTTTAATATGCCTAAATTTATGCTCTGCTCAAATATTCCTTAAATAAATTTTTGAATAAAATTATTGGACTATAAATCCTTTGGCTAGCCCTAAATTTTACGTTGTACTTGCTAATGGACCTAAATGTTGAGAGAGAAATGCTCTGTACAGAGTAAGGAATATTCATATACATATGGACAAGAGTTCTAGTAGTGGATTCTATATTCCAAGTACTGACAAAATGCAACTTGGTTCATCTTGAACATTTGACAATAAATAAAGATCAAGTCTGTAGAAAATTACTCCATCTATAACAGGAGATCCAATTTGGCAGATAGAAAGGAATGATCAGTATAGGGAGGTGGGATTTGTGTCCTATTGGGCCTAGTACTGTATCTATTTTGTTCAACATTCTTGGGAGAACCAGAGGTTGATGGGGATGCCACAAGGAAGACATCAACAAAAAGGCAACCCAATTGAATTGCCTATTCACTCTTGTGGACACAGAACTCAAAATCCATGACAACATGAATCATTTGAAAGAGATTCCCAAATCTCCAAATCCCACGGTTTGTCATCAGGGAATTTCAAGTTATGATTCACACACGGAAGATGTTCCCACCTTCTCTGCCAGATGTTAATTGTAAACGATTGTTGTTCTGTGTCTCCCACACGATGCAAAAAATTAAAATAAAATCATATCTTCTCAGCCACTAGTTACCACTGGAAATATTCGATGGGAATGTGACTCATATGCTAGGGACAGCTTATGTGACAACTGTGACAGTCATCACTTAAGGTATTATTTATTTATTATTGGATGCATGTCCACCTTTTTTGTACTAGTCAAGATCCTCCTCCCTCTTATTTTCCTCACAACAACCTTCTGAGGTGGGTTGGGTAAAGTCTCTCAGCCAATCTCCATGTTTTAAGGAGGACTAGAACGTGTAATCTCCCATATTCTAATCCAACACTTGAACACTGTGGTTCTCAAACATGCATCCACAGTCCTTCACAGTCCTAATATCCTGCACCAAGCCATCCTCCTCTGCAGATACACTTTCTCTCACTTGCCCACCAACATAGTTTCATACCTGACTGCTCCCCACACCCCTGCCTCCTTTCAATCCCTTATTCCTTGCCTTGTGCTGACAAATAGCCACCGGCCCTCTGCTAAGAGCCCAGATTCCGCATTCAGATGCTTTATAGCTGTATACCACAGTGCCTTTCTCTCTCTCTTGGGATGAAATACATCCACAGCTCCTGGAGCTGAGACAGGCTCTTTAATTGTGTGTGTGGTTAATTTATGACAAGGCAACATCACAGTGGGACAGGCTTGGGCAGGCAGGCTTTCCTTGCTTGAAGAGAGAAACCTTTCCACCCCAGGCTCTGTCTTTAGGCTCTTTTATTCCCAATCACACCCTGGAGGATGCAGCAAAGCTGTGGCAGTGGAAGTTGGGCAGGGAGAAAGTCATTTCTGAACCTGCAAATTGTTCTGTTACTCCTGGGTTTTTCCTGCATGGAGTCAGGCTTCATTGGGAATGGGGAAAAAGGGAAGGCAGATGCTAACAGACATTTAGGAGGGGCTCCTGGAAGCACCTTAAGTTATTTTATACTAATTATGCTCTACACTGGAAAAGAAGTAGATGACTAAGCTCAATGCTTTTACAAAAAGCTGATCTTAGTGTCCCAAATCAGCAATCTTCACTGGGGAGACACCTTTGATACCGGAGATGTTTTTCCTTTAAAATTTATGTAGCTCTCTGACCACCCACCACCCACTCCTTAGCCAAGGAAAACTTATTCAGGCAGAAATAATTGGTCCTTGAAGCTCTCCAGGAGACCATGTCTAAAGCAATGACCTCAATAAAGGCTTGTATAGAAGGGAACTCCAGCAGATAATTAGGTCTCCATCCCTGGTCCAAGGGAGGCAGTTCTATTCCTTTCTTCAAGCTTGAATAACTCTTCTCTCAAAGTGGTGGCAATTCATAATGTCTCTGAAACCCAGAGTCTGAAGAACATATTCTAACGTTAGTGCATGTCTGCATAACATTCTGAATTTCCAGAAATTCTCCCTTGAGAGAGGGAGGGACGGCTTCATGTAAACTATGTAGAAAATAATTAGGGGATAGGAAGCAGGCTTTAGGCTGAAAAAAAAAAATGCAGGAAGACCTATCCACTAGTTAATTGATCAGCTGAATTAGCTGGCCAGAAGTAAATGAATTCCCAGTTCAAATGAGCTTCTAAGATATAGAGACCGGGGAAGAAGAGGGATGATGCATGTGAATGTATGTGCACCTCTACTCATGAGTGAATATAAGTTGTTCAATCCTGTTACAAACTAATATTCTGGCATCTCAATGAATCTGGTATCTTGCCTAACTCAGATTTTGTGGGTGCTCTCCATGGTACTAAATCTCAAAAGTCTAGTGTGTACTTTGCCACACTTGATCAAAATATCCTCAAATGGGATGGTTTTAGCACCTGGAGAGAGACCCAGGTTGATAGCCATGGATAATCAATGAGTAACTCTGGACCAATCACTTCCTCTCGGCTCAATCTACTCATCGGGTAAACGCTATGGTGATAAAAAGAAAGGAGATCCCACGTAAATCACCTTGAATCCCTAAAGAAAAGGTGGAATATATGTCTAATTAAAGCAATAGCAATAGCAGCCAAATCACTAATGAATCAATCTGGATACTCTCCAGTTGTGTAGATTGCAATTCCCAGAATTCTTCAGTCAGCTGGGCTTTCATTGAAAATTCTCAGAGGCTAAGTATATATATTTGGAAGGACCTTGTTTGTGAAAGGCTCAGTAACTGGATCCCAGAGATATATGCTGCCATATATTATACCTTTAAATTACATTAAGAAAAATTCTGAATTATTAATTTGTAAAATGTGCTTGATAGATACAGAATTGCATCCCATTACTTATACTGGAAAAATGCAAGGAGAAGGTGGTGTGGTGCCATCAAATATATAAGCCGCATGTTCCTCTGGATGGCAACAACTAGTTTCCTGTGAAGGCTAAAGGTGTTTTATTTTCCTCAGATGACAGTTGAAAAAAAATCCCACTCCTTAGCCACTGAAAATGTTATCTACGCTTGAGCTTTATCCCACTATTTCCAGCTCTACAACTCCTGGTATTCCCAGTGAAAATGGCACTTAGTAAGGCCACTCTAGGAGACACATTTGCTATATAGTTGAAAGGTGCTATATTGGGAAAGCTGTCTTACTTAATGCCTGCAACAAATTCAATCTTGCAGTTCTGTTGAGAAACATATTTGATGTCCCAGAGGATATTTCCCACCGAAATCTTAGAATTAGAAAATGCTGAAATCTGTCATGTGATCTATCCTATTATAGATTGAGATTTACTTCTCAAGATGTGTGTCTCTTGTGACCAACACCATTTGGAAGTGAATCTAACAAAGTCCAAGAAGTTACTGGAAGAACACTGGATAGGTGTTTACAGATAATTTTGTAAAGTCTCAAAAGGAATGAATTTCCTTCTCAAATGTTTTTCACAACTATTTTTATCTGGGTCCTGTACAGTGGAACAGAGACAGGGTAAGAGCTAATTGAGAACATTATCTGTAGAAAAAAAATAAAACATGCCTTCCATGGCTTTTGAAACCACAAGCCTTGAGTTAGATAAGAGTTACATTCCTGTCTTAAGATTAATTATAAACTGTTTCCCTTTTATGCTGCTTTCTTCACATGGATAGATGGAAAGAGAAAAGGGCCTGCAGTGAAGACTGATAGAAGACACAATTTTGACGTATTATCTTGGAATGAATCTGTGCCCTAGTGGTGTTTAAAGAAGCATATTGGGTAGTACTATGGAGTAGGTGACAAAAATAAGAGATCAAAAAGAAGTGGCTACAATGCAGATTATTATATAAGGGATGTTTTAACACCCAATATACACATTGGTTAGATGTAGGTCTTCATCCTTCCTATCTGTCTATTCCAGTTTGAGGAGTCCAATGACTGTAATAGGATTATAAAAAGACAAAGCTATTGGCAACAGGAATGGCAACCTGGTTTTGAACTGACTCTAGAGATACTGGTGAATAGTTTCTAACTTTTAGAACTGATTATGAATAGTAAAGAAACCAGGACAGTCTAACATTTGATAGGGTAGAAAAAAAAAGACCTTGAAAAAGTCATTTAGATGCTGTGCTGTGTCTGTATTACACAAAGAACAGAATTATTCAACAAATAATTTACCCTGTGATACTCCATGGAAGCAAACACTACACTCTGAAGAAGCAGAATAGAAAGAGTATTGATGCTTTTGCACTTTGGTGTTGGAGGAAGACTCTTGAGGATATAAGAATTGGCCAAGAAAACAAACAAATGGATCATGGAACAAATCAATCAGAGTTCTCACTTAAGGGACAAACGTCAGATTCAAATTATCATATTTTGGTCACGTTATGTAACAAATGAATCTTTTGAAAAGGTTATGCTGTTGGGAAAGGTGGAAGGATAGAGAAGAGGATGACCAACAAGGTGGATAGATTCAATTACACTGGCAACTGGATTACTATCTGAAGACCAAGCTGGGGAGAAATCATCCTGAAAAGTCAAATGTGGCCACTTAATATTGATATCTTCTTGATAACATATAAACAATCTTCCAGGTTTTATGGCGTTTCCTTCTGTATTTGCATTTTTAATGAATTGCTTCTGGCTTTTGTTGTGCATTTATATATTTGTGTTGCATGCAGTGTGGTACTCTGCCTGAAAGTGATACCGAAATGTTTTAAATAATTATGATTATTATCCAGATTTTATTTAACAAAAAAAATGCACGATGTTGGACACATTTTAATTAATGGATGAGGGGCTATAATCAAGGAATTCAAAATCCAAGGCAGACCTAAAGAAAATATTACTTGTGCCAAGAAGACCTGGGTGCTGCTCTTATATAATTCCTTATCCCATCTATCTACTTCTCCTTGGGGAAGTTCTGTCTCTTTCCCTAATCATGCCAGAGGAGAATAGAATCCCTTTAATGTCTGATGTGTCTTTGTGTCTCTTTAACTTTTCTTTTGGCACATGCCTGCACTCAGGAACGATCGCGAGAGAGAGAAAGAGAGAGAGAGAGAATTCTAGTCCCTCTGGGAATCTTGCCTGTCCTGATTTAAATGACTTGATTTCAGAAGTGTTTTGGTTTTTGAGTTCAGGTTCTATGGAATGAGGGACCACATTTGGCAATTTTGTGAGTTATGCACTTTGGCGTTCCCGATTCCCTTGGCCTCTCTAGCTCCAAAAGTAAACTTTATTCAGGTTACCTGTGAATCCTTCATACTCTTCCCTCTTGTAATGCGTTCTGTGTTAAGAGCCCCGTTACTGGAAGAAGACCACATTAAAATATTCATCTGAGACAAGCTAGTGATAATGGGCAGAGGAGAAATACGCAAGTCTCAGTTGTTTGTTTTCAACACTGCTGTAAGTTATCCATGTTTTTATTGGAAAACAGTAAATATGCATGCATCTATTGCTTATTCTCAAATAAATGCATAACAGTTGATAGTACAGGTAGCCCTCAACTTATAGCCACAACTGAGCCCCAAATTTATGTTGCTAAATGAGAAATTTGTTAAGTGAGTTTTGCTCCATTTTATGACTTTTCCTGCCGCATTTATTAAGTGAATCACTGAAGTTGTTAAGTTAGTAACACGGTTGTTAAGGGAACCTGGCTTCCCCATGGACTTTGGCTTATCAGAAGGAAGCAGAAGGGGATCACATGACCTCGGGATACTGCAACCATCGTGAATATGACTCAGTTGTCAATCATCCAAACGTAAATCATGTGACCGTGGGGATGCTAAAATGCTCATAAGTGTGAAAAATGATCATAGGTCACTTTTTTCAGGGTCGTTGTGAATTCAAACAAACTATTGTAAGTTGAGGACTATTTGTACCATAATTTCTTACCTACTGGAATGTAGAAATTTAACCACGTGCACTAGTCTCTACTGTCTAGGAGACAGAAGCCACATGTATTTGGTAACTAGCCTTGTTGAGAAAGGAAACCTAGCAGAGATTTTAAAAGAGTTATCAATTACGAGCAGCATACTGAAGCAGAACGCGAATTCTAGATCCCTAAGAGTAATAAAAAAAAATAATCTTTTGAATGCAGAGCCACTAGTGAGGAGCAAGAAGTGCTTGCAATTTTCCCCAGCTGCAACATCAGCAAGCTGTTACTCTGCAACATCCAAATAAAAGGATAATGCAATATCTAATGTAAATGCTGGCAGCTTTTTTGGCTCATCAGCTTTCTTCCCTACCAAAATCCCACCTAACTGGGCCAAAAGAATCAAAGTAAATATGTTTCACTGTGGTTTACCAGATCATTGCTCGCATTTGGAGACTTTCTCCAATCACTTAATGTGTTGCAGAGAAACCATCCTGATGTTGCATCATGTGAAATGAGTCGGATTAAAAGCAGGAAGAGTGCGGATGGGCACTTTGGAGAAACCATTGCAGGGAAGGGAGGCGCATCAACACAGGTCACAACTAATGTTCAGCCAGGGAACCATAAAAAGACAGCTCTATGGATTGTTCTGTTGACCACTCCTGACCTAAGGAAACACAAAACAAGCCATGAACATGAAATTGATTTCCTCCTGGCCACATCTTTACAATATACTCATCACTAAACACAGAAAAACCAAACTGAGTGGGACGTATTTGCCTGCTCCACTGACTTAAAAAATGACTACATGTGCCAGGCAACTGGAGTCGAGTCTTAAATTGCAACAAAACAGATTGTGAGAGAAAACACAATTTTATGAATTCTATATACCAATCCACCAAACGCAGGACTTGAATAAGAAACAGACAACTACTGTTTTCAAATAAAATAACTGTATGAAGTAGAAACGCATCTTTCGCCCTTCCCCTTTATTAAGAAGACCTTTCCAATATTTTTGGAATAGCTACACAACTCAGAATTCTCTTTCATATGTAATTATGCCAAAATGATCCCTTCTACTCTGCAGCTATCTTTACAATTTGCAGACATCACTATCACTTCATCGTCAGTACTCTGGAAACTGTGCCCTGCTTTCAGTCATACTCCCTGTGAACACATTCAGGGCCCCTTATAGTACAGAGCATTCAGGTAGTGGAAGAACATTCTTTATCTTTAATTATCTTTCTTTTGGCATCCAGAATAATCTTACATATTGAAATGGTTGCTACTCTAGTGCCATTTATTTAAATATCTATTCCTAGGATCAACTTCACTTGGCCAATCAGATTTGGCTTTGCCACAGAAAGGAAATAAAAATAATTCACACTGAGGCCAGTGCTTGCCCTCCCTCTGAATTAGCTTTATCTCTACTCAGTAAAATCAACATCCACTCAAATGTAAAATGATGGAAGATGTGCAGGAGCAGCCATCTGAGTTACGTAAGATCCAGGGACCGGGGAACTCATAGAGGAAAAAAAATCAACTGCAAGTATTCAGCACAGCTCTGTTCTAATTACCCAAATGAGATTGCTATGCAAAAGGGAGTGGGCCATGACAAAACTCAATGCCATGTTTGCTGAAGATAACCATGCCACTTAAGCGATGTTCCCAAATGAGAGAGATGGAATTAACATTTCCAGATGCATCAAAACACCCAGGCAGAATGAAGGCAGACACAAATCTCCATATACATGTTAGCTTCCGTATCAGCTTTGGAAATCTTTGGAAATTTGTTTATGGTTACAGTCTTTCTTCCTGAATGAGAAAGAAGTACAGTATTTTTAACTGTTCTTTTAAATTGATTTTTTTAAAAGGAAAATCATTAAGGTTGCGAATCTGCCCACATTCAAATTAATACATTGGACACTAGAACTTTTTCCATAGCACCATCCTTTTTTTTTTTTCCTTTGTGTTTTTTGCTGAAGTGAATTCATCTATTATACTACATTTTGGCCTACAGCAGGGATCAACACCCAACTAGCCATAGTCTAGCTCAATGTTTCTCAATCTTAGCCATTTTGAGATATGTGGTATTTAACTCCCAGAATTCCCCTTAAAATGGCCAAGATTGAGAAACACTGGTCTTTCTTGAATAGATAAATAAGACTCAGAAACTATTAGAAAATTCTGGAGCAAGCTGGAGATTTGAAAAAACACCCTGGAAGAATGATCAGGTACCCTGCCATCTTGACATTAAGAAGATTACATGGATATGTCCATGAAGTCCTAAGCAGTCAAGCTCAACCTGAAGAAAATTTCTCCTTCCATTGAAAAATTTGTTGTATATATAAGTAATCCTTGACTTATAACCTTGAATTTATTGATTGTTCAAAGTTACAATGGCACTGAAAAAAGTGACATGACCATTTTTAACACTTACACAAGTTGCAGTATTCACTTAACAGTCATGTTACTAGCTTAACAACTGCAGTGATTTACTTAACAACTGTAGCAAGAAAGGTTATAAAATGGGGCAAAATTCATTTAACTATCTTGCTTAGCAATGGAAATTTTGGTCTCAATTATGGTCATAAGTCAAGGACCATCTGTGTATGCCATAGGTAAAAGCAACAATGGTTCTGAAATTCCCAGAATGGGCAGCAACTTTTCCAGATATTTGGGACTAATAATTTATACTATATAATGGACTGCATTTGCAGATGGTAGATGTAGAAGACTTGGCTCACATATTATTTGACTGATGTTTGTAAAAGATGATGAGAGACAGGTACTCTTATTCATATAAATCCCATATTAAAACAACATACCTTATGTGTGGCCTGAATCTGAAAATATCATTTAATAGGGCACAGTATTTGAGTAAAATGGTTTGGTTGAGATCAGCATATATGGGTCTGATTGGGAAAGATTGTAGGGGTGATATTGAAATATAATTTTATCTTATTTTACTTATCTATACATTAAATTATTGTATTTTATTCCAATTGGTTTTATAGTATTTTACTAATAAATTGTGTTTGGAACTCTGTATTTTGATATAGATTATGGGCTAATCAATAAACTAACCAGTATATAATTTCAACATTTTGGATTGCCAATATATTAAAATATAAAACAGATAGGTCAATTTCTAGTATTCTTGTTGTCCCTCAAAGTCACAAGATATATATCAAAAAATACAGACTTAAAGAAAGTGAAACAAAAAGTTAATTGGCGCACAATCCTATCCCATTTAAGACCAAAAGCCAGATCATAGGGTAATATCAAGTCACATTTATTTAAGAAGATAGAGAATAGATGAAAAATGCATTATTGAAAGTGACATAATTAACATTTTCTTACTCTCCGTGGACAGAAACCAAATAAACTGTGGAGGCAAGGAAATTATGCAACAATAATACCGTAGATTGTTTTATGTAGTTGTTTTAGGCTGGTGTAAGGAAGAGACGGATCTTTATTTAAACCTAAACCGTGATCAAATTTTTTTATGCCTGATAGACTCCTACAGGATTGTCCTGTCAGAATTTCATGTCTAATATATGAAAAAGTGTAAAGAAATATTTCACCAAAAATCTGTAAAAATAAAGAAGGAAATATCCCTAATTGTGAATGGGAAGGATGGCCAGTCAATATATAGAAGTATGCATTAAGAATGTCACTATAAAGAATGGAATAGAAGGGCTTCCTCCTATTTTTTTTAAAATAAAAGGTATTAGCTGCTTCATTAAGACAATCAGAAAATGCACACAACTCTCTCCAAGTGAAAAAAATAGGGAAAAAAGACAAAAACTGCAAAAAATGAGGAAGTTTTTTTTTTAAAAAAAAACTCAACTAAGCCTAACATGAAAAAGTCCACCCCATCTAAATTTTATCTAATTATAATATAAACAGTAACCAAAAAATGGAAAAATGTGTATCAGGATATTGAAATTTAACCATTTTCCTTAATTTCATCATTACTCTATTTTTAACCAACAAATTCAACTTAGACCATACAAAATCAGATTGTCTCTGCCTGAAGTGCTGATGAATATCTTCCATCATATTACATTTATGAACAATATTTCCCAGACATATTTGCAATGCCTATATATTGTTTCTGAATCAACCAGGTTTTCTAGCATAAAGCTAGACCAAAACACATTCTGGTGTGTCATGGTTTTCTCTCCCAATTTTTCTGGCTTTCTTCCTTCCATTAACAACTATTTTCTGAAGCTGCTTCCTTGTTCTGTAGAAAAAGGTCCTTTTGCCATCTGAAAACTATGGTTCATTCAGGTTTTATGACACATGCATAGGCCAGAATTACAAAATATTTTGAAATTAGTGATTGTCAGTATAACTAGTGGTGGGTTGACAGTCCAAAATTAGAGGCAATAGCATAAATAGGAACTGTATCACAGGAAAAAAAAAAAGGCTTTTGCAGGCACATGTCACCCAGATTGACTGACTGATTTGCCATCACACAGTTAAGTTACTGGAAACCACAGTAACCAGATAGCGAAGATGGCATATGACAACAAATGGTGGGCAGGGGGGAGATTCAGAAAACAGAATTCAGATTTCCATAGTTTTTAGAGAACATGGGAAGCTTGTGGGAGGGTGGAATTAAATCTATTGTTACGGTGAGCGGGAGGGGCAGATTTGGCGGTTATAGGGGGCCATATTCTGTGTTGGGAGCGCGCCCTCGCTGTTTGCTTGCTGTGGCGCGCTCCGACCCCCTTGTCATCTCCCGTTCCCCAGGGGGTCTGAGCAATCGGGCCCTGGGCCTTAGGCTGATGTTGTGTAACGCCAGGTCCGTTGTTAATAAAGCCCCTCTCATCCATGATTTGATTTGTGAGGGGGGCGCGGACCTGGTGGGAATTACCGAAACCTGGCTGGGCCAGGAGGGGGGAGTCCCTCTGGTGGAGATGTGCCCAGCCGGGTTTCGGGTTTTTCATCGGCCGAGGGCCCAGGGGAGGGGAGGGGGGGTTGCGGTAGTTATTAAGGAGGATCTGTGTCCGAGGGAGGCCACTGTATCTCAGACGACCGGGTGTGAGCTCCTTTTCGTGAAGTTCGGTCCCAAGGTTCAGGTGGGCTTGCTGGTCGCATACCTGGCTCCCTGCTATGTGGCAGCAGCCCTGCTTGAGCTCCTTGAGGTCATAGCTGGCGTGGCGGTTGGGACCCCCAGGCTTATGGTCATGGGGGATTTCAACCTGCCATCTGCTGGCGGTACCTCGGGGATTGCTCAAGAGTTCATGGCTTCCATGATGGCCATGGGCCTGACCCAGTTAATTCGGGACTCTACTCACGTGGGAGGTCATACCTTGGATCTGGTTTTCGTCTCTGATCAGTGGCAGAGTGATCTGGGTATGGGGGATATAGTCATAGAACCCCTGTCATGGTCGGATCACTCGCTCCTGAAGCTCGACTTCCGTTCCGCACCCCCTGACCGCAGGGAGGCGGGACCATTAAAATGGTACCGCCCCAGGCGCCTGATGGATCCTGATAGGTTCCTGACGGAGCTTGGGCCATTTCCCAAAGCTCACACACACGACTCGGTTGAGGGCTTGGTCGCCACCTGGGATAGGGTGGCTGCTGGGGCCCTCGACCGAGTCGTGCCCTTGCGGCCTCTGACCCGATGCCGATCCCAAGTGGCTCCTTGGTTTTCTGAGGAGCTAAGGGAGATGAAGCGTCGGAAAAGACGCCTAGAGAGCAGTTGGAGGGCCAGCCGCTCTGGGTCCGACCGAACACTATTACGATCTTATATTAAGACGTATTTAGTGGCGATAAGGATGGCGAGGAGATCTTACCTCTCCACCCTTATTGCGTCCGCGGAAAACCGCCCAGCCGCCCTGTTTAGGGTGACCCGCTCTCTACTGGAGGTAGGAGCGCGGGAGGACCCCTTGCAGGGACGGGCTGAGGAGTTTTCTAGGTTTCTGCAGGACAAAATCGCTCAGATCCGGGACGAGCTGGACTCCGACTGGGCATCTCCGGGCGGGGGGGCGGGGGTGGATATCGGTGCGGTCAATTGGGTTGAGTTCGATCCTGTTACTGTGGAGGACGTGGACAGGATACTGGGGGGACTGAATGCCACCACCTGTTTGCTGGACCCGTGCCCCTCCTGGCTGGTTTTGGCCACTCGGGAGGTGACACGAGGCTGGTTCCAGGGTATTATAAACGCTTCCTTGAGAGAGGGGCTGTTACCTGCCGCCTTGAAAGAGGCGGTGGTGCGGCCCCTCCTCAAGAAACCGTCCCTGGACCCAGCATTGTTATCTAACTATCGTCCTGTCTCCAACCTTCGCTTTGTTGCGAAGGTTGTTGAGAGTGTGGTGGCACGTCAGTTCCCGCAGTACCTGGATGAAGCGAGTTATCTTGACCCCCTCCAATCGGGCTTCAGGCCCGGGCACAGCACGGAGACGGCGTTGGTCGCGTTGGTGGATGACCTCTGGAGGGCCCGGGACAGGGGTTGTTCCTCTGTCCTGGTCCTGTTAGATCTCTCAGCGGCTTTTGATACTGTCGACCACAGTATTCTATTGCAGCGGTTGGAGGGGTTGGGGGTGGGAGGCACCGTGTTGCGGTGGTTCGCCTCCTTCCTCTCCGACCGCTCGCAATTTGTGTTGACGGGGGGGCAGAGATCGGCCCCGAGGCCCCTACGATGTGGGGTGCCTCAGGGGTCGGTGCTCTCGCCCCTGCTGTTCAACATTTATGTAAAGCCGCTGGGTGAGGTCATCCGTGGCTTCGGGGTGGAGTTCCATCAGTACGCTGACGATACTCAGCTGTACATCTCCACCCCGGGCCACCCCAACGAAGCCGTCGAAGTGATGTCCCGATGCCTGGAGGCCGTGCGGAGTTGGATGGGTCGTAACAGGCTTCGTCTCAACCCGACCAAAACCGAGTGGCTGTGGTTTCCTGCGCCCAGATACAGCCAGCTGGTTCCTTCGCTGGCCGTGGGGGGAGAGGTCTTGACCCCCGTGGAAAGGGCGCGCAACTTGGGTGTCCTCCTGGACGTACGGCTGTCTTTAGAAGAACATATTGCAGCCGTCGCCAGGGGGGCTTTCTATCAGATTCGTCTGATTTACCAGTTGCGGTCCTTTCTGGATCTGGGCGCACTTCGCACAGTCACTTCCGCCCTCGTCATCTCCCGCCTGGATTATTGCAATGCTCTCTACATGGGGCTCCCCTTGAAGAGTCTCCGGAGGCTGCAGCTGGTCCAGAATGCAACCGCGCGGGTGATCGTGGGTGCTCCTCGGAGCTCCCACGTTACACCGCTTCTCCGCAGGCTGCACTGGCTTCCTGTGGCCTTCCGGATTCGATTCAAGGTGGTACTGACAGTATTTAAAGTGCTCCATGGCTCGGGACCTGGGTACTTACGGGACCGCCTGCTGCCATCATCAACCTCCCGCCGCCCAGTACGCTCCCACAGGGTTGCCCTCCTCGGGGTACCGCCGCCCGGCCGTTGTCGGTTGACGGCCCCGAGGGTTCGGGCTTTCTCTGTGGGAGCCCCCTCCCTTTGGAATGATCTCCCCCCGGAGATACGGGCTATGACGGATATTCTGACCTTCCGGTGCGCAGTGAAAACCCTATTTTTTCAACAGGCTGGCCTGGCCCAGTAACTGTATTTTAGTTTTTTAATTTAATTTTAATCGGGGTTTTATTAGTTTTTAATTTTTAACTCTATTTTTGGGTTAGACAGCCGGATCAATTTGGTTTAATTTATTTTAAATTGTATTTATTGAGTATTTATTATGTGTTTTTAGTAGGCTGTACACCGCCCCGAGTCCGTTTAATAAAATAAATAAATAAATAAATAAATAAATAAAGCTTCTTTCACTGCAGAATAGAAAGGGGAAATGGGGTAGTTGGTTGGTGGGCAAGGAAGGAACCAGACAAAAAAGATACAACCGTGTTCCATTCAACATCTAATGTTTTTGCAGGTTCAAATTTCTTTTGTGAAATACAAATACTCTCCATTAATCCTTTGGCCCGCCTCAGCAGCACTCATTGTCCTATGAATCAATCTCTTATTAGGCTCTCCTGATCTCCAAAGCATCTCATTGGCTGGATCTATAGCTCCAAGTGAAAAAAAAAAATCTCCTGAGAAAGGAATAATGACACTATCATGCTACATGCATGTGAATGGACTGAGTGTAATGTTAGGACTGTAGAGCTTATCCTCTTGATTTCCAACTCATTTCTCCCCACACCCATATCCCAGTGGTTACGGAAAGGGTGTTGAGGTTTGCTCCTGCAGGAAATCCCTTCTACCCCCTGGATTCCATCAGACCTCTCTCCCCCTCATCCAAATGACAATAATGCTTCCCATTCTATTTCCCACACTCTCTTGGTTCTCTTTCCGGTAGTAATTTTTTTTCACTACCGGTTCTGTACGCGTGGCTTGGTGGGCATGGCTTGGTGGATGTGGCAGGGGAAGGATACTGTAAAATCTCCATTCCCACCCCACTCCAGGGGGAAGGTTACTGCAAAATCCCCACTGTCTCCCTACCCCACTAACCTGCTTTCCAGCTCCGTTCTCCTGTGCAGGGCAACAAAAGAAGACCCAACCAATCAACTGGGACTCGGGAGGCAGAGAACAGACGGTGGCACATCCAGTCAGAGATGGTATTTGCCGGTTCTCCGAACTACTCAAAATTTCCGCTACCGGTTCTCCAGAACTGGTCAGAAACTGCTGAATATACCACCTCTGCACCACTCTCTTGTAAACCTACCATCCTTTCTTGTCTCCAGATTTGACTTTTGTTTTCATGAGAATGGCTGCCCTAAAGAGGATGAACACATTTAACTTCCGCCAAACTGCTGCTTCAGTGTGGCTTTGGAAGAACACAGGAGCATTTTCCTGACCGTGTGGTGTTCTATCACTGAGATTAATGGAAAGAAATCTCACTGGGGTAGCTA
The DNA here is from genome assembly GCA_023653725.1 of Bungarus multicinctus. Classification (NCBI taxonomy): domain Eukaryota; kingdom Metazoa; phylum Chordata; class Lepidosauria; order Squamata; family Elapidae; genus Bungarus; species Bungarus multicinctus. Next base: position 122,781,835 of record CM042834.1, read on the forward strand.
AGATCAGAGGAAAGCATAATTGCGTAAATACATCCTGCTCCCAGAGCTGCTTGTCCAGCCTCCAAAGCAGAAAGGCCAACAAAACAGAAATACTGGCTTATCCCAGAACAACAAAGAAGTTAAGAATCATTGTTTCACCTCTTCTGCACTGATTTTTAAAATACAGGTTTATTTCATGGGCATCAACTTCTCAGTATATGCCAACCCCTAATACCACCATCCAGCAGGAAAGGATGACACTCTGGAATTCTACTGCCATTCTCAGGTCCAGAATGCAGAAGAACGAGGCAAGGATTTTTTTTTTTTTAAATAGAGGAGAACATTTAGAAACAATATCAATTGAAAGTTTGAATTGATATAATACTTTCTGTCACTGCAGGATTTTGCTGCCTCGTCATTCAGCCGAAAGTGTCACCATCCCAAATGCTCCTGCAGTTTCTTGAACCTTGTTTCCTATTAGATGTCTTATCCATCCATCCAAAGTACAGCCTCTAGGCTCTCAAATGCCTCTAAGGGCAAGCAGAGGCAGGCAGCAGAATTGCTGGTAGGTGAAACAGCTGACATGATGTCTGGATGCTAGAGATATCTTGGCTCATGCCTCTCTCCCTTCTTCCAACTTCTGCTTTTCCCGTTAGACTGCTGTCTTCTCTCGAGGGGAAATGGTCAATCAGAAATGGGCAGGATGAAGCAACACAAGAAATAAATACAGCCACAAATCACTCATGCAATTGCACTCCACTTTCCATGTTCATACATCTCCCGTGTGAAAGAGGAAAGTAGAGCCTCTGCTACACGGACCAGGCAGCCATCCCAGCTGAGACCTACACTGGGATCCCCCTCCTCTCAGCAACTCCCTTTGGATTTATTCCTGCCCATTTGCTGGTTCTTATCCACCCACTGGAGCTGGACATTCTGCTCTCTGGATGCTTCTGCAGCGCCTGGCCCAAGCTGTCTCATCTGCCTTATTGGCAATGCTCAGAGTTGGATCTAATCTTGCACTGATTAAATGTCCTTCATTAACGAGTTTCCTTAATTAATGGAGTTTTTGGGCTTGCTTGGATTGCTCTCTCCCTGCTGGTCTCTGCCACCTCAGCACAAACATGGGGCCATTCCCTCTCAAGTCATTTAGTGAGTGGGGCTGGTTCCTGCCGACACCGCATTTTGCCGGTGGTGCCTGTCGCCTTTTGCTTGATGACTCCATTTTTAACATTCCCTCCTTTTATTTTGGGACGGGAAAAAAAATCCATGATCTCAAGGAAGTTGTACTTCACAATACAAATATTAAGATACCAACCAGGTCTTCCCGGGTAACTGCATTTAGACCAGGCTGCTGGTCTTGAAATAAAGACCCCCTGGGCATTTAAGGACCTCTTTAGTTTGGATGGGGAAGCAACATTTCTTGCCATACCAGGGGTGAAATTCAAATTTCCCCCCTACTGGCTCTGTGGGTGTGGCTGTGGGCATGGCTTGGTATAATAGAAATAGTAATCTGGGGTGATTTTTTTACCAATTCAAATCATCCCTACCACCTCTCCCGAGCCGGGCCGAGATGGCTGAATTTCACTCCTGTGCCATACTACCACATAGTTGATTCCCTCCTTGTTTCACATAAAGAAAATGGAAATCTTCCTGCCTAGGGAGTCTTCGTGTTGCCTTTTCGTGGCATGGGATAAATTGGGATGTTATTGTGATAACCGATGTAAGGATTCACATCCTCATCCAATCGGAAAGCACTAGAGCAGCACAGAGGACAAAGCTGTGCACCCCTAAACATACATGGGACATGACAATGGTAGGTCAATCAATTAACATCCCGTATAGCCATGCCACCAAAATGCCATCTGTCCACCAGCTGGGCTGGCCTCCTATCAGTGAACAGCCCCAACATCAGGCTCCAAAGTGGCTGTAGAGACCAGCAGCTGGTTATGACTAACTACAGCCGTGGCATCTGCCCTGAGCTCACCGCTCCCAAGCTTTCAACTGCTGAAGAAACTAACCTGAAACCTATTCCCCGGCCTCCCAGATTTCTGACTATATATGTATGTATGTATGTATGTATGTATGTATGTATGTATGTATGTATGTATGTATGTATGCATGCATGCATGCATGTATGTATGTATATATATAGCAGGTTGAGAGAAAGGCAGAATAATTCACTTTCCTAGTCCGCTGGAAGTAGGACCAGGAAGGGGCTGGACAAAGAAGATTGAGTATTGCTTGAGGGGTGAAAGAAAAGCTCCCCTGAGTCAAATATAAAGACTGTGCCATGCTCTGGCCACCTCTGGCCATATCAATCAGCCGTCTCTTAGTCTGTCCTTACCACAGTTATTGTCAGAATGAGATTTAAAAATGAGCCAAGCAATCATAAAAGCAGGCTGTCGTTTAAAAAATGACAAACAAATTAGTCTGGCTCTAAACTGAGTTGCTGTCCTAGCAGTACAGTATTTATCGATAGTATTTCTAATCTAATTCCTTAAATGGGCTGAAGGTTCCTCTTCTTTCACTGCCCAGGGACAGGAAGACTAAGGGCATGTCACTGAATTAAATGGATTGCCCACATTTAGTCTTTCTTCATCTGTGTTCCATTCAGCTCTTGCATCGCATTTAGGTGGCAGTCGCTTTGTGGCATGACCTCTCTCTTTGCTGGCATTCTGTAAAGGTCTGTACCCTGAAGGTAAAATTTTTTTTAAAAAAAAAACAGCCTTGAAAAATTCTGAAAAATCAACCTTTGAAATCTTCCCTCTGGCCCTCTAATCAGATCTCTCCCTCCAACATCGCAAGGTCAAAGGCACCTATGGCTTGCCTAACCTGGTTTAACGTGAGCTGTGGCCACGGAGTTCGGCATACAGCTGAGAGGGTCTCAGAAGCAGCAGCGTTCTCAGCAAAGTGTAAAGCTATTGCACAAATGCTGCTATTTGCTCCTCTGCCGCAAATCTGGTGCCAAGTACCTGGGATTTGCATGATGATGTTGTCACGCGCTCGCCATTATTTGCTGCCCCAAACTCCACCCACCCCCACATGAACATGAATGACAGTCATGATTAAAAGTCAGATTAAAAAAAAAAAAAACAGAATCAGGGGCCATGCCTTCTAAACCTTAAGGCGAGCCCACTTCAATACAGTGCCAGGCAATCTAGAAGATTGCACCTGTGCAGCCTCTTATGCGCTCCTCCCTGGTTCATTTAAATTGGTCCCACAGCTGCCAAGCGCTTAAAGTTAGCATCTGTCTGGGTGATGATATCCTGGCATGCTAACAGGCATCCTGCTATAACTAGGAGGCTGACTGCCTGCAGTGTTGCCCGGGTATGTCTTCTTTGCAATTGGAGATTAAATCACCCTCCTTTTGAATGGAAGAGGAAGTGCTGAATTGGGGAATCCGTAGCTCCCTTTACTTTTAGCAAATCAAAGCCATGTGTTGTTCTTCATTCTCACCTCCCCTGGATGTCACAACTGCAAACAAATTCAGCTAATACTCAAGCCAGCAGAAACAATTGCTTATACAGCAACAATACATTGCGTCGGTGCCAATAGCTAAACATATGTGGGCATGCCTGCAAAGAGGCCGTATATATGCGTATAGGTGCACCAGGTATCTGGATGGCAATTTGGCTAGCACTAAGAAAATGGTGAAGGGTAATTCCTGGAAAGGAAATTGCTCTGTGGATTACAGAGGTTTTGCTAGGCTGGGAGATGGTGGTGGTAGTGGTGGGTTAGGCAATGAAAACTGGGATTTATTTACACCATGATGTGTCAAGGGTTTCACACACACACACACACACACACACTGGAGTCCCTGCCTGTGTTTGCTGGGTCTGAGCTAGAACAAAGCTGGCTGCCAGATAAAACTACACTCAGAGTGTTATGTTCCCAGCTCAAAGCCTATTAAGCAGCAGCTTTCGTCCAAAGCTCCCGCCCCTCCCCACTGCTCAGTGCCCCACAGTCACTCCTCCATTTGTGCAAATCTCAGCACATCACAAAGGAAGGAGAAGGGCTGCACGAAAAGAGCAAGCCTCTTTCCCACAGGCTTTTCCTGGGAGGTCCAAGGGGAGGAAACTCTAATTGGAAATGTCCCTCCATTGAGCCCCAGGAACTCTAAAGGCTGCAACCATAAATGGGACCAACACAACTTGTACAAGCAGAAGCAAATTGGAAAGAAGCTTTCCTTGCGGCTGGCTTTTAAAATCTTAGCATTAATTTAACTTTACATAAAGCCTCTTGTGAGCATTGCTGCGACTTCCCAATGCCACCATCCAACATCGCCATTGTTTGTCCATTAACTTTTTCTGCCCGCTTTCTAATCTGGCCCTGGTACCCCAGGCCTGGATGCAAGTGGGGCTCAGTTCTAGGTGGCTTAGCCTCTGCTGTTTTTTTCCAATTTGGCCTCCGTTTCACACTGATGCCAGTCACCAGGAAGCTGAGGTTGCGCCTGGGAAGCAATTGTCTCCCTGAGAAGGAGTTGACGGCTCACGCCATCATTCAGCCAAGCACTGACCTGTGAATATTTCATTACCCTCAACAATGCACCATCCATACAAAGCAGGGAGCCCAACCGGTGGGAACAAGAACTAGTCACACTGACAGGGGAAGGCGGGTGGAGCCGATGGGGCTGGGGACAAGGGAAAGCTGGCTGCTAAATTTAGGTTCCCTCAAACTGCCTTGGGAGACTAGCTGTCATGTCCCCGGTGAGCACAAAGACAACAACTGTGTTCTCTCCTATGCTTCTTGGCTAGCTCCTCTTCTAAAAGAGCCAAAGACAAAAGACAGGGAGAAGCAGGAGAAGACAACCAGTTCTATTGTAGCATATTTGCCAATTATGAATGGCCTTCGGTCCACCATACGGAAGGAAGCATCCATCCATCCATCCGTCCTGCCAATATAGAGGATGCACTTTCTGCCAACAACCCCACTAGACCAGCAGAGCTCATTAATGCCCCTGGAAATATTGCGGTGGGATTAGGCAGTCTGGGCCATAAATCTATTGCTTGCAGCACACGGGAATGAAATTGCAGCGTGGAATGAATATGTTCTTCAGAATTTCATTTATTGTCGAGAGAAGTTACCCAGGGGTTGCCAAGATTTGATTTGCCAGATGCCAATAGTGTGATGGGCGAGAGACAGCATCAGTTAGGAAATGCCTATTCAGATCTCACACTTGACTTAGTCCCTTAAACTAACTGCTCTGCAACCCATCAAAGATACGAGTTCAGGAGATATTTTGATTGGGGGCAGGGTGCCTAGTGGTTAAAACACTGGGCTTGTTGACTAGAAGGTCGATAGTTTGAGACCCAAGTGCCACGTGATGGAGTGACCTCCTGTTCTTGCCTCACCTCCTGCCAACTTAACGGTTTGAAAGCATGCAAATGCGAGTAGGTAAGTCCCACTTCCGTGGGAAGGTAACAGCATTTTGGGAGCCCCGGTGTTTAGCCCTGCTGGCCACATGACCACGGAAGTGTGGTCCCTCGGCTAAGAAATGCAAAGGAGCACCCCCCCCCTAAAGTTGGACTCAACTGGACGGGAGAAACCTTTACTTTTATTATTCCAATTATGAGAGATAATTTGTTTATTTGTTTTATATACCACTCTTGAAATTTAGAATGGATTACATAACAAGCAAAATATAACAAAGAGAAAAATCAATCAATCAATCAAAATCTAATAGCAATCAACCAATTAAGGCCAACCGGGTCCACAATATACATAAAAAAGAGGTGAGAACAAAGTCTTTAACGTGCTCCAAAAGGCAAGTGGAATGGAAGACCCTTGGAGCAAAAGGAGAAAACTATTCATAACACGGGAGCCACCACCGTAGAGGCTTGACTTCAAGCTTCCAATCCTTTTATCTGCTGCAGAATGAGAAGTCTAGCAGTCCTAAAAAGGAATGCATATGCAGCCAAGGTCAAATATAAGCAGAGGAGGTGATCTGAGGCTCAAGCCATGCAGGGATTTATAGATAATAGGAAGGACCTTGAACCTGACCTAGAAGCCTTTTGGTAGCTAGTACAGTGATATCCAAGGAACAGATATCACACTACTTACCCCTCCCTGCTAATAGATGGGCTATTGTAACCTCTTTGCAGCTTCTCACTCATTTTCACAGGCAACCCCATGTAGATTATTTGTAATAGTCTAAATGAAAGTGCTATCTAATCTAAAAAAAATCTAGAAGTGGCAGACTATCTGTAGCTGGGCAACGGTCCCCTGGCTACAGCCCTCTCGAAGAAAACTTTGGTCACAGACCTGCATTCTTACTCAAGAGTAAATTTAGGAACCAGGATCAAGCCAGATCAATCATCTACAGATGAATATCTATGGAGATTCTCAGTCATCCAGGTCACCTTTGGGTCAGCTACAGATGGCAACTCCATCTTCCTGGGATTTAATCCGAGCTTGTTTTGCCCTATCTAATCCCTCAAATCCTCCACCCAAAAATGCATAGATTAACCTAGCAAAGAAAATATATGGGCTACCTTTTGAATTTCCTCACAACCAGTATTGAAACCTGCAACAAGATCCTCCTTCACCATAATCTGAAATTAGAAATCTCCTGTATTATGCCCTTTCAGTCTGCAGGGGAACACTTTGTTCTTCCTTAAACTGGCATCTCCGTATTTCAGCATCTTACTCAAACTCACACATCCCATCCATCTAGACTCACCTCACATACACAGCTAACCCATATTTGGTTGCCTTCTCATAAGACTCTCTTTACCTCACTGTCTTCCTTGCCCCTCTATCTGGGAATTTGGGACTCAGCACCAAAATGATGACACACTTCATAATGACGGGCTAAACAAGCAAGTCAGTTAAAACTCTGCCTTGAAATCTAGGTGTTCAGAAAGTAAAGCTGAAGATACTGTGCCCTTCAACCCAGAAATATTGTGCCTGGTTTTGTTTCCTAACAGAAAAGTTTATTGCAAAACCAAATGACAGAAAGAAATCATAAGTGCAAATTGCCTACTAAAAGCAGAGGAGAGGGCTTTCATACATTGACCAAGCACCTATTCATTCTCTGGACTGGCTACATGAATACACACACATACAGTCACACCCATCCATATATATACAGCTTACACCCATGGCCAGCTGGTGATCGGGAACTAGCCACTGCCTATGTATAAGTATGTCTAGAGGGGAGGGGTCTGGTTACTTGTCTTCCTTAGCTAGAAAGCAAGGAGCTGAGAGAGCATGAAATATTAATGCTGTAAATGGTGCAATTTCATCTGCATTCAGCCAACTTCATGTATATTTCAGAGAGTGATGGGATGATACTGTTGTGTAACAGAGGCAAAATGGCGGACAAAGGCTTTGGCTAAGGGGGCACAATTGGACTCTCCAGCATTGGCATATTTAGCTGCTCTGTCAACAGGGCCTCAGGCTTACAGGAAGGAATGAGTTCCTTTTGGGATGCTCAGATTGTAGGGAGCAGAGGAGTCAGCTCTATGTAAGCGAGCACTTCAAGGGTCGAGCTGAGAGAATGGAGCATTGTCCCAGTTATACTGAGCACAGCATCAAGAATCTTGGGATGATCTTCATCACGATGAATAAAGGCACTTCCCTCTCCTGCACTGAAACACAGGTGTTCAGAATTCTAATCCCGAAATCCAGAATGCTTCGGCTCTGATGCTGTGGTACTTGGATCAGGAGAGTACAGATTATTATGTATCGCCTCCTCTGCAAGGATTAAGACTAAAAATGCACCTCTTTGATCACACTTTCCTTCTAGTCCCAAGCCGCAAGTCTCAAACTGGTTCCAAATTTATGTACTTAATTTAAGACTCTTGCAGAAGAAAAGCTAGCATTTTTAAAAAAGAGCTGTTGAGAATACAGGACTTTCTACACTATATAAGACACAGCACAGACACTGTATAAGAGAAGAATACTGCAGCCATTTCTGTCTATTCCTCCCTCAGGATTTAGATGAGCAAGCATCCATATAATCTCTGTAGGATTTCATGTTACAAAAAGTATATGACAGCTACCCAAAGTCATAGTTCCTCATCAAATTTCCTGTTAAATGTTAAAATATATAAAAACTTATCCTGCATCCTCAAATTGTCACATTATAGCTGCCTAGAAAAGAAGGCGGTTACAATGGCATCCAGAGACTGGGGGAAGTTTCACTACATATTTTGGCTTGGGAAAATTTGACACAGGGCTGCTGCTTTTGATCAGTAACCTCGAATTTCTTATATTACAATCTTTCCAACCACATACCTTGAGATAGGATGAAATTTAATTATTTAAATTAGAAAGCACTATGTTTGAGAAGGTTGCACGAACACGTAGTTCTGCTTTCACTCCAGCAGAGCATTTGACTACAATTGACGCATTATGGAAGAAATTATACCTCTATGATCAACCAGAGGTGTGGCAAAATACGAATGCAGCCCTAAATTGTGACCACAAAGCCAGGTTTAGCCTCAATTTCCCCCTTACAATTCAATCATGCACTTCAGGCATGACCTAGAATTCCCCCATTTTTCATGATGGAATACTCTGGAGCAGTTACGCTCAGACTCATGATAAGGAATCCATAACAACCCAGCAGTGCATCAAATCTGAAAGGTTTGCACATACACACAAAAAAGGTCGATAAGTCCTAGATTTTAAATCAAAGACTCTAGCAGGATCATTAAAAAAAAAAAGCAAAAATAAGTTAAAATAAGAGAATATCGCTCAGGCAGAATGTTCACAGATGAGACCCAGTGGAAAAGGTACAATAACCTCCCTCCTTATCATCTACTAATTGTTCTAAAGTGCCAACTTTTGCTAACTTTTTTTTAAATCTGGCAAGCATTCAAAGCCATTTAACAGCTGCATGACAAGCAAAAATTCATCCAGGAAAGACTACTTTAGCATGGAGATGCAGCAATGGACAAAGATTCCACTCAATGACGCAGCCAAGTAAATTTTGCTCCAGACTTCATAATCTTTTACCCTCTCCCCATTTTAAGGCAGTCATTTGGGGCTGCCATTTTGTTTGAGGTAACATATATTTTAAAAACAATAATGACCCTATGTATTTTTATACATGCCTGCATGTACTATAATGATTAAATATGAAAACAGGAGAATGCTGGAGACATCACTATCAACACCAATGGGCTATGATATGTCAGGACAACTAAGGCACTGACTCTAGATCTATTGGTTGCTGTTCTAAGTGAACATTCATTACTGGGGATTTTGCCTCTCTAACTTAACTGGCTGTGGATTCTGGACTTGAGATCCAGGCAGAATTACATTACTTTTTCCATCACTTTTCAAGACCAAAAACATATGTATAATCCTAATTTACAGTGCCATGAAAAGTTCCGTGCCTTGCATTCACATAATGCTTTCAATATTGGATATGGAGAAATTGTCCTATTTAAATCTTTTTTTTTCTTTGAACATTTCTCAGTTGGAACTTCGATATTGTTTCCCAATTGCTAGAAAACAATTTAACTGGGTTTTAGCAATCGAAATAACCTATCCCTGACATTTTCTGAATAGGATGAATGCAACTGGATACACGCTAGGGAAAAGTACCCTTAAAATTAGACCCATTGTGTTTTGAAAACTTTCTCCACACTATTTCATCTCCTCTTCTCTGTCTCTAACTTAAATCTCAGTTGCTCCGTATTTCCTAGGGGTGTGTGTGTGTGTGAGAGAGAGAGAGAAGAATTGGATTTTCTCACGATCTAACTTTTAACTTCCTAATGACGACATTACACATGGTACAAGAGATTAAATGTGGGGATAAAATAATGTAGAGCTTTAAAAACATTTTCCCTGCCACTCTCTACCATATTCTGCCTGCAGGAAATTCTCACTAGAAAAAGAGATACTGTCTTAGAACATGCTCCACCCAGACAGGCTATTCATCTCCCCCACCAAGCCATATTCTACCACCTGCCCCATAGGAAGGATTTATTGAAAGTTTATGTATGATTGCTGGTGTTAACATAGGCCACCTGAAAAAAATAACACCCATAAACTTTTCCATATGATATTTTTTCATAGGAGTTATTGGATTATTGATGCTTCCTGCCCTAAACTTTGGGGATCAAGTGAGTTGGAAATCAAGGTAAATACATTTATATCTCCGATAGGACCCTCTTTCAAGTTGCAGCTTTGATTCCAACAAAATGCTTTGGTATCATTTAGGACAATTCACTCCCCTCCCCTTTTTTAATGACAGATAACTAACAAAGAGAAATAGTCAAAAAGAGAAGGCTATTTCTTTTGAATATCCACATGAATTAATAATAGGAAAATAACCATTACAGGGGACTGCTAGCTTGAGAAAAGAAGCTTCAGAGGAATCCAAGTGTGTTTACGAAACTACAGATTCAGGATAATCTACTATATTATGGATAACAACATGTGTTTATAATATTGCTTACATTTGCTCACAAGACAAAGAAAACCTGTTAGGTATAGTTCCATTCAGGTCTGTTTTGAACCTGTTGGCTTAACAAATTGAAATTCAAAGCCCAGCTTTGGCTGTTTATGCCATCTAGACTTTCTATTGCTCCTTTTATAAGATATTTAATCCTTCTGTTTATTGTTAAATTATAGATGGAAATCAGGATTTCATGGAAAGTGAATATTTAACTAACATTGGAAGCTAAATTTGAAAATAAAGAGGAAATGGCACAATCAATATATATTTTCACAGGGGAGTTTGTTATCTTTAAAACAGGATTTTTAAAATCCTCTCTATGGCCCAGGTTGGCAAATAATTTAAGGAGACTTTGATGAGAGGGAAAAAAATAATGATATATAAGTCCCTCATAAAAAGCTTGGCTTTGAAACTGGAAGGTGACCAAAATAAATATGGCAGGAATAAGGATAGGAAGTCTAGATGGTTGATATATTACTGTCTATTGTTGATAACTCAAGACTGCAGAATCTATGAAATTAAAGAGAATTCTCCAAGATCAGCTTATATAGTTATAAATCAGAGCCTCCATATTTATTTGACATTAAAATCAAAGGTATACCATTCATAAAATCCAGGCTCAAAACCCTTGATCAAAATATTCAGTGAATGACCTTGGACCACCCATTTCTTCTCAGAGCAAAAGAACACAGAAGCTGTCACAAGGATAACAGAGGCAGGGGGAACAACTCTTGATGAACTCTAGTGGATAAAAATGTTGTTATTAGTTATCAGATTTTTATCCATAGTTAGGGGTGGGGGTAGAGGGAATCAATTCAAGTTGGCAAACATATCATGGAATGAAGCCTAGTGGCAGAGTAGGGCAAAGGCATCAAATTCAGTTCTTTGTATGTGACACAGGTAACAAGATCTTTTCCAGTTTGAAGGATACATTGTAAAATTCACACAATGCCACTTCCCAGGCCCCTATGTGTTAATGGAATAAACAAGAGGGGGTGGGGGGAGCAGTGAAGACTTTGAAACTATATTTCATTGTTTTCATTGTTTTTACTTAGTTATGCTTTATTCCAACTTGTTTTTTACCTCCTTCAATTTCAGTCTTACATGTTTAGACATAGGAGACCACATGAGTTATTTGATGTACAAAATCAATTGATCTCAACAATTTATATGGGTCCAAAATGTTAGGGAAGGAACCTTGGTGTTACGCTCTGTAGTCAACAGCCTTAAAGAAGTGCATGAAGTCTTTCTTTCTACTGATTTGTGGAAACCAAAAAGTATCAACTATCCCTTTCCTCCCTGTTCATGGGCATCCCAAGCAGAAATTCAATTTCCTTTTCTGGGAAAAAAAAAGGATGTCTGGTCAGTTAAGAAGGTTTGTAAGCCGCCAGTTCTAAAATAATACCAAAATATTAAGATTTTTATGTTCCCTAAATAATGCTTTGCTTCATAAAATATGCACTCTCATACAAAACCATGTACATGCAGATTCTGGCGCCTGGAAATAGAAGCATCCACATTCACACAATTTATAAAAAACCTCTAAGCCCAGATGAGGATTTGAGAAATTATATCTGTGAATCTATAGATTAAGACAAAGACTTGTGCTCGCACACACCCCAAAGCAGAGTCCATAAACTAGTCTCTCTCTCTCTCTCTCTCACACACACACAAAATGATCCACCCCCGTATGGACACGGTCTCTCTCACATGCATGCTCCACGCTAATAGGAAACAGGAGCATAATTTTTCCTCTAATTACATATTCAGCACTTCTGAGAAAATGAGATTTGGGTAATTCAGCTGGACTAAGAAACAAGACTCTAATAAAATGGAACTTGTAACAATTCCACTGTTAAATTAGTTAAATGGAAAGGAAGGCACACTGGTAAATTCACCCTTTGCTCTCCTAACGGACTCGGACTTTTGAACCCCAGTGTGCTAACAAAGCATGTGGCTGCTGCAGAAATGGGGGGCAGCGGGGGGGGGGGGGAATTACCACGGGGCTAGGAAAGGAGCACAAGGAAACTAGGGTGAGGGAAGCCTTGCAGGACACAACAGAAAACTGCCAGCTGGGATGACTTTAACGTAAAGCTCACCTTATCTTTACTCGTGAACCGATCTGGCTGTTGAAAGCAGGCAACTCAATTCTCATATAGGACATGCTACCTTCCTACCATTCTGGGAGGAAATACCTGGAAATTAAAATTAGGTGAATAAATCAAGACTGCAAAGGTCCCCTCTTAGCAGCCTCCTGTAAATTTCGAGCCTTTAAAACTAACCTTTGTGTAGCAAAAAGTGGGGCACCAAATGAGCAAAGAAGCTATGCTTACACAAAGAATTTTCCAAAATTCAATTTCATCATACGGATGTATTTTATATACTAAAACAAGAGTATCGGCACTCTACTGGAAATTTGCTAGCTTCTATTCACCAGCATCTCAGGCAGTTTTGTTGCATAACTAGTTAAACATAATTACGCACTGTAAGATTATTATTGAAAGGGGAATCATTAATTTGGCTGCCATTTCTCTTATTTGAGATGAAATGGAAGAAGGCTGTAGTTATAGCAGAGATGCAGAGTTTGAATATTTTATCTCTAATATTCAAAACAGTACTTAACAAAAGCCCATTATGAGTCAACACACCCATATTTAGTTCCAGTTGCATTTTACTTATTGTACTTCAGTTTATTTATTTAGGAAATTTATATGACCGCTACTCACTCACAGCAACTCTAGGCAGCTTGCAAGCAATAAAAACACAATATAGGAAAAACAACAACTCCTCACCTCCCTGGCAACAACACACAGTCAAATGAGCCACTTGATGGGCTCCATCCCTTTCTGGGTTCCCTAGGCACTACTGGTAAAACCAAGTCTTCACGGCCTTATAAAAGAGTGTCAAAGTGGGGGCCAGTCTAATTTCTGAAGGGATGATATTCCAAAGGGAGGGAGCCACCACAGAGAAGGCCCTTCTTCTGAGTTCTGCCAAATGTACCTCCTTAGGGGATGGGATTCGCAACATTCCTTGCCTCCACACTCCAGTGAACGGGTGTCAAACTCACCGTCACATTGCAACATCTTTTCCATTTGTGGAGTTGGGGTGTGCATGGCCTGCGCATGATGCATCCGTCCTGCAGACTGCCAGTTTGACACTCTTGCTCTAATAGGTCGGGTGGATGTGACCTCAGATAACCTGATCCCAAGGCATGAAGGGCTTTGAAGATTGCAACCAGCACCTTGAATTGCACCCAGAAGCAAATGGCAAGCAATGCAGCTCCCACAGGAGAGGTAACACATATGCACACCTAGGTCTGCACAAAACCATGCGGGCTCCTGCATTTTGAATAAACTGGAGTTTCCGGATGCTTTTCAAGGGCAGTCCCATGTAGAACACATTGTAGAAACAGTAACTAGGACTGGTAATAGGTTCTAACCAGTTGTTTCCCCTCACCCCTGTCCAATTCCTTCTAAAACTGAGGTAATAGGGAATGACACAAAGAAATAACGTTAAGAAGGAGCAAAAATTCTTTCCCCTTGCTCTTGAAGTCTTTCATCTCTCCTCAGTCCCATTTCAGACAACATCTGGGAATCCCACTCTTTCTTCTCTCCAAATGGTAACTCTGGTTTACTATTGCTTTTTACTTGGGGAAAGACAGAACACCAAAGCCTTAAGAAAGTTTGAGAACTTTCATCTACAATTAGGAGTTCTCCTACTAAGTGGTGGATCTCCAGAGAAGGATTCCTTCTTAAACACTTCAAGGCAGCCACCATGAAAAGGGAAGTAAATGACATGATCACAACCCCCCTTTACAGGAAGGGAGCAAGATGAGGCCGTGGATGGCTGTTCTGCTTCAGATTCCAAGACAACTTCACTGACCTTGGGTAGTTTGCAAACTGAATGCCAAGAAAAGAAACATTTGCTGCTCATAGACAGCAGCAAACCTCCTGGGTTGTCCTTGTCCCTTGTTTCATCTCCCAGTCTGTCTGCCCATCGAGCCATCTTTGCACGTCCCTCTTCAAACTGAATGGACAACTGGTACTACAGTGAATAAGAGATCTCTAAGAGACAGTTATTTATTATTTATTTTTTAATCCGATTTTTAGAGATACCTGTCTATTTGAGAGATGCTGGACGACGGTGAACAAATATTAGCTATAAGCTATTAGGAATCCAGGGTTGGTCCTTTCAGCCCAGGTCATGATAAAGTAATCTAGAAGAATTCATAAGATCATCTGGATCTAACCAGTTTGGTGCATTAAGATTAACCTGGAAGACTTTTTTTTACCATTAGTGCAAAGGTAGCCCCTTTAGATGCTCTCTCACATTAAATCACCTAAGCAATTTTGCCCCTTTAAAACAGTAATTTCATTGTTGTTGTTGATAAAGGAGTAGAGGAACAGACATTAATTTTTTTAAAAAAAAACAGGTATCCCATCAGGAGCATGGAGAGCAATGACTGAGCCAGTGTTTGATTCAGTGGCAGGAAAGGCGTATATCTTCTGTCCGTCAAGAGATGGATGAGCTCTCTTGTTACATTACTCCTAAAAATCCCTACACCGTTTGTCCTTGCGCAGGATACACAAAGAATGCAGAGATCTATCTCTTCATAAAACAACAAACACTCAAAACAAACAACTACAGCAAATGCTAAGCGTACCATCTCTCTTCAGATCAATATTCCTTAGAAGCAGAAGAGTGAACATCTATTCAAGGATGGCAAAAATATACCCACCTGAAAAGTTCGTTAAAGAAAGGCCTGAAAATTCAAAGTGACTCTCCTCAACACCACACCCTGTTTCTTAAGTCATTGTTTGCACTTCGTGCATGGTCCCTAGGCTATAAGGTTGATTCCAGTTGAACTTTTTTTGTATAAGCTGGTTGCCTTTTTGGAGAATGGGGCAGGTAGGATCAGGGACATTTATAAACCTCGGGTGCTTTCCATTGCTTATTTTGGCTGGTGTCTTTTCATAAAAAGGGAGAGAGGGAAACCAAAACAGCTGTACAAAGATATTTTGATTACTAAGGATTCAGCCCTTCCCTGTTGTATATACCTTGTGCAAACTAAGTGGAATAACATGAATGTTGCCTGGGTTCTTTGCTAACAGGAGGGAACAGGGACCACAATCCGGGCCCCACCCATGGAGATGGAGACAGCGCATCCAAAATATAGATTTGTATTTGAAATGATTCGCTGGATTGCTCTGTTTTCATTCAAGGCAGTAAAGCTAATCATTTAAAATATAATCCCAAGAGATATTTCATTATTTGAGGTCTTCCCTTATGCATTCTCATTTATCAGGCCATTGATTTCAACAGATAAAAACAGGAGAGAAAAGAATTACGTTGACATCGGATGCAATGGGGGGGGGGGGGGAGAGAGAGGTGGGTGGCTGATGAAATGTACTCTGTGGTTGAGCTTTCGTCTTAAAAAGCAGCCTGATTCTGCCACTTTTGCTTTAAACCCAAAAGTGTTTGCATGTGTATATGTGTGTGTGTGTGTGTGTGTACACAAATACACACAAAGACACACACATTTTGTTAGAGATTAGTTAGAGAAAATAAAAACTTTAGGATATAAAAAATAGAAAATGTGGAAAAGAAAAAAAAGGTTAAAAAGCAACTTCCTCCTTCATCACAACCAATTTTAGTAACATAGTACCGTCTCTTAAAAATACGAGTGCTCTTTTCTTCCATCTCCCCATCTCTCAACTGCAAACAAAACCCAAAAGCCTCATCATTTTTTCCTTAACAGCAAAAGTTCATTAAGAGTTATCAGAGATTATTATATACCAGTATTTATTTTAACCTGGAACAAATAAGCCAACTCTATATCCCCCCCCCCCCCGGTACTTTTAACAATCCTGGCTTTTAACCCCTTCAAATAATATCCTAGAACATGCGTGTCAAACTTGATCACGTCACAGGCTGGATCATGACGTATTGCAATGCTTTTTGCATTTGCGGAGCTGTGGTGGGCTTGTCCTACGTGTGACATATCTGGCCCACGGACCACCAGTTTGACAGGCCTGTCCTAGAACTTGACTTCTTTTCTTGTTTTTTTTGCCCCTTCTCAGAAAATCTTTCAAAACATATCAGATCTCTTCTGTACATTCAGTAAAAAAAAAAAAGGTTATCCAAATCACTCTTCTGGTTTGATATTTGTATGTCTTTTTTAAGCACTAAGACACCAACCAGTTTTGCTTGTTGCGTATCTTTTTTCATATTGTTCTTGTAATTTGTTATACTTAAATCCACATTCAAATCCATTTCAATCTTACTTAGTTTAGCTTATTCTTCTGAGATATCATTACAACACACCATCCATTTACGATGTCAGACATTCTGAAAATTAATTCCCGAATCCATTGTTTAAAAATATTCTTCAAAACATCCACTGTTAAAAACATTTTGCTCCACTCTTTATTAACAAGTCGAATTTAAGTACTCTTCTCCTTTCATTTAATCTTTAAGTTCTTCTAGTTCTATCCAGTGTCTTCATAATCCCCTCCTGTCATGTTGGGGTTTTTTTCCTCCAAACAATTCAAAACAGTGACAGTTTCCCATGGGAAAGACTTTTATAATTAATTTCAAATGTTTTATTCCAAATCCATCTGAACCTTTAGTCCACTTTCAACTTTCAAAAATCAACACTCTAAGCACTCTTTAGCTGTTTATTCTAAGTAGTAATATTTTTCTAGTCCTTTATGTGGTATTCAAAACTAAGGAGATGGAAACCCACTCAGTAAATGCAATTAAAACTTGCCGTTCTGAAGATTCTTAATATTTAAAAGCAGTAAAGAGGAATTCCAAAGATGCTTATTAAGGAATGGGGTTCCGATAAGCTTTTTTTTGTATGTAAAAGTTGCGTTATGACTATATGGTTGGATGGAATCTCTTGACTCCCAGCCATTTGACTCATAAGCTCAATACAAAAACCTCAATTTCTGTGGTCTAGTCACAAGAACCAGCTGTCTGGCGTGGCCTGTGGCCACCAATCTCCACCATAAACTCTATCCTGCTTCAGCAGGGATACATAGCTTTCTGTAGCCTCATTAAAGTTCTCTTGAATCCAAAATGCACGGCACATTGCAGATTTTTTAAAAAAATATTTTGAGCAAATTAATTTCCCAGTCCTTCTGCATATCCAGTTATTAATCTTTGCCTGTGGTTAAGCACTAAAATGAAAAGAAGAGAAACAGCACAGCAAACATTACAAATCTTGGCTTCAACCATCTCCAAACATTCGCCACCATAGCTCATTGGGAAGGTCTGGATCCAAGTCCTCATCAGATACTACAGTGGCATCCCTCAACCTTTTGGGCACCAGGAACCGGTTGCGTGGAGAGAGGTGTTTCCGTGGCCCGGAGAGGGTGTGGTTTCACAAGCTGCCTGCATGGGGCTTCGCTTGTTTGCGTGGCCTGATTTCCAGCATGCCACAGCCCGTTGACTATCATTAAGTGTTGTACGTTATGATTCTTGATTCCTAACGAATGTATCTTTTCTTTATGTATACTGAAAGTATTTACATCAAGACAAATTCCTTGTGTGTCCAATCACAATTGGCCAATAAAAGTATTCTATTCTATCGCCAGTCCACGGACCAAGAGTTGGGGAACCCTGTGCTAGAGGTCACATTGACATTAAATATCAGTTGAAGAGAAGCCTACTGTCAAGAGAAAGAAAGCAATATGAAGCAAAGCATGGAACTGTACTGGCACAACTAGGCCATTGTAGGTCTGGCTTAATTTCTGTATGAGACTGCCACGGAGGAATCAGGTGTTCCTCCTAGTTCCCACACATTGTGGTTGCATCAGCGGAGAAAGGGTTGGGGGGAAGAGGGTGCACAAGGCCACAGCCTCTCTGATCCATCACCCTGGCAGCACTGATTGGAAAGGAGAGAGGATCGATACAGAGCGAGAAGGTGTCGGCGTCAGGTATTCGTGGCTGTCAGGGGCTCTGAATGGTCTGATGAGGGCTGGGAATGTGCTCTGGCTTTGCTAGGCAGGAAAATGCTGAAGTGGCCACTTGGAAGGAAGGGGTGGGCGATTAATAGAACGAGATTATAGCTATAGTACATTGGCAGTGAGGGGGAGTACTGAGCATGGGCTGAAGAAACTCTATCAGCTCTTTATCTGTGGAAGTAGAAGCTCAAACTAATAAGGACTGGGATGACCCCAGGCCAGAAGTCTCTCTCCTCCTGTGTATTTATTGCATAGTTTTATGGGGCCATGCAAAAGAAGTATCCAACTGTATTTATTCAAAGGAGTTGTGAAGGACACAATTCTTCCAAAAGCCATAATTAATAAAATGTGCACACTCATTCCCCTCCCTCTCCCATACATCAAATGAACACCTTAAAAAGGAGGATGGATGCCTCACCACTTTGGTATAAAACCACACATAGAGTCTTACAAACAACAATCCCAGTTTACCTCGTAGATACCATACATTGCTAACCAGCCAATAGTTACCGTTCATGACTACACTTGATTTATATGACACACCAGAGACTAGGATGCCTTGGGATTTCCACCCACCGCTAAAAACAATTAGGATTGCTTTTGAGGTTGCAGGTGATAAAGCTCATTGTGTGTCTCTTGGCTGAGGAGCGAGTCTAGCTTTGCTTATTAACGTACTGAAGTTTTTGGCATCTATCTATTTATTTGTTCTTTGCTGAAAGAAAATAGGGCTTTATTTGGAAAAAAAAAACACCCCAAAGCTACTTTCGTGATGGAGTAAAAGTGAAGCAGCACAACTTCTGCTTTCAGCATTGCCAAGCCATTCTTTAAAACTACTCTGAGAAAATTAAGTATATTTAGACAGGTAGCAATTTCCAGAGTGGCTCCACTATTCTAAAAAAAGTGCCTCCACTCTGTTTTCTTTATTTATGTCTTAAGAACATGCATAAAGGAACAGCCAGAAACTGGGGCAGTTGTAACGTTGGAAAGATTCAAAAAATTATTGACATGGCTTCCACAAAGCCTGGAGAACTTTGTGAAGTGCTAAACTCAAAACAGTTTCCAGATGGAGAAAACCTGTGTTAACAATTGAAAAGCACTGCGGGTAGTCCTTGACTTACAACAGTTCATTTAGTGACCGTTCAAAGTTACAGCAGCACTGAAAAAAGTGACCATTATGACCATTTTCCCCACATATATCCACTGCAGCATCCCCACGGGCACATGATAAAAATTCAGATGCTTAGCAATTGACTCATATTTATGATAGTTGCAGTGTCTCCGAGTCACCTTGTGCGACCTCCTGACAGGCAAAATCAGTGGGGAAACCAGATTCAGTTAACAAGTGTGTTACTAGCTTAATGGCAGTGATTCATTTAACAACTGTTACAAGAAAGGTTGTAAAATGGGGCAAAACTCACTTAGTCTCCCTTAGCAACAGAAATTTTAGGCTCAATTGTAGAAAGACTACAGAGCTATGCCATATTAGCCTCTTTAATAGATTTCATGCAACTAAGTCTGAAGTGGTGGGAATATAAGAAGTTCTGAACTTATTCCCATTAAATTTCATGAATAGGAAAGATGACCGAACACTACTAGTCCTGCTTGGAAGTGGCCATTGTTTCAACTTAATTTGGAAGCAGCCATTTCATACACAAAGGAATAATGCCTCATACAACTTCCTCAAACAAGATATGCAAGTGGGGACCAGTGGCTGGATGTGTTTGAACATACATATGTAGAGAAGAAAAGCTGCAAAGCCATAGGAAGCAGCAGCAGCAGCTGATAAGCTCCTAGCTTAGTCAGATGCAGCAAAGGCATTGCAATACTATATATATCTGGTTAGAATTTCATAAAAAAAAATTCTGAGATTCATTTACAAGCTAATTAGTATAAAGGTAAAGATTCCCCTCGCACATACGTGCTAGTTGTTTCTGCTCTAGGGGGTGGTGCTCATCTCTGTTTCAAAGCCAAAGAGCCAATACTCCGTGGTCATGTGGCTGGCATGACTAAACTCCAAAGGCACATGGACACTGTGTACCTTCCCACCAAAGTGGTCCCTATTTTTCTACTTGCATTTTTACATGCTTTCGAACTGTTAGGTTGGCAGAAGCTGGGACAAGTAACGGGAGCTCACTCCATGATGTGGCGCTAGGGGTGCAAACCGCCAAACTGCTGACCTTTCTGATCGCCAAGCTCAGCGTCTTAGCACTGAGCCACTGCGCCCTTTAGTATAATTAACTCTAATTAACTCCTCAAAACATGCAGGTCCCCAAACAATTTGCCGTCTCATTCTACAACTTCCTATCATTTGTCTTTCTAGACTTACCAGACCAACCCTCCAGAGATTGTTGGACTCAGTTCCCGTCAACTCTAACCATCAGAGCCAGTGGGAGGAATATTAGAAACTGTAGATCTGCATGGCCTGGAGGGACACAACTTCCCTAGCGCACGCATCTCCAGTCCGATTCTCAAAGTTGAAGGGATGATGAGAGTTGCTAGGCTTCTCTCCCAATGCAAGGGGTGATTTAGCCAGAGGGTTCGTTGATGGATTAATTTGCTGTTTTTCAACCATATGGTTTTTCTTACTATCTGGCTCCCCCTTTCTAAGGATCCCATCTCCCATCTCTCTCTTTTTCTTTGGGACTCTTAAATCCCTAAATATACTTCAGGCCTCTATGCCTAGGGAGGCAGGGCCATTGAAACTTTGTGAAATAGCCTGTATAGTTGATGGTGTATTAGGATTATACTGGAGGGCAAGGCAGAGAGAGACATTATTTCATTTTTGTTATGGCTTAATGAAAAAGTACTCATCAATATGCTAATTGTGAGTTCATTTTAACAACTCCAAATGCTGTTCTCCAGAATGGGACATTTTAGCTGCTCCTAAGATTACCCAATTGTGTTTGCTGCTCGTTACTAGAACAATCACACATATAACCCGGGTGCAATTTAAAGTGCAAAAGGACTTCCCCCTGCACACATATAGTATAAAGTACTAGATTTGAATGACCAATACCATCGCTGCTAAAAAGTTTATATGCAAGTAGCCTAATTACAATTTGGGTAATTAAAACATCCATTGTTTAATCTGTAAAGGCAAGTTATAATTACGGGAGCTGCTCATTGAGGGACTACACTTACTCTGGTTCTGATTAAAATTTTCAGGACTGGGGATGACCACTGGTCAAGTTGAGACAGTGGCTTCAGGTAGCCAAACTGTCAGATATTTAATTTACTATAGCGCTGTCTTTTTTCTTTTCCTTTTTCTTTAATGCCAGAATATGTATCTGGACTGGAGATGGACAGAAAGATTGTTTGCCTTGGGCAGCAAATGTCTTGGGCAAGCAGAGTGTGTTCTGTTGTAAGTATGAAAAATATAGTTTAATTAACGAACATCACCAGTTTCTAAATCACACTTCCTTCATCTTGTGAATCAATCAGCCATGCAGATGTTTTGGAATTGACATAGTTTTAAAAAATTGATTTAGTCAGTTTAAAGGATGATTATAATCTAAACAGATTTCAATGACAAATAATAATGAATGACATAGCAGCAAAACTGTCTCTGAGTTCTACAAAACGTGTTACATAAATATTGCACAATTTCATTAATTATTATTGAGTAGCGGAGGCATCAGATGCTGGATATGAAACAGCCTTCCCAAAATATGGGGCTTCTAGATGGGTTGGATTTCATGTCCCCATTTCCTAGCCAGAATCTTGGTTGAGGGAGGGTGTTGAAATCCAGAAAGCACTAGAAGACTAGTGTCATGTTAAGCATTTATGCTGGCTCTGCAGTAGGCAAAGGGGATTAGCCCCCTTTCACTGCTTAAAAGCAAAAAAACCCTAGAAGGCAGCTGAAAATAACACTAAAGAATGTCCCACAGGTTTTCATACCTTGTGCCAGGGCTTGACAATTGAAAAGTTAGGCGAAGTCCAAAGCCAGACAAGGCAGCGGGAGCAGCACTTTGAAAGTAATGGGAATGAACGGAGAGGAGGCAGCAGTAGAAAATGAAACAAGGAACAAATCTCGGTTCCTGTAGATTTGAAATATTTTATTGGTGCATTATAGTAAAACAAGAAATAATTGCTCCACTGCTCAAACCTGATCTGGTCAACTTCATAGCTTCTTTTCTATCCGCCCTCTTTTGAGCTGGGTCTATATACCTTCTCTACTTTATCTCAATTTATCTGAAGTTCCAATATAACTACCCCTCTCTAATTAATTCTTCTTTTTCTTATGGTTTTCTAAGCATCACTCTGACCATTGGAGCCACTGCCCGGATTTGCTCTCCAGACTGTCTTCTCTGCCAAGGATTGCCTCATTGTTTGTAGCTGATCCCTTAGGGCCAGAGATTACATTCTGGCAGGATCTGCTCCAAGATCATCGAGAGGCTTGGACTAGAACCTGCTGATTCAGTGCAAATTCCATCAGTAATGGATGTTCATCTTAGATACAGCAAGAAGGTGGCTCAGTTCTGGCAGAAGCTCTCTAGAGATGGAGGAGCTGGGAGCCAGCTGGAGTTCTCTGAGTCAGTGAGACACCTGGCAAAGAAGAGCCCAGGCTAGGACATAACTGGGAGGGGTACTTCCAAGTGAACTGGGACATTCCTCTGGGCTACACTGGCATCTGTTTTCTGTTGCATTTTGCCAGAGGTCCAATTTCCTGAATTTGCTATGATGACTTTCTTTCCAGAAACCTTGCAAAAGTGAGACAAACTTTTTATGACGCCAGACATTCAGCCAAAATGACTGTACAGGTAGTCCTTGACTTACAATAACAAACAACATTTGTTTAGAGACTGTTTGAAGTTAACAATGGCAATGAAATAAGTGACTTACGGTCGTTTTTCACCCTTACCACTACTTGCAGTATCCCCCATGATCATGTGATCAAAATTCAGATGCTCGGTAACCGGTTCATATTTATGACGGTTGCAGTGTCATGCGATCACACTTTTGCAACCTTCTGACCAGCGAAGTCAAGAACCGTGTTACTAATTTAACAGCTGCAATGATTCACTTAACAGCTGTGGCAAGAAAGGTTGCAAAATGGGGACAAAGCTCATTTAACAACTGTCTTGCTTAGCAAAAGAAATTTTGGGTTCAATTATGGTCCTGGGTAGAGAATTACCTGTATAGAAAAGTGCCTAAGGCTGCGTCATTTAACCTACCTCACCAAATAGGTACCTTGGATTCATAAACAGCAAATTCCTATTCCTCATTTTTACAGTGAATACCATAAACAGTTTCCCCAAACCAAGTAAGTTCATGAGGGTTTTAGTTTAATGAGTAGAAAAAGGGACATCTGCATAGTACAACCCTTCCCTCAAACTCGTCTACAAATACGATTTATAAGTGTTATCTTTTCTTTACCTCTATTAGCCTAGTCTGTCAAAATGTTTGCATTATTCTCCTGTCTTCAGAAGAATTATTATTTTTTCTACTCACAGAATTTTAATGCAGGATTCTAAACCCTGTAGCTCAATAAAAATTAAAGAGGAAAAAAAGAACTTATACACAAATTTTTGTTTTCTCTACTAGTGTGCCAGATGTGGCCAAACATAATAAGTATCATGCTTCAAGATCTCAACTCAACTATTGTGGATCATCAAAAGCCACTGAACATCTCAGTAGGAAACACAAAGTTCATACAAACACAGAAATGATACAAATACTTGGTAGATTATGAAATGATATACTTGATCTATGGACACAGAACTTGGATATGTTGATGAAGGATCAATAATAGTTTTGACTGTATACAAAATGCATCTTCCCCAAGGACTATATTCTACAGTTGGGATGAGGGAACAAAGTAAGGATTCCAGGTATCAATGCTTTCTAAAATGAGAGGAGCTAAACTCAGAATTACCTTGAATCTTATTGTGGATAAACTTTATGCCAGATTTACATGGCCCAGTGCAGAGAAATTCAATTTTGTTCATTATTTTAGATAATAATTGTTATTAAAGTTTAAAAATACAAAAATAAAAAACTAATGTAAACTAAGAAAAATATAAAAAAGGAAACGGAAAAATAAAAAGTGCAGAGGAAAAGAAGGGTAGGAGGGAAAAATAAAGAAAAAAGAAATAAAGAAATGACTTTCCCCTTCATCAAGACAAGTACTAGCCATTTCAATAACTAATCATCTGCTCAAAGATCTGTTCATACCATATCTCATGTTATTTATTAACAAATAATAAAAAAGTAGACTTTGTTCATATACTAGAACTCTTTTTACAAAAAAACAAATGTCTCGTAATAACCGGTATGTTAAATATTAAGATTAGATGTTACTAATATTAAGTAGCACATTAATTTATTAAATAGGTAGCTGGTATACATATTTAAACTAGTCTTCTTCACACATGAACAAAATTCAAAACCTTATACATGAAATAATATAGGGAAACATTGACTACACAACTAAAGTGATGGCGGTGAATCTTTCATTGTTGGGGAGAAGTAATTCAAGACAGCTAGGCCTGCAACCATGGATGACTTAAACGAAAAAAAGAGAATTGGAGTGGGATAAACAGAAATAGTTAGAAGAGAAAGCAGGCTGAGTTAAACGTGTCATCAGTTTAGAATTACTGTGTTACTACAAGAGACTCAGGTCCAGTGAATTCTGTTGATCCTTAGCTACAGCTAATTTAGTTTTGCTTGTTAGTTGACTAGATTTTTGCTTATATGTAGCAATAATAAACTCTACTATGCATTTAATTCAACAAATGCTTCCCGTTATTTGCATCTGACACTAGCAGACTTTCTCTGCTGAAGGTTTTCTTTCAAACACACATCTGTACAACAAGAAACAAGCTAAGCCAATGCAAACTCTGAAGTAATTCTGGCAAGCAGTACAGGTAATCCTCTATTTACAATCACAATTGGCAGTGGAAAATTCATTGTTACATGGTGCAGTTGTTAACATGAGACATCATGTAACCACACTAAATTTTATCATCTTTTTTGTCATGTCATTAAGCAAGACATCACACTATTGCAGCTTCAAATCTCCTGCAGGCTTCCCCATTGACTTTGCTTGTTGGAAGCTGGATGGGAAAGTCACAAATTGTGATCATATGACTGCAGAATGCTGCAACTGTCCTAAGTGCAAGCTTGTTGCCAAGTTCCTGATCGCATTTGTATGACTTCAAGATACTGTAATTGTCATAAATGCAAGTCAGTTGCCAAGTAATCAGATCACACCCGTGTGACAGAGAGGATGCTACAACAGTGATAAGTATGAGAATTGGTTGTAAGTCACTTTTTTCAGTGTCATCATAACTTCCAATGGTAGCTAAACAAATGGTTGTAAGTAGAGGACTATCTATCAGTAGTCCTGATTACTGACTATTGTCTGACCACTATCAGTAGTATCAGTAATCTACTGGCCCTTCCTTGTCTAATCATATTCTCAAGTAGACACACATGTTCATGTATGAGAAACTTTATCTGCAATCTCAACCGTAAAAGAAACTAGAAATATTATAAGTTTCAGAAATAAAATTTGAGCCTGAATGTATCTGTCTTCTTCCAGTTGGGCTTCTTTAACAAATCCAACCAACCAATCAAGTCAGAAAAAGGGGTACTAGGCTCCTGATTTTCTGACATTCCTTGATAATAATTCCTCTCTGGTTTAGTAGTTTTTCTCTCATTCTTTTTGTGTACCTTTTTCTTTCTTGTTCCTCTGAACTAGTATGAAAAAAGCATGAAGTCAAGAGAATTCAGTCAATTTTTAATGTTGGCAAACATTGCCTGGTGCTATTAGCTGGCTTGGGTTGCTCTTATGGCCATGCTGCATCTTGGCAAATTTCTCTCACCATCAAATAATTTCAAACCAAGGAAGGTGGAATGTTTGTATGTATACACATGTTCACATGTGAAACCATTTATTAAACCACAGGATGTTTCTAGTTAAAACAACATATCATCATCACTTTGTGTTCCTATTTCTGGGATCCAAGTCAATTTTATCCATTTCAATAAATACTAGACCTGAACAAAATGACCCCATAGATGCCAAAATGGAAGCTATAAAAAAATATAGTCCCAATAAAGTACTCACCAAATCTTCCAATTAAAGTTTGCTTATCACTGCTAGGAAAGGTATTGAATTTGGTCTATTATGTATAAAGTTCCATGAGTTAAAATGAAAGCAGAGATTTTAAAAACTCTTATGTATTTATGTATGCAAGTATACGCATGAGTATACATCAAAGTATATGAATAAGTACACATACAGCATGTCCCGAATCTGTAAAATACTTGAATATATATTTATATAAGAACTGTATTATAAAACAATGTGGAAAATGTTGTTTGAGCAGGTGGGTTGTTGAGGGCATGTATTTGCACATGCACGAATCAAACAGCCTCAGTGGAGTGGCTGGATGTCAGGACATTACAAATTTCATCAACCTAAAGAGCCACAGTTCAAGAGCTGCATTCCAAGTGGGAGCATGCAGGACACATCTGGGGGAGGTGAAAGGATGAAATGGAGTCTGCAAAGTTTAAGTTTGTTTTAAGGATCCACTTATATATTTTTTTAAGCGGTAGCACTTCACTTTTCATATCTCTGCTTTAAGTGAATGTGTGCAAGCAATGAAGATACCAATCTTATCAAATTAGTCTGATTATATATATTTCCTGTAATTAACACACACACACATTTCATATAAAAAAAAATGAGGCATACATAGATGAATACAGGCAGTCCTTGCTTGACTGAATGACTGCCTCATTCAGCAACTGTTCAAAGTTACAATGGTGTTAAACAAGGAGATTTATGACTGGTCCTCAAACTTGGAGCCATCGCAGCATCCCAGCAATCATGTGGTCACAATTTGGGCACTTTTACAACCAGTGTACAATAGTTACAACAGTGTTCCATGGTCATGTGATTGCCATTTGTTATTCACACAGCTGGCTTCCAAAAGCAAACTCAATAGGAAAGCCGACAGGAAGTTGCCAGTTGTGGTCACATGGTGTCTCACTTAACCATCATGGATGTTAGAAGTGAAGTTGTGATTCTAGTTGTAGTCATGTGATGTTCTGCTTAATGACCATGTCACTTAGTGACAAGAGTTGCTAGTTCCGGCTGTGGTTGGTTAAGTAAGGACTATCTGTAATCGCCCAATTGCCATTTAATTGGGTCTTTAGTTTTTGCTTTGCTTCGCTTTTTTCTTCTTCTTAATTTATAACCCTTCCCCTCCCCCATAGCAGAGATTAAATGAATTACCAATGCTTCTATATTAATATGTCCAAAATGCTTTGTAAAACGTTTCCTGTAGGCCGGCTGGGCCTAATATCCACCAGCTACTTCCAGGTTCAGGGCAATGAATCAGAAAGGATCCTAGCTAGGCTGAGACTATTAAAAATAAGGGAAAAAATATCGAAAGCGTTGAAGAGGCAATTAACAAGAATAAAAAACTACACTACATCTGCAACAATATGATTGGTGATGAAAGAATACCAATTATCCAGGGGTGTTTTTAATTTGCTGACATCATTCTCCTACCTCCAAGTTCCTTTTAAACTATGGGCTTTTTGAGTTCAAGAAGGCTTTATCCTTTTGGAAGCAAACTGTGCTTGGGTTTGCCCCAAATTTCACAGGATTCTTCCTGCCTTCAAACTTCAAACCACACGTACCAGAGTGAGTAAATTTAACAGAAGCTTTGATTCTCTCTCTCCACAAACCAGCCTACATTAATACAGTCTGTCCAGTGCTAATTGCAGGATCCACTGGACAAAGAACCGGTTCAGCAAGGCAATTCATAGTGGAGTGTAGCTTGAACCAATTGGTGCAAAAGAAAGCTGCTTGCAGCAGAAAACTAATACAATAGCAATAGCATTTAGACTTATATACCGCTTTACAGCCTTCTCTAAGCAGTTGACAGAGTCAGCCTATTGCCCCCAACAATCTGGGTCCTCATTTTACCCACCTCTAATGAGGATGAGAACAATTGTTAAGCACCAAGGTACTGGACAGGAAGAGGGTGATCTTTATCCATTCTGCTGCCCCAGGAAAAGCCTTTGGTGGCTTTGTAGTTTCTCTTTAATTTATCTTTGATTTAGGTCAGCCACAATGTTGTGGCTCAACTCTCAATGCCACCTGCACACACCTTATGTTCACCTCTTTCTTCTCCCCAACTCCTTCCTACCTGCAACCAAGATAATTTCTTACTTGCCAGCTAAATAGACAGTTTCAATTGCCTATCATATCTATGACAGGGGTTGCCAACCTTTTGGACCTCAGGGACCACCAAACTCATAATTTTAAATCCCGCGGACCAGAGACCCTGGGAAAATCCCTCAAAAAGTCTGCAGGAAAATTCCACACCCCGTTTTGCTACTGATCGATTGTTCTTTATTTGGGATTGCAGGATGCCATCTCCAGCTCTGTTCTCAGGGGGAGAGAGAGAGAGAGAGACTTTTGGCTTCATGCAAGGAAAGCAGCAGAAGCAGCAGAAGTCTTTCTTTCTCTCCCCCAACTCCACCAGAGATGAGTCTTTGTGAGATTTGTCGCACCAGCACAGCCTCTTGGAGCAAGGATGCCTTGCAGGGTCCCAAAGACTCATTTCTGGCAGACTTTGGGGGAGAAAAAGAAAAACTTTTGCTGCTTTCCTTGCGTGAAGCCAAAAGCAGAAGAAGGAAGAAGCAGTTCAATGGCCAGGCCAGGCACTTGAGGCAAGTGAGGCAAGTTCCCTGCCTCTGTCCTTTTCCCCCCCTCCCCTCACTATCTCATGTTGTTCACAATGCAAGCAACGCAAGCCTTGTGTTCCCGTGGGCCATGTGGGGTGGCGCAGCCTTGTGTTCCTGTGTAGCCTGGATTAATTGCTTTGGGGCTGACATTTCTCTGCGGACCACCCAATTTTTTTCATGGACCACTGGTTGGTCCACGGCCCACTGGTTGGTGACCACTGATCTATGAGATCCACATACAAATCCAGATGCTAATCGGGGCAGCAGAGCCTGGAGGGGCTGGGAAGGTGACAGGACAGTCTGGGCTCTTTGAGGCAGCTTTTGGTTGTATTTTGCCACCAATCTTTGTAAATCATTGTCTTCCAAATATTGGAGATCATAAATGAAATATTAAAAAGAGATAATGAACATGGGACAGTTTATGTGTGGATATGCAGCGCATGCATTTCATTTTAATAAAACTTCAGCAAAGGCAAAGTTTGCCTTTTATATGGCTTCCATCAACAGATAATCAGTTTCCAAATCAATGTGTGTGCCATGTGTGGAAGGAATTGTGAGTCCTCTTCATAGACTAAACTCTACTGTACTCTTTCATTCCCATTGTTAAAGCAGAACGTGTGTGAGAGTTTTGTGACTAGAATAGCAGCTGAATTTTACATACACATTTTGGAACAGCAACTCAAAATAGGATTTTGGAAAGAGTTAAATCTGCATTTTGTCAGAAGGAAAGCACTTCTATTTTGAAGGCACACACAGCTTAGAGTAACTCAACATCTTGACAGAATCTGAAGCAGCTTTCAGACTTCAGCTAGCATGTGGTAGGCATGTTAATCTCCCCATCTCCCCATTAAAAAAAAAATCACAATGCATCTGCAATGGGAATCGGATGACAGTGGATCACAGCATATTATAGGACAAACACATCTTAATACCTCACTATATAAGGGACAAATTAATATTATAGTAATTCAACTAAAACTCTGACATTCACTAGGGGATGGAGCAAATCAAACTTAATGAAACAAATGTTCAAATTTTATTTGGACTGTAGTAAAATCCAATTTCAGCCCTACCATTTACCAGTAATGTTCCCTGCCAATAATGTGGAAATTCACATCAACAATTCAGCTTGTCATTGGACATACACAACAATAATTTTCAGCTTGCTCCAGATATAAAGCCCCCCACATTTTCAATCTACTTCTAAACATCTAAAATATATGCCTATCTTATATGTATGATAACAAAAACAGGTATCCATTATAAAAGCATGCTAATTTATTTAACTCCACACTTATTGCTTATCAAGGTTGACTCAGCCTTCCATCCTCTCGGAGTAGGTAAATTGAGGACCCAAAGATTGTTGGGGGCAATAAGCTGACTTTGTAAAAAATGCCGCTTGGGGGGGCCAAAAAGCCCTCTTAATAAGCAGGCATATACAATGGAATGAAGGCTATTGCCGAGCACCTAGCATGGTGCTCCATAGACTGTAAGCCGCCCTGAGTCTCCGGAGAAGGGCGGCATATAAATGTAATTAAAAAATAAAAAAAAATAAAAAAAAATCTATATGCAGAAGAAATTTTACTGTTTCCTAAACCTGCTTCTTAAAGCTTTGGTTTCTGGAACCCATTCTGAATTTGCCTAATAAATGCCATGTAAGATTATACTTTTGCTAACCTAAATCAATGCAATATTTTGGCGATGTACTCCCAAACGGATCAGTTAAGCTAATATAATGTACAATATTACACACATCCATTTATATGCACACCAAGTGTCAAGCAATTAGCGAGGACTAATGAAGGAGACACTTATTTTTATGGTTTTTAATCTTGGAAGTTTAGAGGAGAAACTCTGAACAATGCATCTATAAGAGATAAAGGGCCACTAGGGATTGCACTAGTGATCCTTTTACATTTAACATCTGTGAACATGTAACCAACTGTTAAATATGTACAAAAATAATCCTATTATGACTGAACATATTAGCATCATCACTATTAAAACTGGGCTAAAATATTCAATTTTTAAACTTTTGAATGACGAATCTTTATTTTACAAACAAGAGAAATTAGCGTGATAAAAGTATTGTGTTAGGCCAAGGATTCGTTTAGCTTATATATATCTCCAGCTATTAAAAAAATATTCCTTTTCTAAAAAGTGTTTACAGGAACAAGTATTAAATAAAAGTAATGAGAAGAAACATACATATTCCCTTGGAGAGGCAGGGAAATGGCAGCTTCAATTTGCCATATCTGGAGCTCCATTAAAATCTCGCAAAATTATCAATTATCTAATTATTATTGGACTATGAGAGTGCGTGTGCATGTGCATGGCATCTGGACATATTCTTGCCAAAGTCAAAAATCTTGAACTGGCTTTAGATTGTTGTTTGAATGTCATCAAACTTTTGCTTATTAAGTAAGAGCTGGAAGTAAATTGAAACTGGGCACTCTTGATGTTTGACAAACGTACTGATGGGTCTACGTAATCCAGTTTTCATAATCAACTTTTATGGGTTGTTTATGGGGTTCGGGTTTTTAACTTGGTTGAAAATTCCTTGGGCAGATATTTTGCTTACTATCAAATGTGTGGGGTTTTTTTTTTTCTCACCATAAGAACCAAGCCACAATTAAGGTTAACGTTCAGCCTTAAAGTTACTCTTGAATGCCCCAAAATGAACCATGGCAGCGAGCCTACATTCAGTCTCCATGCCACAAGGCCTCAAAGGAATAAACCTGAATCAAAATGGTGGGGACAGGACAGGAATAATTGTGTCCCAAGCTGCATCTTCCATATAGGCCTCTCTTTAAGTACATGATTTTTGCCAGTTATTTTTTTAAAATATTATTTAATGATTTTTAAATTAATTTTTAATTTAAATTAATTTGATAATGAATAAAAACTTCAGATGCACATTGTTTCCTGCCCAGTGTAAAAGAAGAAAAATTTCAGCCTATTCTCCAAACAAAACAAATAAATCTCAAACAAATAATCTCCCTAAAATTATATAATACCCCCTCCCCCCAATACACTTAATACCTACAAACAAAGTGGAGAAGGCTTAGGAAGCAGAGAGGGTGGGGAAGCCAGAAGAAAATAAGGAGGCTTGAGAAAAGCTAAGAAAATCAAGCTATTCAATGAAGCTTCTCCTTCCCCTAAATTCCCCTGTGCTGATATTTTGGGCTGTAACCACTCATTTAATGAACTTGCTTGCAATATTCCCTTGCCCGGTCTAGAGGAAATGCAATATGCACCAGGCAAAACCTCCATGCAGCTTTCCTGAAGTCTTAGCTGGCTGAAGGGCTACGCAGTGCGACCAAAAGCAAAAACCCCAAAGGATTCCCCCTAACTGTATAATACCCTCCGTGTTTTAATCACATTAGCCCAGTCTGTCTCCTAGTTCAAAGCTAGAGAGGCTGCCCTAGTATTCCCTTCAAGTATTCATAAATCCCTCATGCAGCTGACTGTGATATTTTTTCTGAATGAGTCTTCGTTTTCCCAGGGAATCCCATGCCTTAGCAAGAAGACACTGAAATTACAATTATCCAAACTCCAATGCTTCCTCTGGAATAGGAGCCATTCCATTCTGGCTCTCTCTGACTAACACAAACTAAGAAAAGAGAAAAATCATGATTCAGAGAATTCCCCTTCTCCAGATTGGAGAGAGAGAGAGAGAGACAGTCGCGTTACTCTGCAAACTTAAGGAAGTCCTAAGTGTGAATTATCTTCTCCTTCCGTTCAAAGGTTTGAAGCATTAAAGCAAATAGTAATAGCCTCCCTTCTTTTATTTAAGATTTTAGAACAAACCCGGGACTGCCCTTCTACCCCAAAGGTGGCTGGCCACGTCAACTACTTAGTGCCAATGGTTAGGAAGCTATGAATTTTTAAAAACTCCTTTGAGCTCAAATGGAAGGGTTAGCACAGCTGGGAGACAGGGATTTCCGATGCTGCAAAGAGACTTTTGAAGGCAACGGCTTCCATTCCTCTGGAGATCCCGGGCGAGAAACATGTGCGGCTCCTTGATCACAGTGCCAAAGTGAAAGAAAGTGCCAGTGGCCCTGTTGGTGAGGATGCTGTGGGCATCACAAGCCCCCCCTCCCCTTGAGAGAAGTTAAGGAACTAGACTCACATTGCAGCTGAGATGCTTCAGCTAAGGGGAGACACGCCTGGCAAAACCAAAGCTGGCTGGAAATTGGGTTGCAGCACTTCGGAGGGCCAAGTTGAGACAGACAGATCTGTCTTTTAAATTACTTCACACGCATACATACAAAACAGCCACATTCAGACCACCCTGGAAGCATAAAATTTGACTGCAACAAAAAAGACAGCAGAAAGAGAGCAAGAGCCAAATAGCCCACATGCATCGCGTTGGCTGGCAGAAACCAGGCTTTAAACACATTCTAAATGGTGCTTCACTGGTAACACAAACATGTACACACTCTCCAGATACACAACACAACCTTTGTCTTAATGGGGGGGGGAGGTAAAGTTGAACAGTGCTGCACACCCCTCCCACACTTACAAGCTCAGAGAAGTGTCATCGCCTTGATCTTGAGCTCATTGCCAAGTCAGTCCTTACCGCAGCCAGACAGCGCACAGGTGTTACCCTGGAGCCCCATCTCCAACCTGTGAGCGAGGTAGACCTGCCTTTGGGGAGCCCGGGGTAGGGGCGACGGAAGCCCTGATCTTTTAGCCCTGGGGGGCCAACCACGTGTGAACAGGAGGCACAAAGAGGCGACTTACCTGCTGGAGGTAGAGGAAGGCTGGGGGACAAGGGAGAGAGTGCGGGAGCAAGGCTGAGTTGGAGAGCAGGAGGCAGCCTGAGTTAGCCATCGAGCAGAGCATGGGTCGCCAGCAAACCCAGGAGCGGTGATGTTGGCAGCTCCTTCTGCTTCTTCTCTTCACAGTACTTGCTTTTTCTCCGTTTTCGCCTCCCCCCCCCCCCCCCACCTTTGGCAGCTCCCTCGTGTGGATCTATTTAAGAGGGCTCCATGAGAGGAGCTGCCTTCTGTGTCCTCGGCTCAAACAACGAAGGAGCAGCGTGCCGGCTGAGAGTCGGTGCCATTAGACGAAGCGGCTGAGCGAGCGCATGGTCTGCAAAGGGTGTGTGTGTGTGTGCGTGTGCGCGCGTGGGGGTAGGGGGGAAGAAAGAGAGGTTTGGGAGGCGGGGGAGTCCCCTGTGCATTCAGATATCAAACAGCTCGCTAGGAAACCAAGAAAATCCGGAACAGCTGAGCCTGCACTTAACCCTTCACCTGCTGCAGCTCAGCTTCTTGCCCGGCGATAAATAGGCCACTAAGCAAGCTTCGCTTCGCTTCGCCAATACAGTAAGGGTGGGGTACCTAGCTTAGCTTTGCTGCCTATTCAGGCATCGCCCCAGAGAAAGTGGCCGAGATCTTCGGAGCACTTCTTCCAGAGATAATAATGACCCGGGCGGCATACTGACTTCCAAAAGCGTCTTCCTTCCTTCCAACCTCTCTCCCAATCCCTAGGGACTGAAACAGCAAGGCCAAGGTAGATAGTTGAAGAAAGTTAAGACTTGTACCGATTAAGGGACATGAGAACGAAAGGCAAGTATAGTGTGGCCGAATGAGACTTAAAATGGAGGGGGTGGGGGAACTCTTTGGCTTGTGAATCTGGATAAAACAGAGACTTCATATTCCCTTTTTCCTTGAAAAGAGAACCAGGATCTGTTTAAGATCGTGATCTTATCAAAGGAAATAGAAAAGGCAAAGATATTTCTGTAACATAGTTCAAGGCTCTGCCTGTATCAAACTCAAAACATACATACAGGCTCTCCGCCTGACACAAGTTGAATCCAAAATGCTTGTTACAGACAGCATCTTCCATCTCACAATGGCTCCTGATGCTGTAATGCAATATATAATGGAGCCTGCCAGAACCATCTTTTTTGATGCAGGTTCTGTTGAATAGGGTTCTTGCACTTTTGGATCTGCAGCAAAATGCAAAGCTTCAGCATACACATGTTATAACAGTAATGGAAGATTCTACCACTAGTAGCAGCCCTCCCTTTGGTTAAGTTTCCAATTATTTCCGACTTTATATCCTCCTTGCCCAACAGTTAACATTTAGATAGATAATTAAATTCTTTGTAGTGAGAGTTCCATCATACAAACACATTTTGTGCTCTCATTCAGCCCGCTTCTCATAAATTCCATGTTTAAATAGGAATTTAAATACCTCTGCATTAAAAAAAAAACCCAGTAACACTCCTTTGCCATTGGACAGGGTTTTTACAGACTACCAACACACTATTCCGAAGTTCCAAAAAACATCTTATTTTCTTGGATCATTTTTTTTTATCGTGCCTTTATAGTTGCACACCTATTACTAGTGAATTCAATTCTGAGAAATTCCTGCTGTGAAATCTTTGCTATTGATCAGTGCCTTCACAGTAAATTTCAGAAGGGTTGTTTCAATAGGAAAGGGTAGAAAAATAAATCACGTGAAAGTTATAAGGGTATCCTTGGATCAGACACTGAAGTATCTTGCCTTTTTGAAAGCTGATAAACAGAAGCCATTTTTTAAAACCCATTTGATTAGGAGCTGCAGTTATTTCAATTATGTAATGAAAAGATTTTATCCAGGATAATGGATCCATAGCCATCATCATACTCCTGTTATATCAGTATATTGGCAAATGGAACATAACCCACAGTTTGCTAATATTGACACATGAACCCACCAAATCTAAATAATATAGCTTGACTTATTAAAAAAAAGTTCAACCGAACAAGGAAGTATATCACATTCTTTTACAAATACCCAGGTTCACACACACTGTGGAGGCTACAGGAAAAGAAAACTTTGCAGCAACTAGGAAAATCAGTTATAAGGCCCCGTTATATAGCTAATAGCCTGTTTCTCAAGGGCTTGTTGAAGTCTTGCTCCATGGAATTCCTGCAGACGTTAGGAAAACTGGGGATGTCTCAGCATTTAACTGACCTTTGATGATCTCAGAAATTAAGCAGGACTAGTTTAGACTTGGATGGGAGATTGCTTGGGAATCCCAGACCAATAGCTTAGTCTGAGAAGAAGAAAAATAATAATAATCCCAGAAGAAGCCACTAGCAAATTACTATTGCAACGCTGCCAGAAACCTCTGCACGGATGTGGTCACCAGGAGTAAACTCAACTTAAGGGAGTCTGGAAAATGATCCATTTTTTAGACCCGCCTGTAAAGGCCACTTGGGGCTTCAGCTTAAAGCTGATTCTCTGCAGGGCCCAGTTTAAATCTTCCGGCCAGCTGCAAAGCCACCTGTATCCAGCTTCCTTGTGCAGCATAAACGTGAATCCAGTATTCGGTTCAGCCAGAACGTGGGGTACGCGGCAATTGGGCTGCCTTCCAAGGCTCCAGGCAGAATCCTCCCTGCCAGGCAGAGATGCTTCTAAGTGAGTTTTATTAGGTGATTCTTCCTGCTGCAGCAGCCATCTGAAAAATGCAGAGTATAAAATTGGGGACTTAAATTATTTTCAGATCTGATTCCCATACAGATGCACAATCCATACTCTCTGACCGTGGAAGGAGGAGGGCGTTGTTTCTTCTTTTCACTGAGCCACAAGAGTCCGGAGCAAACACGATCCTTTCTCATTCTAAACCCTACAGATCCTGGCAAAAATACATACAGTGGCTTTTGAAGAAACTGGGTGGAGGGACTTACAGATCTAATGAAGCAATAGAAGCTGCCGTGAGCTTTGGGCATTTTCCCAACAGTGAGGACAATTAACCAGTGGATCCGCTTGCCTTCAGAAGTTGTGGGTACTTCATCCCTGGAAGTTTTTTAAAGAAGAGCCTGGACAGTCATGTGTCTGAAATGGTATAGGGCTGTGATGGTGAACCTATGACGCGTGTGCCGGAAGTGGCATGCAGAGCTATTTCTGCCAGCACGCGAGAGGTCGCCCGGAACAGCCCCTCTGCGCATGCATGCCTGCGCCCCCTGCCAGCCGGTCTAATTGTCAGGTATTTGCCACGCATGCGCGGGGGGAGACACACAGGGGAGACACACATGCGCAGAGGATGGGGTGGGCGCGGGGTGTGTGTCACACACACATGCGCAGAGGTGCGTGGTGCATTGCTTTATGGGTGGAGGCACGCACTATCGGCATGCAACAAGAAAAAGGTTAGCCATCACGGGTATAGGGTCTCCTGTTTGAGCAGGGGGCTGGACCAGAAGACCTCTAAGGTGCCTCCCAGCTCTATTCTGATTCCCAGGAAATGATGCAAAACAGCAGCTATTCAGGTGGAAGGCCCCAGGCTCCTGAGCAGCATCCGTGGTCAGGGCAATAGAAGATGATCAGAGATGTATGGATGTCGACTGGGGTCTCTAGATGAAAAAGATCTCTGGCAAGAGCCATAGCAAGAAAAAGGAATATCAAGGGTGGTTACCCATTTTGAGAACAGATGGGGATCAGACCAATGCTTCTTTAATGGAGTTGGCTGGTTAGGTCACATGTCTCCTGTTGCCCCTATACAATTAACCCTGACAGCAAAACAAAGACTCTTCTCTGCCATGTTCTTTCGGGTGGGGGTGGGGAAACCTGATCTTATTTTTAATCAACATCCCATGCAAACTAATCAGCTAGAAACAAATTCTGAATGAGATGCCTCAAAGGATGCCGTAATATATTAAAAAGAAATCTAGTGGGTTTCCCAAGAAGAGGGAACATGTTTACTAATGCTCAGTAACAGCTTTGTGTACACACACACACACACACACACACACACACACACACACACACACTGCTGATGAATAGAAGGCAGAAGTTATGGAAAGATACTGCTAAGTGTAGTATTTTTTTAATATTTATTTTTTATTATAAGAAGTTACCTCCCTTCAAAAAAAACAATATCCCACACAGCACCAGAATAGAAAAGATAGCCTACAGAAAAGGCAATATTAAAAACAATTAATAAACCACATGAAAATTAAACCTGAAACCGTGTCAATAAATAAATGAAAAAGGGCCCTTCCCCAAACTTTGTGAAGATTGTAACAAAACTTAACAAATCACAACACTATACATCTAAAATACAGGTTAAACATATAAATGTCATGGGTTTACAAAGGATATTTTGTAATACAATGCAATAATCAAATACAGAAATATATACTACTACCTAGAAATATCACTGTATTATTGTAAACTTTCATGAAATCTATTCCAGAGCAGAACATATTGCTTCATTTTCTGATTAGTTGAAAATATTACTTTTTCCAGAATAGATAAATTACACCAAGAGCCAATCCTTAATGCCTAGAAAAATACCATTTCCCTCATTCCTCAATGTAATTCTTTTTGCCACTTCTCATGCCTAGTACAACTATAATTCCTCAAACATAGTCATATTCTGGAGTTTGGAGTGATAATTCAGCATCCTATTAACTTCTTTAATGTTAGGATTTCCCATAAATCTACTTATGGACATTGACATACTATTTCAAAAGAATACCAATAGTTCACAGAACCAAGTCATGGGGTCAATGATAAAGGTAAACTTAGTAGTGTCTTTCAAGTCAAATTTGACTTCTAGTAGCTTCATGGATGTCTTCATATAGTATTCACAACCATACAAAACTGGTAACAATTGCCTCTTTCTGCCATGGCTTCTGGACTATGAGGTCCAGTCTACACCCTGAGAATCCGTAATAGTCTTCCAAACAAGTCCTAAACTTTACCTAATTATATTTAACTTTTCAAACCAGACAAGATTGGCCATGTAGAGCCAACAGAGGATGCTGTACAGAGAGGTTAGATCGAAATCCTAAAAATATCTGGAATAATTTTCAGTTAGAATAGCACATTTCAGAATAAATTTCCCTCCATGTCTGACATAATAAATGTTGGCTTGTCTTGATAGTTAACCACAAGTTTTCCTCAACACAACTCTACATTTTTCCTCTAGTACGAGGGAGAGGGTTTTATTATATTGCTTATAGCTGTAGGGAGGGAGTTTCAATGCACATAGATTTGGAAGGATCATGACAATCATCTTCTACAATCCCATGCTCAAATCAAGAATCCCCAAATCATCCCAGACTGTCTGTCCAACCTTATTTATCCAGAGATAAAGCACCCATGACTCTTAAGAGAGTCAACTGCTCCAACTGCTTAATAGTTCTCATGGTCAGAAAATTCTTCCTTATTTTGAGCTTGGATCTCTCAAAAGCTTCTACCTTTCTCTGGTCAAGTATGGAATTAGAATGTATCTTCACATCACTAGGGTTTAGGCATCTAGAAAGCAACAAAAAGTTTCACAGCTCATTAAGTTTAGGGTAACAGGAAGAATCCCTGCCATTTTCAATCAACCAGCATTGGTAAAAGCCCACACAGTTTTCCATATGGGGCTCACTTCAAGTTCTGTGCTTCATTCAGAATTTCAGCTCAGCGGCAATGAACTCATAAGCTCATTGGCCTATTCCCTAAATTACGCCACACAGCTTAAAGTTTAAGAAATCCTACTTTTGTTGTTATTTTTGGTTTCCACTAAAACTAAAAGCATCTTTTCCACTCTTCCTCCTGATACACAGGATTCCTGACCAGCACACTATAGCCAAGGCATCTGCTAGGACTTGGAGTACTAGACATCTGTACTATTAATGATAAATATAGGGTCATTTTCTGACACCTCACACTAATACTAATACCACACAATGTCGAAGGCACATAAGAACAGTGTGACCTATGAATCTAAAAATGTCATAGTAATTCCAATAAAACAAAAAAGAAAACTTCCACTTTCTCTCTTTGTGTGTATGAACAAGATTGAAAAACTTTCTTTCTACAGATTCTTCAACCTGTATCACTGAAAAAGCACCCCCCACACAAAAAAAACCTGAATAGAAGAACAACAGCAAACAAACACTTCAAAATCAAATGATGTTTGGTTGAGGTTGAAGATATTCATCTTCCTCAACCTTCTTTGCCAGCTATACTTTTTACCAGCTTTCCTCTGACTGGCCCTTTCATATAAATTGTGGCTGTAATTGCCAA
Organism: Bungarus multicinctus; assembly: GCA_023653725.1. Classification (NCBI taxonomy): domain Eukaryota; kingdom Metazoa; phylum Chordata; class Lepidosauria; order Squamata; family Elapidae; genus Bungarus; species Bungarus multicinctus. Next base: position 122,821,915 of record CM042834.1, read on the forward strand.
AATTCCCAGTCAGCAGGGCCAAAAGTCATCTGAGAACTGTGGAAGTAGCAGCCCCAAGAATTTGAATGGAATAGTCATTCCGTCTGGCTCTTTAGCTGTTGACCCTTGTTTTTTTTCCTTGCATGGAGATTGTAAACATGTAAGGGTCAACATAGGAATAAAGAAGGACAAATGAGGATCAAGGAGAGAGAAATCAAATAAAAACAAAATGGAGCAAGTCAACAGAACAAGTCCTCTTTTTTGCACATTCTTCTGATATCATCCCATTCTTTACAGTCACCAGCTTCTTTTCTAAATCTCAACCTTAAAATTACTTATTTCTTGATGGCAAAAGCCTCACTTGTTTTGCGATCGGCCACCATTCTCATTACTCTTTTGCTGGCCTCTGGCCTCTCTCCTTCAATTTTTCTTATATTGCCCTCCAGAAGACTGCTATATTCCCCTTGTGTTCTACACTGTTAATCCCTGCCCAAATTATTTTCCTGCTCTTTGGCCCAAGAAGGGCATCCTGAAGTCACAAGTATTGTCATAAACGGAGAGGGGTGAAAAGGCAGTTGTTCTCTAATGGAAGCAACGTTGGCTTCTTATGTGTTGCAGCCAAACTTCAAAACCTCTCTCTCTGGTGGTTATGGAGCCCAGTATTTGAGTGAACATTTGAGCGAACAAAAAAGGACCAGGTTTCCCCCCCTCCCAGTCCTGCTCTCTTCCCTGCAAAGGAAAAATGTTGCCTAAAGAGGATATAAAGGGATTGTAGTGTGATGGTGATTGTTCCTTTCAAGATGGGAGAAGCCTATAGAGCCCATCTCCCCCCCCCCCATGTGAATAGGTTTATATTGTAGATAATAATCTACTGCAGCATACTTTTCACTCTGCACTGCTTGAACTATTAATTCAGTCAGATCAACCTCTTGCATTTAGTACTTTAAATTGGTGCTGTGATTGGCCAAGTATTATTGGTTAACATATTTCTGAAGATTTACAGCAACCATTGTGCATCAGAAGAATAACTCTGTGGCTATTGCAAATTGCTAGAAATCTTTATCAAAATCCATCAGCTCCCTAGCTTTGCTAAGGTTTCCACAGAATGGTATCCTTCTTATATATTTTTCTGTACAATCCTCCACATTCCATAAAATCATTTACTTAGATTACATATGCTCCTGATTGCTGCTGAGTATTTCTCTTGGCCAGCCCTGGTTTTACTCTTTATAATTTCTTTCCTGCGGAAAGCTGCAAAGAGAGCAAGATATGATGGTAAACTGCTTTTCACATCAAATATTCAGAGATCCTGTGTTTGCCTTCCCTTTGAAATGAATATCTCTAACTTTCACATTTTAAGATTGTATCAATTGACTATTATACAAACCTTAAATACTGGAGTATTTTCAATTACACTGCAGAATTACTGCAGGACTATATTGTGGAAAAGCATATTTAGAAAGGAATGAACCACTTGTTTTTCAGTGTCTGCAGCTTTCAATGCCTATTTCCAAGCTGTATATTTTATCGTATTTTACATAATTCAAATATACCAGTTTCTCCAACACCATAAGTGCTGAACTGCAGAAAGGATATACATTCTGGTTTCATAACAATTTAATTCTACATCTTCTGACTTCATAAATAGGAAACGGAGACAACTGTTGTAAAACTTATATACAAGCACAGGAACCTTTGGCTACTGAGGATCACAATGTTCTTTCTGGTCTCTTTATTTCAATTGATTAGCATTTTCACTACTACGTTTTTTCCCCAACCTGAGAGGCAGCTTGAAAAACGAAGAGATTACGTTAGCACAAAATAGAGCAAAATACACCCATGCCCGAAGTTCCCATCTCCCTCTTTTGGTTCCCATTGCATGTCTCTATATATTATGTGACTAATAATTAAAGCTACCTCTGCCTCTGAGCATCTGTTTCTGGATCATAAGATAGGTAACCTTCAATTGGCCAGGAGCCAAGAGAGGGTAGCCTTCTCTCAAGACCACAAGGCACATAGTGTGATCTTGGCTTAGAATGAGCATTTTTACTCACCCCTCTGGGGGGGGCAGCCAGGACATAGGACAGGTGGCTTCCCAGCAGGCAGGTTAACTTTTAATGCAAATTACTTCTAAGTTGGCAGAAGGGAGGACAGGATTCAGCAGGTATTAGAGCTCCTTGGTGGAAGAGGTGCGAGAGGTGGCAACATCTATGGGGAATCTCCGATCTAAGGGGTGCGATTTCTTCGCGCAGTGTAGGTTTTCTCTTGCCCTCCTTGCCCTCCTTGATCAGCACAGGACACTGTTGTATTCTTTGCACAGAGTTGGCTATCTGTTCCCCCCCTCCATGAATTCTCATAATGATGGTTCACGGTGAGAAAATGAAAGAAATAAGCTTTCTGTGCCCCTTCGTATTGCTTCTGTCTTTAATCCCAGCAAGTTGACGAATATCACCGTAAAGAGCTTTCCTTTTAAAGAATGTAGGCACTTCAAATAGTTAAGAATCTACTCATCACGGTAGCAGAAGCAGCAGCAGCAGCAATACTTGCATTTGGGAGTAGCACAGCCAGGGATATGGGAATTCTAGAAATGTGCAAAAGCATAAAGACGCTTGGACCTCACCCTTTGAAGATTAGGTATCCAAAGAGTGAACGGGTAAAGATGAACAGAATCTAAAAGAAAGACACCGCAGCCTCTGAGCTAAATATCAACATAAAGCACCAACTCCTAAAAAATGCCCTTTGCTCGTAACTCCAATTTTATCAGCAAGCTTCCTTACGTCTTGAATTAAGTCCGATACCAACACAGCGTTCAGACTCAACTACTATAACTGCAGTCGGAAACCACCCATCCTTTTCTTTTAAAGAAAAGAAGAAACAATGTTGGGCAAAAGCACCGGTGTGTATATTGTACTAGGGGAAGATGCTCTCCTATTGCTGTCCATGTTTCCATGGGCGGCATTCTATTTGTAATACAATCAGCTTTCTGTGGGATGAGATTGTGGGGAAAGTCGCCAACCCAGCACGCTCAGCACCAGGCTGAAAAGAGCAGCCAACCTGTTTGTCATAGATGGCAAACACAGAAGACTTCATCCCCGGTATTCAAGTTCAAATCAGCAAGACTAAAGGCTGCTGTAGCTTGATTGAAAAAACCCAGACAGCCACTAGAGGTTAGCAACTTTCCTTCTTACGCTTTCCCTGGAAGGACGGCAAAATAAACTAGGTGGATTCCAAAGAATATTCATAGCAGAATGTCCCACAGAGCTAGTTTTTCTTGAAACTTTTACATTCCTCTGGTTAAAGCTAGAGGGCTATATTTATTTAGTTAAGAAAATTTGTATTATCATTGATCAGAACCTTTTCAACATGTTAATGTCACAAATGATTCAATCCTTATGAATCCATAATCCCCTGCCGCTCCTATTACTGACACATGCCTCTGCTTATTCTTCCTATGCAGCAGAGTCCGGTAGGTTGCATTCTAATGTGAAATGAATCGCCTCACACAACCCCCTCCCAACAAAACAATACTTATTCACATTTTAAGTATTTATACAGATATCCATACATGCAGTAGCAAACTTGCCGTGTAAGCACATTCACAGAATCAAAACGACACCCTTCCCACCCACACCCACCCCAGACTGAATGCAGACAGAACTTGTTCTTATTGTTTGCAGCAAGAAAATCTGGGTACCCATCGTTCTGACTGGCTTTCCCCTCATGCCAATCACAAAGAGGCCTTCTTCTGCTCCCATTAAGTTTTTCAAATGTAAAACGGTGATATAAAAATAAAGGCATATTTGATATGTCTGCTTGAGGCACAGAGGGAATATTTAAGCAGCAGCCGTGCAATGCACTCCTCTAAAAATGGTATATAGAGTTTTTGAGCAGCGAAGAGCAGCAGACATTCTGTCTTCTTTCCTGAGTTTTCAGGTAAATCCTAGGCTTTCAGGTTCTTCCTTGGCTTTAAGCTACCTTCTTATGCATGCTTATTAGGCAGTAACTCTTGTGGAATGAATTCATACCTTCTAATATTCTTAGATGCGCCTTTGTTAACAGCATAGAAAGGGAGTTAGAAGCAGGGATGGGATTTACCGGTTCACACCTGTTCGCCAGAACCGATTGTTAACATTCTAAGCAGTTCGGAGAACCGGTTGTTAGAAGAAATTACTGGCCTAATCCTGTAAGGAAGGCAGGAAGGAAATATTCTGGTGTTGCTTACAGAAACTGCCCCTCCGTTAACCCTTATTACATTCTTGGCAGGACTAGATTTCCTGTCTCAGGAATGTCTCTGGAGCTTTTTCCTCTTCTTTGCTGGTACTTTGCTTGTGTTGAGTGACCATTCAAAGTTACAATGGCACTGAAAAAAGTGATTTATGACCATTTTTCACACTTACGACTGTTGCAGCATCCCCACAGTCATGAGAGGCCAGGCGAGGAGATGCATGCCTCGATGTGAGTGATATTGAGTTAGCCACACCCAGCCAATAACATGACCACCAAGCCACATCCACCAAGTCACATGACCACCAAACCATACCCACCAACTAAGCCATGCCTACAGAACTGGTTGTTAAAAAATTTGAATCCCACCCCTGGTTGTAAGCTAACAGATAACAGATAATCAGAGTTGGAAGGGACCTTGTAAGTCTTCTAGTCCAACCCCCTGCCCAAGCGGGAGACCCTACACCATTTCTGATAGATGGCAGTCCAATATCTTCTTGAAAGCCTCCAGTGATGAAGCTCCCACAACTTCCAAAGGCAAGCAGTTCCATTGGTTGATTGTTCTTATTGTCAGAAAGTTTCTCCTTATTTCCAGGTTAAATCTCTCCTTGTTCAGTTTCCATCCATTATTCCATGTCTGGCCTTTGGATGCTTTAGAAAATAGCTTGAATCTTTCCTCTCTGTGGCAGCCCCTCAAATATTGGAAGCCTGCTATCATGTCTCCCCTGGTCCTTCTCTTCACTAGACTAGCCATGCCCAGTTCCTGCAACCGTTCTTCATATGATACAGCTATGATAAAGCTATGATATAGGTAGTCTTCAACTTACAACTATTTGTTTAGTGACCATTCAAAGCTACAGTGGCACCGAAAAAAGCAGTTTATGACCGTTTTTCACATTTACAACCATTGCAATATCCCCATGGTCATGTGATCAGAATTTGGTCGCTTGACAACTGGCATTTATTCATGATGTTTGCAGGGTCCTGGGGTCATGGGATCCCCTTTTGTGACTTTTTGACAAGAAAAATAAATGGGGAAGCCAGATTCACTTAACAACCCTGTTACTAACTTAATGGTGGTGATTCACTTAACAACTGTGGCAAAAAAATGTCATGAAATGGAGCAAAATTCACTTAACAACTGTCTTGCTTAGCGACATAAATTTTGGGCTTAATTGTGGTTGTAAGTCGAGGACAATATAGGCAGTTGCCTAACATCTCCTACAAACAATTGTTCCGCCATGCCCTTTGCCAAACAGGCAGTAGCTCTTCAAAGGCAGCAGAAAAAGTTCTCTTCCTGCCTAGTCTAGAGAGGCCACACATTCAATCTGAGCACATTAAATTCCCTTCAACAAATCGCCACCTCTCCTTTCACAAAATCTTATTATTTGGGGGGGCGGGGGGGAGCAATTATTACATGCTTTTATTGTTAAAGCTACATGAATAAATGAACATATCCATACTGTTTTTTTAAAATATCTGATAGTTTCTTTAGACTGCTTGGCTCAAAAATTTTGTTTATCTACTGCTGCCATTTCTTACAGTTTCCTCTAATGATCGGGGAGGGCATAGGGAGTTAGAATAAAATAACAGAGTTGGAAGGGATCTTGGAGATCTTCTAGTCTAACCCCCTGCTTAGGCAGGAACCCCTGCACCACTTCAGACAAATGGTTATCCAATCTCTTCTTAAAAACTTGTCGGAATGGAGCATTTACAACTTCTAGAGGCAAGTTATTCCACTGATTAATTGTTCTAACCGTCAGGAAATTTCTCCTTAGTTCTAGGTTGCTTCTCTCTTTGATTAGTTTCTATTCACTGCTTCTTGTCCTGCCTTCATTTGGGTTTAAATAAGTTAAGCTTATTTGGAGAATAGCTTAACTCCCTCTTCTTTGTGGCAGCCCCTGAGATATTGGAGCATTACTATCATGTCTCTCCTAGTCCTTCTTTTCATTAGACTAGACATACCCAGTTCCTGTAATCATTCTTCATATGTTTTAGCCTCCAGTCCCCTAATCATCTTTGTTGGTATGGACAAACTGTAATGGGAGACGGATAAAGCCATTGCTGACCTGCGAGCCTTCCGACGTGCACTAAAGACCCACCTTTTCCAGCAGGCCGGTCTGGCCTAATGTTATGAGGAGGGTTTTAAATTTTTAACTTAATTTTTAAATTTTTATTGGATTTTATTGGCTTCGTAGTTTTTAATTCAGCCATTTATTTAATAACTTTTAAATTTATTTTAACTTTGCTGATTATATGTTTTTATCATGGCTGTTCACCGCCCCGAGTCCCCTTTTGGGAGAGGGGGCGGTATATAAACTTGATAAATAAATAAATAAGTAAGTTAAGTAAGTAAGTAAATAAGTAAATAAGTAAGTAAATAAAATAAATAAATAAATAAATAAATAAAGGTGGCAGCAGAAACGTGAATGGGCCACCCCAAAAGTAAAAGGAAAGGGATGTGAATCCAAGGCTTATTTAAACAACAGAATGAATGGCATGATAGGATGCTGATCATTTATGAGAGGAGCAACGTCACAAAAGCACCAGGCTTCCATGAATCCAGGAATATTGGCGTTCGGGATCCAGTGATCCTGAAAGCAGGAAGTCAGGACCTTCAGTGACTGCGTTCTCCAAGCCAAACCTTACTAAGGATAGCACCCTTAGCAACCCTGCTTACTTTCCACATTAACAATGGAGAAGATAAAGAGTCAGGATCCTGGCCAGAAAGCTGCACTTTTAGCTTTTAGTGGCTTCCTTTCCCTCACTATAGAGAATGGAGACCATCAAGCTAAATACTACAGGACCAAGTGTGACTTTACATCCAGCACTTGGTGAGGCGCATATTTCCTTCTCTTCAACAAAGCTTCTGATCTGACCATTCTTTTTGTATTCTTGCCCAAGTGGGTATACTGTATAATCTGATCTCAGTCCTCAGTCATTTGCTCCAGATTACTCCTGGTTGCACCCTCCATTTTCCATCATTGGGCCATAGTTATTAGAAAGAGACATTGTGGGAATTCAGTGGAAGATTGTTTTCTTCTTAAAGGAATGATTTGCAACAAAAGGCTTCCTTACTTTTTACTTTTGTTAAAGCAGTATAAATGTTTAATTCCCAAATCATGTAGTAATTCAATAGGGAGGGGAACAAAATGGATTTTCCCACATAGCTAATAGCTTCATCTCTCATTGGTGGAAATATGAAAGCCAGTTAGCATTTCACAACTCAGGGTTTTTAGAGTGGATCTATGCAAAGTTTAAGCTCTATAAAACCAAATTTCTCTCTCATTATGTTTTGGATGCCTTCCCCCCCTTCTCTTGGCTAAATAAATGCTCATAGAGAAGAGGGTCTGCCTGCTTTTGTTTGGCTCAGTTCATACACAGGCATTAGGAAAAGGTCCATAAGGATAAATCTGTCAATGCAGAAGTATATAATTAATCCATAAGACATACAACCACCTGAATGGGGGTTAAGAGCAGAGATTAGACAGTCAGAAGCTGAACAAATAAACAAATCAAGATCCACTGCAGTGGAATAAAGCATTGTTACAGCTTGATCTTGTGCCTGTTTATTCAGTGAGACTTACTTGCAAGTAAGTGTTCATAGTATTTCACCCTTAGCACCACAATCTTATAAGGATTTCCAAATTAAATGAAGAGTTATGGGGACATCAAAAAAGCATTTATTACTTGACAGTCTATAGCAGTGGTGGCTAAACTCTAGCATGCTGATATGACGGGTCAGTATTAGATAGCTGCCATATGGGTGTGCAGTTTTAAACAGTACAGTATATTCAATGAGCATTATTAAAATTATGTTGTTGTACCATTGCTGTTTCTTACCCCATTTAAGTAATAAGATGCTACTAGAAATATGCAAAAATAATACTAGCCTTAAATATCCCAATTAAAAAGCTGCAGCTTCCTGGCAGTTTAAGGCAATTGCAAGTGCTTTTTAAAGATCTTTGAACCGAAACTGCCTTGTTTTATCTCACATTCATCTCCAATGAGATGCACAGAAGGATGCACAGAAAAGCATATCATAGGTTTGGTTTAACTCGAAAGGCCAGGAAACTGATAAAATGCTCTAAAAACGGATTAGTGAAATCTAATTCTGAAGAAGGATGCATGCTTTGGCTTCCAGCATGATGCCATTTGGACAACTGTATCCTGGGGTAGATTAACCCCCATCTGCCCATACATGGAAACTCTGGCATCAAGCCTTGAAGCAATCAGGTGCTGCCACTGTTGGAGACAGGATAATAGGTTGGATGGGTTTTGGGGAATGAATCAGGCAGGTAATTCCTATCTTCCTGATCTCAATAAAGCAAACAGATTTCCAGCGACAAGAGCCAGCTGGCTGCCTGTATTTCAACTATCCAGGAATCCTAACTTTTCAAATAACTGTTTTGTATTAAAGCACTGTGAGTCAGAACACAGCTACCCTGGATTTTGTTTTATCCCTCCCACCCCCCATTGGTGGAGTATGGCTTTTGACATGAAAAGGCAGGTTTCAAGGAAGCAAAAAGGTCCTTGAAAAAGTCCTGCTTTAGCAATATTCTGCTCCTGTACATCATTTTTACTACACAATGCCACAGTGCCTACAGGGATCCTGCAGAGAGAACAAGTTCATGTTATAGCGCTAACCCATAGTATAATCAAGGGCAAGCAAAATTCTCCCATTGTTCATCCTGAAAAATGAAACTTATATACCTAATACCAGACAATTTGGTGAAGCTCCTAATAGTTGCATGCACAAGCACCCACGGCCGATTGCGGGTTTCAATGAATCTCTAACTGAACAAGATGCTGATACAATCTCTATATTATTCAAAGTTAAAACTGACATATTCCTGCATAGTTCATATTGCATTTTTACTTTTAGGTGCAATTGTGGATTTGGCTGATAACAAGAGTTTAGACACTCTTTCAGGCAGAACTGTATAACATCTATTTGGGCAGAAATTACAGCTTCCAAATATTTTTGAAACTATCTAGCAGTCTTTCTGTTATTGCTTTTGTATCCCCCCCCCCCCAGATCCTTCCAATAGTATACTTATAGTTCAGATATATTTTTAAATCTCCCCGTATGAATTGTGAGTTTGAACTCGCCACAGTTTTTCATTAATATGCAGGGCCCTGAAGGCCATTCCAAAATCTTTTAGTAATATTATGTTGTCTTGGTAAAATAGCTAAATTCTTTTCAACTTCAATTTCTTCTCTGATTGTGAAGCTTCTAGGATATATTAATATCCTGACTGAAAACATACAAGACTTGGAAAATAAAACCAGAGGTCAATGCTAGTAACCTGCTGAACAGTTTAGCCGACTCTGGAGTGGGATTCCATGGCTCTGCTATAAAGCATTATTCTACTACAATGATCTGCATGAGAAAAAGGATATTTTTCTCTGACCTCATCACAAAGCCACTGCCTGTGGCATGTAGGAAAAATACTTGGATAAGTCTGAAACGTTTTGGGACAAACTGCTTTAGAGTGATGAAACAAAAATTGAGCTGTTCAGCCACAACCACATTAGAAGAGAGGGAAAAGCAGCTGAAGAAAAGAACACCTTGCTAACTGTTATTCACAGAAAATGATGCTTTGGGATGCAGCCAGCGTACAGGAAATACAGTGTGAAGGAAGAATGGATTCCGCTAATCAACTGATCCTAGGAGCTAATGTCTCACCATCAGGGAAGAAATGAAAGCTGAAAATAAATTGGGCATTTCAGCAAGACGATTTGAAACTTACCTCCAAATTAACCATGAAATACTTAGTGAAAGAAAGATAAAGGTCTTGCTATGATCTTCACAATTCCCAGAAGCATGAATACTCCGAGTATTACTAAACATCTAGACATGCAAAGAGACCTATGCTCAATTACTCTAGTTCTGCAAGAAAGAGTGAGGAAAAAAAAGAATCCCAAAAGCAAAAATAGAAGGACTCTTATATGGCTACAGGAAATGTTTGGAAACTGTTATTTCTGCCAAAGGAAGTGTTACAAGTACTGGATGGGATGATGTCCAAACGGCTACGTTCTTTGCTTTCTTATGTTGAACCCATAAATAAGTACACATAAATACTAAGTGTGTATTCACACTTCCAGAAATACATTGTTTTAAACTGTACTATGTAGAGGGTTTGATCTTATGTTCAATTAGATAAATTAGATCATACAATTTCACTGGAGGGTGCCTAAACTTCCGCATGCAAAATATATATATAGTAATGTTCCACTATTTCCTATGATATTAGCTGAGCAGGTAGAAAATTTCACAGCTACTATTAGGATAAAAGAACCAGAGAACAGAGACAAGAAGGAACACAGAGGACATTGTACAGAAACACGAAGAATTTCATGTCAAGGCTAGAGTTGGACAACTGAACAGAAACAACAAGATGTTGCTTAATATTGGCTGCCGCATTGGTGCAGTAAAAGCAACAATTTTACAAACAATGCATCAAAAAAAGAGAAACTATATTTAGTGAATCAATTTGAATCAGCACTGAATCAGTCCTTCAATTTCTGAGACACAATCTTAAATAATGACTATTGATGAGGAACATGTGTGATTCCATCAAACTAGGCCCTATCTATGCATAGGTGCATTTCCCTTCAAATATGCAGACATGAGCTGTGAGGATAGTAGCAATGGCACCAAGAGAAGAGACAGAGCAAGCAAGCAGGCAAGCAAGCAAGCAAGCAGGTGAAATGGCCAAGGCAGAGAACCAAGTAAAGAACCATCTGCACTAGAGTTGGTATTCAGCTGGTTCTGACCAGTTCTGGAGAACCGGTAACGGAAATTTTGAGTAGTTCAGAGAACCGGCAAATCCCACCTCTGACTGGCCCTGCCCCCATCTATTCTCTGCCTCCCGAGACCCAGCTGATCGGCTGGATTTTCTTTGGTTGCCCTGCACAGGAGAACAGAGCTGGAAAGCAGATTAGTGGAGTGGGGAGGGAATGGGATTTTGCAAGAACTTTCCCCCAGGAGTGGGGAGGGAATAGGGATTTTACAGTATCTTTCCTTGCCATGCCTACCAAGCCACGCCTACCAAACCACACTATGCCCACCAAGCCACGCCCACAGAATCAGTAGTACAATTTTTTGAATCCCATCACTGATTTGCACAGGATTCAAAAAAGCCAAGACGGTGATACAGCCAGACTCCTACCCCGTTTTACATTTGAGCAATGCATGTTAAAAAGGGCAGGGCTTTGATTGCACAGCCACCCATCATTTCATTCTGAGTCCCACAGGAATGCCCTTGAGGAGGTGAGGAAGCTTCATGTAGATGATGACAGTTCATAAATATTATGGTATTAGATGCAAATAGAAATACATATTATTTCCACAGCAAGGAAGATAAAGCAGAAATAGTTAATTTGACTATTTTATTCAAAGAGGAGAATATATTGAAGTACATTTTTCAATTAGGCATCACTTCCGGATTTTGTGCTTGTGGTGAAAAAAAAAGGAAACTTTGACTTTGGTTTTGTTGATCAGATTTGCCTTTAGAGAAATGGCTAGTTATATACTATTGTGTAAAAAGCAAAAAGTTGAGGCTGGAATGTTTTTATCTTGCACTGTGCTAAAAGGAGTCAGAAGTCAATGCCTTTTTTTCTTTTCCCCCCCTGTACCATACATTTCCTTTCCCCCTCTCTTTTTTCTTCCTCTAATTTCCTATTTCCTATTTTTCTTTGTATTTTATATATAGATAAAACAATAAAAGCCGATGAAGAAAGAAAGAAAGTGGTTTACCATTACCAGCTGCACCACACTCACAATTCTAATGCAGAAGATGGATTCAGGTATTCAGAAAATAAAACATTTATTTAAAAAACTGTTATCTTAGAAAAGAGTGTCTTAATTACCTGCAATAAAGGCAAAACAACTGTGATATTCTGATATGATCTCCTCTAACAACTGTAACCAGTGGATTTTTTTCTATTTCTTCCCTTTTTCTTTGCACTAAATAATCTGGAAAAGACCCCATGATACAATCAGCAGAGTTCTTTGATCTTTGGTAATAAAATTAAATAGATAAAAATAATCAGTTTAGCAGATTATTGCCTTCATTGAAGCAGCCTCTAAATAGCTATGAGTTTTGTAGAAAGTTTTATCTGAGTCTGCAGGAGATGAGAAAGGAGAGATATTAGTCAGTTCATATGAATAATTGTATTCTGTCCTTTTCAATTAAATCATGCAAAGCTCAGTTTTGCTTTTGAAATTGGCAGCCTGTTAATGGTTAAAGAATTTCCTCCGGACAGTAAAAAGGCAGCAGATTTTCCATTCACACTCTGCCTCCCAGAGATCTGATTGACATATAGTGGGCTTTCCTCATGTTGGGGTCCACCTGATTTTTGGATCTCTTGTTTTCAAAAAAAAGAAAAGAAAAAAAGTGCTATCTGAGTATCTTCTTACATGTTGGCCTACAACTACAATAAAACTTTAACTTACACATATGCAGACATTCTATAGCTTTTCATAAGTGGAGTTTTACCAGGAAAATCTGAGTGCATAGGTTTTAGGATATGAATCAATTGGAAGAAAAAAAAATTGAATCTATTGAAGGAGGTAAAATATGACTTTCTTAGACTCAACTGAGAGGCTTCTTAGTTAGGTCACTGAGAACTGGGCCAGAGCAGGAGTCTTCTCAATGCATAATGAGGGAATGTCAGATATTATTGCTTCCGAATACAAAAAGATACAGAATTTTGCTATTCCAAAAAGGTGAAAGGTGCTTTGATATACCTGCTCACCATGGTAAAAAAAATGGTTATTGCCACACTATTTTTGCCTTGAATTGCTGTCTTCATTCAGAATATAGAACACAGAATAAGAGAGTTGAAAGCAGGGGTGTGATTCAAATTTTGTAACAACCAATTCTGTGGGCGTGGCTTAGTTGGTAGGCATGGCTTAGTGGTCATATGACTGAGCAGGCGTGGCTTGGTGGTCATGTGACTGACTGGATGTGGCCAACTCAACATCACTCACATCAAGGCACGCATCTCCTCCCCTGGCTTCTCGTGACTGTGGGGATGCTGCAACAGTCATAAGTGTGCTAAACAGTCATAAGGCACTTTTTTCAGTGTCATTGTAACTTTGAATGGTCACTCCACACAAGCAAAGTACCAGCAAAGGAGGGGAAAAAATCTCCAGAGAGGTTCCAGAGACAGGAAGTCTAGTCCTGCCAAGAATGTAATAAGGGTTAACGGAGAGGCAGTTTCTGTAAGCAACACCAGAATGTTTCCTTCCTGCCTTCTTTACAGGATTAGACCAGTAATTTCTTCTAACAACTGGTTCTCTGAACTGCTTAGAATGTTAACAACTGGTTCTAGTGAATAGGTGTGAACTGGTAGAATCCCACCCTGGTTGAAAGGGACCTTGGAGGTCTATTAGTCCAACTCCCTGCTCAGGCAGGAAATCCTATATCATTTCAGACAAATGGTTGTCCAATCTCTTCTTAAAAACTTCCAGTGTTGAAGCATTCACAATTTCTGGAGGCAAGCTGTTCCACTGATTAATTGTTCTGTTAGGAAATTTCTCCTTAATTCTAGGTGCTTCTCTCCTTGATTAGTTTTCATCCATTGCTTCTTGTCCTGCCTTCAGGGGCTTTGGAGAGTAGCTTGACCCCCACGTCTCTGTGGCAGCCCCTTAGATGTTGGAATACTATTATCATGTCACCCCTAGTCGTTCTTTGCATTAATCTTTTAAAAAATGACAAGATTGCTGCTGAACCATGCATATTTTGTCTCCGTTTTTTTTTTAGTTTCATTTTTCATCAAATCTGATTTGTAGTGATTTTTTTTAAAAAAAATATATAATTGGAGTGTTAGTTAGTCTAAAACAGCAATGCAGTATCAACAATAATTTTACCAAAACAGAAATGTAAGGCCAATAGCCCCAGGGAAGGATATTAGTGTTGCCTGGGGATAGCAGGAAACCTGGTTAGAAAATGGCGAGTCTTCAGAAATCTTTGGAGATTCATTTCTGCACTTTTTTGTAGGCCAATTTCATACATTTCTGAAACTCTTGGAAGTGTCTTCAAGCTATTCATAATGAAAAAGACAAGCAGGAGATACAGAAACGGTGACTGACAGTTTTAACTTCAAGCCTGCAAATGACTCCATGATTGCTTTCAACCGGGCTATCTTCTTTCTATTCTTAATCACTGTGCTCTTGGGAAGAGCATAGACAAAACTTAATTAGATGTTGTTTCAGTATTTTCATATGACTGCTTATTGTGACTTGTGTCTATCTAGCAGCAGCACTTGGGGCTTCCACAAATGGCTTGAAAATCATCAATACACATTGAAGATTGCTTCCTACTGTTCCTTGTTCAATGGATAGCTGACACCAACCCTCTAGTGAGATATATGGAGTTTCCCAGAGACCCATAACTCCAAGTTCAAAGGAAGACTGAACAGCACCTCTAGTCTCTCTGTGTGTAGGTGTCTGTCTGTGTTTGATAGGGAGAGCTGAGCTAGAGGAAGTCAGATAACAGGGCCAGGTTATGGAGAATCTATTTTACCTAGCCTTTTGCTCACCAGATGATAGGAGTTCCAACAGAAGAAGGTTCACTGCTTTTCTAAAGAGAAGGCAGTGAACAATAACTTCCTTTTTGTTCCTCATGGGGAATTGACTTCAGCTGTATGGAACTACCACTTGTGCCCAAGAATCACCAAAGGGAAACCAGTTTAAATGGATACACCAAGTTAAATGTTCCATCTTGGCAAGATGACCAGCAAATAAGTCTAATAAATACATAAAATAAATAAATCAAGGAGAAATATATTCCCATCATTAGGCAGGCACTGTATAAATATTCCCCTTTACATACTTTGCTTCTGTATGATACAGTAGTTTGAGTGGAATTATTAGGCCTATTACCAAAGTGACAGATGGCTAATTTATAGGTCTAACTATTTTTCTTGGACTGCTGGAGATGACAGACTCCAGCAGTCCAAGATGATATTCTGTAGTAGTAGCAGTATTCATGGGCAGGCCTTGGTCACCTCTAACACCCACAGAATTGAGCAACCAGAAGTATCAGATTCATCCACAGAAGTGGATTTGTCTATTTTTAATGTGTAATGCGTAATGAACTTAGCTGCCCTCCAGATGGCAGTCAGGTTCACTGCCATGCCAGAGCTGTTGAAGCCATTGCTTTCCTGACCTTAGGAGACTTAGTCCATTTAAGGGTTTGCTTGGCACTGCTAGAATGTGCCAGTGTCTGTTCTGACCAAGGCTTCCTAAAGCATAATTACGCACACACTTATTTTAAAAACAAGACTTATTTTATTGCAACGCTGGGAATTGTTTTCATTCCGAGCCGGAATTAATCTCAAACAGTCCCCTGAGATAAGCACCCACCTTTCTTTTCTGTGAAGTGCTGCCAATAACAGAAGCATCAAATGAACTAGAAAAAAAAACCAATCAAAGTACAAAAAAACCAACAAGTAACAAAGAGCTTGAAGAATGACTCTGAACCAAATGAACTACTTTGCTTCCTGCAAAGGTTTCATCATCTTAGCCTGACCTTTATATCTTATGGGAGAGGTAAGCACCTCCCAGCCTTACTCCAAAGTTGTCCGTTTTGTTTCAGCTGCTCTCACCTTCTAGCAGCTCTGTGCACACGCGCACGGGGAACAGGCTCCCCTGGATTCTCTGCCTCGCTGCTGCCAGACTCCAAAGGCTCCAGAGGCAGCACCCCATTCCCAGATGGTCCTGGTCCCATCTCTGCATCAGACACAGGACCATCGTCCAAGTCTCCTCCAGACTCCCTGACTGGTCCCCATTCTTCCCCATTGTCCGATTCCGCTGCCAGCTGCATCAGTTGCCGGTGAACCACAACAGTGTCATACATTATCTGCCCATAGACTAATGATTGCATTAAATATACCTTTTCCCCGATCCCTTTGTTTATAGGAAAGAAAAAAAAAACCAATGGTACAACTGATACAAACTTAGCATGTATTTTAGGTAGATCCTAAACATCCAAATAATACCAAGTACCAATTATATAAGGTTAGATGGATTTAGATAGAAATCAATTAAGGGGATCTCCTGTGATCTGTAAAAGTTTAACCGTCCATTTTGTAGGCTGTCTTGTCTAGTTGAAAACACATACATCTATACCTACAGACTGTGTAACCAATTCCTCCACTCTTCCTGCTAAGGTTAGGCACACCGGGAATGTTGACTACCATGGAAAAATCTTATCTGGGATCTGTCTGATGCTTCAAATGAAATGGATGAAGGATTACATCTAAAATAAGGAAACAGTGCACAGTAGATGAAGAAGGCTCTAGAAAGACTGCAGAGAAGAGCAACAAAGATTATAAGGGGTCTGGAGGCTAAATAGTACTATGAACAGCTAAGGAAACAAGGCGTGTTTAGCCTAACTCAAGAGAAGGCTTAGGGGAGACACAATACCAGCCTTCTACTACTTGAAGGACTATCACAGGGAAGAGGGTGTCAATTTATTTTCCATAGCACCTGGGGACAGGACATCAGAGGGAGATCCAACTTGGAAATAAAGAGGAATTTCCTGACAGTAAGATTGATTAATCAATGGAACAGCATACTTCCCAGAATTGTGCATGCTCCATCGCTGGCGGTTTTCAAGAAAAGACTGGGCATTCATTTGTCCGGCATGGCATAAGGACTACTACCTTAGGTGGGGGGGGGGGGGGGGTTGGGCTAGAAGAATACAGAATAACAGAGCTAGAAGGGATCTTGGAGGTCTTTTAATTCAACCCCCTGCTCAGACAGACTCTATACTATTCTGGACAAATAGCTGTCCAATCTCTTCTTAAAAACTTCCAGTGATGGAGCACTCCACAACTTTGGAGCTAAGCTGTTTGAGTGATTCATTGATAAATTGATCTCCAAAGTCCCTTCCAGCCCTATGATTCTCTGAAAGGTATCCCTGAGGAAATGATGTACTTGTAGTTTGAAAGGGCCGCCCCTTTAAAACCTAGGAAAAACCATACCCAGTATATCTGTATGCCTTTGAAGTATATTTGCTATGACTCCCCTCTCCAGTCGAATTCACACAAGAATTCTGAAATTTTTGCTGATTCAGTCTCCTTGCACTGCCTTCTAAATTATCCCTGGAAGATTTGCTGAGTCATCTGGTAAAGCTTTGTGGTGACCAACTGTCTTGAAAAGCTGATGGTTCTGGGAGGGAGACTGGGGCTGCTTCTGTCAGGGGAGAATGATTTTTTTCTATGTCACTAAGAGAGTGAGCTGAGCTGAAGCTACTACCATTTGGGACAAAGATTCCTGGATCTCTCTTGTAAATCCAAAACAAGCTCCATTACTGTTGAAGCCTCTTTTCTTTCATCTATTCTTCTTTCTTGAAATGCCAGCATGAGAATCTACTCTCCTTTGTTTTGCTAGATCAGAAGAAGAAAAGGGAACAAGCAATCTAGACACTGGATAAAAAGAGAAGAATTAAGAATAAAAAGTGGATGTTGTTTATTTATTTATTTATTATTTATTTATTTTATTTGTCAATTGCATACAAGATAATAGGTATAAGTATAACATAGTTATGAATACATGGATACATATAAGAAAAATAAAATATAAAAGAAACAATAGGACATGGACGGTAGGCACGTTGGTAGGCATGTTGTTTCTTTATCCTAGAAGCTCTTTGGAGGTACAAGTGACCTTCTCCCCTTCTTTTTATCAGCAGCTGTCCAAAAAGAGAAGCCAGTTCATCATACATGTGATTTCTGTTCATGAAAGGTTGTACAGTGCTGGGCTTCTTCCAGTTCTTGATTGGGAAGGGCCTATCTAAGACTTCCTTTCTGTGAGCAATAAAACAGACATCCCTGCATCTCCTTTGCTCTTCATTTCCCCCATGCTAGCTTTTCCTCCTCTCTCCAGAAACTTCATTATTCTCCATTCTTTTCCCCACCATAAATGGAATGCGGGGAGGAGAGTTAATTATGGATGTAATAGAAGAGAAGGCAGACCTGGTAGATGAAGTTAAAGGTGTCATTAGCTTAGAGTCATTGCAAGTGCTCTAAGTCCAACCCTTCCTCAATTTCACTGACCCTTATCTGGTGCCAATTTAATACAGAACTTTAGTTGACTAGATTCTTGGGTATAGGCTTGAATAAATCTAAGCTGCACTCTAACTGGTCATCCCGATTCTTTGTGCCTGACAGTAAGCGTACATTCGCTGATTGCCATTGGAAGCCATCTTTATGTCATGATTTCCCATTGCCAGCCTGTGGTTGCTGAAGAAATGCTGAAAACATTTGCTGGCTGCCATTTCTGGCACATTTTAGGTTAGAAGAGTCACCAGGAATCAATATTATGGAGGTGCCACAAAATCCTATCTCAATTCCAACTAGGTCAACCCCTAATATCCAATGGTTGTGTCCACAAGGCCAGGGAGGGGTGAACAACAGGTCTATTGCTTGAGCTTTTCACCATTCTTCTGCAGCCTGACTTTCTCTCCCCTTCTTCCTTACCTCCCTTCCTTCCTCCTCTGGGTTTTTGGTGAATTAGCTCCAGAGACTGCAGCTGACAAGATAGACCTGATCTCTTTGAGAAAGAAGAACAAAACCTGAGGGAGTTTTCATCCAAAGTACACAAAGGAACTTCTTTTTGGTCTTACCTTCTTGATAGAAGAGAAGCAAACCCTATTCTGCCAGCTCTGTCAATCTTGGAACTGAAGTTGTGTTAACTGCTGTCTTCTTTTCACTATTCTGAGGACATTCCTTTTTCAAATAGGGAGCTCTTATTGCTACTAATTGAAACTGTTCAGCAATACCTTTCCCCCTCCCAAATAATTTCCTCTGGGAAGAAAAATAAGGGAAGGAATGAGGGGAAAATATGGGAGAGTTCCAAATGAACAATGATAACTTCTGGGCCCCTTGTAAATTTACCTCAATAAAATGGGGTTATTATACAATAAAAGCTCCCCCAGAGGGACCCCACTCACTTGAAACAGGGGTTGCTGGTGTTCTAAGATATGCCTTATTATATATACCAAACTCTTTTAGCATGCAGCATACAATCCATAATCAAGAATATGCCAAATTGCCCTTTAGAAAGTCTATTGGTGTGTATATTTTTAAAAAAATACATTTAGTTGTTCTGAAAGCTTCTGCTTTCTTTAGATGTAGAGAGCTTAATATTTGAATTCTTCAAGAAGAAAAGTCACACCAATCTGCATAAAATAAACTCTTCACTGTGTTTCTCTATAATGATTTTAACTTAGGTTATCTTTTCCATAAAAACAAAGAGACAAATTGTAACTGTAACATCCCAGAGCTTTAATGAGCCTTCCTTTATAGGCTATTTTAACTTGCCTTGCTGTTTTTCAAAAGGAAAGAAAAAGAAATTTGCCTCTTAAATTTTTATTTTCCACACTAGATAACTTTAGAACTCTATATTGTAATGTTTGCTTAATATGTTGTTCTGTTATTAGGCCTGCCTCTATAAAGCCTTCAGACCAAAATTCCTGTATGAAGTTACTAGACTGCCATAAATGAAAAAAAATTCTCATTCATCCTCACAATATAAAACTTTGTGCCACATAACATGTGAAAGGTATATTTCCATAACAAAGAGAAAAAGTAAAACATTTATTCAGAGTGCCAACAAAGACAGAGTTGAAATGTACCCGTGATAGAAATGGAAGAGTTCTCGATTTAGTTCTGTCTTTTAGAAGTCAGAAAGAGAAAATAAAAGGGGGTATTTCTGGACACAGAGAAGAAATTGACAGAAAGACACAGAGATAAGACAGGTGACCAAAGGCCATTTCTGGCTATTTCCATAACCTTCACTACCATCCTGCTCTTAACTTTTTCTCTCAAAAATGTGGTGCTCCACAGTAGTAATGCTCCTCATCTTAGTTTGAAATGTTAAATCAATGTGAATTTTAGAATATTACTAGACCCATTTAGTCATTCCTTCAAAGGTATTTCCTTACTTATTCAAACAAAATGAATATGCACAGGCAAAAAAGTAGCTGGAGTGACTTCCAACTTCCTGCTGACTTCCCCATTGATTTTGCTTCTGAGAAGTAGGCTGGAAACATTGGAAATCTTGATCATGTGAGCCAGGGGTGGGATTCTACCAGTTCGCACCTCTTCGCTAGAACCGGTTATTAACATTCTAAGCAGTTCAGAGAACTTACATTCTTGGCAGGACTAGACTTCCTGTCTCAGGAACTGCTCTGGAGTTTTTTTTCCTCCTTTGCTGGTACTTTGCTTGCGTGGAGTGACCATTCAAAGTTACAATGGCACTGAAAAAAGTGACTTATGACCGTTTTTCACACTTACGACTGTTGCAACATCCCCACAGTCATGACAGGCCAGGTGAGGAGATGCGTGCCTCGATGTGAGTGATGTTGAGTTGACCATGCCCAGCCAGTCACATGACCACCAAGCCATGCCCACCAACTAAGCCATGCCCATAGAACCGGTTGTTAAAAATTTGAATCCCACCCCTGATGTGAGCACAGCTAACTTTGACAACACTGCAACATCACAACTTTGTGAATACAACTGGGTGTGAAGATTCTTGAAATTTCAATAATGTAGGAGTAATAGGCACCAAATTGTGTATGCATTGTTTAAATTAACAGATTTGTAGTACACCTTGATTCAAACATTTTTGCACAATGATCCACTGTTTGGGCTAACTGAAAGTTACAAGCAGACAAAGGTAGAAGAGTTTTAGCAGTATAGAGATCAATTGCACCAAATATTAAAACAGTCAGCGTCCATTGTTGTTTTCTCCATTATGAAGGAGTAAATTACTAAAGTAGTTGAAAATTAAGAGGGAGGCTGTATGCAGGAGTGGGATTCTACTGGTTCGCACCTGTTCGCTAGAACCGGTTGTTAACATTCTAAGCAGTTCAGAGAACCGGTTGTTAGAAGAAATTACTGGCCTAATCCTGTAAGGAAGGCAGGAAGGAAACATTCTGGTGTTGCTTACAGAAACTGCCTCTCCGTTAACCCTTATTACATCCTTGGCAGGACTAGACTTCCTGTCTCTGGAACTTCTCTGGAGTGTTTTTTCCTCCTTTGCTGGTACTTTGCTTGTGTGGAGTGACCATTCAAACTTACAATGGCACTGAAAAAAATGACTTATGACCATTTTTTACACTTATGACTTTTGCAGCATCCCCACAGGTATGAGAAGTTAGGTGAGGAGATGTGCCTCGATGTGAGTTGGCCACGCCCAGCCAGTCACATGACCACCAAGCCACATCTACCAACTAAGCCACGCCCACAGAACTGGTTGTTAAAAATTTTGAATCCCACCCCTGGCTGTATGCCAATACTTTACTATCTTTTATGCTCAAGTATATATTTTCTTGAGCCCACATAACTACCAGATAAGCCCAGAAAAAGATCTAACTCTTTTAAGGAACAGTTAATGGGAAGAGCAACGATACCCAAGCTGGACATGAAGCCTGCTTTGGATCCAAATACATCTCTATAGCAAAATAACCCATGAGTTAACCAGAAATTGAATTACATAAACGTCCTGTAATATACCTTTTAAAACCAGAAATGATTTAATATATTGTTGTTTCATTAATCATACTACATTGTGGTTAAAAAAAGGAAACCATTAGCAAAAAATGCTAGGAGGAAGCTTTTACTTAAAGTTGAAGGGGCTTTTGCTGAATAGGACTTCTGAGTAAATGATATAGAAAAAATATGGATAATGGGAACCCACATTGCCAGCTACTGGAATGCTACACGTAGCGCCACATTTTAGAGCAGTTGCCACCTGATTAAAGAAATGCCCATCTCGTTTAAAGCACTGCTGTCTGATTGCAAATTATTTCCCACGATCAAGTCCCTAAAGTATATAACAGACGAAGCCATCCAAATTCATTTAACTATCCATTAAGGCACATCCACATAACATCTCATTGAACAGTATAACCCACGACTAAGAGTACAGGAGCATGGTGTGTTCTTGGAAAGGCAAAGCAAGGCAAGGCTCTTTTCTCCAGGGATAACTCTACACTAGAAATAAAAGGCTAGCAATGCACAGAGCATGACTCTAATTGCTTCGACAATGTTCAACTTCAACACCGTGGTAAAATGAGGACAGCCTGGCTAAAACCACCTATGAGAATGTATTGCATGTTGCAGAAACCGGACAGGCTCTTAAGTGAGAAAAGCTTGAAAGAAAAAAATAGAAAATGCTGACCTTCCAAACAAGCTCTGGCCTATACAGGATTATCAAGAAACATGATTTATTTAGCAACACATACACAGCCTTTCAAAACAGACATTGGGAAGTATTGTACTCGCTGGAAGTGGAATTAGAGGAGGGGAATTCTGCAAAATTTTCCTGGGGTAGACGATGGTACTATACTCTTATTATTTCTGAGATGAAATGCTGCAACAAGAGTCATGCATAGTCACCTCACATTGAGTTATTTAGAGACATTTTGATACAAGAGGCAGGTCCACATGAAACACTGTCTGTCACTCGGACTTAGAACATGTCCTAACTCTTCCAACCTGTCTATTTTCTCTCCGTATATTTTATTGCTGATCATATGTACCATGGAAACAATTGGCACTATCTGGAGATGTTCTCTTCTCAGCTGTTAAGCCGGTAAAATGGGCTTGATCTTTTCCAGTGGGCTACAGGTATCCTCTACACAGGATCCAACCATGACCGCAGCAACTGCTACAGGCTTACCAGTCATGAAATTCCCTGGTGGCACAGTAGTTAAAATGCAATCTTGCAGGCAAACTCAGCCCACATTCGATCCTGATGGGGCTCAAGGTTGACTCAGCCTTCCATCCTTCCAAGGTCAGTAATTTGAAGACCAACATTATTGGGGGCGATATGCTGACATTGTAAACTGCCCAGAGAGTGCTGTAAAGCACTATGGGGCGGTATATAAGTCTTTAAGTGCAATTGCTATTGTTAAATTCAATCAACAGCTTAGAAATGGGGAGTCAATATGATAATTATACGGTGTGCTAATTCAGTTGCCTCTGTGTCTGGCCTCCTTCTCTAAGAATTGAAATGCCAGAGGAGGCCCTTGGGGCTGACGGCTTCATCTTTTTTTATGACTGGCAGTGGTGGTGATGGGAAAATTTAACTTTTATATATATTTACCTGGGTAATGGGCTGTGTGATGACCTTCTGAGTTCTATTGTTGTGCCATCCTGGGTCTTGTGCTGTAATCTCCTGGGTCGTTGGCTGTGTTGTAACATCCTGAGGTTTTGTTCCCGTTCTTACACGGGAAAAGACCCGAACACACCAAGACCTGCATACCTGTACCCTGTGAAAATCTACAGAAACATGTGTGTGTGTGTGTGTGTATAAAAGGAAGATATTTCTATAGCGTATAGGGTTATTTGGACACATAAGTCAATTGCACTAATACTTATTGCAGCTTGGGAAAAATATCATATAGTCATAGCTTAATTCTAAACCTTGTTTTTGTCATATCCGTCTCCAGGACTTGACCAAACATGGGATTGTTGAGCAGATGAAGCAGTTATAGTACCTCTTATTCTGGCCCAGGATCAGAGAACGGTGCAAGAGAAATGGAAGAAATTTTAGATTTTGATCAGAATTACGCTATACCTCATTGCAATTAATCATGCAGCTTTCCGAAGTATGTTGCCAGCTCCATTTAGCTAAGTAAGGAAAGGCCTTACTCTCTGCTCACAGCTGTGGTTCATTTCTAATTGCTCCAGAGAAAGAATTTAAACCTAAGCACAACAATTAGAATTTTATCATTAAACCATCTCAATATAGACATAAAGCGCTGACAGGAATTCAAGTTGCCCATGAAACTTCATAATAAAATAAAACAAATCCTGGGGTTTTTAAACCCAGCCAAGCATAATTTAAATTAATGCCATAGCAACTTTTTTTAAAAAGGACACCGGTAAGTATGAACTTCTTAAAAGAAAATATTAAAGCAAGTGTGCTGGCTATTTTTTTTTAATATGACTTTTTAGTACGACTTCTATGCAAAAAATATAACTGTAAGAATCAGCTTTCTCTCCCCAGTTCAACTTACAAGACTGATACAAAAACAATTAACCACACTGCTAAGGACACACACTTTAAGCTGGAATATGGCAATGAACTACTTAATATAAACCATCCCTTGAACATAGTAACCCAGGTCCTCCCCAGATGTATGCAATCTGCTTCAGAATAATTTCCAAGATCATTTTTTTTCTAAGCATTTCAGCTCCTGTGATAATGCAGAGTGGAAGATAAGCGTTAGACAGCGCAAGCTCAGATTTGAAGAAAGTCGCGGGGGGGGGGGGTGGATGATGGGCAAGGAAGAAAAAAAAATTGGGTAACCAATCTCTTTTTCTTAGAAAATGATTTCCTGCCACCTGTGAATAGCATTCTCCCAAACCCGCCACTATTCATTATGTGTCTCACCAAGGCAAAGAGGCTTTGCCCTTCCCAGACCTCTTCCCACATTCGCTATTACTATTCTTAATTGACACCGCATGTTTATTGTCCAAACTCATTATCTCAGCCATCCACCCAACAAAAGAGTGAGTCAAGCTCATATCTCTGAAATGGTGCAGTAACACAGTTGGTACTTATTATGGGTGGCAGGGTCATTTCTCAGTCTTTTCCCCCTGTCAAACATAACTTGGATATTTCAGGGCATGATGTCGTCTAGAAAGGGTGGATTCCCCAGAACTCCTTTTTGACCAAGCATATAAGCCCCATAGAAAAGACTAAGATTTATTCCATCTTAAGCAGGTGCATCAACACAGGTTTCTTCAACCTGATGCCATTAGATATTGGAATACAAATCTTGCCTTCCATATCCCTTATACAGCCAAGCAGAAACCATCACCACCCCTGCTACTTGATTAATTATTGTTTCCTCAGAAGGAGAATTCATCTGAATGGATATGCAGACAACTTGGAAGTAAGTGACATTAAGTCTTCAATAGTTCTTGCTTCTTGTCCATCTCTAAAACCGCTACCCCAGTTGTGTGCCCCTGGCTCCTAATTGAATCCTGGCTTCAATTTCTAAGATTTAGTTCCTGGGACTCTGATGTGTAGGAGGAGACCTGCAATACTGCAGGGCCAATTTAATCAATCCGCTAATTAATTGCCCTATTCAGCATACTACTCAGGATAGTGAACAGGCTTTTCCAAGAAACAGAAAGAGGGATTGTTGATTCTTGGCTATGGTTGTTGCTTCGGTAATTCCAAAATCAGGCATTAAGGAGTCCTAAGATTGCTGATGTCCTTATTCTTCTTTTGAACAAAACTATTCCTAAGAAATATTGAATTGCTATTCCCAAATCAAGAGCAAGATTATATTTTATGCACCTCTTCCTTCATACGTACAAACAAATAGCACACATATACCTTAAGGCAGATATATGGTAGGGCTTCCAGGGAAGGACTAGTGAACGGAAGACAGCTCTGTTAAAAGTGGAACGAAGAGCCGGCAAATGGATCAGCTCTTCAGAATTCCTCTCTGGACAGGAAGAGGACTTGGAATCGCTGCTCACAAGCACTCCAGACAGACTCCTTACGATGAGGCCACAAGTCAGTGGTGTCTGATGGGTTTAGGGCTCTGGGAGACAAGGGAACACCAATTCCCCCCAAAAAGCAGTTCGTGCTTTTATGGATACAGGATTCGCATAGTTCCTTTTCAGATCACTTTTAGAAATTGCTTGTTAACTTCTTTTCAGGTATTAAAAAACTCAGGAGCAACAAACTTTATAGCACAAATTTTATAGGTGAGTTTTCTTCAATCCTTAAATGAAAGAAGTTTTCAATGCAAGTTTAAAGATTTTAAAAAATTATCCTCTTTCTTTTCCCTCTCTTCCTCCTCCTCCTTTTGGGAATAAAACAGCAAAAGAGTGATTAGAATTTTTTTTTTTGGAAAGTTATACATGAACCAAGATCAAGAAGTATTTGAAATTAAATTCTGAAATTAATTATAAGAATCCTTTCCATTGGAAAAAGTTGTTGTTTTGATTTTTTAAAAAGAAAAATACATACAATAGGATTGGACTTTAAAGGTTGGACACTAGTGGGAACTAAAAATTACAATTAAAGGAGAAGAACAGATTTATACATGTGATGAAGGCAAAAGTCACTTTATATGTTTTTCTACTGTATTTTTATACATTGTTCTCTATTTTTCTATTTTTCTTTTTTGCACTTTCTATTTTTTCTTTTTACTTTTTTCTTTTTCTGAGTTTATATCATTTTAATTGTAATGTTTAATAAAATTACCATTTTGAAAAACAGATTGTGATTGGTTCACAATCACAAAAGCCATTGAGAATGGCTACGAAGTGACCTATGAGACTCATAACTAGATACAAGCAACTTGTGGAAGAAGCATTCCCTGACTATATTTAGAACTCTTGCATCTATTGTGCAGTCCAGCAATTTATTTATTTATTTATTCAATATGTATTCTGTGTTTATTTTTACAAATAACTGAAGATGGTGAACATATCCAACACACTTTCCACATCCTATTTCCCCCACAACAACAATCTTGTGAGGTGGGTAGGGCTGACAGACAGAGAATGTGTGAAAGAAAGCTGGTTTTCATGGCTAAGGTAAGACTTGAATTCATGGTCCCATGATTTCTAGCCAGGTGCCTTAATCACTACACCACACTGGCAGCTCTGCCTCACACAAAATAGTAGAAGTACACATATATTTAACATGGGAGAGAGAATATAGAAAGGCCTATGCCTTTTCTCTAATAATAATAATAATAATTAAAAAACAGCAAAACCTGTTGTCTAAAGAGGAAATTACTCAGGGCTTGCTGCAGTCTGCTTTTCAAACAAGCAAACTCAAATTTTAGCAATTCTTAGTCAATTTGCTAGTACCAGAAAACAATTGACCACATGGTATTCCTATGGCAGTCTTGTTCAGAGAATCTGTGTAACTCACTGTCCTCAAGTCACATTGCCACTCACTCTGTAGTGATTATTCATGCTTCTCCAACAATTTAGCAAATTTCACTGTGGCTCCTCTTATGAATTGGCATTAGTTAAATTTATGGGTTCTGAAGTGGCCCAATCAATTTTAGAAGAGGAAATTCACACTTTCCATAAGAATATATTAGAAAAAGAAAATAGGGTGATAACTTTCATCCAAAGGAAAAAGAAAAGAGAACGAGAGAGAGGAAAAAAAAGACACTGTTTGATGTTGTTTAAAATGAAGTTGTAAAATATGGGTAGGGAGGGAAGAACAGGTTCCAAGCAAAACACCTGGAACTCATTTTCTTAGGAAACACTGTGGCATCTTTGGAGTGAGTTGAAGCAAGATGCTATTTCCAGCAGCATTCTCATCATGCATACATTCAGGCTTGAAGTATATTCCTGGTTATCAGAATGCTTTCCTTTTTTTAGTGCCTTAAAATTCACTTAATATTCTCTAAGTTAAAATTGTGAAGAGTGAAAAACCAAGATTCAGACCGGTCATCTATAATTCCGTTGCACTGCGCCTTTCTTCCAGTTCTAGCCATTTACACTTTTTTTGCACAAGGAAAATGGTGCAGAAGGCAAAGGCTAGAGAGGCTTCCAGTTGGCCCTGGCAATCTATGGCATGTGGATTTAAGTGCTGCAAATTCAGACACGATGCTCACAAAAATGGCAGAGAAGCCATAGGATGCTGTAAGATTCCATATCACTCCAATCTACATTTATACCATATCCATCTAGGATACCAGATGACGATGCACCAGTCATCCCAGTGTATTTCACTTCAACTTAATATATGTAACTGAAGTTGGCTCTTCTCCTTGAAGATACAGATTTATTACTTTAGCTGCCATCACATGCGAGTTCAGAGAGCTCTGGGTGGAGAAACAAGGAGACTGAGTAGCAGGCAGAAGAACCATACATGTTCAACTGGGATCCATGCCCATAATGGGCTGTAAATGCAATTCATGTCTGTAGATGCTCTCGTCTTAGGAAGTTTTTTATTTATTTATTTCTGTAACAAAAAATTAGATACAGAAAATAGGTTGCTAACTTTCTTCCCAAAAAGAAAAATGGAGGAATATCTTCTGGGCAACAACATCAAAAGTATCATCCGATATTCACTCAGGCAAATGGAATCAAGCACTAAAGCCAATGAAATTCACACGATCTAGAACAGGCAAGCAGAATCTAAATTCAGGGATCCACACCCACCCAGAAGAATTAGTCGGAGCAAAAGCTCCTGCTTGGTAACATCATCTACCAAAACAGTCTGCAAAACTCTGAAAGCGACCAACAGCACACACACAAAAATTAACCGGGATTTACCCAACCCAAAACAGGGACCTACCCAGAAATACATCATCATGCTGACAGCCAGGATGTCCACAGAGCCACGGAGAGGTGATCTGTCTCAGGTCGCTGGATATTTCCCCCACCCCTGGTCCTCTGTCCTGAGATGTCGACTGGGTTTCCCCCTTTCACAGGCACAGCCCTCTGGACAAAGGCTGCAGGCCGCTGGGTGCCTCACAGCCGGCCATGGGTATCCGATGTGCCAGCTTCGTGCAGGGGTTGCAGAGAGGGAGGGTAGGAGTGAAGTGTTCCAGGTGGACCAGGAGAATGAGGGAGCAACAATCAGTGAATTAGGGTGGATTGAGCACAAAATACCCGATGCTTAGAGGGAAAAGGCCAAGAAGCAGAACCCAAACCCGTTCTTCTCACCGGGCTGGAGTAGGGCTGGCTGAGAGCACAGGGCTGGCTGGTTGGCTAGCTCCCATCAGAGAAGAGGTACCTCTGCTTAGGGAAAAGCAGGTTAAGTTGACAGGGTTGCAGGGGAGGTATGTGCAGGGGCTGTGCTGTGGGGATGTGTGTGTGAGAGAAAGAGCAAGAGGAGAGAAAGAGAAAGAGAGAGAGAGAGAGAGAAAAGCAGGCAGGCATCTGGGAGCAGAAGCTCCCGCGGCTCTGACACTCTGCAGTGTATGTCCTGCCTCAGCATTTTCTAAGCTACCCTGTCAATAAGGGAACTGGCTGCTCATGTAATTAACCTGTGAGGTGCCAGCTTTTTCTGTCCTGGTGCTGAGCCTCCAGGCATTCTCGCTGCTCTCTGCCCTCGCCATATTCCTCCCAGACAGCCTTGCCAGGATTAAGCAGCGCTAGGGTGACAGGCACCAGACAGTTTTGCAGGGCAGTCTGCCTTCAGGCTCACAAGAGAGTCCCAATTTGTTTCGCTTAATTCCAGAGCTAGAAAAACCGAAATCCAACTCTCACTATGGCAATTGCGAGCAGAAGTCTGGGTTCTCCCCAGAATCCCACTGTACAAATACTGGCTAGCTAAACATCCTGCCTTGTCCAGAATATGTTTGCTAAACATTAGGATGTTGTGTTCCAGTTGGGTGGAGTTTTCAAGAGTTGCTTGATCACAGGAAGAGGCCAGATCTCCCACCTACCATATTTTGGGAGTTGAAATAATGGCCAAGGAACGAACAAAGTTAACCATGTTTTCTTTTCACATTTATCACCCCATCAAAGTTAAGCAATATAGCTTCTAGACTAGGAATATCCAATGGTGACCCACAGGCCGCATGTGGGCTATACTGCTGGTAATATGGCCTCACAAGATAATGAAAAATAAAGGAAATTTGTTATTTATATACATTAATTATGTTATATATTTTATAGGCAACCCAAGACAATTCTTCTACATTCAAAGTGGTTTAGGCAAGCCCGAATGCTGGACAACCATGTTCTAGGTTCTTGCGTGTCCACCAGATAACAGATAATCAAAGTTGTAGGTCATCTAGTCCAACTCCCCACCAAAGCGGGAGACCCTACACCATTTCTGACAAATGGCAGTCCAATCTCTTCTTGAAAGTTCAATTCTGAACTTGAATGCAATTTCAGGGTATTCTTCCACATGAAGGTTATTTTGGGTGTGAAGAGAGAAGGAAGGTATCTACAGAATACTGTATTCTCATTCACTGCATTTACATTACACAGATGCAAATTTTGGGCAAAAAAAGAAAAACCCTAGCAAAGAATATATGTTAAAAAGCAATTCGTCTTCTACCACATCATCTACCTTTAGTATGTTTATAACCAAATGCTTCTCCAAATGAGAAAACAAGCTTCCTTGGGGTGCCTTAAGAGTTTTGATTCTTTTGGCAGAACATTTTCTGCCTGGTTTCCTAAGCCATTGCATTGGGAAACACTTCCTCCCTCCCTCCCCTGACATTTCCCAGGAAATTTTCAGAGAGAGCCCAGGTGGTTGTCCACCATTTTATGGAGCTAATTAAACTTCTTTAGTAGGAAGGTGGAAAAGACATTAGAAGGATGGAAGTCCAGGGAATACCATTTTTTTCAACCTCTCTCCATGGTCCTAAAGTTAAATTAGATGCAACAAGATTTCCTTCTCTCTTTTACTCCTTATTAAAACTGAGCGATATGGCTGTGTATTTTACATACCCAACCTTACGACACTGGTTGTTGGTGGGGAGAAAATGAACAGCAGGAAAAAATAATAAAAAGACATGAATATATAGAAGACATATAGAAATAAATGAAACAGCAGTAACTATATCCATCCTGCAGCATTTAATATCCATTGAAAGAATGGAATCACATAATCCCAGCATTCCCAAAATTTAACAGGTCATATTATTTGCATAGAAGTGAAAGAACAAACATGTGATTGGGGCAGTTGGCATGTTTTACACAGCATGCACACCACTTTGCTGAGATTCTCAGGCTTATATTAAGGCCAAAATGAGTTAAATCCAGTAACATATGACTTGTCTGTCATATGTTTGGATCTTTCATACTTGTGGAGTGCGCAACTACTGAAAAGGCAGTCCAAACTCCTTTACATAAGCTATCTCTTTTAGGGAAACTTTTAGTTATACTAGCTGGGTTATACTCCATAAATATTTGACTCTTAGATTGTTGGATGAGATTTAACAACTGGGGGCAAGAGAGGCCAAACTGTTATAATCTAAAATAGTTGAATCCAAGTGTCTTTGTCTTTTAACGAAAGGCTATGATTTTATTGACAGCAATAAGGTAGAATTCATCCAATTGTAAACTAAAGCTGAAAATATGCCACGATAAAGTCTACAAAATATTTAGCATCTACTGAATACGTATTTTGGAAATGTGGGGGAAAAGTAATGACAAAATCCAACTTCACTAATGAAGAGCTTAGTCAAACATGTATACATTTATAATATACAGTACTCAAATATTATAATCACTATTATCTAATTGCTGCAATTGAATTTAACTCCTCCAGTGTTGCAGTCACTTCAGTATAGTGGATTAAGACCACTATTAGTTTTTCCAGAGACACTGGCATCCTTAATTCATTTAAATCATAAAACTATTGAATTGTGCCGACTCTATAAGCTCCATATTGCACATGTTGCAGCATTAAATCATTAAGCCAGAGGCTCTCAAATTCTGTGGTGTCATAGCCTCTTAAACTGATAAATGAAATTGTGGAATATCTCCGTGAATAAAACTAATGGTTTCATTGGGACTAAGGCTGGATAAATAATAACATGACTGCTTATTTTTAATATTTACATTACATTTATATATTGCATAAAAATAATGATAAAGCCTACCTTGCTTTTTCATAAAATAAAATTTTGCATTGGAAATAAACAATAAGATTTAAAATTGCTTTTTATGGAAAAGATGAGTTTGTTTAGCTTTGTATAATTCCTGAAATCTTAAATTTTTATTTTTGAGACATCCATTGACACCTTTTTCCATGTTTATTTTAGACAGACACTTTATTTTTCTAGCAGCAACTGTCGAAAATCTTCATTTTGCTATTGGTTTCTCCAGGCAGTATGGGAGCAAAATTTGACACTGATCCAACTTTGAATGCAAATGCAAATGCTGAAGCCCTGTAATGTCACAATCTGGCTTTTCTCTCCACTGGTTTGGACAAACCAACAATCAGCTTTTTGAAGCAAAATGGGAACACATTTCCAAAAGAGATCCTGCTTTGCATTACAGGCACATGAAAAAGTCACAGCCATGTAACAACACCCCTCAGCTTTCCATTTTCCTTGGGTCCAACAAGCTGAAAGCCAGTTCATCACTTCCTGGTGCAACTTTTGAACAACTCCGACACCCAGGAATTTCTTCTAATCTTAGCCCTAAACTTTCAACCGAATGGTTGTGATCCTGCCCTCCGGAACAAAACATACCAAGACTAATCCATCTTTTTGCATGGCAGATTTTCATATCCTGGTAAACAGCTGTCGTGCTTCTCCTTAATCTTCTCATGACTACAGATAGCCAGTCCTTTTAAGCTTAGAGGTCTGGGCTTTGCAGTTCCTTGCCATGCTGCTGGCTCTTTTGCAAGATGCACTTTCATTTACCAGAAACTTTCTTCAAATGTGGATTAATACTTCTGAACCATCGACGGGAGGCAGAATGGAGCAGACTAATACTTCTCACGATCTGGAATTTTTCTTAATGCAACTAAAATTTGTGTTTTATAGCAGCTCATAATCAATCTGTACTCCAATAATAAATTTAGATATTTTAAAAATGTTCGGATGCCAAGCTGGTTCTCTTTCAGTTTGTTTGTCTGATATATTCATACATAAATATAGTTTATACTTATATTCATTGAATTTCAATGTGTTTTAGTCAAGAAATTCTTAAGTTTTGAATGGTGTGCTAGAAAGGCATACTCCAAAAAGTGTATGGGTCAGGACAAAAATAATTTTATTGTGAATTTAATTAAAATTAAATTGAAAATAAATACAAATATTATCATACTCCACATAATAAATATTGCTCTGGTCTTATCATATATAATTACAATTCAATGATAATTTTTTCCCATTCATTGTTCCAGCCTGCCAAAACCCTTTTGAGTTCTCAGTCTGATTTCTATAGCCTAGTATAACCCTTTTAGTTCTGTGTCAGCTACATTTTATTAAACATTGCCTCTTTGCTCTCATTCAGATAATTTCTAAAATGGTTGAACTACAGAAAGCAATTGTGCACTAAGACCTGTTATACTCCAATAAGTTGTCCCTCTTCTTTGATGTAAAGCCATCAATGAACACACCCTGAGCGTAGTTGCTCATCTCTTTGCAGATGGATACACACATACATTTGGACAAAGAGAAGTTGTGGAAAAAGCATAGCAAATATGGGATGATAAATAAAAGTCTTTAGTAAATCCCATTGCATTCTATAGGCTCTTATTTCCTGTTAAATGTGGCAGTTTGTTGTTGCGTTGGAGCCAGATCTTGGGGACAGTGATTTTTTCCCCTCCTTTATATTGAAGAAAAGAAGAAAATAAAAAAGGAAACAGAGAAAAAAATTGAAGCCCTTAAGGAATTCTATGACAAATGCAGATAGTCCTCAACTTATACCAGTTCATTTAGTGACTATTTGAAGTTACAATGGCATTGGAAAAAGTGACTTATGACCGTTTTTTACACCACCATTTGTGATGACCTGGGGCATGGCACAAAGGCAACACAGTCAAATAAGCAATAAGAGTCCCTTTTATTATCTCCAACTTTGCCCCCAGTGTCCAGGATATCTTCAGCTGGAGAAAAACTCTTCCAGGAACAGACTTTAACTGTAGAAAATTCAGTCCAAAACAAGATATACACAAACTGTAACTAAAAATCCAAACAAACCAAGCTGAAGTAATTAGCTTGACAGGGCAGAAGAAGGAATTTCAGACTTGAAAACACGGCAAAACTCACACAGTTGGGAAGACGCCAGGAACATAGATAAGCCACGATGATACAAGATAAATTCACGTTTGCTCCCAACAACTTGCTGCGCGCAGCTTCCTTTTTTATACACTGTGTTCCCAGCTGCAGTTAATGAAGGGAATCAGGGCCCTTTCCTCCCCCATAAGCCAGGCAACTCACATTGCTCCCTTCTCCGTTCCTCCCTGCGTGCCCTAGGATGAAGAGGGGGTGGGTCTGGGTCTTCCTCTGAATTCCGTCTCCCTTGCTCTACCTCTCCCCTGCTCTGCTCAGCTGGACTTTGTCCTTCCCCAGTTTCTTCCATAGCCAATGGAGCCACACTCCCACTCCCTGTCAGCTGTTCGGCTTCCCCCTCCGAGTCAGATTCTGACAGGGGCATGACACCGTTGTAACATCCCTGCAATGTGATCAAAATCCAGATGTTTGGTGACTGATTTATATTTAGGAGGGTGGCAGTGCCTGGGATAATGTGATCAGCTTCTGTGACCTTCAGACAGGCAAAGTCAATGGGAAACCAGATTACTTTAACAACCGTGTTACTAACTGAACAACTGCAGCGATTCACTTAACAACTGTGGCAAGAAAGGTTGTAAAATGGGGCAAAACTCACTTAACAAATGTTTCACTTAGCAACAGAAATTTTGGGTTCAATTGTGGTTGTAAGTCGAGGACTACCTGTATCGAAAGGTGTTAAGTGAAATATCAAGAAAGGATAAAGTATTATTAATAATTATGGAGAAATGAAGGAACCTGGAATTACAGAAAGCTTTGAACTGAGTAAGTATAATAATACAAGAAATGATTTAATATAATTTTGCAAAAATAATATATATTGCCAACCATTGCTTCAGGCAATATAAATGTATATTCTGTACATGGATGTTATTAAATGTCTAGCATTAGAATCAGAAGGAGGAAATAGAAGATGGAGCAGTGTAATCTAATCAACCAGGATACTTCCAGATATGGATTGTAGAATAGACCATGAATTATTTGTATCAAATGCATAAGTTAAACTAAAGTAATAAAGGAATAGATTCAGTTTCTTATACTCATTTTACACTTACCTGATGTGAAAGAAAAACTGAAAAGCCATGAGAAGAGATGAGACATCATGAAAACTGAAATAGAAAAAAAATATTTTCCAAATTTCAAAGAGGAAAAGATCTAAGTGCTTTTCAAAACAAGTTATCACGATAGCCAAGGAAAGACAGAAGATGAAAGCCTTGGGCAACAGTGACTGAACACAGATTTTCAACATCAAGCAAGAAAGGACAATGTAAGATATCTCAATCAAGAATGTCAGCAGCTAGAAGAAAATAGCAAGAAAAGAAAAATGAGAGATGTTTTTAAGGAGGTCACAGAGATATGTGTTGCCAAGATAGGAATATTCAAGATTATCATGGAAGAGATCTAACAGAAGCAAATACGATTAAACGAAGATGGAAAGACTATACTGTAAAATCCCCTCCACAAACAGGATTATAGAATTATAGAAAAAAGTTGGAGAGGTTTAACAAGCAATACACCAGCAATCAAAAAGTAAAGCACCAGGCATGGATCCAATAACTGGTTTAAAATTTCAGAAAAGAAAGTTAAAGAGTTAACAGCTGCATATCAGCAAATATGGAACAATATTGTGTGACCTAGAGATAGGAAAAGCTTGGAGTATATATCCAATACAGAAGAAAAGCGATGCAAGAGAATGTGCAAATGACCGGAACTTTGCACCAATTCCTTAAATTTGTTTCAGTTCTTACAAAAAAACTCAGAGCCATCCATAGAGGGATAAATTATAACTGAACAGGCAGGTTTCAGAAGAGGAGCACAAGATCAGTCAGCTAATGTAATATGGATAATGGAGAGAGCAAGAGAATATAAGCTTTCCTTCTGCTTTATTGACTGCAACAAGGCCTTTGACTATGTGGATTATGCCAGAATGTGGAATATATTAAGGCTAATGGATGTGCCAGAACATGGGGTTATTCTTTGTAAAGAAACATTGTACAATGGATAAGAAGCTACTGAATTTGAGAGGGAGTGAGAAAAGGATGCATATTATTCCCACATCTATCAAACCTGTACAGTAAATAGGTTACAAGAATGGCAGGGTTGGGAGGAAAAAAAACATCAGACAGCTGGAATTAAAATAAAGAACT
Organism: Bungarus multicinctus; assembly: GCA_023653725.1. Taxonomy (NCBI): domain Eukaryota; kingdom Metazoa; phylum Chordata; class Lepidosauria; order Squamata; family Elapidae; genus Bungarus; species Bungarus multicinctus. Next base: position 122,857,994 of record CM042834.1, read on the forward strand.
GAAACACTAACAGTGGGAGATATGCGTTGTAGGAGGAGATCTGTGTTAGTGATAGCCCCAAATCAGGAAGAGTGCTATAGCTCCTTTTCAGACTAACACATTTGATTAAAAGTCATGGACGGTCATGAGTTACAGCTCACTTCATCAATGTCTCCATGCAGGTTAGGTTGAGAATGAGTTACCAGGCTGCTGATTTTTGAGATACACAGAAGAATACCTTAGAAAAGTTAGTTACGAAACAAAAAGCGGAAAATGGCAAATCTGGCCTAGTGTTCAGTATTAAGAAGACAACGCTGACATTAAGCAATATGCTTACCTAACTTGTTGGCAAAAATGAAGGTGGCCGATATTTTTATTTTCTGGGGTTCAACGAGTAAAGATGTACAGGGGGTCAGAGAAGTAAAGATATTAATTCTACAGAGGAAGGCAATGACAAATTTAGACAACACTGAAGGATAAAGCTATCCAGTGCTCTTCTGGAAAAGCTACAAATTTTTACTAGAGGCAGGTCAAGTCAATGTGTGTTTGCCTGTGTAATCTTTGGGAACTGAATTCGACCTGATGGCATCCAAATAAATATCAACCACAGCCATAATACAAGACAATTTAAAAGGATTATGGAGACAACGTAGACAAAGTGCTTTGAACGTTTAAAAGTGCTAGATAAACTGAGTGTTATTATTGCTACCTACTACTGCTTTCTCAAGCTTTTAGCTTTAGTTCCTGGCTCTGGCATGTGGGCATAATAGATAAGATTTAGCAGATGGCATTTCACCAAATGCTCTTGTCTTCTGAGATTGAAGATGAACCTATGTGGAATTTTCTCCAGTGTGAGTCTAATAGAGAACAATGACCTTGTCAGCTATTTTTATGTTTTTCTTAAGTGAATTCCTATCTGAGGAAAGCAAAATGTCTCTTAGGCCACCACTTGGTAAAAGGCTTTCCAATTGTACATCTGCTTGGCGTAGTCTCCCTCTCCGGACCTTTAGAAAAGCGAGTGGGGATAGCTGTGGTACCTTTGGAATAATTTCCTCTCCCCATCCCCCACCCCGTTTGGCCTCTTTCAGAAAAGAGTGTGGCGGGAAAAATAAAATCAATTATTCTTATGGCAAACACACCCACAGTCAATGCCATTTGCTCACTGACTGGCAACATCCTTTCTGAAAATGTGCTATTATCTTCCTAGGACTTTCCAGAAAACCTGCCTGCATTTGAAAACAATGATAGTATGATCCATGCATAAGTGAACTAAAGAAACAGCGGCTAGTGAAATGGGTGGACCGAAATGTTCTGCTTGTATTTGTTCCTCACGTTTTATGCTTCTGGCCTTTCTGTGATGGGCCTTAGAGTGATGGTTTAGTTTCGCAATTACTCTCTTAAGAGGGTAAATTTTAATCTAGCCTTTCCTAACCTGACTGGGAATTCAGAAAACTCTATTCCACTCCATCTGGAGGCACACTTGTAGAAAAAAACCTCTGGAGTAGCTCATTTAGATGACCAGAAGATGCCATCTTTGGTTCTGTAATAAAAGCTTTAGCTTCCCCACTACCAGAAGCCAAGCTAACTTTGCTTGAAGGAAGCCTCTGCATTGCTGCTCATTTCTGCTCCCCTATTCCTGCTAAATACTCTAGTTCTGCGCAGGCTTTGCAAAAATGCTGATTCTTGTCAGACTGCCACTCTTTATGAGTTCTATTTGAAACTGTTTATTAAAGTTATCCAAGGGGTGCAAGGCTGGGGCAACAGGAGAGTTTCAGAACTGCAGGAAGATATATAAGTCTCATGGCTGTGGAATACTAACAAAGTTCCCTGCACCCCAGGTGTTTTAACCTGACTGCTTGTAACCCTTGAAATGCTGTAAACATTTTGTAGCAGAAGAGAAGGAATGATTCTTTTTTTTTTTCAAGAAGAAGAAGATTCCAGCTGAAGGATTGCATAAAGCCCCATATCCTTTGTAATTGCTGGCCCCCAAGAGCCAAACGTTTTCCCCCCAAAGGCCAGGACTGCATTCATGGAAAACTCTCTTCACCAATTGCTGCAAAGGAGAGCCCATCCCAAGCACAGGGGTTCCTTCCTCTCCCCGCTCCTTGCATTCACAGCCTCTACCACTTTTTATGGATTCCCCGACTGTGTGACATGCAGTATGGAGATCAATTATGGAAATTCCTGCCTCTGTGAACCCAATTCAGGGAGAATCACAGCTCATTAGGCCAGGGTTTGCTTCCATTAATGCCATTGATGATATCCACCTCCTCCACCCTGGTTTCCCTGGAAATTGCCCAGAAAACTCTCTATAAGCTTAGTAGTCACAGGATCACCCACAGCTCAAGGGAAAGAAACTATATGCTCCCCAGGAAGCAGGGTCTGTCCTCTTCCTGATAAAAGCACATATTAAATACAGACTCTAGAGCTCTTCTGGTTGAAACACACCAGTCATTTCTATCCCACAGGGCAGCTGGCCTTGAGACGGTAGCCACCTCCCTTGAGGCTAGTTGGAAATACCCACAGCAGGATGCTTGTGGGCCCAGACATGTTGATAAGTCTCTTGGGGAATAAACAACAATCATGATAATAGAAACCAATGAAATGACGATGCCAGGAATATTTTCATTACCATGTCCTCTTGCTTGTCGGGCGAAGGCACTTTAATAACTCAAGGGCCAACTGTGCTTTGAGAAATTTATCTGCCGGAATAGCTTACATGAGATGTAGAGGATGACAGAGAATGACATTATCTGAGCAGGCAAAATGCAGAGTTGCCGTATGTTTTCATTTAGTGCCGCAGAAGAATGTCAGTCAGGAAGCCATGGTTCATAACAAAATATAAAGGTTTCCCCTGCATAGTCATGTGCAGTGATCATCTCTGTTTCTTAGCCATGGGAGCCAGCGTTGTCTGAATTCACTTCTGTGGTCATGTGGTCAGCATGACTATATGCCGAGTCGCACGGATCTCTGTTAACTTCCTACCGAAGTGGTATCTATTTATCTACTCGCATTTGCAAGCTTTCAAACTGCATGGGGGGCAGGAGCTGGGGCAAGGAATGGGAGCTTACCCCATCACACAGCATTTGGGTCTCGAATCTGGACTGTCAGTTTTCCAGCTGACAAGCTCAGGGTCTTTAACTGCTCAGCCATCTCGCCCCTGGGATCAGAATACCACTCTAAGCAATCATAACCACAGAAAAAAGCATAGAAAGAAAACCACTTGAGTTAAGAATCATATATACATACAACTTACAATTGAAGTAAGGAATTCAATTTTCTGCACAATTCAGGGTAAAATAGTTAGTGATGAACATGTCAGCTTCAGACCTCAACATTCCCTTATGGATGTTGGCTAACTGCTTCCCTTGAGATGCTGATCTCTTCATCCACTTAATTATTTATTTTACGATAGTCTAAATAAATAGCTTCCCAGCACTCTAGATTTACAATGGTGATTTGATGGACAGAAGACTAGGCAAGATAACGGGTTATTGCCTCTAATTACAGTCCTCTGAATAGTCATCTGTGATTCACACATATGGGTAAACATCACACTTTTAATCTGGAAGAGGGTCTCATAAGATGGCTGAAAACAGGATCATTCTTCCAAAGGTTGCATTTCTCTGGCGATGTAGATCCAGTTTATAGAGGCTAGATGAAGCTGAAGGAAAGAGGCTATATAGTTACCCAGCATAGGATTATCTTATATTTTATAGAAAGGTAAGCAGCTCTGGTCTTGTGGAGTCAACACAAATGAATGAAGGCTACCTTACAAAAAGCTAACTCTCCACTCGAGAAACTCATTTTTAGAAGGGTCTTAGAAAGTCAGGAATATTGGTCCTACAAAACAGTACCATAAGTATATAGTAAGAGTGTGACAGACATCCAAGGAATGAAGAACTTCCCTATGGGTCTTGAGAGACTTGGAAAAATGATAGGTAATATATTTTATTGATTCCAACAGAAAGCCCTGATTCGTTTTGGAAAGAAAAATATATTTGGACAAAGGTCTGTTTTGCCCCTATGAAAAATGAAGAAAAGAGAATCTCCACAAACTGACATTATAATTACTCTCCATGGCAAGATGTAAATTGGGGTAATAAGCATAGATTTGGAGTTTCAACATTAACCTAGAAAGAATAAGGGAACCAGCAGGGTTGGAGATGTACTAGGCTTCTCACAAAATGCCTTATTAGCAGGTTGGAAAGAGAAATATTTCTCAATGAAAGAAAAAGAGAAGCGATGTTTGCAAAGTGTACCTTTATTGAAAAGAGAGCAAAGCTGTTCGAAGCACAGGGAGAAAGCCAGAATGTGATCGACTTGATGTTGTAGGGAACTACAGTGTGGTTTCTGGACAATATTCAAAAAAATCCTTAGGTAGCTGCAAAGGACATCTTTGCAGAAGGCTCCCAAGCAGCTAAAATAATCTTTTTCAGTTTATCCCAGAGAGGCTCTGGAATTGAATCTTCCAAGCTATAAGGCAGAAGGAACGAAGGTTTGACAGATAGAAGACTTGTCCCAGGTGGATGGTGAGTAAGCTAGGAAATATTTGACTCAGAAGGCAGATACTTTCAGTGCACAGGGCAGAATACTGGATGAATCATAGATGCTGCAACCAACTAAGATATGATGAAAATGCAGTTATTTAAGTGTCTGTTGATCTTTGCTAGGACTCTAGTTATCAGAGGAATGAAAAGAACCATATAAAAGAGGGGTCAAATAATAAAAAGGAAAGCATCAGTCCAACACCAGGAGTCTATCTTGTCCCTGCTATAAAAGCTTTAGCATGTGGCAAAACAATCTACCTTAGCGGTACCCAATGGTATCAGATAAAGGCCATTCCTGATGGGTACAATCTCCATTCACAAATGGCCATTCTAATACTGCTGAGCTGGTCAGTGAGGATGTTATCCCTTTCAGGCAGATGGATTGCCAGGGCGAAGATGAAATGATGGAGGACCGCTGACAAAATCTGTCATGCAAGTTACGATGGTGGTATTTATCATTTGCCCTATGAACTAGAGCTAGATAAGAGAAGAAAATGATACCTTGTAGGTAGAAGAACATGACAATGGTTGCCATGCTTTTAGAAAATAGAAAAACCTACGGTAGGGTACAAAAGATCAATGAAAGTATGCTTCCTGAAAATCTACAATGTAAGTTTCAACCAAATTACTGCAGGTGCAGTGGTGGTATTCTACCAGTTCAGCCTGGTTCTGGCATACCACTAGCGCCAAAGAGCAGCAGAGACCGAACCGGTTCTCTAAGACACTCTGCTGTTGGGCCCACCCACGCGCCCAGGCTCCCATACTGACCTTTATGTCCTGCTTTTGAAGCACAGTTGCTTTGCATGGTGTGGCAGATTGCCGCGCGTCAGCTGCTGAAGCAACAGGGAGAGTGCAGGATTGCAGGAGGTGAGTTGGAAAGCCTCTGCGCCTGCGCAAAATGTGCGTTTGATGTGTGCGCCACCAAACCACACCCACTGAACTGGTGGTAAACTTTCTTGAAACGCACCACTGCGTAGGTGGGAAAGAATGGAAACAATTGATACCATCTTGGCATAAGAATGTCTAGAAATATTAAAATTGGAAAGGTAATGTCAAAGAAAAAAAGAAAAAATGGGAGCTTAATTAAGAAAAAATGGGAGCTTAATCGTCAGGAGGTACGGTCTCAATACCCCTTACTTAAGAGAAAAAAGGAAACCTCCTGGTTTTGATTCATTTTTGAAATTGACCTGAAGGTTTGGGGTGGGTTTATGAATAAAGTATGTAGCACTGTGGAAGAATTAAAAAAAAAAACCCCCACACAATTAGTATCTTGAAAGCAAGGCAGGTTATCCCTGAAGTGCCAGTATGGGGATACATTACGGACACGGATGTTTCTTGAAGCCTTTAAAGTAGCATCCGTGCCCTTGCTATACTGATTGGGTAGACAGTGCTGATATCCTGTGAGCCCCATGGTGTGGAACAGTTTGTCTTTTCTATTTGAAAGCCTGGCGACCTTGGTTGAGGCTTGACCAGGACCAGGAATGATAGATGGAGAGGACAAAGTAGGATTGCTGCAAATCCCACTTGCTTGACTGTTTGTCTTTTTCTTTCAGGCAAATGAGATAGTCATCGGGTAAAGAGATGTTGCTAAGGATACAATCAGATAAGGAGAGACAGAACTACCTGTATGCAGTACATATATTGGCCTCCAATTCTACAGTCTTCTCAAATTCTATCACCTAATTGTCCCTTGGTTGGAACATGGGACATACAAAATTTGTGCAGCATATCTTTCCTGTTCTCAAGCACATCTGTCTTCCAAGACACTCCTTCAAGAAATTGTGTATTTTCATTCCAGGCCGGCACGGCCTTTTGTTCATAGATCATCAACTTTCCCCTCAGAAAGTTAGACACATATCTGCTGGAGCTAATTGGCTTCAGAATTTATCCATTGTTGTTGAGTGATTGGATCCATCTCCTAGCAATGTTCACGCTGATCTCCCTGAACTTAATTATTCTACCTTGAAGCCTTCTCCTTTGACTACTCAACATCTCCTTCAATATTGTCATCTGATGTTCAGGTTAAGGACCAGGTATCCATCTCTCCACCAGTAAATCTCCAGTCTACTGTAATGGTATTGAGGAAAGACCTTGGGAGGTTGAGCAAAGACACTGCCAAGGAACAATCAGATAGGAGACAGCATAGCTTGCAGTTACATAATGGGTGGGGGAAGAGGCTCATAAGAGACCCACCCTAGTTTCTCAGGCCACACCGGAGACAGGATAAAAGTACATTTAGACTTGCAAAATTCTTTCAGCCTTGTGGGGCAGACCAGACAGGGATAGAGATATATAGAGATAGAGATATCTCTTATCTGAACATTCCCCTTCCAGGGGTCTCCAACCTTGGCAACTTTAAGACTTGTGGACTTCCACTCCCAGAATTCCTCAGCCAGAAGCTGGCTGAGGAATTCTGGGAGTGGAAGTCCACAAGTCTTAAAGTTGCCAAGATTGGAGACCCCTGGCCTTGGCTATGTCTCTTTGCCAAGTCTCCCAAGGTCTTTCCCATTTCCATCTCCATCTTTCCCTCCCTCCTTCCCTTCCTCTCTTTCCTTCTCTCTCCATTTTGCTAGAATCAGCTACAGTTGCTAAATGAGGACTATTTAACTATCTTCAGCTGTTCCTTAAACTAACAGACAATCTACAGTACTGATGAGGTTTCCCTCTTTATATTAGCAAAATAAGGCAAACTTTTAGTTCTGTTTCCAGGCATGTCAAGCAATTCCAGCGATGTTTATTTACAGTGGCTAAGCAAGTCTGATTCCTTCACCCAACATTCCTGTCCCTTACAATATTTCAGATAGGACTGGTAAAGTAGTAGTACAAAGACTTGATTTAAGAGCACCCAACCAAGTATTTTAAAGATAATTAATTTTCTATTGGAAGACAGTCTATATAGCATTGACTAAATATGCATTGCTATTTATGGATTCCTACTTAGAGTTAAGTAAGGGATACAATTATTCTGGCTGGCATTCTCTCTCAAGCTGGCAGATCATGACTTTTGCACTCTTCAGCTTCCCAAGGAAGCCACCTGCCTTGGGAATAAAAATCTCATCCCTTGATGATCTTAAGGACACTCCTGAATCTGAAATTATTCAGTAGTCTTCTTCAGAACCCATCATGGATCTAACATGTCTTCAATAGTTTAAAAAAATCTCCAGTCCATCTTAAGATCACCAGCTAACCTTTAAAAAACAACAACCCAGAAGCCTTTTCAGTAGCACCCCCATTCCTATGAGAAAGTTCTTCTGTCTATGAAAAAGTTTGTTCTATTTTCTCAACGTCTGGTTATCTTTTCCCAACTTCTATTATAACCAAAATGGTGTGTGTGTTTGCAAGTTTATGTGACAGGGTGGCTGATAGGCCTGGATTATGACTATGCTGTCAGAGAGACCACAAATCGCTTGGTATTAGGAGGATCAATGATCTGCCCTAGAAGAGCAGAACAGCATGACCAACTTTGGAGAAAAACACCATTTAGAAGCAAGGTGACCAATATATGATTTTAGTGTTCTTGAAGCAGTCAAAAGGAAAACTCAGTAATCTGAATTTTTGTTGTTATTTGTGGCTTTGCATTATGTAAAAGAACCAAAACAAAATCTGTCACATGGGACAGTGTTTATGGCATGGACATCGCATTCCCATCAACAAAGCAATGTCCATCCACTTCTTGCTCTTATATGTTACACTGATCGGTGCAGAACATTTTTGTTTTGTTTTAAATGTATTGATTTGTCATAATACTATAGGACTATTGCATTTATAGAAAGATCAATAGTCCTGTGGCAAAAAAATAAAAATAAGTCCTATCAGCTCTTCTCTGGGTAAGCGAGGTGTCCAATCTCTCTTGCAACCAAAGCCAAAATAGATATAGAAAATGATGATCAGCAAAAGGATAGAAGACCAACATTTTTTAAAAAATAAACAAGTCTTGCAGGAGAAAACAAATGAATAAAAGAAATTGTGCACACCAGATGCCTAATGTCTCCTATAGTCTAAGATTAGGAAAAAAGGTGGCATGACTACCCTGATCTCCAAGTTACCTCAGACTGCTCAAATGGTAAGATTCATGGCAAGAGAAGAAAAACAACAGTAGATATTAAATATGACTTCAGACTGCAAGTGCAGGGCCCTGGGAATAAGATAGTGGAAACAACATAAGGACGTGTCTTTTGAAAATAGTTCCAAAGGCATCTTTCTGGCATGATGAGAAGATTGTAGTGTGGCTGTTTCTTAAGCACCAATTTCCTTTATTCTACTGAAATAATAGCAAGACTAGATTCGACTTTAGGATGTATAGTTTTAAAGCAGGATTTGTCAATCTTTTTTTTTTTTTTTCCTCATGGCCCCTTTTGAATCTCTTTTTACTTTTGGGACCTCTGGCTCCCAGTAGTCATCATTACCTGGAAAAAAAGGTAACTGTGGCCCCATGAAAATAAAGGGGACGATGCGTGTCTCACACTGAAAACCACTGTATTAAAACAAAACATATAAAAATATTAAAATTCAGTAATCCAACAATTAAAACAGGGAAATCAATCTGTAGCCTCCAGATGTGACTCCCAGCGTCCTTCTCTTTTGGGTATGCTGACCAAGCCTCCTGGGAGCTTATGTTTGCCAACACATTGCCCATTTTGTCATTAAACTATTAAAAATACCCTAGCAATAAAAGAAGCATGCTTTGCATAATGTTTCTTGGATCTGGGTGGGGGGAGGTCTTTTTTTAAACTGTGTCTTCTTCTTTTTTTCCAATTCTCAATCTATTACACTTTATTCCTTCCAGACTGTTCTGTTTGTGTTTCTTATAAATTAGAGCATTGCCAATACTTGCATATGGGAACCATTCTAAGTATTCCCTCATGGTCTGTCAATAAATTATGATATCGTTGTACAGTCAATATATTATAACTGTTCCACAAACAGTCAGCCTTGCCTTAATTTTCCCAGGTGGCACATGTTATCTCAGGGGTCACAGAGGTAACTCTGTGGCAAAGCAAATACATGAATCTAATCCTGAAACCAGCATCTTCTAAACTGGCTCACCCAGCTTGCATTGCATCATAACTGCCACAATTCCAACAACAAACCTTAAAAATATTATTTATTTATTTATTTTTATTTATTTTTTATTTATTTTTATTTATTTTTTTATTTATTTTTATTTATTTATTTATTTAAGGAAATTTATATTGCCATCTATCTGCACATGGTGACTGACTCAAGGAGGCTTACAGGAATATAAAAACCTCATATATAAAACAATAAAGATAATAAAAGAGCATAACCACATAATAAATTAATAAACTAATATAATAACTCCCCAACCCGCATCCTGGCAACAAAACATCACACAAGCCATTGAATGGGCTCCATCCCGCTCTGCGTTCCCCAGGCCTGCTGACAGAACAAGGTCTTCAGCGCCTTCCGGAAGAGTGTTAGAGTGGGGGCCATTCTATCAGTGGTGGGATTCAATTTTTTTTACTACCGGTTCTGTGGGCGTGGCTTGGTGGGTGTGGCAGGGGAAGGAAGCTGTAAAATCTCCAGTCAGAGGTGGTATTTGCCAGTTCTCCGAACTACTCAAAATTTCCGCTACCGGTTCTCCAGAACTGGTCAGAACCTCCTGAATACCATTTCTGCACTCTATTCTTTTCCATTTTCCAGTGGCTTAGAGTGGCTGGGACAAATTCACTCCCTATGCTTTATCTTTGCAACCAGGAGATACTTGCCTAGAAAAAGGGCAACATTGCGGCTCCTGTAGGTGGATTAGCTAATTTCCATTTGTTGTTTCTATTTTGCTTTTCTCCTCCAGTGGTGCAGGTAACCACAGTAAATGCCACAAATCAAAAACATGCATACTAAAGCAAAAAACACACAGGTAGTCCTCAACTTATAACAGTTCATTTAGTGACCATTCAAAGTTACAACGGCATTGAAAAAAGAGTCCATTTTTCACACTTATGACTGTTGAAGCATTCCCCCCACATGGTCATGTGATAAAAATTCAGATGCTTGGCAACTGACTCATATTTATGACAGTTGCAGTGTTCCGGGGTCATGGGATCCCCTTTTGTGACCTTCTGACAAGCAAAGCCAATGGGGAAGCCAGATTCACTTAACAACTGGGTTACTAACATAACAACTGCAGTGATTCACTTAACAACTGTGGCAAGAAAGGTCGTAAAATGGGGCAAAGCTCACTTAACAAATGTTTCGCCTGGCAACAGAAATTTTGGGCCCAATTGTGATCGTAAGTCAAGGAGTACTTGTAAAGATGCATACACTGTAGACTGTTCACTCTTGGTAATGGTAATGGGCAGGAATTATTAAAAATATGTCAGGAGCTGTTGCAAAGTATAAGAGACATTTTCCTCCTCCACTCTCCACCCCATATCCCCTTCATTTGCTTTTCAGTAACTCCTGTAATGTCCAAAATACTGTCCCACCTCCTTAATAATTCCTGAATTAATGTAGCTACTTAATTAAATGTATTAGCTCAGATTATCTGGCTATATAACTGCCCCAACCTATTCCCTATCTTCTATCCCTCTTCACGCTCAAGCAGCAGTGAAGAGTTTCTTTATGGGCCATTAAAAGTGTAATGTTTAATTTATTGATGCATTCTCAGGTGGGTGGGTTGACTGGTCCCAGTGTCAACACTTTTAATTAAACAAGAAGAGCTTTTGCACAGAAAAGGGGCCACGTTTCCCCGCAACTAATCAGGGAGCTACTGGGGTGAGGGCTCAGCTCTGGCAAGGCAGACAAACATTGCTCTTCTTGCTTGGTGCGCATGACATGTCGGAAAGAGAAAATCTGGTGGGAGAACGAGCGGCCTCACCTTAGAGCAGACAATAGTGGCAGCAGCTGCGGTTTGTTCAGGACATCATTCCCAAATTTTCCTGCTGAGGCTTACCTACTAATGAGCTTTGTGCACAAGAAGTAATGCGATTTGAAATTCTTTTCTGCTTTGTTTAAAATAGGGAATAGCTCTGCCTGCAAAACACAGACAGACCCTTAGAAGGCTCCCTCCTTTTAAAGTACCGGAGCAGAAAACCTCTTTTTTCCTGGGAAGTTGCTTATTAAATTACTGGTTGCTTTGCTTAGGTGGTGGATGTAAAAATCCGCACACCTGAATGTGTATTTACAGAGTATGGAATAGACACAATATTGATAATGAGGTTGTGTTTTTTTCAAGCGGTGTCTTTGAATAACTGCACATGGGACTGCCCCTTGGAGGCAGTTTAGCAGATGGCTGGCCATTTAAAATATTGCACGCCAGGTTTGCGAAAGGTGACAGTTTCGGAGTTTAATTAATGTCTTTATTTATTTATTTAGTGTATGGAAAATTAATGTGTTGTTTCTTACCTTTAAGACTCTAAACTAAAGGTTTTCAAATTATGTATTATGATTCTCTGGGAAATGATTTGCAGTTTATTAGCAGATTTGAAGAGAATTGCATTTGGTCTCATTCTGCTATAGGTGGCCTTCGCAAATTGTGTTGGGACAAACTTGAGCTGGGCATGGATCCAGGCACCAGATTTCAGCTTCAGCTCACAGGCACAATTCCTGCAATAGTCCTCAGTTACTTTTGAATGGTGCCCAAGATGTCCTGACCAGGACTGAGGTATTTTTGCCTAGTCCATTTCACCTTCTCTAAGGGTGCCTCTTTCTGGGTAGGGTCACATTGTGTTCTGGCATTGACTTACATGTCCACTGAGATGTATCTCTTCTTCTTCAAAGAGGATAACACCATAGTGCATATTTGGTGGCCCGGTGTGGGTGCTTAATGCCCTCCCTCTCCTGGAAAAAGAGTTGAGGTTGCAAACAGGAAGAGTCAGCAGGGATCAGCATGGGCTGGTAGGCAGACTACTTTTTTTTGCCAAAGTGTCCAGAGAAGGTGCATGGTTTCAGTGCTTCATTTGTTTTAATTCATTGTCCTGGGAGAGAAAGGAAATGCTTTGCAAAAACTGCACATGTTAGGCTCTGGTGCACTTGTGCAATTTTCATCTATTGGTGGGTGAAAGTCAGGACAAGGTTTCCCTCAGAGACAGGCTGAAATTGTAAATCAATATATATATTATGTTATGGGCATGGCCTTTGTCAATCAGGAAGAGGCTCTACTCTGCTCCTCTTGGCCTCGTCCCCAGACCCTCACATCACCCGTTTAATGGGCTTACTCATGTTTGTGGGAGGGAGAGATACAGTTGGGGTGTATGACTATGTGTGTGTCTGTGTTCACCGCATTAGTTCCAATAGTTTTACTTAAGGAATTGAAGGCCCCATTTCAACAACTTGCCATAATTCTCAAGATTCAGAACATAACTTGAAACCATCATTGCTAAAGCGAATTACACCTTTTAATGTTAGATTCGGCAATAATCTTGTTTGATTTAAGACTAAACAAGGGGTTTTCTAGCCTCCTGTCACAAGGCATCCTCCTCCTGTGAGAAGCACAGCCATTCATGGATGCTTAGGTTGGAGAATTCCATATGACAACCTCAAGGAACAACCTTTGAATGAGGGGGAAGGCAAAAGAGTCTTGATTCAAGCCAGAATTCCTTGGGCGGGAATCATGAACAGGTTGGGGCCATTGCTGCAATTGCAAAAGCCACTGAAGGGTAGCCCCCGCTCTGGAAGAAATACGTCATAATGAACCGTTGGAGGCACAAAATGGTTGTCCATGCTCAAGATCACTGCCAGATCATTTTGCCTTCTACCTCATCAAACTGACTCAGGATTGAGAATCCTCACAATTTCAAACCGGGTGTCTTAAAGACAATCTTTTTCCAGGAATATCTTTCAATTCATTAAACATTTCTCTGAAGCTCTTTGTTGTGATTTTTGTTTCTGATCTTTCAGATTGATCTGTTTTTACTTCCTGTTCCAACCTGGCTCTTGCTCTTTTATAGAATTTTGTATAGAGCTTATTAATTATTGCTTGTTCTAAACTCTTTTTTTGCCATTCTGGAAAGTACGGAGAAGAATAACTTGGTTACATAAATCAAGTAAATCGATAAACAAGACCTCTAATCTATAAATCTATAGCTTGCACAAAATTCTGCAACATCTTGATTACTAAGCTTATCCAGTACACAGAACCGATGTAGTGATTAAAGCTTTAGACCTGGATCACAAATACAGGATCAAATTTTCACTTGCCAAACTATATCACTGACTTTGGGCCACGTTTTTTCAGCCCAATCTCAAAGCAACTAACCATGAAATCTCTGAGAAAAATGTGAGACATAAATGCAAAAATAAACCATCACTCCCTGTCCTTCTGGTTCTCCCCTTCCCTACTGTTCACCATTTCCCAAGCCCTCCAAACTACTGCAGTTTTGGTGATGAGCCTTTAGCATGTGAACTACCTGCAGCCCATAGAGCTACAAAAAGTTTCACCTGCTATTTCTCCAACAAGTGGATGAGATGACCAGTGGACCAGCCCACTTCTTACTGCTTAGCTAATGACAGCATAAAAACAGTAACGGGCAATAGGATTAAGAGCCCTAGTGGCACAGTGGTTAGAATGCAGTATTGCAGTCTACTTCTCCTGACTGCCTGCTGCCAAGCAGTTTGGCAGTTCGAGTCTCACCGGTTCAAGGTTAACTCATCCTTCCATCCTTCCAAGGTCGGTAAAATCCAGATTGTTGGGGGCAATAGGCTGACTCTATAAACCGCTTAGAGAGGGCTGTAAAGCATTGTGAAGTGGTATATAAGTCTAAGTGTTATTGCTAATGGGAGGAAGAAGGAACCCTTATTCCCTACTCCTGCCTCTAACTTTGGTTTACTGCTGTTGTTAGAAATAGAAATAAACAATCTGTAATAGCCTTAGTGGGAGAAAAGGAGACCCAGTTCCCAATGATTCTACTCAGCTGTATGCATATATGGGCATATGAATACTGCAGATAAGTTGTTTGTGTATAGGTTGTGCGGGGTGTCCCTGTGGTAGGGAATGGCCAATATTGATGATGTTATTTAATTTGGGTAATGAAACTTCTGCAGGAAAACAGCCAAGCTCAGAGAGCACCATGTAGTTCAACTGCATAAATATATAAATATTCTCTTGTGTAGGTTATGTGTCCGTGAGTGGCACCTAGAACTTGATCAGCAAGTATCAGCATTTTAAATGCCAAAAGATTGCTTATCTTTATATGAGGATATGCAAATTATGTAAAGTGATCCAGAAATTATCCTGAAGTTGACTGACCCAGGTGGGAACTTCTGGAGGCTTGTCATCTCACCAGCTATCACCATTCCACAGTCTTCATTCTCTATTCCAATCTGAACAAAGGTCAAGTAAGGCAGATGGAATCTGCAATCCTTTCCCTTTGTTCTTATCATTATGCTCAGAGAGGAAGGGGAAGAAATTGCTAAGTGTCAGAGTTCACTAATAGAGGCACCTGAGGAGGGCATCCCCATGCCCTTGGTGGGCATATTACCCCAAGGCAATGGCATAGCTTTTCACCCTTCTGATGGAACACAGAAAGCTGTGCTAAGGTGGTTTTTTTTAATTGAATTTCAAACTGATATAAAAAACTGCATGTAAAACTACTGAATTTCATTTCATTACTATTATCCCAACAGTGGAAACAAAACAAAGAACAAAAAAGAGAAAATATGTAAGAAGAAAAAGAAACAGAAAAAGGGAACAAGCTACTTTTATACCATTACAAAATAATAGTGCAATATAGTATTCCATTTTTAAACATAACACTAGACCATATGGAAACATATTTTTAAAACTTGCCTTTGTTGCAACAAAACCATCTAGGAGGTGAAGAATAATTAACACCCAGATGAGCATAGCTTAACACCAAGATATCAAACCAACAATCAAGGAATAAACAATACCCCAATCAAACTAAAAATAACAATACCCTAATTCTGTCAAACAAGCAAACAGTCCAAGGAAACACCAAGAACACTCCCACCAATGCTACTAAAGTATAAATTGAGAGCAAGCCCCCCTCCTTCTTAGCATTGATTATGTTACCTAGTTTGGGTAATGAAGTGTCTGCAAGAAAACCACCAAGCTCAGGGAGCACCAAGGACCTCTCACATATAATTAAATTAAAATTTAAAATCTGGTGAACATACATCTTTCAAAGAAAACAAAACCATTGGTTTCACTTTCATCCAAGCGTAATATATCCAAAGTTCTTAATAGACAACTTCCAGTTTTTTGGAATATAATTTAACATCAGATTAACATTTCTGAACTTTCAATCCAACAACCAAACACATTAATTTCAGATCAAAAAGTGACTACCAATGGATGTGCCCAAAGCATGTGCTACAAGTGTTTCTTCAAATTTATTGTATCTCCAGTGTAGAAAAGACGACAACCAAACTTTTTTGAACATTCTTTGAGTTCTTTGAGTTTTTAAATCATAAGGAACATACTTCAGCTTTCTTACAACCTGAAGCCACTCTTCTGTAGTACAGCATGCCCCCATTCTGCACCCCACGTAACTTGTATATTATAAAAATTCATTTTAGAGAATTTTCTTCTGGACAGCTCCTTCTGTGAAATTTGTGGAATGGGGTGGGAGGAAACTATATAATGATATATGGAATAAAGGCAGAAAGTGTGCCATACGTCAACAGCTCTTAAGCTTCCAATTTCAGCTATTTCAACTCTGCTGTTTAGTACTATTTGTACAATATATTCAAAATGGGACAACTTGCCACACCACAGCCAACTCATTGCGGACAACTCACCATGGTCAACTTGCCACGGCCAAGTCACCACAGCCAACTTGCTGTGTTATAACTCGCCGCATGGCCAATGTACCATGGGACATCTCGTTGCAAGACAATTTAACAAATCTATTTAGTTATTTAAAATAAATAAATAAAAATTATTTTAATTTTTGCCGTTCACATTTCATTCTGTCCCTCCTTTTGCATCCTTTCTTTAATGATTCTATTACACTATTTCTTTGAGATTAGTGAAACTCTTATCCTGTAGTGAGTTGTCCTGGGTTGAGTTGGCCATGGCGAGTTGGCCATGGCGGATTGTCATAGACCACAATATATTTGGCTGTGGGAAAACAAGGCAATATTACTGAACCTTGTTGGAGGAGACAGAAAGGTCTATACTGGACCAGCTTGCCAAGCTGGATAACAGAAAGCAAGTTTAGAATGTAAGGTTGGGAAGTGGAAGGGCTATCACTGTTTTTCCTCGTTCAGGCATACAATCACTACCATGGCTGCTATTCGTTAAAGCTCTTCCTGGAAAAAAAAAACCTAGAAGCCATGGCTTGCGTTATGCGAAACAGATGTGAGTGATTCTATACCTATTGTGAAAAAGTAATGACAGCTGAGGGAAGGAGCTGTAAGCTTTCTTTTTTTTTTTTTGGCATTTGTTTCAAGGCTATGAAACAGCTTCAGAGAATCATAGCTAATCAGTTCTTACTGCTTTTCAGACAGGATGCACAGCCAACTTCTTTTAAAAGAAGAAGTGCTATTGCAATGGTGGCTGCTTTTGGCCGTTTTTGCCATTTTGTTTAATAGGCTGTCGCTATTTTCTCCTTAAAATGTGGCCTTTGTGCTACAAGAACGCACCTAACAGCAAATATAACTCCTTCGGTAGAAAGAAAGAGCAGGTTTTCTTGTATCAAAACAGAGAACTTTGGGAATGCCCAATTAATATTACTAGGTTTGGGGAGGCAAATGAAAACGCCAGGCAGACATTGATTAGGGTGAATCTTCTGCTTCCTGGTTGGCGATGGTAGCTGATGGTTTTAAAAGAAAACTTGGGCTATTGCTGGAGAATGGGTTTATGCAAAACTATCAACCTTGATGGCTAGGTAGACCTTTTGAGGAGCAGTTATTTAGGGCAAACATCCGGAAGTGGCCTTCCAAAACTTTCAAATTGCCTAGGTGAAAAATAGAGCTCTGGACAAGGTAGACCTTTGGTCTGATCCCAAAACAATTTATCAGAATATCAATTATATATAAAATACTATTACTGTAAAAAATCAGGGAATCTCTCCGGTGAGTAATATGATTTCATACAATATTACAGCTCCTTACTTTTGCGTATGTAGCTTGTGAGATGATACATTACATAAAATCTAAGCTAGTCGGGTCCAAGAAATGGATTTGGGATTGCAATCCAGCATATTCAAGGATCATGAATAATTACTTCATAAAAACTCCAACAGTCACTACAGGCATTGTGAGCTGGGGAGGAAGATTGTAGGGAATAGAGGCAAACAGACAACTCATCAGAAAGTATTAATCTATTTAGAGCACTCCCTTGTTTCTTAGACTGGCATCTACTATGACTCCAAGACAAATAGCCTCTTAATGCTATTAGGAGTTGTAGCTTAGCCCTGGTATTTTCCCTAGATTCACTTCTACATTCTTCATGGACTAAAATTCTGAGAGTTGGATTTCTTCACCACAATGTTGGGAAATGGGAAAATACGAGTAAGATGAGCTAAACCAGGGGTGTCAAACTCAAGGCCTGCGAGCCGGATCCAGCCCACGGGGTGCTTAGATCTGACCTGCGGGGCCACCCTGGAAACAGTGAAGGACTGGCCCGTAGTGTCTCTGCCAGTGAAAATGGCATGCAACCTTCCCGAGATCCATTTTTACTGGCAGAGGGTTGCAGGAGGCTGTTGCAGCTAAAAACAGAGCTCGGGAGCCTGTTTTCACTGGTAGAGTGCTTGGGCCACCACCAACATGAGTGACATCAAGCTGGCGATGCCCATCCTGGCCATGCCCCCCCCGGTCCCTCCAGGATCAAACACAACCCTGATACAACCCTCAATGAAATTGAGTTTGACACCCCTGAGCTAAACAAATGACCTCTTCTGGGCTATGACTTCAGGATCACTTCAGTCTAACTCAACCAGCAATCGCGTGGTCCAGAGTGTGAGAGACACAACCATTTCATCTGCCCTTGCATTCTTCTCCTCCTCCAATGGCCAGACTTGTGTCGTTGCTGTAGGCACTCCAGGAAATGGTTGGCAGAAGGAGCCAAGCAAAACTGCTGCGGTTGTCCCTGGCAGCAGCTGTTCCTTGACACACTCGGCAAGTGGGACTTGCTCCCAAATCTATTCTGTGCTCTATCCAGATAATGAGATTTCTATTCTTCAGCCATATCCCCTCCTGCTTCCATTCAAGGTGAATCTGGGGTGCTTCTAGTTCTTGCACCACTCCCTCCTGAACGTGCATCTACTTTAATTACAAAGCTAAACAACTAGAAGGAAATATTAGAAATTTGCAGTAGAGGAAGGGGGAGAAGAGTTGGAAAGAAAAAGGAAAAGGAAAAAAAAAAAAAACCACACACAAAGCAAGTTTGCTTGGGTTGGCTGTTGGCTCACCGAGCCGGAGAACAGAGCAATGATGGCACTGTGCCGCTCACTAAAAGCATGAGTGTCACTAAATCAATAATTCATTTACTTTAATGAGATAAGTACTTTGAAAACTAATTGCAAACCTGCTCCATTTACTCCAACCCCGGTTATAGGCCTTAATGTAAATCGTACAAGTGCCGCTAGAGGAAAGAACTGGGGGAATCATGTGTCATCTTTCTCCCCTCTTCTAAGAAACAAAAATATCCATCATACACCAGAGAGAACCACTTCAATCAATCAAGGCATCTGACAAAGTTCCCATCCTCACCTTGATACACCATATGCACCTTGGGACAGCAATGCATGCCTGATAATATAAAATCCTAGATGAAGTGCAATATGCGGCCAAGAAGAAGACAGAAGGTAACCTTCTTCATGGTGGTGATTAGACTATGAGGCTAGTTATACGGACAGAGTGGCTTGAGAAGATAATACCATACCTTAATCCACCCTATCATACCTGGTGATTAAAGTATGTACATGGAATATATTACTTAAATGGGATATGGCTTTTAATCAGCCTTTTTCTAATTTAAGCCCATCTTAGTTGAGAACATGTATGGCTAAATCCATCTACTGATATAAAGAATATATTTACTTGTTAACTGTGGCATATACTGTCACCTGAAATGGACACCCGAAGGCAATGCCTTCAGAAGCCACCACAGGGAAAACTGATAATAATAACTCTCATGGACTACATCTGTCATTGGTAGCCTCAGAAGAGCAGATCTTCAGAAGAGGAAAAAAACCCCGACAATATTAATAAC
This sequence comes from Bungarus multicinctus, assembly GCA_023653725.1. Taxonomy (NCBI): domain Eukaryota; kingdom Metazoa; phylum Chordata; class Lepidosauria; order Squamata; family Elapidae; genus Bungarus; species Bungarus multicinctus. Next base: position 122,877,662 of record CM042834.1, read on the forward strand.
AACAATAACTACTGTATATCTTATATATCTAGACAAAGTAGATGCTGGCAATCAACATCCTTAATGTGATTAGCTAGTTTGTAGAGATAAAAGTCGGCAAAGTTCTGGCAGTAGACAATTTATTAGTTTCTTGTTAAACAGCCCAATAAATTTCATACTGCCTACACACCATTTTTAGCATTTGAAAAAGAGTGATGGAGAAAAATGAACAGATGATGTAGCAAAAAAGGATTAACTACACAGAAATGGTTTTGTTTAATAAAGGATCACATTCAAGATGAATATGCATGTGACATTAATTATAGATCAAATCCACAAAGAAGGAGGGTTAAAAAAAAATCATAAAAACCCAAACCTCATCTTGACCTAATGAGTCTTGTGCTGATAGATTCTGCAATGAAAGATAAAGTCAGCATCATGTATTTGGGTCTGTTGTGTACATTGTATGAATATCAGTATAGAGGAAAAAGGAGAGAGAGGGAGAGGGAGTGGGAGAGATTAGCTCCAAAAGGAAAACATTATTTTGGAATGCTCATAAAACAAATTCCTTAGAAATAATATCTATTTGTAAATCTTACCTATTTTTGTTGTTTTCCTATGAAATGGGACCTGTCCCCTGATTATCATTCACTGGGTTTGTCTGCTTGTGACCCATGCGTGACCTATTCATGGTCTCTTAACTATTTTTAAGTAGATGTTAAAGACCCATCTTACTAAAGTGCCAAAATTCAAAATTCTCCTACTGAAAATTGGAGGCATGGACGCATGATTTCCTGTAACATTTAGGCAAGGAACGGGGTAAAAAGCTTGTTTAAATCTTTGAACAGACTTACATTATTTCACAATCCCCTAATCTTCTCCCCAAATTGGGAAAAAAAATTAAACTCATGGTCCCCAGCAGCAAATGGATCTAATATTATTACCAGGGAAGACAGAAGAATGCCAAGGCTAATGGTCCTGGCACCACTGCAACCAAGCAAATGGTTTCTTTCTTAATTTGCATATGCTTATTTTATTATTTTTACTTCAAAAATATTATTTTCAATAACCAAACGGCGCTAATCCCCGTAGTATAACCTTTGATAAGGACATAAAAAAACGAAAGCCTAAAATTACACAGTTTGCAACACTGCTGAAAAAAGGTTGAAAATGCAGACATGGGAATTCAGAGGTTGAGACATTATCTTAAAGAACTTACAGGGTTTTTTTAGGCAAATTGTATTATCTTCTTCTGGAACTTGCTATGCAATAACAGGAGAGCTCTATGTGAAGAAGTCAAGATGATGGAAAGAATGAATAAGCGTTCTGAAAACTCGGCAACTGCTATAGATATTCCAAAGTGATGTTGTAGATCAGCCTTCCCCATAGACATCCATTGCTGAAATGCCTCTTCCCAACTAATTATTTACACTGCTGTTAGAGGGCTGTCCTCACAGGAGGGTTGATGTAACCAACAGGGGATGGTCTGATCTCAAATATTACCATTTTTTATATTTATAAAATGTATATATGCATAACAGAAAACACCTCAAGCTTGGGGAACTTTAAGCATTAAAGAAAGATAGCAAATATTTAAGGGGGTTGGGGAATGAACCAAGGGAAGAGCTCAGGAATAGACCTATCAACATAAACATTTTTGGTATCCAGAGGTTACTGACAGACAGGATGATCAAATGAAAAATTAGATAGAAATGGTATGAAGTAGCTCAGTAGTAGATACAGCTAAGTCGAGTAAAATAGGGCTTCTGCAACTGATTTGTGTGTTTATCAAAGTTTTATATTTCAAAATGACTTCAGGTGGTTCCCAATACAATAGAAGGTCCATTTTTTATAAGCTGTCCCAAAACACTCAGAGTGAGAGGCCATATAAGTGTTCTTAAATAAATAAATAGTAAATCAAAACATTAAGTAATTAATTTATGTTAAGAATTCTGATTATTTGGCAACGTTACCAAAAAACTACCTTCTTGAGTTGGCCCTATGAGATGTCATGTTTTCTTATGAGTTACTTGGAATCTCGCCATTCTATGTGCCATTGTAAAATATATGAAACTTGAAGTCGACGAATAATAAAGCAACTGCTCAATATAAAACATGAAAACAAGAACATCAAACATGAAAACCTAAGGCAGATTTTTAGGGGGAAAGACTGCAAAGGGTGGCAGGTTCAAAGACAAATGTAAAACCTTGACACCCCTCAACCCTACTGAGAAAGCATATTAGGATAGGATGGCCATGTGGGTTGAAGAAAGTAGGATCATGTAGAGCTTTAGATCAATGCTTAGAAGGCAATGGTAGAGTCAGCAGGCATTTCCCCAGGCCAGTCATTGATTTTATACTAGTATGACATCTGAATAAGTCTGAGGATTCAGCTGAATGTGCAAACTGTTTTCACTGAAAAATTAAATAATGTGAACTTGAAACCGAGTTGATATTGGATGCTTCTCTTGATAGTTCTTTCACACATGCAAGTCAACACTTGAATCTATCCTAAGAAGCTGTTAGAAAGAAAGAAAGAAAGAAAGAAAGAAAGAAAGAAAGAAAGAAAGAAAGAAAGAAAGAAAGAAAGAAAGAAAGAAAGAAAGAAAGAAAGAAAGAAAGAAGGAAAGAAGGAAAGAAAGAAAGAAAGAAAGAAAGAAGGAAAGAGTTGAGATAGTAACTTGGCAATTCAGAAACAAGAAAAATTTATGGGGATCTAATACATTTGCGTGTAGATGCATAAGAAGATTAATCTTCTGAGATTATGCTAATTGTCAATATTATGGGATGAACCACAAACATTTTGTCAAGAAAAGTAGGAAAGGATGTAGAAAGCAAATTCAATGCAGTAGTCATTAGCCTGCAGTAGTTATATACTTTCCTAACCCCAGGAGCTTTATTCTAAGCACCCAAGATGAACAGATCTGAACAGCATCAAAGTTAATGATGTCATCATATTTTTAATTTCATTAAGTTCTTAATAAGAATTTGTTCAGTGCGTAATAAAAGGCACCGGTATTCCAAACTGAATACTGTAACTGTCCCAAGTGTCTAGTAGCTGGGAGGAAAAACATAGAAGTACCAATATAGAGAAATACAAATGTAGCCTCTGAAGAATGAATGCAAGAACAGCTCGATCAACATCAGCTTGGCTCTAAAAGGGAGGAGTAGGGAGGATAAAAAAAAGCAATGCAGATTGCCACACCTTGAGTCTGTTTACTAATCTAGCCTATATCGGAGGGCTGACAGCCAGACACCAGAAACACTGGAACTTAAAGTTTCCAACATATTTGGCAGTGTACATAAGCCAAACAAATGTTTTTGAACTTGAAACAAACACATTGTAGCTCGGAGTCTGGCTGAACCATTCCAGGCAGGTTGCAACAAAGCCAAAACAAAACCAGGAACATCTTATTTATTCTGAAAGCTTCAGAGCTGAAGCTCTTCAGAATTGAAGAAGCTTCTTGGATGAGAAGCGAAATGTCTTCAAAGAAAAACCAGAAAGTCCAGTTGTCTCTTAAAAAAGCACCTTTGGGACAACTATGACCTGGATGATGGAGAATCTCCATAGACATTTAGCTATCTTATTTGTTCTGGATATTGGTCAAGATAGCTTAAAGGTCTTATGAGTGGAATAGAGCAAGGCTACTGCCTTGCCTTCTTTCCCCCCTAGTGCTTCCATACAATAGGTCAACCAACATGCTCATCTTCTCTGACCTTTCCTTTTCTCACATCTTCTTAGCTGCCACCACCATAAGCCGTCAGCTGACCCTAAATTCAAGTATGACACATTCAACTGGTTTATGTGCTGGGCTGAATCTGGTTAAACCTGAATCTAGAAATATTGGATAAGAAATGCATTGTAAAGAAGATAAAAAGCCATTAGATAGATAGATAGATAGATAGATAGATAGATAGATAGATAGATAGATAGATAGATAGATAGATAGATAGATATAGATATAGATATAGATATAGATATAGATATAGATATATAGATATATATAGACCCGAACATGCCAAGACCTACATACCTGTGCCTGTGAAAATCTACGAAAATACACATACACACATATATTAAAAAATCCAACAACTGGGACTTTATATGTGATAACGTTAAAGTATCTTGTAAATTTTCCTCTCGGCCACTTTGTATAAAAGATTTGAATTTGTTTCTCTTCTTGGTGGTAGATAGTTTCCATCTTCTGCTTACTTTGGTAATATCCCAGTATAGAATCAGGATGTTTGTTTTTGACCATGTCAAACCTCACCTTCCCAGCCCACTTGTCTCTCTGGCTTTCCCAGTGCCTTCCTTTCCTTGCTTCTGTTTAGCCACTGCTACTGCCAGTCTTGAGGGACTTGTCTTTTTTCACACTCTCTCACTCAGAACACTCTTTCCCAAACAAACATGTTTCAGAACCATACTTGGACAAGACACACACCTTTCAGCCTGGGCATGGATCACTTGACTTTGGCCATTCCACACACTGAAAGTTTTGCATATCCCTACTTGACTTCAACGGCAATGACTTGGACTGCTTGGGGTGGAAATGACTTTGTTGGTGCTTGGGGAAGCTGTCATAGCAAGAGAAACCCAGGAGGAAGAACTCAGAGAGAGAGCTCTGCTGAGACTTCTCTGTTAGAACTGGGGATCAAAAGGCACGAAAAGCTTGCAGGAAAATCGTAGAGAAAAGGAAAGGAAACATTCCCCCCCACACACACACACACAACGCTCCCAATTATGTTATTGGGAACATCATGAGGCCTAGATTTCAGGTAGGTTGGCAAAGTCAGGAGAAGAACTCAGGGGAACAAAACTCCAGGCCCTTTTTTTTAGAGCAAGAGCAGTAACGTCATCCCAGGTAAATATGCACATGATTGCAGTCATGCTCCATAAACCTTACGGTGAGATTTGATTAGTGGTTTGTTTGTTTTAGATGTCTGTGTTTTATGATGGAGATTTAAACCATAGTGCTAGCTCCTTTGAGTCCAGATAATAGAAATGTATGTTATGGCATTTTTTCTGTGGATGTTTTAAATGCCTACAGGGGTGGGATTCTACCAGTTCTGTCCACTTCTGTAGAACCGGTAGCTCTGAAGAGCAGCAGACACCGAACCGGTTCTATGTCTGCTGCTGTTTTGGCCCACCCACTCGCCTGGGCTCTTGCCTGTCCTTTATTTCCTGCTTTTCAATAATTGGGAGTAGGAAAAGAAGGCCACAGCAAAAAGGATAAAACAGAACCACAAATGCCCATTCCTAAGAACCAAGCTCTTCCCCAACATGCATTGAGGCCATAGCAAGGAATCCTAAATAATTTGCTTTCTTTTTCTTAAAGATTCCCCATAAATCTGTCTTTTGTTATTGCAGCTGTATTCTTTTGCATTTTGGTTAGAGCTAGGGTGGACAACTTATAAGCAGCAAACAAAAAACACTTAGGCTTTTTAACGAAGTTAGGCTTTTGAACGAAAGCTTTTTGTTATTTAAAATAAACTATGGTTTATTCATGTACACCTCTAGTTGCATATCACATGAAATGAAAGACAAAGCCAACCAACTACATTATGGCTTTGCATGATGTGTGAACTCAGACCTGGATTTTCACACCTCATATTTGTGTCTGTCTCCTAGAGCAAAAACACCAGCGGTTAAAAGTTTCAAGACTAGCAAATCTATTTACTACAGCATAAACTTTCATGGGCTACAATTTATTTTACCAGATGTAAACCTGGCACCTGATGCATTACACTCAGCCCACAGATTCAGAATCTATTCAGCTGTCAAGGCAAGACAGAAGCCAGGTGATATCCATTCTCTGGAATAAGAGTAAAGATCTGGTGAGCCCAAAGCCTGGGAAAACCTGATGTACTGCCCAGATTCTCACACTGGCGCCAAAGCTTTTTTCTAACCGGAGCCTTGATGAGAAGAGAAATTACATACAGATCCTCTGAGGAGGGACATCTATCTACTCAGCAGTTGTGATGGGGAGGGAAAAAACAACAAGAAGAGGCTTTCGAATCTTACTTTCTTTGCCTCACATGGCTAGAGCCCCTTTTTATTTCTTCAGTTGAGAGACTGTTGGAAAAGAACGGAGCCTTATGAAAATAATTCTCCCTCCATTGATGAGAGGAAAGCAGAAGCAGAAGGCCAGACTCATAAAATGTGAGGATTGGAAGGGAGCGCAGCCTCCATCAGCAAGAGAGTATTTCTTGGGAAGGAGGAAAAGCACCAAGAAGAATGACTCTGAGTTTGTGTGTGCGTGTGTGTGTGAGTGAGTGTGAGTGCACATGTACACACATGGCTTGGTTATTATGAGGACATTACCAAAAAGGGGCAATCGAGAAAAAAGCAATGACAGGGAGTGTATAGGAAATGGCTTGTTGATCACGGTGACTTTTTTTTTTAAGGAGTTCCCCAAGGCAGCGAACAAAGAAATAAAATTACAGTAAAAGCAAATAAAACAGAAACCATGTTAAAGAACTTAATTTTTTTTTTTTTTAAAAAAGGATTTGCATAAGAGCAGTCAAGAGAAACCACAGAAAAAACACATTCAACTGAGGGGAAGAGACAAATGAGTCAGGTTAAAACGCCAAGCTGCTGGGCAGCCCTTAAAGAATAAAGCTGTACTGATCCACCCCAGCCCGGATGACCTTTGAGGTGCTCATCTCTTCCACTGAGCCAAGGAAGGTATTTCCCCCTCCCCCGCTTTTACATGCCACACACTCTCTGGAGGATTAAAAAGAGCAATGCCTCTCCAGCCTGGCCACCAAATGCAAGCTGCTCTTCAAGCAAATACCTACCCTTCATAGATTGTTTTTTTTGCTTCCCTTCCTTTCTCAGGGAAGGGTAGGGAAATCAATGGGTAACAACTCAATTTATCCCATGGGGAACTGGGAGAGGATGGAAATGGAGTTAAATCGATTTTGGTCCTCAATAAAGTTGGTGCGGTTGTCTACTCAGGTGGCAGGACCCTTTCATCATCACTTTTATCTATAGGGAGGTGTTGATTAGTAAGGAACTGGGATTCTGGTGCTGCTTGCAGTCAACGCAGAGGAAATAGAAGCCGAGCTCAACACTGAGTGCAATTTCTACAATATCCCCCACACTTGTGGGTCCAAGTGACCAATAGCTGTATAATTTGTAGTATGGATTTAAGAGTAGACTTGGGAACAGGAGGCTGGAATATACCCAGATATGTATGAGGTTTTCTGAAGCCAGTGCTACTTATGAGTACTCAATGCTGCAGTTTTCATCTGCTTTATGGTCCTTCTTTCCTTAGAGACTGTCAGTTTCCCACCATTCAGTCCCTGCATTCATGTTGGCAAGAGCTGGCTGCGTAGATACGATACAGGCCTAATATTGCAAAGCTGAATTGTGGCACTCTCACATCACAACATTTTGCAGTTAATAGACTTGTGATTCTGCTGTTGGTAAAACAGTTCTGGAAACTGCTGAGAAGGCAAAAGTGATTAGGGAAGAATGATATTGAGGAATGTACATTTCAAAATCTGGGATTATAAAAATGCACGATACATGGCGGCTAACCACAGCTTTTTGCGCAGTACTATCCCTGTGGAACCAGCAAAACAACAACATTATTTCCAGTAATTTTTTTATAAGTGAAGCAAGGGCCATTCCACAATGATGGACCAAGACTATTAAGAAAAATGGCTTTTAGATTTTCTACAAAAACATCTAGGATTCAGGCAAGTGATTCAGCCTCAAATGGAGCTGCTTGCACAGAGTGATAGATATTTAACTCTGAGCAGAAATGTCTGTTTGTTTATTTGTTTGAATATCCTAAATATGGAAGAATATTTATATAAATATTATATAAAATCCAAAACCAGGAAAAGAGACATTTGATGAAATTATGAAGATTACTTATATTTACATATATTCAATTTTTTGTGTGCTATCATCCTATACAGTTAAGAAATTTAAAATCATACTTAGTTTGAAGAGCAGGTGGTACTTCATCTTAAATAGATAAGTTTCAGCTTGCTACAACCAGAGGTGTGCACGTTTAAGAGTCTGCTCCCATACTCTCAAGGTACCGGGTGAGCATTTCAGCACTTTATGTAATTAAAGTTCTATTTTGAAAACAAAAACATCTTTTAATTCTTTTGGCTGCCAAGAGAAGTCTTGAAAGCAAATGAGTGATGTTTGATGAAAACAGAAAAGCTGGACTGATAGCTCATTGCTTGTTTTCCCTTACTGCAAGCAGAAAGAGATTGCACACATGCAAAATGTGCATATATTATTTATTTAGTAAATTTATTTACATGAAGTGACTCTGGCTATATACAGCCACTAAAACAGAACAATAGATAAATAAAAAGCAGCCATTTTTAAAAATGCAATCAACCAGTTCAGGAGAAAAGAGATTAGGCATAATGCTAGAGCTTTCTTAAGATATCCTCTATTCCAAGGCTTAATAACAAAGCCACATCTTGAGGGACTTTTACAGACCATTAATAGGGATGGAGCTAATCTCACTTTGGCAGCAAGAATGTTTAGGAAAGAAGTCCAGATAATCTGTTTCTTCCAAGGACCTCTGAAACCTTCTCAATCACCTTCCCCCACCCCCACCCCAAAAGGCAGGCTAGATAGAATGGAATGGCTTATTGGCAATGGCTTATTCAGGAGGCAGTGAACTCCTTAAAAGGTAAGGGAATAACCCCCCTCATTCAGAGAATTAAAACACTGCTAGAACCCACTAGTGTAACCCCTCCCAAGTTTCTTTAACAAGCCAGGAGGGGTACAGATGGCTGAGCTCACAGTCCTAAGGACTCTCTCTACTTCCTCAGGTCCAACTGGTTCAAATTGTTCCCAGATAACTAGAGAAGATTCCTTCCCAGGCATCTCCTCTGGACCTGTACCAAAGCTGGCAACTTTGTTGACAGATCCTGAACAAATTCCTGCACATTCCTTCAAGAGATTCTCCAAACCCGCTTTACCGAAGAGGGATTGTATCTCCTGAAATAGAGCTGTCGGGATGCTATCTGCAGACACACATTAAGAGTGGAGAAGTACTACCATTGTGCTTCCCTTTACTGTCCTTAATATTGGCTCTTATCAGTGTTAGGTGGTGTTGAGTTTGCTCTTTGTTGAGCACTAGAATTGCTCCAGATGTCTCTAATCTCAATTCTTCTGTGTGTGTGTGTGTGTGTGTTGGGATCCTTGAGTGGGGTGAGGTTGCATAGATTTACATTGGTTTACAGATAGCTGAAATGAATCTGCCTTGTTATATAATTTATAAATATTTTTTAAATGACTCAATAGTTTAAGTATCAAAACAAAACATTTTCTAGATCTCTAATCCAGTAAAGCTATAATAAATACATTTACATTTCACATCATGCCAGGCTTCCCACCTCAAAATCAGGAGAAACTACTCAGTCACTAAACATGGGATGGGGCTAGATTAGAGTTTTGATTGCATTCTAGGATGAAGCATCTCAAAGCGCTTGCTTGCCCTCTTGTCCATATAGGAGTGCAGTTCATTCTTATACCCAGAGCACTTGATATCAGGCACTTCTTTTTCCTGTGCTTTAACTCACACCCCACTTGGCAGTTCTCATAGTTAGTGGTACAGCAGGTGGCAGGTGGCTCTTGGTGTAACTGCCATGACTGTTCTTAGAAAGTGTAAGTTCCCACCGTAATTCTCAAGGTACCACAAACTCTGCCCCTTTTGTGGGTGGATGTGATATGGCAATGTTTGTAATAATAAAAAAGGGCAGGATTGCAATATTGCTTTAATCAATCAGACCCTCCCTAGCAGATCTAATCCTTGCACAAGCCACCCTAAAACAAGAATCTTTAGGGGACTTTTGTTTTGTCTGCTCTGCTAGCAAAATAAAGTAGCACAATTTTTGAGTAGTGCTGAAAACTGTAACATTGAACAATAAAATAAGTCCAGTCGCCATGGCTCAACTTTCAGATACCTTTACCTGGCTGACTGAGAATCCTCATCGACATAGTGTAACATTAAACAGTTCTAAAACCAAAAGGCTTTAAAGAAAATGGATAATAGATACAAAATGAAACACTGTGTGATTTTTGGTCCAGGTTTTCTGCAAAATCTCTAACAGGTTACACTGTTAAAGCACCATGTACTGAAGCACAAACTACTGCACATGTAATCAAAGAATTAGGTTCAGCTGTATCATTCTTTTATGGAAAACAACATTAAAATGAGTTATGCTCATGGTATGAGTGGTTTAGAAATAAAAATAAAATAAAATGTTAATTAGGAAAAGAATGAGGGAATATGTAAATATGTAAATATACCATGGAGAAGATTGAGATGTAAGGATAAAAGATATTGATTTATGGTAAGAGTAAGATGTAATGGTAAAGGAATAAGTAAATACATATACTGAAAAATGTGATGAGATGCAAAAGATGTCTTGATGTTGATAACAATGTATAAAGTTTTATTTTATGTTTTTAAAATTTGGAAACTTAATAAAATTTATTTTAAAAACATAAAATAAAATGAATTATGCAAAACAAATAAAGTGATTTGTCTTCTTTACTGTATTTTGCTCACATCTATCATGGATTCTCAGAATGTGGGGGGGGGGGGAGAGTAAAGGATGCCCTCTGGGCCCCAAGGCAAACATCTTAAATAAGACCCCCTCACTCTCATGGTGGGAATGCTGAGTTGCTAAGCCCATCTCCACAAGCCTCAACCATTGAGGGTGGATGGGAAACAGGGAAGAAGATATGGCTGCTTTTCCCCTAATAGGATTTCCCTCACTTTTTCAGTTATGCCTTCCCCCTTTCTGTGCAACGGAGTTGGAATAAATTCTTCTCTCCCTCTCTCTAATTCATGTACATATAATACTCACGCCCCCTCCCCTCAGAAGATCACCGTTAAATTACCTGAAAGGTTTTCATTTTTAGGCCTATCATATCTGAATTGCATAAATTCAGATCAGCGGATGGAAGCGAAGAGTTAACTTCTCTCTCCCCCCCCCCCTTTCTTTCCAACTGTGTGGTTGCCCCCAGGTTTTTTTTTTCATCTCAGTTATGGCACTCCTAACTCACACAATCAGTACTGTTGAAAATACAGAGCAAAAAGTGGGTGGCAAGAGAGGCTTCTGTATCTGGAGGACCCCAAGCTGACTTTCTTTGTTACTCACGATTGAGAGAGAGAGAGAGAGAGAGAGAGAGAGAGAGTAGTTAAAAAAGGGGAAAGGATTCTTATCAGAAACACAGATCCACTGCTATATTGATCAGAAACAATTGCTTTAAAAATCTCTACAAAAGGCCCGAAGTGTTTTGAAATTTGGCTAGAAGGAACGAGATGCAAGGGTTAAATAAAATATCCACATCGAACTCTTTCACCCTGAGGTGTTTACTTATGCATTCCTTATGCAGAAAAAACAATTACTACCCACCTGCCTTCAATTTGTATACTGTATATATATATATAGGACCTGTATACTGCACGAGTCAAAAAGAGGGCTGTGAAAGTATTTACAGACCCCTCACATCCCGGACATAAACTGTTTCAACTCCTTCCCTCAAAACGACGCTATAGAGCACTGCACACCAGAACAACTAGACACAAGAACAGTTTTTTCCCGAAAGCCATCACTCTGCTAAACAAATAATTCCTTCAACACTGTTTAACTATTACAAAGTCTGCACTACTATTACTGTTAATCTTCTCATCACTCCTTAGTGTTGTACATTATGATTCTTGATTCTTAATGAATGTATCTTTTCTTTATGTATAATAATATTTACACCAAGACAAATTCCTTGTATGTCCAATCACACTTGGCCAATAAAGTATTCTATTCTATTCTTTAAAAGTGGAAGGAGAAGGGCTTGTGTTTTTTTTAAATTCTCAGTTGTTTAATTTCATTACAAGGAGAAAAAAAAATGGAAACAGCTTTTTCTACCAGTTGTTGTAATTGTCTTCAAATTGGCATCAAATTTCTGCTAATAAGTTGCTGTGAAAGAACTTGTTTTGTGTGTGAGGGTTGACTGGTAGACAGATTTCATAAAGGTGCTTGGCTTTTGGGGGTAAGAATACATCACTGTTGTTAGATTCTGTTTATCTGGCAATTCATTCTTATGCATCTCCAAGGTTACTACCATCTCTTTTAATGCCAAAATGTTGTGCTGCTTTTTAATTCCTTCCATAATGCAGAGTGGCCCTTGTTGCGTGAACATTAACATCTGCCTTGCATCTCTGCATTCAGGCATTTGGTGAGAAATAATCAATTAATGCAAAGAAGTTAAAGATGACAGTTCCTGCTCATTTACTAGAGGTATTACCATAAATTCAACCAGTGACAGAGAATTCCCTTTAACAAATACAAAATGTATTATCTTCCCTTGGAGTCTTAAAATAATTGACTTTCCTCTCAATAATGCAAAAGGAGGAGGAGAAGTAGAAAAAGAAGAAATATGTCTGTTTTCAAGATATGAACTGTCCCTTTGTGCTACAGTTAACAGGTTTATATTATTGCATAAATTCCATTATTATTTTATTGTAAATATTATGATATCAAGCATTACATTTAACACTTGGTTCTGCTTAATGTACAATTCCAGAATTGCCTTTTCCATTCTTTTGCAAGAATCCTGGAGTTTTCTACCTATGTTGTTCCTTCCTTGATTCTTAACACCAGGGAAACATTTGATGGCACCATGTTTTCCAAAAAATAAGACTGGGTTATATATTAAATTTTGTTCCAAAAGACGCATTAGGCCTTATTTTCTGATTAGGTCTTATTTTTGGAGAAATGCGACAATAAATGTATCTGGCTGATGATCTTAACTGGGGCTTATTTTTGAGGTAGGGCTTATATTATGTGCATCCTGAAAAATCATGCTAGGGCTTATTTTCCAGTTGGGTCTTATTTTCGGGGAAACATGGTAGGTAAGATGAAAGTTGTCAGTCCAAAGGTATATAGAAAGAGATTGTTGATTGCTGTATAACAGGTTCTCCACCAGAATCAGACCTCTCATACCATCACCCTTCTAGGCCAGGAGGCTGATAAGCCCTGTTATCACAGCTCCATCAAGAAAGATCTGCAATTCACTCCTCTGATTAGGAACATGGTGAGCTACTGTTTGTTCCTGAGGGCCAGCAATACTTGCCAACTCTGCTCTGTACAGTCCTGGAGATGTAGGTTGATTTCTTAGTAGTGTCTGGGAGTAGATTTACAGCAGGGTTCGGGAAACTATGGCAGTGTGACTTCTGAACAGAATTGGGCAAATGCCGCGGGATGGAACTAAATCACCCCACCTCCCTAGATTATAATGATTAGTAGTGTCTACTTTAAACTACAATGACAACAGCATGATGATATGCAGGTAATGTTGTAATCACAGGAATGTCATAATTATGTATTTCCCTATGATGCAAGTCTGATGCAAGTATATATACAAATATACATGTTGTCATTTGTCTCTTTTGTCTTCCTCTAAAGATATCCATGTTATTGTTGTTGTTGATGATATTAAATAGGGCTCAAATTGTAGATACTTGGAAACCAATGTTATCATCAAAAAACAAACTGTTGCATTAACTCATTGCATATACTGATTGCCATGCCATCTTCTAAAAACTTGGTTTTATCTATTTATGCATTCAAGTTGGAGTTTAGTGACTGGTGACTGCCTGGACAGATTTCTGCAGTTTTCTTGGCAAGATTTCAGATTTTTGCCATTGACCCTTTCCTAGGTCAGAGAGAAAGTGATTGGGCCAAGGTCACAAAACTGGCTTCATAGTTAAAGTAGGACTAGATTCCTGCTTTCTAAACTAGAACCTTAAACACTGCATCAAACTGGCCCTCTCTAACAACAACAACAACAACAACAAACCGATAGCTGTACTTAGCTCTGAATGAACTTTCTGTATTAATTCTTAATACAAATACACTGGCCTTATATTTTTTTTAATTGGTTGTGGAGTTGAAACTCCATCTTCCATTCAAGAATTTACAGATTAAGATAAATAAATAAATGGTCAAAAATGTCAGGAGAGTCAAGAGAAATGGCAAGAATTTTCAGAAGCATAAGAATAAACTATACTAATATTTTTAATCTTTCATAATGTACAGGCATCACGATAGTGATAGATTTGCCTGAAGTGAATATATCAATTTATTTGGATATGGACTTCACTATAGAGATTGTCTAGAAGTACAGAATAGAACAAACAGAACATTTTTGGGTGGATTCAGTTTAATGAAAACAACTTCATTATGAGCAGATAAATTTTTAAGGTGTCTCAAGTTAACTTTCTCATTCATTCCACAATCATTCTGATAAATACAGCATCTTGCGTACATTATATCTGCTCTGAAGAGTTACCTCTGTATATGACAGAATTGGAGAACTATTATTGGATTAGAAAAGCCTTGACAATTTCCAATATTTTCTGGAGCTCAGAGGGAATCGAGTCCAATACTGAGAAGGCTCAATATGCCAGATGTACTTCATGAGCAAAGCAAAATGAAGCAAATCAAAACAAAGCGAAAAAGACAACACAAGGCAAGGATGCCAGCTAATTGCCAGTTGTTACCATTTCAGCCACACAAGCAGGATATGCGTTTCTAAGACTTGTTGGCTTTGGCTACAATTTTTCCTCTTTTGTGTACACTATTGTGTGCCCATGTAATGCAGAGCTAAGGAGGTCTGTGCTATCAGTTCATGATGAGTACAGTTTGAGTTCATTGGTCTTACAAAACCAGGTGTGAGTTTATTCTTGGATGGCAGGATTGGCTGTTTGTCCTTGGAAATGGACAAATTTGAGGAAAGTTGGTTAAAATGATAACTGCTTTTAAGAATGAGTTCCTATTAACTGGGGGGGGGGGCGTTCAGGATGCCACCTATATTTGCCCTACATTTTGTTCCAACAAGGATTTTTTAAACTGTCTGTTAGAGATTACCACCCTTGATCCAAAGAGAGAAGCACTAATTCTACTATTTGAACTAACAGAAATAGAGAATGTATCACTCTGTAGTTATGTATAGAAGGATGAAAAGCAGTATGTGAAAAATGGCCAAATTGCAGGAAAAGATCTGCTATTCAATTCTGCAAACCCAAATCCACCCACCCAGACATCCCTCCCTTAACAATCCTTTGGCAATGGGGCATTGTCTGCCCATCTCAAGCACCACAAAATGTCATATTTTATCTTGATGTGTCAGGATTTATATAAAAAGGGATAGTTCAGCTCTAAATGTAATGAGTTAGAAGAACAGCCCTCCAGTGGCTTCCTTGAGCGTCGATAACATTGATTGCTAAAAATAACTAATAACCTAGGTCTGGTCCCGGCTGGGAGCTGCTCAGAGCAGGATCATAAAAATCACTGTATGCAACTACCACAAACAGGTGCGCTCCCTGTACAGCAGTGGCTCACACAGGTTGCAGCATGGGAGGAGAGTATGTGCACACCAAAGCGAGAAGCATTTGCTGCTGTAAGGGTGCTCAAGGAGGCTACGTGTGAGAGAGAGACTGGGTGGAAATGACATTTTTCTGGCTTCAGCATAATTTGATACGTGTGGGTTCAAAGAAAGAGCCAAGACAGAGAATGTCAATACTCATATGTTGCAGAAGGTATCTAGCATAGCATTTATAAATACAACCCACTTAAATTTTTAAAATTTGTTTTGATGTACTAAAGCAAAAAGAAAGGGAGAAAAAGGAAGACAAAAAAATAAAAAATAAACAAGCAATCGGGGAAAAAAAAAAGCTAACAGAAAACATGAAATACAAATCCTGTGATGCCATTGGACTGATTTAAAGGTCAGAACTGTGCAGAGAAAAACGAAGGAATATAAAGTTGAACTATTTGACCAGGGATAAACTAACTGGTAATTCCTAATGGTCTTCTGGCTGAACAAGGAATGGAAAGATGATTCCTGAATTGCATATAGATAAAAGTTAAGCTATGGGGAGAAGAGTTTTTTTTTATTTGTATAAGATGAAAAGTTACTAGCTTATGCTCAGTGTGATGGAAGCCACTATTTTATTATTGTCTTCGTTGCCTTTTTCTTTTCTTTTTCTCTGTACTTTTCTCCTTTTCTTCTAGTTTAGTTTGTGTTAGTTTTTACAATTTGTTAAACACATCAATAAGCTTAATAAAAAAGAAAACATATTACATGTAATATAAAGTCCTTCAGCCAAATTTTTAAACACAGCATCCAGCACAGACCACATGGAATCACAGGCATCAATCTTTGTGTTATGCCAAAAGAAGGACAATTCATAGACAGAAAATGAAGAAGTGACATTTATACAAGATTGCAAACCCTTCGACACCCATTTTTCCAACATGTTAAGTACAAAAGCATTTTTTTTTTGCTGCACTCCATGCTTGGTAATTCTACAGTTCTTTGAACAATGCTTAATTCCATCTTTTTGGCATATAGTTCAAAAGCACATTCACATCTTTAAATCATATGAATCTTTATAAGAAGTTATTGGCCAACTTACAGATACTAAATCTGAAGTCTAACATGCTTACTATATGCATCTGAGGGTGGCAGAAAGATATATTGCAAAGTTGGCACTTTCCAGTTGGGTTGGACTAAAATTCTCTTATCTCCAGGCAGAAAGATTGTGCTGACTGGGAATAACGGGTTGCAGTCCAACATTTCAAAGATGTAAGTTGGGTAAGGAACTTACAGGCCGGAGTGGGCGGGTGGTCCGTAGATATAAAGAGATACCTATGGCTAAAGAGGATGTGCAGTTGGATTCAGGAAATTTAGAGAGAAAAGCCATGGGATCATGGGATGGATTCTAGCTGCAATTGGACAACACATACTGTCCAGTGAAAGGAAAGTGTCTTTTAATTATCAGGGCAACTGATTTTCAAGGAATATAGAATTCTGAAACTAGTTCAGGAAGAAACACTAGAATAAATGGATTAAACAAAGAAGAAAACAAATTAGGCCTCTGAAGGAATCCTTTTGTCCACACTAAATTGAATTGCTCTGGCAAACAATTTCTGGTCAGTGTTAGTCTCTGTCTACAGGTAATATTTCACTTATAACCATTTGTTTAGTAATCATTTGAAATTAGAATGACACTGAAAAAAGTGACTTATGACCCCTTTTCACACTTATGAGTGTTGCAGCATCCCTATGATCGAAATTCAGATGCTTGGCAACTGATTAGTATTTATGATGGTTACAGTGTCCCAGGATCGTGTGATCACCTGTTGTGACCTTCTGACAAGCAAAGTCATTGGGGGAAGCCAGCTTCACCTAACAATCATGTTACTAGCTTAAAGCTGCAGTGATTTACTTAACAACTGTGGCAGGAAAGGTCGTAAAATGGGCAAAATTCACTATCTCACTTAGCAAGAGAAATTTTGAACTCAATTGAAGTTATAAGTCAAGGGCTACCTGTAGACTTTCGAATAGTTCTTCTGGAAATTTTGCTCCCAAAAGATAAAACAAAACATAAAAGTATTTTGCATTTTCTATAAATTAATAATAGGAGTGAGTGTGGTGCAGTAGTAACAGGGGTCTCCAACCTTGGCAACTTTAAGCCTAGAGGACTTCAACTCCCAGAATCCCCCAACCAGCAAATCTGGCTGGGGAATTCTGGGAGTTGAAGTCCTCTAGGCTTAAAATTGCCAAGGTTGGAGACCTCGGCTCTGCAGTAGCTAAAGTGTTGAATGAAAAGCAAGAAAATCCAGTTATTGTCGATTTTGGGTTGCAGAATTTCCCTACATGACTTTGGGCCACTCACAGTTAGCCAGTAGAACAGCTTGCCTTCAGAGGTGGTGGGTGCTCCATCATTGGAGGCTATTAAGAAGAGACTGGATGACCATTTGTCTGAAATGGTATAGGGCAGTGGTCGCCAACTAGTGGGCCGGGGACCACTGGTGGTCCACAAGAAAATTTTGGTGGTCTGCAGAGAAGTGTCACCCCAAAGCAATTAATCCAGGCTGCGTGGGAACACAAGGCTGCGCCACTCACATGGCCCGCAGCAACACAAGACTTGCGTTGCTTGCATTGCAAACAACACAAGGTAGTGAGGGGAGAGGGGAAAGGACATGGGGGGATTGCCCCACTTGCCCCACATGCCTCGCCTGGCCACCAAGTTGCTTCTTTCCGCTTCTTGCTTCTTCTGCTTTTGGCTGCACGCAAGGAAAGCAGCAAAAGTCTTCCTTTCTCTCCCCCAAACTCCTCCAGAAATGAGTCTTTGGGATCCTGCAAAGCCTCCTGCTCCAAGAGGCCGCACTGGTGCGACAAGTCTCACAAAGACTCATTTCTGGCAGAATTGGGGGGGGGGGGGGGGAGAAAGATTTCTGCTGCTTCTGCTGCTTTCCTTGCATGAAGCCAAAAGTCTCTCTCTCTCTCTCCTTGAGAATGGAGCTGGAGATGGTATCCTGCTATCCCAAATAAAGTATGAACGATTGGTAGGAAAATGGGGTGGGGAATTTTCCTGCAGACTTTTTTTGGGATTTTCTCAGGGTCTCTGGTCTACGGGATTTAAAATTATGAGTTTGGTGGTCCCTGAAGTCCAAAAGGTTGGTGACCCCTGGTATAGGGTCTCCTGCTTGAGCAGGGGATTGGACCTTCAAGATCCCTTCCAACTTTGTTATTCTGCTATTCTGTTACTCTCTCTTAGCTCAGTCTATCTCACAAGGATGTTGTAAAGAGAAATCAAGGGCGGAGTACAACTAATACCACTTTGAGCTCCTCTATAAAAAACAGGATATAAATGTAATAAATATATGAATAAATGAATGAAAGATGCATACTGTAGATGATACAAGATCAGATAAGGCCCTCAGGGAAGCATTTGAGGATAATAAGGATTGACCTACCCTTACAAGATGGCACTAAGAAGAATACTGCCTTGATCATTACTCTGTTTTACTGTTTTCTATTACTTCAGGGATCCCCAACCCCTGCTCTGCAGCCGAAAGCCTGCCCTGATCTATTGGGAATCAGGCTGAGCAAGCAGCGAATGAGCGTGTATGCCACACTGTATTTGTGGAAGTGGCGTGCACGCAACAACATCTCTTCTCCCCTCCCCTCTGCCATCTGTTTGCCAAGCCAGAAAAGTTGGGGACTGCTTTGTTACTTAATATAAAGCACTCAGAACCATTTGGACTTGAGCACAAAATAAAGGCCTAGCAAGTAAATAAGCAGGGATAGACAGATAGAGGTAGATATTCTTGAAGTTTGAGATTGTAGATGAAGCCAGCCACGCAAGCTGAGAATGCACAAGGTTGTTCATTTCATTTCTGAATGCCTCATTTTTCCAGTCTTAAGTTTGAACTGATTTCTTTGGTTTGCCTAATTTCGCATTAACATGCATCTCTAAATAAATAAATATATAAATATCCATTGTGTGCATTATTTGAGCATTTCAGATAATTTTACCAAATCCATACATTTTGCAAGTAGTTTCTCTTTTTAACTGCATTGTGTAGATTATTTTCACTAAAAGTCACATGTTTTCATGCACTTCTACACTACTTAAAATGGTGGATTTCACTGTAATTCAGAAAAGTATGTATGCTGAATGGCAAATACATTTATATTTTACTGTTACTTCAAAAAGCACAATGCAAACCAACAATCTGTTCCCCCATCTTTAAGGTGAACTCAAGTTGAAGTTGGCTTGTCCATGCTTGACTGCAAAAGAAGAGGGAATTCATTAAGAGTATCCAAGTCTTGGTCCCAAAAAAGTTTGAAAGAATGACTAATTCCCAAAGGTAATTTAAGGAATTCTTTATATATGCTCTACAGCATAGAATTTCATGAAAGACAAAGGCATGAATTTTATAGCCAGATGAGGCATGGAACTGATGCAACTAAGAAAAATATCAGATAGAGGGATGGAGACAAAGAGATCAGAAATAAATCTGTTTTGCTTACTCATTTGTCTGAAAATTTGCCAGTATTGTCACATTTTCACTGAGAACATCTACTGTATGTTAGAACACATATAAAGAAACATGAAAAGCTGACCAATCGAGGTAGCCAACAGCAGAGCTTACCAAAACAATGCATTGCCCCTCCAATACTCTTGTACGCAAGCCATAGATACACAGTGCCACATCCTCTCTGTCCAAAGCAGTGGTGGTATTCAGCAGGTTCTGACCAGTTCTGGAGAACCGGTAGCGGAAATTTTGAGTAGTGCAGAGAACCTGCAAATACCACCTCTGACTGGAGATTTTACAGTATCCTTCCCCTGCCACACCCACCAAGCCATGCCCACAGAACTGGTAGTAAAAATTTTTGAATCCCACCATTGGTCCAAAGTAAACTTCCAATGATCATGATCAACATGGGGCCTATGAATTCTTGAAGTTGTTATCCAATACATGTGGAAAGTATCATCTGGTATCAGAATGTATAAGACCTCTGGGAATTATGCAGGACATCTGAAGGTTCATCAACGGGTATCCACTTAATTTCAACAG
Organism: Bungarus multicinctus; assembly: GCA_023653725.1. Lineage (NCBI taxonomy): Eukaryota > Metazoa > Chordata > Lepidosauria > Squamata > Elapidae > Bungarus > Bungarus multicinctus. The sequence continues at coordinate 122,898,065 of CM042834.1, forward strand.
TATCTGTAACTACAACACTGATTTTTTTAAAAACAACAACAATATAAACACTGAAATGATCAAGAAGCTGAAATCAATTACTTCTATCATGCCATTCAGTTTGGGGGTGGGGGGCAGCTTGGTTGTTTTGAAGTATAGAATACTGACAGGCCTGGTCAATACAATCGGCTGCAGCTTTTGGTTTCTAAGAATGTATAGATTGTTTTGTTGTCACCTATCAGAGGATAAGCAATGAAGGGTGGTTTTAGTGATTCAATTTGCTTTGAGAAATGGAGGATAATGCTGTGATCTGGTGGGTCCTGCTTCAATGAGAAAAGCATGCTTAGACTGAGATGTACCATACCCATTATTGTAGATACAATTATAATATTGACACTATTAGAGATGCAACATTGTCCAAAAGATGTTAGAGGGAAAAGAAAACATGAAATAAAAAAAGAAAGAAAGAAATCCATTGGCCATAAAACTCTAGGCTGCAGCTAGAGAAATCTGTTTGCTGAAAATGGGGTGAAACTATTACAGGATAAATAAGTTTTAAAATTATTTTAAAATTAGCGATATAAGTGATAGTTGCAATGGCTAAGATGTGAAACTTTATAATTACTTAAATACTTTTTGTAATGAATGTCTCTTTCCAAAGAGGGCAGAGAAAACCAAAAGAGAACGATATAGCCATGCATTGGCACTATCCTTTCTTATTTTATTTTTAAAAAACATAAACCCGGCTTTTATCCCTGTGGAATGCCAGGCTAAGGTATGTACCTTTATAAAAGGGCAAATGCCAAATCATAACCATAAAATTACAAAGTTGAAAGCATATAGTTGAGCCAACAAATATATCAATCTATTTCTTTTTTTTTTTAGTTAAAAGGCCAGGATGGAGGAAAAAAGCACTATGTTGGTGCCAAGAGAAAGCAAGGTCAGCTCCAGCTGAATCTTATTTGGCAGGGCATTCCAAAGTCACTGACTCAGAGTTCTATGTCATGGTAGTCATACAGAGGCTGTAAAGAAGGACTTTTCCAATGTGGTTTCTCCCCCTCTGAAGATCAGTCCAATCACAGGCAGAGTCTCAAGCAGTCAATGTTATAGAAATATGACCCAAAGCACTTGGGCTGCCAGGACTTATGCATCAAGTAATTATGACATGAAGATCTCTACTTCCCATGGCTCTTCCCAATAATGAATTGATATGTAACTATATTAGCCTGGGTCGTCTAGATTACTTGTTTTAAAAACTACATTGTTCTGCAGAGGGAAGCGAGCGGTTCTGAAATCAAGTTATGTAACAGATGTTAGGGAAAGTATATAATTTCTCATTCGTTATTTGAAATATTAATTATGGATTTGTGAAGAATGTGTAGAATAGGCAAAGACTGGTTTCTTGGATGAAAAACAACGCATGGAGACAATCTGGGCAATGTGGAAAATAAAAGACAAGAATATAACTAGGTTTGGTGGCAATATTTATTTATTTATTTATTTATTTATTTAATTTTTATACCGCCCTTCTCCCTGGGGACTCAGGGCGGTGTACAGCCAATCTAAAACCCCAACAATAATACAAAAGTTAAAAAAGATTAAATTGGATATTTGGCCGAATAAAAAAAAAAAAACCCACCCCACCCCCTTAAAACCCCCAAATTAAAATTACTGGAGACACATTAAAACCCTCTCTCAGCCCAGGCCGGCCTGCTCGAAAAGCCAGGTCTTCAACGCGCGCCTGAATATGCTATCTCTAGAAGCATATACAGCATATCTTGAATACCAGTTTTCAGAAAGCAATAAACAGAAGAGGACAAGGAAGTCTTTGAGCTTTCAGACTCGTGCTGGAGCCCATCCTCAGAGAACTTAAATAAATAGAACTTAAATAAATGCTCTGTCTTACATATCGGCAGAAAAAATCAGAAAATAAAATACAAGCTAAATAGTCAAGACCTTGTTGAGGATCCAAACTTTGTCAAGGACCTTGGAGTACACATCTCTAATGATCTAAATGCTAGAGCCCACTGTAACTACATAGCCAAAAAGGCATTAAGAGTTGTTAATCTAATCCTACGTAGCTTCTTCTCTGGTAATATCATAGTAATAACTAGAGCATACAAAACATTTGCTAGACCTATACTTGAATACAGCTCATCAGTCTGGAACTCATATCATGTATCTGATATTAACACAATTGAAAAAGTCCAGAAATATTTCACAAGAAGAGTTCTCCGCTCCTCTACTCATTGCAGAATACCACCAGACTTGAAATTCTAGACCTAGAAAACCTAGAACTACGCCACCTTCGGTCCGATCTAAGTACAGTATATAAAATCATACATTGCAATGTCCTACCTGCAAATGAATACTTCAGCTTTAATCATAACAATACAAGAGCACACAATAGATACAAACTCAAGGTTAACTGCATCAAACTTGATTGCAGGAATACGACTTCAGCAACAGAGTGGTCAATGTCTGGAATACTCTACCCGACTCTGTGGTTTCTTCCCCAAACCCCAAAAACTTTAAACTTTTAGATTGTCTACTATTGACCTCACCCCCTTCCTAAGAGGTCTGTAGGGGGCATGCATAAGCACACCAACGTGCCTACCGTCCCTGTCCTATTGTTTTTTATTTTTCTTATAAGTATCTATCTCATGTACTCAAAACTATATTTATTCTTATACCTGTATCTTGTAAGCAATTGACAAATAAAATACTAAAAAAAAAATAATACTAAAAAACCTTCTCTCTAACAGAGTGTTTGCTTTGAGCTATTCTGTCTGTGGTGTTTATAAGGTGCCTTGGGGTACCACTAGACACTATATAAACAACACATACAGAATAGCCCAGAGTACACACTCTGCTACATCCCTGAGGATGGACTCCAGTAGATGTTCGAAAGCTCAGAAGACTAAACTTCTGGTCCCAGTGACCGACCCAGATTAGATCCTGCAACATTTCCCTGGGACACATATATTTGCCTTTATTCATCAGAAGAGGACAAAATTCTCCTCCCTTGAGAATTTCTTGAATCTGATTGGTCACTGTGTGCCACAGAAGACTGGAATACAAGGTCTCTTGATATCACAGCTTTGTTATATTCATTTATGACCCTGGAGATGGTTTGCTTTCTAGGTCACTTGATGTCATTGGGATACTGTTTTCTGAATCAGGTGTTGTGTGTTCCAAGAGCTTTGAGATGGTTGGTCAAATTGCTATAGCAAAACTGCTTATCTTCCTTCCTTTAATTTCTATGGAACAGAATTGATATATTTCTGTATTAGTACCACTTTATAATGCTTGGGTAAGATATTCCACACTTGGAATATTGCATCCAGTTTTGTGCGTCACGATATAGAAAGAGTGCAGAGAAGAGCCACAAAAATGATCAGAGGACTGGAAGCTAAAGCATATGAAGAATGGTTGCAGAAATTGGGTGTGTCTAGTTTAATGAAAAGTAGTATTAGAGGTGACATGATAGCAGTGTTCCAATATCTCAGGGGCTGCCACAAAGAAGAGGGAGTCAAGCTCTTTTCCAAAGCACCTGAGGGCAGGACAAGAAGCAATGGATGGAAACTAATCAAGGAGAGAAGCAATCTAGAACTAAGGAGAAATTTCCTGACAGTGAGAACAATTAATCAGTGGAATGTCTTGGGTTCAAAAGTTGTGGGTGCTCTGTCACTGGAGGTTTTTAGGAAGAGATTGGATAACCGTTTGTCTGAAATGGTATAGTGTCTCCTGCTTGAGCAGAGGGTTGGACTAGAGGACCTCCAAGGTCTCTTCCAACTCTGTTATTCTGTTTCTCAATATAATATTGAAAAGGTTGGTATGGAAATATTAAAAGGAACTGTTTCTGGAGATATTTATTTCCCTCTCTCCAACTGGATAATTTACACAAGTACATTTGATATTCAAAGAGTCATTTGTGCTGTTAGACTATACATTATGTAAGGTAATTATAGTCAGGTAGAGCAATACCAATTGTTAGAGAACATAGGTAGGATTTACCATTGTTCTCAATTCTCATTCTTTTTTTGAGGGGGGGAAGGGAGAGGGCAGCTTCCAGAAGGCATTTGGTTAGCTCCTGTGGGAACAAAATACTTGGCTCGAGAGGTCTTTGGTCCCATCCAAAACAGTCTCGCTTATATTGTTACACGAGGTAGTTCTCACATTAAAACATGAATGCCTTCACGTTTATGTTCCTGCAGCTAACAGTAGTTTCTTTCAAACAAAAAAACAAAAAACTGCACAGGGATGTCCAGTCAGATATCAGCCATATATTGATTTCCTTTGTCCTAAAGCAGTTTAGAGCTGGAAATTTGACTTGCAGCATCTAGCCCAATGTTTAGTCCCAACCTTTCCATGTCAATTATCTCCCTGAAATAATCCAACCGAAGTTGTTGTCATACAAAGCATATGAAGGAAGGGCTCCCCTGCCCTAATTACATAGGGGACGGGATTGCCGTTCCAGTATTTTCTCTGTGCAAATAGCCATGGTCAGATTTTGGCCACATTGTAATACAATGTAATCATGAGTGCAAATCAGATTATACGGAGGTAACAGCTGTAACAAATTCTTAATTATGGCCTTTGAGAAGGTACTAATACTCCCTTTGATTGAGATTGGAAAGAAGGGGATCACAGCAAGCAGTGACTAAATGATCCCGCCTTCAGGTAAAAAGGAAAACCATGGAGAGCTAGGACAGAACCAAAAGACATATAGTTCTTAATGCTCACATCTGCTCAGTTGACAGTGATCAGAAAGAGGAACATTTGCCCTGCCCACTCATTAACATCTATCATAAAGTGGCCTCAAGGGGCCAAAAAAAGAAAGGTACATTATAGCAATCCCAGATGCCTTTAAATAGAAAAGTGAAGGCAGAGTTGTTGAACAAGGCAGCCAGAGATAAAAAGTTTCATAAAGTTACAATCTTCAGATGCTGACTGATGGCCAATTATGCTTTAATAGACACAGCAGAGATTCAATTCCCTCTTTCTCTCTAAAGAAGCAATGTATTAATTATTTAATTAGTCTTAGGACCAATTCTAATCCCAACTCAGAGTAAACAAACATGATGTTAAAACAACTGTTCTATCAAAGGCACGAAGTTGTCTTCTCCTCTTTCTAGCAAATGGCACATCAAAAGGTGGCTTATGTTCTTGAATTGTTAACTCATATGCAGCCAAAGTGCCATAGACCGAACACAATGGCAAAATCTACTTTAATATAAGCCAGAAACTCACCTCAAAGTATATGACAGGAGGAAGGGTAGAGAATTAGGAAGTGACAAAACCATTAACCAGTATGGTATAGTGGTTAAAGCAGCAGGCTCGACTATGAATTATAATCCCAAGTGGGAGACTTTGGGCCAGTCCCTCTCTCAATCCTAGGAAAAAAGCAATCACAAATTACTAAAAACACTGAGAAAACTGCAGGAATTTGTTCATGCAGTTGTCAGGAGTCAAGACTGGCTAAGAGAAAGAAAGAGAGAGAGAGGGAGAGAGGGAGGGATATATATATATGTATATTATATATGTGTATGTATGTATACACACACATGTACTAGTGTGTGTGTATGTATCTATCTACCAAGGTTTCATGGATTGCACCTGATGAAGGCTTGGAGACAGTTCAACTGAAGTATTATCAGGATAGAAGTGGCCTGACCCGCCTGGTCATTGGAGCAGCCCCCCTAGGTTAGGATAGCGATAGTCTTTCTATGGAGCAGCCCCCCCTTATGGAATTATCTCCCTACATAACTAAGGTGCATCCCCTACCTAGTTAACATTCTGTGAGCAAGCCCAGGCTGTATAGTTTTAGTAAGCCTTTCCACCCCTAGTGGTTCTGAATGGGGGCATTCACCTTTTATATACTATACTGCTGTTTGTTACCCAGAGTCCAAAGGGGACTTGAGCAAACTGCAAATTGTGTGTCTCTTGTGTGTATTTGTGTGCATGCATTGTGGGGTGTTGAAGCATTATCCTGTATCTTCACCCATTCAGGACATCTCATTGTATTCATAAGCAGACATATGCATATTAATTACATCCAGGTATACAGTCTCACACAGGGCTGAAATTTACTTTCTCAGGGAGATTTCTGCTGTGTTAGGAAAATTAGCTCATTTGTGAAAACACAATCCTAGAAAAAAACTCATTTCTGATCAGCAGCTGGTTGGGGGAAAATGTTCTTTTTCCTTTCAACTTCACCCCAGGGAAACAGAAGGACCTTACGTCCAATCTGGTACAGATAAGAGGTCAACTCGAAAGGTAGGACCCTATTTTTGACCCACAGGCTGGATGCTTCCCACAGCTACCTTGTACCAGATCGGTGAGGACAGATTTAGGAAGGAGTGTGTCAAAGAAGAGGAAATAATGACACATATGATTTTACAAGTCAAGAGACTCTTCATCATAAATATTGGAATGGACTTTTCTAAAGAAAAAACATTTGAGATGAAACTGCTTGCTAAAGAAGGATAGTTCTGTGCTAAACACACACACACACACACACAAAACCTGAGAATGCACAGGCCAAGAGCACTCCAAATTATTTGAAAGTAAATCCCTAATTAAGGAAGCTCCCTGACTTGGAAGGCTGAGGGCTATTCTAGGCAGGAACAACATTGTTCTCCTTCCTTCCCCTTTTCAGTTAACCGCTTGGGGTGGGATGGAGGGGGAGGGGGGAAAGGAAGTTGGGAAGGCACCACTGTGAATTAGAAGAGACTTTGTTGCATTTAATATCAATTTATTTTGCAGACCTGCTGACACCGCAGGATTGCGCCACTTAGAATTTATGATCCTTTGAGAAACGCAGGCGCAGAGAGTTGACTGGGGGTATTAAAAAAAAAAAAACAAATTTTTTTTTCTATCAGCAAAAAAAAATATATCAAGAGACCGAGATAAGGGAGATAGGGCTTTTCTAAAGAGAATGACAGCCCCCCCCACCCACCCCCCAAAAAAAATCCCGTTATAAGTGGAGCTCTAGAGAGTGACTGAGAGGAATTTCATTTGTATCTGGTCTCCTCACTCTTTTTGCTCATACAATGAATTAAAACCTCCAAACTGGTTTATCTGCCCAATATCTGATCTAAACATGCTGGAATTAAATGGCTGCTCTTCTGTGAAAAAAACCTCAACTTTCAGCTGGATTGATTCTCTATTCTGTTTCTAGGAATGAAGTCAGGCACCAAAGACAGCGTTTTGGGAGACCTAAGTACTGATGAAAATCGCAACTCACAGACGTTGCTAACGAGGAGTCAGTTGTTTGGATTGTGACCATCATCTCCACACTTCTTTCCCAGAAGCCCCTGGCAGAGGTTTCTGGCACTAAGCCGGGCTACTTCCTTACTCCCCAAAGTTGCTTCAGAATAGCATGAACAGGCAATAGCACTACCCACCGGTCCCAAGCTGAAACACTTCAAGTAGGTCAAATTGTGGAAAAACCAGGATAAATTTTATGGGCCTTAAGAAGGAGGTACTCAATGGCCATTGGGCCTATGCCAACCCATGTTGCCTTGGTGGTCCCAGCAATTTCTATGTGGATTTGTGTACATGTAGGCCAGGTCCTCAATTCTAATAATGTATGTTGTTTCTCAGAGGATGAGGTTTGGCACAAACAAGCAAAGCAGGGGTTTTGGATAGAAAAGCAAACCACAATACTATAAGGGGGCTTTAGTAGGAACTGAGAGTACTTTTATGGAGGTGATGTGTTTCAGATTATAGCACAAGACACCCAAAGCATCATTCTCTTCTCTTCTTCTTCTTCCATAATGTTCCCTCTGCCTAGCTCTTATTTCTCCCTGCTGCCAACATTGCTGGCTGGGCTGCAGCATCTACCTACTGTAGTTGGCTCCCACCGCACTGCAGCTGGTAAGGCTGCTTATTATGTCCTGGTGAGAGACAAAGCACAGCCTGATGGGTTAGAGAAAGACTGGCAGGCTCTCCTCAACTCTGCTTTGGGGCTGGATAGTGAAACAGGATGGGCCTGTTGACATTCAAAACTGGACGACGAACAGTAGCCCTGTGCTTCCTTCCTGAGGTAGCAATTGCTTTTGTTCAGAAAGGTGCTTATATTAAAAAGTGAGATCCTGCTATTGGGCTTGGCAGCTCTAGGACCAGCCATTGAGCCAGTCATGCCCAGCCTGATGGGTGACTGCATCTCTCCTCCCACCTTAGTTTGCCTAGAAAAGCCTTGTTGCAGTGCCTCACAATTCCCTTTCCAGCCCAAAAGCCACTAATCAAAGAGCCATTATTACCTATCCCCATGGGGGCTTTAACAAAGTGATGTGTAACTCAAATGGCTGCTGTAAACAGAGTTTTTAAAAGGGCAGTGTGCAAACTATAGCCTCCCCAAGGATAAAGAAAATTATCTCTTTATTTCTCCACCTCACTACCTTAGTGCTCTATTAATTATTAGCTATTACCAGTTGCTTGCTCTGCATGATAGCCACAAATCCGTTAGTTAGAAATGTTTTCCAAGCCAACTATCCTGTAAAAGCAGGGGACTTAGTGGAAAGCATATTACATATTTACCTGGGAAATTTCAGGGCAACAGGTTTAATGTGGTCTTTACATTTTTCAAGGTGGCAGAAGAAATGGATACTGTTTATACATACGTTGCTAGGGATTGCCTTGTGCCTAAACATACAGTATATGAACACCAGAGCCATCAATACTTCCATACCTGGGAAGAAGTCTCCAACAAAATAGTTGTTTTAACATGTTCATGTCCCTTTCTCATTAGCTTTGCTCAAAGCAATAAGAAATTAAATTCCCTTTGCAGGCCAAGATATGTCTCTCTCTTCTTTAGTTCTTTGATTTAGTGGCCAAGCCTTTGATAGCCAGGTGCTCCATTTAACATTTGGAGATGAATAAAAGGCACAGCAGGTGGATTGAGGATGCAAAGCGAATAAGGCCATTTTAATACCATGTGCCTATTGGGCTTTGATTTCCCATTTTTTCTTGTTCTTATGGATGGTGAGTCAAGCTTTTATTTCCTATTTAAACCATGGCAAGCCTATTTTAAAACCTACAATATGGTGCACACAGGGGGGACGTGGGATTTTTTTTGCCTCAAAATGGCAGGAAAGTCCAGTGTCGACATTCATCAATCATGCTTTCAACATTTGGTGATGCAATCTGAGGTGGTGGGGGGGGGAAGAGACTTTGGGGGCTGAATGCAATTAGTGTGCAGATTCTGCTTTAGTTGTTCTGCCATTTAGGGATTTGGTATGGCAAAGGAAGTGAACATCAACTGTAATTAATCTTTGTAGAAAGTGAGAAAAATGTTCCTCATGGAGGAGAAAGCCTTAAACATCCTGGGGAAGTCAGATCATTCGGTAGGTGGGAGATCCTACAATAACTGGCCTTGAAAAGGCTAGCGAGCAGCAGTATCCATCCTGGATCGGGTGCAACATATACTTTATAGGCTATGGAAGGTGACAATTATTCCAGAAACGCCATACTAGAATGGAAACTTGCACATTTATTTCAATCTGTGTGCCAGTTCTACATTTTCCCTTTTGGTTTTTATACACTTCTTTGATTTCATTAATTTCCTCTTGAGTTCCTCAACATTAAGGATGAATGATGTGTGATTAAGGAGCACATGCTTAAAAGAGTGAGGGTTTGAATATAAAGCCTCCCTCTCAGGAAACGAGAGTTCAGGTGTCCCTGTACTCCCCCTGCCTCCAAGTGATGACTATAGGCTAAGGCCAGCAGGAAGAAAAGAGCATGGCTGTTGCTTTTCTGCTGCAGGAGCAGCAGCACACACAAGCACCCCTTGCCTCCTCAGTCACAGTAAAATACCTCTTTAATGATTGAGGAGAGGAGGGGCCGAAGGCTAGTAGTAGTCCTGCTGACTGAGGTAAAGGATAAGGACCAGAAGCAGAGGAAAGAGGGTTGTACAGTGGTGGGGTTCAAATTGGTTCACCACCAGTTTGGTGGCCGTGACTTGGTGGGCGTGCTTTGCATACACGCAGAGGCTTTCCTACTGACCTTCTCCTGCACTCCTGCACTCTTCCTGTCTCTTCAACAGCTGACATGCAGCAATTCGCTGTGCCCCGCGATGCAGCTGAGCGTCAAAAGCAGGAAATAAAGCATGGAGCCAGAGCAGGTGGGTGGGCCCAGCAGCTGTTCGTCAGAGCGAACCAATTCACTCCCAGATGATCCGATGATTCGGCTGAACCGGTAGAATCCCACCCCTGGTGTTGCAGCAGAAACATCAGTGGTAGTTTATTTATTTATTTTTATTTATTTATTTATTTATTTATTTATTTATTTATTTAATCGTATTTCTATACCGCTCCCTCTCCCAAAAGGGACTTGGGGCGGTGTACAGCCTAATAAATACATAAAATACAAAGTTAAATAGAATTTAAAACCGAATTAAATACAAATTGGCTGCATCCCGTCCGACAATAATTCATTTAAAACCGGGAAATATAAAGTTTAAAAATAAGATTAAAATTTAAGACCCCTATTAACTTAAAACCCCATAGACCCTTACTGGGCCAGGCCGACCTGTTTAAAAAATAAGGTCTTAACTGCGCGCCGGAAGGTGAGGATGTCTGTCATGGCTCGTATCTCCGGGGGGAGATCGTTCCACAGGGAGGGGGCTCCCACAGAGAAAGCACGCACCCTCGGGGCCGCCAGCCGCCAGCGATCAGGTGGCGGCACCCCAAGTAGGGCGACCCTGTGGGAGCGTACTGGGCGGCGGGAGGTTGTTGGTGGCAGCAGGCGGTCCCGTAAGTACCCAGGTCCCAAGCCATGGAGCACTTTAAATACCATCAGTACCACCTTGAATCGAATCCGGAATGCCACAGGAAGCCAGTGCAGCCTGCGGAGAAGTGGTGTTACGTGCGCGCCCTGAGGGGCACCCATGATCACCCGCGCGGCTGCATTCTGAACTAACTGCAACCTCCGGAGACTCTTCAAGGGGAGCCCCATGTAGAGAGCATTGCAATAATCCAAGCGGGAGATAACGAGGGCGGAAGTGACTGTGCGAAGTGCGCCCAGATCCAGAAAGGGCCACAACTGGTAGATCAGACGAATCTGATAAAAAGCCCCCCTGGCGACGGCTGCTATATGTTCTTCCAAAGACAGCTGCACATCCAGGAGGACACCCAAGTTGCGCGCCCTTTCCACGGGGGTCAATACCTCTCCCCCCACGGCCAGCGAAGGAATAAGCTGGCTGTATCTGGGCGCAGGAAACCACAGCCACTCGGTTTTGGCCGGTTTGAGACGAAGCCTGTTACGACCCATCCAACTCCGCACGGCCTCCAGGCACCGGGTCATCACTTCAACGGCTTCGTTGGGGTGGCCCGGGGTGGAGATGTACAGCTGAGTATCATCAGCGTACTGATGGAACTCCACCCCAAAGCCACGGATGATCTCACCCAGCGGCTTTACATAAATGTTGAACAGCAGGGGCGAGAGTACCGACCCCTGAGGCACCCCACAAAGCAGGGGCCTTGGGGACGATCTCTGCCCCCCCGTCAACACAAATTGCGAACGGTCGGAGAGGAAGGAGGAGAACCACCGCAACACGGTGCCTCCAACCCCCAACCCCCCCAACCGCCGCAATATGATACTGTGGTCGACAGTATCAAAAGCCGCCGAGAGATCTAACAGGACCAGGACAGAGGAACAACCTCTGTCCCGAGCCCTCCAGAGATCATCCACCAACGCGACCAACGCCGTCTCCCTGTTGTGCCCGGGCCTGAAGCCCGATTGGAGGGGGTCAAGATAACTCGCTTCATCCAGGAACCGGGGAAGCTGACGGGCCACCACACTCTCTACAACCTTCGCAACAAAGCGAAGGTTGGAGACAGGACGGTAATTTGATAATAATGCTGGGTCCAGGGACGGTTTCTTGAGGAGGGGCCGCACCACCTCTTCCTTCAAGGCGGCGGGTAAAAGCCCCTCTCTCAAGGAAGCGTTTATAATACCCTGGAACCAGCCTCGTGTCACCTCCCGAGTGGCCAAGACCAGCCAGGAGGGGCACGGGTCCAACAAACAGGTGGTGGCATTCAGCCCCCCCAGCACCCTGTCCACGTCTTCCACGGTAACAGGGTCGAACTCAACCCAATTGGCCTCACCGATATCCACCCCCGCCCCCCCGCCCGGAGATGCCCAGTCGGAGTCCAGCTCGTCCCGAATCTGAGCGATTTTGTCCTGCAGAAACCTAGAAAACTCCACAGCCCGACCCTGTAAGGGATCCTCCCGCGCCCCCAACTCTAGAAGGGAGCGGGTCACCCTAAACAGGGCGGCTGGGCGGTTTTCCGCGGACGCAATAAGGGTGGAGAGGTAGGTCCTCCTCGCCATCCTTATCGCCACTAAATACGTCTTAATATAAGATCGTAGAAGTGTTCGGTCAGACTCAGAACGGCTAGCCCTCCAACTACTCTCTAGGCGTCTTTTCCGGCGCTTCATCTCCCTTAGCTCCTCAGAAAACCAAGGAGCCACTTGGGATCGGCACCGGGTCAGAGGCCGCAAGGGCACGACCCGGTCAAGGGCCCCAGCAGCCACCCTATCCCAGGTGGTGACCAAGCCCTCAACCGAGTCGTGTGTGTGAGCTTCGGGAAATGGCCCAAGCTCCATCAGGAACCTATCCGGGTCCATCAGGCGCCTGGGGCGGTACCATTTAAGCGGCCCCGCCTCCCTGCGGTCGGGGGGTGCGGAACGGAAGTCGAGCCTCAGGAGCGAGTGATCTGTCCATGACAGGGGTTCTATAACTATATCCCCTACACCCAGACCACTCTGCCACTGATCAGAGACAAAAACTAGATCCAGGGTGTGACCTCCCACGTGAGTAGGGTCCCTAATTAACTGGGTCAGGCCCATGGCTGTCATGGAAGCCATGAACTCCTGAGCAATCCCCGAGGCACCGCCGGCAGAGGGAAGGTTGAAATCCCCCATGACCATAAGCCTGGGGGTCTCAACCGCCACGCCGGCTATAACCTCAAGGAGCTCAAGCAGGGCCGATGCCGCATAGCAGGGAGCCAGGTATGCGACCAACAAGCCCACCTGCACCCTGGGACCGAACTTCACGAAAAGAGACTCACATCCGGTCGTCTGAGAAACAGTGGATTCCCTCGGACCCAGATCCTCCTTAATAACCACTGCAACACCCCCGCCCCTCCCCTGGGCCCTTGGCCGATGAAAAACCCGAAACCCAGCTGGGCACATCTCCACAAGAGGGACTCCCCCCTCTAGGCCCAGCCAGGTTTCGGTGATACGCACCAGGTCCGCTCCCCCCTCACAGATCAAATCATGAATGAGGGGGGCCTTATTAATAACGGACCTGGCGTTACACAACATCAGCCGAAGGCCCAGGGCCCGATCGCTCAGACGCCCTGGGGAACGGGACATAACAAGGGGGTCGGAGCGCGCCACCGCAGACAAATAGCGGGGGCGTGCTCCCGAAACAGAATGTGGCCCCCTATAGTCGCCAAATCTGCCTCTCCCGCTCACCGTACTAATAGCTTTAAGATCACCCTCCCTGGGACAACCCCCCATCCTCAATACAGCCCCATCCGAACCCAAACCCTCCCGGTAACGCTCAGCCCGCGACCCGGTCCCAGCCCCAGGCGGGTTGTCCCCCAGCCCCTGCCCGGCCAACCCTAACCCCTTTAAAAATCTAATTAAAAATTTTAAACAACCCTCCCTCCTACGCTTCCGGCGACCCCACCATCTCTCCGGATCCCAAGATCCGTCCTTGAGATAAGTCTTGGAGAGGTAAGAGGGCCAACTCTGAGACAGGGGGACATATCTCAGGGCCCACAGATCTTTCGAGGAATATATCAATGTCTGTGTCTTTGGCTGGATCTTCCCTGACTGCCATCGACCAGGCAAAGGCCAAACCAAGAGGGACCCAAGTTCAGGCTGGAGCAGTCGCATCCCACTGGCAGCTGACATCCGGCCTCGCGGGGGACCCATCACTCGGGGACGCAGGTCATGTTTTCTGGCCTCGCCGCAGACCCTCTCACTGCCCACGGCGACGGCCCCGGCCCCGGCAACACTCCTCCGCCTCCAGTTCTGGTGGAAAATACTGGGCACCTCGCCAGACCCACGTCGTCCCGGGTGGATAAAAATGCCAAGGCCTGGCCAGACAGGGCTGCTGCCACTTGAAAACCCCCAGCGGCGGCTCCAGCTCTGGCCCCCGTGGCCGCCCAGGCCCCAGCAGCATTCCTCCAGCTCCGGGCCTGATGGAAACTGCCAGGCACCGCATCCGACGCCTGGCCGCATAACGCCCCCGTCGCCCGAGAGGCCCAAAAAGCCCTCGGCGGCAGCGGCTCCGGCCCCGAGTCCAGTCCTGGCCCCGGCCTCCACATCAGCGAGTGCATGGCATGGCTGGAGGAAACAGATCTGAGGAACCGAGGAACATCAGCAGCTCCGGCCTCACCCCCAGCCACCACCGCCGCCCAAGAACCATCCACGGCGGCGGCAGCTGCTCCGGCACCGGCAACAGCCTCAACGGCGGCACCAGCAATGGCCTCAGCGGCGGCGGCGGCTCTGGCGCCGGCCCCAGCAACAGTCCTCCAGCCTCCCCACGGCCTCCTCCGCGCCGGCAACGGCCTCAACGGCAACGGCAGCGGCTCCGGTCTCGATGGCAGCGCCGGCAGCCGCAACGGCCTCAGCGGCCCCGGCGGCGGCCCCAGCGGCGGCAGTGACGGCCTCAACGGCCCCAACGGCAGCGACAGCGGCTCCAGCGTCGGCAATGGCCTCAGCGACCCCAGCGGCCCCAGCGGCGGCGGTCTCAGCGGCCCCAGCGGTGGCAACGGCCTCAACGGCCCCAGTGGCGGCAGCGGCAGCCCCAGCGGCCCCAGCAACCGTCCAACGGCCCCACGGGCTCCTCCGCGCCTCCACGACCTCCTCGGGGCGGCCCCAGCGGCGGCAACAGCTGCCCCAGTGGCCCCAGCAGCGGCGGCGACAGCTCCGGCACCGGCACCGGCCTCATCGCAGTACAACGGCAGTCCAACGGCCTTACGGCCCCCTCCGCGCCTCCACGACCTCCTCGGGGCCGCCCCCCCCCCGGGTCCTTCCGCCACCCCTGCCACAGGTGGGGACCCGGGGGGAGGGGGGCTTACCCCGAATTTCGGCCATTGCGGCGGAGCTCCTCAGCCTGACAACCTCCGGCCGCCATCTTGGAAACTCACCAGGGAACATAATTGTGGCTCCTTCTTTCCACACCGTCATGACTTCAATTAGAGGCTCTGTGCAACCAGGTTTATGGACAATATGGGGACAAGGAGGAATCTGGACCCTTTTTTTTTTTACCAGCCCCCAAAACAAGTGTTGCCCATCTTGATTATTTGGATACCTTCAATTAGAGGAGAACTCAGTTGTGGGTGCTTTGAGGTCAGCCCTTTGAGTACACATGATCAGGAAATAGACTCCACAGGATGACTAGAACTCTATTGAGATAGGCTATAATAAGAGAAACTTATGTGTCCAATTATGTGTTACCTCTCCTCCTTCTTATACCCCAGTGAATCAGGAGAAACCTGTCTCAGTCTTTTCCAAACCCTTTCTTTTTTTTTCTTTCAGGTCTTAAACAATGCTTCAGTCTAAATGAGGGACTTTTTTTGGCTGAGAAGATTATAAGTGGGTAGTTCTGGGTGAGAGACCAAAACTGAATCCTCATAATATAGTTGAGAGTTGAGTCTGAGGGAGGAGAGAGAGAGAGAGAGAGGAGGGAGGGAGGGAAGGGTTGGAGATGGGTTGAATGGAACATGTTTGAAATCTGAAGGATTGAAAAGCGCTTGAGCAACTGCAACTTATCAGGTGTGGTTGTTGGTATAGTTGCAAAGAGGATGGGTTAGAGTGGTGTCCCCAAAGCATATTGATAGACTCCCCTTGCTGCACAGCAGCATCCCTGTCTAAACTGCGTGACCTCACCACTGGGTTGGTGGTGCTGGAGATTTCAATCTACCTTCCTTGAGAGTGGGGTCTGATACAGTCCAGGATTTATGGTTCCCAATTTCCAGGTTGGTGATAGAAGGCTGAGTCAAGGCAGAGTTAATTAAGCAGGTCATGACAGAGGCAGTGAGGACTACCTCTTTTAGAACCTGTTACTTAACACAGCAATATTGAACAATTATGATCCTGTCTTCAACCTTCCCTCCGAGGAGAACTTTGAGAAAATGATGGGGTTGTTATTGGTCAAAACCTAGAGAAAAGGGATTATATGGATCCTTGTCATTTTGGTTTTAGGCTAAGTACAGTTCTGAGACTACAATAGTCATACCAGCAGAAAACACGACGAGAACTAAAGAGAAAGATGGCAACCCTCCTAGTATTACTGGATCTCTTAGCATCTTGAAATAACATTAACCATGGACAGCTCAAGCACTGGTGTGGGAGGAACTTCCTTAAGGTATTGGTCGAGATAGTCCATACTAGTTAAGCCCAAGGCTTCTTATTTATCAAATGCCACCAGTTCAAATTTTACTTGCTCCCATCTCTATGAAACCACTGGAAGAGAAAATCCATTTACAAGTGGTCATGTATCACCAATAAGCTGATGATATATAGCCCTACATTTCAATTCTGCACGACAGAGGTGATGTAGCTGAAGTGCTGTCCTAAGTGCCTGTAGGCTGTTCGGGTCTTGATGTGGAGAAATAAGTTTAAAATCAATCCCCCAAAAAGACAGATTGACTGTGGATCAGGAAACCATCAGGAACTCGTTTGTAAACTTGGGGTTTTCCTTGACTCACAGCTTCTGCTCAAAAGGCAGCTCCATCTGGTGTGCCAATTTTGATTTTTCATGGAATGGAAGGCCCTATCCACAATCACTCATGACTTGCTCACCTCTGATTCAGACTACTGCAGTACGCCCTTTTTTGGAGCTGCCCCTGACAGACCATTTGCAACCCAAGTAGATTTTAAAAAGCTCTGCTCTGAGAGCTGGGTTGATTATCAGGCTGCTTCTGGGTGCCCTTCAAAGGGCTGCCTGTCATTTTTAAAATTTTCACAGCCAAAGATCTGGGACACAGGTATCTTCTCCCAATAGGATCCAGCTGACTGAAAAAGCAAAAGGGGCTTTTCCCCCAGTCCCTGCTCTCAGGAAATGTCAGGTTCAGGGACTCCAGGGATGGGCAGGTCTCTTCAGCTGCTGTCCCACTTCTAAGAAGCCACACCTCCCTGAGATTTGCATGGCCCCAAACCTGTAGGGATTTTGGGGGAGGGAAATAATCAAAATCTGATTTTCCCAACAGTCTTAGATTGATATCTCCTGAATGCTGTTTTTTTTATGGTTTGGAGTTTTATCTGTATGGAATTCTTGTATTGCTCCTTGGTGGGGAAGGGTAATATGAAAAGTTTCCTATATGTGTATATTTTTAATCTTAATTACCGAACCTGGGTATATGAACTGCTCAGAATCTGGAACGATTGGAGAAATATATAATGCTGGCAAACAAATAAAAAATAAATAAAATCTGCTTTCCCAACCCTTTTAAAATGAAGAGGCTAAGTTGAGCTACCTGCTTATGTCTGAGATAGGCTGCAGACACCAAGCAGAGAGTAAATTGGAGCCCAGTTGTACTATTTTGAAAACCAGAGATCAATGTGAACCTGTGGCATTAAATGAGGCATAATATGCAATGCATTCTTCCTTCTTGTCTCATCACTTTTAACTATTATTCACTAAAGTTCTCCAATATATACAATTATATACTTATTGGTTCTGATTCCCACATCTTTTGTCTCCTGCTCTTTGAAGATCACTGGCTCAACATTATTACAAATTCCATCCAGCCTTTGAATCTCTCACCAGTTTACTCTGACATGTCATTAAATGCTCAGATTACCCAGCTTGTTCTATGGTGTAGTATTCTGTAACTGCAACCTAAAATAGTTTGTATTTGACCTATTGGTGAAATCCTTTGCGTGTCTGGTCAGATGTAACTATTATCAAGTGCGTATGGACATCATTGAAATTTGGGGACATTGGAAGGGAAGAAAGGTATTTTTCTCTATAGGACTTCTCTTTGATTAACTATGCTTAGGATTACATTATAATTGTGACCCCAAAGGATGAAAATTTGCTGTTATGACTCAGAACTCTTACCACACCTATTGAGAAATATTGACCCAAGACTAATGGCAGTCCTGAAGGAAGGTGAGAATGCTATACTCTGCAAGTACATGTGCTCCTAGAATTTGGGTTTGCACAAAGAATATGCTTCATGCACTCTGAAGTATAAACTCCCTGAGGGACAGCATTCTTCTTTGATCTCTCCTTCAGAACTACTGAACTGGGACTAAAAACAGGTTTTGTTTAACAGAAATCAGCTAGTTGCTGGCTCTAGGAGTGTCTGTAGGAATCTTGATGACAAGGCACAGGAAGTGATTAAGAGATCTCCAGGGAACGGGCTGGCCTTGGGGGTAATCCCATCAGAAAGCTTGCTTGCCAGACTAATGTGTTTAATAAAAGGGTTTCCTTCTGCCTAATAAATGTTGGTATCTTTAATTCCCAGCCAAGGCTTCAACCCACCCCATTAAACCCTTCTCATTAAGTATATACCAACTTGAATGTAAAGGTTCCCCTCGCATATACATGCTAGTCGTTTCTGGCTCTAGTGGGCAATGCTCATCTCCGTTACAAAGAGTCAGCGCTTCCGAAGACGTCTCCATGGTCATGTGGCTGGCATGACTAAACGTCGAAGGCACACGGAATGCTGTTATCTTCCCACCAAAGTGGTCCTTATTTTTCTACTTACATTTTTACATGCTTTCAAACTGCTAGGTTGGCAGAAGCTGGGATAAGTAATGGGAGCTCACTCACGGCGCTAGGGATTCAAACTGCCAAACTGCCAACCTTTCTGATCAACAAGCTCAGCATCTTAGCCACTGAGCCACCTCACTTGATAGTAATCCTACCCAATTCCAGATACCACAAGCACATCAAAGCTGGCTAAGTCACTCTTTATAGAGGAGTATTCTTTGCATGATGTCCTTTCGTACTCCTCAAGGTATTTATTTAACCCCCTGACAGGTGTTGCCATGTAAGTGATTACTACTCCCAGTGGCTGGATTGGACTACATCCAATCTCACCTAATGCCAGTCTCCCTGCCTCTCCTTGAGTGGCCTTCCTACGACAAATCTTTTTGCCTTGCTTAGAGGATGGAGTGCCCTTCATACTTAAGGCAGTGTTTCTCAACCATATCAACCTGAAGATGTGTGGACTTCAGCTGGCATACCGGCTGGGGAATTCTGGGAGTTGAAGTCCACACATCTTCAAGTTAACAAAGTTGAGAAACAATGCACTAAGGACCGGGCAAAATTATACTGAGTCTAAAGCTTCCCGGAGGTCAGAAGTGTTTGTGGGGTTGAGCAAAAACATTCTGTTCTCCGTACAGAAAGGCAGAATATAAAGCAAGTGAACCAACAGACTTCACCAATGACCAGCACTACTATATATGCATTCCTTTCAAAATATTGGGATTGCCCGCTTCATGAAGCAAGGTGTTATCTATCAGATGCTTGCTGAGAAAAGGAAATTAGAATGGACCCCTATGTATGTTCAGCAACCAACTCTTTTCCTTTATTACTACTTCATCCACAGGCTTTTAAGGCAAAGTTCATTCAAGATGCTTCTGTCCTCCAGCTGACCTAAATCAGAATGTGGCCACAATTACCCGAAGAGCCACTTGCTCTCAAAATAAGAGTGGCCAGTCAGAAGAGGAATGAGAGAATTCACACATTTCCTCCTTCTTTCCTACCTCCTCCACTGTCAACATTGCTAACAAATGAAAAAGAAGAAGAAGAAGAAGAAGAAGAAGAAGAAGAAGAAGAAGAAGAAGAAGAAGAAGAAGAAGAAGAAGAAGAAGAAGAAGAAGAAGAAGAAGAAGAAGAAGAAGAAGAAGAAGAAGAAGAAGAAGAAGAAGAAGAAGAAGAAGAAGAAGAAGAAGAAGAAGAAGAAGAAGAAGAAGAAGAAGAAGAAGAAGAAGAAGAAGAAGAAGAAGAAGAAGAAGAAGAAAAAAAGAACAACTCAGATTTAAGGAAAGCAATTTTAATGCTAGTCAGGAGTGAAAACATAATCTTGAAAACTGTTAAGGGTAAAGTCTCAGACAGACTTACTGTAAGCCAATTAAGGTAAAACCTCTTTGAAGTATTTCCTTCTCATTCGCACCCACCCAAACACATTAATACATGAGAGGTGGAATGTATGTCAGGATGCAAGTATGTAAGGATATAAGATAAACAGACCTACTTGTCTGTACAAGAAGGGTTTCTCTGTGCAAGAAGAGTTTACCTTTTCCAAGTAGTACCTTGTCTTGTACTACTCCCCCATTCATTTTAGATATCTCTCCGTACATTTAATGAAGTTAATGGAGGCATTTAATAGAAACTAATGCCTATCACAGAAGCAGCAGAGTAAAATGGTGACAGTGAAACTCCTCTATACTGCATTAGCTGGTTAGGCAGTGGAATTTTCCAGGGAAGTATGAAATCAAAGAGGAGGAGAAAGCATCCACACAGGACTATCTCCTGTACATTTCACCTTACTGCAGAAAGACTAATATGGTGTTTATATTTTATCGGCTGTTATCAAAATGCCTTCTTTATTCTCAGTAAACATTTGGAAGGTTTGAGTGTAGCTGATGGGAAATACGCCGCAGTTAACAGACTGGGAAAAAGTGAAGCAATCAACTAGGAGAAAGTTCCTCTCTGTGGAGGCAATGTTGTTTTCCTAATCTTTCCTGCACACACAGTAAAGGACTTTAGTATTTGGGAGACAAACACTCTGCTGTTCCTTAGGGAGCAGATATAAGCTAATAAAAAGAGGAATGTTATGAGTGGTTTTTTTTTTTAAATCAGATTTCTGCAGGTTGCTTGGAGGCAACACCTAGACCTAGTAAAATACTATAAAATCCAAAGATGCTCAAGATTGTTTAACGCTGCAAGAAAGTCCAGGTCACAGGAAATAAATCATCTGATTCCTTCCTCTCCTGTACGAAGGGGGAAAAATAGACCACAGTTGTGGTGGGGGAGGAAAATAGAGATGCAAATAGTTGAGTTCAGGCTCGGAAAGGATCTCGGCATGCTGGCTATCTTCCCACCAATATAATGAGGAAGCATTGAGCTTTGCCATTTGCTGGAGTATTTAAGTTATGCTTTCACTAAGCACAATATTTAAACATTACAGCATACCAATAAATCATATCAGATTCCCTGCCAAAGGAATCAAATGTAGGGGAAGCACTGCAGGTTTGGAGTTTCACCCTGCTGAAAGACAGGATGTAAGCAGATTGAGAGCTTACATGGGGTATGGAGGTTTTGCCTTTATTTCCATTTGATACACAAGAGTCAAGCCACATGTAAGATTCTTTCAAACCAAGCTTAATTCCTGAGGATCTTATGGACAATAATAAGGAAATTATTTGCCATTGCCTTCTTCCATGTTTATTTTTATTTCCACATTGAACCCATAGCTTTGGTATTTCCTGGCGATCTTCTATACAAGTAGTACATAGGTGCATACTATATCGGTGCAACTCTGGTTGGTTTTTTTGAGATCAGCCAAGATCAGATAAGTGCTACCATCTACTGTAGGCTTAGAATACCTTTATATTGCAGACAGTGAACAGCAACATTTAGATTTAGCAAAAAAAAACCACCCTAATATAACACATATCATTCCTAAAATGAGGTTTTCAAATACAGACTGTGCATAATAATAAAGAAATGATATAGATAGGATGATATAATTATTCTAGAAATGAAAGAGCAACCTTTGATCACTATATTAAACTGAACTTTGACTCTCCCTTCTTTAGTACAAGTTCCGGTGGCAGAATGGCTAGATCAGTGGCCAATCAAGACTGAGAAAATCTGGGAGAAATAGTCAGCTCTGAAATGTACCTTATCTTGTGCTACAATCTTATCTTAACCATTAGATTGTTTTATGGTGTAATCTCCTTCCTGGTTGTAGAAATAAAAGGAGAAGGTGGAATAAAAATCTATGTAAGATAAACCTTGCCATCTTTTTTTTTTTTTTACTTTGAGAATGTCTCTGAGGTTTTTTTTTATTCCTAAAGATCCAGTAGCTTGACAAGCTAAGGGATCATTTTGAAATATAGTGGGACAAATTTTTCCAGTGGCTTTGAAGCGAGAATGAGTACATGTGTGACAATTAAGTGAGACCTACTTACAGTTCTCCGAAATTAGCAGTAGTGTGTCAGTTCCCAGACCCACAAGGACTGCTGCTGAATGTACTGCTGTGATCCAGAAGATTATACAAGCTTCTGTTTGTATAACAGAAGGGAAGAAGAGGGATTCTGTTTTCTTTCTTTTTTTTTTTAACGGGTTAGAAAAAGGCAGGAATCTTCTCTGGTAAAGCTAAGATGATTTCAGTGGTGCATATTCAGCTGAAACAGATCTGCTAAAGGAATTTTCTGCCTTTAGCTAACTTGCATAATGCAGAGATCAGTATTTGTATAAAGTGGGCTAACTGCTTGCAGCGTGACTCCTATGCCTGCCTCTGATAGGGATTCCTGAAAGAAATCTGCAATCTACAGTGATGACAGGATTTGTTACAGACCATTAACTACCTCACAGTGGAATTAAAATGCAAGAAAAAAAAAATTAACCCACGTTGCCTTGAACAACGTGGATTGCCAACCAGAGTAACAAAGAGACATGTCTGACCAAGTGAGCAGTTCATACATGCACAAGGGAATACAGATTATTCTGGGATTTTAAAAATCTGTATATACTAAAGACTAATACATTCATTTAGCATCAACGCCTTTCCCCCATTAGTTTATTTAAATTGAAAATTTTCTTAGAATCTCTGATGCTTCCAATTGGATGACAGGGTGTATAGGTCATGGTCCGTTTTTATTTGGAAATTTTTCTGTTAACAGAATGAAACAAGGTTCTGCATTTTAAAAAATAAGCTTTTGTATCTCGGTATCAAAACTAGTAATCTAGCTGGATCCTTTATACCAAGGCCAAGACACAATTCAAGGAAAAAAAGCTTAACTTGGCCATGTTTACACAGTTTCCTATTCCAAATTTCTTTACAGCATTTCTTCTTACACTGGGAAAAATTTATGTGTGCCTCTTTTCTGTAATGACATCTTTGCCCTGGTGCTGGCCTTTACTGTATTCATTTGTTATAAACCCAGTTATAATCTTCAGGCTTTCTTGTTTTCTCCCACCCACCTCTGATTGCAACTAACCTCCAAATTTTTTTAATGTACATTCCTTTCTAAATCATGGTTGAAGGCTGGCTTGCTTATTCACCTGAGCTCCATTACGGAGAGCCTTGCGCTGCTGCGATGTGGTTCAGTTTAGTTTGCAAAAGAAAAAGAAGTAGAAGAAGAAGAAGAAAACAACAACCCCAGCCTCTCAGGAAAAACCCACCTAGGAGCTGTCCAGTGCTGAACTCAGAGATGATGGACGATTATGGACCATCTGCACTTTCAGAGCAGGATAGATTTATGAGCTATACAGACAGCTGAAAGAATGTCCATTACTATAACTCACTGGCCTCTTCTAAACAGGCATTTTCTGCCACCATTGCAACGTCCAGGTTAAGAACTGGCAAGAAAGAATGTGTGTGTGTGTAAGTATGTGCATGTGCACGTGCATGCATGCTTGCTTCACAGCATGATGCAGCAAAGTATACATCTTTATAAAACTAGAATTGGTCTTGAAACATCTCTTGATAATGTTACAGTAAATACAGCTTGAGTCTACACATTTGGCATTCTGCAACTACAATTCGAAAAGCAAGTATTTATGTATGTATGTATGTATGTATGTATGTATGTATGTATGCATATACGTATATTATATTCACTGAGATTTCACACACACACACCACACACACTCACATACACACATGAAATCTCAGTGAATAAATAACACCATGTGTTATTTACTTATTTTCTTACTAAGGTCATCAAACATGTAATCCTCCCTTCAGCCAATCAATTCAGTTAAAGGGATAATTACAGGCAGTTGTATGAGCATTTCATTAATCAAGCAGGAATGATTTGGACTATCCTTGCCCCAAGTAAATGTCCATAACGATATTCTCATTTATGTAGGTTCTGTAAGCACATGATGCTCCACAAACTAAATGTTTTACAAAAAGTCACTTACCGGTCTGGAAAAGATTACAAAAAAAAAATACCTACCCATCCACAGAATCATAGTCTTGAGGTGTAAAAGATTTGAGACAATAATGAATCTTCCTAAGAGTTACCATCCTGTCAAAATCACTCCAAAAGCACAGCAAAAATCACACAGGAAATCACAAAAAGAACCCCAGCAAAACATCCAGGAATCTGCATTAATCTTGTGTCAATGTTTATGACCATCAAAAAAGCACTGGGTATAAATGGGAAGCATGTAACAAGACAGAAGCCATTTATCACTTAGAAGACCATTGATGCTCATCTCAAGTTTACCAAAAAGTTCCTGAATTACCCTCCAGATTTTTGGAGGACTATTTTATGGATAGAGGGGTCAAAAGTAATTTTTGTTAGGATACATCATCATTATTATAGCTGGAAGAAACCAATCTATGCTTAATTGTTAAGCATAGAGATGGTGGGATCCTTGATTGGAGATGCTTTGCTGCCTCTGAATATAGATGACTTACTACCTTGAAAGAAGCATGAATTCCACTTTGTATCAGAAAATTCTACAACAGAATATTAGATCATCTGTTTGTCAATTTAGGCTGAAGCACAAATGGGTCATGCAGCAATAGGTCATGATTCCAAATATGCAAGCAAGCCTCCAAGAGAATTGAAGAAGAACAAATTCAATGGAATGACCATGACAAGGTCCATAACTTACACTGAGATGTTGCAGTGAAACGAACAATTCATGGTAGAAAACTCTCAAATGTTGCTGAACTGAAGCATTTGCCAAGGAGAAACAGGCCAACATTTCTACGCAGTGTGAGAAACAGATTACCAACTACACACAGTATCTGCTTGCAGTTACTACACTTACAGTTGGTGCAGCCAGTTATTCAGTATAATGGAGTGTTTATCATTTTCACTGTACATTACATGTTGGATAAGTTTGTTTATAAAATTAACTACCAAATCATGATGCTATTTGTTCATTTATAACTCAGTAAGACCAGCATTCAGCTCTGATAACATTCAATGGCAAAAATATATGAACATTCAGAAAATTCAAATGCAAAAAGATAATTTTTCACAGATTTGTAAAGTCCTGACTAAAACTTTGCAATTAATCCAAATAGTAAAGGCCTTCTTAGCAGAGACTACCATAGGATATGAAATTCAGAGACTGCAGCTGAGATTATCAAATGAGTGTTTAGTTTTTCTTCTGAATGTTTGCTATAATGGGACAGCCTTGTCCAAATTGATTATGTTTTCAAACTTTAAATGATTCAATGAAAGGAATTTTATAATTTGTACAATTGGAGAAAGAAGTAATCTCTTTTAACTTGCTTAAAAGCCCACAGCCACTTTACAAACATACACTTTACAATTCTACTTCTGAGTAATAATTTGGAAAATGAATGCCCATCTCCTATCTATTTTATTTTCTGAAAACATTGTTTGAAAATATGCATTCTATAATCATAGGACTTGAGAACCCAACATATGCTTATGTACAAAAGGGAGATTATAAGAGGCACACCTATAAGAGACGCACTCACATCCACATATGTAATTTTTACCCTCATAATTATCTCTCCTATTTTCCTTTTTCCCCACACCATGGTATCAATAATCTAATATTTGAATAGGGAAAATATACTAATGAATAACAGTGGGCAGCTCCATGAACCTTCTGCTGATGTTTTAGCCATGGATTACAGCTGTCAAGTGGCAATTAAAAAGGTGTCATAAAATGTTAAGTGATCGTATTTCATGGTTTTTAGTCTCCTCTGTTGTAGAGAGACTTAGGGTAGACTGAAATGTGCTTTGCCTATGCTTTTTATTGGGATGCCAGAGGGTGAAAAATTTTGTTTCCCCTATGGAAGGCTTTGGGCAAAGAACTTGAGCTCAGAGAGATAGCTGGGAAATCCACTCCAACATACTCCCTAAGTTGCCTTTGATCAACTTTGCTTTGGAGGAACAAATTTTTCTGTTTTTGTGTCTGGAAGCTTAGATTCTCTTTTGGAGGCTGTGGGAGTCTGTTTCTAAGGTAAGTGAAAGAAAATACCTGGGGAAAGTAATTAAAGATTGGGAACATTGTGCTCTGGAAAAATGCTCAGGAAAATTAACATCAAAAGGCTGAATAATCATTCCAATCATCATTCAAAATTCTTTATCAAGTTTGTGAACAGAGAAATGGAATGCACAGTTACTCAGAATTTTTCCAGGAGAAACAAAACTCCTCCAACCATTCTCTTATGGGCCAGATTCTCCCTAAATGGCGACATCAGCGCAACTGTTCACATAAACACAGTGAGAAGACATCCCTCATCATTTCTTTCCTTGACAATTAATTGAAGTGTGAGATGCCAGGGAGGTGACAGACTGCTGGATAGATGATTGTATAATGAAAGGCTAGACATTCACAAACATACCCTCTTGCCACTAAATAAATCCAAGAAAACTATAGTTCATATGATGTAATATCTTGGAAAGATATATTCTTCCTTTAAAATACTTTGGAAAGTAAATTGCTTTTACTAGAGTTTTTATTTTGTTGTGTCTTTGGCCCAAACTGAAAGGCAGTGCTATGCTGTTGTTTTTTCAATAGAAATTTTAAAATAATAGTTATTTGTTATAATTGTATTGTTGCTGTTTTATTGTTTATTGCCTATAGTTTGTTGGGAATGAGACAACCTAGGAATGCCATTAAATAAGCAAATAACTCAGCCTGAATGAGAACTGACTAAATAGTAATAGGTTTTATCTCCATGTTTTATAGGAAGCTACTATATCAAAATAATCCAGTTCCTCTACCTCACTTCCACTTTAAACCAGAAATTGGAACAGGAAAAGTGTAGGGGCTAAAAATATACTACATTAAGCCTTAGTTCAAACCTGCACTGAGCTGTGAATTCAGTAGTTGGCTGAAGGAGAACTATTATTTTGAAATGTTATCTCATACATGCCCATAAACTGAAAGACAGGAATAATAATACTGGCTTAACATACTTAGTTATTGTAAGTCACTAAAGTCTACAAAATCTTGAAAGATAAAAAAAAAACTGCATGTAAATTCTACCTCTGATTTTAGATGTTTCTATCTCTAATTAGTTAATTAAGGAATAAACATTATATCTGAGAAACCCATAAAATCTGCCTGCTTTGTCCAACTCTAACAAATTATTTGAGGATTTTCTGAAATATGCTTTGCTTCAGGAGGTACTGTATAATCCCACTAGGCTTCCTCAACTGAAGAAGTACGCAGAAATGAGCAGATGTCTTTGCAATAAAGGGAACACGGTCCTAAAGAGTTGCTAAAAGAATCCGTATTTTGTGTGTCAGTTATCATTGATGGCTTGTATTTTTTGAGAAGGAAATCTGTGACACGTAGAGATTCAAGAATTACTGAATAAAAAGGGGGTATAGACATTGTCTTTAAAAAAAATTTCAGAGGTCCATCATAATGATAAGTCTTCCTACTCCAGACTTAGAAATTCTATTCCAGAGGATGGAACTTTATTTCAGAAATTTCTGACACAGTTGTTGCGGCATAAAATAAAGGGCCTGTGTGTGCAGGAGATAGAGGTGGGAGGTGGAGAGAGGGAGGGAGAGAACACAGAGAGATGTGTCAACATAAAAAGGTAAATTCTCCCTAAAATTGAACAGATCCATATAACGTTCCTGCAACATCAATGGTTTGCCATTGCTATCTTCTAGAATGTTTTTTTTTTTAATTTTCCAGGTGAGCATTCAGCCATGGGCTTCCTTGCTAGTCTCCCATCCAAGTACAAAGATGGTCTAATTGTCCTCAGCTTTATCACATATCCACATCGTGCACTTCTAATTCCAGCTACACTTAACATCAAAAGCAACAATTAATTAAAACGGAATATTTGCAGCAACAAAAAATAAGACTTCACTTATTAAAGTTCAATTTTGGGAGGTGTAGAATTGGGAATATTTCTAGCTGAATTTCTTTTCAGAACATTAAAAATATTTTTCATCGTAGGGAAAGCTACCAAAAGTCAGATATAATTAATACGTTGTCAGAACATAATGTGATTGACTTGGGGCAAAGTACCTCAGTCATCCATCCTTCCATCCTGAATTGGGTTTGCCCCTTTATTTGTGTCCGGTATCTAAAACACAACAAAATGCACAAGACAAAGATACTGAATGCAGCCAATAGGGAGGTGGGGAGAACCCAAAGTACTTAATTCCAAAATATTAAAGTCCTTATAGTGCAGAGATACCCAACAGTAACTTCCTTCTTCAGAGATACCCAACAGTCTGCAAGAGGAAAAGAATTACAGGATTTTCTTTTGCAAGTTGCTAAATGCTCTTGATATATAAATAGTTACCGGGACATACTGAGTCTTGTCTTAAGTCATTTTTTTAAATTTTTATTTATTTATTTTTATTTTATTTATTTGTCAATTGCTTACAAGATAATAGGTATAAGTAAAACATAGTTATGAATACATGGGTACATGTAAGAAAAATAAAATATACAAGAAACAATAGGATGGGGACGGTAGGCACGTTGGTGTGCTTATGCATGCCCCCTACAGGCCCCTTAGGAAAGGGATGAGGTCAATAGTCGACAGTCTAAGGTTAAAGTTTTTGGGGTTTGGGGAAGAAACCACAGGGTCAGGTAGAGTATTCCAGACATTGACCACTCTGTTACTGAAGTCGTATTTCCTGCAATCAAGTTTGGTACGATTAACCTTGAGTTTGTAACTATTGTTTGCTCTTGTGTTGTTATGGTTGAAGCTGAAGTATTCATTGACAGATAGGACATTGCAATGTATGATTTTATATACTATACTTAGATCAGACCGAAGGCGGCGTAGTTCTAGGTTTTCAAGGTCTAGAATTTCGAGTCTGGTGGCATTTGACAGACAGCCCTGTTCCATGTGGAAAACAAAACCAAAACCAAAACCAGCTGCACCAAGGCCAATATTCAAAACAGGATTTGCAAGGAGTGTATCTGAGCCATCTTGTAGCATGCAGCCACAAGCTTTCTACATTTCACCAGCCTAGCTTCTACTATGGGGCCTCCAAATAACATTGTCAGAATGTCGGAAGTAAATGAGATTATAGACTCTGTTTGCCTAAGGTGCCGATGCAAGTTGTGAATGTTCCCTTATTAACTAAGCAGAAAAAGGCTCAATCTTGCCTTCCACATCAGAAAAGGTGGAATTCCAGAAAAGTTGTAGAAAGCAAAAGCAGCCCTACTGTGGGGTGCCATGTTAAGGCAGGCCGTTCACCCACATTCAAGATCCTCTTTCTCATGCTACAGATTTGTAGATAGATAGATAGATGGATGGATGGATGGATGGATGGATGGATGGATGGATGGATGGATGGATGGATGGATGGATGGATGGATGGATGGATGGATGGATGGATGGATGGATGGATGGATGGATGGATGGATGGATAGATAGATAGATAGATAGATAGATAGATAGATAGATAGATAGATAGATAGATAGATAGATAGATAGATAGGGAACTCCCCCCTCCTGTCTCTCCAAATAATCCCCCTGTATTCTATTCACTAGTAGGCTGGCTTAAAACTAGCTAGATAGCAACCTTTGCTTAAGGCACAGAAAAAAGATTAACAGTAAGAGAGTGAATGTAAAGTACTACCCCTAAGGACCAAACTAAACATTATGTTTGCTATATAAAGAGTACTTATACTTTTCATTTAGAAGTGGGTGGTTGTTGTATGCAACCATATTTGAGGATGGAAGCAATCCTTCCCCCTTCACTAGATAAATTCTCCCTCCTCCTTTAACTTATGAAGAAAAGATACAGTTGTACTAGGCTGAAACAGAGTGCTTCCTATGGTGGCTGCATATGAATCACTTCTGGAAGAAAACTGTACCCAAGGCCTCCCTGAATCACAACTAGACTTCAGCATCTTCATGCACATTAAAGGTGCTAAATCACACCTTCTTTCTTTAGTAAAAGAGAGATGATGATGGCATCTGGACAGAATCTGGATCTGAAAGGATTCCTCGTTGGTGTCACAGGAACCAGGGAGGTCCGTAGTTTATTGAGGTAACCATGCCAAAAATGGACATACACAATACAAATTCCAGAAAGACCTGGAGATACACTGGAATGTCCATGAGCAATTGAGGCTGTGCTGATGTCAAGAAGCACAATGTTTTGGCCACACTTCTGGGAAGCAAATCATTGGTGCCAAATTCAATTTGCCGTGCCTTTCTTCCACTTCATATCTTTGAGTGGGCATGAACACAAGTGAGAAGTCCACTACAGAAGCTCCTAAGTAGTATTGCTTGTTACACATCTGTCTATGCGGTTGCAGTGGTGAACCAAGGGACTCTGCCCTCATCTCTCAAGCAGTTTTGATGAAGGGAAGAAGCTCAAGCATAAAACAACTGCTTGCAAATAGTATCTGGCAAAACCACCTACCTGACAATTTAAAGAGCAACCTGCTCCCATTTCACAATAAAGAATATCATGCAATTAGTCCCTCATACATGATGCAGTCAAATCATAGACAAATGCCAGCTACCCAGTTAGCCACATAACAAGAGAGAGAAAAAATTCTGGTGCGGTGATTCTTTTCCCCAAACTCCATGAGAACATGGAAATAATTAATAGGTCAACACAGAGTAAAGTCCATCCTTCCAGGGTTCCTTCCTTAGGAAAATGGAGAGTTTTTTATTCCTCAATTATTGCTTGGCATCCCTGCCCTCTTCTTGCTCAATATGATCTATAAGAAACACTTGAACTGTTACCATAAGAAAGAACATAAGGACTGCTGGCACACTTAATTCTGCTCTAGTAACTGCAACCTAGTGAAGAGTATATGATATAGAAATAGCATGCCAGGTCTTCCCACCTTTGGCATGAAATAACAGCATTGTTTTATGCAATGAGGGGCAGAGAAAATCACAGCAGACTGATATCCAACTCTGTATGCTTCCCTAGAAAGAAAATTTCTCCAGGAAATTCTCCCCTTATTGAGAACATCAAGCAGAATTTGCCGCAAAGAAAGCCATCTCTTTCTCCCTGTCCATTGTGCACTGCTCCTAGAGGGCCCCCCACTGTATCCCTTCTTATTCTGCGTAATATTCATCATGCTGGTTTATTTATGGGCCCCCTTATTCGGGTAGGTATTTTTCAGGCCTGGTGAATAAAACATAAACCTCTGCAGTTTGTCAGAAGGCACGCAGCTCCTCTGAAGCTGGCCTGACAAACGGTCTTTGGTTTTCTCTGATGACTGCACTTTGAGAGGAATACATTTGAAGCTGGGTTCTTGGCACTCGAGGGAGGAACAAAAACTTTCCCCAGTGGAATAAGGGATTTTTCTTCTTTTACAGTTTTCTGGCAAAGAGCGATAAACCATTCTGGATTACCACAGGCTGCAAAGCACAAACACTGGATTGCATACCAGGAAACAAGATGTGTGTTGTTGGTCTGAGAGTCTACGAGATGGGAAGGCAAGAAAGACCGCGGAAAGGAAATAAAGAAACTGTCAATACCTTTCTCAGAATTCACTTGTGGAGGGCTAGTTTTACTTGCAGTACTTCCAAGTTCCTTGCAACTTCTGCTGCTTGCCAGAAATGGCTCAAGGAAGCCTCAGATTACAAATTTCCATTTAGATCCCCTCTGAGGGATGTTACTTGTTCCTAATCCAAAACTTCACAGGAGTTGAGGGAAGTATCTGAATAAAAAAGACCTCTTTCCATGTGGCTATTTACTCCATTCAGGCCTCCTAACTTTAACCCTTTTAGAAGGTATTAGAGGAGTTGGATAAATGATGGGGGGGACGGATGGACTACAAAACAGTAAGGCATCTAGGTTACTGTCCCAGAGGTAAATTACCTGTCTCAGCTTCTAGAAAGCTGAGATAGGATGGAGACAGCATCTTTTCTCATGGTATAATCCTGAGTTTAAAATGATCAGAATCCAACTCTACGTTGACCCATTTCAAGGTATTTGTTTTCTTTGCCCATTGTTCCAGTGAGGCTTTTTCCCCTTCTGGTAAATTTCTATTTGCAGAAGAAATGCATCATGCCTTCTTCCTGTTCCCTATCCCCTCCCTTAATTTTTAGTTCCTTTGAACTAGCCTTGACTTCCCTCCCCTTTTCTTAGCAGCATTTTTGGAAGTGATTTGCTCTTGTCTTCTTCCTAGGGCTTAGAGAGAATGACTGGCCCAAGGTCACCCAGCTGGCTTTGTGACTCAGGCAGGACTAGAACTCAGAGTCTTCTGGTTTTTAGCCTGGTGCCTTAACCATTACACCAAACTGTCTCTCTTCTCCTTATTACCAGGGGTGGGATTCTATCGGTTCGGACTGGTTCGGGTGAACTGGTTGTTAAATTTGCATCTGGTTCACTGAACCGGTATCTGAACTCACCGGCTGGCCCCGCCCACCCCTGCCCTCCCCTCCCCGGAATTTCCATGAGGTCCATTTTTGATGCAGGTAAGTGCAGGGTCCGCATGGAAGCTCTGGGAGGGGGAAAAAACAGGTCTTCTGAAAGTACTGGAAGTCCAGAAACTTTCCGGCTTCTGGGGAGGCCGGGGAGGCTATTTTTGCCTTCCCAGAGGCTCAAAGGAAGCCTCTGGACCCTTGGGAAGGCAAAAAATGCCCCTCTCAGAAGTTCTGGTTGGCCACGCCCACCATGGCCACGCCCTCCTAGCAACTGGGCAGCGAACCGGTTGCTGGGATTTTTGAATTCTACCCCTGCCTATTACATGTTCAAAATTCATTTATCTTGTGGTTTCCTTGGCATATTTAAATAGTAAATTTAGGGGCCTAGTGGAATTAGACTGGAAGCAACGGTTTGGGATGTCCTGTTTAAAAAACCACAGTGCTTCCCACAAGATCAAGGGACCCCATTAAAGTTGCCAGAAGACATAAAACAGATAAGGAAATTAATTGCCTCTTCCAAATTATGTAGCCATTGCCCTGACACGGGTACCTGTTCCCATGTGCAACCACTCTCCCATGTTTCATTCTGGACAATCTTGGATAGGTCCATGGCAGTCATGGTGGCCATGAACTCCCAAGCTGCCTCAGATCCCACTACTAGACAAGGCAGATTGAAGCCCCCTCAGAATCATCAATTGCCTGCCAACCCAGAAATGAAATCAAGGAGCCCAGGCAAGGAGGTTGCTGCCCAGCAGAGAGTTTGGTGCAACAACAAAAATCCCAACTGATCCCAATGTAATGAACAAAGTCTCACATCATGTGACCTATGCGCAGCACCCATGAATGCTGTAAGAGATTCCTGGATGACAATCACCACACCTTCACCCCTGCCTCAGAGTTTCAGCTGATGCCACACCTGAAACCCAGCCTTGAATATCTCTGAAAAGAGCTAACTCTCCCTTCCAGACCCAGCCAGAACTTGGTGATATGGGCCAGGTTGGCCTTCTCCTCAATGATTTAATCACTAATGAGGGAAGCCTTTTTATTGACTGACCTGGCATTTAGTAGTAGCAGGTAAAAGTCAGGGCCACTGAAGGTCTGATGACACTGAAGGGTATTAGAGCCGAGGCCAAGGAACTGGAACACAAAACAGTATAAGACAAGGGTCCTGCATTCCCCAAGAACAGCCTGCTCTCTCTCTCCCCCCTATCTCCCCATACTATAATCACCGCCATAATATTATGGCCTGCCTCCACCTCCGCCCATTCCCACAGCCAGGGGAGGTAAGATCAGGAACCTTTCATTGTTCTTTCCAACCATCCCTGGGTGAGGAAGCAGGGAACCCTCAGCTCTTTAGCTTTACAATTCCCTTAGTGACTTACAGCAGTTCACTTAGTGACCATTTGAAGTTATAATGGCACTGAAAAAACTGATTTATGACAGTTTTCCACCCTTATAACCGTTGCACTATCCCCATATAGTCACATGATTTACATTCATGGATGCTTGACAACTGACCCACATTTATGATGGTTGCAGTGTCCTGGGGTCACACGAACACTTTTCGCGACCTTCTGACAAGCGAAGTCTATGGGGAAGCCAGATTCACTTAACAACTGTGTCACTGACTCAACAACTACAGTGATTCAACTTAACAAATGTGGCAAGAAAAATCGTAAAATGGAGCAAAACTCACTTAACACACTTCTCACTTAGCAACATAAATTTTGGGCTCAGTTGTGATCGTAAGTTGACGACTACTTATACTAACTCTCATTGTTAATCTTCTCATCACTCCTTATCACCCACCCCCTCCCACTTGTGACTGTATGACTGTAACTTTGTCGCTTGTATCCTTACGATTTATATTGACTGTTTCCTAGCATTATTTGATTGTTGATTGTACCCTATGACTATCATTAAGTGTCGTACTTTATGATTTTCGACTCTTGACGAATGTATCTTTTTTTTTATGTACAGGAGAGTATTTGCACCAAGACAAATTCCTTGTGTGTCTAATCACACTTGGCCAATAAAGAATTCTATTCTATTCTATTCTATTCTATTCTATTCTAACTCTCAGGGCCACAAGGATACCCAGCCACTGCTTCCCCACTCACTACAATACATTCATACTCCCTACAATGCATTGATACACATCAACACAGTTCGGAGAAAGCTAGAAACAACTTAATTGGCTTTCTTTTCCACCTGCAAATAAGCTTATCTCTAGCTACTGTATCTATGAAATAAAATGACATCTAGGATAGACTTTCCCAATTTAATGCACATGTATACCAGAACCAGTACAGCGCTAGCAATGAAACGTGCTTGAAATGTTGAATTAGGAATAATTATATACCATTATGCCACTCCCCTGTCTACATTTAGTAGCGTAATTATCTTATGTTATCTAATGCTAGCTACTTAATATGGTAAGAGTTAACTATAATTATCTACATAAGACTGAAGGAGCTAAACAGGAGAAAGAGAAAGAATTGGGGGTGTCTAAAACTGAAATAAATCCAAGCTGTTTCTGTGGAACTAAATATTCCTTCTTTCTTCTATCCTAATAAAAAGCAAAAATCAAGCAAAGAAATGTATTTTATTACATCAAGTAGCATTCAGAATGCAGAGAAGATTTGAGTTATGTATCAGTCAAACACTGATGTTCAAAGCAAAATTATATTTTCAGTGTGAAAAAAAAAAAAGAATGATTAGCTAAGACAAAGAGGAGAAAGGTTGGAACCCAAGCTCTTTTTGACAGATTATGAACTGTCCTCCCATATTGGCAGTACCTGCAAAATACTGTTTAAAAATCAGAAAAAAATAACCTAGTAAAGAAAACACACTGCAGGGCTCTCTCTCTCTCTCTCTTCTCTCTCTCTCCCCCCACTCTCTCTCTGTGTATTTCATTTCAGTTTTCAGAATAACTGGGCTAATGAAATCTTTAAATTGTAAAGGGTAGAAAGGGCAAATCTAGTAACTGTATGAAATACTTTTGAGTTAGTCTCTAGTGCTAACCAAGCAATGCTATTTCAGGCTTTGCTAATAAATATTGCCTTTACTCTTCCAAACCAAAACCTTCAGATTAAAGATAACTGATTATTTATGTTACAAGTTGAATCCAGGCACACCATTACCAGCAAGCCCAGTGTAAAATTACGTTCTCCCTCAAACTAATTATGTCCAATTCTGAGTACCTCACACAAAAGAAGATAAATACAAATTGGTACAGGCTAGATTTTGAGGACCCTAAAAATCCTCATTTTGAGACTGTAAAAAAACAAGCATTATAAAGAGAGATTGAGGAATCTGGGCAATCTGAAGAAATCAATTAAGGGAGGAGGATGAAATAGTACTTTTCTAATACTAGAAGTGCTTCATATAATAGGCTTACATTAGGGGAGGGGAATCTTGTTGAGAAAAAGAGCTGTGCGTGATGCTTCACATGGGTAATTTGACTCCAAGGATTTGATCAAATCACCCTTTCAATCAGACTGTTTGAATCATTTTTTAAAATTCTTTGAGGTGCCCTCAAATCAGTTTTAATCTTTGAGGTGCCCTCAAATAATGTCAAAGAGATGTGAAGATGACTGAGAAATTTAGTAGGCTTTCTGGTTTTAAAAACAAATTCTGTTGCAAATTAATTTACTTTCATATATGAAGCAGGCGGATTTGGATGTGGTGATTTTGACATAATACCAATATGAGTAGGTAGTCGGTTGGTTTTTGTCATCTGTGTAGACTCAAGGATTTCTGAAAATGTTGTACTGCTATCTATGCCTCACTCTTCTGTTAAAATTTGTTTAGACAGATTCGCTGGGAGGGAAGTTTTCATTCCTCTGCTTCTTTTTATCTTTCCCTCTCTTTCTTGGTGAATCTTTTTTCTCACTTCAATATCATTTTATCCTGATCCAACTCTCAATTTGCCTGACCAGAACTATTAGCCCTTAGATCCAGTTTGTCTCAAGTTCTTCAACGTTTTCAACTCCCCTTTTAATTTTTTATTCTTTCCATGCTCATCCGGAACAATTCATAACATGCATAAGCGCACCAGCATGCCTACCGTCCCTGTCTTACTGTCCCCATTTATTTGTATTATTTATCCCTTTGTTCTTGTTCATACTTATACTTGTTATCTCATACATGTTTGACAAACAAACAAACAAATAAATCCCTTCCCCCCAAAAAATACTTGCTTTTGTTTTATCTTGTCCTGAAAAACTTAACAATTTTTTTTTTTTACATGAATGAGTCTGATGTAGCATGCTTGTTATCCTAAACATTTTGGAAAGTTTTTGTTTGGAAGCTGAAGTATAATTTCAGCATAAATTCTTATATACACTTTGCTGGGGAGTTTTGAAGCATTTCAGCATAAATTTTTATATACACTTTGCTGGGGAGTTTTGAAGCTGTTGTGCAGTTCTTATCCTGGTTATCTCTGCCTTTAAAAAGAGTATTACAGGGGAAAATGTTTGAAAAAAAAATATTGTGGTGAAATTTTTGATGCTGCTCAGCTCAAACACTGTAATGTTAATGTCTTTTAAGGGGGTATGTCAAGTCTGCTATTTTCATGTTGTTCTCCACCACGACCAAAACAGTGCAAGCATTTTCAAGCTTCTTTGTGACAGACTATAGGGTCTTAAATCTTTAGCTGAAGACCAAATAACCTGCATTGAGCCATACTGCCTTTCTATCTAGAATCCTCCATTTGAATTGAATGTTACCACTCAAATCTTGGATCTTGACTGATTCTAGGCTCTGCCAGTTACTGTGCTGGAAGGTCTTCAAGCTAAAGTGGGATAGCCATATGTATTAAAGCACATTCCAGCCCCGAGTTTTTTACACTGATCAGTGAACTGAGAGTGCTTTCAGCCCTACACTTCCAAATCCTTTAGAAATCCTGACATGCCATCAGATGCAAGCCAGTTACAGATGCTTTCAATCATTCCCTACCTCTCCTCTCTCATACTAACTTTGTCTCCATTTTGTCATTTGAGGAATTTCTGGCTCTCCCCCAAAACCCCTATTATAAAAATCAAACTATTTAAAAAATGGAAAAAATGAAAGAAGCCAAGAGATTTCCCTGTGCCCACCATCTGCTAATTTACAGGGTTATTTGTGTCAGCAGTTTAGAAAAAAGCAAAGTGATATCGGGGAGGGGGTGGGGATCTTCCATAGATGCAGTTTTAGAAATGGGATTACTGGTTTCTATACACAAAACTTGCATTTCACAGATTTAGAAATGAAAATGGCATACATTAGTCTTTGTTCACTCTGAAGCAAACTCAACCTGATACATCACAGAAGGGTACAAAAATACATTTCCAATGAACTGGAGCAACACAGATGTGGGCTTGCATACTAAAGGAAGCTTGCTTTGAGCAATTAGTGGTGACAAACCATCTTCAGTGCTAAAAGGCCCAGGCCATTAAGGAAGCAGTTCACCAGGCCACCAGGGGAAACACGGACTGTTCCTTCATGCTCAAATGCCCTATTCCCTTTGGTTGACAAGCCTCAACTTTCTTCCTGACATTTGAGAAGGAAATGCTGTAACATCGTATGCGCAGGCATGGTAACCTTCTGAGTCGTCTGACCATCTTATCAGAAGAACAACCCTCTGCCCTTCTCTCTAGCTCCAGCTTGGACTTGGAATGGAATGAGTAAGAAGGAATTCTTCCTAATCTCGTATGACTTCTGAGAGGAGTCAAGACCAATATTTCCAAAGAAGCAAAAGGTCAAGGGAAGAAAAGCTGGAATACACAATAGGAAAGTGTGCTGTTATCTATGTACTTATTGACATCGGGGATGCACTGAGGAAATAATGATTGTACAGTCGACCAACG
Source organism: Bungarus multicinctus (assembly GCA_023653725.1). Taxonomy (NCBI): domain Eukaryota; kingdom Metazoa; phylum Chordata; class Lepidosauria; order Squamata; family Elapidae; genus Bungarus; species Bungarus multicinctus. Next base: position 122,936,430 of record CM042834.1, read on the forward strand.
TTGTGTTTTTAAAGTCCCAAGCTAAATCTCTTCTTAGGGATTAAAGTTTCATTTCCAATCCAGATAAAAGATTCATAGGTAGCAGGACTGCAATATGATTTGGCCTGAGTTCCTGAAGTTGTTGCCAGCCAGAGTATATCACTCTGGTTACATAAATGAATGGTTGGCCCTAACAGCTTTTTTCATAACTCCATTTACCAAACACACAGGGAACAGAGATCTGCATCTAGGGCTGCAGCCTTATTTTTGATTACATTCACCCCTGAAAATACTGTGGGCCAATGTTAGAACAATATGAGTCTGATCCTCTTTACTATACATGGTTGCAGCCAGGGCGAGCTCTTAAGACATCAGCCCTGGAGCTGCAAGGAGCCACATTTCAGCTCTTTATAAAAGGAGAATATGATTAATCAGATTAAAGGAAATGGAGGCAAGATAACACAAGGTGACAAAAGAAGCAATTCTCTGTGAGAAAGGAAATCAAACAAAGAAGCAAGCCCCGTAGAAGACACCGACAAACAAAAACAGGGGACGGCAGAGAAATCCCATCATGTACAATATATTTCACATTATTCAAATGGAAAGAACATGATTTTGGCCTTTACCGAGAAAAAAAAGTAGTAGTACTTGGAAACATCATTATTAACGCCAGAAGGGTAGAGAGATACAGCTGTTCTTCACAAGACAAGAAAGAGAAACATTCTGGTAATGTGAAGAACAGAAACATGTAACATCCAGTCCCACTGGTTCATGAAGTTAACTGTCTGCTAGGAGCAAGGATCAGGATGAGGCAGAACGATTTCCAAGATTTATCAGTTCTACTGGTAATTACCGGGCTAATTCATGTATGACAAATGCTATTGCAGGGAAGTCAAATGGGTGGCCCATGGGCCAGATGAGTCATGCGAAGGCCACGCCCACCCCAGCTCTGTGAATGGGAAAAACATTGCAAAACGTCATGTGACAGCAACAAGACGCGGTGAGTTTGACACCCATGTGTTATTGTGAAGAACAGCTTCAACATGGAGGTTTTGAAGACCTAAGAACGAGTCTCAAGAATTGAGGCTCAGCAAAGTAAAATATTTGACCATCCATCTATTAACTGCGGCACGTATTTCACTAGCACAATATTGGAAGAACCCAAATGTACCACCGATATATGTTACTATTCAGAAAACCTATGAATGTGCCCAATTGGAGAGGCTTACGCTTAAGATTAATGGGAAGGAGGATACAGATTACTACCGGATATGGGATAAATGATATAAGTGGGTAGATAATAAAAGGGAAAACACATAAACGAACCCAAGAAACAATTTATATTCAACGGTTCACACCAATGTATAAAAACAATCAAAGATTGTAAATCTTCTTTGCCTTTCTCTGTCACTATTATTATTTTCATTATTAATATTAGTTATTTATTATATTTCTTTGATTAACAGTTAAATAATATGAATATATTTACAATAGAAGAATAGTTATAAACCAACCTGAAAATAAGTAGAATATATTGTGAATTATATAGTGCTTAAGATATGATAATGAAGGAAAACGAGACTAGTATTAGTCAACATTGATTGTTAGGACTTATCAAATTCGACAACAAATGCAAAGAATTATGTGTTATTCACATTCTAATGTTTCTGTATTTTTGAATTTGTATGGTTTTAATTCTGTAAATAAAATTGTTTTTAAAATTTTAAAAAAAGAAAAGAATTGAGGCTCAGGTGCTATCCTCCCACTCCTTGGAAGAGGACTGTGAAGAGAAGCAAGAATATTACAGATGCATAATTGGCTATAAAAATCCTTGCATCAGGAGCAATTTAGTTACTAAGAGGATAGTAGGCTATTGACACAAGGAGTTGCATTTTTTAAGAATTGACAAGAACTTGTTTGGTGAAAGCATGGTTAGTTTGGATGAGGAGAGATCTGTACTGAAACCTTGCTGTTGGAGACAAAAATCCTGGGGTAAGGACCTCAGATAAAGATTTGTGCATTATGAAAGGAACCAGCAGTGTTGCTTTAATGGGGCTTATTAAACCACTCAATAAAGTATCAAGAAAAATATTGGCTCATGGCATTCAAGGCCTTCATTGTCTATACATTAATGCTCAAAGTATGGAAAATGGACAAGATGAACTTGAACTCTTAGTTCAAAAGGTCTTTAATAGACATAATGGAAACCTGTGAAAGTGATGCCATAACCTCCATGTAGCAACTGAGGGATGTAACTTGTCTAAAAGAAGCAACAGAAAGAGAGAAGGAATTGTACTGTATATTAAAAGTATCCACACCTCTTCAGAAATCCAAGTTAATGAATTCAGTGATTCTGTAGAAAGCATTCTGATTAAAATAATTGAGGAATAAAAATAATTCTGTTGGGTGTTACCCAACTGAAGGGATGGCATAAAAGGCATGAAATATTTTGATAAGAAGGTTAATTATATCCCAACATCTATTAGAAGACAAATTCCTTTCAAGGATGTTTTTTTCAATGGGGGAAAAAATCTTCTGAAAGTAGGAAAAGGCAAAAAAGAAGAATGATCCTTTTCTTACTACTAACCAATTGGGAAGACTCATCCGAGGAGAATGCAGAAGTAGCTGGGATGCTCAAAGTAAACGATTGTGTAATGCTGGGGCTCCTTGCGTTTTTCTGCCCTGTCATTTTGGAGCTTTTAATCTATTCCCCCCTGCTTACAATTGATTGGCCTAGTTATGTAAATGGCTGTTAACCATTCACTTCACAGCCACTTAAACCTTAAAACTCTCCGGCAATTAGCCAAGTTGGAGAGCAACCTGATCCTTGGAAATCACAAAGTGTTCTGCATGGCCCAGCGATTCTGGGATCCTCCATTATTAAAATCTAGTCAGCAGGCAAAAACAACTGGCTGGACCAGCTTAACCACAGCTCCTTTGCACATTAATAATTCTTTCTGTATTTTATTATAACTGATTATCTGCTCATGTGAAGCAACAAGCAGCTGTGGCCGAATATACTACATGAACCTGACCCCTACCCCTTTTTGTCTTCCCCATATCACAATACAGTAAAACTTAACCTTAAGGAAAAGGTTGGGAGTGGTTACATTTGAAAGGAGTCCTGATTATTTGCCAGAGATGCTTTTGGGGACTCCTGCATTGAACAGGATATTAGATTTTACGAATTACAGATACTTTCTAACCCAAACATTCAGTTGTTCTATGATAGGTGGCCTTGGTGGTGCAGGCTGTTAATCATCTAGCACTTAGCTCAATTGCCTGCAATTAGTGCAGGTTTGAATCCCACCAGGCTCAAGGTTGACTCAGCCTTCCATCCTCTCGGGGCAGGTAAATTGAGGACCCAAGATTGTTGGGGGCAATAAGCTGACTTTGTAAAATGCCGTTTGGAAGGCCAAAATGCCCTAGTAATAAGCAGGCATATACAATGGAATGAAGGCTATTGCCGAGCACTTAGCATGGTGCTCTAAAGACTGTAAGCTGCCCTGAGTCCCCGGAGAAGGGCAGCATATAAATAAAATAAATAAATAAATAAAATAAATAGGATATGCAGTCTATCATGCAATTATGCAGAGCAGAATGAATAGACAAGATTGAAATTTGAGATTGATAGACATGTGGGCAGGAAATACCTATTTATGTTCAGTAATTAAATTTCTAGAACCAACTGCATCAAAGATTACAGAAGGAACTTGCTAATGGACTTTGTGTTTTACCTTTAAAGATCCTGGAAAATGCGCGAAGTGCCAAATGACTGGAGGAAGACAAATGTTGGTTTCAAACATTTTGAAAAAAGAAGACTCCAAGGAACTACAGACCAATCAGCCTGACACTGGGAAGGTTCTGCAGAAGATCATAAAGCAATTGATTGGTAAACGCATTGAAAACAGCACAATAAATTACTATCTTTCTCCTTCTTTCTATTTTGGCTTGAGTAATCTTCTCAGTAGATTATGGGATATTATTTATAGGATACTATTAATAAGACAGGTAGTCCTCGATGTACAACCATTCATTTAACAACTACTTGAAGTTACAATGGACCCCCCCAAAAATGACTTATGACCCATCCTCAAAGTTACAACCATTGTACCACTGGCACAGTGATGTGATTGCAATTTGGACACTTGGCAACTGTCTCGCATTTATGATGGTTGTGGTGTCTTATGGTCACATGATCCCAATTTGCAATTTCCTCAGCTGACCTTTGACAACCAATTGGGGAAGCTGGAATCATTTAATGACCGCATGATTCATTTAGCAACTACATAATTTGCTTAACAAGCACAGTGATTCACTTAATGATCACAGCAAAAATGGTTGTAAAATCAGATCTGGTTGCCTGACAACTCAATATCAACATTGTTTAGTAATTAAAATTTTTGTTCCAACTGTGGTTGTAAGTCAAGTACTACCTGTATACCTTTTTTTTTTTAACCACAATTAGTTACATGAGACCTCAATGATATGTCAGTTATCAAGACATATAGCTCAAAGAATTCTTATCAATATATTCTCATTAACTGGAGTAAGTATTGAGTGGGTTACTACAAAGGTTTGGCCCATGCCTTATACAGTTCAGTATTCTACCAATGATATGGATGAAAGAGAGGAGGGAGTGACCAAGAAATCTGCAGATTACACAGAATTAGGCAAAACAGCTAATACTCTAGAACAGGGGTCCCCAACCCCTTGGTCACAGCCCACTAGCAGGCTGTGACCTATTTGGAACTGGGTTGTATGAGTGGCGGGCTGGAGCACCCAGGCACACAAAACTATTTGCATGAATGGCGGGCCAGTGGGCACTCGCCGATGTGAGCACCAGCTCACCACTCATGCAGCCCAGTTCTTCTCTTTCCCCCCAGCCAGGCCGCCAAATCGCAAAGGTTGGGGACCACTGCTCTGGAAAACAGAAATAAAACTCAAAATAATCTCGTAGTTAGAGAAATGGACTGAAAGCCACGGAATGAAATTTGAGAGAGAAAAACACAAAATTATGCACTTAGCAAACTTAAACCAAATATGCAGTTGTAGGAAAGGGCTTGGGAGTTAGACTAGTTAACTGGAAGTGGAGTTAGAAGGGGAAGCAGAGTAGAAGGGGTACGAAAAGACAAAAGAAAATGTAGATTGTGTTAACAGAACTACATTTCACAAACAGTAGGAAGTAATTGTTCCACTATATTTGATTTTATTCTCTAATGTATTGTATTTAAGCATCATGCCAATAATGTAGCATAATGGCAATGCCAGATGTGAAATGCTGCAACTTATGTTCTTAGACATTGGGATGCAAGTTTGTAATCATGGCGTGTGTATAATGTCACAAACACACTTTTCATTGTGGCTTCATATTGGTTTGTGGTTGATACCATGCCTGTAACTCTCTGACAAGATGTTACAGACACAACTTTTATATAACTTAAAACTTATAACTTGACAGATAATTCAACTTTCATACCAGTCTCTCTGCTTCTTAAGATCTGATTAAAGGTGAGTGACTGACTTGGTCATTAGAAGAACAAAAAATCTTTGCAGACATTGTCTTTAAATTATAAAACATTTTATTCCGTCCAGTTAAATTTTTATTCTCTTTAGCATAAGATGAAGCCCATTATATTGGAAGGGATCTAGCCCAGTCCTTCCTTAGTGCAGAGTGTGGATTATGGCTGATAGATTTATTTATCTGACATTTTTGTTTCAATTGCACATTTTCCGTATTTCAAGATTTCATCTGACTGCATGACAAGCTAAGCCATATGCCATCATTAGAGCCCCATCCATAAGTCAACTCTGCTTAAAGAGGAGTTCTTTTATTGCCAAGATATAAAATTTGGATAAATAACAAATTATTTAACTCACTATAAACCAAAATAAAATGTCAATATATGCTCGTAATACCAAATTTTAATTTTTTTTTTAACAAAAAACAAACAAACACTAATCCATAAACAAAAAACCAAGAGAGTATTCCATCTCATTTCTCTATAAACATTTTAATAAGATGGGGTGTGCTTGATTCATTAGGAATGAGAAGATAGACTGAGCTCCAGCCACATGGCTAGATTTAATCTGAACCAAAGATTAAGCAGATGGTGCTAAATGCTTAAACCCCCTGAGATGAAGGGTGCAAAAAATGTTTCTGATCTCTGAGTGTTGTAATAGATTTATTGTTACTCACAGTATGAAATCAAAAGCAAAGAAAATCAGGAATATTCAACTTATTTTTATTGTGCTCTGATTCCAACATTTTGGGGTGCTTCTTTTGCTATGGATGAAATTGGCCCCTTTCTCTACCTATAGTGCAACATGTAGGACCTTTAAATGCAACTCCAAATTCCCAAGGGCAGCATTATACTGTATCTACCTCTAGTTTCTTGCTAGAGAAAGAGATGTAAATCAAATTAATAATAATAATAAATTTAATAGGTATAATGATGCTGATCTCTCAAATTTGCATGGACCAAGTTATTGAAATTACATGGAAGTATGGAAATTTATAGAATTGTTGCTAATGCTTTAGATACAATAAACACAGCCTACATACAGCCTGTGTATTTGGAGTTTCTATACAAAGGTTCACTATAAAAGGGATGTCTAAATATTTGCCTATTAATGAATCCAACAAGAGAGGTTGGCAAAGTGGGCATGTGGCTTTACAATCTAATAGAAGAATTATGTTTTCTATTAAATATTGTAATAGATGTGTTCCTATTATCTATGTTCTATTACCTCTTTAGAGACGGACTAATTAAACACACACATTGAATTAGCAATGCTGATCTTTAAAGATGCAATTAATCCAAATATCCTTAATTGTTATCTTAGACTACAACTCTATCATACCCTGGCCATGCTGGCTAGGTATGATGAAAATGTTAGTCTAAGACATTTGGAAGGCTGGATTATGTATCTTTATAATGATATATATTTGATATATTACATAAAGCCTTCTTTATAATTCAAGACCACAAGAGATACAACTTGGGAAAAATATTCTCTTTCAAGGTTTTGTACACTTTAATAAGGTTCCAATCTGATTCCTATATAAAATTTTGATTGCTGGGTTTAGCTAACCTTGTCATGCAATTTTCAGAAGTCTTGCAACACCTCTTCCAAGGAAAAGATCGTATGTCATATGGAAGGGATTGTTCAGGTACTGTTTTGACAAAAAGTACTGCCAAGACTAAATGTTTGCCATTCAATTTACCATTACATAGGTCTGAAGGAACTATAAAGAAATCATATTCCTTTTTAAATGGCTGCAATTGCAAAACTACAAAAGGTTCAGAATGCCTCCACTTCCCTTTTGCCTTGTTTCCATGAAATCAAATCTATATCTATTTACAGGATTTAATCAATAGATTACATTTTCATGAATTATCCATCATATTTTTTCCATCTCTCTCTCTTATTCTCATACACCCAAAATATTTTACATTCACTTCTTATTCCAAACATCTTAAGTATTCAAAACGTTGCTGATGGCATTTTCAAAAAAATGCACTTAAAAGCCTTACTCTGATCTAAATACACAGTGTAAATTACAATATAAGTTACAGAGTAAAACTGTTGGGAGCGCTCCAGGCACAACTGTAATACAAAATTATTATTACTGTTATTATTCATAATAGCCTTTGCTTTCAGAGTTTAGCTCTGTTCTCCCACTTGGTTTCTAGCACCACGTGTGCCTCTTACGCACACTTTGTGAAGTCCTTAAGAGAATTATTTCGAAACAAAGGGCTCCATAGATTTCTTTGCTCAGCTCTCTCCTGTCCACGAGATACTTCATAGCTCTCTTTCTTGACGGCTTGTTGCACAGCTCTTTTATTTATCCATCAGGACGGATTGTGAAACCTGGGATTTTATGGTGGGCTTTGTTTTTAGTTCAAGCTAGTTTGTTCGTTCTTTTCTCTGCTTCTTTATTTGTTCATTAAGGATTCAATAAAAGTGTGATAAAAATGTCTATTTCAGTAGTTAATTGCACTTGCCAGTTTAATATGCAAGTTGTACTCCACTCCCACTCCTGGGAGATATTCTGTGCCTTTCTGTAAATAAAAAAGGCAGCTTCTCTAGTCTGTGAGCTATCTACCAGACCAGCAAGGCAGACAGAGAAAGCCCAGAATTGTGGTTGATTTGCTACTTCTTCCACTCCTTCACCTGCACTTATTCCTGGTAGACTATTTTTTTTAAATGTATGGGGACCCAAAGCCAATCAAAATAGACCTATTCATCTCCTTCACTATATACTACTGTAGACCTCCATCTCATAGTGACCATATAAAGTCTTCCTCCTGAAAACCCTTCCGGAATACCCAGCTGGATGGCAATTCTAGGATTTGACCAATTTATCAAGGGGGAAGCAAATTGGAGAAAGCTACTGTACAGTATGTATTTTGGTCTCAGGCAGGCAAATGGACCTGATAGTAAGGAATAGTGTGTTTTTGTATCTTTATAAACTTTATAAATGGAGAAGAAAGAAAAAGACAATAACCAAGTGCAATAATAAAAATTGAAATGCAGATTAAGAAACAACAAAAAAGGAAATACATTTCAAATAATTTTTAAAACTGCTTATAAATATTAGAAAAAATTAAATATACGATGGGACTCGCATTTTAAACAACAATTAAACTCTGACCAGATAGAATTGTATTGATCAGATTTTTCATGACATCAATAAACAATCTTCTTAGCTGCTGCCTACACGCGATAATTCGTTGCACTTCAGTAGATTCCAAATGCTGGGAATGCAATTCAACATTGCATTCCCAACTTTGACACTTATTTTTTTTCCAATCACTCCTTTTACAACCTGATGAATAATAAACTAAGACAATGTGACTGGGAGCAGGCCCAAACATTTGAGCGGTGCTGGACTTGCATTATGGTAGACCTTGACTTATGACTGTTCGTTTAACAATGGTTCAAAGGTACAACAGCACTGAAAAAAGTAACTAAAACCCATCCTCGAAATTATGACCATCACACCACCCCTACGGTCATGTCAGTGGTGGAATTCAAAAATATTTACTACCGGTTCTGTGGGCATGGCTTGGTGGGCATGCAAAATCCCCATTCCTTCCCCACCCCACTAACCTGCTTTCCAGCTCTGTTCTCCTGTGCAGGGCAACCAAAGAAGACCCAGCCGATCAGCTGGGACTCTGGAGGCAGAGAATAGATGGAGGCAGGGCCAGTCAGAGGCGGTATTTGCCGGTTCTTCGAACTACTCAAAATTTCCACTACCGGTTCTCCAGAACTGGTCAGAACCTGCTGAATACAACCTCTGGGTCATGTGATTCCAATCTGCATACTTGCCTGCAGCATCTTGCAGTCACATGATTGAGATTTGCAATCTGCCCAGCCAGCTTCAAATAAGCAAAATCAGTAAGGAAACCGGATTTGCTTAATGAACATGGTAAAAATGGTTGTAAAATCAGTAATAGTCACATGATGATGCGCTTAATGACCACATCGCTTAGTGAGTGAAATCTGACTATGGAATATGATCTGACTGTGGTCATAAGTCAAGGACTACCTGTATACCACTGATGAACTCCAGTCCTGGCTAAACATTTGCTAAATATGAGCCGTGGTGGCGAAGTGGTTAGAATCCAGTACTGCAGGGCTAACTCACTGCTCACATCAGGAGTTCAATTCTGACTGGCTCAAGATTGACTCAGCCTTCCATCTTTCCGAGGTCGGTAAAATGAGGACCCAGATTGTTGGGGATAATAGGCTGACTCCGTAAACCGCTTAGAGAGGGCTGTAAAGCACTGTGAAGCAGTAAATAAGTCTATTGTTATTTTTCTGTGGTATTCAATATACTAAAAAAAACCCTGTTGTTGAATTATCAACATCATGCAATACTAATACAACATTCTTTAAACCCTAACTCCCTCACAGATCCATTAAGAAAAAATATTCTAGTTCATTATTCCAAATTATGTGTAAATTAACCATATATATCTTAATAAAAAATTTCAAGTGAAAATTAACATTAACTGTAGGTTTAAGAACTTCAAAAACTTTTTCTAATAGTATTAATAATTAACAATTTTAATGAAATTCATTTTTATCCAGTTCTTATATTGGTTTTATTTTATAAAACGTGAGTTTTAAGTATGTTGGGCACTAATTTTCAGTGGCCATTTCTTGAACAATTTAGGCACCAACTACTGTACCTACAATTTTAATGTATTAATATGTTACTTTTCCATATCTTTTTAAAAGTAGTAATAAAGGTAAAGTCTCCTTTATGCTGAATCTCCTGAGGACTCCTGAATGTAGCTTCTCATTATAATTCAGAAATGTTTTGCCATTTCTTTCTTCCATAATGTTGCTTCATCTTCCTAGTTTAGTTTACAACTCCCAAATTAAGTCTTTTGTTGAAGTACAAACCAAGATCTACTGTATTTTGCTTTTTGAGATCAACCAAGGTTAGCCAGGGGTGTGTTTATAAGCACACAGACGTGTTTCTGTAGTTACATAGCGGTCAGTGATATCATCCCCACCCCATACTGCTTTAGCATGCCATTTCAAAATGACAGTGGGAGATTTGGAAATCAAGGGGATAACTCTTTTTTCTGCTTCCTCCCAAAGAGATATAAAGTTATGCTTGTATTCAGGGGCACAGCCAATCAGTTACAGATTAGTCTTGATTGATCCTATTATCCATTGCTTTATGTGTGCAAGTCTCAGCTCTAATTATATCCTTACTGTACTTTAAAAACCTTATTCCTCTTATAGTAGACAACAAGCTAGTCCTCAGCCTAGCTGAGATTCTAGACATAGAGCCTCTACCTCTTCTTCTCTGCAGGCACCATCTACAATGCAATTTAAAAACAAAACAGGGAGCTGTTTGTAGGAGGGGCACTTTTTTTAATATCATGAAAATTTTGGTTGGGGTAGAATTCAGCAGTTCTTTGTAGTAGACTTGGAGCAGCAACAACAGTCATTTCAAAGCCCATTTCTATATATATAAAAGCGAAATACCACTCACGCATCATCACAAAATCTCCAGAACCATAAAGCCTACAAACTTGAAATTTGGCACGTATGTGCCACTTGGCTTCTAGGTGCTCACTAAGAAAGGATTTTTCGAAACGACCATCAGAGAATTAGTATTTTGTATATTATTACTAACATGCTCTGATGCCAAGGAGTTCTACTCCCCTCCCAGTGGTGGGATTCAAATTTTTTTTACTATCGGTTCTGTGGGCGTGGCTTGGTAGGCATGGCAGGGGAAGGATACTGTAAAATCTCCAGTCAGAGGTGGTATTTGCCGGTTTTCTGAAATACTCAAAATTTCCGCTACCGGCTCTCCAGAACTGGTCAGAATCTGCTGAACACCACCTCTGCCCCCTCCCCACCTGAAAAGAAATCTGATCCAAATGCAAAACACAAGCAGAGAAGAGGAGTTTCAGTTTTAGTTTCACAGCACCAAGCAGATTTAGTACAGAACAGTTGAGCTAACCCACGCCCAGGCTCCTTGCTGTCTTCTTCTTGCTCACACAGTAAATACTCTTTCACTTTCCAAACACACTGACAGAATGCTACCCAGACGAATACCAATGAATACTGGTAGGCAGAGGCAGAATTCCCCCTCCCCCCTTATTTTCCTCCCCAAAAACTAAGCCCGACCACATAGTTTCATAGCGAAGCACGGGTACCAAGCTAGTTTATTTATAAAAATCTATTTTCATAGGGAGCCCATCCACCATTTAATGTCTGCTGAGTTTAACTGGCATCTCCTTGTGTTAGGCATTGGCACAGGGGGAATGGAACATTCTCAATAGTTAATGCTACACATTTTATAGCACACTGCCTAGAATGCACGACAAAAGCAGCTTCCCCTAATCTAATGCCATTATGTCCAGGCATTATGGTAGTGGTAGTACAACACTCATGCAGGCTTGAGGAAGCTGTCCAGATTTAAAACCCTTTTAAGGAAGCATTCCAATTTGTTCTAATCAAAAAAGCGTTTAAAGTAACTACTGCATTCCTATTTCACAAACCAGTTTTACATTTTTCATTTCCAATTCTTTTTTCTATAAATGCCTCTCAAGCAGGGGTGGGATTCAAATTTTTTAACAACCGGTTCTGTCGGTGTGGTTTAGTTGGTGGGCGTGTCTTGGTGGTCATGTGACTGGCTGGGCATGGCCAACTCAACATCACTCACATCAAGGCACACATCTCCTCGCCTGGCCTCTCATGTCTGTGGGGATGCTGCAACAGTCGTAAGTGTGAAAAACAGTCATAAGTCACTTTTTCAGTGCCATTGTAACTTTGAATGGTCACTCCACACAAACAAAGTACCAGCAAAGGAGGAGAAAAAAACTCCAGAGAGAAAGGAAGTCTAGTCCTGCCAAGAATGTAATAAGGGTTAACGGAGAGGCAGTTTCTGTAAGCAACACCAGAATGTTTCCTTCCTGCCTTCCTTACAGGATTAGGCGAGTCATTTCTTCTAACAACCAGTTCTCCGAACTGCTTAGAATGTTAACAACCGGTTCTAGCGAATAGGTGCGAACTGGTAGAATCCCACCCCTGCTTTCAAGGAGACAGAACTTTAAATAATTTCAAGTACACAGAAGCAAGTTGCCCTTTTCTGATAACTCCAGTAATATGTTCAAAGGTTTTTTCAAAATAAAAACAAATAAACACAGCAACTAACCCATCCGCACTACATAGATATGCAGTTTCTCTGCTTTCTCTCTCTCCCCCTTTTGATGTAGCTTTATTTACTCTCTGATATGCCTTAAATTGTAACAGCAGCTTCTCTTTAATTATGGCATCTCTCACCATTTGCAGAAGTTTTCATCTCCATCAGGATACATTTCTCCTTACTTTATCAGGAGTGATACACTTTAAAGAGTAAAATTGATAACTTAATGTCACTGAATAACAGTATCTCCACATCTACTTTTAGACTGAACTATTTCAGGGTACCAAAAAGAGAATTCCGATCAATTTTGAAGATTATTGTTTGATGAAGTAATATTAAAAAAACCTTTTCTTGGATCTGATCCTTGAGAATGAAAAAAAGGAATTTTAGTATTGTAGATACAAATGACATTAACTGACACATTAATTATATACTGAAAGGACATTTTTTAAATGATACTGTTAACATACATAAATATTGATGACTTGCCAATGGAAACTATTCACAGATAAAAGGGATTGACTGAATATTCAAGAAAGGAATCCTAGAGTGCAGCTAACAAACCTGTGATAGTTGAATACATTTCGTGTACTTAATCAATGAAGTTTTGAAAACTGTTATGTTCTCCTTTTCAGTCTGTGGAAAAGTGGAAAGAAGCTTTCTTCAGTTTTCACAGTACAAAATGATAAGCTGGTTTATGTCCTGTCCTCTGGACATAACATCTGAAAGAGCAAATAAATTACACATAGGTCTATTCTTTCATTTCTCGATTTTAGATTTTGTCAGCGTGCTTTCCACATTACGGGACCTGATGAATTTTCTCAGAATTGTGAAAAACAACACAGAATCGTTAACTATGTGTGCTTGTGTTTTAAGCCAGGCCAAAACAACAACAACAACAACACAATAAAGCAGCACAGGCAAGCTTATGATCCAAGCAGGTCTGTGAGCATAGCAAAGAATGAAGATACTTGGAATTCTGGAAGTATATAATGGCTCCAGTGCTAAGCATGAGCAGTAACAAAAATATTTGTTTATGAGTTGCATCCTAACATTCTATCCAGATTCATAAAATGCACTGTAGAGATAGTCCTCGATTTATGACTGCAATTGAGCCCAAAATTTCTGTTGTTAAGTGAGACATTTGTTAAGTGAGTTTTATGACCTTTTGTACCACAGTTAAGTGGATCACCATAATTGATAAGTTAGTAATCCAGTTGTTAAGTGAATCTGGCTTCCCCATTGACTTTGCTCTTCAGAAGGTTGCAAAAAGGAATCAAATGACCCTGGGATACTGCAACCATCATAAATATGAACCAGTAGCCAAACATCTGAATTTTGATCATATGATCCTGGAGATGCTGCAAAGGTCATAATTGTGAAAAACATCATAAGTCACTTTTTTCAGTGGCTTTGTTAACTTTGGACGGTCACTAAATGAACTGTTGTAAGAGAGGACTAACTGTATACCAACCCAGATTACATTTTCTAAGAGATGGCCATATTTTCCAGGAGAGCACAGGGTTTTAATCACTCAATGTTTTATTTTCTAAGAATTTCTGTGAAGCCTATGTGAGACCAAGTCGGGGGACCCGGACAATAGCAGTATGCTAGTTCCTCATTTTATTGTTTATATTAAACAATGTATATACCAGGCAACTAAAGGAGATGGTTGCAGATATTCTGGTGCCTACAATTCCTCTGGTTATGATGGTTAAAGAAGTCTTCCCTATTGTAGTAACTCTTTGGTACTGTATGCTCAGAGGATTAATCTAAATTTTCACTAACTGACTTAATATGAATTTACTGGGCTCTCAGAAAAAAAATGGCATTCATAGAAAGCCAAGAAGTTTGTTTTCCATAAAATTATCTTTCCCTTCATTATATTGCCTTTAAGTGTGCTAGTGAAAGGATGAAGAAGTAGATGGGTTCAACTTTTTAATATTTCAGTTTTGGGGTAAGAAATTTTCTAGCCTATGTTTCCTTATTTAATTGTGTGTTGTTGATTTTTAAAAAATACAAGACTTAGTATGGTTACAGTTGATATCCTCCTTCCAAAGAAGATTTTCATCCATTCTGGAAGTGTGTGGGACTGTCTCAGAAGTACAGATAATCCTCGACTTATGAGCCCAACATTTCTGTTGTTAAATGAGACAGTTAGCATGGAGCCTCAGTGGCGCAGTGGTTAGAGTGCAGTACTGCAAGCTACTCCCACTGCAATTTGGCAGATCGAATCCCACCAGGCTCAAGGTTGACTCAACCTTCTATCCTTCCAAGGGGGGTGTAAAATGAGGACCCAGATTGTTGGGGGCAATAGGCTGACTCTGTAAACCGCTTAGAGAGGGCTGTAATGCACTATAAAACGGTATATAAATCTAAGTGCTATTGCTATTTGTTAAGTGAATTTTCCTCCATTTTGTGATCTTTTTTGCCATGGCTGTTAAGCGAACTACTGCAGTTGTTAAGTGAACCATGTGGTCAATAAGCAAATCTAGCTGGTTTGCTGGTTGGAAGCAGGCTGGCAAGGGGATAAATGGTGATCAAGGACACTGCTATTGTCATAAATACATAACAATTGCCGAGAACCCGAATGTTTGGTCATGTGATCGTGGGGAGCCTGAAATGGTTGCTAAGTGTGAAAACCAGTCATAAGTGGCTTTTTTCAGCACCACTGCAATTTCAAATGGCTTGGGATCCGGGTATTTACGGGACCGCCTGCTGCCACCATCGGCCTTCCGCCGGCCAGTGCGCTCCCACAGGGTGGGCCTCCTTGGGGTGTTGTCAACTGGACGATGCTGGCTGGCGGCCCCGAGGGTGCGGGCCTTCTCTGCCAAAGCACCCTCCCTCTGGAATGAATTACCCCCGGAGATGCGAGCCATTACTGACCTGAAAACCTTCCAGTGCGCCATAAAGACCCACCTCTTCCAACAGGCCGGTCTGGCCTAGTATCAATTACTAGGGTTTTCAATTTTTAAATTTTTCGGTAATTTTAACTTTTTTACCTTGTTTTATTGTGTTCTTTCAGCCACTAATTCAATTCTTTTTAAATCTATTTTAAATTCTAATTATTGTGTTGTTTTATCTTGCCTGTACACCGCCCCGAGTCCCATTGTGGGAGAGGGGGCGGTATAAAAATTTAATAAAATAAATAAATAAATAAATAAATCACTAAACAAATGTTTGTAAGTTGAGGACTACTTGTATGGATTCCCCAAAGGACTGTGCAGGGTCAACTAAGCATTTGTAAATGGGCTTCAATGTTAATAAAGTATGATAAAAGGAACGGATGATCGAGCCAAAGCTCTCCATCCTAAAACGGTATTGATATTACCAGGTAGCAGCACGGAACCACTTTCTAGATGAACCTGTCCTTTTCTGTAACCATTAGTTAATAGAGCAATATCAATAATGTGAAAGGCCATTTCTAGAATAAAAGCAAACTTATTTATCAATGCTGCAGCAGGCTGTCAGTAGTATAGCAAACATCAGCCGCTATATTACCGAGAAGGAAAGAGAAAACTCACACTGTAGTTAATAATTAAGCCTAATTTATGTAAGAAGCCAAACTATGGAAAAATCTAGTGCAGTGCATACAGCAAGCTTTTACTTTAGAAACTGGCTACCAGAGCACACTACAATATTGTTCTCCTGCTGCATTGTGATTTATCAAAGTCAGCATCTCCAGCGCAAGAGAAATCAAACATCATGAATAAAGTGCAACTTTAAAATTCCTCTCCTCTGACTGAGCCCAAGCAGAGCCTACTAACATGCAGGATTTTTTTTTTGTTTTGTTATTGATGCTCTTCTCTAATAAAGTCGATGCTGGCTTAGCTTCCATGCGTACAGCACATTTGCTCAATTAGAAGGGAACAAATAAGGCAACAGGCCAACATGGCCTAGAAATGAAATTCCATAGAAAGGAAACAGGTTTCTGCAGTCAAGACAAGCAAGAACTGCAATGTTATCATTTGAAGTGATGTTGTGGGTGTTAACTCACACCCCTAGGTCAGGATATTTAAGCAATACAGGAAGCTCTCAACATACAACGATTTGTTTAGTGACTGTTCGAAGTTGCAACAGCACTGAAAAAAGTGACTTATGACCATTTTCCCCACTTAGACCATTGCAGCATCCCCATGGGTCATGTGATCAAAATCTGAATGCTTGCTAACGGGTTCATATTTATGACGGTTGCAGTGTCCCAGAGTCAAGTGATCATCTTTTGTGATCTTCTGACAAGCAAAGTGAATCAGGGAAGCCAGATTCATTGAACAACCAGGTTATTAATTCAAGAACTGCAGTGATTCACTTAACAACTGTGGCAAGAATGGTCATAAAAATGGGGCAAAATTTACTTAACAATTGTCTTGCTCAGCAACAGAAATGTGGGGCTTAACTGAGGTCATAAGTTGAGGACTACCCGCAACCTATAAGAGGATAAATTTTTAAAAAGAAAAAAAATGTACTTTTCATACTCAACTTAGACTGGGGATCTGTATGTCAAGTGTTCCTATAAAAAGAATAGAGGGAGTTAATCATATAAAATAAATTGTAAGTGTTGTTTTGGACTATGTCACGCAAAAATTAAAAAGGAAAGAGAAATGAAACTGCAATTAATTTTTCTCTCTCTTCCAAATCTTTTTCCCTTTGCCATTTCAGTCGGTTTCTCGTGCATATGGGGCACACAGCTAAAACTCAAATGACTTCTAACACAAGCCCAATTACCTGAAAAGCCAAACCCAAAATTTCAAAATTCTGCTCTAGAGGAAAATATTTTAAAGTATTTTAGCTTAATTTAATAGTTTATTCCAGCAGTGTGGTTTTCCCATATATAAAAGATAGTAAAATAAATGTGGAAGAAAAGAAAGTATGAGTCTTCAAACAGCTGAGGAGATTTTATGTGGTAATAATTTTGTTTCTGATTATTATTGGAAGATATTAATTTAAAGCCATTTTCTTTATAATCAAAGGGTTTTTCACATTATATATTTTTTGTTGACAATTTATAGAGAATATGTTAAAGTTATAGCTTTTCCATACATACATTCACACAAACACATGGTTTCTAAAAAAATCCCTCATTTGGTATAAGTGTACTTAACTTACAATTACTGTATTATTGCTTGTGCATTGTGGCATGATGTACATCCTGGCTTATTAAACCTTGTCAGGAATGCAGACTATTCACTCTCAGTTTATTGTTCTCCATACCATGGACTAATTGGTCAAAATCCTAGAAGCAAACTTTCCTGTTTGATGGTCAATTTTTGATTCAAAATGTCAGACTCTGTGAGGTCAAACCTCAATTCTAAACAGACATGTTTGGAAATACAGTTCCAGTTGGAGTTTTATTAGGAAGCAATGTTTAATTGTAACTTACTAGTTTGTGTAACCTCTCGCATGAAGCCAGGAGCAAAGTCAGAACAAGTGGACAGGAAGAAACACATTTTCTTATATTTGTGTAATATAGTATAATAAGCTCAGATACATGACTGGCTGTGATGATAAACCAGGTTGGTTTATAGCTAAACCATCATGCCTAGAGCTGACTGAAGATTATGTTTGAATTCTTATACCAGGACAATGTTAATCCCAAGCAGACTTTGAAGCTTATTTTAATATTTTGAAGAAAAGACAAGCTACCATGTGAAAGATTACTTGAAAATAATGTATTGCTGCAGGAGCCTTCTGCACAATAGCTGCTTAGAAAAGGATGGTGATGAAAGAGAAACTTTTTTCAACCACTAGTTGACAGTCAAAGATATAGAGCACTAATTCTCTGCCATCAGATCCAATCAATTATTTACTTTGCCCAGAATTCTTCCAAGAACAGAACAAGATCCATCTTCTACTTTCTTTTGGAATGCTTGATCTTAGATAAAGCAAAAGTAATCCTGTCCATTTTCACATAATTTTGTTTTCTACAAGCCGGCACAATTGATGGTGTTACAAATAGGTTCATAATGAGAACTGTAGTTTCAATTTGAATTCCATTTTGTGGCCTTGATAAAGCCAGAAATCCCATTTGCTAGTTGGAACAACTAGGATTAAACTGATTCCCACTGTCAGCTAACCCCGAGGCTGCCCCTATAGCTTTAAACGCTTTGGGTGAAACAAGCTTTTACTCAGAATGCTGGTTTCTCATTCCGAAGCTTTTGTGACTCAGTCACCTGCACTCTTTCTATACTGCAGAGGGGAAATCCTGCCTTTGACAGCAGACAGGGATTGAGGATAATAGAATCCAGCACTATCAAGGCAAGAAGTCACTGTTCTAGGTGACACGATGGCTCTGGAAACATGATTGCTCTGGAAAGACTAAAGCATCTTCAGTACATTTCAGTGTCACAATTCTTTTCTGGATCCATACTAGCACAATTTGTATTTGGTAGAACACGTTCTTTCCAGCAGCTTCAATGTCTAGAGTGTTGCTCTTACTGACTTGTTGAAAGGGAGAGAAAAATGAAGATTAATATGGTGAAAAGAGATGGATATGGTTGCTCGGGCACAGGCCAATTTCCTCCCTAGCTCCATTTCTTCCAACTTACAGCGAAATTGAGGATTAAAAAACATTCCATTCAGTCTATCATGCCTTTCCTTAATTTCCAAGCCAGATAAATAGTCAGGGCTGTTAAAACAAAACACACATTTTTCCACAACAAAATGGGCTTCAAAATTATATACTTCATGGCTGCCTTTTGCTAACCAAGAACATCAGATTCTAAAAAGGGGAGATAAATCCAACTTTCTGTGCATTATTCTTTTACTCTGAAGTAGACAATGGTTTTTCCAAAATGATTTGTAATTTAGTCTCTTTCACAATACTTTATTGCAACCCCTGTCTTCTGGCCAATGATAGAAAACCAGAGTGGGGCTGAATTAAGAACTGGGCCAGAACTCAGTTTGATAGCTCCACTGAACATCAGCTGCCTATTTTTGACTGAAACTACCACTATTATGTTGTAAAGCAGCCTTCTACAACCATGCTGACTGGAAGTGGTGGGATATGAAAACCAAGAGAATTGCAGCCCACAAAGAAACTCCGAAGTTGATCTGTCATCCCAACATAATTGCCACTGCATTGCATCACTCTGATTACTAATCTTCGGTTCTGACTACGGACATTCACCAGATCTCTTTTTCTTGGATCTTCCAAACTCCTATTGTCCTTTAATCCCAACTTCAGTCTAGTGTCACTGGCACGCCTTCCTATCATCATCCCTGTTACCAGCCTGTCGCTCAAATTTATCAGCCTTCCTGCCACCCACCTGGGTTTTCCTTGATGAGTAACATGCCTATTGTTCATCACTGCACAGCATTACAACCTGCCTTCTCCTCCACCCACCATCCATCCCTCCTGAAGTATTCCTCTATTTTTAACCCTGTCAATGCCCAGCTGCAGGACCCCTGCAAAGCTTAACCGGTCCAGTTCAGTCCTGCTCTGGCAAAGAGGCTTTTTTTTAAAAAAAAAAATTTTTTATACTGAGCTGTATCAAACTTCTCATCATTTTATGCAAATGGTCAAATGATCTCCCTTGCAAACCCTGTCCAGGTGGCATCATAACCCAATTGGAGAAAGAGAATCCTCGTTCTACTTTTCTATCCCACTGTTAGCTTCCCACGGCCAAGCTGAGTATTGCCTCCTCTTGATTTCCCTGGATTCTGGCTCCAAGCAAGACATTCCTCATACCTCAGCCAGTCTCCCTGAGGGTAATTTAATTGCAATCCCTTCCCCAATGGAATCTGTCTCTGGCTGCTGCAGTAATAATGTGACTGCATCATCAGATCATGCGAATGGGGGGGGGGGGGTATGCAGAGATTGTTCTCACAGTCTCTCCATCAATGATATCGGGATATGTCAACTTACTGCCCCCATACTGAAACCAGTATTTGAGTAGAATTCTCTCTCAAGCTATTGCCCGAGAGGTTAATATTCTGCTGTGAACAAACTGACTCAATTAAATTAACACTGGCCCCAGCATCCCCTGCCTCCCAGCCTGTTTGCTCAATTATCTCACCCCAGATGAGCCAGGGAGACTGCAGTGCTGCCGATCTAGAGATGGAGAATAGGAAAGCAGTACAAAGGAGGAGAAGTTGCCTTTGTGATGTGCCTTTGCCACTGGCGCTTTCTGTATCATTGCCCTGCGTTCTATTCATGGGCTCTGGGATTGGAACTCATTACCAGCAAGAGCTTTAAATTTTCAATAATGATGGCAACTGTCATCTCGTACTGCAAAAAAAAAAAAAAAGAGAGAGCAAATCCTATGGCTCTTTAAAAATTGACCAGTTGACTTGTAGCAAAATCTTTTGCAAGTTGAAGCAACCAATTGACTTCTAATTTACAAAGTTTATACTGTGCTACAAGAAATTGGTTAATGTGATGTGATGATTGACCTGACTGAATGTATGTTCTCCACCCTCAATGGAAACATAGGAAACCACAAGCTTGGTAAATCCTGTACCCAATCTATTCCATGTTATGCTAAATGATTCCCAAAACCCATAGCAGGTTTTAGGTTAGACAAGGACCCGATATGAAGTTCCAATTACACTGATTTATTACTACTCGTACCTATGCACAGGAATCTACTCAACTAATGGTTAGCATTATTTTGCTGCTGGTTAAGGGTCAACAGAATTCAAGAGGGGTTGGACTTGATCTGTTTGTGGCTACCTAGAGATTCTAGGCTGATTCCTCTTTTGACTCCATCCTCAGTTCTGCCACTCCTTTTTCTAATAATAGTTATGGAATGCATCCATGCATGTTCATCTTGCCAGTTAACTCATGGTGAACCAAAGAGATGATGGACTAGACAAACTACCCATAATTCCCTTCTGCCAGAAGAGAGCCCATTGGTATTTTTTCGTTATCCTTAAGGACACCACAGCAGGACCAGCACCACAGCTTAGCAGAGCTGGGCACCAGCTTACAAGATGGCAGAGTGCCCACTGCTGACCTCAATCTTGGAACTAACTTCCAATTCCTCAGTGGGAGAAAAATCTGGCAGTCACACAATAAATGGAGAGCAAACAAAGTTGTATTCCAAAGACTTGCCAAGCATGTTCCCATTGAGAAATGGGAGTCTGCCCCAGACAGATCTGCTACAACCCCAGAAGTCTGGCAGAGCAAAATATCAGAGCAAAATTCGTATTCTTTTTAGCCCTATAGGCTCCTTAACAGGATGACATAGTTTGGCCAGTCCCTCTCAACTGGGAGATGTCTTTCTGCTGTAGAGGCCCCTATTGTATTACCAAAGCTTCTGAAATGATTCTGCATTGTCCAGTTTGATAGAAGGACAACAATTCCCACTGGCTTCTTTGAATGTGAGTGTGAACAGGAATGTTTCTTCAACAACAGCCAGTTGTTGCTTATTTATTGTGAAAATTACTGGGAAAGGAAAGCACCGTCTTTACCTCCATGCCTTCTAGCTTGATTGGCACTGATGCCCTTAAAAAGGAGCATGAAAACGAGTCATTATGCAATCCCTTACAGCAGCAAAAAGCTACACATATAGAACTCCCATGGAGGAGTTGGGAGAAAAGAATATAGGAAGAAGGCACAACTAGGCCAGGAGAAGAGAACTCTAATTTAGAGTGGGAAAAGAAAGGATAGAACTGGTGGTGAAAGTTTCATTAGGGAGAGGAGGTAGGGATTGGGGAGACAGGCAAGAATTACCAAGAACTTTGATAATGAAATCCTGAGCTCAGGGGCTGACATAAAACCTGTAACTGGCCCAGTTTTACATTCCCCTGTGTAATATGAGCTGATGTTCTATACTCAGAGCACCCAACTCAAGCATTATCAAGCCTGCTTTGCTAATGGGAGAAAAGGAATATTTATTGGCAGAACTACTTTATGGTAGCAATCCCCTACATTTTGGGGGCATAATCTGAATTTTCAGGAAGTGTTGCAGGCATTTTCATAAAAATGGATGAATTCAGGTTAGATCTTTCTTAATTTCATTCAACTTTTACTTGTGCAATATTCATGGTTCCATTTCCTTATTTCAAGTAAACCTAAGACCTGTTTCAAGGTTAACCCTGACAGACTGAACTAAAGCCACCTACTGAGACTTGTAAATGTCACAATGGAGGGTTTTCCACACTGCAAAGTTCAGCTGCTTGTCCCCCATGTGAACCTGGAGCTGGAAATGAAGCTCACTCATAAAATCTGTTTTTGGGTTTCAATTCCTTCCACCACTTCCTCCACTGATGGCCAGGTGCTATTTCTGGACTGAAGTTTTTTTTTTTTTTTGGGGGGGGGTGGATTCTCCTGCTACTTTCCCCCTATCAGTGGTGATATTCTACTGGTTCAGCCTGGTTCTGCC
Organism: Bungarus multicinctus; assembly: GCA_023653725.1. Lineage (NCBI taxonomy): Eukaryota > Metazoa > Chordata > Lepidosauria > Squamata > Elapidae > Bungarus > Bungarus multicinctus. The sequence goes on from CM042834.1 coordinate 122,959,416, forward strand.
GAGCCAGTAGCAGCGATGAGCAGCAGAGACCGAACTGGTTCTCTCTGCCACTCTGTTGTTGGGCCCACCCACCTGCTTGGGCTCCCATACTCACCTTTATCAGGGGTGGGATTCAAATTTTTTAACAATCGGTTCTGTGGGCGTGGCTTAGTTCGTGGGCATGGCTTGGTGGTCATGTGACTGGCTGGGTATGACCAATTCAACATCACTCACATCGAGGCATGCATCTCCTCGCCTGGCCTCTCATGACTGTGGGGATGCTGCAACAGTCGTAAGTGTGAAAAACAGCCATAAGTCACTTTTTTCAGTGCCATTGTAACTTTGAATGGTCACTCCACACAAGCAAAGTACCAGCAAAAGAGGGGAAAAAACTCCAGAGATGTTTCTGAGACAGGAAGTCTAGTCCTGCCAAGAATATAATAAGGGTTAACGGAGAGGCAGTTTCTGTAAGCAACACCAGAATGTTTCCTTCCTGCCTTCCTTACAGGATTAGGCCAGTAATTTCTTCTAACAACCGGTTCTCCAAACTGCTTAGAATGTTAACAACCAGTTCTAGCGAATAGGTGTGAACCTGTAGAATCCCACCCCTGACCTTTATCCTCTGAATTTGAAGTGCAGCTGCTTTGCACGGCAGAGAAGAGTGCCGCACGGCAGCTGCTGAAGCGACCGGGATCATGTAGGCTTGCAGGAGGCGAGTTAGAACCGCCTCTGTGCCTGCACAAACGCCTCTGCACCTGCGCAAAGTGCGTGTTTGGCGCACAGGAGTATACAAAGTGTGTGCACATGAGCAAAGTGCACCCACCAAGCCACACCCACTGAACCGGTGATAAAAATATTTGAATTCCACCACTGCCCCCTACTAACAATGCCAAGAAAGCAACCAGGTCTCCCTTTTGTAGGCACGTCGTTTGATGACTGGTGGAAAAAAAAAGATTCATTTTTTCTCATGGGATAGAAGGAGGAACCTGACTGAATCCTGGTCAATTTGGAGAGTCTTGGGTGCTCTCTGAGTTGATTGTTTATTTGCAGATATTTCATTAGAAGAGAATATTTGTAAGTCAAGGTTGAACTGTGGAGTCCTTGGTGGTCTCTGAGCTTGGTTGTTTGCTTACAGACATTTCGTTATCTGACTACATTAATACTAGTGAATGTGGGGTTTATATACAGTAGCTTGCCCTATCAGTATTGGGGTGGGGTGGGGGTTCCCCCCCCCTTGGTAACTTCTTGATTAGGGTATTGTTTTCTGCTTGATTGTCTGCTTGATTGTCCTTGGTAGTTCCTTAATGGGGTTTTTTATATATATATATAGTAGGGTATACTACTGTATATAAATAGGGAGCAAACTGCATACTTGCTAGCACTGATGAGGTTGTATAGTCAAGTACTGAAACACCTACTAAAAAAAATCCACCTTCTCATGACAGGCAGCCCTGCACAAAATAACTGGGGGACAGGAACATGCTTACCGTAGCATAAATCAACCAAAGGGAATGAAGGTATTTACGTAAGCTGTCATGAAGCACAGTAGGCGAATCGGATTCCCTGGCTTCAAATGACAGGAGAGAAATCACTCATTTTGAGGCAAAGCCAGAAAACTCAGGTGAGGACTGGGACAAGGTAAGCATCATGTCCTGTGTTCTTGTCCTCTCCAATAGGAGGCAGAGATGTCAATAACCATTTTACTTCGTTTTCTCTCCCGGTAAAGTTTTAGAGTAGTGATGCAAGTCCTACCTGTCTTACAATACCAACGAATGCTTAAAGTTGCCAGAATTTTCCTTTTTCAAAGGATGTGGAGGAATTGTTCCTGCAGCATCACTCATCTGTCTCCCCCTCCCCCTCGCTATTGCATTACTGAGATTCTGCAGCACTAAATCCAGTGCTTCTTTAATCAAGAAATCTGAAATTTCAAGCTACATCAATTATGTGAATCTCGTTGTCTGGGATGATGAGTTCAAGAAGGGGGCATTATAATAAAGAAGGAGGCCTTCATAATGGTCTGCAATGGTCTCCCCAACACATTTTCACATTCCTGGTCACATTTCCAGCCCCTTCTCCTTTTCTTCATCTCTTTCAGCCACATCCTCCCTCCTTTCCCTATTTCAGGGCTTCTCTCTTTGCCCTTCCCTCTTAGGGCCTTTCAGTCATCTCACCTTCTCTTAAAGCTCCCCATTCCTGCATCCCTGAATCCGCCTTAGTTGAAAGAAAGAGAGCAGGGCACCAGGACAGCAGAAGGATTTAATTGCGTGTCAAAATTAAATCTCTTTTGATGAAGAACAATTCAACTCCAGCTCAGTCTAATCAAATTAACGAAGTCTTTTTTGATTTTCAATTATCTCTTTTACCCAAACATTTTACCTTAAGGTCCTGTGATGTTGCTGACAAGTCTCGGCTAACAATTAAGGCAGGGTGACCACCAGCCCTTTCTGCTTCTCTTCCCCACTTTATAGCTCTGGAGGGACAAGAGCAGCAAAACAATGCAAAGGTTTGCTTGTTCCATCTGCCCATGTTTCCAAAAGGCCCTGCAGGAAACAGTAAGTTCTCCAGCGCTCAGCATATACGAAATCTGTTGTGCAACCTCACAGGCTCTAAGACAGCCATAGGATGTATCAATAATTTCACCTCTGAATCTCACTCTCTCCCTTCCAATCTCCCCCATTTCCCCCAAACTCCTTCCACAGGTTTCTCGCTTGAGAAAATTAGCTTCCTGGTCAGCCAGCTTTGACAAAAGCCTTTTCAGCAACTGCAAACATTGCCAGGACCCACAGTATTTCTATCATCAAATACCATGTAATAATGATGATGATGATGATGATAATAATAACAATAACAACAACAACAACAGCAACAACAACAATAATAATAATAATAATAATAATAATAATAATAAAAAATCTGGCCTCAGAAACAGAGCTGGACCTGAGGCTCAGTATATCTGCATGAATTATTTTGCAAAGAATGCAAACCTTCCTCAGATTAAGCATTTTAAAGTTTCAGGAGAGCAGTCTAGTTTGATGGACAATGACCTGCTTGTTGGCCAAGCCTGTATTCCAGTCCTTGCTCTGGATGTACCAATTGCAATAGGACCATAATACCCTTAAATAATTGAAAAGGAAAAAGGGGGGGAGAGATAAGACAATTTTATAAAATAATCAGTTACTGAATATAATTTTTGCATTATACTGATTAAGTAGAGTCTAATTTGGGTTTTACCCTATATTGTATCCAAAGGTATATACAATAAATTATTTTTTAAAAATCAATAAAACTGTACTAGTAATTCTCCTATGAGCCTCCTATGCTATAGAAGCTTCAGTCAGTAGGTTCCATTGCCCCTTTGAGCTATACTAAAAAGAAATCTGATTCTGCATGATCTCTGACTACAGATAGATAGAATTATTCACAGAAGCTCCAAAGAAGGGGAATAAGATCAAAATAATGATTTGTAAGCAGAAGAGTGAGCATGTTAATCAATTCTTTTGCCTATATGTTTTGTGGGCAATTTTCCAAGATGCTCAAGATCTTCTGTCAATTAAAAAATAGAACTTTCTTGATTTTGGATCTACTTCTTGAGGTGAGCTTTGTAAATTTACCATGTTCCTGTAATTTCCCCCCATTTATTTATTTCCTTCCTTCTTTCCTCTTTTAATGTTGGCTGTTCTGGATTATTTCTCCTCCACAAACCAGCAGAGCTTACTTAAAAATCCCTCCTTAAGAAGCTTTTTCTGACTCTCAGACAATGGGCATTGGTTTTAATCACTTTCTTTTTAAGCACAGGTTTCAGCCATCCCTTCCTCTCTTTTGGTTGGTGCTTTGTATTAGTTTTTACCCATCCTATAAATCCAGCACTTATATCACTTAATAAAATGACAATTAGTAACTCCACCAAGGAGCTTGAAAAGCAAATCAATAACCATGCAATAACATTTTGCAAAAATATACTGTGTGCAATGGCTTCTTTGTAACATTTGGGGCAACACCATTAGGGCTAAAATTCTCAATCAGAAACATTGTAAAATAGACTCCTTAACACAACAATTTGCAAGCTGTGGCAGTAAACAAAGTACCTGAAAGGGAGAAAATGAGGAAGATTGCTGGTGAGCACATAGTAAGCAAGATGTCCTGCACAAACAAGAGAATGGTTGAATGCTGTACCCAGACCAGTGAAATCTCTCTGGATAAAAGGGAGATAATGAAATAACTCACATGTGGATCACAGGAATTGTGGTTTTGTATCAACTTATGACTTGAGTAGCTGGGAATCAAGCCATACCATCTAAGTTCACAGTTGTAAAACAGTCCCTTAAGGACAAAAGGCTTGACTGAGTCTCATATCTTAATCACTTTGGATTGCCATTTATTGATTTGGAAATATTAAAGAAACTTAGGATCAGCAAGTTTCTACTGTATTCACTAGTTGAGTCATCTCTTTCTTAGTGAAAGAAGCTTTAAGTACAATTTTAAGAACTTGGAAAAATACTATTTTTTGGAATACAGCAAAAGTGTGTTCACAATTCACAATATTGATTTTGGAAAGATAAAAATGAATTAAGGGTCCAGAGAGATTTGGAATAAAGGTTTGAAATTAATTATAAAATCCTTCCCATGGGAAACTGGATGTTTACATTCTTTGGGAAAAAAATGTCATAAGTTAGATATTTGAAAGTTGGACAGTAGAGGGCACGAGAAGATTTCTTCCATTATTGAAAGACTACATCATGCCATGGAAAGAGAAACAAATTTCACTTGACAAAAATGAAAATTGATTTAAATGTGAACTTAAAAATGAAGATTTTTTTTTTTAAAAAAGTCAACTGAACATACAAATGAAGCTAGCTGATGTTTTAATAATTAAAAAAGATTTATGAGTAGTAGACCAGAAAAGTGGTTTGTACAATCTTTTTATACTGGATTTATAAAAAAATCTTCTCTTGTTAATATTATTTGTGATTTTGTGAGAAAAGACAAAAGGAAAATGGAGAGACACTATGTGTTGGGTATCATTTGAAAGGGATTAAGATCAAAATATTTGTGATTAAGGAGAAAGAATATAAAGTTGCAATAGGTTGTTATTTTTGGCAATCTTTAAAGGATCTTTTTTGACTTTTTAAAGGTTTTGTCTAAATAAAAGTTCTTTTTCTGGCATTTTTTTTTACTTATGGAAGATGTTTTAAGGTTTTGCTTTAATGATAAATAGTTATATGGGAAATACATTATTTCTTATATTTTAAGTTTATCTGATTTCTGGCAATTATTCTCAGTAACCTGTACTGGGATTTTTTTTAAAAATTAATGTATTTGATTGATGAAGTTTAAGAATATAGAAAGAGATATAGATGCATAGAAAGAAAATTAAGTGGTTTTATTGTTTATAATAGATATGTGGTTATTTTTGGTAATACTTAATGGACCTTTGATGATCAAGATGAATGAGGATTTAAAGATATGTTTATAGACAATGAGGTGAGATATGGGGTGAAGAGATCATTTGTTATATTTTTTAAAACTGGCAATGTGTTGTTAAAGTTGACCAAGCAAAGTGAATTTTTTCTTTCTCTTTTCCTTTTTTCACCTTTTCTTATTTATCTTTTGTAGCATTTATCTATATAATGTAATTTTTAATAAAGTTATCATTAAAAAAGAGGAAAAAAGCAGGAAAAAATTAGTAGGGGAAGAATTTTCCTTACCAAGTAACATAGCTCTAGCAATAGCACTTAGGCTTATATAGCACTTCATAGTGCTTTACAGCATTCTCTGGGCAGTTTACAGAGTCAGCATATTGCCCCCAATCTGGATCCTCATTTTACCGACCTTGGAAGGGTGAGTCAACCTTGAGCCGATCAGGATCGAACGGCTGGCAATGGAAGGTAGAATTGGTCTGCAATACTGCGATCTAACCTCTGTGCTGCCACCACAGCTCGCTAATACTTCTTCATCAAAAACTTTGAAGGTCAACATTCTTATTGCAGCACAGATAGGAAAGATAATCACCACAAGGAGAACTTTTCCAGGTATTCCTCTTTCTCCAGCTCCCACTTCATGCTGTATAACAGGCCTGTTAAACTGGCAGGCTCCGCAAAGGCAAAAAAAAACATCAAACCACAATATGTCATGATACGTCACGTGATGCAATCAAGTTTGACGCCCGTGCTGTAGAAGATTATTTCCTGGAACACCAACCTCTCTAGCCATATACAGAGCAACTATTCTTGGAAATAAATAAATGAATGTATGAAGTGGGGGATATTGTAAAAGTCTCCTTTGAGTCAAGCTTAACCTGTGGTTATTACAAAGACACGTGCATATAATTTTCTTGGGAACAGTATGGAAGTGACTTGCTATTACCGTATTTTCTTCCAGAATATTTATACAGGTCTGGGATTTCTCAGTGGTCTCCCATCCATGTAGTAACCAGGTCCAGCCTTGCACAGCTGTTCCATAAGCCAAATGTATTTGCTGAAGTTTGTTTTGTTTATGGAAATTCATTTCGAATTCCATAGCATTAAGGAACCCTTTAAATAAGACTGGGCGAACTAGTAGGTCTTTACAGGACTATTTTTTTTCCATTTGAGGAAGGTTTAAAGAGCAAAATTGAGCAACTGGGAGTTTTACAGAGATTTTGAAAGACTGAGGTCACCCACTTTGCCCTTTAAACAGCACCTACAACTGAACTAAATTGAGCCTACCCACTCTGATGGTTTCCTGACAAAATCAACCATGGCTGAAGGTAAAGGTAAAGAAAGGAAGATAAGACACTTTTTCCCTTTGCAAAAAGCTATTCAGATTAGAGCTCTGCTTTGGGCTACTCTCTCGGACAATATGCAGTTGTCAAAGCAGCTTGGAAAGCTGAATAAGGTGTGAAGGGATTTTGGTTAGCAGGGAATGGGGTGAGGGGGCAATTTTGAGCCAACCTTAGCCCCCTGGTCATCATCAGTGAATTATTCCTCAAATGTTGTGCTTCACTTGAGAAATTCAAGCCAACTTTTATAAACTTAAGATTTAAACTACTTTCCACCAGGCTCGGTACAAAATGTATGCATAACAAACTGTCAATAGTTCCCATTTCAGCTCACACAGAGACTGATTTTTAAACATTAACTCTTTATAAAGCACTTACTGTTTTATAATTTAAACAATAATTCTAAGGCTTTCAATGTGAATCATAACTCAAAAAAGGATGTGCCAATTTTCTTCCCTGCAGACATTATAATGGTTTCCTTCCCACCACTCCACTATTACACTGTCGATAAGCTGGTGGAAAGGACAGAAAGTACCTGGAAAGTAGAGCAGGCCCTTAGTGGAAAGGAGCCACCTTTCCTGGGAGTGCCTAAACTGAGCCATGAAATCTATGGAAAAGAGTCTCTGAGCATGTTCAAAGTACTTTCCTCACTCAAAAGATTAGCTCCTAAATGTTGTTTTCTGAGGAAGACTAGGGTTCGGGTGGCTGAAAGGAAGCCAAACATAGTACAGATCAGCCAGTATGAATTAAACAAGAAAAGCTGAGCAAGGGTTATTTTGCCCCCCAAGCTTATACATTTCTATAACTCACAAAGTTAATATTAGGAAGTGAGGTCTGTTACTAGTTGACAGTAGCAGCAAAGCTTAGTTTTTCTGGTGTCCTGAGAGATCAAATCCAGTTTATTAAAGCAGCACTTGAAAGCTGAAAATTGCCTCAGGTAAATGTGAACGATCTTGGGAGGCCTGGAAACGGCATAAACCGCAAACACATTCTTCCAGATTCTATTGCCTCTTATGTCCACAATTTTGTCAGTTTTCCTCCTCCTGCCACACTATGAGCCTGTGATCTCTACTCAAACAGCTCCTTTCCTCAGCTCATCTCCCTCAAAGAAGCTGCGTGGAAGTGCCTGGTAGCAGCACTGCAGCACTTGGATCGACCACAGCAAATGATGGGGCAATGAAACAGATTGGACAGATCCTAGGAGAAAAGCATTTGAAAGAGGAACCTGAATTAGCATAGGCATAAAGGGACGGCCCAGTTCTCTAACACCGCCTACCAAGAGAATCTGGTGAATGCCACTTAGTTCAAAACTTATGGCCTTGCTCCACCTGAGAAGGAAGTTTGTTTTAAATTGGGAGTCTCTTTTCTGGCTATCAAACAATGGGAGAATGGAATGGAATGGAATGGGAGGGGAAGGGAAGTGAAAGGAAAAGCCTTCACAGACTGAATCGGGCACCTTTCAAACACTACACACTGGTGTATTCAGCACACAAGGGAAGATACTCAAAGCTAACACCACTGGATGCAGAAGCAGTTTTCTCTCTATGCTTCTATGCTGCTATTTCAGGAAGAGCTTATTTTTCCCTTTGCTCACCCCCATCTTCAGTGCCCCATTTTCTTTCTCTCCTTCTTCTCCTTCTCTTTGTTTTATCTCTTTAAAACCTAGATGCGAAAGCAGTACTCTAATCACAGGCTTTTAAAATCCAATGAAGTAAGAATTCAATTACTCTGTTGAGATATTACAAAAGCCTGATTTCAGTGAATAAAACGGTGGAGCGGGTAAGAAAAGAATGAGGATCGGGTCAGCTGTCACCCATCTTAACATCTGCTCATCAGCTAAAGACTGCTTAGGTGAGTAAGCTGTTTGTATCTGCTGTCCAAGTCATTTCTAGGGTATCCTGCACAGTGAGCAATCAAAACTTGCTCAGATCTTCAACAGAATGTGCAGAGGTCAGTAGTAATGACGATGAGCCCTGATCCTGCTCCTTCTACTCAGATACCTGTTCATGCTTAAAAATAAGGTTCGTCAGCTCTGCTTTTGTCTGCCGAAGAACTCCTTAATGCATCCAAGATTTTTTTGGCTTCCTGCAGAAATAAGAACTCTACCTGCAAAGATTTCCAGCATTAGATCTGGAGCTTTTAGATCAGTGATGATGGTCAAAAAAAAAAAATCAGAAAATGCCTACCTTGATGGCATGCCACCCCACCCTGGACAAAAGAGAGACATTCAATTGTTTAAATCTAAAACTTAATAAATATTTTACATAATTGTAAATATTTTACAAAATGACTATCCAAGGCAGTTCCAGATCGCATGAGGCCTGGAAACTTCAGAGAATACTTCTGTCTGGCCTTGCAGCCTCTGAAAAGAGCAGGAGAGCATGGCCTACTCCCACATGCTTTTTGGAGGCTGCAGAGATTGCGCGACAGCAGACCCAAAGCAACTTCCCGAAGGTCTGCAGGCCTGGCAGTGTCACCAAAAATACCAAGGCATGTAATTTGTGATACATATGTCATAGTTTCACCATCACCGCTTTAGATTCTGGAGTCAGGTTTGCCTGCATTTCTCTGTATTATACATCCCCCATCAGTTCTGATCTAGGGGAGTGTCCCTTTATTTGCCTATAAACAAGGTCATCGCTTTTCTTTACCTCAACTGGGAATTACTGCTTCCTTGTCAGTTCCCTTTCTGGGCTTCTCAAGCATTCATTCAATACTGCAGAGTTTGACCAAGCAGCAAACTCTGCAGGAAGAAGCAGTAAAAACTCAAGGTAAACCGCACCAAACTTGATTTTAGGAAATACGACTTCAGCAACAGAGTGGTCAATGTCTGGAATACTCTACCTGACTCTGTGGTTTCTTCCCCAAACCCCAAAAACTTTAACCTTAGACTGTCTACTATTGACCTCATTCCTTTCCTAAGAGGCCTGTAGGGGGCGTGCATAAGCGCACAATGTGCCTACCGTCCCTGTCCTATTGTTTCTTTTTTATTTTTCTTCTATGTATCCATTTCATGTATTCATAACCATGCGTATACTTATACCTGTTATCTTATAATTGCTTGACGAAATAAAATAAATAAATAAAAAAATAAATGTTGAGTTTTGGGGGCTTTTTTTTCCTGCTCTCCGTCCTGCTGCTGCTTTTACTTTGTCTTCAAACAGTGGTAATGAGTTCTGATTTCTCCCAAGCAGAAAATGTCATGGTTAGACCTGCACGGGTGTTTTCACCCTTTTCACAGTGCCAGGAGCCACATTTGAAAAAGGGATGCCTGTCCTTTACACAAAGCAAGAAGTTCTGTTAGGGAAGCAGGCTTTGAGCTCACTGATTTGTTGCAGAAGCTTTCACTGGCATACTAAACTGGAGCGCCCTCTAGAGGATGTTGTACAATCTGCAGCCCTCCGCAGCCACAAGAGAAAGGGAAAAAGAGGGGCGGCACCAGAACCCTGCAGAGTGGGCTTCCCAAACTTCCATGCTCAGGACACAAGAGACAGTGTGGATAGTTGTCCTCATTTTGTAACAACATTATCTTTGGAAAGGCCTAAATGCAACCGAACAGTGGTCATCTACTCAAATAACAGCTCAACATGCGAAACTCACAAACGCCACAATTTAGGTCTCTTCAACCAATTGGTTTCAACCAAATGAAACTGTGTAACATGTACATTGGGAATAAGAATAAGTATATGTGAACTGAATAACATACGCATCCAAACATCCAAAAGTAAAACCACAGAATGCATGAAGATGTTGCACTTATGACTTACAGGTAGTCCTTGACTTATTGTCCCATTTGGGATTGAGGAATTCATCATTAAGCAGCCTGGTTGTGAAGTGGGGCATCACATGAGCACACCCAATTCTTTAAGCGAATCACCACAATCATTAAGTGAGATGTGACATGATGTGGTTTGCGACCTTCCCTGCCGGCTTTCCCCTTAACTTTGCTCATGGGGAGCCAGATGGTCATAAATTGTGATCCCATAAACTACAGGGTGGTGCAAGTGTCACAAAGGTGAGCTGGCTGCTAAGGGCCTGGACCGCAATCGCATGACTTCAGGGGTTGTGCGACAGACGTAATTTCAGGGATGAGTCATAAGTTACTTTTTCAGCACCGTTGTAACTTTGAACTGTTGTTAAACGAATGGACGTTAAGTTAAGCTGAATCTTTCCTTAATGCTTTTTATGTATTATTTAGTTGTAACATTTAGGTCCTGCCTTTTGACTATATGCACAGCACTTCTTCTTCCCATCCCCGCCAACAATTAAGGAGGTTGTGTGGAAGCGAATGAGAGGCCCATCAGACAGGGAGTTTCTCTGCTTGATTGTGGACTTGAACCTCGACATCTCGATGGTTCAACATCTGGTCCTCACTACACTTTGATAGCACTGCATTAGGAATATGGTCTTAATTTAGAGGAAAGAATTACCAAAGGATACAACAATGATGAGTTTTTAGCAGCTGATTACCAAGAGGAGGTGAACCGACTTGTGCGTGGTGGGAATGGGAACAATAATTACTCTAATCTTCAAAGAATGTCAAAAGCCCAAGGCTTATACAGACCCAGATAGTCTTGCCATGGAAAGAGGATGAATTTGATATAATGATGAACACCAAAGATGATTGGGGTGGGTGGGTAAATTACAATATTTTTCTGCATTTTTTCTGCAGTCCTCAGGTCAGTAAAAATACAGAGGCCCTTGATTTCTATGCAGTGAACCCTGTGGCTTTAAGGAAATGGTTTAGTACTGCCTTCTTCCTGCATCTTTTCCCAGTCTAGTCAACAGCTTTACAGCTATTTTCATAATGGGATTACCGGGTCTCTCTCCTTCTCTCCCCACCCCACCATCTACTAATGTCTTCAAGAACAGAAATACCAAGTTCAAAGCATCTGTTCGCAACTTGCCTTGTTCCCAACACAGTTCGTTTTTCTCTTCCAAGTTCTACCATGCCAACATCCCTTGAAGACATCGAAGACTAAAATGTTGTTGAAACATGGCTGGCCCTTCTCTTGGGATTATCAATGCCATAGCAATTCGTTTTTGCTTTTGCACTGTCAAATGGAACTCTAATTATTAAGGCCTATTTATCAGGTCTACCACAGCTACTCAGAAACAGTAGATGCTGTATGTGCTATTACTGCCACCTGCTGAAGTAACTATGCAATTGAACAGAAATATTTTCTTGCTTAAGAGTGCCTGAGAAAGTAAACATGGACCAAGCCATAAGAAAAATCTTCTATTATTTGAAGCATCCCACATAGCCGCTATAGAAAACAACATTTCTGAGCACCAAGAGAGTGTTGGACTACATGTTTGAATGTATTGTGCAACCAGAGCCATTTAATCAAATAATAATTATTAGGGAATGGTTGGCTACTGTTGTTTTTCTTTTAAAGAGGAAAAAATAAATAAAAACATTCAATCTATATAGCCTAAGGTTGAGGCTGGTTGCTAAGAGCTTCTACATGATGCTGTTTTAAAAATCTATATTTTAATCTAAAGTTGTTCACTTTCATATAATAAGGAATAAATTCTATTTCTAAAGGCGGTATACTTGTCCACATATTTGTTTAACATTGGAAGAGTAATTTTCAGATAGTGGTAGAATGAAATCAAAAATTGTTGAACATAAAAAAATGAAGGCATTCTTCAAATAAGATAAATGCAAGCACAGCATGAAGATTAACTTCATAATTGGTGACTTAATGTCTCCATTTCACATCTTGAATTTATTTTTAATTTTTTTCCCATTAGGGATGCTTTATTAGTTTTGAAACATTGTGTTTGTAAAACTATTCTTCTAGCTTTGGTTTTAAATCTTCATTTAGTTTTTTCTTCTGGAACATCTACAAAAACAAATGAAATTTTGCAGCACTCCACAAAGCCTTTCTATTCCAATCACATAGTCCAGTTGTGTGTGCCACATCAAGATGCTTTGTATTTAGCTGTTTCATTATACTGACAATAACCCTCTTTATTAGGCACAGTGTTCTTTAATTCTCATTCCACTTTTTCTTCTTTTTTCCATTCATAGTTTTCAGGCTGTAGTAGCTAAGATTGTTTAATCAGATTCCCTTGAAACTCTTAAAAATGGGATGATGAAAAAGTATTCAATTCTTCTCAAATTCTTCATGGTATAAAAATCTTTTAAAACCTGTTCATGGTCATCAAAAATTGACCATGAAGATAAGTAATAAATACCTCTATACTCTGCTAAAATTATATTATATAAATTGTAATTTTTCTTGATTGTGCTGGCAAAGCTGCAAATACACTGGTTCACATTACTATCCTTGGTGGCAATATCCAGTATGAAATCCATTTGGTCAAAAGTTTTTGAATAAATTGAAAATATTAGCCAATAATAAAGCCTGCTGTTGGTTCATTCTCCATGTTTCTTAAGGTATATAAGTAGATGCAATCTAAAAAGTTGATAAAATTCCTTTTGTTAAAAGCTAGGCTTCTTATCAGTAAACACTGGTAAATTCAAATATCTCTATTTAAAAGTGTGGAAAATTGATTTGGTTAAAAAATAATACAATATGTTTTGGAAACACAGCTAAGGATAAATTTATTCATGCCTGATTAGCTGTGATTAATCATATTAATCACATTTATCCAAACTGATTATGTTTATGTGTACAAACATGATTCTGGATAGAAATATTGAATGCTTTTGATGTTTTTATTTTCCTTTAAAAACACATTCTCTCTCTCATACACACACATAGTGTGAGAGAGTAAGTTTCATTTTACCTCTTTACTTTGCATGTTTTTGGTTGTTTGTTCATTTTTTTAAAATTTTGTATTTTTTGTTCAGTTAAAAATAAAATATGTAAAAAAATAAGGGCCTCCCTACCTACCCAAAATCAGTATCTTTCAAATGCCCCTCCTGTGATATCATATTTTCCTAATCATCTTTCACAGCCATGTACTATAGGAATCTAAATATTCTAAAGGAATATTTCTTTAACAGGGACTGATTATTGTCCCTGGAGGAAAGGGAGAAATAAGAGGAAAATATGTCCCTGTTACAAGGAAACAACTGATCATCTCCCTTAGTCATGGATTGAGTAACAGGCTTTAGCTCACCATACACTCTGTCCATATCTTGAAGATCTACAAGTCCAGAGGTGGTATTCAGCAGGTTCTGACCAGTTCTGGAGAACCGGTAGTAGAAATTTTGGGTAGTTTGGAGAACCGGCAAATACCACTTCTGACTGGAGATTTTACAGTATCCTTCCCCTTCCACGCCCACCAAGCCACACCCACAGAACCGGTAATAATAAAAAAATTGAATCCCACCACCGTATAAGCCCCAAGGAATCCAAAATAACAGGACACACAGATGCTAACATTCTTACAATCTGCCCAAACAGTTCAAAAAAAGATCTATTTGACTTCATCTGTCCTGAACAATGCAAACATAAGACACTAATTTTCCTACTTCCTCCACCCAATGTTTGATGGAGGAGAGGCTACCTAGTGTGGAAAGGCATTGTATCTGTTTTGTGCAGACATCATGGAGGCATAAAACCATTATGTCTCCACTGCAGAGGATAGAAATGCAAGTGAGGGGTTTACTTCCTGCTCGCTCTGATCTACCTTGAGAGTTGTCTACTTTCACTCCAGCTGATGTTCCATTTGCTTTCTCACTCCCAGCTACTTGAGCAACAATAGGCTTGATTTAGGATCTGTAATAGGAAAAAGAGCAATCAGAGTAATATGGACAACAACAACAAATCAGCTAAAACATAATGAGTATCACTGACAATCAATGTAAAATAAATCTACAAGTACTCTAGATCTATGTGTCTCAACCTTGGGAACTTTAAGATGTATAGACTTCAACTCCCAGAATTCTGGGAACTGAAGTTCTGACATCTTAAAGTCCCCAAGGTTGAGAAACATTGTTCTAGATTCATTGTGTGCCTGGGTCACACCATTTTAACCAGCCTTCCCTCCCTATAGGGGTTGATGTTAGCCATCACTCTATCAGTTACTGGGAAGTGATCTGCCCATGGTAACAGAATCACACAGAATTCCTACACCTACAGATCATCAGGTTGACCAAAGAAATGAACTAAATCCAAGTACTCTTCTATGTGTACAAGGTCAGATATTAGCTAACATAAATCCAAGGTAAGCAAGGAAGACATGAAATCCCAAACCACTCCTGAACAAAGAAACTCAGCATGGACACTGAAATTCTCCAGAATTAAGAACCTAGGGTAATCTAACACACTCCCAAAATCAATCCAACTAATCCAGTCTCTAGAACAGAGATGTCAAATTCATGCCGTCATAGTGGCGTCACCTGATGTAGCAGGACTTTTTTCCTCTTTGCTAAACTGGATGTGGGCGTGGCCAGGACATGACGCAGGCTGGGAGTTTGACAGACCTGCTCTAGAAAAACAAACTGTAAGCAGTAATATGAATGGCATATTATCCCTACACGGTTCTAGTTCTGTCATCCAAGAGCAACAGCATCATTCAGAATTGGCAGATTGTCAGGAAGTCTTTGACTTACAACTATTCTTTTAGTTACTGTTCAAAGTTACGCCACTGAAAAACGTGAGTTATGATCGTTTTTGATACTTACAACCATTGCAGCATCCTCATGATGATGTGATCAAAATTTGGGTGATTGACAACTAGCATGTATTTATGACAGTCACAGTGTCATGGGTCATGTGATCACCTACTGTGGCCTTCTGACAAAGTCAGTGAGGAAACCAGATTCACTTAAGAACCATGTTACTACCAATTGCATTGATTCACTTAATAACTGTGGAAAGAAAGGTCATAAAATGAGGCAAAACTCACATAACAACTGTTTTGCTTAGCAACAGAAATTTTGGGCTCAATTGTCATAAGCCGAGGTCTACCTGCATCTGTTCTGTAAGATTGAATTCCCACAACAATGTCCATTAAACCTCGCACCTCCCAACCTAGCCTGCTTCTTCTTTTTGTTAAAAATCATAGCTGTTAAAAACATAGATTATTCCAAAAGGACGTGATTGAGTACAAAGGGAATACAATATGAAAATGTATGCACCTTCCAATGATAATGAGGCTTCTACAAAAGCTTAAAAGGTGTCCACCAATCATACAATAGTTGAAAAAGGGGAGGTATAGTGAACGTAAGACAGTTCTGTGAAAGTTGAGCCAACCACAGTGAGTAGACCAGTTCTTTCTGGATGAGGAAAGGCCAATTGCTTCTCACAAAGGAGACCATAGAACAGCCATTTTCCTCAGGATTAAGAACCAGGGGATGAAGGGATCAGTCAGTTTGCTCACAAATGACGGGGTGACTTTTAAAGGACATCAGGTGCGCAAACCTAACTTTCTAATTATAGTACTTGCCTATTAACCATCTTAAAGCTATTAGAGATCTTTGGAATGCCTATTTTGAAACGTTGTTGGACGAGATTAGCTTCAAATCTGAACAGAAGGAAATAATAATAATTACAAGCTTAAATAATTTATTTCAAAATAAAAAGCTAAATGATATTTTGATCTAAGAAAATTACGAATGGATCGAGGGTCCTGTTAAATTTGGAATATTGACTATTGCTATAAGGTTTTGAAATTAGCTAGAAAAAAATTAATACCTTCTTGTGGGAGCCAGAATTATTTTGGTTGTTTTGGCTCATAACAAAGATAAGCAATTTTATAATTTTAGAAACTGAACACTAGAGGGGACTAAAGACTCTTAAGTAGAAGAGAGTAAAAAATACAAGCCTGCTTTTTGGTGTCAGTTAAGTGGGTCTTAAAAAGTGACACAAAATATAACATTGGAAATATTAAAGATTTTTAAAGAATGGAGCCAGGGATTAGTAGCTACAATATTAATAATGATGTCTGATTCTATGGATAGATTATCTCTAAAAATGCTAATGAGGGAATGACAAGTCAGAGGAAGTACTGGAGATGAAACTACAAGTGATAGTCAAGAGAATTCAAAAAATTATGCTTTATTGTATATATAAAAGAAACTGGCTGAAATTTTAAAAATTAAAGGGGAAACACACGACAAACCAAGAGAATGACCTGGAAAATGTTTTCTGTTTGGATTTACAAAAAAGACTTATTAAACATTTGAAGAAGTCTGTGCAATGGGATGAAGAATTATTGAAGAGAAATCAAATATAAACTTGGTTCATTTGATCAAGGTTGAAATAAAATATTTTGTTTGCTAAACTTCTGGCAACCCTTTACTTTCTGCTACTACTAACAATTAGAAGCTAACGTTGTATGGATTTGCTGAGCTGGGATATGAAGAGATATCTGTTTGTAACTTTATAGAGAGTAAAATACGGGGGTAGGCTTCAAAACTGTTAGCAAACCAGTTCTTTGCCTGGTTGCTGGCTGGGCATGGCCATAGTGGGTGTGGCAGGGGTGGATTTCTACCGGTTCTGTCCACCTCTGTAGAACCGTAGCTCTGAAGAGCAGCAGACTGCTGATGTTTTTACCCACCTGCCTGCCTGGGCTCTTACCTGACGTTTATTTCCTGCTTTTTCAACTTCAGCTACCGTGCGAGGCACAGCTGCAGTTTAAAAAGCAGGAAAAAAGGGCTTTTCGAAAGGCTGCTTCTCTGCACGCAGCATGCTGATTACGATTTACAGGCACGCGAGCGCAGCATGCAGGGAAACACATCGTAAATCACCGAACCTCGTAAATCACCGAACCGGTAGTTAACCCTGTCGGATCCCACCCCTGGGGTGTGGCCTAGTCAGCCTCCTGCACCATGGCGGGGGGTGGGATGCATTTTCACCTTCCCCGGGCTTGAGGCTTTCCTTGAGCCTCCGGAAGAGCGAAAACGGCCTTCCCTGGGCCCATTTCTGGCCTTCTGGAACCTCCAGGAGGCCCATTTCTTGCCCTCCTGAGCCTCCATGCAGGGCCTGCACTTACCTGGCATCCCAAATGGGCCATATGGCAACTCCTGGGAGGGGAGGGGTGGGCGGGGCAGGGCCAGCCAGGGGTGAGATTTGCCGGTTCAGCCATAAAATTAGCTACGGGTTTGCCCGAACTGGGGCGAACAGTAGCAACCCACCCCTGGTAAAGTGTCATTATTTTTTTCTATGAATGTTGGAAGTAACTTCTTTATTTTTTCTTTATCATATTCTCTTTTTTTTCTTTTCCATTATTTTCATGATGCACTGTCTATGCTTTCTACTTTTTTCCTTTTATTTGTACTAGTTTTTACTACTGAAATAAAAATCCTTAATAAAAGTTATAATTCTCGAATTATGACTACAATTGAGCCCAAAATTTCCAATGCTTTTTTTTTGGCCTCATTTTACGACCATTTTTGCCTCAGTTGTTAATCATAGCAATTGTTAAGTTAGTAAAATGGTTGTTAAGTTAACAAGTAATCCAACAGTCGAGTTAACAGATAAGTTATTCTGGCTTCCCCATTGACTTTACCTGATGGAAGGTTGGAAATGAGGATCACATGGCTCCGGACACTGCAACTTTCATAAATATGAATCAGTTGCTAGGAGTCCAAATTTTGATCATGTGACCATGGGGATGCTGCTGTAATCGTAAGTGTGGAAAATAGTCACATGTCACTTTTTTCAGTGCTGTTGTAACTTTAAATGGTCACTAAATGAATGGTTGTAAGTCCAGGGCCACCTGTACACAAAATATAAGATAAGACGAGAGAATTGTGGGAGTAAAGGTTAAAAAAGAAACCTTTATGTTAAAAGCTTTGCAAATGACTTGGTGATGGTTCTGGAAGATCCTTTAAAGAGAATTGAAATATCAATGGGCAAATTAAAATAATTTGTTGCATTAGCAAATTTTAAGATTAATAAACAGGAGACCAAGATGTTCACAAAAATAAAAAAAAGAAAATCAAACAGATGATGAATAAAATGGGTTATAAGATTGAGGTAAAATATCTGAGTATCACTATGACAACTATGAATTGTACGTTACAGGTAATCCTCAACTTACAACTATTCATTTAACAATCATTAAAAATTATAACAGCACTTATATCCATCATTGAATCCTCATCATCATGTGATCAAACTTTGAGCACTGGCAACTGGAATGCATTTAAATGTTTGCAGCGTCCCAGAGTCATGTGATCAACATTTGTAATCTTCCCAGCCAGCTTCTGAGGAGCAAAGTCAATGGGGGAAGCCAGATTTGCTTAATGACTGCATGGTTTACTAAACAACTCCAGTGATCTACTTAACAACTGTGGCAAAAAGATTGTAAAATTGGGTATGACTCACTTAACAACTGCCCTGCTTAGCAATGGAAATTCTGGTTCCAATTGTGGTCATAAGTCAAGGACTACCTACATTACAAAACAACTATCTTAAGACATGCAATGAAGTTTAAAAAGAAATGTTAAGATGGAAGAAATTACAATTGCTGGGGAGAATTTTGTGATAAAAATGAATGTCTTGTTTTAGAATGATGTTTTTGTTGCAAACAATACTGTTTTGATAACTGATGTATTATTTAAACAGTGGTGGAAGGTTATATTTAAATTTGTGGGACAAGAAAAAACACAAGTTAAATATAAGGTGTTACAAGATAGAAAGGAAAGAAGAAGATTGGGTTTACTTGATTTGAAATTGTATTCTGCAGCTTGCTGTTTGGATGAAAAATTGGATGTTGCTGAGAAGTAGAAGGCTTCTGAAGTTAGAAGAGCATAACCTGAGATTTGGGTGGCATGGATATTTATGGTACAATAAAGTCAAGGTTAAGTTTAATTTTAAAAATTATTATGTTAGATGTACCATATGGAGAATATCAAATAGATGCAGACCCAAGTTGTGTCTGAAAACACCTCTGTAGATCTCAGCACAAGAACTATTTTATGGATGAGAAACAATAAACAAATGCTAACTTATCACAACATACTAGAATTTTGTCAAGGGGGGTGTAAAATAAAATGAAGAGAAAAGCTGATGGCAAAGCTATATAGTTGTCAAAGATTACCTTATTTACATTTATTAGAAAGAATTAAAGTAGACACAAATTGTGGTTTTGAACATTGTAAGAGTAAATTTGAAATAGAATTGTGTAAAAATGAACATGTTAATTGCTAAAATGCATTTTTTGACATTTGAAACAGAATATAGAGATGGAACAATAAGAAAATATATAGCTGAAAGGACTGAAATATACACCATGTGACAACCTTAAAAATATTTTTCATGAAAAAAATTCCTCTTGATGTAGGTCATCACAGAAATATACGTCATATAAAATCACTTAAATTTATGTTGGAAATGTGAAACAAACAAGAAGGGAATTTTTTCATGTTTGGTGAATATGTAAAAAAGCTAGAAAATTTTGGATTCAAATACATACACTGATTCAAGAGTATCCCAAAGCACCTGAAGACAGAACAAGAAGCAATGGATGGAAACTAATCAAGCAAGTTAGAATTAAGGAGAAATTTCCTGACAGTGAGAACAGCTTGCTTCCAGAAGTTCTGGGTGCTCCAACACTGGAGGTTTTTAAGAAGAGATTGGACAACCATTCATTCCATAGGGTCCCCTCAGGGGTGGGATTCAATTTTTTTAACAACCGGTTCTGTAGGTGTGGCTCAGCTGGTGAGCATGGCTTAGTGGTCATGTGACTGGGTGGGCACGGCTTGGTGATCATGTTATTGGCTGGGTGTGGCCAACTCAATATCACTCACATTGAGGCACGCATCTTCTTGCATGGCCTCTCATGACTGTGGGGATACTGCTACAGTCGTAAGTGTGAAAAACGATCATAAGTCACTTTTTTCAGTGCCATTGTAACTTTGAATGGTCACTCCACACAAGCAAAGTACCAGCAAAGGAGGGGAAAAAAACTCCAGAGAAGTTCCAGAGACAGGAAGTCTAGTCCTGCCCAGAATGTAGTAAGGGTTAACGGAGAGGCAGTTTCTGTAAGCAACACCAGAATATTTCCTTCCTGCCTTCCTTACAGGATCTTCTAACAACTGGTTCTCCGAACTGTTTAGAATGTTAACAACCGGTTCTACCGAATAGGTGCAAACCTATTCGGAACAACCTTTGCTGGGACAAGTTGGGGTGTTGTTTTTATATAACTGCAGATTATTGTATGCATGAAAATGGAATGGCATTACCCACAATGGAGGAATGGTTGATGAAGATGATGGGAAATGCGATGGCTAAATCGACTTCTTTGATCAGAGAAAAGACAACATATTTATTGCTGACTGGAAAACAATAATAGACTTTCTGCATAAAACCTAAAAAATGAACTTATGATTTATGATTTTGATGATAGAGTATAGAAAGTTATGCTATAATCATAGAGTAAGAGGTAAATTCATAATCGTACTTATAATTGCTGTAAAGAAAATCAGGAGCTATTTCTTTGTATCTTTCTTTGTATTTTTTTTTATTTTTTTCTCCTTGCACTTTTAGTTTACTCTTTGGTTTCTTTCTTTTTACATACTTTATAGGAGTTTGTGTTAGTCTTTACCTAGCTTTTAAAAGAAATCTTCAACAAAAAATAAAATCGTTATATACACACATGATAAATAACCCTGGAATAACCGTAAACTTGCCCATATCTTCTGCAGTTGCATGTCAGAGTATATGATAAAATTGTTAGACAAAAGGTTTACAAAAACTCTGAATTGCTGAATCTGACTGGGACATAAAACTACAGCTGGTCTCTGCAATACATTTGCTAAAAAAATGCCTCAGGTTCTGGCATGGCGCTATTACATTACATTGAAATAAAGACAAACGTTCTTCGATGAATAATTAACTGACTGTATAGATTCCTGCTGGTGTTAGTCACAGGCCGGGAACACAACATCATGTAACTCATAAGAATGGCTCATGATTTTTAGCATGACCACCATACTTACATCCAATCCACACACACTTACGACCATTGATTGCAGCATCCCCAAAGCCACATGATCAAAATTCAGGTGCTTGGCAACCAGCATGTAATTACAATCCTGGACCATGTGACTACCATTTGCCTAGCCAGCTTCCAACAAGCACATTCAATGGGGGGACCTGATTAGCTTAATGACTACCTGATTCATTTAACAATTACAGTGATTCACTTAACAACCATGGCAAAAGAGGTCATAAAATTGGATGCAACTCATTTAACAGCTACCTTGATTAGCAATGGAAATTCTGGTCCCATTTGTAATTTTAAGTCGAGGACTTCCTGCACTTATACATAATAAAGGAGGGATAAAAATCTAACAAGGAAATAAAACAAGATCAGACCTAAGCATGCTTTTCACTCAAAGTGTACCTTCCTTCTTTCCTTCCTTCCTTTCTTCCTTCTTTCCTTCCCTCCCTTCTTCTTTCCTTCCTTCCTTCCTTCCCTCCTTCTTCCCTTCCTTCTTTCCTTCCCTCCCTCCCTCCTTCTTTCCTTCCTTCTGTCCTTCCTTCCTTCTCTCCCTCCTTTCCTTCCTTCCTTCCCTCCCTCCCTCCTTCTTTTTTTCCTTCCTTCCTTCCTTCCTGGACCGTTGCCATGCTTGCCCTTCCAGCAAATGCTTATATATGGATAATAGAGACGTCAAGGATGCATTTTGTTTCTCTCGAGCCATACCCCTTCTGTTTTTAATAACATGCAATTGTGCAAAAGGTTAATATGTTTTTGGTTCAGCAGAAGGGCAGCTAATTAGCTAATGGCCTTACCAACCCCCTTCCCTCCAGTCCCAATTTTGATTCCTTTCAACACCAACACATGTAAACTGATTGTTGCAATTACGTGCTTCCCGAAGTCATTACATGCCACTGAAAATTATCCAGAGCAGGTGAAATAAGCTTTCTGTTACTGAGTCATAAAGTCAGCTGAAAGAAGGGCAGCGATCCTTTCAACTATGCAGCAAGGAATACATGAGAGAGACTTGCAGGTTTTAAGACACACACACCCCTTTTTAAAAAATCTATTTTAGGGGGGGCAAATACCCATTAGTGCTCTTCTTTTCAGTTTTAAAAAGGGAGTGGGTACCCCTCAAATATGGGTAAGATCTAATTTTAGGAACTTTATTCTATTGGCTACTATGTACAATTACAGAGTTCTAACTTCCATCCCATGACAGAATAGGAAGATAGAATTGGAAAGGCCACTGAATTGCTATTGCACAAGTCTTTATTTTCAAGTGAGGACAAATCTAGATTCAATTACTTCTTTCTTAGACCCACAAAATAAATGTTTCTTCTGCGGGAAGAAGGAAAAAAAAAACATAGAACAGGAATATACACGGAACAAACTTCTCAATAGAGGAATGTGAGAAACAACAGTGCAAAAACACATTAGATCTAATTGGTTTTCCAGCTCAACAAGGAGCTGGGTAGAAGTCTCCCTGGGGCTAAACTTCCTTCCTTCCACACAAATTTTAATGATGACAAAAAATAAAAAATTAAAAAATAATGTGCCTTAGAAGCCACGTACAATGAAAATGCCACAACAGCATCCATGCTATTTTATCTTATAAAGACACACAATATCAGTTCTGGCAAATTGGCATAAATTTGCACAGGATGACATGCCAGATTCTGGTAAGCCAACTGTGAAGTACTCTTCTGGAATCAGATTCTCTCTATGACTTCCGCCCCAAAGGTACAGCCACCTGCCACTCCAGCTGTGAAACAACCCAGGGAGAGTGATTGGCATCACATTTACCATCTGATATACTTGGCAGATGTACTGCTAATCTCAGCAACCACAGGAAGTAGAAAGATAAAAGATGCTGGGAGGAGGAAGAAGAAGAAGAAGGAAAAGAAGGTCATGAAGTTCAGATACCAGAGTACTGGTCAAGG
Source organism: Bungarus multicinctus (assembly GCA_023653725.1). Lineage (NCBI taxonomy): Eukaryota > Metazoa > Chordata > Lepidosauria > Squamata > Elapidae > Bungarus > Bungarus multicinctus. The sequence continues at coordinate 122,982,945 of CM042834.1, forward strand.
GCTTGACTTTCATAAAGATAATTAGCTCTATTGTCCACTCGGAGGACACCTGCAGAACCTCAACCTACAGTGAGAAGAGTTGGATGTCAAAAGGTCAAGTCAGAGCTAGGCCAACAAGAGGCACAGGAGATGACATAGCAATTATGATTTTGTTTCAGGTGCAGCTTTTATAGAGGTCTATTTCAAGAGCTTCAGCATTCAATCCAAGGTGCTTGTCTTAAGGGGCCATACCCCTCAACCCTTGAAGCAAGTCGGGAGTAAGGAATGGAGACACCTACCACAATTCCTTTTTACTTACAGACAAGTGTTTCCCAAGTGCAGAATCAGAATGGTTTGCTCAAGCAGGATGGAATTTACTGTAAGCAAAATCCTCTGTTGCTGTGGAAACTATTAAAAATAGATTCTCCCATGTTCCCTCACTCTCAACACAGAGAGAGAGAGAGAGGGAGGGAGGGAGGGAGGGAAGGAGGGAGAGGGAGAAGGAGAGGGGGAGGGAGGGAGGGGGAGAGAGAGAGAGAAACAGATAGATAGATAGAGAGAGAGAGAGAGAGAGAGAATGATACAGCTGGGTTCCTTCGCTCTACATTTTTATTGCATTTTAATTATGAATAATTTCCACCCTTGCATAGGAAGACGGATTTCTGAAAAAGCACCAAAAAGAGGGGGGGGGTGGAGAACCACAACCACTTTCTAAACACAGGCCCTTCAGGATACATATCAATATGCAAACAGAAGTCAGCATGCATTTCAGAATGTTTATGCCACAGGGTAAGCACAATAACAAATCACTCTAGATTAACTCTTTCCGTGCCAACAACCTGAACCTTGTAAGAACAGTAATTATGGTTCCAGGAGAGGGATCTGTGGGATGGGAGTTAAGAGGTTCTGTGGTTCTACAGCTATCATAAGGCAATTATGATTTTCAGCATTAGCTATGTACAGTATATATGACTAAAATTCTTGTCATGGCCTGTAACTGCACAAAACAGTGCATCACAGGGTAACAATTTGGAACCAATATACCTCAAATGGGTTAACTTACAGAGCGTATCCAAAATCTGGGACCTATGATTCCTCAGGGAATGAAATTTAGGAAAGCTGTGGTTATGCTGCTGCTGGAACTACTCCTGTGTTCACATGACCTTCATTTTCAACCTTCTATGACTGTTTTCCAGTCAGTCTCGCAATATCTTCCTTCTTTCCCCATCTAGCAGTATTTCTGTCTGCTGAGGGAGGGAGGGAAGGAAGGAAGGAAGGAAGGAAGGAAGGAAGGAAGGAAGTTTTCTAATGTTCCCTGCCAAATTCCAACACAGAAACTCAATGGGGAAACTAGTAGCAAATCAGAAGTTGCTCCCATTCCCATTGCTTTCTGGGCTGTCCTTAGTCATTCTGTTTATTTAATTAAGGAAATATCTCTGAAAAAAATGACCCAATAGGCCACAGGCTAACTAGTGTTTTCTATTTGTATACTTTCCAGACAGAGCAAGTAGACAGGATTATACGAGTCCATTAGCCAAGTTCATAATGTTTAGTGCTTGAAGAGAAGAAAAATTAATGGAGTCCTAAGGTCTCAGCTGTGGCAGTGTCCAATTCAATGACCTGAAAATCTGTCACCAATTGCCCATGTTGGACCATGATTTTGACATATTACTTCATACTTTCTTTGCAAACAAATATATGGACATCTATGAAACTTTAGAATAGTTGTAACAATACAGATCTGTATAGTTGTAGTTATAATCTGTAGTTGTAACAATACAGGATACAGCTCTGTATCCTCATTAAGGCATTGGTTGGTTTAACAGGTCCTTCCCATAAGATTGCAGTAAGTTCCAGACACCACAGTCACAAATCAAAGAAGCAATCTGCTCCATGTGTCATCTTCAGCAGTTCCAGACATTTTGAATACACCAAGTGTGAAGATACCGCCTGGTCTCTCTAGCCAAGAACCATTAAATGAATGTTCTCTTTATGAATCTTATTAATCTTCTCTCAGGCAAAGCTATCATAATATTGACCAGCAATGTTCATTCAACTCAGTTATGTCGATCATGATGATCATTCTGTCTAACCTCCTGCAAACACAGAGCACAAGATTTATACTGCAATTAAGGAATTTCTTTCCCAAGGAATCAGAAACTGCTGCCACTCCCAGTTGCTACACTAATTTTACTACTTCTCACAAAAGTGGTCAGATAATTGCTCACTGGCATGGATTTGATTCTCTGTCTGTCGAGTTCTTGCTTTCTCACACAAGCCAAACAGCCTTACTATAAGTGTTGAGTAGAGAACTTATTTATTTAATCACATATGGCCACCCATCTCAATAAGTGATTCTGGGTGGTGAACAATATTAAAATAAAATTAAAACCATTATAACCCACAATCCAAGATCAAAATAGAATACTGAGGAAGAAAAGCATTACTATTATTATTTTTGAAAGCACCCTGGTATTTAATTAACATTATCTATCTATAGCCCTAAAAGTTATAGTGTTTTAATTATGGCTGAAATGTGTTGGTTGCCATAAGATTCTGAGAAACAGGAATAGGCTGAAGTAGACCCCAAGCAAGGTGCAGTTGCCGATTATTCATTGTTCTCTATTCACATCAGTGTTATCTCTGGAGAAAGATGCACTACCTGAAAAGGGACAGGTTGGTGATTTGGGGTCCTTCTAAATTCTTGGGTCCTGCTTAAGCATTAGGCAGAAGTCATGCTTGGAGGGACCTCTGCTGGTGTACCAACTATGGCTTTACCTAGTGCAGGGGGACTAGATATAGTCACCTCATTAGCACCATTAGACTACTACAATGTGCTTCATATATATGGAGCTGCCCTTACACTATTCAGAAACCGCAAGTGGCAGCTGAGAAAATATTACACCAATATTGTGTATCTTTTGTTAAATTGCTAGTGTGTTTCCAGGTACAACTGAAAGCCCCTTTTTAATCTATAAAGCCATTTATGGATTGGCACTTGAATACTTTCAGGACTGCCTACTCTAAGTTGAAAAGGCCCAATCTGCTACATCATCTACAGAGAGGCTCCACCTAACTAGTTATCTGCTGTGAAGGGAGTAAAGTCAGGAACTTCAGACCACTAGCTCCTTCCTGAAGGCTTTCAAAAAGATTTTAAGCACTGAGCACTTTGAGAGAAGGTTCCAGGTAAGTTTATGACTTTTTTTGTTTTTTTATGTCTATTTTTTTGAATGTTGCTGATTTATTGGCTTTGCATTTTATAAGCTCGATATTTAATCTTTGATAATTTAATTAACCTTTTCATGCAATGCAATAGTCTGCAGTAGTTATAGATCCACAAATAAACAATACTTTTTTTTACAACATGGTATTTTCAACTTGCTTTGATAGACAATCTAATTGATGTTTGAAGTCTTCAGGTGCTATTGCTAACTATCCAAGAAGGACCTTGTTTTCTTCCAAATGTATGACCACGGTACTGAAAAAGTCTTCTAGAGTTTCTGCAGACTTTGATTAATTTTAATTCCAAGCAGCATAATGAGGAAGGGTAGGGTAACTCCAGGGGTGGGATTCTACTGGTTCGCACCTATTCGTTAGAACCGGTTGTTAACTTTTTAAGCAGTTCGAAGAACCAGTTGTTAGAAGAAATCTCCTTTTGTTTTTTCCACTTTACTGGCCCAATCCTGTAAGGAAGGCAGGAAAGAAACATTCTGGTGTTGCTTGCAGAAACTGCCTCTCTGTTAATCCTTATTACATTTTTGGCAGGACTAGACTTCCTGTCTCTGGAGCTTCTCTGGAGTTTTCCCCCCCTCCTTTGCTGGTACTTTGCTTATGTAGAGCCCGAAATTGACATATGGTAGCCATCTCACTTGGAAACCTGACAGCTTGACTTTTTAAAGGGGAAGGGTTGTTTTAAGCTTTTTTACACTGCTGTTGGGAGGAAATACTCCCCTGTTGGAGTTAGTACTTTGAAGAAATAATTGAATAACGAAGCAGAGCTGCCAGAAAGAAGCTTTTAATGACAAGGAATCAAGATGAGTGACATTCAGCAAGGCTTCTTGGCTAGCTAGAAAGATTGACATTCAAACATGAGTTTACATATCTTTTCTGAGTTTTGGTCTAAAACTGGATTTTGGTGAAGTTTAATTCTGTGCTTGGTGACATTTAATCCTGTGTTTATTGATGAGATAATTTTCCCTATTCAGCTACGTTTGGAAGGAAAAAGATTAATCTCTGTTCTTGAAAAGAAACTGGGTTGAGAAATCTGGCTAGTTCCTGTGTCTATTTGTTCTGGTAATTGGTTTAACAAGCAACAGCTACTGTTGTGATTTAATTATTTGTATTGTGTTTGAATTTTTTCCTGCCTCATGGTTTCTTTTTCTACCCGAGGAGGGGGTCTTCCTTCACTGCTTTAGTGGTATCTGGCACTGTCATTTTGGGGTATACTTCCAAGAGGCAGGATGCAACTTGACACTGATTTTGTACTGCCTTTCTAGGGGGCATGTGACCTTTCCTTACATCTAGATGATTTCCTAAGGATATCTTGTGAGATGAGTGAGACCAGCTGGTGTCTTTAAGTGGTGCAAATGGATCTAAGGATTGCTTTTCCTGGGTGTGCTCTTTCTGGAGAGCTTAAATGACCTCTCTACTAAAAGTTTCACTTTATGAGCAAGAGTTGGCTGCTGATAATTATCCCTGCATTTTAACTATTTTAATTCCTCAAGGTGCTCTGGCACCCTGCCTGATTTGTAACTCTGGCTTGCAGATATTTTTAATCTAATGATTGGTATTTAGGGCAGCTTTTTGCAAGCAAAGAAGCTTTTTGTATTTTTGTACAGGTAATCCTTAACTTACAACAGTTCATTTAGTGATCATTCAAGTTACAATGGCACTGAAAAAGGTGACTTATGACCATTTTTCACACTTACGACCATTGCAGCATCCCCTCAGTCACAAGAAGCCAGGCGAGGAGAAGTGCCCCTTGATGTGAGTGACGTTGAGTTGGCCATGCCCACCCAGTCACATGACCACTGAGCCATGTCCACCAACTAAGCCACATCCACAGAACCAGTTGTTTAAAAATTTGAATCCCACCCTGGGTAATTCCTCTGTTGCAAGCACAATACAATGGAATGAAACAGCGAAGAGCAGCTTATCAGCACATTTATGATAAGAGCTGTTTCTAGAACTGTAGTTATTTATAGTGGAAAAAACTTAACTCATAGTGTTTCTATATCCAAGCAATCAAAATCACTCTTGATAGATCTTTCTCTTGAAGGAAAAAGTGAAGCTGGTTGAGACAGCCAGTATCTACAAAGCAATTCACCTTCCCCTATTCGCAAAGAGGTGAGAAATATGCAAGATATGTTAGGGGCAAATAAGGTTGCTTGACAAGAAAATTCAGTACTCCTTGTTACATCCAGATTTAATGTCCAACTATTTTTTTTTACTAAGATTCAGTTACACAAACATAACCTGTAATATTTAGATTAAATGTATATAATTACATCTGCATGCATTTGAGGACAACCTAGTCCTGGTTGCTGTGTGTATATCACCACACACACTGATCTTAATTCTATTGGGGTGGAGATGCATCCCAGATACCAGATACAAAGGAACTACTGCCAATTTCCTTCTCTTGTCTCTTTTGTTCTTGCGGTTATTCTTCCGTTCCACTCTTCTTGCTGTTTGTATCTTTGTGTTTTTAGGCATATGCCGCTCTTAATGGCACTTCTGTCATTTCATCTGCTGGCAGAGATTATGCTATCAGGGGAACTCTCTCCATGTCAGAGCTGAGACTTCCAGCCTTAAATCACCAATGGGGAAAGTCAAGCTGCTGTAGAGGGAAAACTTGGAAGACGTCAACTTTCTGCTCATCGGGTTGTATAATGACGCCTCTGGCAATTGCAATCCAAGGGTGGACCCCAGAAACATCTGCCATGGACTGATATATTGCTTAGTTTAGTTTCCTTTATTGTCATTGCACCTCGTACAATGAAATCAAACACCATCTTCAGTGCACATCATGACCATGAAAATAAACACAAGCACACATCCTTCACACTTCACACGTTGAACCAAAAACCCGCAACACCGCACCAACACTGTACTATACAGCAGAATTCAAAAGAGCTACTACCCTGGGATAGAAGCTGTTTTTCAGCCTATTTGTGCTTGTCTTTAATATTCTGTACCATCTGCCAGATGGTAATAGTTAAAAAAAAAAAGGGGGGGGTGTTTTCAGGGTGAGATGGATCTTTGAAAATGTTTTGAACTTTCTTAAGGCAGCGGGAGCTATAAAGCTCTTCCAAAGAGGGGAGAGAGCAACCAGTGATCCTCTAGGCAATGACATCAACCATCTTGAGTGCTTTCCTATCTTCTCCTGTCCAATTGGCAAACCATACAGACGTGCATTATTGCATATTGCTCTGTGTACAGGTGATGGAATGGATGGCATGATGCGAAATCAAGTCTTAAAATATAGTTGAACCAGTTTACTACATTCACAATACTTTTTACTGACTTCCTGTAAAAACTGAAAGAAAATAAAAAGGTGTTACATAAAAAAAAAGAATGGATGACATTCTTAGGATGTTTGATACAAGCTGTTGAAGGAAAGAGGTTAGATTCTCATATGAGCAGTCTAAGGTTCCCTGCTGTTCGCTTAAAATGCCAACCACAAAGATGAGGCTTTGCAAAGTGGAAACACTGTTATTGTACAGATCTACCCATTATTGAACAATCCAAAGATACTAACTTACCATAAAAAACAGAACAGTGCAGGATCAGACCCAAGACCTATGTAGTCCAGCATATTGGCTTCCCCAGTATCAGATGCCTCTTGGAAGACCATAAAAACACATTAGCACCCTTTCATCCATCTTTCGAGTAACTGGCACTCAGAGGAACACTGTCTCCATTCTTAAAGACAATATGTATCCCCTTCTTATAGCTTCGTTTCATATGAAATTGTTTAATTACCTTTTTAAAGCCATAGAGGTTGGTGCCATCTTGTGGTAGCAAATGCCTTTGTTTAATTATGCACTATGTGAAGTATTTATGTTGTATTGTTCTGCCATTTAATTTCATCAGACGATCAAAGGTTCTCATACTCAGGTGATGCATATCTAAACAGTCTTCTATCATGTCCCTCATTCGTTTTTATAACATTTTTATAACCTGAAAGGCCTGGTGTATCTTTTCTAACAACAGGTGATTCTAGCCCTTTAAATCACTTTCATTGCTTTTGTGTGTCTGTGTGTGTGTGTATCTTTTAAAGCACTGCAATATCCTTTTTGAATTGCAGTCATCAGAATTGCACATAATATTCCAATTGTGGTCACAGCATGCCCTTTTATAGCAGCAACACACTGGGCTGATACTTTCATCAAGCTATGCACCACAACACCAAGATTCTTTTCCAGCTAGTTAATGCTAGCCCAGATATTACTCTCCATTTGCATATATGCATTTGCTATTTTAGTACCCATTCCCAATCTGCAGAAATTGTTCTGGAATTCCTTGCTATGCCCTTTTTACTTATCTCTTATTCCAGTTATTACCAACTAAACAACCCAGGCCCCATTGGGTCAACATTTCAGAGATATTTTCCTACTTAAGCAGAGAAACATAATAACTACCAGACAGCAAAAAAACTATGAGACAGGAGGACATCTAACTTCTTGTAGACTTTCCCATTGAGTTATCTTGTGGGAAGCCTGCAAAGAGCAACAGAAATCTTCCTTCCTTCCTTCCTTCCTTCCTTCCTTCCTTCCTTCCTTCCTTCCTTCTTTCCTTCCTTCCTTCCTTTCTCCCTCCCTCCCTCTCTCTCACCATTCCTGCTGGCTTTCCAATGTAACGTTGCTTGTGAGAAGTTTCAGAGAGAAAGTCAGTGGAGTAGCCAATGAGATAATTACAAGTTCAATGCCAGCAGTCAGGTAAGTAGCTGCTGCCAGGTCTGGGAGGGAGCAAGGGATTGCTAAAGTAGCTGGGAAACTGTCACAGAATATTGAAAATTAGAATCTCATGACCTCAGCAACAACCAGGCAATGCTGAAGCAGCCACAATTTCCCCAATTTTCATCCCCTCAGGAGTATTGAGTCATGGCATTCTTAAATTAGCACATTTGAGGCACCTTTGTTAACTATGTTTTGCCCTGTGATGCACCTTTTCACCCAGTTAAAGATTATAGACACAAGTGTTTTAGCAGATACATTTTTTAACAGCATTAATATAATATCTCTTTGAGGAAGCCATTTATTTACCTGTTTGCTAGGAATGTCCATGTACTTCTGTTCTTTGTTCTCTGCTTTCTGTGTTTTATGTTTGTTTGTTTCTATCAGTTACAAATTTGTAACAGAACTTCTTTACTTTACTGTGTCTCCACGTAAGTTTTTAATGAGGGATTTTGTCTACAGCAACAACAAAATCTAAAAAGTTCAAGTCGGAGGTAAGTAACTTTTTTGTTCTGATTAGGATATTCAAGTTTTTGACAGCATGGTATAGATGGCCCTACCAAATGGTTGCCACTATTCACCTATCAGAAAGGAAGCCAAGTTAGTGCTTTTAATGACCTATTTTTGGACTTTTCCCTATTTTCTAAGCTGGCCTACTTTCAAATAAAGCACTGGAGAGAAGACATGCACCAGAATCTTGCCTAAATATATGCAGCCTAAACATTCTTAAATAATTAAATAAATATGGTGCTAACGGCTATAAAAAGTAGGTTGGAAGATTGGAAGAAATCATTTGAGGGTTATGCTGAGAAAAAGAAGAGGAGGCGTGTGGATCTGATTATGGCAAAGAGACTACTGGCATGTCTTTGGCAAAGTTAGGAATTATTTCTGAACACAGATCAAGATGGTGAGAATTTGTCCATATAGTCCAACAAGATTCACACACACATTCCTGGCACCTAATGAAGAGCAAGGAGAGTGGCTGTATTTCTGGTACTCATAGAAATCACCCTCATCCAAATAAGTACTGCTATTGCTTGCTGTTTAAATGGGCAGAACGTCTTCCCGTTTTTAAGTCAAAAGAGCCTGTGGTGTTTGCTTGTGCTCCAGCACAGATATCATCCTGCCTTCTATGTTAGAAGAAGACAAGCTGCATCTGGCACTTTCAGCTGAGCATATTCATGAGTCAGTAGAGCCACTGCCTTTCAATCAAAATGAATCAAACCACCTCAGACGCCATCTTTTGTTTACACCCTTCCCAAGTTACCAGTAGTGCCTGAAATAGAGATCCCATAACTGACAGAATAAAAGGTGCTTTCTCACTCATAGCAACCAGCCCAGAATAATGATAAATAAGAGAAACAGGATAAAAAAAACTTCCACATTTTTCAAAATGATGTCTCAAAATGAAACTGTGTAATCTAGTTTCATTAGGCCCTGTTGTTTCAGAAATTCTTCTGCTTCTACTGTAGAAAAATTTCTCACCAGCTCCTCCCTATTTCCCTCACCCTTCTACCACCAAACATCCCTAGCAGGGAGAGAGAAAGGTTTGATGCACTGAAGCAATTCCAGCTAGGACTAGCATTTCCACTGCATCCATCATTTGAGCTAGGAGCCTTCAAATTCTACAAGAGTGATATACAGGTCTCAGTGCTGTCCTCAATGATTTATTAAAATATCACCCAGATGAAATTTAGGAGGCCAAGAGCACCAATTCACAACAGGTAAGGGATAGGAACTAAGTAGAATGATGCTGATGGAAGAAATGAGAGAGGGAGATGCTTTATTACTCAAATACAGGGAAAATAAGATAGGGAGCAGCCCAAACTCCAAACCCCTTCTGAAGTTACAACATGCTTTGAAAGAGTATATTCATAGCTGCTGCATACTATTGCTTCATGCACAAAGCTCATACATACAAGAAACACACTAACCATACACTACACACACACACACACACACACACACACACACACACACACTATGTAGAAGATATACATGCAATATAAAGTCAAGAATAGAAGACCTGTTGTTTTTACTAAAAATACACTGCTCTTAGCAGTTAAAGCTGGGCAGTGCTTATTCATTCTCAAATCCCCTTCAAATATCAGAGGCTTGCATATTGGCAAAGTTGAATTCATCTGCTATTTCTGAAAAGAGGTGGCAAGTTTCAATGTGCATTGCAACTACACACAGATTCTGAGATGCTATGGATCAAGGCTCCTATATTTCTAGAAGTTCGCTGCTAAAAAAAAGAATAAAGAAAATAAAGTTTTTTGCATGTTTATTGTGAATTTTAATCAACTTTGAATCATGTAGTTTAATAAAACATTGCAACATTAAATAGTGTAAAAATTTCCCTAGATCTTTCAAACAAATATGAATCAACACTGCTGACCAAATGCAGTATGGACCACCCTTTCAGGATCATTCATTCACTCATAACTCACATTTATTGTTTTTATAAAGAATTCATGGTGAAAAATACACACCTCTTCTTTTTTTCCCCAGAACCACAACCCTCTGAGGTGGCTGAGAAAGAGTGACTGGCCCAAAGTCACCCAGCTGGCCTTCATGTCTAAGGTGGGACTAGAACTCACAGTCTCTTGGTTTCTAGCCTGGAGCTTAGCCACCACACCAAACTTTTGAAAGATCAGGTCTCTGAAGTATTTGACTAAAGAGTAATATTGTTGATGGTGCTAGATTTTGCCATGCAGAGTTTTTTACACCTTTCCTATCCAGTCAGTTTTGCAATCTCATTTTCTACCTGCTGGAAAAGGGAATAATGATAAATAAGAGAAACAGGATAAAAAAAACTTCCACATTTTTCAAAATGATGTCTCAAAATGAAACTGTGTAATCTAGTTTCATTAGGCCCTGTTGTTTCAGAAATTCTTCTGCTTCTACTGTAGAAAAATTTCTCACCAGCTCCTCCCTATTTCCCTCACCCTTCTACCACCAAACATCCCTAGCAGGGAGAGAGAAAGGTTTGATGCACTGAAGCAATTCCAGCTAGGACTAGCATTTCCACTGCATCCATCATTTGAGCTAGGAGCCTTCAAATTCTACAAGAGTGATATACAGGGAGGAAGCAAGGCTGAGGGGCTGAAAAGAGCCTGGGCTTCTGCAACCACAAGTGTCAATTAGTGTCACCCTTCATAATGTGCCCCTTGGAGCTTTGCTTAGACATTTCCTTTCAGGATGGTAAAGAAAGTCATTACTGCACCAAGATATGGAAGGTGCCTAAATAAGAATAAGAGGCAGATATATTCTTTCCTGTATCCTATTACCCCATTCAGTTCAGTACCTCAAATAACTGATGTCAGTCAGTAAGTCTGTATAACTTAATTTGTTTCAAAAATGTTAGCACTTACAGGAAACAGCCTGGGGAACTGAGACATTATTTGAGTGACTGCTCATCAACAACCAGTTATATCCTTTGCCATGTGAATATTAAGATTCTGAAAACTGAGCAGAATGTGTGAAACATGTTCCAAATTTAAGCTGTCAACTATTTTCAGAAGTCAGAGGTGAAGTCCCAAAAGTGGAAATAATAGAATCAAGGGTGACAGGGACTTTCCCCCAATTCAATGATGATAACATGTAGACTGGAGTTCCTTCCATAAGAATATTTTCAGTCTTCATAAATCAGCATAAAACCTGCTTTTAATTAAGCATAACATTCTTTGACATCCCATGAAAGTCTACTCAATTTTACCAAATACAATCATCCCCCAAACTGCTATACAGGTAGTCCTCCACTTATAACAATTCATTTAGTGGCTGTTCAAAATGAAACAACACTGAAAACTGACTTATGAACATTTTTCACACTTACAATCACCCCGAGTCCCTTTTTGGGAGAGGGGGCGGTATAAAAATTTAAATAAATAAATAAATAAACCATTGAAGAATCCGCATGGTCATGTGATCAAAATTCAGATGCTCAGTAACCGATTCCTATTTAGGACGGTTGCAGTATCCTGGGGTTATGTGATGAGCTTTTGTGACCTTTTGACAAACAAGGTCAATGGGGAAGTCAATTTCACTTAACAATCACGTTTCTCAGTCAACAAGTGCAGTGATCCATTTAACAACTATTTTGGGCCCAATTGTGGTCGTAACTCGAGAACTACCTGCATTTGATACTGCCTTGCAAGTAGTTATAAAAGATTGACAAAGAAGGCCATTGAAGGCAATGCGGGGACATATACAATGGCTCTGCATATCCTTACCAACTTCATCTTACATGGCAAATTTCTATTTTCTTTTACAGTATTAAGTTTACCCTAAAACATTGATGATGATGACAGACCTGAAATTGAGTTCTGATTTCCAAAGAATTTATTCCATTTATGATTTTACCAGAGGTCATTAAAACTGTAATTGTAGCCAGGGGGTAATTTTTATTTGCTGGCTAAATTAAGCCATCAAGAATGAAGTATTTTAATTTTATTGGGTAAAGCTATGATTAATCTTTCCAAAGGGTTTTTAAATTTATCTTCCATGTTCTTTAAGGTAGAAATTTAGGCTCAAAAGGAGAAAGAGAAGAAAAATAAAAGGAGGAACATCAAGGAGGAACTTACTAAGATTTTCTCAATAAATTCAAACCGTCAACCATTCTGTCTACAATGAATTCTTGTGCTTGAGAACTTGTGCTGAAATTCAAAACCTTATTCAGGGAGTTAATAAGCAATTAGCTTAGTTGGGTTAATTAAATTGATTTAGAAGGATACTTATGTTTATGATTTTGTATGTGTGTGTGTGTGTGTCTGTAGAGTGGGCCCTTACCTTAGTTTCCCCTTTTCCTAATACATCTCTGTCTATATCCAGACGTTTTATTTCATTGGCTTGGAAAGGGAATTTCTTAACAAAATGTTCACTATATGTGCAAGACTGCAAGGTTACATAGCTGTACTTTGTGTTTCATGATTTGCATGCAAATGGTCCTGTATTTCTGGGCTTCAGGCAGGAAAAAACAAAGAAGCTTCCTTTTAATTTGTCCTACAGCTGGACAAAATTGAGAAGGGCTGTGAATTTCCTTAGGAGAAGGATTAAGAATACTCCCGCTATACCAAGGAAGGAGTGTTAGAAGTTTCAGTCTAAATACTGAGAGCCCACCATATGCAACTTCTTGGGAAGTTGGGAACGTCGTGTGAATTCTTGGGAGGGAAAAAGGTCTTCAAGAAGATTATCAATTATTCCCTCTTCTATTTTAGTACAGGTAGTCCTCGAATTTCAGCCATTCATTTAGTGACTATTCAAAGTTGCAACAGTACTGAAAAAAGTGACTTATGGCTGTTTTTCACACTTGCACACCATTGCAGCATCCCCATGATTATGGGATCAAAATTCAGACACTTGGCAACTGAGTCATATTTATGACGGTTGCAGTGTCCTGGGGTCATGTGATCACCATTTGCCACCTTCTGACAAGCAAAGTCAATGGGGAAGCAAGATTCATTAACAACCGTGTTACTAACTTAACAAAATTTACTTAACAAATGTATCACTTGGCAACAGAAATTTTGGGCTTAATTCAGGGGTGGGATTCAGCCAGTACAGACCAGTTCAGGTGAGCCGGTAGTTCCGGCAATTGTTTGGTCTCACCCGCCCACCCCTGCTCTATTCTGTGCTATATATCCTTTGTTTGAAGCCCAGCTGATCGGCGTGGCAGCCCGGATTGCCGCATCTCAGCTGTTTTTACTCACCCAGGTTGCAGTAAAAGGTAAGTTTTCCTTCTATTTTCAAAAGCAATGTGTGTGCGTGCACGCAGAGCATGTGTGCTCAAAGTGCGTACCCACCGAACTGGTTGCTACACCGGCTGAATTCCACCATTGGCTTAATTGCAATTGTTAAGTTGACCTAATCATCACTAATAACAGGGGTGGAATTCTATAGGTTTGCACCTATTCGGTAGAACCGGTTGTTAACATTCTAAACAGTTTGGAGAACCGGTTGTTAGAAGAAATTACTGGCCTAATCCTGTAAGAAAGGCAGGAAGGAAACATTCTGGTGTTGCTTACAGAAACTGCCTCTCCGTTAACCCTTATTACATTCTTGGCAGGACTAGACTTCCTGTCTCTGGAACTTCTCTGGAGTTTTTTTTCCTCCTTTGCTGGTACTTTGCTTGTGTGGAGTGACCATTTAAAGTTACAATGGCACTAAAAAAAGGGACTTATGACCATTTTTCACACTTACGACTGTTGCAGCATCCCCACAGTCATGAGAGGCCAGGTGAGGAGATGCATGCCTCGATATGAGTGATGTTGAGTTGGCCACACCCAGCCAATCACATGACCACCAAGCCATGCCCATGAATTAAGCCACGCCCACAGAACCGGTTATTAAAAAAAATTGAATCCCACCCCTGCTAATAACTACCTGTACCATTTTGTTTTAACAGAAGGGTTCCCACCCTTTGGGAGCTGATGGAGATTCTTAGAATGTTGAGCGTGTGCTTTTGCAACACAGCTCCTAGAAGGATGCTTGGCCATTTACAAAATGATTGTGATAAGGAGAGTTACAAAGCTCTAATTTGTTAGAATGCTTCTTGCCATCCTCTGCAGAATCTCTCTATCCTCCCACGCTGCTAGGCAGGTACACAATCTTTTAAACAAAACACCGGGGGCAGAGAAAATTCTTTTTTTATTTTCTGAGAAACCTCACTGGATCTACTTGGAGGCATTCTGAAGACTACAGGCAATGTTGGGGGACCAGTACTTTACAATTTGCCAGCTTTCCTTTTTCTTTTTTCTTTTTAATTACAAAAGTTAAAAGTTGGGAAAGAAATGAGCTTATCCTTTTGTTGAAGTAAATAGGGCCTGAGCACCATGCATTAGCCAGATGTCCTGTGTGGCATCACTTTAACCTCACCAAAATGTATTCAAATCAGCTGGGCTGATTTGGGTTGTTTATGCAACCTTCACATAAGCCTCCTTCAAGAAATCTGAGAAGCCGGTTAGGGCTGAGAAAGGGAGTATGAATTTGGGGTGAATGTTTGTTATGTGTCAGTGGGTGGTGTGAAATTTATTTCAGTAGGACAAAACAGAGTGGGTAGAAGGACATTTGGCTGTGAAATAATTTTTATTTTTCTGGTAAAGTTTCTCCATGGAAAAGAAAAGATGCAGAACAGATTAGGAAAAGTGGTCAAATATGTTATAGTTTGGGAAGTACAGGCAGTCCTTGACATAGGACCACAATTGAGCCCAGGGTTTCTGTTGCTAAGTGAGAAATTTGTTAAGTGAGTTTCACCCCATTTTACAACTTTTCTTGCCACAATTGTTAAGTGAACCACTGCAGTTAAGTTAGTAACACGGTGGTTAATGAATCTTGCTTCCCCATTGACTTTGCTTGTCAGAAGGTGGCAAAAGGTGATCATGTGATCCCAGGACAGTGCAACTGTAATACCAACCAGTTGCTGAGTGTCTGAATTTTGATCACATAACATGGGCATGCTGCAATGGTCCTAAGTGTGAAAAACAGTCATAAGTCACTTTTTTCGGTGCTGTTGCAATTTTGAATAATCACTAAATGAATGGCTGAAATTTGAGGACTACCTGTATTAAAATAGAAGAGGGAATAACTGATAATCTTCTTGAAGACCTTTTTCCCTCCCAAGAATTCATATGACGTTCCCAACTTCCCAAGAAGTTGCATATGGTGGGCTCTCAGTATTTAGGCTGAAACGTCTGACACTCCTTCCTTGGTATAACAGGACTATTCTTAACCCTTCTCCTAAGGAAATTCACAGCCCTTCTCAATTATATCCAGCTGTAGGACAAATTAAAAGGAAGCTCCTTTGTTTCTTCCTGCTCAAAGCCCAGAAATACAGGACCATTTGCATGTAAATCATGAAACACAAAGAACAGCTATATAAGATGGTGTCAGATATAAACTTTTAAAAAGATCTCCATAATACTTCAGTTCTTAACGTTTCTCAAAAAAACAGAAAGGAAGGAGGTAAGCCCCTGAATAAAAATGCTGCCAAAGAAAAGCAGGGCCTTTTAAGCTTCCTCCCCCAAACCTCTCAGATATATGGGAAGTAAAAAGTAATTTTCCCCTAAATGTTCTAATAGAGTTGGACTGACACTGGTTAGAGAATGTGATACCCCAGTGCCAAGCCATAAAGAGCATTATAGATCAAACTAGCACTTTAAAGAGCCTTGGTGGTGCTGTGGTTAAAATGCAGTACTGCAAGCTACTTCTGCCGACTGTCGGCTGACTGCAATTTGCCAGTTCAATTCTCACTGGCTTTAGATTGACTCAGCCTTCCATCCTTTCAAGTGGGTAAAATGCGGGCCCAGATTGTTGTTGGGGGCAATATGCTGAGTCTGTAACACCGCTTAGAGAGGAATGTAAAGCATTGTGAAGCAGCATACACAGTAAGTCTAAGTGTTATTGCTATTAAATGCTACCTATTTATCAATAGACAAATAATGCAGGGCCCACAGAACTGAAGACAGAAACCAATGGCACATAGGCTGCTACATTCTGGACCAGCTGCAATTCCTGAGTAGCTTAAAAGCACAACTTTATACAAAATGAATTACAATAGACTAACTGGTTGATGAAGATGGCATTTGAATCAAATCAAGCCACAACTGGTACACCAGCCAAATAGACTAACTGGTTGATGATGATGGCATTTGAATCAAATCAAGCCACAACTGGTACACCAGCCAAAGAGGAACATAGGAGCCATGAGTCCAGAATTATTCTCAACCAGCTTTTTCACTGGAAGCTCGCCCCTAAAGAAATAATATTAATGGCAACTTAGAACCTCATGGTACAAACACTAACAAGAACTTCTGCTTGTTTTTCTCCTCCCTCCCAGGCTTTTACAGTCTTCAGACAACATGAAAGGATATCAACAACTTCTCCCTTACCGCCCCAAGTCATAGTATACAATTGGGTATGATCAGCATACTGATTCATAGCTAAAATATGGGAAGCCCCAGGCTGGACAAACTGCTATCTCCTTTAAACTGAATCCAAGCTCATATAGTACTTCTTTCTTAGTAGCAGTATGATGGTGGCTTGCTATTGCTTTCTTCTGGGATTTTTTCCTCCCAATTTCCCAGGCTACAGCTCTGAGGTTTCCTGAGGGTCTCCCATCCAAATATATCTAATCCTATTTGGCTTTTTCCACCTGCCATGGTAGGACACCTTAGTTTTAAAATATATATACCACCGCAAATGTGAACTCATAAATTGAAATCACCTAGTTCATATTTCTCTCCCTGAAGCCTTGAGAGCCAGTTTGATATAATGGTTAAGGTACAAGGCTAGAAACTGAGAGATTGTGAGGTGTAGTCTTGCCTTAAATGCAAACTAGCTGGTGAGTTTCATTCCTCCCAGGGTTTAGAGTCTAAGCCCTAGAAAGGAGGAGGCCATAGGAAGCCATCTTTGAAATATTGCCAAGAAAACTGCAAGGACTTGTCCAGACAATAAAGGAGTTAAATGAAAGGAAAACACTTCAATAGTAGCAGCAAAGAAAAGAATTGTAGCCTTTCTTTTCTTTTCCTTCCTTCCTTCCTTTCTTTTTCTTTTCTTTCTTTCTCTTTTCTTTTCCTTCCTTCCTTCTCAAAATAGAAAGGGGAAGCAGTTTCATTGTTCCTTGTGGATTCCTTTCCTTCTCTCCCTGAAAGGGTTCTTCAACGCCTGCTCTGCCCTTATTCTAGCTTTATCAAGGCCACTGCCTCTTCCCACTGTTCCTTCCCCAAGGAATCCAGGGGTGGGAAGGGAGAAACCTGGTCTGATAAAGTGCACCTGTGGTGGCAAGGCAAGGAACCAGGGTGATCTATGATGGGGATCACGCCAGGAGAAAGGTGAGGTAGCTCAATTGGCAGGAGCTGAGTATAAATCCTGGAACTCTGACAGGGCCACAGATGAGCTGCTTAGTTCACGGGATGAAAAAGAGAAGTCGGAGTCCGATTCCAATCTGCCAGCAGGCAGGAGAGCTCCAGAGAGAGAGAAAGAAGGGGAGAACAAGCAGCCGCCAGACACTGAGGTTTCAATGGAAATTGGGAAAAATTGGGTTAACAATGCAAGCTGACAGTCAGTGCTCTTTTTCCCCAAAGTACTCTATCTATTTTAAGGCCTCGGTGGGAGGCATTTTGAAAAGGATGGGAATTCTTCTCTTTCTGAACCCCTTGATGCACACAGAAGCCTGTATATACTCAGACCCTCAAGCCCACCTAAACCTCCTCCCCTGACAGACTGGGCAAGGAAACATGCAGCCTGAACAGCCTTTAAGGAATAACAGTGGGAAATGGAGTGGGATGGGGTGGGGTGTCCTTGGTTTCTATTAGGATGTTTGTCTTTTGCCAGCCTGTTGACTGGAAGAGTCCCGGATCCAAACAGAATAAAATTAAAACCATGTGTAGTATTACATCCACCTGGTTATTTGAGAACCAAGCCCCCAACAGCCTGAGACTATGTGATTGAGACAAGACACAAACTTTATGGACTTTGAAATAACTAAATTTATCAGTAAAATAGACCCATCGATTGCTCTTTCTGGGCCTTTTGTTGTTGTTGTTCCTTTTTACTGTGGGAAAGCTGACCCTACATTTGATTGCATTCTTAGTGTGAGACTTTGGAAGGAAACAGAATTACCTGAACCAAGGAAAAAATATTCTATAGCAAGGCAAATAATCAACTTTGATAATAAGTGATGTCTGGGTTAATATTACTCATATAGACACACAGCACCCAAGAAGTGTGTCACATATTATTAGGTTGCAGCTTGGAAAGCAATTGTCCTGCATTTTTGTTTTCAAAATAAGTGGGTAGACCTCCCCATGAGAGAAGAAATAAGGTACCTTAAATATTGCGAGTTTTATCTATAAAGATCCTTATAGCCTAAGATCTTATTCAGTTCTGGAAATGCTTTTTCCAGAAGAACCTCCCCAAATTTTAAGATCAACTCTTGGTGGCCCTAACGGACTCTTATATTTGAGCAACTCCTTAGTAGGGCAACCTTTTTCATTATATGGTCCATCCCACATGTTTCTATACATGGAAAGGGAGGGAAAGGGATAACAAAATACATACACACCTCAAAAAATTAGATATTCTAGAAACCTTGCAGTGGGCAATACATAAATAGAGAAAAGCATCTAATTTAAAAAATATTGTATGATTCTTTTAAGGTTCTATCAACTGTTGTGCTTTTAACTGATATGCCAATATTCCGGTACTGAATAGTTTTTATTATAAGTGTATAATATTTAGATTTTGTGTATGTGTACACACACCTACACAATGTTATGTATATGTGACTATATAAAGTACAAGAACCTGTCATCTTTTTCTTTTCTTCTAGGGAAGCTAAAAATACCCTGTGCAATGTTTACCTGGAAATAAATTAAGGAAATGAGTTAAACACTATCCTCCTATAAAGTTGCCATGCTGAGCCAATCTACTGCACAGCTTTTACAATAAAAAGTCATTTGTTCCATTTCTAACCCATATTCACACGCCAATTTTTCTCCCCCATTACACATTAAAACAAATCTCTTTTAAAAAAAAAGCATACCAGACAATAGTACAATAATAACCAGTGAGCTTTAGGGCAAAATGGAGATAAGAACTCTGGATTCACAGGTTACTTTAAGGTGCTACAAAGATCACACAACACATTTATTCTTAGTTTCAGCGAATCCAGTCTCAGAGCTATAACTCACCCATTTATTCCGTTCCAAAATACAAATGTGAACCATTGACAGAAGTAGAGTTGATACACCTTCATGCTTCTTATAAAAGGAAAGTGTGGATCAACCACTGAGACATCGACTGAAACCCCCCTTTTTTCTACGGGAACTGCCTTCAGGTATGGCATCCTGCTCAGGTAGGATGATTTAAACGGCACCTGGGCAGTCCTGGATAGTAATTTGGCGGGGCGGGGGGGAAGGAAAAGGGGCAATAAATAAATTAGGAACAGAGTATGGTTCAAGTTATATGCGATATATGTGTATGAGAGTAAGCATCTGTGTGTGTGTGAGAAAGAGAGATTTATGTTTGCGCATGCGCATGTGTGTGTCTTACCCACAACTCCCCCACTGATGTGTCAGAATGATCAAGTACAGGATGCTTGCACCGAAATGGTTTCATCAACTTAGCTCCTTTTTATGAGAAATTTGTTCTGATCGCACTGCTCTCCCTGGCTGCTATCACCATAACGAATGCCAATGCAGAAAGAATAATCATCACAGTAAGAAAACTTCAAAGCAGAGCAAGAGGCTCCCCTGGGAGAACGGTATGGTGGAGGAATATAAGGGAACAATCAGAAGATTAAACTGTTTTTGCAGCAACCTCAAAGCTATTCCAAACTTAAGTACCCAAGTGCCCTATCGCTTGACTATCTAAGACTTCAAAAATAATCATCAGGGTTGATCTTGTTTTGATTATGTATGGACGGCTGTAAAACTCAGGAAAGAACACCTACAGCATGGAGAACATCCCAAAACTCTGCTGTTGCCCCAGGAGCATATTAGACAGAATATCAGGTTGCAGTTGTGTTGGAGAACTGCCATAATGCTAAGCCAGGAACGTCAGTGGCTGGTTATTACTGGAGTTGTAGTTCAGTGCTTCTGAAAGACATTACACTGGGGAAGGCTGCAACTGAACAAGTTTGTGAAGAAGCACAAAGCGATCTTACTATCCAAATTTATCATCACTTTGTTTGGAAAAGACTTTTCATCCTATCTTTTATGATAGCCGTGCTTGGTCTTTTCAAACTACATTCACAGCAAATAATTGGATTGTTTTCAGTCTGCCCAGCCCAAAAGCAACACATTCTTTATATCCCAGATCTTGGATTTGTGAATACTGTTGGCTGTTGTAATAGGATTGCTAATTCTTAGAAGGGGAGGGGAGCCTCATGGCTAAATTGGGCCAAGACTGTTTACTCACCCAGGCATTTACATCTGCATAAACTGTCTGCCAAAAATAACACTTGTAGACCTCAAATTGGCCTTTAGAAAGAAAAGTATCTGCCCCTCCAGAGAATTGCCATCTGTCATCCAACCAACTGAACTTCCTGGTTCAGTCAGATCAGGAGCTAAGTACAAATCTAGCTTTTTCACAGATTGATGCTGCCAGGAAGATCTTGGATATTCAGATTTACTGTTTTCAATGTTCATTTTTAAAAACCTATTTTCTATTCAGAAATAGCTGGAGATTGGAATCCATAAGCTAGCATTTGTGATGAGATAGCATGATCTTCAGGACTCCAGAAAAACAAAAGAGAGACTATTTTTAATTGGGCGCCCTGTTGCAGCAGAGGGATTCTCTAACATCAAAGAGGCAGTCTATCAAGTCGATTTCCCCCAAATCAGTAAATATTGCTTTAGTCCTATTGCTGCTGGAAGGAGCAGGAAGAGGAACAGCCACCACCATCTTTCCTAAGCAGCTGACACTTTGGCAAAATCTTTGGTTTTCTCTTGTTAAATTCTTGCTCATGCTGGAAGAGCGTAAGGCAAGAGCAGCAGCCCAAGACAGGAATAGAAAGAGATGAAGTCAGCCTCCTTGGACTGTTTGCACATTTCATGCTACTTTTCACAGTACTTTGCAGGTATCAGATATTGCAGATTTGTAGATTTGCATCCCCGGCTGCCCTATACAGATTTGCTATACAGGTCCAATGGCCAGCATCCATCAGAGAAAACCAGAGAAGCAATGTACTGGAATAGCTCTTTGAGCCCAGATATGAAAATATTTACAAATAAAAAACTTTGGATGGCATATGCAGAATGCGCTCTGCAAATCACATTGTTGAGAAGGGCAATCTCAACTCTCCTGATGTTGAGAGATGCTAGCCCTGATGTGGTTACCGAGTTTGGGCAATGAAATGTCTGCAAGAAAACAGAGAGCACTCAGAGAGCACCAAGGACCCCTCATTTCAACCACAAGCTACAAATATTCCCCTTTCTTGATGTTGTCTTTTTGGATTTCAATTTCAGGTAGCCCTAGCCAGCATGGCAAAAAAACATGGAAGATAGGGACTGCAATCTCAACCTCATTTGAAGCACTACAATGTCCCCGTCCCTGAAGAGCCAGATATATTCTTGGGGAGATGATAACTATATAGCATACCCCAATAAGCACTTTCATACCATGCAACAGTATTGGTGTTTCTCATAAATGAACATGCGTGCTCCTTGCCCAGGAAAGAAGGGGGGAACCCTCTATTTTAATCTTGGTTAGATATTTATCCATAAACTAGCCCTAAAGTCTTATCATCAATGAAGAGCACCTGTTGTCTTCCCTCCATTTAGCACATTGGGCTTACACTTCACTGAAAATAAGCTTTTGGGCAAAAGGAATAGCAGCAAAATTATCCCCTGGTTTTCCCACTTGCTTTTTAAAGCTTCTACATGTCTCTGGTTAGTGTGAAAACTTCCCCAATTGCCTTTGAGTTCAAATGTGCCGACAGTGAATTTGAATGTCTTTGCCACTTCTGTTTTTACTTTTCAATCTTTCTTTGTGGTTAAATGGCAAACAAACAGAGAGATGTGCTCTGGGATGGTATAATGGTGCAACGCAATACGATGTTGTGAGCTTATGAATAACTACTAGGATAATCAAGTTTTGTTTTTTAAAAAACCTGGCATATACGCCGAAGAGGCAAACAAGTCTCCAAATTCTCCCAAGTGAATATTTGCCTTGTTTGTTGTATGGATGCAATTAAAAATGTCTAAGTCACCCTGTAAGAAATGTCTCACAGTAAATGGTTCTCATAGTAACAACGGTTATGTTTTTGAAGGCATTTAAAAAAAAACAAACTAAATTAACTTTTTTTTTCCCTGCTGTTCAATCATGTTTGATTCTCAGAGATTGCTTGCACAAATCCTTGCAATTTTCTTGGCAGAGTTTTTCAGGAGTGATTTGTCACTTCCTCCTTTCTAGGGCTAAGAGAAAGTGACTGGCCTAAGGTCATCCAACTAGTTTCGTGCCCAACGGGGGATGGGAACTCTCAGTTTCTAGCTTGATACCTTAACTTGATCTGCTAAACTGTCACTCAATTTAACTCCTAAATAATATTAAACATCTGCCTCTCATGTATGGCTTCTCCGGGAATCTTGGTATCATGAATGTTTGACTTCATGAAGCAGAAGAGCGTATCTTCAGCTCTCTTTAAATTGAGAATTTCATCCCAAAGCAGTCCATCTGGTGCAGTGTTTCTCAACTTCAGCATTGCTGGCTGAGAAATTCTGGGAGTTGAAGTCCAAAACTCTTAAAGTTGCCCAGGTTGAGAAACACTAGTGCACCTCTAAGCTTGTTAAAATTGGCTGTTTTGAAATCTGCTGTACATGTATCTTTAAAACTATGGTCCAATACATTGTTGTCACCAGGCTAGATTCATGCATTGTGCTATAAGCCATAGCTTATTTCCATTGTAGTCTATTGAATAAATCGTAATCTGGATCTCACATAATCTTAAGCCATAAACGATGCTATACAAATCAGACTGATTCACATTAAGCCAGAAATAAGCAAATCACTTTATAATTAGCATTATCTGTGATAATTCAAGCCCTTACCCATATCTAGGAAAGTGAAAGAAAATTCAAGCCCATACCCAATGATGTTAAAGTCCAATGGAAATTCTGTTTGTCTAACTTAAATCAAACCAGATTAATCCCAATCAAATCCTAAATTCTGTTTCTGTTAGTATTCAAGCTAAATGGGTAATTAAGCAACAACCTGAGTGCAAACATTCTTGAAACAAGTTTTTAGAGTAATTAGTAAACAAGATGAACTCAGTTAAGTTATGCTTCTGTTGCAAGATTACAAGTAAATTAGATTTTTAAATAGCTCTGCAGAAGTCATGCGTATATCCAGTGTAATTAATTCATCTAAAGATCATGGATGTCTCAATGCAGAAAGGCAACAAACACAAATTGTGTCAAAGTATCTCGGTTCCTACTTGGAAAGAAATATAAAAATGTCATGCCTCAAAATTATCCAGTTCTTAGTCTTATAAGCAAAACAGAACAACTTTCTGATCCTAGAAACCCACATATGGCTGGTTTGAAAATTCAGGGATAAAAGCCTAAATATGTGCCCCTTCTATATAGAAGGTGAACACAGCTGCCAGTTTTTGAGATGTGGAAATTTCAGTAATGGCACCTAAATTAAGGCTAAACACCTGTGTATTTTTTTTTGAAAGGCAACACATATTGGGCATAAAGATGTCCATTACATTGGCTCTGTCACATACATATTGGTTGCTATGTTTTATAAATAGTGATTCCTCGGAGTTTGCTTTGATGTCACAGTGGCAATTTTATCTCAGCTGCCACTGGATTAACTTCTCTGATGTCACAAGGTTAGCTGAAGAACAGCTTAGTGCTTTTAAAAAAAAAAACATGGCTGCCTTATCTTTTTCATATTTATCATAATCCTCTTATTAAAATTTTAAATCTCTGGGATCTCTGGTGCCTGCTTTCTACAACCTATCGTTCTGTTGGCCCTAAACTCATTGTTAAATCCCATCTGCTGTAATGTGTTTCTAAAGATGTCCTCTGGCTTAGCAGGAACATTTTTAGCCAGGTAAGAGGAACAAGAATCCTTTATTATGCATGTGCAATCAGACTCGGAAGGTTTGATCTGTATTAAAACAGCTGGCATTTTCACCAATCTAGCAGAGAAGACTCTCTAGGGTCAACTCTCAAAACCCTGCAGTTTTACCCTGCACTTACAACCGAGGTGGAATTTGAACCTGGTCATAGTCGTACATCTTAACCACTCCATCACTTTGGTTCTTGAGAGAGTTTCCCGAAAGACAGTCACGTTAGTCTGTTGCAAGGAAAAGAAAGGAATCTCACAGGCATTAAAGGCCAGAAGTGGTATTATGGGAATAAACTTTCATAAAACAGTTTTGTTTATCTTTAAAATGTCACCATCAGACTTTTTGTTGTCACGAGATCATAGGTTTTATGTATATTGTACCACACTGTCTCGTCTTGCTTACTTTTCATAGCGCTATATTTGCTGAACCATTTTTAGTAAGTTTCTACAAAAAGCAAGCCACAAGGCTGTGATATGGGGAGGGAGAAAGAATGAGGTCTTCTCTGAGGGTTGCATCACTGGGGAGCAGGGGGGGGGGGAAACCTCTGAAACCTATAATCTAGTTTGGATAATTAAATGTCTGCAAGAAAACACTGAAGCTCAGAAAGCATCAAGGATCCTTCATTTCAACCCTGAGCTACAAATAGTCTCCTTTATTGGTACCTCTAATCTTATTTGGAAAAAGACCATCACACTGAAAGAGTCAAGCCCAGTCAATCCCCACATGGGATATGTAGTCTGGTCCTGAAGAGTTATCCTTCAACGAGGAAGACCAAAGGGCCACTGGGTTAGAGAAAAGGATAGCACCGGCTGTGCATTTAAGAGTGGACTGCTCTGCTGCTCTGATCTCTATGGCTGCAAAAATGAAGCACACACACAAAAAGAACAAGCAACAACAACAACAACAACAATCTCATCCATTTTACAGACTCTTGTCAATTGTATCCCAATACATCACCTGCCATGCCAATAAAGTATCAGTGATGCACACCACTTTATTCCCACACTTTGCCCTTCCTGACTCCTTAAAAAAAAAAAAAAATAGCAGAAAGGAGTGCGCAGCCAATTTCTAGGCAGGACCAGAATTCATAATAGTTAGGGCTTGGGGTGCATGCAGCTCATGCCAATTGCTGCTGCCACAAATGTTTCAGGACTAACTAAGAGGAGAAAAACAGAGAGCACAAAACGAAAGATTGGAGTATTGATCTTGGAGCTCACTGCCTAAATTGGAAGCTCAGCTGTGTCTGGATGGGGGAAGGGAAGTGGACCAGTGGCACCGTCTGACTATTGAACAGGAAAAGCCATTTATTGGTGTTCCAAGTCTCTTGGCAGGCATCACAGGGAAAGAAACCAGAGGGGGAATTAGTAGAAAGCTGGAGGTATAAATTCTGAAGTCATGGAACCTGAAAAAAGTGCGTAGAAGCTGAATTGATGGAGGAGGATGGAAATTAAATTCCTGAGAGAAGAATGTTGCCTGCCCTTCAAATTTAACCTTCCAAAAGGTCTTCATGGACTAGTTCCACTCTATCTTTCTGTCCTTAGCTCATAAATGTTTCTCCCTGTGACCTTTGCTCTGGCAATTCTATTCTTCTCAGCCATCTGAAGGTCCCCTGTCATCTTAAACTATTTTTCCTGTCCTGCCTGGCCAATAGCCTCCTCCCTCCCTTCTTCAAATACTTGATAAAATTGACAATTTTCAAGAAGCTTCTGACTCTCCATCATTATTCCTATGGGGTACCTGGGTTGAAGTACATACTGTATAATGTGTACTTGCATTAATCTGGTTGCACCATTCGCATGTCAGGGTTGCCCAGCTAGATTTTCAGCTTATTGGAGTAGGGATTTTGCTGGTTTTGCGTATAAAACAAAGACAAATATATATTTCTGTCTTTCTTCCGACCCCAATTAGACTGTGCCTTAGCATTAAAAGTCCCCCACACCGATTATTTTTGAGAAATATTATTTGTGTCTGCCTTTGTTAAAGTAACCCACTTTAAATCACTGTAAGGCAACCAATCATTCCATAGGATGATCTGAGTACATGATCTGCATATACAATTCCCAGCTTGCTAAACCACATCTGGGAATAAATGAAAATTGCAACATGCATTTCTTTTTCACATCTTTTCCAGTTTCCAGTTTAAACGAACGGCTACTAGCTATTACTTTCAAAACAGAGAACATTAGTTTAGGGAGTTTTACTTTAAAGGTCCTGTTTGACAATTTAAGACTAACTCTCAATTTGCTATTCTGGATAGAGCAGTTACAATTTAATTAAACAGAATGTAAGCAGAGAAGAAGGGAGGGATGAGAGGATTATACAGTCACATCACTAGTTCTTGGCTGCCAAACTATGATTTAGCAAACTAAGAACTGAATGCCATATGTTGCAAGTCATTTCCCAGCTATAACAAGAAACCATAGTATTCCTCTGGATCTCATTCAAGCTATAAAAATCCAATTACGGAAGGAAGGAAGGAAGGAAGGAAGGAAGGAAGGAAGGAAGGAAGGGAGGGAGGGAGGGAGGGAGGGAGGGATGACCCCGAGTAAGAGAGTAGACTAGGGCAATTAATATCAGTTTTGGAACACATGCCAAATGCATTTTTTGTTTATGTATATAATGAGATTCAATTGCACAGTAATTTAACAAATCTGAAAACATGTTTAGAAGCTAAATAATTTGACATTTTTCCAACTAGGTGTTTTGATACATTAGAATACAACTCCCATGTTCCTCAGCCTGCTTATCAATTGGCAATACTGGTCAGGAATTATTGCATACTACAGGAAGCAACAAACCCACAAGCAGAAGGATACTGTTTAGGCAGGAAAGGGTGAAGATATTAATTAGTCAACCATGTTTACTACTTGGAGTCTCTTTTTCACAGAGGTACGGCAATTTGCATTGAATGAAGGCCAAACTAGGAAAATGACTAACCTTCTACAAATAAGATTCAGAAATATTACGTAAAATATAAAATAAGATTAGTCCTGGTTTTAAGCAATAACTTTATTCAATATTATAACATTAAAATTAATACAAACAAAAAGATAGAATAAAAATAAAAAATGACATAAAGAAAAAATGGAAAAATAGAAAAGAAAGAAAAAATAAATATAAGAAAAAGAAAAGAAATATTTGAAGAAGTAGCTTTCCCTACATTATAACAAGTATAAATAATGTTCATCTCTTAAAATACAACAAGTCTCTTCTTCCAATATTCCATCTCTTATCTACAAAAAAATCCTTAAACCCTGTCCTTACAGTTTTGGGATCAGCAAAAGTCTACTAAGGCAGATTGGCTGGGGGATTCTGGGAGTTGAAGTCCACAGGTTTTTAAGTTGCCAAGGTGGAACACCTCTGCATTAGATAACAACATATCTATTTTAACCTTAATCAAATAAGCCAGCTTTATATTCTTTCCCTTACTTCTAACAATCTTAATCTTCAGTCCTTTCAAATAATGTCATGGAACTTGATTTCTTTTCATATTTTTCTTTGTCTTCTAATAAAACTATTCTGCTTTTTAAAAAAGGAAATTATTTTAAAAGCAGATTCAAAAAAATAGAACAGAACAGAAAAGGATTAACGGTTAAGCAAGTAGAAACTGCAAATGAGCAACATTTTCTAGCCAACTGGAACATCCTCCCAGTCATTGTCAAGACAGAAAAGAATTTGTCAGAACAGAGATATTATGAAGTCCATCTTAGCATCCTTTGGCTGTACATTAACCCATCTTCAGAAAGTTTCCTTCAGTCATGAAACCCAGGAGATTCTCTCTCACCATGGAAAGATTTTGCAAAGCAAAGAAACTTTCAAGGGAAAAAATGCTAATAGGACCCAGAAAATTGGCTGTCATGGATATCTCTCTCTCCTTGTTTGAGTCCTGCATCATGAAAGTTTCACAGCAGGGAGTCACATGGTAACACCATTCCCAGAATCTTTGAAAGAAATAGGATAAAGTACCCCTATGTAATTTTTACATGACATTAAGTTATCTGTTATGGTACCAGGACTAGACAGATGTATTTGTAGACCAGAAACTATCCAAGATATTTAAGAGGCAGTAAATGAAACTTTACAATGATTGTCAGATTTCAGCAATCTGAAAGCAAGTAACTTCAGAAAAGTAATATAATTTTTAAAAAGCCCAGTTTGTAGAACCTCATTATCTGAAGCCCAGATATTTTTATAGATGTCATAAAACACAAATATTTAATGTCAAAACATTTAACTGTTCCTTTTTTGTTACCTACTGCTAGCCAGCTTTTAAGTTCCAAGAATGCATCAATTTTTATTACTATTTTATTGCTTTATCTTCACAAAAAAACAAATAAGTTCCCTTTCAGGAAAAAAAATATATGCTTCATTTTGCTTACTAAATGTTTGATAGTCCTCATGTACTGGATTAGGGAGATACCCCCAACCACCCCCGACAAAATTTAGAAACTGAAAGCAGGAGCTATCAGCAAGAAAGCAGACTTCCACAGCCAGAGAATGAGATCAGTAGGAATTCCTTTCTGGTTCTCTCCCTGTGCAAGTACAGATGACCCCAGATGAGAAGTATAAAGAAATAAACATGCCATCTTTGAACCTTTGCTTGTCAATAGCATTGTAAAGGACCAGAACAGGGATCACAAAATATTGTTAGAGAAAAAGTCCTGCAACTGTGGCCACAACTCATCTTGGCAAAAGGGGAATGAGGTAGAAGCTGAAAATGATCCTACAGGGTGGTTCTCTGCCCAGACCCCTTCCAATGATGGCTTGCTGTTTCCTAGACAAGATTAGGATAATGACTCCAAATTTATATCAGCAACCTAATTTTTCAAGAGCATTGATGATGGACACAGAGCTCAATGCTTTGAGACAGAAAAGTTGTTTCTGACTGACTTGTCATCTAAGGTAGCAGCACTATCAAAATGGGCTGTCATTTTGGGAAACTAGAATAGAATAACAGAGTTGGAAGGGACTTTGGAGGTCTTCTAGTCCAACCCCCTGACTAGGCAGGAAACTCTACACCACTTCAGACAAATGATTGTCCAATCTCTTCTTAAAAACTTCCAATGTTGGAGCATTCACAACTTTTGGAGGCAAGTCGTTCCACTCATTAATTGTTCTGTCAGGAAATTTCTCCTTAGTTCTAAGTTGCTTCTTTCCTTGATTAGTTTCCACCCATTGCTTCTTGTCCTGCCCTCAGGTGCAACTAGGAAACCAAGGCACCCAAACCTAATGATTTGTTTACTTTTGGCAAATGATGATGGTAGAGTAAATATTAACTGAAGTATCCATCCTTATAACCCAATCCTGAACTTTTCAGCTGTTTCTGTAGACTGCATTTTTGTTATTTTTAGTTATGGGGAAATAAGAATGATTGCTAGAGAGAGGGAGGGAGGATAGGAGTCCTAGTTTTGCAGTTGTAGGAAAAAAAGATATTGTGGCATTGGTTGTCTTTCGCATTGTTTTAAATTGTGACCTAACCATGAAAGCCATGGTATCTGCAACCTTTCAACAAAAGGATTCTGCTTCTCAAAGCCAAATCATTATTTAGGAAAATACTGCTTACATGGGACATGATTCTGAATGAATAATAAAATATTTTAAGAACATAATCCTTAAATTATGTAGGCTTGAATCAGCCTTTCCATGGGTAACAGTTAATCCAGGCTTTCCCATGTTTTTACCTCTGAATACAATAGTGGAGAACTATCTGGCTATTGGAATTTTAAAAAGGAATCTGCAACAAAAATTTTCGCAATTCCAAATAACCAACTTGCTATTCCTTCTTTCATTCTATTTTGCCCCAACTTCTCCATCCCTATTTTTCTGTTTTCCCAAATATACACATACCCTCCATTCTTATACTGTACATCTCAATTATATCTGACAAGTTTCAATTTTTTGGTACTGCACTGTTTTTCTAATATGTATATTTCTGTCTCCCACTCTCCATACATTAGCGCTCAGGTTCCCTCTCTAACATAAAATTCTGCTCTGTAAGTAAACCCAAGGCAGTTCAGCAGTTGCTGGGTCTTAAAAACAGTTTCTTCTCAATTGCTCTTGATTATTGAAATCATATTGGGGAAACAAGAAGCTTCCACATAGTCTCTGGGGCAGATTCTAGCTCCAGAGTTCTCAAGTGAAAATTCTGCATTGTGATTACTATTCAAACCCTTTTGATTCTATAAAGGTCAAACCCTAACCCTGAACATTGTATTCAGTTCTTGGCACCAGACTATATAAGAAGGAGTCATTCAAACATGTCGGGGCAGATTCAGAGAAGAGCAACCAAATTGTCTAAATAGTAGCAAATACTAATTCCCATTAACAAATTAGGATTTGCATTGAGAAGTGGAGGGGATATATTAAGCAATTTTCAAGCACCTGAAAAGATGTTACACAAGTGCTTGCTATCTTCTGAGAAGATGGGATGCAGCAGTCTGGATTTATGTTACAGGCAGAATTTGGTTGATTATAAGGAAAAATGTGCTATTGATAAGAGTAATTATGGAACCATTTCACCAATGAGATAGCAAGATTCCCTATACTGGATATATTCAAGGAGAAGCTAGCAGTCACATACAATGGATGTCTTATTTTGGGTATCGGTAGAGTACAGGAGTTTGGACTAAACAACTTAAAGAGCTCCATTCAATTCTATGATTCTTTAACCTAAAGCAATCACTCAGAGTAAAACAAAGACCAAACAGAATAAAATATTCCCAAGAATTAACTAGCTAATGAGGAAAGAAAGGAGTCCTTGCAGATTTTTACTCCGCTAGTACTATAACCGACTATAGAGGGTGGCGCTCGTCACCATTTCAAGGGCCATTGAGCCAGTATGTGATAACCCGGGACATGGCACAAAGGCAACACAGTCAGATAAGCAGTAAGAGTCCCTTTATTATCTCCAACTTTGCCCTCAGGTAACCTTCGGCTGGAGAAAAACTCTCCCAGGAACAGCCTTTGATTGTAAAAAATTCAGTCCAAAACAAGGTACACAAAAACTGTAAAAACAAACCAAACTGAAGTAATTAGTTTGACAGGGCAGGAGCAGGAATTTCAGACTTGAAAGCACGGCAAAACTCACACAGTTGGGAAGATGTCAGGAACATAGCTAAGCCATGACGATACAAGATAAAGTCATATTTGCTCCTAACAGCTTGCTGCACACAGCTTGCCTTTTTTATACACTGTGTTTCCAGCTACAGCTAATGAAGGGAATCAGGGCCCTTTCCTGTCTCATAAGCCACGCATCCCACATTGCTCTCTTCTCCGTTCCTCCCTGCGTGCCCTAGAATGAAGAGGTGGTGGGCTTGGGTTTTCCTCTGAATTCCTTCTCCCTTGTTCTACCTCTCCTCTGCTCTGCCAGGCCGGACTCTGCCCTTCCCCAGTTTCTTCCAGAGCCAACGGAGCCACACTCCCACTCCTTGTCAGTTGTTCAGCTTCCTCCTCTGAGTCAGATTCTGACAGGGGCATGACACTGTGCTGTTTGAAGACATTTCTACAGTCATATGACCAGCATGATGTCACGGGCATGATGATGCCTCAGTGGTTAAAACACTGGGCTTCTCGGCTGGAAAGCTAACAGCCCAGGTTCAAGACCTGAGCACTGTGTGACAGGTGAGTTCCCATTGTTACCTAGCTCCTACCAACCTAGTAGTTTGAAAGCATGCAAATTCAAATAGATAAATACATACTATTTTGGTGGAAAGGAAATAGCTAATGAGGAAAGAGGACTATTTATTCTTTAGACAAAGGGAGGGGGGAGCCATAGCACAGAAAAATCTTCCTTTGCTGTCATCCACTTGACGAGCCTCAACCGCTGTAACAGACTATAAAAACTGTAAGTGCCATTGAAAAAATGAAGTCAGTGCAAACAAAATGACGATATAATGCTTGGCCTTTATGGCTTCACAGCATTAAAAAGATAAATATTTAATTTAAAAAAAAAAAAATCCTTAGATCCAACACACCCTGAGTTCACTTAATAAGAATTAAGCAATCTCAGTGTCTTTGTCTTTTGTCTCTCGTGTTAACTGGAGAAAGAAAATGGGAAATTGGCAGTGGTGTGGGGGAGTGGAATGACCTGCTTTGGTTCTTTATGCTGTCCTGGAGGAGGGCAGAGCTGGCTGGCAGAAATGTAGAACATTGTGTTTCAAACCTTCCATGCTCCCTCTGATCTTGAATTCAAATGACCGGTTACTTATCCATTTGGAAATGAGAGGCATCTACTGAAAAAGAAGACAGTGGCTGATATACCTCAGTGTAGAACTTTGAAAAAAAAAAAAAGGGGGGGGGCGGATAAAATAAACACCACAGGTACTAAGAGCCTTAAGGATCTGGAAATTATAGGTTCACAATGAATATCACTCTTCAGTTTTTGTTATTACTCTCTGTATTAGGTGACACACGCTGCCCAAACACGGGCCAACTAAAACTGCCTTTTGCTATTCTTTTCTATGGATAGCTTTTATCTGGAAATGGACTGTAAAGAACCAAAAGAAAGGGTACTTCTGTCTCTTCTTCCCAGCTCTCCCCCTTCCCACAATCCTATATACTTCAGTATCTTCCCGCTAATCATGTTCACAATAAAGAAGGAGAATGTGAGATGGGAAAATGTTGTATAAGCTTTTCTTTTCCCCACAATCTCTTGATGGAGATGAGTGGTGCAGTTGGACAGGCAGAGGGAATCCAGGAAAGGGCCATATCATGAAGACAGAATAGAATAGAATAGAATAGAATAGAATAGAATAGAATAGAATAGAATAGAATAGAATAGAATAGAATAGAATAGAATAGGTTTATTGGCCAAGAGTGATTGGACACACAAGGAATTTGTCTTGGTGCAAATGCTCCCAATATACATAAAAGAAAGGATACATTCGTCAAGAGTCAATGATGATGATGATGATGATGGAGCCTGGTGTGTCCTGCAGGCCTCATCCTGCCTCCAGGACTAGCTGTCCCTACCTCCTAAGGACTTCACTTTTTTCATATACAATGCAAGCTGCTAAACAGATTGCTAGAAAACAAAGAACCCAGTGAATTGATCCTCTCTCTCTCTCTCTCCCTCTCTCTCTCTCTCTCTGAGGGAGGGAGGGAGGGAGAGAGAGAGAGAGGGAGAGAGAGAGAGCACAGCAAGAAATTTGGCCTTATCTGCCCATTTTTCAGTGTTTCCCTAAATTACTTTTTCCCAAAGAGAACACAACCCAGAAAGATGCAATTTACCACCCTATATCTACAAACCGGATATTGAAACCTATGAAGTAAATCTATAGTTGAGATACAGAATATTGAAATACCATGCAAGAAGAACAGTGATACTGCATAACCTCTCCCATGTATGCAGTGATATAGCAGTAGCAGGTACGGGGATGAGATGACCAGCTTTACAAAGGACAAAAGTCCAGGAAGGAGCAAAAAGGATTTCCTGTTTTCCTCCATTCTTCCGGAAAGGAACAGTTATCAAGCATCAAATTAGCATCAGCTCTATCTTCCATTGTCTTGCCTACCCCCTTCCCTTCCCTTTCCATTGAACCACACTGTTTGCTATCAGTACTTCTGGTGGCAGACTTCCAGAGGTCAGCTATAGTGTGGGGGGAAATGTTTTTCTCTTGTTTGTTTTAGGCTACCTATTTGTCCCTTTCGCTGGGCACTTTCCAACCTAGGTATATTATGGCAGGAGAAAAACGAGCTTCCTAATCACTTCTCATTTCCTTATACTTTTAATCAGATTTAATATTTGGGACGAAAAAAATCCTAGAACCAAAAACACTATTTTATACTTACGATCTTATAGTACAGGAATGGGTAATTCATAATCCACAGCTGATACAACACTCTAATTTTGGTCATGTTTGCCAAGCAGGGTAGAAAAATTATGAATTGTTTGTGTACGATCAGCAGAACATAAGGCGGCTTCTTGGATTAAACCCAAGTTGCTATAGCCTCACACAGTTTTCATAGTGGCCAATCAATTGTTTCTGGGAGACCACTCTCTCCTGCTCATGGCTCCTGCAACTGTATAGAGGTACAGGTGAATTCTGCCTGCAACGCAAGTACAGAAGTACTCTTACTTAATAGTTCTTAGCATTTCATCATCACAAGCAGGGGTGGGATTCTACCAGTTCGCACCTATTTGCTAGAACTGGTTGTTAACATTCTAAGCAGTTCAGAGAACCGGTTGTTAGAAGACATTACTGGCCTAATCCTGTAAGGAAGGCAGGAAGGAAACATTCTGGTGTTGCTTACAGAAACTGCCTCTCCGTTAACCCTTATTACATTCTTGGCAGGACTAGACTTCCTGCCTCAGGAACGTCTCTGAAGTTTTTTTCCCCTCCTTTGCTGATACTTTGCTTGTGTGGAGTGACCATTCAAAGTAACAATGGCACTGAAAAAAGTTACATGACCATTTTTCACACTTACGACTGTTGCAGCATCCCCACAGTCATGAGAAGCCAGGCAAGGAGAGGCATGCCTCGATGTGAGTGATATTGAATTGGCCACACCCAGCCAATAACATGACCACCAAGCCATGTCCACCCAGTCACATGACCACCTAAGCCACGCCCACCAACTAAGCTACACCCACAGAACCGGTTGTTAAAAAATTTGAATCCCACCCCTGATTACAAACCTTGCTTTTCTTAGTAACTTTTTATAATGAGCAGATTGTCAGATTTTCTTTTTGTTTAATCTGTTACTCAGTTCTGCATATGCATGTAATGTTAGAACCTCTTTGTTTGCATTTAGCAACATTCTGTAAGAGTTAAAAAGACTTTTTGAAATTTTTCACAGGCTAATTTAGATACAACTGTCTCAGTTTGTCATCCATAAATCAATCAAGTTCAATCAATCAAAGGGATTAAATTAAAACCCAAGATTTCCCCATTTTTTATTTGAAGGCAATGTAACGGTATACTGCTTGAGGCCAATGAAATATCGTGGATTGTTAGTCACTGGGCATGAACAGTGGTATGCAATCTACATTAGGTAGCCATTTAAATTAGTATGTTTCAACAGAGATGATGAGAGTTCTGATACTTTGGGGTAGTCATAACTTACTTCATGATATAAAAGCACACAATTTTTAAAAAGAACATCCCAAAGAGTAGCAGCCACTGATTGAGCGAGTAGCATTAACCCAGGGGTGGGATTCAAATTTCTTAACAACTTGTTCTGTGGACATGGCCTAATTAGT
The DNA here is from genome assembly GCA_023653725.1 of Bungarus multicinctus. Lineage (NCBI taxonomy): Eukaryota > Metazoa > Chordata > Lepidosauria > Squamata > Elapidae > Bungarus > Bungarus multicinctus. Next base: position 123,018,661 of record CM042834.1, read on the forward strand.
GGCTTGGTGGTCATGTGACTGGCTGGGCATGGCTTGTATGTAAATATTGTAAATATGTATGTAAAGATTGATTTTTTATTTTAAAAAAAGAGCAACTTTTACCCAAAATCAGGCAAATCAGGCAGGCAGATTAAGCTGCTAGCAGAATCACAGCTTCACTCCCAGATCTACCTTTCTGCAATCTGCTGCCTGAGTCTGCACTGAAAAATAGAATCTTCAATCCTATGGAAGGTTCAGCTCTGCTCTCAGGCCATTTCTCCCTCCCCCAGCCTCCTGAATACCATCCCTGACTGGGCCTCAGGGAAGCCTCCTGGGTGGAGTGGGTGGGGAGGGGAGGGGCCAGCCAGTGCTCTGATTTGCCAGTTCTCCAAATCGTAACAACCAGTTCTATAGAACTGGTCCAAAGTGGTAGAATCCCACCCCTGCATTAACCATTGCATGCCAAATTATGGGTCATATATATATATATCCCTACCCACACAAAGTGAAAGTCAATACTGTGCATTTTGTACAGATTTCTCAGTAGTTGCTCAGTAAAGGGTTATAAAATACAGATTTTCAAGTGAAAGACCTCAATTCTGTAATATACCATGACCAGCATTAACAATCTTAGGAGTATCTTTAATCTTGATTATTCTTCTAAGTCAGGACTGTTCAACAGACCACAACAAGGACTCCTCAGACACATTTATAACACACTGATAACACAGATTCCTATGGCAATGCCCAGTGGAACAGATGGTGGCGTGGGCATTAGGTACCAGCCTCCTGGCAATTTGAACATCTGTTCCCGTTAGAAAATGCTAATTGCCATCAATCAGGACAGCACCTACCCACATTTACATGCTAATACACACTCACTCACACAAAAATTACATCGACTTTTCTCTGGGCACAATGCTTGCTGCATGTTAAGTAACTATCATTGCTCAGACGCTGCAAACCCTCCTGATGCCAGATATATATCCCCTCAGCCAGCTCACAGCAAAGCATTTATTAGCTAAAGGGGTAATTCATTCCATTCTTTTATTTTTTTCCCAAAAAAGTAAACTCTCAAATGAGATGGACTTCCCAGGTGATGCTGGCATTTTTCATCTCAGTTAAAACTGAGATCAGTGGCCAAGCCCAGTCTAGATGCTTTATAACAAAATATTTCCAGAACCCAGAACAGGAGCCAGATTTTGGACCTCCTGTACCTTGGAGAGAGAAAACCAGAAACAGATGGCTCTGCACTGACTAGTGTATTAGAGCCTAATAATGTGGATATGAAATATGCTAGAACTATTTGTCGAGACATTCCAGTCTATCAATGAATAGCAAAGCATGATAGATTTAAATATATTTAAATCATATGCACAATATAGAAAAATTTATTCTTTTAGAGTCGCTTTATGAGGGAGACGGAAGGTCTCTAAATATGATAAATAAAATATATTTAAATAACATAAATCATATTGTAAAATGGCATCCAAACCAATGGAAAAAAATGAAATACAATTTTAACAAGCATCCCATAATAGCAGTTAAGCTCCTGACTCCCTGCAATGCTTCTACCTAAACCATTACTTTGGCACTGGTGACATCTTGGCAGCAAACACCAATTCTCATTCCATGGCTGGTTTCCAGCCATAGCCCATGTGTCTTTACTCAGTAGCTGAGGGAATCGCTGGGCACAACAAGGTCATAGGGAAAAAAAAGAAGAAGCATGCACGCCATCTGTCCAAGGGACAGAGGTCTTGCCTCCAGAGAACATTTCATAAGTTTTGAATTAGAGCAGCTTGACTGACCAAACTATCCATATGCATAAGGGAGGAGGCCTACTTCTTGCCTGTATACGAACAAAGAATATCTGTTCTTTGTAAAAACTGTTTACAGTAGTGTTAGCCAATATGGCAGAACTAGATTCACATAACATGCTAAGCCATAACGTGATTTGTTTGGTTTTGGGTTAGCATGCTTGCTAACTTCATCCATTTATGGGCAATTTCAGCAAGACGTGAACAAATACAATACTGTATATACACAGTGATTATTTCTAGTACGAAGGAAACTACAACAGAAAGTTTTAAGTTTGAGAACTCTGAGCAAACCCAAAGTCAGCCAAATATAGTGCTTCTATTCATGAGGAAAACCTTACTTATCAACAGAACCAAATTAACAAAGCTTTTTTGCTTTTCAAATAGGCAGTCCCCCCTTACCTAAAGACTATACTACCTACCTGTGATGCTGGTTCAGAACGCTGGACTACTTAGAAAAGTGAGGCATTCTTCCAAATGTTATTGACAAATGCTGCAGAAGAAAACCACGGCACTAGAATAAGATACTTTTGAATGCAGTACCAAAGAGACTCCAGTTCAAATAGTCATTCCCGTGCAAGGTGGTCAACTGAACCTATTTTTCTTCTGACATTGGCACTCAACCAAATTATGTGTGAATTCAATTTCCTTCTTGGAATGAGGGGGAAGATTCTTTACATCCCGAGGAAACGCTTCCAAAGGATGATGCAACTTGGTAAGCTCCAACATTTTTGGTACAAGATAGTCTTCTGGAATTCTTTAAATTTTCAAAATTTCTAATACAAAAATCCCTTTCTAATCCAAAAATATCAAACAGACATGAAGTCATTTATGTCAAAGAAACATTACCATGCCTTTGAATTATCAGCTACGTGTCAAGTTGTTCTCAGATCATAACGTGATGTCTGGTGACTACATAGACACATCCCTGCTGTCTTCTTGACAATTATAGAAATGGTTTGCTGCTACTGTTTTTTAAGATGGTTCTTTTGGGACTGTTGTTTTGGTTTGTTTCTTTTTTTCCTTCCCAGTCTATATGGAGACATGTGATTTCTTGGTGGTGTTCTATTTAACTTCTAATCATGCTTGACTCCACTTTGAAAACAGCCAAGTTTACTGGAGTACAATCACCTGCTGTGATGATGTAAACTAAGCAATCCTTAATTAATGTCTTTTATACCACTTCTTTGGTTTACTGCTATTTGTTTTCTAGTTTTCCAGATTGTCGAGACCTTTTTCCAGTACAGTATATAATATGGAGTTTCAAAAGGCCATTGAATTTTGTCCACTATAGACTATGGCAAGGTAGGCAAGAGAGAATGCATGTGTGTTTCAGCAACCTCAAATCTGGAGCAAAAATGATCAAACTTAAGTCACTTTAGACCTCTCTCCTCTCCCACCTCCACAAACCAGGAAAACAGCCTGAAGTCATGATTTCAAAATTTAGCCATCTGGGCACTGAAATTTGGCAGCAGGGTTTGGGATTATTTTCTGCATTTGGGGAGGTTTAAGGGTGGATTGGAAGCCATTTGCCTTCTTAACTACCCAAATGGACGATTACCCTGTTTTCTGCAAGTCTGCCAAAAAAACTGGCAGCAGAGGCCAGGTTGCAGCTCCCAGTCCCTCAAATGTTGCTTGCCGTCAACTCCAGGGTGGCAGTCACTCTCTAATGAAGTTTAGAGCTTTCCTATTTTGCAAATGTTTGGGTTCCTCACTTTTGCTTCTGTTGCGTGCTCTCTCTCGCCTTTCCAACTGCACATGGGATCAGACAGCTGCCTACCAGCAGTTGTACTTAACACCGCATCTGAAAACTCTTTGCACCCTTAATTGTTCTTAATTCTTTAACACACTGAGTGATTACTAGACACTAATTGGGCAGATTTAAAGCAGGAGCAGGATGTATAGAAATGGTATATACCCCTCCCCATCAGATCCAAATCCTTGTCATGGCAAAAAAAAAAACGTCCAAGGGAAGTGAAATGTTGAAATCAAGCCTGTCATTTGAGAAGGAGCAATGTAATGCTAAAATGATAATTTCTTTAAGGTGATGCTAGATGAAGCTTACAGATAAGATGCTTAGCAGCAACATATCCCGAATAGAGCAAATCTTCCATATAGTTATGATCTCAATAATCCCATCAATATCCCATTATAGTCAAACATGTTTCAACATCTTGATCACCTTCAGTCTTTCCTGCCAAAGTGCCCTGAAGTAGAGTCTCTTTCACTGCTGTTAAAAAATAACAGCTTATCCTAATAATGTTGTTTTCTTCCACATTTGCTTTGGAAGCATTTGCTAATAACAACTCGAAGAATACTGCCCTTTTCCAGATGACCTGCTGACCTGAACCAGTGTCTCAGCTAATTTAATCCACCAGAACTGCCTTGGGAGGTTGGGGCTGTGTAACAGGGGCTGATAATTATCTGTAATGGGTTTGCTGATTCTAGATCAGCAGGTAATGGTATCCTCATATCTTATCCTTCCCTTTTTGATTTCCTACTTGCAGTTGTTTTAATGCTTCCTTTAGCAAAACCGGGGAGCGGGCAAATAACCCACAATAGAGTGTAGAAAGTTAGCACCCACCCCTCTCCTAGAAGATGAAATATTCTAGGAAATATTAAAAAGGCAGAATATTATATTTCCCTGGATGAAGAAAAGGAGAAACATGTTTTAAAGACAAAGCAGCTTCTTGCAGCTCTTTGCCCCCACTTCAGCTCCAAGGTGATGGGATTAAGACATGGCCCTCAGGGAATGATAGGATTACCCTTCTCACCAAATAGTACCTGGGAAGATTGCATTAGCCAGCACTCAGGTGAAGCCATGTGATCCAGACAAAGCCTATAAAGTTAGCTAAGACCCCCACCCCTGGGAGTCTGACAGCCAATGGGATACATTTCTTGCACAGGAACAGAAAACACTAAGGTGGAACCTAACAGAGGGTATGAAACCAAGGGATTCTCAGCATCCCTTCCCTTTTCGCCCAGGAGCTCCAAGGCATGTGGTCCTGTTCACCATTAAACCACCTTTCTAAACGGCCTCCATGTTTCCAGTGTCTTTTTCCCCACTTGGAACTGAACCCAGAAGAATATTTCTTCCAACAAGAGATATGTCGGTTTTATGCTACACAGAACATGCACCTCACAGAATAGCTGAAGGATTGATGCAAAATGAGTTGCCTCCTGTCCTTGGTAAAGGGTTCCTAGGAACACATGGTTGTTTATTGAAAACATACTATCGTAGGAAATAGACACATATCTCGTTACATGGCAGATAAGCCTCACTGGGCATGTTTCCTAAAAATCCACAGATGCTTATGATGCAAAAGCTCATCTGCAAGAACTAAAATTAAATCCACCACGAAGAAACGCCACTTTCAAACCTGACCCAATTTATTTCCTGGGGTGGAATCGGGAGGCTAAAGAAGAGAGAAATAGCCTTCATTGTTTGTAGCCATCACTTTATTTATGACTTCTTTCCCTTTGCAGGCACATTTCTCTCTCCCCTCCTTCAGCTGAGACTCTGAAAAGGAAGGTAAGCTTCTTTTTATATCTAAAGCAATCTAAAGGCTTCTATTCACTGGAACAAAATTACCTTGAGGGATCCCTTCTTAGATAGTACTCTGCTTTTTCTTCAGGGCTTCCTTTAAAAAGTGCTTCCCCTCCCAAAAGGATTTCTGGATGACAGGAAACATATCTGCAGGCACCAAATTTCATGGTGTTTTCTCTGTCACTGTAAACCTCTTGGTTTTCTGTAATACAGGCCCCAAAGTGTCCTAATTTCTTAAAATTAGCATGGCTGTGACGCAATAATGGCAGATATCATCATGGCAACAGGGAAAGTGTGATCAGAGGCCCAGAGCTAGGGAAGAACACCAAACCCTGAAGTTCCAACTGTGGAGGCAAAGGAATTAAGATTAATCAATCTGTCTAGTAAAACTGGAAAAGCTTACTTTCCTCCCATTTTCAAGAAACATTATTCATTGTTTCTATGTGGGCAGAGAACTTTGGACATGTTCCAGAATATATATGGAGAAACAACATTTGTCAGGTTTACAAACAAAGGCAAGCCAATGTTATAGACATCATCAACAAGCAATAACAGATGAGCAATTGTCATGGTGGTGAGTACACACCGACTCACCTGAAGCCACCCATGGCTGGGATGGTTTTCTTTTTTCATAATATTATATAACTGCCCATGCAGCAAACTCAAATGATAACATACAGCATAGTGCAGAATACCACTTCTCTTTTATGTAGACCAGGGGTGTCAAACTCAATTTGATTGAGGGCCACATCTGGGTTGTGTTTGATCTTATGGGGGGGGGTGGGTGAGGCTGGGGACATGGGCAGCTTGACATCGTACATCGAGGCTCCATTTTCAACTGTGATGGCCTCCTGCTGCCCTCTGCCAGCAAAAACAGAGATCAGGGCTGCGTGTTGCCTGCTCGACTCCGTTTTTGCTGGCAGAGGGCTGCAGGAGGCCATTGTGGCCAAAAACGGAGCCTGGGCAGGCTGCCTGCGGCCCCCTGAGCTCTCTTTTCACTGGCAGAGGGCTGCAGGAGGCTGTCACAGTTGAAAATGGAGCTTGGGAGGGCTCTGACCTCCATTTTTGTTGGCAGAGGCTGATCCTTCGCTGTTTCCAGGGTGGCACTGCGGGCCAAATTTAAGCACGTATCTGGCCCACAGGCCTTGAGTTTGACACCCCTGATGTAGACCAACATAAACAAATGTGAGAATGGCTGACACATTTCTTTCAAAAGTTTGTTCTGTGCACTTTTGCTAGCTTAGTAATGTCATAACCAAATCATCCACATAAATACTCTTGGATTTTGAAATGAAGGAGTATCCCTGGAGAACCCAGGCATTTATTTCTTGCATCCCTATGCTGCTGCATTTGCTAATGGTTAGAGCTATCCTCTAGAATCAGGCTGAGAGCCATGTATCCAATGGAGCCCTAAAAGAATGGCTCTCGTACAGCAGGGAACAAGGAACATAAACAGACAAGAGAAACATCTCTAGATACGCCAGCCAATCACCTCTAGTTCAGGTCTCCAGGCTGCACACCTCAGTGGCTCAGGAGGAAATAGAGTAGTAAGTCTTAGCTACCTGATGAGATTCCAACCTCAACAAAAAATCTCTATGATTCTAATGATACTGGGCATTTGGTACAACAAGTAAAAGACAACAGATTCTTACAGTGTTTAGCAAGGGGAAGAAGACATTCCCAATAAAGCTAAGTTCATACATCACAGTAAGCCTTGGTTTGCTACAAATATAGTTTATTAATAACATTATGTGGAAATAAGGTAAACCATAAATTCTGAGTTACAAACTACAGTACTTAGATGCATGCGTCATACCAAGCCAAAACAGCACAACATATTGGCATAATGAGCAACCTTAACCAATCACAATGAAACCTAAAATAATTTTTATAAAATGAATATTGCTTCCTTTTCTTTGAAGGGCAATGTGCAAAATTCTGTGAAAGATAATAAATAATTCACCATCACCACCTCCTGCATTTCCCAGAAAGCGGCTATTCACCTTGGCACAGAACCATTAAGCTGTATTTGATATGAACTTAACTCATTATTTAAAATCATGAGCAACCTCAATTGGGCAGACCCTGAGGTTGTGATTATCATGTTTCAATATCAAGGTGCTAAAACACTCATAAAATAATATAAACTGATGCAGCTTGGAGTTTTACAACATTTTTAATCAGCTGTCATCAAAACTAAATCTATTCTCTAATTTAGTAATAACTTCAGACTGTGTACATACATTGTGACAAACACCCCCCCCCCAATACAAACCATATTGTTCTGCATAGCATTCAAATGATAGGTTAAAACAAGCCACCTTCCAAATGCTACCCTGTAATTTGTGATGTATGTGAATACTGATGTGCTCATTGCTACTCCACTTATGCACTTCTTCTGAAAGTGGTACATGTGAAAGGCCCTCTTTGTGAACTAATAAAGCAGTTCCATCCTTTTCCATTTTTGTGCTGCTGCTTTGTAAACTGCTTTCAACCACATCTGGGCGCCTGTGAAGTGAAGTGAGGTGGCTAAGGGCACCCATGCATGCAGAAACAGACAGACTGGTTTATGAAGCAGCCACACAAGAGTAGAAGAAGATGCCGCTGCTTGTTTTATCAATGGGAAAATGGGAGCTTATTTTAAAAAGATGTGCTCCAAAAGATAGGGAAGAATCCCATTTCAAGTCTGTAAGCAAAAGATAAGATGAGGCATGAGAGACAATGAAAAATCTTATCAATAAACAACTCAAGACATTAAATGAGGTAACAAAATACAAGAAGATCTAAAGAATACCCATATTCTGACAAGATGCATGGACAAACATGTGGGAAGTTTGCCTATTGCCTGCCCATGTAATCACTGCCCAAACCCAATGGGATTGGCCCTTTTGCAGTTACATTCCCCTCTGCTCTCCTCATGAGCAGCACAATTCTCCTGGAATTTTTCAAAGGATTGCAAAGCTTCTAGGAGGTGATACAGCAAGTTTGGCTTCCTTGAGACTCATTAAATGCAACTGGGGAAATATGGGCAGGCTGCCTTTTTGGAAAGATGAAGATGCTCTTTAATTTTTCTCTCAGGATGACCTCTGGTCTCAGCAGAGAAATGAAGATTTCTGAGGAAGGGGAGTGAGGACGGAGAAATCAACAACTTTTCTTATTTTATCCTCTCAGGGTATGCATCCGCACACTCGGGAACAATGAAAGAACAGAGAAGAAGCAATCATTCCTTGGTGGTGTGGGGGCCGGGGAGCATATTCAGTTGTAGAGTTTTCTTCACTATGTGATGCAGCTGCAGGCTTTGGTCCCCCTAAACATAATTTGTAACCTCTTGCTGTTACCCCAAGGAAGCAGAGAGAGAGAAAAGCAATGCACACCACAGACAGGTTCACATTTCAAGAGCATCTCTATTTGTAGTCTCTACATCTATCCTTCAGAGAATGGAGTCAGCTTCATTTAAATCCACCCCCCCCCCAAAAAAAAAACCCCAAAATACATTTCTGTCCTTCCACTGAGAGAAAAACATTGTTACATAGCCTTGGAAATTTAAATTTATCAAACTAAGGATTTTGTTTTCTCAACAGCATCCTCTAGCCTTCAGTTTGTTTGTTTGTTCCCATTTTTTTTTAAAGAAAGCAATGTCAGATCAAGAATGCATGATTAAGAAGTATATATCTTTGTCATCTTTCCATAGTCCTTTTTATTTCCTCATTGTCCTTGATCTTTGCTGTTGACTATCGCTTCTGATTTATATGTTCTGTATGATTGTATATTTTCTCTCTTATTAACTTTTTCAGGATCCATGTTTCTTTCCAGATATAGTCTACCCCTTATTTGGATACTTGGAAGCTGTTATCATCTTTTATCTCTTTTTTCTTTCATTTAATTGTTTTTTATTGTAGTTTCCTTAACTACAATAAGGTAGTGATTGTAGCGAGACATCCTAAGTCATTAGCAGTTGGTTAATATACAATTAATAATAAATCAAACAAGAAATGAGGGTTGGGAATATTGCTTAATTCTAAACGATGAAGAAGGTATGCATATAGATATTAAATAGGAGTGGACAATTAATTTTTCTAGGGACTATATGAAAATCTAAGGCTGTTGTGGAGAGCCATAACAAGCATAGGCAGGCATGCACATATGTAAACTGAAAAAAAAGTTGCCTTTAAAATAAAAGCAATGTAGTTGTACTGCATGCATGGTGTACACTTATTTAGATTGGATTTCTAATTTCTGGTTGATCTCAAGTTAGCCCAAAAGGGACAGCCAGGGGGCTGGATGTGGCCCAGGGGTTGTAAAATGCCCAGGTCAGTCTTAGATAAACAGTCCCCTAATTTATACAAGTTTGAGAAAAGGAAATGATAAAGCCTACTCTAATCAGACTTGAAAGATTCAGTTACTATAACCAATCTTAATAATATTAGTTTTAATTTTAATGTGGCGCTTCTTTCTTAGAGTGGTGTACATGTGGGGGCTGGCAGATGATGATAGTCATCTGGGAGACTCTGCTGGTGATTGAAGTCAATTCCCCACTGTGAAGCAGAGTTTGTAGTATTGTAGAATTGGTTTTTTTTTTTACCAGCCTGCCATCATCCCTCTACCTGAGCTACATGACCCAGTTGCAGGGTTGGTATTGGAGTAACCTACACTGGAGGACTTCAATTTACCTGCCAGGAGGAGAAGACAAGAAACTTTGTGAATTCCTGGTCATTATGACAATTATGGGCTTAGTGTTGATATTACTGGGGGAATCCTTTCTTCAGAGACTATGGGCTCATGCCCAGAGGTGGGCTTCAAAAATTTTAGCAAAGGGTTCTCTGCCCAGTTGCTGAGTGGGCATGGCTATGGTGGCCTCCTGCATGATGGTGGGTGGGGCGTTTTTGCCCTCTCCGGGCTCCGAAGGCTTTCCTTGAGCCTCCAGGAGGCCGAAAACAGGCCCCTGGGGCTATGGAGGCTCTCTGGAAGGCAGAAACGGGCCCATTTCCAGCCTTCCCGAACTTCCATGAAGCCCGTTTTTCGCCCTCCCTGAGACTCCATGCACACCCTGTACTTATCTGCATCTAAAACGGGCCGCGTGGGAACTCCTAGGAGGGGCAGGGTGGGCGAGGCCAGCCAGGAGTAGGATTTGGGGGTTCTCCAAACTGTGCAGAATCTTAGCTAGGGGCTCTCCCAAACCCCTGCAAACCCCCAGCAGTCTACCCTTGTTCATGCCCCCTCAGCTGATGGTCTTCCACTGTAGTTTATTTCTGCATATCCAGCCATAACTTCCTTACTGCATATGCACAGAACTGTATTTTCAAAAGGACAAATAAGGTCATGCTACCCCTAAATGGTGGCACATCAGACACATTAGTTAAAAAAGCATTACTTAATTCCTGTTTTTAATCTTCTGACATGAATCCTGTAGGCTGCTGAAAGTCTCTAGAAATAGAACAGCATATATGTTGTGGGAACAAACAGACTGCTGATTGGCAGTCCAATGCAACTGGATGGCACAAAACTGGGGGAAATTAAACTTAGCCTGTTTTTATAGAAAGGGTTGGATATGTGCAGCCCAGGCCTATGCTTATTTACTTTACTCAGCAAAATTCATTTCCAAATAAGCAAGGAGTCTAGTCTTAGATTTTAAGTATCTCATTTTGCTTTGTGTGTTTACTGAGAAAGTCAAAAGAAACAACAAGCTTGTCTCAAGTCCTCAGGATGCTATAGGTAGAATGATCAAAAGTTTTGCAATAGGCTTTTAGCTGGTGCAAAAGACCTTATTTTGTTCAGAGTCACTTTGGATAGTGAGATGTGGCAACACATAAATTTAATAAACAAATATATAAGATTACTTAGTTGAAGACCAGTTATATTTTGAAGAAGTATTAGCATGATTTTGCATTCAAGAAATATGTGCATAATAAAGAGTACTCAATAATGTATCAATAATGTAAAGCAGGGATCCCCAACCGCTGGACCACAGACCAGCAGCAGTCCGCAGTGTGCCAGAAACGAGAAAAGCCCTATCGGTACATGTGGGGGATGCAGGCAGCGTGTGAAACCATGCTCCCTCTGGTCTATGGACAAGCCTCTCTCCACGGAGCCAGAACTTGGCACCCAAAAGTTTGGGTGCCACGGATGTAAAGCACTTGTTTTTTTGGGTAATATATATTTTTTTGTTTACATGCCAACAATAGTTGAAAGAACATAAAGTAAGTATATGGCCTTGTCTGTAATGCTAAGCTTCTTAACGGTAACCAACTTACAAAAGTTAGAAATACAGTTTTAAGAGGAGGAGTACAATTCACCAGAAGAGTACATGTTTCACCTGCATAGATTCAGCCAAGCATCTCCAGTTAAAAATCAACTGCAGCAGGTGACATATAGGTTTCCTATCCAAGTCCCCAGAGAATTGCAGAACAGCCAGTGTAGACAATATTGTTAGTCTCCAAACAATAAAGCTCATTCCAGGGATTTCCTCTAGCCAAAGGTATATAATATAATTATTTTCCTTGCTTTACTCTAGATACCTCTTAACTCATTGCTGAACTCTCTTTTCAGGTCTGACCTTTAAAATGCCAGCTTTTTCAGACCTGGAATGGCAGAATAGCATCAAGGGAAATAAAATTTGTTTCTCTGATTTCAAACAGCATGTGAGAGGGGAGAGCCACTTTCCTTGCCACCATTTTTCCAATCCATTCCAATCCCATCAACTTTTAGTTTAAAAAATCAGCAACTGCTCTACAAACATATCTAGCTTGCTCTTTGAGATAACTTAAGCAAGTAACAAACAAAAAATAGTTTCCTGATAAATGAATGCTTTAAACAACAGAGATTTCCCCTGCATCTAAAGGAATAATGCTAAGGAACTGAAGGTGGGAATTTTGATGCAGAAATTGGGTACAATACATGGCTTTTTGTGGGCAAGTACAAAGGATTCTTGCTAAGGGTTAGAAGTTTATTTCTTCAAATATTTTAAGAGATTCCTGTTATGCAATCTAAATAGCTTGCATCCAGACCATATTCAACATAAAATAGGTGGACGGTTTACTATGAAGACAATAACCACCACAGTACTAATAATAAAAAATTAAAACCATCAGACAATAACATCTACCAAGGATTTGATAGGTGGATAAAGATGCCAAACCCAATCTAAACATCTGCCTGATTTTGTGACCAACTATAATAATAACCCCAAATTCCCAATAGACAGAAATAGTCTTTGAACACTTTCAGTATCATTTCCCTTCATGTCTTCCAAAAATCTTTATTGTTGAAATATGTGGTGTATTGCTGTTAGGCTGACCTACATAATAGCAAAGAAGAGAATAACTTTGGTTTCAATAAGGTACAGGAAACAGTGCAATTTACTCCTCTGTTTCAACATAACGTAAGAAAAAATAAAGCAGCAATTAAACACAGATATATTTATTCCTTCTTAAAAGTGCATGTTTTGATGAAAATGAATTGTGTAGTTAAATCACCAAAAGGTTTAAGAGTGCATGACACATTCATCATGAGTTATGGTTTGACACATGAATGGGGCCCCAAACTCCCCTTTTTGTTTCTTCCCACTTCCCCCCCCCCCCATGGCTCACTACTGGCTACCACTCGATTGTTATGGTTTGTATGTCACCTCCCAAGGCCCTCTAAGTGTCATTAAGAAAATAAGCACATCTAAACTTTCCAGATTCTTCAGCAGATAAAGCAGTTATAATCATAAACAAGCCATTGGCAGCCATTGGCAAACCATGCCAAAGGATGGGAGAAGAGTGAGCCGGACCACTGTGGGTTGGCTATAATAAGCAGTTAACCAGGAAGAAGATTAATTGTTGTATAAAACCAAGCCAGGGGACAAAATCATCGTATGATTTCCAAGTGGATCCAGTTACGAGAAATGCCACTTTGTACTCAATCCGCACACATTTAGCTAAGAGCAGAAGAGAATATGGTTTTGGCTGGCCTCTGTTTTCCTCACAGATGACCCTCTGGACTGTTTTCCCTCCTTCACTGCAGCCACAAGATTTCACTGCCCCCTCCCTCCAGTCCACATTCAATATGGATCACTTTGTGGTTGCCCCTGAAAAAGGGCAGCCAGTTCTTTTATGTGTGAGGGCATGTCCTCCCTCCAATTCCCGAACTTGAATTATCCAGGAGCTGTACCTATGTTTCCTGAGAGTTTCAACAGGAATATTACCTTCCTCTGACAGAATCCATGGCTGAATTACATCAAGTGTAGAGAACAAGGCAAGACAGACCAATATGTCACAACGTACGGAGGGATTTCACTAGGCAGTTACAAAACTAATACCCAAAACTGCTGGTTTCTGCCCTTTCATAGTAAATGGAAGATGCCAAATAAAAAGCAGAAGCACCACTAAATTCAGCCCCTTTGCTATCTGCAAGACCCACAAGAGAGGTGCAGGTCTTTGGGGAAGGTTCACCCAAATCTCAGCTCCGTATTCGATCTTTACTGCTTTAAGAATTGCCAGACACTTTTGTCAGATTTGGGTAGTCTGCTCATTTCCAGAGCCTTAATACTACCCATGAAGATGAACACCTCAAAAACCAGCATGTGATTCATTTGGAAAAAACAAATGTTTCAGTTGCAGCTATTTCCCCTTCTTGGTCCCACTGGAGACTCTCACCTGGAATACCAAAGGCTGCGTCACTTCCGTTGGAGGTTCAGGAAATCTAGTGCAGCTATAAACACTGTATGGTGGAAAGCAAAGCCATCGGGTTCTTTATGCCAACTTTAGCTCCTTAGTCTGAAAAAAAAAGAGCAGGAAAGAAATTATAGCCTGACATGAACATCAAACATCACAATGGTTTAAAACAGCGATGTAAGGTTGTGGATGCAAGAGGCAAGCCTCTTCCACCTTTAGAATTGTCTAAATGAAAGGATTTCAGAAGAAATTCCCTCTTTCACATTACTGCTGTAAATTCAGAAGCCCTGTTTTGTCTTTAAAGGAGTTTTCCCTCCCTTTGCATAAAACACAGAATTTATATAGATGTCACTTGTGTGACTAGAATTCTCTCTTCCACACACTATTAGAAATGCACTGAGCCTCTGGCTACATTAAAGGCATAGTCTCCTTAACTGCTCCTCCCCAAGTTCTCAGCCTATTTGTCTCACAGACCACTTAGGACTGATCTGTAGTCCTAATTCCCATCCTCCTTTTCCTTTGAACAAATAAGTGCAGCCAATGGAAAAAATGGTTTCTGCCTAACTGGCTGGTTTGTAACAGTATGACACTCTCAGAAGTTTCCACATGACTGCAGTCTGCAGAAAAGTCTCCCACTCTTAAACTGCATGTATTGTCAAGAATTCTACAAAAGAACAATATTCCACTGCAAATTTAGTACCAACCTGTATTAAGCAACCTAGTAGAATTAGGTACTATAATTGTATCTCAAAGAATACATGAAGATTCAAATAAACTTATTTGTGTATTTGAGGCTATTAATCTTTCTTCATGTAGCTATTAACAATTACATTTCCTTTAGTATGTTTCAGCAAGAAGAAGATAAACAGCATAGGAGGTTTATCCAATATTACAGATGTATTTATTAGTATAGTCCTTATACAGTAGATAACTCTCTGAAGTCTAACTAAGGTTAGACCAGAATTTCAAAGCAGTGACACATCCAATGTTTCAAATATGTAAACTATGGTCAGTTTAGTTTTTAACTTCCAGTTTCGCTTTTTGCCATGAGATTTCCTTACAGCTGCACATGACATACTATAGTTCTGAAATGAAGGGTATTTCTTGGTAAGGATTTTTACCAATCCTATATGTAAATCACTATATGACTTGCTCTGTGAGATTAGTGAATATACACACACTTCACTGCATGATTGGCTGCTTCTCAGTATGGATATACAATGGACAAACATCCTCCCCCCCATGATATGACCATCACATATGGCACACAGCACATAAATTATGTTAATCTTTCTGCTGATAACAGGTGGAAGAATGTTACTAATGAGGATGCTAATCTACTAAACCTACTGCGTATTTTCTCTATTACTCGTGCCTACCGTATCAACTACTGGATTGAGCTAAATCCCCCCCAAATATATTTTCACCAAATAGTACAATATTATTAAATACAATATTTATTAAATAATATTTTCATTTTGCTTTTATCATATTTTCAAATGCTGTTTACAATAGCAGCAATGATCAGTCATAGAATTAGAAATGAAGCTAGCAACTGCTTGACAGGCCTTTCTCTTCTGGTCTGCATCATTTAGGAGATTATTTTCAAGGGTTGCAACAGCATTTTCAGTCATACCACAAGGATCCTGTCAACTGTGCTTTTTAGGATTCAGCTGTCCATCCTCTAGCCAATCATCTTTATTTCCAGAGATATGACCTTGTATGTGGCTGCATTAAAACAGATGTTTCTGGAATAAGGCTCAGCTGACCAAGCGATCCAAACTGCATTGTGTATATCTTGCTCTGTCCTCAATGTTATTTACCACTCCAGCAATTTTGTGAAGTTGATCCAAGGACTTGCCCGCCAGCTGAGACTATAGAACTGGAACCTGTTTATTCTGAATTTAGAAGGAGTGTGAGTGTGTATGTGTGTGTGTGTGTGTGTGTGTGTACCCTTATCCTTGTCCACAAGATTCTGAGCACAAAGCTAATAGCCTCTGATAAACACACACACACACACTCCTCAAGTCCTCTGGAAGGAGGCAGAAAGGAATTTTGTTCCAAGCCAGCACAGATACAGCCAAACTTCAACAAATCTGCACAAGCCCATTTGCTGGCTGCACATTTAAACGTGCTGCCTAATTTCACTACAAAAATAATTAGTTGCTTTTATTATGTCTTTCTAAAATTCAAAACAACTTGGTTAAAATTTCAACTTTTCTTATTCTTGGATCAGATCAATAGGGAGCATGAAGGACTGATAACTCTAAATTGAAACTCCAAGTGGATATGCCCAGCTCTTTCCAGTTTAACCTTTGTGAAGTATGAAATGTAGCAGCAGGGAATATGAGTAAGCTTTCAAGAGACATATCCCTTTGATGTCTTCTTTTTCTGTTTCTGCAGGGATCAATTCTTTATGTTCCTGGGCAAAATGGCAAAGGTAGCTAAATAAATAATCCTCCATAGCAGGGGTTGCCAATCTTTTGGACTTCAGGGACCACCAAACTTATAATTTTAAATCCCGTGGACCAGAGATCCTGGGAAAATCCCAAAAAAAGTCTGCAGGAAAATTCCCCATCTCATTTTTCTACCAATCAATCATTCTTTATTTGGGATCACAAGATACCATCCCCAGCTCTGTTCTCAAGGGGAGAGAGAGAGAGAGAGAGAGAGAGACTTTTGGTTTCATGCAAGGAAAACAGCAGAAGCAGCAGAAATCTTTCTTTCTCTCCCCCAAACTCCACCAGAAACGAGTCTTTGCCAGCGCAGCCTCTTGGAGCAGGATGCCTTGCAGGGTTCCAAATTTTCGCAGACCACCAGTGGTCCCCGGCCCACTGGTTGGCGACCACTGCTGCATAGATATAGAGATTCTCCATCTCTCCAAAGTGGCTACCAGGTCATCATTTATAGGAACTTAGTTATAATAGTAGCTTGCTCCTTCTAACAGAGATATTGCTCTTTCTCTCCTTACTTTGCACTCACAGAGCTATCAATTGTGATAGTGAATGGTCACATTTTCCACTTATAGGTCTATGAGTCTGAAATACTTTAGTATGTATCAAAACATATGCGCTTTCAGAAACAAAGATTTATCCAAAGACAAAACAGAGATAAAGTCTCTAAGTGATACAGTATGTAGTATAGAAAACACTCCAGCAAGATTGGATTGTTTTAGAAATGGATGTGGGAGACACAGGAAAGATAAATAAATAGGACAGGAAGTAAGTTTCATTTTAAGCAAACATACATTTTTTAATTTGTTTTCAAACCAGGATTTGCAAAAGCGTTGCTGAGTGGTCTATGCATATTTTGCCATATGAATGAGGAATTAATGTGGCTTTCCTCAAAGAACTGGACTTAACAGTTCTACGGTTCTTTGATTCCACCCAGCCTCAATTTCCATTGACAGAGCAAAATAAAGTATAATGATCAACCAATATAAAGACTGATATGTTACGACTTTAAAAGTCTGTCACAAGCACTTCCCAAGGCCCAAGCAAGAGTTATAGAGCAACAGATACTACATTAGGATGTCTAAGTTAAATTTTAAAAGCTCTAGTACATCAGTTATTCACACAGTGGAAGTAAACTAGCGTATCTTTCAAAGGAAATAGCCAAGGGCACATGTCTTCAATCAGAAACAGGTTTTACCCTCTTTAATGTTCTCCTTTTCCATGGCATACCAAAGTTGCATAGCTTTTGCTCTTACTTTTAGAAAGGGAGGTTTTATCTGCAGACATTTCTGGCAGATGCCCCTTCCTTAAACTTGGTAAATTAATTAATAGTTTAAATATTTGCATTAAAATTTAGAGCAGTCAGTAATCTACACTTCTGGATGCAAATTATGAATCAGAAATTATTGGCATCAAATATATGGGTTAAATTAAAGAGAGCAGCTGTTCCAGATTTAAACCTAGAGGACATACAGTTATGATAAAGGATTGATACAAGGAACAGATTCAATTCTCCCTTATGCAAAAGAAAACCTGAGCTATGGGAATAGATAAGAGGCATTATGAAGGCTGAAGCAGATATAAATATTCCCACAATTTCAAAGTCAAAAATATCCAAGTAGCTTTTGAACAAGCTATCATGATAGCAAAGAAAGAAGGAAAATAAAAGCATTTGTTCTTCCAAAGTCTTTCAAGAAAGGACAAGGAACTACTCTGTCAACAGTTAGGTGATAATAAGAAAAATTAAAGGAAAAATGAGAAAGGTTTTTAAGAAGATTTGAGAAATCAAAAGCTAGGAGAGGAATATTCACAGAGGAAATCCATTATAGGACAATGAGATTAAAAACAAGAAACCCATTACATATGGGATTGTGGAAATAATTATGAACAAAGAATATATCTATGAATCAAGCCTACTGCACAAGGCAGGTAATAGGATAGCCCAGAGTTGGATGAAATACCCTTTCAACTATTTAAAGTTTCATATTGCCCTATGTCAATAAATATGGAACAAGACTATCTGGCATAGAGATTAGACTGTACATACATAACGGAAGTTGGAAGAGAATATATGAATTATTGAACCATTGCACTAATTACTTACTCAAGCAAAGTTTTACTTAAGAACTTACAAGGAAAAACCTACGTGGAACAAGGATTGCAACATGAACAAGGAGGTTTCAAGAAAAGGCAGATATCAGATAGCTAAGGTAAGACGGATAACAAAGAGAGCAAGTGAATTTAAAGAAGAGGTTAACCTGCTTTATTCACTATAGCAAAGCTTCGATGGTGTAGATTTTCTCAGAATATTACAGTTAATGGGTGTATTACAACACTTTAGTATTCTTCTCAGGACTCCTTGCAATGAAGAAGAAACTACTGTAAAAAAAATAGACTAGGAGAAAGGGAGAGATACAGAATAGGAAAGGGAATGAGGCAAAAATGCTTGTTAGCCTTCTATCCATTTAATTTATATAGCATATATATTATAAGAAAGGAAGAACTAGAGGAAATGACAGTGGGAATCAAAACAAGGAAGCTGAAATACTACCCACTTAAAATATACAGACACCGCTTCATTAGAGGGAAATAAAAGACTTCAAGGAGCTCATTAGGAAACTAAAAAGGAAACTGAAAAACCTGGGTTAATCTGATTTAGAAGGATGGTAACGCTGGAGAACTAAAGGAGAGATTGTTCACAGGGCACTGGCAAACAGGATAATGGAAGATAAATATATGAATATCAGAACTACAGTGTTTGTAACATGGAGCTCAGAAAAGCTGGGCACTGAGAAAAAAGCAAGAGAAATAAGATAAATGCTTTCAAGCTTCAGATTTGGAGGTGGCTACTTAGAGGGTTATAGATTGAAGGTTATTAACTGTACTGTACCAAATAAACACAGACTGCTTCCTGAGTGGATAATTATAGGTAGTCCTTAATTTATGACTACAATTGAGTCCCAAATTTCTGTTGCTAAGCAAGACAGTTGTTAAGTGAGCTTTGCCCCATTTTACAACCTTTCTTGCAACAGTTGTTAAGTGAATCATTGTGGTTGTTAAGTTATTAACACAGTTGTTAAGTGAATCTGGCTTCCCCATTGATTTTGCTTGTCAGAAGATCGCAAAAGATGATCACATGACCACAGGATACTGCAACCATCATAAATACATGCGAGTTGCCAAGGGTCTGAATTTTGATCACATGGCTGTGAAGAATGTTGCAATGGCCGTAAGTGTGAAAAACAGTCATAAGTCATCTTTTTCAGTGCTGTTGTAATTCAATCACTAAATGAATGGTTGTAAGTCAAGGACCACCTATAACAAGCAGAAACACACATACTTTGGCCCACAATACAAGTTAACTAGAAAAAAATGCTATACTTTTTGAGGTTAAGATTAAAAGAGGAGAAGAATGAGCAAGTTGCAGGTAGGAACCGAAGAGCTATTGTAATAATTTGCAATACTATGTTATTCATCTACGCCAGGGGTATCAAGCTCGTGTTGTCATGGTGTTGTCACATGATGTATCATGACTTTTTTTTAATCCATCCAATTAGATGGTCTTCAGAATATGCATGAAGTAGAAAACATGCTTTGGGTCCAGCGTGGGTGTACTCAGAAGCTCTTTAATAAAACTGCCTTTTCCTGACTTTGCATGATAAACATGTGATCCCAACATAATACATACTTTAGGAAACATCGCTTACCCTAAATGCATATTTTCCTTGTGATATATGGCTACCATACTAACAGCTAAAGGGTTTTATGTGCTGTTTTTGTGGAAGTACAAGCACATACATGTATGCCTATATCAGATCCAGAACATATTTCTTTTTAGGTCATCCCCCCATTGCAGATATTGCTAGCTGAGAGCATGTTTTTCTAAATAAACTTATTTTTTAACAATTTTCAAACAGTATAGATAAAATTAGAATAAGAAAAGGAGTAAAAAAAACACAGAAAGAGAACTAGGAAGACCAACATCTTGCAAACAGTCCCTTTAGAGCCTATTCCAAGTAGCTGGAATTCCCTTTCTACCTAATTATACCCATTCATTAGCCTCTTTTGAAATGCACAGCTGGGTAACAGCTTAGCATGAGTCAGTTCATTGCCAAAAGGCCTCCTGGTTTCTCAGCCAGCTCTTTCTATCAGTCCCCATCAAGGTAATCTGTCATAACTCAATTCCTAAATCCTTTTGCTAACCGTATCCAATAGGGATACCTCTCAGTTTCTACAGTATATGTGGGTGCACACATATCCTTTTTCTTTTCTCTCTACTGCAAGATTTTAATTTTCTACAATTCATCTAGTTCAGTTCTCCAGAACTGGTAAACAGACTGCTGGTTAGAGTTTGGTTTCAGGTTTGAATTCTTTGGTGACAAATCTTTAAAAGAATACACCCACTGCCAGTCTGTTCCAAAACTATAAATAGCTTTGCCTCAGATAGGGACTCTTAATATTGTGACACTTTTCCTCACAAGCCCAAGAGAAGTTGCTATCCTGGATCATGTGCTCTAGGGTTTGAAGATCAAAAATAAGCAATTTTGTTCATTTCCTTTCAATGCTCTGGACCTTGGTTCTTCTCCTATAAAATCCTTTTTTTTTTCATATTTGGTACCATTTTGTCCTGCATTATCTGCCCCAGTGGCACTAGCAAGATTTTGCCTTGCCTTTATGCGCAGCAACCTTTGGGGAGACTCATAACCAACCAACATTTGACAAGATAAGCAGCACTGCCATATGGGAACATTAAATGAGGACCTTGATAGAAGACAAAAATTGACTGAGATGATTGAAAGAGAAGCAGAGTCTTTAATCAAAACCTGCCCATCACTTATTTAAAAAAAAAACACACCTTGATAAAGATGTTGAGCCTGATAGAAGACATAATACTGTAGTTCATTCATTCACCTGGCTAGGTTCTTTAAAAGGGGATTTCAACATGCCTTATATACAATTAACCAATATCCACAACTGGCAAGTTTTCAAGGTAATCATCTGAATTATAGGTAGTCCTGGAGTTACAACCATTCGTTTAGTGACCATTCAAAGTTACAACAGCACTGGAAAAAAAGTGACTTATGACAGTTTTTCACACAACTGTTGCTGCATCCCCATGATCATGTGACCTGTAATTATCTCTGCTCCCATTGCTAGCATCTGTTGTGATAGCCTCCCCTCCAGACAGTCATTGGTTGCTATCCTCCATGGTTACATCATCTTGAGCTTCCAGACTAGGGGTATCCAATCTTGGCAACATTAAGACTTGAGGACTGGGAATTGAAGTCCACAAGTCTTAAAGTTGCCAAGGTTGGATACCCCTATGTTAGACCATTTCTCTTGTTGTTGTTTTTTTAACCCACTGATGAAACAGTATATCTTCCTTCATTTTCATTTTTTAAGCCTCTTCCTGGTGGAACTGGTGAAATAGTGGATGTTTCTTTTGTTGCTGTTGTTATTTAAATCTATTCCACGAATCTAAACTCTAGGAGATCTTGGAGGAAAGGAGGATGGGAATGGCTAACAGAAGGGAAAGGAAAGTTGCAAGGAGAAAGAGTGGGAAAAGTAGGAATCATGTATGGATACACGTGTGTGCATGCATACACACATTCATGCAGGCAAGCACATCAAGGAAGCAAGGAAGTTTTCCTCAACTACAACCCACTGGAGGTAACTCCCAGTTGCCCTGAATGACAATCTACTAACATTTCTGGGCTTGCTGAAGGTCTTCTAATAAACTTGCAGAGCAAGTGCTGAAAACAGGTATATCTTTGAACTGAGTGCAAAGCCTGAAGTGAAATTAGCAATAATTGATCAATTTCCCCTTCTAGCTTGAATGAAAGCAAGATGAAATGGTGGCATTTCATGTTTGCTCCATCAACCTATCCATGGACTAATGAAATGATCATTGTGAGCAAGCAACTGGTAGGTGGACTAGAGACTTCTAATATCACTTCCAACTACATGATTCTACTACTGTTGGACATTCTTACTGACACAAATAGAAAACACATACCCTGAAAGACCTGCTCACAGAAAGAAAAGGTATTTGCTTTCCCAGCACAGATAAGAGGGGTAAAGAAGCATGAGGATCCACCAATTAGGGGCCATCAGGACAGAACACCTGGCTAACATCATTGCCACAGCTTGAAATCCAGAAAGTGGTTTCTTAAACTGGCTTCATTTGCAGTTATTATCAACACAGGAAACAAGCAACTTAAGTCTGCTGTGCTATGAAGTATCCTCAGCCTTAGCTCTACCTGTGATACTATGGCCATGGAGAGAACTTTGCATAGAATGCTGCTACTTCATACCCTACGTGAGACCTGCCTGGAGCACTTCAAACTTCTCTTCAGGTAGATTTGATTAAATCAGTATGGGAAATTCAGCCTTCCTCTATTTGCATTACAACCAATCCTCAACTTACAACCTTTTGCTTACTGACCATTCAAAG
This sequence comes from Bungarus multicinctus, assembly GCA_023653725.1. Classification (NCBI taxonomy): domain Eukaryota; kingdom Metazoa; phylum Chordata; class Lepidosauria; order Squamata; family Elapidae; genus Bungarus; species Bungarus multicinctus. The sequence goes on from CM042834.1 coordinate 123,041,565, forward strand.
TTACAATGGCGCTGAAAAAAGTAACCTATCACCAATCCTCACACATACGACCATCACAGTATCGCCATGGCCACAGATTCAAAAAAGAGACTGGTTATAATAATAGAATCTTGCAGATCCAACTGCTGTAACTCCTCCTCTGTTTAATAATACAATGAAATGCTTCTGAATGTTATCTGGATCAGGGATCTCCAAACTTGGCAACTTTAAGACTTGTGGACTTCAACTCCCAGAATTCCTCAGACTGAGGAAGTCCACAAATCTTAATATTGCTAAGGTTGGAGACTCCTGATCTGGACCTAAAAAATGCTTTTGCCTAGGCAACAATACCTGCATATTTTTGTCAAGGTCATCTTCCATACTTTTTATATCTACCTGTCACACATTTGTAAAACCAAAGCTTGAGGATTACATATGCACTTGGCCTGAACTAGGTAATGCAACATTATCAACACTGTTTTGGAATTACTGAGGATGATATGAAAGGCCTGGAACCTAGTGAACAAGGTCTCTGCAATATATAGCAGTGTTTCCACTTCTGTGAGGACAATATGTTGATTAGCAAACAAGTTCTCTTCGATCATAGCTGTTTATAGGAAATATTCTAAAGACTTCTGTTTCCCTCTTTCTGTGGCCACAAAAGTGCATGCAGCAGAAAATGAGAAATATCATGTAATCATTTATTTCTGTAGAATTCTCTTAGTCATCCATGCAGGCTGCTGATGGCTGAGAACACCCCGTGAACTGTGGGAGTCTTTGCATTAAATAGGAGTATGGTGCTGCTACGGCAGAACACATCCCCCAAGCATAGCCCCACCACATTAACATCACCCAAGCAACAAAATAGCTCCCTGTTAAGACAGAAAAGGAAGGAGCTGCAGAGACAGCTTAGCTGAGCCGAGATACATCCTGCCAATAGAGAAGTCAAGGGGATTTATCACTGCTGACAGGGACACAGGCAAGAGACCAGAAGATTAGAGAAGCACCACAACTTTCCCTTCAGCTTATCTGGCACATGCCATTCATGGAGAAAAAGAGAAAAAACATCACATTCTGGACATCCAGTGTCTCAACAACAATACCGAAGTATGTGAAGGCAGACACTGTAAACTCTCTGCACTAAAGAAAGGCCAAGCTGACTTTGTCAAGCATGTATGGTGCCATAACTGGGCTTGATCTATTCCAATTTGCTTGTTTGACTGAAGTTATCTCGGTGGCACACACACTTACTAGTTTTTGACCAAACTCACTGGTTTTTACTGCAGGATGAAAGGTACTAGCAGCACACAAAAGTGATTTAAGAATATCATGCTACTGTGGCCAGACTGCTGGGCAACATCTTGATGACTGGGGAATTTTTGGAAGGAAGCTGACAAGGCCTAGGGAAGCTAGAGTAACAGCTTCTTTTATTTTCCCCCATTCCTCTATAAGGGAGCAGGGGAAATATCAGTTTTCTTTGCATAACATGCATCACCATAAGCTATGGTTTAATACCAGACCAGACAAACCACATCATGTCTTAGTAAGTTCTGTAAATCAAGCCATCATCACATTAATATAGCACGCATTATGTTAACTCCAGTCTAATGACTTTTTTCAGACTTGGCTCCTGGTGACTCCTTACAATTTTCTCAGCAAAGGTTCCCCCATCCTCCCAGAAGCGGCTTGCCTCTTTCCTAGGGTTGAGAACATGAGTGGCTCAAGGTCAGCTGACTTTGTGTCTAAAGCAGGACTATAACTCACAATTTCCATGTTTCCAGACCAGGGATGTCAAACTCCCGGATGCATCATGCGCTGGCCATGCCCATGCCCGGTTTAGCAAAGCGGGGAAAAGCCCTGATATGTCACGTGACACTGCGAGTTTGATACCCCTGTTCTAGACTAATGCCTGACGTACTACACCAAGCTGGCTTTTATACTTAGCATGCTACATAAATAATTTCTCCTCAGGGAAATCAGAAACCATTCCAATTTCCATCTGCTTTAAGCCAGTAAGAAGCAAGGAGGCTAGAGACCATATCTGATATGGGGTGGGGCTAAAAGCCCAGGCAATGAAATAAAGCGAGTACCTCTCAAAGGAGCTCTTCAAAAGACAACTGGACTTTGTTTTTTCCTTGAAGACATCTCCCTTCTCATCCAAGAAGCTTCTTCAGCCTTCAGTGAACTGGAGAAGCTTCTTGGATGAAAAGGGAGATGTCTTCAAAGAAAATACAAAGCCCAGTAGCCTTTTGAAAAAGCACCTTTGAGACAACCATGACCTGAATGACTGAAAATCTCCCCAGAGATGGAGATATGGTTTCATCACACAGGTGGATGAAAAAGGGAATACTTGGTTTTTTGCAAGGAACATTTTTAAAGCAAGGCTACGATTACTTTACTTCCAAGTGGCTGGAATGCACACTGGTTTTTGGTAAATATGCTGAGATTTGGTGGCACAGTTAAAGGAGTCTGCTCAGGAATTATAGATTGCCCAACTCTGATTTGAACATCAATTTAGAATGATGAACAGAAAGTAAATATATACATTTTGGCATCATCAATGATGACTGCAACATGTTACACATTCTGGTTTTACAAATTAGTATTTATTTTTATAGCCTGCAATCCTATACTTATTAGTTGCATCATATACGGCTTACTTATAGCCCTCTTGGTTTGTTTGTTTTTGTTATACCATTTGAATAATGAATGGGCAACTGTCTTTACAGAGAGCAGAAAACAAATTACTGTTTAATTGTACATTTGATAAAGTTGAAGAAAAAGTTTAATACAGCAATTCCAGAAAGCATTGTTCACATAAAAGTTGAATAGTGCAGCAGTACCATAGAAGAAGGCAGCTCCACACACTCCTTCTATTCCAGTCAACATCGTTGTGTAACAGAACACAACCTATACAGTGCTACCCTTCCTGTTGATCATTTTGTAGTCACTGCTAAAATATCAAGATTCTCTTTCACATTGTTTAGGCCTTTTTATGTGAAAAATGTAAGTAGTACCATGACAAAATGATCACGGAATAAAAATAAATAAAAGGAAGAAGGAAACATTTTTCTTCTTTTTTCAAATAGCAGAATCCAGAGTCAGTCACTGACATTGTACAGTGGAAATTTCATGACAAACAAAAACAAAATACTGTAAAATCCATTTTAGCAGACCTCTGTTGAAAAGAGTTTCAATACAGCAGCACATTTTTCATTCAGATTCCAACCTGATTTAGCGGACAGCATCTGCTACGTTGAAGATTTATCCATTAAATTAAGTCTTTGACTGACAGATAAGCCACTAAAATATAAACTGATGGCAAACTACACTCCTTACTAGCACTAATGATGATACCTAGTTTGGGTAATGAAATGTCTACAGGACACGAACCCAAGGACCTTCTCAATTAAGTCTTTGCACATTAAATTAGAGTTTTACTATAAATGACACCATTTGCTTGATGGACATAAATTAATGCCAGATTTATATTCAAAGTTAATGGACATTCAGATTTAATGGACATACATTCCCCCTTTCTGCTACCCACCATACTCAATTAAATAAGGCTTACAGTCCTTATTTCTCCATTCTCCATTTAGATGTAACAATGGCCAGTTTAGATAACTTTAGAAAAAGCTGAATGATTCCTAAAGGATAAAACCATCACCATGGTTGTGAATTATAATAGCCCTTGGCCATTTCCAGTACTAAAGGCAACATCCTTTCATAGAAATGCTGTGGGATACAAGCAAGAGGGAGGGCTTTCACATTATTTCCCTACTTGATGGCTTCTGATGAGCACTTGGTTGGCCACCATTGAAACATGTTGGGTTTTTCATATGATCTCTTTTTATTCAACAAGTCGACATAAAAGATTCCTCATCACTTTCCAAAATATTTATCTTCCAACAAAAATATTCAACGCTTCATATTTTACAAAATACATTTGAAAGAAACCAATATGGGAATCCACATATTTGATTGAGATGTCCAACTCAGCCAAGTCAATGAAAAGGAATATAATTACTGGTGGGAAGCAAGGAACACCTCTATGAAAAGAATAAACCACCCTCCCACTCCATTATACTTTAGCTCATTTTATAAAGATATTTCCACCTCCAAATCTATTTCTTCACTTTCCTTTTTGAATCTTCTTTCCCTTTAACATTTGGCAGAGATGTATCTGTTTTGACACTTTTATGCAGTAATTAGTAACAACAATGGCAGCATTTGCTTCGTCCTCTGAGATTAACAAGTTTTCAACACAAAATAGATTTTCTATTGTTAAAAATGCGAACTCTTGCTCACTTCAGTTACCTTCACATTCTTAAAAAGCAATGGGTCCATCAGAATGAGAAACGAGGGATGAGTACCAAATAGCAATAGCAATAGCACTTAGACTTATATGCTGCTTTATAGTGCTTTACAGCACTCTCTAAACAGTTTACCGAGTCAGCATATTGCCTTCATCAATCTGGATCCTCATTTTACCAACCTTGGAAGGCTGAGCCAAACTTGAGTCCCATCAGGATCGAACCTGCAGTATGGCATTCTAACCATTGCGCCCCCACTGCTCCAAGATAACCAAAATATAATCAAGATAACTTTCTCCTTTCACTCCTATGTGGTTTCATCATAATTGGGGTTTAAATGAAGGTCAACTGGACTTGCAAAATCACTTGAAAACATAATTTCTTGCTTATATTCCCCAAGCCAAGTTCAGATCAAACTCTATTTATACATATCAAGGCAGGTATTGAAGAACATTTTGGTTTTGATCTTCCTTTAGGGAGGTATCAGAGAATTTGTCGTGCTCTTACATGAATTCATGTAGCCAATGCCCTAACTTGCAGAACTAGATACAACATGACTGCATTTGTTTTGCCTGGCTTATGTTTATTTATGTATTTATTTTTGTTAATTGCTTACAAGATAATAGGTATAAGTAAAAACATAGTTATGAATACATGGATACATATAAGAAAAAAAAAAAAGGACAGGGACGGTAGGCATGTTGGTGCGCTTATGCATGCCTCCTACAGTTCTCTTAGGAAAGGGGTGAGGTCAATAGTAGACAATCTAAGGATAAAGTTTTTGGGGTTTGGGGAAGAAACCACAGTCAGGTAGAGTATTCCAGACATTGACCACTCTGTTGCTGGAGTCGAATTTCCTACAATCAAGTTTGGTGCGATTAACCTTGAGTTTGTATCTATTGTTTGATCTTGTGTTGTTATGGTTGAAGCTGAAGTATTCATTGACAGGTAAGTCATTGCAATGTATGATTTTATATACCATACTTAGATCGGACCGAAGGCGGCGTAGTTCTAGATTTTCTAGGTTTAGAATTTCAAGTCTGGTGGCATAAGGTATTCTGTAATGAGTAGAGAGGAGTGGAGAACTTTTCTTGTGAAATATTTCTGGACTTTCTCAGCTGTGTTAATTAAGTTAACTGTGTTAACTCTGTACTCCTGTTGGCTCCTGCTGTGTATTGAGATAATCTCTCATTTTTCTAAACATGTCCCTTGAATGCAGCTTGTGGAGGCAGGGAAAGGTGTCTTCATACTCTAAAAGGGAATGATATAGCTCAAATGCTCTATTTACAGAAAACTCCACAAAAGAAATAGCTCCCCTTTCTAACAGGAACATGAAAAATAGATAGGTCTCTTTCCTGGAATATTCCATTTGTTCCTCAGAACAGACTGATCCAAATATGTTGAGCATCTATGTATACATTTAATACATTTATATGATCATATAAACTCATCTCAACCAATCCTAGGTGGCATGTAATAAAAGTAAAAATGGTAACCAATTAAAAATCCAGTTGAGACATCCTAAAAACCTTTCCAATAGCTTGAGACCAAAAATTCTCAAATAGCATAAGCCAATCAACATACATACACACTGGGCTCTGTTAACATTTTGGCCTCAATGCCTGGTGGGACAAGTATGCATTTACGGCTTTCTGGAAGGTTAGCAGGTTTGGAGCTGTTCAAATCTCAGTGAAGAATTTATTCCACAGAGCAGGTGCCACTACAAAGAAGACACACCTGAGTCCTGCCATTTGATACTGTTTCACAGAAGGGACCAGCAGTCTACCCACCCTACTAGATCTGATAGGGCAGATAAAATCACTGGAGATAGGCCCGCAAGTAACCTAGCCCATTACCATGTGGTGTTTAAAGCTGATAACTAGCACCTTGAATTGTACCCAGAACCTATTGGAAGTGCTGATCGTGTGGCAGTGAAGTTACATTGGTATAACATGACACTTCCAAAATTTCATGTGCCACCATATTTTGGACCAGCTGAAATTTCCAAATGCTGTTTAGCAGCAGGCCCATGTTGACTGCATTGCAACAATACAAATGGGAAGTGACCAAGGCATGGATGAAAGTGAGAAGTGCCTCCTGATCTAGGAATGAACACAGCCTGGTGCGCAAAGGCCATCCTGGCCAGAGTTGTCACTTGTGTGAGTTGCACACAAGATAAATTTGTGCAGAAGCCTTTCTGGCCATGGCTATCTCCTGACTATGTTACCCCATTCAGACTTAACAATGAGAGACTTCCGAATCTAAAGGCTAAAATAAATGAAGAACACTTGCAGGAATTAGATACGTCTTGTTTAATGAAAAGAAGGACTAGAGGTTAGCAGTGTTCCAATATCTAATGGGCTGCCACAAAGAAGAGGAGGTCAAACTATTTTCCAAAGCACCTGGAGGCAGGATAAGCAGCAATGAATGGAAACTAATCAAGGAGAAAAGCAACCCAGAAATAAAGAGACATTTCCTTACAATTAGAACAACTAGCCATTTGAATGATTTACCTTCAAAAGTTGTGGGTAATCAATCACTGGAGGATTTTATGAAGAAATTGGACAACCATTTGTCTGAAATGGTATTGTCTCCTATTTGAGTAGGCGGTTGGACTAGACCTCCAAGATCCTTCCAACTCTGTTATTCTATTCTTCTATTGTGACCTGGGGGGAGGGAACTTATTAGGGTTGAGTTGAAGCATTCCAGAATACATTCAAAATCTTCTGGGACAAGAAATAGCAGCTGACTTTCAGAAATGGATGTTCCATCTGCAGATACTTTGATCTGCCTTTCTGAAGAGAAGGAAGAGTTCCAGGGCTTGTTTTTAACATATCAGTTTTTAAGCTACTTTCAAGTTACATAGCTTTGTAATTTACTGTAGTATAAGTTTACATGCACTTGAGCCCATATGTTCATATTTATCCGTGGAGGTTGATCAGATCCATGAAAACTTATTCTATATTAACTAATGAAGTTTTTAGTTTTTAAAATGCACAAGTTTCTTTATGAATCTCCAGTAAGAAAATAATAGTCGTTCTATTTAGAAGAATTTCATTGTTGTCCCACATACAAGTGGAATAGTGAGAGGCTTTCTTAAAGATGAGGCATTTTAAAATAACCTTATTTATTAAAGAACAGATATTACATTTACTTTGCTCTTTAAAGTTTGGCGTTCTTTCCAGAATGAATCAACTAGGCTTGCAATTAGTTGTCATCAAAACACAGCATACTTTACAATTTTTTAAAGAGAGTGTACTATAAATGGTAGCCATTTATTTATAGTAGAGAAAGCTTTTTAAAAATATATTCTGGGGCATCACTGAAATTTTTTTTGATGGTTCTGTAACTGCATCCACTTGTGCCTAAACAATTAGTTCTGACTCAACATATTGAAATCAGGCACTGTGGTTTGTATAAGGTTTGCAATTTACTTAAATATATGCAGGTCTTTGTGGCTTGGTCAACAAACCATTCTTAAAAATAAAACATTGCTTGGCTGTGTTTGAACCTAATCTATAGCAAGGGCTAGAGATCAATTCTGCTTTTCTCTGACCCAAACTGCAGCCACTTTTACTCATTTCTACATAGCAATTTCTCTTCCCGGTATGGCCAGGAGAGATACACATGTAAAAGCGATAGTAGCTTCAGCATTTCCTCAATTGCAGATGGCAATTAATCTGCTGCGGTACTTTTTCTGCATAAGCACGATAAATATTCCAAGCAGCACGCTTGCTTTAAATCACTTCCATTCAGGCTCACTGCTGAGGGTCTCAAAGGTCAATTTGCCATAGTTAAAACAACAACAACAAAAAACCCGACATTTGGGTCGAATCCAAAAAGTTTTATTGTTTTCCAAGCTTCTAAATGCACAGTAGAAATAAGATTGGTTAAGCAATATGTTCAAAGTTTAGGATTTTTTTTTTAAGGCTCTGAAAGTGCATTAGCTAATCAAGTAAGAATATGTAATGAGGATGCTTATTTTCCTCATCAATAGAGGTCTAAAGCCCTGGTAAAAGGAGACTATTGCAGTATAGTGAAAAGTCATAGGCCTTGGACTTTCCAATGTGGTTTGTATTGAGAACACACAGGGCTGTGTATTACAATTACTTGAAAGAGCAGTTTTAAATCCTCACTTACTCCCCAATTTTGAGCATCCCAAAAGGTACTTGAGACTAATTCTTAACATAAAACACCCACAAATAGCCAATGTGCTATTATAAGCCCCATAGGGACTGTAGCAGAAAAAGAAAGTAGCACTCCCTCGTTTCAGAAATCCCTTTAAAACAGGAGCTTGCAAGATTAGAAAAGCATTGGCTATTTATGAACATGTTCTACAGTGGTCCTTCTTTCAAGTACATCACTTGCTTCGGATCAATGGGCCTTACGTCTCCAGAGCTATTAGTTCCAACAATTGATAGACTCTTCTTGATGAAGGAATATTTGTCCAGGCCCAAAGTTAACGTAGTTCAAACAAAGGCCCCTAAAAGGCATCTCCAATTAAAAATACTCCAGTCAAGAAGCCACCCAAACACCTGAAAGTCATCATGCCAACTATCACAGTAACACTAACAGCAACATTAATAATGTTTGCATAAAGTTGCAGCCTCTTCCTTTTTCCTTCTTAAGAACAGTATTACTAAGTATTAGATGTCTTCATTCTAGATAGTTGGTACATCAGAATAAAATCAGCATTTGGGGCTTATGCACAGTTTCTGTCTCAGCAGGAAGAAGACAGGGAAAGAAAATGTTTTGCTTAAGTACCAAGCCAGATGTCTGGAAGAATTAAAAGATAAGACACGCTGTTCCAACAGATCACATGTGTTGACAATGCTGGCCAGCAGCACATACCAGTCAATAGACAAGTTCCATTGTTGAATGTTTTACTTCTTCAAGAAAGACTTGATTCTCCACAGATGATTAATAAACCTCATTGTCTTAATGAGAAATCTACAGAAACTACCATCCTGTGTGCTCATGCTGCATTCACAGCAAAGAGCCCACATAACTGCATTGCAGAAAACCTATAGAAGGCACGGAGAATGGCAACATAATGGCCATTCAGTCAATCAGAACAATATTTATGGGTGTAGTTGTGGGGTTTTCTACAACTAAAAGAGATGAGAAGAACCATTCCTTTCAGGGCTTTTTAAAACCACCTCATGACGTATGTCTTCCTTGTCAAGAAACGGTAGAATTTATAATAAGGAAAGAAAGTGATTTTCTTCCTCCACACAGTTGTCCCGAGAATTGTCCTAAAGCAGGGGTATCAAACTCACATTGTCACATTGTCAGGACTTCCCCCCCTTCACTAAAGTGAGAGGGGGAGGGGCCAGCACCTCTGTCCTAAATAAATATATGGTAGCTACATCCATCAGCAATTAATTTGCCAAAATATCTGCTAGAAAGGGAAGGAAAAAGACAACTTTGTCCTGAGGCAATTCTCAAATTTCTGAAAGCTAGAAATAGGAATAACGGATTTGCCTTTTTTCCTTTTTTCCTTTCTGGATGAGTATTTATAAAATACCTCTTCAGCCATGAACAACTGATCTGCAGCAGTCTAGCAGAATAAACTCCACAGTTCTTAGAAGACATCTTCTAATGGGGGCATAAACTATTTCCCTCAACTTTTCCTGAGGCTTTTACCGCAAAAGGGCCTTAACATTTTTATATTGTCTTGATTCTTACAAACCTTACTTGAATTAAATTATACACCTGTCTACAATGTAAAATAGGGGAGATTATCATAGTTCTAGGAAAAAATTAACAACAAAGCAGAAGGTGAAAATTAAGGTTGAATTCACACATAGTTGCTGACAGTGACTTGCACGTGAACATCAAAGCCTTAATTTCCAAATGATCTCACACATTGATGGGAGTCATCAGTGGCTGAGATGAAGGCAAGCATGAAAAATTAAATGATGTGTGTGAACCAACTATAACAGAACATGAAAAGGAAGGCTGATAACATTTCTGTGAATAATCCCACTCACTCTAGGAAATGTGCAGGCTCTTGTGCAATAATTAAACTTGCAATGCTATTTTATTGTTCAGCATGTTCAACTGTTGTGGGGGGGAGGGAATGCCCATTTAAGTAAGGAACCAAACCGTTTGCAGAATTACAGGGATCATTCCTTGCCAATAGAATGCAGAAGGGTCCCAAAGCCCACAAAATTGCAAGTTATATACCCTCTGAAATTAGGCGTTGGTTCTTACCTGATACGCCGGTTCTCTCCGAGCTGCGAAGGAGCATTCATCGCAGCTCGTAGGAGAAAACATATAGGACTTACCAATTGCAACAGCACTCAGACTTATATACCGCTTCACAGTGCTTTATAGCCCTCTCTAAGCCATTTACAGAGTCAGCATATTGCCCCCAACAACAATCTGGGTCCTCATTTTACCGACCTCGGAAGGATGGAAGGCTGAATCAACCTAGAGCCGGTGAGAATCGAACTGTCAAATGTCAGGCAGCATGCAGTCAGTAGAAATAGCCAGCCGTATTGCATTCTAACCACTGTGCCACCACAGCTCATTTGCAATATAAATTATAACATGACTTTTACTTCAGGAACGTGGGGTCTGATAATAACATGTGGTGGCTTTAATATGGGCTGCTCCAGCAGTTCTAAATTTTTCCCAACAAATTCCAAACCTGCCCTTTTCTATTGATACTAGCAATGTCTAGCATTTATTATATCCATATATTGACTCCATTCACACCATGGAAAATACAGCAAGGTTTCTTCTCCAGGGCCATCAGGGAATTTAATTTTATCTGCTTAAATAAGCACGTCAGCATCTGCATGAAGGATAAAATATTATTTGTTCCCCACACTACTGAGGTAACAATCCTTTGGTAAGTGGCTTTTTTTTCCATGTTGGAAGCACTGAAGCTTCTGTGGCAAAAGGATTTGTTGGTGATATCACCATTGCCAAGAGGATGTCTAATTGTGGGATCCTTTTGTGTCCCTCTGAAGTTGCCCACTGAAATGGTATCCATTAATCTATTTGCGGTAGTCAGCTTTCAAACTGCTAGGTTGACAGGAGTTGGGAGTATGTGGTGGGAGCTCACTCCACCCAGTGGCAGCAATCGGTCTCAAATACGAGCCCAGCAATCTAAGTTTGTGAGCCACTGCACTCCTTGGAAAGTGGCTATGATACAAGGAAGGGATCCTTAGGACAGTTAAAAGTATGAAAGAAACTAACATTCATTTTGAAAGTATCTTTGATCTGAATATTTTAGGTCTCCATAGCCCAACTGAGTATTCCTTAAGTATATTGAGGCTACAGCTCACAGAATTTCAGCTAACATTGATTTGAACATGCCAACTGGCAATGATGGAAAAATCAGAACAAAATATTTCTGTATTATTATTTTGAAAGTGTACAATTGGAGCAACTACTGTGTGAATGTTCTTGATTGGATGCCTCCTTACCCAATTATTTTCCTTTTTAACACAATCCCAACTCAATCCACTTTTACTTGGCAGTACAATACGTTGTGTTCAGTGAGGCTTCTGTTAAGTGCTCATAAGACTGTAGCTTGAGACATCCGTTTTTTCAAGTTGGCCCAGACTCAGAATACAAAGACTTTTAAAATAATTATTGAACCATCTTTATATATTGTAATATTTATAAATTTTACAAAGCTAAATTTAAATAATTGAAAAAACCTTATATAAAGGTTTTATATGTTTTATATGTATATAAAGAATAATATACATTATAAAGTCATAGTGCAAAATAATTACAAAATTTATAGGAATCTAAGATAACATTTCATTAATTATAGAAAACCTTTGAGGAAGTTTCTCACACATAAAGACTGAGCTAGATTAGAAATGTGACTGGGGTCAAGCATTATTCTAATTGCTTGACTTTACACAGAATTCTGCATCTAGCTTTCTCATGAATAAAACTTAAGAATCTACCTGGATTTTTGAGATGGGTTGAGGACTTTGATGTTCTGACTTGAAGAGAGAACAAAATAAGAAACAATATAATTATGCTGCCTATATCAGCACTCCATCCACTGTTGCAGCATGCAGTTAAGAAAAAAAGCAAGAGGGAAAAATCCAACTATACATTTTATAATGAGGAATCACATAACCTCAACTTCATTCCCACAAAGCAGTGATACTATTGGACATTCTCTATGTCATAAAAGAAGCAACTGTATAGATTGCCAGCTGGTTCCAATGTTTTTTCCCCGTTAAAACATTGGCTATATTTTTAGGAAGAAGAGTCGGATAAGTAGACTCTTGACCAACTTCAGGCAAGTTATGGTGCATCTCTTAATGAACGGATCTTTCACTTAATAAAATCTCTTAATATTCTCTTAATGGAAGTTGTGGACAGGGGATTATAGCTGTTCATTTGGATCATAGCATCCATAATTGTTTCAACAGTATTTATATTTTCTCAGTTGGCAACATCTGTTTATTCTTCAGCCATGAACAACAAATTATCCTTTTCAAGAAGGAGGAAAACCACATAAACTAAAACAACAAGGTGAAACAGCTAAAGGAAGGAATGCAAGAATCATCTTACAACATGGCAAGAAGAACAAGTGCATTTTTATTACCTCTACATATTCTAAAGCTTTTCAGTAAGTCCACTGCTGATCTAGCCAGAATTCAAGACAAGGGAAGAAATAGTCTTTCTGAGACCATAGTCCACATCTTTTATCTGTGGAAGCTCATTTCAAGGCCAAACAAGACATCATTCAGAAAATGAGCACCTGCACAAATGCTTTTTAAAAAGTAAACTGCAGGTGTGAGAGATTCAAATAAGGAGTACAGCTGGCTTTTGTAGTCACAGATCCTGTGCTATTATTTGCATTGGGGGGAAATGATCAATTTGCTCCAATAAAAATAGCAGATACTAGACTCTGCTACATATGAAAATCTAAAAGCAGGCTTGAGTAGAAGAATACACTTATTTTTTTATTAAGATATAACAACTGAGTTTGAATAACAAAGAATTCCAAGTTTGCTGATAGATTAATATTCTGACCCACTTTTTCTGGGTCATGAAGTGTATGTGTATTTTGATTTATATGGAATTGTGTCAGGATCTTTAAACCATTGACGTAAGAAGAATGAAAATGGAGATTAGGATGTCCAGTAATAAAATACTGGAGGCACAGACAGGGATTGACAATACCTATCCACAAAAGGGATCTTGCACTGGTGAACTGATTAGTACACACCATATACTATTTTTAAAAAATCTTCCCTTCAAGCCACAAGATACAAAACTGAACTCTCTGATGACTGTTGCAACACTAGCAACTTAGCACAGGAGGAAGATACATCTTAAAGTCAAGTTCTACTGTAAGTAGACAATAATCACTAAAGTACCAAGAAGATACTTTTCCTTTCACACTCCTGACACTACACAAAGGAAAAAAATGGCAGAGTCCTCCAATAATCAGTATGAATTTTGGCTTGAGAAACAGAGATTTCCATCCACCCTCACCTCAAGCATCTAACACATGCTTGACAAAATAAATAAATAAATAAGAGATTGAAGCAATGTGACCTCCATTCCCCATTTTTATTCTATATATAGGCATCAGAAAGCGGACAGGCTCATACTTTCTATGTCTCCATTCTATACACAACCATATCTTTCTCTCTTTCACACACACACACACACACACATCTCCACCTGTCTCTCAAGGTGACATCTTAGAACACAGGGATGTATTCATTAGCCCCCTCCCACTCATTCTCTTATTATTAGATCTTAAACTCTTCTCTTCACCATCTGTCATTCACAAGTCATATTTTAAAGACGGCAATGACAGCTTCACTTTGATCAGCTTGCAGAAGCCCCATCAGTGTCAAGCACCAGGAAATGAGGAGAATTCATAATTCTGACTTGGGATGGCCCCTTGACCCCTGGTGCTCCCCAAGGGATTGTTACTGTGCTTAGAACTGGCTGCTGAAGCCAACCGATGCTCAATCCTCTTTCTATGCCTGGCTGTAATTCACCTCTCCCTCTCTCCCTCCCTCCCTCCCTCTCCCCGTCTCTCTTCCACCCTCCCTCCCTCCACCCTCTTTCTCTTTCTTTCTCTCTTTTTTTTTAAAAAAAGGAAAGCTAATTTTTGAATTAACTTCAGCATTGTATATTGGTCATTAGTGAGACCCATTGTGCAGGACTTTCTTCCCTAGCAAGTTGCTCATTAGGTTTTCATGATCTCTAGGTAGAAATGATATGCTCTCCTGCTGTGGGCAAACGATGCTCTTTGTGCTAACTTGACAGTCACAGATGCTTCTATCGCAGCTGCCTTCTATGCCACAAGCCAATAAGGTGGCACATGCAATACATATTGCCAAAACATGCTATAGGCAGAAAGAAAAGAGAAGATGACTAAAATAAATGATCAGGAAGCCCACAGCTGTACATTCCCTTCTATTCCTGCCACTTGTTGTGTTCGGGTTGAGAACTACATTGACCTCTGAATGCTAAGAGTTGCACTCTTCAAAAGTGAATGTGGTCATAACAATTAATTTCACATTCAATTTTTTTACTGTTTATATCTGCCACGGCATACGTTATGCTTCTTTTAGGTGCCCTTGAAAACCCCCCAAAATCATTTTTGCTGTTTAGGCCTTTCTCATACCACAAAGCATCAACTTTACTTACATCAGCAAAAATTGCTACCTCCTATATACATTCTTCTCCCAAATACAAAGGCAAATTTTTCTACCACATCTCTAAAATAAATTGATCTCTTGATTTTAAAATAGATAAATTACGGAAGGCCTATCTATGCTTGGGCATTCTGAGAACAAATTAATTACTCGGTCAGCTCTTACATATATCTTGGTTGCTTCACTGATTAAATAAGTATTTGCTCTGATGGATACTCAGAAGTACAGTTACAAGTGATTAAATAGGAAATTGAGAGCTAGTTTGGTGAATAGTTGAGGCATCAGGCTAGAAACAGGGAGATTGTGATTCTTGTCCCACTTTGGACATGAAGCCAACTGGGTGACCTTAGGCCAGTCACATTTTCTCAGCTGTAGGAAGAAGGCAACAGTAAACCACTTCTGAAAAACCTTGCCAAGAAAACTGCAGAGCCTTGTCTGGTGCAATCTCCCAGAATTGGACATAATTAAATGGAAGAAGGAAAAAAATAACTTGGCCAAAGTCAAGAGAAGGAATGGTCTCAATTTTTGGAAAAGAGAAGTGAGAACTCTCCCTCCCCCCCCCCCTCTCTCTCTCTCTCACACACACACACACACAGAGTATATGGGAGAGAAAGACCAAGGATTCTCCACTTTTCCCTTCTCTATTTAACTTGAAACAGCTGCAATGAGACATTGGGACCACTGTAGTTTGTTCCTGGACACCCAGCAGCTGAGTAGAGGAAAAGATAGAAATACAGGACAGCATGATGGTATCTCCACTTCCTCTCTCATGAATCCAGCAGCTAGAAGGGAGGATAGATATATAGATAGTAGAAGTGTTTGAAATCTCATAAAAATTCCATTTGAGTGCAAAACTGCCGGCTGGAGACTAAAATGGATTGTTCTGAGATTTCTGTAGGTGCATTGTGCTTAAAACAGCTCTTCTTGACCACAAAACCCCAAACATCCCATTCTGTACTTGGAATAATAGAGTCACACTCAAAATGAGACATGCTAGAAATGTTTCAAAACATGTTCATGTTCTGTTCATTCTTATTGGGTAGATGGTTTTCTGGCTAGTTGGTTTGCTCCTTCCCAATGTGAAAATATAAACTTTGCTGGATTGTAATAATATGGTCTGGGGGCATGCATGTAATGGGCATAGCAGTGCTTATAAGACCATCATTAGGCAAAAGGCTTTGGGTTTTTCACCTTTGCTTTAGACTAGACTAGAGCAAAGCTTCCAGTGGTCAGTCACATACCATTAAGTTTACAGTGCTGGCTTGTTTTGAATATCCAACATAATAATTGGATGATGAATGGTTTCATTTTGCTACTGGATTCATTTCTGGATGCTACACTACATCTTTACAACCATATCTACAGTACAGTACTGTTCATAGATGCTGGCAGTTCCCAGTTACAGAATATAGAGTTTTCTCTTAATTTGAGGGCTTTGAGAAAAATGGTAAAAGACATCGTATAAACAGAAGCAACTGAGAAATTATATATAAGTTGCTTTAAAAACATTAATTTATCTCTTCTTAAAGGGATCATCCAATTTTTGTGTTACTGAGCCAATTTCTCTATAGTTAAAATTGGTATATTTCTGACTATCTCTATGTACATGTAACTAGATAGTAGATAATCAACCTGCAGTTCAGTATGGAGCAAGGATTTCTGGACTCACAACTTAAATAAATTCCTTCTGAACATGAGTCAGATTGCTTGGAAGTGGTGCAAGTCCAAAGAAAAGAAAAGTTGAACTGTAGATTTATGGCCGACATACGAAGAGGAAAAGGAAAACCTTTAGCAAAACCTATTTAAGAACTCACTGGGAAAGAAGGTGCAGATTGATGGATTGAAGACTGAATGGGAGTTGCCACTTGGGTAGCACTTGAGGAATGAACCACGGAAAATCTGTTTCGGGCAGAAATGAAGAACAAATAGCCAGGACTCAAAATAAGCAGATGCCACTTCACATGTTCAGAAAACATAGCCCAAGAGCAGCAAGTTAATCAGGTTCGGAAGGCAAATGATCAGGGTGAAAAAGAGGGAGCAAAAGGTGCTGGCAGGAAATAGAAAAGAATGATGGCACAGATGGGAAAGGTGGCAAACGCTTCAAAGTGATGGCTGCATACTTGATTTTAGTCAACAGAAGAGAGGAAGCTGTACTGAGCAAGGTTAATTGAAGACCAGGTGTATTTTCAGACAGAAGCTGCTTCTCCAACTAGTTCCACACCTCCCGGAGATTAATATTAAATGTCCATCAATCTGCTCTTTGTTATTCATCTCTGCTCAGTTGTACCCTGTTCAGTATTAAAAACTATATAATTCTAGAGATTGCTTGGTGATCTTTTTCAAGGAGGAGTTTTCCCCCCGACATATATGGTGAAGTAGTCTGCACCTCCCCATATTTATGCATATTTATTCTTCGTAGCAAATATTTATTTCAAAGGAAGTCACTTGAGCATGCTGTGTTTCCAAATATAATGTTCTTCTTCATATAAGATGAATGGATTTAGCATATCTGATATATATAGGCTTGATGAATGGTTAGTGCATAAGCCAAGACCAGGAACTAACAGCTGGAGCAATATGACTTGTACAGTACAGATACACCTTGACTTACAATCACAATTAACCCCAAAATTTCTGCAAGAGAGTTGTTACATGAGTTTTGCCTAATTTTATAATGTTTTGTGGCACAGAATGTTAAGTGAATCACTGCAATTGTTAAGTTATTAACGCGGTTGTTAAGTGAATCTGGCTTCCCCATTGCCTTTGGTTGTCAGAAGTTCTCAAAAGACAATCACATGACCCAGAGGCACTTCAATCGTCACAAATACATGCCAGTTACCAAGCATCTGGATTTTGGTCATGTGACCATGGGGATGCTACAACACGTGTAAGTGTGCAAAAATTAAAATCACTTTTTCAATGCAATTGTAATTTTGAACAGTCACTAAATTAATGGTTGTAAGTCAAGGACTATCTATACCAAAAATTCAAACATACCTTCATATGGTACTTAATAGAAGTCTTTGGTTGTAAGCATTAACATATAAATAGCTAGCTTTTCTCACATCTTACAATGAAGTATATAATCCTTAGGGAAACATCTGGTTCCTCCCTAGAATGATTTTTTTTCCAGCACTGTCTTGAAGTCAGCTTTCTACAAAATCATAAACATCTTTTAAGTCTAAATAAATCTGCCTTCTGTCAGAGGAATGATCTTAATCCACACAACCTAAGAGATGCATCATCTGGCCAGCATCGGTTGATTCTAAACAGGAATAGCCTTAGGCATTTTGACACCCTAGTTATAAAAAAATTGGAAAGCCGCTCTCCCACTATCAAGGTTTCTTCAATAATTAGGACAGTTAGCCTTCTTCTGCTGTCCTGCTGGGGATTTAATTTGCTCTGAAGTTCCACACGAAGAAGCGTTATGAGTTGGTCCACGTCTTTACTCTGTTTGTATTATCATTCCAGTTCCTCACATTTTAAAATATTCGTGAGGCATTTAAAATGAAATGACTTGAAAAATTTTTTTTTCTCCAAGGGAAGAAGTGTTCAAATATTTTTGCCACTCTGTTTTGGGATGTAAGATAACTCATAATTCAGTTGTTTGCTCAAAATCATTTATTTGTTTTGCACAGTTTCCTTGAGCTCCCAGTTCCCACAAATCGCTCTGTCAATTAGATTAGATGAATAATCATTGACCAAAAAAGGGCAAAAGGCAATAACTTTGTAAAATTTGCATATATTATGTTATATAGATAAATGCACAATTGGAAAATTATTGTAATTTAGTCTTAACAGAAAATGAGCTAACAAATTTCCCACCCAGCTTACCCCCAAAACTTTTAAATTATTTTGCATCTCACACTACTAAGTCAACCAAATTAGTTCTCTTAATTAATTTATCCCCATGATTATGAAGTTCTTGTTTCAAAATCAATTTCAATAAATTAACTGTATTCAGTTCAATCATTCACAATATTACCTTATTTAAATAAAGTTAAATTGATGATAAATAGCTGTGGAATTGCAAATTCTTCCTGACAGAGGTAGGAATGGGATTTTGACTGAGAGAAAGAAAAAAAATAGACACAGGCATAGCAAATCTTCTAAACTAAAGAAGGTAAGTCAGCCAAACAGAAGGAACCTATAGTTAGAATAATTTCCTTTTCTTTTGTATAATTGATCCTGGAAAACAAATGGAAACATTAATTCCCTGTCTGTCCAGAGGCATTTGAACTTTTGATTCTCACCTTTTACCAACAACTCAGCTGCAGTGGCATCTTACCTTTGGTTAACTTTAGTGTGTATTTAAAAAGAAAAACAAACCAGCAGTTATCTCATTCCAGCTTTTTGTCTACCGGTAATACCCCAAAAAAATCAGAGCTAGAAGCCTCCTCAGGCAGTTTTCAAAATACAGGTAGTCCTCAAGTTACAACAGTTTGTTTAGTGACCATTCAACGTTACAACAGCACTGAAAAATGTGACTTATGACTGTTTTTCAGAGTTACGACCTTTCCAGTATCCCCATGATCATGTGATCAAAATTCAGATGCTTGGCAGCTGGTTCTTATTTATGACCTTTCTTGCTTCAGTTGTGTCCCAAGATTATGAGATCCCCTTTTGCAACCTTCTGACAAGCAAAGTCAGTGGGGAAGCCAGATTCACTTAACAACCGGATAATTAACGTACCAACTGCAGTGATTCACTTAACAACTGAAGCAAGAAAGGTCGTAAAATGGGGCAAAATTCACTTAACAAATGTCTCACTTAACAGAATTTTGGGCTCAATTGTGGTCGTAAGTTGTGAACTACCTGTCCAGTAGAAAAAAAGGCATATGGCATAACTATCCCACCCCCAAATGAATATGGAGCTCATGCACAAATCAACATTACAGTGAATAAGCAGGAAGAAGTTACTCAAGCTAATTACTGTCATAAATACATGCCAGTTGCCAAGCACTCGAATTTTGATCATGTGATTGTGGGAATGCGGCATCATAAGTGTAAGTCACCTTTCTCAGCACTGTTGTAACTTTGAACAGTGGCATGGATATCCATTTTGTTGGAAGCTGGAACAAAATGAATGATCATAAGTCAAGGACTACCTGTATTGTTGTCTTTCCTGGCCACATCTATGCTTCTCTCTGATCAAAAGTCAATCTGTTCTTTGGATCAACACTAATAAATAACTCTTCTATCAATCTCCACAAGGTGCCCTGCCAGACACTTCGCTTGTTTTGATTTTTTTAAATGATGGAAGGCAAGTTTACTAGGATAGGTCAGTAGAAATCCAAGTTCTGATTTTGTCTGTATTCCAACTAGATAAATTTACATTTTCTCGCTTTTGAAATGTGCTGAAAAATCTTAAATTTTCTTATTTGTTTAACAACTGTAACCATTTTCAGTATCAATGGCCAACTTGGTAATATTTGTGGCAGTTTCCCTATAAACAAAAAATCAGTTGAATAGCATTTTGCAAGTGTGTAACTGCCTTTATGACATCTTTCATCATCCAACAAAATGGATATCCACGCCACTTTATCAAAAAATGCCTAGCCATTCAGCCTTCTACAGCACAGCCAACTCAAGCTATGTAAAGGATAAAAACTACCACATCAGAAACATCTCAGAAACAATCAAATATTACAACTACTAGGCATCACTGTAGCACACAAATCACCTAAAGCCCTCCAAAACATATTATTATTATTACATAAAATAAAAGACCCAGTAGCCCAAGAATTAAAAATAGGAGTCACCTACATGATATAGTGTAAGGACTGTTCCAGCCACTATAATGTAGGAGACAAACAGAAAACTAGCAGTGCTCATCCATGAACAACAACTAGCAATCAGAAGACACAATGAAAACTTGTTAATCTCACAACACACATATATATTCAACTATAGTTTCAGGTAGGAAACTGTGAGCATCCTAAAGGTAAAAGGTAAAGATTCCCCTTGCACATACATCCTAGTCATTTCTGACTCTAGGGGGTGGTGCTCATCTGTGTTACAAAGCCAAAGAACCAGTGCTGTCTGAAGATATCTCCATGGTCATGTGGCTGGCATGACTAAACTCCGAAGGCGCACAGAACGCTGTTCCCTTCCCACCAAAGCGGTCCCTATTTTTCTACTTGCATTTTTACATGCTTTTGAACTGTTAGGCTGGCAGAAGTAACGGGAGCTCACTCTGTTACGCGGTGCTAGGGATTTGATGGTAGACCAAGCTAAATCCCAAAATGTTAGGAAATTCCTAAAAGCTCGTCATTCAGACAAATTAACCATCAATAGATGAACAGAGAGCAATCACATTTACACACCATCCAAAAGACAAAATAAAAAAGCAGCACAAGAAACAAAAAGATCAGAATACACCATCATGAATGAAAGCAAATATACTTGTCCCAGGAAAATACTGCAGGATCTAATCAGGGTTGGTCACCGGAACCAGAGATTTAGTCTTCCAAGGTTTTAGACTCGTGCTGGAGCCCATCCTCGGGAGTCCGAAAGCCCAGAATACTAAATCTCTGGTCCCGGTGACCAACCCTGATTGGATCCTGCAGAATACATCCTCTCCAGATGCCTATACCCAGATAAAAAAGTATTAACACCAGACAAACAACCAAGCAGAAAACAATATTCTGATCAAGGAACTGCCAAGGAGAAAACACCACCAATACTGCCAGAGCAAGCCACTATATATAAAACAAACCTCACACTTCCCAGCAGATGATGTTACCTGGTCTGGTAATGAAATGTCTGCAAGCAAACAACCCAGCTCAGAGCACCAAGGACTCCACTAATTCATTTCTATTCTACTCTCTTAGCTACTCTTCAAAGTAGATAATGTATGGTGGTGTTTCTTTTCTCCCCCGCTCTTCTCCTTCTCTTGAGATTATCTAGGACTATTATTGGAAATTAATCACGGAGAAAGGCAATGAATGTGATCTATCGTTCTTTAAAAATGCACCGTAGTGGTTATATAAAAATCTATTAAGAGGACAGAAAATTTAAGAGCAATGTTGTTTTCAAAGGGAAATTCAGCCTTAGCCTTTGATGCCGGAAGAGATGAGGAGAAGTAGGGAAAGAGAAAGAATCAATTCTTTAAACAGATTGAAATGAAGGCCCACAGAGCACAGAGTTATAGTAAGCTGGTTTATCAGCTGGAGGTCACCCTATAAGAAAGCCATCCCACTGTTTGCAATCTCTCTAGGGCAACATCCTGTATATCAGCAAAAATTGCAAACATAAAACTCATTGACAGATTTATGGACATGGCCGTTTAATAGCAAAAGGAGGAAAAGAGGACTTTTAATTCCAACAGGACTCTGGTCTTTGTATCCATACCACCATCTCACCAGGTAGGTAGCTTCCTTTCTTTGCCTCCCTTGCCATGTCTGCAAAATCATTTGGAATTATTATGACAAACTCTTATGGGATTAATCCTATATCAAAATGCAGCAGTTTCTGAAATGTCTGGACAGGTTCTGGTTGATTAGCCAGACAGCATCCAAAGTCTAAAATCATATACCAGAATTATATTTCAAATTAATAATGTATTCACAAAGAGTGACAAGAGGCCTACCAAAGTGGAAACTTGCTATCTTTTCCAGGATCAAAGGAAGAAACTGGTGTGATTCACCTTCATTTAAAACAATGCTTGTAAAATGTAGAGCAATAGCAACAAGAAAAATCATACGCCAAAGCAGAAAGGGGTATCCTGCACAAAGTCTATGGAGGTAAGCAGTTTGTAAGCAGTCTGCCACTTTCCTACTGTATTTCAGCATTTGCTAAGAACATGTGATGAATTGCTTTGAGTATTTTTTTTTTCTGATATTTATACCATAGGATTAGGACAGACTTCCCTAACCTCTCCAGCTTTGAGGACAGACGTCGGGTGATGAGGAGAGAGGGGATGGCTCTGCACAAGCAGCCGGCAAGCAAGTGCATCGCTCCATTGGTGGGAGCGGCGGGCACGCACGCACACTGGTTGTGCAAATGGAGCTGCTCAGTTGTTGCTGGTGGGGATGCGCAGGCACGCAAGCTTGTCCTCCACTTCTGAAAGACTCAAGGCCCAGGAGTGGGCTGCAGCCCGGGGGTTGGCGACTCTTGCATTAGGACAAACCAAATGTATACCAGTAGTCCTCGACGTACGACCACAACTAATTTCCAGTGCTAAGAAAGACAGTGCAAAGGGAGTTTTGCCCCATTTTATGACCTTTCTCTCCACACTTGTTAAGTGAATCACTGCAGTTGTTACGTTAGCAACAACACAGTTGTTAAGTGAATCTGATTTCCCCATTGACCCTGCCTGTCAGGTCACAAAGGATGATAACATGTCCCCCAGGACACTACAACCATCATAAATATGACTCAGTTGTCTAAGAACTGAATTTTGATCACATGATCATGGGGATACCGCAACAGTCATGTGAAAAGTGGTCATAAATCACTTTTTTCAGTGCCCTTGTAACTTCAAATGGTCACTAAAAAAATGGTTCAGTCGAGGACTACCTATTTGTGCTGAATGTGAGGAGAATTATATTAAATGAAATAAAATCTTACATGAAGAATGCGTTAGGGTGCTATGCTGTGTTCCCTGACTTCATAATTGACAGTATTATATTGATAATATTACCCCTACAAGAGTAGCAAAACTCTCCTGTTTTGGGATCAAGATATAGAAATTTAGAAATATAAAAATTTCACGGAGGAGACTTCTAACTCCTCCGATCACAATGCCACTACAGTGTAATTACAGAAAGGTATCACTGGTTCTTCTACACACTTTAAAAAATATGCTACAAAGCTAGCTGAATTGAGAACAGATAAAATCTTACCATTTTTATTTTATTTTTTTCAAATTTTTCATTTTTAATAAACATTTATATGACATACGTTTAAAACAGACAAATCAACATATATATATATATATATACATATATAAATTTTATAGCATATGTTGAGCAATGGTTTCTCTTTTCTTTATCATTATCATTGACATGATCTACCTTGTTAAAGTAGTCCTTCGTTCTTTTGATATTACATTTTCTCTTCATCTTTTTTAATTAAACGCACGTCTAGTATCCTTTCAATAGTTTATCCAAGTATCCAGTATTACCTTTTTCTTAACCACTCATACCAAATATTCCATATTTCATAGTATACACTGTTTGTTTGTTTTTCAGCAATTTAGTAAAACTATCCATCTCAGCACATTCATATATTTTTTTAAGTACCATATCATCTGAGGGGGTGAGGGATGTCTTCCAATTTTGTGCATACGTTATTCTAGCCGCAGTTATAATATGTAAAATTAAATATTGATATTTTTTCTCCATGTTTGTATCTATCATGCTTAGTAGAAAGATTTCGGGTTCAAATTTTAATTTTTGTTTTGTTATATCTAAAATCCATTTTTTAATGTTTTTCCAAAATTTCTGAGCATATGAGCAGGTCCACCACATGTGGAAGTATGTTCCTTGTACGTGATTACATTTCCAACAATTGGGTGGTAGATTAGGAAACATCTTAGCCAGTCTCGCCGGAGGTAGTTGCCAACGATAAACCACCTTATACAGATTCTCTTTATATGAGACTGACATAGTTAATTTATAATTTGTTTGCCAGATGTGTTCCCATTTATTTAAATCAATATTATAGCCTAAATTTTTGGACCAAATTGTCATAGATTCTGTAATTGTTTCTTGTTTAAGTTTATAATCCAAAAAGCATTTGTATAATTTGCTGATTGCTTTCTTTTCCTCTCCAAACCATATTTTATCTAATTCTTGTGGAATCATATTAAAGCCAAATTGTTCTCTATCTCTTTTATAGTGGGTTTGTATTTGTACAAAAGGCCACCATGCTATTTCTTTTCCTTGAGTTTGTATTTGGTGTTTGTTTTTGAGGTCTCCAGTATCATACAGTAAATCTTTATACCTTATAATATTTTCATAGTCCAGTACATTTGGGTGAGTAACTGCTTCCAATGTGGATAACCACAGTGGAACCTTTGCGTAGTGATTCTTTTTAATCTTTTCCCAAATCTTAAACAGTACATTTCTTATATGGTGCCTTTGAAAGTATGAGTGTTGCTTAAATTTTCCATCCCACATGAATGCGTGCCAGCCAATTTGGAGATCCAATCCTTCTAATACTACTAACCTTCTGTTTTCCAATTTAACCCAGTCCTTAAGCCAATTTGCTACAGCTGCATTATAATATAATTCAAAATAAGTACAATAATTTTGGTAAAACATTCATTTTTACTATTGCAATGCGTTCCAATATCGATATCTGTAATTTAGCCCAATTTTCTAAATCTTTAGCTATTTATGCTGTTAATTTGTTGTAGTTGTCTTTTTTAATTGATGAACATCTGGCAGTTAGCAATATTCTCAAATATTTTACTTTGTTTACTACCTGCATACCTAATTTGTTTGCTAATTCTTCTTTCTGAACTCTTGTACAGTTTTTTGCTAATACTTCTGTTTTTTCTTTGTTAATTTTTAACCCTGCTACTTTTCCGTAATCTTCTATTTCTTTTAATAATATAGGATTTGTTTCTAGAGGTTCTTCTAATATAAATACCATATCATCGGCAAATGCTTGCAATTTGTATTCCTCTTTTTTAATTTTTAATCCTCTAATCTTTTGATTTTTTCTAATTTGTGCTAGAAGAATTTCTTCTGCCAATATATACAGTAGGGGAGTCAAAGGGCAGCCTTGTCTTACTCCCTTACCTATCTTTATGGTGTCTGTACTTTCCTCGTTTATTATTACTTTTGCAGTCTGCATGTTGTAGATTGTCTTGATAAATCCTATAAACTTCTCACCAAATTTCATACCAACCAATTGTTTAATGAGGAATTTCCAATTCAGATTATCAAATGCTTTTTGGGCGTCAAGAAATATTAATGCCATTGTCTTAGTTGAATGCACTTCATAGTATTCTAGTATATCTAAAATAGTTCTTGTATTTGTTTTTATTTGTCTATGTGGAAGGAAGCCATTCTGGTCAGTGTGAATTATTCTACTTAATGCTCTCTTTAATCTTTCCGCTAGTATTGTAGCCATTATTTTATAGTCTACATTTAATAGTGATATTGGTCTATAATTTTGGATTTTTTGTGGATCTGATGTTCTTTATGGATAAGAGTGATATATGGTTCTTGCCATGTTTTAGGAATAATGGCATTTTCTAAGGCTTCATTATACAAATCTACCAGCATTTCCTCTATTATTTCTTGAAATTCCTTGTAAAATTCTGAAGGAATTCCATCTGGTCCCGGGGTCTTATTTATTTTTTGTGATCTAAATGCATTCCTAATTTCTTCTAAAGATATTTTAGTGTTCAAATTTTGTTTCTCTTCATCAGTGATTTCAGGCAGATTCTTCTCATTCAAATATTGATTAATAGATTCTTCTAATACTTCTTCCTGGTCATATAATTTCGTAAAAAATCTTTAACAATTTCTTTCTTTTTTTGAGTCTGCGTGTATAAGTTCCCTTCCTGATCTTGGAGAGCTATTATCGTTCTCTTTTCTTGTTCTTTTTTTATTTTATGGGCTAACCATCTCCCCGGTTTGTTTGCATTTTCAAAATAGTTTTGTTTTGCTAACTTAATTTTTCGAGCCAAATCTTCCTGTACGTCCAAGTTTATCTTATGCTTTACCAAATCTATCTCTTTTTTAATATTTAAATTATTCGGGTCTTGTTGTTTACTTGTTTCCAAAACTTTCAAATTTTCCCTCCATCTGTTTTGTTGCTGCCTTTTTTCCTTGTTCTTTTTGATATTATAAGCAATAGTTAAACCTCTGACATAAGCTTTGGTCGTATCCCAAAGATTCTGTAAAGAGGAATGTTCTCTTTTATTTATTTCGAAAAATATATTAAATTCTTTCTTAATCATTTCTATATAATCTTTATCCCTTAGTATAGTGCTATTAAATGTCCATCTTCCAGATTTTCTCTCTCCTTTCCATTTAATTTGAATCGGGTTATGGTCAGCCCATAAATTTGGCAAGATTTCAATCCTTTCAATATTCTCCATTAGCCCAGGGTCCATCCATATCTGATCTATTCTAGACCAGGAATTGTGAGGGTTCGAAAAGAAAGTATATTGCTTTTTATTTGGATTTAGTTCTCTCCACACGTCCTTCAAATTAAGTTCTCTTATCATGTTATTAAAGGACCTGAGTAGTGTTCTCCTTTCCTTTTTTTTTTTTTTTTGACCCTTTATAATCTTTATCTTTAACTGGAACTGCATTGTAGTCCCCTACAATGCACACATTGGCATATTGGAACTCTATTATCTTCTGATGAAGTTTATTATAAAAGTCTTTTTGATTTATATTTGGGGCATATATTGTGGCTAGCAGTACCTTTTTCTGGTTTAAAATTATTTCTATAAAAAGCATTCTCCCTTCTTGATTCTTATATATTTGTTTATGTTGAAGCCAATCTTTTATATATACTACAATGCCTCTTTTTTTTGTATTTGCAAGTGCCGAATACATTTTACCTAGATTTACATTTTTTAAGAGATCTGTTTGAGTGTCTGGGATGTGTACTTCTTGGATACAAATTATATCAGCATTTTGTTTTTTAAGTTTTTCAAATATCTATTTTCTTTTGGTTGATGAATTTAAGCCGTTAATATTAACTGAAAATAAAGTGATTTATCAATATCACTGAGTGTGGGATGCATTTCTTATTTCGTTCCTAGTTCTGAGTTCTCTTCTTCTTAGTCTATTATCTTCTTCTTCTTCTCTAGAGTTTTGGGGTTCGGATTGTGTATCAGATTCTTTTTCAATGGAGAGTTGTTCTTCTTGATTTCTCATAGTTAAATTGTCTCTACTTTCTTGTTCTTCCTCTGGTCCTAAATATTGTTCACGGAATTCCTGTGCCTTTTCAACTATATCTATTTTATATTTTTTATCCTGCCACGAGACTAACAACCTCTCAGGAGTAAGCCACCTGAACGGAATACCATTTCTGATAAGTTGTGTTGATAAAAAGTGGTAGGCCCTTCTCTGTTCTCTAATTCTCCTGGGTATTTGTTTTAGAGTGACCATTTCATGGTCTTTATATATAAGGGGTTCGTCTCTGGTCTTACTGTAAAGCAGGTCTCGTGTTATCTTCCTCGTGAATCTGATGTGGACCTCTTGTGGTAATCTGTGTCTCCTTGCATAATGAGTATATACTCTATAGACTTCGTCTATGTCACTTTCAATTTCTGATTTGGATTTCTGTAGAGCTACCACTATGAGGTTTGTCATGATTGCACAGAGATCTTCCTTTCTATCCTCCATCACATTTTGAAATCAAAGATAAAAAAATGCCTTCTCTAGTTCCATGGACACCATTGAATCCCGAAGCTCACAATAAAGAACTTTCCAATTTTGTTCTGAATCCTGTAGTCTCTTCTCCACCATTTCTGTTCTTGTGTATATTAATTTTAATTTCTGTTCATTTTTTAATACTACTTCCTGCATCTTTCCAATCTTAGTATTCAAATTTTGTATTTCATTTTTTACATCTCCTGTTTCTGTTTTCATCTCTGTTTTTATGTCTTCATGATTCTTTGCCATTAATTCATGAGTTTTTTCCATCATTTCCTGCATCCTATTAAGTGTTGTTTGTACTATCTGCAGGCTTTGAGCTGAGCTAGCTTTTTCTGCTCGTAACAGTTCATCTACGGATCTCTGCCCTGCAGGTGAAGACATCATTGTAGTTATTTTCTTTCCAGTTTTTACAGTTGTAGAGGATATTGTTGCCATTTTAACCTTCTGTATCAGCTCTCTCCAATCTACCATCCACTATTCCTAGTAGAGTACTATTTTCCTCTCCTCAATCTAGTAATAGAATTAATACATATATTGTGTTTTTAATTACTAAAGTTCTGTTCTAAAAGTTCACAGTCAATCTTTGTTCCTGTTTTTTCTAAAATAGATTTTAGAAATCTTACCATTTTTAATCCGCTTCGCATTCATAATTCTTCTCACCGAGTGGAACCCCAGAAGGTCAAACTAGAGTATCAGGGTATTAACATTACTTATTCATCTTTCCTGTGGATTCTAAAGTTGGTGACTTGTCAAGGACACTGATAAAGGGCAATGAAAGGCATAGATGCTCAGAATTTGAGATGGTCATTGTATTCCATGAATCTCTGGTTTCACTTCCTCTTCCTTTCTCCTGCTTAAAGTGGTGTTTGAGTAAGCCACCTGGTTCTATATCACCAGTGAGGATGGACCTTTGGCCTGCTTCTGTCTGCCTGATCACAAAGGAATACATCAAAATAACAAGGCCCAACCTGTCTCATGTTAAAGAAGAAAGAAGGCAATTAACTAGGATTCATCTTCCTGGTTCTCTCAAGTCGAGTCATCGCCGAAAACAGATGAAAAGGTTTTCAAGGAGAGGACTTGGAGTTTCAGATCTTGGAGTTCAAAATTGGAAAAAACACCAGGGATTACTTCAGATAAGATTCCTGCACAATCACAGAGTATGCTTCTATGGAAACCAATCCCTGCGTGCAGCTCTTACAGCAAAAAAAAAAAAAAACTATTCACAGGGCCATGGAAGAAGACCTTAATTAATCACCGTCATTTTTTTTCTATTTCTCAAATATTACCCCAACTCCCTCCAAATTTCTTGCCATGCTCTCCTGATTGGCTCTTTTAAGGAACAAGACAGCTGGTACAGCCAGGCCCTGGAGGACTTATCCAGCTCCATTTAAAGCCTGCGATAAAACCTTCACCAAGGCAGATTCTACCATAAATCCTCATTCGTGATAGAACCATCCGTGGGCTGGCTTGACACTTTAACGAGATCATCAATTCCAGAGCAGCCCAAGTACGTTTTGGCCTGGGGAAAAAGGGAGGGAGGATTATAAAGGAAGGCAGATGCTTCATTCAGAAAGATAAGAAAAGGGTGCTGAAGTCAGGCTTTCAAGAAAACTGGTTGTACCCCTCTAAAATGAATTTTTTTTTAAAGGCCCCAGCAAGATTTTGGAGAGGAGACAATACAGAGCACTCTCTAAGTAGAGGGCTTTGCCTCTTTGCTGGACTTTTCACATGTTCTATGAATACAAACAAACAAACAAACCCAGCATAGTTTAATTCCACAGAATCCCAACTTCATTACCCAGAGAAACCTCGCTCTGACTATATTTATTTCTACATCCAAAACTCTCATTCTATCTCATTTCAACTTAATAAAAGTTGAACTTGAGCCTGCATATATTTTCTCCTGCCCCCCCCCCCCCAAATTCCATCAGTTAACCTAGTATAGTTAGATAACTATACCAGCTTAACTGATGGAGGTTGTGGGGGAGGGGAGGGGGAGAGAGAGTATATACAAGCTCTGAAATCAGAAGCCAAGTAAAATTAGCAAATAAAATTAACCAATCATATTAGGCAAAAGATGTATGGGTGGAATTATGCAAATGAACCACAGAAGAAGGAAGAAGGAAACATAGGAGGGATAATAACAGGACAGCTGCTAGAAAGAAGGACAGTATAAACCCCTGCCCAAGTAATGTTCAAATCCCAAATCAGTTGCCATTGGTGTGGGAAGATAACTGGAATCAGAGAACTGAGTTAACAAAAAAGGCAATCATTTCCTGATTGCGTGTGTCGTTGTGTATGTGTGTGTCTTCTTAAATCCTGACTGCCCTCTAAAGAGTCTCCCTCCCTAGTTTTTGTGTTGTCTGCAAATATGATACTTTCTAAGATCTGACATGACATTTATATATAGTTGTTCAACAGGAAAAAGCCCAGCTAAATCTGGAGTAGCCGTTCAACCCTTCCTTCCAGCCTGGTGCAGAATCATAATTGAATATGATTGTTCAACCAGCTCTAAAGCCTCTAGTAATAGCATGGTCCAGTCCAACTTTTTCATCTTTCCTACCAGAATCTCATAAGAGAATCTACTGAATGTTTTCCAGAGCAATGGATGGATTAATGTTCAGAAGTGGATTAATAATTTTCTCCAGAATTTTGCAGGATATCGGTGTCAAACTAATTGACCTGTTTTTTCTCCCAGGTACTCTTTCTCCCCTTTTAGAAGATGAGAGCAACATGTGTCTTTCTCCAGTACTCTATTACTCCATGATTTCCTACCACAGAAAGGGACTCCAATATACCATTTGAAGGATCATTAATGACTCTGGGATGAAATTGGCTTGATCCTTGAGAGATAAAATTGTTCATTAGCCATTCCTTTATTCATCCCAGGCCCCCGTCCCTTTCCTTTCCCAGTTATTCCATTCGATTTCCATTCTGAAAGACAGTCAAAGCAAAGGATTTGAGCTCTGTTACACTACTACATATTTTGTTATTTATTTATTTATTAAATTTGTTTGCTGCCCATCTTACCTCAAGGATATTATCATCCTATAATCTTCTGCCAGCAACGGATCCATCCCTCCTTTTCCTTCTGGTGAATGATGCTATTTCATTGCTAGATATAATTAATTAGAATTTATCTAATATTTACAAATGCTCCGTTTTATGTTAACATACACACAATGTAATAGGTTACTTTTTCCTCCCCTCTCAGCCTGGCTAATGGAAAAAAGGGGGGAGCATTTTGTTCCCCCTTTCCATCATACAGAGCCTTTCAAGGAGCTTTTAAGAAGTCCTCTATGCGTGTATGTGTGTATACTTCTGTGTGTAACGTTTTTGAACTCAGCAGCCCTTTTGTTTAGTCCCACATCAGGATTTAATTGAGAAGGAATGTCCTTGAACAAATGCAGAAACATCCTCAGTGAAGAAAGAAAGAAAGAAAGAAAGAAAGAAAGAAAGAAAGAAAGAAAGAAAGAAAGAAAGAAAGAAAGAAAGAAAGAAAGAAAGAGAGCGAGCTATCACGCCCTGTGTATATTTTTCCTTTCTGTTATTTTTTGTTTACTCCATCAACTTAAAACATTAGTGTACAAACAAAAAATTCTGTTATCTGTATAAATAAGTAAAGCAGCAAACCTGGATTTAAACAAGTATGCCAGGGTAAATTGACAAAGCAAGAGAAAGCAAGAAGATGACAATCAAATGCACTCTCAAAATCATCAAAAGAATAGAGTGTAAGATTTTTCTCCACATCATCTAGGTCTCCAATTTCAGGTCCTTTATGCCTAATGTCAAGATGAATTGTTATTTCTGTTCAAGGCTATAAAGAGTGCAATGAGGTGGGGTGGGTAAAATTGCTGAATTATAAACAATATCTATTCCGACTCTGAACATAAGAAAACACAATGTCTATGGAACAAGAATTTCATCTGCTTCAGCTTTCTTCTTGATCACTTTCCCAATTGTTACAACAGTCTCCTGGAGATGGGACATGTTGTTTTCCTTGGAGGAAAAACAGCAGTATCAGAAAACAAACAATATAGAATTTCTCCCGTGTCATCCACATTCCTTCTAATTCACTTCCTTCTATGAAGTGACCTTTCTGAAACTAACATGTATGGAAAGTCCACTGGATCTTATTTATTTATTCATTATATAAAATTATATATCTTACTATCGCTGATCTCCAGGCAGTTCACAAACAATAAACCACACAATATAACAAATCAACTCAATTATCTTGTCTTTAGAAGTGTTGCTAGCTGCAACCAGACAAAACCCAGAGATTTATGGAATTAAAATTAGAAATGAGGAATATAAAGTTCAGGCATCTGCCAATTATTTGGTATTTATAGTGGAAGATCCAATGAATTCGGGACCAATATTGTTGCAACAAATAGAAAAATTTGGGGAAGTGGCAGGATTTAAAATAAATAAAAATAAAATTGAGATGATAGTCAAAAATTTTACAACAAAACAGAAAGTAGCATTAGAAAACATAATGGGACTGCAAATAGTAAGGTGAAATACCTGGGAGTTTGGATATTACCCAGATGTTCATCATTAAAAGAGGACAATTATGTTAAACTGATTAAGCAAATCAGAAAAGAATTGGAATTATGGGCCAAACTGAAACTGTCTATATTAGGAAGAATAGCAACGTTGAAAATAAATACTTTACCAAAACCTAATATATCTATTCCAAATGATTCCAATTAAATTAGGGAAATCTTTTTTTACAGAACTAAATAAAATGACATCCAAGTTTGTCTGGTTGGGCAAGCGGCCATGTATTAAAATGAAACTATTACAAGATAATAGGAGCAGAGGCGATCTTGGACTACAATGGGAGCTTTATTACCAGGCAGCGGTGTTGAGTTGAATTAAGGATTGGGTTAAATTGTGAGACAAGATAATCTTAAAATTAAAAGGACATGATCTCTTGATAGGTTGGCACGCATTTTTGTGGGAAAACAAAAGTAATATACATACCTATTTCAATCAACACCTAATAAGAGACTCATTGATTACAATTCGAAAAAAAATCAGAGGTAAACACTATATAGAAATCCCATGATGGCTGTCAATCATGGAAGCCATAATACATCCAAATAGATTAGACCTATGGAAAATGGTAAGCTATGAAGAATTATTAGATAGTCAAGGGAAATTAAAATCAAACCAAGAACTGAAGGAAAACGGAATTATAATCGATTGGTGGCCATATTTGCAAATTCAAAATAAATATAAAAAAGACTCAAAAGATTTTGGATTTGACAAAGGACAGAAACAATTAGATAAAATATTAATGGGAGGACCGGAACAAAAACTTATAACTAAAATATATAAATATTTATTGGATTTCAAAATGGAAGAGGAAATAGTCAAAAGTACAATGATTGCATGGGCACAGAACTTTGGATACACTATAGAATTAGAGGAATGGGAGAAAATATGGAACATAAATTATAAGTTAACAGTATCTGCAGCATACAAAGAAAACATATATAAAATGTTTTATAGATGGTATTTAGCTCCAACGAGATTGGCAAAAATCTACTCCATCATGAGTCCCAAATGTTGGAAGTGCAAAAAAGTTGATGGTACATTTTATCACATGTGGTGGATGTGCCCCAAGGCCAGGACATACTGGATTCAAATTAAAAATTGGTTAAAAGAGATCACTGGCTATCAGATTGAGCTCAGACCGGAATCCTTCCTTTTAGGAATCATCAAAGAAAGATTACCAAAAGAAGTAAAATAATTAGTGTTACATATTACAACAGCCGCCAGAATAGCCTTTGCGCAGGTATGGAAAACACCAAATACCCACAGTGAAGAACTAATAATACACTAAGTAACAGAAAGTGCTGAGATGAATATGCTAACAATGAAATTGAAAGAAAAAGACGACTCTGAATTCTTTACAATTTGGAACAATTGGTATAAATGGCTAACAAACAGAACCAAGAAGTGAGACAAAAATGTTAATTGAAACAAGCCTTAAGAAAGTAAAATAATATTTTGTAAATTATATAAAGATATAAGAATAGTAATTATAGCTAAAGGTATTATTTAGTAGTAGACAAATGCAATATAATGTATTATGATATTTAAACCAAAATCCTGTATAGATGCCAAGAACGTTGTTGATACCATGTTTTACGATGTAAAAAAGAGAAAATTATAAAAAAAACAAATCAACTCAATTAAGTCTCCTAAAACTCAGAGTAGCAGTAACCAAATTCTATAATAACACTAGATACTAAAAAAAGTTATTAAAAACCCAACCAAAAGATAGCCCAAAGAACAGGCCTCAAATTTCCAAAGAATCAAAAACATCCTTACTGCCTTCCTAAAGATGAACAATGGAGAGGCCAATCAGATTCTAGGGGAAAACATTCTAGAACAATGGAGCAGTCACTATTTTAGCAAATGCATCAGGATAATATCTTCCCAAACGTTAGCAACAGACTGTGGTGAAGAAATTCTAAAAGGAATTGGATAGAAGAAGAAAGAGATACATCAACCATAACAACACAAGAGCACATTAATAGATACAAACTCAAGGTTAACTGCACCAGACTTGATTGCAGGAAATACGACTTCAGCAACAGAGTGATCAATGTCTGGAATATTCTACCTGACTTTGTGGTTTCTTCCCCAAACCCCAAAAACTTTAACCTTAGACTGTCTACTGCTGACCTCACCCCTTTCCTAAGAGGTCTGTAGGGGGCGTGCATAAATGCACCAACATATCTACCGCCCCTGTCCTATTGTTTCTTTTATTTTTCTTATATGTATCCATTTCTTGTATTCATAACTATGTATATACCTATACCTACCGTATTATCTTGTAAGCGATTGACAAATTAAAATAAATTCTAAATAAAATTAATCTATGCTTTTCCAACTCAGAATGCCATATGAAAAAGGAAAGGTTCTTCTCTAGTTCCTATAATATCATGTCTACTTCCTTGTTCTTGCAAAGATACAAGGATCATGCATCATCCCTTTTCTTCACACTCTCTAAGGCTTATGTCTACTAATAGACAAGGAGATCAATGGTTCCAACATCCATACTTTCCTTTTCTACAGAGATTAGTATGCCAGTTCCTCCTTCCTCAAAAGAGACTGGTTTTCTAAAACTTGCATTCAATTGGCCCTTGGAGAAAGCAAAAGCAGTTGCTTGGTTATCATCTTATCTCCAGAAGCATCAATCACAGAGAAAAAGTAGAGAGACAATGAGAGATGAGCGTTTCATAATTGCTGGCAGCTAGACTGTAAGCAAAGTTTTCATTTTATCCTTCTACCTTCGCTTCCTGACTTCATATTCCGATACGCCTAGTGAATGAAAACCTTCACCTGGCATTTATAGAAGCTGTTTTATATGCATTACTTATTTTTTTTAAAAGTACACATGTCTATATCTGCAGAGAGGACTGTTATACCTCAAAATATTTTTCCTACAGTTTGTTCTTTTAATCAGAGATAGATTTGTTAGAGATCTAAGATTGCAAAGAGAGAAAAGCATTCATTCTCATAATAGAGATTAATGTATTTCTGTGTTACATTAGATCTGGTGTAAAACTAAGCTTAGTGTCATTTTCCATGAAATCATTTCAAAGCTGGTGGGTTGGGTCTCAAATATATGAAAGAAACATAAGATCAAGAAATTTCTAAAACTCAATCACCTCATTATTCCTGTTTAAACACATACTTTTTAACACAATTCTATTTTACTGTATTTTCCCCTCGTATCAGATTTGTGCAGTGTGAAATTTATATTGATTATATAAAAAAGCATTAAGTCTTCTGGGAAGATACTCTGTTGAATATCTATTTTTCTCTGTTTCTCCCCAATTTCTGCTTCATCTGCCCTGGTACCTAAGCAGCCACCCAAAGATGAACCATTTAACTGAGGAGACAGAAACTGTGACTGACATGAAAAGAAACAACAGCAGGATATATCCACATCAAAGGCTTCAGCTGTGTTTAGGACACCACCTGCAGTTCTCCCATTCACAGCTATGCTTGCCTATAACAGATTGAGGAAATACCCTCTTAATACAGGAGATTGCAGTTACAAAGCTGCCAGCCCATAACCACTTCTACCCTAAGGAAGTTGCCTTCCTTCTATACAATGGGACATTTTTATTTATAGCAAAGTAGCAATGCAGTATGTGACAAGAGTGTAGGATTGCAGAATAAGCAGCTGTGAGGGGATATTTGCTGTTATTTCTAGAAGGATATTCACTAGACAACTAAAGCCTGTGAAAGCAACATTTTAAACAAAGTGTTACATCTTGGTCATGTGGAATCATATGGATTGGAACACTATCTCCATTGCATAGATAAAGAACCGGTTCATAAATAAAGAAAATATATTATTAAATCAAGACTGTATATCCAGGGGTAGTTCTGTCTTTCCATTCTAAAGAGTACAGGTAGGCCACATTTAGCCAGCCCATTTGGGATAGGCAACTTAGTCGTTAAACGAGGTGGCTGCTAGGTGAAACTGTGACTGTGTTGCAGCTGTGCTTCATCTTTCCTTTGCTTTACAGATCTATGAACACACAGCTGTATGTAAATGTGAGGATTTTTATCGCTGCTGTAACTGCAAATGGTCACTAAACAAGATAGTTACTAAATGACGATTACTTGCAAACTTTTCCTATGCCCTGTATCAATCCAAAGTTCTTCACGTATTGATATTCATTTTTTGTTTGTAAGTACAATAAGTACATTTTTGTACTTGCAACTGCATTAAATACCAAAAGAAATTATTTGTAACTTTTTATTTTTATTTTGCTTTAACTTTTTTCCTTTTTTTTTTTGCATTTTAGCTTTCTCTTTGATTTCCTTTCCCCCCTTATATATCAGTTTGCGTTAGTTTTTATCTTCCTTTTTAAAACTTTTAATAAGATTATGTTTAAAAATTAGTAACAATATTAAAGAGGCCACTCTTTTCTATTTCAAATGATCCTAGTTCAGTAAAAAAAATTCTGCAGCTTTTTTTTTCCATACAGAGTATTATAGTCTGATTTTGACCAACAGTGAAGGAATATTTAAAAATTGTAAATTATCTTTGTGAAGTAGACTCTGTAAATGGGTCACTTCAGCTTGAATATATTTCTTTCCACACCATTTCAACATCTTTGGCAGACAGCTTATCAGAATTCTCAAGCTGAGTGAGGTTTTTGTCACATGAGTAATTAACTCATGCCATTCTATGATCTCTGCTTCTCTCCACAAAGTTCTGTTTTACCTCATCCACCTGATTTACATGAATCTGGTTTTTCTAAATGACTGTAATTCATGAGTTTTTAAAGAGATAAACAACTACTGATATGTTTATTGTTGTCTTCCTTTTGCTGAAGCATTCTTTTGTAGGCAAGAAAAGAATTAATATCCTGATATTAATATTCTTCAGACCCAAGTGGCTGCAAGCTCCACATCAGATGAAAAGATGAGGGGTGATTCCTGTTTTTTGTGCCATCTTGTGTTTGGGCCCCGTAATTTATAGGGCAATAATTAAAATTAAGACAAAATTGATTTTTTTGCTTACCAATTAAATAATAGCACAGTAATTATGAAGATAGCCGTTAAATTGGCAAGGACTAAGACTGTGAATTCAGCACATTGCCATCAATAACCAGGAACTCCTGAATATTCTTCTTTTATTGTATCTGTCTATCTATACTCCTATTCTAATCTTGTAGATGTGAGGATAAAAACTCAATGGAAAGCCATACCAAATCTTCCATAAGTACTTTCTTATATATGCACATCTGTTATACAATCGGTGGCTTCTTATATATGCACATCTGTTTTCATGCAGTCGTGGCCAACTCTAACCATTTCTTGAGAGGAACTAGGCCACCTGTCTCTCTCCGAGAAAATCAGAGGCTCAAGTAACTATATAAGCAGCAGTTTTAAAGGGCAAATAGTGAGGATTACATCCATAAACTGCTTGAATGAGAGACATGCCAATCAAAGAATGAAGAGAGTTGTTATATGCAAATTCTGCAAATGACAACAAATCAGACCCATTGTCCTGTTGCTAGGAAATGTAACAATGCATTTTTTTCCAGCATAATGTTAGTCTTCTCTAACTACCCATTCGACTGTGGGTGACAAGATGATGACAAATGACTATGTCTATTCAGCAACTGGAACAGGACTTTCCAATACCTGCCATAAATTTAATACGAAGTCAAGATTGCATGATTGAGCCTGTACTAAAAACAGTCTAGATATGAAATGTCCTTCATATATGGGGGACTCCCAATGAAATCCAAGAAAAAAATGTTCCATGGTCCTGCAGGGGAAAGAAGCACCTTAGCAAGAGACATGAGAGGATGATACAGAGTATTTGATATCCACCTTCACCCTTGGATAGAAGGCCATGAATAAAACATGTACCATTTTTGAACCCATATCTTACAATGTCACTGTATAGCAAAGTTACAAAATGTTTCCTCTATTAGGGAACAGAGCATATACTTTGAGTTGTCCTTGAACAAGGAAAGGAAAAGATCAGTCAGCGGATCTATCAGGAGGTCATTCATTGTCAGCCCTGCAAGGCAGACCACATTAGGACACCAGAATGATGCATGTTAATACCACTTTTGTATTAGCACTATTGTAAGCAAATCCAATCCAACAAATATACTACTGGCTCTAGCCCTCTGGAGTGTCTGTTCTAGAGAGAAGGAGCAAAATTATCAGGTTTCAGGCTCAGGGCTGGGGAAATAGTAGGAAATAACAAATTCAGGGTTGCACAATATTGCCTCTGATCATTTATTTTGTGAGTGAGGAATGTAGATAACAAAAAAAATTAAAGTGGGAGAAAAATTGTGCCCATCTGAACTGACATTAAATGAACTGAATTCCCTTCTACGGGCATGCTAAATTTGTGTGATGTACTGTATATGCAACTATACTGGATGGGTTGTTTCCTCTAACACAGTGATTCTCAACCTTTTCTTCACCATGGACTTCCTTTGAATGCCTTTTGTGATCATGGACCATGGCCACGGACTCTCAAGATTTAAATCCTAACATTTCCTCAAGACTCCACAGACCTCCTGTGATGACATTGTGGCCCCCAGCAGTCCAAGGACCACAGGTTCAGAACCACTATTCTAACTTATGTCTCTATTGATGAAATTTTGTTTTTATTGCCAAGCAATTCTTCATTGAAGATGTTCTTCTGGGGGGGGGGAGGATGCCATGATCTAACATCTTTCTCCTAACCTCTGAGAGAGATGAAGCTCCCACACATTGCGCCTTTCAAAGAAAATACATTCTGTAGCACTACCTCCTGGCCCTATAGCATGGACGCATTGGGCAGGAAATTCAGTTTCTCTTTCTCTTCCTATTTTATGAGGAGGTACACCAATATTATAAAACATAAATGGAAGCACACATTATTTTAAAAAGAAAAGAGGATGTAAAAAAATATTTCAATTTGAAATATTTATATATAAACTATTAATTGTAGAAGAAATGAAAACAGAGTGCCAGTCAATTCATAGGTATCATCTTAGAAGAACTTCCAATAGAAAAATATATAGGGAAAAGAAAGATTACAACGGATTTGAAGATGATGCCAATCTGCATAAAACACATGAGGACTGAGCTTGTGCAGAGGCAATACCAGAGATAATAAATTAGGTTGAAACATGTAGAGAAATAAATAAATCTTAGGATATATCTTAAACAATTTTTCCTATTCCCGTACAGAATAGGTAGTAGCCCTTGGAACAGATATTAGTCAAAATTTGTACGCCCCAAATCCTTGTCCTATGAACTCCAACTTTAATAAGGTGTTGGAGGATAATTTTAAGGCTCAGTTTCTCTCTTCCCACTCCCAGCCCACAGCTTTTTGCTTCTTTCCTCCTGCTAGAGAACTGCCTACAATTTCTAAAAGAACAAAAGCTTTTCCACTTGGAAAGAGAGGTTTATAGAGATTCTCTTCTTTGGCTATAAGCTAAAAGCAAGCTTCTTACCCCACAAGGATTCTCTTTGAAACAGGAGGGTGTATATTTCTTGTCTGGGAAGTAATTGTCAATATTGTGAATGCCGGATGGCATCAGAACATAGACCTATGTCTGATTAGTTTACTACTATAAGTTACAAGGAAAGCTGACATACTTTCTTCACATCAAAACTGTAACTCACACACACACACAAAGAAATAGAGCAAGCACATTTCAGGTTTCAGATATGGCAAAGCAGATTAGTTGGATAATAAATTAGAGCTATGTAGTTGGCAGGGGCATACTTTATTTAAAGAGAGATTCTTTTGACTGGAACCTCACGAGGTGGTATGAGCATAATGAAAAGACACAAAGATGATAAATTAGAGTAAATGTGATAGAAACTCAATGTGCTGTTTAGATTTGCATTTAGGGAAGAGCTGAATTGGTGATTTAATCCATACACGTCACATTGGAGTATATCCAGCAAAAGAACAGACTACATGCAAACAGACTCCAATACACTACAGGGCAATATTTTTCTGCGGATACTTGTAAAATTAAGATGAAGATATGGGTAATATGGAGAGAGATTGTCTATAAATGTCACATCAAGCCTGCTTCTACGTTATCGATCAATGTCTATCTGGCAGTGTTAAACACAAGAAAACATTCAGTGAAGTTGATTTTGCTAAAAGGATGTAAAAAATGCACACCCAGTGTCTAGCCCAAAGTTAATCATTGACTCTGAACATGCATGGGCTTAGCTGGTGCATATGCAAAGTGAAGTCTGAAAAGCAGTGCAGTCAGATTTAAGTGTAAGCAACCTTGCCAACCTGACAGTCTAACAAACAACTTGGACAAGTAACACAAATTTTATATGGGGCCCTGAGTGCTTTCTGAACTTGGTTGTTTTCTTGCAGACGTTTCATTATCCAAACTAGGTAACTTCACCAGTGCTAGTGCTAACATTACTAGCACTGATGTTACCTTGTTTGAATAATGAAACATCTGCAACAGTGATGGGATTCAAAAAAATTTACTACCGGTTCTGTGGGTGTGGCTTGGTGGGAGTGGCTTGGTGGGCGTGGCAGGGAAAGGATACTGTAAAATCTCCATTCCTACCCCACTCCAGGGGAAGGATACTGTAAAATCCCATTCCCTCCCCACCCCACTAACCTGCTTT
The DNA here is from genome assembly GCA_023653725.1 of Bungarus multicinctus. NCBI lineage: Eukaryota > Metazoa > Chordata > Lepidosauria > Squamata > Elapidae > Bungarus > Bungarus multicinctus. Next base: position 123,083,046 of record CM042834.1, read on the forward strand.
CCAGTTCCGTCAGGGCAACAAAAGAAGACCTAGCCAATCAGCTGGGACTCGGGAGACAAAGAATAATTGGGGGCAGGGCCAGTCAGAGGTGGTACTTGCTGGTTCCAAACTACTCAAAATTTCTGCTACCAGTTCATCAGAACTGATCAGAACCTGCTGAAAACCACCTCTGGATCTGCAAGAAAACAACCAAGCTCAGACAGCATCAAGGACTCCTCATTTCAACCTTGACGTACACATATTTTCCTTTATTGGTAACACAAATTTTATATTTGAGAGAGTTATTTTTGATATGAAATATTTTGGTATTAAGAATGGATATTCAAGGATTTAATCCACATGCTATCTCACCAACATCTGGGACAGAGATAAAGAGATCCCTATATACAGAGCCTAATATTCCTTGATCCTAGATTCCTATGGCTGAAACTTAGTTATTTCATACATGGTTTTGTCACTGTGCAGCATGTATGTATTTGTATGCATGTGTGTTGCTATACAGCATGTATGTACAAGTTGGGAACCATCTAATTTGCAGAACGCTAGGGCATAACATAATCAGCTAAACTGTTATGGTAGTTCTTCCTCTACATAACATCTGATGCAGACCATGACAGCCTACTGGGTTGCATGGTGATTAAATTGATTCAATGTGTAGAAAGTTAGCACCCACCCTTCTCCTAGAAGAATGAAATATTCGAGGAAATATTAAAAAGGCAGAATATTATATTTCCCTGGATGAGAAAAGGAAAACATGTTTTTAAAAACAAAGCAGCTCCACTTCAGCTCCAGGGTGAGGTGACAGGATTAAGAGGTGAGGTGGCCCTCAGGACACGATAGGTTTAGCCCTCTACTCATCCCACCACAAGGCACCTGGGAAGATTACATCACCCAGCAAAATTCAACCAAGCCTGGGACTCAAGACAATCTACAAAGTTACCCTTGCATGGCCCCATGGGAGTCTGACAACCAATCAGAATACATTTCTTGCCATGGGAACAGGAAACGTTCAAAGCCCAATAGAGGGTGTAAATCTCTCTCCCTCTCTCACCCATGTGCTCCATTTTGCCCAGGACATCAAACTCCATGTGGTCCTGTCCACCATTAAACCATCCTTCCAGGCAGTCTCCTTGTTTCCAGTGTCTTTCTTCCCACTTGGAACTGAATCCAGATGGACCTTTCCTCCAACAGGTGTAACACTACTCATAAATTCTACCCTAACTAAGCCAAAAATCAGGTAAAATAAAAATCTCATTTTTGATTTTAAAATAATCATAAATGTGCAAATACCCCTTTTAAATTAAACTAAATTAATTAAATTAATATCCAAAGTTTTCTGTGTTCTGTACAGTGGTGGATTTGTAAGCTGTACAGATACAGATAGATAAACTCAACAAAACATCAATACAAAGTATTTATTATTGGTTCATCAAGTATCTTCATGACTCACATTTGTGATGAAGTTCTTCTTTGTCCAATTCCTTTGTCCAATTCCTTTGCATATCTGATTTGTAGGTAAAAGATGGTTATCTCCTAACCCATCTCGTAGCAATATAAAGCAGCTGCCATGAGTTAGTGAATTCAGGCAAAAGTGAGGAAAACTCCCCCAACCCATCGAGGGTCAATTTAGTGACCAATCAGAATTACAGATGTGGTCACGTGATATGAACTACATTTGCCAGGATATCTTTAACTACATTTACCATGACGCATTCCCTTAAGGGGGCAGCTCACAATTGCTACCTACCGTAACTATCCAATTCCCATATACTGGCTGGACAGCACACAAAGGCCTTATCAGGTTTTTCACCTTCTGAAATTAAATTGCTGATAACCAAAGAAGAGGGTGTCTCAGTTCTGAAATTTCCTGCAGAAATGCCACACTAGAGAAAATCCATCTTGTTTGTCTCATTCTCTCAAATAGTATCTGAGTTAAAAGATTATTTTTCCTTCCACTTTTACATTTTTTTTATTATCTTTGTTTTATGTCATGATTATTGTATCATTGTGAGCTGTCTTGAGATCAGCCAAGAAGAAAGTTGGGATCTTTAAAAAAAAAATAAAGACACAGTTCATGCACTAAAGAATTTAAAAAGTGTGGTTTGAGATCTTCTAAAGATTGAATATATTAATACATTTAGGATGCTGCTGCATTAATGTTGAAAAAGCAGGAATTGTTTAAAATATAACTGGCCAAAAGAAAACCTCTTAACTCTGGAACCTAAATAGGCTACACCAACTATTCCATTTACTTTAATTAGAATCAGAAATAGCATCAACTGTAAAGAATGGCTGTTAGATATATAACGTGCAATGCTGGCCAGAACACTACAGCAGGAAGGGCAAAGAGTTAAATAAATTCTGCTATCTTAGACAACAGTTGTGGTAAATAGCAAAAGAAGCCGCAGAACAGACGGCCAAAAAGACTGCTGAGCTTTTAATAACCGTGTGAGTTCAGTATCCATGGAATAAGTGTATTAGTGGAGAAAGCATAGCATATGGGTATCTCTCCATGGATTGCCTATGGTGTTTGTACATCTGTCTCTCACCCTCTGTAGGGAGAACTTCACAGGCACTATTGCTTTCACAAAAGGAAAAAATATGTCATTTATAAGGTACACAGATTCCAGTTCTGCATGGCCCAAAGAAGAAAAACAGAAAATATCCTCCTATGATTTGAAATGACTATCAAGTTAGTGATGGTTTTTATAGTATGTGTCAAATTTGCACTGAAATTCAGACTTCCAAGACAGGTGTGGCAAACTGAGGATGGCTCTGAGAAAATGGAGCAGATGATCATAGCAAAAAACAAGGAATTAGTGAGTGGACCAGTTCCTTGGAACCTCTCTGGATAAAGGGGATAGAAGATCGCCCACAATGTCCTTGTGAGCTGATCCTCACAAGGATACTGCAGGATAGTGGTTTTCCATGGGTGTGAACACCGGAGATAACAGGATCTTGCTCAGCAAAAACTTTTAAAGGACACTAAGTTTGCAAACCTCACTTTCTAATCATTTTTAGAAATTGCTCATTAACTATTTCTAAGCTATTTACAAGGACAAGTTTGAAAGCACCAGATGAGTCTGCCTTTAATACTGATTATTTTGAATGATAATCTTAAGAATTTAAAGAATCTGAAAGAGGCAGAAAAAATGATAAATAAGAGTTTGATCCTAGAACATTACAGCAGACTAAGGGTCCATATAAAATGGGAACATTGGAACATTTATAATAAAATTTTGGCATGAATTATAAAATACAAACAGCATTCCATGGGAAACAGATTTCATTTCAGTTTTTATCATAGTAACATAGATAAAAGAATGTCATGATTTCAAAAACTGGACACTAGAGGGGACTAAAGATTTTAGGTACAGGAAAGATATATAGGTTTGCAAGATGATGCAAAATGTTATAATAAAAATACTGAAGGAGACTTTTGAAGAATGGAATAAGAAAATAGAAGCCACTATACTAATAATGTCAATAATGGTGTCTATAGACAGACTATATCCAAAAGATGTTAAAGAGGAAATGAGTGATGTAGTGCAAATTTTATCTAAGAAAATGAAGTATTGAACATGGAATTACAACTTAGAAGCTATGAGAATCATTTGCAAAATGATACTTCATTGAATCTATAAAAAGAAATTGGCTAAAGTTAAAATTTAAAAAAGAAATACAAACGGCAAACCAAAATAATTCTTTCCTACTGGATTTATAAAAGAAGCACTCTTTTGTAAAGCTTGGAAGAACTCAACATAATGAGACAAAGAAGAAATGAAAAGAAATAAAATCTTATGACAATATTTGAACCAACTAAATAGTAAGACTTTAGAAGTAAAAGGAAGGAATATAAAGTTAGCTTATTTGATCAAGATTAAAACAAAGTATGCTGTTAATTCTGACTACCATTTATGAACTCTCTGCTGACATCAAGAATGAAAAGTTTATGCTTTATGAATTTGCTTATAGATAAGATGCGATATGGAATAAAGATAAATGTTGTAACTTTCGAGAGGATGAAGTTACCAAATTTGGATTTACTTGTAGTTATGGAGATAGAAAGTAATTTCTTTATATAATTATTTTGTCTTTAGTTTACTTTTCTTTTTCTGATTTTCCTTCTACTTTTTATTCCTTCTTTCTCTCTATTCCAACATTTCTCAACTTAGCAACTTTTAAGATATATGGACTTCAGCTCTCAGAGTTCCCCTGCCAGCATGGAGAATATATCTTACTGTTGCTAAAGTTGTGAAACACTGCTCTATTCCTTTTTCTTTGTTAAGTCTACTTTGTATTAGATTTATTATAATAAAAATTCTTTATATATATATATATATATATATATATATATATACTGAAATATTGTACAAATAAAATAAGTGAGGGACCGTTTGGGGACCACACAAAGACTTAAATGTCATATCCCTTGCAATATCTCCTTTGAAATATTTTATTCATCTATAATACCCCCAATGGTTGCTGCCATTTTGATCCTTAATGCACTAAAAAGGAAAAGAAAAAATTTTTTTCACTCTCCCTGGAGTTGCCAATAAAACAATTAAGAACTGCCCTTGGTGTTTTTAAAAAAATAACATTTCTGGTTTGTTTATTTATTTATTTAATTTATATGTCTGCCCTTCTCAAACATATACTCTGGGCAGTTAACAGGGAAAAAAAAAGATGGTAAATAATTCTCATACATATTCAATTTTATCTCTTCTAGTATGAATTAGAAGCTTTCTTAAAAATGAACACCAAAATAATAAGCAGAAATGTTCTTAATACCATATTCCGTGAAGTTGAGGTAAAGTTTCATTATAATAATCTTGCTAGCTTCTATAATCTACTATAGGAACTGAATATAATTATAATTATATTTACATCACACAATGCTTTTCACTTTGTTTACTTATCGCCCCAAAAAATAAAACACTGGGAATCCCAATGACAATATACTATGTTTCTATTATTATTTTTTCTTCAAAAGAAGGAAACATCTTTCAGCTTGAGAAGATATTTTCAGATTTTTTAAAGGAGTGTTCTCTTTCCATATTTGCTTAAAATAGAAGAAATGTCAATCATGCACAGTCATCATTGTTAAGAATAAGGCATATTGGCTACTCTCTTTGAAAGAGCCCTTGCTCCGTTTGAGAACCATTTACCCCACACAGATCAAACAATGCTATTTATTATGCTTGAGGCACAGTTCAGGTGAGCAGAAACAGATGTCATATAGGGGAATTATCTATCCCAGCACAGTCCTGCAGCAGCAACAAAAAACCTATTCCTTCCTGAGCAGATAAACAGAGACTTCTATTAAAGTTAATATTTCCTTCTGTTCTTGAGAATAGGGGAAATACTAACAAGCTCTACCAAGTAGCAAGTCTCATAATCTCATAAGAAAGAAAAGTCTGCCCTGTCTCTTAAGGGTGTAACAGGATTTTTTTTAAAAATCCTGAAGTTTATCACTTACTTTAAAAAAAAAGCCATTTGCAGGCTTTCAGTAATTAATCCTCACAAGCACTCCAGTGGTTAAGCGAAGCAAATATTAACCTCATTTCACTGAGCGCCAAAAAAACAAAGATGATAAGCAGAGAGAGCATGTCTGGGGACCCAATTATGCTCGTCACACCTAGCATAAGATCTTTGGAGAAGTTCAGGCCAAAGAGAAAGCAGCTTGTTTTTTTCAAGATACATTCAGAAGGAGGCATACATGGCTCCAGACAAATAAGGGGCAAAGGGGATTCATTTCTGGAGCACAACGCTGCATTTAGTGAATGCCAGTCCAGAAGGCTAATGTTCAAGATCTTTCAGGCTTTTATAAAGATCCATGCAGTTCAAATAGTGGGCGGATCCCTCCCAAACTCCCATGGCAATCTGATCCATTCCATGTCCTTTCTCATTCAAGATGTCTTCTACAGTTGTTTTCACATGAGAATGATTTAATCTGATTCATTGGCTGGAATGCATTTTCTGAGTTTGGCAACATGACCCTGGAAATCTCAGGGTTATTCATAACTGTCCGATTAACACAATACACAACATTTATTTTTTTTAAAAAAGGAAGAATAAAATCTCTGTAGTTTACTAAAGGCAGTTCTATAAAACACACTCCAAATCATTACCTAAATAACCATCACTTAATTAGGGCTCTATTGATGTTTGTTTTATAAATGTATTATTGGGAGTATTTAGTCATTTCACAGGCAATATTAAGATAGGATTTTCCAAAATTCTGATTCCCTTGTAAAAAGCAACATACAGGAGCACAATACTTGATCTCATCCTCTTGGCTCTTTTACCATTGGGCACAAACAATATACCTGGATGGCTCCATCTATCATTATAAGTGAACCAGAAAATCTGCCTTTTTTCTCTCCAAACATGCCAGATTCAAAAGCCAAAAATGAGCCTGCCAGAATCCCTGTTTTGCACATAATAATAAACCACAGATAGGTTTCTACTGATTTATTAACTATGCCTGTTATTAGAAGAAATCAAGGGGGAACTATTGTGTTCATTAACACATTGCTTAATTTTATGTATGACAATATTCTGAAATTTTCTGAATTTCGGCTAACCATTGTATGCAAGCGATGTGTTTAAAATATATTTAAGTTTTGGGTTGCTAAGAAATAGAGAGGATGATATTTCACTCAATACATCTTCCAGTAATATCATGGGGCCTTTTAACAATGAATGCCTATTTTCCAAGGCAACCATAGCTTCTAGTTCAAGCTATGACAGTAATTCTAGACATATTTTACACAATACATTTAGAGTTACTGAATGCATGCAAACAAGGTCTTTTCTTCTGATTATTCTTTTGATATATGGGGCTGCACAGAGCTTCTGTATAAATCATCCAGGGAAAGTTCCAGTAACTCTACCTATTTTTTCTATTACGATTGTATGTCTTGGCCATTACCAACTAGATTCCTAAACATCTTTCTATAAGTGAGACAGATTGCCTCACCTAAACTAAACCTTTGGAGAAATGTCTTTGGAGATTCTCAATCATCCAGATCACGGTTGTCTCAAAGGTGCTTTTTAAAAAAAGCCAAGTGGACTTTGTTTTTCTCTGAAGACTTCTTAGTCAAGAAGCTAAGTTTTGAAAAAGCACCTTTGGGACTTTGGAAAAATGATAAAATCATTTGGTTTCAAGATTACCACATCTGGAATGCAACATTCAGATAACCACTAGATGCCAGTAAAGAGACAGGGTTTCCTGTGCCCCCTGGGGGATATACAGACCTTTGCAACTCATTTCTGATAGCCTTATTCAGTTTCTCAAACTGTTTGATGTGGGGAAAGGTGACTATGGCATATATTTGCAAATTCTTTTAAATTTGTTCTGTCCTGCAGAACTTTTATTCAAGAAGCAGCAGAAGAATATGGATGAGTGCTGTTTAGACTTGCACATACAATCTCTCATATCTATACCCACTAGTAATGTTGCTATTTTTTATGCATGTATATGTGTATAGATAATATACATTGTTATTCACATCCCACATACACTCCAGATCAAAGAAGATTCGGTGATAATCGATTTACCTTTTGGTTTCTCATCAAGCAAGCAGAATACCAAAGGTCCAGTTACTCTTATAAAGCATTTACTATCCTGTTCCCTTAGAGAGCCACAGCCAAGGCATTAGCATTACAACCCACACTGATCTTTGTCAATTACACGACAGTATCTGAGCTCTAACCAGCTTTAAATTGAATCAGGGCAGAATCATCTATACAAAAAGAGCCTGCATGCTTGCCTCCCAATTCTAACACTGGAAAAGGATGAGGGAAAAAAAGTTATACACTTCATAATAGCCTTCTCCCCCATAATGAACAGGGAAAATAAATTAGATTCCCTAGCTAAGGGTATATTTATGCAATTTCATTATGTGCCCATGAGCAAGCCTGGTTTTCACCAAGATAAAAATTGAGCTCTGAGCAACATGTGCACTAAATAAATGGAGTGAATTAACAATTTAACAAGCAGCGTGAAAACAGAAGCTGTGGAACAATGTCAAAACCGGGGGGGGGGGAATAATTACATGCATAAACACATGTACATACTTACACATATCTCTCTGTGTATTTTATGTATGTGTACACACACATACACACATGTAGAGAGAAATTATAGATGTTGGCTGCTTAAGTGACAATGTTACTCTGCTGCCAAATGACATAGCTGCCATTTCTGTTGGTAACAAAAGTGCTGCTTTTAACAAACGGCAGCAGAAGAGCAGGGTGGGAGCAGATTCAGAGAGAAGCCTGACGTGAAGCCCTTTAGCTTTCTCATCCTCATTGCTTGCAAGCCACAGCATATTGTGATATTCCTTCAACTTCCTCCCAACTGCCTCATCCCAGAATGGAGAGATGATGCTCTTTCCTCTATTGCAAAAATTGACAAGAAGTGTGGAATCCAATTATACTAATGCTGCTCGTTTCCTTTACTGCAGAAATTCCCAGTTTGGACATTGCTTTCAGAAGGTATGAAGTCAAAAAAGTTAAGAGGGTGGGCAACAGCGGACATTCAGCAGGAGGTTCCTGGTCATGAATTGGGAGGAAGAGAATTCCAGGGGAAATTTTGTTGCCTGGAACACCAAGTGAGCCCTCTGGTCTACCCCTACCTTGCTGGCCAATGCAGCTCTTTTAGCAAAGATTGGACATGCAAACCTTTAAACCAGAGGGTAGTGGTGCTAGAGTTGACCAGGGATGATAGTGGCTGCCACCTCAGTGGTAGTGGCAAAGGTACAATGTGGGAAAACCTCTATCTGGAGTCTGGAAGTACCAAAGCCGGAGCTCCAAATGGCCATGAAATAGAGAAGGTGCAGAGAGAGTGAAATGACAATGGAAGAGTAGAGTGAAATGCAGTGCAGAGCTGGACTCACCCTGGACAGAGAACCCAGTGCCTGGAGACACCAAGCCAAATGGCAGCAGCAGTGAAGATGCAGCAAAGGCAAAGGTGGAAGAGTAGAGGGAAGAACAAATCCAGGGCTGGAGCTGGGACCAGAATTGGTCTGGAATGATGATGGGCTGGTGACAGACTGGACCTTGCCAGAAAGAGCAGATACTGGACCAGAGACAGGAGAGCAGAGACCTGAGGCTGGAATTAGTCTCAACAGGCCATTGCTGGGACTGTCTGAGTTTGGGTTCCTGAAGGAGATAGGAGTGACAATCCCAGGGTGATAGCATAAAGGTCACTTGTATGATTATATGATTGAATGCTTATTATCCTCCTACCCGAGGGAAAGAGTGTCTATTGGATGCAGCCCCTCCCCAGCTGGCCAGTAGAAAATATCAGTTTTGGGGGTGGGGTAGGTTGGGTGTTGGATGGGCCGAGATGAGTGAGGTCTCCTGCTGATGCTGAGCATTAGCACTTAAATGCCACAGGAGATTGCATCTGGGGTTCCAGGGTAGGGCAACATATAAGTGGTGGTGAGAATGGAGCATTTAGATGGGAGTCAAAGAGCAGGCTGTTGAAGGGCAAGATACCCCTGATGTTTAAGACAGGTGGCATATCCCGGCCCTCTGAACTCATGCTCAGATTCTGGACAGCAGGCCCTCAGAGGCCGAGACCCAAGTCTTCAGTTGCTGCTGATGAATGCCAGGTCAGTTAACAAAATCTGTGATCTCACTGGGGAGGAATAAGCCTACCTGGTGTGCATTATGGAGACCTGACTCCTCTCCTCTCAGGGTTTTCCTCTCAGGGATGTGTCCAGCCAGGTTTAGGGCTTGGCACCAACCAAGACCTCAGGACAGGGCAGGAGGAGTGGCAGTTCTCATTCAGGAATCTCTCCTGGCCTTCAGAAGGCATGGGCCCCAAGTACGACCCTGTTTCTGAGGGTGGGCTCTTGGGATTATTGCTGCAAACTTCCCTGCTGCATAGCAACCTTCCTGCCTGAGCTGCTGGAGGCCATTAATCAGGAGGGATGTGAATCTAGATATCTGGTAAGTCCATTTCCCAGGCATCTCTAATGGACCTTCTTCCTACTTAAGAGTACATCTGAGTGATTTTATTTGTCAGAGGTTCCACAAACTCCTCTGCATAGCTCTGGAAATGGCCATCTAAACTCTCCTTCCTGAAGCGGGATTGGGTGGCCTTGAACAGAGCTGCCAGGTGACACATTGTGGGGGCAATAAGAGCGGACAAAACAGTGGACATTTTGCCACTCTTATCACCATAAGGTAGGCCTCAATAGGGGCTCTAACCAATGTTTAATTGCATTACTTTGTTTTCCTCCAGTTGACCTCTAGCTGTCTCTTGGCTCTTTTCAACACCCTCGACTCCTCAAAGTTTTGAATCTAAACTGTTGAGGTGAAGTGTCCTATTTTAAGACGGCAACAAGCATTTTGACCGTTTTGGAAGTCTTGTGAGCTCAAAATACTGTTTCAATCCTGAACTGAGGCATTTTTAATGTGAAATGTTTTGCACAAAATGTTATGCATTTTGTTTCATGTGGCAAATGATTAAGAAAGGATTCAGTCCGATAGGTTTGCCACCTGGTTCTACCCATTTCATCCTTAGCAACTTGCACAATGGTTCAGCGCTGACTTTCCATGAGAAGATATAAAGACCTTAGTTAGTGAAAACATGACTATGTCAACTGCATTAATTAATTTTCCTTGCACAGTTTCTTGACTTACCTCAGCTTGATAAGACACGTGATTCCCACACTGTTCTAGTTGCTCCTTGTCATTCTCTCAAAGATAAAAAACAAAAAAACAAAGTGAGCAAAAGGAATTGTGTTACTGGACTTTGGATCCATCCCTTGAACAGTTAGGAGATAAGGAGAGCAGGAACTGACTAAATAACTCAGCTGGTTTTCTTTCATATTCCAGGAGACAAAAGTGATAGATTGGGGACATGGATTAAAGTTTAGAACAAGGTGGGCAAAATGTTTTACTGATTGGTGGAAAAAGTACAAAAGGAGCAAAAGTGCAGAAAAGAAGAACCTTCATTAGCTCTTTTTGTCCCAGGTTTGTGAGGGTCACAGTAAAAGAATGCCACAATATCCATGGGTGCAGAGTTAAACCAACTACCTTTTTATCAGAAGCAGACAAACTTCTAGACTAATTAAACTGTGTGCGAGTGTATATTGTCTCTTACTGCCAGTGATTAGAGCTTGCATTACAAATGACCCAGATAGACCTTTCAAACGATGGTACAGAAATCTATTAAATGAATGTAATGAATGGTAATGCAGGCTGAGAAAGCAGTTTGTTCCAGCTTTAAGGAATTGTGATTCAGGTTGCATTTCTGAACACGCACTTGCACAAGTCACACTGAACTCTGGGGAGCTTAATTTCTGAATAGAAGATAGCATTATAATTCTCTCCCTTGGTGTTTGGAGCTATTCCTAATAGGATCTGGTCTTCAGCATTAAAAGTCCTTCCTTTGGGCACACAGGGTCCAACATTACTTAGCGCCCCCTTCCCCACCTGATGTTCCCCCTTAGAAAAGTAACCATTCTTTGGCTTGGTGTTCCATAATGTCACTCACTGGATCCCATTGATGGGAACAATCCTGACTAGCTAGTGTTGCACTTCTAATAGAGCATGGCCTACGCCCTCTTAAGCCACTTTCCAAGGCATGAATCTCACCCTGACAATAGGAGTTTACTTTCACCAACACTTCATGCCTTGTTTTTAATCACATGCCACACAAAGTCTGGAGCAAGACCAAATTTTCTTGAGGAAGTGGTTCTAACACAGAGAGGAATAGGAGAGAGGTCACAGATTGATAGGGTTGGAAGGGACCTTGGAAGTCTTCAACCTGCTTCCCAAGACAATAGTCCAGAAAAGACAGGTCACTGAAATAAGAGTATAATATTTGATGGGGATAAAAAAGGGGATAAAAAAATAGTGAAGGGTCCTTGGTGGTCTCTGAGCTTGTTTTCTTACAGACATTGCATTATTCAAACTAGGTAACAGCATGATTCTGCAAGAAAACAACCAAGCTTGGAGACCATCAAGGATCCTTCCTTTCAATTCTTAGTTACAAATATTCTCCTTTATCGATAAAAAACAGTGCTGCCAATTTTTGCATTGTTTATAGTTGTTTCATATTTATTTTTCCCAAGAGTCAAATAGCCTTCCACAGAAAAAGAGTCCCAACATTGGGAAATAACTTTGTTGTAAACATAACCTCCATGCCAGGCTACGGACTCATCATCCATATCCCAACAGGTGAGACATGGTTCTTTGCCACATGCAGAGAGTGCAGCCCTAATCCCAGTTGGAGACACAGGTGGGGGGATGGCCTTTTTAAAACAAAAACCCTCTGTGGGGCAAGTCTGAAAACAGAGGTATCTACCAATCACTCCAAACAGCTTTTAAAAGAGTTTAGAATAGCCTAAAAACTGGAGAAATCCAGGAAAATTAAAGTAGATGATCATTTGCTTCAAGATGATTGAATTAGGTACAGTAACCATCTAGCCAGGAATTTGTGCTAGGTTTTTAATTTTTATTTTCTGTGTTGTGTTAAATCTAATTTTCTTTATCTCTCTAAACAAATTATGAAATTGGGCATTTAATTTCATTCATATTTCACACTATGTCCATGAACATAGAGAGACAAGAATGTGTATTAGTACCATCTTTATCAAACTTTTTTTCAGAGAGTTGGTCTGTCAATAACAAAACTCTTCATTTTGGATTTTTTTAACTTCACTCAGGCTGTGGTACTGTGGTGATATGTATGCAGCTCTGTATTTAGTCTCTTCCACTGTGAAGGTCTTCATTTTAATACCAACTTTCTTTTTTATATATTTCTTCTCTCTGTCTCTCTCTGTGTCTCTGTCTCTCTCTCCTTCTTCCTCTCTCTCTCCCTCTCTTTCTCCCATCCTTTCCAGAAAGTTTTATTGTATTCATCTCCTGTGAGTTTATTTATCTCCCAAGATAGAAGGTTGAATTCTCTAGTAACTACACCTCCAAGTACAAAGCAGGTGGCGCTATAGAAATGATTTTAACATTTGTATTTTGATTTGTCAGTTATCTGAAAGGCAGCACAAGGTGTGACAACCCTCTCACACACACATGCTCCTCATAATAGGGAGGTATCTCTTGGAAGACAGATAGTGGCAACAGGAACCACCAAGCAGCTCCCCCAAAATCTAGCCCATGGAGACGTCAAGAGCTTCTGGGGTAGAAGGTCTGGGACCTGGGACCCCCCCTGTTTCCATCATTCTTAGCTATCACTACATTGACAAGGAAGATACTGAAGTAGTATATACTTCTTAATATAGGATTTCTTTAATCAAGAGTTAGAAAATAGAAACAGAAGTTAGAAATGGGGAAAATATATTGCTATACAATATCATATAATTACCATGTAGATGCAAACAATAGAAACTGAAAGATTATTATTAGATGTAGATAGATAGAATTCTTTATTGGCCAAGTGTGATTGGACACACAAGGAATTTGCCTTGGTGCAAATGCTCCCAGTGTACATAAAAGAAAAGATACATTCATCAAGAGTCAAGAATCATAAGATACAACACTTAATGATAGTCATAAGGTACAATAAGCAATGAAATCATACTAGGAAACAGTTAATATAAATCGTAAGGATACAAGCGACAAAGTTACAGTCATACAGTCACAAGTAGGAGGGGATGAGTGATAAGGAATGATGAGAAGATTAATAGTAATAGTAGTGCAGTAGTACATAGTAGGACACTGTTGAGGGAATTATTTGTTTAGCAGAGTGATGGTGTTTGGGAAAAAAACAAACTTGAATAGTATTATTATTACTGGTATTAGTATTGTTTATAAAATGAATTGATCATTATTACTAATTACTATTACTTTCTCACTGAACAACATAAATTTTGGGCTCAATTGTGGTCATAAGTTGAGGATTACCTGTACTGGCACTTTTGAACATTGGTGTTGGACTTCTAGGAATACTGTGGCTACCAAAGAAAACAAATGGATCATAGAACAAATCACTTCAGAGTCCTCAGTCAAGCTACACGTGAGCAAGACTCCAATTATCATATTTTTGATATATTATGCAAAGACAGCCCTCTGGAGAAGTCTTCAGTAGAAGGAAACAGAAAAGGAGGACAACCAGCTGCAAGGTGATAGACTCAACTACACTGGTGATGAGTGTTCTCAGAGGTGCTATTGGTATACAAAGCACCCTTGTGCATAAAAACATTTGTTTTAATATTTTAGTCACGTACATCTGAACTTGTGCACAGCTACAAAACATTTATTTTTTAATAATCCAATCATGTGAATACGGACTCTCACATTGTTAAAACATTTTTTTTCATGTTGCAACTGGTCACCATTCCAAACAATGCCTTTGTATGGTGCACAATTTATATACTGGGTTACTGTGGCTCACCGTTGGACGGTCTGAAGGACCACTTGGGAACAGATCTTTCTGGAGAAATCCTATCATGTGAACACTTACAATCTAACTTGAAGTTTACTTAGGCTAAAGTATTGTGATCCCAGGGGGAATGTTCTGGGGGCTACAGAACACATCAGCTTTTATCTCTAAGAGGCAGCATCTCGAATCCTTCTTCACACACCTACAGGAAAATTGCATTACAGGTATTCCTCAACTTACAACCACAATTTTTTCCCCTAAGCAAGACAGTTGTTAAGTAAGTTTTCCCCACTTTTACCACCATTCTTGCCACCGTTATTAAGTGAAGCACTAATTGTTGCTAGTAACACTTGTTGTTTAGTGAATCTTACTTTACTTCAATGACTTTATGTTTCAAAAAGTCGTAAAGGATGATCACAGGACCCTGCAACCATCATACAGTAAATACATGCCAGTTGCCAAGTGTCAGAATTTAGATCACATGATTGTAAGGGGTATTGCAACAGCCTTACGTGTGAAAATGGTCATCAGTCACTTTCTTCAGTGCCATTGTGACTTCAAACAGTCACTAAACGAATGGTCATAAGTGGAGGACTGCCTGGATTTCCTTTTAAATACTTCTAATGCCGGTATCAGAACGAAAACGAGTGGACAGAGGCAAAACTTGGGTAGGTTCAAAAAAGCTTTGGATCCAAAGGAGTCAAAACTCCCCTGATCCTCAACCATACTTCCCAAAACAGAAAGAGTTTTGTATTGGTCTACCAGTTGATGTATAAGCCTTTTTTTTTTTAATTTAGAAGATAATGGTTCAAACTTATTCCTCTCCCTGCAGGAAAGTTCCATCCTTCTTTCATTTCCAGTTAAGTCAGATTTGTAACCAGGAGCCTAAAATAAAGATGAATTTCTCTCTCTTAGGACCAACTTAGATATTAAGCTGTATATAACATGAAGCCCACATAATCTCCCTCCCTCTCCCCCCCACTCCACTGTTGGACTCTAAATGAGATTGGTATCACCAAACTGAGGAGGATGCTTGAACTATTTCTACACCAGCAAAGCTTCTATTTCTAAAAACATGATATTTTGATATTCTGTTGATATCGAAGATTATTTGTTGTATTATGGTTTGATATTTGTCTGCTGTAAAAAACTTGAAACCAGTAAGACGACTTTATAACTGGATATTTCTGGACCAATAAAAACATGTATGACATGGACTGTTTATTGGACTGTGCTATTTCTTCAAGTAAACATTAATATCACTTGTTCAACTCTGTGGCTGTATATTTATTCATAACTGTTCTCATAAACTGTTTCCGTGTGCATATCCTTTTTATACAAAGGTTACTCTGCACATATCCTAACAGCAGCAATAGGACAACTCAAACCACAATATTCCTGAGTTGTATCTCTAACAGGAAGGTGATTATAAGAAGAAAGAAAGAAAGAAAGAAAGAAAGAAAGAAAGGAAGGAAGGAAGGAAGGAAGGAAGGAAGGAAGGAAGGAAGGAAGGAAGGAAGAAAGAAAGAAAGAAAGAAAGAAAGAAAGAAAGAAAGAAAGAAAGAAAGAAAGAAAGAAAGAAAGAAAGAAAGAAAGAAAGAAAGAAAGAAAGAAAGAAAGAAAGAAAGAAAGAAAGAAAGAAAGAAAATTCATATGGCCACCCAAGTCATTCCCAGTAATCCCAGGTAGTTTACAAGGATAAAATCTCCATATAAAAATACAAAAAGCAATAACACCCACCACCACCCCGACAGCAACAATCAAACAAATGGGCTCCATATCACTCTGGAGTCCCCAGACTGATTGGCATTACCACATGTCCAGGGCCTTGCAAATGAATCTCAAAATCAAAGCTATTATTAGGAATTAGTTTAAGTATCCTTTAAATACAAAGTTTTTTTTCTGTATTAACTTCAAAGTAAGATCACAGGAAAGCAATGCTGTATTATTTAAAACAACTCTACTAGTTTACAAGTTACTAATAAAGCAGAATATTTGAAGTTCAGGGTTGACATGATGTCATGCCCCCTTCCAAGTCTGAATCTGAATCTGCGGGGGAAGATGAGCTGGAACAAGAGCCAACAGAGATTGAGAGGGCAGCTCTATTGGCTTTGGAGGAAACTGGGGAAGGGCAGAATCAGTCCAGGCAAGGCCTTTCTGAATTAGTAAGGCCTGCAGACGGGGAGGAGCAGGAGAGACAGAGCTCAGGAGAATAGCAAGGACTACCCCCTTCTGATCCTAGAACAAGGAGGGAAGAGAGTAGGTGAGATCAACGCAGACTGAGCCAGCTACAAGGGAAGAGAGTGCCCCACCCGCTTTCACAAACCACACCTGGGGGCTGAGATGTAAGGAGGTGCTGGTGAGTGGGGCATTTGTCATGAACAAGCATTGAATCTGTGGAGCCTCATGTGCACTTGCCAATGCCTAGAGATTGCTGTATTCTGTCTTGTGGGGCTTCCCAGATTGCCTGCTTCACTGAACTTCTTACTTCTTGTTACTGTTTGGCTAACCTGACTTATTGGACTGCTGGCCCTCGTTACTGTTTAGCTAGCCTGGCTCACTAGACTGCTGCCCCTGCTTGCGGTGTGGCTAACCTTGCTGACTGGACTACTCACAGCCAGCAGCTTCTGAACAGGGGTGGGATTCAAATTTTGTAACAACCGGTTCTGTGGGCGTGGCTAGATGGGCATGGCCATGTGACTGGATGGGCGTGGGTTCTTCTTTCTCTTTTTTTGCAGCACTCCCCCATTTTTGGGGCCTCCTGGGCCTTGGGGAAGGCTTCTGGGGGGAGTTTTGTTCCCAGAAGGCTTCCCTGAGACTCAGGAAGGAAAAAACAGAGTGGGGAGAGCGCACAGCACCCCACTGCACTCCGTTTTGGGGCCTTCTGGTCCTCAGGGAAGTCTTCTGGAGGGATAATTTTGCTCCTAGGAAACTTCCCTAGGTCCCAGGAAGGAAAAAAAATGGAGGGGAGGTGGGAGGGGTGCTGCACCTCCCCTCCATTTTTTGTCTTCCTGGGCCTCAGAGAAGCCTCCTAGGCGAAGCAGTGAGTAAGCGAGGGGAATCCCAGCACAGCTGATCATAGGAACAGCTCATCGTTGGGAGGTGGGAAAAAAGAAATACCTTAAGGAGTGACTGGGCAGGGAAGAACGCAGTCAGCAATACTGGGCATGCACGCAATGTTGCACATTCGCGATAAGCACTGACTGGGCAGGGAGGGGAAGGGACAGGCAGAGTGGGGCGGGGCCACCAGGGGCACAATTTGCTGGTTCTCTGAACTGCGCAGAATCAAAGCAACCAGTTCTATAGAACCAGTCCGAACCGGTAGAATCCCATCCCTGCTTCTGAACGTGCATGTGAGAGCTTTGCTCCAGGGCTTGTAGTGAGTGTGGGGACGTTTGGGGGCTCAGTTGGAGCAATAAAGGGAAGTTAGACCTGTTCTCTGGTTGTGTTGCTTTTGTGCCACGCCCCGGGTCATCACATATCAGAGGTCCTTAGTACTCTCTGAGCTTGCTTGTTTTCTCGCAGATGTTTCATTATCCAAACTAGGTAACATCATCAGTGCTAGTGATGTTGCTTGGTTTGGGTAATGAAATGTCTGCAAGGAAACAACCAAGTTCAGAAAGCACCAAGGACCCCTCAGGATTTACAACAACAGAGCATTTAAAATCATTACTCTAAGCAGGGGTGTCAAACTTGTGGGCCGCAGGTTGGATGTGTCACACGCTGGTCACCCCCGCTCCCAGTTTAGTGAAGGGGGAAAAGTTGCAGTATCACATGACGACAACATGTTGTCACAAGTTTGACACCCCTGTTCTAGAGGTTGCACGACTAAATATTACTTTCACCAGCTTTCTGGGAGAGTGTCATTAGGTAAGGAGCCAAAGTTCCCCTAAAACCTCTAACCAGCGTAGAGCTTGGATCTTGTCCTAGTTCTGCCCACAGAGCTTTAAAAGGCAATTGAAGTTGTTCCTCCTTTAACCTTTGCAAGCAAAGGAGAAGACAGGAAGCCAGTGTCTGAGATGAGAAAGAAAAAACTAAATTCCTGAACAGAAAGTTCTGATCAGGATTAGGTCCATGCATGATTTATGAGGAAAAAAAGGTATGTCTATTTTCTCCCTTTACCTAAGTCAGAAGAAAATTTTTAATTCCTCCCTCTGAGAAAAGCCATTTAATCAGCCCTCCCATTATCTAATTCATCCGCAGATTAAATCTATGGTTTGACTTTTTCATGTTGTTTTTCCCAGCCTTTTGTGTTTATCTGAGAGATGGTCTGCTTGCTCACCTCACTAATCTTACCAACTTTCACCAATCGGAGATCAAAATGAGTTATGTTCATGTTTCATGACCACATAATGTTGTTCCTGCAAACATTGGCTTAACCTGACATTTTGAAGTAGATTCTGGACTTCCACATAGTCCATGACAATAGAAAACTAATGCTGCTGAAAAGCATTTTAGGAGGATTAGCTACATGCTTCAGGGCTGCAATAATCCTGCTAAAAACAAATGAGTCTATAGTAACCTCTTTCCCAGCCTTCAACAATATACTGTACAGCTGAAGTGTGTGAACATCAAGCGACTCACATTGCTGTTCATCAACAATGCCCTCTCTGCAAGTAAGGAAGTGTTATCAGTGTGCTATTCACAAAGGAGAGGCAAGGTGGAAATAAGGTATCAGCCAGGTCAGTTGGTGTTTTTTAGGTGATTAGTTTGCAGAAGGCACTGGGGAGATTAATCAAATGAACAGAGAATGTTGTCTATGTTTATTTGTCATCTATTATTAGGCAAAGCAACCAAATTTGTGTCTTCAGATTCAACAATGTTCCTAAATCAGTTTATAGAACCTGGGAGTGAATATTTCATTATTCTTCCAGTGCCCCGCAACATGCTGTGTTAGAGATTTTAGGCTTCCTCATTCGCCTCAGAAATGTCTACATCTTTTGTAAGAATGCTGCTTAGCATGTATAAAAAACAATCTTTGCTCCCCGCTGCATGAACACAGGAAATCAATGTGCAACAATTAAGAATTGTAGGGAATGTAAAATGTAAATATAAAATGGAACATGCATTTCAGTCTGCAGCCGCTGAAATTATCAGTGGCTTTTAAGAGTTTGCCTGTACCAAATTCTATCCTCTAATGAGGATACAATATTTGCATTTCGGCACCTACTACTGATGACCAGGTATGTTCTGCAGGTAATTTTTGTTTAGTGACCACAATTGGGACCTGCAACTTGGTCATTAAATGAAGCAGTCAGTAAGTGAAACATACTATGCTTGTGATCTCTCTTCAGGTTTCCTTTGCTTCACAGACCTCAAAAGATCATAAACGCAAGATCATTCACAAAGTTACTTTTCCATTACTGATGTAACTGCAGACAAGGACTACCTATACAGCTATCAGTTAAAAAGACACGAAGTAGCTAGCTTTCTTCTTCCTTAACTGAATTTTTATGGGGAAAAAACATTAAAAAGCACATCATAGAGATGAGACAGATTGCATTCCAGAATTCCATCTAGAGCCATCTTACATGTTAAAGCAGCAGTCCCCAACCCTGAGTCTGTGTACTGGCACTAGGCCGCTGTCAATATCCGAGACAGTGCGCCATTCAAAGTTGCCACAACGCTCTGTTTCAGTGTTGCCATACAAGCGCAGAGGGAGGGAGTGCATGAGGGCGCAGATGGGTGTCAGGTGATGGGACTCACACTGACAGAGAAGCCAGGAAGACAAGCCAACTGTGGTCAGTTCAGAAGCCATCCAGGCCTGAAGAGTACTTTCTGGAGCCAACCAGGGAGAACCAGGCTCGAAGAGTGCTTACTGGAGCCGGGCCAAAAAAGTACCTGCTGGAGCCAGCCAAGGAGCAACCAGGAATAGGAGGGTGGAGCATGCTGAGTCCGTATAGCCAGCTGGCTAGCAGAAACCAGTAATGCTGGCTAGAAACCCTTTTACTTGTATTGTTCGCCACGTGCCAAACTGAGACTCCAGTAAAGAGACCAGTTCTGCTCACAGTGTGGCCTCTTCTTTTGCTGGCTTGGTTCGGAAACGTGACAGCCGTGGCACACCAGAAACCAAACTGCACAAAGAAGCGAAGCTTCATCCACGGGATGCAGGAAGCACACAAAACCAAGCCCCCTCCGGTCCGCGGAAAAACCTCTCTCCAGGGAACCGGTCCCTGGTGCCCAAAAGGCTGTGGTAAAGGATTTAGTACAGGTAGTCCTTGATTTACAACCATTCATTTAGTGACTGCTTGAAGTTACAACAGCACTGGAAAAAAGCGACTTAGGACTGTTTTTCACACTTATGAGCCTTGAAGCAGTCGCATGGCCACATGATCAAAATTTAGGTGCTTGACAACTGGCATGAATTTATGACAGTTGCACTGCCAGAAGTCATTTGAACACCATTTGTAACCTTCGCAGCTGGCTTCTGACAAGCAAAATCAATGGGGGGGGGGAGCCAGTTTCACTTAACAATTACATGATTCGCTTAGCAATTGCAGTGATTTACTTAACAACTGTAGCAAACGAGGTTGCAGAAGGAAGCACAACTCACTTAACATTGTCTTTTTAACAACAGAATTTTGGAATCCATTGTAGTCGTAAGTTGAAAACTACCTGTAATTCATATCTACAATTGAAGTCTCCCTTGATAGGAACTTGGATCAGTCAAAAGATTCGAATCCACGAGATCCAGTTGTTGAATTGAAAATGAATAAAACAATTGCTTTCACTCTATAAAGAAATTGACAGAGCCAGAAACAGCTCCTAAATCCAACTCCTTCCAACAAGATGACAGAGAAGAGCAAGGGGAAAAAATGTGTTTCTTTGGTAATTCCAGAAGGCTTACAGTTTATGCTTAAAGTAAAAAAATAAGAAAAGCAAGGAAAGTAGCCTCAAATCAGTAGATGAGGCATACCATTTATTTGTCCACCTGACTGCAACTCTGCACGCAAGAAGATCTGCCTGCTTGTTTAAAGAGGGGGAAAAAATTCTAGGTGGCCTTGGGAGATATAAAAAATAGCCCTGTAATTCAGCACTTGGCTGACCACTTGTGGCAAACAACAATTGGCTACAGGAGACCGAGTGCCCATTTTCATGACAATGTCTACAGGTGGAGAGAACAAACTTGTCTGCCTAGACTACAGAGGCCTGCCCTGAAAAAGCATTCTGGGAGAGGCCGCATTGTGCGCTTCTGCTTTTTCCTTTCCCCTCTAGCATGAAGAATTAGATGGGAAGCTCTCTCTCTCTCTCTCTCTCTCTCTCTCTCTGTGTGTATTGACAAGGTAATTATGATGCCCTTCAGCTTGACTCCTGGTGAATATAAGCAGCTTTCTTGGCAATGCTATGGAAGTGGCTTAGCATTGCCTACTTCTAGGATGTTTTTTTGTCTTCCCACACTAGCCAAGGCCTTGTGATTTTCTTATAGTCCCTCATACACACACACACACACAGAGAGAGAGAGAGAGAGAGAGAGAGAGAGAGAGAGATCTCAGAGAAACCCTTCCTCAATCAAGGAAAAGGGTCTCTGCTGGCACACCATTTTTATCTGTGCAAAATCCATTTTCAGTATGTTTTAACTGTGCTTACCAAAACCCAAACACCCTGTCTATTTATATAATGACCTATGTACAGAACTGAGAAAGCTGCTGATGGTTGAAAGAGCAGCATGGAGGTGGAGGAGGAGGAGCTTCAGCAGCAGAAAGTGGGTGAAGGAGGAATTGAAAGCTGTTCAGGCATTCTATAGAGCTGAATGTCAGGGGACAAAGAACTGACAAGAGAGGATGGAGGAAAAACAACTGAATGACGGTAGAAAATCAAGATGGAAGGGTACTTACAGAGGATTTAATCAATCAACTTCTGAACAAATACCCCAAGACTATACTAATCATCAGAGATGTGTGTGTGTGTGTGCAAATAAAAACTTTGTTCTGAGATTCATTTCACAAGCCATATCAGGTCATTTCTTTAAAAAACTAAGTATTGTTACAGTATTTGGAAAACTAAGAAAAAAATCTATGTTTATTGTAGGCAACACGTGCAAACATACAGTCATTTTATCTTGGAAAGATTTATATAATTAATATAAAAAATTAGTCCCATACCTTAAAAAAATCCCTTTGGTCAGGGACATTGCTAAAATAAATACATAAGGCTGTTTATGAAAACTCATTCACTGGAACATCTTAATAGTAGGTGAGTAGCTTTGTCATTTTTGTATGTATGTTTTTCCTTGCATGAATTAAAAAAAATAAATGTCTGGAACAATGAAATTCTCCCTTCCCTTTAAAAAATTTACGTACATAACATAATGAAATCCATAATGAAACTTCCTGGAAGTGAGCCTACTGTGTTGCATCTTTACCACAGTGAAGTAGTTTTCTCCAGGGTTGGGATTCAAATTTTTTAACAACCGGTTCTGTGGGTGTGGCTTAGTTGGTGGGTGTGGCTTGGTGGTCATATGACTGGCTGGGCGTGGCCAACTCAATATCACTCACATCGAGGCACGCATCTCCTCGCCTAGCCTCTCAAGACTGTGGGGATTCTGCAACAATCGTAAGTGTGAAAAATGGTCATCAGTCACTTTTGTCAGTGCCATTGTAACTTTGAATGGTCACTCCACACAAGCAAAGTACCAGCAAAGGAAGGGAAAAAAACTCCAGAGATGTTCCTGAGACAGGAAGTCTAGTACTGCCAAGAACGTAATAAGGGTTAATGGAGAAGCAGTTTCTGTAAGCAACACCTGAATGTTTCCTTCCTGCCTTCCTTACAGGATTAGGCCAGTAATTTCTTCTAACAACCGGTTCTCCAAACTGCTTAACAACCGGTTCTAGCGAATAGGTGCGAACTGGTAGAATCCCACCCCTGGTTTTCTCCCTGAACATGATACTATTAAAAAAAAATTATCTGAAAGAAGTTGCTAGATACTGCAAATTTTCACAAGCCTGAAAGAATAAGCCAAAAATTCTTTTTTCTGGTCTCCATCCCATTCTTTTTTTTCAAAGGGAAGTAGTGGTAGGTCCCCAGCTCAATAGTTAATTAAGGTGAACTGCTGCTTTTAAGCAGTCAAAGCTCATGTTACCACTGAGACACAAGAATGATCTAATCAAACACAGGGTCAGATAACAATAATAAAAATCTTTAAAGTTGTTTTTTGTGGGAGAGAAGGGCTGTGTTAGCAACCTACATTCCTAAAAGGAAGGGCTCTTGGAAGTCAAGTCAAATGATCCTTTGGATAAACAAAAAAGCTTAAGGACAGCAGTGGAAATGTATGCTAATCAAATGCTAGTCAAAAACGAGAAGGCAACAATTTGTTTTTGGCTTAATTCTTCCTAATATGGAATTCTAGAAGCAAACATTATACACCACTGCCAGAACTATGCCATCTTTGCATTCTGGAATGCTCAATGGATGGCAGGGGATACTATCAGATTCCTAAAACTGTTCCGAAATTGTGCTCTTGTTGGACAACTACATCATGAATCCCAGTAAGTGTTTCCTAGCTTTTGCATATAATACATCAGCTTAATTAGAATCCATCTCCAGATGATATTACAGCAGTCATTAGATTTGAAAATTATTGTGTGTTTATGAAAGCTAGACTCATAAATGGCCATTATCCAAGGGACAACTGCAAATAGTCAAATTATAGCAAAACATTCTACAGCTGAAAACAATGCTCAGTAAAGATCTGTTCATTTGTCCTAAATAAACAGTAAAAAAACATTGGAATGAAATGCACAAGGTTGATCTACATAATTTGGGATGACTTGTTTTCTGTGCAGAAATGATTTTCATGTGTGGACAGTAAAGTAGTTCCAATTTCTTGATATTTTTCTCTGAAGTTTCCTGTCCAAGACTGGTGAGATGCATGAAAATGGACAGAATGAATTACTTTCAAGAATTTTTAAGACAATGTTATCAATCAACATGTATCCAAAGCTTTAGTCCTTATTCTGCTCTTCCCTCAGTAAAACCATCTTTCCAATGGATATAGCATTTTCTCTCTCTTCCTATTTTTATTCTATTTTTATTCGTTTGCTAACTGGATGCCCTTCCCGACACCATGCAGAACTTGCAGCAGATATTTTTTCTTTGTGTCCTAAGAGACAAACATCTGCCGCTACCTAGGATTCAACTCTCAACCAGGGGTGGGATTCAAATTTTTTAACAACCGGTTCTGTGGTCGTGGCTTAGTTGGTGGGCATGGCTTGGTGATCATGTGACTGGCTAGGTTTGGCCAACTCAACATCACTCACATCGAGGCATGCATCTCCTCGCCTGGCCTCTCATGACTGTGGGGATGCTGCAACAGTCATAAGTGTGAAAAATGGTCATAAGTCACTTTTGTCAGGGTCATTGTAACTTTGAATGGTCACTCCACACAAGAAAAGTATTAGCAAAGGAGGGGAAAATAAACTCCGGAGAAGTTCCAGACACAGGAAGTCTAGTCCTGCCAAGAATGTAATAAGGGTTAACGGAGAAGCAGTTTCTGTAAGCAACACCAGAATGTTTCCTTCCTGCCTTCCTTACAGGATTTGGCCAGTAATTTCTTCTAACAACTGGTTCTCTGAACTGCTTAGAATGTTAACAGCCAGTTCTAGCGAATAAGTGCAAACTGGTAGAATCCCACCCCTGCTCTCAACCTTCTGAGTGGGAGGTGAGTGTCTTCACCATTAGGCACCATGCCACTCATTCATAAACTACAAAGTTCAACTCATGTAGACTTAAACATCCCTTAATTATTATTTCTATACTGTACATTATTTATCGCAGGAAATAAAAGTGAGCATAAGACACCATGATGTCATACTCAGGATGAATTCTGGGCATAGCCCTTTAAGGGGATGTTTTCTCACCAGATCATACATTGTTACATTCAAGAGAAAAAGAATATTATATACATTTTTAACATCGAAAAAACAGTTGCTGCTATTGAAAGCAACATCTATTCCCAGGATAAATGAGACTGACCTTGCAAGAAGATGCTTTGATTTTACTTTTTGATTAGAATATTTTGTTTATCCACTTGCTTCAAAATGAACTTCTCCAGATTTTTGTTTTAATTTACAAGTCTTTAAAGTCTCAAAGAGACTTTAACACATAACACAAACAAAACTATGAAAGAATCTTATCAATGTAAAAATAAAAATATTCCCAAGGTGAAATCTATCCTGGGACATTTTGATTTTGAAAACAAAGAAGTTACATGCATTACTTAAACTGTCACCAAATAATGCACAAAGGCTCCTATTTTTCAGGCCATTATATATAAGCCAATAATTGTAACTTTCTTAAGGATTTTTGAAAAGACATCATGACCCCTCTTTTACTAAATTCACCTAAGAGACGAGATGACATTTACACCTGCCTTTTATTCTCAGACTCGAAGCTTGAAATCACCTACACAGTAGCCAAATTTATTGTTGCTGCAGTTAAAACGAGGCAACAACTAACATCAAACATAACTTGACCGGTCTTTCTTTTTCCTTTCCTTTTTAAAAAATGTATCTGGTTGTATCTCTTGCTGAACTCAGATTCTAAATAATTTGAATTATTCACATTTATACCACCCACATTTTTGCACACCTGAGGTTCATTTTTACTCTGAATGAAGCACTATGTTATTCAACTTGCAATAGAATAGCCCTTCCCACCCCACGTCCCTCCTTACAAATGGACTTCAACTCCTAAAAGATTCCCAGATAGGAAAACCACTCTGGATGTTCCAGGTAATATGTTGTAAGATAAAACTACAACTATATAGTAAGAACTTTTGTTTCTCCACAGTTTATATGAATAATGCAATATCAGTTTGGCTCTCAGTTCCAGAAGCCAAGAAAAAAGATTTCATTTTAGGTGGGCCTCACATACCCCACTTTCTATAATATGTTTATCCAATCCATCTGAGGTAACAGAAGTGCTTAATATGTGCCTGACTGGTTAGGGATTGCATGAGGCAATACAATGAAACCCAAACCGCACATGATAGAGGGATGCATTCATTCTGTTATGGGCTCAGAACCATAGATTGAGTGTTTCTATATAAATCTTGGATAATAGAGACACAGGTACTCTCTGCAACATGAAATAACTTTCACCAGCTTCAGTGGTGGGATTCAAATTTGTTTACTACCAGTTCTGTGGGCGTGGCTTGGTGGGCGTGGCAGGGGAAGGATACTGTAAAGTCTTCAGTCAGAGGTAGTATTTGCTGGTTCTCTGAACTACTCAAAATTTCCACTACCGGTTCTCCAGAACTGGTCAGAACCTGCTGAATACCACCTCTGACCAGCTTAGCTGAGTGTGCCACTCATGTCCTTCATTAGCAGAGTTAAGCCAGCTTCAGTAATCCATCTAGATAATTGCAGTGCCTTATAGCTGGACTGTCTTGGGAGGATGTTACGGAAAATTTAGGCACTACAAAGCTTGGCAGCAGCAGTACTGATTTTGAGTGGAGCATAGAGACCATATTTATTTATTATTATTTATTAATTAAACTTTTATACCGCTCCCTCTCCCAAAAAGGGACTCGGGG
Source organism: Bungarus multicinctus (assembly GCA_023653725.1). Lineage (NCBI taxonomy): Eukaryota > Metazoa > Chordata > Lepidosauria > Squamata > Elapidae > Bungarus > Bungarus multicinctus. Next base: position 123,109,937 of record CM042834.1, read on the forward strand.
CGGTGTACATACACCATAAATATACAATAAATACAATTAAAAATACATTAAATAATTTGGTCCGGCTGTGTCCATCCAAGGAATTCAATTAAAAATTAAAACTAATAAAACCTCAATTAAAATTGAATTAAAACCCAAAACACAGTTACTGGGCCAGGCCAGCCTGTTTAAAAAATAGGGTTTTCACTGCGCGCCGGAAGGTCAGGATATCCGTCATAGCCCGTATCTCCGGGGGGAGATCATTCCATAGGGAGGGAGCTCCCACAGAGAAAGCCCGAACTCTCGGGGCCGTCAGCCGACAGCAGCCAGGTGGCGGTACCCCAAGTAGGGCAACCCTGTGGGAGCGTACTGGGTGGCGGGAGGTTGACGATGGCAGTAGGCGGTCCCGTAAGTACCCAGGTCCCGAGCCATGGAGCACTTTAAATACCGTCAGTACCACCTTGAATCGAATCCGGTAGGCCACAGGAAGCCAGTGCAGCCTGTGGAGAAGCGGTGTAACGTGGGAGCTCCGAGGGGCACCCACAATCACCCGCGCGGCTGCATTCTGGACCAACTGCAACCTCTGGAGACTCTTCAAGGGGAGCCCCATGTAGAGAGCATTGCAATAATCCAGGCGGGAGATAACGAGGGCGGAAGTGACTGTGTGAAGTGCGCCCAGATCCAGAAAGGGCCGCAACTGGTGGATCAGACGAATCTGATAAAAAGTCCCCCTGGCGACGGCTGCAATATGCTCTTCTAAGGACAGCTGTACATCCAGGAGGACGCCCAGATTGCGCGCCCTTTCCACGGGGGTCAAAACCTCTCCCCCCACGGCCAGCGAAGGAACCAGCTGGCTGTATCTGGGCGCAGGAAACCACAGCCACTCAGTTTTGGTCGGGTTGAGACGAAGCCTGTTACAACCCATCCAACTCCGCACGGCCTCCAGGCACCGGGACATCACTTCGACGGCATTGTAGCAGTTCTAGATTTTCGACGGCATTGTAGCAGTTCTAGATTTTCTTCACTGGTTTCCAGTTTCCAGTCCAATTCCAGGTGGTAGTATCAATCTATAAAAATTTTACAGCTTGAGAATTTGGTATATGAAAAAATACGTCATCCAATATCTTCAGACACTACATTGGTGGTTCATTTATGCCACATTGAGTTCCCAGGGAAATGAGTACACTGTACATACAATAAATTAATACTTTAAGATTATCAGAATGTCTGCTTAGCCCACCCATGCTGTGGAGCAACAAGCAGCTGCCTGGGAGTGGGTTTTTTTAATGGTAATCTGTCTTCAGTGGTTGAATGTACTTCCAGTAAGGCGTTTCTGTATATTCTTTACCAGGCACCAGGCAAAGGTAACTTACCTTTTAAAAAGCAACACATATAAATAGATATCCAGTTAATTAACTGATGAAATTCAAGTAACTGTTTGCTTCATGGAAATCAATAACTGTGAGAAACTAAAGTATAAGCTAATTTACAATGTAATAAAAGTTATTACACACATTTTTTTGAAGGAAAAGGTGAACTCTGTTATATAAGCAGAACCAAAATAAACTTTAAAATTCTCTTCTGCCTACAGTTTTAAGCTCTTTATTCAACCATCACCTAAAGCAAAGAAGCGAATCCTGTGGTCATTCAAAGGTCACCAAGCAACAATTCCTAGGAACCCTAGTCAGCACAGCTAATGGGGAAGTACCTTTACCATTCATATTCAGTATCAGCTAGATGGCTATACATTCTCCATCCTTGAACTAAAAATTTAGTTGATTATCTACTAATTAATCGTTATTCTCATTGCATGCCCATTTATATTGTGCATCTCACTAGCAAAAGTGTATTCACTCTCATCCTTACTTAAGACGAGAGGGGAAATAAGGGTGCTTGCTGAATTCTTTTTCCATCCTACCTTTATCATTGGTCCTCTTCTATTTGCCTCTTTTTAACCCACCTTTTCTATAACCCCTCTTCCTCCCTTTCAGAAAAAGAGGAAGGTGGGGGCTGGGTTGAATGCTAGAGATTAGATTGCATCTGTCTGGATATAAATAATTTACTGCTTGATGGTCAGAGTGAATTTAATTAGTCCTTGTTCTCCTGATAGAATCAGCCCACTGCTGCTAGAGCATTTCACTCTGAATTAGCCTGAAAAGGCCTAACGAGGCAGTGCTAATTTTACACACACGACATCCCCACTGCCTCCCAAAATGAGAGGGGCATGTTGCAAAACGCACATTTGGCACAGGCTATGAGCTCTTGCCCACTAGAAAGGCATATTTAAAAATATATAGTATCCCCAATAAGCATGCATAGATAGATAGATAGATAGATAGATAGATAGATAGATAGATAGATAGATAGATAGATAGATAGATAGATAGATAGATAGATAGATAGATAGATAGATAAATATACACATACACACACTACACACACACATACACACACACTATTATATATATATACTTTGTGTTACAACACCCTGTTAAGCCCCAATTAAGGGAGAAAGCATACTGCTTTCTTTTCTGTCTTTTGGCTCATCCCCAGAGACCATGTATATATATATATATATGAATATATATATGTATATATATATTGTATGTATGTATATATATATATATATATTGTATATATATATATATATATATATATATATATGTATGTATGTATGTATATATATATGTATGTATATATTGTATATATATGTATATATATATATATATATATATATATATATATATATATATATATATATATATTATGTATATATATATATATATATATATACTTTGTATTACAACACCCTGTTAAGCCCCAATTAAGGGAGAAAGCATACTGCTTTCTTTTCTGTCTTTCGGCTCATCACCAGAGACCATACTGACAGAAAGCTATTTGTTTCGTTGCCTTTAGTTTACATGTGTGTAAGGTTTACATGTGTGTAAGGTTTTTTTAAGCTGATAATTTTAAATAATAAATAAGGGAGACTAGTATAGATCTATTTCAAGCTAGTTAGCTCTCTTCAGCTTTTATTATTTAAAATTATCAGCTTAAAAAAACCTTACACACATGTAAACTAAAGGCAACGAAACAAATAGCTTTCTGTCAGTATGGTCTCTGGTGATGAGCCGAAAGACAGAAAAGAAAGCAGTATGCTTTCTCCCTTAATTGGGGCTTAACAGGGTGTTGTAATACAAAGTATATACTTATTCCCCTGCCTGAGCTGATAAGGAGAGAACCAGTGGTGTAGTGGCAATTACAACTGCCTCACATGTAATACTTCCCTGGTTCGAATCCCAGTAAGGGTATGGCTAGCTGAAGAGAGCTAACTAGCTTGAAATAGATCTATACTAGTCTCCCTTATTTATTATTTAAAATTATCAGCTTAAAAAAACCTTACACACATGTAAACTAAAGGCAACGAAACAAATAGCTTTCTGTCAGTATGGTCTCTGGTGATGAGCCGAAAGACAGAAAAGAAAGCAGTATGCTTTCTCCCTTAATTGGGGCTTAACAGGGTGTTGTAATACAAAGTATATACTTATTCCCCTGCCTGAGCTGATAAGGAGAGAACCAGTGGTGTAGTGGCAATTACAACTGCCTCACATGTAATACTTCCCTGGTTCGAATCCCAGTAAGGGTATGGCTAGCTGAAGAGAGCTAACTAGCTTGAAATAGATCTATACTAGTCTCCCTTATTTATTATTTAAAATTATCAGCTTAAAAAAACCTTACACACATGTAAACTAAAGGCAACGAAACAAATAGCTTTCTGTCAGTATGGTCTCTGGTGATGAGCCGAAAGACAGAAAAGAAAGCAGTATGCTTTCTCCCTTAATTGGGGCTTAACAGGGTGTTGTAATACAAAGTATATACTTATTCCCCTGCCTGAGCTGATAAGGAGAGAACCAGTGGTGTAGTGGCAATTACAACTGCCTCACATGTAATACTTCCCTGGTTCGAATCCCAGTAAGGGTATGGCTAGCTGAAGAGAGCTAACTAGCTTGAAATAGATCTATACTAGTCTCCCTTATTTATTATTTAAAATTATCAGCTTAAAAAAACCTTACACATATATATATATATATATACATGTATGTATATATATATACATACATACACTATATATATACATTTATTTATTTATTAGACTTATATACCGCCCCCTCTCCCAAAGGGACTCGGGGAGGTGAACAGCCAAGATAAAAATACATATACAGAACACATATACAACATGACAATATTAAAAATTAAAAGAATTCAATATAGCATGGCTCTAATTAAAAATATAAACAAAAGTTAAAAGAAATTAAAAACCAGGTTAAAATTTAAAAACCCCTAGGCCAGTCCGGCTTTCCGAAATAGGTGAGTTTTAAGTAACCGACGGAAGGCCATAAGATCAGGGACGGCCCTTACCTCCGGGGGTAATTCATTCCAGAGAGGGGGTGCTCCCAATGAGAAGGCCCGCATCCTCGGGGTCGCCAGCCGTCCAGCCGGCGGCACCCCGAGGAGACCGACTCTATGGGAGCGTACCGGTCGGTGGGAGGCCGATGATGGCAGGAGGCGGTCTCGCAAGTAACTCAGTCCCGAGCCATGGAGCGCTTTAAAGATAGTAACCAAGACTTTGAAGCCCACCCCGGAGGGCCACCGGGAGCCAATGCAGCACGCACAGAAATGGCATAACATGGGAGCCCCGAGGAGCTCCCATTACCACCCTCGCGGCTGCATTCTGCACCAACTGGAGCCTCCGGATGCTCTTCAAAGGCAGCCCCATATAGAGAGCATTGGCATAATCTAGGCGGGAGGTCACCAGGGCGGAGGTGACTGTGCGAAGCGCATCCCGATCCAGAAAAGGCCGCAACTGGTAGATCCGATGGACCTGACCAAAAGCCCCCCTGGCGACGGCTGCCACATGGTCTTCCAGTGACAGTCGCACATCCAGGAGGACACCCAGATTGAGGGCCCTCTCTGTGGGGGCAAGATACAATATATATATATACATACTATATATACGTGGATCTTTGGTTCTTCGGGTTTTCTCCCGCGTAGAATTGGAAGTATCTAGGCGACGTTTCGATGAAGTCTCATTCATCATCTTCAGGTTTGTGTCTTCGGCCTTGTGCTTCTCGGAGTAATGTGAGCTTGCAGCTGCTTCTTCCTTTTAACTGCTAGTGGGGGGTGTGACTTGATTGGGTGGGGGCTTGGCTGTGTTCTGATTGGGTGGGGGTGTGTTCTCATTGGTTGGGGGTTTGGCTGTGTTCTGATTGGTTGGGGGCTTGGCTGTGTTCTGATTGGCTGGGGGTGTGTTCTGTTCCGGTGGGGGTTTGGTTGTATTCAGGTTAGTCTTAGTTGCTGGGGGATATGAGCTGGTGAGCTGTGATCCTGCTGTTTGGCTTCATGTTCGTGGTCGTGCCACATCTTCATGGTGGGTGTCAGTTCGCTTCATGTATGGGTTGGGGGGGGGTTGAAGCAAGTACTGATGCAGCTGCGGTGCGGTTTCTGGTCTGTGGTCGTATCTCATCTTCTGTGTGAGTGTGAGTCTGCTTTCTACGTGGAAGTGTGATGGCAGCTTCTTGTGTGGCCCTCGTGGGTGTGGGTCTGGTGTCTTCTTCATGTTAAGTACTCGTTTGTTAATGAGGGCAGGTTTCCAAATGGCTGGTAGGCGGGAGGTGTCATCTCGTTTATTCATGCTGTGTGGGCGTTTTTCTATCTCTATGGCTTCTCTGATTATTCTGTTGTTGAAGTGTTCAGTTTTGGCGATAGTTCTGGTTTTTTTAAAGTCAATCTTATGTCCTGTGGCTTTGAGGTGTTGGACCAGGGAAGAGGTCGGTTCTTCTTTTTTGATTGAGTTCTTGTGTTCTTCAATGCGTGCACTTATTCTTCTGTTAGTTTGTCCGATGTATGTGGTCGGGCAGGAGGTGCACGGGATTTCGTATACTCCTTGGTTTTCTAACTCAATTTTGTCTTTAGGGTTTCTTAGGATGGTGGATATTTTTCCGTTTGTGCAGAATGCTGTTTTAATGTTGTGTTTTTGGAGGATCTTGCTGATTTTGTCTGTAATGCCTTTTATATATGGGAGGAGGGCTATGCCGTTTTCTTGTTCTCTGTCTTGGATTTTGGTTGGGGTATCTTTTTGGATTAGGTGAGTAATCTTCTTTCTTTGGAATCCATTGGCTGTTAGTACGTTAGTGAGAGTGTGTAGTTCGGTTTTTAGGTATTGTTCATCGGCTAAGCATTTTGTTCTGGAGATGAGTGTCTCGGCTACAGAATTGATCTGTGCTGGGTGGTGGTGTGAGAGTGCGTGTAGATAGCGGTTTATATGTGTTTTCTTCTGGTAGATGGTGTGTCCTTCCGGTAGATGGTGTGTCCTAGGGAGCCATTGGATTTTTTGTATACTAAGACATCTAGGAAGGGAAGTTGATTGTTAGCTTCTGTTTCCATGGTGAATTGTATTTTGGGGTGTAGGCTGTTGAGGTGTGTGAGGAAGTTGTTCAGTTTTTCTTTCCTGTGTGGCCAGATTATGAAGGTGTCATCTATGTATCTGAGCCAGAGTTTGGGTTGTGATCATATTTTTCTAGAGCTTGTGTTTCAAAGTGTTCCATGTAGAGGTTTGCGATGACAGGTGAGAGGAGTGATCCCATGGGTGCTCCTTCTATTTGTTTGTATTTTTGTCCATTGTAGGTGAAGTATGTATTGGATAGGCAGTGGTTGGTCAGATCTAGGATGTGCTTGGGGGGGGTTATATTTATTTTAGATGGCTGTCAAGGCTTCTTTTATACGCACTTGGGTGAAGAGGGATATGACATCGAAGCTCACTAATAGGTCGCTGGGTTGTAAGTTTTGTTTCTTTATGATCTCGATGAACTGAAATGAGTTTCTTACATGTGACTTGATGGATTCTGCATAGGGCTGTAGTTGTTTGGCGAGAAATTTGGCTAGGTTTTGTAGAGGTGAGCCTATGGAGCTGACTATTGGTCTAAGTGGGGTTCCTTCTTTGTGTATCTTGGGGAGACCATAAAGCTTAGGGCATCTGGATGATTTCTCTCTGGGTATGATTCTTTGCTAGATTTCTTCGCTGATGGGGGAGGCTTTTATTTTGGATCTGGTGGTTTTTTCTAGGTAGGTGGTGGGGTCTGTGTTTAGGGGTTTGTACGTGGGGTCTTGGAGTAGGTTGGTTAACTTGATTTGGTAGTCGGATGTGTTCATAACCACTGTCGCGTTGCCCTTGTCTGCTGGTAGGATTATTATGCTGGTGTCTTTTTTCAGGTTAAGTAATGCAGTTTGTTCTTCTTTGGATAAGTTGCTTTTGGGTGGATTGCTAGTGCAGAGGATGTTGGTAATTTCGAGTCTGATTTTGTTTACATCATCAGGGTTGATTTTGGTCAGGCTGGTTTCAACTCCGCATATGATGGTTTCTGTGGGAATGTGTTTGGGAGCGACAGCAAAGTTGAATCCTTTCGAAAGGACATTGGTTTCGGCTTCACTGAGGATCTTGTCTGAGATGTTGTGCACTGTTTGTTTCATGTGTGGCTGTGAGGGGGGAGGTGTTTGTTTCTGGCGTTGTTGTAGTTTTCTGAGTTTGTTGGTGTGTGTGTCTGTGTTGAGGGTGGTCTGTGTTTTGGCTCTCCAAACAGCAAGTTGTTTGGTTTTGTCCCAAAGTGCGGGACAAAATATATATATAATATATATATATATTAGATAGATAGATAGATAGATAGATAGATAGATAGATAGATAGATAGATAGATAGATAGATAGATAGATAGATAGATAGATAGATAGATAGATAGATAGATAGATAGATAGATAGATAGATAGATAGATAGATAGATATTATATAAGCAATATACATAGCTTCCCTCAGTAGAGGAGATAACAAATAGTTTACATTATGGCTGGCCTTCTCTTCTGCTTCCTTTGTCAAAAGCAGCAGCAACATCACCCCTCCATCCAAGGAGGGAAGCAAGATTTAAAGGGAAGAAAGAGGACCTGTAGCTGAAGAAATCTACTTTTGCCCTTATAGCAAGAAACCCATTTTACAACGTAGGGAATTTGCAGAAATAGAAGTGCAGTTTATACAAGCTTTTATCCTCTAACCAGAAAACAAACAAAACCAAGTGTAGTAGGGATGCCTAAATGTTTACACTGTCTTAAACCTAAAACCCAAATCAAAACAGGCATGAAGGCACCCCAAAAAACCAAGAACTCCTAACCCCTTACTGCAGAAAATAACTTTGTGAGATGAAAAGCTCACAGAATGACTATCCCTGCATTCACATCCAAAGAAGGACCCTTTGCTGCTACCATCTCAGTCCCCAACAAAAGGATGCAGGAGCAGTCTACTCAACTCACACCCCTGGCTGATCTTTTACCAAACCTCAGAGATGCATAGGGGAAGGCAATCCCTAGAGCTGTGCCACAGCTGCCCTTGTTATCTCTTGGCAGCCTGAATATTCACAGAACCTCTGTTTCAAGCATCCACTTAATTGAAAGAAGTAGAGCAGAGGAATTTCAGCCATCTTATAAAGCAGCCAATCCTTTTTCTTCCCTTTCCCCTGGAGGCATCCATTGGCTTGTCCCCTCCCCCTGCCTTTTCCCCCCTTCCCCCCATTACAGCTGCAGAGGAGGATTTGTCCCCAATGCTGTTAGGAGGATTTAAAAAGGAGGAAGAAGGAAACCTTATAGCCTAGCAGTATAAGCTCCGAGTAAATGAGGTAGAGAAAAATTGGTTTTGCCAAGAGCAGTACAGAATATTCTGTAACTACCTTCCCATCATCCCAGCGTTCCTGGCTGATAGCAAAGCAGGAAAGGGTGAAGACTTCCTCTCTACAGACTACAATTCCCATCATTCACACTGGGTAGAAACCAGCTCTTTTGATCTCCTGAAAAGAAAACCACAGGCTGTGGGTTTCTCTACCTCATCATTTTAACAACAGTCCAGGGACATGGACATGCAATGGAAATTCAGTTCTGTTTTACTACTGGATCAACTGGGAGCTTCAGCAGTGAAAATTGTCCCTAAAGTACACTGAGCACAAGAGGAAAATGAAAACATTTCTTTGGTTCACTTGTCCACTTTATCAAAACAATCAAATTTGAAAAGTCAGTATATTTTGGACATTTTCAATGTGCCTGCTCCAAATCCCCAAAGAATCCAAGTTTATTTCTCCCTTAGTTAATTAGATTCAAGCACTCAGATATTTTATAAGCATTTTGCCAGGGAATGTTTTAAGCATTAGTACTCTAGCATATGATCCCCCCAAGGTAAAAAAAAGAAAAGTATAGTTAAAACAAATTTTCAGTGGGAAGGAATTAAAAACAACATTGTCAAAATAATTGTTCACAAGGACAAAGCGGGGAGAAATGGGCATCTAGCTATAGTCTGCTGCTTTTGACATTGACTTACTCATTGGCTTCGAAGCAAAATTATATTTGAGGATGCAACCTTGGAAGTGGCCCCAGTATGTTAACTCATTACTCATCAGCTGCCATGCTGGTGGAAAATATTTACTCTATGAATGCAAAAGGAAGGAGATGTACATGTTTCTGGTGCCATTTCTACCTTATCTCATTTTTGCCCAAGTAATCCATGTTGGCCTATGCTAGATGTCAGGAAATATTTTTCTGTGCCTACATAAATTACAACACCACAAAAAAAGGAATGGACCATCCTTTTTATCATTCTTCTAAGACTTTTGATTTCAGTGAACAAGGGAAGGCCCCATAAAGACAGAAAGTAGTAAATTTTGCAGGTATATCTTTCCACTACTCTGCCCTGCATAGGCACAGGGGCACAGTCCCTGTAGCACCCTCGGCATTCTAACAGGCATTAATTGATCTGTTTCAAGAGTGCTATTATGAAGTCCAAGCACTGTTTTAAATCAGGGTAAATTTGCACAGAAAAGAATAAAAAAATACAAACTGGCAAATCTATAAAAGTGGTTAAAATGAGAAATTACACAGGGGCCTCCTTTACACAGAATCCTAAACCAAAATCAAATAAATCACATTATGGTTTAACTATGTGAACCCAGTGTTTGTGGCTCAGAAAACAAACCATGGCTTAACACATGGTCTTATCCAAGTATTAGAAGCTCTAAACATGCTGAAATTTTGATCCTAATTTTTTAAATGTTAATAAAATTTTAATTACTACATACCCAGAAAAGAAATGAATGGGGAAATAGCTTGTTATCACAATCCTCTTTCCTAATAAATGTCTTTCTTCAACATTTCCTCCTGTGGCATTTGTAACAATCTAGGCTTCTCCAACTGATCCCTGACTTTCCTTTCTCTGCTCCTCAATGGTGTCTGCTACCCAATACCTGTGAAGAAGAAGCTTCTTGGATCGAGGAAGAAGAGGACAACAAGAAGGAACCCCCACAGACACCAGAGCATTCCCTTGTCCTTCCTCACCAGTTCTCCATCTCTCCTATGTTGGAGAACATCTTTCCACAGCTGCTTCTTCAGATGTCTCTTTGCCATACAAGTTGGCCCATAAAGCTGCTTTAGTGGGACAATGACAGAAACTCCCACTCACAATAGAATATTGAAGACTGCTGAATATGTTCTTTCCAGTGCCTGCTTCCTATTGGCTTTTTTGGACTCATCTTCCATGCAGAACACATCTCTCATTGATGCCTTGCTAAATCTTCTTTCCTCAGTGTGGTCCCTGAAGAGCTATTCCTCATGCTGAGTTTTATTAAAGAAGCTACAGTCAGAGCTGAAGAGGATTCTCCTTCTCCAGTAAACGGCACTGAGACTAGCATTGCAAGAGTCCTCAGGTACATTTCTCTTCCTGGGATGCTGAGATTCATAAGATACTCTCAGGCAGCCTGAGGACATTTATCCTGCCAGGCAGATTCTGGGATAGCTGCTTTTCAGATCAGAAAGCTGATACAAATCTTTTTTGGTCCTTGAAGGCCCCTTCTGCGCCATACAGTCTCCTCCTCTTTATAATCAGATCCTGTTTCCCCCTGACTGTAAGGCTTTGCTGATCCCATCTTCTTCTTCCAAACTACCTTGTCATTGCTACACTTTATGCTGTACATTAACTACCAGCCTCCTATTGCCAAGATGGCCCTTGGAGGCATCTCTTCAGCTTTGCTGCCGCCCTTGTGCCAGTCAAAAGAGCACCCAAGCTTCTTCTTGCAGGCTTTCTATATTAAAGGAGAGGGATGTTATGCCAGGCAGCCAACCTGTAAAGCTTGGTATAGAAATAATTTCCCCAATGGGTAAACCGAGTGTACAAGCTGAAGGATGGGTGTGTATGTTCAGACGAGAGACTGGGAAATTAGAATCTTTCTATCATCCTAAATCCTAATTTTTTTAGGATTTAAATTTCATCCTAGATTTGTAAACCGATAGACCTATAAGCCAACAGATCTGGAAGCAAAGCTGCTTTCTCTCAGCTTGCTTATTCTTTATTCTTCTTTCGTCGAGTAAACTGGTCCATATTGAAGCCAGGATTTCCTGGTTCCCAGACCTCATGTTTCCAAGCACCATAAATATTGATACTGGAGGCATTTTTAATCTAGTTATTAGCTTGGCCTCTCCAACACCTTCCATCGGGGAGCTCTAGATTGCCGCTGAAATAAATTAGCATATTTTTTATCACACTTTTTTTTGCTTTTTGATATATAGTTTTAATTAACTTTGAAGGCAAAGAATGAAAAATATCAAATACTTTGTCTCATATGTCACAATGGGAAGCTTCTTAACCAGTATATTAGAAGAAAAGCCATCCCTGATCATCCATGATGAACATTTATGAACCTTGATTGAAAAAGTCATCTTGGATAAGGATTCAAAGCAGCACTCTTCCCCTTTCTTCTTCTCTTCCCATTTTTTTTCACACTAACAACTGCTCAATCTCTACTTTTTGTACCTCAGTTTAATATCTAAATAATTATTAATACAACTTTCTTGATGACAAGAGAACAGAGGAAACTTTTAGAATATTGTTATTTGGAAATGTTATGACCCGCCAGCTGCCAGTGGAGCTGGCAGCAGAATCGGACGATAAAAAGATTGGGGAGGAACTTGAGCCAGTTCTGGAGTCTGGCGAAGGCTCTGATGGATGCTGTGTGTCAAACGCAGAAATAGAGCCAGGGCCATCCAACATTTCCCAACCATCGGAGAGGCAGCTGCCTTTGAAGGCTGATATGAGGAGTGAGGAGGAAGAACAGTTGGGGCCTGTTCCAGATGCACGTATACGTAGAGCTGTTAGGAACAATGGAGGTCAAGGAGTCTTGACTTGGGAAGAAAAGCACATGTGGACACTGAATGGCCCCTCCCTGACTGGGGAATAAATAAAAGGAAAGGAGAGTGGTTGTCATAGAAGACAACAGTTCGTCTTTCTGAAGATTTTGCTCGTTGTGTTTCGTGCCACAGAGACTGCTTGCCAAAACTTAATTTGCAGCCTTTCGGCTGGGAGCTCATGGCCTTAGAATTATCACAAGGAATTAATAAGGTCTGTTGCTGACATTAACTCTTTGAAGGACTAGTGCCTGGACTTTTCGGTGGGTGAATACAATTAATACACAGGAGGTAAATAAAGAGGGGGGTTTTTTTTTGTGACAAGAAGTCTGCTTCTTGCTTTTGCTAAGGCTGGGTCAGAACAGGAAATTCAATTAACTCTACACCTGCCTTTTGCATGAACTTACCAAAACATATCATAAATACATTGCAAGCTTTCAACCCTCAATCCCCATAGACATAGTTGAATTTCTCTGGGTTGTTCATGTGAAAATTAAAATCTAATTACATCTTTGCTGCTTTCTTAGACATCCATCCTAAACAATATTCTTCTTGGCCATTGTTCAGGTTTGTACCCCCTCCACTGCTAACAGAGCTTCCTTCCTTCTCTCTCTCTTTTTACTTTATATTTAAAATAATTATACCTATGTATACGTTTAGTCAGCCCCACTAATAATCACTTCTTATTGTAGTTATTTTCTTCTTGACAGCACATTGATTCAACTACCTCCAAGCCAGAAGAGAATAAGATTCTTCCACTTTATTAAGCATGTACATCCCAAACAAAACATGGAGGTTTATTTTAAGAATTATTTGAGGAATGCATCAAGACAGTAACCTTATGCATACTTTAGAAATAAGCCACACTAAATTTGCTTCTAAATACAACATACATGATGTATTTCTGATGTACTTCTGGGAGTAGTGCAGGTATATCCAGGAAACACAGCAAAGGAGTATTTCTATAGACAAATATCAAATCCTAATTATTTAAATTACAGTTGTTTTAAAGTAAGTGTGCTTAATTTGCACCCATTGATATGAAGATAACCACTGTCTTGTTTTCATACAGGTTCCTTCTAACACTTAAGTCAATTAAAATTATAGAGGAAAATAATTCTGTTCATCAAATCTCTTCCATAATTCAAATAGAATAAATGTTTTCTTCAAGATTCTCTACAAGACCAGTAAGACAACTAGCAAATAGAGGTTACCTGTCTGAATAAAAGGATACAGTATTATTAAAAATGTGCAGCAACTTGCTATTTCTGAGAGAGCTACTACTGGTTTTATAGCTGTCCTAGCAAACCTATTCCCACCACTGGAACATATTTTGTGGCAGCATATGAACAACATGGGAGGGATTCATACATCATTCCAAGTCACTAATTGTGCTAAACACAGTTTGTTGAAAAGTTCAAGTTCATATATCATGCTGAGTAGAAACAATATTAAAATCAAGTTAACTCTAAATTATGAATGCATATAGATATCTATATATAAAAATCCAAAATACCAAGAAAACTAATTGGTAAAGTGACCAAGAAATATTAGATAGAATATTCACAAATATTTCCATGCAAATTTGAAATGTATGCAAGATAATAAGGGCAGTAACTATGTTCCTGGTTTTGTTATGCTAATTTAGCTCTTTTAATAGAAGATCTGAGCTCAGCTGATTCCTAATTGAATCAAACCAGCTGATAAGTTCTTCAATTTCATGGCACAATCTCTTTGCCATTCTTTTACAAATGCTTTCTGATCAACAATAAAACATCTTTGGAGACTGAAATTTAAACTTTAGCACAAGCAGGAGAAGGAGATACTCAATCTCACTCCAAAGATCTGTATCAGTTTTATGTACTGTAGTGTACATGGAGGTAAACATAAAACTGTTGACGAAGAAAGCCAAAAGAAACAGTATGTTAAATCTTGTGCAATTAAGTCTTACGAAATCTGCAAATACACTGGCAAATATATATTCTTTATTCTAGAAACTGGGTTTACCTTGCATCACAATTTTTAAAAAGGGCTGACCTAAACTATTGGGAATCCTGAAGTGAGGGCTTAGAAAATGCATAGTTATTTGCTCCTCTTTGTATCTATTCCAAGGCTCCTTTCAAATGCTTTTCCCCAACTTCTTAGCAGGAGAACCTTTGGCCAATTACAGCACTGCTTGAGATCAGCTTCCCAAGTGGGAGTGGGGGCTACAGAAGAAAGAGGGAACACTTCATTCATTTGGCCCCTGAGCCAATCCTCAGCTTGGACTTCTGGACCAGCCAAAGCAGCCAACAGCCCAGTGGTGGGATTCAAATTTTTTTACTACTGGTTCTGAGGGCATGGCATGACGTGCATGCCAGGGGAAGGATACTGTAAAATCTCCATTCCCACCCCACTCCTGGGGGAAGGTTACTGCAAAATCCCATTTCCTCTCCATCCCACTAACCTGCTTTCCAGCTCCATTCTCCTGTGCAGGGCAACAAAAGAAGGCCCAGCTGATCAACTGGGACTCAGGAGGCAGAGAGTAGATGGGGGCAGGGCCAGTCAGAGGTGGTATTTGCTGGTTCTCCAAACTACTCAAAATTTCCGCTACCAGTTCTCAAGAACTGGTCAGAAACGGCTGAATACCACCTCTGCAACAGCCCTAACAACTGGCAACCCCTGAAGGGTTGTGTGAACTGGTTTTCTTTCTATCTCTTCCATATACAACCTTTTCTCCTGTCAGCAGTCATTTGTGTTGCTTTTGAACATAGTTTCAGAAAACTTTTGGAAGCAGGCTGAAGTCATGGTCTTTTGATACACTCATCTATCAGCCAGGAGGTTTGACAGTTATTGGGGAGGGGGGGAGAATCCAGTTTGAAAAGCTGGACTTCTCCCTGCGTAACGAAGAATGACCATGAAAGGTAATACTCATGAACTAGAGGAGAGGAACTGTAATCCCATCAGCTTGAGGTAGTAGATTGGCGAATAGGAATCGGGCAGATCCCACAAATAGGTATCTCCCAAGAGCACTATTGACTGTAATGATTGTAAAAGCACATAAGATTGTACCCATAGTAAAATGGCTTGTTGACAAATTAAGGGAGAATATCCTACTTTAATGTCAGAATAGCTAAGGATGGCTTTAAATTGCCTTCAGTATGAATTGGGGACAAGATGAGCAAAGTTAACAGGACACAGCTTTAAAGAAGAGATTGCTAGGTTATGGACATCCATGCAATGGTTAAGGGCAAGATAGAAAAGACCCAAAGCCCATTCTCCCTCTCACAGTTCAGCACAGAATTAGGAAAGAGACCAGGACTCAACCCCTACAGATGGGAAGATTTTAGAAACTCAGTATATTATTATAGACAATAAATGATCAAGACTCTGATTTGCTTTCAAGTCTTACCAATGTTTCTGAATCCTTCTCTTCGATGAGCAAAACAGGTTTCAAGTTTCTTGTGCCTCATCTCCATGAGCAAAGAATTTCAAATATTCAGCAGGACTAAACTCTTAAGAGCAATGTTGCCCCCACTTATGGAATATCCCCAGTGTTGAGGCAGATCCCCACAATTCTGGCCTTATCAAGAGTGACAAGACCAACTGACACCAGGAACAAAGAGTGGTATGCAACCCTGAAAGTGGTTGGTGGCTTGAGGGCATTTGCTGTGCCTTTTTAATAACTTGTTAAACTTGCTTCTACTTGTTTTTAACTCTGGTTTTGCTTATGCCTTTTTTACATGGCTCTATGGTTTTAAATTGCAAACCACCCAGAATCACTTAGGTGAGATGGACAGTGTGTAAAGTTGATAAATAAACAAACAGCTGTAAGAAAACCAAGGTTGTTGAGCTACATAGTGTCAGTATACAAGTAATTATGAGCTGGAATAGACATGGTAAGAAGTCAGCCAATGGAGACTGTTTGGAAACAGAAATGTAGCATTTGTTTCTATGGGACAAGAGACAGCTTGGAGTCTGGACGTGGCTTAGACTTGCTGAAGTGTATAAAAGAGTTGTTTTGTCCTTGGATCTTTGCCTCTGTAACTCTCTACTCTATAATCACTTGCTTCTGTGAATATAACTTCTATGTTCCTGATTTTTGTACACTGACTCCTGCTGTATTGTATTGTATATAAAGATGTTTCTTATGTAGATGAATCCTGCAGAATTATTTACTTGTGTGCTGGTCGGGAGTGCTGCAAACTCTGACACACAGCATTTTATCTATCCCTTGTTTCTACTGGAACAGGCAGATTTTGAGAGAGGTTGCTTCATTTGTTTCAAAATATAATTCTATTTTTGTGAGCCCCTCCTACTCATTCTGCCACTGCAATCAAAGTCCTACCCTTATAGTATTTCTAGTGTCAGTTTCTATTTTTGATGACAGCACCCTTAAAGGCTATAAAATTTGACAAAACAGATGCCCACGGCATCAAACTGGAGGAGAAGTACTTTGGTTTTAGATAAAGATGGTTTAAAAGCGTGAATTATTTTCAAGCAGCAATCTTCATAAAGTATTTGAGCTAAAATGCTATAAATTTTGTCTGATGAAAATGACTGGAGAGCATAATTTAGAGGTAGAACCATCATGAAAAGAGAAGTGTCCGAAAAAGAATGACAACTGCATGAAGATGAGAAAGCATTGATGGTCCATCTCAGAATTTTTATGGAAAAATTGCAACAAGAGTGAAAGTTTGAAGCAAGAAAATGAGATTTCCAGAAAATTTGCAGAATAGGAGAAACTCTTTCTTCTTCATCGGCCGCCAGAATAGCAATGTTATATACAAAGGAATCTGCAGTGCAATATGACTGTGGAAAAGGCAGGCTCTTAACTCTAGACAGCGTAATGGTCAGAGAGTTCATTTCCCGGTGTGGATCTACAAGTTTATTTATTTATTTTATTTTGATTTGTCAATCGCTTATAATAGGTATAAGTATAAACATGAGTAAGAATACAGGAAATTGGTACGAATAAATGGGGACAATAGGACAGAGATGGTAGGCACAATGGTGCACTTTTGCACACCCCTTACAGACCTCTTAGGAATGGGGTGAGGTCAATAGTGGTTAGTTTGAGGTTAAAGGAATGGGGATTAGAGGATGTAACAACAGAGTCAGGTAGTGCATTCCAGGCACTGACCACTCTATTGCTGAAGTCGTACTTTCTGCAATGAAGTTTGGAGCAGTTAATATTGAGTTTGTATCTGTTGTGTGCTCTTGTATTGTTGTGGTTGAAGCTGAAGTAGTCATTGACTGGTAGGACATTGTAGCAGATAATTTTGTGTACTACGCTTAAGTCCAACCATAAGCGGCATAGTTCAAGGTTGTCCAAGCCCAAAATTTCAAGCCTGGTGATATAGGGTATTAGGTTGAGAGCAAAGGAGTGTAGTACTCTTCTTGTGAAATACTTCTGGACTCACTCAGTTGTATTAATGTCCGATATACAGTGCGGATTCCAGATTCACAAGTAGTGTGTTGAAAAAGACAAAGTAATAGGTTAAGGTGGAATGAAATTTACATTTTTTAAAAAGGGATAAGTAAAAAGTACAAAGAGAAATTATAAATGATTCTAAATATAGAACCTCCTGTTTCTACAGCTTAAACAAATGTGGGCAAGTAAAGTGGAAATTTAGAGTCAAGATGGAGACAGTTTGGCTCATAGAACAGAAATTCAGCATATTTCTTTACTTAAAAAGAGTAATACGGCATACCAGCAAATTGGAATTTACAACATAATCTTTTCCAACCTGGCCCTCTGTAGTGATGTGTGCCAAACAAACATAATGAACCATTAGAAAAAAAATGGGGAGGAATGTGAGCATGATGAATGGGAGCAACAACACAAGGAGCAAATTGTTTGTCAGAACCAATTAATGATTCATTTCTCACTCTGTATCTTCAGAGACCGCAAGTCCAATGGGAAAGAGAGGGGAGAAATTCTACAGGTATTAGTCAAAGGGGTCAGCGAACAACATCTCACCCTGCATTTAATTCACAGGGCTTATAGAAGCACAAGGCCTAAGGGAAGATTCTTATACTTTCTCAATTGTTCAGAGCAGGAATATTTGTAAGAATGGTATATCCTGTAAGTCATTTATAGAGCTCCAAGGAACACTCTGCAAAATTCCCTCAAACACAATATAGAATAAAAGTGGCCAATAAATGGCAACACTTGAACTTTTATGACTTACTGACTTATGCTCACAGTTCTCTCTTGATTTCTGGTCGTCATGATCCTTGGTATTAACCTTGAAAATGTACATATGAAAGAAAATAATACGCCTTTTCATTTTTCCTGCAAAGGTTAATACGATTTTTAAACATATTGTTTTTCTTCCATTGGTTATTTGTTCTTCTTCATGTTATTAGTTGCTGAGACTTAAAAGAAATTCTAGAAGAGGAATATCCTAACTTAGATGGAATAATAGGGCCATTGGCACGAATGCTCATCTAAATGAAAATCAAACTGTTAATAACATTAACTAAGCATTCAAATGAGCCATCCGCAGGCAAAATTGTTTCGAAGCAGAGCACAGGGAAGAACACGGTTTCATATTGGATGACCTACGATTTCCAGAGGCCTGCCAGGGTATTATTTTCTCCCATTCTTGCTTCTGGGAAAACTACTGTTTCAAATTTCTCTGCCACTGAAAACAATGCTATCTCTTTGCTTGGAGACCAAATCTGGAAGTTCAATGGGGATGAGAAATCTTTGGCTTCCTCAGCATGGCTTGGTTAGAGGAAATATCACTTGTGGTGTTTGTTCTGTCCTCACTACTTCGCACAGTCACTTCCGCCCTCGTCATCTCCCGCCTGGATTATTGCAATGCTCTCTACATGGGGCTCCCCTTGAAGAGTCTCCGGAGGCTGCAGCTGGTCCAGAATGCAGCCGTGCGGGTGATCGTGGGTGCTCCTCGGAGCTCCCACGTTACACCGCTTCTCCGCAGGCTGCACTGGCTTCCTGTGGCCTTCCGGATTCGATTCAAGGTGGTACTGACAGTATTTAAAGTGCTCCATGGCTCGGGACCTGGGTACTTACGGGACCGCCTGCTGCCATCATCAACCTCCCGCCGCCCAGTACGCTCCCACAGGGTTGCCCTCCTCGGGGTACCGCCGCCCGGCCGTTGTCGGTTGACGGCCCCGAGGGTTCGGGCTTTCTCTGTGGGAGCCCCCTCCCTTTGGAATGATCTCCCCCCGGAGATACGGGCTATGACGGATATTCTGACCTTCCAGCGCGCAGTGAAAACCCTATTTTTTAAACAGGCTGGCCTGGCCCAGTAACTGTATTTTAGTTTTAATTTAATTTTAATCGGGGTTTTATTAGTTTTTAATTTTTAACTGAATTTTTGGGATAGACAGCCGGATCAATTTGGTTTAATTTATTTTAATTGTATTTATTGGGTATTTATTGTATGTTTTTAGTAGGCTGTACACCGCTCCGAGTCCCTTTTTGGGAGAGGGAGCGGTATAAAAGTTTAATAAATAAATAAATAAATAAATAAACTACACATTACCCTGTGTGTGGCTTGACATGCAGCTCTATCTTCCCATCCTTCAATAAACCAGACCGTGTGCATAAATCTTGATACTTTATTAAAGAACAGGGTAAGGTGAAACGGGGATGCTATGAATGGATGTCTCTGAGGAGACAAGGATCTTGTCCTCCAATGAATATGTGTCATGGATTAGGGATGATGGAAGGACAGGTACTCAGTAAGGTCAAAATACTACTAAAACCAACTTTCTAACCAACTTTGCCATTAGATGGAGATCAAAACATGTTAGAGAACAATTACACCATATACATATACAAACTCTATGCTGGAAGGATAGAGTAATAGATCACATTCACAAGATATAGCAGCCTGTGTCAATTACAGCCATAAGTAATTCTGCAATGCTAACACATGAGAATGAAACAATCGTAAGTGTAAATAGCACAAGGATAATTACTAAAATCATCCAATGTTTCACAGGTAGAATCAATTAATCAAGATATAGGGACCCCCCCCACTCCATGTATTTTGCATGCAAAAGCAGTCAAATTGATCATCTGAGCAACTACTATCATGTTCCATTTCTCCTTTGTGGGTAAATTTGGATCCATTTTTGTGGATTTAATATACTCATTATATTAAAATTATTATATTGTAAGTTGCCCAGAGTTCTGTATCAGTGTGATAGGCAGCATAGAAATTTAACATTTTAAATTAAAAAATCCAGTTCAATTTGTCAAAAGCTTTCTCTGCATCCAAATAAATAACGAAACTAGTTTTTCATTATGCTGTTCAAAATATTTCAAAATATCCAACACAGCTGTAACATTATCTTTTAGGTAAAAACCCAGATTTGATTTCACAAATTCTTATAAAATTATTTTTAATTTGTCTGCTAGGATCATTATGAACAGCTTAGAATCATTACTAAAGTAGTGATAATGGTCTATAACTTCTTATCAAAGTCAAATCCTGTCCTTTGTGTATTTATATTATATTTGCATCTTTCCATGTCTCAGGCATCTTTCCTCCCTGTAAAATAAAATTCATTGTATTTTGCAAGGTATCATTCTCAAAACATTTATAATGAGAACCTGATAATCTATACGGTCCCAACACTTTTTCTATAACCTTTTTATAACTTTAGAAACTTACTTTTTGTGAGTCCCTTCATTATTTGTGTTTGTTTCTCTGTAATAGTTTCTTATTTTTTTTAAAAAAAAAATCCATTTTCTCGATAGGAATACTATGACCTTTGTACAAATCAGAATAATATTGATGAAAGCTCTCGTAAAAGCTTTTTGTATTGTCATATTATCCATTATTACAGCATCTCCCTCTTGAAGTTTTAATATCTTTTTTTTTCTTAATTTATATGCCAACCACTTCCATGGTTTATTTGCAAATTCAGGGCTTTTTTCCTTTGCATAGTTCATTTTTATTTCCATTTCTTTCATCACTGACAGCTGTTGCTGTAAAAGTTTAATTTGATGAGAAATATTTATCTTCCCTAGAGATTTTTTAAATTCTTCTTTTCTTTCTTCTCATCCAAAATACCCTATTTTGTCTTGGCTTTTCTTTTCAAGTACAGTATGATAACATACCCTCTCATAAAAGCTTTACTAGAATCCCCCAAAATGCTTATATCTTTGCTAAGTGTTTAGGATTTTTTAAATTATCTTAATTTCTTTTTATAGTCCTTCACTATTGCTTCTTTCCATGACAATATTTTATATTTAGTCTCCCAACTAAAAATGGAACCTTCCTTTTTATAAACCAAATTCACAGGGTTATAATCAGAAAAAGCCTCTGGTAAAATCTCTGCTTTAACGATTTTAGCAAATTCTTTGAAATCCAGATATATCTATTCTTGAAAAAGATCTATGCCTTTCTAGAAAGTATATCCTTTAACAGTTCCATTTTTCAGTCTCTATGTACTCACTAATCCTAAATTGTCCATCATATCAAAAAAGGCATTTGGTAACTTGCCTTGATTGGTCTTGTTATTTTTCTTAGATGTCCTATGTAACTGTATCAAAATCACCCCATTCCAGTCCCCCCATCAAGCATAAATTTTCATATAAAACATATTAATTTCTCCATAGGTTGCTTATTAAAATTAGGGGTATACATTCCCAATAGGAAAGTCTTGTCCCCATATAATTCAAGTTCAACCCCAACAAATCTACCATGTTCATCAGTCAATAGCAGGTCTGTCTTTAATTGGGGATTAGTACAGATAGTCCTCACTAAGCATCTGTTTGAAATTATAACAGCCCCCCCCAAAAAAAAGGCACTTACGACCTGAATTTGAAGTTCCAATGGGCACCCACCAACCCATGATCTTTCCTAGCTGCATTCAGTATGTTGTGTTGCCAGTATATTTTCTCTTTCTCTCTGCTTTATAAGCATCATAATTTTTCATTAATATAGAAAGAGCTGCCTTGATTGATGCAAAAATATGGATCTTTCTATAACAGTATCAACAGGTACAATAGTAATACAAAATGGAAATAAACTGATGTTTGTATTTTAATTTTATTTAGATCAGTGATGGGAACTATGGCAACTTTACAACCTGTAAATAAGCTGGCTCAGGAATTCTGGGAGTTGAACTTCACAGGTCATAAAGTTGCCATGGTATAGTTTCCAACAAAGCTATTCTTTAAGGAATTCACCTGCCTCAGAATTTTGCTTGTTAGGGGACTATTACCTGGAACCCTGACATCACCTTTGATTTAGATGGAAAGTACTGATCCATTCAATCATTTCAGATACTGATCTGTACTTTGGATTTGAAACTATACTTCTTCTCATTGCATGGCCTTGGGCAATTATTCCCCTATAAAATTGGCCTTGCTTTAAATCAAAAGTCAAGTGGGGTTCTTTAATGAACCTAGTGCCTTTAAGATTACTAGTACTTTTAATTTAATATGCAATAGTTCTGGGATTGAATGTGTGAATTTATTTACTTATTTGTTAAATTTATATGTTGCCCATCTAATTCTGCAAAATGGTGGAACAAGCATGAAAATAATCTCCCAACTCTGGTCAAGTATATTTATTTTTCTCCATCATTATTGCAAAAGCCATTCCCTGCTGCCCTTCTATTTACTGAATGCTCATGAAGAAGATTTGATTGTTATATCTCTGTGTCACATACAAAAAGTGCCATAGTTAACAATTGGAGTAGACATAAATAAAGACAGGGAAAGCTGGGAAAATTGCTTAGCAGATCAAAACTAAGCTAGATGGATCAAAGTATTATTCTAAGTTAGCATCAGGCAGCTTCCCATATTTTTTTTCCTGCTAGTTGTTTGAATCCTTTTCCAACAAATCATGTAAAGTTGTCAAATTTATGAAATGGTGGTATTGCCAAAAATATAATACAGACTTATGGCTGCTTACAACATTTATGTCATGGCAAATGATACTAAGAAACAAGAAAAACTGAAAGGTGCATTGCAACAGTGAACTCTACTAACAAAGTCTATCACAATCTAAACTGCAGGTTTGCTGCTTCTGCTCTCCCCACCACAAAAATAGATATCCATGCCCAGGTTTCTTGAAGTTTTAAAGAGTCTGTGGATTAAATATACACATTCGAAATATAATTGTATTGTTATTGGTTCCCTAGCAATTCTAAGCACATTTCTATGGCTGCAGTGTATGAAACTTGAGACTCTAGAAAAAGTGCAGAGAAGAGCAACCAGGATGATTAGGGGACTGGAGACGAAAACATACGAAGTACAGTTACAGGAACTGGGCCTGGCTAGTCTAATGAAGAGAAGGAGCAATATTTGACGGGCTGCCACAGAAAGGAAGGAGTCAAGCTATTTTCTAAAGCACCTGAAGGCCAGACAAGGAATAATGGATGGATACTGACCAAGGAGAGGTTCAACCTGGAAATAAGAAATTTTTTATGGTGAGAACAATCAACCAATGGAACAGCTTGCCTTTGGTGGCTGTGGGAGCTTCATCATCACTGGATGCTTTCAAGCAGAGATTGCACTGCCATTTATGAGAAATAGTGTAGGGTCTCCTACTTGGGTGGGGGTTGGACTAGATGACCTACAAGGTCCCTTCCAACTCTGTTAAACAAGTCAGGTATGGGCATGGGAGGAACTGAAGGGGTAGTGTCATTGGAAGTTGGAAGATATCAATTATCACAATTCTTTTCCATCTAGTAAGGCCTGGTTCTTGGGGTACCATCCATCATTAGTC
Organism: Bungarus multicinctus; assembly: GCA_023653725.1. NCBI lineage: Eukaryota > Metazoa > Chordata > Lepidosauria > Squamata > Elapidae > Bungarus > Bungarus multicinctus. The sequence goes on from CM042834.1 coordinate 123,133,879, forward strand.
TGTTAGATGATCTAGGCCTAGGGAGAGAGACAAAGAGAGGCAGAGGGATGTTGAAGCTGATTTATATCCCAAGAGCTTTTAATATTGTTGATAATGCAACAATAATTTCTTTTAGTTAAGATTCAGCGGGTGCTTTCCATTCCTTTGAGCAAGTTTTCTCTCAGAAGAGTACTATCAGAAGGGTCTTTGGAATATAGTACTCAGAAGAGTACTATCATAAGGGTCTTTGGAATATAGTACTCAGAAGAGTACTATCATAAGGGTCTTTGGAATAGATGACTTTCAACTTTATTTCTCCATAACACCCTGAATTAAGAAGGGCTCTCCATGTTGGGATGGATGAAGGCCAATAGACAGATATTGTGGATGGATATTTAGATATCCATGGCCATATTCATGAGTCCTTGGATTGGTAAAAGAGGTAGATTGTTGAATGTTACTAGAGGATATTGGGAAGCTGAGTAGAAACAGAATTTGGTATGAGAGTGAGATGGGGAAAGAGGAAGGAGGTATTAACAATTGGAAAGAATAAAAACAATTAAAAAAGGAAAATAAGACCATCAGTGGAAAGAGAAGAAAAGAAAATGGAAGGATACCAGTAACTTCTGTGAAAAGTCAATTATCCTTCTGCAAATAAGCATGGAATTTTATACCTCTAAATAGAAACAATATTGTCTGTTTATACATTACTGTTAAATAATTATATACGAGACAACTGATCTTCCTTACAAAAATGGCACAGCATATAATCTCTTCCTGTGCTTAAAATACTATACTACCAAAAAAGTAGCTGATAAGAGAAAAGTTAAAATCAGTGTAAGTGTACTGTTTTAAACTATATGCAGCATATTCTATGTAATGTTATTCTTATGTCTGGACCAGAAGCTGAAGATGATGTAATATGGGGTAGCCAGGTGGACTGAATAGAGCTCCTGACAGTGTTCATGCTACAATTTTGCTAAAGCAGCTGCAGATTGACTAAATGGGGTTCAGAGTTTTTCTCCTGTGATATATAAATCCTAAACAACTTCAATCTAGGATTCCTGGTGGATTGCCTTTTACATTTAGGCTGGCACAATTGCCAAAATTGCTTGGAAAAGTCCTCCTGTCCTGAGAACTGCCAAGTGCAAAATGAGGAGACTATATATTACATGATGCATGAATTCATTTGAGGCATCATACAATATATGTATATGAAGGTTCAGTAACTTACATATCCATTAAAGGGAACCTGCACCAACTACAGGTAGTCCCCAATTTATGACAGTTGGGACTGGAACTTATGTCACTAAGCAACGTAGTCATTAAGTAAGTTTCAATAATATTAGGACCTGTTCGCCACAGTTGTTAAGGGGATCATGTGGTTGTTAAGCAAATCCAGCTTCCCTCATTGACTTTGCTTGTCAGAAGTTGGCTGGCAAAGTTGCAAATGGACATCATGTGACTCTGGGATGCTGCAACCTTCATAAATGCAGGTCGGTTGACAAGCACTCAAATTTCAACCATGAGACCACAGGTACATTATGACTATTATAAATGTGAGGACTGGCCATATGTCACTTTTTTCAGTGCCTTTGAACAGTCACTAAGCAAAAGGTTGTTAAGTTGAGGACTATCTGTACCTGCTCACAAATGTAAAATTTTGATAACCAAGGAAGAAAGGTAAGCTTCTGAAAAATGCCTACCCTACCAACTCCTGCTAGCACATTTCATTAATGTACTTATTGGATTGTAGCCAATAGTCTAAAGGCCCTCACAATATAGCAGTAAGTCATATGAAACAAAACATTTGCAGTAAAAAAAGTAAGAGTAATTTTAAAGACTATTCCTCAAACCACAGTACATTCGCACATCCTAGGCATCATTGCTTCACCAAAAGCCCTCCAGAACGGCTCCATTTTCAATTGTTTCCAAGAGGCCAGAGCTTTATGGGCCAACCTCAGTTCAAGTAAGAAGCCATCTCAGAAAAGCAGGTTGATTCTAGTTAGAGAAGGCAGTCCTGAAAACCTTAATAAGGTATCTTCAACAGGCAAACCAGTAGTAGCAATTAAGCAGAAAGCAGAGGCAGTCAAGACTGCTAATTATAGACTTTCTATAATCATGCAATTGTACATTTGCTTATTTGCTTACATTTTGCTTATGTGGTTCATTGGAAAGCCGCAAGGATCAAAAAAGACTGTGTAGGTCAATGGAAATCCTGTCTTTCCCCTGCTGGAAATCCCGCTGAGCCCTACCTGTGGCTTCCAAGTTCTCACCAGGCATTGCTTGCCTTTTCAAAGTTATCTTTCCAGACATGAGAGCTCAGAAGAACTTTCTAAAAATGAAAGCTGTATTCTCAGAAGAACGCTGCCTGTGCGTGGACAAAGATATTTGGGATATGGATTTAGCATCCTGAGAATAAGGGTACAATACAGCTTGTTCTGTTTCTGTTTCTAAAAGGTCCTTCTCTGTAAAACCCATTTGGAACAGGAACAATTACATCAAGAACATTAGTGCATCTGTGGACATTCACAAGATTCTAACCTGTACTGGAAGAGAGTGCCGGACAAAAAGCAGAAAGAAAAATAAATGCCATAAATACAACAAAAAGACCAATTGTAACAGAATTACACTGATCTACCTTTGTTCATATTCTGCAGGTGGGAAGATGCAAAAGGCAAAAACTACCAGGTGCAGAAAATTATTTGTCAAGCTGATTACCAATGCATTTCAGGCATACCAGGGCGCCTTCCTCTGCCAATTATCACCTCCTTTTCTCCTATGCATCAACCTGCAACAAGGGAGTTTAAATTTTCTCCAGTAAAATCATCTGCGTTCTGCATTTGGAAAACTCTGACTGTGCTCGTCAGAATAAAATACTTTTCTATAGAAATTCCAAAATATTCTCCATTTTAGAAGATGATATATAGGTTTGGCAAATGTGGTGCATGACAAACATCAGAAGACAGACTTAATTGTCATAGGGGTTTAATTTGGCCAATATGGTAGAAACATTTCTTCTCCTCCAGAAAAAATATCAGTGAGAAATTTTATCACCAATTATGTGCATAAGTTGTGTTTGTGTGTACAGCTTGCACCTCTGTTGCACCTTTCCAGATTGTGACTTCTTAAACAATACAATTGTTTAAATGTGTGCAGTTATACTAAAGAGTAAAATTACTTTATTAAAAGTTAAAGTTCATACCATAAACAATAGGGCTGTGTAGCATTTTAGATTCTATTACAAAAAGATACTTAAAAGCATGTGGAAATGTGATCGTAAAGAGTAAGAGAAGAGAGGGCAAGAGTGAGAATCCATTAAGAGTCTAATAGAAGCTGGCACATCTGTCATTTTATCACAAATTAAAAATGTGCTTGTAGGTCAATTGAGTAAGTTTCAACAATAAAATTAAAGATTTAACATAATTAAATTGATCCTATACAAACAACATCATTTAGAAGTAAAATTGGATTCCTGTAAGACTGATATTAACGATAAAGGTCAGAGACAAGGAAGATGGAGGTTAGATTGCCATCACTAGAAACAGAACTGCATAAAAATAATTTAAAGCTCATAGAATTACCTGAAGATTTTGGAAGAGAAGAGTTAGAAAGAAAAAATTATTCAAAGATTTTCTTGGCTAAATCAGGAGGAATCGTTAGAAATTCATTCATGGTATGAATGAACTTACTTTATAAGACTCTTTTGCCTAGTTTACTTACATCTTCATGTTTATCTTGCCAAATTCACATTCTTTAAGACAAAGGGCACAATATTAGAATGATAAAAGAAAAGGCACGATAGTTTAAAACTTCAGATTTTACCAGATGTTCTGATGAACATTGGAAAGAGAGCTGATATTTATTCTATCAGAAAGGAAAGTCAGATAGAGATAGGCTACACCATTTTTTTCCTGGAGGTCTTTATGAATGGAAGCACTGACTATCCTCCTTTAGTGACTGTCTCCTTTAGTAATAGTTCGCAATTATGAAGTGATGCAAAAGTAACTTTATGACTCACGTTTACAACCACAAGTCTACAAAACAAAGGAAAGCAGAAATCAGATCTTAAGCACAGATCTTAAGCTGTTTCATTTAGCATCTGTTCACTTAACAACTGAGTTGTCGGTCCCAATAAACAAGAACTACCTGTAAAGTCTTTGTAAATTCAATAGAGAATTCTAATAACAGTTGAGTCATTAGCTATTACAGAACTGTTTAAAAAAAAAGATCAGAACAGGCAGAAATTCAAAAACTATATCAAGCAGAATTTTTCTTCATAAATTAATCTACTAACTGGCACCATGGGTCAAGTTAAAATATTTTCAACTAACATTGACTGAAAAAACCACTTTTTCTAAAAAAAAGTTCTTTTTGAAGCTAAAAAGAAAAATACAGTAAAAAAAGTACAAAATTGTCAGTCTCGGGTAGTAATAAAAGTAATATGTTAGAAATTCATTGTGGAATCTGGAGAAACCTCAGGATGAAAAATGGGTATTTATACTATTATAATTTCAGAGTAAAACATGGGGAAATAATAATTGCTTCAATTTATGCTCTAAATGATAGCAACATGTTCCCCCAATCATTTCTTGAAATTGCAGAGGGAAATGTTTAAATTCTTACCGATATAAACTTGATTCTTTCTCTAAACCTTGATCAATCTGCACCATCTAAAAGGAATTCTACTTTTAATTTTTGAAGCCGGGTATGATGGCAGGAAAAAGATATTGTTTCTTCAAAGAGTTGAGGGCAGGTGCTTTATTCATCCCCCCACACATTCTGAAGCATTGGCAACAACTGGTTCAAATTATGCTTGTTATGTTGGTAAATCATAAATGGACCTGTGCTAGGTGGAAATTATGGTCATGCAGACAGATGGTGGATGATGGAGTCATAGATAGTTGATGCTGTAGTTAAACATGTCTAGAGACTGTAGACCAGGGAAATTTAATAGTAGCTTCAGGCAAGGATCCAAAGGAAACAAGGTGAAAGCTTTGCTTACCCTGCTTTAGGTGTTTTCAAAATTGCAGCACAGCAATTTAAAAACCAATTTGAAAGAACAAGGCTTAAATGGCTAGATAACATCTCTGCCTTGAACCATCTTTCTGGGACCAAATCTAAAACATTGCATATCCTAATGAACCACTTACCTTCTTTCAAATATATTTTAATTTCTCTGTGGAAATAAAACCACAATGAAATAAAACAAAATTCTCAACCATCCCCTGTCACAAAGGACAAGGAGTTATAAGAAAATAAATGTAGTGACCTAGCATACAAAATCCTTTCCTTCTCTTAACTGACTTCTAAATAAGATTTTTTATGGGGGTGGGGGGTTCCACTAAACAGAGGGCAAAAGAGCCAGTCTGGTATAGTGATTAAGGCACCCAGCTAAAAACCAGGATACTGTAAGTTCTAATTCTGCCTTAGGCATGAAGCCAACTGGATGACCAATTCTCACCCACCCCTAGGAAGAAGGCAAGAAAGCCACTTCCAAAAATATTAGCCAAGAAACTGCAGGGCTTATTCCGGCAGTTGTCAGGTGTCAAGACTGACTTGAAGACATAAATATATGCCCACCCAAAGACAAAATTACAGGTCTTTTATATTCTCTTTAAATAAAAGATAAAATGTCTTGCATTGTTATCTTGCAAATTCTAGCTTGTGGATTACAAAGTACAATTTCTATTTACCTTTTAATTTTTCAAAGTAGTTTTAATACTTGTTCTTTATATAACCAACGTAGTCAGGTTCGGTGGGGGAGAGAAATGAAATACTTTTTCTCCAAGTAAAGCTCAGAAATAAAACCCCAAATATTGCTTTAGCACAGAACAACTATATAGCCTGTCATGCCACCAACTTTTCCATTTGCTAATAATTCACAATACATTTTAAAACAAACCCATAATTTATGTACATTGTTCTAAACATTTGCAGGTCTCGGATGCTTTTATTGCATTGTGTTACGTGTTCACAAGTCTGGAGCTTGCAGATAACTGTCATTGCTCAGTTGAAGCATGTCAGTAATTAAGTAATGTGTTCACTAACGGTTTGCAAATCTTGACTCCTCATAAATTTAAAATACCCTATCAAGCAAATGGAATATTTTGCTTTGGAAAAAGTTATTCCTAAATGCAAAACTTTTCATAATGGGGGTAGGAGAAGAGAGAAATAAAATCAGGCTAATTAATTGAGAAATATCTACAACATTTTGACAGAGTCCTGAATAGGCATATATATATCCCAAAATAATTGTCTTTGTATCTGAACTCTCTCCAGACCATTTCCACTTCCTTCCTTCTTTCTCCTCATCCATAAACAAATATGTTCATACTGTATAAAATTTTCCTTCCTCAGGACCATATTCCTTACATCTGATTAAATGGACTGTAATCAATCAAACTGTAAGTAACAATTATATTTTGAAATCAGAATTCTCACAATAGAAAAACAAGGTATGCAATGAAGATCATGTATGTTTCTTTGTAGAAACATCTTATTCTTATCAAATTTTCTCCCCCAAAATCTACATAACTAAGATTAAGTTGCTATTGAAGACAAAGAGTTTTAAGTTGAGCAGAGATCCTGGATCTGCAATATCCATCACTCTCCTCACTAGCGCATTGTAAAATACCAAGTATCCAGATGTTTTAAACATGCACCAAGGTATTCACACAGATATGATGATATTGGATAAATTCCAGGCTATTGGAAACTTCCATGATCATTAATCCAGTTCCCTTTGTAGCAATGACTGGACCGGGGTGGCACAAAGATTTGCTTTGAAAACAATGGCATTTGGATGACACTTCAAAAATGTGGTCAGGCATAAATCATGGCTAGGAGTGTCACCTGGCAAGAAAAGGGGAAAAAAATAGTGTTCCACTGGACTTATTCATTCCAATTCATTCTTCTGAAATTCAGGGTCTTTCAATGACCTTGAATCTCAATTGCAAGATGCTCAGTAGAACAAAGAGGCAATATAGGGCTACATATTGGGGGCAGAGAGGAATGATGTCACATCCCACAGCAAATGTTTCCATGTTAATAAGCCAAACACAACAGAGCAGAACTGGGATGTAATCCAATGTGCATATGTTACAAAGCAGAAGGTGCATAAAGAGTGACATCTTGAACCAAGTTAGGCTTTCCCCCAGAAACCCTACAATTGTTCTGGGGACTGTAGCTATCTCAGACACGCTGGAGCAACTGGCTATGATGTGGTGGCTGAGAGCACATTAGTAAAATCTGACCAATTGCTGCCCTTGTGGGAGGGGGAGGATTTAAAAAAAATATCATTTCCATGCAACAAAGGGGAAAGTGCACTGAGAAAGAAAAGTACAGGAAATGCTGAAAAGAATCCCGATCGTTTTGGAGAGAAGCCCAGCCTTCTTTCTTCAATTTTCATTCTCAGTTAAGCTACCTCCTCCTCAATCTTCAGCATTTTTCTCCTTCCACACTTTGGACAGATAATCAGTATTTTTCCTACAATCAAGGAATGGGTAGCCCACAGCCTACATGGGGCCCAACACCCAATTTCATCTGTTATGTCTCTTCCTCCAGATGAAGGAGTGATATAGGAGAGGTGGCATGGCCATGCTCAGCTGTTTCCTGCTATTCCAATGAGTAGTAACAAAACAGATTTCAAATCCATCAAAGCAGGGCCATTTCCCACCCATCCAGTTACAGGCAAGCTGTATTAAAGACACCACAGTTGAGAAACACTCCCATAGAGGCATAGCATTCCTTTGCTATATTTAAAATATTGCTATAGAGGTATATCCCCCAAATTCACAAAATTTTAACTCTCATCTTCAGCAGCAAATAAGTGTCTCAGTTGGGAATGATGAGAGTTTCCAGAGACTACCAGTTTTAACAGGTCTAGCACACTCACTTCAGTTTTGTATTTCTTTGCCTCATCTTATGTCAGGGGCAAACAATCAGATCAATACATAAAGTGTTTAATTAGTTGTTTAATTGTTTAAGCCTGTACACAGGAATTTTCTCAAACTGAAGGTTTGCAGCTAGGTCAGATTGGATAATATTCCATGGCTTTGGGGCGGAGGGTGGCGGAGGAGCAGACTTAGCCCTCTTATGCCCACTTAGGGATTCCAGACTAATTTCCCTTTTGACTCTTCACAGTTTCTCTCTAACATCCTATAATTGCTATAAAAAATTTTCTGCTTATTTCTTTTACTTCTTTAGTATTAAAAAAATTACTCAGGACGGTTTACAAATAAAAAGCAACAGTGTATCACAATGAAATATAATTACAACAGACAGGTATAAATTCAGATAAAAGACTAGATGATTATATAATTTGAAAACCTGAAAAAAAGTTTTATATTATAAATACCAAAGAACAAAAAAAAAGTCCATTAAATTAAACACACAATTCTCTCTATTTTGAATACCATGAAAAAAGGTTATTCCCACAGAGTTCTGGCAAGAGAAAATTTCATGCTATCTGGAAGCTAATATTTTGTGCGTGTGTGATGCTAGTCTAAATGTTATTTCTTTTCATCCATCAAGTAATCACCACCCAGTTTGTTTCACTGTAAAGGAGAAATTATTTGATGAAAATGAAAAGGCTCTTGTCCTTGGCTCTGAGTCTATGGCATCTGACAGAAATCAGAGACAGCTATCAAAATAACCTGCTATTTACTCAGAATCAGGATTATCATGTTCTTTCAGGAACATTGATAACAAATGAATCTGCCCTACTGGATATCACTTTGGTGTGTGGCAAATCAATTATTACCCACTGGTGATGCCACCAAAGAATAGAAATTGAATGAAATAAATTCTCCATTAAGACTTTTCTGGTGCATCCGGGGAAGGAAAATGCATTACCTGCTTTGGAAATATTACCTTGTGTTATCTGGCCTTAATTTATTGATTTTTAAAATGTTTTATTTCTTGGACTGTGTGTGTGAGGACAGGCAAAGAAAAGAGAGCCAGACCGATAATCAGCTATCTTACTATATAGTGTATATAGTACACTATATGACGGATTGTTTTGCAGCCCACTATGATCTACTTGCAAGATACTCTGTGGATTAGAGTGGTTGTATCTGTTCTTAAATTGATGCTGTCTTTACAGCAGAGTCAGCAGATATATCATTGACTACCAGTTAAATAGAAGATGTTGCATTTTGTGCAGCCTGGGGATGTGGTTAGGATTCTGGAAGATTAAGGACAATCATGTGTCTACTCATCCCATGTTAACAAGACTGGCTCAATAAGAGGTGGGAATGATAAATCCTGCTCTGCCAGAGTTCTCCCCCATTTGAAAAAAAGATATGATGAAACCATTACTGACAAACATGCTTTTTAAATGTTGCATTATTAAACAAGGTTTCAACCTGGTTAGACCTGCTCTGAGGACTCTGTTTTTGTGTATGGGATCTGAACAGGGGATTTGCATCACTGTGTGTTGTATTGTACAGTACTTGCCACTACTAATTACAACAGTAACCAATAAACTGGGAGCCCAGCATTGCAGTGGATCAGGACTGTATGTTCTACTGAACTTACTATATTTATGGAAGACCAAGAAGAATTATAAATAATGAAGAAGTGATCTCATCCAGATCTGATTACTTCAGTGTACTGTATATGAGGTTGCTTGGAAGATCATTTGGCTATAACAATTACTATTAGAACATAACCATTCAAATATTCTTCGGATCTACACAGTCAGAAATATGGAATTAATATTCTGAAACTTGCATTACTTACTGTTCTGTTATATTTATGGCTTTTTAGCTTAGAAGGTGTATAGAAGGTTTTGTGTACAGAAATGAGATAGGGAAAACAGTTTCTCATAATTTAAAACCTCATGTGAACCAATAAACCGAACAGTGCAAGATTCAGGAGAGATAAAATGAAATACATATTTTATATGGTGCACAGTTAAAACACATAATTCATTACTATAATATGGTCATTCCTGGGCAGCGGTGCAGAAAACTTTATAACGGAATTAAACAAGAAGTACCTTATCAATAGTTCCTTTTCATGATGGCTAAGTATTACACCCAGTATCAATATTCACCTACTGCAGTTGAACGGGAAAATACTACTGTCTTCAAGTCTTCCTATCAAGTTACCACAAACATCTGTTTATCTACTGCAGGAACAGAATATTGGATCAGAAAGGCCTCTGATCTGATCCAAATGATTCTTACATATTCCCAGGTCTCATCTCAAAGAACTTGGCTTTTACTTTTAAAGGTCTAAATGTTTGAAGGCTATGTTACCTGCAAAGGAAATATATCTATATAAACCATCCAGGCCATGAAGTTGTAACCATGTATAGCTTGCCTGTAGACTATTAAGTTACCTAGTATACCAGATAAATCATACAGAGATGGTATTATAAAATGAAAGAAAAAAGACTAAATCTTTTTTTTTCCCTACCAGCTGGTAAAGAAAGAAAGAGGAAAGAGGAAACATAAAGTAGTCAATGAAGAAACGTAAAGTTCATGACTCCCATTGCCTATACTCTAATGCTTAGAATATGGGAAATATGATGAATTTCAGCTCAGTACAAAAGATAAATATGATGTAATAGATGTAGAAAACAATTGGTGTGCTGAATCCTAGAATATAGTAACTGAAAGATACAGTTTACTCAAGAGGAAAAATAGCAATAGAGATGGAGGGAAAGTTTGTTAAAATATCCAAATGAGTTAACTTGGCTATGTTATAGAGAACATCTATAAGTAGCAAATAAAAGCAAAGTCATCAACCCAACTAAGGAGAAGATGTAGATGATGCCTTACAATAGCAACCTGATGCTGGCAGATGTTCGTTATGCCAATAACTACAAATAGTTATGCCATTTGTATCAACTGAGAAACTAATTCTGCCAAGCATTGTCCTTCCAGGAAATTATTGGCGGTTTCCTCTTCAGAAAATTCAGGAAGGCAGAAGAAAATCATCCATCCTTGACTGGATACTAATGAATGGAGAAGACTTCCCTGGAGAAATGGAAATAGTAGAAATATGGAAATAATAAAAATGATGGTGTAATAAAAGATGCAAGCAGAAACAATAGCTTTAAATCTTTATGGTTTGACTTCAAGCAACAGAAGAGCAGAACAAGTGTTTTCAGTACGAAAATAACTTATTTGTCTGTTTTAAGGGAAACTAAAATTCAACACAATAAAATACGTGTCTTAGGCTTAAAAACAAAAACCCAGATTTTAATAAACTCAAAAGAATAATAAATAGGCTGCCAGGGTAGGTGAATCTGATGAGTAAAGCTCCTATAGAAGAAGATACTAAGAGCACTACTTTAAAAAATTGCAAGGAATTAAAATTAAAAAAAAATGGAGCTATAGCCAAAGAAGATAATATAGTGACACAAAATGTTTGCTGAAGATTTTGCATCAGAAAAAGATACACACAGAGAGACCACAATTAAGACCAAAATTTCCATTGCTAAGCAAGACAGATGATAAGATGACAAATGGGTTGTGCCCCATTTTATGACTTTTGCCACAGTTAAGAGAATCACTGCAGTGGTTAAGTGAATCATGTGGTTGTTAAGAGAATCTGGCTTCCCCCATTAACTGAGCTTGTCAGAAGCTAGCTGTAAAGGTTACAAATAGCGATCATATGACTTTGGGATACTGTAATGGTCTTAAATATATGCCAGTTGTGCCAAGCATTGGAATTTTGATCATGTGACCATGGGGATGCTGTGAAAACTTACAACTTCATTAGTCACTTTTTTCTGCATTGTTGTAACTTTGAACAGTCATTAAATGAATTATTGTAAGTCAAGGACTACCTGTACAGGAAATTTTAAAAGGGCCAGGTTATAAAGGAAGGGTACAGATGCCCAAGAACCATAGCACTGGTTCCAAGGAAGCAAAAATTTAGAGTGAACTGAGATTGATGAAGATTTTTATTATATTATATTAGCTGCTCTGTAAAAGATGGCAAAATGAAACTACTGAATTTCTATTTTAATTCAATCTGCTCCTGCCAAAAAACACATCTTCCATCTGGAAATTGTGAAGAGCTGGGTGAAGGGGCAGGCTTGAAGCTTCATTGAAGATTAATAGAAACACGATCAGGGAATAGATCTTTACTCTGAATGAATTTAAATATCTAGGGCCAAATTAATTGCATCTTATGAAAATGAAGGAGCAAGCTGCTTGTTTGGCCCAACCTTTATTTTATGTATCTTCCAATTCTGAATAAATCTGGCACACTAGTGCCAATGCCTGCAGGGGAAAAATATTGTTTCTTTCTTCAAAAAGGGAGGAAAAGGAAGAATATCAGGAACTTGAAGCTAATCAATCTGAGATCAATCCCTGGGAAGCAGAGCAGTTGAGCAATCCATAAGGTACTTGAGCTATAAGCACCTCAGCAACAATGCAGTAATTACTAGAAGTTGGCATGGATTTTTTTAAAAATAGATCTTGTCAAAATAAACCACTAATTTCTAATTAGACAACTTCCTTAATAAATCATGACCCAGCTGTAGACATAATATATCTTTGATTCCAGCAAAACATTTTACCGAATACCCCATAATAACCTGATTAGGAAGATAATCAAGTGTGACCTAGAGGCTATGTTGATTAAATAGTTACATAGTTGACATGAAAATCAATGGTACCTCATTCAGTTGCAGAAAAGTATCAAGTGGGATGCCTCAACTATCACTATCCTTAATAATTACTTGGATGAAGAAGGGTGGAGGGATTATTATCAAATGTGCTGATGGCACCAAATGGGTGAGATAGATAATATTTTAGAAGACCAAAAATAAAATTCAGAATTATGTTTGGTTAGAGAACTATGCTGAAAATGAACAGCATGAAATTGACACCATTTGTAAGATACTCACATAGGAAACAAAAATTAAATGCACAGGTATATCATGATGACAATATCTGAATTGCTACTAATACATCTCAAAGTGACCTTAAACTAGTAATTAGCAAAGTGAATATGAGCCAGGAGTGTGACATGGCTGTAAAGAAGACAAATACTATTTTAAGCAGCATCCATATAAATATAATTCCCAAGTCATGGAAAATATTCATTCCCATGTATTCCTTTTTGACCACTCTAAACCTAGATACTGTGTCCAGTTCTGGGCACCAAGCTTACATTAAAAAGGATTCAGAGAAACTGGAACAAGTTTAGACAAAGGCAACAAGGAAAATTAGAGAACAAAATTGTATGAGGAGGGAGAAAGGAAGGTAGATATATTTAGTCTTGAGACAAGGCAACTGAGGTGAGATAAAACAGCATCTTCAAAAATCAGAAAGGATGTCAGTATGAAGATCAGAAATAGTTCTTTCTCATTCCAGAATGCAGGACGCACAATAATTTATTGAAATTACAGGAAGACAGAGACTCCAATTTGGAGGGGAAAGAAACTTAACAGTAAGAGCAGTGGAAGGGATAAGGAATGACCATGAATGACAGAAGGAAGAGCTGCTTCCAAGGCAATGCTTAGGTAAGAAGAGCATGAGCCTGGGCCAAGAAAATAATGAGAGAAAACATCTCATGCAAGCCTACTTAACATAGGAGTGAGGGCTCAGACTCTGACTCAGAAGTTACTCCAGCTGAATAGTGGAATGTCAGCTTCAGGAGACACCAAGTCAGGAATCACCTGAGGTTGATCAAATTCAGGCACCATCAGAACAACGATAGCAAATCAGATATACTGTAGCTTCCAAGCCTACAAACAGCAGAGCAAAGATGCTCAACGGGCTCCTTGCTAAGCAAGGGAGTAACTCTCTTCATTAAAGATAGCTGGCTGTAGCCTGATTTAAGAAAAAGCACTGATCCATGTTTCTTCATTGGAAATCATCTCTGATTTCCTGCTCTGCCATGTCATTCCTGTGAATTTCTGCTTATGTAAACTCCGACCCTTGGACTGGCTGACTAACATGGATGTAGCAGATCCGCTATAATTGCTATAATAAAAGCAGTTTTGATCTATGCAGCATTGGTTTCTTAGTTTGGTCTACCTTGTTGGGCTGACAAGTAATCTGATAGTAGAATCAGTTACAGGAAATCCTTTAGGGAACACTTGAAGTTACACGATAAGCGCTCCCAAGCATTTATGAACAAGTCCCAAAACTACAAATCTTGCAGCACCACAGCAGTTGTTCGCCCTTACGAACAACCCTAGATGCTGTGCAACATTTGTTCTGCATGTTGCTGGCCAAAATGGAGCTTCTAAGGGCTGAATCCACCCCTCATAAGCTCCATTTCGGCCAGCAACATGCTGGGTGAGGCCTCTGGAGGCCTGAAACAGAGCATTGGAGGGGTGTACGCAGCTGAGAGGCTGGAGAGGAGGCTGCTTGCTAGATCTTCACAAGGTACGTGACCCAGCACAGCGGGATGCGTGGGAGGAAAGCAATTGTGGGGAGCATGAAGTATTTTAGTGGGATGGGGAGGCCTTGGGTGTCTTAGGCAGATGGACTGTTACATTATTAGCTCCCCCATGGCTTTCCATACCCTGAAATACCTCGTGTGCACTTAACGAACCTCACATTTGATTAGCGAATGGGTGACAGAAAGGAGGGAGTGATCGTTCAAAGTACAAAATTCACTCCCACGAATCCTTGGGTTACAAATGGAATGGCCAGGCTCCATTACATTCATAACTCGAGGACTATCTATAGTCAGAAAAGTGATAGGCTTCCACATCTAACTCTGGATGTATTTAGAATGCCTTAATTTGGATGCTGAGATGCTTTAATTTGAATCCCTACATTGGACTCGATAGTTTACATGGCTCCTTCTAATTCTATGACTCTATTAAATCTAGGAAAAAGAGTGATGGAGGAGGGAGCAAGACTGTACCCAGGGAGCTGGTCTTGGAAACCATCTTGCTTAAGTCTACAGAACCATGAAATCATCACTAAGGCTGAACTGTAGTTTCAGATTCAACTATTTTGTTTCCTTAATGAAGTAGGGCTATTAAGTAAATTAGATTGCAATCACTGAAAGGTTTATTTTTTAAAAAATGTTAGATTGCTGAAGGTTTCTTTGCGAGAGTGGGGTATCTTTCCCTTGATTTATTAAAATTTGACTCAGAATAAGACAAAAAGTCCTCAATATCTTCATCATGTTAGATATTATTGAAAATATATTCTTTGGTTTTCTAAAACATAGCTGCCTTTCAAATTCAGAGAAATGAGTACAGAAAATCTTCACAATTGATAACATCTTTTCACTGAATGACCACCAACCAAAATAAATTTTCTTAAGTGAGGTCATAAATGTATCTTCCTCTAAATTGTAAGGCCTCCTGAGTGAATTCTGGTGATCTAAGAACTGACAATGAATGTATTTCTGTTTTACAGCCTACAATGTATTTTTCTGTATGTTTTCTAAATTTGATGGAGCGGTATAGAATTGCAACCTTAGCTGCAAATCCTACATATCCGTGATGGCGAACCTATGGCACATGTGCCGGAAGTGGCACGCAATGGAAGAGCCCCATTGCGCATGCCCCTGCCAGCCAGCTGAATGTCGGGTATCTGCCGCGCATGTACGGGGGAAGACTTTCCTACGTGCGCATGCATGGGGAGCAGGGGGGGGGTGTCACACGTACGCACTTTCGGCACGCAATGTGGGAAAGTTTAGCCATCACTGCTATATATGCTTCTTAGGAACAAGGCTTACCGTCTGGGCTACATTAACAAAATTACTGCTATTTGGGGGGAAATTAATCTATATAAATTGAAAATACTGGAAAGGAAAGAAAAAGTGGAGAGGAAAAAAATGTACAAATACAACTTAACAAAACAAATAGTGATTTAAGACCTCCAACATGGGGTATAGCAGCACTTTAGAGTTAAAAACACAATCTTCTTCATAGCACAGCACTTAATGCAGTCATTTATACAGTTTTGTTTCCTTAATGAAGTAGGCCTACTTGCAGACAAATAAGCAACCTCCCCCAGAGGCCAGGAATCTCCTCCTAGTCCTGCTTTAGTTCTCACTTTTGTGCTGGGTGAGCAATCCCTCCCTAGTAGCTGCAATGGGTTCTAGAAAGCAAAGAGCACTTTTCACAAAGAAACAAACAAAAACTATTTTCTGAATAGATCTCAGAGTGAAGCTCTTTAGAAACACTTTATGTAGAAAGCATATAAAATGGCCTTGAAGGACAGGAGGAAGAGCCGCTACCTAGGCAACGCTCAAATAAGTGGGGCTGGAGACCATTCAAAGGAACCAGTTTGAATAAACATTTCAACCAGGCCACTCCCTAGTTCACACTAAGACAAAATGAGAGAGGGGGACGCACAATCAGATATGCAAGATTCAGTTAGTATAGCTGCTATGCTAAAAGTGGCCTTGGCCTATATGGAATTGGCTTCTTAAGCCTGGAACAGATTTCTGCATTACTGCACGTCAAAGAATACATCTGTCATTCAGAGACAGTTGCATGTTGCATGGCTGTTGCATTTATACTTCAACCCTCGCTAGCTGTTCCATTTTGTCCTTCGAATGTGCCTTGCCTTCTGCCCATCTACCAACAGCAGGCTGGAGCACCAATCAGCATGCAGGATGCGCATCTTCACACAACATGTCATTAGGATTTGGGTAGTGTGCACGTCAGCCATCTGCAATCTATGCTTACCCATCAACCTCTTTTGCAGCGTAGATATGCATTGATGCCTACGTGCAGTTGCAGACAAGTCTAAATCAAGCTCTACTCTGGTCTGTCTTACAGGGCTGACACTTTCTGATTGAATCCTCGTCCCTCTAAAGATAAAAGCTAAGCCAATCAGCCTTGATATTTAGACAGTTTATTCAAATGTATGTTCCCTGGACTGAATTTATCATCTGCCTAGACTAATATTCTCGCAGCTACTTTTTTGACTAGACTGTTGCTTTCAAAATTAATATCGCATACATTTTACACATAGTAAAACTCCTCTTATCCAAATAATACATGAGGAACAGACAGAGAGAAATATTTGTGGATAATATATTAATTCAAAGTTCAAAGAAATATAATGATTTACCTCAGCATGGTTCATGCATACTGAATTAGAGTAACGATGATTTAGACAGCCCAATTTTCTTATTAGAATAATGAAGCCCTTTTTTATTTTTTAAGTAAAGAAATTTAGTTTTGAGACGCTGGGAAAGCCATTTAGACTTTGCAACAGAAAGCTAAATATAATGATTTATGACTAAGTGTATTTATAGAACATCTGAGTATGCCACACCAAATTAAACCTTGAACAAGAGACACAATAATTTTCATCATCTTTGTGGCCAGAATGCGAGGTACAATACAAGGCAAGTACAGTACAACAGTTCAAGGAATGGTCATATTTCTTTTTATTTATTAACTGATTTACTAAAAATGGGCGCCATTCCAACTGAATGACTAGAAGAAAGAAGATCCATTGCAAGAATGTACTAGTTTGGGGAAATTGTGATGAATCTTTAAAGAGCACTTCCTAGCTAGGTGTAGATGATCAGGCTGTATTCGAGGTAGGGGTCAAACGTGTCATCAGTCTTGAGTCCCTTTATGCCCATAAAAGATCCAAGTCCAGCCCACCTTGAATTCCATTGACTCTTATCCATGGCCATTTTGCTTTAAATGTTAGTAGTTCAGATTCTTGCAGAGGGCATTAGCATTCAATAAACTTTCAATCCACCTTGCTTCCTGATTTCTAGTGTCTGACACTATGATATACTACATTACATATTATGAATATTCCAGTTTGCATAACAGGTATTCGTATTCAAAGAGTTGAGCGAGGTAAGAACCACTGCCACAACAACAGGGATAAAAAGATGACATTTTCTACATAGAAGAATCTATTTTGCTTTATATTCAATATTCAATATTAAGATGATGAGACAGAGAGATGTTTGGTAATCCTAGTGCCAAAGCAAAAACGTGACTGCATTACGGCAAGCATGAAAATTGTTCCAGAATACTTTTCTTAATGTCAACAAAAGTCACATTGGTTCATTAACAAAACAAAATATACATAGAGAAATCTCCACCTTTCTAGAAATAGAAATATAATCCCCATGTGCCAATACCTTATTCTTATATTCTGCACCTCCGAGATGTATAGCTCCTGGTATCCTACTGTGTAAGAATCTGAATGTGATCAATGCAGGGTTATTTTAGCTTTTTTTTTCCCCTACTACTTTCTTCTTTCCTAGAACTGAATAATCTTCTCTGAACCTCTTTCTCCCTTTATGATTCATTCATCCCTTCTCCATGCCCTGGGCCAGATTTCCAGTATATTCCAACAATTGACAGTTTACTGTTTCTGCTTTTTTCTTTGAGTCTTAGTTTCCCAGCTGTAAGGTAACAAATATCCATTTTTCTCTTTTCACAGTCACAAGAGTAAAAATGAGAAGTAAAAGGGGCTACAAATATGATTAATAGTGAGTATAATGTTACCTTAATAGTGAGTATAATGTTACCTTGATTATTTCTATTGTTTATGTATAAGACCATGATTATTTCTGCTGCTTTCATCTACAATCATAAGTCAAACCAAACTGCATTTGATCGGATTCTCAAACTGAAAATACTATCCTTCAGCTTAATGCCATCCATTCCAAATTATCTAAATTATTGACTAGGGGAGAATCAAGGGCTCTTTGATGAATTCATCACCCTGCTGCTGGCCTGCAGATATTCTAGAGAAAGAAATGCTTAAATCTGGGTCATCACCTATTGAGTCAGTAGATAGCAGCATTTGCACCACCTTTTCTGGATTTAGAAGCTAAGTGGGTTGGGTTTGATTAGTACTAGGATGGGAGACCACCAGTGAGTAATCACCTGTCAGCTAAATTGGAAATTTTGAACTTCACAAAGGAAGTTATGGCAAACCATTTCCATATTATTCTCAAGAAAACTATGTACATGTACTGTATGCGGGAACTGAACTTGATTCCAAGGAGAGTTTATTACATTTACATCATCCTTTGGCGAGAGAGTACAAGCTCTCTTTGCCTTGCTATAATTCCATAAAGTAAAATTTATTCTGCATACTTAGGACAATAGGACATTTATTTTCAGCTTGCTACAGAAGTCTTCATCCTATAATAGCAAACCATCCATAATTCTTTCCTGTTACAACTGGAATCATAAAAGATTTGGTTCCTTTACAATTTTATGCAGTAAAATTGGTAAGAACTACTTCTTGTGCAAAATAAACAATCAGACCTTCCCTTAAAAGGCTTCCTGACTAAAATCACACAAACAAGCCTCCTTGGCTGCTTTTATACCCACTAAGGTTTTCAGAGGAAAAATAATTGAAATGCAAAATGGGTCAAGAAATTCCTTTCATTTATCCTTTCTCTTCTCTCTTTTCCCTTCGCTTCTTTCTCTCTCTCTCGAAAATTAAATAAACCAGACATTATGTTTAATTTGCAATTCTTCCCATAAAGAGAGCTTCCTATTTTTCATGCGAAGGTACAGATTTTTAAAACCCAAATCTCCTCAAACATCACTGAACTTCACCTGGAATATCATCTGGAGCTCTAGCAGAATTGTTAGATCCTCTGACAAAGTCTGCCTCACAGACTTATATTTATAAGTAATATAATTGGCTACTTTGTAACAAGATACTGTAATTCCAGATTCTGGAAAGATAACCAACATTGTGATTATTATTTTAGTTACGAAAATGTTTATTTTCTTATATCAGATTCAATTTCACTTGTCTTAATTTGGAAATCTGCACCTCCAATTTGACTTGGCAATCTTGCTACCTGTGGTTTGCACAGATTATGATGAATCCTTCCCAAATAACTTCAGACTTTAATAACCACTGCTCAGAGCCTGAAAACAGCTGGGTAAATTAATAGTAGATTCCCTGACCGTCTTAAGGGTGAGACTATGTTAAATAACCCTGATTCTTCCTTTTGCTTTGCTGCAATCCCCACTCTCACAGATTAGGAAGTTAACGTAAATGGTTGTCTGAAAGGAGGAGGGGAACTGAAGGGGTAATCTATTCCCAAAGAAATTAATGAAAAAATAAATAGAAAAAGATAATTGACAATTATTGTGAGTGAAGCTGTTCGTTAAGAGGGATTTTTAAACCCTCTCCTGCAGGGGAGAAGTAGTACCAAACTGTGCTATCTCTAAATAACATGTAAATATATTTTAAAGTAAAACTATCCACTGAGTCATATTAAGGTTGAGCTTTGTTTTAAAACATCACTTGCAGAATGGAAAAAGTCAATTAATTGCAGGCGAGTTTAGCATTGGCCAGATAACAATTCTGGATGAAAAAATACAGTTTAGATATCTCTGCTTTGCCCCACTGTATTTTAATTTTAAACCAAAACTTCTCCCCTTTAGTTTAGCCTGTGCACGCATTTTCATTTCAGTCTTTCAATGAGTGTTTGCTAAGAATGTATAATTCCCTCCTGACTTCAATCCTGCTAAGATTGCTTTTTAAAAGTCTGTTAGGCTTTAATTCTAATAAGCCATCTTTTTTATCGTTGAATCAGTCCATATTGATGATGCAGCAAGACCAAGAAAGGGGGAAACCATTAGAAAGAGGAAATAAAAGATGAAAAATGAAAGTGAAGAATAGAAAAAATGAGAAGACGACATATATTTTACCCAATTTTAAAAAGCTGAGGAGAGTTGAAAAGCATGGGCAATAAAAATAACTAATAATGTAACCAACATAATAACAAAAGGTTAATTTTCAAAGTTCAATTTTCCTTCTCTCTTTTATTTACTTAATATTAAAAAACAGGATTGATGAAAAATTGAAAGTGCAGTAAACCACCTTAATGTATTCTTATTCTGCACTGTATAAACTACCTCATTGTATTCCATTAGTTTAATGGATGGTACACGTCCACTATCAAGCATACGTATAAAGTCCTCCAAGCAAGGAACATAGTTACTTCAGAAAAGCAATATATTCTGCTCTGTAACCAGTTAACAACAGTCCTAACACAATTGTGGCGGGCTGCATTGTTTCTGAATTCCAGCAGTGAGGCATAAACTCAAAAAACTGTTTGCAAAAAAGCCCACTGCTTTGAGGAGGAGGAGCTTCAGTAGCCTCAGAGTCAGTGCCAAAGTAGCACAGTAGTAAAACACCCAAATTAGGAGAACTTTGGTGTTAGTCATTTGTCTAAAGTCAATATGTAACTTATTAATCAGTGGTGGAAGCCAAAACAAAGTTGAAGCAAAAAAGAACTCAGAGGGCATTCCTTTAGAAACAACGATCAGGAGCTAAACTTCATGAAGGAAAATCTTTCTACATCTGATGATGATGATGCTTCCAGCCTGCTTTATTACTAAATTGTAGTAATATATTTTGAAGTTATCATAGATTGATCTGTAGCTATTGTCTGTGCAGACAAGCATACGCAGTTCAAACAGGAGAGGGTTCCCTTGTGAAATGGATAATACAATGGCACTCAAAAGGAAAAGTACTAAGGGTTGGGAGAAAAGTACCACACTGTGTCTGACCAAGCTTTTTTGGAAGTTACAAAATGAATGAAAACAGTACTTCAGAACCATCAGACATACTGAATATAATGGGCTTCCCACTCAAGTCCTTCAGGAATCTGGATCTAATGTAGCCAGCAAGACTCAGAATTAGGTAGATATGAGTAGGTTTGTGTATATGTATAAGAATATAGAATTTTTAAAAACTAGAATTTAAAATTTTTCATTTACAAAATGAATAATAAAGTGGTAAAGCTGCATTCACTACACAAAAAAGCTTAGAAGTGTTATAAAGCCTCTTTTATGATCTCTCCATGCAACAACTTTGGTGATAAAAATTGAGTACAGTACCATAGTTACAGAATACCCCAACCTTTACTTAAGACTAACTCTAAATTGGGAAATAGGCTAAACACAGAGCATATCCAAATGAAAGTTTGTTTTTAAAGTAGAAGTGTAGATTGAGATTTCAATACTTAATCTCTAAATACAGCTCACTAACTAATATTACATATTGTTCATTTAGTCAGTTTTCATCTCCCTTTGAAAAACACTTGAAAAATCAAACTATATGTATGGGAATTTCACATTCAGCCAGACTCTTGTAGTTTCAAATAGGTCTCAAATTATATTATTTTCATCATTCTGCTTTCTACTGTAGATTTCCTTTTTAAAAAAATCCCTGGGCTCAGGATTAAGAGCCTAAGATACCCCAGTTTCCTGAGGCTTGTCATGCATTCATCACAGTACTTCTATACCAGCCTAACTTGTCATGACTCAAGGCAGTTTACAAAGTTAATGATATTTTAACAAGACCTTCTAATTTAATTGATTATGACATTTGTTGAGAACTAGCCAGGATTATGAAATTACGATATAACTAAGAGGGGAAAACTGTTCTATGAGCATCAAGACTTCATTGTCAATCTCTTCCCAGCAGCTCACAATCCAGAAACCAGGATTCTTACCCATTCAAAGTAAGTAAGTTTATTGAGCGAGGAAGGTAGTAAGTTACATTGAAACATGAACTTGGTGCTTAGAATACTCAAAACAGTACCCTTTGGAAAATATTGCTTTGTTTATTGTATTTATATTCTGGATCAATTTAAATGGAGATGGCTTTGTCTATTTGGATCAATCCGATCTTTGGGGTGGATCCGGTCATAGAATAACGTTAGGAAGAATATTCTATTGCAATAAAAATATTCTTTTAAGTGGGGCCTTCATGCTGCTTTTAAACTTCTTCATAACTGAATCTTGGTTTAACGAGGTTATCTTAACTGTTCTTGTTCTGTAGCATTCTGGAAGTGTCTATTTTCATTCCAAAGGTCAGAGAATTCTGCCAGATTCTTAAGGCACTGTCTCAGGTCCTGGAACAATGCATGGAGCTCAGATGTGAAAATTAGTGTTACCCTATGAAAATAAAGATTTTTTACCTTGCTTTTAAAAGGAAGTAACTTAGTCTTTTCAAGCAAACCCATTAACCATTTTAAAATACACTTTTGAAGGTACATTTCTTTGAGTATTGCAAATATAGTATATATGCACCTGTTAGTGTAACGGTGCATTTATGCAGAGCGCAATAAGCTTTTTGCTCTTAGAAAACCCATTCACACATTCCTTCGAGGGTTGTTTGGAAAAGCTGAAAAGGGCAAAGAAATGGGTGGGCAAGGCTTTAGAATAAAATAGTGTGTCCCACTCCCTAGAGGGGCAGCTTCTTTGCGATAAAGAAGAATGAACATCTCAGGGAAGGAAGATATCATGCAGAGGAAAAAAGAAATATTCCCTGTGTTGAGCTGCCTCTGAGAATATATGAGCCTTGATGGGCTTGTGGTGGTGAATGATTCCATTATTACAAAAGGAATTCAATGACAAACATAGCTGTGAGATCCTGAAGTCAATTTTGCATGGAACCTAGGAGGATTTTTATTTTTAATGACAAAATGAGAGAGGAGGACAGACATCTTTGTATAAGATGATCTAACTAGGCCACCTGCCTAGTCATACAGTTACCCTTCTGGGTTCCAGAAAAAGTCATATTTTTCTCTCACAAGCATTTTGGGATTTTGTTTCAGGGTCTTTGTAACGAGCCTGGCCCTAACTGACCTACCATGTTTAAATTTCCAAATTAGTTAACTGGGCAGCTGTTCCTTTTCTCAGTCAACTTTGCTTTGCAAAAGCACAAAAATGCCTGGCAAAAGATTTGCCACTTCCTTGCCCATTTTCATTAATTAGGCAAAATAATGGTATTAAGTGTCCCACTGATGGTTCTTCTCTTGCCTATCTGCATTGACACTATACCTGCTAGCCAAGAAAAAACATCCCATCGATTAGCTTTCTCTACAACCTGATAAAGTGACCCTTTCTTATCTCACATAAGCTTAATACCCTGCTAAGAAGTGGCCAGTTTATATTACATTTTCAGTACAAAATTTATTTAATTGGTGTGTGCTTCCTAAATTTGATTTTTCCTTCTTTTATGTAACTCACCCAGAAAACACTTGTTATTTGGAGGACTAAAAATACATTAAATAAATATTCTGCATACATAGCTAACAAACAAAACTGAGGAGTCTTAATGCATGACTGCAGACAGGAGCAATTTACATTAGTGAAGCACCAAGAACCATTTAGCGCTAACTAAGACTTATATAAAAGGGGCAAGCATCCCAGGATGAGAATGAAAGGAGCCTGCTGATATTTAAAATCAAAATGGTGCCAGAATTACTTTTAATCTGAACCTTGAGGAAAAAAACTGAAAAAAGCTGTGGGATATCCTTTGGAGATGAAACCTCCTCAGCAAAGCTGAACAGTCAAAAAGAAAAATACTATTTTGAAGAACTTAATTGGAGAAGAATGCAGTATACAAGTACTTCTGTAGAAATGTAACAAAACTAAACCTGAGTTGGGTGGAGTATGGGAAAGTTACACTATAAAAGGCTAGTTTTATTTCCCACAAGATTAATTATATAATGTTTTGACAGGGAAATTTATGAATTTGGTTTTGGCTTAGTATCTTATATGAATCTAACCAAGTGTAGTCACGATAGAAATATGGCTGAATAAACTAAAAAAGAATCTGGTATTACCTTTTCTGACTGGCAAAGTCTATTAAAAATCATAAGCTTTTGTGAGTTGTAGCTCACTTCACCAAATGCACAGAGTAGCTAAACTAAGGCAGGATTTAAATTGCTCCCATAGACTAACATGACTCTCTTCTTACAATGGCTGAATAAACAAATCAGTCAGTACAATTATCTTTGGAAACAAACCAGGAAGGAGTTATCAGATATAATATTTCTGTGTATGTCAAAGAGGGCAATGTTAAACAAGCTAGAAACCTCAGTGAGGGAGAAACTCTCAAAATAATAATTGTGAGTGACAACATCATATCCCAAAATAATGTATTAGCTTCTAACCAGAATGCTTAGGGCAATGTTGAGATACATAATAAAATCAGAGAGGAATGCAAAGGTGAGACGAATTGTAACAACGGGTAACTTCATTTGTGTGAGTGTATGTCTGTATATAGTTGGAAAACCCGTTCTCTGCAATTTGTGGAGGCCCTGATCCTCTCTGAGCTTGCAGACATCTCATTACCCAACTAGGTAACATTATCAGTGCTAATGAGTTTGCTCCCTGCTCATATACGTAGCTTGCCCTGCCTGTGGGTAATTTTCACCTTGGTAATTCCTTGATTAGAAGTATTATTCTCTGCTTGTTTGTTTGTGTTAATTCCTGCTTATCTGGGTGTTGCTGAAAGTGATGTGTTCTGGTCTTCCTTGTTTCCTTCTTAGGTCTTTGCTCAGCTCTATTGATGACTGACTTGTCTAAATGCCAAGGTTCCAGGAATTCCCTAGAGTTTTTGGATTTAACTTGGTCTAGGATATTCATAGTTTTCCAATTGAAACTACAGTTGACTCTGTTCATTATGTTCTGAGAGAAAAGGAGTTTTCATTACGTCTTCTGACTGTTAGTTGGTGTTCATGGATGTGCTTTGCTAGACTTCTGCCTGCCTGTCCTACATAGCGGCAGTTATAGTCCTTACACTGTATGTTGTAGGTGACTTTTTTTTATAATTTGGGCTGATGGGTTTACTTGTTTTAATTATACTTCTTTGTTCTAATTGTAACAAATATGAATTGGGTTTTTTTATCTAGAAAAGCCAGAGAATTTCATTCCGTTGGCCTTTCCAAGTAATGTAATCCACACTTATCATGTGAATATATGGGTTATATGTTTCTTTTAATCTTATTGTTTTTTTATGATACAAAACAAATTTTGGTATATTTTATATTTTCAAAGTGAGGCATTTATTTGATAGAAGGGATTTAATACTGAATAACTGCATAATTGCACCAAGACAAATTCCTTGTGTGTCTAACCACACTTGGCCAATAAAGAATTCTCTTCTATTCTAATCTTCTGGTGCAGTGTTTCTCAACCTTGACAACTTTAAGATATGTGTGAACTCCAACTCCCAGTATTCTCTAGCCAGCATTGAATTCTGGGAATTAAAGTCCACCCCTCTTAAAGTTGCTATGTTTGACAAACACTGCTGTAGTATTAAAGCATTTGACTAGGTAGGGACATCTGAGTGATAATTCTGCTTTATGCCCATAAGCCGATAAATGACCTGGGGTCAGTTATTCTATCCCTTCTTTTAGATGAAGGCAATATAGGTAGTCCTTGAGTTATGACTGTAATAGGCAGACTCCCACCTGATCAACTTACCTCTGCTCTTCTTGATGCAGTTATTAAATGATGGGGCAGGTTGTTAAATGCAATATGGTGTGCCTCGGGGTGGTGAAAACCCTGGGGGCCCAGGACAAGCCAAGGACATGTGCCCTAGGCCTCCCATGGCCTCTCTTACCCTTGAAGGCACCTCATGCTCTTCTTGCCACCCCGCAGTGTCCCTGCAGTCCTTGGGCCTTCTTCCTTTCCCCATTGGGCCCCAAAACTTGGGCTGTTTTCTCCCCCACCTCCTGGTCTCCACAGGCCTTGGGCTTGCTTTCCCATACAACTAGGTTCTTGCAAGACTTGGGTCTGCTCCCAATTTCCTCCTGAACCCTTGGGCTCAGAGACTACCAACATGCAACAAGCTATTGCAGCTTGCAGGACCTAGCCTGCCCCTTATCTAGTTCTAGCGTCCAGCAGAAGCTTTCTGTTTTTCTGCAGCTTCTGACTGAGGCGCACAGCCAATACAAGGCTCAGCTTTCCTACAGAAGCAGGCTCGTACCATTCTGTAAGCAGGTGCTCTTCTCAACTATTCTGCAATCCTTTGGACTGCTCTGTTTTTAAGGAGGCTCTGTTTTTAAGAGGACCTGGCAGGGTGGGAGGGAAGGGGAGATAGCCCGGGGCCGAAGGGGAGGGGGCAAAGCAGCATGCATCCCTGCAGTCAGTCATATGGGCAAAAGTCTGTGGGGGTCCTGCAGCAGCCATAACTTTGATTTTTTGGGGGAAGGGCATCATAACTTTGAATGGTCACTAAGAACCAGTCATAAATCATGGATACCTCTTCAAAAAATAAATTACATTTGTTTCCCAATGCATGTGTGAAGAGCAGACTCAAATCCACCCACCCTTTCCCCCAAAACTAAAATAAATTGGCTACTGAACTTTTTCTTTGAAATTTTCAGTAAAACAAGTATTTAAGTATTATTTATTATATGTCCTTTTGATGCTAGTTGATAAGAATTATCTCTTTTATTCAAAGCACAAGGAACTGTCCTCTTACAAGGGAAATGAAGATTCTATCAACAATTCTGTCCTCAGTGGCATTATAATAACCTATAATTTGTTTCATGCCACATCAGGTATAGAAGATACTTCCAACCATTTCAACAGAGACACATATAATTTAGATACATGTATTTTGCATATTAACAGAGAAATGTGCTACTTCACCCATGGTCTTAAATCTTTTTTTCCCTTATATATAAGGAAAAGAGAATAAATTAATTAATGGGACTTTTCTCGGTTAGGCAATCTGGGAAGCCCATCTCTAAAATTTCAGTCAGTTTCACAGCAAGAAAACATAGAGGTTACAGATTTAAAGGAGGAATCACTCACTCTCATAGTTTGAGAAGAGTGAATATAGAATAAGAAGACAGAGAACCTGCTCCGTACCCACATTTCAGAAGCTGAAAATTTTATTTCAAAAACTGAATGGGGGGAAAGATTGCGAGAAAAAGTGATGCCTCAAACTCTAGCCGGCAATAACATTTCTTAGCAGACAATATACTGTGCTGTTTTCAATGGACATATGGTCTAACTCTGAATTTAGAGCCCATATTTATGAGAAACGTACCTGGGACAGAAAGCAGAATAGACTAAAGGGAAGCAATATGGCACTCGTTGCTCAAAAAACATAAGGTGCTAAAGGAACACATGAGCCTCATACTGTAGAGCAGTGCATCAAATCTATTGCTGAACTGACAAGAATGGTAAGGAAGCAAAGTACCTCTGGAAGGAGGAGAGAAGCATTTTCTCTGCGTTTTATTCTATTTTTCTTTTATACTGCCTGTAATTATTCTAGCATGGGAGATGGAGACATTTTGTTATTCCAACAGTCCCGAGAGGTCTGCATTAAAACATTCCTGTTCTGTGGTTCCTCCGAACTGCCATTGCTGCAGCTTCTCTCTTGGTGAGGAACATAAACAGGATTTATGGCTGGCTGACATTAGGGATGTTCCCTTTGTTGATGTTTTAATTCTTGGTGGCAGCACAGCTGCATTTAAGGTAAGAGAGAGGCAAAGAAGCCACCAAGTATGGGGGTAACCATGGTAACTTCATGGAAGTTAAATAAAAAACTTCTTTTAAAAAATAAAGATAATGAGGTCCCTGAATCAAGCTTCATGAGCCTTGTTGTTTCAAAGATAGAGATAGAGCCACCTCAGGACTCCTAATTACCTTTGCAACAGAATAGTATAGCAAGACAGATTATACACAGAAGCATTCGCCTCTTTCTTCAAACACAAAACCCAGCATGCAATTTAAACTGCATCCAATACACAGAGACAAAAGAGGCACAAAATAAAGGAGTTAATGTCCCTTTGCTAAAGGCAGAGCAACCTATAAAAGTAGCAGTCAGTACAACAATCTGCAGTGAGAAGGCCAAGGAAGCCCAGCGACATAACTATGGTGGCCACTAAGGAGAGAAATGGTTTCCTTTATGTATTATAGATAGAGACTGTTGACAACACAATGGGGATCAGTCTGTGTGTTTTCTTCCTGCTATAATGCTGCTTTAACTCACTGCAGCAGACACTATACTTTAATGCAGATTACCTGCAGAGTCTTTCAGCATAGAACAGCACGCTCCATCCACATCTGCCTTCCAGACAGGTATACAGTAGGACAAGACAATACAACCCAATACAACATAAGTGCACAATATGTCCACCTTGGTTTTGTTCTGATATATATATATTAATTTTTTTTTAATTCTTAACTTTGCATATTTCATACTTTTTAGCTTTTAAAATTATTAACTGTTTATATTTCACTCTTCCTATTGGTAGTCCATGGCCATAAGAAAGATTTGACTGAAGGTGATATGTCCAGTTAATTACCAGCTAATACCAACTTGGTTTTTCACAACAGTACTATATCCTAAACTTCAGCTAACAGGACTGTAACTCTCAACCAACTGGAAAATAAATCTTTGGCACGAAATCTTCAGCCTATGTGAAATGCCACCATCTATTCCACTATCGAACTGGAACAGTATTCTGGACTCTATCTTTTTATAATCATTTTTTCAAAAACATTCAATATGCAATGGAAGAGACTGAGTTTGATTGTCTGGATAGCTTGGTGAAATCAATTTTGTTATTTAAAAAAGCCAGATTTCCCCTGCTCCAGGTTTGGGAATGAGGCAGGATTTATCCTAGCGTAAAGCAGACAAATGACAAAAGAAAAATATAATATGTAATGATTCTATATTCATTACACAGCATATAATTGACAGTCTCTCATTGTGAATACAATATGTATTAGAGGAACAAATAATCCCCAAAAAGCTACTTCACTTTTTTCTCTCTCCTAAATCTTAAAGTGTTAAAATGAAGTGGGTAAATTATAAATATTATCAGTTTTAAAGAAAAATAGTTACTAGCACAAGCAAGGAAACACTATACTCAGTCTTTCTTCAATGCAGTTTCAATTCATTGTATCTATGCATACTAAATGCCTTATTAAATAGCCATCATATTTTTTAAGGATCCAAGGTATAGGGAAAGTAGAACAATTTATGCATTAAGTTAAAACACATGGTTTTGAATAATGAGTTTTAAAAAGTTACAGTAATGACTTTTAGCTTTCAAATGGCAAAATTTAGCAAATGCTTGTATCACACTATTCATACCTTCTGCTTGAGTAAAAAGATGCAGTCTGAGGCCAGGAGGACCTTCACACAATTACATATTGTGCGTCATTTACAGCTATTTCTGCAACAGAAAGTTTTGTTCTTGGTTATTTGTAGCAGCTGGACTACTGCAATTGTCATCATATGGGGCTGCTCTTAAAATCTTTTTTAAAACTTCAGCTGGTTTACCTTCACCTGCAATACGCTAATGTGGGAACTACAGTAGCTAACAGTTAACAAAGCTGGCTATTGTGATATACAATTCAAGTTGCTCATTTTTCACTTTAAAGGTCAATGTGGCTCAGGGCTTGGATATCTTCAAGATCACCTTCTTTGAGTTGATTCTACTCACCCAGAGAAATTTAACAGAGATGCTTGTTGAGAATCCCAAACCTGAAGGAATGTCATCTACTGGAACTATATGCTCAATTCTTCCCAGCAAATGGTCCCTACTTTGCAGGTTCACTCCTCTCCACCCACCCCCGTATTCAGACCAACCCCATTCCACTTTCAGACAACCATTAAAAACATGGCTTTTCAGAGACGTATTTGGGACCACTTAAACATTTACTGTCTCAATGGTAACACATCCGGGCTTTGTTACTTGTGTAGGTTATTGTCTTTCTATACTTCAAAATTTCAAGCTAATTGGACATTTTGAAAATGGAGCCGCATGAAAGCAAAATAAATGTTGCAGATGTTCTGAGATTGTAATAAATTGTTGTGTAATGGAGAGTCATGAATTACATCTAACTACATTTATGCCACCTTTACCATGCTAGCTTGTACAGCTTAGACTTTACCATCACTCTCTAATACTACAGTCCAGAAATATTCTCTGCATGCTTTGCTACATTCCAGAAGACAGAACTACTGTAGAACATTTTATTGATGGAATTATTGCTATTTAAACTATTCATTAAAAAGCAATAATAGAAAGAAACAATATTTGAAGTTGCTTGATGCTAGTTGATTATGTTTCCTTTATTTTGTTACATTTTATGTTATCTGAGTGACCGCCCATCTCACTCCAAAGTCTCTGGGTAGCTCACAACAGATGAATTGGATGGAATGGGAAAAGAACTTTGATGCGAAACCTGCGGGAACATTGTGAGGACTGGAAAGGTGATATGAGATCAGGACAGAGGTAACCAGAGATTCTACTTCAGAACATATCCATAGATATTCCCTGGGCGCCTGGAAAGCAAAAAGGAATTGCCAAATTCCTTTTTCATATTCTTCACATACTCTTTATGTTCTACCTATAGCTTCCAGCTAATTCACTTTTGCTTCATGTGCTCTTATCATGTTTTTACATTTAAAATTCACTCATTATCAGTTTTGTTTTTCTTTTTTTCCTTCCTAGCATTTCCCCCCCGCAAGTGCAGGTCTGGTTTCCCCCCCCCCCCAGCCCCCAGACCAACCAAGTGTTGATCTGTTGATTGTGACAGGAATTGAATGATTAGCTTATTGCCTGAGCCTGACGTTATGGGCTGAGAGAGAGAATGATTGGCACAAAGTCACCCAACTGGCTTTCATGCCTAAGGCAGGACTAAAACTCAGTCTCCTTGTTTCTAGCCTGGTGTCTTCATCACAATTATCAGGCAAAATAAAGTTGATGTTGTCAGTATTCTAGGTTTTATGCTGCTATCTACAAGGATAATGGCATCCACATCCTAATAAAACATCTGGAAAGCAAGTTGAGCCAGAAGATGACAAATTACAGTTTTCATGAATGACCAGTATCAAAAGACTGATGCTTCCCCAATATCCTTCAAGCGAAAGGTATACATGGTTGTAACCACAGCTACGACTATTGCTTAGGCCTTGTCACTTTCCTGCCCCCATCCCCCTTTCAGGAAAATTAATAGCTCAATCTTGTAGAATTTTTCATTCGTTCATTCATTTCATTCAACTTAGATATCAAAATCTAAGTTGCAAAACTAAATAGTGTCAAACTTTATAGCTTTCTGCAGCCGTTTGCTAACGTCTGATGTCTGTCTGGATGTTTGCATTCCAAACCCGATAGTCCTAAAAAGAGTCTTATAAATTTAATTAAACTCTTTGTTCTGATGATCTGACCTCTGGCAAAATGAAACAGAATCAAGTCATTCTGAAACTTGATGAGGAAAAATTTGCTCAAAATAGGGTTCATATGAAGTCTTTGGGAACTGTAAATTAGTACTCAAACACAGTCCAGCAGGAAATTTCCAGGTATCCTATTGATGGATCTTAGGGATTTTCCTCTTTTGTAGTTCTTTAATTGTTTATCACATGAACAAGAAGAACACTATAACTATTACATGGTGAGGTCGCAACCAAACCTCTTGGTGATTCAGAAAGAGGGCTGGAATTCTCTTTTTCTCTGGAATAACTGCAAAGAATGCTGCATAGACAAGATTTATCAATGCAGCAGGAAAGCGGCAGAGATCTGCAGTGCTCCTGCTAAAAGATATTGCATTCTGGTTTGCCATCACAGCCTCAGCAGGAATTTAACAAAGAAATAAGGGGGGCAGGATATAGTCATCCATGGCACAAATAAATTAACACACTGAAAAGCTATGCCCTTAGCACATTCCATGTTTTAGAAATATATTTCCACAGAACTATAGCCAACCCCAGCTGTATTCATATGGTCCAGCAATTTAAAATATACCTCCATCCTTTGTTAATATACTAGTAGTGGATTGTACACAAATCACACAAGGACACATCTGACAATTCTATATGGACTATAAACCCGTCAGCCGCTCCAACCATTGCCTTATTGATCCATCTAGCTCTATGGGCTAGCAATCTGACTCAGAATAGCTGTGGCCAAGAAATACAATTACTTTTGTTGCTCTTAATAACCAAAGGACCATACATTCCTTGTTCGCATACATCATGCTAAGACATAATCCGGTTTGTTTGATTTGGCTCATTATCTTGTGTGATTGTGATCACCGTTACTGTGATTTGCAAGTCATATTTATAGCTTAGCATGTTGTGTAAACTGAGTAATTGTAGTTGATTCAACAAGCAATACCTAAACCATAGCTTAATGTAGGGGAAACAATATTTTCAAGCAGTGGATGCCATTATGAAATTTTAAATGATGCTGCAGCTGTCAACAAGCAGGGCAAGGAAGTATGTTTGGAAATAGGGGTACATGTATATAAAAATAAGTTAAAATGACTAAAATCTTATCAGATACCATGCAGGAATATAGATTTTATAAGATTATATAGTATTGTTTTGAAAAATGGAAAGCAGATTCTATAGGACAATTGTGGGTATTGGGATATTTTAGTTTAAGCTGTAAACCCCATTTGTTGAATTTCTAAACTTCAGTAGTCTTACAAATTGATAGAGCCAAAAGAAACAAGGGAAAAAAAATAAAATTCATTTTGCCAGAAAATTTTCTGAGAGCAAGTAGAGGTACCTCCTGGTGTGTGTAAATGTACGTTCAAATATTCACATACATAATAATATATGCTAATTAATGTGATGTACTTGATTTTTTATAATCATGTTGAAAAAGAATAGAAGGAACACTCTAGAAGGAAAAAGAATATTTCATTTCACATCAACATTGTCCCAGACAACACTTTTAAAAGCACTCCAAATGCAAAATATTGGCATTATTTCTCATACAAGATTCATGTTTTGTTATTTTTATAATTTAAAACATGTTTTAAATTTTTAAGCAGTTATTTCTAATTCCCAGTTGTTAAAATAAATCTGGTAATCTCATAAAACGAGTAAGTTGAATTCTTGTTCAGTATGCAAATAGTTTTGTCAATACTGAATGTTATCTGTTTAAAAATATAAATTTGGGGAAAGTGATATTTTGATTTTCAGAAAAAAAAAATCTGGCAGAGTTTCAAAATACTTAGGAAAACTTCATGTCTTCAAATTTCAAGTAGTTATTTTACAGCAATCTCAATTCAGATCAGCAATTTGCTTGTTAAACAAAACAGTCGCTAAATGAAAAATCACATAACTGTGGCTAAGTTTATAATCTTACTTCAGCTTTCCCTTACTTTACAGACCTGTGAGGGTAATAAATGGGGGCATTGGTTGCAAAGTTAGTTTTTCATCACCACTGTAACCACAAACGATCAGTGTCTGAGGCAATAGCTAAGCCAAGACTACCTATATAACCTACTTATTCTTGACATAAGGAGGGCGTTTTCCAAGCTGGCTGGAGAGAATGAAAATGACATCTAGAGAAAATACCACGTAAGTTGATGAACTAGAACAGGAATGTCAAACTCGCAGCCCATGAGTCAGATGTGTCACATGCTGGCCCTGCCCCCACCCAGTTTAGCAAAGTGGGGGAAAGTCCCAATATGTCACATGACACTGCTGTGACGATGCGAGTTTGACACCAGACTAGAACTAAGAAGTATATTTTAGTATTATCTAAATCACAAGCTTATATGAAGACAAAATAAAGGAAAATATACTCCATCATCTGTTCTGAATACTCAAATGTGCACTTTGAGCAATGCTCCATGGTTGTTTGACTGCCAAAATAGCCATTCAAATTTAAATTTATCTCCAAATGCAGGTTATTTATGGGGATGATTATGTTGACAAAAGTATTGTGTGTCCCTGGCCAACAAATATACAAATGGTGAACCAGTAAGAGCTGATCTGTGTAATCAAGAATGAAGTGGATGAGCTGTGACAGCAACTAATGAGTTTCACATAAGAAAGTCTGATGAACCGATTAAGCACAATCTTAGAATCTTCAAAGGGAAATTGTTATCAAGCTTAATATTTCACAGAAATTTGTAGGTTGTCTGTTGATGTCCTTTAATAACTGAAGATTTGTGCAAGATGGGTCCTGTTATGCTAATGGCAGAGATAAAAGCTTTGCCAGAAAATGTTGCTTGCCTACAAAAATAAAAATGAAGGTGAGGAATTTTATAGAACCCTGACCTAGAAACATGGGTTCATCGTTATGACTTAGAAATGAAATGTCAGTCTATGGAAAACCTTCATGAAGCTTCATCTCTGGGGAAAAGAAAATTCAAAACTAGATTTGAATGCAGTTACTTTTTTTGAGGGGTGGTATTATTATTTATTTTTTTATTTAATCACACTTTTATACCGCTCCCTCTCCCAAAAAGGGACTCGGGGCGGTGTACAGCCTACTAAAAGCATACAATAAATACACAATAAATACGATTAAAAATAAATTAAATAATTAGATCCGGCTGTCTATTCAAAATTTAAGTTAAAAATTAAAACTAATAAAACCCCAATTTAGATTAGTTAAAACCAAAAAACATAGTTACTGGGCCAGGCCGGCCTGTTCAAAAAGCAGGGTTTTCACTGCGCGCCGGAAGGTCAGAATATCCGTCATAGCCCGTATCTTCGGGGGGAGATCATTCCATAGGGAGGGAGCTCCCACAGAGAAAGCCCGAACTCTCAGGGCCGCCAGCCAACAACAGTCAGGCGGCGGCACCCCAAGTAGGGCCACCCTGTGGGAGCGTACTGGGCGGCGGGAGGTTGTTGATGGCAGCAGGCGGTCCCGTAAGTACCCAGGTCCCGAGCCATGGAGCACTTTAAATACCATCAGTACCACCTTGAATCGAATCCAGTAGGCCACAGGAAGCCAGTGCAGCCTGCGGAGAAGTGGTGTTACGTGTGCGCCTCGAGGGGCGCCCACGATCACCCGCGCGGCTGCATTCTGAACTAACTGCAACCTCCGGAGACTCTTCAAGGGGAGCCCCATGTATGCTGAAGATATTATTCATGTGGATTTCCTTGAACCTGACACCATTATTAATTCACAGTACCATACAAAACTTTGGAACAAGGATTAAACAAAATTCAGAAACCCAAGAAGGAACTTTTTCTGTAAAATATCAACACTTGGCCTCACACCTAATGAGCCACCCAGGGGGCAAATGTGAAATTGGATCTCTGGCTGAAGAGTGAAGTTTTCATGGTGACTTTAAGAAGCTTCTCTGTTGGCTGGCAAAAGTGTGTAGTGAATTGTGATTATGTGGAGAGGTAAATATAGGTAACCAAAGAACTTATTTCAAGAACCATTTTTCTGTTTCATTTATTAAAATATTCCTATTTAAAATTATGGAGGTGGAAGCATTGTCTTTCATTCAATCTCTTATTTGCTCCCAGTTTCCACGATATCAAATAATAGCCACTTTTCTGTTTTAGTGTCAGCTGTGCTTGAGCAGATTATTCTGGTGTAAGTGCTGGTTTCACACATAACAAGCCAACTGGAATTTGGATTCCCATGAAAAGCAGACATAGCATCTGTTTTACTAAGGTGCTGATATGCATATAATTTAAGATAGGTAATATCATTATTAGATTGGGTCCTAACCTGAATGGTTTATGTAAAAGGAGATATAGGAACTACAAATTAAAATTACATAAGAAATGAACATAAATATCTTGTGCTATTATTTGATATTGAAACCTGCTTGATACTGAAAAATGTACACAATAAACAGTACCTTTATGTTTATATATTTAACAATTTCTCTATCATACCTAACCTGCTGCTAACTTCTAGATAGAACATTTACATTACAAGATATGTGCAGAGTTCACTATCAAATATACAACCAATATGCATGTATAGCAGGGCTGTCAAACTCCTGGCCCGCGGGCTGGATGCGTTACACGCTGGCCACACCCACGCTCAATTTAGTGAAGGGGGGAAAAGTCCAATACATCATGTGATGATGCTGTGACGATGTGAATTTGATACCCCGATCTATAGGAAGGAGAGCAACACCCATTTTCCATTTGCTGATAAGAATAAGAATCTATAACACAGCTACGGTAATCTTCAATTTAGAACAGATCATTCAAAGGTTTCAATGGCACTGAAAAAAGTAACTTAGGGCGGTTTTTCACACTTACAACTACTGCAGCATCCCCATGGCCACGGGATCAAAATTCAGACACTTGGCAATTGTCATATATTTATGACGGTTGCAGGGTCCAGGGGTCATATGATCCCCTATTGCAACCTTCTGACCTGCAAGGTCAACAGGGAAATCAAATTCATTTCACAACCATGTTATTATGCTTAACAAGTACAGTAATTCACTTAACAACTGTGGAAAGAAAGGTTGTAAAATGGGACAAAATATACTTAACAGATGTCTCACTTAACAGAAATGTTGGGTTCAATTACGGCCATAAGTCAAGGACTACCTGAATCTAGTTCTACAGGCATCTCAGCCCTGCTGCAAAATATTTTTTAAAAAAGTTATGTGACTTAAAGGAGATATATATATATATATATATATATATATATATATATATATATATATATATATATATATACTTTGTATTACAACACCCTGTTAAGCCCCAATTAAGGGAGAAAGCATACTGCTTTCTTTTCTGTCTTTCGGCTCATCACCAGAGACCATACCGACAGAAAGCTATTTGTTTCGTTGCCTTTTGTTTACATGTGTGTAAGGTTTTTAAGCTGATAATTTTTTAAATAATAAATAAGGGAGACTAGTATAGATCTATTTCGAGCTAGTTAGCTCTCTTCAGCTAGCCATACCCTTACTGGGATTCGAACCAGGGAAGTATTACATGTGAGGCAGTTGTAATTGCCTCTACACCACTGGCTCTCTCCTTATCAGCTCAGGCAGGGGAATAAGTATATACTTTGTATTACAACACCCTGTTAAGCCCCAATTAAGGGAGAAAGCATACTGCTTTCTTTTCTGTCTTTCGGCTCATCACCAGAGACCATACCGACAGAAAGCTATTTGTTTCGTTGCCTTTTGTTTACATGTGTGTAAGGTTTTTAAGCTGATAATTTTTTAAATAATAAATAAGGGAGACTAGTATAGATCTATTTCGAGCTAGTTAGCTCTCTTCAGCTAGCCATACCCTTACTGGGATTCGAACCAGGGAAGTATTACATGTGAGGCAGTTGTAATTGCCTCTACACCACTGGCTCTCTCCTTATCAGCTCAGGCAGGGGAATAAGTATATACTTTGTATTACAACACCCTGTTAAGCCCCAATTAAGG
Source organism: Bungarus multicinctus (assembly GCA_023653725.1). Classification (NCBI taxonomy): domain Eukaryota; kingdom Metazoa; phylum Chordata; class Lepidosauria; order Squamata; family Elapidae; genus Bungarus; species Bungarus multicinctus. The sequence goes on from CM042834.1 coordinate 123,171,698, forward strand.
GAGAAAGCATACTGCTTTCTTTTCTGTCTTTCGGCTCATCACCAGAGACCATACCGACAGAAAGCTATTTGTTTCGTTGCCTTTTGTTTACATGTGTGTAAGGTTTTTAAGCTGATAATTTTTTAAATAATAAATAAGGGAGACTAGTATAGATCTATTTCGAGCTAGTTAGCTCTCTTCAGCTAGCCATACCCTTACTGGGATTCGAACCAGGGAAGTATTACATGTGAGGCAGTTGTAATTGCCTCTACACCACTGGCTCTCTCCTTATCAGCTCAGGCAGGGGAATAAGTATATACTTTGTATTACAACACCCTGTTAAGCCCCAATTAAGGGAGAAAGCATACTGCTTTCTTTTCTGTCTTTCAGCTCATCACCAGAGACCATACCGACAGAAAGCTATTTGTTTCGTTGCCTTTTGTTTACATGTGTGTAAGGTTTTTAAGCTGATAATTTTTTAAATAATAAATAAGGGAGACTAGTATAGATCTATTTCGAGCTAGTTAGCTCTCTTCAGCTAGCCATACCCTTACTGGGATTCGAACCAGGGAAGTATTACATGTGAGGCAGTTGTAATTGCCTCTACACCACTGGCTCTCTCCTTATCAGCTCAGGCAGGGGAATAAGTATATACTTTGTATTACAACTGCCTCACATGTAATACTTCCCTGGTTCGAATCCCAGTAAGGGTATGGCTAGCTGAAGAGAGCTAACTAGCTCGAAATAGATCTATACTAGTCTCCCTTATTTATTATTTAAAAAATTATCAGCTTAAAAACCTTACACACATGTAAACAAAAGGCAACGAAACAAATAGCTTTCTGTCGGTATGGTCTCTGGTGATGAGCCGAAAGACAGAAAAGAAAGCAGTATGCTTTCTCCCTTAATTGGGGCTTAACAGGGTGTTGTAATACAAAGTATATACTTATTCCCCTGCCTGAGCTGATAAGGAGAGAGCCAGTGGTGTAGAGGCAATTACAACTGCCTCACATGTAATACTTCCCTGGTTCGAATCCCAGTAAGGGTATGGCTAGCTGAAGAGAGCTAACTAGCTCGAAATAGATCTATACTAGTCTCCCTTATTTATTATTTAAAAAATTATCAGCTTAAAAACCTTACACATATATATATATATATATATATATATATATATATATATTGGAGTAGGTCTACCCCATCTTACAATGAGGAGGCTGTTTTAAGCAACGCATGAAAGGCAAGCAATGGGAAATACTGAGTCATGTGGCTTGTCCTACATTCCCTAAAATAAACGGCCGGTGGGACAGTTCTACCATTTTGAAGCAGAAGCTCTTGCCTGTTTCTGTCTCATCACTAACAGTGAAGCAAATTTGCTATTTTTCTTCAAATGGGTATAGAAAAATGTTATTTTATCACTTAAATATCTTGGGTCGGCCTGGATTTCGGCAGCATTGTGAACAGTCTGTTTTTCCTCAAAACTGGTAATTTTTAGCTGTGAGAAAAGAAGAATTAAGAGGGATGTGGTAGCATTCTTCAAATACGTGAGAAGACTGTTATGTAGAAGAAAATCAAGACTGTTCTCTCTTGCTCCAGAGTACAAGAACAGAATGATGGACTAAAGCCATCAGAAGGTAGCATCCAGTTAAATGTTAGGGGGAGGGAACCTTCTTTACAGGAAGAGCATTTCAAAAATGGATCTAATTGATCAGAGAACTGGTGGATTCACATTCACTGGATGTAATAAAGTGAAAGCCAGGCAACCATTTCATCAGGAATGTTTAAATTTGGGTTTCTGATCTGAGAAAAAGGTTGGACTAAATGGCCCCATCCAACTCATGAAGCTATGAAGTCAAAACAGTTATTACCATACAACCATGGTTAGAATTACTGTGAAAAGTATCAGATTGCAAAATGCTTCCAGGCTACTTCCTAAGCACTGCAACCAGTAGCAACTTTTTTATAAACAATAGAAAGAATGGTGCCGTTACAAAAATGTGTCTTCTCCCTGAAATAATTTTGTACATACTCTCTTTTGCAGATCAAATACACACAACATAAACTGAAAAGAAGGATTAGGTATGTGGTACTTGCAAATTATTTTGTGTATGGAATGGGGGCAGGAGGGTTTTTGTTACTTCAGAGACTGTGTTTGCCAGCTGGAAAGAGAACTGATGGTATACCTGACTTGTTCTTAGAACTTCGCGGCTGGCAAAAAATTATTGGGTTTCTGAAGTACTGGGGAGAGAGGTAGAAATATGGTTAATACTGTGCCACGATTCTATGTTTTATTTCAGTGCCTGGGACTGAAGATGGTGGCTTGGAAAACATGCAAATTCAGAACATCTGCTCATTCTTTCCAAACAAGAAACTTCTTGTTAAAGAATTGGTACTGTCAGAAGTAAGGAACCAACTCTCTGAGTAGGCTCAAGTAGTTTCTTTACTGTTATTCTTATGTTTACAAAACTCTTGCCAGACTAACTGCATTTTCTTGTGAATAGATGTCTTTAAAAGTATGGCCTCTGTTGCTTCCTTCCAAAAGCTAGACCAGAGGTGTCAAACTCGATTTCATTGAGGGCCACATCATTGTTGTGTTTGACCTCAGAGGGCTGGGGGAGGGGGCGTGACACACGACTCTTGTCCAGGGCACCTGTGGTGGCCAAGTGCTAAGGCAGGACTTCCCTGAGACCCTCCCTCACTCTCATTGTAATCTCCTTTCTTCCTTCTCTTCTTTTTCCTTCCCTCTTCATTCTCCTTTTTTCTTCCTTCCCCTCTTTTTTTATTTTTCCTTCCTTGCTCTCTTATTTATTTATTTATTTTATCATATTTTTATACCGCTCCCTCTCCCAAAAAAGGGACTCGGGGCGGTGTACAGCCTACTAAAAACATATAAATACATTATAAATACAATTAAAAATATATTAAACGCGATTTTCCGGCTGTATCTCATCAGAACCAAATACAACAATATAAAATCAGGGATCATAGATAAAAATTAAAAGTTAATTACTAAAACCCAATTTAAAACCAGAACCCATTCATTCGGCCAGGCCAGCCTGCCTAAAAAGTAGGGTTTTAACTGCGCGCCGGAAGGTCAAGATATCCGTCATAGCTCGTATCTCCGGGGGGAGATCATGCCATAGGGAGGGAGCTCCCACAGAGAAAGCCCGAACTCTCGGGGCCGTCAGCCGACAGCGGCCGGGCGGCGGTACCCCAAGGAGGGCAACCCTGTGGGAGCATACTGGGCGGCGGGAGGTTGATGATGGCAGCAGGCGGTCCCGTAAGTACCCAGGTCCCGAGCCATGGAGCACTTTAAATACCATCAGTACCACCTTGAATCGAATCCGGAAGGCCACAGGAAGCCAGTGCAGCCTGCGGAGAAGCGGTGTAACGTGGGAGCTCCGAGGAGCGCCCACAATCACCCGCGCGGCTGCATTCTGGACTAACTGCAACCTCCGGAGACTCTTCAAGGGGAGCCCCATGTAGAGAGCATTGCAATAATCCAGGCGGGAGATAACGAGGGCGGAAGTGACTGTGCGAAGTGCGCCCAGATCCAGAAAGGGCCGCAACTGGTAAATCAGACGAATCTGATAAAAAGCCCCCCTAGCGACGGCCGCAATATGTTCTTCTAAAGACAGCCGTACGTCCAGGAGGACACCCAAGTTGCGCGCCCTTTCCACGGGGGTCAAGACCTCTCCCCCCACGGCCAGCGAAGGAACCAGCTGGCTGTATCTGGGCACAGGAAACCACAGCCACTCGGTTTTGGTCGGGTTGAGACGAAGCCTGTTACGACCCATCCAACTCCGCACGGCCTCCAGGCAACGGGACATCACTTCGACGGCTTCGTTGGGGTGGCCCGGGGTGGAGATGTACAGCTGAGTATCATCAGCGTACTGATGGAACTCCACCCCGAAGCCACGGATGACCTCACCCAGCGGCTTTACATAAATGTTGAACAGCAGGGGCGAGAGCACCGACCCCTGAGGAACCCCACATCGTAGGGGCCTCGGGGCCGATCTCTGCCCCCCCGTCAACACAAATTGCGAGCGGTCGGAGAGGAAGGAGGCGAACCACCGCAACACGGTGCCCCCCACCCCCAACCCCTCAAACCGCCGCAATAGGATACTGTGGTCGACAGTATCAAAAGCCGCTGAGAGATCTAACAGGACCAGGACAGAGGAACAACCCCTGTCCCGGGCCCTCCAGAGGTCATCTACCAACGCGACCAACGCCGTCTCCGTGCTGTGCCCGGGCCTGAAGCCCGATTGGAGGGGGTCGAGATAACTCGCTTCATCCAGGTACTGCAGGAACTGACGTGCCACCACACTCTCAACAACCTTCACAACAAAGCGAAGGTTGGAGACAGGACGATAGTTAGATAATAATGCTGGGTCCAGGGACGGTTTCTTGAGGAGGGGCCGCACCACCGCCTCTTTCAAGGCGATGGGTAATAGCCCCTCTCTCAAGGAAGCGTTTATAATACCCTGGAACCAGCCTCGTGTCACCTCCCGAGTGGCCAAGACCAGCCAGGAGGGGCACGGGTCCAGCAAACAGGTGGTGGCATTCAGTCCCCCCAGTATCCTGTCCACGTCCTCCACAGTAACAGGATCGAACTCAACCCAGTTGACCGCACCGGTATCCACCCCCGCCCCCCCGCCCGGAGATGCCCAGTCGGAGTCCAGCTCATCCCAGATCTGAGCGATTTTGTCCTGCAGAAACCTAGAAAACTCCTCAGCCCGTCCCTGCAAGGGATCCTCCCGCGCTCCCACCTCCAAAAGGGAGCGGGTCACCCTAAACAGGGCGGCTGGGCGGTTTTCCGTGGACACAATAAGGGTGGAGAGGTAAGACCTCCTCGCCATCCTTATCGCCACTAAATACGTCTTAATATAAGATCGTAGAAGTGTTCGGTCAGACCCAGAGCGGCTAGCCCTCCAACTACTCTCTAGGCGTCTTTTCCGGCGCTTCATCTCCCTTAGCTCCTCAGAAAACCAAGGAGCCACCTGGGATCGGCACCGGGTCAGAGGCCGCAAGGGCACGACCCGGTCAAGGGCCCCAGCAGCCACCCTATCCCAGGTGGCGACCAAGCCCTCAACCGAGTCGTGTGTGTGAGCTTCGGGAAATGGCCCAAGCTCCATCAGGAACCTATCAGGGTCCATCAGGCACCTGAGGCGGTACCGTTTTAATGGTCCTGCCTCCCTGCAGTCAGGGGGTGCGGAACGGAAGTCGAGCTTCAGGAGCGAGTGATCCGACCATGACAGGGGTTCTACAACTATATCCCCTATACCCAGATCACTCTGCCACTGATCAGAGACAAAAACCAGATCCAAGGTGTGACCTCCCACGTGAGTAGGGTCCCGAATTAACTGGGTCAGGCCCATGGCCGTCATGGAAGCCATGAACTCTTGAGCAGTCCCCGAGGCACTGCCGGCAGATGACAAGTTGAAATCCCCCATGACCATGAGCCTGGGGGTCCCAACCGCCACGCCAGCTATGACCTCAAGGAGCTCAAGCAGGGCCGCTGCCGCATAGCAGGGAGCCAGGTATGCGACCAGCAAGCCCACCTGAACCTTGGGACCGAACTTCACGAAAAGGAGCTCACACCCAGTCATCTGAGACACAGCGGCTTCCCTCGGACACAGATCCTCCTTAATAACCACCGCAACCCCCCCTCCCCTCCCCTGGGCCCTCGGCCGATGAAAGACCCGAAACCCGGCTGGGCACATCTCCACCAGAGGGACTCCCCCCTCCTGGCCCAGCCAGGTCTCGGTAACTCCCACCAGGTCCGCACCCCTCTCACAAATCAAATCATGAATGAGAGGGGCTTTGTTAACAATGGACCTGGCGTTACATAACATCAGCCGGAGGCCCAGGTCCGTCCATCTTCCCTTCTTTTTCTTTGTCTTTCCTCTTTCCCTTTTTTCTTTCCTGTCCCTTCTTCCATGCTCAAATGCAAAAGAGGAAACATTTCTCCTTTTGTTTCATTTTTAGTTTGTTTTGATAGCCCTCTGCCAGTGAAATCAGAGCCTGCGGGTGGCCCTCTGAGCTCCATTTTTGCTGGCAGAGGCATCACAGGCAAGTCCTTTGCTGTTTCCAGGCTGTCCCCATGGGCCAGATCTAAGCACCCCGCAGGCCGGATCCGGCATGTGGACCTTGAGTTTGACACCCCTGAGCTAGACCATCTGTTTACTCCCCCAACTCTAGATGGAGGTTCCACCACAGGTACCAAGAGAATGTAGTCCACCTACCAAATTCAGAAATCAGTTGAGTCCTAAAAATGAATGTATTCAGTTTCTGTAACTTAATTCCTTTGCTCTTGTAATAAATCTAGGTAGAGACCCTTCTGTAACAATCTTGTTCTTTACTGTGCTCACATATGAGACAACCATTCCAGTATTAGGTCCTCATTCCATTTTCTGTTTCCTGGTTCTTTATGATGAAATACTATACAATTATGTCACACAAAAGTATAAAATGATTCTTGCCAATTAACTGTTTTATGTAGCCAGGATTTATCTAATGGGGGTATATACCAACATATAATTTTTGCTGGTTTATAACGTGGTAAAGATTGGCACTGATGTTTCTTAGGCTAGGAATGGAATTTACAAACATATGGAGGTTATCAGTATGAGATCAGAGCTGAAGAAGCTTCTTGGATGAAAGGTGAAATATCTTCAAAGAAGAAACAGAAAGTCCAGTTGCCTTTTGAAAAAGCACTTTTGGGACAACCATGACCTGGGTGACTCAGAATCTCCACATACATTTATGAGATCAAAAGAAGTTATCCTTGACAGCAGCAGCAGCTGAAGTAACTAGCACCTATATGATTGGTAAAGGAATTCTTTCAAGGAGGCATTTGAGACTGATGAATATATTGAGAGAATCAGGACAGCCAAGAAAACAGAACGGTGAGTCTGGGGCTTGTCTAAAACTAGTGATGGATTGTATATAAATTGATGAATTGAATTCTAATCAAGGAAGAGTTTTGAGTCAGTAGGAAAGCTAATCTAGGCTTAAAAGCCAGAACTGGCTTTCTGTGAATCACATCTATATTTGTGAAAGATTTGGATCTGACTTTGTCCCCATTTATTATTTATTAACAAGATTTATAAGGCTGTTCAATTCAAAAAGTGTGACTTGGGGCAGCATACAGCATTAAAAAAAAACCAATAAATCAACCCTTACCCCAAAACCTTATAATACTAAACATATACAATATATAATTAAATTTTAAAAAATGGTGACCAGGCAATAGAACAATTTGACCAAAAGGGCACTTTCATTCAACTGGAATTCACCTAGACTTAGGTGAATATCATATTTCAAGGGGGAAGATCAATCCATAAATTATAATAAATTATTTTTGTTGGAGTGATTGCTACTAATTGTTTTTCATAATGTATTATTACACCCATTTTTATTCATTTGTATTAGTGTTAATGGATCATTAAACAACTCAACCCAGAGTTCTCATTTGAGGCACAAATAATCAGGCTCAAATTATCCTACTTTGGACACATTGCCTGAAGATGCAGTTCTCTGGAAAAGACTCTAACACTAGGAAAAGTGGAAGAAAGGAGAAGAAGAGGACAACCACAGCAAAGTGGATGGACTCAGTTTTTACTGAGTGCACCCTTGGGAGATTTGAAAGAGAAGTCTGGGGATAGATTGTCATGGAAAAAAATCTATATGGTTCCTAGGAGTCAAAAAAATGACTTGATGGCACATAATCAATCAACTAGTTTCTAGTTTGTTCCTGGAAACTACTCCAAGTGCTGCTTTATAATAAATATGTAACCATAATAAAGTCCTAGACATTTCGGATCAAGTTATTTAGAGCTATCTCTTCCCTTCCTATGCTATTTTTTATTATTTAGTATCTTTATATTTTTAACAATCTTAAAAGCAAAAGATAGTCTTTTTTTAAAAAAGTGCAAACTAAACAAAAATACTAAGAAGGAAAAGAAAAAAAGAAATGATATATTTTATAATTGCCAATAGTTACTGAAGTACCAATGAATTTACTTGTATAGCATGAACAATATAATACTATAAGATATCACAGACTATCTGCCATAGGAACACCTATTGCTGCATCCTTTGATTAGTAGAAAATATTGCCTTTTGCAAAATATATCACAAAACTTCCACGTTTTATTCAACAACCAGAGCTTCACATAATGTTCTACTATCTCCAAACTAAGTTACACTTCTCAGTTCCAGCACATTGTTTCTCAAATTAAATATTTTAGTTGACCCCTGCTCTGTCATTTCAGTAATATGTTTATTGCCTTGCTGTAAAAATATTTCAGATTTTTCAAAATAATTAGTTATGAAATAATATTTCAGTTTTGCTTTTATTTTGTTAACTTTATCCTATAATTGTATATTTTAATCTGGAATCTAAAATTTTTAAATTAAATGGCAGTAAGTTTATTGGTATTTTCCAGCTTTAATAAAGCTAGCTCTCAGATAATATAGAGCAGGGGTGTCAAACTCAAGGCCCGGGGGGGGCGGATTCGACCTGCAGAGTGCTTAAATCTGGCCCACAGGGTCACCTTGGAAACAGTGAAGGAATGGCCTGAGGTGCCTCTGCCAGTGAAAATGGAGCTCAGGAGGGCCGAGCTCCATTTTTGCTGGCAGAGAGTTGCAGGAGGCCATCACAGCCGAAAGCGGAGCATGGGAGTCCATTTTCGCTGACACAGCAGTCAGGCCGTCACCGGCACCCAGACACAAGTGATGTTGAGTTGGCCAGGTCTCCCCCCAGGTCAAACACAACCCTGATGCAGCCTTCAATGAAATCAAGTTTGACACCCGATATAGAGGTTCTACTCATTGAGAAGATACCAATTTGGTTAAGGCATCATGCCATAAACCAGGAGACTGTGAGTTCTAGTCCTGCTTTAGGTATAAAGGCAGTTATGTGACCTTGGTGACTCTCACCCACCCCTAAGGAAGAAGGCAATGGAAAACCACTTCTGAAATCTTTCCAAGAAAACTTCAGGGATTGATCAAGGTGGCCACCAGAAGACATTGATTTAAAGGTGCATGCACATATATAGTATTGAAGAAAATGAGGACTACACCGTATTGTGTATCAAACCAAATGGAAAAAGAAAAAAACGGTTTTAATATTTCCGAAGTAGTTCAAGATGCAGTACTGAAGTGATACTGTTATTGAGGAATCTTCATTAAGTGTGTATGCTTTCCCAATCTTATCTATACCTGAGATTACCCCAGTTTGGCTACAATCCAGTTGCACACCCCATTATAATTTCAACAATCATAAAATAGCCTGCTGCCTCCCCTCTTGTTCTCATCTCTTTCTTTAAAGCAATTACATATGTTTAACAGGAACAAATGTGTGCACTAGCCATACAAATATGCTCTAAAAGCACACCAACAAATTAAGGACTTCCTTACTTGCTCTTTATGATCTTAAGTAACCTTCAAAAGGCATTTATCTGCCATCAGCTGTTCTCTCTTAAAAAACTGTGATGACAAACTGATTTAGCAAATGTAATGCACACACTTAAAATCTGTGTTTACAGAATGAACGAGTAAATTCATCCCATAGGGTTTGATAAACTATCTTGAAGGCAAACACACAAACACTCTCACCATCTTTAGATAATACTCACAATACATACAGTAATTATAAATGCCTCACTAGTCCAGCCTAGATGAAGTTATTCAATCTTATTGTTCCACTGAATTAAGGAATATGCTTCTCAAACACATCTTGCCTCAATATCATTCAGGACACACAATTTAAGCTCATCTGACATCTTTTTGTTACTAGCATCTTTTCACAATTACCAGCAATTTTTTTGAAAACTTCCTCAAAATTTCTATAATGTACAAAGTGATTACAGTAGAGCACTCAGAATGATGAATCCCTCTCAATATACTAACCCATCTCTCTGGGTTACTCTTAGTCCAAACTGAAGTAACAGTATTTTCAACAGTTTGCAAATGTACAAGCTACCTAGATTGCCTCAGGATGCAATTATACTATGCCGATAGACATAAATAATTAAACTCATTCCTGATGGAAACAAAGAATAGCAAACTAATTGTATAGAATTCTCTGTGCCAACAATTACCTATTTCTGGATAGAAGGAGCAACTTTCTCTTCACCACTATACTGAGTCTAATGCTAATGTAGCCTGATATAGCAAACTGCAACAAACAGGGTGTGTCCTGTTTAAGAGGGTAAAGCAAAATAAAATTGCTAATAAATCAAGTATAGGAGCATGTGACAATACAGTAAGTATAGGTAGTCCTTGATTTACAAACATTGATTTAGTGACTGTTCAAAATTACAGTGGCATTGAAAAAGTGATTTATGACTGATCCTCGCACTTATGTACACTAAGAGCTTATGTTCGTATGTATGCTGTATGTTTGTATGTACACTGAGAACTTATGCACGGGAGACAAATTCCTTGTTTGTCCAATCACACGTGGCCAATAAAGAATTGAATTCTATGCTATGCTATGCTATTCCTATTATTCCTATTCCATTCCATTCCAATTCTTATTATATTCTTTTTCTTTTCCATTCCATTCCATTCCTTGCACTTATGGTCTCTGTAGTATCCCCACTGTCAAATGATCAAAATTGGGTGCTTGGCAACCAACCATGTATTTCTGATGATTGCAACATCCTGGGATTGTGTATTTGCCATTTTTGACTTTCCCAGCCTGCTTCTGACAAGTTCAATGGGAGCAGCTGAAGTCACTTAACAACTGCAGTGATTGGCTTAATAAACATGGCAAAAAAGGTCATAAAATTGGGCATGACTCATTTAATAACCACCTTACTTAGCAACGAAATTCTGATCCCAGTTGGAGTTGTAACATTTATGCTGTCAAGATCCGCATAAAATATATTGAAAGAACTCAACCCTTAGAAATCCAAATGAATCAGATGAAGAGGTCCTGGGCACACGAATATAAGGCAAAGTTATTATACAAGGAGTGTTTCAACAGTAGTTTTTTTTTCCACATATAGTGCTTTTATAACAGAATCCTCAAGCCTCACTGCAGTTCAGTCAGCATGCATTAGCCTTGCTCAGAAAACAGAGTAATTGGAAAACAATAGCAACTCTTGAGTACAGTAAACCATTTACTCCTTGGAAACTCTTCCCTGCCATTTGGTAGTTCTGTGGCTTGTAGATTTTTCATATTGTACTCTGCATACTTCATGGACCTGGAGCTTGTGCCAGAGAATCTAAATCTGAGATCTGGAACTTCTTTGATCCTCACGATGGGGTCTGCATGGTGGCTTCCAGAGCTATTTATCCCCTTCCTCAAAACAAATAAGCCAACAAACGAGACCATGGCAGGAAGCTGAATCTGGTCCAAGCAATAGGTTTTAGACATACAGGCAGTCCTCGAGTTATGATCATAACTGAGCCCAAAATTTATGTTGCTAAGTGAAACATTTGTTAAGTGAGTTTGCCCCATTTTATGACTTTTCTTGCTGCCGTTGTTAAGTGAATCATTGCATTTGTTAAGTTAGTAACGTGGTTGTTAAGTGACTCTGGCTTCCCCATTGATTTTTGCTCATCAGAATGTTACAAAAGGGGATCCCATGACTCAGGGACACTGCAACCGTCATAAATATGAGTCAGTTGCCAGGCGTCTGAATTTGGATTATGTGACTATGAGGATGCTGCAACGGTTGTATGAAAAACAGTCATAACGGTCATTTTCAGTGCCGCTGTAACTTCGAAAGGTCACTAAATGAACTGTTGTAAGTCGAGGACTACTCGTACTCACCTATCAAACTGGACATGTTCTTTCCTGCCATGCTTTTCCACTCAGAAAAAAAGAAAGACCTGTTAAAAAGACACTAGTTAAAGGGAGATTCAAGCAAAAGGAGAAAGGAACTACGGTACTTTTTCCTATATCTGAGGGAGGAGTCCCATATAGGTAGCCCTTCATTTACAACCATTTGTTTTATGACTATTCAAAGCTATGATGGCACTAAAAAAAGTTGCTTATGACTATTTTTCACGATGATTGCAGCATCCCCATGGTCACGTGATCAAAATTTGGATGCTTGGCAACTGGTTCATATTTGTGAGGATTGCAGTCTTCCACATTCATGTGATCACATTTTACAACCTTCTGACAAAGTCATTGGGGACTCCACATTAAGGTTATTGTCTTTTTATTTTTACTCTGAGCACACTGGCCCACATTAAAAATGAAGTTCTGTTGCCTGCTCTCAATAGAAAGTATGTATCTACCCAAACACATAAAAAACACGCATATACACATGCTATATACATACATACCTGCAGCCATACGTATACATACATACATACATACATACATACATACATACATACATACATACATCAATGTCCATTTTGAATACATAGTGGAAAGAGGAAACTTGAGAGTTCACAAGGTTGGTGCTATATGGAACAAATATAGATGTTCTGCTTCAGATACCACAAAGCCTCCTCCAGGAAGGTAACAAGGAAAGCAGGCCATGAAGAGGATGTGTAGTGTCCCAGACAATCCTGTGGACTCTGCTCAAGTATCACTTATATGCTATGTTCCAGACAGAACGAAGTGAACTACCAATGATTTTTCTGCCCTCCTCATCACTCTCTGCACTGCCTTCCTGTCTGAAGCAGGAATGCTTCTAAACCAGACAGTAATGCAACGTGACAGGATGCTCTCGATCGTCTCTCTGTAGAAAGTGGTAAGGACAGAGGAAGGAAGACGGACTTTTCTCAAGCGATGCAGAAAATGCAGGCACTGCTGTGCCTGCTTCACCAGTCTCTCACTGTTGAGTGAACAAGCTAGTTTACTCATTAGTTGTGCACCCAGAAACTTGATGCTGATAACCACCTCCACAGGTGAATCATTAATACGCAGAGGTGTGTGGCTGTGCCTGCCTTTTCTGAAATTGACAATGATCTCTTTAGTTTTTCCAACATTTAAAATGAGGGGTTTTTTTTGTTACACCAGTTCACTAAACCCTCTTTCACTTAACAACTGTGACAAGAAAGGTCATACAATGGAACAAAACTCACTTAACAACTGTCTCACTTAGCAACATAAATTTTGGACTCTCAATTGTGAGTAAAGAACTACCTGTTATCACTATTTTCCTAATTCCAATATTTTTCTGGGCAAATTCAGAGGGATGAAACTGAGCTTGGACTTCACTGCAAGCAGTTTCTAGATTAGTGAATTTCTTTTACCAAACAAATAGTACTGCCATTTAAAAGAAGCAACTGAATTAGTAACACAGAGGAATGTGATTCTTCTTTCATTATTAATAGAACTCCTTAAAAATATTTAAATCGAGATCTGAAGAACTACTTTAAGTTGAGCCTAATTATATGTGGATTTTCCAGTTTCCTTTTTTTGTAGAGTCTTCCATCTAACCACTGAGTGGCTCTTACCCTATTTAATTGGGGGGCTGGATCAGCCAAGTTCAACTGAGCACTGCTGCTTGCTAGAATAAAACAAAACCTACTTTTGCTAACCAGGAGCATAAAGAGGAAGCATGAGAACTGTGCTATTACAGGTATTAAATAAGCAATGGAAAACCCCACTAAATCATGTACAACTTTATTTCAAATATATAGTTTATACTTCAGGGAGGCTGTTTTTAGGAATAAAAGGAGGATTTGATGCAGGGGTGATTGATTATGCAAGCAATCCTGTTTGAACTGCTGTGAGCTGGATTGATTCAATTCATAGCAGAATCCCCATCCACTGCTGCTACCTTTTCTCTCTGCTTACAAGGACCACAACAAATTATGAGGAAAGGCTAGAGTGTCAAGGCTGTACAGAAATTGGGAGAGGCCTGACCTGGGGAGAAATTGTACTCTGCAGGCAAGAATCCTTAAGAGTACCATTTTCCATCAGAAGAGAGGCTTGGTTCTGATACTTGCTATAATTGCCCTATCCTTCTTATCCAAAATTATTTTTCCTTCTGTTCATTTTTTATTTTATTTTTTCTTTTTGCTGAAGAACATGCGGTAGTAGGCAAGGTTGGTCTGGCATTGCATATTTTGAACATGAAAATTAGTGTTTCATTACGTCTTGCCAATCTCTATTATCCAAATGTCTAAGTGTTGTATCCAAGCACTATGGCAGGGTGGTCACAAACATAAATATATGCACTACTGTTACACAAAGCTCCAGGCTATCAATTTTGAGAAATCAATTTTTTTTCTGTAGCCAAGAAGATGGAAGAGTGAAGTTTCTTTCATCTTTAATTTATATGTTGATTTTGAAAGTAACAGAAGCTAAAAGACGTTGGGAGAGTTAGCCCAATCAGTTGCTCTGGATTTTCTTTTTTCATCCAAGATAACGCTCTAATAAAGAATACTAGTTTTGAGATACAGACGTATGTTCGATACAGAGCCCTTTTCAAAAACAAATGAGCTGAGAATAACTCAAAACAGGAAGCAAAATTAGAAAGAGGGCAATATGGCTGGACTCCCATGGAATTCCTTTTTCATGCAGACAGGCTGTCTCGAATAGCTTCTAAATCAATAACTTTGTAAACAAGCCTCCATTTAGGAACAGTTCTAGTTTTCATCTCTTCATTTGAATAAGGAAGCAACTGAGAACAACAGCAATTAACACACTAGAAATGTTTCTCATGAAACTGGAAGATTTTGTTATTGTTGCCCGATTCAAAGGTTTTAAAAACCTTCAAAGATACTCCATGTTATTTTGCTGTTATAAACAATACACAAAACATAATTTTATCTTTACTCATTACTGCCTTCTGCTTTTTCTGTTATTCTTCCTGCTGCATTGAATTAACTAGAGACAATAAGGCATTATGAAGATCATACCCCATTCTATGCAAAATTAACTAAGAATTTTCTTCAGCTACAAAAACAAATAGCCTGAGAGCAGGTCTAGAGAGTAGCAGAGGAACCATTAGGGAAAGAAAAAGGAACATTTAATATTACTTTCCTTGCCTTTCACTTCTTCACAGCAATTTCTGATTCTTTAGAGAAGAGATTACCATTATTGGCTTTAAAATACAAGACCTATAAACGTAAAAATGTGTCCACATTTTTTTGTCCCTTTGAGCCATTGACTGCTTGGAGAAGTCTCTGCGATCTTCTTGGCAAGGTTTTTCAGAAGTAGTTTCCCTTGCCTCTTTTCTAGTCTGAGAGAGAGTGACTGGCCCAAGATGACCCAGATGGCTTTGTGCCTAAAGCAGAACTCATTGTCTCCCACTGTCTACTTTGATGCCTAGAGTAACAAAAAGAAGTAGCATAATTTAGACACAGAGGAAATCTAATCTATTATTATATTAAATACAATATATAAAACCAAGCCATTTCCTCTATTGGTACTTCATTTGTCATAAACACAATTTTCCATTTTAATTTTGGGCTCCAATAAGTTGATAACAGCAAGGACACTCTTATTATGAGTTTTATAACGTCCAACAGCCAACAGAAATCATGTAGAAATTATAAATAAACAACTATCTCCAATAGTTGACAGACTGTTTCTTTTGGGACCTACATCAAAGATTCACTTGATTGAACCAAGAATATAGTTACAGCAAGAGAAGAAAAACCAACATCAGATTTCATGGCAGAGTTTTGTTCTTGAATGCTCTTTGAAATCTCTGGTAAGACTACCACATACTAATAAACGCCAGATAAAATGTGTACTACGTATGTATGTATGAATGTGAGAACTAAACACAAGAAGACAGTTTGAAAAAAATGCTCCTTTGGGGACATTAGCTTTCTATAGACGACTACCTTAGTATCTTTCTTTTGAAGTGGAAAATATGCTCCTCTCTGTCCAATACTGGGCATTTCCAGCTTCCTTCCAATGTTCATAAGGATTAAAAGAAAGGGAAAAAAGGCACTCACTAGGCTTATAAATATTTGACAATTATTGCAATACAAGAATAAGACCTAAACTTTTATTCACCTTTCAATCCTTTATTTACTTAGGCATTAAGACTTTTATTTCAGAAGTACTTGCTTCTGAGTAAAGATGCTTTAATCTGTAGAACTGAATTTCTTTTCCCTACTATAAAGTATAATTCACACAAAAATTTTATTTAATTCTTCTTTCAGGGATTATAGTCTTAAGTACACTACATCCTGAGTCAAATACCTATCATATGAAATGGTACTATTCTTAGAAAGATCCCATAATTTTCTCTCAGCCATTATCCTCTTTTGCTTAGAACATCTGGGGTTTTTAATTGTACAGTCCACAACATATGATATGATATATGATATGATATGTGAGATATCATATCATATAGCCGTTTCTGTTTTAAGTTTGCACGAGGCTAGCACCAGCCGTGAAACACAAACCAAGATTCCCAACCAATCAGGATGAAGAAAAAACCATTCTAGCAAAGCAGAGGCTAGCACCAAAGTTAAACAGACACAGCTGTGAAAGCCTGATACACAGACGAACCCAATACACAAGCCTGATGATGGCAGATGAGATTCTGCCGCAAGGTCACTACAACTTTAAAAGCACAACTATAATGAGGTGAGAAAATACCCGAACAAAGCTGAATACCATACATATAAATACCCGTGAAAATTTTGTGTGTGTGTGTGTGTGTGTGTGTGATTTTTATCCCGCCTTCCTATAACTAACTCAAGGTAGCAAGCATACATAATACGCCTTCCTCCTATTTTCCCCCACAGCAACAGCCCTGTGAGGTGGGTTGGACTGAGAGAGTGTGACGGGCCCAAAACCACCCAGCCAGCTTCCTATATATCAAGAAGCCAAATTTCCCTTTACTGGAATTCTTCTGAGATTTACTACGCAATATAAATATAATTAAGAACTTGACTTTCCAGATAAAATCTCAACTTAGCCATACCAATTCCCTTACACAATTGCTATTATGGATTACAAAGGATTATATAAAGGGGGGAAGGCTCTATTCAATCATGTCTGATTCTCAGGAACTGTTTTCTTGGCAAGGTTTTTCAGAAGTGGTTTGCCCTTGCCTCCTTCTTAGGACTGAGAGAAGGTCAGCAAGCCACTTCATGCCCAAGATTGGACTAAAATTCACAGTCTCCTGGTTTAACCCTTGATGCCTTAACCACTATACCAAAGCAGCTCTCAAGGATTGTGGTATTCAAATAATAATTATAATAACAGCAACATTCTCTTTAGCCCCAAAATGTTTGTGGAAAATTATAGGCTAATTTTATTTTTCTTAGCACACAAAGACTGATCTAACTTTGAAAGTACCAGCATAAAACCTGTACAAATAAACTTCTTTTCAACCTTTACCAGTCAACGCTCAGCTCAACATATAATGGCACTGCTTCGGTCTGCTGAATGAGGGTTTGTGTATAAGTTTCAGTCATGACTGGTAAGCAATAAACATACAGATCCCAGTCCATACACGCCAAAGGTACAAGGAAGTACAGACATCATTGTCCCCCAAAGAAATCAAAGGTCTGCTGATCTTCCACTACAAATTTTCCCATGGTTGTTTGTGTTCTTAAAAAATGCCTCTCTGTATTTTCTGCCTTGGGCTAAACAAAGCACAGGACAGGTTGAAAGCCACTTGTAAATATTGAAAAGTACATTGGGAATTTTTTTTCTTTAGTTAGTCTCTCCTCCATTATAGCCTAAAGCTCAGTTGTTCTCCAAGATAAATGGTGTTTCCTACCACCTCCTTCTCAAATGTAACAAGATTTCAGTTGCAATTTTTTATTCCTTTAGCATGCAACACCTCAGCCTGAAAGTTACCTGGAAACATCTAAAACTTGTGAACAAAAATACAATACATATACATTTTAAACCCAAGCCCAGTAATATTTTTATTAAGGCCAAAGCAAAATCAGGATGATTACAATTGTTTCCTAAAAGTTAAGCAATGGAAAACTATATTTTCTTATTTTCCTTATATTTAATGCGATTTCCTTTTTGTCATTCTTCAATTTCCTTTTTGTCATTCTTCATCTAAAGGTCCATTTCCAGAAGTAACAAAATCCATTCAATCATCGCTATATATTTATCGATTAGCAAAATTATGGATCAAGAAATTAACAAGGCAATAAATAAACGTGGATTTGATTTAAGGAGAATAAAGAGTTTTCTTGGGATGCAGAAAACCATATGAAACCCAAGAGGCTAAACAAATATGCTACTCTGAAATGTTAGGATGGGATCAATTCCTAAATAGATAAGAATCTTTTGCGAACTGCCTACTTGAAACATAGGGAAGAGGCAAAATTTCAAATATGAATCCATTTCACTCCTAGAACGCACTCTTGATTCAGGTTACATTAAAAAAAAATTCAAATCACCACAAGTATGCTGTCACACAATAAATAGCAATACCCAGGACTACAGACGTATGCTTGCTGTTCACATATTCACTAAAATACAGATTTTAAAAAATGTTTTTAATGCAAGGGGTATTTTCTTTCTTAAACAAAATGCAGCTACTGTCCTAGCTTGGAATACCTTTTTTGATGAAGACACAAAGGTTTAGATTACTTTCAATCTCCAATTTAACCTTTGCCACTAAATAGCTTTTTACAGATATTGTCTTTTCTTCTTATTGTTGCGCCCTAAGTAGAATAAAAAAATGAAGAGTAGGGAAAAAAGAATTACTCATACCCAAAATGTTAGTTTAAGATGCAGTTCTAAACAATCATTTCAAAATAAATCACATAAATTTGTGGGACTTATCTACTGGACTCTTAATCTAGTTCAGACTGGATACTCTTTTCCTCCCTTTTAATCAACCAGCACTCCATGCAACTCTTTTCTTTGCAATTTACATTCACCTAGAGGGGCTCATTTTAATTAGTGTTAACGGGAATATTACAATAGTGCCTAATTAAGATCTCTATTAAGAATCCAAAAATGCAAACTTAATTGGGAGATGGTTGTAGAGAAAAAATGATGAAAGTTTTACATTTTAATAGATGTAATTATTAATGGGTATATTCAATTAAAATCAGCCATTCAGATATTTTTGAAAACAAAAAAGGAGGGAAACAGCAAATCTTCAAGGAGGCGCATTCTTGTAAGAACTGCCTGCTGTTTAGGATGAATACTAGTAGTTTCAGAATATGAAGATAAATGTACCAGTTGCCATTATTTACCTAATAATTTATTTAGTCATCCGCAGCACCAGAAATATATATATAGTCCTGCCCTCATTTAAATGTTTGAAAGTATATACTATGTGTCTGAAGAGTTTTCAGTGGCCCTGAAACAATTTGTTCTGCCTCTTATCTAAAACTACACTTACACACACAAACACACCCCTTGTCTGCTTTTCTTTTCAAAGGTATCATACCCTTAAGAATTACACTCCCCACACACATTTAATACGTATAATGCTCTTGTACTTGATTTCTTTTTCCCAAATCCCAGAAAGAAAACCCCACTATTATTCCTAATAGTCCTATCCTCAGTTTTCCACCTTTGAATGACAATCGAAGAATGATGATTTTTGAGATTCAGATGTGAACACTCCATTTCGGTCTCCAATTGATCACTGAAAAGAGTTTTAAATCCAGCACAGCTTGAACATTTCCCAGTTATCCTCAGTCCTGAAGTCCAGAGGAAAAGACAGCTGCTTTTTAAGTCATACCTTTTTGTTCTGGTTCTGTGCAAAAGGTCTAGTCTAGAATTGCAGGCACCTACTTCAAACACATTATGCCAAGACCCAGTTCTCTGGAAAAGGCTCCAGTGCTTGGAAAGGTGGAAGGGAGGAAGAGGATGATTAATTAATAGCAAAGTGGATGCATTCGGGTGCCATGGTAATGAGTGTACCATTGGGAGACTTGAAAAGATTAGGGATAGATCATTAAGGGAAAAAAATCTATCTATACTAGGTGACTAGGATAGAAAATGATTTGATGGCACACAATCAATCAATCAACCAACTGTATGGTATTACGTTAATCTCTGCTTTACTTAAGATGAAGCATTGAGTTTAAGGCTGAGTTGAAAGTTGAATCCATCTCTCATCGGAGCTATCACTCTCTTGTCTGGATTCAGAGGGAGAGTGCACACTACACATACAGAAGACCAAGGTTCAATCCTTGGCATCTCCAGATAAAGCAGAAAAACTCTACTTGAAACCTTGACGCTGTCAGTTCATAAATATGTCAGCGATCTAACTCAATAGAAAGCCTCTGATGTTCCGATGCCCACATCCAAGGTAATTGTCTTCCTGCAGAGTCTCTCTTTTATATTTGTATCAACCAGTTCAAAACATCTTGATTTTCATCAGCTGATTTATATGAATGAGAGTTCCTCTTTCCCACATCCCATTAAAGAAAAAGAAATGTAACGGCAATGCTGCGCCTAAATCTCCTTTCTCATCTAGCGCTTACAAACTGTATCTAACAAAACTGAACAGTCTGCTAACTCCTGTATTATATCAAACTGGTAGAAGGCGGAGGTGATGGGGAAAGGAAGGGGAGAGAAGGGAAAACAAAAGCTAAGGTATGAATTTGAACAATACAGTAACCTTCAAGCCCCGCTCTTATGTGCTTTTGTGGGTTGGCACTTTCTCAAGTTATCTCTTATTTCCTTAGGAGCTACTTTGCTTCAGACTGATTCTATAATTCTAAGGGAACCTCTTACTGCAAGCTCCCTGCTGAGGTGTAATAATGTGTGTGTGATAACATAAGAGGAAGGGGGGTGGGGGGTGGAGAGCACCATTGGGTAATAAATCCCCTCTCCCCTTCCAGTCTCTGGCAATTCAGCTTGGGATGGTGAGGCTGATCTCGCTCACAGAGATTAGCTCCGTATTGTTATTCTGCACAGCAACCCAACTTCTCAGGGAAGGCTGCAGAAGAAACAATAAAGAGAAGGAAGGATTTGGCTATGCGCTGCTCCCACCCTCCACTCTTCGGAGCCCGTAAAAGAGCAGGAGGGTAGAAGAAGAGGGCAGAAGGAGTGACAACGCCATCCTCTTCGCTGTCTTGACCGTTTCTACCCAGAGATTTTTAATTAAGAAAGTGTCGGTCCCCAGAACTCAAACGTAGGTTTTCGGCTTCAGTAGCATCCCGACCTCCCGCTACCCTAGACCGCCGAATGAAATAAACCCAGATCTCTATATTCTCTCCCCGCACAATCTCGGCAGGATCTCGATAGGAAAAGTTCCCTGGGCTGTCCTAAACCTGGGCCAGATTGCTCAGGAGTCAGCCCTTCTCCAGAGTTCAATGACACGCGTTTCCAAGAGCGCCGCGCCGCACCGCGCCGCGCGGCCACCCTAGTCTCCAAGAGGCCTGCAGGGGCAGGAGGTCAAATGTCGTGTCCTCGGGCATCCGGAACGCTCCACGCCGTTCCGAAACCCCCCTCCCCGCCCGTCTGTTGCCTTTGAAGAGGAAGAGGGCACCCGCTTTTGGGGGAGGGGAGGACAAGCTGCGGGGCTCATCTCCCCGCCTCACAAGGATCGGAGGGTTCGCCTCGCAGCCCGCCTCTCGGAGCGTGCGCTTGCTCGCTCGCTCGCCATAGCTTGGGGGGGGGACGACGAGGGGGGGTTTAAGCCAAGCGCCTGAACGCCTCCCCCGCAAGAAATGAATCATCTCTCCGAGCCAGGCTCCGGAGCAGCCTCGCACCACCAGAAGCATCAGGAGGGATAGCAGCGGCTGGCGTTGGCAGAGCCCCCTGCCTCCGCCCGCCCTCGCGCGCCAGGATTTTCCTTGTGGCGCGCAGATTCCGCCTCCCCCTTCCAGCGCGAATCGTGCGCGCGCCTCCCCACCCACCCCCACCCGCTGCACCTGAGGAGAGGGGGGAGAGCCAAATAGAGCTTCACCCCCCCCACCTCGCCTTCCTTCCCACGCAAAGCCCCTTAAAGCAGAGGACAAGCCCGGCCGGCCCCTTTGCCGGAAGCTCCCGGACAGCCCTCGAGAGTGACTCACGCGGTCTCAGTAGTCCCTGCGATGGGGGCAGGCAAGCGCAGGAGCTCCAAGTCCCTTTGCACTGAGCGACATCCCAGGGGCTGCCCAGCGTCAGAAGAAGGAGGCGGTGGCTAAGGCGACCGAGCGCGTGGAGCGAGGCCGGGAAAGACGGGGAAGACGAGCCTCTCCTGCGCTCGGCTCTGGTTTCGGCTCCGGCTTGGCAGGCTGGCAGAACATGCGGCTGCGCCCGAGCCGCCTATAGCCCGGAGCGAGCGAGCGTGCAAGCAAGCGAGAAGAAGGAACGCGCGAACCCGCCCCCGTCGCGGGGGAGGGGGAGCCCCGAAGAGGCCACGTGCGGCAGCACCTGCGGCCGCCTCCCAGCCAGTCCCCCGCCACAAACTTGCGCAGCGAAGGATAAGGCTCCCCGAGCAACCCCTCGCCCTTCTTTGGACGTATCAATTCGGGCGCCTTTCCACTTCCCTATCGACACCCAGTAACACCTATGCTTCCTGCAAAGTGAGAATTCCGCCCGGGTCTCCCAAATCCCCTATTCCACCACCGGTGCCTGAGGTGGTAAGTACTTAAGACGCTGGGAAACCCTAATCCGAGTTGCTTCTCTGAGCGGGCTGCAGGTACCGGTGGTTCTCAGAATTGTATCAAGTAGGGCCCTTGGCAGAAATCCTGTTATACATGATGCATGAATCCAAGTCCTGGGCTTTTCATCCCAAAGAGGTTCACTTGCCAGCCATTCGGTCTCCTGATCAACACATCAGAATTCCTAAGTATCTCCCATCACTTCACCTGAACATGCACCTGCTCTATTCTGCCTTCCCAAAAAGCTGCTCAAGCAAAAACCAGTCAACAAACATTCTATTTGCAACACACCAATCTAAAGCTGAATTTCCCCAACCGTAGAAGCTAATCATGTACATTTCCTTCCATAAAAGCAGAGTAAAAATTTAGCAATCATGTATTACTACTACTACAATATATATATCCATATACACACATTCCAATTTGGGACCTATCAAAAATATTCTCTAATCTATATAAGATAGCCATCCCTTTCAAGAAACGGTCCCCAGTAGTGCCTAAGTTTTGAACTCCTTCATAGTTGTCAGTACTCATTATAGACAATTTATTTCTGAAGAATTATGTTGTTCATTGTCTGTACTAGCCAGGTTTCATGTTTTCTTAGTAAAGGGCATGCATTCTTCTTTTAAACCTAGTTCAAACACTTTCTTACATCAGCTCATCAATTCTATCTGAAAATATATTAATTACTTTTTTCAGCAGGTTTCTAAGGATTCCTTCACCTTTCCTTGTGACAATTTTGTTAGCCTCGGGGCTTTCAACTACCTGAAGGAGTAACTGCTGCTTTATCAATCTACACTCTGAGATCATCAGCTAAAGGCTCCTGTCTTTGCTCACCCCTTGTCAGAAATGAACAAACAGAGGGGTTTATGTCACCCTATGTATAGAATGCTTCTTCAGCACTGCTTCCTTTTCAGAAACAATATTATTTTATTTAGTCGGCCTTTTAAAGGATTAAGATGGGATAGTCACCTCCCATATTTACCTATTCTAGCATAGTGTCTGGTTATCTGAGGGACAGCTATCTCCAATTGTTTCTGTCCACCAGATATGTTCAAACAGAATGGATGTACTCCAGATCCCTTCAATTAAATGTTGCCATCTTGTGGGATTAAGGAAACATGCCTCCTTTGTCATGGATCCTCCCTTGGGAACAGCATCTCCCCAGAAATATAGATAAGCGGCTATTTTCCTTGAGGTTCCAGAAGGCCTTTAAGACCTGGCTCTATTCCCAGGACTGGGGTTCATATTTTTTTCAGGACAGATGACAAGCTTTTAATTTTCCCAAACATTTTAAGCAGAATGTTAGTGTTTTCAAATATTTGGCTTTATCTGTGATTTTATTTTCTATTTTGTTGATATATATTTGTCATTTCATATCTAATAATAACAAAGTGGTTATACAAATAACAAAGTAAAAAAGTTCAAATGCAGCAGGACATTATTAAAACTACAGAGTAGTTACCGCCACAGAGAAGTCCACAACACTTGGTATTTATTACCCATATTATTTAAATAGCACTAACCATAGGAAATTCACAATTAATGTCCATAAAGAATGTATTTTGGAGAGGGTGCTTGTAAGGTCTGGACACTCCTCACAAAGAACCATTGACTTATGGACATAATGACTACTACATGGCAGAAAGTGGCAGTCTCTCTTTAACTACAAGGCTATGGTTGCTTGGAATTGTGCAGTCCAAATGCAGCTGCTGCATGAGTGCTCTTGAAGGCAGGTTTTTAAAAAGGGAGTATTGATGTTTGAGAAAGACATTCAGCCATATGGTGCTCCCAGGCACATCCACATAATTTATCCAAAATGGTTATTGACCTTTCAACTAACAAGGAATTAGCTTTTGTCTCTCTTACCTGCCATCTAGTGGGTGTCTGAATTTGTGCAACTATTAGAGCTGAGATCTGACAAATCACTTTCCTGATTCTTACGTCAAATCGCACACAGCATATAGGCAGATCTTGTCATCTAATAGGATAGGAGAGGGAGTAAAACAGAGCTATATGTTAAAATATTGTATCCATACCAGATTATATTCTACAATAAACATAGTAACAAGAAAGCCATATTAGCACCTTTTCCAATCAACAAATTTCCAACTAACAAAAGACTCATAATTTTTAATCTATAGAGTGAGGAACTTTCTGTGCAGAGGAAACTCGGGAGCCCTCAGGTTACAAAAACACTATGCCATTTTATTCTGCTCTGAGAGGGGAGTTGCTTTTAATTTCCACCATGGATAGAGGTATATTTTGTAATTACAGCTTTCTGTTTTGTGACACATCAGCTTTTGAATGACATCCCAAAGAAGATTTGATTGGTGCTGATTCTTTTGGCACCCAATCAAAGCCTTTTGGCTAGCATATGAGCAGATGAGTCAATATCAGTCTTAAGCCCCCATGTTTTGGCAAAGTCTGTTGACAGGAGGATGGTTGGATGATGACCACTAAATAGCCAGTCCTACTATATATGGGTTAAATACAGAGGTGGTATTCAGCAGGTTCTCACCAGTTCTGGAGAACCGGTAGCAGAAATTTTGAGTAGTTCAGAGAACCGGCAAATCCCACCTCTGACTGCAGATTTTACAGTATCCTTCCCCTGCCAGGCCCACCAAGCCACGCCCACAGAACCGGTAGTAAAAAAAAAGTTGAATCATATCACTGGTTAAAGAAGATCGGTCTGCCTGGTTCAGACTGATGACTCCCACTTTAATTCATATGAAAGTTGCAGAGGAGGCTGGTTTTTCTTTTGTTTTTCTTTTTAATATCTTTTTTCTCTTGCTTTTTTTGCCCATTCTCTCCTTTAGTTAGAGCAGTTTGACTAGAAGAGTTTCATATCAATCTTTCAATCTCAGTTTCCTGTGTAAATTATCAGAACAAGAAGACTTAAATCAGGAACAGGACATTTGAAGTTTGTCAATAATAATAATATGCTGTTTAAACAAAATGGTGGAGAAAACCTGAAGTGGGTGTTGTGGGTTGCCAATAATTTCTTTAGCTATTCCATACTAACTTTTGTAATATATCATCATTCTTATTAGAATGTGAATATATTTCAGTATTTGAGCCTATTTTTCTTAATGTGCCATTTTCCAAGTTCTCCTAAGATCTGTATTAGCATTTTGAAGTTATGATGTCTCAAGAGGATTAATAAGGTACCAGATACCTATTATCAATTTGCTATGGCACGATCTGCTATACAGGATCATATATTTATATCATGACCTTGATTAAGAATTCCAATCAACTATCCAATGAATATTTAGTGCTTGAGGCTCAGTAAGTTATAACCATGTCACCATAAGGAAGGTGGCTAAGAAAACACAATGAGTAGTCATTAATACTCAATCATTGACCTCTCTTTTGAAGGTTATATTATGTAGCCATGTTTATCTGGAAGCGAGTCCTACTTAATTAAGAATAATATTTATTGTTGTTTTCAAAACACATGAAAGACTTAGGTGGTGTATTCAAATAACTATATATACATGCAGATAAGCTGAGAACTTTATAACTAAAATACACCCCCAAAATTGGGTTTGGCTTATCCTCAGATGGGCTTATCAATGAGTATATATGGTAAATATATCAGATATCAAGCCATCTCATTCTGTGTGTCAACCCTTTGAGGCAGCCCACACTAGGAAACCAAAGACATGAATGCCAATACTGTCAGGTTCAAGCCCAGAAATGATATAGCGAAGTACAATTGAGTTCAGTACTTGTAGTGCTTACACCTAATGGACAGAATCTTGCCAAAGTAGAGCTACAACTTTCTAGCCTACTATTCCTGAGGAATTCTAGGGTATGGATACCCTGAATCTCTTCTCCCTTCCAGCTCAGAACCATGCACTTTCTCAATCTGGGTCTCTCTGGAAAAAGTCTATGTTGCCAAAACTCTCCCTCACTTACTTCTTCAGGACCACATTCCATCACATCTACTACTTTCATTATAAGGTTAGAGCAGGAGAATGTTTGCAAAGTCTGAATGCATCCCCTTTTCCCCTTATCTACAAGAAAACTGTGGAGGGTCAACCTGAGATGCTTTCTCAAATTACTGCTTTAGACTCAAATTTCTTTTGTCTAACCAATGTCTTAGTTGTGGCGCTTCCTCCTGCTCCCCAAGATGATTCTGTAAGATTGTGTCATGCCAGATCTCTGGTTCTACAGTTACCCATACACAATATACAGTATTTCCAGTAGCAGTTGCTTTTCAAGATTCTGAAAAGAAAGGGGAAATCCAGAAATACATATAAATAAGTTTAATATTTTGTCTGTGTTCCTGATTTTGAGCTGCTGAAAGCTTTTTGAATGTAGGGTTGTTACTCAACAAGATTCTTTTCTTTCTCCAGCCACCGTGAAAATATTAAGACCATTAGAGAAGTTTTAGGATTTTCTGGAGAATATTTAAAATTCTGTTGCGTGTATTTTGGGACATCCCCCAAAATATCTTACTCAGATTCATACCCTTTGTCCTCTTTAGCTTTGTGGAAGGCCTTTTCCCCAGTGCATGTATGCTTTGTCACTAAATTTGCCCTACAGGATTGTAAAGTAATAGGAGAAGAAGAAAGGAAAAGAGAATATTATAAGAGTGTTATGACATGGCCAACCTGGTGTGGCCTTTTTAAAACAAAGGGAAAATTTGGTAGAAGTACATGGGAAGAGATTGGTTAAAAAGGGGAGAGTTTCCTATCTCCTCAACAGTTTCTGATTAACAAATTGGAATCTCCAAGAAGGCGAAACATTCAAAGTAATTAATTGCAGCAGAGAAACAGTTGCTGTGGGAAACTTCTATTTCTTAGAAATAGGAAAAAAAAATGATCAGGAATTGTGCTGTTCCCCCCACCCCTCCCCCTTTTTTAAAAAAAAAAATTCAGTTTGCAATGTTACACCTCATATTCTTTATGGCTCTGTAACACTTATGGAAATGTTTAATGTCAGCCTTCCATCAAATATCAGGCTATACTCATGAAGATTTTTTTTTAAATTTAGAAACATTCTGTGCTCTCCTGTAATATTTGTAACCTTTCTTCCAAGAGAGGAGATTTGGAACCTCTAGGCTTCCACTCCGCAGGACTCAGCAATTAACTAAAAAGACATATGATGAAGCGGGAAAAGGATCAAACTTCAAAAATCTGAGTAAACATTTAGGTAGGAATAAAAAAAAAGAACAAGGACAAGAGTGTTTATCTACAAGCTAAAGCATTCCAAATACAGTATATTGCACCATATCTAGCTAATAAGATAAAACTATTGGCCTTGAGATTTGAAATATCATTATATGTGCACTCGCATTTATAAACAAAATGAATAAATACAGTAAGAAAAAGAAACCCCAAGAAAAGTAACCCAATATTGGCAAGTTAAGGTTAGTAGGAAAAGATCAAACTGAAGGGTTTTTCAATGAGAAATGGGGAGACTAGAAAAGGAGGGAACAATCTGGTCTGGCAAGAATTAAAAAAAACAAGAGCTTAATTATTAAGAAACAAACCCGCGTTTAAAGAATTGCAGGGCAGCAATATGTGTAGCATAATGTTTAGGTAAAAGATTTGGCTAATGTATGTAGTTAACCAGATATAATGGCTTATATGTAACATTAAGTTATAATGGGTGGGATTATATATCATGCTAAGCAGGGGTGGATTTCTACCGGTTCTATCCACCTCTGTAGAACCGGTAGCTCTGAAGAGCAGCAGACATAGAACCAGTTCTATGTCTGCTGATGTTTTTGCCCACCTGCTCATCCGGGCTCTTACCTGATCTTTATTTCCTGATTTTTCAACTTCAGCTTCCAAACGAGGCACAGCTGCAGTTAAAAAAGCAGGAAAAGAGGGCTGTTTCAAAGGCTGCTTCTCTGCACGCAGCGTGCTGATGACGATTTACAGGCGACGGTGCCTCTGCCAGCAAAAATGGAGCTTGGGGAGGGCTGCTCATGGCTTGCTGCACCTCATTTTTGACCATGACTGCCTCCAGCCCTCTGCCATCGCAGCTGAAAACAGGGCATGGGGGGCGCACACGCCCATATGAGCTCTGTTTTTGCTGGCAGAGGACTATCAAACTAAAAACAAAACAAAAGAAGAAATGTTTCCCCTTTTTCAGTTGAAGATGCAAGAAGGGACAGGAAAGGAGAAACAAAGAGGAAAGAAAGAAAAAGGAAAAAAGATGTGAAGAGAGCAAGGAAGGAAAAATAAGGAAAGCGGAAGGAAGAAGAAAGAATGAAGAGGGAAGGAAAAGGAAGAAAGGAAGGAAATTATAATGCAAGGGTGTGTCTCAGGGAAGTCCTGCCTTAGACTTGGCCATCACAGGTGCCCCTGGCATGAGTCCCATGTCATGCCCACCCTGGCCACCCCATCCCACCCCCACTGAGGTCAAACACAATCCCAATGCAGCCCTCAATGAAATCGAGTTTTGACACCCCTGCCATTGAGTGCTATATAGACACTTACTAAATTAATTATAAAAGTGCTATCTTAAAAATGTGTTGCTGATCTCCCGTCTGGCATCTTTCACCATTGGTCAAGGCTAGCTGAGGCTGCTGGAAGATTTGACCCTCAAATGTGCTAAGCTACATATTACTTGCTCTGTTAAATATTACTATGTTGAATTGCACAATAGCAGTATTTAATGATCAGAGCTGTATTATTGTTTAACACAAGTAAATAACTTGCATGGCAACCTTGATTCTTGGTGATTAAAATGTTATTTGAATTATTTAAATTGTTTTCATACTAATAAATACAATATTTTAGGCGAAGAACAACTATAAATATTGGATGAGAAAAAAGACAGTCCAAAGGATGCTTAGGAAAACAACCTGAAAGTTGAATCCTAGAGACATTAAATTTTAAAATATGATGATATATGTGAGATTGGGGAAAGAAGGGTTGGCAAGAGAAATGGTCTTCAGATTTCAATCTTTGATTGATAAGATAAGGGCAATGTTTGTTTTTCTGTTCCATGTGGGGTATTTTAATTCAAACAAAGAAGTGAGCAAATACTGTGACAAGCCAGTACGATAATTATTTCTTATGTGAGGGATAAATAACTAACCACACCAAATAATAAATACATCATTTTTATATCAATGTTATTTTCTCTCTTACAGCAGCTCTTTTCCTGATAGTATAGTATCCTAGACAATGGTGGGATTTAAATGTTTTTACTACCGGTTCTGTGGGCATGGCTTGATGGGTGTGGTGTGGCTTGGTGGGCGTGGCAGGGAAAGGTTATTGTAAAATCCCCATTCCTTCCCCATCTCATTAACCTGCTTTCTCCTGCGCAGGGCAACCAAAGAAGACCCAGCCGATCACTGGGACTCGGGAAGCAGAGAATAGATGGGGGCGGGGCCAGTCAGAGGTGACATTTGCCAGTTCTTCCAACTACTCAAAATTTCTACTACCGGTTCTCCAGAACTGGTTAGAACCTGCTGAATATCATCTCTGATCCTAGGTGAAGTGGGGGAGGTTATATTTTTCTCCTTTGGCCAATTGTTTTTAAAGCATTTAAAGCTTTATGTAGCAATGATATTATATGAGCAGAAAGGCTCTTTTCTTTTCCTTTCTTTACTCTCTCTTTATTCTGTCCAACTCTCTACAATCTTTCCCCTTTCGCGTCTTCCTAATTAATGTCCAGTTAATCCTTTGCTTACTTCAGGAGAATACAAGTGTTGTACCATTTCATCACATCCAGGATTTGAGACGCTACCACAAAGATAAGGAGGTCAACTTATTTTTCAAAGCACCACAGGGCAGGACAAGAAACAATAGATGGAAACTAATCAAGGAGAGAAGCCACCTGGAATTAGGGAGAAACTTCCTAACAGTGAGGACAATTAACCAGTGGAACAGCTTGCCTTCAGATTCTAGCTGCTCCATAACTGGAGATTTTTAAGAAGAGATTGGACAGTCACTTGTCTCAAATAGTATAGGGGTCTCCTGCAGTGAGCAGGGGTTTGGACTAGATGACCTCCAAGAACCCTTCCAATTCTATTCTGATTGAAGGTAGAACGATTACCTGATATGAAGCCCACATCCATATCTATATAAGAAGAGAAAGAATTATTATTTTTATTATGTGAAGTTTATGTTCATTTTTTCCTCTTTCCAGGTTACTTGCTTATTTCTATAAATGTTGACCTAAGGCAATCCTCCCACTGACTTGAATTCTAAGAGGTCTTTTTGTTAAAAGGTATGTTACCTTGAGAAGTCAAACTATGGGGCACTTATGAAATGTTGGAGAATTTTTTTAAAAAAATCCTCCAGAAGACAGATGGAACCATGATGGGACAGGTGCAGATGTGGCTATATGCATGTCTGTCTTTTGTAAAAAATGTCAAGCCAACAGAGAAAGGAGCTGTATAGTGTGACATACTTTTGTGAGCAAAATGCACCTGCTGTCTTTGTGCAAAACATACAAGTTTCTAGGGCAAATATCTTAGGTTCTTCCTTACTGCCTTATGCCTAATGATACCAGCTTTTATTATCCAATTTAGTGCCTGTCTCCTCACACTAAATTCTCCATGTAGAGGCTGCCCTATTGCTCCTTATCAAACATCACCCTTCTAACTTGTCTTTGCCGATCTAAATCCTGACTGTGGTCCAGCAGTTGGAGAAGGAAAAGTACTGCTTATACTGCAGGTGATTAGTATCTTTCACTTGTTTCTTTGAGCACTGCAAGAGCCCACCTGCTGTCTCTTGTCATATCAGATTCACATCACTGGTAAAGTTTTGCAAACTATAATCCAGCCACCAACTGTGTAGCCAGTCAGTTAACCCTTTGTGTTTCAGAAAGAACAATACAGCAGCATTGCTGGTATCCTTACTATAATTAGAAATTTGACTGTGTCCCAGGACTCCCTGGTGTCTAAGAGATAATAAGAGATTGCATTTAATATTTATTTATTTCATTATTACAATGGTCTGCATGCTGCCTACATATTGAACTCTAGGTGGCTTAAATTATTAAAACAATACAAAATATAATGCATACAGTAAAATCACAAACAAAACCAAATCTTCCCTTCAGCTATTGATGATCCCTCATCCCGAAGGACTCTTTCTACCTCCCTATTTCTATCCACTTTGCTTTCTAAATATCAGAAAGGAGGGGCATTCAAACTCAGAGGGGAAGATTATTCCATACTGAGGTGGCTACTATTGAGAAAACCACCTTATAGGCTCCTGTTCCTTTGACTTCTCAGCAGGTGAATTCTTACAGCACTGCTCCGCAGTTAGAAAGTGCTGAGCAGCCAGATTCCACCTGAAACAGGAAGCCCTGAAGGTAATAAGGGCCCAAGCTATGAAGAGTTTTATGCAGGGGTGTCAAACTCACAACATCATTTATTTTCATTTTTTTTTTAATTATTTTGTCAATTGCTTACAAGATAATAGGTATAAGTTAAAAAACATAGTTATACATGGATACATATAAGAAAAATAAAAAAGAAACAATAGGACAGGGACGGCAGGCACATTGGTGTGTTTATGCACACCCCCTACAAACCTCTTAGGAAAGGGATAAGGTCAATAGACAGTCTAAGGTGAAAGTTTTTGGGGTTTGGGGAAGAAACCACATGTGACATAGTGGCATTTTTTTCCCCTTTGCTAAACCAGGCATGGGGGTGGCCAGCACGTAATGCATTTGGCCTGCGGGCCAGGAGTTGGACAACCCTGGTTTTACGGATAAGTACCACAACCCTGAATAAGGTGCCAAACTCTGCTGGCAACAGTGCAGCTCCAACAATGGAGGTGTTATTCTATTAAACTGGTAATAGATCACCACCAGCATTTTATGCCACTTGTAACTTCCAGGCTATCTTCAATGGCATCCTCTTTTAGACCAAGATACAGTACAGCTAGTCCTTGACTTAAGACCACAATTGGGACTAAAACTTCCATCACTAAGAAGTGCGGTTGTTAAGTGTGTCGTCCTATAACTGCTCAATTTTGCAACTTTTCTGCCACAGTCTTTAAGCGAATCCAGCTTCCCGCATTGACTTCGCTTGCCAGAAGCGGGTTGGGAAGGCTACAAATTGTGGCCCCAGGATGCTGCAACCATTGGAAATACATACCTGTTGCCGAACCTCCAAATTATGATAATTGATCAGAGCCATGTTTAAAGGGATTAAACATGGCTCTGTGGCTTTGCAAGGGGAGCCCAAGGGATCAGACAGTTTCGAGGTTGGTTGGTGCCATGAGAGGCCTCCCTTTCCCTTTGTCAACTACTTTGCAACAGGGTTTATTTCTTGTTTCTTAAAAAGTTTTCAAAATTTTTAAAACTTTTAATTCTAAAATTTAACTCTAACATTTTAATTTTTATATACTGCTTTTGTATTTAGATTTTTATTGTACACCATCCAGAGTCCATCTTTAAGGGAGATGGGCAGTTCAGAAATGTGAACAATGGAAGGAAGGAAGGAGGGAGGGAGGAAAGAAAGAAAGAAAGAAAGAGTGATGACTGGTTGTAACTCACTTTAGCACTACTGTAACTTCAAAAGGTCATTAAATGTAAGGTTATAAGTCAAGAACTGCCTATAGTCTGAGATGACAAAAGTATGAAGCACTATCTTCAGTGCCTCCTGGTCCAAGAAGAATTGCACCTGGTAGATCAGCTAGAGTTGGCAAAAAGGATCTCTAACAAGAGTTTTACCATTCTGCTATACCAAGAATTGTGAATCCAGGAGAACACTCAGATTGCAACAACACCCCTTCAAGAACATGAAACATCCAGGGATCCAGGAAGCCTCTGTACCATCAGAAACTCTGTCTTGCTGGGATTAAGTCTGTTTCACTCCATCCACTTATAGCCTCTAGAAATTCCAACAAAAAATTGCACATCATCTCTTGCCGGGTATCTATCTGCGTATTAATGACAACTAAATCAGACTGACAGATGACCTCATCCAGCAACTACATGTAAATATTGAAAAAGGTGGGAAGGAAGGCCAAGATCTGCACTGACATATATAATACTAACTGGAACAAAACACTCAGGACAGAAAAACCCATTGTAAAACAACGCCCCTAGTCAATAAAATGTGTGGCTGACCAAAAAGGATGTCATGATTGATGGTACTGAATGCCAGTTGGAGAGCCAAGAGGGGTGCAGCATTCCTCTTGTCAGCCCTGCAAGGTACGCCACATCAGGAAACAGACACCACCAGAATTCCAGGAAAGCTACTTTACTGTTATAGGCTATAATAACAAAATCTTGAAAGCCCATCAGAGTTTCTACCATCTTATACCAAACAGAGTCGAGGTGGAGTTATTTCCCCCCCACCATGTTTCCTACTTTCCCTGGATTGAGTTTTTATTTTTCTTAACAGATCATGCATTTGTTCATTTTCACCATCTTCTCTCTCACCATCTATCATCTTCTCTTCCAGGCAAGTCACTACAGAAAATTTCTACAGATTTCTTTTCTCCTGCCCTCATTTGCAGATGGCCTGGCAACTTCCCAAGCCATGTCTGACCACAAAGAGTCAGTTCCCCCTTGTTTCTTGTTGCACAGCAACTGGCACTGGTGAGTCTAACCTGGCAGGAAACAATGAGTCTCCTTCATTCTAAGGTTTATTGATTGTGGTGGCAAATGACAAGAATGTAGCTTTATGCAGAATTTCAGGTACAAGATACGAAGCATAGAAGTCTATTTTTTCCCATGATCTCTCCAGTTACTGAATAGCCCTTCCAATAAACAAGCCATTTCCTCCTGTGTTTAGAATCCAGAATATCTTCTATGTCATATTACTCTTCTCACCAAAACTGAAGTTGGTGACAAGGTAAGCAGAGAGTTTGAATACAATCTTTAGGGTGCTTCACCAAAACAGAAGCAAGCAGTGGAAACCTGGAAGAATCTTCACTGAAGCAAGCAACTGCAAGTGAAAAGCCACTGGTTGTGTAACTCAGAAGGGGACAGTAAATATGAAATCCTTCTTTTGTGATAGTATGTGGGAATGACCTTGGGAGATGGGAGGGAGAGCTGCAGGCTGGATAACCAGAATTCAAAATATATCTCAGCCCACAGAAGGAGCACAGAAACATTTCAAAAGGGACCCTTCCTAGTTTTCCAGAGAGTAAAAGGGGCAGGTGAAATATTTTCAAACTTTGAAGATTCTATTAATGTAGCTGTACTCCTGCTTTTGCTTCTTGTCTGGACAACCTCACCGGGCTAACACTAGCCTACTCAGTAGGTCGTTCACCAACCCGGACTCCTTAAGCTTCTATTCTTCCAAGGCTCCTGAAGTTTTACTCTCCATATTCTTCTATTCCAGAGCACTGTGATTCCATACATATACATGTGTGCATAAGTGCACCAACGTGCCTACTGTCCCTGTCCTAGTCTTTATTTCGTTTTTTTTATTTTTCTTATATGTATCCATGTATTCATAACTATGTTTTTACTTATACCTATTATCTTGTAAGCAATTGACAAATTGACAAATAAAAATAAGAAAAATAAAAAAAAATACTTCTCTCTGCCTCCTATGCAGAGAAACACCTGTTTACCTAAGCCACAGGTTCCCTTTTTCTTTGTCTAATGTTGGTCCCCCAAACTTTGAACTTGAGTCATCTCTAGATAAACAGAGCTATTCCTTTCCTGATATTAGTTCTGTTACTTTTCATTGTATTAGCAGCCATGGTTTTACACCCACCAGAGTACTGAATCTTTTCAAAGATGACACTCTCTCTCCATTTTCAGCTTGCTCACCATCATCACTATCTTCTCCACTCATGCCACTAATCACCAGCTCCTGTCCAATTCAGTTCTAATTCCCCGCCCCCCCAGTCAGTCACTTCTCATCTACCTTCCCCCTCAACACCCAGTTGGAATATGCCTCACTGTTTCAGTCTTCTGCATATTAGCTCTTTCATATAATTCCTGTCACCATTTCCAGTTCTTAATCTTTCTCCTCCATTATCTCACTATAACCATTTCCAGCTTTCTCTCAATCTGACCTCGTCCACTGATCCCTTCTTTTGTTTCCATAGTTTTCCTCTGTAACTTCTCCCAACAAACACTTTCCAAACCATCCATCTCAGAGTTCCTTCTCTGTTCTACTTTGGGAAGCTCCTTTATCTCCCACAATTCACAGCACTCTGGGAATCATGGCCAGCTTGTCAAATTCTCCAAGTTATACCTTCACTTGTACTTCAATTTTTTCTGGTCAGAGATAAATCTTCAGCAGTATCATCCTCAGAGAGGAAGGGACTTTTAAGATATTACAATATCAAGCCAAGTATTAGCCATGAGTTATGCCACTATGATAGTTTTAAAAAGGAAGATGATAGATAGATAGATAGATAGATAGATAGATAGATAGATAGATAGATAGATAGATAGATAGATAGAGATTAGATAGATAGACAGACAGACAGATATGTATATGTGGTTTCAGAGTTATAAAAATATATTTAGAAAGTATAGCTGAAAATAAACATAGAAATTCTTTCAGCAAGTTCAAAATTGATATGTATTTTTTATCTCAGTAAGCAATCAATTCTTTCATGTTCATTGTACATACAACTATTTTATAGCCATAACTTTATTATCCAAAGAACTCAAGGTATATTTCCTTACTCACCCCATTTTATTTTCACAACAACCTTGTGAAATAAATTGAAAGACAACAGTACAGTATGACCCTATGAGCTTTATAGTAGAGTGAAGATTTGGATGGGGTCTAGTTAATTATCCTTCAGGGCTAGAGAACCTGTGGCACTGAAGATGCTGTTGAATTATATTTCCAGCATCTCTCATCACTGCCAGAACTGACAGCATCTGGAGAACCACCGATTCCAACCCACTCCTAGTCCATTAGCAAGTACTGTTGACAAACTGTAGCTGGCAGTTCTTTTCTCTGAATATATTTTATGAGAAAATTAACCAAGAGAGTATAGTTTATTTTGTAAGTTGTGTGGATTCCTTCTCAAATCATTGAGAGTTCATTTCTTATAACCCAGGGAATGGGAAGAGGCACAGTATCGAAATACTGATGATACCTGAAATGTGTTTGTGCAAATGCAAAACAGAACCTCATTTGCAGCTTCATATTACAAATTAAGAAGTACATCACTGTTAGCCAGAGCATAGTGCAGGAAAAGCTTCCAGTCACTATGAAGAGATTGTGAAAGATTGCTAGGCAACCCCATGCTACCATGTGGAAAAAAAGTCCTACCCTGAACTGATGCCAACATTTTCATATTATGTTTTTCCCCCCAGAGAAAATGTTACTGTACTTGGGACTGTTCAAATGTCATGTGTCAAACAAGTAAGAAAGTGTTTAGAAGAAAATAGCAATCAATTTGAACAGGGTATATATAGTGCTTTCTCCAAAGCTGACTTTGTATATTCTGTCCATATGTGCATGCACGCAGACATGTATCTATATACATTTCTGTGGGGAATGACTGAGACCTTTAGGAAAAATATGAATATGGAAAAAGAACCAAAACCAGACAGTTTTTGTGCAGAATTAAGACTCTACAAAGGGATGCTCAGTTGGAGTCATAATATTAAAATTCCATATTTTGCAGATTTATCCTTAATTTAGAGGAAGAATTATTTGCAATGAAAATGGGGATGAAGGGAGGGGGATTTCCAGAATGTGTAAAAAAGAAACACCTCCCACTGAGTTTCTAAAGTTGAGTCTGTACCCTTGGTTGCCGCAGTTCTGAAAAAAGCTGGAAGTGGGAGAATAATCACAAGGTACGCTATGCTTCTAAAGGAGGAACAGCCTGGTGTGGGATGATTTAGTACTGATAATAATTTGGAGTTCAGATTCTAGCAAAAATGAAATTCAGATCCTGCAACATAAAAACGTAATGTCAGCTCACACAGGAATCACAGGCCCGGTTATGAGAATTCAGTGTCTCTACCCCACAACATTTCCAGATAAATACAGTGAAACCAGTTTTCTCAGTTAAAAATCTGAGAAAGCAACAACAGATTAATGATTAAGCACTATTATATATTCATATGCTCACCAGATCTTTAAAATGCTCATTATTCCTACTTCTTCCTTTGTTGGTTGCAAAACCCAACAGCTTAAAAATTAGTTTGAAAAGATAGGCCTGCAACAAAGAAAAAGTGATTTACAACCTTAGCAAAATATTACTGCTGTTGCTCTGGTGTATAGGGCTTTCTCTTTTCTGAAAGGCAAAGGAAGACATTTTTGAACTCTGTCTCAAGTGTAAGGAAATACCACTTTGTTAACAGAATTAGAGGGGTGGCACCATATGAAAGAAGACATTTACAGAGTGGCAGTGACCTTGTCTGGATGGAGAATGAAACAGGAAAATCTCTAGTTATCTCCTATGTGTGAATGTTCCATTCTGATCCAAGGCTAGGAGCAGTTGCTATAATTACTGCAGTTCCACAATGCCACACACTATGTAATATTGGGATGCTTACTCAAATCAGTTCATCTCTGGCCTTTTGCCTCTGCCATAAGCTGGCACAGCTCCCCTTTGACTTTTCTTAGAGCTGCACCACTGGGGCTAGGGCTGAACATTAATCATAACCATCTTATTAGCATTTCAGAAAACACAGGGCCCCTCCCTCACTCTTTCTCTTTTTTTAAAGGCAGAGGTACTTTTCCATTTGCTCCAGAAGAAAAGATAAAAGGGGAGGACGCTCAGCTTTCTATTCATCTATAAATTTATTCACTGATACAAATAAAAGGACATATTTGTTTTGATGTGGAGATTACATAAAGTAAGGCAATAGGAATGTTGGCAATTAAATTCATGAACAGTCTATAGATCTGCACGGAGATTGTTCATTTGTGTCCATGTGTCTATGAGTGTCATGTATGCGCGCGCACACACACACGCACACACACACACACACCTACCAGTCAGTTTTTGACTTGTGGCAACTTCTTGAATTAGTCCCTGCAGTTTTCTTGGTTTTTCAGAAGTGGTTTGCCATTGCCTCCTCCCTGGGGCTGAGAAAGATGACAGGTCCAAGGTCATCCAAATGGTTTTGTTCTTTAGGCAGGACTAGACTCATGGTCTCCCTGGTTCTAGCCTGAAGCATTAACTGCTACGGTACACCTCTCTTGGCACTTCTTGTTTCTTTCCTGGGCTTTTTCTAAAATGTTCCTTATTAATAAAATGTTCAGTATAAAATAAAGCATCAATTTCCCCTATCAATTTTATGGGAGTCCTTTCCCATATAAGTCTCATATGTCTTTTAAAAAAAGTAATAAAGGCAGGGGATAGCTACAGCTAAGCATTTCATTTGGAAGTACAACCACTAGCACAAAGAAACAAAGATAAGCAGCAGTGACAGGCAATTTTCTGGAGGACCAGACAGAGGAGCTACCTTCCCTCTTTATATTCTGATAAATGGGTGTTTTGTGACTGGCTACATCCACTGTGGCAGCCATGCTGGAAAAATGCCTTTGACAGGCTCTCAAATTTCCAAATTTGCCCACTAATCCAAAAAGCTTTCCTATTCCTTTCCTCAATGTTATAATTTGTAGCTTTAAGCTACATCCGAACCATACAGGGCAGCGACACTAAGCTCCTCATTTGTTCTTGCCATATTCTTCTTGCTCCTGCCTCATTTACAATTTTAGGAAATCTTCAAAGTTCTATATCAGAGTTGGTCACGTCTGACTCCTGATGATTCTATGGGTCAGGTCTCTCCACATCTTCTGATCTTGCACTGCTTCTTTGAATTTTTCTATGCTTTGGCTGGTGTCAGTTTTGATGGTGTCCAGCCATCGGGCTCTTTGGAGGGCTGGTTTCCTTTTACTACTAACTCTTCCCACCATAATTGCTTTATCCAGTGAACATCAGAGAAAAAGGGGAAAATTGGGTGGGAAAAGTTGTAAAGTATGATTGGTGCC
Source organism: Bungarus multicinctus (assembly GCA_023653725.1). Taxonomy (NCBI): domain Eukaryota; kingdom Metazoa; phylum Chordata; class Lepidosauria; order Squamata; family Elapidae; genus Bungarus; species Bungarus multicinctus. The sequence continues at coordinate 123,211,011 of CM042834.1, forward strand.
TAATATCACAAGCTCTTTTAAAGTCAGACCTCTATGCCTTTAATATTGTGCATGAATGGGGAGAATACAGGAATAGAGGTCTCATCACAAGAAGCTTGGCCTTAAATTCTGGCATTTTTTTTTTTTGTAAAAAGTTTTATTTGGGTTTTCACAAAACATAATACAAATAAAATATCTTTTTTGAGAGCAGCATGATTCTGGGTTATCACATCTCCACACAGACATAATCTCAGTTACATATTCAGCTTTGTATTCAATTTCATATCTTGTCATTATTTTATCAATTTCTCAATAATTTTTCCTTTCCCTTACTTTCCTTTAATCCCATTCCTTTCTAATTCAATTACATATCTTTTTCTAAATTTCTATATCTTTCTAGTCGTTATATTTGTACTTTTTTGTGTCCTATTTACAATTTCATATATTCTTTTTCCATCATCATCCCGAAAGGGAAAAGAAAAAAAAACACAATTCCTTCCCCTTCCAAGCATTGAAAAGCAAGGTTTTCCCTATGATTACCAACGATTACTATGATGTCACCTTTATAGCTTATAATTGTTATCCTTTCAAATCTCATTAAACATTTAATTTATACATTATACAATTATAACATTCAATTTCTATTATCTATTTTATATCATATAACTCTTATCAACCAAATTCCGCTTGGTACTTTCCCCTTAAAAATACACACTAAATTCTAAAGAAAGAAAAATTATATAACAATAATGAATGAAATGGTTATTCTATTCAAATTCATCCTGACAACTGATATTGATTTCATTATAAAACTTTTACATTTCTTTTCAATTGTATTTATAAATCATTAAGAACAATTAAAGTATTTTCATTCCTTCCTCTTATTCCCTCTTCTTTTACTTTTGTTCCCTTTCTCTCTTTATTTCATTTTATTATTAGCAAACATTCCATTACATAACAATACCAGTTTTGTCTTTCATTTTAATCACCTATGTTTCATATTTTCTAGCTCGTTACTATTTCCAATATAACAACTCTGTTCTCTTGTACCCTTGCAGAATCCTCTCTTTTTATTTATATTTTAACCATTATCTTTATGTCTTTTAAATAGGCTAATACCTTTAATCCTTGTATGTTTCCCGTTTCTTTATTTCCTGTTTCTGTCCCTTATAACTTCTTTTCCTTTTTATCTTCCCCCTCTTTTTCTCACCCCCCCCTTTTTGTCCCCCCCCCTCTCTGATTCTCCCCTCTGTAATCCTCTCTTCTGCTTCTTCCTAATGTTATATTTTCAAACTATTCTTTTTGTTACTTGTTTCTTCAGATCTTGAATATTTAACTCCTTTTTCCCCCCTTTTTCCATTTTACCCCACATTGAATTGTTTGGTCGTTAAAGATGGCTTCTTCTTTGTCCAGCCCTTCTTGGTCTTCAAGCATTTCTTGTTGTTTTTCATAGTTAAAAAATTCCATTTCTAAGAATTGACGTACGAAGCCAAAGGATCCTCCTCCCTCTTGTGACTCTTCTTTCATTTTTTTAAAGTTCCATTTTTAATTCCTCAAGGAGTACTGCCATTTTAAGCACTTTTAAACAACCACCTGATTAATTTTAATTCAAATCACTAAAAATCCAACACCCAAAATTCAAAAATCACCAAATAATTCAAAACTGTTTCTTCTTGCTTCTTTTTTTCCCTTTCCCTTTCCAGGGGCTCTGCTATCTTGTAACAAAGTTTCAGTTACAATATATCCTTTGGAAGTCTTGTTAAAATTTCATAGTTAATTATTTTTGTTTCCAGGTGGTACTCTCTGTTATTTCCAAGTTCCACCCTTTCTTTCTTCCTCCACTTTTCTCCTTTTGAAGGCTTTAGAATATCCAGAAAGTCTTTATTTTCCCTTTGACACTTTAATTTCAGCTTAAAATTGCCTGTTAGTGTCAAAGTAAATTAACACAAATTTCTTACTTAAATCTCTTCTTTCTAGCATTCAAATTGCAACTGTCCATGTGAGAAAGAAAAAAAAATCTTTTTTCCTTTTCCCTCTCTTCTCTGCCGCTTTAAAAATCTTCTTTTAGAAATAACACTCTTAATAGTTTCAGTTCCAGGGTACCTTGCATAGATGTTATCTCTGCTTAGCCCAGTCTGTCAAGCTCTCCCCTTTGTCTTCCCTCCTGCTCAATCTTGTCAGGTCGGGTTCCTCTTTGAAGTGGCCATTTCTGACCACCGTTGCAACCACCTTTGGGAAAGGGAGTAATGACCAGCCAGGGAGGAGAGATGCAGTTCCCCTCAACTCAGCTGGTGGTCTCCCCCCTGTTCACCACCTCTACAGGGTGGCTTCAGCCCCGAATCCAAAGGACCAGGGTGCTCCAGCGGCAAGCATGAATCGAAACCGCGCACAATCGCGGATTTTTGTTCGTTGCCAAAAAAGCCAAAACCGGAAGTCAATTCTGGCATTTAAAAAAACTAATTTAGGTAGAATTATATATATAATTACCAGGAAATCTTATTAAACATTGCAATGGCTTAGAAAGCCAAAATCTCAAGGTAAGCTACCGTTCACTTATAACAAGATTATATGATTTAATACCCACGGACATTTTTTAAAAATATTCAAAAATGTTTCATTATAGGAACTTTTGATTCTTTTTTAGAACTTCTGTTGGTTATTCATTAATTCCTATGAAGAGCTCAACGTATTTATCTTCCATATTTGTTGTTCTCAGGTGTATGGGCACTGACCTACAAGCATTTTGATTTGTGCAATGAAAATGCACAGTTCTCAAGTGAAATGTAGACTTGTTTTGCAATGGGTTGAAGAAAGAAAAAAAATGAGATATGACAGTGCTGAATTATCCCATCTTACTGGGTAAGAGAATGCCACAGAATCACAAATCTAGCAACATAGCTACACATCTAAGACAAGCATGACTAATAAGATGCTTATGTTACAAACTAAAACAATTAAACATAGTCACATTGGCTAATAAAAATGTCTACAATTGGAAAATATGTTGCAGATATAAGTGTATCTTACCTAGCATTTTGGAATAAATAAGCAATGCTGTCCTCCAAATCCTGAGAACAGAAAATGACAGATGTATCTCTGATCTTTCATCTATTATGGATTTTATTCATGGCTACCTGGACTGACAGAGAGCAGAAGCTAATAAAAAAAAGCATGATGGTTTTTATATTAGCAAATGTGGAGATTAAATTTGGATGAGCATGGAGAAAAAGCCAATTAAAGCCAAATGGCGTATTCCATTTAAATGCTGGCTGGATAGGAGACGTGATTTCAAATAAAACATGTGATTCCAGGTACTACAATGCTGCCTGCCTTTTTTTTAAAGATATTTTTTTATCCCACCATTATTATTTTTATAAATAATTCAAGGCACCAAATATACCTAATACTCCTTCTTTCTCCTATTTTCCCACAACAACAGCAACCCTGTGAGAAAAATTGGGCTCAGAGGGAGTGATTGGGCTAAAGTCACGCTGCCAGCTTTCGTGCCTAAGTCAGGACTAGAACTTTCAGTCTCCTGTTTCTAGCCTGGTGCCTTACTTACTAGACCAGGGGTGTCAAACTCAAGGCCCGCAGGCCGCATCTGGGCCACAGGGTGCTTAAATCTGGAAATATCAAAGGACTGGCCCGCTGTGCCTGTCGGCCAAAAGGGGCTTCACGTAGGCCTCATGAGGCCCCTGTGCAACCCATTTTTGGCCTCCCCGGCCTTCAGCAGCACTCTGCTGGCCAAAAACAGGTCCCGCAGAAGCCTCAGTAGGCCTCGGCGTGACCCATATTTGGCCAACAAAGTGGTGTAGGAGGCCATACAGGCCAAAAACAGGGTGCAGGAGGGGCGCGTGTGCAGCCGCATCAAGCCCCATTTTGGCTGGCAGGGCGCTGCAGGAGGTGGCCGTCCCCCACGCTTCCCCCACGCCAGCTAGTGGAAGAGGACTAAAATGCTGATCTGGCCCTTGAAGAAATCCAGTTTGACACTCCTGCACTAGACCAAACTGGCTTTTGCAGATGTGCACTAAAATATAAGATGCAAAGGGGCTGTTCAGTAGTTTCCAGAATCTTAAATAAGCCTCTCATCAAAGTATATGAAATGATATTTTCATTATCTTCTCCAGCCTGATCTTACCCCCATGGTTTCTTAGGGTTCTAGGGGCCACTCTTTTTTTTTTAAAGAAAAGGTTTGATAGACTCTAACCTGCTTTCGTTAATATAGAGTTTCTTCAGACTTTCTGCAGGATTGCTACTAGATTAACATTCAGAAAATGCAAGAACTACCCCGTTAAAGCAACCCTGCCCTTAAGAGTCTAGAGACGCACATTTTGGGAGGAGTAATGATTATACCTGCAATTATACATGCTTTTCCATTCCATCCTTCCTTTAAAAAGGCATTTTTAAAAACTGCATGTTGTACCAACATTTTAAATTCAGATGAAATGTATATTCATCCAAAATTAACCTTTGAATTGTTGTCTGTCCGTACTATAAAAACAACTCTGAGCATGAATTGCTACTCATGAATATTCTTCAGTAGAAATCTCTGAATAGTAAAGAGTTAGGAATAGCTAACATCCAAGTTAGGAGTAGCTAACACTCAAGATAGGCTCAAGATCCAGATGGATCTTGACAGACTAGAACTCTGGGCCGTATCTAACAAAATGAAACTCAATGTAGAGAAAAGTGAAATTCTACACTTAGGCAACAAAAACCAAAAGTACCCATATAGACTGGGTGAAACCAGGCTCAATAGCAGTAACTGAGAGGGATCTTGGAGTCTTAGTGGACAACCAGCTAAATATGAGCCAGCAGTGTGCAGCAGCAGCCAAAAAAGCTAATGCAATCCTAAATTGCATTAAAGGGATACAAGCGAGATCAAGTGAGATACTAATACCACTGTATAAAGCCTTAGCAAGGCCACACCTAGAATACTGCATCCAGTTTTGTTCACCACATTATAAAAAAGATGTTGAAACTCTAGAAAAAGTACAGAGAAGAGCAGCCAGGATGATTAGGGAACTGGAGACTAAAACATAAGAAGAACGGTTACAAGAACTGGGCATGGCTAGTTTAGTGAAGAGAAGGACCGGGGAGACATGATAGCAGTCTTCCAATATTTGAGGGGCTGCCACAGGGAGGAAGGGGTCAAGCTATTTTCTAAAGTAGGCCAGACAAGGAATAATGGATGGAAACTGAACAAGGAGAGATTCAACCTGGAAATGAGGAGAAACTTTCTGACAGTGAGAACAATCAGCCAATGGAACAGCTTGCCCTCGGAAGTTGTGCAAGTGCCATCACTTGAGGCTTTCAAGAAGAGATTGGACTGCCATCTGTCAGAAATGGTGTAGGGTCTCCTGCTTGGGTGGGGGGGTTGGACTAGATGACCTATAAGGTCCCTTCCAATTCTGATTATCTGTTAGTTAAAGGCAAATGGGTTTTGCTCAATGCTGATGGTTTCTCTCCTGTACAAAGTTTCTGGGAATCAATGCTCAGGCAAACCAAGACAAGAAGGCCCTAATTGCAGCTGGTTTTATAGAAGCATTTTCATGGCAAGACCAGAAGTCTAAATATAGAGCTGTCATGGTTGGGTAGATGGATGCTGTAGATAGATAGATGATAGTTGACTAGCTAGATAGCTAGGTAGATAGGCAAACAAGAGAGGGAGGGAGGGGGGAGGACGAAGAGGGAGGAAGGGAGGGAGAATCCACTTAACTTTTTTGTTACATAAAAGTAACTGAAAAACACCTTTGGGTAAGGTAAGCCTTAAACTATGTACAAACATAACTGGAAGACTGAGAAAAAGCATTCCCCAGGAATTCACAAGATAAGAGAAGAATAACTTCTGAAAAAGTGCATGTTACAAGTATAATTTATAACGAGTTGCTAAATTATGCAAGGTAAGGGAGAAATCTAAAATACAGTTATTGCAATGTATTCATACTGAGATCTTGAATCTTCATTAAGCAAAATAACCTATTTAATTCATGAACCTCCTACTGCATCAGCAAGTACTACAACAGTGCAAGGACCACTGTGATATGTATGTATTCAAAACTGACCAAAGCAATTGCTACATATAGTAAGTTATTAAGAATGTTTTTGATTATAAATACTGTATGATAGAAAATAGCACTGCATGGATGGGCGATTGCCAACATTCTTTTAACATGTACAGGATGCTTTTCCTAAGAAATTTATGTTTGCATAAATGAATGTATCCATGTACCCCTCTTCTATCTGAAATCATCATTGCACACAGACCTACCTCAGTAAAGATATTTCCCACTGCAATCTCCACCACATCAATGTATAAGTTCTTTCTAGAAATGATAGCAGCATATCATTCTAAGCACTAGACTCATTTCAGAGACTCCAACTGAGCAGTAATGCATATATTAAAATACTATTGTAGATGGACATAATGAGAGAAAAAACCTTCAACATTCTAAGAATTAAATTTCCCCCTCCATTTTTACTGAAAAATTCTTTACATAACGCACACATTTCAGTTCACTGATTCTACACAATTCTAATTGCACAAATTAATCATTAGAAAACTTGTGCGTGTGTGTATGTAGGTACGTGCATGTTTACATAGCAACTGATGCACAGTAAGAATTATAAAAATGGAGGAGCCGCTCAATTTACTCTGATAAAAGTGTTTAGTAAGATGTTACAAACACCAAACCACTTCTATCCATGCCACTTCTTCTCTTTCATTCCCCCGCCTTCCCTCAGATTAAATTTTAAATTGATTTGCTGATACCAGACCATTTGTGGCTTTCAATATGTCATCACAAGTAATGAACCATGCCACAGATACATTTATAAAGCTCGATTAGCTTCCTCCATCAGGAAAAGAATGGGTTGCTTCTTGATTCATTTTGAAAACTTCCTCTGAACTTTTAAAATTCAGAAGGGTAAAATATAAAGGCTGCCCCCCCCCAAATGTCTTTTAGTAAAAAATTAGTTATGGGTTTCTTGGCGCAACCCACAGTTGAAATCCAAAACAACTGGAGAGTAATATTAATGTAATCTGGGGAAGAGTACATTAGCACCTGAAATATCACAATTGAAAAGTGTACCATACTAATACTATGACATTAATCAAACTAACACTTTTCTCCAAGCCATGGTTTCACTGTGATTTGTTGACTAAACCACAATTGGCTGGGTTCATATGATGTTGCTAATCATGGTTTACAAACTGCATTTATTGGATTCATGCAATGTGTAAACCCTAAAACAATGATGTCATGTAGTGCACTGTATGGTCCAAATTGCTAAATGGCGAAAATATCTGTGGACTTAGATCAGAGACTTTATCACCACACCACCTTCTACAGTAGTAAGGATTTCTAATTCCTTTGTAACCTTAATTTTGCTCTGCTGCATCATGATCCATATTGGCCTTTATTTCAGCCATCAACTCTTTTAGAAGAGAACATATGCAGCTCGGGATCAAACTGATGGATTCTTGATGGGCTTTGAAAAAACAGCCGGCACACAGAGCACCAAGAAACCCATAACTAATTTTTTACTAAAAGATATTTGGGGGGGCAGCCTTTATATTTTACCCTTCTTCTGAATTTTAAATGTTCAGAGGAAGTTTTCAAAATGAATCAAGAAGCAACCCATTCTTTTCCTGATGGAGGAAGCTAATCCAGTTTTATAAATGTATATTTTCAAACCTGGAGAAATAAGGAGCCAATGAATTCAGATCAGTTAATCTGAAATTAATATACAGGAAGATTCCATAAAGCAAGATTCTTGTTACTAGAAATCAACACGGATTTGTCAAAAGCTTGTCAGACTAGTCTTGTTTAATGTTTTCCATCAGATAACTTATTCCATGAATTTTGGGAATTCTGCAGCCATAATATATCTTGACTTCAACAAAAAAAACTCTCAGATTCAATGAATGTAATTATATTTTCATCCTATTTAACAAAGATAAATGCAAATTTTACAGGAAAGAAAAATCAAATGCATAGGCATAAGGTGAGAAATCAAATGCACAGGAATAAGGTGGGAGATAGCTGGCTGCTAACAGCATGCGTGAGAAGAATCTTAGATTTTACTTGATCACAAGCTGAACATGAGTCAGCAGCATGACATAGCTGCTAAAAAGACAAATGCAATTTTAGGCTACATTATTAGAAGCATAGTTTCCAAATGATGAAAAATAGACAGGATGATTTTTTTAAAAAAGAATGTAAAGGAAAAGAGATCAGGGATTTAAGCTGTTTCCAAGAATTTTGTCCAACACAATATTAATCTCTCTCTAACTAAGAAAGAAACCACCCATGGACATGCACAAAGTAATGTTCCTTCAAATTCATTACACCTTCATCATAGAAAAGATTAACTAGTTAAGGTTTCAAGAAATAAGTGCAATGTTAAATTATATTCCAAAAATGTGGGACTTATCTAAGCATGAGGATCTTTGGATATATCATGTCGGGGGGGTGGGGGGTGATTTTAATATCCTGGAAAAGGATATTCAAACCTTAAAATCCAGTCAGTGTACTGGATTTTAAGGTTTGGTTTAATGATATATGACAATTCTTAGCCTTCTGCCTATTCATTACCTATGGTCTAGGTAATGAATATTGATTAATTGCTTATATGATATCAAATTGTTTTCCTCTCCTAATGACCACCTAGATTTTTTCCATGACGATCTGTCCCTAACTTGTCTTTTAGCTTTCTAACAGTGCACTCATTGCCAGTGGGAGTCCATTCACCTTGCTTCTAGTCATATTCTTCCCCTCTTTCCTTCCACTTTCCTCAGCATCTGAGTCTTTTCCAGAGAACTAGATCTGTGCATAATGTGTCTGAAATGGGATAATTTGAGCTTGATCATTGGTGCCTCGAGGGAGAATTCTAGGGATGATTTGTTTGGTGATTCATTGATTTGTTTCCTTGGCTGTCCACAGTATTCTCAGGAGTCTTCTCCCATGCCAACATTCATAAGGGTCAATATTCCCCTATCCTGCTTCTTCAAAGTCCAAGTTTCACTTCCATAGAGTGTTACAGGGAATACCCTATACAGGTAGTTCTTGTTAACAGTAACGATTGGGACCAAAATTTCTGTCATCAATGCAAGTGATGCAATCATCAAGTGAACATATTGCTTAGCAGTGGCAATCCTGGCAGTCCTTGTTGCCATTGTTAAGTGTGGTTTGTAGGTCATTAAACATGCACCTCATATCTAGTCTAGTTAGAATCTGGCTAGTAGAGAAAAAAAAGGACTAGGGATGACATGATAGCAGTATTCCAGTGTTTGAGAGGCTGCCGCAAAGAGGAAGGAGTGAACTTATTTTCCAAAGCACCACAGGGCAGGACAAGAAATAATGGATGGAAACTAATCCAGGAAAGAGAAGCCACCTGGAATTAAGGAGAAGCTTCCTAACAGTGAGGACAATTAACTAGTGGAACAGCTTGCCTTTTTCAGAAGTAGTGAGTGCTCCATCACTGGAGGTCTTTAAGAAGAGACTGGACAGCCACTTGTCTGAAATGGTATAGGGTCTCCTGCTTGAGCAGGGGGCTAGACTAGAAGACCTCCAAGGCCCCTTCCAATTCTATTCTGATTACATGATTACATGCCTGCTGGTTTCCAACAACCAAAATAGGTGGGAAGCTAGCAGGAAGTTACAAGTCCTAGTCAGCTTGCAAGTGAGCCGGCAGGCAGATAAGTGATTGCTGCCAAGTGAAGGGAGAATGGACGGAGGTGTGGAAAGAGCTGGTGTTTGAGGGGTGAGTGCAGTGGGGCTTAAGATGGTTGCTACTGGATGGAAGGGGCATATGAGGGTGCCTGAGGGGCTGGTATGGCACAAGTGTGTTGGGGTGGGGGTGGTTGCTGCAGGGTGCAGGGCCCAACTGTCAGAATTTCGAATCCAGGTCATACGGCTCCTTTTTGAAGTCAGTTGTAATTTCGAACAGTTGCTAAGCAACCAGTCATAAGTCGAGGGCTATCTATATGGATTAGCACTGTGTTTTCCCTTTTGCCTGTGAGAGAATTTTAGGAATAGAAGGAGACAGAAGCATTGGTACAGAGTATGACAACTTTATGGAGGAAATAAAAGATAATTGAATTTACTGGATTCACTGAAGTGGAGGTTGTATAATGTTTTGTATGGAATTTAACATCAGAAAGCAAAGATATTCCTCGTTTCATCTGAATTTTTTACTCTGTCTCAAAATTAGTAGATAAATTTCACAAGTAGTTCTGCAACCTAAAGTAGCTATATTGGCTGAAACCAACTTCAAATTGTCCCAGCACAAATCCTCCTGGGGCATTTTCACCCAACATATGGCCAGTATGTAGAGAAGCTCAGTTTATAGGGAAGATCATTGTGGTGTCTCATATATCCCTGCTAATTACCATTACATGTTACAGAAAACATACTGTACAGTTCATCATCAAAAGCACCAATCAGAACTGAGTCCCTGTGTATCCTACTTGACTCTTGACCATTCTCCAAGTTGCTGAGGGAGGCTCTGTGTGTGTGTGTGTGTGTGTGTGTGTGTGTGTGTGTGTGTGTGTGTGTGTGTGTAGTATGTGAGCGCTCAAAAGGATTATCCTATTTTATCTTAACAATCAGCAAGGAACAAAGGAGAGGATGGAAGTGAATGATTCATAGAGGGACAAATGCCCCTTGGCATTAATTAAGCCTTGCATCAGATGGATAATTCAGTGGTACAGAACATATTGAAAATATTCTAGAGTTCCAAGTCTATGATGCAATCCCTAGCATCTACAGGTATTTTTCTGCCAGAAACCTGCCACTCCATGACAATATTTCTCAGCCAAATGAACCAATAATATGATTCAGTTTAAAGCAGTTTCTCTTTGTTCCAACACAAATGAAAATAAAACACACTGCTCATCCAAACTGCTATTTTAAAATTAAAAAAGCTCTTTAGATACTATAGAAGTTCCATAACAGGAAACAAGTAAAGCATGGAATTGCTACAAAGGAGAATTAAAACCTCCAGGGCTGCAGATAGGATGCCTTGAAAAATGTCATACGGGAGATTCATTGCCCGTAAGACCTGTGATGAGAATAAAGGCCCCATTTGCAAAACTCTTTGTGAGACACCTATTTTGTAGACCACTCGGGCAAACCAATATCATTTCCTGGAATGTAGCTCCTGAAGTCAAAGAGGATTTTTTTTACAAACTAAGACATAAAATTATACTGAAGGCCACTAGTCATATAATTGGGTCTCATAGAGATGCATTGCTTGATAAAGAGAATACTGTTTCATGCATATCTACTTTTGCTGTCCCCTTAGCAACATAAATTATTCAGGGAAATTTCCCAGAGAAACCAGATAAATCTATTTATTTTTAAACTGCCTTTCTCTCTAAGAAATATCCTGAAATAGTACATTTATTATTTTTTATAAACTGTCTGAGCGATCTAATCCTAAATGAAAATAATTACTAGTATTTGAACAATGTATCCCTTACACATCTCTTACATGTTACTTTTGTGTGTTACTTCCATACTGATCTTTGCCTCCTGAATCTACTGTTTTCCCTTTCTTTTCAGCTTCTGGCTTGTAATTGGCCTCAGTCCTTTGGCTTCATGACATACCTTGTAATTTGTGAAAGTATTAATTAACTACAGATATTCCTCACTTAATGACCACCCTGTTTAGTAACCATTCAAAGTTACAACAGAACTGTCAATCTTCCCAGGTATACCAGACACAACACCAGACCAGATGAACTAATTCTACTTTATTGTAACAAAATCTTGCAGGTCTGAAACAACAAACTTCCTGTCGCCGCTTCCTGTAATTGCCTAATCAATTAGGGCAAGTCACACATTACATTACAAATGCTGAAAAAGTAATTGGCTGTCACACTTATAACCATTGCCACTTCCTTGTGGTCACATGACTGAGATTCAGGCACATCACAACTAGTGGGCATTTACAATAGTTCCATATCCCATGGTCACATGATCACCAATTGCGAACCTCACAGCTGGCTTCCAACAGACAGAATCAAGACAAGCCAGGATGAAATTGCAAGTCATAGTCAGATGATATCTTGCTTAATGACCATATCATTTAGTAACAGAGTTGCTGATCCCAATTGTGGCCATTAAGTAAGGGCTACCTGTAATTGATTATATCAACTTCATCTAACATTCTGCAAAGATTTTAAATTTTATTATGGGTTGGGTGATATGATAGTATGGTAATCTTGATGAAGGAATGCAAGAATCGTTGAATTAAAGTAAGAAACAACTCAATTCTGGAAAAGGAGGAGGTGAGAGAAAGGAACTCAAAATAACTTTACCTTGATTCTGTTTGGTATAAGAGGGGGTAGATTCTGGAAGACTTTAAGATTCTATTATTATAACCTAATCCAGGGGTGACAAACTGGCAGCCCCCGGGCCGGATGCGTCACATACAGGCCACACCCACCCCAGCTCCACAAAAGGGAAAATGTCGTGATATGTCACATGACAGCAACATGACACTGCAAATTTGACACCCGTGCCCTATATCATTCCTAAAATCCTTGCTATGTGCCCTGATATGAACTACCTTGAAGGGCTGACATGTGCTAAGTGTAGGTGGCATTGTTTTAATAATTGCGTAATCCTTTAGTCTTTGATTTTACATTATCAATGATCTTCTATATTAGCCTCTCCCAGTCTAACTGCAGCTTCATCATCATTCACAGCCATCTTGCCCACTCATGCTGGCTAGAAATATTGGAACTTGTAAACCAGTGTATCTGGAAGGTGCCAGGCTGAGGGAAATTGCTGTAGACAATTAAATGTGAATGTTTGTGTGTAAAGGGAAACAATGGTCATTATTACCATTCTCAGTACATTGTTTTTATTGCAGTGCAGGAATATGTATTGTGATTGATTAACCAATCATGAAGCAATTAATGGTCTAATAAAATATCTGCATTGACTGCCAGCCTTATTTCCCATCCAGGACATTTTAGGAAACCAAATTAATGCTCTATTCATGTGGTTTTATCTGTACTACAGCAGAAGTGGGCACAACCCACTTTTCATAAGAACCTCCATGTTCCAAGGATTTGGTTGCAAAATAGCAGCTCAGACAGGCAGGCACAGAAGAACAAAGTATCTCCATTTGAGGCTGGATCTCAGAATTTGTTTCCAGCACCAGAGCCAAAGATCATGCATCTATCTTTTTGCCAAAACTTCTATTTGGATATCATCCATATTTTCCTTTCTTCAGTGAGTAATTAGGAAGAGGAAAAGGTATGTTTTACTGTCATTATTATTCAGCTATTATTACTCAGAATCTTTTACTGATCTGCCATAAACCATTCACAGAACTACTGGAAGATCCCAATTTATTTTCTACCCTGTAATTTACATTCTTTCAGGGCTTCCTAACTCTGCCCGTACAATCACAGTCACCTTCCTTGCAGTAAAAAAAAAGACACCAAAGGAAAATTATACTAAAATGGATAGTTAATAGATGGTAGAAGCGCTCCATGCTGGAAGCCTGCCTAATTAAAATCCTATCACCTCAACATTTCAGTTTGTTATTCCTTTCTCCATATCATCTAAAATTGTTATACAATGCAATGTTATCATTTTTAATTTTATTATTGCAAAATATCTTTTCTTCAACTGGTTTAAGAACTGTCCTTGATTTCCCATCACTCCTTTTGACCTTATAAAGATTTTGCCCAAGGTCAAGCAGCAGATATCATGAGAGAAATCTAAAATTTTGAGTCCTAGTTTGACATGTAACTGCTACATCAATGCTAGTTAGCATTCAATTATCATGTTTAGAAGCTTCAAGGATTCTCCAGATATATTATGTTATTAGTTCTTAGTAAAAGATCTTCTGGATGTTTGAGTATCAAATCCATATGTGGATTCATTGAAGAACAGAATGTTGAAGGGAGACTTCAGGCATCATAGCTTAGTTCTGTATGCGAACACCTTCCATTGCTTTGATTAAATATATACAGTTTATAAGTAGAGTAATTGCAAGCTACATAATTGCAAATTTGTGAATCTGGTCATTTTAAAAACAAGATTTATATCATTTTCTATAGCAGTCTCATACTTTCAGTATTGAAATTTATCAATTGGATCTGTCGTTTTTCAGAAAAACTTGGATTTCCCATATGTGATTTCCCATTATCGGCCTCCCGTCGACCAATATGCTCCCATAGAGTCGGCCTCCTTGGGGTGCCGCTGGCTGGACAGCTGGCGACCCTGAGGGTGCGGGCCTTCTCGTTGGGGGCACCCTCCCTCTGGAACGAATTACCTCTGGAGATGAGGACCATCCCTGATCTCTTGACCTTCCGGCGCACTTTGAAAACTTACTTATTTCATCAAGCCAGTCTGGCCTAGGGTTTTTAGGGGATTTTAATTCGGTTTCGTCTGGTTTTAGCTTTTAGCCCTCTATTTTTTAGCTTCCAGCCTTTTATATTTGATCTTTTAATAGTTTTTAATTTTGCACTGTTTTTGTATTTTAATGTGGCTGTACACCGCCCTGAGTCCTGTTAGGGAAATAGGGCGGTATATAAGTTTAATAAATAAATAAAATAAATAAATGTAGGAAATGACTTAGGAAATGACTTTTTCTGAATGTATATACTATATGTCTTACACAATATCATATCTTTGTGTTACACACATATAAGCAAGCGAGGAGGAGTACAAAAGTAAAATTACCACTACTTATAGCACTGTTGTCCCCAACTTCATACTTGTAACTATTTGCAGAGAAGCCATATTCCTTCTACAAATTCTGAAGTAATTATTTTTAAATTTTGCACCTTCCTGTCCTTTTTCTGTCATTACCTAGGTTTGCTGAAGTTTGGCTTGTTTTCAAGCTTAAATAACATCAAGGATAACTGAACAGTGTTAGAAAGGCTACAGATTTCTCACCTCTAGCCTATATAATCCTTTGACAACAGGAGTATGATGGTCCTGCTTTGAACAGATTCTTTTCTTGTCCTTCTCACAATTGCTCAGCACAAGTTCAATGTCTGATTCAATAATGTCCAGAGTCCAGACATTGTTCTGCTGTTTCTCTTTCAGGCAAAAATTCATCCACATAGAAAGCCAAGTGTTAAGAGCAGGGTTTAAAGTTAACCTTTAAGTGTAAAACCTGCCCTGGGAGTCACTTTGGACATGGAAGTCTCTCAATCTATATTATGGCTGACTGGGATAGGCAGATGTTACTTTTGATGGCATTAAAGGTATTACCACAGAATGTAAGCTGTTCCAAAAAAACACACCCCTGCTTTTTGCAATTGATTGCTAGAGAATTTGTCAATGCTGATGGTGTTTAAGTGATGTTACAATCATTTTCGAATTGTACTCAAAGGATCTATTACTATTGATATTATCTTTGCTTTCTTTTGCCTTGGTCATTTTACTTTTGTTTGCTGTTCTTTGTATTTTGCGATTTTCTCCAGTTCTTTCTCTTCTATTCGGCTGTCTCCAGCTACTGCCATGTCCACTATCCAGATTGTTTTTTCCTTTCTTTTCAACAATTGTTAAACTTGAGTTGCTGTGTGGCAGGAGCTTGTCTGTTTCAATTCTAAAGTCGCAAAGCACGTTAGCTTCTTCATTTTCTATTACGTTGTCTATTTTGTGTTCCCACCAGTTGTTGCTTTCAGGCAACTGGTATTACTTGCAGATATTCCGATCGTTGCTACTTTGTCATGCCATTATTTGTAATCAGTCTGCATGATCTTCTTGCAGCAGCTAACTAAGTCATCCATGGTTCTTTAGCTTCTTTGCAGAGGCAATATTTGCTGTTTGTTGCTACCTTCTCAATTCTGGCTTTGTATGCATTTGATATGAAGACTTAGTCTCGTGCAGCCAGAATTAGTTCCCTCTGTCTCTTTCTTCAGCTATCCTGCTCTTAGCCATTGTCATTTCTTGTTGTTATCTATTTTGCCTGTTAGGCTTTTTGTAAAGTGGCCATGTAACACTTTGCCTAGCCATGTTTCTTTTCTATTTTTCAGTTAGTCTTTCTTATAGACCAATTTGATCTCTCCTATATTCAGTAAGCCTTCGTGATACACTAGCTTCAAAGCATCTTTTTCAGGATCCCCTTCAGTATTCTTCCAGTTCCTTTTCTTATTCTTCACTACTGGTGTACTTGCAGCATTCCATGCCTACCTTACTTACCTCCTTGGTAAATGTGCCTGTCAGTATGATAGCACAGATGAATAGTATGATTCATTGTCATTATTTTTCTAGACTTCCTGTCCAAGGCTCCTAGTTCTGTTTGAGTTTAGTCCATTATTCCAACTGTATATCTAATACCTGAAATTTCCCAGGTGCTAATTGCTGTAATGGTATTTCTTCTACGGAGTTTGAGCTTTAAGGTCTTCTTTAGTCTTCTGATGTATTCACTACTAACCTTCTTGACTTCAGTGTGCTTGATATTGCCAGCCTGAAGGATGCTCGGGTATCATCTTCTTCCAGACTCTTATTATTTCCATAGGACCATTTTACTCCTTAAGTTTTCCCTATTTTTCCCCTGTTGATAATAAGAATGGTACATTTGTCCATTCCAAACTCCACTCTACATCTTGGCTGTATATATAGACATTGTTGAGCAATTATTCTACTTTAGGTGGTGTTTTTCCATACAGCTTCAGATCATCCATGTAAATGAGATGGGATAGGCTAGCAGATGTTTTTGATATTTGATATCCATGGCCTGACTTGTTCAGTATTGCTGACAGAAGAATCAATGCAACAATAAAAAGTAGTGGTGATAGTAACTCTCCTTGAAAGATTCTCTCTTGATGTTAACCTCTCCCTCTCCCAGTTTATCATTATTGAGCAGCAACTGTGTCTTCTATTGTGCCATTGATCTTTGCAGGAAACTTCTGATGTTTCTATTGACTCTGTTATATCTAGACATTTGATTATCTAGTCACATGGCAGGGAGTTGAAAGTCTTCTTGTAATCAATCCACGGCACATTCAAGTAGGTCTTCCTTCTCTTGCAATTTTAGCTTCTTAGCCTTTTTTAGATGTTTTTTTAAATCCTGTCTTCATTATCTTTATAAATAAGTCAACAGTGAATATATCTAATATTCCCTCCTCCTATTTTTCCCACAACAGTGCTGTTAAATGAGTTGGGGCGGGGGGGGGGGAGAGAGAGAGAGAGAGACTGGCCCAAAGACACCCAGCCAGCTTTCATGCCTAAGGCAGAACCCTAGAATTCAGAGTTTCCTGGTTTCTAACCTGGTTTCTTAACCAATAGACACCACCAAAATAAGAGAGTTTTAGTTTGGTAATCTTATATTCCAGTGACACTACTACTGACTCCTCCTGGTTTGCCACTACAGTCTGAGCTACTTCTGGCAAGACATTGATTTCTTTATCCTGGCTAAGCCTTTGT
Organism: Bungarus multicinctus; assembly: GCA_023653725.1. Lineage (NCBI taxonomy): Eukaryota > Metazoa > Chordata > Lepidosauria > Squamata > Elapidae > Bungarus > Bungarus multicinctus. The sequence continues at coordinate 123,228,395 of CM042834.1, forward strand.
GATTCTTCCAATTCTACTTCATGAATACCCTTCTCTTCTCTGTTATTTATTATTTTGGATGCTGTTCTTTTCAGAACTGGTGCATTCTTTTCAGATATCCTCATTTCATTTAACTTGATTGTAGTACAAATCATTATTTCTTTCTTTTCAGTCTTTTTATAGTTGCAACAGGCAAGCAACTTTTTAGTCCTGCAGCTGTTGGTCCTGGTTGCTCAGCCAACAGTCCTGAGTCCTGTAGCCCATTTGTCATCAGATGTCAAATAATTCCAACCCCCAGTATAGTGCTTTTTGACTTGGGCAATGACTGGTACAGTATGGGTTTCTGTAAATTATGTCTCACTATATTATCTCTGTTCATCTGGCTTCTCTGATGAGAACTGTCAAACCTCTGGCATAGCTCTCATTTTTTTCAGAGCATGCAAGCCCCACAACTCCATCAAGGTAGTACCTCATTGAAGGTATTATCATTATTATGGTTAGTCACACAGCCAGCAGATATTAAACCAGGAATTGGCATTTTATCTACCTATCGAGTCCTCCCCAAGGAATCAGAGATAGGCAGATGTTGCTTTTGATGATATTAAGCTTTTGATGTAAGCTGTTCCAAGAAAAGCTCCCTTTTTCAGTTATCTGGTGATTTTGTAAATGCTGATGGTGTTCAAGTGGTGCTCAGATGTTTTAGAATTGCACCCAAGGCACCTATTACTATTGGTACTATCTTTGTTTTCCTTTGCCAGAGTTATTCTATTTCTATTTGCAGATCTTTGTACTGTATTTTGTGATTTTCTCCAGGTGTCTCTTCTATTCTGCTGTCTCCAGGTACTGCATCATCCATTATCCATGCTTTTTGACAGTCAAATGCCTTCTGGCACTCAGTCTAAGCTACATTCAAGTTGATCTTCTCTTTCAGTTTTCCAAAATCATCTCGTCCATTAGGAGCTGATCTTTTGTTCTTCTGCTGTTTGGGCAGTTTCCTTTCTGCTCAGGTGGAAAGAGCTTGTTTTCAAGCTCTTCCGTGTTGTTGAACTGCATCAGCTACCACACTAGTTAGCAATTTGAAAATTGTTAGTAAGCAGATAATTGGCCTATAATTGCCTAGTGCTACCCCTTTTGTTAGGGCTTTCATTATCGGGTAGGTTTTCCAGATGTTAATCTATCTTCAGTTTCACTCCTTACACTATGTTGGCAATGAGTGGGTATAGATTAGTCAGATGTTTCAACCAAAAACCTTGCAATTTATTTTCACCTGGTGCTGACCAATTCTTGATCCTTCTTGCCCCTTTCTCCACCATTTCCATTGTTATTACTAGGTCTTTCATTTCAGCTTCTTTTTTTTATTCTTATCCATTTCCTTTATCCAAGTTGCATACTTGTTACTTTCTAATTTTTCCTATTGTTGTACCCAGAACTGCACTATTTCTTGTTAACTGGTTCAATGCAGTGAAGTCTCTCTATTGAAGGATTGATAGAAACATTTTTGATTCGACTGAAATTGGAGATTTTGCTTATAATGTGCAGTTCAAACTCCATATCTGCTGGTCTTCTTAGCTATAGTTGTTTTTTGCTGATTTTTTTTAATTTCCAGTGCTTCCCTGATCTTCTTTGTTTCTAGGTAATATTTTTGATCAGGTATTCTTTGGTCTTCTTCTTTAACTTTTCATTCATCTGTTCTAACTTGCTTGCATCTGATTTTACCATGTTGATTTTATTTTCTAACCTGATTTTCCATTTTGGCTTTTTTTCCCCATTTGTTGATTTTGCATTCAAGGTATTCAGTTATAACTGCAGTCATGCTGTACATTAGTATGTTTGTTTCTTGCAGTGAGCTAGTACTTATATTTGGTATTATAGTACAGGCACCTTTTAATATTTATGCTAGTTTCTTTGTTAAAATTTATAACACAGACAAACTTATTCTGTTCCTTTTGTGCTGTTCTAGATGTTATTTTATATTTTAATTACTCTTGCTTTTTTGTTAGAGGGCTTTGTTCTTTCTTTGGAGAAGCCAGAAAAGAGAATGCCTGGTTTAGTAATGAAAATAATTCAATACCTACAGTGGCTTCCTCTACTATCTATTTCCCCTGGTTTGCCTCCACACTCTGGGATATGTCTGGAAAGGCTTCATTATTATTATTTCACTATCTATTTATTGGTCAGCTAAACATGGATATTTATACAGACAGGTGATGGTGGAGAGAATAAATATTTAACATTTCACCTGAAGGGTCACATTCCATAAACAGGACAGCTGCCTTTGTGAGATTTGGAAACTGTAATTTCGAAGCTGAGCAAGAACTCACAAATTAATCTGATTTTCCTATAAATACAAATAACAATAACGACTGCTTCAAGGTAGGCTCATGTCAGGGAATTGTACAGCCAGTGTTCAAATGAAGTCAGAGACACTGACATGAACTTGTAATTGTATAGAAATAAATATAAAATATATTTTACATTTATATTTACAGCAAACAAGGTAGTCAGGCACATCACTATATTATGAGGTAAATCATCAGGTAAATCACAGACCAGCACACAGAACAAAAAGGTGGGGGGAAAGGAAAACTCCCCCTTTACACCCAGTAACCAATCACAACATAAATTGCCTCCTGCAGGAGCCTGCACTCTCCAACCAATCAACTACCACGATGTGTTCCGACCCATGATCCACTTGATGGTTCCAGTTATTAAATTAAATGTCTTAACAGCTCAAAACTTGGTAATTCTGTGGATAACTTATACCATTTTCTTGGTAATGATTTAGACATGTTTTTTCACTGTCTTCGGAAGTTTTTTTTTTTATTTCCTGGTTTAGTCTAGAGACCAGGGATTCCCTGAGAATTCCTCAAAGTACTAACCATACACAAAGATGCCTAGTTTCTGAACCCAGACAGGAGCAGTGAGAGCCTGCTACCTGCTGACACACACAAAGAAAGGCCTTGAAAAGCAATTTTGGCATGAGGAAAAGGCTAGTGCTGTGATATGACTAATATCATGGAAACTGAAAGAGCAATGAAAAAGGAAAGCAAATGGTACCAGCAATGTAAAACAACTTATTAGCAAATTGGAGCTGCCATCTGATGGAAAGGATCTATTGGATGTTTTATCAACAGCACAAAACCTGGAAAAATAGTTATGTACAACATCATGTTCCTACTCACCTTGAAATAGATGCAAATCCATTCCCACAAGGGAGTACAGCAGGTGTCTATCTGCTTGTCAGGTTCTCAACATGCTGAGACGGTGGTGGAAAGAAATGTGTGTTTGGTCTTCTGTAGTCATGTTCTCTGACACTGATTTAACAGAAATATAAATACAATTCATGCCTATATGTTATCACGACAAAGCCAAAAGCATTCAAAAAATGCTGTAGAGCTGGGTTAATAGTTAAAGTAATATCAAAATATAATTCAATGAGAAAAAGAAACTTTTTATTCGGTACAATGAATCTGCTGTGAAGTTCTGTACAGATCTCTAATTTGCTTAACTAATGGCAAGAACCTGCAAAAAAATAATAAGGCATATTCTCAATAAATTAAAAATCTATGACCATGAAATGGAGGTTGAAACTGATTATGAATCATCAAGGCGGTATTGATTCTTAATGACCAATAGACAGATTTTGTCCATGACAATCTTTCCTTAACCTTTCTTTCAGATCTTCCAATGGTGTGCCCATTGTCACTGCAACTGAGTCCATCCATCTGGTCATCCTCTTCTTCTCCAAACAGGTATGTCTTTTCATAATATATCCAAAGTATAACAATTTGAGCTCGGTCATTTCTTCCTTGAATATGAATTCTGGCTTGATTGTTCAGTGATCTGTTCAGTGATTTTCTTTTCTTGGCTTCTCCAGCCCCCAAATTTAAACAGTGTCAATATTCTTCCTCTTATGCTTTATCAAAATCCAACTTTCACTTCCATGGATTGTCACAGGGAATTCCATTGCTTTTGTTATTCTGATCTTTGTAGGTATAAACATATCATGACATTTGAATATCTTTCCCAAGGAAAATGAAATTAGGAGGATTAAAAATACACTACCACTCTAATGAAGGGACATACAACCGATGGGATTTTAGATGCAATCCAATAAAAATAGTCCATTGATGCCATCAAAAATTGGATGGCGCAGAGGAAATAGAGTGCTCCAAAATTATAAGGTAAATAAAGGTACAGATTGAGGAAAATGATAAAAAAAAAACCCTCAACCCAGTAACACTGGAGTGGAAATTTAGTTAGGCTCAAAGATCAGATAGTTGGAGGAGGAATACAATGGAAGAAACTGGGTAGATTGGGAGGAGGTAGAAAATTATTTCAGAGATTATAGAAAGGTCCAGGCTTAGATATGGAAAAAGCAGTAGAGGGACAGAGAAGAAGGAAATGTATCTTGAAATCAGCAGAGCTGAGACTCTTCTTGCTGACAGAAATACTTCTAGTGGAAGTAGAGATGAAGAAAGGAAAGTACTAGACTTTTCTCCCTGTTGCTCTTTGCCCATCTGGAATTCCACTCCCTGTAGCCAAGAAGGGGAAACAGAAAAGGCTAAGTGGAATAAGAAAAGAAATTCCAAAAAGAGGGGAAGGTATAAAAGTATAAAGAAGTAGCTTCCAATATTTTTCACAGCAGTTATAGGTACAATTATATTTAACCTCTTTTGCTAAAGGAACATCATGACTCTCTTCTTTCTCTAATCTATCCTGTCTAATCATCAAAACCATAAATCAAAAGTTCACTTTTTTCATCTTTATGCAAAAAGTCCAGAAGGGGTTTCCAGTCACCAATTATAGATATTGGCTTTTCTCTAATCAAAGAACTCAATTTTTCCATCTCAGCAGGTTCTGCCAATTTCACCATCATTCCTCCAGCAGCAGGCTTGATTAGAATAAATTTTATTGAAACTGTGGAGATCTCAGGGGAATCAACTTTTGAATTCAGGACCAACTTCTGTGTTACAGTAGGGACTACACAGAGGTTCTTCAGCAATCCAAGCATACTGTACATAAGATACATAGGCAACAGTCAAAGATGCTGGTTTAGATCTAGAGTGATATGCAAAGTCCTATAGATGATTTTGAATTAAATCTATAAAACTGTGTGTAATCCTTAATTAATCAGAAGCTGTACATTATTTCTAATGGAAAAATAATGAGGCAATACTTCAACATCTCAAAATAGAAAAGCATCATATTTTGAAAGCATATATTTCATATTCAACAGTAAACAGATACCATAAACAATATTCAAATGATGTAAAGATCCCTAAACAGAGGTATCCAGATGTTCCTTAACTACAGTTTCCAGCAGCCTTAGACAAGGTAACCAATAGTGAAAGTTGCTAGGCACCGATGATCACATGATCAAAATTCAGATGCTTGGCAACTGACTCATATTTATGATGGTTGCAGTGTTCCAGGATCATATGGTTGTCTTTTGAGACCTTCTGACAAGCAAAGTCAATGGGGAAGCCAGATTCACTTAACAACGTTGTTACTAACTTAACAACTGCAGTGATTCACTTAACAACTGTGGCAAGAAAGGTTGCAAAATGGGGCAAAATTCACTTAAGTGTTTCACTTAGCAACATAAATTATGGGCTCAGTTGAAGTTGTAGATCGAGGACCACCTGTAATCTCTTCAGAGTAATTCTGTGATTAGACTAAAACAGGGGTGTCAAACTTGTGTTCTCATGGTGGTGTCACATGTTGTATTGGTTTTTAACCCCCTTCGCTAAACTGGGTGGGGGCGGGGCCAGCACGTGACGCATCTGGCCCACGGGCCGTGAGTTTGACACCCCTGGATTAAAACTTCAATTAAGAGGGAGTGTATACAAGTGAGAAAACTGTTCTGAGGAGTCCAGATGGCAAGAAACATAATCCAATGTTATGTTTCCAAGATGCACTTAAGCATGATTAACTTAGTTAACCCAGTTTGCTTGGTTTGCATGACATACTGAACTATCTGCTAACCAGAGTTAAAAAGTGTGTCAGCCCAGTTAGTTGTACAACATGAAAATACAGCTCAGATCTTTAAGAGGCTCCAGGGGAAAGTATTTGCCTACTAATAGGATGTGTTTTTGATTGTTGTTTTTTTTTGCATGATATAGGTATGGCTCGTATGAGAACCTTTGCATATTGACACATACAGCCTAACCATGAAACAAGCTTTTATTGCACTAAACAGAAGCTGACATTTACTTTACTCCACTATCCTGAAAAAAGAGGGGGGGCAGTAGACTACGAGAAGTATTTAAGAAATATTTTACACTCATATTACAGTAGCACTTTATGTAATTAACAGTCAAGGTTTAATTAAACATTGATTAGCCAGTAATTTGTCTAATGATTAGTCACCTGGAAGAGATGAAGCATAAATATACACTGAGGCTGCCAAATGATGGGAGGAAAATGGGGGAAATGATAAAGGAGCAGATTAGTTGCAGGTCTCCGGTTCTCTTCCCTTAGGGCTAAATGCTTTGTGTTGTTCAGATGTATTATAAATGGTACTTCCAGCCTGGTTTCTTCTAATCAGCAAAAAAAAAAATCTGCTTGTGTTTCTTGTGTGAGGAATTAAACTAAAATTGAATTTATCTCCCTCTTCTATCAGATTTTGCCTTGTAAATGCAATTAAACCATTTTTGCCTCACTTAGTGAAAAATTGGGTCATTCTGTTTAATGAAGTTTGCTATGGAATCAAGGTAGACCTCCCCAAATATAATACAGAAAGATTGGCTCAATTAGATCAATCTGGCCCAGACGACTAAAGGATCTTCAATGGGTTACAGAGGCAGCTTGGAGTTTATTTGATTGATAATCAAGCCTTTGATTGTGTTGATTACCTCAAGCTGTGAAAAGTGCTCAGAAAAATGGGAATTCCAGAACATCCCATTGTTTCCATGAGAAACGTATATACAGTTCAAGAAATTACAATAAAGATAGAACATATTGGCTCCTGGTTGGCAATGGAATGAGACAAAGTTATATGGCCTCCCCTTATTTATTCAACTTACATGCTGAATGTATATTAAAGCTGGATTGGAAGATGATCATGGTTTAAAACTGGGCAAAGAAAAGTCAATAACCTCCTCCATGCTAGTGGCACAATCTTGACAGCTAAATATGCAAAGGAACTGCAAGCTCTAGTAATGAAAGTCAAGGAGTGTAAGGAAAACACAGGACTAAATTTAAATATCTGTTCTTTTCCAACTTAGCAGGAAGAATTTGTGGAGTTCTTAAAGCCACATTTGTGGTTAAGAGTATGAGAGAGTGTATATAAGTGGCAGATATCAATATGCATGTCAATGAGTATGTTTGTGTATGTATTGTACATACATTTGTCTGTGAGAGTGGGATAACTCAGTTATTTGTAAAACAGGTGCACTAATCCCAGGATGCCACTTCCTAAACTTAAGCAGTACCTTGAGAGCAATGTTTCAGAAAAGTAGTAGAGTCAAGACAAATCCTAAATTAAATTAACACAGCCAAGACCTGACCTCTGTTGTGTTTTCAATCACTTTCTTCTTTCATCATGTTAAATTTACAATTCAGTAGAAAGTTTTGAAAAATTTAAGACAGTCGCTTCCAGGTGATTGGGGGAGGCTGTACTGGGGCATATGCAAAGGGGTCAAAAAGTTAAGTTGGTGACTGCAACTGCTTGATTGAAACCATGCCTCTGGGGTTTTTTACATTCTTTACATGCATGAAATAAGGGTAGGGTTTCGTGTAGTTGCGGGCACTATCTTGACCTTTTGACTTCTCCATATATCCCCAGACGAGACACAGTCTTCACATCTTCTGGTGTACATCTGGGGTGGAATGTAGTCTGAATTGCTAGGAGGGGAAAGTGGCAGCAGAGCTTGAAATGTTTGGTCACCAGAAAGAGGGTTAAAATCGCTCCTCCCTATCTTTTCTCAGGTTATCAGTAGTTATGCAAATCATTACTTTAGTCTGGCAAGATTCTGTATGTAGGCGAACAATATAGAAAATTACTCTAATGTAACTCCAGATGTTATTCTTGGTTCTTGGGGCCTGATAGCATCCTAGTGTACAAATGTGACAACATTGGGTAACTGTAAGCTGATCAGAGGCATTTTTCAGATTAAGATAGGCAGCATATAAATTTAATAAATAAACTCTGTTTCAAGCCCTGCTGTCTTTTTCTGTAACCTCTGGAACTCTGTCGAACTATGCTACTGAATTTCACTGTTTCAATTATTATGACTGATACATAAAAACAATAGCACATGCCTTAAGTAGATTTAATGGCTTCTTAAAAAAAGGAAACCCCAAAATAAAACAGGTAATGCCCTGCCCATGTGTGCAAATGCAGATTTTGCACCATTGCCAAGTTCACTGCAATCCTCATTTTCCCTCTGAAATAAATTGTGTAGGTCCCTAGGCACCAAAAGATTGCCCACACTTAATCTAGAATCATCACTTTAGCAAGAACTCTCATTTTGCAGTTGTAATTGGCCTACCTAAAGTATTTTCCCCCCGCTGTTCTCCATCAGCTCCAGATAAAACCTTTTGAGTCTACCTGCAGCTAACTCTCAGTTCTCATCATTTGCTTGAAGGCAGATCAGAAATTGCCTTTTGATTTAGATCTGGTAATCAGTGACCATTATATGTGGGCTATTTACAATGTACATTGAATTGGCAGCAATGACAGGCTGTAAAGCAGGATTCACTAAGCGGTTTGACATTCACACCTTCAGTTCAGGTTTTGTGGTCTATCAGATCACAGAGCAAGCAAACAAGAAGGGCTTGCTCAGTAATTGTCTCTTGTATGCTTGAATAGCCTGTTGGGCTTAATATGAATTCAGCAGCAGTAGCATCTTTTCAGGATGCACTTTAGCCAAGCCTCCATTTTTAACCTGATGAATTTGAATTATTTCTTCAGTGGCAAAAATGGAATCTCTGCCTGCAAGGATGACAAAATCACTATGAGTCTCTAGGTGAGATAGTCACCATGTGAAATGAGTCACTATATGAAAATGACTGAAATGGGCAGCTATACGAATGTGATCAAATAAATAAATACAATGGAGACATTTTTCCCCTAAATTTTCCTCATTTTTTAAAAAAAAGGCAATAAGGAGAGGTTATCCTAAGGGGTTATAAGGCAACAACACAAAATTATAAGAATAAATGTTGTACTTAACTATTTTATCAGGAAAAAAACATTTTAAAGTTCTACTTTTTAGAATCACTGTTTTAATGAAACCATTATTTCATATTCAATATGTCCATTGGAGGTTGAGAAGGACCACTCCAAAGTCCACTTTTTTTGCATGCTGCCAAACTCCACACCCTGCAGCCTACTGAGATGATTGCACTAAATGTGAAATATGAAATATTTTCTTTCACAAGCTTTATTTTATTTTATTTTGCCTACACTATGGTGGCCAAAACATAGTTACGAAGTCAAAACATCTGCTATTTTATTTATTCTTCATTTGAGAACATATTTAGAAACATCCTCAGTCTATTTTATCCCCCAATAGGACACTTCATACTCTGAGAATGTAGAAGTAGCCATGTGTTGATTTGTGGGTGAGAAAACCTGGCTGGCCAAATTTTTAAATCAAGAACAGAAATCTTTTCATATTCTACCACCCTTTAAAATACTAAACAACATAGTATCAACAGTACTAGAGAGTTCAAGTTTCTAGGTTCTGTAATACCTGAAGACTTAGGTATGTAACATCAAAAATGTCATCAAAAAAGCACAACAAAGAATGTTCTTCCTGCGCCAACTCAGAAAGCACAAACTGCCCAAAGAGCTACAGTTCTACAAAGGAATTATGGAGCCTGTCATTTGCACTTGTATAACTGTCTGGTTTGGCACTACAACCAAACAAGACAGACGTAGACTTCAACAGATAGTTAGAACTGCAGAAAAAAACAATTGCTATCAGTCTGCCCTCCATTGAGGACCTGTATGCTGCACAAGCCAGAAAGTGGACTCCGAAAATGTCTATAGACCCCTCACATCCTGGACATAAACTGTTTCAACTATAGGGCATTGCATGCAAAAACAAGGACAGTTTTCCCTCATGCCATCACTCTGCTAAATAACTAATTCCCACAACAGTGTCAAACTACCTAGTAGGGCTGTATTACTATTATCCTTCTCCTCTTTCCTATTACCTATTTCCTTATCTTCTTATGACTATAACTTTGTGGCTTGTATCTTACAATTTATATTAATTGTTTTATTTAGTATTGTAGTATGGTTTATATTGATTGCTTATTTAGTATCCTAAGACAGGGGTCTTCAAACTTGACAGCTTTATGACTTGTGGACTTCAACTCCCAGAATTCCTCCTCCAGTCATGTCAGCTCAGGAATTCTGGGAGTTGAACTCCACAAGTCTTAAACTTGCCAAGTTTGAAAACCCTTGTCCTAAGAATATCGTTAAGTGTTATATCTTACGATTTATGATGAATGTTTTTTATGATGATCATGATTTATCACTTGTTTGTTGTATGTACACTGAGAATTTATGCATTGGAGACATATTCCTTGTGTGTCCAATAACGAATTCTATTCTATTCTATTCTACTTCTATACACGTAGTCCCTGATTTACATCCAAAATTCAGCCCAACTTTTTTGTTCCTAAGTGAGACATTTGTTAGGGGACTTTTGCCCCATTTTATGACTTTTCTTGCCACAGTTCTTAAGTGAATCATTACAGTTGTTAAGTTAGCAACCCAGTAGTTACATGAATCGAGTTTCCCCATTGATTTTGCTTGCCAGAAGGTTGCACAAATAACCCAGGAACACTACAACCGTCATAAATATGAGCCAGTTGTCCAGCATCCCAATTTTGTTTAAGTAACCATGAGGATGCTGCAATGGTCGTTAATGTGAAAAACAGTCATAAGTCACTTTTTTCATTGCTCTTGTCACTTCAAATGGTCACTAAACGAATAGTTATAAGTTGAAGAATACATATAGATTGTGAAGATTTGTGAAGATTTGTAGATCACAAAGCTGACCAGATTTATGGATCACAAAGCCGACCATCCAGACTCAATAAGATTGTATCTAATTTCACAACATAAGCAGATTCAGAATCTCTTTAGGTTGCTTATATTCCAGACAAGATTACTTGCAAACTAAGTTATACAGAGCCATTTCTAAAGGTGATTTTAAATGATTCAGGTTGTTGCAGGTGGAAGTTATGAAATGGCATTGGTTATGCATTTTCCTCCAGTATTATTAGTATAAGGGCAATCCTAAAACGTTTGGACCTGGGTTATTTAAAAGGTCACCTGCACATTCATGTGATTTTCTCAGGCCTTAATATTAACCACTGAGAGACAGCTTGCTAGACAGTCATTAAGGTCAAAGAGATAGAGTCTTTTCTGAATTTGTCCAAGGGGTATACTTTTGACTTCGTCTTCTGCCCCATTTGCTTTTAATGAACCTTAAATATTTATTTTATTCTTCAGTTAAAATGATGGGCTGGATTTTTAAACTGTTATTGGGTTTTGTTTTTAAAGCATAACACTGTTTTCAGGATTAGGAATTGTATGGTTCCTGATGTTCTTTCCTTAAAAAATATTATTTTAGAGGATTTTTTTAATCATTTTGATGAAAATGTGCCTTGAGAAACTTTTGATCGTTATATGTTATATTATGTAATTATAATATTAGAATAAAATTGATTTTTTAAAAATTACCAATACAGGGATCATCACGTTATATAAATATGTACATACCATAACTATGACAAAACCTTTTATGATGTCATAATGTAAGCAATTCTGCCAGTCACAAATTCCAATGTGTGAATAGTTCTTTGCAGTAAAATTGTTAATACAGTTAAATTAATTTAGTCTTATCACATATATCATAAATCATTTGATGAATTCTGCATAAGCATCTTCTCAGGGAGAATGTTTAGGTCACTTTAACAACAATAACAAAATACTAAGTAAGAACAAACAACTGCAAGCTAAGCTTCTGCGAATTCAAAAAAAAAAGGAGGGAGCCCAGTATTTATGAGGTCGAGTTGCTCAGGGAACAATTCTCTGATTATGTGCACTTCAGTTCTTGAAAACTGACACTGTTCTCAGATGATAAAACATTATTAGTCTTTAATTGTTTTACAGAATGCTGCATATACCCACACTGGCAAATACCAGGAGGGTTTGTTCAATACAGTGACAAAAACCTCCATAATATCCTTTCTGATTGTTTCAGTTTTCCCAGCATGGTGCTCCCAAGATACTGTATATTGGTTTATAATTTCCAGATTTCCCAGCCCATGAAGCTTTAACTGTATTAACTGGCTATTTCCAAGTTCTAGTGCAAGACCTCTGAAGGACATCAAGTTAGGAAGGGCTATGATTGGAAACTCCTGTTGTAAGACATTCCGATAAACCATATTTTTTTAGATACAGAAGTTATAAAAGCAGCATGTTATTTAAAATATCATCATAAAGATACAAAGATACCATGGGACTGACAGAGTTGTTGTCAACTTTATTTATTTGCTTATTTACCAATATTCCCCATGTCAGGTTACCAAATTGTTGTTAGTCTAGGACTCCAGGTGCTGCTTTTAAATGCCAGATTGGTTTGTAATATATCTTTTCTGATTCACAACCTGATTGCAACATGGAATGAAGGTTGAACGTGACTATATGAAAGGTTCTGTAGCACAGGTGCTTTAACTTCCTTCCTCTATTACATTACTCATACAGATAACCTGCATTTTAGAAATGAGCCTGGAAATGCTTCCTTCCAGTTGTCTAGCTCAAGTGTCTTCATTCTACTTCAGTACCACTAAACCAGGCATTTAAATGTCTCTAGACCAGGGGTGTCCAACCTTGGCAACTTTAAGACCTGTGGACTCCAACCAGGGGTGGGATTCAACCAGTGTTACTACCGGTTCAATGGCTATGATTGGTTTGGAGAACCAGCAAATGGCCCTGCCCCCATCTACTCTCTGCCTCCCGAGCCCAGCTGATCAACTGGGCTTTTGTTGCCCTGCGCAGGAGAACGGAGCTGGAAAGCAGGTTAGTGGGGTGGGGAGGGAATGGCATTTTGCAGTAACCTTCCCCGCCATGCCCACCAAGCCACGCCCACCAAGCCATGCTCACAGAACCAGTAATAAAAACAAAATTGAATCCCACCACTGGTATGGCTACCCTAAAAATCTTCACTGCTTCCCCATCCAGCTCAAGACTACCCAGTTTCTGAGTCTGGTTCTTTCTCTGGGAAAATACTGGATTATCAAAACTCTCCTGCATTGCTCCAGCAGGTGTACATTCCATCACACTGCTCTTCATAAGATTTGAATGTTTAATCATTGTACTCTCAGTGGAGTTATTAATTCTTTATTTACATATCTCAGCAGACCTGGATTAACAAAATGCTGTAGAGTCAGGTTACTGACAATGATGACCAAACCTGTTGTGCTTGCTATTTGGATACAGAATCTTCCACCTCATGTAATCCTCTCTATGTAGTCCTCTCTGTGTAAGGGTTCCTGTGGGAAGAAGACCAGGCCTTTCATTTAAAGACTAATGTTAGAGATTTGTCAATCTCTTATTAATAAATCAACCTTATGTACACTTACTCAGAAGTAAGCCCTATTGCGATTTAGAAAGCTAAGTCCCTAATAAGTGCATTTAACATTGCAGCACAACAGAGGAAAACTATGTCAATCAGATTTTTAAAAATAATTTTGCCGTTTAGGTATCAGAGCAAGCAATACAAAAATCTAGGACTTCATTAATGCAGTTATTTGGCAGCTGTGAGTGCCTGAGTCTTTTTCTCCCGAGATCAGAAGCAACACTCTTTAAAATGCAGCTCTTTGGAAGATAGGGGATTATTTACATTTTTAAGGGAGAAAAATGTTTGGCAATCATTTCCTGTGTTTGGAGAGAGAAAATAAACACATATCTGTAATACTGCATCCCTATTGCACATTGCAGGCAGCTGAGGTGAGCTCCAGCAGGCATTATGCTCATCTTGTCTAAGGCACCTGGGATAGAAAATGATTTATAACCATCTTGTAATGAACTTTGCCATCACCTTCCCCATCTGGAGCTCTGGGGCTGAGGCAAATTGACTTATGAGCAATCCCAGGTTAACTCTGGGTATACAAACCCCAAGGCCAGCTTCTTCTCCAGACCGAGGGAAGCAGCTTCCTGAGGTGGAAGATGCTGAGAAGTGTAAGGTTCAGTGACAGTGGCTGCCAGCTATTCTGCCCAGCTGTTCAGTTTTGAAGGTAGACAGTTCAATGTCTCCACCACTAACTTGCTACCATAAGGTAGGGTGGAAGAGATGCTGTGTCCTAGTTCTGATTGAAATAAGATTCACTGTGCATGGAATGGAGGAGGGTACCATCTTCTTTTTTTGCCTCAAGCAACCGAACATCTTGGGATGGGGCTGTCAGACATCGCTCATGTTCCTCCCAGGGACTGGAGGAAACCTGAGATAATAACCAAAACCAGGGGGCATGCAAATCTGTATTTCTTTTCTGTCTCAGTGACTCCTTTTCTTTCCTTCTCTCTTTCTTTGGAAGTGACTCCCCGTAGAATCAAACTCTTTAAAGAGTTCCTTTCTCATTTCTACAGCTGTTCTGCTTGTCCGGGCAGAAGCTCTATGTAAAATCAAGAGCCTGACTCACTCAGATTTGGAAATCTTTTTTTTTTAATGGTGACATAGTGCGGAATTTGTCTCCTGGCGGGCTCAATATCTTCAGGCTTTGAAAAGCTTGAGTTCAAACTCATTCAGGGATCAAACTCATTCCCCGCATCCTGCTAACCATGCACAAAGACACTCACTAACCTTTATCAGAGGACATACAGTAATCTCATGAAATTGTCTTTGTCTGGTCTCCAGCCTATTGAGCATGCAAACTGAAATGTGTCTTTAATTATTCTAGTTGCAATGTTCTGGTGATGCTCCCTTTCTCCTGGTATGGCTTCCCATACAAAAAAAAAATCTGCAGTACCTTACTGTCAATGTTGCTGGTGATGCGGCTCAGCTCCTATTGGCTGTTTCAGGTTGCAGGAGACATGACTCCTTCCCTTTCGTCATAAGGTGTAGTCATCCTTAGCCACTGGTGCTGAGTTTATAAGGTAGACAAGACATGTGGCTTCTGAAAGAGCCTCTGCCCATGTAATCAGAATTGAACTGGAAGGGACCTTGAAGGTCTTCTAGTCCAGCCCCCTGCTGACAGATGCATTCTGAAATACTTGTTGGGTGTTATATGACTGTTTAGTCACTGCTGTTAATATGTCCTAGATTGAAAGTATGACAGTACCAATCATCAGCCTTGTTATTAAGACAAGGCTGGTGATTGATGGCAGAGTGGTTAGAATGCAGTATTGCAGGCTAATTCATTGCTCACTGTTAGGAGTTCGATTCTGATTAATACAAGGTTGACTCAGTCTTCCATCCTTCCGAAGTCCGTAAAATAAGGACCCAGATTGTTGGGAGCAATAGGCTGACTCTGTAAACTGCTTAGAGAGAGATATAAAGCACTATGAAGCGGTATATAAATCTAAGTGCTATTGCTAAGACAGCATGGAGCTCAGCCACCACAACCATACAATTTATGTCAACATAATTTTCCGCCAGCTCAGCATCAGGAGAACACTTGTAATTGTGGCTATGAGGAAGGGCCCTATGTGAGCATTTTAAGCAACAGGAAAATGGTAAATGACTACAGAAAATGCACATAGGGTTTGAGGGTTTGATAACATATAAGCAGGCTAAACCCTGCAGGATATCATTTTTTTCAGCAGTTTGCTTTAAGATGCTTGTTTCTGTAGTTTCACTGGTTACTTTGTGAAATTCAACGTGAGACTACTCAGCAAAGGTGTGGTTTATGATCCCTAGGAAGGGCACCATTTCCAGGAAACATTGGATTGTAAATCTTCTGGTTGCTGAAGAAGTGAAATGGAATTGGTACAATTTGGAAATCAGCAATATGTATTAATGCAACCTCAGCCAAGCAGACACCTTGCAGTTACGTGGACTTTTTTTCCAAGTCTGTCATCTTGGGTGAGATTACAGAGCAGGAAAACACCTCACATGATCACATGGACATAAAAATGGGGAAAACCCTTTCTGGAAAGGCCGCTGAACTTTTAGAGGGAAAACAAAAGTAGAAATGATCTCTCGGCTATTTTTTAAAAGATAAGTAAATGCCATCCCAGCTAATTCTATTCACTCTTGCAAGTTTTTATTCACATTTTTTAAAAAGATCTTAAGAAAAATATTACCCCATATTTTTTCATTATTGTATTTAAGATCTTTTTAAAAATCTGAATAAAAACTTGGCTACCAAAGCAAAAAAACTGACATCAAGCAATTCTGGAGTTATCCAAGCAGTAAGCAGTACCAACCCTGCTGGACCTTGGCATGCTGATACAATACTGTTAGTTGCTGCCCATATCTGCCACTTTCTCCTAATATGTGGGACCTCTTAATAATGGTTGAACTTATGACACACATGTGGAAAATAACATGCCATGATGTTTTGGGTGGCACACCAAAGTTCACCAACATCCAACAACTCTTCTTGAAAGCACGCCTTATTCCCACACGATTTATGGAGGCTAGGCAAGAATGGGAAGTTGCTGTCATATGGACTTTGAAAGTCATGTGAGATAGCCATGCTCTTGCAGGACCTCTGTAGCCTTCAAAAATCATGTGAGAATGGGGCATGCTTTTCACCTGATTTTCTGAGCTGTGCGAGAATGGGGTCTGCTCTCACCTGGCCTCTGGAAATTGTCCAAAAATTGTCTGAGAATGGGGCATGTTTTTTTTGTGGTTCTCGGGGGCTGCAGGGATGGTGGAAGACGTTTCAAGAACAAAAGCCTTGTGTGACCTGGAGCTGCCTCAGATAGGCTGCAGGGACTTGTCAACAGAAAGAGAACACCACCTGAAGGTAAGCAGCTGGCCACAGATTCTAGGGATCACACACGATTGGATTTTTTACAATAAATTTATAAGTAAGGAAATTTCCAGGGGTGGGATGCTACCGGTTCTGCCTGGTTCTATAAAACTGGTAGCTCTGGAGAGCAGCAGATACGTAACCGGTTCTGTGTCTGCTGCTGTTTGGCCCATCCGCCTGCCTGGGCTCTACCCAGGGCACTACCTGTCCTTTATTTCCTGCTTTTTCAACCTCAGCTGCTTTGTGTGGCACAGCTGAGGTTGAAAAGGCAGGAAAAAAATGCCTTTTCAAATGCGCAATGGCATTTTACATGCGTGCACAGCAAAACATAATCACTGTTGAATCCTACACTGGTTGAATCCTACCCCTGGATCTCTCTCTCTCTTTCTCTCTCTCTCTCCCCCTCCCTCCCTCCCTCCCCCCCCTCTGTGTATGTGTAACACACACAGAGAGAAATAGATGCCGGCAGAATAAAGTTAGGCATTTTCCAAATTTTTGACACACTGAGCCTGTAAGGTTTGCCACCACTGCTCTAGGGCCTGGATTTCAACCATGAAGTGAGTCATAGCTGCTTGACTGCAGGTTTCTGTAGGTTCAAACGATCAAAGCCCTAGCATCAGCAATTCCCTGTGAATGAAAAATTCATCTGACTGCTTCTTAGATTTTCTCAAGCAGAAGATACTGACAATGAGTTGGTTAACCCGCTTTTGAGATGCTAGTATATCACTGCTTTTTGTTGTTGCAGTATATCTTGATTTCTCTCACTCCCCAAAAGGAGGCTGTTTTATCACTATTTTACCAGTGCTATTTCAGACCCCAGTCCCACCCCGCAAAATAATAATCAATGACCTTCTTTCTCTAGCACTGGGGCTGTTGCAGCAGAGTTAAAAGGGAATCCTTAGTAAGAAAAGCTGAGTGCAGAGCTTGATCACTTTGGAGAAGCAGGTGGTCCAGCAAGCCTAGGAATGGCTCTGGCCACATGCTGTGCTACTCCAATCTAGGTATAGAAAGAACAAAATATGGCTTGTTTTGCACTTGAGTATTCATAACTGATTACTGCAGCATCAAGTGGTCTCTTGCAGATTAAATAGCACAGATGAAAAAGACTGTCCCAAAAGGATGTCATTATTTATAACACAGGACATGATCTGAGGGCATGTAACACAGTAAGTTTACTTCAGCTAAGCACAGTATGCTTTGGGAGAATTACAGACTCCGGATTTAATGGTAATTACTGGCAGTAGGGCTTATATCTGAAAATGAGTGTTCGGCAGCATGCTTGTTCATTCTGCTGAGCAGAACTTCTACTTGAAACTTCTGGACTCTAGCTTGAGTCTTGATGGGGACACTTTTCCTGAAAATTAAGAATGGATTAAGTGAATTAAGGAGCCCTGATGATGCAGTGGTTAATGTGCAATATTTCTGGCAAATTCTGCCCACAGCCAAGAGTTTGATCCTGACGGGGGTCAAGGTTGACTCCATCTTCCATCTTTCAGAAGTCGGTAAAATGAGGTCGCAGATTGTTGGGGACAATACGCAAATAATACTTACTTTATAAACCATCCAGAGAGTTCAGTAAAGTGCTATGGGATGGTATATAAGTCTAAAATGCTATTGCTAAATGCTATGATGACTTAGCTGATGCTGTTGAATTCTTTCTTCCAACATTAGCATTAACTAGCTTGTGTGTAGTGAGTGGTTGCAGCCCAGTTCCATAGGCGGTGCTACACTTTTCTGATTCCTGTTGTGAGCAAGATATCTGAAAGTGGGGGACATCAGTAAAATAAGGAAAGAGGATGGCCGCACGTCTAGGCAGCCTCATGGAAGAACTACCTGAGTGGAGAGCAGGGAGAGATACTGCTAATGCAATTGTCAGAAGGAATGCTGTGCTGCAGATATATTTAACAACTTCAGGGAGGGCTGAGAGCGTTCTGGGGCCAAGTTAGCATGAGGCTTTCTCTCCCTTAAGATGTCTTCTACAATTACTTACCGTGAAGCATGAGATTTTCACAGACCCTGAAGCATGAGAGTCTTAAAAGGAAAGCTTTCTGGGGGTGAAGTTCAAGAGCCCTTTGTTTGGCAGACTGTCTGAATCCTCTCTTTCCTGAGAGATCACAAGTGCAATTTGGGGGCTGTAGCTAGCTGCTCGTGCACCCCCTGGGATACAGACATCCATCTATTTCTAGATGCACAGTGGAGAACTCATAATATGCACACATGCGCGCTCGCACAGACACAAAGGCCCATTATCCATCTGAGCTGAATTATATTTGCTAGCAGCAGGGGGAAGGACAGGAGCTTTCGCTGTGTCTCTTTAATGCTTCTAAACAATACAGGCAACTGCTGGCACTCCTGTGTTCCTTTCCCTTCAATGCAAAGAGAGAAAGATGCTCACGGTGCTAATTTATTTGAGACTCCACTAGAGCAGGTTTAAACGGAGAGCTAACTTTGAAAAAGAGAAGGGACCGCATTCCAACAATAGGCTCTTCTACTTTTCCAAAGGGGTTTCCTTTGTCCCAGGTGCCAGGATGGAAGTGCCTGGAACAGCCTACTCAAATCTACGGTATTGTATCTGGACCACTGGGCCAATGAGCAGAGCATTATCTACTCTGTCCACAACCAGAGCTTCAAGTGGGAGCCTTTCCTAGCCCTTCTCAGACAGCCCTGGAATTAAACCATGATACTTTTGAAAGTCATGTGTGCTAGGTTACTGAGGCATATGTCCCTTGAGGCTATTGCATTGGTGAATGTCAGCTGATGCCCGCACACCTCACAGCTTGAGACACCTACCCAGCCCCAGAACTTCATACTCTGCCTTATCTTTCTTCTTATTGTCACTGTCCATGCTTCTGCCCAAGTTACTTATCCAAATTACAACTTTCTCCCAATAGATTGTCAGTTGAGCCTCAACTCCAATGCATCAAGTGAAGGGAAACCCACCACTTCCCTGACTGATGTAATGGTATCTTGGGAGAGGGAGCAAAGGGATGCTGCCTAAATGCCCAGGGAACAGTCAGATAAGAGAGATCATAGCCTGCAACTGTATAGTGGGTAGAACAAGAGGCTCAGAAGGAACCCTCCCTAATTTCTCAGACTGTAAAGGAGACAGCAGGGGGAAAGTACTTTCTGACTTGCAGGATTTTGTTATGTAGCTTTACAATAAAATAGAATTAGCGTATCTGGTCATGTTTCTTGTCTAGTTTACTGGTAAGGCTAACAGGTAATTGGTTCTGTTGTCAAACTGTTCTTATCTTCATGAAATGTTCCTAATATTTAGCCCAAATTTACCTTACTTTAGCTTAATATATTATGTGTACTATAAACTGGGATCATAGAGGTCTCATGCTTTTTCAGATACAGTTCAAGTATCTGAAAAATGTTACCAGATGTGAACCATCTTTTCTCAAGACTAAACATACCGAATTCCCTCAGGCTGTTCTTAAATTCCAGATTCCCTTGCCCTTCTCAGCATCTGTTTCTGTTTCTATTTCTCTGAGACCTTCTTAAAATGGGATGCATAAAATTGGGTTTCATTTATGCAGCATATTAGGTAGCCACTCTATTAATGCAACCTAAAAATTGCCTTGCCTTTTGCTTGGCTGTATCAGAAGACACCAGACTCCATCCTTTGCCCATTAAAGCACTATCTAACAGCATATCAGCATATCATACCCCCCCCACAAAAAATCCTTTCCATGCATTAAGACTTTGAATTTCATCATTACCCCCAGCCAGCATGACCAAGTTAATATGTTAAGCAAGGAGAATATTAAATCCTTTCAGCTGGATGAGGCTGCAGGCCTACCAATTTGAGGGGCCTTCCTGATGCCAATGAAAAAGACACATACCACATGATTGTGTTTCTTCACTGTTGATTCCTGGCAGGAGGCATTTAAGTATTTATTTATTTTATTTTATTTATTTGAACTTTTATACCGCTCCCTCTCCCAAAAAGGGACTCGGGGCGGTGTACAGCCTACTAAAAACACATAACTGACATCAAGAATAAATATAATTTAAATACAGTTTAAAAATATATTAAATACATTGGTCCGGCTGTATCCCATCCAATTGAAAATTTAGAAATGTAAAATCAGAGATTAAGTTAAAAGTTAAAAATATAAAATTAACAGTTAAAACCCAATTAAATTTAAAACCCGAACCCATTACTGGGCCAGGCCAGCCTGTCTAAAAAATAGGGTTTTCACTGCGCGCCGGAAGGTCAGGATATCCGTCATGGCCTGTATCTCCGGGGGGAGATCATTCCATAGGGAGGGAGCTCCCACAGAGAAAGCCCGCACTCTTGGGGCCGCCAGCCGACAACGATCAGGCGGCGGCACCCCAAGCAGGGCAACCCTGTGAGAGCGTACTGGGCGGCGGGAGGTTGATGATGGCAGTAGGCGGTCCCGTAAGTACCCAGGTCCCGAGCCATGGAGCACTTTAAATACCATCAGTACCACCTTGAATCGAAGTTAGTAACGCTAACTTTCCTTCTGAAGGCTTAATATACTCATGAAAACTAAGGAGCACTAATAGCCCCATCCTCCATTAATCTGTGCCACCCCATAAACAGATTGCCATACGCACATCCCACAGTATACCTTGTATATGAAATATATCCCTCTCTTAGTCCTGAATTTTCCCAGAGTTTCAGTAAATTACCCCTAATTCTAACACTGAGGGAGAGGAATAGCCGCCTGTCTAGATTATCCACACCAGGCATGATCTGATATATTTTTATCATGTTCCCATTTACCCATTTTATTTTTAAGTCAAAAAGCCCCACGTGCAATTGTTTTTTTTCTATATGGGAGCTGACTAACTCCCTAATCATTTTCTTTGCCTTTTCTTACATTCTTTCTAGCTCTCTAATGCTTTGTTTAGTGGTAAAGTGATTACAGCTGTGCACAGGATTTCAAGTGTGGTTGTACCATGGATATATAAGCATCTTTATGATGGTGATAGTTTTATTTTCAATTCCCATCCTGAAAATGCTTTGTGAAGTATGGCTCCATTTTCCCCTCCTGATCACTCTCCTAACTCAGGCTGTATCAGGATGGAGTTTTTTTATATATACAAAAGTGTGCTGTAAGGTACATTATTTTATATTAAAAAGAATCCACCAGAGCCTTTTATAGTCCCTTTTTCATTTTACCACGCTGAATAATTTGATAGCGTCAGCTAACTTGGCATTTGTTCATACATACACAGCTAAGCTTGTATGGGATGCTTGAATTTTCAAGGCCTATTATGAAGTTCCTCCCCAAAATCCTGGAATCAACTACGGAAACATCTTCTCCACTTCTGCTGCAATTCAGCCTTGGTGAGGAGAGCTCTCAACACTGTCCTTCTGTCTCAAGGAATATACAGAGAAGAAGGCAGCCCTTTTAGTCCTGTAGTCCTGCCACTTCAGCTACAGACACAGAGCAGACTTCTGCATAGCAATCCCTCTCTTCCCAACTGTCATGGCTCCGTCCTGGACCACTCTCCAGATGCCAGTTCAGAGGAATCTGCAAGAGGAAAGCGTGGAGCTGACTATTGGGCAGGACTGGGGCTTGGAGGTTGGGGCTAGTCTGATGGAGCAGCCTCAACTGGGTCTAACAGATGAATGACAGGCTGAGGCTGAGGGAAGTCAAGTGCAGCAAGTTGGCCAGGCTGCTTCAGGCTAGAAACTGGGAGTAGTTGCCACCTGTTAGCAATGAGGAAGAGGTGGAATCCACACTTCCTCCTGATCCAAGAACAGGTAGAGCAGAGTGGAGACAGGCACAAAGCTGGTCAGCCAGACTATTCATGAGGAAGCAACCTCACCTCTCATGAAGGGCTGCACAGCATTGTCTACTTAACCCACCCTGAGGACTCGAGTATTGCTGGAGCAGCAATCCCCAGTTCTGTGTGTTGTGTGCTCATGTCATGTATCCTGGCCTGTTTGACTCCTGAACTGCTTTCTTGGACTTTGTGTATGCCCATTGGACTCGGTTACCCAGTGACACTTGCTGTACTCAGCTTGGAATTCAGACCTATGCAACAGGGGTGCTTTCCGAGGACCTCTTTGGGGTTTGAACCAGTGGTGGGATTCAAAATATTTTACTACCAGTTCTGTGGGCATGGCTTGGTGGGCAGGGCGTGGTGTGGCTTGGTGGACGTGGCTTGGTGGGGATGGCAGAGGAAGGATACTGCAAAATCCCCATTCTCTCCCCACCCCACTAACCTGCTTTCCAGCTCCGTTCTCCTTGTGCAGGGCAACCAAAGAAGACTCAGCCGATCAGCCAGGACTCGGGAGGCAGAGAATAGATGGGGGCAGGGCCAGTCAGAGGTGGTATTTGCCGGTTTTTCGAACTACTCAAAATTTCCGTTACTGGTGCTCCAGAAGTGGTCAGAACCTGCTGAATACCACTTCTGGTTTGAATGAACTCCTACAGAACTCTTGCCATATGTATATGTGTGTATGTGGAGAGCAGGGCAGCACCCCATCCCACATCCCAAAACAATAGGAAGGGAATGATGAGCTCACAAGCTGGTCTCACTGGACTCTCTTGTCATAGAATTCTTTAGAAATCCTGGGATTTGGTGGAAGGAGCATGTGGGTGCAATAGAAAAAGAACCTCTCAAAGAAAAATGGATTGGCACCAAGAATGGCAGTCCATGATAAGGTGAGAAATTTCACTGTGTGTGTAAAAAAGTCACTTGAAGTCCACAGGTCCATGTTCCTAAACTAGTTTTTGTTGTCAATAATTGATTATTATAGAAAAAAGCATTCACTATATATTATTTAAGCAATGCATTTAAATTCCATTTAGCCCATTCCTGATTTAAAACAGTATTTTATTTTCCAGTCTGTTTAAATGCAAATCCAAAACAATCCAAAATTTAGACGTTCCATAGGACAAGGAGCAGAAGTAGTTATAGTTGGACCACATGCAGGAAAGTACAGTTACTAAAAGCAATCTCTGAGTGCTAAGGGTATCGAAAATCACTATATTAAAAAAAAAAATACAACTGTACTGAACGATCACCAGGTAATGATGTAATCCGCAAAGCTAAACCTGCCAGATGTGGAAACTTTCAGGAAAGAAACTCCTTCAGCGTTTGGGTAGACTGGTAAATTTTAATCGATTGCTAACCGATGATAGTGGAAGGACCTGTCCTCCCTGGCTTCTAAGTGGGTGCCAGACTCTTTGGTGGGAGTCAGTGGTGGGATTCAAAAACTTTTACTATCGGTTCTGTGGGCATGACTTGGTGGGCGTGGCCATGTGACTGGGTGGGCATGGCTCTTTTTTGCAGCTCCCACCTGTTTTTGGGAGCTTCTTAGCCACAGAGGAGCCTCTGGGGAGGGGGTGTTTTTGCTCCCCTAAGGCTCTTCTGGGGCTCTGGAAGAAAAGGAACAGAGCATGGGAGGGGCACGTAGTACCTCTCCAAGCTCCATTTTGGGAGCTTCCTAGCCTCAGAAGAGCCTCGGGGGGGGGGGCATTTTTGCTCCCCTAAGGCTCCTCTGGGGCTCTGGAAGGCAAAAAATGGAGGGGGGGGGCTGAGCTCCTCCCTCCATTTTTTGCCTTCCTGGGCCTCAGCAAGGGGAATCCTGGCACAGCTGATCTTATCTAGAGCTGATTGTCAGGAGGGGGAAAAAAAGAAATACCTTAGGTGAATGTCAGGCGGGTGGGTAAGCGAGCATCGGGCGGGAGGGCAACTGGATCAGGGGTGTGGCCAGCCAGAACTTACTACCGGTTCAGCGACCCATCCCAAATTCTTGCTATCAGTTCACCCGATCCGGTGCAAACCGGCTTAATACCACCACTGGTGGAAGTACATGTTAAGATGTTGTAGTAACGACCCGCTGGCAATTGTGACATACTTCTGCCTTTCAATGGTGGCTTTTTCATGAGATCCAAAGAAAAGAAACTGTATGTTAGTTTAGCATTTTCAGCTCTTCATACTATGCGACAGAACCTAGTCCTAGCTCCTGCCATCCTAACAATTCAAAAGCATACAAATGAAGTAGATAAATAGGTGCCATATGACCACAGAAATGTCTTATGACAGCTCTGGCTCAATGGCCTTGAAACAGCAATATTCACTGCCCTCTGTAGTCAGCAACAACTAGCAGAATAAAATCCGCAATGACTCCTTTACCTTTCCTTTATATTCTGTAACAGAAGGATTCTTGAGGTAGTAAGTGAATAAATTTGCAGAGGGAAGCAGAGTTTGCATGTGCAGGAAGTCAAATGTAGCCTTATGGAGTCTGAAACTTCCAGAATTGGTACGACATCTTTAAGAGTGACAAGTTATTTTGCAGCCACAGTAGATGAAGCCAGAAATACAACGCCTGCTTCTTTGGGTACCACACAATTCTTTAGTACTTTATTAAGTCATATGAGAAATTCATGCAAGAGCTATATTAATTAAGAATCAGGTTTCAGCAGTAAGACAGCAAATCGCAAAGCAGCCTTAATTCTCCCAAGCAAGAGAAACTTACTAAAACCATTGTCAAAAAGAAAGGGGAGGAAACTTACCTATTTCATCAAGCCGATCTGGCCTAGGGTTTTTATAGGGTCTTAAATTGGTTTTTAATTGGTTTTAGTTTTATACCCTCGATTTGAGTTTCACCTTTTAGCCACTTTATTTAATCTTTTTAATTGTTTTTAAATATTATATTTGTATTGTGTTTTTAATTTGACTGTACACCGCCCCGAGTCCCTGCACGGAGAGGGGGCGGTATATAAAACTAATAAAATAAATAAATAATAAATGTAAGGAATAATTGGTAAAAAAAAAATAAGTTATCGGTATGGAATCACAAAATAAAAATTTTAATATAATTCCTACCCTGATAACTATGCCACACACCCAGAGTCCAGGAAATCATCACTATTGACCATCCAGAGAATGTTTTCCCAGATTAGCAGCTGTTTGGAGAATAGAGAAAATGCCATTTGATTATTTGTCTTAAGTGGCAAAACATACCAAGAGCTAAGCTGTTCTAGATGGCTCTAAAGAGAGTTAATAATATGTCCTCTTTCTAGTTGCATTTATGGAGGGGTACAATCAAGATCAAGTGAGGTACTAATACCACTCTATAAAGCCTTAGTAAGACCACACCTAGAGTACTGCATCCAGTTTTGGTCACCACACTATAAAAAAGATGTTGAGACTCTAGAAAAAGTGCTGAGAAGAGCAACCAGGATGATTAGGGGACTGGAGACTAAAACATATGAAGAACAGTTATAGGAACTGGGCATGGCTAGTTTAGTGAAGAGAAGGACCAGGAGAGACATGATAGCAGCGTTCCAATAGTTGAGGGGCTGCCACAGAGAGGAAGGGGTCAAGCTATTTTCTAAAGCACCTGAAGGCCAGGAATAATGGATGGAAACTGATCAAGGAGAGATTGAATGTAGAAATGAAGATAAATTTTCTGGCAGTGGGGACAATCAACCAATGGAACAGCTTGCCTTCAGAAATTGTGGGAGCTTCATCACTGGAAGCTTTCAAGAAGAGACTGGACTGGACAGCCATTTGTCAGAAATGGTGTAGGGTCTCCCACTTGGGCAGGGAGTTGGACTAGAAGACCTACAAGGTCCCTTCCAACTCTGTTAATCTGTTAGTCCAACCCCCTGCCCAAGCAGGAGACCCTCTAACATTTCAGACAAATGGCCGTCCAATCTCTTCTTAAAATCTTCCGATGTTGGAGCATCCACAACTTCTGGAGTCAAGTTGTTCCACTGATTAATTGTTCTCACTGTCAGGAAATTTCTCCTTAATTCTAGATTGATTCTCTCTGAGCTGTTTTTATTCAGTTAACATCCGTGAACCTGCCTGTAGGGTCAGGAATGAGACTGCATTGCCAGCCTGATGGGATATCATAGAAGAAAGAAGGCAGGTTTCAAATCCTTCAGAAGATTTAAATTAAGCTCTGCAATAGGTGCTAGAGAGATCAGGTGCTCCTCACCTCCACCCTCATTCAAATAGGTCTCTATTTGTGTCAACATCAAGGATGAAATCTCGGCTTTCTCATCAAGAATTCATCTCCCTCAATTACAATGTGCATCTTTCCATCAAGTGGACAAAATGTAAAACTCTCTTAACATCTCCACTCCTGGGCCCAAGAGGCAAATCTCTCCATTTTCAGTATCATCCAGTGCCAGACTAGCAGCATGTTTAGTGTGGGAAGTTTTATGTCTTGGAATTATCGTTCCATCTGTGGTTTTCTCTCTATTTCCCTCAGTCACAACAATGCAGAGGGAATGCAAATGGAATCCAATTAGGAGCACTGACTTTGCAGGCACCCACAGCAATTATCGGTTTAGTTGTCGAAGGCAGAGTTTAGTAGCAATCAAAGCTAGCAGGATTGATTTCTTGTTTTGCTTTAAGTGTAGTTAATCTAATAGTTAATTTATTCAAATTGATAGAGCAGAGCAAGAAGTTACGGTTTTATTTTTTTCCCCTTCCATAGAGTTTTTTTTTTTTTTGCTCAGAAAGCTAAGCTTAAATAGCTGAAGGTGGAATGAAGGGGATTCCCGAATGCCCTCGTAATATCAAGTTTCGTCAGCCTGGCAATTTTCTGAATTCTTTACTATCATTTGAGAGTAGATTGTTTGTTGCAATTGATCCTAATGTGCTAGCCATGTGTATAATGATACCTGTCTTCACCACTTATAGGACATCCTTCCCTACATAAAAATAAACCACTAAAACCCATCCACCAAAATGGCCTAAGGGACGTCAACGAGTTCAAAGGGACATTCGGCAAACATTAGCAGATGGGTGTTTGCTAACAAATTTTGTTGCCAAATCAGCAGGAAGGAATGAGGCTTAGAGCTACCCTGCTGTCCAAACCACTGTCTTCCTCTCTCTCTTATAAAAAGGTTTTGTGTGAGAATATGATTTAATTAAAACTGTTGACAGAGATTTAAATTAAATTAAACTGTTGATGGGTGCTTAAATCTGGCCCACAGGGCTGGCCTGGAAATATCAAGGGACTGGCCCACAGGGCCTCAGGCGGCTAAAGCAGGCAGCATGCGGCCTTCCCGTGCTTCGTTTTCACTCTCCATGGCCTCTTGCAGGGCTCTGCTGAAAACGAGGCACAGGGGGGCTGCGTGCAGACCCCCGCATCCTGTTTTGGCCAGCAGGGTGCTGCAGGAGGCATCCAACCATATACACCCCATCCCCCCACTGCCCGCCAGCCACACACACCCCACTGGCCCACAGAGGAGAACTACAATGCTGATTCGACCCTCAAAGAAATGCAGTTTACACCTCTGATTTAGATGGTTTCCCTGGAAGGCCATGTAGGAAGTGGGTTAAATTAATGGTATTCTATAGAAAAATTGGTGTTGTGCACAGAGCCATAACAAGGTTGCTGTGGGGCTTTGATTTCACTTTGGTACCATGGAAGAGAGCAGCTTCTCAGACTTCTTCTGTAGTTATCACTGATAGATGCTACTACCATTTAGTCTTGGCAGAAAATGGGAAATTCTTCTCCCCCAGCAAAGGAAGAAGAAGAGATCATTTATGATTCAGGTCTGGAGAGTTGTATTTGAAGCTGCTGGGATCCCCAACAATGCAGCCAATCTTGGAGATTTTCCCCCACTCTTATTATTTTACTGTTGGTTTCATGGATAATTTTCACAGTAACTTCTGCTTTCTTTTGCTCCCAAAATGTGAGCAACTCAAAAGGCAAATAGTGATATTGTAATGAAATGCTTCAAAATGTTAGAAATGGCTGACAAAGGTAGGAAATAGAATCCAGAGACCTAAGGATAACCAAAATGGTTATTTTACGTACAGACCAGGACAAATATATCCATGTCCTTCCCATCTCTTTCTCTCTCTCTCTCTCCCTCCCTCCCTCCCCTCTCTTTCTTTTATAATATAGTCCAATCCAAAATGATTGGGGGTGGAAACAACATATTAAAGAGTAAAGCATAAAAGCAGAGTAAAATTTATGCAAAATAGCATTTGCAATCAAAATGTTTGGGGCTGAAGGCTCATTGGAATAAAGCAGTTTTTTTACTCTTACCAAAATATGAAGATGGTAGGAAGCCAAATTTATCTCTGGAGGAAAATTGTTCTAAAAGTGGGGCTACCATAGAGAAGACCTCTCAGCTTCTCTGCTCTCCACGTACTTCTTGCAGGAAGGAGAGGGGCATTTCAGCAAATGACTGGTCTAGATCAGCAGTTTTACTTCTGGCAAAACTCTAGGAAGAGTGCAGAGAAGAGCAAAAATATGATTAGGTGATTGGAGACTAAAACATATGATGAAGGATTGCAGGAATTGAGTATGTCAAGTCTAACAAAGAGAAGGACCAGGCGAGACATGATAGCAGTCTTTCAATATTTGAGAGGCTGCCACAGAGAGGGGTCAAGCTATTCTCCAGAGCAGCCACAGGATAAGAGTAATGAATGGAAATTATCAAGGAGAAATCCAACCTAGAATTTAGAGAGTGAGAACAATTAATCAGAGGAATGACTTGCTTCCAGAAATTGTGGATACTCCATCACTGGGAGTTTTTAAGATGAAATTGAATAGCCATTTGTCCAGAATGATACAGGGTCTCCTGCTTGAGCAGAGGGTTGGACTAGAAGACCTCCAAAGTCCCTTCCAACTCTATTATTCTGTATTCTGTAAGATGTTGCCTAGTATATCCTTGCACTCAAAAGGTTTTTAAAAGTAGCTATCAGCACTTTGCATTGTCTCAGTCAGAAGCCTACTGAAAACCAGGGCAATGACTTCAGAATTGATTTTATTCTATAGTGATGTGATTGTCAGCCACTAATTTGATCACTATAGTTTATATCAGCTGCAGCTTCTAAGTAATCTCCAAAGGTTGCTCCCCTTTGACTCTATTGCAGCAGTCCAATTGGGTAGTGACTGGAGTCCAAATAACTGATGTTAGAGTATTCTAGACCCCAGAATGTCACAAATGGTGTACAGACTACCCCAAATCATATCTTCTTTGTTGGGAGTATAAACCTATTGATGACAACAACTGGGATCAATGTTATCTGTCAGCTCCACTACAGAAACCAGATATGAAACCTATTCCACAGAATGGTTAAAATTACTTTTTATTGAAACTGGCTATAATCACAGAATCTTATAAATTGTATCGTGCCATAGCTCCTCTTCCTTCTTATAGTTCATCGGATTAGAGAGGAGCCTGTCTGACCTGCTTCCAAATGTTATCTGGAATTTTAAGATGCTTTATTCCTTTTTGCCTAGGCAACAAACCCTGCGAATCTCCATCAAGGCCACCTTCCTTACTCTCTACTTTATTGAATTGTCCAGATGTTTCATGACTAATAGCTCTGTCTTGGCAGTATTTAATCTGGTCTTGTTTTCACTCTCTCCAGATTCCCATAGCCTCCAGGCACCAAGTGAAGACTTCCCTTAGGTCTCCAGCCTGCCCCAGTGTGGTAGTTTTCATTGTAATTATGTTTCCCATGAGGATTTTTGTAATGGGGTGAATATCTTTTTTTTGGGAGACCTATCTAAATAGCCACTAAAACCTATATATTTTAGTGGCTATCAACTTGGCATAAGGGGGTCTTGGATTTATCATGACATGAAACACCAGTGATAAATTGCTTCAAACAGTCTTGAAGATTGAAGATAATCCTCAACTTCCCAAGGTTTGGACCAGCCATGCATTCTCAAACGGTTTTTTTTTTTTTTTCTGGTAAGCATCATAGGATACTCTATTACTACACATTCTGAAAGCATCTGGCAGATAATCACAACTGCAGCAGACCAAGAGCTATGGATTGCTGTTAGCCTTCACACGGAACATTCATGAAATCAATAAGTTGTTCCTGTAAGTGACAAATTTGTGCATTGAACTGATCTCAAAACTGGTTTGGAGGAAAGCTAAATATATTCCTTATAAGCAAGACACGCTGCAGTGCAAACAAGGACATTAATGAGATTTTTTGTCTTCATTTGGGGATGGCTATTTCAACAAGTATCAAAAAGATATATGGATTTTTAGGGTGATGATACCCGCTTTTGCACCTGAGGGAGATGTTCTGTCCAAGAACATTGCTAGTATTTATGAAGATGTGAAAGCAACCATGTCACTTCACCTTGAGGCAAGTAGGTCAGTATTGAAACAAGCATGAAAATTAAGGGTAACATATACTCTATACTCCAGTGCAAGTCACTGGTACAATGGGGCTCCACTGAAAGATGTAGTCACCTATTAATAAATTCCAGACATGTGTTACACAAGATAATTGCAAATAGTCTCTGAACAGTAATGAATATCTCTCTGTCTATCATCCATCCATTCACCCATTCAGCCATCTATCCAAGCTGTTTTGGGAAAGGACACAAATGTTTTATAATCTCATAAGATATTGATTATTATTTTTTTATCTCAGAAATATTTTAAATTTCTAGTTTTAATTTTGCGGCCTTAGCTTTATGGGAGAAAATTATGTGTAATTAGTACGTAGATATTTATTATTGACCTCAGATTTACCTGGCAGTCTGTAGAAGCTTTAGATTGGGGTGTCAAACTCGCAGCCTGGATGCGTCATACATTGGCCATGCCCACCCCTGTTTTAGCAAGGGGGGCGGAGTTGCAATATGTCACGTGACGCCACGAGTTTGACACCCCTGCTTTAGATGATGCTGAAATGGTCTAAGTGTTGGGAAACAGCAGGTTTCTGAGTAGACGAATAAGCAATGAAGGAGAACATTTGTAGCTCAGGGTTGAAATGAGGGGTCCTTGGTGCCCTCTGAACTTGGTTGTTTTCTTGCAGACATTTCATTACCCAAACTAGGTAACATTATCAATGTTAGTGCAAGGAAGTGAAGAAGTGTAATGCAAGGTCTAGTTGTCTGTTCTTTACAGAGATTGAAAAAGCCACTCCCATATCAATTGACATGTAAGGAATATAATTGGTATGTTTATAATTAATATAATATAAGAAACGAACTTGTGTCTCCAGGTTCGTTTCTTAGCATGCTAAGAACAAAGCATAACTCCCCTTCATCCTCTCTTTCCCCCCCATTCACACCACCAATATTTCATCATTAATTTCGGGAAACTTTATGCCTGGCACGTAATAAAAGTTACACGAGCATGATTTTACCTGTCATCAGTATCTGCCTCTTTATTGACATGGCATGGTAAATATTAATTGCTTCTAACCATTAAAAAAAAAAACCAGGTTCCAAGAGAAAATGAAACTGCACAGAACAATTGATATATTGAAAAGTGTCAGCTGTTCAAACACAGTGTTGGTTCTCTAAACATGTGTGCATTTTTCCAGGCTCTAAAATAAATTAGGAATGGATCAAAATGATCATACTGAAAAGAGATACCCTTAAACTTTTTTTTTTTTTGAACACACTGACTCTTTGTTGCGCAAACTTGCTGAGAAACAGAACGGCTGATCTCAGATTCTTTGATTAGGCTCCAGACTGAGGTCATCGTGATATTGAGGAGTGATTTTTCTTCCTGCTTTTCTCCATTTACCTTCTTCATACAAACCTGCAGGTATTTTGGCTCCAGCTGACCCAGGGGACCTGCTCTTCTTTCAAAGGGTTTTGCTTTGCCAGGTATCTGGCAAACACATCTGTGTTTGCATGAATCATGTGGCTGGAAACTAAATGGAAATTCTGATGAGTTTCAAAGAGGAACTGACCAGCATACATTAGACAGAACATTGTCTCTGGACACCAGGATCTTCACTTTGCAGATGGAAGGCCGTTCTGTTTGAGGACTTCAGGGTGAGGCAGGAGACTCAGGGAACATGGCAAGGGCGTGTTGTTGTTATTATTATTGTTGATGACTTCACTTGAACAGGGCAAAAACCCCTAGCCCATTTTTCTTGCTGGCAGGCAAATTCATGCCAACATCCTAAAAATGAATGAGACCAATTTGTAACAGAGAGATTCTTCCTTACCACCTAATGGTATCACAACAAGACCCGGCATTTCTACAACTACACATAGACTTCCCTTCCCATTTTGCGGGAATAAGACACTGTACCTTTGCTGCAGGACTGGACCAAAAGGAAATGGGCTTCTGGACTTAGGATACACTGGCTTTGGGGCCTGTAAGAGGATGATGTTTGCAGAGGTAGTGTCTGCAGTAATAGCAGAAATAACTGATAGAGAGCCAAGGAGGATAGTAACAGATAACAGGTAATCAGAGTTGGAAGGGACCTTGTAGGTCATCTAGTCCAACCCTCTCACCCAAGCAAGAAACCTTATGCTATTTCTGACAAATGGCAGTCCAATCTCTTCTTGAAAGTCTCAAGTGATGGCGCTCCCACAACTTCTGAGGGCAACTTCTGTTCCATTGGTTGATTGTTCTCACTGTCAAAAAGTTTCTCCTTATTTCCAGGTTAAATCTCTCTTTGTTCAGTTTCCATCCATTATTCCTTGTCTGGCCTACAGGTGCTTTAGAAAATAGCTTGAATCTTTCCTCTCTGTGGCAGCCCCTCAAATATTGGAAGACTGCTATCATGTCTCCCCTGGTCCTTCTCTTCACTAAACTAGCCATGCCCAGTTCCTGTAACCGTTCTTCATATGTTTTAGTCTCCAGCTCCTAATCATCCTGGTTGCTCTTCTCTATACTTTTTCTAGAGCCTCAACGTTTTTTTTATAATGTGGTAAACAAAACTGGATGCAGTACTCTAGGTGTGGTCTTACTAAGGCTTTATAGAATGGTATTAGTAGTTCCCTTGATCTTGATTGTATCCCTTTGTTAATACAACTTAGGATTGCATTAGCTTTTTTGGCTGCTGCTGCACACTGCTGGCTCATATTTAGCTAGTTGTCCACTAAGACTCCAAGATCCCTCTCACAGTTACTGCTATTGAGCCTGGTTTCACCCAGTCTATATGGGTACTTTTGGTTTTCCTGCCTAAGTGTAGGACTTTACTTTTCTCTACATTGAATTTCATTTTGTTAGATACGGCCCAGTGTTCTAGTCTGTCAAGATCCATCTGGATCTTGAGGCTATCTTCTTGGGTGTTAGCTATTCCTGCCAGCTTGACGGGTGGAGAGGGGGCAGTTAGATGCAGAAAAGAAAGGTCAGTGTCATTTTCTATCCCCATCTATCCACCCTTGGTTTTGTGTTCAGATGAGTTTTTGGGATAGGGAACTATTTTCTGCCTAAAAGAAACAAATGAAATAAAAGTAGGATCATCTTCCTAACTCATGGTTTTTTTGTCTCATGAACCCATAGGTGTCATCCATCTAGCAAAGCAACCTTCATCAGGATCTGTAAAGCAAGGCTTCCAAAATATCTTTACACAATATTTAGCCTAAAATTCCACTCTGTATGAGCTGTTTTGATTAATACAGTTTCTGTCGTCCCTCAAGACCTTCTACAATACTCTTGGCTTCCTGCCTGTTCACATCTTCTGATAATGAGTTCCTGGTATCATTCGTGGGCTGCATGGCCCAAACCATTATTCTCCCATGCAAGCATCTTGTTACTCATCCAGAAAGAATATCCAGCTATAAAAATAACACAATTGAAATGAATAAACGCCGCATGTGGTTTTTCAGTTCTAATAACCACTATTACCCATGAGCCTGCACTAGTTAACATGTAGGACTTTAGAAGCTTCCTGACCTTTGTTACATATCAGAATAGCTGCATTTGATAAGACCATTAAAAAAAAGGCTCACAGTTGAAATGTGCCCTTTAACAGTTTTAGTCAGGCAACGGATGCCAATTTAAAGCATGCCTCCCCAGAACAACAGTTACAGAGAGTTTAATAGTGTTCTCAGACCAACTCGCCCTTACTCTGAAGCAACTGCCATGAGGTCATGCAGAGAGCCAAATGACATCAGTTGATAATGTCCTCGATCTGCAAGAAACCACTCGACAACAATGTGTTTCACACAGCATGTACCAATTTGCTCTCGACTAGGGTTTATACCTCTTTCCCTTTGATGGGAAAATGATGGGTGACATACGCAAGCTGATAATGGGAGTATTAATTACCCGTGAGTTTGTTCTGTTGCTTCTTCCCTAGCAACACCATTAGGGTTTCAGAATCAGACTTAGTTAGATTGACTGACCACAGGAAGCACCCCAGGATTGATTTCCATCCTTATGAAACTCCTCAGAAGCGGACAGCCAGATTCTATAACTTTTGTCCTGTGTAAAAACAGGGATTCTTGCTAGGCCCATTTTGACATAAAGGTGATGTAGGACAGTGGTTCCCAATCTTTCTGACCCTGCGGACTGGCAGCGATGGCAGCAACAGCGGTGGGGGGCAGAGGATGGTTTCACAGATGCAACTTAATCAGAGGTGATATTCAGCAGGTTCTCACCAGTTCTGGAGAACTGGCAAATACCACCTCTGACTGGGCCTGCCCCCGCCTATTCTCTGCCTCCTGAGTCCCAGCTGATCGGCTGCGTCTTTTTTTGTTGCCCTGCACAGGAGAACGGAGCTGGAAAGCAGGTTAGTGGGGTGGGGAGGGAATGGGGATTTTGCAATAACCTTCTCCCAGGAGTAGGGAGGGAATGGAGATTTTACAGTATCCTTCCCCTGCCACGCCTACCCAGCATGCCCACCAAGCCACGCTCACCAAGCCATGCCCACAGAACTGGTAGTAAAAAAATTTGAATCCCACCACTGAACCTAATCCTGTGGATTTGCAAATGGAGCCTCGTGTGTTCGCCCATTGCTTGCATGAACTGTTTCCAATGGGCCTCAGACTGGTACCAGAACACAGATTGGGTGTGTGGGAGGACTGGGGATCCCTGATGTAGGAAATGACCAAGCTGAGCCTGAGGACAAGGTCAAGCGCCTCATCAGTTTCGTGTCTCTACACTACCATAAGAGACCTAAGCGCAGCTCCCTTTGTAATTAATCGACTCTTATCTGGCGTCAATTTGCCTTAACCATTAGCACATCAGATTCTTATGTATAGGTAGCATGTAGTGTTTTTTAAATTCTATCCTGGCTCCTGATTTCATGTGCCTGACATATTCTGTCTTCCAACATCTATTTGAGGTATCTGTTATAAGCAAAGAGTCTCTACATCTATTTTCCAGAACAGCAATTTTTATTTTTATTTTTTAGTTAAGGAGTCTTGTAAACAAATGCAACCTAAATAGATTTTTGTTTTGTGGATTTTTGTTGGGGTGGGGAGATGGCATTAGAAAAACTCACAACGTTTTAATCTTTTGCCTGGTCCGGGGAGGCCAGGGGGTTGGGGGGGAATCCCACTGCTGAAGATTTTTTTTCTTTTAGTTAAATACAAAATATTTTGTTTTATGATTATATGACTGTTATACTGTTATAAGTGCTTATATGACCAAAAAGTAGGGCAGAATATAAATGTAATGAAGAAACAAATGTATTTCCAGTAGATAGAGATCTCGGTGTTTTCTTTAACAATTTAATAGCAGTTCTAAGCAGGAGTTGAATTTTGTTGGGATCATGACACTAAATCTTTCCAGCCTGAACTGTTTTCCTAATGAATATAACCTTCCAGAAGCTGTTATTAGTCCCGTTGAGAAAAACATGTGGATACATATTTGTTTCTTCCCTAGAGCAAATAGCAGCAGGGCTTGGGGATTTTGATCATGAAACAGAAAATGGGAAAAGGTTAATTCCCCTTTCCTGTGCCAGAATCCTTATTTAATTCACCACCTCAAATAAAGTGGTTGCTCCCACCCACAAAGGAGCCTGGTGGCTGGTATTATATGGTTTTCAGGATTCAACAGGATCCAAACTTAATTTTCTCTGAAATCATGGCATTTAGTACACCATACGATATATAGTCTTAGAAAGCCATACTCTGTTTCCATTAAAATGTTTCACAAAGGTAACTTGGCATTGGAATGTCTGATAACTAGTTCCAATTTATTTGCTGCATTGCGTTGTGGGGGGAAAACCCTGAGTATATTCAGGAAAATAAACTTGCCCAGTGCTGGTTGTACAATTGCAGTTAAAATGACTACAGATCCTAATTTTAATTTTTTGTTCCAGCCCTATCAATTTATATCAGTGTTTCCAAGCTAGAAATGTAACTGAAATACATTTTTTTTCCTGGAATGTTTTAATAGCCTGAACTAAAATCTGGAGTAAATTGCTCTTAATTGATGTCTTCATTGGTTAAGTGATGTGTTAGTACTGGAATTTCTACACGTTGCCATTTTGAAACATCTGTTGGTGCCAGGTTGGACATACCAAAGCTAGCTTTATATTACTATACAGCATCAAATCTGGTCAAAAATATTGGACAGAACAGATCCTTTCCAATAAGAGGAAAATTGAGGTGATCATAGATCCTACCTTGCCTGTATCTATCTATCTATCTATCTATCTATCTATCTATCTATCTATCTATCTATCCCCACCTTTATTATTTTTACAAATAACTCAAGGCACCAAACATATCTAACACACCTTCTATTTTCCCCAGAGCAGCAACCTTGTGAGGTCGATTGGGCTGAAAGAGAGTGATTGGTCCAAAGTCACCCATCTGGCTTTCATGGCTAAGGCAAGACTAGAACTCATGATCTCCTGCTTTCTAGCCTAGTGCCTTACCCACTAGACCAAATACTGTGGGTGTACAGTGTTTTACCACAGAGTAAAGCTACATTAAAAATACAGAAAATGGGGGAAGGAAAGGAAGTACTATACACTTCGGCTTTGTTTATGCCACTTCTTAGACCTTTAACTTGGGGTAGGGAACCACTGTAAATATGCTCTTATCTTATCTTATTCTATGTCCAAATTAAGAAACTGCTTTATGGCTTAATATAAGAGACTGTTCACACAACTAGCTAAAACAACAGTTGAGTTCCCTCGATAAAATAGAACAATAAGCTCCCCAATTCCATTTAACCCATCTAGGGTTTTGTATGAATCCAGGCAGAGTTTCATCAGTGATTCTCCATGTTCTTCAAATCCCATTTTCCTTGTTTTTTGTTAAAATATCCCTAGAATTTAGGGTCCAATGGTTCCAATCCAACCTTCACAATTAAGGTAACTATTATAGCAGGGATCTGGGAACCATCCAAAGGGGTCCAGTAAGAAGAATGCTCATCATTCAATCCTGTACACCTTCACTTGGAAGTAGGCCCCACTTAAGCTAATTAGAACTGGAACAGTGTTATAGCTGGAAGAATCATTAACTTTCTAAAGCCCATTATATGAAAAAGGGGGAAGAACTACAGGTGTGGTGGAATAATGATACATGGAGTGAAGTACTGTATGGACAAATTATTTCTTTTCTATCTATGCCAGAATTAAAAAACCATTTTTTTAAAAAAGTTATAAGCAGGTGATATATGAATCTTTGGGGGTGGATCACTGTTCACATAATGGATTCTAACCAAAGTAGAAAAGATAATAGAATGAAAGGCAAGTATTTTCATATTTGGTGGGAGTGTTATATAGCTGTAAGATTTTGGAATAGGTGTCATACTACTGATTCTGCCAAGAGCTAAATTTCTCACATTGTGGTATACACGATGTCAACGTTTTTTATTAGAAAGGTTTCATTTTTTTTCTCTTTAATGATGACTAAAACATTATTAATTTTAAATTCTAAACAAAGCCTCCTTTTGTCACTCTGATATAGCAAAATGTGGGACTATTCAATAGCAAAGAAAATAACATACGGTCTCAAAATTTCCACTGCAAGGTGAAAAGTAAATATTTTCCTATCAATCTCAATTTTCTTTTGCAGAATTTACCAAAAGATCCACAAGAATGACTGCTTCCGCTGTAAAATATCATAAACCATTTTTGTGTGTACATTCAAACTCAGTTTTATATACTCTCCAACCCAGAATTACATTTATATATATTTTATAGGATACATATTTTATATTTTGTGTAGTTTGGATAGTATTTTGCTTAACTCATTATCTCATTTGTATTTCTTTCTATAACTAACTTGGGTGTTCTTGTTTATTTTCTCTTATATAAATGACTTGCCGTGCTCTTGTTACTTTTTGAAATGAAAAAGATTACTTTAGGATTTCAAAATTTAGAGCAAACAGTTTTCAAACAGATTCTGGATAGGCAACAAGAGGAAAAAAAGGAAACATAGCTGATATACAGTATATACCTACAAATGAAGATGAATGACAAAAAGAGAAGCGGTTGAGCTTATGTTAACACAATCCTCTCCCACAATCCTGTATGTGTTTCCATATACAGTAGTAGGTCCATAGCAACACATCCTTGAGTGTTTGACCTGTATCACCTACTACTAGCTAAACAGCAGCTACTTGTCATATTGTGCATACTGGTTTATAAACTGAAGGTTAATGTCTTGCTTTTGCAGCACTGATGACAAAGTCCAGTAATATGTTAAAAATAAATCTAGGGCTATCAGTGGTGTAAAATGGGCAGATGGATCCAATAGAACTTCCTATGCCTCCAGGCTTAAAATTTTGGGCTTGGGACAATCTGCAACAGTGCTACCTGTGGTCCAATCTAAACATAGTTCATAAAATCATCTGCTATAACTGTTGTCAACGACTTCTTCAGCTTCAATCACAATAATACATGGGCAAACAACCAATACAAACTCAAGGTAAACTGCTTCAAATTTGATAGCAGAAAATATGACTTCAGCAACAGAGTGGTCAACCCCTGGAATGCCCTACCTGACTCCGTTGTTACAGCTTCAACCCCTCACAGCTTCAACTTCAAACTGTCTACTGTGGACCTCATCCCATTCCTAAGAGGTCCTTAAAGGGGACATGCATAAGCGCACCAGGGTGCCTACCATCCTTCTCTTACTGTCCCCATTTTATCTATATTTACTTCCTTTGTTCTTGTTTATGTTCATACTTACACTTGTTATCTTGTACATGTTTGACAAACAAATAAAATAAAATAAATGAATGAGAGGTTAAAGGCAATAGCTGTTTCCTGTACATATATACATGCACACATTTTTCCCCCTGTGGCTTGACTACTACTTGCATGTATTGTGGACAGTCTGCCATCAGTGAATGCAGCCTCAGGTTGGAAAGTGTTCCTATACAGAGGTGATATTCAGCAGGTTCTGACCAGTTCTGGAGAACCGGTAATGGAAATTTTGAGTAGTTCAGAGAACCAGCAAATACTGCCTCTGACTGGAGATTTTACAATCTCCTTCCCCTGCTGCGCCCACCAAGCCACGCCCACAGAACTGGTAGTAAAAAAATTTGAATCCCACCACTGTTCCTATCCTTCTTTTAAAACAGAATTGGGCAATTTTTCAAACCAGAAGTATTGTGCTAGTTACCGAACCCTCCATTTTGTGGAAGAACAGCTGGAAAGGAGTGTGAGTCTGGTTGCTTCCCCTCCTTTTTCGATCCTCAGACAGATTGTTGGGATGGAGCACAATGAAACTCTCCACCCTCCTGTGATGAAGCCAGAAATTATTTACCTTCATGATCCTTGACAGGAAGAGGGAGGAAGAATCCAAGAGGCTTCTCTCTTCTTTCCCAGAAGTCCATTGGCACAGACAGTGGGAAACCAGCTAACATAATGGAAGATTGGGGAAAGGGCAGAAGCCTGGGTACCCCACCTTAGTGACTTTGCTTGCACATCACTTGTTGGCCTTGTGAAAAACTGGACATTTTATTTAAGGTGCTCAGGAGAAAGGAAAGCAACAAGACTTCTTTTCTATTTTGCAGCCTGGCTTCAGCCTGTTGGTTTCCTAGAGCTTCTTGCAATTGCACAGATCACATTTTTGCAGCCAAAGACGATCATTCATCCATTCACTCTTTAGCGCCACCTTGCCAAATGAAAGTGTCTGTGTTACTTTGTATGCTCAAAAGGTTTTCTTTCTCCTTGAGGATGGAGATGACTATCTGCCTTTGTATATAATAAGTTTCTGTGGAACGCTTCCTTGCTCCCAACTCATGACAAGCCACCAGTTGTTCCTCCTCAGGGGACATTGGAAGATTTGCCCTGCTGTGCCTGGTGACTTATAATGTACTGTTGCCGCTAAACTCATTATCAGTGATGGTCAGCTCTCCTAAAAGCCTAGAAGCTCCCCAGAGATTGCCTGCTGCTTTCCAAAACCTAGTGTGTCACTCAGTTTTCTGAGGGAACTAATTCTGATTGCATTTTCTTCTCACATCCTTTCTCTCTGCCTCTTTGCCATGAGGGGATTTAATAGAAAGTAAATCACAATTATTCTGTACCCGGGAGTAAAGGCTTGTATTTTTCAGTTCCCTTCTGATGGGGAACATTCTCCTCAAAGACACTCAGGCAACAGCAGGAAAGAGGTCTGGGTCTTCCAGGGCAGGGAGGCTCTGCAGGAGAAGGTTCAAAAGGTCTGAATTGGAGATGCAGAAAGAAAGACCAACGCATGAACCAGAAGAGACCCAAGGGCAATCTCCTTCTTTGAAGGTGTCTTTAAAGAAACAGGATAATATAAAAAGACAATGTTCACAAAACCATAAAAGCTGTCCTGGGCAATGTTATGGGTACAAAACAGGTCAGGAAGGGCAATTAAATTTTCTATGCATGCCATATTTCGTCATTTGGCCATCTGGCCATATGCATTCTTTTTTCTTCTTCTTTGTCTTCATTTTTCTCTAAAGAACAGGGACAATTCTTTTCCAAATCAATTCTTATTTTCTGTATGAAATTAGTCATGGAAAGAGGCCCCCACTTTTTTTAAAAAGTGCCATTGTTTGACTGAAGGTGACAGAAAAGGCAGGTTCCACGGTTTCTGGACAGTGCCATCTTTTCTGTCAGGAAGCTTATTCAAAATCTACAAACAATGGAGGGCAAAGTATTATCTTCAGCCTGCAATTGCTTTTCCTTGTTGCTTCCTTTGCTTTTATTAACTACCTCGCTCTCTCACTCATTACATATGCACTTATAGACTCTGGGAAAAGCCGAGTGCCAAAGGATGCGTGGATGCTGTTCTTAAGGGGTGGAAAGGAAAGCAGCCAGGACTAGAACTGGTCATAAATTGGCTGTCGTGCAGAAATGAGAGCTTCTAGAATGGGGAAAGGAAGCACACTCTGTTATACATTTCTGATTATTTCTGCCCATCTGGTAAGAGGTGGCAGGGTCAATATGCACCAGATCCCATCACTTTAGCAATGGCATCTGGTAGGACTAGGAGACATGCCTTCTCTGTTGCCTTTCCACCTTGTACAGCAGCATCCACCTGAGATTTAATTGGCCCTAATCCTGTCTGATTTTTGAAAGGCATATAGAGACCTGCTCACTCTCTGGGCACTGGTTAGGGAGTGAACTTGTTGGCTGAATTTCCCTCTGCCCATCATATCCTTATATTTTTGTGTTTCGTTTTTCAACACCTGCTCATTGTCTTATTTTTATATGGATTTAATTCTTGTTTACAGATGTGATATACCATCCTATATCATGTGCTGAATAGATTGCTACATAATGAAAAATAAAATATAAAAAATAAAAAATAAGATAAAAATACAAGACTGCCAAATATTTATTTATAAGTGTTTTTATTGTTTTAATGTTTTTAAAATGTTTTAATTGTTTTGTTTTAGAATTGTAGGCTGCCCAAAGTCATTTGGTTGAATTGGGTGGGTATGGAAAGAAATCAAACCAACCAACCAACCAACTAACCAACCAATAAACCAACCAACCAACCAATAAACCAACCCCATTCACATGGGGAGGATACTGATGGCAAGAAATAGTTCTTTTAGGCAGAAGACAAGGTGGGCTTCTATCTTCACTGATGTTATAAGGAATTAAGCGGTAATCAGCAATAACAAACTGGTTATTGTTACATTTTGTGAAATTCTGAACGCTGTTTGAGAGCAGATCTGAGCCACAATGGCTGGCATGCTAATCACCTGTTTGAGGGCTAGCAAGAAGGCTGGCAGTTGCAATGGAGCCAGCAGAATAGCTTGTTAAACCAGCACACCACTGGAAGTAAGGAGCGGCATTAGCATTTGCAGGAGGTCATCATCCTATAGTTAAGGGAAATACAGACATCAAGAGCGATGGGCATTAAGACCATGGCATCCACATGCTTACTTCAATAATATGTAAAACCCAGTCTACTTGTATTATAAACTACCAAGCAGCCATGTGCAATAACTCAGCAGAAACTTGATGAAATTCCAAGGTTTCAATGCAAGATACGAGTGATGATCTGTGTTGTCCATAATGGCTCAACAAGTTATAGGCTGGCCAGATCTAAGGACAAGTAGGCTATGGACAGAATGGGATAACTCACGATGACAAAATCACCGCAGGACAATCCACCGTGGGACAATTCAACAAATACAAAAGCTAAAATAATTTTGACAGAACTATGGCCAATAATAATAAAATAAAGAAACTCAATCCAGAAATACAAGTGTTACTTGTAGTTAATCTTGATGAAAACATCATCACTAATAATAAAAGTAACTGAATGAAACAATTAATACAGCTTTGACGTGTCCTGCAGTAAGTTGGCTATGGTGAGTTCTCCCATAGCGAATTGGTTGCAGCAAGCTGGTCATGGCAAGTTGGCCATGGTGAGTTGTCCTAGACCCGGTTGTGGATGCCAATATTATTGTTCCACAACAAGGAGAAAGAATCCCTTTCTCTTCCCCTCTTCTCACATCTCACCTCACCCCTTTGCATGTCTAGATTTATGTCCGTTTCTCTCAGCGTTTTATATCACCGACTAGATTTTCTCCTACAATTGCAATACTAATAGTGTTTTTAAGCCAAAGTTGCTTTGCATTTCTGCAATTTTAGGTATGGCTGACAAAAAAAATTCAGCTCACAGCTACACAAAATGGTTTTCCTGAGTTCTGACTTCTACTTTTTTCCTAAAATAAGCATCTACTGTATGGCCTAGAATCCTGGCCTAGATTGTCTAGTTAAGAAGGAGTGCACCTAATTAGTACTTGGATAAGAGGTAAGGAAATTCCAGGTAGTAAAGTTGTTTTGGTAGTAAATAAACT
Source organism: Bungarus multicinctus (assembly GCA_023653725.1). Lineage (NCBI taxonomy): Eukaryota > Metazoa > Chordata > Lepidosauria > Squamata > Elapidae > Bungarus > Bungarus multicinctus. The sequence continues at coordinate 123,272,206 of CM042834.1, forward strand.
AAAAAACAAAAGAAAAAAAAACCAGAAAAGCAATGGCAAAGAAATCCAAGGAAGGCAATTGCAAACCCTTTCCTTCTCTTTCTACGTGGGTGTGCCCACAAAGTCGCCTTCCGTTTCCTATGATAAGCAGGTAGTTGGCTATCACCATGACATTCTGAAAGTCACCAGGGAAAGTTGTTAGTATGGTCATCTTTTGTTGCAAGCTAAGAGCCCCTGGTTCCCCTAACCTAAGGAGGCTCACAGGCTGCCTCCTTCTGACCTTTTCTCGGTGGCTGACAGCAACATTATTTTGAAGCAAGAATGTCTGTGCCTGATTGATGGAAAAACTGCTCTTGTGTTTAATGGCAGCCACAAAGATGTTGCTGCCTGTCCACTAAGGAAAGCTTTCTGTAGCCTTTGATTGCTGTCTGCGATAAGGGGGATTTGGGAATGTAACCTGTTGCCTGAGGTAATTCATTTTGTCTGTATTGAACAGATGCCGTAATTTCAGGGTTATGGATTAAATAAAGAATAGATGAGAGCATCCTTGTTGACTTAAGATTAATTAATTTCATCAGATGAAACAGGCACTCGCATTCTCTTCTTGGCAGAATTGCTTTGGCTGGACATTTTTAATCTACCTGCTCCACATTGCTGCTGACCCCACGAGGACCATTGACATCTTCATTTCCACACTTGCCAGGAAGGCGATGGGACTTTGCCTTGACTGATTAGAAGGAGGGGTGGGAGAGGCGCTATTCCTTTCCCAGAAACAAGACCAGGGTCTGGGAATAAAAGCAGAAAGGGTGGAGACGATTTAGGGAGCTTTTAAAATACTCTTCCAAATTCCTGATCATTATTCTTAGTAGTTATTTCAGGTTGTGTGCAAGCAAGTTGTCCTTATCTCCCAAAACAGTCTGCTTTGTCACATTTGATTTCTCTTCATTTATTTTTAATTGATATTTGCTTTCTTTCCCCCTAGCCGAAATGTTGGGGTTTGTGCCAATCCCAGTATCTCAGCCAGTATGAGTGAACAGGGTAGGTCTAGCTCCAAAGTGTTGTCTGGCCATCATTGTCTGCCTCCATTAACAGAATATGTTTTTTCTGGGTGGTGTTGAAGCCCAGCATGTTATTTCTGGGTCAGGAATAGGACCAGGAATAGTGCTCTTGGACAAGTGTTAATCAAGCAACGTCTTCTGTTTGGATCATGTGGTGTGGTTTTGGAAACCCCTTAACTACTGCTGAGCTTTTTGTCTTGCACCAGTCAGTCAGTCCTCCAGGGAAACAAGGTGGAAGTGTAGAGTGGCTGAGAACACAAAGTCTGCCATTACAAAATTCACTCATGAGGCCTTGCAAGCAGGGAACAAATCTCCGCCCTCTCAGGCTGCCAGCGGGCACTCCTTGAGCAAACGTTTTTAATCAGTAATATCACAATCCCCTGAGCAGGGGAATCTCACATGTCCCCAAATCCAGAAAATTTATTTATTTGTATTTATTTATTTACTTATTTTATTTATTTTTGTTTGTCAATTGCTTACAAGATAATAGGTATAAGTAAAAACATACGATAGTTATGAATACATGGATACTTATAAGAAAAATAAAAAATATATAAAATATAAAAATATAAAATATATAAAAGAAACAGGGATGGTAGGCACATTGGTGCACTTACGCATGACCCCTACAGACCTCTTAGGAAAGGGGTGAGGTCAGTCTAAGGTTAAAGTTTTTGGGGTTTGGGAAAGAAACCACAGAGTCAGGTAGAGTATTCCAGACATTGACCACTCTGTTGCTAAAGTCGTATTTCCTGCAATTAAGTTTGATGCGATTAATCTTGAGTTTGTATCTATTGTTTGCTCTTGTGTTGTTATGGTTGAAGCTGAAGTATTCATTGACAGGTAAGTCATTGCAATGCGACGGCAGCGTAGTTCTAGGTTTTCTAGGTCTAGAATTTCGAGTCTGCTGGCATAAAGTATTCTGCAACGAGTAGAGGAGTGGAGAATTCTTCTTGTGAAATATTTCTGGACTTTCAACTGTGTTAGTATCAGATACGTAATGTGGGTTCCAGACTGATGAGCTGTATTTGAGTATTGGTCTAGCAAATGTTGTATATGCTCTAGTTATTAGTGTAATATTACCAGAGAAAAAGCTACATAAGATTAGGTTAACAACTCTTAATGCCTTTTTGGCTATGTAGTTACAGTGGGCTCTAGCACTTAGGTCATTTGAGATGAGTACTCCAAGATCCGTGACAGAGTTTGGATCATCAACAAGGTCTTGACTATTCAGCCTGTATTTTATTTTCTGATTTTTTTTGCCAATATGTAGGACAGAGCATTTATTTGTTGAGATTTGAAGTTGCCATTTGTTTGACCATTCTGATATATAGTCGAGGTCTTTTTGAAGGGTAGCAGTATTGTCTGTGGTGTTGAATAGCTTTACATTGTCAGTGAAGAGAACACAGTTGCTCTTGATATGATCACAGAGGTCATTTATGTAGAGTATGAAAAGAGTTGGTCCTAGAACACTGCCGTGGAGGACACCACTATTGACAGGTACAGGATTTGATAGGACGTTCCCAATTTTGACCATTTGTTGTCTGTTTAACAGGAATGCTTCTATCCAGTTATGCAGGTGTCCAGATATTTTCCATATATTTTCCACACTACCCACCAACATGTACAGATAACACTTTCCCTGTCTGACATCTTGATAGGGAAGACTGTAGCATATGATAGGGAGGACTGTAGGGTCCAGGGATTCCCCCACTTTCCCTCCTCCCCACCAATGCAGCATCCTCTTGCACAGATGGCCATCTCACTCAAGGTTAGTGGTTCTCAAACACACATATCCCACTCCCTTGTTGATGTTTTATAGAGATATAAATGTGTTTTCCTTATTGGGGGTCATTGAAGTGACCACTGGTAAAATCCTTTGGCTGCTGTGATTGTTGGGGAAGAGGTAGGGCAGCGATCCTCAACCTTTACAGCTTGGCAGTCCGGGGGGCAGGGGAGAGGGGAACCAGGACAGTACACAAGTGTGCTGACCCGCTACTTATGTAAATTGATCTGCGCACATGTAAGCCAGCCTGCTGCTTGCAAAGCCCTGTTCTGAATGGGCCACAGCCTGGTAGTGGGCTGTGGCCCCGGGGTTGGGGATCCCTGAGGTAGGCTATAGGTAATGCTAGATGGAATTGCAGAATGAAGCAGAGGGAAGGGAAGGGGTTGTTGGAACTGAGAGAGATGGAAGTGAAGGAGAGCCCAACTGAACAGGTGCCATAATGTTGATTTTGGATCTTTCTATCCTCACCTCGCCATCGCTTCTCTTGCCAACAGGGAAGAGGTTATGGGCCTTAATTTTCTATGACTGTATTTGCCTGGGCAAGAGCTCATGAAATAACAGACAGGGCTGAAGAAAGTAGGCATCGATTCTGTCTTTTCCAGAATCATGACACAGTGTGTGGCTATGTGTCCTCTGCCATATCAGTGAGAAGATGAATCTGGATTATGAGTTGTCTGAATTCAGCATCTTGTAAACTGCAACTACTGGGTAGCCATGGGCTAGATATTATTGCTTAGTCAAAGGATTTTTTTAAAAAATAAAATAAAATTGGTGTGTTAGGAAAAGCATGGGTTGTACTTGAAACTTCCTTAAGAAAGAAGGGAGGAGAAATACAAATAAAAGCAAACATTTGTAAAGACAATAAATCTGCAGTGAGTGTGCCTTTTTCTTTTTTCTTTCTTTTTTTTCCTGGTCCTGCTCTGGCCAGAACTCCCTCAGTTTTTGTGATTCTTGAAATGGAGGTTGTTTAGGAAAGAAGATTTCCACATAAGAGTGATTACATGTCTGCACTTGAATATCAGGTTTTATTGCCGCTTTCTAGGCAAGTTGGACTTCAATCATTCAAATTCCTAGCTGCCACTGAGGCTGGGAATTCTAGAAATTGAAATTCAAGACACTTAGAAGATACTGGGTTAAGAGAAAGCTCTAGTGAATAAGCCACCACTGGTTGTAGGAATGAATAACTGTGCATGAATAACTGCTGAACTTCTATTGTTGCTGTTGCACAAGATTTATTTTGCATAGCCAGATTTACTGAAGCCCTTCTCTGCTATTTTTCTCAGCAGCCTTATAGATGCTGAACACTTGATAATGTTTGTGAAGGCACACCAATTTTAGCATGGTACATTCTATCACCACGGTTTACCTCACTTGTGGAAAAGAACACTTCTCATTGTGGATTTGACATAAGAAGCAATGCCTCTCATGTGTCCTATGTTCAATACATTCACAAGATAGTTTTTCTAGCTCCAAAAGGCAACATGGTGTAGGCATGGGCCGTGTTTGAGTAGGGATTGGCAGCTGGATAGTTTCCTGAATTACAAATACCAAATGCTAGATGGAAGCACTTAAGCACTTAAGCTGCTCCTATTCTTAGGAAGGTGTTTCAACTATGGTAACTAAATTAAACCAGCTAGCGGTACCTGAACACACTTGTAAGTGGATCACAAGCTTCCTAACAGACAGGAAGCAGCAGGTGAAGCTAGGCAGAATCACATCTGATACCTGTACAATTAGCACCCCCCCCCCAAGGCTGTGTGCTTTGTCCACTTCTCTTCTCCCTATATACCAATAACTGCATCTCAAACAATCCATCTGTTAAAATACTGAAGTTTGCAGATGACACAACAGTGAGTGGTCTCATTCAAGACAACGACGAATCCGCATACAAACAGGAGGTTATACAACTTGCCTCGTGGTGTAAGTGGAACAATCTGGAACTGAACACACTCAAAACCGTAGAAATGGTGGTAGACTTTAGAAGAAACCCTCCCATACTACCACCTCTTACAATACTAGACAACACAGTATCAACAGTAGAGACCTTCAAATTTCTAGGTTCTCTCATATCACATGACCTAAAATGGACACCTAACATTAAAAACATCATCAAAAAAGTACAACAAAGAACGTTCTTTCTGTACCAACTCAGAAAGCTCAAACTGCCCAAGGAGCTGCTGATACAGTTCTACAGAGGAATCATTGAGTCTATCATCTGCACCTCTATAACTGTCTCGTTAGGTTCTGCAACCCAACAGGACAGACACAGATTTCAGAGGATAATTAGGACTGCAGAAAAAAACAATTTATTTATTTATTTATTTATTATTTATTTATTAAACTTCTATACCGCTCCCTCTCCCAAAAAGGGACTCGGGGCGGTGTACAGCCTACTAAAAACATACAATAAATACCCAATAAATATAATTAAAATAAATTAAACCAAATTGATTCGGCTGTCTATCCCAAAAATTCAGTTAAAAATTAAAAGCCAATAAAACCCCGATTAAAATTAAGTTAAAACTAAAATACAGTTACTGGGCCAGGCCAGCCTGTTTAAAAAATAGGGTTTTCACTGCACGCCGGAAGGTCAGAATATCCGTCATAGCCCGTATCTCCGGGGGGAGATCATTCCAAAGGGAGGGGGCTCCCACAGAGAAAGCCCGAACCCTCGGGGCCGTCAACCGACAACGGCCGGGCGGCGGTACCCCGAGGAGGGCAACCCTGTGGGAGCGTACTGGGCGGCGGGAGGTTGATGATGGCAGCAGGCGGTCCCGTAAGTACCCAGGTCCCGAGCCATGGAGCACTTTAAATACTGTCAGTACCACCTTGAATCGAATCCGGAAGGCCACAGGAAGCCAGTGCAGCCTGCGGAGAAGCGGTGTAACGTGGGAGCTCCGAGGAGCACCCACGATCACCCGCGCGACTGCATTCTGGACCAGCTGCAGCCTCCGGAGACTCTTCAAGGGGAGCCCCATGTAGAGAGCATTGCAATAATCCAGGCGGGAGATGACGAGGGCGGAAGTGACTGTGCGAAGTGCGCCCAGATCCAGAAAGGGCCGCAACTGGTAAATCAGACGAATCTGATAGAAAACCCCCCTGGCGACGGCTGCAATATGTTCTTCTAAAGACAGCCGTACGTCCAGGAGGACACCCAAGTTGCGCGCCCTTTCCACGGGGGTCAAGACCTCTCCCCCCACGGCCAGCGAAGGAACCAGCTGGCTGTATCTGGGCGCAGGAAACCACAGCCACTCGGTTTTGGTCGGGTTGAGACGAAGCCTGTTACGACCCATCCAACTCCGCACGGCCTCCAGGCATCGGGACATCACTTCGACAGCTTCGTTGGGGTGGCCCGGGGTGGAGATGTACAGCTGAGTATCGTCAGCGTACTGATGGAACTCCACCCCGAAGCCACGGATGACCTCACCCAGCGGCTTTACATAAATGTTGAACAGCAGGGGCGAGAGCACCGACCCCTGAGGCACCCCACATCGTAGGGGCCTCGGGGCCGATCTCTGCCCCCCCGTCAACACAAATTGCGAGCGGTCGGAGAGGAAGGAGGTGAACCACCGCAACACGGTGCCTCCCACCCCCAACCCCTCCAACCGCTGCAATAGGATACTGTGGTCGACAGTATCAAAAGCCGCTGAGAGATCTAACAGGACCAGGACAGAGGAACAACCCCTGTCCCGGGCCCTCCAGAGGTCATCCACCAACGCGACCAACGCCGTCTCCGTGCTGTGCCCGGGCCTGAAGCCCGATTGGAGGGGGTCAAGATAACTCGCTTCATCCAGGTACTGCGGGAACTGACGTGCCACCACACTCTCAACAACCTTCGCAACAAAGCGAAGGTTGGAGACAGGACGATAGTTAGATAACAATGCTGGGTCCAGGGACGGTTTCTTGAGGAGGGGCCGCACCACCGCCTCTTTCAAGGCGGCAGGTAACAGCCCCTCTCTCAAGGAAGCGTTTATAATACCCTGGAACCAGCCTCGTGTCACCTCCCGAGTGGCCAAGACCAGCCAGGAGGGGCACGGGTCCAGCAAACAGGTGGTGGCATTCAGTCCCCCCAGTATCCTGTCCACGTCCTCCACAGTAACAGGATCGAACTCAACCCAATTGACCGCACCGATATCCACCCCCGCCCGGAGATGCCCAGTCGGAGTCCAGCTCGTCCCGGATCTGAGCGATTTTGTCCTGCAGAAACCTAGAAAACTCCTCAGCCCGTCCCTGCTACCAACCTGCCTTCAATCCAGGACCTGTATACAGCATGAGTCAAAAGAGGGCTGTGAAAATATTTACAGACCCCTCACATCCCAGACATAAATAGTTTCAACTCCTTCCCTCAAAATGACGCTATAGAGCACTGTACACCAGAACAACTAGACACAAGAACAGTTTTTTCTCTAACGCCATCACACTGCTAAACAAATAATTCCCTCAACACTGTCCAAATATTTACAAAGTCTGCACTGCTATTAACTATTAATCTTCTCATCACTCCTTATTGCCCATCCCCTCCCACTTGTGACTGTATGACTGTAACTTTGTTGCTTGTATCCTTACAATTTATATTGACTGTTTCCTAGTATGATTTGATTGCTTATTGTACCCTATGACTATTATTAAGTGTTGTACCTTATGATTCTTGACTCTCGATGAATGTATCTTTTCTTTTATGTATACAGAGAGCATTAATTATTAGGGTTTTAAATTTTGGATATTTTTAACTTTTTTACCCCTTTTTATTCTGTTTTTATAATATTATTCCAGCCACTAGTTTAATTTCTTTTAAATCTCTTTTAATTTTTTTACTATTTATGTCGTTTGTTCTTGCCTGTAAACTGCCCCGAGTCCCTTTTTTGGGAGAGGGGGCAGTATAAAAGTGTAATAAAATAAATAAATAATAAATAAATTTGCACCAAGACAAATTCCTTGTGTGTCCAATCACACTTGGCCAATGAAGTATTCTATTCTATTCCTATTTTAGGGATATGGGAGGGAAGGGGAAAGCCAGAGGGCTGGATGTACCAGTAGGAAAGGGCATGATGTTGCAAATGGGGATATCAGCCTAGTGATGGCCATGGGAAAATATAGCGGGAGCCAGAGGCTGAGCCACTCTGTAAAGTTGGACTTGGTATTTAATACCAATGCTGTCTTTCATCCCTTGTGTTTGACTCCAAAACCTGATCTCTGGAGCTCGTATCTGTTGCTACTTAATACAAGATCAGTATGCAATAAATCTTACCTCATTAATCTTGAATCAGAAGGCTGACGAAGTATGCATTACTTGCACACTCCCATGCACCCTCCCCAATCCATGCCCTTTCTGCGTGCCTTCCCCAATTCATGCAGCACCTCTTGGTCATCACCACATATCCTTCCCTACCTGCACCATCCCACCTTGCATACCATCCAGGGCAGGGGTGGGATTCAACCAGTGTTGACACCAGTTCGGTGACTATGTTTTGCCTGACACGTGCTGTGCACGCGTGTAAAAAAAACATCAGCTGTGCCGCCCGGACAGCTGAAAAGTGATGCACACGGGTGCACAGCATTTGAAAAGCCTCTTTTTTCTAGCTTTTTCAACCTCAACTGTGCTGCACAAAGCAACTGAGGTTGAAAAAGCAGGAAATAAAGGACAGGTAAGAGCCCGGGAGGACGGGTGGGCCAAACAGCAGCAGACACAGAACCAGTTTGATGTCTGCTGCTCTTCAGAGCTACTGGTTCTATAGAATTGGTCAGAACCGGTAGCATCCCACCCCTATGTAGCATCTCTTGCACACTCTCAAGCATCCCTAAGTACCCTTCCCAATCCAATACTTCCCCACATGCTGTCCCCATGGCACTTCTCTCATACTAGTATGAGCCACATTCATTCTTCTTGTCCCACACTGACCTCCCATGCACCTTACATACGTGTCTTATATACCCCCATGTCCCAGCCCCTCTTGACATATACTACCACTCCATGCACCCTCACCTATCTCCAGTGTTGGGATTCAATTTTTTTTTACTACCAGTTCTGTGGGCATGGCTTTGTGGGCGTGGCAGGGGAAGGATACTCTAAAATCTCCAGTCAGAGGTGGGATTTGCCGGTTCTCTGAACTACTCAAAATTTCCACTACCGATTCTGCAGAACTAGTCAGAACCAGCTGAATACCACCTCTGCCTACATCCCAGCACTTCCTAGGCACCCTTCCTGGCCTATACTGTCCACTCACGCATCCTCTCAATCCATGTGGCATCTCTGATGAACCCACACATACCCTTCGCATTCCCTATTGCACCTCTCATGTCCCTTTGTTCTCTCCCACATCTAGCAGCAGCCTACTGGTCTTGAACCTGCAACTTCCCGCTGGCTTCTCAATAACTTTCTTATAGCAACCTTCTCTCAAGCAAAATAAATGGGGGAGCCTATAGGAATTTGAGGGAGGGAGGGAGGGTTGACTCAGTCCAACACTGGGTACATTTCACCCAGCATGAAGAGCTGTTAAATCAGGCCTGTCAAACTCCTGGCTCATGGGCCGGATGTGCCATGTGCTGGCTATGCCCATGCCCTGTTTAGCGAAGGGAGGGAAAAGTCCCGATACACCACGTCACACCACCGTGATGACATGAGTTTGACACCCCTGTGCTAAATTATCTTAGTTGGGGAAAGTGAGGTTCAACATTTTATTTCTGTGCAGAAACAAGGAGATACATTGGGAACCCAAGTTCTAGTCAAGTGTGCCAGATGAAATTCAACAAGCTCTTTTTTACCATAAAAACACCAGAATGTTATTTATTTATTTTTATTTATTAAATTTCCTGATCTTTCATCTCTTGTTCCTGAAGGCATGCATAGTTTATGCTAATATCTCATAATAAGCATGGGTGGTTTGTACTTAATTAACTAAACTCTCCACCTTCAGATGTGTTTTTTTTAAATGCCAATGATAAAGTTTGCTTTACCTCTAGACCTTTGTCTGGACATTCTTAACCACAGTTTAAGCTAAATGTCACTTTGACTTTTCCTGGTTCTGGTAATGGGCCTATCTGCAAAATTTTCAGCACAGTTGCAAAGCCACGGACTGCCAGCTGGAATGACACTTCTCACCTATGAAGTCAAGAAGCATTTGTGGTCAGCTTCTTTAGCTTCTTCTCCCAGGTTCCAAAGCAAGTGTCAGCTAACTGCTGATTCCAACAATGGCTGTATGAAGCAAAAAGCACAAAGTAAGTAATGGAAGTAGAGTAGCTCTGGCTAAAGTCGTGGCTTGCCAAAGCTCCTAATAGTTTGTTAGCAGGCTAATAGGTCAGGTTTTTAAAATGAAGGGTGACAAGGAGGGGAGGAGGGAGGAGGACTTTTGATGCTGCCTGCGAGCTTCATGCAAGGAAACTCAATGGGGAAGCCAGCAGGAAGTTGGAAGTCACACCCACTCCCACTGTTATTTTTTTGCCCAGTCATGGTCACTCTGCTTCTTTCTTTAGGTAAAGAACTACCTGTGAAATACTGATCCAACAGGGCATGAATCCTCTAGTTATAACCCAAATTCTTAGTCCATTTTTATCCTGCTCTCTTACGTCTTCTTCCATAGCAAATCTTAGCAACAGTTTACACATTTTAGCAGTCCACATGTGCACTATTTGTACACACAATTTTCAAATTCTGTTTTATGTTTTTCAGTTCCAGAGATTATACTGACAACTCCCTGGTTTTCAGAGGCACTCTGAGGGATGAAATGACAAGAACCGTGGGAGAAAGACTAAAGTGAATCCAGCCAAGCACAGGTAAGGACCTTTACTAAGATTGTCTTATGGAGATAAAAGCAGCGAAATGGGCTTACTTCCTCATTGTAATGGCCACAATTAGCTAAGCAGTGACTCAGTGTCAAGTGGCCAGTTTCCCCCACCCTTTTTTGTGCTAAGGAGGGGCCTAGGAAGTCTTGCTGAGTGGTTGTGAGGATTATTGTAGCCATCCATTGGATTAAAGTTCCTCAGATCTGCTTGGAGTTAAAGTCTAGTTGGGCAAGTCCTATGGAAGCGACTGAGATATGATCATGCCAATTAGCTGGAAGAGTTTCAGATAGCCAGTCCTGAGGAAGCGGGCAGGGTGATGAATGCTGTTTTGCAGAACTGGATGGTTGTCAGTTGTTTGTGACTCTGCTCTTGCACAAATAGCAGTAGCTCCCAGTATGCTTCCAGGTACAACTGGAGATGCTGGGATCTTTAAAGTTTTGCATGGCATCAGGTCAGATTTCTAGTCTCTCATGGTTACCACCAGATCTAACAGGATAAGAACTCTCCAGTTCTCTTCTATGAAACATTGCCATCAAGGGGGGAGACCCAGAATGTGCCTTCTCTATCATGGTACCTAATCAATGCAATGCTTCCCCCTGAAATCTGAAGGGCCCCAGCCCTCTTGATCTTTCAGATAGGCTAAGAAGACCTGGCTTTCCTCCCAAGCATTAAGAACAAGATGCCAGTAGAGTTTAATATCAATATTTTGGTGCTGTAGGTTAGTTGTGCAGTGCTTTGGTTATTAAACCATGATTATTTTTACTGGTATGTTTTATTTACAATTTGGAGTTTCTCCCCTTGGGCCTTGGTTGTTAGCTGCCCAGAGATATTTATGTAAGGCCATATGCATTTTCTGAATAAATAGCAATTAATTTTTAAAACTGCTTTGCTATAACTGTTAAAACTGTCCTGTGAATTAGTTAGAGTAGTATAAAGCCAGGCCAAGAAGTTCTTCTTTATAGCCATAATGTAGTTTACTCCTTCCACAGTCTAAGATATCTAAAGGACCAGCAGCTCACCAGTTCATGTAGGCATTTGCAAAACTTTCATTAAAATCTTCCCTACCAAGTTTGTTTTTTAAATAGCTATCTTCATCAAATATTTATTTGTACTTCATTCTTGGGGAAAAAAACCTGACCAGTAAAGGATGTTTATTGTGGTTGTTGAGGAGCGTGATTGTAATTTAAGTTGGCAGACTTTGTATTTATAGGTTCAGTTTATAGGAGAGGAAAAGTAGAAACTTGGTCCTGATACTTTGCCTTTCAAATACACCTCACATAGACTTATGTAAAATTAAACAGCATTTTTTGATTCCCTTTGGAACTACAAGAGTATACTACTGTCAGGCGTCCTGCCATTGGAACATGTAGGAAATGCAATTTTGGCAGCAAGAACAGAGCATGATGTACAATTTAAAAAGAGATGGCTCTAATGGTTGCTTTCCTTCACATTGAAAGCAATTGTGACAAGAGTTGCTCCTGCCCTTCTGCATTCCTGACACTAAGATGTGGGCAATGCAGAACAGAATGTGCTTGCCAAAGGTTTAAGCTCCAATGGAATGGAAGTATCACTCAGGGAAAAATGCTGATGCCCGTCTAGGAAGAAGCAAGAAAACGAACTAAGTGCAAGGCAAAAAAAGCTCCTGGACAGCCATCTAGACAAAGTAAATCTGTCAGACGTTCACTTGAAAAACAACTCTGGACATGGAATGAGTGGCTGATCAGGAGAAACAGTGAGAACCGTGGCTTGGAAATGGAATTATATTGGTACGAAGGGTAAGATCTTGTAGGTCAAGCTCAACTTCTAGTGACTTGATGAATGTGTCTGCATAGTTTTCTTGGCAAAGCTATGGAAGTGATTTGCCATTACTTTCTTACAGAATTATTTCTTGACTTCCCTGTCTGGTCTATAACCCTGACCTTTCTTGGTGCTTTTCCATCTATTACATATTCTGATTCAGTTTAATTTTTTTTTTTAATCAGACAAGATCATCTAGATCTAGATCAGGGATACTCAACCTTTTTATACCTACTGCCCACTTTTGTATCTCTGTTAGTAGTAAAAAAATTTCTAACCACCCACTGGTTCCACAGTAATGGTGATTTATAAAGTAGGGGACAAAACCCCTACCGCCCACCATGAAAGTTGGAATGCCCACTAGTGGATGGTAGGGACCAGGTTGACTACCACTGATCTAGATGTTGCCATCTACTTGGGACTAATGCAGTGGTGGGATTCAAAAAAATTTACTACCCGTTCTGTGGGTGCGGCTGGGGGGCATGGCTTAGTGGGCATGGCAGAGGAAGGATACTGCAAAATCCCATTCCCTCCCCACCCCACTAACCGGCTTTCCAGTTCCGTTCTCCTGCGCAGGGCAACCAAAGAAGACCCAGCCGATCAGCTGGGACTCGGGAGGCAGAGAATAGATGGGCAGGGCCAGTCAGAGGAGGTATTTGCTGGTTCTCCAAACTACCTCTAATTTCTGCTACTGGTTCTCCAGAATTGGTCAGAACCTGCTGAATCCCACCTCCAGACTAGTGTAAAAGATAATAAAGCATATCTGAACATTTTCTCTGCAATCTGGGAGATGCAAGATAGGAGATTACTACTTTTAACAATAATGCCATAAACTCACCTTTAGTATGCCTATTGATATTCATCTAGGCCATTTCTGAATTTGTTCATCATCAAGAAAACATTCTTCCATCCCTCTAATTTTTCTTATATGTTCAATTCAAAAATATGTTTGCTATTTGGCTCCAAACAGCAATTACACCAGTACCCCACAACACACATTTTTGTAGAGGAATATGGAGATACAAGATCAATTACAGCAAGTGGCATCAACCTAGTTATTATTTTCTCTTTGTTCTGTAACATTTCTTGGTGGGTCTTGGAACCCTGAAATCTAAAATGATTCTGTTCTCTCAGCAGCACTGCATAATGAGATGGAATTTGGGCTTCAGCAAATTTGTTCAGTTTTATGGAGTATTACATCGAAATGCTGTGAAATTAAGTTCCACCATCATGCCACAGCCATCAAGCTGCTTTCTCTGTGGTTCTGAGATGAGGAGACTGTGCTAACATGGTGAACAAAGAGGAGGAGGAGGAGGAGGAGGAGGAGGAGGAGGAGCAGAAGGAGACAAACTGTAAATGGGGCATGAGAAAATAATGAAGGGGAAATAAAGAGAGGAGAGAATGAAAGAGAGATGAAATGGCAGTGAAACTGGGACATGGATGGCTGTGAGTAGCAACAGCCAGCTGTCTCTGGAGAGTCATGGCTCAACCCTGTCCTTCACTTTGAATTAAAGCAAAGGACAATTGTCAAGTGCTGACAATTGCAGAAAATGCAAATAATCTGGAAAAGCAAGTGAAAGTTACAAGCGTTCGGGGGGGGTAGGGGGTGGAATTGCAATATATCTTTAGAAAGCAATCACTGTTAGTTGTTGTTTTTTTAATCTAAACTCTACAATTGGATGATGTCTTTATTAGGTCTAGCCAAAAAGGTACCAAAGCAAGCTTTCTAGTTCTCCAGAATTCCCCATCAAGCAAGAGGTGGATGTACAAAAAAGGAATTTCTGACCTGTGATTTGACTTAGCCCACCCTATCCATCAAAAAATCCAGACTTTATTTTTTTTCCCTTGTACTTGCAGAAGCCCCTCTCCCTTCCCCCATCCCACAGTCTCACAGAATGCCCAATCCAAATAATTTTCAAGGGAATTCTATTTTTCCCTCCCCTCCTCTCCATCTCCCTACCCGCCACTTCTTCTCCTTCCTTCCATCCGTCTTCCCTTAAAAAGTTCTTCATCTACGTTGGCAATTTCATGACCCATTTCTTACCTTAAGGAATTATGCAACAAAAGGCTCTCCATTCAGTTCTCAGTGGTGTAAACATTTAACGAAGCAACAAGACAAAAACTATGAACAAAGGCCATGAGACAGCTATGTGTTTGATGAAAGAAGACCACCGTTCTACATTTTAATGGTCTCCCTTCTCTGGAGGGCAGCAAGAATCCAGCTAACCCCGCTGGATTGCCTAATTGTAGGAAAATGAAAAGGAGCCTCTTCCTCCAGCCCACAGAAACCAGAATGCTACACTGTTCCACAATCCTAGGAGCTCTTGATAGCAGGGACTCCTCAGAACACTTGGTGCTGTGAATGTCCTGAGCTTTATAATCCCGTCCTCGCTCAGCTGTGTTTTAAGTTCCAATCATGTAAAACCCAACAGGTTACAAGAAAGTAAAACAGACTTTGATGGGATGGGGTACTTTTAAAGGGGGGGGGGACCTTCCTTTCTCTCCCACTCGAATGTATGTGGAGGTGAAGGGGGGTGGTCCTAATAAGGTAAAGCCTTCAGGGGAATAAAAAGATAAAAGGTTTCCCCGTCAGTCATGTCCAGCTCTTGGGCATGGTGCTAATCTCCATTTCTTGGCCAAGGGAGTCAGCACTGTCCAAAGACACTTCCATGGTCACATGGCTAGCATGACTCTATGCCAAAGGCACACAGAATGCGGTTACCTTTCCACCAAAGTGGTACCTATTAGTCTAGTTGCATTTGCATGCTTTCGAACTGCTAGTTGGGCAGGAGCTGGGACAAGGAACGGGAGCTGTGGTGCAGAACTCAGGTGTCGAATCCAGGCTGTCAGCTCTCCAGTTGACAAGCTCAGCATCTTTAACCGCTGGGCCATCGCACCCCCTCTTCAAGGGAATAGCATGGATTAATCACACTTTTGAGCTTGCTATGAAATATGAGTTTTTCTCCAGTTTAAAGATACCTGGCACATTCAGTTGTGGCCCCTCTGTCCCCAAAAGCTGCCCCTTAAGCTTCCCGGTCCTCTAATGAAAGTGGTTCCTGCATTAGTCTGCCAGACTGATCTAGCAAAGGCTGGGAGTTTAAGGAGGCTGGCACAGAGGAAATTCAAACAGACACACTTTTCTAATTTCCATGACAACTGTAATAGGGTATTTGCTGGACTCAGGAGCGAGCGAGT
The DNA here is from genome assembly GCA_023653725.1 of Bungarus multicinctus. Lineage (NCBI taxonomy): Eukaryota > Metazoa > Chordata > Lepidosauria > Squamata > Elapidae > Bungarus > Bungarus multicinctus. The sequence continues at coordinate 123,287,800 of CM042834.1, forward strand.
GTGTGTGTGTGTGTGTGTGTGTGTGTGTGTGTGTGTGTGTGTGTGTGTGTGTGTGTGTGTGTGTGTGTGTGTAGGGGGATCTTTTCACACCGAGTGAGCTTGTCCTCATTTGCAAACTGAAGCTGGAGCTTCTGGAGAGCTATATCGGGAAAGAAATGGTATGTTTATTTGTAGATATTTTGGACTGGAGCTTCAACTCATGCTAATAGGATGCCCTATATTGTTTAAAGATGCAACTTGCATGTGATCTGCTTGTCTTTAGAATGGCATCGCTCCACTTTATATGCCTAAACATATACACTTATGACTATACTATTGTTTACTGTATGGTAGACCGGAGAAATGGCACTGTAGGGAACTCATTGCTGCAAGCATTCCTTTGACTTCCAACTCATCTAACTGGAGCATAGTAAGCAATGTATAATATGAATAGCAATAAATTCTGAGATCATCATAATGAAATTTAAGTATGTGGATCAAACTGATCACAAAAGAGACAATAACTATGAATACAAAGGAGGAAGTTTCACAAGGGTTATAAAATAAAACCGATTCAGATCCAAAGACAGCATATGGGGAATCCAGCTGCCTATTTATTGCTCTTTACTTTAGGGGGCACTTAAGCCCAAGTAAATGATAGTGCCTGCTATATTACTGGACTCACTAATGCTGAGGAAGAAATAAGGAAGGAAAAGAACGAACCCCTGATGTATTCCATCATAATGTATGCTGACTGAGCTCAATTTGCAAGTAATGATCTAGGAACCAAGAAGTAATAACTAGCTTCAACATTATTATACTAATATTCTGGCCAAGCCAGATTCATCCATTCAGATAGTCTCTGGAACGCATAATTCAGGCCATGATGGACTATCATCAAACACTTAGACATGGCTTAGATACAGTACCTGAGTGAGTCATGGCTCAAACTGTGGAATTGGAAGGTGGAAAGTCATCAGTGATCCCAAACAAGCTAATTCAGAGGATAAATTACTCTAACCATCCCTATGCTTAAAAAATATCTGTTCGTGTAGAGTCAGTTTGATGTCGTAGTTAAGGCACTAGGCTAGAAACTGGGAGATCATGAATTCTAGTTCTGCACAAAGCTAGCTGGGTAACTTTGGGCCTATCACCCTCTTCCAGTCATAGGATGGAACTGCAGGGATTACTTTAGGCAGTTTCCAGGAGTCAACATTGATTCAAAGGCATCCTCATTAAAAAAAACCTTTTGCATACTGATCCCTCAGTAATGTAGGCAGCTTAGCATCTATGTTGCTTTGAGACTTATTCTTTTTGTCTTTGTTTATTGTTGATACTGCAATTGATTGGTCTGTAAGCAGATCTGAGTGCAGTTTTTCTTTTCTATTTATAGAAAAGCAAGGCAAAAAGCACCTAAAAAAGGAATAATACTTTGCAGGTGCTTAACACTTGACATCAGTTACTAATTTCCAATTAAAATTCTGTTTTTTTGGCATTTAACACTGAGAGACATTTAGTTCTGGACCTCGCTTATGTAGGGTGCCTCCGGGCTTGGTTGTCTCACACTCTTATTTAACATCTACATAAAGCAACTGAATGAAGTCATTTGTGACATGAGGTAAGAAATCATCAGTAGGCTGATGATGTCCAATTATACATTATACAAAATTATAGACCTAGAAAACCTAGAACTACGCTGCCTTCGGTCCGATCTAAGTATAGTATATAAAATCATACATCGCAATGTCCTACCTGTCAATGAATACTTCAGCTTCAACCATAACAACAGTAGAGCAAACAATAGATATAAACTCAAGGTTAATCGCGCCACACTTGATTGCAGGAAACACGACTTCAGCAACAGAGTGGTCAATGTCTGGAATACTCTACCTGACCCTGTGGTTTCTTCCCCAAACCCCAAAAACTTTAACCTTAGACTGTCTACTATTGACCTCACCCCTTTCCTAAGAGGTCTGTGGGGGGCGTGCATAAGCGCACCAACATGCCTATCGTCCCTGTCCTAATGTTTCATATATATATATATATATTTATATATATATATAAAAATTATACATACATATTATATATATATGTACGTATAATTTTTCTTATATGTATCCATGTATTCATAACTATGTTTATACTTATACCTATTATCGTATAAGCATTTGACAAATAAAAATAAATAAAAAATAAAAAAAATCTCCACCTCAGGCCAGGCAAGTGAGCCTGTTCAGGTGCTTACACAAAGCAAATATCTGGATGGTGAAGAACCAACTTCAACTCAAACCTAGGAACATGGAATGGCTCTGATTTTAGAGCCAGAGTGGCAGCTAAGACTAGGGAAGTTTTTAAAATGTCTACATGGTACACTATTTGTGCCCATTCCTGGATTGGTCAGTCACTTCCTTTTTTAAAAAAAGTTTTTTATTTTTTTAAAAGACAAACACTAACAAACACAAACATAAAACATCAACATAAAACCATCTTCCAAAATACAGTGTGTCGGTTGGTACATTTCTTTTGTGCAATGTCACAATATCAACGATCTTCCCTTCCAAACATACATTCATATTATATAAGTCAACTATACATATTATATTATGTTATATTGTATCATTGTTAGACCCAACTAAAAGCTCAGTCACTTCCTGATTGAACTTCTGCAATGCATTCTACATTGAAGACTAGCTGAAAGCTTCAGTTGGTCCAGAATGCAGCAGACTGTTCAATTCTGGGTGCTCCAGATTTTGGCCTGGTTACATTGCTGCTCTGTGAGTTGAAGACTCCCAGTTTTCTTCCTGATGCAATTCAAGGGGTTGGTTATCATCCCTAAAGCCATAAATGACAAGGTGCCAGAATATTTGCAGGACTCTCACTCTCTGCCTTCCTCCCTCCTTCCCTTTCTCTTTCTCCCTCCCTCTCTCACTCTCTCTGAGTTTATCTGCCCATTCCACTAGATCACATAGGGTAAGCATGGTCTAGGTCCCCACTGTTGAACAATGTCATCTGGTGGACCTAGAAAGGGTGCCTTCTTTGGACGAATGCCTGCCCAATGAAATAGCTCTCCCCTGAGATTTGGAGGTTCTTTATTCTTTTAGCCTCTTGGAAGGCTATGAAGATCTGGCTCTTCCCCCAGGTCTGTCACTGGCCAATATGGGAGTTGTGCACAACACTTGTGTGGTTGTTACGTGATATCTATGGCACCTTAATTTGGAGTATTTGGTGTGGGTTTTTTAACTGTAGGGAATTCTGGATGTTATTTTCCACATATTTATCACAATTTGAATATTCATTAAAATAGCCATATAAATCTAAGAAATAAATAAAACATCTAATGCACTTTTTCCCATTGGGTTGGATTACAACTCCCATGTAGTTCCTGCTATTGTGGATTATGAGATTAATATAATTTATTTGGAGAATGTCAGTTTGGGATAAAAAATCATAGACAATTTAGAACGGCAATACAAAAAGTGGTATATTACTACTGTATATTAGCCTGCCTGAGTATTAAACTCTTGCAGAGAGTGATATCTTTGGTGCTTTTCTAATTGTGTGTATGAGTGCACACTAAAATACAGAGCTTTTTCAGTTATGGCTCTCAGGTTATAGAATTTATGCCAAGAACATATTAATCAAATGCAATACTATTAGTTTTTGAGAAATCATAATCATTACCATAATCATCAATCATCTTATGTTTTGCATTGAGTTGGGTGCTTATGATACATTTTTTTTTTTGTTTTGCTATTTTATTTATTTATTTATTTATTTATTAATTACATTTATATACCGCCCTTCTCCCAAGGGACTCAGGGCGGTGAACAGCTCGTCTAAAAACCCCACAAATACAAAAGTTAAAAAGTAATTAAATATTAGAATTAGCTGCAGACTAAAATTAAGAAACCCCCCCCCACCCTTAAAACCCAATTTAAAATTAAAAAGGAGATCAAATTTAAAATCATTATCTCAGCCCAGGCCGGCCTGCTCAAAGAGCCAGGTCTTTAACGCGCGCCTGAAGGCCCTCAGGTCCGTGCCGGTATGAAGTTCCGGTGGCAGAGTATTCCAGAGGGCGGGGGCACCCACAGAGAAGGCCCTACCCCTTGGCGCCGCCAGACGACACATAGCGGCCGACGGCACCCGGAGCAGACCCTCCCTGTGGGAACGCACCGGCCTGTTGGAGAACGTTGGTAGAATGCGGTCCTGAAGGTAACCTGGTCCCATGCCATGAGTCGCCCTAAAGGTCAAAACTAGAACCTTAAAGCGAACCCGGAGAGCCATCGGCAACCAATGCAGCTCGCGCAGGAGAGGCGTCACATGGGCGCTACGCGACGCCCCCATAATCACCCTCGCGGCTGCATTTTGCACCAACTGGAGTCTCCGGATGCTCCCCGCAGGGAGCCCCATGTAGAGGGCATTACAATAGTCCAGGCGAGAGGTGACAAGGGCCTGAGTGACCGTGCGCTATTGTTCTTATGTTGTCCCATTTTGTTTGAAGTGATGTATAATTATAAGTCATTCCATTTTCAAAACAAAAATATTCTAGCCATCTCCACACACACCCACAGCTAGTCTTTTAAGGTGGGGAAGACCAGGTGATGTTTTTGGATCCTTCATCAGGCATAGGTAGAACCCTTCCTAATTCTTCATCAGACATAAGCACAACCCTTTCTTGGATTCATGAGCTGTGAAATAGGAAAACTGTTCCTTATTGTGTTCAAGTCCAACAACTCTTCTGTGTAACCCAGCATTGATTAACCTGACTGAGGTTTTCTAAGGTAAAAGAGACTTCCTAGACCTGCTGGAAAGAGATTTATTTATGTCATCTCCTACAGTACTTTTCACAATATCATACTTTGTAACTAAATCTGTATGCATGTATCATTGAAATAATTGCATATTCATTCAGTATTAGCCTTTCAGGCTTAAAGTTGCCAAGGTTGGAGACCCCTGATCTAGGAGATTTTTTTTTTTTTTAGTCCCTGAAGTGACATACTCTTTTACTTACAGAGCTTGGAAAGGAAATTGTGGTCTGCATGCATCCACCATTGTTTTTGGTCTGTTTGTTTGAGGGGGTGTTGTGGGCCTCATGGGCACAGCACAATAGTATAATACCATTATACTATTATGCTGTGCTCCTGAAGGTCATAAAACACCCACAACATTATAGTACACCATAATAACGGGATCAGTGATGAATAGAAAGATACCTCAGCACAGGATGCTTGGAACTGTGGGCTTATAAAATCTGAGCACCTGGAGCTACATTCAGCCCCAATGCTAACCACTGAATTATTCAGACAGAGTTATTCTTTGTGAATGGGTCCAACTTTGAGTAAATAACAAGATTATTATCAGGATAGAAAATGCGACAAAAGGTAATATTGCCTTGATCTCCTTGGTTAAGAATATGATAACTGAATAATGATTAGAGAACTGATCTACTAGTGAAAGTGAAGATATTGTACAGGGAAAAATCATACGGGATAATTATCCTAAGGTAACAGACTCAAGGTAATAATTTCCCACATAGAAAGAACTCCGACAGAATAGGCCTAAGGTACTCATAAAGCTGCTTGTATACAAAACAGTCATGCAGATATTTTTGACAAGAGTCCTTAAATTTCCCCCTTTATTTTTCATGTTTTCTTGTCAAGGTTTAAAGATGTCCTGACATCCAGGACAATCTACTTCCCAATTCAAAGTTCTCCTTGCCTGTTAAAAAAATACTCAGCAGATGGCAGGTTCTTGGCCTATTGCCCCTGTTCTCCCATAAGAGGCGCTGTGGGTTAGCTGAAGGTAAGGAATATTGTACTCATATCAATTGGGAACATTTAATCAATGGGAATGATACTACATGCCTTTTAGTCTTTTCTGAAATATGAAAAAGACAAATGTGCCAGAGCTGCTAATTGGGACAGGAAAGATAATCTCCGTCTCTGTTTCCAGAACCTCCAGAACCTTGGGGGGGGTAGCTTTAAATTAGATAAAATATTCAGTTATTTCATATCAACGTGATCTCTTCAGCCACATCTAGAAAGCTTTAGACTGTTAAGCCAAAACTAGCCCTGGATGTTTCAGCACCATGGACAGAGGCAATGGTCTCTGTCATTAAGATTGTGAAATTCATTGAGCAAGCAGGGCAAAGGGCATTTCCAATGATGGAAAGTAGGCTAGCAAGTTTCACAGAAGGCACCCAAAGGTGAAAAGGTAAAAAAAAATACTGGTTGGAATTATGTTTCCTGCCTGGTGAGAGCACCATGGGCAAGTGAGGCACAGTAGATCTACAGCGTTGGGGATGGCGGAATCATCTAACCCAAAAGACTGCAGATAGTTTCACCACTCAGAAATACATTTCCCATCCCTATAGGGGGAATGCCACACTTGTTCCTAATCTAAATCCCTGCCTATTCTTTGCCCCCAAAATTGCTTTCATGACTGATTTATACAACATGCAGCTTGGCCTATTTTAGTTTGTGTTGGCATTATCCCATATAATCCCATACATTATCCTATACAATACAGGAATTCTGGAAGTTGTCATTCTAGTATATATTAAGAAAATGAGGCTAGAGGAAATTAATATAATCTGAGCTTTTAAAAGGGAAGAAGGCCAGTTGAAATGAGGACAATAATTGACAATAAGCAACATGGCACTTTTCAGATGATTTGAACTATAGTTTTGACAATCTTATATCATTATCTGTGTGGCTGGAGCTGAGAATAGCTGAGATGCAAAAATTCTTATAATGATTGAGGTGGTTAGCTGCCTATTAATAGGTTTTTTCCTCTTCTTTTTCTGGGATTATCTAAAATTGGGATTTCCCATAATCCATGCAGTAATTCAAATCCACTAAGATTCCAATCCCGTAATCATATGGTAAAGATATGCTTTCTCCCAGTGTTGATATTGCCAAAAACTTACCATCCAAAAGAGCTGTGAGGATTGTAGAAGAAACAGCCAAGAGAAGATTATGAGAGGAGTGGGCAGAGAACAGACAAAGAAGTGGTTAAGTTTCAATGCTATAATCTAAATAGGGCAAGTATCTTCAAAATAGATTGTTTATATTTTGCAATTTTTGCTACTTATGAAAACACCAAGATGCCTTGTGGCCCCTTAGGAACTATAACAATGCAAGTTTTCATTAATCTACCGTTCCCTTTCTATGTTGCCATAATAAACTTCTTGTTTTCTGGTGATGATAAAAGTCTTTATTGAGATTGTGTGTGTTATGCATGGGTTTTTGAATCTTATGCTACCTCCATAAAAATAATCTGGTTGAAAATAAGAAGGAATTAAATTGTACAGGGAGTTAACTACCAAATTATAAAAAAGACAGCACTGCTAGGTTTTGAACTAGCTCGGGTCTGCATTTTCCCTTCTGCCTATGGTGCCTAGGCTAGTGCTGGGCTAAAAGATCAGAAATCTGACATTCAACTTTGCCTGCCATCAGCTGTGATGCTCGCTGATAAAAGCTGCCTTGCAGGCCCATTATGAGCTGAATATGTTTGCCTGATCTCCTTCAAGAAAGGGCAGAATACAAGAATCATAAACAGTATAAATAGCACAGAAGTGATCAAAAATATCCTTTTGAGCTGCAGGGCAACTGGCAGGAAACTAAAGCAGAACAGCTGCTGAGTCAGGGCCTTCCTATTTGCTATGGCATAACCTTGAATGGCAGACACCCCTCAGCCAGCTAATCACAGAATCTACGATACCAATACTTTTAAGCTGAGATTCAGTATCTGGATGTACAATCACATATGAAAAAAAAAATTCTGAGAATTAGAACTATGAATAAGGCAAGTGTTTTGTGTTAATATATAGATATATTTCAAAGCCAGTTGTGTTATTGACTGTATTACATTGATTGAGATAATGGCAGGAGTTCAGAAATGCAAATACTGAACCAACTATTCATGGCTAATGTTTGTACAGCACAGAGGTCAAACTCGATCTTGTCACACGATATCATGTGATATATCATGACATTTTTTTGCCTTTGCATAGTCGGGGTGGGTGTGGCCTGCGCATGTAGGCCGCCAGTTTGACACCCCTGTTCTGCAGATAAAAGCCATTGCATCACAAGGCTCTTCCCTTCTAATAGCTTCAACAATCTCACCAGGAAGGATAGAAATGTATAGCTGAGTGTTACTCAAATATTGATGGCATCTTATCCCAAATTGATAAATGATCTCTCCTGACAACTTCATACAGATGTTAAATAGTATGAACCAAGATCTACAATGTCCAATATTGGAGCACCAAGGGCTCAGTGCTGTTTCCCTATAGCTACTGACTAGAACCATCGCTCAGGTGATGAGCTAAACCAATGTGACATAGTGATTCCCGCTCCCAATCCTTGCAGGCTGTTCAGAAAGAAATAATATTCAATCATATTAAATGTCACAAAGAGGCCCAAAAGTATCAGGAAGGATGAATTCCTCCAAATCCAAATCATAGAGAAGGTCATTTCTAGACTAACCAGTGTTGTTTCTGTCCCATGGTTGGACCATAACTCTGATAATGTTTTTAGAAGGATTGGTGTTAAGTTAGGGCCAATGACTGGACAAGGCTTGGAGAGTACAAACAAGGTAAGCAGGCATGTCAAGGCAAATAGAAATGGGAAATCAAAGATTCTTGGACAAAGAGCAAGGCATGTTCAGATATAGTAGATTCATGTGACCTAGTATAGTTCCCACAACATTCAGTCTGAAGGCTCTTGAACCAGTATGGAGATAGTTATATACAGTAGTTATCTATTCTATTTAGGGATACATGATGGATCATGATCTAACGAAATGAAATTCAATGTAGCTAAAAGTAAGGTTCTACATTTAGGTACCAAAGACCAACATATAGGTATAGACTATGTGAAACTTGGCTTAATGACAGTAACAGTGAGAGGGGTGTTGGAATCCTAGTGGACAATCACACAAACATGAGCCAACAATGTGTGGCGGCAGCCAAAAGAGCCAATACACTCCTGCGCTACATTAATAGAGGAATAGAATCAAGATCATATGAAGCTCTAATACTGCCTTACAAAGCCTTAGTAAGACCACACTTTGAATACTGCATCCAGTTCTCATCACCACAATACAAAAAAGGTATTGAGATTCTTGGAAGAATGCAGAGAAGAGCAACAAAAATGATTTGAGGCTAAAACATATGAAGAATGGTTACAGGAACTGGGTATGTCTCACTGAATGAAAAAAGGATCAGGCGGGACACAATGGCACTGTTGCAATATTTGAGGGGCTCCTACAAAGATGAGGAGGGTCAAACTATTTTCCAAAGCACCAAAAGGCAAGAAAAGAAACAATGGTTGGAAACTAACCAAGGAGAGAAGCAACCTAGAACTAAGGAGAAATTTCCCAACAGCGAGAACAATTAACCAATGGAATAGCTTTCCTTCAGAAGCTGTGGATGCCCCATCACTGGAGGCCTTCAAAAACCTGGACTGGATAATCATTTGTCTGAAATGATATAGGGTCTCCTGCTCCAGCAGGGGGTTGGACTAGAAGACCTCCAATATCCCTTCCAACTCTTATTATTCTATGTTCTGTGAAAACATGAAAGTGCCAGCCAAGTGAGTCTGTCAGGATTCACTTTGCAAATCAATAGATTCTAAGTCCTCAAATGGGCTCAACAACAGTGTAGTATAAAGTTCTGTCTTGGTTTCCTTTTGCCCTAGTCTGCTTATAAATCCTATCCTATGAATAGTTCTTCTAGGATGCCGGAATCACAGTGATATCTTTCAATTAAGACATGTAGATTCCATCTTCATCCAGAACAAATAGCTCCATTTAATATAGAGCCATTTTCGTAGCCTTAGACTACCTAAAAAAAATTTTTTTAAAGCTTTGATATTGATAATGTAAAGATTGCTAAGCTCTGCTAAAACTTATGTGGTCCCTCTATAAAACTGGACAAAAAGTGCATTCCATGAGCAGGTCTTTCAATTCATCAGAGGTATTGCTGCAATTGTTATGTCCTTCAGTGATGGCTTTAGTTTCAGTACAATAATAATATATAGTGTATGACAAGAGAGACACAAAAGCTAAAGGTGATTGCTTCCCCAATATAAAGTTTCCCAGTGCCACCTGATGGTTAGATTTTAGTATAGCACTATAATCACACAGAACAAACCATGAACTTTGGAAGATGATCCTGTTTTGCTATTATTGTTATAAGGTAGAAATGACTATTAAAGATCTCATCCAGAAGAAATGTTTTCTGCCTTTACTCATTCATGAATCAGGGTACATCAGTGCACAGTTCAAAATTATCCTTTGGCCAGGCCGGTTATTCTGATTAGAAAGTCATCGTATCTATAATATAATATTTGCAGGTTATGGACCCAGTGGTGAGATTCAAATTGTTTTACCACCGTTTTGGTGGGCATGGCTTGGTGGGCGTGGTTTGGTGGGCTTGCTTTGCCTAATGCCAGGGCGCAGTTTTTCCCACACCAACTGAGACCTGCAGCGCCAGTCAGCTGAGAGAATAAAGAAGAGAAAAGCGCAGGGGTGAGTGGGAGAGCTGATCTTGCGCTTTTCTCTTCTTTTTCCTCTCAGCTGATTGTCGGCTTTTTTTATTGCCTACCACCACTGTATGGACCAGAATTTCAATGCCATTTGCCAGGTTTGCATCTCTTAAAACAGGTGATATAAAGAACCAGGAACAACTGCATAATTGGTGACCCCCATGCATCCGCCTCTTAGCACAGCTGGAGGTACCTGGTGGCAAACCTCTACACAGCTAATGGCTCCTGATCATCTGGCCACCTTTACATTCTATCTTTAAATAGAAATAGGCTTGCAGATTCCACTTAGAAGCAGCTTTCTCAACTTGCTTTGAATTAAAAAAAAGGCTGGAGAATGTCATATCCCATTCTAGGATAGGCATGACAGTCCTCAACTTACAACCGTAATTGAGCCCAAAATCTATGTTGCTAAGGGGGATATTTGTTAAATGAGTTTTGCCCCCTTTTCTGACTTTTTCTTGCCACATTTGTTAAGTGAATCCTTGCAGTTATTGAATTAGTAACACAGTTGTTAAGTGAATCTGGCTTCCCCATTGACTTTGCTTGTCAGAAAGTTGCAAAAGGGGATCACATGACCTTGAGACACTGCAGCTGTCATAAATGTGAATCAGTTGTGAAGCATCTGAGTGTAAATTACATGACTATGAGGATGCTGCAACAATCGTAAGTGTGAAAAACGGTCATAAGTCACTTTTTCCAGTGGCGTTGTAACTTCGAACAGTCACTAAGTGAACTGTTGTAAGTTGAGGGCTGCCTGAATACGGTGCCAAAAAACAAGATTAGATGGCAGCAAATTAATATCAAAAACTAAGTCCTTACCACCCACTAGTGTTTCCTCTAGGTTTTTATAGTCCCAATGTAGTATTCCTACCTTAGAAAAAGATTCTGGGTTTAATTTTTAAGACTTTTCAAGGCTAACCAGATATAACATAGTTCTGGTGAAAATTGTGGGCTCATCTTCACCAACCACCTGGTTGTGAGTCTGAGCATCTCCATATCACAGACAGTGGCACATATATAATAATTGGCTGCTTGTTTTTTTCCCATGCATTTTCAGAATGCAAATGGGAAAATGTATAATGCTAGACATAGTTGCATAGAGGCTAAGCTGAAGGAAAGTTTTCAGCCCATTTTCCAGCTACACCTACATTCAGCCCTTTAAATTTCCTTGATTCTAATCTATAGTCCAATTTCTATGCATGGGCCTTTGAACTTTTGTTTGTGTTAGATAAGCTAAAGGTTAGATACCTTGATATTTTATTGCTAATAAGCACAAAAATATCTATTATCAGTAGGTTTTTTAACCAAGCAAGATCAACACTCCTCTACTAAAAGATACAATAATCATACATTAACAGGATTTCATTCCTTCAGTGTAAGCCAGAATTAAAAAAAAAAAAAATCCTTTGAGTTGAGAAATTTATAGGTGCCAATAGAAAAGGGATGGCTGATCATAATTGCTGCATATCATGCCAGATTGAAATTTCACTGCTTTATTTCGCTATTATAATGACTAAGAGATTAACAGTATTAGGGCGACCAGATCTGGAACGCACAAATCTAGATGGCCATCAGATGGCAGTAAAGAGCGATTGCATGTATCTTGTTGCTTCCATCTCCTGGTTATCTGGTTACCTGCAACTCAATTTTCTGAACTTATTTTCATGGCTCTTCTATGTTCTCCCAACTTTTCCCACGTTTACCATAAATTACATCTAATTCTTCTGCTCAAGCAATACAACTTTGACTCCTCTCCCTTGAAAGATTGTTTTTGTTGTTATGTGGAAAAGTTGTTTAATTGTCTTTCAACTTTCTAGCAGATGGCTGAGCTCAGAGATTGAAGGCTGGTCTCAAATCTCTCCCAGGATCTCTCTGGGTCTTCATACAATAATCCCGCCTCCTACTTTGGTAGTTCCTGCTGTTATCCCCTATTTTCAGGGCACACCTCACCTGTTGTGTCTCTTCTAGTCTAAATGTATGAGAGGGATAATATTCTCATAGTTTATGTTACTTTTACAAGGATTTTAAAAAAGTAAAAATGCAACACTTGAAACAATTTCATATCCTAGCCAAAGAGCGTAGACATCCCAGCTCTTCTTTGAGAATGTAAGCCAATATTTCAAGAAATGAATAAAAGCAAAAGTTATTTTTAAAAAGAGAAAATAGAAAATCCTGTGTTGTTTAAATTTAAAGGGCATCTTTTGGTTTTCTACCACACAGCAACCCATGAAAGCTTAAATTCAAACTACTTCAGGGCAATTGCTGACTAAATGTTTTACCTCTTTCTACAGAAATAGCCATTTTTCAAGCACAAATTCCTGTTTCAATTTCCTGAGCACTCCAACTTCTTGGCAGGTTGCAAACTTCAATTAGGGACATTTAGATAGATAGTAATCCCAACTAAATCCAGTAACTTCTGCCCTACTTTTAAAAGGATTAAACTTTTTTTATCATCAGCTCAGGTATGGCTGGGGTATCTGACTCTCTGTTTATGTGACAAAGAACATTTCTCCTTCGTGTGTGGATGTAGAGTGTAACTGTTTGCAGCCATGATGAGAGATTGGCTGGCAAGGAGACTACCTCTCTCTAAAATGTGCTGACAAAACATTGATTTTCCTGTTTCTCAGACAATGAGATAGAACCATTCACATATATTTCATAATTAACCAGAATCTGTTTTGTGGTTCAATTTACCTCTGGCTTTTATCTATCCAGATTCACTTCCTAGAAAGCCTCTGCCTACGAAACTCTTATTTCCCTTTTTCTATTACCTTTAACAGCCCAAGGATGCCCCCTACTCTACTAGCCACCTTCCCTTCCTGCACTCTATGCCTTTGGAAACATGCACATTATCGCTCTCTTCAAAATGCACCATTTCTACAAGGAGTTTGGATTTATCAGCCCTAATTACCAGCTGCTTTTGGATCTGTGCCCAAGAATGGCAAGTTGAAACCTCCCAAGAATTTAAGTTAGGGGACCTCCACTGCCAATCCAGCCACAGACTTTAGCAGTGGGGAATATCAGCAAGGAGACTGATATTCAAGCATAGCTTCACAAATGAGGCCTCATACTCAGGAATCTTTGTAGCAGTGCCCTAAGCTACTTCGCCTACTAAGGTTTCCCAGATGACAACTGTCACACCTCCAGCCTGACTCAGTTTGTGGCTGATGTCACCCATTGAATGTACTCATTCATGTGCCACATGCTTAGACGCATAGTTGCACAAAGTGAAACAATGCCTGCCATGCACGCTAGGTCCTCCTTATATCTCTGGTCACCCTATTGATCTTGAGCAGGATTATTGGGAGAAAAGTAATGAGGTTTCCCTCCTTCCCTAAATTTGAAACAGGATGACTGAGAGGCAGTTTCTCTTCTCTTTCTGTCATCCAAAGCATGATTATAGGGAGGAATTGAAGATCCAGTGCAGTTTTATTTCGCCCCTTCCTCAGATGTGCTGACTCATAACTGATTATCTATTGCAAAAGCAAATCTTTAATAGGAAGAGTGAAACAAGGTATGGAGATGGGAGAAAGGGAGTTTCCTCCTTCTGTCAGTGATCATCTACAACCGGGGTGGGATCCAACAGGGTTAACTACTGGTTCGGTACCGATTTACTATGTGCTTCCCTGCGCGCTGCACGAGCGTGTAAATCTTCATCAGTTTGCTGCCTGGACAGCTGAGCAGCGCTGCATGCAGGGAAGCAGCGTTTAAAAAAGTACTTTTTTCCTGCTTTTTCAATCGCAGCTGTGCCTCGCACAGCAGCTGAGGTTGAAAAAGCAGGAAATAAAGGTCAGGTAAGAGCCCAGGCAGGCAGGTGAGCCAAAACAGCAGTAGACATAGAACCGGTTCTATGTCTGCTGCTCTTCAGAGCTACCGGTTCTACAGAGCAAGACAGAACCGGTAGAATCCCACCCCTGTTTACAACCAGTGGTGTGAACAGTTGGCAGTCAATGGTTCTCTGCCAACCAACTGATTGCTACAATCAAATACTGGGCGGGGGCAAAATCTCTGTTTTTCCACTACTGTAGTAATGGCAGCAGAAAACTAGCCATCCATTTCTTGAAAAGCAGCTAGGGGGGTGAACGGTTGGGCTGACTCAGAAAAGTGGAGTAGGATACCAAGACATTACAGAAAAAAAATATTTGAGTCCCAGGAAAGTAGAAAGCGTGAAAAAAAGTGCAAAGCAACTTTCTCTTGATAGTGTTAGGTACAGCCGGAAGTAGAGTGGAGCTGAGACAAGCTTTCAAGATTTCTCTTACAATATAAGTAGTCCTCGATTTATAGCAGTTCATTTAGTGACTGAAGTTACAATGGCATTAAAAAAAAGTGATTTATGATCATTTTTCAGACTTATGACCGTTGCAGCATCCCCATGGCCATCTGATCAAAATTCAGATGCTTGGCCATTATGAGAGTTGCAGTGTCCCAGGATCACCTGATCACCTTTTGTAACCCTTCTGAGAAGCAAAGCCAGACTCACTTAACAACTGTGTTATTAACTTAACAACTGCAGTGATTCTTTAACAACTGTGGCAAGAAAGGTAGTAATATGGGGCAGATCTCACTTAACAAATATTTCACTTAGCAACAAAATATTTGGGCTCAATTATGGTCATATATTGAGGTCTACCTGTACCCTATATGCGCTTAAAATACATTCCACAACCCCTAGCAATTCTTGTT
Source organism: Bungarus multicinctus (assembly GCA_023653725.1). Lineage (NCBI taxonomy): Eukaryota > Metazoa > Chordata > Lepidosauria > Squamata > Elapidae > Bungarus > Bungarus multicinctus. Next base: position 123,303,012 of record CM042834.1, read on the forward strand.
CTTGGTCTTACTTACTTCAAAGTACTGAAGCACATCCCCTTTAGTTGCTTGATAGTGAGCTGGACAGCATATAAATTTAATAAATAAGTAAATCTGATCATATCAATCAGTAGAAAAAGTAAGCAGAACTCCCCTAACCCCCAGAGGCTGGATCTTTTTGCAGCTGAATATTATATATACATAGAAGGGTCATCAAAGCCTTGTAGGTGGGTAAGGCAGCCATTTTACAGAAGTAACACCATTAGCTCTAAATGAGAGGCAACATAAGGTAGCAGCTGTTTAACTGGTTAATTTAGGTGACTTTAAAGAAACATGAGTGAGAAATAAATAAATCAAATCAGTAGACCAAGGGTCTTCAAACTTGGCAAGTTTAAGACTTGTGGACTTCAACTCCCAGAATTCCTGAGCTAACATGATTAGAGGAGGAATTCTGGGAGTTGAAATCCACAAGTCTTAAAGCTGTCAAGTTGGAAGACCCTGCAGTAGACCATAAGAAATATGAAAGTAAAGATTCATCAGTTGTGTTGGCATGACCATTTATGCATTAATTGAGTACTCAGTTCATTCAATTCCCTAGGCCTGCACAACAGGCTGAACTACAAACCAACCCTACTGGTTAGGGCTAGGCAATAATATGCTAGCTAAAATGAGATTATCTGGTTTATCTGGTTGGTATCATGTGAACAAAAACTATTAAAATAAATTGCAAAGGACTAGGCAAAAATACAGTTCCTATTCATTTTAGTGAGTACATGCAGAACATTTTTCTGATACTTCATTACAGGTAGTCTCCAGGTTAAGAATGTCTGACTTATGGACAATTAGTACTTACAAACAGGTTACCTATTACTAAAATGGCATCTAGCATTTTCCTTCTTCGAGCTGACAAACTGCTGAAGCCATGCAATGTTTTCAGGAACCTCTGAAGCTACAACTTTTTAATATACTCTTTTCAGCAGTTTTCAGCAGTTCAGGAAAACATTTGTGGCTTTGGTGATTAGTCAGCTCAAGTAAGGAGAATGTCATCCACTATTTTTAGTACTAGGCAGCCTGTTCATAAATATGAGTTTCAACTTACATATAAACTTGATTAAAGATAGACTAAGGTGCAGAATGCATCCTTAACTTGGGGACTGCTATAACAAAGAAAATGCATTTTCTACTGCAGTTGCTAAAATGGCTTGGGCTTCAAACTTGTATGATAAAAACTTTATTCTTGAAGAAATACTCATATTTCTTGGTTTGTTTTTGCTGTCATCTGGAAATCAAAAAACAGAAACAAACATCCCAAAAGATGTAATAAAATGTTTGTGAAGCAAAAACACAATAACTTTGGGTAGTTTGATATTCTTTTGTTCTATAAGTTTACCCTGGTGAGGTGGGGGGTTCTTTCCATTTTTATGACTATAAATGCTGATGCCAATTTACCTGTCCTAGATGTTAATATTTAAGGGGTTCAACAGATCTTTGTTATTATTAATTCAGGTTCTATTTTATGCTGATTAAGATTGACCTAAGAGACAGGAGTGTATTGCTGAATTATTTTATTACCTTTTCACGCGTACCCAGGCAAATACTTGTTTTGTTATAGACTCTGGTTTAACCAATCTGGTCTGGTACAGAGGCCACTAGGAATAAGGTTGATGCTAAATAAAGAAAACAATTCTGAATAAATTCAAGTACCACATTCCCTCATATAATTCCATGTTTTTCTCAAGATGAGTATACAAAAATCAGTCGGCTTGTTGGAGTTTAATTAGATTGCCATTTTTATGGTTGAACATTGTAGCCAAGTGTCCATTACCTCAAGAAACCTAGGATCTTTCAGAGATGGCTGAATATGGTTCCTATAGGACCATAGGGTATATCACACAGCAAATATTTATCAGCTCTACTCTAGGTTGTACACCAAATTATCCAGAGCCCAGAGTCTCCCTCCTCAAGGAGAAATAACTTGACAGCTTTAAGATTTGTGGACTTCAACTCCCAGAATTCCTCCTCCAGTCATGTTAGCTCAGGAATTCTGGGAGTTGAAGTCCACAAGTCTTAAGCTTGCCAAGTTTGAAAACATACATATTTTGACAAGTTTATACACACGCACACACTCACGTGTGTGTGTGTATGTGTGTGGAGGAAGGGAGAGACAGACAGACAGATGATAGAAATTATCAATTCTCTGTCACAGACAACCATTTTGGAGGAGTGTTGCATTCTGCAGACTTTCGAAGATCACATGTAGTGCTGGCACTTCAAGTCATGCAGATGGAGTTAGGAAGTATAGAGAAAGGATTTAAACACTGAGAACTCTGAGTCTTATAATTTCTATCTGTTGTCCTCAGACTCGTTGTGAACTAACTTAGGTTAGCCTTCACCAAACAACGATTTCCCAAATGTATTGGACTACAATTTTCCATCACTCCAATTCAGCATGTCCCATGCACCAAAGAAACTAGACAAGGGCAGGCTGATTGCAAGTTAATCCTGGCTATCAGCAGGGGATTGGACTGGGAATGGGGAGATTCAAAGGTCAAAAGAATAACAGTTATGGTGATACTGGGATAGCTTTGATAAAAAAAATATGCAGGTTGGCAGGAAAATGGAGGGATAGAGCTGGCAGTTCTGAATATTTACTAGTTAGATGAGACACTGCCTTGACTGATTTCCACATAGAGATTGGCCTGGCACTCTTGCTTCTGTACTGGCCATGCAATATCTTATACTGCACATAAGGAGAACAGGTTGTGTGGCACACACATTTCCATTCCTCATTCTTTTTAAAATTCTCTTAAATCACAGAACTGTATGACACAGGACTAATGTGGAATTAGAGCTGTTGCTCTAGTACTAAACAAATTTATTGGAAACATACTTTGCCTTGTTGTAGAAAAGTGTGTGTGTGTGTGTGTGTGTGTGTGTGTGTGTTTAATGTATTATCTAGTGCAGGGAACATACATTATCACAAACCTGTCTAATCCCCTTGCTTCAGACTAAAACCATTTAAACAATTAAAATAATGTTGTTTTAAAAAGATGCTGCAACGAGTCATATTATCTTCAGAAGACCCTGGCATATCCAGATCTTGGTTCTGGACCTGTTTGGCCATTATCCCACCATCAGTAATTAATTGGGTAATCATGTGTTCTCTGAACCCTGTGATAGCCAGAACTTTGAATTCAAGGTTCATTCTTGGCTGCGCTACTGGACCTGTGAACTGCCTGGGCAAAGATGGCCCTCCAGATATCAGGATCATAAAATGTCATGGGGAAAAAGTATGGAAAATTGGAAAGTATGTAAAGGGAAGGAAAGAGGGACCACGCGTGCTTCTCTAATTGGGCATTAGCAGCCATGCTGCCTGGGAAAGTGGGTGAGTTTATATCAAGCACCTGAAAAGCTCCACATTTGGATGGCTGAAATAATGGATCAAGGATTAAGAGATGGATACCTTTGGAAGTAAAGACTCATGGATGCCATTCAATGCAGATTTACCTCTATGCTAAATTTCATCTGGAAGAAAACTTCCTGTTCACATTCCTGTTCTCTTCTTGTGTAGAATACTCAAATCTATAAGGACTCTACTACAAGAGGAAGATACAGTGCAATACTATCAGCAAAGAATAGTCTATCTTATTATGTTGCCATAAGTTGGTAAAGTATGTAGATAGCTATTTTAGGTAGCCAGTTAACCAGGCACCAGAAATGTGATAGTTAGGTATCATTGAGTTGGGCCAGACTGCTGCGGACTGTGTAAACAAATGCCTTCCATCATGACTTGTCTCCAGTGCCAAAGTGCAGCTTTTCAGGGATATTTCAGTGAAATCCACTTGGTTCGTCGTCTTCCCCTCCTTCTACTTCTCCCATTCCTGCCAAACATAGTCATTTTAACAGTAGCTACAATAAAGAATGACTGGATCCTGGAGAGATGGGGGAAAACAAGCTGCTTGGTGACTTTATTGAAAGGCAACCTGCTGAATGCTGAGAAGAGCATTAAAAGAGGAAAGGATATCAGATGTCTGATTTGATAAAACACTCAATAATCTCCTTGTGCGATCAGGAACAATCAAAGTATGTTGGCAGCCACAGCATATGTTCTGTGACATAACAGAGCCTCATCCAGATGAACTGTAAAAGGCAAAAAGTGTTCATGGGGATAAAAAACAAGATCTATGGGAGATTGAGTTAGGAACTTAATCATCTGTGGAAAGAAGGAAAAAAAGATTTAAATATCGACAGTATGGCCTGGCCCTTCTAAAAGTTTCCAAGGGAAAATGCATACAAAATATCCAATTAAGCTGATATCATTTATTTTCCTTCTCACAACAGCATGAACAAGGCAAGCAGGCAAGCAGCCTTGCAGCTTAATAAACTTCACACACATGAGTGTATGCACCCACACACACACAGAGCGAGAGAGATACAAGCAAAGAGCAAGGGGCAGAAGGAAAGCACCAAGGTCAATAGCATGGAGCCTCTGGGGAACAACATGACATAAGTCCTTTAAAATATTAATTCCCATTTTCATTGGAAGATGAGTCAGCAGCAGTGATAAAACCCCAGAGAAGTCATAAAAAGCCAGAGCAATTGATAAAGTGGAGAGTCGACATAATAAAATTCCGCCACGTTGAAGGTCAGGTCATGCCTGTCTCAGGCAGGGCTATAAGCCAACAGATGGATGAGTTGCCTGCTCCAGAGGCCTCCGGGCCAGGGAAATGACACATCTGAGAAGGTTGCCCATCTCAACAAAACTGTGCTGATGGGAATTTTCACCCTTCAAGATGCCACCAGTATTTGCAGGCTTGCCCCACAAATATGGCCATGCTGCTCAATTTTCTGAGAATTAAACTCCTCCAGTGATAGTTGTGTTCATCGATGCAGATCAATCATGGAAACCCATCTGAATCAATTGCCCTTCTTCTACAGTAGAATAAAGATTGCATCTGTCCGGCTTAATACATGTAAATCACTTGGATCTATGCATGATCATTCCTTACAGAATGTATAATCTGGTTTCATTGAAAAATATTGAGTTTGAAACCATGGGTAAATGCAAGGATGTAAAATACCTAAATATAGCATGGGATCTGTAAATAAATATAGCATGGGATCTGCTTGGGCACCAGGCACGGGTGGGATTTTCCTAGTTCGTACCTATTCACTAGAACTGGTTGTTAACATTCTAAGCAGTTCAGAGAACCGGTTGTTAGAAGAAATTACTGGCCTAATCCTGTAAGGAAGGCAGGAAGGAAACATTCTGGTGTTGCTTACACAAACTGCCTCTCCGTTAACCCTTATTACATTCTTGGCAGGACTAGACTTCCTGTCTCAGGAACTTCTCTGGTTTTTTTTTCCTCCTTTGCTGGTACTTTGCTTGTGTGGAGTGACCATTCAAAGTTACAATGGCACTGAAAAAAGTGACTTTTGACCATTTTTCACACTTACGACTGTTGCAGCATCCCCACAGTCATGAGAGGCCAAGCAAGAAGATGCGTGCCTCAATATGAGTGATATTGAGTTGGCCACGCCCAGCCAATAACATGACCACCAAGCCACGCCCAGCAACTAAGCCACGCCCACAGAACTGGTTGTTAAAAAATCTGAATCCCACCCCTGGCACCAGAGACCATGGAGAGAGGTTCTTCCGTGGACCGGAGAGGGCACGGTTTCACATGTTGCCTGCATCCTGCAGATGGGGCTTTGCTTGTTTGCGTGCTCCGGTTGCTGGCATGCCATGGACTGGTGCCAGTCCGCAGACTGGGGTTGGAGACCCAACCCATGCTGTAAAGTATCATTCACATATACAACCATGGCTTTGATGGTCGATGTTTATAGTTTGATCAATGGCCTATTTTTCTCCTGTTGATTTTGCTGTCTTTTACATTGTTTTAGTCTGGGTTTCTATTTGATTTAATGTTTTTAGCTGTTTTTATGTTTTCTCTAGTTTTGTACATTGCCCAGAGTCCACTGGTGCTGGGTGGCCAGTAAATCTAAATAAATAAATAAACAAACCATAACCTGAATTTGTAACTATTGAGCTATTTAAACATGAGTCAATCGGAGATGCTGCCATTAAAGAATCCTGATGTTCTGTCCTCTTGGTGATTACTAGTATTGATTTGGAGTCTCTGTGTGTAATTGTGTTTGTTACAGGATCTTGCATGCAGCACTATTATGTTGAACAGAGGGAAATTGTAGTATATTAAATCAAGCCATGGATTCCTCTGACCCAATATTGTTAACTCTAACCAAAGATTCAGGTGGGAGTTTTCTAGGCCTAACCAGAGGTGTCAAGATTGAATCTAAAATTTCCTATGTGTCAAACCTGTGCTCCTTCACCACACTGACTCAGGAGCCCTGGTGGCGCAGGGTTAGAATGCATATTGCAGACTAACTCTGCCTTTCACTGCCAGCAGTTCGATTCCCATGGCTCAGGGTTGACTCAGCCTTCCATCCTTCTGAGGTCAATAAAATGAGGATCCAGATTGTTGCGGGGACAATAGACTGACTCTATAAACCTCTTACAGTGGGATGTAAAAGCACAATGAAGCAGTATATAAATTGACATGATATTGCTATTCAAGCCTTCATAAAGAGGGAAGAGTGGATGTGAGGACAAAGCCATGTGCCCTGTACCTAATTTAATTCATTCTATACAAACACACAGAGGCATACATAAAAGTGTATGTATATATGTATTCATGAATTAATTAATTAATATAGGACTGAATACTATGCAAGTTGCTGCTAAATAGTATTCATTAAGATGAAAAGAGAATAATCAGAGGGCATAGCAGTAGGGGGAATTGTTGAATGGGAGAATATGACAGCCTACAGTCTGGGCTGAATACCATACAAGTTACTGCTAAAGAGTATCAGTTCAAATAGGTAGTTTTTAAAAAATGTCTTGAATTTAAACTGCCATGAGCATGATGTGCGGAATTTAAAATTGCAATGTGGACGTGAAATCCTCAAGTTATCAAATTGGAAACCAAAATAAATAATGGGTTGCTTTTCCTTTGTGTGTTTGTGTGTATAGTTTTAGCATGTATGGTTTGCTCACATGGACAGTATTATGGATAGATGGTCCTGCAAGCATTTAAAATTTTCTCATTTTAATGCATCTCAACATTTCCCTTTTAACCAGAATAGGACTGCTCCATTAACTACATTTCTGATGACTTCTCCAGCAAATCAATCTTGACATCTCCCATCCCCGTCTTCTCATCCGCAAATTTCTGCAACAATTGACCTCTGATTATACATACAATATAAACTGAATTAAAATATTGACCCTAAAACACTTGGGTTGATTTCTGTATACCAAGCTTCTTTTTAGGGAATCAAACTTTACCTTCTAAGATTTGTAACATTACCTTTAGTAAATTCTATAGAATAGGTGTAAATATGATTATAAATGCATTATATTTATAGTTCTAAGTTTTTCTATGGAGTTCCACATGTTTGTTATATTCATTTTTCACATGCTTTTGAGATCCTGCTGACAGCTAAACTCCCACCCACTTCAGCTACTGAATTACATAGCACAGATCTCACTATTGTTCTAATCTGAAATATACGAAATGCATTGTTAATATTTTAAAATATTTCCTCCCTATATAAAAAGCTTCTTGCACTTGATAAACTAGCATAGGAAGTAGGGTTTAGCATGGTACTCTTACTGATATCCTAGCTTACCGTATGAAGGGGCAGTTTGTTGGGGGGAGAATTAAAGAATATGAACTCAGTAGAACAGTCCAAATTTCGTGACTTCACTGCATGTAGTGCAAAATGTAAACTTTAGTCACCTCTAATGTGCTGCTGTCCTTGTCTCTTATTTACTGAATTAACACACTAAGAAATAATTCAGATCTATGCTTCTCCTATTCATCATGGATTCTTCTGTTCATTGTGGATTTAGTGATACAGTAAGAAAATATATGTATACCGTTATAGCTAAGATTTTTTTTTTTTTGGATGTCTGGCTATCTCCTGTCACTCCTGTGATTCCACTCCACTTTTTATTTTTTTGTCCAAGCATACAACCAGCAACTCCTTCAGTGCTCAGCACACACCTGTCGTACTTGATCATAGAGGTTACGTCAGTACCATGTAGGTGAGTAAATAGAATTAGATAACAATGAGCTTGAAGAGGGGAAATAATTTAATGTCAAGTCCAGAGGGGAAATTTTACTACCGGTTCTGTGGGCATTGGCTTGGTGGGCCTGGCAGGGGAAAGATACTGTAAAATCCCCATTCCCTCCCCATCTCACTAACCTGCTTTCCAGCTCCATTCTCCTGTGCAGGGCAACCAAAGAAGACCCAGTCAATCAGCTGGGACTCGGGAGGCATAGAATAGAAGTGGGCAGGGCCAATCAGAGGTGGTATTCCGAACTACTCAAAATTTCCACTACCGGTTCTCCAGAACTGGTCAGAACCTGCTGAATACCACTTCTAGTCAAGCCTCAGTCTCTCACACACAGAGAAATAAAATGTATAGGATGAGCCCTTTAAACCCCAGCAGGAAGTTGTCCTAAAGCCAAGAGCAGGGAGTGGATCAGATATAGGACTTTGAACTTGAGACCCTGCCATGTACTTATTATGCCAGTTTCTGAGGTGTTTGTTTCTTTCCCCCTCTTGCTCACTCAGAAAGATGTTTGTGTTCCTGGCTTTCCTGGGTACCTTGCTTTCCTTGACAGTCTGTGCCCCACTACAAGGGACACCACAAGAGACAAGAAGCCGGAACAAGCTTCTCCTTGTTTCTTTTGATGGCTTTCGGTGGAATTATGATCAGGATGTGGACACCCCCAATCTAGAAGCCATGGCCAGAGATGGGGTGAAGGCACGCTACCTCACTCCCCCCTTTGTCACCCAGACAAGCCCCAGCCACTTCACTTTGCTCACAGGTGAGTGTTGCACTCTGGAAGGGAGGGGAGGGGATGGAAAGATAGGAGAGCAGGTGGGGGAACGGGAATCTCAAATAGATATGTCACTGGGGAGGAATAGCACTGTTTGTTTATGATACCTTTTTTTAGTTTATGGTGTTAAAAGTGGGAATGGGAGCATTTATCATTCTCATCTTTAACCCCAAGCCCCGAAAACCAGTAAAAACTGCATTGTCAAAAATCAGCTACAATATCCAGCACAGGTCTTATTTAATTCTCAGTGACCTAGCTAAATTTGAATCAAGATGTAATGAGCATGCTGCTCATGTTTCATCAGTAAGAAAATAGAAGCATGTTTCGTCATGTGAATCTTCATCATGTTTGTATTGAAGCATTGGCAATCTAACTCTTGGAGGGTTATTTTGATAATAGTTTGTTCTTTCAGCACAGCTCCAACCCCAAACTCACCCACATTCCTGAAGATCACAGCTAGTTGACACAAATTTTATTGTCAGTTCCGGCCATTCATAAAAGCACTGGGGGGAAAATTGAATTATCTGGACCTTCAAATAGTGATAATAATGTAGTAGCATTGGAAAATACAAGTTATTAGTCCTTGCTATAGGAATTGTTTTGCCCATTATTTTCACACTGAGGAAATGTGCCATCATACTCATAATAAAAGTACAATGACTCTGCTGCAAATTAATACTTTAAGACACTGCACAAATTGCTCTTAAGCTCAGTGGCACTTAGTGTAGCACTTCATTTGTTTCCTTTAGAGTGCTTCCAAATTTTAACCTTTCTAGATCTACTTATGGGTCAGTTTTTGAGGAGCTACACTTTTTGCAGGAAATATCATATAATTATTAAACATTCTGTATTAAACAATTGTCTGTAGAGATTGTCAGTCATCCAGGTCATGGTTGTCCCAAAGATGCTTTTGAAGACATCATCCAAGAAGCTTCCACTATCATGTCAGAGCTGAAGAAGCTTCTTGGATGAGAAGCGAAACATCTTCAAAAGGAAAAAATAAGAAAGTCCCGTTGCCTCCTGAAAAAGCATCTTTGGGATTCTGGCAATTATAGCTGATGGGCAAAACAGATCCTTCATCTAAATGTTTCCCATTGGAACAAATGCATGATTAGAATCCTTAAAGCAATGATGGTATGCAACAAGCTGAGCTTGGTTAACCAGAGATAAGTGGAGTTGAACTAAGTTGAACCAGAGTTGAGACCATCAGGAGATCTTGGAGTGGCAGCCTACACTGGAAAGTCATAGATTTTCTTAGAAGAAGGCAATGGCAAACCATTTCTGAATAACTGCCAAGGAAAGTACATGAGTAGGCATTATACAGAAGGAAGGAATGCAGTATATATGCCATCTTAAGCTTATAGAGGAAAGGCAGTATATTAAACAAATCAATACATCAAGTCACTTGAAATCAAACTTGACTTAAGGGAGTCTTTACTTTTTATAATTAAAAGAGACTATTTTAGATCAGTGCCTGTATTTAGAGAAAGCTGAAGCATCAATGACATAACTAAGACACAATTCCCCTGGCTCATTTGCCGTATTATCTAGCAAAGATTTCATGGTCCATCACCTGATTTTTTGATCTTACTAAAGAATTGCAGGAGTGGAATTCTCGGGAATCAATAGACAAAAACTGGGAAGGTTAGATGAGTGGATGGAAGAAGTGGAAACCATGTGCTGCACTAGAAAGGAGGCTGGAGGCATTTTTCTGGATTTGTAAAAGACTATTTGACTATCCAAGACATTTCTGTGTGGGAGTCCAAGGGTGACAACATCTCTACAGATTGTCTGACATCTATCTCTAAAGAGAGGTCATTGCCATAGCTGAACAGATATAGGAGAGAAATGTGCCAGGCACTAACAGAAGTCAAAGAAAAAATTCAGTAGAAGAAACAGAGAGAGTATGGGCTGAAATGAAGAGGGCCAGTAGTTCCACTAGGTCTATATTATCAGGTACAAGTCTAGGACCCACTATGTAAAAGACCACTTTCTTTCTTTCTTTCTTTCTTTCTTTCTTTCTTTCTTTCTTTCTTTCTTTCTTTCTTTCTTTCTTTCTTTCTTTCTTTCTTTCTTTTTTTCTTGTCTGTCTTTTTGTTTTGTCTTTTTGCCCTGCTCTTTCTTCATTCCCTCCAAAACTCTTTAAGAGGTGAAAAGAGGGAGCAATAGAATAAAATGTTTCAAAAGAGAAAATGGCAAAGGAGATTCCCGGAAATGTGGAGGAGATCCATAAGACATCTTTCCCAAAACTCCCTCCATCCTGGCAGTGCCAAAGCACTCGTTTCATGGGGATAATGGGGCATTAGAAGAATAGCCGGAACTGTGGTGACTAATAGGGCAGGTCAAATTTTTCAACTTTCAATTTCCAAACATTAGGGGTGCTCAAACATTGTCACGTGCCTTGGGGATGGTAAAGATATTTTGGTGACTTTAATATAATTTAGACGTGCTTGGTAAGTAACTATATAAATATCGTAACTTTTTAACATTTTGTCTGTTAACCTGATGAAGGAAGTTCTATTTAGGTCCTTCGGTCAATCAGAAAAGCAAGGAGCCACCACTGAATTATCCTTGCAACAAACTAGGAAAATGCTGCAGTTTCTTAGACAGTGGTGGTTCCATGGATGAGGTCTCTGGTAACTGTGGCCTAATGCTGTCCTCAGGAACAGGAAAGGAATTAGGCTGGTGGCCTTTCTGTGATAGCCTTACCCAGTGGTGGGATTCAGCCAGTTCGCACCACTTTGGGAGAATTGGTTGTTAAGTTTCTGAGCAGTTTGGTGAACTGGTTGTTGGAAGAAATAATTAGGGCAGAAAACCAGTTGTTAAATTATTTGAATCCCACCATTGGCCTTACCCATCAAGTCCAAGTATCCAGACATTCATGCAACATACAGATTAAATTAATTTCAAGCTTCTCTCTCTTCTGGTAGGAAAGTACATCGAAAACCATGGAGTGATTCACAACATGTGGTTCAACACTAGCACTGGACAAAAACTGCCTTATTACCATACTCAGCGGAGGTCTGACTGGTGGGACAATGGAAGCCTCCCCATCTGGATCACAGCACAGAGACAAGTAAGTCCAAAATCATAACAAGAAGTCTTCTCATTCAATGTGTCACTCAAAAAAAGTGCATCCCTGTTCTTAGGGACTTCATTTTGCAATCAACCTTAAGCATCTTATCTAAAACACCAAAAAGAAGAATAAAATCAGATACACCGTTGTAAATATTGGGGGAAGGCCTCCTCCCTGTTGATAGATTGGGTTCTAATTGTCAGCTGAAGTTAATTAATTTTGAATCAGTTCTTCAAAACAGATCCTGAGAAAATGGGCACTGAAAATAAATTTCCTTTCTGAGATATGTCTGTGGAAGTTCACAGAAAAATCTATTAACTTATGAACCTCCCCCCAAAAAAGGAAAAAAGGAAAATTACACTAAACTAAAATTGAAAGACTAAAAGCAATTGTGTCAGAGAGGTGGTGTGTGGATGTGTCTGCGTGTGTCTGCGTGTATTGGTACTGGAGGGCAACTTTAGGAAGGGCCATAGTCATGTTCTATTATTTCTCTTTTGATTAATTAGTAATTCTCAGATTTTCTTTGAATTCAAATGTATGTATCAGTGGTGGGATTCAATTTTTTTTACTACCGGTTCTATGGGCATGGAAGGCGGAAGGATATTGTAAAATCTCCAGCCAGAGGTGGTATTTGCTCGTTCTCCAAACTACTCAAAATTTTCGCTACTTGTTCTCCAGAACAGGTCAGAACCTGCTGAATACCACCTCTGATATGTATGTATGTGTGTGTGTGTGTGTGTGTGTGTATGTGTGTGTGTGTATTGTGTGCATACACACACACACACACATATTGTATACAGTTAGTCCTCAACTTATGACCAGTTGCTTAATAATTATTTAGAGTTATAATAGACTCAAAAAAAGCTACTTATGACCCTTCTGAGGAGTTGCAAGTGCTGCACATTTCAGGTGCTTGAAAACAACTCGCACTTACAACCAATTGCAGGGTCATGTGATCCTATTTTGCAATGTTTGTCATTGCTTTTTGGTAAACAAAAACCCCTTGGATAAGCTAGGTTCATACATATGACATATGATTCACTTAACAACCATCATCACTCACTTAACAACCATTGTAAAAACAGTTATAAAATCAAGTCTGTCGCATGATAATGCGACTTCATGATTGTAACAACTTACTGTATCACTAAAATTCCAGACTCAGTTTTGGTTGTAAGCAGTGATGGGATTCAAAAAATGTTATTACCGATTCTGTGGGCATGGCTTGGTGGGCGTGGCAGGGGAAGGATATTGTAAAATCTCCATTCCCTCCCCACCCCACTAACCTGCTTTCCAGCTCTGTTCTCCTGTGCAGAGCAACAAAAGAAGACCCAGCCAATCAGCTGGGACTCAAGAGGCGGAGAATAGATGGGGGCGGGGCCAGTCAGAGGTGGTATTTGCCAGTTCTCCGAACTACTCAAAATTTCCTCTACCAGTTCTCCAGAACTGGTCAGAACCTATTGAATACCACCTCTGGTCGTAAGTCAAGGCATGCATTCATCTCAATATGTAGCAACTTATATCTGTCCACTAAAAAAAATATACACACAAATGTTTATCCAAAGAAAGACTGGAAGTCTTCTTTTTAGATAAACATCTTTAAAACAATTGGGGATTGAATAGAATCAGTTCTCTTTTCAATGTCACTGAATTTGGGTTTTTTAGCATCCTGCAATGTTAGTTTTAAAAGCTGGGTATATGTGGAAGAAAGAAAAACTTGAAAGAAAAACTCTGCCATGACAAACACTACTCCCTTCAGTTCCTGTGCTGATTTTTGAGGTGTAAGCACATTCTGGAAATACGTTCAAGGTGCAGCTAAGACTCCAGCCTGCATTTGAATCTTGGGCACATCAACATGTAGCCCTGGATTGTCTTGCCAACTCACAAGTTTACGATCTTCTCATTCTAGGGTTTGAAAGCTGCCTCCCTGTTTTTCCCAGGAGGGAATTCCACCTACCAAGGAGAAGAAGTGCATATTAAGAAGGTGGAGAAACTCCTTCACAAATATGACAATGAAACGGAGTGGAGACAGAATGTGGACACAGTCATGAAGTGGTTCCATGAAGATGACCTTGACTTTGTGAGCCTGTACTTTGGGGAACCCGACTCTACTGGACACAAATATGGCCCAGAATCTCAGCAGAGGAAAGATATGATCCGTCAGGTTGATCGGACAGTGGGCTATTTGAGAGAGCGCATTGCAGAACATGGCATGAATTCAGTACTTAACTTAGTCATCACCTCTGACCATGGCATGGAAACGGTCATCAAAAAGAATGAAATTCACCTCCTCAAAGTAGCAAACTTCTCGTTCCGGGACATTCAGTTTGAGCTGGTTGATTATGGGCCACAGGGCCTCCTGCTGCCAAAACCTGGGAAATTAGAACAAGTTTATGAAGCCTTGAAAAATGCCCACCCCAAGCTCCATGTTTATAAGAAGGAGGAATTCCCCAAAAGATTCCATTATGCCAACCATATTCGCGTCACACCTCTTGTGTTGTATAGTGACCCTGGCTACGTGATCCATGGGGTACAGTATTCTCTCTATCTTGTTAACGCCAAGCTCTTTATCTCCCTTTACTTGTGAGGCTTTCCATTTCATGTTTGATAAACATAAAAGAAGCTTCTTAAGAAGGACACAGGGGAAGAATCACCTAAAATATCAGTCGAGGGCATTTTGCTTTGAATTATCCCATGGGGGTTCCTTTTATTCCGCAGCATTTTTTGCACAGCAATCTCTGCCATCTTGGATGGCGCTAGTCAAAGCATGCAGCTTCGCTGTGTAATATAACACAGACAATCCTGTGCATATTTGTCACACTCTATGACAGCCTTCCCAAAACATTTATCATTCAAATGTTTTGCAATGGCCAAGGCTATTTAGGAATTCTGTGCGTTACACCATAATGCCAATAGATTTGGAAAGCATCCATTGGGAAATGCAACATTTTATGCAGGAAGTAACTTTGGGAAACACTTTGCCTCTATATTCCTAGTTGCAACTATTTTTCTCTTTATTTGAAAAAAGCATCCTAACTAACCCATATCGAATATATTCCTGAAGAAACATACATAGGATTGTCTTGCTAATCATTACTGCAGCGCCCAAGGGGATCCTGCTAAATCCAGTCATCACAAGTTTGGGGATCCTCAGAAATCATATTTTCCTTCTGAAAGCTGCTATTTTGAAATGATGAATTCCATCAGTGTGGCCAAGCAGGCTAGTTGACTGGCTTTCTCTCTCAAAAATAATTTGACCAGCAGAAATTTTCTACCAAAGGTGTTCCTGCCAGAGGGAGCAAATCAAATGTCCCCCAGTGAGATGTTCAGGAGATGGAACAGAACCAGCTCTGGACCTACTAAATCCAGAACTATTCAATTTCTCAATCAGAATCCATCAATTAAACCAAAATAAAGCTGGCATAGCTAATTTCCGTTCACTTGCTCGTTTGTTTTCCAATAAGTTCAAAAACCCAGCAAAACTATCTCTCCAGTTCTGCACTGGCTAGCTAGCACAAGCAAAGTAACATAGTTGCCAACCTTGTCTCTCTCTTATCTGCCATGCATGTGGGTTGTGCAACTAAAGAAAATGAAAGTATCAACAGTTCCTGGTTAGCACGAATAATCTATTTAGCTGCAAATAAATCCCCTTTT
Organism: Bungarus multicinctus; assembly: GCA_023653725.1. NCBI lineage: Eukaryota > Metazoa > Chordata > Lepidosauria > Squamata > Elapidae > Bungarus > Bungarus multicinctus. Next base: position 123,318,651 of record CM042834.1, read on the forward strand.
TTATTATCATTACAATTACTCTATATGTTCAGGGTTGTTCAAGAAATAAGAATGTTAAAATAGGAAACGCCTGCTTAACTTGATTGCACACAAAGATTAGCCATGCTTTTTTTATTTATTAATTTGCTATTTCTATCTGTATTTTTTTCATCCAATTGTTGTTGTTGGGAAGATTTTATTAATTACAGATAAAAGTTGAGTGGCAGATAATCTTTGGGGGGGGGAGGAAATCCTGTTATTTCAGCGAAAAGGCAAATGGCACGTGATGAGTTGTAGCCTTCCCTTTTTTTTCAGAGAGTGAAGGTCCAGTTCAATAAAGGGGAACACGGCTTTGACAACGAAGCTATGAATATGAAGACCATCTTCCGAGCTGTGGGACCAGCTTTTAAGCAAGGCCTGAAGGTGGAGCCTTTTGAAAGCGTGAATATTTATGCCCTCCTTTGCAAACTCCTGAACATCACACCTGAACCACACGATGGATCCTTGGAAGTCACCCGGCATATGCTTGTCAAAGACTCAGGTCTGGGTTTTTTTTCTGGTTAGCTAACATTGCAATCCACCAATTATTCAATGAATGGATTTAGTCCAAAAAAAGATTAATTACATATCCGTCAGAGAGACAGGGTTATAAATTGTCAATGATGTACCTTAATAGTCCCTTATGGAGGCTGGGGATCCCTAAAGAGTTTGCTCTTTTCTGATCAGGGATAAACTCTTTTATCTAAGTAGCAGCTGTCTCCACAATCTTTATAAATTGTACACTGATGATATCAAATCCCAAAGGATTTGTTTCTTTAACTTATCCGACAAGAAGTTCTAAGGTAAAAAGAGAGCAGCTTTCAAATATTTTCCTCCCCGGTTTCATTGGCTTGCCTAGCCTACCTATAAGTTTATTCCAGCATCAGCAAAGCCAAAAATGGGAAGGAAAGGGAAATACTGTAAATCTTTGTCAATTTCACAAAGTAGCATTAGGAGAGACCAATGGAATGTCTCTGATTATTTTATTGTTATGATGGAACCATTAATTATCCTCTAATCCACTTAGGGTACTGACTGGAATCTGATGCATGATAAGAAGAAGTGTTTCCTTGCAATTGCTAGGCTTATAAAGGGCTTATAAAGGAAGGGATACTAATATAGTATACAAAACATATATGAATTTCTATGAAAATCAATTGGATCGGATTCACGGGTTCACATTTCCCCCCCATCTTGTCACTACTTTGTGTATGTTCTATGATGAAGGACAAGAGAGTGATAGGTTTTTCTATCTAGGGCAATAAATGTATAAATGTATCTCAATTTCTAAATTCGGGAAGGAAAGTCCTGCTTACAATCCAGCTTAATTCTTGCATAATTTCAGATGCTGGCTATGTTTTCAAATCATACTTTAAACAAGCCAGAGTTCCAGTTTCACCCGAAGGAGTACGAAGGAGCATGAAACTGGAGCATAGCAGCATACCTTATAACTACAGGGAGAAACCATAATTCCAATTATGGGCTTTTGTTTTCCAAATTAGTATCATACCCATATATGCTAAGCTAAGTTTGGAGTTCACAACTAATGAGCTCCTCTGCTGGCTGCCAACAAAGTGCACCTTTGATCTGAAACCAATTTCTCATATTTTATTCAACCCATCACTTACCCTTTCACTTGTAGGTGATCTCTTACACAAATACCAGTAAAAATTTGACAGCTTCCTAATTTTTGTTATATCTCATGGGCAACCCCCCAATCTACCTTCCCACTTTCCTGGAGCAGGTCAATCGTTCCCTGTGGGCCATCAGATTCATCACAATTGCTCTCCATTGGGAGACGTGTGACCAGGAAGATAGAAAAACAACTTTCACAACCTAACAAAAAAGAAAAAAAAATTATAGGGGTGTGGGGGGAGGAAGAGAGAACAAAGGTATTATATGCTCCAGCGGTAGCAGGGAGCCCCCTGCTGGCCAAATCTTGACACCCAACCTAGGTGTTGTCCAATTAGAATATGATGCTTGTCAGAGTGAAGACAGAGCTGCATAATTGGGTCAGGAAAGAAGCACATATTTGAGAGTTTCCCTAGCAATACTAATTAATTAATTACTGTTCAATGTGTAGCTAACTTTGGAAAAAAAGAGTAGCAACCTTGGACAGAAACATCTTTTATTTCCTTGTGTATAAAGCCATCAATAAAAAATCCATTTAGTGCATGGATTCAGATTTACAGAACCTGTATGGAAATACTAAGTGTAATCTGGTCTTTACTCTAAGTCTACACTGTACTGCATGCCTGCCAAACATGTCAGCCTCAGATGTAGCTTTTTCCAGGGGTACCAGAGTAGAGCTGGTTTAGCACAGAGGCAAAAACTGGGCTAAATTTGTACCCTTTAGTATGAAGGTAGTAGATAGGATATTAGAGCTGTAAGCTCAACTACCTCAGTGTTAGATCAATGTCTCTGTTAAGCTTCCTGGGAGATGACATGTGGTTGGCTCCAGGGGGTGGTGAATGTGCCTTTGATGGAAGAGATCATCACTTAAAGACATAGCGTTGCGTTCTCTCCTCAGGAATCCATTGCTTGACTCAACCATTGGATCATCTTTGTCCTACTCCATCGTTCCCCATCATTTTAGGGTTTTTTTTTAATTTCAATAGCTATAGAGGGCCTTGGAGGAAGCAGGTGCTTTGTGCCCCTTTCAGTTGGATTTCAGGCCTGGGTATGGGACTAAAATAATAATGATCCTACTTGTGGATTACCTCTGGAGAAAGTGAGATTGGGGTAATGCTTTCATCCTTACCCTCTTTGATATCTCAACTGCTTTCAGTATCATTGATCATGATAACTTCCTGACACTGCTCTAGGGATTAAGAGCTCCTTCTTCCCCTGAAATTGGGGGGGGGGGAGAGATATTAGTCCCATATACCCTTTTCTGTGGGGTGATTCAGGGCTTGGCATTCTCCCCATCCTTATTTAACACCTACATAAGGCCATTGGGCAAGTTCATTTGACAGTATGTACTGAGCATGTACAATATGCTGATGATATTCAATTGTATGCCTCCACCTTAAGCTAATCAACTGATGTGAGAAGGTTTTGCTTTAACGCCTGGAGGCTGTAAGAGTTTGGATTGGGATGAAAGGCCTTTGGCCCAACCATAGTAAGTCTGAGTAGTTTGATGCTTTACTACCTCCTATATTCAGTGATTTTCTACCTGTAGTGAGATTGCATTATCCCAGACAGAACTGGTGTGCAACTGGAAGATTCTCCTGGATCTATGACTCTGTTTGGGAAGCAAGTAGAGCCATAGCCACGAGGGCTTTTGCAATGAATTGTGTGGCAGTTGTGCCTTTTCCTGGACCAGGAAGTGCTGTAACAATGCTATGGGAGACATCGCTGCCGCAGGCTCCATGGCCGCTCAGAGGGCCTTCGGACGGCAGCGAGGACAGGATGTGATCCTGCGTTCGGCGTTCGATGGCAGCGAGGCTGGATGAAGAGTGAGGCCTCGTCTGTGACTTTCTTCCCTCCAAGGTCCCCACCGGTGGCAGAGGTGGTTAGACCAGGAGGGGGGGTCATGGGTCCCGAAGCAGCTGGAACGTGTTGAAGTCGCTGGAGGTTTTGGGGTCGCCCTCAGGCGGCGGAGGCCTGCCGCGACCGGGTTTTGTGCCCGGCGTTCGGTGGCAACAGCTCCGGGGGACTGATGGGACCACGGACAATGCCTCCTTCCCCTTGGGTCCCCACCGGTGGCAGAGGTGGTTGGAGCGAGGGGGGGGTCGATGGCCCCGAAAAGCCTGGAAGGTGCTGGAGTCGCCGGAAGCCTCGGAGTTACCTGGTTGAAGCTGCAGTTGGGGTCTCCTTCCCCCCTAGGCCCCCACCGGTGGCAGAGGTGGTTGAAGGGCCAGGGGGGATGGGGGCCCCAGAGCAACAGCGGAGCAGCAGAGGTGGCAGAGGAACTGTGAATAACATCAAAGTCACTGGAGGGCATCGCCGGACGGCTAGGACATTCTTATCGGAGCCTTTAAAGTACTCTATGAAAGATCTCTGGGCCTTGAGGGATGTCCCCCTTTCCCTCAAGTGGCCCTCAAAATTTTCTAAAACCTATCTTAATGACGGATCCTGGGATCCCGAGAGATGGTGCACCTGCAGGAAACGTGTTGGGGAGAATTCTGGGGTTTGTAGATTTTTAATGGGGTTTTTAGTGGGGTTAGGGAAATCCAAACCGGGTTTGGGGGACAACCCGCAGGGATCTGGAGGTAGCCAGGCTGGCATGCACGTCTGGGAGGGCTCAGAGGGTTGTGCGTTGAGGGAGCGGACAGGGGGCGGGCTGTTGGGGGCCGGTCCTATTGGCACAGTAAGTGGGAGGGGCAGATATGGCGGGGGTAGAGGGCCATATCAGGTTGTGGGATCGCGCAGTCGCTGTCTTCAAGCGGTAGCGCGCTCCGACCCTCTTCACCCATCCCGCAGGCCTGGTTATGCAGAGCCTCAGGCCCTGAGTACCCGGCTGATGCTGTGCAATGCCAGGTCCGTTGTGAATAAAGCCCCCCTGATTTATGATCTTATTCAGGAAGAGGGCGTGGACCTGGTAGGTATTACCGAAACCTGGTTGGGCCCAGACGGTGGTATTTCTCTGAAGGAGATGTGCCCACCAGGTTTCTTAGCATTTCATCAGCCTAGGTCTCAGAGAAGGCGTGGTGGGGTGGCGGTGCTTATTAGAGGGTCTTTTGTCCTAGAGAGGCCGCTGTTCCTCATACGGCTGGTTGTGAGTCTCTCTTTGTGAAGTGAGGGCAGGGGGTTCAGATGGGCCTTTTGATAGCGTACCTGGCTCCCTGCCACATGTCACTGGCCCTGCCCGGACTCCTCGAGGTGATAGCCGAGCTGGCGGTTGAGATCCCTAGGCTTTTAGTCATGGGGGATTTCAACCTGCCTTCGCTCGGGGAAACCTCTGGGGTAGCTCGGGAGTTCATGGCTTCCATGACGGCCATGGACCTGACCCAATTAGTTTCTGGCCCCACTCGTATAGGGGGACACACGCTGGACCTGATTTTTGTCTCTGGTCAGTGGTTGAATGACTGTAGCTTCGGGGACTTAGTTATCAAACCCTTGTCATGGACAGTTCATTCTCTTCTTAGACTTGACTTCTGTACCGCCACCCCCCACCTCAGGGAGGCGGAGCCGTGTAGATGGTTCCGCCCCAGGTGCCTGATGGACCCTGAGCGGTTCCAGAGGGAGCTTGGGCCATTTCCCGAGACTCTAGCTCATAACTCGCCTGGAGATTTGGTGGCCACCTGGGATAGGTTGGCTGCCGAGGCTCTGGACCGAGTTGTGCCTTTGCGACCTCTGACCCGGCACAGATCCCATCCAGCTCCGTGGTTTACGGAGGAGCTGAGGGAGATGAAGTGCCGGAAAAGACGTCTGGAGAGTGTTTGGAGAGCTAGCTGCGCCGAGTCCGACCAGACACAGGTGAAGTCCTATATTAGGATCTACCTTGTGGCTATAGAGGTGGCGAAGTGTTCGCATTTCTCCGCCCTTATTGCGTCGGCAGAAAATCGGCCTGCCGCTCTCTTTAGAGTGACCCGCTCCCTGCTTGAGCCGAGAGCGCGGGAGGACCTCTTGCAGGGCAGGGCAGAGGAGTTTTCCCGATTTCTGCACGACAAAATCGCTCAGATTCGGGGCGGGCTGGACTCCAATTGGGTGGTCCTGGGGGAGGTGTCCGGGGCAAGTCTTGAGACTATTATCTGGGAGGAGTTTGACCCTGTGACCGCTGAGGGTGTGGACAGGTTGCTGGGGGGGCTGAATACCACCACATGTTTGTTGGACATGTGGTTTCGACCGCCAGGGAAGTGACACGAGGCTGGCTCCAGGGGATTATCAATGCTTCGTTGAGAGAGGGTTCACTCCCTACTGCCCTGAAAATGGCGGTGGTGCGGCCCCTCCTCAAGAAGCCTGCCCTGGACCTGGCTGTTTTAAATAACTATCGTCCAGTCTCCAACCTTCCTTTTCTAGCGAAGGTTGTTGAGAGTGTGGTGGCGCGTCAGCTTCCTCAGTACCTGGAGGAAGCGACTTACCTCAATCCTTTCCAATCGGGCTTCAGGCCCGGGCATAGTACCGAAACAGCATTGGTCGTGTTGGTTGATGATCTCTGGAGGGCCCGTGACAGGGGGTATTCCTCTGTCCTGGTCCTGTTAGATCTCTCGGCGGCTTTTGATACTATCGACCATAGTATCTTATTGCGGCGGTTGGAGGGGTTGGGGGTTGGAGGAACTGTCCTGCGATGGTTCTCCTCCTTCAACTCCAACCACTCGCAATTTGTGTTGACGGGGGGGGGAGAGGTCCACCTCTAGGCCCCTCATTTGTGGGGTGCCTTAGGGGTCAGTCCTCTCCCCTCTTTTGTTCAACATTTATGTGAAGCCGCTGGGGGAGATCATCTGTGGTTTTGGGGTGCAGTGTCATCTGTATGCGGATGATACTCAGCTTTACATCTCCACCCCAAGCCACCTCAACGACGCTGTGGAGGCTATGTCCTGGTGCCTGGAGGCCGTGCGGATTTGGATGGGCGGGAACAGGCTCCGGCTCAACCCTCCCAAGACTGAGTGGCTGTGGTTTCCGGCGCCCCGATATAGTCAGCTGACTCTGTCGCTGGCTATTGGGGGAGAGATCTTACCCCCCACAGAGAGGGTTCGCAATTTGGGCATCCTCCTGGATGCACGTCTGTCTTTAGAAGAACATATTACGGCCGTCTCCAGGGGGGTTTTTTATCAGATTTGCCTGATTCACCAGTTGCAGCCCTTTCTGGATCGGGACGCCTTACGTACGGTCACTCATGCCCTTGTCGCCTCTCGCCTGGACTACTGTAACGCTCTCTACATGGGGCTCCCTGCAGGGAGCACCCAGAGACTCCAACTGGTACAAAATGCGGCTGCGCGGGTGGTTAGGGAGGCGTCACGAAGCTCCCATGTGACCCTCTCCTGCGCGAGCTGCATTGGTTGCCGGTGGTTTTCTGGGTTCGTTTTAAGATTCTGGTTCTGACCTTTAAAGCGATCCATGGCATTGGACCAGGTTATCTGCAGGACCACATTCTGCCGGTAGTCTCCCACCGACCTGTGCGTTCCCACAGAGAGGGCCTTCTTCAGGTGCCGACAGCTTCTATGTGCCGCCTGGCGACTCCTAGAAGTAGGGCCTTCTCTGTGGGGGCCCCCGCCCTCTGGAATGGTCTGCCTCTGGAATTACGCAATAACATGGACCTGAGAGCTTTCAGACGTGCATTAAAAACCTGGCTCTTTGAGCAGGCCGGCCTAGGCTGAAATGGGATTTTTAATGTAATTTAGTATTTGTGTTTTAAATTGGGATTTTAAAATTTGGGTTTTAATAATTTATTGGGGGAGGGTATAATTTTAGACAGCCTAAGATATTTAATTCTTTTTAACTTTTATAATTGTAATAAGTTTTATGGTTGGCTGTACACCGCCCTGAGTCCTTCGGGAGAAGGGCGGTATATAAATATAATAAATAAATAAATATACATCAGGGGTGTCAAACTGGATTTCTTCAAGGGACAGATCACATTGTAGTTCTCCTCTGGGAGGAGAGACACAGGATGAATCCTCCTGCAGCAATTTGCCGGCCAAAATGGGGCACAGGGGCCACACTCAGCCTCCCCGTGCCCCATTTTGGCTGGCAAAGTGCTGCAGGAGGCCATCCAAGCCGTAAACAGGCCATGTGGGGTCCACATGTGGGGGGCCCACACCCCATTTTGGCTGCCATTGGCACTGCGGGCCAGTCCTTTGGTATTTCCAGGCCAGCCACATGGGGCAGATTTAAGCACTTTGCCGGCTGGATCTGGCTCACAGGCCTTGAGTTTGACACCCCTGCTACACATGATCACTCATGCTTGGGTCATTCCCAAATGGATTAATGTAATGTGCTATAAATGCAACCATCCTTGAAGGACATTCAAGAGCTGCAATTGGTCTAGCACAGGGGTTTCAAACTCAAGGCCCGGGGGCCGGATCTGGCCCGCGGGGTGCTTAGATCCAGTCCATGGATCCAACCTTAAAACAGTGAAGGAATGATGCCTCTGCCAGCGAAAATGGACCTTCCAAGCTCCATTTTCGCTGGCAGAGCGTTGCAGGAAGCCATTGCAACCAAAAACGGAGCTCGGGAGCCCATTTTTTCTGGCAGAGCGCTTGGGTCACCACAGGTGCCCCCAACACGAGTGACATCAAGCTGGGCACACTCACCCTGGCCCCCTGAGGTCAAACACAACCCTGATGTGGCCCTCAATGAAATCAAGTTTGATGTCCCTGGGCTAACATGTGGCAGCACAAGCAATTATGAGCTTAACTCAATATGGCCATGTTACAACTTTGCTTCGCAAACAGCACTGGCTTCTAATATACTTCCAGATGGAATTCAGAATGCTGGTTATTGCCTATAAATAGTCCTTCATGATTAGGGACTAGAGGGATCTTCTTTCTCCAATTGTTTCTATCCATTCCATCAAGTCTGGCAGGAGGGTCATGCTCCAGGTCTTGACATACATTGGAACACAAGAAACATGCCTCTTCTGTCACAGTCCAGGCCTTTGGTGCAACATACCACTGAAAGTTAGGTTGGCCCAACCCTAATGGTCTTTCAGAAAGCCTTTAAGACTGGACTATGTTCCATATACAAAGGTCAGGAAAGCAGTTGAGTTCATATTTGTTGGATGCAGTTTGTTTGGTGACATTTTTACATTGTTATTCTTGTTTATTGTATTGTTTTTAATTTTTATTAGTCACCCAGAATCACATTTAATGAGGTTGGATGGATGGATGAATAGATAGATAGATAGATAGATAGATAGATAGATAGATAGATAGATAGATAGATAGATAGATAGATAGATAGATAGATAGATAGATAGATAGATAGATATATGATACCAATAGATACATACATATGTACATGCACACATACCAACCTATATACATATATGCATAAAAACAGTTCAGCTATGCTTAGACATACATTAATTTGCTCCAGGCCAGTTCAGCTAGTCAAATTTGTCACCAAGGTTCTTGTTTGGGATTGCATTTGTAGATATGTGTATTTGCCTAGATATATATAGATATAGATATATATTCAACTGTACTGGCTGTCTGGTAAATGTGCTTAGGTTTGTGCCCAGGCTCACTCTTCTTGATCCATCCATGGCCTCTTAGAAGCAATTTCAATTATCTCAACAGTGAGAAATGTGTCATTGTTCTCCTGGAAGTTATGGGCAGGCACTGAGGTCTAATCTATATCCACCGAGCCATGTATTAAACTCTCTATATGAATGTCTCCAGGGGACTGTCAGGTTCAGCTATACCGTACAGGCAAATGATATTTGTCCTTTAACATAGGGAATGACAGAAACTCATTACTTCCATTCCTAATGAACCGCTGAGGTAAAAATACAGCATCCAACTTAATCTTCTATACAACCATTTTCTAAAATTAAATTGATCCTGCAACTTCAATTTAGCATTAGAAAAAGATCAAAAAACACTGTTCAAGAAATACCATACTACATTCATATTTGACTTGGTGCAGTAATGAAAGTAGTTAGATCTACTCTATTATTTTCAAACTCCCAACAGACCAATTAAGCAAAGATACAATGTTTGAACATTCCAAAAGAGCCTCAGAAGGAGAAATTATATTGTGTGAAACCATCCTCAAGTTGGTGCGATTCAGAAGATTTGCTTATTGGTATCGTTTAAGATTTGGAAAAAAAACCCACACCTGATAGCTGATTTTTTATTTTTTGGGGGATGATAACCTTTTGCTATGGATGCAAAAGATAAAGTGCAACTCTAAGAAGGAAAACCTCATAGATAGATAGATAGATAGAGAGAGAGAGAGAGATGTGAAACCATGATTTGGGGGGTTCCAGTTTGCAAAGGAATAGAAACAGAAAAATAGCAAGGAAGATCTTTTATAAGGGTTTTGAATTTGGGGACAGGGAATTGTAACACTCCCCCCTTTCCCTGCTTCAGCAGCCATTTTTTTAGCCAATCTGAAGAATCAGGGGTTTCTGAGGAATAGATTTGTGCAGAGTGAGCCAACGTGGGTAATGAGAAAATATAGGAAGAGGAGAAATATCAACCCAGGCCCTACGGAGAAAGCATCTATTTTTGAAAGAGATCAAAGGAGGGGGGAAGGGAGGGAGGGAGGGAGGAATTATGGGGGCAAGGAAGGAAGGAGGGAAGTGGGGAAGGGAAGGGAAAGGAGGAATCAGGCTAACACCTAATTAAACAGAGTCTAAAACCCCACTATAGAAGAGAGAGGCAACCTGTGCATGTCATGGACATTAGGTTCAAGTTGTCTGTATTTATTTTCCTGAAAGGAGCAGAAAGAGATTAGCGGGCGGGTGGAGGCAGACCCGCTCTTGAATAACAAGAAATATGTCCAAGGCTAGGTAGTTTGCCTTTTAAGTAGCATCTTGTGTGGCAAATTGGAAATTTTCAGTAATTTAAGCGAGGACTTGTTCCATCTCCGCTAGGATATTCATTCTTGCTCTTTCTAATTTCCAGATTCCTAGTCCCAGAAATTATCCCCTCACAGAAGAAGGGAACCTGCTGCTTCTTTCCACCAGGGGATTTGACGTTCATCTGGATGGCAGCTGGAGAGGATGTGCATGTTCCCGGTTCTTATGAATTGTTATTGCAGGGACAAAGGATACTAATGTACAGGAACCGTAGAAATTCATTAAAGAAAATAAGAATCTTTTTTGTCCATGTGGTCAAAATAAACTTGGTTTGATTAGAAAAAAAAATATGTCCAACAGTCTTCTCTCATTTGGAGTGATGGGCAAGGTTATGGGAAAGGGAAAGAAAAAGAAAGTTTGGGAGCCTTGTGAGAAAATTGCAGGCCGTGTAAGAGGAGTGAGTTCTGGAGAGGATGCTGGTGTTGCAACATAAGCCAGTATGGAAGAGGGTAGGGAAGAGACTATCCTGTGCACTGGTCTCATCATGATTGCAATTGTGGACTGAGGGAGGATGTCCCTTGAGTTAGAACAAGGGAGGGAGGTGTCCCTGTTTATATACAATTCTTTGGTATATAAAATTAGCATCGCATATTGTAGCTCAGGTCTCTGTGTCTGCAAAGTTGCATTTTGAAAATACTCCACATAGTTTGAACAACCAATCGGATTCCCTATCAATGTTTCTTTATAAATTTCTACCTTCTCTCCCTCTTAGCACAACTTTCGTGTTGCACTTAAAGCCCAAATTCAAATGTCGAAGCGGTAGCCTAATATGGCACATCCAATATGCAAGTTCAAATTTCTGCTCGGTGGGTCCCCCATTTTTGGGGGGAGAGGGCAGTACTTAGGAGAGTTGGTTCTTAGGTTGCAAATCCTTCCCCAGTCCATACTTCAGTTCAGAATAGGACTGAAACCCCAAGCCTTGTGCCTCCAAAACCCCATTGAAGTGATACTGCAGTTAATTCCAAGTATGATTTCCTACAGGCAGTCAAGAGCGCAGTTCATTTCTTTTTGCAATTTTTTTAAAAAATCTTGTAAAAGCAGAATGAATTTCTTTGGATGTCAAGTATATCCAAGGTACAGCATTCTATCCTAGTCATTGCAGAAACACTATCTGTGGCTATAAGTCTCTGCAGGGGTGGGATTCAAATTTTTTAACAACTGGTTCTGTGGGCGTGTCTTACTTGGTGGGCATGGCTTGGTGGTCATGTGACTGGCTGGGCATGGCCAACTCAACATCTCTCACATCAAGGCATGCATCTCCTCGCCTTGCCTCTCATGGGGATGCTGCAACAGTCGTAAGTGTGAAAAATGGTCATAAGTCACTTTTTTCAGTACCATTGTAACTGAATGGTCACTCCACACAAGCAAAGTACCAGCGAAGGAGGGAAAAAAACTCCAGAGAAGTTCCTGAGACAGGAAATTTAGTCCTGCCAAGAATGTAATAAGGGTTAACGGAGAGGCAGTTTCTGTAAGCAACACCAGAATGTTTCCTTCCTGCCTTCCTTACAGGATTAGGTCAGTAATTTCTTCTAACAACCGGTTCTCCGAACTGCTTAGAATGTTAACAACCAGTTCTAGAGAATAGCTGCGAACCTGTAGAATCCCACCCTCGAGTCTCTGTCTAAAACTAACATATTCTGAAAATCTATTTGCCCACTGTTAGCATTTCTATATTTCTGATTGCTTTTCAACTGTCCCATGTGATACTTATCCTAAATAGGGGGGCACAAAATTTATGATATTACAGGCTGAGTTCCTGACATAAAATTCCATGCCATTTGGATAGAAGCAACCTACTTATCCTTATTTTACATTTGGAAGACACAGGAAAAATCTGGACCAACTTTAGAAATTATTTACAAAATCCATATTTAGCTCTAATAACAATATACAGGTGAAACTCAAAAAATTAGAATATCGTGCAAAAGTTCATTTATTTCAGTAATGCAACTTAAAAGGTGAAATATATATGAGGTAATATATGAGGTAGACTCATTACATGCAAAGCAAGATAGTTCAAGCTGTGGTGTGTCATAATTGAGATGATTATGGCTTACAGCTCATGAAAACCCCAAATCCACAATCTCAGAAAATTCGAATATTGTGAAAAGGTGCAATATTCTAGGCTCAAAGTGTCCCACTCTAATCAGCTAATTAAGCTATAACACCTGCAAAGGGTTCCTGAGCCTTTAAATGGTCTCTCAGTCTGGTTCAGTAGGAATCACAATCATGGGAAAGACTGCTGACCTGACAGTTGTGCAGAAAACCATCATTGACACCCTCCATAAGGAGGGAAAGCCTCAAAAGGTAATTGCAAAAGAAGTTGGATGTTCCCAAAGTGCTGTATCAAAGCACATTAGAAGAAAGTTATGTGGAAGGGAAAAAGGTGGATGAAAAAGGTGCACAAGCAGCAGGGATGAGCGCAGCCTGGAGAGGATTGTTAGAAAAAGGCCATTCAAAAGTGCTGGGGACTTTCACAAGGAGTGGACTGAGGCTGGAGTCAGTGTATCAAGAGCCACCACACACTGAAGGATCCTGGACATGGGCTTCAAATGTCGTATTCCTCTTGTCAAGCCGCTCCTGAACAACAAACAACGTCAGAAGCGTCTTACCTGGGCTAAAGAAGAACAGAACTGGTCTGTTGCTCAGTGGTCCAAAGTCCTCTTTTCTGATGAGAGCAACTTTTGCATCTCATTTGGAAACCAAGGACCCCAGAGTCTGGAGGAAGATTGGAGAGGTACACACTGCAAGATGCTTGAAGTCCAGTGTGAAGTTTCCACAGTCTGTGTTGATTTGGGGAGCCATGTCATCTGTTAGTGTTGGTCCACTGTGCTTCATTAAGTCCAGGGTCAACACAGCCATATACCAGGAGATTTTGGAGCACTTCATGCTTCCTTCCGCAGACAAGCTTTATGGGGATGCTGACTTCATTTTCTAGTAGGACTTGGCACCTGCCCACACTGCCAAAAGCACCAAAACCTGGTTCAATGACCATGGGATTACTGTGCTTGATTGGCCAGCAAACTTGCCTGACCTGAACCCCATAGAGAATCTATGGGGCATTGCCAAGAGAAAGATGAGAGACATGAGACCAAACAATGCTGAAGAGCTGAAGGCCGCTATTGAAGCATCCTGGTCTTCCATAACACCTCAGCAGTGCCACAGGCTGATAGCTTCCATGCCACACCGCATTGAGGCAGTAATTGCTGCAAAAGGGGCCCAAACCAAGTACTGAGTATATATGCATGCTTATACTTTTCAGAGGTCCGATATTGTTCTATGTACAATCCTTGTTTTATTGATTGCATGTAATATTCTAATTTTCTGAGATTGTGGATTTGGAATTTTCATGAGCTGTAAGCCATAATCATCTCAATTATGACAAATCACGGCTTGAACTGTCTTGCTTTGCATGTAATGAGTCTATCTCATATATTAATTTCACCTTTTAAGTTGCATTACTGAAATAAATGAACTTTTGCACGATATTCTAATTTTTTGAGTTTCACCTGTATACTGTCTAGTGATTTTATCAAAAGCCTTTTCTGCATCAAACAGCAGATTTGTGGCTTGGTCTTTTTTGTCTTTATACAAACCAATTAAATCTGCTACCAATGAAATATTTTCCATATCTAGTTTTGATCAACCCAGCTCAATCATTCTTGATCACAGAAAATATCACTTGCTGAGTTCTATTGGGTAAGATAGCAGTTAATCTACATTGGTCAAGAAAATACTGTATAGTTTCTAAACTAATATAGTTTAGAACATAAAATACGATCTTTACCAGGTTTTGGTATACACATCAATTATTGAAGAAGCTATATCAATTTCAAAGTCTTACTATGTAAACTTAATTCATGAAATTTAGGAATAAGTAAGCAAATATTCATATTATTCCACAGGGGGGGAAATCAAGCCCGGGTGCTTTATCATTATTCATATTCAGAATCACTAATTTATCCATACTCAGAATGGTGGCAAATAATAAGGAATCGGATTGTGGAAGGTCAATTCTTAACTTTAAAATAATCTTGATGTTCATTAAATCAATTCTGATGTTTATTGTGTATGTCTGGATAATTTTTTTTTTAATTGAAAATGTATACCTTCAAGAAAATCTGTCTTATCTATCTTATGCCAATTTTTAAAGTCTATGACAATTTATTCATCTCTTTTATGCTTCAAGCTACTTGCCGACATCCAGTCAGAATTTCCCCATTATTCATTATTTCCCCATATTATTTACAATATTATTTCCAATATGATATTTCATAACTATATCAGATTAAGTGAAAATAATATGTCCATACTAATTAAGGAAAGAGACAAAAGTGAAAAAGGAGACAAAACGGAGAATAAATGGAAAATAAGGAAAAAGAGTATATCACTTTTAGTTTACATGGTTTTGTATCTCTATCCCTGGAACTGGAACAAATTCATATAAAAGCCACATTCAACATGAGCCTCTATTTTAAAAGGATAGGGGTATTGCTGAGCCACTGGTCATGCAATCCACTAGTGGAGAAACAATTTCTCATACTCTCCAGAATCCTCTCCCCTTTTTCATCTGATCCCTCTGGCTGCAAAAGAATACAGTAGTTACCCACCATGAACCCATAAATGTCTTTGTGAGCAAACCTTCCTTTCCAGCAGCTAGGATCACAGGCTGATTACCCATGTATCCATTCTAATGAGGATGTGTAACAAGTGAGCAAACCCTTGTTTCTCCCATCCTGGGTCAAAGATCAACATCAAATAGGACAAATATTATACAGGGGGAGCACAAGGCACTTGCAAATTCACCATCAATACGTTCACAATTCTTAAATGTGCCATGCTTGATTCCTTGACATGTCCTGTTTTTTGAGATGAAATGTATGTAGGAACTGGACATATATACCTCATTAAATCATGTATGATATAATAGGTTTATAATATGTTTACATCTTTCCTCTGAGATACAATGCAGGGAAGAAGTTAACATTTTCTTTTAAATGGTGACATCTAGTGGCCATATCTATGTATGGCTGATTACTATTATGGTAAAAAGAGTTTGCTGTCTTGAAATTCAAGTATGTTAGGCGGCTCATTTCCTCCCCAGAAAACTTCATTATTCTTTTTTTCTGCAATATATGTCAGTTGTCTGGGATTTACCCTTGTTAGCCTAAAAAAGTATTTATTGAACAGAAATACAAGACCTCTCTTCCCTACCTTTTGTAGCTACTGTATTTGCTGGAATATAGTCTAGATTCCCAAGGACAGAGAGACTGCATTCCAGATGAACAAAGATTGGATACAGAAGCAGAGAATTAAACTAGCTCCTCCCTAGGAGTTTAATGGCACAAGTAATCTGCTGTAGTTTAGCAAGTGTTCTGTCTATAGGTGTGCAGGGGTATCCATTCCTGTCAACTTTAAGACTTGAGGACGTCAACTCCTAAAATTCCCCAGCTTGCATGTTCCTAGCTTAGAGGAACCTCGGTATGTCTTTCTTGGTTTTAAAAGGCTGACAAGTCTTGAATCAAGAAATACCTTGCAGTGTGGTATTACACTCCAGTGTGAATAGCACTTGTGATTCTATACATTGTCCTCACAACCAGCTTGTGGTCTTCCTGAAGACAGAACTCGCCAATCAGCAATAGAAGCAGACTGCTTCACTACATTGAGCTAAATCACACTCCACTAAAATGGTACTTTCTCTATTTTTAAGGAGTGAGAAAAATCATGCCACGTTTACATTGTATACTGAGCACATGTGGAATACATTTTTAAACATCTAAAATCTCAAATTGAATGTTTGGCAGGGAAGACAATTTAGAGATCTTGTAAACCCACTTCATGTGTGTGTAAATGTTTTTAAATTACTTGAAATATCTAAAGGTAATTATTTACATTTTAGGAATGTAAATTTATATACAGTAAAATTTCTTTACATTTTACTGTATCCTGAAATCATGTATTTTGGGATATAGTGTTTAACTGAATTCTGTTTTTAGCTATCTCTTGACAAAAAATCAAATGTTAGGAGTAGAAAAAAAAATAATTTTGTTTTCTACCGAAACCTTCAAATTCACAGAAATTATTCTGAAGAATCAGTTCCAATGTTTTTATGTTATTCTTCTTCTAAAGAGGAAATTGGCAGAATTTCAATAGTGTTTCAAGGGAATAAATTTGTTGCAGGCTCTGCTCCTGCTGAAAGAAGGATAACTTTAAGTGCCAGTATTGAACATCAGATGCAATAGACTCCCAAATGAAATCAAATTCCTCCAGCAGGTGAAGAAAATTCTGCTCAAAGGCCCCTTGAATTGAATCAGGATTGCTAATCAGGAGACTTTGTGTATGATTTAACAATATTTAACACCTTGGGCAAGATTTTTCAGCTGTCAGTCTAAGGTAGCGTTTCACAATCTTGGCAACTTGAAAATACGTGAACTTTAACTTCCAGAGTTCTGGAAATTGAAGTCCATATGTCTTAAAGTTACTAAGGTTAAGAAATACTAGTCTAAGCTGAAACCTCCACTTTGTATGCAGATTTACTATTGGAAAACCACACACAGCTGCCAGTCAGTGGAGACAACAATGGTCTGACTCTGTGGTTTTGTCAAACATGGTTCATTTGCTGCCTGTGTTTTGCCAACCCAGCTATTGTAGCTACAAACTGACTCACATCCTAGAATCAGTCAATATACAAAACCCAAAAAGCATTAATATGTATTCCTTTCCAGATTGCTATGTAAGAAAAAAAATTGTCTTAGGAGAGTGTTTTATGTCTTCGGGATAGAACTTCCAGCTTCACAAGGCAGCCCCAAATTAAACTGAGGAGAGCTCAGAGCTCAAGAAGTACCATTAGGATCTCCACTCAATCTGCCAAGCAACTGACTATGTTCATTCATGGGGCAGACCTGACTGAAAACAATTCTTGGGAGTTGTGAGTGAGTGGATGTGAGAAATATAATTGAACTCACTTGCTATGCTGTCATCTACTTGTATGTGTTTTATGAGGAACACTGTTTAACAAACAGAGGAAAAGAAAAAAAGCAATTACTGAAAAATCTTATAATATCCCTAAACTTTATCAAGACATTTCCAATGAGTGCCTTGGTGGAACAGATATTCCGTGATTAGAGGGCCAACACTGTGACCAAAAAAGTGCCCAAATGCTGAATTCAGATTGCCGAAATTTGTCTGGATAAAATAGAAATCTCAGGATTACCCAGTGGTCCAGAAAGCTGTTTTTTTGTGACAAGATGACAGGAATTGTGTTTTTGTGGTCAACCTGTAATCAGCTAGGTGTCTCAGGATTTCATTGAACTTGTCGCCACCAATGTAGCTATATGTCTCTGGGTTCAATTGAAGCCTACCTCTTAATCACTTTGGGGATTTTTGCTGTTTGATAAGGAAAGCCAAGATTTTAGAGATTGGTTTATAGAGAATGGGGTGAAATATAGGATGAACAGTTGCTTGGCTTTATTTTAAGAGATACGTTGTTAAGATTGATCATTCTTGCTGGGGATGATGGGGAAGATTTGTTTTTCTCTTTTTTTCTTTCCTTTTCCTGTACTTTTAAAAAAATTACATACAGTGTATATACTGTACTTTATATTTATATTATCTGTATAATATAATTTTCAGTAAAATTATTACAAAAATGTCTATAAACTTTATCATAACTGAGTCGTGGTGGTACATCTCCTTATCTGGCTTGTATCACACCTATAAAAACAATTATATCATGGAATAATGAATAGGACTAAAACATGGTCAGCTGTGCTGCCAAGGTTTTGGCAGAGAGGGTATGCTTTCATTTGACACTATGCATCTATTTGCTTGCTAACTAATTTTATGGATAGCCCTGTTGAAAAATTCAAGTTGTCTGGAAATCAGGCAGCCTTTAATATACTGTATTATTACTATGCTTTAAAGCATAGTCAACCAGATGTTTAGACTGGATATGGCATTTTTATCCACTTATGGAACCCTTCTCAGATATAACCCAATAATCAGATAGTTGTTAAGTGAATCATTGCAGTTAAGTTAGTAATATGATAGTTAAGTAAGTCTGACTTCCCCATTGACTTTGCTTGTCAGAAGGTCGCAAAAGGGGATCACATGATCCTGGGACACTGTAACCGTCATAAATATCAATTGGTTGATAGGCAACTGAATTTTGATCACATGACCCTGGAGATGCTGCAATGGTCACAAGTGTAAAATATGATTATAGGTGACTTTTTTTCAGTGCTTTTGTAACTTCAATCACTAAATGAATTCTTGTAAGTTGAGGACTACTTATAGTTGCAGGTCTTTATATTTGTGTTTTTCCCCCAGTTCTCTCTCTTCTATATCACTGTCTCCAGATACTACAGTGTCCACTGTGCAAATTTTATTGTCTTTCTTATCAACAGTAAAGTTTGGGGAATTAACACAGCAGGTCTTTGTCTGTTTGAATTATAAAATCCCAGAGTCCTTCAACTTCTTTATTTTCTATTTTTATCTATGTTGTGGTCCCATCAGTTTTTGCTGGTAGGCAACTGGTATTTTTTGCAGATATGTCAATGCACTATTTTATTATTTTATCATGTCATTGTCTGTAGTCAGCCTGTTCAATGCAATCTTCTTGCCGCCGCTAATTAGGTGGCCCACTGTTTTCTCAAGCTTCTTTACAGAGATGGTGTTTGCTGTTGGTTGCTGTCTTCTCCATCCTGGCTGAGTATGCTTTCGTTCTTAAGTCTTGGTCTTTTGTAGCCAGAATTAGATGCTTGGTCTCTTTTTTTTTTTTTCATCTTTCCTGTTGTTAAACATTGCCAGGTCTTGTTATCTGCTTTACCTGCTAGTTTTTTATGTACTGGCCATGTAATATTTTACCTAGTAATGTACCTTTTCTATTCTTCATTTGGTCTTTCTTATAAGGCTGTTTGATCTCTTTGGTATTCAGTAAGCCTTCCTGGTATCCTACCTTCAGTGCATCATCTTAATTATCTTTCAGATGTTCTTACAATGCCCTTTTTTCTTTTTCAACTGTCTGGTATAATTGCAACATTCTGTGCCCACCTATGCTCCTTGGTAGAAGAATCTGTCAATGTCTCTGTGTGGATTGAAGGGCATGATTCATTGTCATTATTTTTCTGGTCTTCTTAGACAGAGCTTTTAGTTCTACTTGAGTCCAGCCCATTATTCAGCTCTGCAAGAGGAAGACAAGTAAGGGTTGGGAAGGGAGAGGGAGAAGGACAAGCTGCTTAGGAGTGAAGAGGAAGGAGGCCCACATACCACTGGGCCTAACCAGCCAAAGTCTCCCAGCTTACAGTGAGGGGAAGTTGCAATACTCCTGCGGTTGTAATGATGGCCATTGTGCCAAATGTACTAATTTTATTCATGTGTCTGCATTGGTACCGTAACAGTTGTCACTTTGAGTAAGTGTCATAAGTCCCTTTGTTCAGCACCATGCAATTACAAAAGGTCACTGAATGAATGGTCATAAGTCAAGGACTACCTGTACAGAGCTCTGATACAGCTCTCTAATTTTATTTCATGTCTAAGTGGCAATTTTCTCTCTTTATTATTCTTCCCCTTTTACAATGGTATATCCAGTATCACAAGTTAGGCAGACAGAGGAAATTTAGCTCTCCTTGATTCTTTCAAGATTCCTTAGAGTCATCTTGATTCTTTCCCATACCTAGGTCAATCTTCTCCCACTGAATTTCTGGCTCAGAATAAATATAGCCTACTTCAGCTATCACTCTGAATTTCTGCTGATGGTGTTAAGTGTTGGTATTTCAACCCCAACTGTTCTGCACATTCAGGTTACATATACAACTGTCTTGTCACCCGAAGAGAGATAATTTTCAAAAGATATGACTAGTCTTTAGGAAGCAGAAGAGGAAAAAACACAGCTAGAGAAAATCAAGTAATATTTAACAAGGAAGAGGCAGCTTTTAACACTGCCCTACTTTATAAGGAAAATATCAAAGAAAATAAAGCAGCTGTGAAGAAAGCTCATTAGTATCATAAGGGTTCTTCACAAATAACTTTCCTTTAGATTGGTATCTTTTCTTTGGTTGAAGCTCTCTATCCTTAAATGCTGATGGACAGAAAACAATGTAACGTTTTCCCCTAACACGTGTCTAATTGTCCATATTATGGGAAAACATGACTAGCTTGATTCCTATATTTCATTCGGCTTTTCTGTGACTTCTATTTTAAAAGAATTTGTGACGTCTATGTAACAGGTATCATCTGTAATAAAATATTAAATGTTTTGAATTGTAAGCTGCCCAGAGTCGTTGACTGAGATGAGTGGTTATAGAAACTGAATGAATTAATGAATTAATGAAATGAAGTCTCTCTATCATGCTTTGAACCCATCTCAAATATTATTCTGGATGTTATAAGTTATCAATCCACATGCATATGCTTCTTCACCTGTCCTATTTTTGACTGAACGTGGAGAGAGATCCAGAACTGAATCTGGCAGCAACATATTCAGATGTTACTCTCCGTTAGTTTTCTTTGGCCTTTCCTTCTTTCCAAACAGGTTTGAATCCCCAACCACCATCACCTTTGCCATGGGAAAAGATTCTTCCCTTCCAAGCATGCAGGATGTGGGCCAGCACTCACAACAGATTAGGCCATCTTTGAGACCTGCCCCAGGCCCCTCTGCCCTACATAGGCCACTTGCTTCCATAAAGGATTGGGGATACTGCAGCCTGAGGGCTGGGAGCCCGTCCCTCACCCTTCCAGTGCCACGGCAGCCTCTCCAGCGGCAGCAGTTTGCCCTCCCTCCTCTCTCTCCCTCTCCCCTCCCCTCCATGTTTCTCCCTCCAGCCTAGGACCTCATATCTCGGTAGCTCAATAAACAGAGGTTTCCATAGCAACCAGTTCCGGCGGTGCGGACTTCTCCCACTAATGAGATGAAACAAGAGACGGCAGGAAGGAAGTGCTTTGCTTAGGAACCTGTTGCGAGGGGGGGGGTTGGGTTGAGGGCGCCCAGGCAGCCAGGTTTATTGCTAAGTCTTTAAAAAAAGATGACACCAGGACTGTCAACAAGGGTCATTTTTTAAAAAAACTAACATTATTATTACTGTTATAAAGCACAATCCATGAGGCAGAAGGCAAGTCCCTTCTACCTGCCTGCCGTGGTCGGGGCGGTTGCTACTATTGGACAGAAGCCTTGCAGTGAAGTGCCAGCAATGAAAATGCTCAAATCGCTATGTCTCCCAGAGCATGCTAAGATCTGAAATGGGTACTTCAATCTGTTTGAAGTAATTCTGGCCCTTTTCTATTTAGCTTTTTTCAAGGATTGGTCTAGGGTTTTTTTCCTCCTTAAAGAGAGGAATGCAAGTGCCCAAAGTATACGTTCTCAACATATTTTTTCAATAATAATAATAATAAAAACAGTCCAGGTTTAACAGAGCAGAAGAGAAGAGAAAATAAAATATATGCATAAAGAGGTTCAAATAGAACAACTGTGGCAAAAGAAAGCACAGATAATACTAATAGTAAGAGGCACCTTGGGTGCCATTCCAAAACATCTGGAGGGCCATTTAAACACATCAGCTATGACAAAATTACCAACAGTCAATGGCAAAAGGCAGCTTTATTTGGAGTAGGTTACCTACTGCAATAATACCTTTAACATTATTAAACAACTTCTGTCTATTGCAGGTGGACAAAATTGTGGACAAAAATGCCAAATCCAGTCTAAACATCTGTTGACTTGCGTGACCATGATTAGTTAAATTTGTATTGTGCTTGATTCTGGGTAATTCTTAACTAACAGATTACAATAAAATCATTAAAAATAAACCACAATGAAGTGAAGGGTCTCACTCTTCTTTGCTGAAGGCTTTGGATCACCTAACTTTTCCTTAGGAGACAATGTGTGTTATTTCAAACTGAGATAAGGCTGTCCTGTTTTCATTTGGAAGGATGACATCACTTGGCTCTCCTCTTTCCCCTCATTTTGGTGGCTATTGTCCATTCCCATATCTTATCCTCTTCATTTAGTCAGCAATACATAAAAAGGACAAAGAACAGGCATGTTGAACATTTCCATATCATCCTTCACATGGAAAGCCCTGGGCAAACAAGGCACAAAAAGAAGAAGGACATTTGCAGAAGAGGAATGGAATCCAATACTGCTGGGTACTTTTTGAGTATTCCTCCTGATGCCCAACCTATCTTCGTCTAAAGTGCAATGAAATGCCAACAGAGGCAACCATAATCATTTGATTATTTGATTTTTTTTAGACATGGGGCAGAAACCATCACTCCTTTTAATCCTGAAAAATCTCAGGTTTCACATAATAATTTCATGAGCAAGCACATTCCACTCTGTGAAATATGTGCAAGCTGCAGGTCAAAATTGTTCAGCAAAAGCTATCAATAACATTCCCGGTGAAAATCCAGAAAGTGGAGGTCTCAACTGGTATTTTGGAAACCAGATTGAATTTAGGTACTGTCAGCAATACGACCACAGTGCTGACTGACAAAAGCTAGAAGTGCTCCCATGAATCACTTGACCACTGGACTGAAAACAATGATCAATGCAATTAATCAATGGGTTTCTCACAGCTCAAGAAGTATTGCCTAGCAGATGGATTTTATTCATACGTGCCCTGTACAGAAGGTTTTAAATGCTCCTGAAGCAAGGTCTATTTAGTTGCCTTTTAATTTCAGCAATATATTTAAACTCATTCTGTGGAAAGATCAGAAAGGCTCTTGCCCTCTCCCCTTTAGGACAGCTACAGAACATTGCCTGGTATCAGGGGACATGTTTAAAAGCATTGGGGGGGGGGGGGGAATGAGACGGTATTTTAAATATCAGCATATCTATTAGAAACATTGCCCTGTTTCTAAGAGTTGCAAACATTTTCTCCTTGCCTCATAAAGAAAATGACTTGTTAAACTGTACTTGGAGTAGGAGAGTCCAACGCAGCCATTCACATGTTCTGCAGTACCAGTTGCAAGCAGATGATGGCTCCCAAGCTGTGCTACTATTAAAATAAGCATAATGCATTTTTAACCCCCTGGGCACAGGCTTTTGCAGCTGCAGGGTCAAAACAGGCCAGGAAAGAAATGAGCTCCATCAGCATATTTTTCAAATGCCGAGCAGCTTTTACTTGGCACTGTTATCACATAAGGTCAACATAACAATTTCCTTTCTTAGTATTGAGATACTGTTGGTCTCATCCAAGTTAGCGCTCTCTAGATGTGCTAGATCTCTACTGCCATAATCCCTATCCGAGAGGTGGCTGGGGAATTTACACATTTGGCACACACGGAGTACTAACCTAATTCACCTAGATTAATACTCTTCTTCCCCATGTACAGACAAGCAATTACTACAGGCTGAAGATCACAGCTACAGGAATATGTACAGTACAGTAGATTCCTGACCGACATCTAAACAACACTGAGGGTTGAAGCAGGGGCCTGTCTGTATGCCTCCCTCTGTGTTTTGACCTTTTTCAAAGCAATTGTAGCAGCAGTATGTATAATATGTGTGAAGCAGAATAATTTGGGCCTTGAGTGAGAACTCTGGATTGATGTATTTGATTAACCATTTGTTTGTGTTTGTGTTTGTTTGTTTTTCTCGGTTTCCACAGTATTCTCAGGAGTCTTCCCCAACAATAAAATTCAAAAGCATCAATACTACTCCGATCCTGCTTCTTCAAAGGCTAACTTTCACTTCCATGGATTACTACAGGAACTACTGTTTGTGCTATTCTGACCTTTGTAAACATAGGTACATCAAAGCTTCTAAATGTCTTCTCCAAAGCCTTCATGGCTGTTTTACCAAAGTACTACTGCAGCATATTTCTTGACTGCTTTTTCCTTTATTATTGATGGTTATTATTATTTATTTATTTATCAATTGCTTACAAGATAATTGGTATAAGTAAAACATAGTTATGAATACATGGATACATATAAGAAAAATAAAATATAAAAGAAACGATAGGACAGGGACGGTAGGCACATTGGTGCATTTATGACCAATGCTCAAAGGCAGAAGGTACCCTCCATTTCAATCTCTTCATTGTTAATTCTAAGTCTGGGTGATTCACCAGTTCTCATTATTTTGACCTTCTTTATTTTTAATTTAGCCCTCTTTTTTTTCACTGTACTGCTTGACTTTATTACTGGAATTTGCATTTCCAGCTGCCAGAATAGTGTTATCAGTATAATGCAGGTTATTGGTGTTTTTTCCTTCAGTTTTAAAACATCTTCTATTCTAGCATTCCTTAATATATATTCAGCATTGGATTTACGTGAAATTGAATATTTACAATAGTTTACACAGCCAGATAAGTCTCTCTTTTTTGTAATTGCAATATAGATTGTCCTCTTCCAATCTGTTGGCCACTGTATTGTTTTCCAGATTTGCTGGCAGTTTGCTGATTCTTCTTCAGTTGCCAGCCATGTTTCTGTGGATATTCCATCAGTTCCTGTAGCCTTCAGACTTGATAAGATTTCGAGTGCTGATCCATCATCTACTACTAGAAGTTCTTGTAAGTAGGGAATACCTTCTAAACAAGGAGTGTCAAACCATGTTGTCACTGCAGCATCATGTGATGTATCTGGACTTTTTTCCCCTTTGCCCTTTTGCATGAGTGTGGCCAGCACATAAAGAATCTGGCTCAAGTTTAACAACCCTATTTTAAACTAGCTAGGATGTTGTCATATCTTTTTTTCATTATTTCGGATATTCCTTTCAACCTTGTTTGATCTGCTTTGAATTGGTTACTATCACTCTATTGGCATCCATTACCATATTAAATCAAGATTGGAAACCCCTTCTGAATTTAGTGATCTTTTGAAGACTTTCCTTGTTTTTCCATGTCTGATTTTATCTTCAGGTGTTTTCAGATGAGCAAGCACATTCAGATTTCAGATGTTGTTGTAATACTCCTTATTGTCCCCTCTAAGTGCTCTCTGAAATTATTTGTTAAATTCTCTCTTCTCTCCTCTCCCCTCCCTTCCCCTCCCCTCCCCTCCTCTCTTCTCCTTTCTGCAATTTCCACAATTTAACATTGCTTTTTTTCTTCTGCTGCTTCTTCATCTCTGGCAGTCTCTTTTCTTTATATCCTCTTTAAATTCATTCTACAGATTCAAGACTTCAAAACTAGTATGTTCCTTGAAAATAATGGGCATTTTCAAGATCATAATCGTGCAGAGTTGTTGGCTTTTTTCTTCTTTAGCTTAGCTTGGAATTGCACACAAGTAGTTTGTGATGAATTAATGCATTTGCCACTATCACTAAAGTGATCCTATGCCTCCAGCATCTTCCTATATTGCTACTACCACCCAATATAAATGCCTGCTTGCTTTAGCTGAGCAGCTGGGACGACTTCACACCTTAGATGACCCTGCTGTGAATAGGTATTCTTGGCATACACTCCTCACATTCTTCTTTCATTCTTCCCAGAAACTTACCCCCACCATAATGAGGTAGAACAGCAGGACTTGAGGGAATAACCTAACACTATGTTAATGGCTGGAGACTATTACTAGTCTGAAATCACTCTACAGCCAATCACTCTATTGACTAGCTATCAAATATACTGCCAATATATACTTTTTGATTTCTTGATGACTGCAACATTATAGGATGAGTTATGTATTTATGAATATTCCATTTAGACCTAACATTTCAAACTGACCTTTGATGTCGTTGATGTTAAGTAAATCTCATGTTTATGGAAATTCTCAATCATTCCAGGTCATGGTTGTCCCAAAGGTATTTTTCAAAAGGCAACTGGACTTTCATGGGGTTTTTTTTCCTTGAAGACATTTTACTTCTCATCCAAGAAACTTCTTCAGTTCTAACTGGAACAGATTTTGGTGAATCAGAACTGCAACAACCATATAATGTGCCTTGAGTTCCATAGAAAATGTGTATCCATATGGATGGATGGGTGTATTCATTAATGGCCAAACTAAAGTGTGTACAGCTTTCTTCTGTATACATGTTTTATGGAATAAAACAATGAAATCAAATGAATTTGGAATGAAAATTTCAAAAGAAAATATTTTGAATAAACAAAACAATATACAGTTCTAAAGTACCAGTAACAGAACATTTAAATGGTTCACATGTGGACCACTAGTTATCTTTTGGGCACATCTATATCACAAGGTTGTTAAAAGTATGGCATGAAAAAAATGTAAATAATTCCTTACAGGAATGCTTGCATATCAAATTACTAAAATAGTAATATAATAAAACATAGCATAGTCTCATAAAGCTTTATCAATGAGAATTATCATTGTAAATGGGATCTTGTTTCCTTTAGGTAACAGACCGGAGGTTAGTTTAATTGGTTTCCATGCTTTCTCCTTAGATTTTAACGAAAAATGTAGAAACATTTTGTGCAAGCTTATAATGATATGCAGGGATCTAAAATTGCAAGTGTTTTAGAGTAAGCAGCCTTATAGTAAGATTGTGGAATCAATGTTATTGCAAGATTGAAACTAAACTCATAAGATTTTTATTTATTGTTAAGGACCCTCTGTAATTTCCACTGCCTGTTGTTTACCCCTCTGGAAAAAGTACAGTACTGTTGTATTATAAGTAATCAGGATCATTTATACAGGATTACATCAATCAGTTAGAGGATTATATGAATTCTCTTGTACTTTTTTTCAGGAAAAAAACCACTCTTTTTGTGGGGTAGGGGGACAGACCAGATGACAGTGGGGGATAAGGAAGGAAGGAACGGAGGGAGGAAGGGAGGGTGGGAAAGAAAGAAAAGAAATCTAGGGACCTGGTCAGGAAATTTACTTCTTCTCTTGTAGAGACAGAAGTAGGGATATCTGGCTACAAAGCTAATCAAAAGCTCCTTCTTTGAAAAGTCAATGCTTTTGATGGGGCAAAGTTCCCTTAACAAATATCCCACTTAGCAACAGAAATTTTGGGCTCAATTGTAGTCATAGATCGAGGATTACCTGAAGTCCTTGACTTACAGCCATTAATTTCATGACCATTCAAAGTTACAACAACAGAAAAAAAAGTGATTTACAACCAGTTCCCATGCTTACAACTGTCAGAGCATTCCCCCCAATCAACATGATCGAAATTTGTGTGCTTGTCAAGCAGCATGTTTTTCCACTGGTTGCAGCATCCCAGAATCCTATCATTGTCATTTGTGACCTTCCCAGCCAGCTTCCAAAGTCAATGAGTGAAGTTGGATTCACTTAATGACCACATGATTCACTTAACAACTGCAGTGATTCACATAACACCTGTAATAAACACAGGTTGTAAAATTGGGCTTGACTCGCTTAACAAATGCCTTGCTTATGATGGCAATGGTGCTCATAAATGGAGGACTACCTGTACAGTGTAAAATCCCCAACTCAATTCTCTCCAAAGACTTTGGGCTATAGATCCTGCCAATCTGTCTTTGGTATGGTTGAGCGAGATGATGATGGAAGCTATCATCCAACCTAATGCAGGATTGGAGAAGGCCGACACAGGCACACTTGCTTCTCCAGCTCCCTTCCAAATGTCTTAATGACATTTAAAAAAAATAATTACTTTTCGAGTGATTGAAGAAAGAAAAGAGGGAGCTGTGGGTTACAAAAGCCGAAGAGCCCTATGGAGGGTTTGGCGGGTGCTTCTGTCCACAAAAGGTTTGGAAAGACCATTATTGTTTCCCTCTGCCTGGAATGATTGGTTCCCCATCTGCCTCTCCTGCCTCCCAGGCGGAAAGGAATCACACAGCACAGCGGGGAGAAGCCTGTGTTATATTGCCTTCTAATTTGCTACGCATTTCCACACCATTTGCTTCCCTTTCTCTCTCCTAGGCTGGAAAGGCATTTGCTGCCCAGGGGGTCGTAGCTGACCAAGGGAGTTGGAGCTAAGTCCAGAAGAGCTGCCTGTCAGGGGACCGGCTTGGGGGCTGCTCCAGGTGTTCCTATGGTTACCCCAAAGCCACAGGGACAATAAGGGTCTCAGGCCAGCTGACTGGTGGAGATTTGAAAGCTATACATCTATAGTTTCCTTATTGCGATGCATACTCAGATTCTAACAGGCCAGGAGCCCCTTAATAACCGTGGCCAGCCTATGCTATCTAAACTTCTCCATCACCCCTGCTGCATTGTAGAAGTTTGTACAGCTGGACACGTGAAATAAATACTCTAGGAAACTATTTTCCTACCAAGAGCTGTTTTAGCCTAGATGTTCTCAATTTACTCTGAATTCCAGATTCTCCTGGCTCAATCTGTTCTTGGACTGATATCTAAGAGAATCTTTTTCCAGATTTCAGCATTACCAGAGATAAAACTCCACAGATTGGAGACCAAAGATAAATTTTCGGGCATGGATTGAAAAGCAGGTTGGCAGATGTTAACATGAAGAAATCAACCAGATACTCCTTGCATTGGGCTGCTGAAAGATACAAAAGCACTGGAATCTAGAACACTGAAGTTGCACAGCTTTCAGTTAAAGTTATAATGAAGCAGAAGCAATTACTTTGGCTGACTCAAGAATGGCCATCAAGCCAGTTTGTCCAGGCTGTGGGTGTCTTCATGTCTCATCCATTGTGATGTGAATTGTATTTGCAAGCAGTCTATCTGAAATCTCTGCAAGGGCAGCTTTTTTTTTTTGGTTTCACAGTGTGTCATTGGGAAATGCTCAGGAAGGTCAAAAAGTGCTCTCAAAGGCTGTTCCAATCGTTCCAGTGAAGCACATAAAAAAGACAGCTCTTCTTCTTTTTCTAGTACTATAATGCCAATAGTTCCCTAGAGTTGGAACAAAATATCAGTAATATCATGCAGGTTTTTTTCCTCTTTTCCACAGGTTTTATTAGTTTATAATAAAGCATACAAAGAAAATACAAAAGTAAATAGTAGGGAAAATAGGGAAAGGAAAAGGGAGGGAAAAGAAAGATGAAAAAGAAAAGGTATTGACTTCCCACTCCCTTTGGTGCAGTAGAATAAGGTATTAACATCAAACCTCAACTTTTTACTTTTACATAATAGTATAAACTAGCTATTTCTATAACAACAAATCTATCTAATCAGTAAAAGCCAAAATCAAAGTTTCATGTTTTTTCCACCTCAAGCACAAAGTCCAAAAGCGGTTTCCAAGTAGAAATAAAAGTATTTGTATTTTTCTTTGATCAAAACAGTCCATTTAGCCATCTCTGCTAACTCATCAATTTTTGCAGCCATTCGTCCATTGTGGAAATTGAGGTGACCTTCCATTTTTGTGTGTAGAGTAGTCTTGCTGCCGTCAACATGCATAACATCAAACTTCTGAATTTTTTTCCAGGTCTTTTTCCACTAAACCCAAAAGAAAAATCTCTGCTTTAACTTTATATTCTCTTTAAGAATTTTCTGTATTAAAATGTGTATCCTACTCCAATATTTCTTTGCTTTATCACGTCCACTATAAATGGTTAAAAAGTCCCTTCTTTACATTTACCTTTACATTCCAACATTCATTCAAAATGCTTTTATACATTCTTGACAACTTACCTGGAGTTAAATACCAATGATACATCATATTATATACATTTTCTTTTAAGTTATAGTTTAATGTAAATTTTAAACCTTTATTCCACATATTCTCCATTGTTCAAGCATTACAGCTTTGTCTCTTAAAGCAGTCTATATTCCTCTATTTTGACAATAACCTGCAACCATGTGTTTTTACTTAATATCACAAATGTTAAAAAAAGTTCTAATACAATATGTATTATTTTGGAATAAAACCTGTTGAGCTTATTGGAACTAACAGTTAAATCAAGATATACAGGATTCTGATGCTAGTTAGGAATTGCCATGTTGAAGGGTATAAACTTAAAGATAGAACTGCCATGGTTTTTAAAAAACCCCAGGGACCTGCTCATCTGTTACACAAAGGTCATTTAAAGAATGCTCTCTGATTTCTATCTAAGTCTAAGTATTTAGCGGTCAGGAAAAATCTGTCTCTGAAACATCCTCCTTCAGAATTAGATATAATTAGATATAAAGTTTAATAAAATGGTAGCATGTGTTACCACCAAATGGTTTGTTTCAATTTAGATTCATAAGTAGATCAGTGGTCACTTAAGCTCCATCTTAAATATGAATGCCCTTTATCTTTTTCTAGTAGCCAGTATATTATTGTGCACAATGATTTAAATTTGGCCTGGCTGGCAAGATTTGCTTCCAAATTCTTATGCAGCAATGAACTTACTAGATGGCTTCATTCTATATTATCTTTTATGATATGGAAGCTACAGAAACATGGTCATAGATAAGCAGAATTATCCCTATAGCTGTACAATAGAAAACCTGCTTTTTCCATACAAATGTGTCTGAAAATTAATAACTACATTCAAAATTCTTCTCCAGGTACTTTCATTATCAGAAGTTATATGCAGAGAATGACTTTGCAAAAATAACTAGGAATGTTAAATAGATATCCAAAAAAACCAACAAGAAAATATTCTAACTTCCACATGCAAATATTAGGCTTGGGGAGGGCCATGCCAATGAATCTTGCTTCATTCTCCCATCATCTTCAGTGTCCTGGAAAGATATTCTTGCTGAATCTGATCTCAAACCACAGGGGCGGGGCAGGGGGAATTGTACTGGACTCGTTATATCTCTAAGCCACAAGCACCAGGGTCAAAACTTATAAATGATTTGGCATAAAGTATGATGTGGGTACACATTATTCTACAAATCAGGATTAAAATGAATAGCTTGGTGGCACTAGTCGGGAGTTAGAACATTAGAATACTTTGGAATACAATTTTTGATGATGAATTTTTATTTTAGTTTAAGTGCGTATATGCAACCCTGTTTTCCATTTGAATAAAAATCCCAAATAGGACACCTAGGATTTACACATATTATCCTCCAAAGTGGGGGGGAATCTTTCCACCAACATTTGTATATGACAGTTTATACATAACAAGAAGTATTGTTATCTATATTTTAGTTGGTTTGGGAACAGTTGTTTTTATAGTGTTTTATTTTGTTGGTTTTTTTATGCTGAATTTAGTTTCTTATTTATTTGGCTGTAACCTCCTTTTGTTTCTTATGCATCTTTAATTTGTTGCTGACAAGAATTTATTATTTGTGAATTCAATTTATTGTTGTTAAAATTTTATTTTCGATTTTTGTTGTAATTATTATTGCTTTGAAATGAAGGAAGCCATTTGTTCTATTTAAGAGGAATGTGTTGTTTCAAGGTAATTTCTACTGCCTAATCCAAATTTGGTATAAAAACGAACATGTTGCAGGAAAATAGAAGCAGACTTGAAGTTTCCCAACAGGGCTTTACAATCAAATTAAAGTCCATGATAATAATTCACCCACTAAACCTCAAAATATTATAATACAAAATACCATGTTCCTAGAAATAAAATGTGTACCAAAGAAGTACTACTGTACTCACAATCTGCACAATAATGGAAAGCAGGTGAGTCTCCCTAGGGAGGTCATTTTATAAACTTGTTCCTCTGTAAGAAGGTTTTTTTTTCTCTAATTACTACTGCTTCACCTCTAGGAAAGGGGTCATTTATGGGAAAAGGACCTGGATGCAAGTCTTAAATCACATTCAGATGGAAGCAAGCCAAGCAAAGCATTTTGCTCTCAAGGCCTTTTCATTCTGATATTTCAAAAGCTTTTGGAGGGAGGCAGACAGGATGTGATATATCAGCTGACATTTGGTCTATAACATGAGCTTCCAATACAGTGCACAACTTTTTAAACTTGTATAGAATGCATCCTTCTGGCTTTCAAGTGGAAGGAAAATGCATCCATCTATAGCATCTATCCCATCCTATTTAATGAGCCTCACATGAGACCTGACCATTAAACCAAAAAAAAAAAAAAATAGAACATAAAATAATACAATTGGAAGGAACCCTGGAGGTCTTTTAGTCCAACTTCCTACTGAAGCAGGAAATCCGGCCTATACCATTCCGGATGAATGCCTGTCCAGTATCTTCTTGAAAACCTCCAATGATGGAATACCCAGAGGTAAGTCAAGTAGAGATCTTGCTAAAGTTGGGATTTTGCTAAGTAGAGAAGCCGGTATTTCTGATAGGCACAAGAGGTCGTCTTTTAAAAAATATTTCTTTATACCAGGGTGTCTCATGGAGGATAAAGAGGAAGTGTTGAAGGGGGGGAAAAAGGATGGGAGCCACAACAGCACCTGCCCTTTTTGTGTGCATCATTTTGACAGCACAGTCACGGATCCTTTCTAAGAGATAGACAGACAGAATATAGAATTATAATTTTTCAAAACAATAAAAGTACATAAAATGAAAAAAATATGGAAAGTAAGAAAAAGAAAAGATTAATAAAATACAGTATTACCTTCCACCCTTCTTTCTATTGAATAATTATCATCTTATTCTTTTTTTCATCATCTTTGGATATTTTTAATCCCCCAATCCAAAAGTCATCAATTTTATTTATTTTTTTCTTTCAAAAGGAAGTCCATATAAGGTTTCCAGACATTCAAAAGAATTCACTCTTTTCTGCAAGTTCAGTTAAATTTATGATCCAATCTTCCACTGCAGGTATCTCATTATTTTACCAGCTTTTTGTAAACAATAATCTTGCCACAGTTTCCCATCTTTCTTTTCTAATTCCGTACCTATAAAACCCAATAGGAATAATTCTGGCTTCATCATGACATGACTACCATTCTGACTTTACACACACACACATACACACACACACACACACACACGCACACACAGGGAGGGAGGGAGGGAGGGAGAGAGAGAGGGAGAGAGACTGCAGACACTCCAATCATGATTGATAGGACTCTTGTGTCTCAGGCAATATAAAATTTCCCAGGATTATTTCATCCCATACCAACTGTATTCATAAGCCTATATAACAAGGCTTGTTACATCTGGGACCCACTCCACAAATTATTCCAGAGATGTTTGTGTATTAGAAAGTGCCAGATGAGTCCCAATATTTTAAAAGCAAGGCCAAAGCTCTCATTGCAAGAGTTAGAAAGCAATAAAGAATGGACCTCCGTAGAGATAGTCTGGAGATGCAGTTTACCCTTATTTTATCCTGAGTCCCAGTGACCTGCAGTCTAAGAGGAAACTAGGTCTCCAACCGTGATCTTGGGTACATTGGAAAGAAACTCATTTCTCCATAAAACACAGCTCCTTGACTACACACCAATTGAAGATTCAAAAGAGAGATAGTCAAGATAAGCTTAGAAAGATCATCAGCTGAATAACAAGGAAAAGTGGCAACAAGGGAAGAAGGATTTGCATGTTAATTTTGCCAAATAGACTTGTGTTGTGCTCTCCGGCTACGCAAGTGCATCTTTGATGTTTATGGATGCCAATTGAGGCATTAGTTTCATTGAATCTGTTGAGGTTTGTTCTGGGTTTGGGGACAACAACAAAGGAGGAAAAGTGATAAATTTGGCAAATCAAATGTGATTTGCCAAAGGGGAAGTGAAAACGAGGAAGGTTTGTTGGAGATATGAACAGTGCCACTCAATAGAAGGTATTATAAATAATAATCCTAAAAACAAAGAACAAAAGGGTTTTTTTATCTTCAAAAATACCCCATCTGACTGAAGAGAGGGGGAAACCTCTCAGGGCAGCTGCTACTGCTAATGAAGTCGCTCTTCATTCAGAAAGGGCTTTGGAGGAAGAGATGAGGCAGCAGCAGCTCTGCCAATAGTGGCTGTTCTTTCACTCCCTTGCTCCTTCTTTCTACAGTACTCCTCTGCTGTGGCTCCTATTGTTGGGGTATTTACCTGGGCTGCAAAATTTGAACAACCACTTTATCTGCAACTAATTTCAGGGCCCTGTTCTTTTCACTAGGTCACTTTCTCTCCTCCTTGGGTTGAGAAGAAAAAACTGGATCTGCACTCAACCTTCTTATTTTCCAGTCAACGACTATCAACATTTTTGTGTTCCTCATCACAGACTTTGCCAACAAAAAACCTTAAGGCTCATGTGACACATACACTATGGCATGGGTTTTAGTGTATAACTATCTTCTTCGTCAGAAATGATGAAGCTAATTATGTATTTAGATACACCTGACTTTTTCTTTTCATTTCCTCCTTCATGACATCTTGATTGAACCATAGGTACTGTATACCTTGCCTTTATAATTACTGGAATGTTTAACCCAGTCAACAATCAAAATGCAAAAACCAATATTAAAATGCATAACAATGAAAGCAAAGACAATGTCTCTTAGCTGCTCTACTAAAGTAGAGCAGTGGGGATCTTTCTCCTTCTATCCTGGCCACGTTTTACAGAGGCCTGATTTGAGAGTGTTTTAGCATCACTTTTGGTTTGGTGGTAGTAGTGCCTGAGAGAGAAAGTCCATTCAGAGAGTGGTAAGGACAGCCGAGAAGATTATAGGAAGGTTGCTTCCTGTTATTCAGGATATTGCTTATTAACTGCTATATACTTAAAGCTCAAAGCTTTGTTAGAGATCCCACACACCCACTTCATGGTCTGTTTCTGTTGCTCCATTCTGGGAGGAGGTTTTGAAGTATTTCTAACAGGAATTCCAGATTCTGTAACAGCTTTGTTCCCTATGCCATCTGTCTGGTAAACTCTAAACTCGCAAGATTTGTTTCTCTCGCCATGTACATGTATACATCTGAACTAGACTGTGTTGTTTCTCTGTGTCATATAATATACATAGGTACATGCCAAATTTTGTATTTATTTACCTTGTCATGTTAATGTTTATATTAGAGGTGGAGACCCTTTGAGAGCTATATGCAACGTAATTTCACTTTAATGTATGCCGATTAGTATACATTCAAAGTGACAATAAAGTATTCTATTCTACCCTACCCTATCCTACCCTACCCTACCCTGTTCTATTCTATTCTATTATGCAGTTTCTATTATGCAGTTTCCTGACCAGTGGTTTCCCCAAGTTGAAAGGATACAGAAGGCTCTATCACACTAAAGTGGCCTCCTCCCCTGAAAATCTTAACACCCAAAAACATCTGTAATGAGAGAGGTGATCTCACATCTGGCCCAGGGGCTGGGAGTTTGACAGCTATGATCTAGATTCTTTTCAGTTGGAAGGTTTAGATTCAGTATGAACAGAAGCCACTTGCTGTATATAAAAATAAACAGATTTTCTCATGCAATCATACCACCCTGGAGAATTGTAATTCCAAAGTCCACTTTCCTAAGGGAAAGAACAGAAGAAAAAGACAAGATTGGCAACTTTGCTCTCCAACTGATTATTGTAAAAGGAAGAGATACACTAATATACATACAATATTCCTATATCTGAAGGATTTAATAACTGTAGCTTAGCAACTGGAGAAAGGCACAATAAAAGTTTCCTGGGTTTTCCCTTTAGGACTCTCACTAATCAATCAGGTCAAATTTCCATTTTCTCCAAGACATTTCCTTTGCCACATGGAGATTCATAAATTAATAGTTGAGTGCAGCTGAGTCCACTAGTAGTTTCCAGAGGAATGTTAAGTTTTAAACTGTCATATTGAATATTTCTGTCTCAAAATATATTACTAAAAACCCACACCAATTTGCATTGCTGAAGGTATTCATTTCAGTAGTGAAACATCTGCAAGTATGGCTAAGAAGCAGTAAGGACTCCACAGATATTCTTATAATTAGAGATAAAGAGTTGTAAGTAGTTTGTTGAATCAACAAGAAAAGAATAAGCAATCCAACAAAAACAGTATTCAAGTTCTTTACTCCTGCAATAATTTTACACCTAGTGATATTTTTCATGCTTCTAAAAAAGGTTGATTAAAGAAAGATAGCTTTTAAGGTTTTGTGATTTTTAAAAAACGGTACCATGTACAAAAATAATTCAATTTTGTTATAGCTGTCAAATAGCAAAATGGAACCAACAGTTTAATGACCATAATCTAGAGACAACAGATTTCCTGACATTTTGCCAGCAATTTTGGCTGATACCTATAGACCACCTTATCTCTGAAGATGCCAGACACAGTTGCTAGTGAAATGTCAGGAAATCTGTTATCTATACCACAGTCATTAAATCCTGGAGACCAACACTATCTAGCTGTAACTGTGTTTCTCCCTTTCCATCTTTCTGTCCCAGCTGCACCATGTTGACTTTTAAGAGTAGGCTGTTCAAAAAGCCGCAACTTGGACTCTCATTAAGACTGTCAGGTTTAGCTACCTGACTAGCTATAGAAATGTGCCTTCAAATGTTTCTTTTAAAAAGTGTCTTCTCAACAGATTCCATATAACAGCAAACCTTTACGTTGTTCGCTCTTCCAATAATTAAATCCCCAGTTTGAAACACATCAGGGAGCATAATAGACAAACACTTCATCATATGAGGACATCAAGTAAGTGAAGACCATTCTGGGAGAACTTGTTCCAAAATCTTGTTGATGAGGCTACTCAAAGAGATAGTCTGAAAGTTCAACGAAGTTGTGTACCATTATGGATGAGAGGCAACAGGCTACTATCTAGGGATGGATTGTTTGATTTACCGGTGTCCCATGTACTGTACACTGAATGATCAAGAAAACAGGAAACATGTGGTTTCATTATTTGAATCTACAGATGGCAGCTTCCAAGTGCCTCTTTTTATACCAATAGAATGCAACCAGATGTCAAAAAGCAGGATTAGAGTATACATCGCAAATTACATCCTCTAATCCATACCCAGCCACCTCTCTACCTAAGAACACACTGCTAAAATCTTTGCTGCTTCTTGGAGAGATATGCAAAGAGAGTACATGAAGCACAAAGCATAATGATGCCCCATATTCTTAAAAGGCTTATCTTGGATCGGTGAGAGAAGCAGATTCTGATACAGACAGAATACACAAACCTGCTTGTGTTGATGCAGAAAATATGAAAGTGTTAGAAAATGATCATATAATATTTTTTGAGTCGTAATTATCAGTTTGTCATGAAAATTCCTAGACACAAGGAACAAAGGGGTGCATCACTCCAAGCCACTTGGAAAGTTCCCATAGAAAACCCCTGATGGCCGCCTGGGATATGCAGTGTCCCATACTATAGAGGACAACAACAAGCTTGTTCTCTCAGAGGAATGCAATTCATAAATAGTTCCACAAAGATGGTTTTGAGAGCTGAGTGGCTCTACATCCATTGTGAACAGGTGCCAGCTTTCTTGAAACAGGGACCACACCTTCACAACATTTGTGTTCCTCTTTCATGATATGGGAAAGAAACTGAAAAGATTGTTTTATCACTTTCACGAAAAACATGCTCTGAAAAGGACATGAATAACTAACCTAACTATGTGTGAATGGTGAGGATCACTACTAGTATCCTCCACTTTTTGGTACAGCTAGCCCTTAACCTGCAACCATTCATTTAGGGTCAGTTCGAAGTTACAATGGCCCTGAAAAAGGTGACTTCTAGCTGACTTTTTCACACTTTACAACCATTGCAGCATTCCCCAGGATCACGTGATCAAAATTCATACACTTGGCAACCAGTATGTATCTAGAACAGACACAGTTTCCCAGGGTCATGTGATCATCTTTTGTGATCTTCTGACCAGCAAAGTCAATGGGGAAAGCTGGATTCACTTGTGTTACTAACTTAACAACTGCAGTGATTCACTTAACAAATGTGACAAGAAAGGTCGTAAAATGGGGCAAAATTCACTTAACAATTGCTTCTACTTAGCAACAGAAATTTTG
The DNA here is from genome assembly GCA_023653725.1 of Bungarus multicinctus. NCBI lineage: Eukaryota > Metazoa > Chordata > Lepidosauria > Squamata > Elapidae > Bungarus > Bungarus multicinctus. The sequence continues at coordinate 123,356,786 of CM042834.1, forward strand.
GGCTCAATTGTGATCGTAAGTTGAGGACTACCTGTATTTATTGCCTACAGAAACCAAGTCAAATAAGCTGCTCAGTCCTCGGTTTCAGTAAGACTCCCTGAATGATCTTCTCCTGTCTAAACCAAATTTAATGAACAGGAGCCATCCAGGAGTGCTGATTCATTCCAGAAAAGATCTCATTGCTATAATAGCTATCATCCCTAGCAAATGTTATACTGCACTATCATTATAGAAGAGGGGAGTAATTATATAAAGGTCTTATGGTACAAAGGAACAACAAGAGCAAGATAGCAGTATAACAGAGTTGGAAGGGATTGTGGAGGTCTTCTGATCCAACCCTCTGCATAAGCAGGAGACCCTACCATTCTGGACAAATGGCTGTCCAATCTCTCCTAAAAACCTCCAGTGATAGAGCACCCACAACTTCTGAAAGCAAGCTGTTCCATTGGTTAATTGTTCTCACTGACAAGAAATTTCTCCTTAGCTGCTTGCTTGTCTCCTTGGTTAGTTTCCATCCACTGTTTCTTTTTCTTACCTTCTGGTGTTTTGGAGAATAGGTTGACCCCCACTTCTTTGTGGCAGTCCCTTAAATATTGGAAGACTGCTACCATGTCACATCTAGTCCTTTTTACTAGACTACCCCATACCCAATTCCTGCAACTGTTCTTCCAATCATTTGATTATCTTCGTTGCTCTTCTCTGTACTCTTTCCAGAGTCTCAACATCTTTTTTATATTGTAATAACCAAAACTAGCTGCAATATTCCAAGTGTGGTCTTACTAAGGCATTATAAAATAGAATTAACACTTGATTCTATCCCCTCGTTAATGCAGCATAGGATTGCATTGCATTTTTGGTGACTGCAGCATATTGCTTGCTCATATTTAAGTGATTGTCCACTAGAACTCCAAGATCCCTCTCGCGGTTACTACTATTGATTCAGGTTCCACACATTCTATACCTGTGCATTTGTTTTTTTTCTTGCCTAAGTGTTAAAATCTTACTTTTCTCTATACTGAATTTCATTTTGTTAGGTAAGGCCCAGTGTTCAAGTCTGTTGAGATCCTTCTGGATCTTGACCCTATCTTCTAGAATGTTGGCTGCTCCTGGCTGCTTGATGTCATCTGAGTTCCCCTTCTATTCTCTCATCTAAATTGTTTATTAAGATATAGAAGAGTACTGGCCTAAGACTGAACCTTGGGATACCCTGCTGCTACTTTGGTATTTTTCTACTAGGTACACAGAATGCTGCTCCCAACACCAACAGCTACAACTAGACACTATCCTTGGAAAGATTCACACTTTGCCCAATAGTGGGACTCTCCAACAAGCATGGACCTAAAGTATGGGGGAGCAGAGGATCCAGGCTTGGCTAATGGGAGGGGGAAGGAAGGAGCCAGCAGAGTAGGAGAAGAATCCCCTTTTCCATTCATCTGGCGGCAGCAGTAAATCACTGTCTCTCTGTCAGCCTTTTTTAGAGGTGTAACAAAGGAAAAGCTGTGGAGGAAGCAGTTTTCCAAGTAACCTACTTACCTCCTTTTGTTCAAGAACAAGAGGATTGCATCTTGCCAGGGGTTTGGGGAAAAGCCTTGAGATGGTAATAAGGCAATCATTTTGAGGAGGTATGGTACTATTAGGGATTATTTTTACAGCCTGTAATTGATGAAAATAGATGTAAAAGAAAATTTTACATCAAAAAGAGTTCCTGACATCAAAGTCAAATCCGACCTCCTCATCCTAAACTTTTAAGAGACTTTCAAGAAGAAGGTCTTGCTGTCTTTGATTTGATAAAGAATTACTTGACTGGGCCTTTTATGTGAGCTTGGTAATGGCAGCTGGGGAAGAGGGAATCAGTCACCCATTTGAGAAAATCCAAAAGCTTCAAAAGATGTTGTTCATGTTGTTGTTGTTTCCATTTCTCCCCCATTTTTTACTCTGAATATCCTGAAATGAAGGTTACAAAATTAATGCTCGACTTTCAAACAGTAGTATACATGGGGAAGTGGCTCAGAGACGCCTTATCAGTGAGATAGATGCCATATAAATTTAATTAATAAATAATACATAAACAAATATAATTTATAGATCTTTGGTCATTCTTGCTTAAGAACCATCATATTCTGTGCGGTCATGCAGAAGTGACTAATTTTTCAAAATTGGAGGAAAGGTAAAACTGCTTGGAAAATTCATACCAATCAACCAATCAATTTTTATTATGGTCACAGATCAGCATTTAAATTCATATGTATCTGCATGAGCCATTGTTATCATAAATTTCAAGGCTGGCATCCTGCTATCACACACACATCACACGCACACCTGCGAGGATCTTCATGGGCTGATATGGTTTTTACACAAGATTTTCATGAACTAACCATCATATGTATAGTATATCCTTTAATGTGAAGAATAATTTGCTATCTAAATGACAGAATTTACTTCTAATTGGAAATTGTTCTTGGTATAGAACCATTCATATAATGTTATCTGTGATATGTCACATCTGAGATTTGGGTTTTCTTTTTTATAGGATCATATTGCAGCTTGTTCTCTAGTAATTTAATAATTGTGTCTCATTTGTAGCTAATTAATGATGTGTAGTATGTAAACCAAGTAGGTTCAATTTAAAGTTCAGTAAGGTTAACTTATACTTTTTCATTTATATTCTTTTAGATATGATTTTTAAGAATCAACTTTCATATGACAGATTATATCTGTCAGCAAGAATGAGATATTGAATTGCAGATTTATGATTTTTACTCTTATTTTATGTGTATATAATACATGTTTTTATATCATCCAGAGAGATCCCATGTGCAAATCAGTAGGAGTCATCACAACCATCCATCTGGATTTTCAAAACTATCATATGCAAAAACCATGGTTGTAAGGAATTTGCATGAAATCATTGTCAAATAATAGATGACATTATTTGGACAGAAGGAATGATTTAAACATAGATTTGTCTTTTTATTTCTCCTTACTACCTAACCTTCAGGTATATGTGATACATATTTTAGCATTAGATTCAGGCAGATTCCCTGCGGGGGGGGGGGGGGGGAATGAAATGTGTATCCCTCCCCTGAATTTATACCTTGTATTATTTTATTGCTACTTTGGCACCTTTGGTAGTAAATTTGTGATTGTGATTATTTATTTTGTTCAGACAAATACCTTCTACAATAAGATAGTTACATGAAGATTATCACTTCAGATCTGAATTTATGTACAATCAAATCCAGATTGTAGGGACTCTTATTTGCAGATGAATATTCCTATAATTTGATGATGGGTCTAACTAAGTCAAGGTATCATATGTAGATGATCCATACTTTGGATTCATATTTTTATACCATGCCAGTATCACAAAATGAAGGATTCATGATCCAGATCAATTGTGATTTAATTCTGGTGTCCTGAAAATCCCAAGTGAAAATTGTGTTAATGCAGATCCCTATTTTTGTACCAAAGCAATGCCAGCACCTATTTGATCCATAGCTTTAAAGGCTCATTACATGCAGAGGAATATGGATTTTATTGTTCTTGCATGTGAATCATATGTACAAACCATGTATAATTAAATTAATCCAATGACTTCGGGTCATGGTTTTCTGGCACAAAAATCTTCAGATTTTTATTGTCTAATGCACTAAATCATAAGATGCAACATATTTGATAAGACATTAAATCAAATGGACCTTTATAGTTCTGTAACTTGAATATCAATCTGTCTCATTTGGGGGGACTGATGACTCCAAATTTTGAAAGTGTGATTGTGATGGACTCATTGTTTGCAAATATTTCTGAATTTATGTAGGCTTTATGAGAATCCCTTGTGAAATCACATTGATCCACAAAGCTCAATGACTCATCTCCACATTTTAGTGATATAGCACCTCCAAAATTGTTGGGTTCCTATGTGTAAATGGGTGTAACTAATGTGATTGTGGTTTCATGAGGATGTTTCAAAAAATGTTCTGTGAAGATCATATACATCACATCTATGTTTTTATGCCATGGTGATGACAGAACAATTGGATATAAAATTTTGAAGGAATTTTCAATATAATGTGATCTAATGATGGTTTCATATGAATCACCTGTAGGATTTATACACAATCAAGAGGATCCATTCTTTAAAATCAGTATTTGATTAAATAGATTCTTGATTACTAAAGTTCAGTGCACGTAGACATACTATATCTGATACTGATTTTATGTGCATCCCATGTAAAATACATAACAATAAAATGAACTTTTTGAGTTAAATCCACATTTTTGCATCGACATGATTTTTTGCATGCCAACTGATGATCTGTGATTTGATGATGACTTCATGTGGATCCCATGTTAAAGTTATGTACATAATTTTTGTACCAGGGAAATGTCAAAAAAATCTGTTTCCTAACTGTAGCATCCATAAAATTGATGTGATGTTATTAATGGAGTTCTTGAAAAAAATATGAGGATCTGTGTCTCAGATCAATGTCTTATAGCACTACCAGATCCATGATGATCAGAGAGTTTTTTGTGAATTTTTGCATTTTTTTTAAAGGCAAAATCAAGAAGATACACCCTTCTGACACACTTTTTTGCTGCACAAGTGCCAAAATTCATCCAATCTTGATTATTTGAATTATGTATCTGCAGACAATTTATTTTTCGTTCCAGGAGGATCCCATGTCATGGATCCCAGGATGCCATGAAATTATCTATGCTCGATTTCATGTATCCAACTTCCAACTAAATTCATCCTCAGACTTTAGGACAAGATCCACTTGTTCAGCTCATAATTTACAACTCAATTATTCCACAGCACCTCATTGAAATTACCATATTTGTTTCTCAGCAATGCTGAAGCTGATGGAAATTGTAGAAACTTGTATTTGGTTTCTTTTTCCTTTCTCTAAAGCCTTCTTTTCAAACATTTAATTCAAATAGTTCGGGGGAAGGATCATAACTTTAATTTTTGAACACTGCCGTATTTCTTGACTGATTTCCTTGACGAGATCATTTGTCCCTTGGGTGACAAATCCAAGACAAATTAAGGGGGTCCCAGTATGGATTAGGATGGAAGACTGCCTGAGCGCTCTAGGATAGATGCTGCACCAAAAAAAAGCTGAGAAATCACCCCGTGGGAGGTCAGAGATAAAGTCAGGAGTTGGATTCGACTTTTCTCTTTTAAGAGTCGTGAGACAATGAAGAACGAGGATGAAAGTTACCACTTTTCAAAACGGCGCGTATTACGAAATAATGAAGAAGAACCGTTGTTAAAGAATTCCCGCACCGTATGAAAAGAATTTCGATTCCCGGCGTTCTAAAACAAGAAGCTTCGAAGGCTTGTTGAGAGCGCTGAAAAAAGTCGAAACCCGTCGAAACATTTCGAGAACCGATTTCTGGAGCGACCACACGGAACTGGGCCGGGCCAAGCAAGCCTCCTTCTTCTCTCAAGGTTTAAACTTCAGAAACGACCTCCCCTCCCCTCCCCCAACTCGGTCCTTTCGTTCTCTCTTTAGCCTTCAGCAACTCGGCCGTCGAGAAACCCAAGAAAGCGACGCAAGAAACAATAGGCGAAGCTCGGCTTCCCTTTCTCCGCCACAAGCTCTCAAGCCCCGCCTCCCGCCTTTCTCATTGGCTAACCGGGAATTTGGGGAGCCCCTGAGCAGGGCGTGGGAAGGCGGAGCCGGTTGCGCGCGCGTTGCATTGTGTGCGCTAGAAGTGAAGCTCTCGGCTTCGGAGGGAGGGAGGGGGAGGTGGGCGCGCGTTGCCGCTGAAACTGGGGACGGCGGTGGCGGTGGCGGTGGCGGCGGGCGAAGGGGAGTGCGCGCTCCCGAGGACTCTCAGCCTTGTGCGGGCACAACGCTGGCTCCGCTAAGAGCAAGTCAGTGTTGGCGGAAGAAGCGGAGGCGGCGGCCGAGGAAGAGGGAGCCGAGCAGAGCCAGTCGGGCGCCATGGAGGAGCTGAGCAGCGTGGGAGAGCAAGTCTTCGCCGCCGAGTGCATCCTCAGCAAGCGGCTTCGCAAGGTGGGCCAGCGAGGCGGGCGACGGCGTCGATGCTTTTGCTACCGGCCTCGGCTTCCCTCCTCTAACGCGCCTCTTTTTTTTTTTTTCCCCTTCTCCTCCCCCTCCCCGTCTCCCTCCTCACAGGGCAAGCTGGAGTATTTGGTGAAGTGGAGAGGCTGGTCTTCCAAGTGAGTCGGACAATGAAGCGAGCAGCTGAGCGCCAAGCCAGCCGTTGAGCTGAGGGGCTCCAGGGCGGGGCTTGAGGGGCTTGGGGATGATGGGACTCGGGCGAAAACAAGACCCAGGCGGGCGGCGCGGCTGCAAATAGCCAGCCGAAGCGGAAAAGGGACTGGGAAACGGTGGGGCTGGGTGGGTGGGGGGAAACAACCGCCTACAACCTCGGCTGGACTTGCGGACGCTTAGAAGTTACTTCGCTTCTTGCGGGTGTTGTTGTTGTTTTTTAAGTCTTGCCCCGGGAGCGTTTCCTCCCGTCCGACCTTCTTTTGTTTGCTTAGTAATTAGTTAAAATTTTTGCGCCGATTCTTTTATGAGGGTCGCTCTGCCGGTTTCCCTGCTTGGCTTCCATGTGTTGCTTTTTGCCGCTTCTGCTAAAAACGAACTTCTCTTTAACTCCGCGGGCCCGCCTTTCCTTTTCCCGGGTTGTAAGTTTGGGGGGGGGGGGGGCGTACAGAGTCCTGGAGTAGCGTAAAAGGCTCCTCCGCAGAAATGGCAAACAGCTTCCTTTGCTCCCCGATGATCCGCTTCTGAAACCCCGATCTTCCCGCTCATGCATGTGGTGGGGAGGCCCTCCGCGGGTTGTCAGATTAAAAGAGGAGCTTCTCCCTTTACCCCCTCCTGCCAGCTGCTCCTGAAAGCCAACTTTCCCCCTGCTTTTATCCTTTTCCTGCTTGACTTCTCTTCTTACACCCCAGCCCCCCTTCCCCACACACGTGCCCAAGTTATCCATAATGCATCTCAGTGTACTCCTCCCCCCCCACCCACAACTGCCTCCCATGCCTTTTCCATTAAGTAAATTGAACGGGTCCAGTCATAAAGCACAAACATTTCAATGAATTGCTGCAAAAAAAAAATTCAGGTTTCATTCCAGAATTAAACTAGTGCTTATTACTATTCAAGTTTGCTTAGGTCCTCCGCTGGCCAAGACAGTCTTTAATTAATCATTACTTTCAAGCCAGCTTTCCCTCTGATGCCCTCTGGTTTGATTAAATTGCAGCTCTCCTTACTCATAGCCAGCAAGCAGAGCAGGAGTGCTTCCATGTTGGGGGTCATGGGAGTTGTAGTAACTCCACAAATTAGGGAGAGCCAAAGTGTGTAGTGCGCTTCCGATAGGCTTTGCCTCAAAATGCAGTCCTACAATAAACAAAACCTCTACTTGTGAATTGTATGTTGTAAGAAAGCAGGGTATATATTGTAGTGAGTGATTTTCCTCTTTTCTAGGCACAACAGCTGGGAACCTGAAGAGAATATTCTTGATCCAAGACTCCTCTTGGCCTTCCAGAAGAAGTGAGTAAGCCACCAACCTTGCTGAGAGGTGGGAGGAGGAGGGCTTGGCGAGATAGACCTGCTGGGATTGTGGACACAGAATACAGAGAACTCTATTGTTCCTCCAGATTGCAGCCCATTGGCCTGTTTTTTCTTGATATCTAAATACTGTTTTAAGGGCCTGGTTAATGAAGAAAGCTCAAGTGTAAAGTTGATTTGTGATGCTTTTAGACAGAGCTTAATCTGGTTTCATGGTGTTTTTTTTGCTTCTGTATTCAGCATAGGGGTTGGTTATGTAGATTTCATTCTGAACATCGATAAACTATCCAAGCTGTTATGAAAAAAAAAGTTCCTGTTACATAGCATTGAAGTGGAGAGGATTTAGGTCTGTCTCACCGGATCCTGAGGAGAAGGCTGCTATTGCTAACTTGATGCTTGAGACTTCTGTTAGCACCTAACAGTTGCCAATAGCTTGCCTTGGTCCTCATGCAAGTTTTATGGACATTGAGAAATTATAAAAATTGTTACTGGTCAGAAAAGAAGATATAAATAGTATGTTCTCTGAATACAATGTACAATAGTAGAATATTAAATAGTAGTATCTATGCAAGGTAGTTCAGAAGGTTCAAATTCATGGAGGAGGCATGCCAATCCCAGCCCCATCCTTTTCTACATGCATTGAAGATTGTGTGTGCATACAAAAAGGATGTGATTCAGATTATGTCCACTTCCTTGCCTATTTTGCTCCAATGCAGGTGCCACTGATATTGGGAACCATTGAACATACATGATATTAGGAAAGAAATGTAAAGCTAAAGTAACTGACATATAAGAGAAAGGCTGTTTGATGTTGGAAAGAAATATGCTAGAGATAAAATCGTGTCCAGGGTAAAGGCAAGAATTTTCTTCTTAAATCTGTTAGCATGTAGTAGTTGTGCAGGCTGCATGAACATTGAGAAGTTTATAAAATGGTCCAAATCAAGTAGGTAAAGATACTAAGTGATATATTCCCTCAATACAAAGTGTGATAACAGATAATGCCCAATAATTGGAAAGGAATTGAAAACTGAAGCAATAGTTATAAAAAAGAACTGTGTCAAAAAATTGGCAAAAGTGAACAAATACATGTTTAGATTGGCACTGTATTGTTACACAAAAATAAGCCTTAGATTTGTCCATTGGCTCTGGATTGGAACAGCATCTCCAGAGATCTTTATGTGTTCCATCCTAAGCATTTTCCAAAAGTCTTTTGGCTTTATTCCTAGGCCTGAAGATAGGTAGCTACTGAGCCCCAATTTGTTTCTCCTGGGGTGAGCATTCCAGACATTCATGAACATCTTCTGTTTTTATAGTCATAGGTTCTCAATCATCCAGGCCAAGTTGTCTGGAAGTTGAGTCTTGGTAACTGGGCTTATTTGTTTTCTTGCTTTTCCGAGTACTTTTCCTGCTTTTTCTTCACTCTGAGCAAGTTAGTTAGGGGACACTGCATATGTTTTTCGGGGGTTTCTCCTAACCAACTTGTTTAGGCTGAAGAAGCTACTTGGATAAGCAGCAAAATGTTTTGAAGCAACAAGAAAAGAAGTCCTGTTGCCATGATTTAACTTCCAGACATCTGTGTTTTTTTGTTCCTTACTTTTAAAATGTAGACAGAAGTTGCACTTTTCACAACCCAGAGTCAGGTGGCCTCTAAATATAAAATAAATATACTGACAATCATTATTTTCAACGCTTTTTCACACTCACTGAATTCAAATCTAGAAAATCTAGAACTACGCCACCTTCGGTCCGATCTAAGTATAGTACATAAAATTATATATTGCAATGTCCTACTTGTCAATGAATACTTCATCTTCAACCATAACAGTACAAACTCAAGGTAAACCGCGCCAAACTTGATTGCAGGAAATACGACTTCAGCAACAGAGTGGTCAATGTCTGGAATGCTCTACCTGACTCTGTGGTTTCTACCCCAAAAACTTTAACCTTAGACTGTCTACTATTGACCTCACCCCTACAAAAATCTTTAGGGGGCGTGTATAAGCGCACCAATGTATCGTCCCTGTCCTATTGTTTCTTTTTATTTTTCTTATATGTATCCATTTCATGTATTTATAACTATGTTTATACTTATACCTGTTATCTTATAATCGCTTGACAAATAAAATAAATAAATAAATTCTAAGAATAATATATTGCTGCATCCTCCCACCAAAATTTCCAGTGTGATTCAAGAGGTTGACTGTGCAGCTTTCAGAGTTGGTACAACTGTAGTTTCCTGCACATATTTTTGGCAAAAACGTGAAACTGATTTCCTGTGCAAGTGACAATGTTACAAGATTTATAGATTGGGCCGTGCCTTCTTCCCAGCTGTGTGCTGTTTCACAGTGAAAAGTACAACTTCTATCTCCTGTAACAAACATATAGTTTGATTGTGTATTCTGTGTTCCTTAATTATTTTTTCTAAATTTTAACTCCAATAATTTAGCCCTAAAAAAAAGATTGCTAAAAATGGCATGGAAATATATGAATTTTATTTTAAAAAAACCTTAGCATGTGGTATATAAATGCTAATAAACAAATGCTTGAGCAGGGGGTTGAATTATCCCCAAGGTCCCTTCCAACTCTGTTATCTGTTAAATGCATTGAAGCCGAGAAATTATTCTTTAAATGGGAATGATGAGAACAAGAGTAAATAAGATAAACTTTGTAAAGCAATATAATTGTTTATATGAGATGTGTCTACTAGGCATGGGATTTTAAAATATTAAATAAATCAAAGATGGATCTGTTAATAAATGTCAGGCAAGAAACTGGAATCTCTTATTTTCAGTAGCTGTGTCCCTTTAGTATTAATAAATATTGCTGCTGATGCCATACGTGCTTTCTTAAAAGTTTTTGGCCACTGTTGGACTGAAAAATAATATTATAGTATTTAATTCTCCTTACTCTCTGCAATTTTACTATATAATTTCATAAAGTGATTAAAAACAATGTATAACCAGAGGAAAATAGCAACATAAGGCAGGTAAATAGAGTTATTTCAAACTTTACAAATTTATAGATTTTCCCAAATTGTAATTCTGCGGTTCCCTGTTTTTGTTTTTTAATCTATGCAATTGTTATAACTCAACTGAAGATAGTTCAAGTGATAAGCTGACTTGGGCTTCCTGGATATCCAACAATCAAAGCATTCAAAAGTAATAATGACATAAGGGATTTCAAGATCTGTGGTACTAAAGAAATGGAAGATATATGACAGGGACAAAGCTGGTAAAACATAGTTGTCATAGATATCCATGTAGACATATGAGGGGGAGGAGAACGCTTTGGCTGGGTATGATCTCCCTTCAGTTGATGAGCACATTCTCTTCTGTGTACAATATTCTACCACTCAATCCAAAACTCAGTGCAAGAAATTTCCCTTTCATTGACTTCAGTATTGGAGAAATTTGACACCAGCCTTACTGATATCAATATGCCAGTGTTTAGCACTTATAGCTCATCTCGCAAGGATAACCTAAATGTATCTGCCTCAGACAGATATCATGTCTTAGAATAAGAGTGCAGCATGGGCAGTCTCTTTAGCCTGACATCATGCAAAGAGAGCTCAGATGGAAGAATGATGGGAACATACGGAGAAAAGACATTTTGCACAAAAAGGAAGGTTGGTCCACAAAACCTCCTGATCTTGCAACACATATAAGAACATTACTAACCAATTTTACCTAGAACCCTCAATAGGTACTTACCTTGGCATTCCAGACACATTTGTCTGGCACCAAATTCTGTTTCCAAGTTGAAGAACAAGACAGCATCATATACAGGTAAGCATGGAAATGAGGAACATATCTTAAACTGCATCTCTTTCCCATACCTCTTCCCGATCCCTTTGCCATATACCTAAGACATATTTGCATGGGCTGTGTTGTTTTGGAATGTCCTATACCCAGCAGAAATCCTCTTTCCTAGATATCAAGAGAATCCTTTAATTGGTAAAGATCAGGTGCTTTATTACAACTGCTGTACAGGAGCACCTTTGCTTTGCAAAATTAAAATTTCTAGACACTGGGCAATAAACACAGTCTGTCACTGCAGGGTGAAATACATTCACAAAAACTTAACGGTCTCCTTGTTGTCACTGGGTGCAACATCATGAGGATGTTCTAAGTAATCAAGGATATCATTCACTGTTTCTCGACCAAATACTTAAGAGTATATCCAGATTAAGAGGCTATGGGTTCCTGCTATCTGTTGCCAGTTCCACTGTCTATGTTTTCCCTTGCTGTCCTACAGGTACAGGTTGATGGACAAGATCAGAAAAGAGATTGTAACCTTTGATTAGCAGCAAAACCCAGGATTTCCAGATGTTCTTCAGTGAGGTATTGACCAGCCTCTCTAGGCAGATTTACATACCTTCAGAGCAGACAGTCATACAATTTGCTGCCCTGCTGTCTGTTAAGTCACTCCAATGCTCAAGAATCTACTCTTTGTTTCTTCTGAGGCAGCTCTATCCCATAGAGACTGTTCAATAAAAGCTCTGACATTGTCCTATGCATTGTTTGTGTTTTGTTACAATGGAATAATGACTAAGGCTTCTTTTTCGATAGACATTGTAGTTGTGGATATTGAGAGTGTACATACTTGAAGAGTATCAGGTTGAAATCATTGCCATAATAACTGCCTCTGTCTAGTCTCAAGGTGGAACAAGAGAATACAAAGAGTTTGGTAGACTCAAGACTAGCAATCGATATGCGTTCTCATCTATGTCCTGAGGGAAATCTTTTCTGTGTGAACTGGTGGGCTAGGTGCCCGAATCAATTAGTAGAGAATCATCAGGAGGCCATGGAATACTCTCACAAGAGTGCAAAGTTGGTCTAGTCAAGGATGGCAGAGGCTGCAAAATGAAGGGTGGCCTCATAAGGAGCAATCAATGTGTTGATGCCATGTGTCATCTTGTTATGCAGTGTCCTTCGGTTAGAGTCCTATGTGTAGGATAGAACATATTTTTTGCCAAACTAGGAGGTTTTTTTGGTCTTGCCGTGTTTGCTACCTAATGTTTTATTGGGGGTGGAGACGTTGCTCCTTATAGAACTGTTGGTTGTTTTGATGTCATGATTAGCTAACAAATCCTGTGGCATTTCTAGCATATTGTGCTCCCTTTTTTGTCCTGGCATTTTCTTCCTGGATATCAAAAAAGACGACTTGCTGTGTTTTGCCAGCACTTCCCTCTGCAGAACTTAAACAATCTTTTGTTCAGCCCTATGCAATAAGCCACTGGAGGGTGCTGCTAACAATTTATGAGGATCCCTATTTTCTCTGTGTTGGAAGAGTGGCTGGCCCATTTCTTCTGCAGCTGGGCCTCCCTCATGCTGAAGTGGTATTTGTAGTCTGTTCAGATTCCCTGTTTGGGAAACTGTGTTATATGAACTTTCCTTCCTTCTCTTTATATGTTTTGCTCCAGAACTAAGAGAAGAATATGAGATTTTTGCAAAAGGGACAAAGTTACTCCTGTCTGAATGGGGAAGGGAATTCTGAGGGGTGGTTGCAATTGCCTGTGTGGATCTGTTTTGTAATAATGCAGAAGATGTGTTGGATGTTGTTTGAGTTCAATAACTCTTGTTGGGTGGCTGGCATATAGCATCAGCAATACACAGGTTTGAAATTATTGCCCATGGAATGAGTTGTTTACCTGTCATTATTGTATTTGCTGATTACAGATGTTGTTCTGCTCTCTGGGTATTAACTGCCTTAGGTATAGAAGCCAGTTGGCCAGAGGAGTAATGGTGTAGTTCCTGAATATAACTGTTCCAATGACATAATGTAGTAAATATCTGTCTTTGACTGGATACAATGTCTTCCTTAACCAGATATGTGAAATTAAAGATGATATATTTCATGCAGTAATTAATATGTATTTTTTCCCTAGTGTTTTCTCATAAATGCAGGGTCTGGGTTTTTTTTTCTAAATCAAATGAGTGCTAATCTATTGATTGTGACAATTGACTAACAATTTGTTACCTGAGCCTGACATGGGCCAAGAGTGACTGGTGTGGACCAAAGTCCCTCAGCTAGCTTTTATGCCTAAGACAGAACTAAAACTCACAGTCTCCTAGCTTTTAATCTGGTGTTTAACCACTAGACCAAACAATTACCATAACTAATATATAATATCAAACAATATTCTTTACAAAGTGTTGTGCGAAAGTTTCAGTTTTTCCAGAAATTGAAAACTTACTGCTTACACAGAACTTCTCTTGATTTTATTCACTTCCCTGTGTTATTTAAACTCTTTCATTGGTCTTTAAAAAAACTAATTGTTTTTATTTTTATGTATTTATTGTTTTTATTTCATAATTTATGGAAACTGCTTTGATATTTTCTAAATGAAAAGTAATAAAAATATTGTAAATCAGAAAAGAAATGTACTTTATAAGCCTGGATGTATGAAATACAAAACATACTTGATCATTTTGCCTTCCTCCATAGTTAATCCAGATATGGATATGCTACACATTTGTATAAGGTCTTTACCTTATGTTGGTGGTTTTAATTTAATTTTGGTCCCTCCACCAATGATCCTTAACATTGAACTGACATTTTTTTTTACAATGCTACATATTGAGTCAATGTCTTCTTTCAGTTATCTGTTGCAGCAGCCCCATTTTTGTCCCCTGGTTAATTACAAAAAAATCAGTTCTTATCAACATCAATTTAAAATAGGAAAGTATTCATCCCCTTACATTTACTTAAACATCAGACCATTTGAACAGCCATTTGCTCATTTTAAAGAGGAGCCCTGGTGGTGCTGTGATTGGAATGCAGTATTGCAAGCAAACTGTGCCCACAGCCTGGAGTTTGATCCTGGCGGGGCTCAAGATTGACTCAGCCTTCCATCCTTCCAAGGTCGGTAAAACGAAGACCCCGATTGTTGGGGGTAATAGGTGACATTGTAAACCACCCAGAGAATGCCATAAAGCACTGTGGGGCGGTAGATAAGTCTTAAGAGCTGTTGCTATTAAAGAGACCCTTCTGGAGCTTTTATTAACCTGTATATGAATAATTCTCATTTGGCAATCACAATTGGGATCAACAATTAGATCATTAAACAAGGTGGTTGCTAAATGAAACCACAACTGTGCTTATGATTTTACTTTGCTGCAAAGGTTGTAAATGTGAGATTTAGTTTTAAAGTTACTTTTTCACCACAACTGCAATTGTGTACAGCAGGGGTGTCAAACTGGATTTCTTCGAGGGCCGAATCAGCATTGTAGTTCTCCACAATCCAGGAGGGGGAGCGGGCAGCAAGGCGGGGAGACGGGATGGACATCTCCTGCAGCATCCTGCCGGCCAAAATGGGATGTGCAGAGGCCCCAGTGCAACCTGTTTTCCTCCTCCATGGCTTCCTGAAGCACTGCTGGCCAAAAATGGGCCACACCAGGGCCTGGACCAGAGTGCTGCTGGAGGCCGGGGAAGTCCAAAATGAGATGCATGATAGCTGCACATGGCCCGTTTTGCCTGGCAGAGGCTCCATGGGCCAGTCCTTTGATATTTCCAGGCCAGACCTGCGGGCCAGATTTAAGCACCCTGTGGACCGCATTTGGCACATGGGCTTTGAGTTTGATACCCCTGGTGTACAGTCACTAAATGACAACTACCTATAGCTTAATCACATTTGCAAACTTGGCAGCTTACTACTTATCCCTAAGTTAAGACTTTTTTTAGGAAGTTTTAAAAAGTTCCCAATACAGATGCTTGAGAGATTGTCTCTTCCCTCCACTGGGAAAATTACCAGTTTATTCCTTCTCGTTCCTTTCTTCTTTTTTAACCAGTTGCTACTCTGTAAAAGAGAAATTATATTTTTATTTTTAAAGAATACAGAATGTGATCAAATCACCAAGATGCACAGTCGTAACAAAATAAAACAATACGTCAAACTAAAAATTATTGTGGGGGAAAGAAAATGAAAAGTGGGAAATGAAAAAGGGAAAAAAATATGTATTAAATTTACATTCCCTAGTTTACAAAAATACCATATAATGGAGATATGTTATTACAAATTATAAAATTAAACTAAGGAACATAATTCTATATCCTTTGATTAGTAGAAAATAACATTTGTTTTATCTCATGAATGCTTCATTTGCCTGAGAGTCTTTGATAAAGATAATATTTGATTTTGTCAGGTTCCGAGATTCTTAAGGAAGTGGCACTACATTTAACTATTGGTGGAATAGATGCTGGAGTATATTGACTTTCAAACTAAAGTCAACATAGCTTAATAGTTCTGGTTTTAGCTTAACTTAGTGGTTCTGGCTTGCACAGAACAGGATATAAGTTAGTGGTAAAATTGGGCTTTGATTGCACTTGGGCTTTCTGCCCAAAATATACCAAATTGACCAGTATTGTGTTTGTCATGGTAGGGAATACATGTGCAACAGGTATAACCTTGTAATTTGATTACAAAACACATGAAAGCTTCAATTGACCAAAGCCATGTTGGGCAATGGAAGACAATAGTTATGGGTTCATCTTGTGATGACCATGGCATTTGGAAGATTGTGGCTTGGAATGGAAGAAGAGAAAATAAAGATTGTGAATAAACGAAGTGAAAGAGTAATAATTATGAAAGTAAAAGAAATCAGTGGCACAACTTGCCCCCAGAAGTTGTGGGTGTTTTACCACTGGAAGTTTTTAAGAAGAGATTGGACAGCCATTTTTCCGGAACTGTACAGGGTCTCCTTAAGCAAGAGGTTGAATGCCTCCAAACCCCTTCTAACTCTGTTATTCTTTATTGATTCTGTGTGAAGGAAGGAAGAATATAATCCAACTGGATAAAATCTGGATCTTCTGAATTGGAGTTAATATGAATACATGCAGGAGAGTAAATGTATAGGTTTAATACAAGGGCTGAAATGTGTGTCAGAAAATATAAATGAGTGTTATTTAGGTTATGGTGGATGTGTTTAAAAGTATATTGGTAATATTTCAAATTGTACACATTCTAGAGTGCAGGGATGAGTTTGAAGAAAAATATATTGAATAAATGCAATCGGGTGGAGGGGGGAATATTGTGACATGATTGATTAGAAACAAAATAATAGTATGAAAATAGTATGAAAAGCGCTACTGAGCCATTTGGAATGAAAATGAGAATAAGAATAGTGATTGCTTGGTATCTACTTGAAAGTAAATCTGTTGGCTTTAAATAAGCAGTATAAATATTTACATATGTATTCATGGAAATATGTAAATATGCCTCCCAACAGAATGAATGGAAAGTAGATACCAGACAAAAAAATGTGAGTGCTGTAAAATGAATTAAGATGGAGTTCCACATTTATGCATGAAAAAATGTTTGGTAAGAATGATGAAATGGAAGGGGCTGTGAATAAGAAAAAATACATATAAGAGCACTATAAAAAATGGAATGAAAGAAAAATACGTATATGGAGAGGGGGAAACACCTGTTACAGAATGCTTTCAAACTCCACTATGTTATTGGACATCTTAGGAGAAATTCAGTGAGAAGTGATCATTTAAGTGTGGGTTTTAAAAAAAGAAAATACAGCATTAAGCATGAATGGGAACTGAATTAATGTAGATTGGATATTAAGTTAATTATTAGTAAACAAATCTATTGATGGTTTAGTTACACAAAGTAAGGATCGCATCCCTTCCTTACGATTCATTCTATTCATTCTTCAAATGAATTCAAGAACGAATAAGAGCATAAATTTTATAGTTGGGGGGAGTTAGATCTTGCAAAAGAAAGAGATGAGAAATTTAAAATGCAACAGGCAGTATACTGACATGCTAGAAGCAAAAATTGTTTGCAAGAATAGAAGTGTAAGGAATCAATCGTGCTTTTGAAAAGTGAACTGAGCTTCACTTTTATTTTGACTTAATTTTTTTGTCTATATTATTTCTTGTTCAATTTTTGCAGTTTGCATTATGTTACTTACCATGAAACTAAATTCTGGTAGTCCCCGACTTACAACAGTTCATTTAGTGACCGTTCAAAGTTACAACAGCCCTGAAAAAAGTGACTTATGACAGTTTTTCACATTTATGACCATTGCAGTATCCCCATGGTCATGTGATCAAAAGCCAGATGCTTGGCAACTTATGACAGTCGCAGTGTCCCAGGGTCATGTGATCATCTTTTGAGAACTTATGACAAGCAAAGTCAATGGAAAAGCCGGATTCATTTAACAACCGTGTCACTAACTTAATAACCGCAGTGATTCACTTAACAGTTGTGGCAAGAAAAATGTAAAACAGGTAAAAACCCACTTAACAAATGCCTCACTTAGCCACATAAATGTTGGGCTCAATTGTGGTCGTAAGTTAAGGACTACCAATAGTAGGATGGATATATTTGTATTTGAAAAAGCCTTGGTATTGGCGGGGCCAACCTGTGTATCTGATGATACTGTCAAAAAGCTCTACAGAAGGTTGGAGACGCAGAATTTAAGTTTAAGAATCCAAACTTCTTATACTTCAGCAAAACTCTCTGAAAGTAGTTTTACTTGATCATCATGTCTACCAATTTTCCAAGAACAGATGTTAAGCTAACCGTTCTGTAATTTCCCAGATCTTCCATGAATGAAGCCACATCTATTACCTAGCCCAGCATGTGGCACAAGTTACATTTCTGCTAGTAGTTTAGCGATTCCACACTTGAGTTCTAACTTTTGAACAAATGCCATCAGGACCCAATGATTTGCTACTGTGCATTCTCTCCTAATGTAGAATCTTCTCTGGCACCTCAATTTGCTTCAGTTGTCCCAATTCCATTCCTAAGATAGTCAGATCTCTCTTCTATATTTTCTGTGGTACAAACAGAAAATAATTCATGTGTTTCCTCAATATTCCCAATAGCATGAAAGTGTCCCTTTCACTCCTCTGTTGCTTAATGGCCCAGTCACTCCCTTGGCTGAATATATTTGCTCTGAATATATTTAAAGAAATTATTTTTGTTCCCTTAATTTTTTCCCTATGCTGTACTAAAATTATTGGTACTTACTGGATTATTATCTTACAGTTCTCCTGGTTTATACTTTATGTTGTCTTCATTAGGACAGATGTTCCCTTCCTGCAGGAAGAATTTTTAACTTTTTACAGCTTCCTGGATACTATTACAAAAACAAGGCATTTTCCTGGACTTGTTGACCCATTCTTACATTGTGGTTATTTGTGGTTTTAAATAGCCTATTATGAAACAAATGGACTTTATTTTCTTTCACTTTCTTTACTAAAAGCTGATAAACTCCTTCAGGGGAGAAATGTCCCTGGATTCCTGCTATATCACTCTGGTGTACTTTCCATTTGATTGGCATTCTGAATGAAACTGAAAAAGCCAACCAATTGTTTTTATGGAAGTTCTACTATAAGTGAGAAAGTGTCGCCTTTGCAATTTCTACTTTCTAATTATGCATGCGCTTGTTATGGCATACTGTATCTCCTTGGCTACAGGGAGAGATTACAAATGGTAGATTCTTGAGCTGCCATGCTTTTTTTCCCTCTCTTTCACATTGCACATTGGTCATCTTGATCTATCTCTTGTCTTTTTTAAATCATTGAGAAATCTTTGAAATCTGTGAAAGGCAATGGCCCTATTGGTAGAAAAGGATCTTATTTTTTAAGATCTTTCCTGGTCACATCTTTTCTCTGGTTCTTTGTTTTCTTTAAGATTCATATACTGCACTACTTTAGAAAGATTAATCAGTAGAATTCCCATTCTTCCATCTTCCTCTTACCTATCTGGGTAGAGGAGGTCTGATATGATGCACCATGTTTTGCTACTAGTAGTTGCAACATGTAAATTTCAATACGGCAGGAATATGTCATTCCTACTGCTTTGAATATTAACATTTAATGCAGTCTCCTTAATAACATGGAATGCTAATAGGTTTTTCCCTGCAGTCAAACATAAACTGATGTTAATTAAACCTTTGAAAGTGGTTTAAAAACTGGTTTTCTGCAGGAAAACAGACTCCTATTCTCCCTAAAGGTAGATAGTTTTTAAAGAACATGAGGGTGGGAGAAATATTACAGCTTTGATCAATAGTTTTTCTAGATCAACACTTTATTAGATATTTGATTTTAATTTTGTAGGATAGTTGGTATTCTGCTAACCGTTCTTTGTGGATATATACTTCTTTTGCCCATGCACAAAACAATTGTTTTCATCTGAATTTTTTTCCTGATAACTCATTCTTTGGTTTTTAAATTTAAAAGTGACTTCAATGGTACTGTAATGCTCCTGTACTTTAGCCTTACGAGTCAAAAGTTTAAATGCCTCTTTTGAGTCAGCTGTGAAAGTATCTTTGCTGAAACATACCAGTAAATGTTTTTTTTCTTAAGCAGGTAGAACCAGAAAGCGGTATCTTTTTTTATTTTAAGCAGAATTTTTCTACATCACTGTCTTGACATGGACCACGGCAAAAGCAGTCGTTTGAGATTGAGGAATTACATATGTTCTTACAAAGCAACAAATGGCCAAGTTAAATTGTTACAAGAGAAAGTTAAATAATTATTGTCTGTTTATTACTTTCCTCCCTCTGAGCAATATAGAATTTTGATCTCTACCAAAAAAAAAGTTTTTGATTGTCTGACTTTGGGTCACTTTCTCAGGTCCATCTATCTCACTGACTTATTTTAAAAATTAAGAAGAAGGAATCTAGTGTATACCACTTATATATACTTTTTGAAGGAAATATCTCAATCTCAAGAGAATAGGGTAGAGTAGAACAGAATAAAATAAAAGTCTTTATTATATTACATCAATTAATGATATTCAGAAAAAGAATTACTGGCTTTTAGACTCAATCAAATTTAAATAATGTAATATTATACCATCACATCGAAAAATGAATAATACATTCCAGATCTATTAATAGCTGTTAAATTTTTATTCTAAATTGTGGGGGAAATATATTAGGCTTACAGAAAATGAAACTTTTCATATACTTCAGCTGCATGCATCACTGCATAATTTGGTTGGAAATGAAACCAACTCTTGACTTTCCATCCCATCCACTACAGTCATTTTCCATGACTCTTGATTGGGGATTTTCCTATTTTAACCCTCCTTGATTGGAGAAAAGGGGGGAAAAGTGTTATTATTTCTTTCCCTTATCAATTGGGTCAAAAGCAGAATATTGCAGAATACTTTTGAAAACCTGGTTAAAGGGGAGAGGAGGCTTGCACATTGGTCATGTTGATCTATCCTTTGTCTTTTTTAAATCATTGAGAAATCTTTGAAATATGTGAAAGGCAATGGCCCTATTGGTAGAAAAGGATCTTATTTTTTAACTTACTAAATGTATATAATGGAACTTCAAATAAATCTGTATCCCTAAAATTTTTAGCACACACAAAATTTTAGTAGAATTTTGTTAAAAATTATGATGAGAAAATATAAATGGAAACAAAAATCAAGAAAGATAGAAAAAGAAAAAGTGCAAAGATGAGGAAAAGTAAAGGAAAAAGTAGTGGCTTCTGATTTTTTTCAGTGCAGTGGAATACAAGAAAAGTTAGAACCTCAATCTTTTACATTTCCAATGTCAGGTTTCCAAGTGATGAAATCCATTTTAAAAAGAAAAGCACAAAGTCCATCTTCCAAGACTATTTTTTTAATTTAGGAAAGCATCAAATTGGCAAAGTCCATGGTAATTCCGGATCTGACACAATCCGGAATTGCCTCACATATTAGAAGTTAGAAACAACCCCCCAAAAGCCACATTCCCCAATAGAATGTAATTCAATGATGCTTGCTGTCATAAATCTCCACCTCCAGTGCCTAGGCACGGACAGCTCGGGTTCCCACAGGAAGAATGATCATCTAGCCTAAACAACTCTATCTCCACTCAAACCCAAAACCCTTCCCCCATGACTGCCGAAGAGATAGTAAGGAAAAGAATATATATTAAGCTTAACTAAAATGGCTGCACATGTCAATATTGGGCTTGACATCCAATTAATTCAAACCATTTCTATAAACAACAAAAATCTAATCATCAAAGCCAAAAATCAAATTTTCATTTTTTTCCCCGTTTCATGCATAAGTCCAGAAATGTTTTCCAGATGGAAACAAAGCTAGATAAGTTCTTGTCTTTAATTAAAACAGTCAATTTTGCTACCTCCACCAACTGTATCACCTTCACTGTCCATTTTTCCATTGTGGGAATCATGAGTCTTACCATCATTGAACAAATAAAATTATCACCACTATCAACATATATAATAATAAAGTTCCAAATTTTCTTTCAAGTTCTTTATCAAACTTAGAAGAAAGACTTCTGATTTCAGTTTTAAAGATTTATTTTAAAAATGTCTGCATTAAACTAAAGATCTGGTCCCAGTAGTTCTTTGCTTTATCACAAGTCCACTAAAGATGATAAAAGTATTACATTTCTAACCTACATTTGAAGTTCTCTTATCCATAAAACGCTTGGATGTGAAATACCAATGATGCATTGTCATTTTTTTAAAGGACTTCTTAGAGGTGACAACCAATAAGGTGTCTTAAGAGAGAATCTTATTTTATATTCCAAATTTTTAGGATGGCATGCCTAACAAACTGATTCTTGAAATCTGCATTTACCTTAGCTGTGTGAGATCCAATGTGAGGTAATGGTTTAATGTTGGACAATGCACACAAATCTGAATTCATGGACTTTCTACCCAAATATCAACACATGGCCTTCCAGATCTAATAACCTTTTATTTTTTAGGGTCACCCAAACCCTTCATCCAAACCAATTAGTAAGCACCAAACTAATCTTAAGTCTGGTAGACCTCTTCTATCTTTCACATTTTGCAACAATTTATGTTTGATTCTCAGATTTTTCCTTTGCCATATGAACTTAGAAATATCTTTTTGCCATTGCTTGCTTGAATGGAGCACTGATCACCAAAATTGGTAAGATCATGTTAACTACAGAAATTCTACCCAACATCAATAACTTCAATTTATCCTTGATAAGTCCTTTTTAATGGCATTCCCAAACAGTAATATAACAGTAATTGTTCTAAAATAATTTAGAAGTTGTATTAAATCAATCTAACCCCTAGATATTTGACCTTTTTTCCACCTTAAAGCCTGACTTTCTTATTAAAATTTCATGATCATGTGCAGTCATATTCTTTACCAACATTTTTTGTTTATCTACTTTAAAACTAGCTAAGGCACCTAAATCATTCTGTTTCTTTAAATTAATATAAAAATATTTATAAATATTAAATATTCCATTTTGGGGGATCTTGCAGAAACAAAACTAAATCAGTAACAAAAGCTCTCAGTTCATATATTTCTTTTTTAACTTTCAGACCCAACATTTTTCACCTTTTCTGATGTCTCCATTCAAAACCTCCAAGACTAAAATAAGAAGCAGAGAAGATAAAGGACATCTTTGTCTTCTGTCCTTTTGAATCTTGCACAGCTTAGGCAAATCTCCATTAATAATCGTGTTTGATGACATGTATAAATGGATTTAATCCCCTAAATGAATTTCTCTCCAAATCCATATCTTTCAAAACTTAAACATAAAGACCCAAACTAAATAGAAGCTTTCTCCACAGCCAAAAATATTAATGTTGAATATTGTAAGGCACTTTGTTTCTTAGCTGTCTTTTCAGCAAAACCCTAGATCAGGGGTGTCAGTTCAAGGCCCGGGAGCTGGATCCGGCTCATGGGGTACTTAGATCTGGGCCTTGGGGCTGCCCTGGAAACAGCAAAGGATTGGTCTACAATGCCTCTGCCAGCGAAAATCAGAGCTCCTGAGCTCCATTTTCACTGGTAGAGGGTTTCCGGAGGCTGTTGCAGTTGAAAACAGCTTGGGAGCCCGTTTTCACTGCCAGAGCACTTGGACTACTACCAACATGAGTGATGTCGAGCTGGCCACACCCACCCCGGACCCCTGAGGACAAGCACAACTCTGATAGAACCCTCAAATCGAGTTTGATACCCCTGCCCTAGATTGATGTTGAATAAAGGTCTGTAAAATCTTTTTCAATTTTTCGGGCAATATTGTAGTAAAAAGTTTATAATCATTATTAAACAATGAGATTCATCCATAATTTTTTGTTAGAGACACATCCTGGTCTTTTAGCAATAAAACTATATTGACTTCTTTCCAAGACTGAGGCATTGTAGAGTCGTGCAAAGTAATGTTCAGTAATTGTAAGAATTGTCTTTAAAGCATTTATAATTTTGATTCAAGAGTTCATCCAGACCTGGTGCTTTATCTATTTTTATTTTTTTAATGGTGTGAAAATGATATTTTAAAAGTTGTTATAGGTTGATTCATAATTTGTTTTTGAGCTTGTGAAAGTTTTAGTAATTGTTGCTTTTGTAGATTTTTTTTTTCCAAATCCACTTCCTGTTTCCCTTTTGATGAGATAAATATTATAGCTGTTTCCAAGGCAGACATGGATTCAACTATGTATTCTAATTATACTTCTTTGATAGATAATGAATGCTAAGATTTTAATAGCTGCCTTAGTCTGTAGATTACAGCTTATTTTTTATCATGCACACAGCCCAGGCTAGATTTATACAGGAATTTCAAGCTTCTGACATAATCAGGTTTTTAATTATGTTTGTGCTGTACTACAAAATAAGTAGAATCTAACAGCTATAATTTATTTGGATGCTGAGAAAGCCTTTTATATGTCTTGATTTTTAGCACTGATGATGTTACCTAATTTGGGTAATGAAATGTCTGCAAGAAAACAACCAAGCTTAGAGAGCACCAAGGACCCATTTGATTTTTGGCTTTATTTCTGAGCTAGATTTTTCTTTCAGTTTCCTCAATAACAAATTGAAGGGGGAGGGAGGTGTGATTGTTTTAAAAATTAATGAGGGAAATCCTGAAAGCTGTGGCATCAGGTGTACAGCTCTGAAATATATACTGTGGACCCTTTTATCAATAAAAAGCCTCCATTGAGATATAAACCTTTTTGAGTAAATTGATTCTTTCATATTATATTATTTTAGATCAACTCACTCTGAAGGACTCATTCTTTGTCAGTTTTTTTAAATGTAGTTTGATTTATCAGAGCATTTCTTGGCAGCATATTCAATTCAAGCATATGTTGTTTTTTCCAGAGGCCATTACTATCTCTTTTTTAAATAATAATTTCATTAATAATTACAATTAAACAAAAACTAATGCAAACTAAAGGATAAATGAAAACGTAGTGCAGAAAATTAAAATAGAATGGAAAGAAAAATAAGAAATATAATAAAGAAAATGAAATCTATAAGGAATATATCCCTTCACCACAGTAAGTACAAACAATTTGAGTGACCTTCTCTTAAAATACAAAAATAATGATATCCCATCTCTTATCTATAAATAAATTCTTAAAACCTTATCATTCAGTCAAAAGTTTATTAAGATTTGTCAGAGATAACAGGATAGCTATTTTAACCTTGATCAAATAAAACAACTTTATATTTAATTCCTTTTTTTAAACAATCTTGATCAAATAATGTCATAAAACTTTTATCATTTTTCTTTGTCCTTTCCCACAAAATTTCTTAAAGCTTTAACAAATCTATTTTGTAAATCCCAAACAGAAAAATTATCTAGCTCATTCTTTGTGAGTATCAATGCCTTCCTTGTCGTAGGGGATGTCCCAAATTGCCTTGCTGATGGAGATTCTATTCAGGAGTTGGAACAGGGATTCTTGTGGTCAGGACAGGTCTTCCTATTGTCATCTTTGGGGCTGAAATTGACTTCTGTTAACCTAATTGTGTATTAATTGCTATGTTAAACACACACACACACACACACACATATATATATATATATATTCTATACCCCTAGTATTTGAAAATTATCAATAGCTATAAATTTGTTTAATATATACAGGTAATAATAATTATGGATACATACAATGTTAAAAGGAAGGCTGTATACCAGATCTGCAGCAACACCTTGCATATCAAAATTAGTATTTTGAGCAATATATTATCAAAATTATAATGTTGATGTGTTAATGAATATTAACATTAAGTAATATGCATTGTGTTTCCATTAAAAAATAAAAATTCTCCATTGTAGTAATATCCAAAAAGCAATAATAGTGAAGTAAGAACACATGGTCTAGTGTTTTATGTAAATCAGTTGGGTTGTCTGTATTCATACTGTGATTTGTTTCTATTATATTACTCTAAATAAGTCAGTGTAGAGTTAACATTTCTACTTCTCTTCTGCATTGTTTGATGGTTACTTACTAATCTGTTTATATAATTTCAAGCCAGTCAAGGCACCAATGCCACTCAGTTTCTTCATTAAATATTCCATTCCATTTTGGAGGTTTTGTAGAAACAAAACTAAATCATTAACAAAAGCTCTCAGATCATATGTTTCTTTTTTAATCTTTAAACTCAATATTTTTTTAATCTTTTCTGATGTTCTATTTCAAGACTAAAATAAAAAGCAAAGGAGGCAAAGGACATCCTTGTCTCATGTCCTTTTGAATCTCGCACAGCTTAGGCAAATCTCCATTAATGATAATAGGAATTTGCTGAGATGTCTAAATCTCAACTGGTGTGGAATGGAATCTCAACTACACTGGAATGGTATAAAGATTGTAAATACATGTCATGTGACTGTGGGGATGCTGCAACATTTGTAAGCTTGAGAACTAGTCATAAGTGACTTTTTTCATACCATTGTAACTTCTAGTGGGTTGCTAAACATATAGTCGTACATCAAGGACTACCTGAAAAGACTAACTTTATCAAAATAAATAGTTCCAGTATTGCTTTAAAGATAAATTTATCCCCATTTACCAGAAAAAAATATCAGAACAATTTGCATAAGGCAGTTCTGGAATAGACTAGACAATTGCTAAAGGTCTGAGAAAGTATAAAGGCAGTTAAACATGTTGGGTGTCTCTGAGGAATCAAAAAACTATACTAGAGAAAGACATTCCTTCATGCCAGTCCCAGGATTGAGTGTCTGTCTGTCCATATCTAGCAATGGAGGGTCCTGTTTCTTGGATTTCTGCTAATACATACTGATTCATCCTCGTTTTGCTGTGACCTGCTCTTGGAGACATCATGGATATTTAGCCTTAATGTAAGGAAGCTCTAGTAGGTTAAACAATCCAGTCTAGTCCAGCATCCTTTTCCCAAAGGTTACCAAAGAGGGACCATTCTACCCCTCCAGCAGCTGATATATTTTCTTGGAAATCTTTCATAAGGGACTTCGTCAACCATCTTTTGAAAGTAATCAGCATCTGCTGGATCATCTATATCCACCGGTGTATTTCATACAAAGAATTAATAACACACTATCACATCCCTCACTGCACCTCTAAATATTGCTTATAGGTTCTCAACATAACTTATTTAAATTCCAAATATTTGAAATATTTTTTCTATTGATTTACTTTAAATAGGTATTACATTTTATTTAGCCTTGTTTCTGCAACTCTTCTTAATGTGAATATTGCCTTGACCACTTTGGAAATCTCTGCAAAGAGGTAATATAAAATATTTTAATATTTTTCTTAGAACAGCAATACTTTCGTATTTTATTTCTGTAATATTCTCTAATGATTCTTCCCTGGATTCCCAACTTGAAAATATAACTACAGGCTGGTACATCCAATCTACTTCTGTAATAAAGACAGGTGCAAAGTATCATTAAGTGTTTCTGAAAAATGCTTATCCTTCCCTAATAATTTTTTGTAATTCAATGAATACGTTGCCTTAAGCAAGCCTTAAACTCACATTTTCTCACAGAAACAATCTTTTTACCATTTGTTCGATACCACTGGATTATGTATATTTATTTCATTACTTGCTGTATAGAGATACAAGCTGAACCTCAAATGTGGTTTTGTGCAATCCCAAAAATTCTGGATAGATTTGTTCTTCCTGTTTGGAAACATTCATCTTCTGAAATTCAGTGCAATTATTGGTCTTCCGTAGCAATTTTCCGCATTGAATTCTTTTAAAGGTTTTTGTTTATAGGTTTGTTTTTGTTTTGCATCTAAGTAACATCACCATTACTTTTGATCATATCTTTCTGCATATGTGGTGTGTATATTTGATATGTAATACAGTGTTTTTTATTTGTAGCTGTTTGTATACTTAAATCAGTGTTCTTTGAAAATGCACAAAATGCATACAAATAAAAATTAAACACAGGTGTTTCGCTGATTAAAAAGTCATTGTCAGGTTTTTAACGTCAGTATTTTATCTTAAAAATTTATCTAGAAGGAGTAATATCATTAATATGTTTTAAATTGTGCCATTAATATTAGAAATATACTTTGTAAGGCAGCAAAACCAGAATAATTGATTTCTACACACAAAAAACTTGGAGGGAATGACAAAATATTTCAGCATAATAGAGAACCTAGTCTTCACTACAATAGAATGATCCATTAAAGTGTAATGATGGAATAGCAGTGGCCAAATTCTATCAACTGAACTCTGGTGATTTATGATACAGCATACTCTTATATAAGAAACAAGCAAATTTGTGTTGTGTTGTAATCCATATTCCTATGTATTGAGAAGAATTTCACTCTGGATGATCACAAGTTTCCTGTGAAATTTATACTGAATTTGTCTGAAAACAAAAATAAGGCATTTTCTGCCGAAAAAGAAAAGTAAGAGGATAACTTTCTGTCTTCTCAGGGAACATGAGAAAGAGGTACAAAATCGGAAAAGAGGCAAACGACCCAGAGGCAGACCAAGAAAAAATGTTGTAAGTAATGATGGTTTATAGGACTCATTGAAATTGCAGTCACGGGGGCATTCTTGCTTGTAGATAGCTGGAGTTCACCTGCTGTGGTGCCTGGTAATCTCTTGTACAGTTTAGTTTGATTCCTATCACTTGGAGTCAATATTTGTATTCATCTTTATAAACATCTAATTTTACTTAGGAAAATATAAGTCTGTAACAAGAAACTTTTACCTATTGAAATATAATAAGCAAATTATAAAAGCAGATTCTGTTGGTTCTGAAAAATAAACTGTTATCCAGACAGAAAATTGATTATGTAAATCTTATTTCAGAGAATATGGTTTTGGCAAGATTATTGAATATTCATGTTGCTGTCATTCTGTTTTGTCTGTATTTAAAGGAACCTGAAGCACCCTCCAAGAGCAAATCCAGCAGCTCTTCCTCCTCCACCTCCTCTTCAACTTCCTCTTCCGATGAGGAGGATGAAAGTGACCTTGAGACAAAGAGAAGTCAGCGGAACAGGGAAAGTCACCCAGTGCCTCAAAAAAAAGCTCAGATTTTAGTTGCCAAACCCGAAAACAAGGACTCCGCTAGGAAGAAACGTGGACGGAAGCCGCTGCCTCCGGAGCAGAAGGCAGCCAAGAGGACAGTCAACCTAACCAAGGTGCTTAAAACAAATAGAAAGGAGTTAGGGGGAGGGGGAGGGGGGTCCAAATTGGCAGGCAAGATGCAGCCACAACACAACGCTCAAAGTTCTGGCATTGCCATGCTTAAATCCCACATGAAGGAAGCCCAAGGTGCCTTCGGTGGCTTTTGTTCTGGAGCATCCTCCAATGAAAACCTCTCCAACCTAGTGAAGAATACTACCGTTGGAAGCCCAAATTGCGGTATCAGCTGGCAAAGCTCCATTGTCCATTATATGAGTAGGATGTCACAGAACCAGAGCTCTGCAGATGCCTCTGCAGTGGGACGACTGACTCTGAAGTCAGCTATGTCCTGCAAGAACAGCCTAGGTTTGGATTTAAAACTGAAAAACCAGAAAGGTTCTGGAAACCTGGAATTGACTGTGCAAGGAGCCAAAGTGACCAAGAGACCGAGTGGCAGTTCCTTGGGGGAACAAAAGGCGGGGAACTTGCACAACGGCAACAAAGTTCCTTCTGGATCTCCCAGCAGCCAGCCAGCTTGCAACCAAGAGCTCAACCTACAAGCTTTAAATCTGCAAAGCGTGAAGAATGGGCCAAACTCTGCCAGCAGTAGCCATATTTCTCACCATGGCTGCGGGGCAGCTGGCAAAGGCAGTGGCAACAGTTTAACAACAAAGACAAGTGCATCCAAGGGCAGTGGGTCTGGGAGCAGCCAGAACATCACCAACACAGGGGCAACATCAGCAGATGCAGATCCTTGCAAAGGTGAGAAACCGGCACAAAGAGCAACTCTTAGTGAGAGAGATGTAGCTACCAAGAGTAATACTACCTGTGCCCAGGAGGGATGTCCCACAAAAGACAAGACTTCAGGCATGTCAGAAGGGAGCACCGGAGAAGAGGAGACTAGCTCTGATTCTGACAGAGATTCTGCTTCTTTTCCTGGAGCAGACCAGAATACATCTGTTTCCATCCAGACAAACCAAGACTGGAAACCTACCCGGAGTCTTATTGAACATGTTTTTGTCACAGATGTGACAGCTAATTTGATCACAGTAACTGTTAAGGAGTCACCAACAAGTGTGGGCTTTTTTAACCTAAGACATTATTGAGCTCCAAGGCAGATAAGCATTGTTCCTCCGTCTCATTTGAATCTCCCTTTACTGCCCCCTTGGATATTAGAAGGAGAAGCAAACCACAGTAGTTAGCAACCAGAGAAATAAGGTTAGGGGTTCTTTTTCAAGAGTTTTGGCTTTACTCATGTTACTCGCCAATACAGAGGAGTGTATTGAAAACTACAACTCCATGCTTTGCTGTACTTGAACACTTTAGTTATATGATTTGAAAGACCAGAGGATTTTTAACATTCAAGAGAATAAATATATACTGGTACTATTTTTCTTAGAGAACTTATTCACATATATATACACACATTCTCCTGAATAGGTTCTCTAAGAAAAATAGTTCCTTATTTTTCTTCCAAATAATGAAGTTTCAACACTTCTCACCTCCTAGAACAGATTATGTTAGTTTGAAAATTTGTGAACAAATCTATATTTAGGATACCTGCCAAGCGCCATATAAAAAGTTTGTCTTAAGGGAATGTATGTAAGACATACTTCCAACTTGCTTTGGAAACTAGAGGGTATGATATATAATGGAGTGAAGCTGGGACTAACAGCTATCAAGTGAGTGTGGTTCAGGTTGAGCATTGATCTCTAGAAACTTCAGAAGTAGCAATTAACGTGTTTGGACTAGTGTTTCAAAATCTTGCAAAGAAAGTATGCTTTTCATTCTGCCAAATATATCAGCAGATACAGGAAACCAACATTGGAGAACTGCAGAATAATGTTCTCAAGAACTTGAAAAGACGTGTTTTTCAATTTGCCAAATGTCAGCAGATGTCACTCAGAGGAGAATGCTGTCTCATTTTTAACATCTGGGTGTATGTGAGTGTACACACACATGTAATTCAGGAGATTTTTACTCATTGGAAAATTTTATATGGAAACCAATTCCATGTAAAATGTGACATGTGTAAATCATTGCTTAAATAAGCCATGTGTTCTGAGAAATTGCTCTATGCTTTTGTGGTTGAGATCACTTGTAGGTCCCCAACATGTTCACGCACACATGCATATGTATACACATTTTGCATGCTGTTGCTTACACAGAAGAAACGGGAAGGAAGCTGATATTGAGATTTTATAAGCATAAGATGCCTTATAATATGAGATGAAATACTATTGATGTGTGCTGTTCAAATTGAGTTGAGAATCTTTGGAACTAGAAGGCAGGTTTTTGAGGTTTCTATGCAATTGATATCTTTCTATAGTCCTAAATGTTCTCTTGAGTTTGGGAGTTTGCCTGCAGACATTTCTTTACCAAACTAGGTAACATCAGTGCTACTGAGTGTGGTGTCAGCTGTCCGAGTGTGGGGCTACACACACCATCAATACTGTCAGGGCAAATTATTGTACTGTTTTAAAAAGATGGAGCAAACACCAGAGTCACTAGCACTGATGATGTTATGTCAGTGAGAGAATGAAACATCTGCAAACAAATGACCAAGCTCAAAGAGCATCTAGGACTCCACAATTTAACCCTGAGGTACAAATATTATCTTCTATTGGTGATATCTTTCTATTTATTCTTACTTGCAATAACTACAAAAAAATTATTGGAGATGGTAAGATAATATTGTGATACAAACTGACATTTATTTTTATTTGATCTCTATATATGTCCTGTGTTTCCCAATTAAATTCTGCCACAGGGCATCACTATACAGGGCAGAAATGATTGAAATTTATCTTTGCTTTATTCTTCCAGCAAGGGATGGCTTTATCATTACCTTCACCAGGAAGGTAATGTATGAAACCAGAGAAGATAGACTGGAGTGAAAACATCCTAGAAGCTATGTGTTTTTTAGGCTGCCTGCTTTCTGAAGTGAAGTGATGATTCAGTTTAGGTTTCTATTATTTCTCACAGAACAGGTGCTTCCTGTTGGTCAAGAGCCCTGGTCTAAGTTTGGGAAGCGCTAAGCTCGGTCAAGTCAATTAACGGTCAAGCTCTATCAGAATTTGACTGTGTTCTAATAGTGTAATTCTAAGTCCCCATACTCCTAGCATATCCAGTAAAAAGAAACAGAAACAGGGAATGTTAAATTGATAAGAAATTTTATTGAAATGGGTATTTTTGCAGTTTTCAAAGTCAAAGTACATGATGTTGGACCACTGTTTATCAGACTCATGCCAAGGTAAAGCAATGCAAAGGTTTTGTTCAAAACTGTATGTTGAGACCACAGTATAGTTTGTTATGTGTATGTTGTGATGTGACTCAGTAAATGGTTTCCAAACTTTTGGATCGTTTGAAGCATTGGCTTAGCCTACTACTTTTCTTGCTCATACTGTAGTTTCTCTTTTATATTTGCGCTGCTGCCATATGAGCAAGTGAAGCTAAGAAAAGGCAAGACAGCAAATTTATCAGGGATAAAGTATTGCTCATGCTTATGTCAACTAATATGATTTTATTGAATACATTGATATGGAAGCGTATCTTTTTCACCAAAGTTTACTCACATAGAAAACTATTCCAAGGAAGTCCATGAGATTTGCTTCCATGCAGCTGTAATTTAAAATTTGATATGCCGGGTTATAATAGTGCACCGAATGAGTCTTCTGCAAACAGTGCTTCTAGTTCCTTAAGCTTACGCCTCTTGATGTGCACTGCTGCTGAATAAGGTGAC
The DNA here is from genome assembly GCA_023653725.1 of Bungarus multicinctus. NCBI lineage: Eukaryota > Metazoa > Chordata > Lepidosauria > Squamata > Elapidae > Bungarus > Bungarus multicinctus. The sequence continues at coordinate 123,389,397 of CM042834.1, forward strand.
AGGTTGAGCCAGGATTCTCCAAAGGGCCTGCAGCTAGGTAGAATGCCTCCAAGGGTCAGGCATCAGGCTTAATACAATGTTTTTCAGGTAGCATTTTCATATAACCCATCTGGTTTGAGTCCTGGGCTGCCTAGGCTCACCATATTTGTTCAGCTCACCATATTACTTCCAAAAATATTATTTGTTTAGATCAGAGGGGAAAAAAAATTCTCCTGTGAGAATGTGACTTGTTATCATGTAAAAGAAACCATCTAGTAGCTATATTACAAATATCCTGACAGCGTAAGAAAACAAGGCATTTGTTCTGAATCGTAGATTTGTATGATTTGCTCAATTCAGTGCTTTTGAACAGATGCCCTTTTTTCTCCCTTGCTCTCCCTTGCAATTAGTACAGTACTCCTAATTCTCTCTCTTTTTCCCTCTCCCTTTTTTTGGAAGTCTCCCCACTTCAACAACTAATCTCCTTAGAGCGCCCAACATTTTCTAGGGGCTTCTGTCCACTTACTTTAAAGCTGTCATTGTGTAATAAAGGGGCAGTCTTAGTCAATCTTTTAAATGCCTTTGGTAAAACCTGCCAAATTTAGATAGTCCAGATAATGCCCAGATGAAGATAAATCACCTGTGTTCTTTGTAGCAATTGGTACATCCCAACCTGGTTGGGAATGTGTGCCTGTCTCAGTTTTTTTGTTATGCATCTCCTGTTGGAGCTGTCCTTGGCTAAATTCTTTTTAACTTCTATCGTGTGCCTTTTAATTCTGTGTGTATGTTGACAATATTTTGATAATTCTGCCAAAGTAGATATTTCTGTGGAGAACTAAGATTCTGGAACAGAATCAGAAGAGGAGGATGCACTGCAATTCGGTTAAATGAAGTCAGTTTTCTATTAGACCCCACTGCACCCTTTCTTGTAGAAGCTATTGTCTTTTTCCAAAGAAGAAAATTCCATTAAAATATTGGCAAATATTGGTTGTAGACTTGAAGAATTCAGTGGTTTCAGAAATTGGAGTTCTTCCCACAAAGCCCTGTTGTCCCCAGCCCAATTTCTCAGGTCCTTGTTATGCTGCATATGTATGTGTACATATGCACCTGTGTTACTTTACTCTTTGCAGGACTGCTGCTTCTATTAGCCTACATGTAATATTGTCTTGTTCTTTAAGTTTCGCAAGTCACTTCTGATTCTGTTTATTTTCCTTTTTTTTTTCAGACTGTGATCTATAATGTGTGCAACCATTTCCTCTCACAGAGAAACATTCCTCCTTCCCCCTGCCCCTTTCACCCCATCTCTATTACAGATTCTTAATTCTGTTTTTCAGTCAGTTCCATTTAAAACAAGTTTCTTTCTCATCTCCAGCTTTGCTTGGAAAACTGAAATGTTGCTCTCCCGCAGAAGCTCAAATGCTGTTGTGCCTTTTGGTTAACCAGCTATTTCAGTTTCAAAGTCTAAAGTCCTAAATACCAATCTGAATGAGCAAGTAGGCAGATTCTTCCTTAGTTGTATATTGCACATGCAACTGAATTCCAAAATGACAACTAACCTCGTGTAAGCAGATGGTGCATGTGAGTTCTCTAGTTAAGGACTCAATTTTATCAGTAATGGGTAGACAACTGAACTTGATGATAATCACTGCCCCTTTTTATTCTCACATGTTTTTCTTAGGCTTGTTGCTCTGCCTCTTCTATGCGTGTTTTATCTATGTAACAAATTTATTTTAAAAGTTCTGTTGCTACTATTCTACATTTTAAAAACTTTTTATAACAGGTGTGTTACTGCATTAATCGGGTAAATATTTTTGTTTTGGGGTAACTTAGTTACACTGTTTACACTGAGCAAAAATGCTCAGTTTAGTCTCTTGATTAACATTAATAATTGCAGTACCAAAAACTAAAGGGGAACAGAGTTACTTTATATTGCAGTGTTTCTACTACTCCAATAAATATTCACTCTATTCTGCTCCGAGCTCAGCGAAATGTCTCCGCAAGGGACTTGTAAGAATCGGTTCAGTGTTTCTTGCAATGTGTGTCAACCACTGTATGTTCCATTTTTTAAAAAAGCCAAATAGTTCTTGTATGACATTTTCTAATTGCTTTAACTGGAGCTGCTTCTTTGCTTTTATACTAAGAGAACAAAAGTTGGGGATGTTATTACCCTGGGAAAGCTTCGCTTCTTTGTTTGAGTGGGACAGACTTTCCAGGCAGAATATTAAATAAGGCTGACAACAGTGTCTGTCCACTGATCTCACTGGGCTCATTGCTGCACTGGGGTTTATTTGTTTGACCCTGGCTGTGTAACTTGCTTGGTTCTGTTGTGTAATGTCTATCTCTCAGTTTTCTTGCCACTTACTCTAGTTTAGACTTGGGATTACTATTGTTTGTTTTGTTTCTTTAATTTATTTCCCAGCTTAAAAGAACTTTTAGACTACATTATGCTGGACAGTTTTTGTATAACTTTCAATTCTCTGTTTTAGTATCAATAAATATTTTTTTAACTTAACTGCCTGGCTACTTCTGCCTCATTGGGATAGCCTTTTCACTATTACTTTGTTTCCCTAAACCTAATCTTAAGATATTAATTCATTTATAACATATTTTACTGACAATGCAAAACTTATACATGTTTAATAAAATCGCACTGTATTGTATGGGTTTTATTTCCAAACTTCTGTATATAATTTCAGTTTAAAAACTATTTAACTTCACCAGTATAAAAATACCTGCTGATATAGGCTTCAGTAGTAGTAGAGAAAAAGAAACATTAGAGGCTTCAATCAGCAGATTTGAAGAGTATTAAAGCATATAGCCATTGATGCAATAACATATAGTTCTCTTAGAGGATTTTCAGAGTACACCTTATTACAACCCCTCTCCTCCCCAAATCTAAATTAATAGGATTAGGATGTGCTCTATGCAGTTTGCTTTATCCTTTCTTTGTGGTGGTGTGTGAAATTTCAGCATTGAACTGATAGTTTTTCACAAACTTTGCAGAAAGTAGTATGGCCTTTAACTGCAGCACACAAGGAACTACCAAATATCTACTGTGGATAAAAAAAAGTTTCAAGCAATTTTGCCCTGGTTATGTTAGATTATGGGTCTTTTTTGTTATAATTTGCAGCTAGCATTAATCTTAAAGGTAGACCAAGATTGAATTAGAATACTTCACTATCAGAAATGTTTAATGAGATCTAAAATGCATTTTTAATGTCACATTTACACTGTCCTTTATTATCAATGTGGTGTATTTGTAGCCTGTCCTTGGGATTAGCAACTGTTTAATTACACCATAAAAAAGAAACATAAATAACCTTCTGAGGAGGAATGTGGTGTAAAAAGTTCAGGGGAATGAAATATGAAACCCACCTTCTTTCATTTAGTCAAGCTAATGGAAGACCTGATCTAATTGACTTATTTTACTTCAACAAAGCTAGAGATTGGTAATGAAGTTAAATTTCTAATTGCATCCTGCTATCTATGCAAGGGCAGTTCCTTACAGTACATTTTTCTGGGTGAACATGTGCAGATTATTTAGAATACTATTTTTTTAATTTTTTGTTTGCCCCGTCTTGCCACGGAGATATTCCTATTCTAACACCCTTGATTGTTTCCTTTCTCATGGGTAATTTTGGCTGGAAAATTGATAACAGCCACTGGATTCTGGATGGCTGGTTATAGTGTAGGAAGCAAAATAAAGAACACTGAATAAACCGGGATGGCAAAAAAAATCACTACACATGTCGAGTTTAACTTAAAATTTGCTATGATGAAGCCTTGAATGCAGGACTCTTCAAATGCTGGTAGGTTAATCGACTTCAAATGTTCCTGTGCAATGGAACAACACTCCTGCAAAATTCAAACCCGAAACTAATAAATCCAGCTGGAGCAGCTTTGTTCTGCTTTTCACTTTTCCTCCAAATTCCGGGCCCTTGCTTCGTCAGCAGTTTCCGAGACTTGCCTTGTTAAGATCGGCATTAGAAGGATTTCCTTCGGTCGCGTGTGTCCAGTCCAGCCTGACTTCCTGGTAGTAGGGCGCCGTCATCAAGACACCCCTAGTGGCCAGCTTAGGGTAGTACACCCCGATATGGATTTTTCTGGTGTCTCCCAGCTACTGCAGTCAGCCGCCTGAGGCTCGGATAACCACAGCGTGTCCAAGCAGCCACGCAGTTTTCCCCAGGGGGAGCTACCCCTGGGTGGACATCGGGACAGGATGCAGCCCAATCTTTCCTCCGCCGCCTCTTCCTTTCCCCGTTTCCATCAGGAAAAATCCCACCGCGCATGGAGCCTGCTTCCATTCCGGAGGCTTCGGAATCTCGAAGATTTGCTACAAAGCCCCGGCACACAATGACGCGTCGCTCACGTGGAAGGTTTTGCAAACCTGGCTTCCTTCAGGGAACTGAAGTGTGCATCTCCTCCGGGCTTTATGGGAGGTGTGATCTCAGCCAGGGACTGCAAGTCGTTAGCGTCGGATGCTCCAACCTTAGCAGAGGGACCGGGGGATTCTGGGAGTTGTATTCCGCTACCTCTGGAGGGCGGCCGCCTTGGAGGAAGCGTGGCTTTGTCTGTGTCGTTCTCCTCATCCGTAGCAAAACTTGGGGTTCGTGTCTCCCGTTCCTTCGCTATTAGAACGGTGAAGGTTTTGGAAGCGATGTCTGGACTTGAGCAGGAAAACCTGTTCGTCCACTTCTCCTTTGACAGCTGGGGGTCGCTGTTTCGTGGCAGACGTTGGTCGCAATCCAGCAAACCTTAAAAAAAAAAAAAAAAGGCTGAAGCTGCTCTAAGTCCTCTCTAGGGAGATCCCCGGATAGCCCTCCCGGGGCGCAAAACAGGCAGCGGCAGGGAGGAGAGGATGTCCTTGAAACCAAAGAAAGCCTTGGGGCCAGGAAAAAAACCTCGCTGGGTTCGCGGAAGAACTGCCCAAGGACCTCTTCACTTTATAAAAGTTACCTGAATGCAGGTTCATTCATTCAGATTAACCCCGAGCAGGGTAGCGCCAAGCATTACGATCGCTAAGTAGATAATGGGCACCCACCTTCGTTGGCCCTCTCCTGTAAATTGTTATCCCGCGGTCCGTTCATACTTATTTGAACGACACCCCCACAAACCAAACCACGTGTTTAGCCAGAGCGAAGAATAGTTGCGTGGTAACGAATTAAAGGTGCCTACGGTCGTCCGAGGTTGCAATCTTTAATTCTGAAAAATATTATCGGCGGGTGGTGAAAAGCTAGCCCTGGTTGCCGGACCCATGCTCCGCGTTTTCTAAGGACCAAGGCTGCTTTTCTATTCTTGATGATGGGTTCACTTTCTCCAAATTAACCAACTGAAGTCTGGCCCTGCCCGATGGAACTTTGGACACGGAGTTTGGGGTGGCCCAGATGACGCGCCTTTGACTTCATTCTGGAGCCTTTGTTTTCGGGGAGATGCCTCGCTTTCGCCTTCCCTGTCCAGTTTGCCTTGCGGACTCTCTGGAGAACATGCCCAGTGTCCATTTCCCCGGAGCCTTCAGGCTGCTCTTTCTTTTCCTGTTCTTTTTTTCTGAGAAAGATGTCCAGAGGTCCTGTCTTCTAGGACTTTCACTGATCCTGAAAAGCCTGGTTCATAGCGGGATGGGACTATGAAATCCCACATCTATCCGTTCCACTGGGCAATTTTTTTCAAAGGGCAATGGTTAATTACCTCCCTATTGTTGCCAAGAAAATCTCATGAAATCTTGTTGAGCCTAATTTGCCTCCAGACAGATTTTACCTGTTACCTCTAAGAAGTCCCCTTTAAGATGGGCTTCTGTTCATCCCTTTCTCGGTCTCTCCAGTCATTCCTTACTTTTCCATTCCTTCTTAATCAAACAGAAATATTTCATGTCTTGTCTCATACATATTTGTCCTCCTTGTTAGATCCAGGGCAAATCTGTCTGGAAAGTCAAGATAGAAAGAATTCTAGGGTCTTTGCCCCCACTTTCGACTTGGTGTAAAAGAGACCAAAAGAACCCATTTGGAGCTGGAAGGGGCGTGCCTTTAATCCCAAAGTTAAACGGTGAGGGGTGGTAAGAGCAAGCTGGCTTCGAAGGCAGGCACATACATATTAAGAACTAGAAATCATTGTCTGGGTAAAGTCTTCTGAGGAGAACTGTTTGGGCCAAGCTGCTCTCTTGACTTCATGAACACACCAATAAATTTCTTGGCAATCAATTTTTTTGAACCTCTCAAATTAAGCTATAATTTTGAGATTTCCTAGTAGTATCCTGGTATCTCCTATTCCAAGGGTCAACCACATGAGAGACGGTTAAGTTTTTCGAGACCGGCCGTCTAGTATTTTATTGAAAGGTTGCCAAAGGGTTCCCCATTTCCAATAACTGTTAAGAAAGTTCATCCGCTGCAAGGCTATAAAACTTCCGTTGGCAACGGACCACTAGCCAGGACTGGTCTAAGCAGAGAAGGGTTTTGATAGCTGACTACCTCTTAACAGCGCGGCTCCCAGCTCCCCAACAGCGAGAAAAGATCTTAGAATATCTGGCATTAGTCACCGCCCGGTAAACCGGACGGCGCGAGGCGCGCGTGTGCGGGAACATAAAGGCTTGCGGGTAGAGTCAAGGTTGTGAGAAGCGGCAATTCCCCTTCCCAGGATGCGCCCGTCATCCTGAAAGCGCTCGCCTTCAAATTCAGAATCGCCGAGAAACTCTCCTGTTTCGATCTCCCGAAAGGCGGAGGGAAGGGGAATGTCCCCCTCTCTTTGGTTAGGGAACGCGGTGTCTTTGAGGTCGGGGAGCCTGATCTCGTCCCAACCCGAGCCAGCTAAAACTGGCTCCCGCTCACCCTTAATTTCACAGTCCACAGCTTTTCCCGGGCAAGAGTTTAACCTGCCTGCTGGAGACAAGATGAGCTTCTTACTAAGTCTCTGGGCCAAGCCACCCCCCATTCTTTATGTCAATTGTAAGGGTGCCTTTTAAGAACCTGTTAAGCAACTACTATTCCCCGCGCATTCACGCGCATATTTCGGGTGTAGGACTTTTTTGCAAACAGCTTGGTAAGCTAACTTAAGCCAAGTTTCTTCTTAAAGCAGCCTCCCTCAGCCTGAAAATCACGCGAAGGGTTTCAGGCTTTTAACTCCCAGCATTTACTAAGCCAGAATCACCACCAACAGATCTGGCGAAGGCTGCCTTACCAATTACCCGCCGAGGCCGTAAAGCAACGCCTAGTGAGTGGGGAGTAAGCGGCCTGCAACAACAGGACGGCGTTCACTTCCTCAGTAAACACGCAGCGATTTGTTTTGCCAGTTTGGTCGGCTGTCTTGGGGGCGGGGGGGAGGAGAAAAAGTTAGCGGGTACAAAAGTTACGGTCTCCCAAAGAGCTTTCGCCTTGCCCTCTCTCTCCCATTCGCAATCGCTGTCCCGGGAGCCGAGTGGCGAGATGGGGCAAGCCGTGCAGGAGGCGCTGAAAGCACCGGCTCCGGTCGCCGCCCTGACTCCTTTCAACCTCTTCCTCTGGTGGGCGGGGAGGAACCTCCTGCTCTCCCTCCCTCCCCCCCCTGCTGGTGTGGAGGGAGGAAGAGGAGACGAGAAACCCTTGGCTCGCCACTCCAAGTGCCGGCTCTTCCCTTCCAGGACCACGAGCCGCTTTGCAAGGCGAGGGAAGCAACCCGACGCAACCCCACCCAACCAGTGTTTCTGGACTCGGTAATTGCCTACTTGAAGAGACACAGGCACGTGAGCACATACCAGACTGAAACCATGCCAGAATAACAATAATTATGTTGGCCCAGAATCTGGAGAAGGGAGGGGTGCCCATTAAAAAAATAAATAAATCCGCCTTTCCCAAAAACCCTGACGCTTTTGCCCTCCTCCTCGGCAGGTTAACGCGCGAGGGAAAGGGGTTCGCTGGGTCGATGTTTATTTAGGATCTCCGCCTGGAGCAGGTGCGGGAACAAGGAGCTAACACCACATTCCTCATGTGGGTGCGGAGGACCCCTTTGCAATAAACAGGGAGGGGTCTTTATGCTTTTGCTAGTTCAAGATTACGGCCGCCTATGATATTCGTTGAGATTGTGATTAAATCGACGGGGGCACCGCGATTGAATCATATGACCCACCTTTACGACGGGAAGTCCGTAGCCGACCTTGGGAACGCGGTGGCAGCCGCTGTTTCTACTCCTGTCGTCAACTAGCTGCAGTTGAACCAGTTTGACTCCAGACTAAGATAACGTACCCCACTTCACTCTTCTCCTAGAGCCTGGGAGCAGCAGGGTGGGTCACGCAAAGTATTTGGCTAGGCTGAGTTGCGGCTTAGGGTAAGTGGAAAAGGAGCTTGGCCTTCCATTCGTGGTGGGTATGCCTTGCCTTGGCATTTGGCGTTAACTCGACCTTTCGGGGTCCCTCCGAATTGTGTCGTTGGGGGCATGCCAGATGAACCTTAAACCAGGGGTTACGACCCGCAAACCCGTCTTTTAAGAGTTTCGGCTTAGCCGTTGTGCGAAACCAGGCGCTCAGCAACCCTTCGGGTCAAGGATTGGCATTGTTTCTAACCGCGGGGCGCCCTCCACGGTCCCCCTTCCCACGATGGGCGCGGCCGCTCTAAGATTGTCTCCTATAACCGCCTCCATCGCTTCTGGCTCGGACGTTTCCCGGGCTCGCCTGTTTTACAAACCTCCAAACTCTCCGAGCTGCCACGCAACGCAAAACTGCAAAGACCTGAGGAAGTGCGTGGCCATGAAGGCCACGGCAAATTATTACTTCCAAAGTGTTATACTGGGAAGCCTTAAGGCTAGATGAGAAAGACGGAAGGCTGGATTTAAAAAACCAATGAAGCATGGTTTCGGTTCTTGACACCTGAAGAATTTTTCCCAGGGATTAGGATTTCTGATCACAAAGAAGCCGCGGGTAGATTACCTCTGCAGCCCTAACCGAAAAGGGGAAAGGAGCCCAATATTTTATTTGAATTAAATTCAAATCTGCCTGTTTTCCTCCCCCGCCTTTTGCGTTTGATCTCAAAGATCACAAAGGAAGATATGGAATTGAAGCCGTAAAGGCCCCTTTGCTTTACAGCTTTTATGGGCTTCTATTGGTGAAATTTGGAATTCTGGATCATCATAATTCTGTAAGATACCTGCCAATCTTCTGCTTGGGTACTCCTATTAAATTGTTTTACTAATTATTTTCCAGGTAAAGCTTACAAGGCTGTGCCTTGAGTTCACTTGAAGGAAATAGGAGTAACTGAATTTCTGTAAACTCCCTGCCTGCCAATCAAATTAGCAACATTGTAAAATTAATAAAATATATTGATTCATGCTTGATTATAGCAATAGCACTTAGACTTATATATTGCTTCATAGCACTTTTCAGCCCTCTCTAAGTAGTTCATAAGAGTCAGCCTATTGCCCCCAACAATCTGGGTCCTCCTTTTACGACCTCGACCTCTGAAGGATGGAAGGATGAGCCAACCTTGAACCCACCAGGATCAAACTTCAGGATGTGGGTAGAGTTAGCCTGCAATTCTGCATTCTAACCACTGAGCCACAAGACTATGCTTGTTAGATCCACCTTCCATCCATAAGTTGGTGATAAATACAGATACTGTTCCCCTTTAATCTTCAACTTCTTAGGACCTCATTTAATCCCAGAGACTCATGAATGCCCCAAGAGAAAGCAGCTTGGAGCCCAGGGACATCCATTATCAGCCAAAAATCATAGAGGCCAGCAACATAATGACATTCCCAGGGAAGGTTCTTTCAGTTTCTCAGCGATCCAGTAGGAGAACAACCTAGATCAGATGCCTGGTCTACACTACATGAATGTTGGTCAAGCATGAAGTGCCTCAAAAAGTCTCCCCTTTCAATTGTGTGTTGACACCTGGCTAGGGCAAGGGGGGTAGCGCCATATTTTCCCAATTTTAGCACCTCACTCAGGAAATGGTGCACTCCATCCCAGCTTCAGATCAGAGGAACGGTTGAATGAACCAAAAGGCAAAAGCGATGTGCTCTTTTCCCAGAAGCCACTTAGCAGGGCAAGATAGAGTGACCCTCAAAACTGTGTGTCAGGAAGAAGAGTCTTTTACCCCAGACAGCAACAAATGAAACAAAGCCAAGTCTCTATTTACAAAGAATTATATGTATTTCAATTCACAAAAAGCAGGTACTGTATTAGACATTCCACATTTGCAGAAGACACCTACTTAAGCTTCACTTCTGAGACTGTGAGGCCAGTTCAATAATGTTTTTTTTTTCCTTTTACAAATCTTAAAAGAGAATTAAATAACTCACACCCACATACATTCAATATATGTAACTATGTACATAGACAGATACACTCACATGTCGGTCTAGCTTTTATATACCCATGTGTGTGCCTCTATAAACCCACATCACAAGGGGCATATACCACCTTTGACACCTGAGGAATTAAGGAGAGCATTAAAGATTGTTTCTACCCAGGAAATATTCTGGCATTCTCCCCTTTTCCCCACTCCAGCTCTAAACTATATGGAACCACTGTCAACACACACATAGGCTGACATGCTTCCTCACCCCTGGTTGAACTCAACAGATTTGCAGAGCTACAAAAATGCTTTGAGCTGACTGGAATTTAAAATATTGGTTTTCCTTTAAATAAGAAAGGGAGGTGAACAGGGAGAAAAAATGAAGCCTGCTTACTTCTTCAGCACAATCTAAACAACATGGCCATGTTGATGTTGCTGGAGAAATCCCACCTCCAATAAACAGGAGATAGGTAGGCCAAGGAACAATATTTCTATCTGACGCCATAAATGACCAAGGTATTTCTGCTTCTTGCAACTTTCACCTGATTTCCTCCTCCATGTCTCTTCTCATTAGGCCACACATAGAGTTTCATGCCTTGTTCCCTCCCACAATTAGAAAGTGTGTTAAAAGGACCCAGTGAATCAGCCATTCAGAAAAAGAACAGAGAAGTCAACACATCCCCCTGCTAGGCCCTTAGGGGCTGTGAGGCAGATTTGTGCTTTTTGAACCAACAAAAGATGCTTAAATCAATATCTATTGGGACACCACAGCACCTGCTAAAAGCAGAGGAAGCGACCCTTCCCCCAATTTCCTCTGCATGTTCTCTCTTAATCGGGAGCTTTACAGAATAAAGCACAACCAAAAGCTTTTCTTGAAAAGTTAAGCAGAGTTCATCTTCAAGGGAAAAGAAACATGGTTTAAATGTTTGCTTGAAGTTGACAAGCATTTTTTCCATGGCTTGGCTTAGAAATTGTGGGAGGGGAGGGGAGAGAGAATCAGAACAGATGCTTCTTTCTACAAAATGAAAAAGAAATTTGGCTGTAAAAACAGCTAGCTCTGAAATTCTGGTCTTTCCCAGCCCCATTACATGGGAAGTTGCTTCGTATTCTTAATGTAGGAGGAAAACAATGATTTTGTACCACACATTAATCTAATAGCCTACAAAGGAACTACAAACATTGGGGGAGATTGGAAAATCCACTTTCAAAATAACAGCAGGAACACTGAGAATATGACCAGTTAGATGCTTTCCTCCCCAACTTTCTGGCATGTAAGGAATGTAAACAGATTTTCTTATTGGAGTGAGCAGGGAAAAGATCGAGAGAGAGAAAATCAAAATTAAATTAAACTATCAGCTCAATTTCTTCTACTACTCCCACTTTCCCTCTATGACAGTCATATTAAAGTGCATAACAGCAGCTACACTTTTAAAAAAATCTTACATATTCCCTTCTCCCTTGCAAGAAAAGGTATTCAAGTTAATACTTCTTTGCTAAAACATCTTTCAACTGTTTTTAATGGACACTTTTTAGAACAACAACTTTTTTCAACTGGAGCAAAACAAAGCAAGACAATACTGTAAAGTCAAGTGCTTACTTCAGCTGTCCAGCCAGAACAGTTGTGTATACAGCACACTTGATTGTACAAAGCAACACCTTATAACAATTAAAAAAACAACCCTGGAACTTTTTCAATCCCCAGATGAATATAATATCCCCATATTTTCAGTCAACATCGTATTTGTGGGAAGGAAGGAGAAACAATTGGGGGGGAAATTAAATCAAGGTATTATGATTGAGTAACAGGACCATTCATTATCTACACACCAGCTCTTGCAAGTTGAGGCAAGAGATGCATCATTTCTATTTTAATATCCTTCTCTAAAGGCCTTAAATTAAAAAAAAAAAGCAACAATCAAACAACTTAAGAGTTGAAATATATATATTTATATGTATGTATATAGATATATATATATATATATGTATTTTTCTTTAAATAACATATTTACATCTAATAGAAAATATAACTCTAGAGATAATTTTTTCAACCAAAACTGAAATTGTTGGCAAGGTGGCAAGGTTGGGGTGGGGCGGGAGAGATAAAGAAAAGAATTAAGGAGAGATATTTGAAAAGCAAGCCTGTCCAAAAAAGTTTTAAAATAAAAGGTTTTTTTTTTTAAAAAAAAAAAAATCCCAATTCAGCCGACCTCTATCCAAAGCCTTTCAATGCCTTCTCTTCTCTGAAGGAATTCACCGCTTTTCTTTAAAGAATCCTTGGTCTGTGCTGCTTTCCTTGATGGTTACTGTCAAGAAATTGGATGTCACATCAGTCACTACTACTTTCTCCAAATTGTTGAGAGATGGGCTCCAAGGTTCTTCTTCTGGGTCTCCCAGGATCCGGGATACAGGGATGCGGGCGATGAGGGAAGGCCTACCAGCCTGCGTCCCTATGCCATCTCGATATAAGCTGCCTTGGTTTGCAGAGCTGTGCAAGATCTTAGAAGCCCCCAAGTCCAAACCACTTTGTCCTTTGGAATCCAGGAAATCCGCTCTGTGCTTGGTCAGTCTAGGAGGGTAAGTCTCAGGTGCAGCCAGTTTCATGCCAGTCTCTGCCCTTGGGTTGGGAACAACGCTGGGTAACTCAGGCTCTCGTCTCCGGGCTAATTGGATCACACTGTGTCCCGAACTGAATTTTGCTGTCCCAGAGTTAGCTGTCTCTTCCAATTTTCTGGCTTTTAGGTAGTCCACCACCATCTTGTCGCCAGGATCCATTGATTTCCGCTTTGAGGCAACCTCTGCCATTTCAGGCAGGTCTTTCCTGGGCTTTGGACCTCGCTTTTTGAAGGCGCCTTCAGAATGGTCTTCCTCTGCCCCCACTCTGTTTTCCTGGATGGGCTCCATTCGAGGCATGCTGGGGGTAGAGGTGGTGGAGCTGCTTTGAGGGAGCAGTGGAATCTGTCTCAGTCCTTCTCTAGCCCGGGAAGTAGAGCCAAGTTCCTGGGGAGATCGTCCAGGATAAGGTACCCGGAGGCCCCTAGCAGAGTCACTTCGGAATTCATATGTTTTGGCTTTGGCTTTGGCCTGGGCCTGTAAAAGAGTGAAAGCAACTACACTTCTTTAGTCCTCTGCTCTAACAATGTGGTCAACACAAAAGCAGAGTGACCCACTCCCCACAGTCAAACACACATATCCACAAACACATTCAGAGACAGAGAGCAGAAAAGAAACTGGTTCTTCAGAATTTGGCCCTTTAATTAAGGAAAAAAGTTGCATTTTCCATTATGATCACAAGCAGAAACTCAAAAAACATGGCTCTTTCTTACCTTTAAAAGGAAGGTTTTGGGTTTGGGGCCACGTTTCTTAGGACCATAAAGTTCCATTTCTCTTTCCCTAAATGTGGTTATAAAGGAAAAAAACAAAAACAAATGCAGGCATTATAAGGACATAGAATGATTTAATAGTGCTCTAAAACACAGTGTTATGGCTCTAATAAAGGTATAGGTTTCCTCAAACAGACATACCTTTCCTCAAAAGCAGCAAGCAGGCGGGCATCTAGAATGTTTTCCTCAGGTTCCCAGGTGCTGTACCTAACAAAAAGCAAAAGAAAGTCAAACAGAGAGGGACAGTAAAGAGAAAAAGAAAGAAAATAATTTTTCCCCTCCTTATGTTCCAAAATACGGCTGTGGAGGGTAGCTTTCTGGAAGGTAAAAGTGTCTCTCCGTCTACTCAACAGAGTATTATCTCCAGTCCTACTGCAATTTTTGCTACCAATTAGACTACACTGAGGTCTACTTACTTCTGAGACCAGCCTTTCCATTTCACCAGATATTCCATACGACCCTGCAGTTGTCAAGAAGAAACAAATGAGCCCGCATTTCAGGAAAGCGTACTAAATAAACGGCGCTACAACATACTCGCTATGAAAACCAAAGGTGTTCCCGACCGCATGCGTCAATTTAAAAAAAAAAAAAACCAAGCAGCCCAGAGCATGCCACGAAAATGCAAAGGCAAAAAGCTGCAAGGAAGGGCGGAAAAAAAAACCCCATGCATGAAAAGGGGGCGTGCTGCAAGCCGGGTTCCAATATGCATGCAGAGCTGCGTGCAAAAAAAAAAAAAAAAAGATAGCCGCAGCAGCCAAAAACGTGCATGCATTTAAGAGATTGTTGGGGGGGGGGGGAGGGTCCGCGACGCTCGAGATGGTGGCAATCTGCGCAGCGCGAGCCGAAAGGGGGAGCGGCAGGCAGCAAAGCGCTGCTGCAGAAAGGAGGGAGACGTGCGGAGCCCCGCTCCTCTCTCTCTCTCTCTCTCTCTCTCTGCCTGCCTGCCTGCCTGCGGCCTCGGGCGGGCCTGGCGGGTTCGGTGCCGCGCGCACAAAGCCGAGCCTGCGCTGCCAGGCGGCGCCGGAGCACCTACTTTCCGGATGCGTCTCTTGAGCAAGGCCTCGGCCGCGAAGACCCTCTCGCCCACGGCGGAGAGCTCCATGTTTACTCGGCCGCTGGCAGCAGAAAAGCGGCAGCGGCGGCGGCGGCAGCCAGCACAGCCCAGACCATAATACTCCGCTCGCTGACGTCAGCTTTCGCCCTCCCTCGCCTCGCCTGCCTCCCTGCGCACTTGTTGCTGGCTTAGCCTGCCTGCCTGCCTGCCTTGCCCGCCCAGCCAGCCACTCTTCTACGGGAGAGGCCGCTCTTGCCGAAGCCCTGGCTCAGCTCCGGCTCGGCTCTTCCCCAAGCTCCCCTTCCCACCCGCCCCCGCCTCCTCGCGACGTGATCCGCGTTTCAATCACAAAGGGGCGGAGCCAAAGGAGCAGGGATCCCGGAGGGGGGCAGGGAGGCTGCGTCCCCAGCAGGGGGAGCTGGGCGGGGGACCTCCGGAGCGGCTGAGGGGAGAAAGCGAGACGGAGGGGCTCTTCAGCTGTCTGGTGGGGGAGGCAAAGGGAGGCAGGGGGAGGGGAGCGGGAGCCCCCTCCCCACCCCTCCTCCTCCTCCATATCCAGCCTTGCTCACCATACTCCTCCAATCCGCTTGCCCAATTTCAGTCCCCTCCCCTCCGTGTGTGTGTGTGTGTGTCGGGAGGGGGGAATAAATCAATGGCATGTATAAAGCCTGGAGACAGGCGAAGCTTTTCTTTCTTTTTTTAATCGACTTCCTTACTCCAGCTAAATAAACAACGACCATCCCCCACCCCCACCCCCCTACAAGTAATAAGGGGGCGGAATAATACGCGATCGAGGAGAGGAGGTGCCCAAGTCCAATTAATCTGGGAGAGACGACGAGGAGGAGGCCGAGTGAACCCTGGGATTCGCAGGATCTGGGTATTGACGCATTAGGAACTCGATCTTGAGCATTGGTTCTGGAGCCCAGTGGATTGAATGTGTTGCAAAAAGCGGAGGGAGAAGACACGCCGACCGCATAATACCATTCCTTTTTCTCCCTCAGGGTGATGAGGGGGAGGGCAGGGCCAAAATAAATGAGGTTCCGAAACTGCCCACCCCCTCAGCGCTCCAGCCCGTCGACTTTCCTGAAAGGAGGCGTGGGTGGGTGGACACCTACCCACATCAAGAGTTGAAACGTCGACGAAGCAGCCGCACAGAGCGCCCTCCCCCGTCTCATTTCTAGCGGTTCCGGGAAGAATCGTCTCCTTCGAAATGTTCCTCATAGATCCAACTAGACCGGGACTTTCTCCGACAATCTTGGATCTATGCAAAATCTCTAGGAAGAGCACCTCCCAGGCTCCACTTGGGTGCTTTCCGCTAAATCTACCCAGTCCCTTCGCTTTCCCGCTGGTGTGCAATTTCCCCTTCGTGTGTCGTTCTGCAGAGGAGTGGAGAAATGCAACTATTTTTTTCCTTTTTATTACAGCGTTTTGAGCTAAACTCGGTGAACGTTGACCTGAGCATATCTTCTGTGAGAAGCATGAAGGCGCGGGGAGATGAGAGAAAGTGCTGCCTTTACCTCATATTGTAGCTCATAACTTATGTCTAGGGAGAAAAGCTACTACTTACCCATCGAAAAGAATGTTGGTCCTTCCACTCCAAGTCTCTGAGTTTAGCGCTTAGGGTTGCCTACCAGTAGTTAGGAAAAACTTTCATGAACATCAATAATCTTTGTTTCCCAGTAAATCCTGGTGAAATCAAGGAAATGATAGCTATACCTATACTTTTGCGTGACCCTAAGAGCCCTTCAGACTCTTGGGAAAGCGTGGGCATGCCAGACATGTTCCTTACTTGTAGAAATGCTACATGTGTCCAAAAGATGTATTTGTATGCAGAAATCGCGATCACGATCTAACCCTGCCAACAATCTAGTTGTCCCGGATCATTTTGATTTGCATCTTTAAAAAAGCTTAAAGTGAGCCCTGTTCTACTCTACTTTTCTGCTTCACATCAGAGAGGATCTCAGACTATTCAGACCACACGATTTCCTGAAGCCTCTGTCCTGATGGGTTGGATTGAAAACCAAAGAACTCATAGAAGTATACTAGTGCTCAGGCAATAGTTTTCTAATAATATCTAGAGATTCTACAATGTACTTAACTCTCCGCGATCGAATACATCAAATAGGAAATCAAGTCTTATCATCAGTTGATCAATGTATGTAATTTTAACACATTTCCGGGGAGGGGTGAAGGGGGGGAGGAATGATGAATCTATTTGCAGGCTAAGTTTAAAACAAAAAAACAAACCAAAAAAAGGCAACCGAGACACCTTCCCTTCCAAAACGCCAGTTCTGAATTACAAAGTCGCAGTTTCGCAGCAACAAAAAGCAGTGCCAGCAATCCAGCTGTTTCTGCTTAAGTTGAAGTACTTTCCAACAGTTTGGGCAGTGAAAATAAAGTCGACTTCAAGAGTCTTATAAAGCGCGGTTCTGATTTCCTAACTCTTTAAGTACCTGGGGTGGGGGATGTTGTTCGCTAAGTCTTCTGAGGAGAGCGCGACGTGATGGTAGAAAGGAGAGTGGCGGTGGGGTAGAGAAAGTGTGGGGTAGGTCAGGTCCCATCGGGGTGTCTGGAGGTCGGGAAGAAACCGCCAGCCGACTCCATCCTTTAAGGGCGCGAGCACTCAGCCAACAAGTTCTCCCAATTTTTGACCCTCACCACCAACTTTGGGAGAGTCTTTTCCCTGAGCCGTTTACCGGATCTCATTTCGATCCGCTCCTCCGCCAGACCCTTGAGAACAGTAAAGCCTCTTGAAGAGTTCAGGCATTTGCTCTGAAGAGATATTTTGCTGTATTTCATCCCTCGGTGACTTTATTGCCTTCTTGCCCCTGTAAACTATATTTACCTTTTGACGCTTTGAAGGGGCTCGAGGATTAGGCGAGGTGGGAGGAGAGAACGAAGGCAGAAACAATTTTCTGTTTTGTGTTTTGAAAGAGGGGCGTCTGGTTTTTTTTTGCACTTTTCCGTGAAACCTAAACAACAACGATCCTCTCAAAGCGAATATTATTTTTGCTTTACAGTGATTCCGGAGTGAATCGCAGCCCCTTTTTTGTCTCACCAGGAACCGGAGTGCGGGTGGGGGTAGGGGAGGGGACACCAATAAAATCCTAGCATCGTGTCATACTTGTGGGAAGTTAAAACACGAAAACAATTGGACGGGAAGCGAGGGTACGACCAGAAATATAGCTTTGTTAGGCAGCAATTTCACCCAAAGAAGTGAGGTGTTGGTTCGAGATGAAGCACAAGATAAAAAAGAATCCAGCCATTTCTCGACAGGTCTCTATGTCCACCTCTAGCTTCTGTGCCTCAGCAGAGGGAAAGGAAGCAAGGGCTCTATCATGTAAGACTCCAGACACTCGCCAAACTTGCCAGAGCAGCAATTCTATAACCACCTTAAAGCTGTAGGATAGAGGCAGGTATTGGGAACAAGAGGTGGCAACAGAATCTTACACCACACCTACGTCGGACATTTGGAGGTTGCTCAGCTGGACCTTTCGAAGAACCCTGGTTCACTCACGTGTACCTGCTTGGTTCCTCTTCGTTTCTTCCTCGGACTCAACACGGTACAAATTAGAAAACATTTTGCGCTCTCTCGCTCTCTCTTCCCCCCCACCCTTCTCTCTCTCGTAGAAAGGTTGCTGGCTCCACCAAGCGTCAATCTACGTGCGTCTCTGCTTGGATAAATAAGGTAAAGCTTTCTCTTCCGCTAGGTTCTCCCTATCTGGTTATAATTTTGACCGCCACGGAACGAGTCGGCGGGTCTGGGGTGAATGTGAAAAAAAAATGCTCTAGCCCTGCAAGTGTATATAGAGAAAACGGCCGCGGATCCATTTGTAGCGTTATTAACAGCTTGGTCAATGTACCTGCCCGTCTCCCATTCGCCCGGCCTCCTCCCCCTCGCTCTCTTTGTTGCAATCCATTGCTATCGAAGGAAATGCGCGTGGCGCGACACCTGTTTCTTTCCAGGACTCATAGCTTTTCTCTCTCCCGGTTTGGGAGCGAAATCGAGAAGGGGAAAGTGCTAGAGCTTGGGCGAATCAAAGGGCACCTGCCGCGTTACCCTTTCATCCTGGGATCACCTCCCGGCCTGGGACCGGGGAAAACAATTTGGCCACAAGACAATCGCGCTGGGCATCGCTTCTTGAACTGAGAAGCTGCCTGCCGAATATCGCCCCAGCCACCGGCCCCTTGAAAGGCATATTGAACCCGCGTGTCTAGGGGCGGGGGGGCGGGGGGGGGGAAGTGAGAAAGCTCCCGGTCCTAGGGCGGAAAGCGCGGCGGAAAAACCTCGCTCTTTCAGCCAGGAGCCGAAGTCTCCGCGGAGATCAGTGCTACGCGCCTGCGCGCCAGCCGGGCTCGGCGAGAATGCGCGTTGGTGGGTTGGTGCGTTCGTGGCCCGAGGTCACTCTCCATTAAGGCCCGACGAGGAGCAATTGCTACATCCTGATGGAGGGACACGGTCAGTTTTGACCTCGACTCCAATACAAAATAACGGACAGCAGCCTTCTCCCCAGAGGATAAATATGGCCAGACTCGGCAACCGGGGACGGTTCATTTAACACCTTTACTGAGAAAAGGTTCTGTGAGATTCAGACATTTACACTCACCTCCTCACGGGATCAAGATGGAAGAGTCTTTAAAAAGAAAAAAGGGAAAATGAAATCGGAAAGGGGAACTAAAAGGGACAACAAGAAGGCCACTGTATATTGTTTCCTGCCTGAGCATGAATAGTACAGGTAGCCCTCAAGTTACGACCACAAATTTGTGTTGTTAAGTGACAAATGTGTTAAGTGACTTTTGCCCCATTTTACTTTTCTTGCCACGTTTGTTTTTAAATTAGTAACAGGGTAATTCAGAGAATTTGGCTTCCCCATTGACTTTGCTTATCAGAAAGTTGAAAAGGGACATTTATGACTCTGGGATACTGCAACGATCATAAATGTGAGTCAGTTGTCAAGGCTCCAAATGTAAATCACGTGACAATGGGGATGCTGCAATAATCATAAGTGAAAAATGGGCATAAGTCATGTGAAAAATGGGCATAAGTCGCTCTACATTTTTCACTGTAACTTTGAACAGTCATTTAATGAATTGTTGTAAGTCAAGGACTACTTGTAGTAATACCTGGGGAGGGGGACACGACATGCTCCAGTGCAAACTTTGGGCAGCTGCTAATGCAGCAACATCTGCTCTCTTGCCAAGTACCCTTCTTGCTAGATCTTCCTTTGGTTTTTTCCTGTCCCCAACAAGCCCTCAAAGTAACAGGGAAGAACACAAAAAACCCTCCGTGGTTGAACGCCTGTTGATAGAAGAGCTTACAGAGTTTTACTCTGGCCCTTTATGAGCGACCCTAGGAGCCTCCGCATTGAAATGACCGGGGATAGCCAGCTTACATGTACAGTAGCGTGTTTTCTGTCTGTGCACGAAAGTATGGCGTTTAACCCTCCAGCCTTTGAAAGGACAGCGGCCAAGGTCAAAACCTGCTTTAGGATCCGGAACGGTGAAGCCGTGCACAGGAAGCGGTCGTCAGGTGAACCCAGGTGGAAGGCAAGCGCCCAGCCCGTCAAAGTCAGGCTGACCTCGGCAGCTCTCTTTTCTCTGGCGCCTTCTGAGCTAAGACTCGACTCCTTTTCCTTACAGCAAACGACTCAGGCCAGGTTCTGGAGTGACTGATGCGAGCAATGGCAACGAGGTCGGACGAAATAACCCCAAATTTAGCCTGTCTTGATCGTGAATCTTCTTGCTGGCGGCTGACGTCAAGCGATGGGGGCGGGGGAGGAGACTTGTATAAACGCTGGTGTAAAAAAAAATATCCTTTACACCAGCGTTGAATTATGAATTAAAGAGCGGTGAATTATGAGAGCAAACAGCGCATCTAAGCCAATAAATACGGTTCGTGTCTGTCAATCTGTCAGTCGCTCAGTCTGCAAGTGCGCCGGCGAAACGAGTGTGTGTGTGCGCTCCCGCCCGCGCTCTGCAAATGATAGAAGCACGCGGCACGTGAACAAAGCAGCTGCGGCTTCTTGCCTGGCTGAACGGTATCCTGCCCTGATATCGTTCTGCTGTGTGCCACCTCTCGATCTGGTAGAAGGGGTTCCGCAAAACCAGCTTTGCAAATGCTTTTTACTGACAACATCTTCAGTCCTTCAGCATATTTTCCACCCTCCCGGTCCGATCTCCTTCTTTGCTTTGACTCCTACCCTGTGTAGATGGCATATAGATAACCCAGCGTACTAACGACTGTCCTTGATCCTTCATTGGGAAGAGGGGCAGGCGAGGTGAACTTATTCAGCATCACCGGGACTATTAATTCTTGGGACCCTGTACTGACCTGAAAAAAGGAAGAGAGAGAGAGATTCCCCTCCCTGCTTCCTTGCAATCAAATAACCTGTGATAGTAAAGCCAGGTACATTCCTTACTAACCTCTATCCCCAGAATTAATTTTACCTGAGTCCCCGCTCAGGTTATTTGACCAATAACAATTACTTCAATATATTTTTTATGAAATGAACTTGGTCCAGCTTCCTAAACTGTGCTGATTAGTACTAGAAAGACTGCCAGAGTCTTTGTTCACACAGACATTTACACAGATTACTAAAGTAACCAATTTTCTGGAACAGCTTAGCATCCTGAACCATCAAATTACCAGACAAACTCAGCTTGTACTACAAAATCACAAAAAAGCAAAACAAAGTGGGGGGGGAGGGGTTATCACAAATTAAATTCAGCATATTGTGTGAATGAAACTGCTAAAAAACCTGTCCTAAACTTTGACTATGGATACACTCACACATCATTGTATACAAGAAGACCCAGAGAACAAAAACGCTACCTTTGATTTAAGAGGCCTATCAACCCCTGGGAATTGTTCTGAGGCCTATGGGAAGGGGTCATATACAGCACTAAACCATAATCTGGTTTATTAGTTCTAACTAAGTTTGTTCGCTTTTCTTGTTTATAACAGACTATGGTTTGTGGCAGACACCATAACCAATTACCAAAAGAACATCATCTGTGCATTTATAAGAAGGGAAAAGCATAAGGAATCAAGAGTCATGTAGTCCAATCTTCTGTATTCCAGAGTGATGAATTAACTACATTCTGGAATCTGCAAAAATCAGAGGATAATCTCTCTCTAGCATGCCCACAAGCACATAAGACACCCCACAATAGCTGACAATTAAAGACTGCTACCTTTGAATTAGAAGCAGCAAACAGTTGTCCAATCTAGGGGTAGTAGTAGGTGAGAGTCAGGATCTCTCAAATTTTTTAGTCCCCTTTAATACTATTTGAATTACCATAGTGACTGCCACCACCTTTGATGGCAGGGGTTTCCTAGAGTAGGCACGGAAGAAGACCATGGTAAATTTCTCCTGCTAACAATAAGATTGCATGGACCCTGTAGTCCCCACCAATCCAGCTTGAACTGAAGCCTCTTATCAGGCCTAACTTCCAAGGAGCTGGAGTTAGGGAGCCTCAGTCTGAAAGGATAAGAAAAGTTAATGGGTACCAAGGACAACTTCTATAAATAGCACAACCAAGAGACAATAAGGCAGATATAAGGTTTTCCAGTTGGCTCTTTCCTCTGGCGAAGGGAAGCACCAGCAAGTTTCTCAGCGTGCTTGCTTCCACCAAACATCCTGGGCATCAAAGAAAGCTGTGATCTAATTATCTCTGCCCACTTTTACGGGGCTAGACATCAAAATATCTCCCCCTTAAGCTGCTGCTCTACAGATGTGTTGGACTACAATTAGCATAATCTCTAGTTCAGCCATATACATGTAGGCTAAAAAGGCAGTTTCAGGGGAGCTAGTGTTATGGTAACTACATGGACACATCCAGGCAAGTTTCTTGGCAAAAGTCACATATAACTGGCCATTGTCGTTGAGTATATCTTCATATTCATCTTCACAGTCTGATTACAAATTTGGAATGTTCTTGTAGTTCCTTGTTCAAGTACTAATCAAGTCGAAGCCATCTAGCTTTTTAAAGTTCAGATAAGATTTAGATTAAAGCGGCAAAAATCTGGAATTCCCCACTTAGAGTGTGGTGCAAGAAAAAAAAAATCAACCAAACTGGTGAAGCTGCTATTGACAATTTAAGCCAAAGAAGGATGGAGGAGCCAGAAGTTTCTCCCTGATCTCTCTAAAGTATATTCAGTTTGTTCTTAATCCGGGTTTAGTTTTTACTATAATGAATCATAATATCTTCTTTGTTTGGTTTGCAGTTTTAATTCTTTTGTACAATTGTACAGTGATATATTGTTAGATACAATAGCTCACCCAACAGGTAGGTTAAATACCAAAACTGCTAGTACAAACAAGTTGTTGGTTTCCAGATTTCATAGTTGGTAAGGAATAAATAGATAGGTAACTGTCTGAAGTAGGCAAGTTACTACTTGTGTTTTTCCTGGACTTTCTCACACAACCTCAGGCCTTCCTCTAGTAAATCAGTCCCAAGGCCTTAAGTGGAAGCACTATCCTGCTAAGACAACCCTAAAGCTGCTGGCTTGTCCTGAATGGAGGGTGGCCCATTCCAAATGAAGTTGTTTTAGATTCAGGCTTTAGGTCCATAATCCCATGGCTCAGCCTGTTCACAGAAGTGACCACAACCATCGATTCCTTTGTTAGGGTGATTGTAGTAATCATAATCCTGTTCTCGTCCTGATCATTAGTTGTTCAGCTTGAAAAGACATTGGATTTAAACAGATGTGTTGCTGTGTATATGGTCTTCAAATGGCAAGGAAGCTGATTGACAGAAGCTGCCTTCATGCAGCTTGCTGAATCCTATCCTTCTCACGGTGTTCTAAACTTGATTAGTCTCAATCTTGATGTTTATGAAAGATTTAGTGAGTTGTACAAAGGGAACCTAGCTTGTCTGGTTAGTTGATTCAGGGATCA
Source organism: Bungarus multicinctus (assembly GCA_023653725.1). Lineage (NCBI taxonomy): Eukaryota > Metazoa > Chordata > Lepidosauria > Squamata > Elapidae > Bungarus > Bungarus multicinctus. Next base: position 123,412,963 of record CM042834.1, read on the forward strand.
ATCTAAGCACGCTGTGTGAATGATAAACCAGCTGAGTTGAATGAGTTCAATGGCTTTGGCTAACTATGGAAATGTTGTCCTGTAAACACAAACACTGTGGACCAAATATTTTGGCTGTCTTCAGATTACTCTAAGGTCATTCCCTTTCCCATTCATCCAGGCTGAGTATTCTTTTCCACCAGAAGCCTTGCAGACCCATTGGAGTGCATGCCCCAGAATTCCCATTCTGTATGGCAATTATAGAGCCTAAGAGACGAAAAGAGAGGAACTCTCAGCTGGTGGTCATAACTTTAGTAAAGTCCGCCAGCAGCAGCCATGCCTATTCGCTCTTTAGCAAGTGGTAGACTTGGTGGCAGAGAAGCTCTGCCTAAGTTGGCCATAGACCGCTGCTGTTCGGGAGGCGGGGGAGCGGACGATCCAGCGGGTGGTGTCTGTCCAGTCTCGTCAGCGCACTTGGCTACTCCAGAAGGGAAAAAAGAAAGCAGAAAAAAGGCACAGGTGAGAGAAGGCACGCGAGGCTGAGCCCTGCGGTAGCTGTGGCCAAGCAGATCTTCTGTCTGCTGGGGACAATGAAACTATTCTCCGACGGCGCTGACCTTTCTAGGACTGGGAGGAGGACATGGGAGACACAGATCAGCCCGGTGGGCGAGGGTTACAGCTTAAGGTCCCCGTTGTCTGAAGATGGGGAATTAGCCTTCAGGAAGGACTGGCGTGATGATTCCTGGAGACTTTGTGATCACTTCACCCATCTTCCCAAATACAGTGCCCTCCGGAAGGCCCCCTCGCCCCAACCCAACCCCCGTGCTGCTACAGAGCACCAGTTTAAGGAAGTTCCTAGAATCCTTCCTGTTGTTTGGGGCTCAAGGTTGGTTTTGGCTGGAATTCTTCCAACTTCGCGCTGTTGCAGAGGGTGCCTAAGCTGCAATCCACCGAAGGGGAAGTCCTCCTTCTTTCTCTGCCCCTTCCACGCCGGGTCCGACTTTTCTTCGGATGGCTCAACCATGGATCCGGTCTCAGTCTGGGCTATGGAGCATTGCGCTCCTGAGATAACCATTCATATAGTATGAATAGAACCGTTCCAGTTTTACTCCGTGTATCAGAAATCAAGGTTACAAAATGCCCCACTCTCCAATATACCGTCCCTAGATCTCCGTTTGTGAAGAGAACCGAATGGAAAAGAGACGTGAGGAATGGGATTCCCCTCACTCTCAGTAAACTGGCTAAAGGCGTAAATTTATTGTTCAGTCGCTAAATCGTGCCCCATCCCCGACTTAGCGACCCCATGGGTCATAGTACCTCAGCCCCCCTCTTCTACTGTCTCCAGGAGTTTGCCAAAATTCATGCCCACTGCGTCCATAACACTATCTATCTCCTCCTCTGCCTTCCCCTTCTCCTTTTGCCTTCTATCTTTCCCAACATCAGGGTGTTTGTTCTCCAATAAGTCCTCTCTTCTCATTTGGTGGCCGAAGTATAGGCGTGTGAATAACCGCCATTAGAACTGAGCTGGTCCCCGAAAGCAATTAGGACAGAGACTATGAACCACCAAGTGATGTTCAAGATACCACCCAGCTAAGCTCGTGTTACTTTATCAATCTAGAGACCACGTCTAGTTTCTAAATAGGCTTCTTCTGGACTGATGTTTTAAAGCGGTTGCTCAGCTCTCAGTGCCGAATAAAGGAGCCATACTAGAAGTGAAAAGGTGTATATCTCTATTCAGATAAGGCAATGGTAAGCCCCATTCAGTTCAATATAACTTCCTTTCAAATAAATAATCACACACCTTCAACCTAAACGTACGCGAGGACGTCTAGCTTTACTTAAGGCTTATATTTTAGCTCCTCTGGTTTTAGATCTAATGAGCATTGCAACCAAAGCTAATCTTGTGAAGGTTTCTTTTAAAAAGGAAAGATGTCAACAACTGGCGTGTGTGGGTGCGTTTTATCACTCCTCTAAGCAGCACGAGCCCCTTGCGCCCTATCCACCTACTACTCCGTCCCATTTGTGTTAGTATCCCAACAACCTTGTGACATCAGACGGGCTGAGAAAAGGAACTGATTCGCTTATGGAACAAGTTTGGATCCAGTGGCACTTCTGACACAAGCACTCCGCCACAGAGTCTCGTCACTCGCAGAGACGGCGCAGACTTTCCATGCGTGCAAAGTTTGCCTTCAGCTCAGTCGTATTGACAATTGCACGAGGACAGAAGACGTCATAAATCACTGGCGGCGAAGTTTTCCAAATCTCGCTAGTCAGCCAGGCACGGCTGTACTTCAGAAGCGCAGGACAGCACAGGCATCCGCATCGCGGTCCCTCACCCAGCCTTTTTCCTTTTCCCAACTCTGTCTGTGTCTGTCTGTCTGTGAAATATTTAATACATTTTGTGATTTCTCACATGCGTGGAAGCTGTCTTTAATCATTTGTACTTTCCAGGAAGATAAAGACTGACGTTCAAATAAAAAATGGAGATACAGTAAGTATTTATTTCCTTCCACCTTGCATTCTTCCAAAGAATGGAAGTGTAGCTGAACGTTTCGCCACAGTTAACCTCCGACTTCTAGGTTTTTACGACAAGCAAATAGACAGCCTACACTAAAAAATTTCCCGCGGCTCTTCAGAGAAAAATAATAATAATTAAAAGAGGGCAAAAAAAACACAAAAACCAAGGAAACAGAGTCACCACTGATTCTGCGCCTTGCAGCCGCTGGACCAATAGACTCAGAGCGGGTTGTTTATTGGCTGGCGGAGGACTGCCTACTGGCTGTTGCTACTGCTCTTCTTTCCTTCCCCCGCCCCCGCGGAATTGTAGCTAAATCCTCTTTCGTGTTATGTCGGGTAGCTGGTTGTAATCCCTACAATGGAACACGGTAATGTCTTTTCCCTTACATCACCGATCTATTTGCAAGGAACCTGGAGCCAGAGGCCTCTTCAGATATGTAGGGTGCTAAAAAGACCCTTGCTAATGTAATAATAAGTCTGGTTAAGTCGTGGTGTGTGGACAGAAGGGTGGGGGAGAGAGAGAGATGGGGAGGGAAAGGGAGGGGGAGGGAGAGTGGGAGGGCGAGGGGAAGAGAGGTGTGTGTGTGTATATATACACACACACATACACACACACATATATATATATATAGATACACACACATACACACACACACACACATATATATATATATAGATATAGATATATAGATATATATATACACACACTCTTTCTTTCTTTTTTTCTTTCTTTCTGAGGAGCTAAAGCTCTGGGGCTGGTGCCTCCAAATAGATCTGGAAAACCTTCTCTCTAAAACTGAAGCAGCCACTCTGTGGAGTACTAGTGGAAGTCTCTACCAGCCTGCCAAAGATACCAGGGAGGGAATCTTCTGTATGCACATTATTTATCCTACATCCTATTCCTGAAGTCAGGCCAGACCTAAATAAGTGTAACTCAAGGTGAGAGGTTAATGCCTTCTAACCTACTATTCCCTGGCTTGAATAAAGAAGCACAAAGCCTTTCCTGTAGCCCATATTTATTGCAAAGAGAAACTCAGGAAAAGCCCTGCCTTTGGCAGAACTGGAGAAAAGAGCATCTGAAGGAACGTTGTAGCATGGAAGAAGAATCTAATAATTGAATATCACTTTCCTACTCCCACCTCCAACCCACATACTGAAAATTTCATAGAAATGGAGCACACACACACACACACACACACACACACACACACTACAGGAGAAACAATGTTGATGCCTTCCATTACTGTTGGGTGAACTCTGATGATTTCTAGCACCATCTCACCTTTAATCAGATCTTTTTACAGCATTAAATAACCAGCCTCATCCATCTTAGTAAATGGGTGATAGATGTAGCTCAGCAAGTCTAGGAAATGGGTTGGGAGTGTCAGCATCCATTTCAGATCTTGAGAGATTGCCTTATCCTAAACACCTCAGTGTTCTTCCTTCAGTTTTTGCACAAATGGCCTCTGCATTTCTTCAAGTTAAATCCAGTCAACTGCAGTTCTTGAAGGGGAAACCCAACTTCAGGATGCTCCCTCTTGCATCATGTCACAGGCCAAGGGTGAAATGAGAGTAAGTGAATTCAATGGGTTTTTAAAAGAAAGCATTCAATGACTATCTAGAGGGGGGGGAGAGGGAGAGAGAGATAAAGAGTTCAAGTCATAGATTTCATTTTTCTCCTCACCTTGGGATGCCAATATTATAATTAGAATTTTTTCCAATCTATTACAAATATGATTATACAATAAAATAATGTATGTGCATATTATGAGATCTATAACATTAATGCTTAAAAGTTCTGGACAGGATGGGAATCACATGTGCATAGACACATGCTCATCTCTTTGTATATCTACACTCCATCAAGTATACCTTTACTATACATATGCTGCATAGAATATATAACCCCCACACACATAAATATACAAAATACATAATTAACGTGGTTGATACATCCACAACAGGGTATTTCTCTTGCTTTCAATATAATTCAAAATAGTGTGTGTATAGAGTGGATTCCAGCCTTGTTTGAGCTCTCTGAATTGATTTTTTATTTGCTTCAAAATTCCTGTTTGTATCTGAATCAGAGGAAGGCACCTAGATGCCATCCAATTGTCTTCAATGTACTGTGCTTATAATCCTTGGCCAATTACTAGACTGAGTGAGATTTACTGGAGTTGTGGTCCAGTTTCCAGCTGGCTCGGGATTATCCATCCCATTATTTTTAGTTATCTGCTCCATCTCTTACCTAATGAGGACAGTTCATTCCAAACTTGACTGAGAAATTCCCCTTCAGTTGCCTGAAAGGTACCCCTTCCTCCATACCATCACATCTGCTGCCTGGTTTTCTGATGAAGAGGAAACCACCAACAGCTGTGTGGCTACAATCTCAAATTTATTTTCCTCTTGAAAGAGAAAGTTGGAGGTGCATTAAGCAAGGCAGTGAAGATGGGGAGGGGGGGGGGGGAATCTTGTCTTTTAACAAACACACCCAGCACATACGCTTCATGTGGACGGGATAGTCTTCCACATCAAAGGAATATCCTGCACATAAGGATGGGAAGTATAAAAAAACACTTAAATTGACTTTCTACAATTCCTCTTAGAGTATGGGCCTAGACTTTTTAAGAAGTTTGGTATGTAACTGACAACTAAAGAGATGATGGCTATTTCAAACCAATCAAGAAGAAATAGATTAGAAAGGACTGTGCCAGAAGCATAAAGTAGGCCTGGATGACTCTCCACTGCTTCCTATGACATTATTCCACTGCAGCATCAAGGCTCCTGCTGAACCACAACTACCAGACAAGCCATGGTTCAGAAACTTTAAGTTGTCCCATCACTGCCCTGAAAATCTAGAATCTTTACCTGTTGAATGTCTGCTTCTCATGAAAATTTTAATTGGCATGGAAAGTGGTATGAAATATATCTCAAGGTTCCCTCAAGTGTGAAAGCTTCTTTTGGTTTATCAATGGCTAAGCAAAAGCTTGTCTTTCCTGTGTACCCAGGAAACACTCAGCAATAAAGTTTGGTTCACTCAACAGTGGGAAACTTACGTATGATAAGGAGCCAGATATTCCTTAATTGTTCTGAAAAAGCATCTCTAACACCTGCTTCTGAAACAAGAAGAAGATTCAGGATAAGCAAGTCAATAATTTCTAGATTTGGCTTGCTTGCTCCTTTAGTTCCTGGTTGGGGTGGCTCTGTTCACAGCATCAAGTGCCATAAATCCCTTTCTCTTTCTCTTCAAGCATCCCTCAAAAATTAGCAATTTCTCCTAGCTCTGCAGCACCCAAGCATCCATTCACTCATTTCCTTTTGGAAGGGCTAAAATCACACCCTGTTGTGCTTTAGCAGGGAAGCAATCAGTGATGTCACAGACATCTAGCAAGGAAGGGTAGTGATACCAGGGCTTGTTGATGTCCCTACCACCATCAGGTCCTGCAAGGTGGAGTGAGGGGGCGTTCCTTGCCATCTTCAAGAGTTCTGGTCTAACTATGCTTTCCCCCTTTCTCTGAGCCCTGCAAGCAATTCCTGACCAAAGCAGGAGTGGGACTATAGAGTTGAACCACTGGAAGATCCAAATTGAGATCTCTTCCAGAACAGAGCTCACCTTGCATTCAAGCTTTCCCAAGAGGAAAACAATAGGGCAATCGAGAGGTCGAATAAGGGTGGGGAGAGAGAAAGCGGGAGGCGGTGCAGGTATCCGCGGCTGAGAAGATCTCTGGGTTGGTGTCCCTACCTGGGGTTAGCAATGGGAAGGAAGGCTGTAGTCTTTCCTTTCTGGAGAGCACAGGGATTTAGCGACCTCCGCTCCATTTGGTTTGTATTGTAACCGAAACTTTTGCCGGCTTCAAGTCAAAAGACCAGACCGGGTTGGGAATTGAAGAGGTGCGGGAAGGAAAGAGACGCGGGGACACGCCTGCAACCCAGCGAGTCGGGCGCTATATAAATAAGCTCAACATCCGCCCGACCTCCATAGCTGAACAATGCTTTCAAGAAGAAAACGGGCAGATTTTCCTGGACCAGCCACTAACTTGCACAACGAATCAAGCGCTGAAAAAGCAAGGAACGAAGAACTCTCCCCCGGCCTTTTCCTCGCTTAATGAAGCCGCAGGGCGAGCAGCGATCCAGAGATCCGAGGGGCGGAGGCATTCTGTAGCGATGCAAAATTGACTTAGAAAACCTCGGTTTTATATATCTACAGGATCATCGAACCAGTACGAACAGTGAAAGCAATCTTCTCGTTCATATTGATTAATTATGTGTGGTCAAGCAGGTATGGACTCTTCGGGACCACATAGACAGATTTTTTTCTGTCCCTACGTGGTCCTTCAGGTCTTTCATAGCCACTAATAATCCATCCACCTTGTTCTGGTTGTCCTCTTTCTTTCCACCTTTCCCAGCACCAGAGCCTTTTCCAGAGAGCTCAGCCATCCCATAATGTGTCTCACTGATGCCTTAGTCTTGTATTCTATCCTCAAGGAATATTCACTAACATATGTCCGGCCCATTTTATTCTGCAGATTAAAAACCAGATAATATTTTACAGCATAAAAAGTGTCTCTCCTTTTTAAAATGATAGATTCCTAGAACTTTAGAATTGAAAGGGTTCAAAGAGGACATGGAGCCTAACCTTGACCAGTGCTAACAATGTTCATATTGTGGCACACACAAGGTTATCTCCTATTTTTCCTTCTTTGCTCCATAAGTTTATGTATTTGGAAAATAAATGAACATTCTATTGGAGTCCAGTATCACTTGACTTAAACAAGACTTTGTTAATTGCTGCAGGACCTTTTTATCTTACTTTTCAAGCAACTGCTGTAACTAAAAAATGATACTTTGAGATGAATTAGTGAAAAGAAAAGATAGAGTGTGGTGATCTTCCAGAAGAAAAAGATGGATTGGCAAAAGGGAAAAGGGTCAAATAGAAATGTTTCTGACAATGCTAATAGAAAGGGCTAATATAGAAACTTATGTATTTATATCTGTTCTAGGCAGGCTGGTCTTCTTGATGGTGCAGTTCTATAATGGAGGCATTCTTAGGCCATCTCCACAGCTCCTTTATATCACCAGAGGGAAAGCTGCAGGGAAACTATAGGAAGTGGCCATAGTTTGGGAAGCACCTTGCTTTTACTTTCTAGCCAGTGCATTTATGATTGCAGCTTTAAAGAAAAAAAAAGCCATTGAATTTCATAGGACAATCCCTAATTTAGTGGCAGAGCACATCCTTTGCAAATGAAGTATCTGCTCCCCAAGCCTTGTCATTTCCTGTTTAAAACCTTGGATTCTTGCTACCAGTCCAGATTCTATGGAAGTAGATGGACCAACAATCAGATTCATCATAAGTCAGCTTATTATGTCCTATTTATTTCCCCTGGAAGCAAGCCCAGATTCTCTTGTGTCATGCAAAACTGCCTACTGAGCTCATGGCCACCTCCAAAATGTTATCCAGCTTCCATTTTCAGTCCCTGAGGCTATTTGGAGGTTCGACAGTACAGGAACCTGTAGGTAGCTGGAGGCCAACAACACCTGGAGAACTAGAGTTCCCTTCCATGTTTTAAGATTACAGTAGCCATGTAATAAGTATTGCATAGTGTATAATTCCCAACTTTTTAAACTAGCTTTATTTAGGCATGCCTCATCAACCAATTTATTATCTTCTCAGTAATTCTTACCCTATCATTATTTATTTATTTATTTATTTTATTTTATTTTATTTTATTTATTTATTTATTTGATTTGTCAATCACTTACAAGATAATAGGTATAAGTATATACATAGTTATGAATACCTGAAATGGGTACATATAAGAAAAATAAAAGAAACAATAGGACAGGGATGGTAGGCACTTTGGTGCACTTATGCACACCCCCTACCTTATGCCTATATTGTGGGAAGAAGGAAGAGAAGAGGCTTCAGGGCTAGTGGCTTGCCTAAATCATTGTCTCTAGTTTAACTTGTTTCTCTGGTAAAATAAGTAAGAACTCAGTCTTTGCAAAATGCTGACCCTGGTGAGTTGGATAATATAGTTATCTTGCAGCTACATTATAATCCTAACTTTTTCTCTTGAAATCTTGCATCATATGACATTACATGAGTTTCATTCTAGGAAAGACACTATATCTTGTTCCTACACAAAGAGTATACACACATAACTCCCCAGTGCATACATACACTTTCTTTCTAGAAAGACCAAGGACCTTTGACCTTTCAACTGATGGCATCCACATATAGCCGTCATATGTTATAGCTATGCTGCTTTTTGCAGTCTGAGATGGAAGTTCTTCCTTGCCAGTGGGAGGACAGAAGCATGGGCTTTTTTCTTTTTTCTTTTTAAAGACTTTTTGCTTGGGGATACACTTCTATAGAGACCCTCAAGGTCTTGGTATTTCCATGAACAGACCTGCCAAACTTTGTGGCTTTCCACAATTGTTGATCCAACCTCTACTTTTTCCCAAGCTGAGAAGGCTAATGCAGTGCCCAGATATCAAGACCCATTTGTGCAATGTGTGAAATGTAAAGGATTTATACAGGAGATCTTCTTCCCACTGCAAAAGCCCTGCTTCAGAATCAACCTTTGGGCAATACTTTTATGGAGCAATCTTCAATATAGTGCTTTCCCGATTAGTCAGATTGCAATTCCCATAATTTCTAGAGAACCTGTCCTAGAGTCAGCTGGGCTGGTGATTGAGCGTGGAGTCCCCTAAACACGGAGGGAAACAAGGGGGGGTGGGAACTCTCACAAGGTTCTTTTCTGAGACTTTTTTTTCCCCTTTAAAATTAAAATGCGGTGGAATCCGGCATTGATTGCTTTCTGAAATAAGCCTTATTGGTCAGTTTTTAGAACATTTGCAAAGCATTCAGGTCTAAAGTATCAAGGAAGTAGCAGATGGTTGGACATCTTCCCGTTTCATCCTAGGCGGACATCCTCCAGGCAAGTGTGCATTTAGTGGGGCATGTGGTCAGACCCACTCGGGGTGGAGATGGGGGGAAAAGAGCTCTTCTGTAGGCCTGAAACTGCTTTTGTGACATCTTCGACCAAAAGAGGGCGTTTCCTGGACCTATTCGAACTTCCGCAGCTGTTTTGGACTTTGGTCTCTGGCAGACTTTTTGCTTGGGTGCTTCAGAAATCCCTCCCGCTACGTCTGGAGATTTATGCCTTGCATTGTGATCCAGGAGAAAAACAAACAGAAAAGTTCATCCTGTTGAACTTTATTGAATATTATTCAAAAACCCTCCAGAAAATCCTGGCTGGGCCAGTAGGGGGGAAAAAAACCTGTTTGTTCCATGTGTGTGAGATAGAGCAGACAACAGGAGGAAAGAGACAAACATTAGGAAGCAGTTACCTCAGAAATTGTAAGCTGCAGTCCTGAGACTGAATCTCATTGGACTTCTTGGAACTTTCCAATCAGCAAACTTCAATGAACCACAATATAAATAGGGAGGGGGTTGTTAGAAGGGAAGCCCTAACCAATTTCCCAGAGAAATCTTTGGGGTGCGTGTGTTGAAAAGTAAGTGATTTCACTTTTCAGGAACTGCTGATGTGAATGTGTCGGAAGGAAGTGCCAATAACCCAGCCTTTCCAAGTAAAGACTCTGCCACCATTTGATTTTTATCTTCCCTCTACCTGCCTGTGTATGAAAAACATCCCATTAAGTTTAGGGAAGCTTCAGCCTAAGTAAAAGATTCAGGGGCACCATTCATGTGGGCATCACAAATTTCCTGTCTTTAAATTAGTTGCTGCCTTAGGGAGGGAGGGAGGAAGGAAGGAAGGAAGGAAGGAAGGAAGGAAGGAAGGAAGGAAGGAAGGAAAGGAAGGAAGGAAGGAAGGAAGGAAGGAAGGAATCCTTAAATCAAAATGCGTGGAAACTCTGTGAGTGAGGTGTTTACAAATTGAGAGCAGTTGTAAATATCACGTTCCCAACCCTGCTCCAGTGGATTTTCGGGAAGTTGTTTTGGAAACTAGTTCCTGTTTAGATTGAGTCATATACTACTCATACACTAGCATACACTGGTTGAGTCCTCTCCTCCCCTAATGCCAAAATTATTTTATAAAATGAACTTGTGCTGGACAAAAAGCCTGTCTGGAGATCAGGCTCCTCGCCTTGAAACTCTGCATGATCACCAGAAGAAAATAAAACACTTTTTGAAGCAAGGATCCTTGGGTTGTGAAACTCAGCCCTCTGTGGACATGCTTCAAAAGCTAATTTCTTTAGCCACACATTTGTGAGTGAGTGTGGATGTCAGAAATACTTCTGAAGTTGAACCTATATTTTGAAAAAGGCATTGCTATAAGTCAACAATTTATTCCCACTTTGGTGCCACTATCCATGCCAGCTAGAAAATATAGGATATCTACTGTGGTTCAAAATATCTGGAGAGGTGGAGAAAGCTAATTTAATTAATTTAACTTCTTCTCTCTCCCTCAGAAGCAGATGTTGAAAAAGCACCTTCCTCAACCTGGTACTCTTCCATGTTGCCTGCTACAACAAGGTTAGCATTCTCAGAAAGCATAATTTGAAGCCAGAAGGATTGGGAAATGGCTCCCACCACCTATGGAATGCAGCAGGTTGGGGAGGAAGTCGACTTAAAACGTTACACAAAATTCCTTTTACTGTGTTCAGTGATCGTTTGAGAAGTTATGATATGGAGATGAATGTTGCACTAAAAACATGACAATATTTTGTCAATGTAATTGCTATTATACTTGGTAAACAGCTTTTAATTTTTTTCTTCCCTTTTCCTTGGATTTTTGGTAACAAGCACTAATTTATCACCTGTCCTGACTTAGGATTTCCAAAGTGGGAAAGAAGGATCTTTCTAATGCTGTGTGGCAAAGGATAATTCCAGGTGCATTCCATAGGTGGCACCGTGCTACTAGAAATGGTGTCTGCGAGAGTCACAGAGATGAGACTCCTTTCTGAAAAAAACAAAACAAAAAAAAAACCTCCGTGGTTTCAAGAGCCCGTGTGTGGTGGCCCTTGCTTTCGCTTGGAAATCTCTGGATTCCGTGCCTGACCCGAATCCCGTGTACACAAGCCAAGAGCCTGTCTAACCCAATCTCTTGTTAACCAACGTGTCAACATTCTGTTATCTTTTCTTGGCATCCTAAATCAACAAGGTATGCATTACCTCGATTCCATGAGACCAGAGACTGAAGCTATAGTTCCTGATTTTCAGTACTGAACGTAAAGCTCGTTTACATTAAGTATATTTTAACTATACGCAGCACAATGCACTTTTATTGAGAAGTGAATCGTGTTTATGCAATGGAATTCTCTTCGACAATAGCCAGACGGTCCTTTAAGATTGCGCCTATCACTGCGTAATCCAATGCCTGAAGAAATCCCAATCTATTAAGTGGGACTTCTTTGCACTTAAGTAGGCAGAAGATGACAAGCTGCTTCCGGGCCCTTTTACAACAAGTACCCATTTCTCTTTGTCTTTGCGAATGATAGAACACAATATAAATTTCATGTGGTCCATAGTCTATTACGACTGTACAATACCAAGCCGACTTCAGTTTAGCTTGTTGGACCGTGGCTGCCGTTTGCTTCAGCTCCGAGCTTCCCTTGGGTTAGAATAAAATGTGAGAATAAGTGTTTATATAAAGGTTTAAAGATTCGTAGATATACTGCGTCATTTCGAGAAAGGGAGCGAGTCAAAGATATCTAGTGGTCAAGATTCACTCGGAGACGAGAATACAAAGAATCTGGTGATATAAAGAACTGAGTCAGCTCTAATCGATTTTACCCGCGGTTAGTCGCGTCCTCCTGTCTTGTCTCACTCGGGCGCGGACACACGCAAACACACACACACTCACACAGCCCTCCTGGAAGCCTAGAATCAATAACTGAGTTCTGGTCAGGCAGAAGTGGCCAGGGCTCCAAAACGGATTGTTTGGTTGTTTCATTATTTATTAAATTAATCCGCCACAACAGCAAACTGCATCAAAGTGAGTTTTGGCAGAACAGGTTGTGCGGCTGCAGGTTCCAAGAGGCTTCTTCTTAAGGCTGTCACTCCCTGGGCAGAAATGCAATGGGGATTAAGGAAACTGGTCGGGAGAGGTTTGGGCGTATTCTTAGTTGTCCGCGGGTGTGTGTGTGTGTGTGTTGGGGTGGGGTGGTGGTGGAGGACAGACGGGATGGGATGGGAATTAATCTGTACATTTTGGGTCCGAAGGTAAATGTATTTAATGTAATAGCAGGGGAGGGGGATGAGATCCGCATCCATTCATTTTGGGTCCCAGTGCTTATGCTTCTCCTTCTGCCGCAGTGGCAGTGGCACTCTGGAACCAGCCGCCCATTTTTGGCTGCCATGACATTAATATACGGAATCAGACAAGGTATATTACCATTTTAGCGCCCTGCAGCTTTATCAGGCGCTACACAGCGCTACGAAATAGCGCAACGGAAAACCGGGGGCTGCAGGTTTGCTTCGGGTCATTTACACGAGAGCAAATCCCCGTAGATGGGCTTCCTTTTCCGAAGTAAAGGTAGAGACCGAGCTTTTTCCCTCCAACCGCCCTAAAATTAATCCCCCTCGCTTTCTGTGCCTGTTAATCTTAACTTTATTAGATTCCCCACTCCTGTTTGCAGCGCCCGAGAAAGGGACGCTGGCTCTTCCAACTGGCGAGCCGGGCAAGAGAATCCCCCTTGTCAAATGAAACACCCGGTTCCGATGAGGAGGAGGAGGAGGAGGCCATTTATCTGACACTCTCAAGGAGCAGTGCAAGGACGCTTCTCACAAAACGCCTTTTGTTCCTGGTGACGACGGCTATCCCCACCCAATTCGCCAGTTAGGCCTGCCGAGAAATATAAACATGCGTGTTCTTCGCAAAAAAGAGGGTCTGTTTTCTCGTCTCCACGACAGCCAATGACAGGGGGGCTCACGCTGGCGATCGCCTCCCCTCCCACCTCCCCAGTCTGGATCCATTTTGTCTGAGTTACGGAGCCATATTCGTTCGGGAATTGTCCTTCCCCGCTGGTTTCTGGAAAGAGCCAGCAAAATCCAGTTGTGCATTAAAAAGAGGGGGGAGGGAAAGAGCGCTTGAAATGGACCCGAATAATTGAACGAGGGCACGCATGCCCTCCCCCTCTTCCCAGGCTAGGGTGAAAAAAGCCCTGCTGTGAAAGGAGGGGGGGGGGGGAGCTGCAGTGTATTTGAATGAGCCTCCAGTCTCCCCCCCCCCTCCATCCATAGCACATCAGCTCGCTGACGTCAATTCCCGGGGAGGAGGCAGGGAAGAATAAATTGGAATCTGACAGCTGCAAAGAGGTGTGACGGCAACGCCTCCCCCGCGGCTCTGAGTGGAGCCCGCGCCATGCTCTTGCTCTGCTCTAGCCCAGCTGCCCCCCTCCCTTCGTGTCATTTGTGGCATAATTAAAGCCAGGCAGGAGACCGCCAGCTTTGCCTCTTTAAGCTGGTGCAGCTGAAACCTGGAACGTAAAACAAAAAAACCAAGCCGGGACCCTTGAGCATGTGCAGAGCATCCTTGTCTCAAACGACTGGATGCTCGAGGCAAAAGACAGCTCCCTCTTAGCCACCTGCCATGCTGCCGGAGGACTCCAAAGCAAGCATGCGCCCTGGCACGCCTCTGAAGAACAGCCGCTTCTCCTACCCCTTAAACCGAGCAGATACGCTGCCCTCTTTCCTTGCCGAGTGCCACCCTTGGCGTGGCTACATCGACTTATTTTTTTGACCCCCTGCCTAGGGAAGATCTGGGGGGGGGGATGAGAAGAAGCCACCCTCTACAATGCGGGGATTTCTAGCTCTCCGGGGTTCCCAAGGACACCCAGGTGACTGCGGCAGGAAGGAACCCGCAGCCATAGTCTCCTCCCCCTTCCTTTTGCTTCTGTTCTCCTGCTTTGGCAGTAAAGCCCAGAACCTTTAACAAAAGCCATTACTGAATGCAAGAGAATATCCAGTGCAGTTCATTTGCATCGCCGCCTAATAAGAAAATTTGCAGCAGCCTGAAAAAAGGGGGGGGGGGGCAGAGGCGGCGGTGGCAACATCTGTGTCTGGCCACGTCTTCTCAGACTCATCGAGGCAGCAAAAACTGCAGCCTGCCTCCTCCCTCCCTCCCTCTCCTTCCCTCTCTCTGGTTGGGCACGGAGCTGCACCCGGACTCTTGGCGGCCGCTGTTCTTCGCTCTGGCATCGATCGCCTTTAATTCGTCTAGGGCTGGGGAAGAGTAGGAGAGGGAGGGAGCCAGTGCGGAGGGGGGGGGGGCGGGCGGGGAAGAAGGTTAGAACGCAGAGAGAACAAGGTAGATACTGTATTTCGGTTCATGCCCTTATATGGTGATGAGCACGGCGCCCTGCAGACTAGCTGCACCATATAAGGAAGCGGTGCGAGAGACTCGGGTGAGCTGTTGAACGCTGATTGGTACGCGCGTATCTCGGCAACCAGACTTCAGTGGTGGAAACGGGCCTGCTATTCCCCTCCCCTGCTCATTTGTCCCTCGCTCGCTTTCCACCCTCGCCCCCCCTTGCAACGGAAAAACATGGAGGGGGGCAGAAGTGGGGGTTACTAGTAGACCCTCCCGCATGAAATAGGGCGTGCAGTTCAAAGGGCCTCATCAGGGGCCAATTTGGCCCCGAAGGGACAATGTTTCCCTCCCCCCCAGCTCAGTCTGTCTTCCCCGCCCCCCTTCCTCGTCCTTGTAAATCTCCGGCCTGGAAATTGGGAACAGAGCAATCATGGTTAGATTTAGCTGCGCAAAGGGGGTTCTGCTGGACTGGCTGGGTAGACGCGAGTGTATGCACGTATGTATATGAAAGAAGGTGTGAGGGGAAAGCCGAAGGAATGGAATGATAACTGCTATAGGTGTGCCTGATTGATGGGTGTGTATCTCAGAGTGGTCGGTGGCTGTATGGATAGTATGAATTGGTCGATGGAGGGCATAGAAAAATGCCGAAGTAGATGGATATCTGCATTGATTTGAGAAAGAGCGGAATGCATGTAGCGGCGAGGTAATGCGGGGAGGCTGAAAGAAGAGGATGGAGGGCGGTCATAATCGAGAAGGGAAGCCTCCTCATTTAGGGACGTTAACTACAATTTCACACATTAACCAGAAACATCCTCAGCGAAGTATCCTCAGCACAGCACTGACAGCTGCAGATGATTCAAGGCCCGATGCGGGCATGTTTGAGCACCTCCTGGGGCATTGTCCTATCCCAAGCTTAAAGGGCTTACCACCTTAGGAAAGTGGAATCGGGTCCAGAAGAGGCCAATCTCCCAGAATAATTGCAGTCAGCGGGCCCGAAAGGGCGAGGCTTCATGAAATCCGCTGATTTCCAAGAGGTCAGCCTGGGCCCATATTCCCCTGCGGCCCGACTGAGTAGACCCCGCTGGCTGTAGCCGCAGGCAGGCGAGCATTCATCCCAGTCTTAGATTCTGTTTCTTGGAATCTCAGGAAGTCGGGATATCGGCCCAGTGGAATGCCTTCAACCCGGAGTATTTAACACTCTTTCCTGGGGGGGGAAATGGGGGAGTGTGAGAATGCGAAGGCCTTTCCCGCTGCTCCCTTGGCAAGCATCGCGGCCGTCTCTACCAGCCTTGAGATAAACCAGCAGACAGTTTGATCTAGTAGGACGCGAAAGACGGGAAATAAGGAGGACGAAGATCACCGAGGCCCTGAGTCACTTTCTCTGAGAAGGAAGAAATGGCGACAGCGCCTTTAGAGAACCGCGAACCGGAGCTGAAGCACATCGACAGGGTACTCAAGCTACAGTCCTCACACGGTTTCTTCAAAGTAAGCTCTTTGGAATGAGTGGGTCTTATTTTCGTGTCATTTTTTTTTAGTAGGACTGCCCAGTTGTCAATATACAGGGAAACAAGACAGGCTGGAAAAAGAGGGAGGAAAAGCAGCGTTATGAAAATAAAATTATAAAAACCCTTGCGTTTAAACACCAATAGAGCAAACCTTCGACTGAAGAAACACTGTACACCTTCAGCAGTATCTATTCTATTACCAATTCGATAAAGCTAACAGTCTCCCTCCACCCTGTGACCTCCCAAATATGAGGGACTGCACCTCCCATAAACCCCAGTAAGCGGGACTGATATGCGTTGTATTGTAAGACATCCCAACCCCGGGCTGGAAAAGGTGCATTTATTCGGGCTCCAGCTCTTATTTCTGCAGCAGCTTGTTATAGTCCGAAAAAGAGCTAGAAGAGAGATTCTGTGTGGGCGGAGATGCAGCGGAGGGAAAACCAGTTTTACAAGGTGAAGCCAAGAGGCAAGAGGCTACGTCCTGGTACAATAAACACGCGGGGTTTAATCTAAGGGACCTCTTTGTAAAGACAGCCATGGATGAAGCGGGTTCCTTTTCTGGAATCCCCTATGGGAAGAAGAGATCCAGAACTGGCTGCTCCAAGGGCAACGAGGGTTCTGTGTGTAGTGCTGGGGGGCCCTGGTTGCCCAAATGCTGGCCAAGAGTGCCAATTAACCGATCTTTTTCTTACAGTCAAGCAGATTGAGGCTTCAATGATTCAGAGACCCCCTATTCCTTAACCCCATGGGTTTGCAATTTACGAGCTTTGCTCCCCTCTATCTCTCTTCCAAATGAGAGAGAGGCTGAAAAGGAAGAAAAAAGCTGTAATGCCCTTTATGCCAAGCGCGCCCGGCCTGTTCGCTTCCTCTTCCGTTCACAATGTAGGTCATGGCCGGAGACCTGAGAGCGGCTCGCCTATTTGCCCTTTCGGGCATCGGGAATCGCTACCGGCCTTGAAACCCTAAGACGCTGAAAACTGAAGCCCCCACCCTGTGCCAATTGCTCGGCCTTCCACTTCTACTCAAGGTCTCCTTGGAAGTCTACCGCTGTTAAGGCCTTGGCCTTGGAAGGCAGGTGCAGTGAGGAGCCCATTTCAGTGGCTCCCAAAAGAGAGCAGCCTGCGAACTATGGATCTTTCCGAGTCTTGGATGAAATAGGAACAGTGCCAGGAGTTGAGAGAGCTTCTCAAAGGCATTTCCTGTCCGGGTAACCGTGCTATGGCTGAAAAAACGGGCAGAGACTGATTAGGATTGCTCTTTGGGAAAGAAAGCGGTGCAATATTTCTTATTGTGGGCAAATGCCCGCAATAAGGCTGATGCGGAGACAGCAAGCTTAAAATCAGCAGATCAGTCCCCTTGCTCCACTGCCATGGTCCATTCCTGAGCATTCCACTTGTAAGACGCCTTTCTGGGGTTATGGGCATAATTACACAATGTGATCTCAGAGATGTGGGCAAAAAATGCCGAGTTTTGACGTCCTAACAACTAGGGGAAGCTGCTAGCTGGGGAACTCTCCTCCTCTCCATTTCCGACGAAAATAGCTTTTGAGCATTGCAGTATTCCCAGCCCTATCTTCAAAGTGCAGGGTGCAGGAAAGCAGGCACTTCTTTCCAGAGAATTAAAGGGAGAAAATCCCGACATTTCTGAGTAGTTTGCTGACGCCCATAAAAAAAACCAAAGCCATCCATCTCAGCCACAGAGCTACCCCATTTTCTTAAGTGCCTGGGAGTTGGAAAGGTGGAGAAATAGCTAGTAAGAGACCGTCTTTCTAGAATCTCAGAAATGAGAAATAATGGGCGATAACAATAGGAAGGTCAATCTGAAGGTTAGATCCGATATAATGCTCATGCTGAACTACAGCAATCCAACTAAAGCATCTCATAGGACAAAGAGACAGGGCATCGCTATGTGTGATGTGCCGAAATAAGCACTGGATCGTCCTGCAAATCTGTTCCGACGTTTCTTGCATCATTCTCTCCTCCTCCCCATACCGGGCAAAAAGGCTCCCGTCTGCCCTTCATATGTCCCTCCTGGAACACTCGGAACCAATCAGAACGGCGATACTCTGAGCATTCCATTGAGATCCATTGGGCATTCTGGACAGCTAAGAGACCCCATCTTTCTTGATTATGCGCCGGCGCCAAGGCAAAGCTGCCATCCTACGCACACCCTTGATGAGAGAGAGCCTACTTAGTTGGATGTGGCCATACATGCTCCGGAAGGCTGCGGTTATTGTTACTGTGCCCTCCCTCCCCCGTAGCCCGGCCTGCCATCGGAGTGTTTGGCATAGGCGCGTTCTCGCACATGGCTGAGCCTCAAACAGGAAAAGCACATTGCAAGTCTTGTGGGTTGCGCGTGACCTCAGCCTGTGTGGTTGGTTCATGGTTCCATGTGTCAGAGCAAGTTCGATTATTAAGCAAAGGAATTCCGGTAAGATTAATTTTCCCCGGAGGGGACATGTTGCGCGTGCCGAGCCGACCTGTTTGAGAGCAAATAAGATGGAAGAAACATCTGTCGGCTGGATGATCTAAACTACTCCAGCACTAGCGCATTGGCTGAAGCATGGCCTCCAACTTCAGCACACAGAGACCCCCTGTAATTTTATTTGGCAGCTTTACTTTGTAAGCTGGTTCGGTCCTCCAGCCCCAAAGTACTCCAGTTAAGTTGCAGGAGCAAGCCTTTTTTGCTTCCCTCGCAGCTGCCCTGTCCGTAAATCCACCCTCGCCAATGAGGTGCAGGATCCCCCTACCCGTCCCGTTCTCCCGGCGCTTCCTTATACGGTTGGCAAGCTAACGCTGGCCTTTTTTTATATACCCGTTAGACATCAGCGTTTTTAGCCGAGCTGGACGTACGTCTCTGGAAGTCTGCCTCCCACCCACTCCTGCAATGACGCTGTCTCCCTCTTGACCTGTTTAATCCCGGGTGAAATACAACCCCTAAAATGGTTTTGATTTCTATGTGTGTATACACACACACACACATCTCAGGCCAGTCAAACTGTGGCTCTGGCAGCTTTTGTAGCCCGTTAGAATTCCTCAGATATCGGTGGGAACAGAAATGCAGCCTTATATTGTATCCTTTCCGGTCAAGTCCTGGGATTGCTGAATGGTCAAAATCTATACTCCCATCATCAAGCAGCGATGGAGTAAGCCACCATATCTTCATCTTGTAATTGAAAGCAGCCCCAATCTAAGATTGTTCTCATCATTATTGAGGTATATTTCAACTCAGCTCTCCATCTCGACTTGAAGTCGCAATATTGAAAGCGGGGGTCCGGATCTCCAAATCTGAATGAGGTCGGCTTGAGCTTGGCTTTGGGAACTTGGGGGAGAATACAGGGACCCCCAAGCCTGCCATTTATTTATTTTTTTAGGAATGGGGGGTCAGATCCGAGTCGGATTTGATAGCTATGTTTTCAACTTTCTTTGATCCAGCTGCGTGCTTTCTTCCCTGAGGATTTCCCCCAAACACAGCATTGTAAAAGTTAGAACGTGTCGGGGTTCGGGGAGACCCCAAAAGCACCGTTTAGAGCACTCGTTTCCAAGTTGGCGCTGCGGAGAATGGTGTCGCAACGCCCATTGTGGAACTTAGAGCCCCTCATATGGGAGGGGGGCGTTTACTGACCGTCGCCGGAAAAATGCACTGACGTTAGTAGAAACAAGGTACTGGCCCATACAGCGTCCATACATAAATGAGAAGGATGAGTAACTGGCCCCGATTTTACCCATCCCTATTTTAGACAGAGCAGAACTTGAGCCAAGGCGCTCCCCCTCTTCTATGCCATCCAAAACTCCCCCATAATAACACTAAAAAGAAAATATTAGATATTGGACCCAGGTGACTTTTGAGGGATCCCCACTTCAAGTCCAGGATAATTGTCCTGCAATTGGGGGGGGGGGGTGTCCCATCAATCACGATAAATAAAGAGGCAAGTCGGTACAACTAAAATTTCAACCTAGTCACCTCACTGTTCTTGAATCTTTTGCAGTCGCCAGCCCGAAAGGAAAGCCCTTTCCAACCCCCAAGTCCGAGACCAATTTGGTCTAGCTGGGAATCTGGCGGAATCTAGGGGAAGGAGGAAGTGAAAGCGCTCTCCTGCCACGTTCGCGCTTCTGGAAGAAAACTACCCGGCTGGAAGCACGAAGGCAGCCATTTTCCATTGGCGAGCTGCCTTTGGGATGGGATCGCCTCGGGAACCGAGACAGAGGCGGCAAAGGCAGCGGGAATCCGGCGAGGCTGCAGCCGGAAGGCGGGAGACTCCTGCAGCCGCCGAAGACCGCGTGCCTGCCTGGGGCTGAGGCGCCGCCGAAAGAACTCCCTTCTGCCCTTGGCTGCCAGCCCACCCTTGTCCCGCCATTTTGTCCTTCGCAGTTTTTCTTGCAAGCGGAGGGAGAAGGCGGAAGGTGCCCTCAGATGCGTGGCTGGTTTGCGCTGCCGAGAAGCGAGGCGTTTTGCTCCCCGAACAGGGAAACGGGGCCCGAGAGAACAGGGCACAAAGCCGAGCCTCTCCAGCTCAGCCTTAAGCTCGGGTTTAGGTTCACATGCAGGGCTTCATTCGAGGGTTCTGCTCAGCGAAGGAAATGAGGAGGCAACCCGGATCTACTCGGCTTCTTGGCCTCTGAGTTTCCAAAGCCGACTTCTTCCGCCTCACATACATGCACAAGTATTTTTATTTCGGGGAATAACTGTGAAGCTACCACACCCAAAACTGTCAGCCCCGCCTGAAATGGGTTTCGAGAGGCTGTTAGCCACCCTCGCCTGGGGAGTGGGGCTGGTCGCGCTTCCACCCCCACCCCCGTGTATTCCCTGCCCTCTTAAAAGGTCCCTTTCAAGGTCCAGGAATAACATCCCCCGCTCCACTTCGCCTCTGGCTACTCTCGGAACCAACAAGGCCTGAGAGGGCAAACTTTGGGCCAGACCACTCAGTCCCCTCCAGTTGAAATGCCATCCTCCTGGGATGTGCTCCGTCTGATTGTCAGCTTAATCTCGATAGAACTGCAATTGAATTGGGGTAATTTGGCTTTCAGAGGGAAATTAGCAGCAGCCTGAGGGACTGTAGTGGCTCATTACACTTATTACTATGGTTCGCCTCACAGTCAGAAGTTTAGACTGGATTTGGCATTTTGTCTACCTGTCGACTCCTTCCCAAGGACTTGGGATAGGTAGATGCTATTTGATGGCATTAAAGATATTGTGGTGATGTGTAAGCTGTTCCAAGCATAGCTGCCTTTTGCAATTGACTGAGGATCTTGTCTATGCTGATACTATTCAAGTGATTCTCCATTTGTTTATTATTATTTCTGTTTATCCTTTTCAGTCACTGAAGTGCTGGCTATGCATGCACATAATTATAGATGCTCATTCTGTTTGTTTTTGCAACAAAATACTGCATGTTTCTGAGTAAGAAGTCCTGTTGTCTGAATAAAGGCTTCTGCAAGGCCTTTAAATCCAGAATCTAAAATTGTCCCTAATGCAACCCTCTGTGCACTGGAGAGCTGAAACAACGGCAGCCTATTTTACTTTTAGCCAGGAAGGTAGTGGATACTAGCTCCTCCACGATTCCAAGTGATATCTCTAGTTATCCACACAACAGCCCCATAACCATTATGGAAGATGAGAGTTGAGAGAAAAAGAGAGAGAGAAAAAGGAACCATTTGGAGAGCACCTCTCAGTGAGTGAAGGTGAGAATAAGAGTAGTGCTTCCAATAAAGAAGCCAAATTGTATCATCACCCAGCCATCTTATTGGGGAATTGGTCTGGCTTCATAACTGTGGTATTGGCAAAGAAAGAATGGCCTGGCTGGTGAACTACTCCCAGGTTTATCGTCCTTGGATCTCCAAACCAGTCCAACAACTTTGTAGCAGAGCCATGCAAACATTCATTGTACCTGCAGAGCGCAGGTTATTTGTGTTGCCTGGTTGCCTTAGCCAGGCCACCAGTTTCCTCTGCCACCTCTCCTCCTCCGTTACAAGGCAGCTAAGAATAAAGCTGGGTATTTCACCGTGAACGACCGAAGCCGGTTGGCTCTTTCCCGCCCTGCTGGTTCTGAAATGGCCACATATAGATATTTTTCGAGAAGGGGCTCTTCGCCTCCAGGGTGAGGGGACGCTCAACCAAGCTAAGCATTCCTCTGTAAAAGCCAAGACTCTCCAGGGAGCCGAAGCTTTCGGAGACGGCAAAATTAAATCGGAAGCCTCTACAGCAGATGGGCTTATCTGATTTGGGGGGGTTGGGGGTGGGGACGCGCAGGACGTTCATAGTTTACCGAGAAATAGTGCTAAGAAGCAAAAGGGGCGTTTGCGTTGCTGCATTGCAGGGTATTGCCAGCCTAAAGAAAACCGCAAGGAGGGACTTGTTGCTGTTGCAATGCAGGTGCGGGAGCCCTTGTATAGCTGGCTTGCGACCGGAGCTGGACCAGCTCGGCTTTTCAGACCTCCAGCTTCCCCACCTGTCGTCACCCACTCTTTCCCTTCTCCAGTCTGTGCCTTTTAGCCTAAGCCACTAGAAGCATCCATGGGCGTTAGACAAGAGGAGTCCGCTCATCCACGCCCAGCCGAAGTCTCAGGCCAAGACAATTGGGCAAGCCAGGGTGGGGTGGGTCTCTTTCCACCCCGATTCTAAAGACATGGACTCGGGTAGGAACATCTGTTAATCATTCCTGGAAAGTGGGGGTGCTGGTCCTGCTTCAGTCGGGGTCACCGAGGTGGTCCTGGCTTTCAGGCTAGAAATGGACTCCGCAAACCAGGTTTTACGCGCCCATATACCCATGGAGGAGAAAAGGACTCAAGGTTTGAGCCTTGAAAAGAAGCCGTTCTGAAGAGCTTCTACGCTAATGTCTTGCTTAAACCTGGCTGGGCTTGTTGAAACCATGGCTCCCTGCAGGTCTATCTGTCCCCTGCGATTGTTAGCTGTGGTCACCCAGCCACCGTGGTCCATCCTTTACTGGAGCAAACAGGGTTACGACTGGCGGAGACTGACCAGGAATGCCTGTTTCAAAGGTGGGCTTCTTGAACCTTCCAAGTTCCGAAGGCGGTTGTGCTTCAAGTAAGCCTCCTGGGAAGAGTTTCCCACTCAGAAAACAGAGAGCGAGATGGTCCTTTGCCCCCGGGAGCAAGCTGCCCCGTTTTCCCACCTTAGTTTCATGGATTTCAGGTATGTGATGAGGACTTAGCCCAAATTCTCCTTCAGCCCGTTACTTGTACTCATCCCATGTATTTATTTATATGCTGCCTTTTCTCCAGGGAGTAGTGTGGGGCTAGACTCTTCCCCCGCCCCACAGCTTTCATTCTGTTCTTTAAACCTTGTAAGGCAGGAGATCCTGGTCGGGCCTAAAGGCACTTCGTCATCTCCCCAGAATTAGCCAGGATCTAAACCTGGTGCTTCTCTGTCTTCCCACAGATTCGTGGAATCAAATACTGTACATCTAAATAAACGCAACGGACTAGGAACTTGTCACTGAACTTTGAAAGGCTTATTTTTGAAGGAACCGAGACTGCGGGATAAACTCGGCAACATCATGCTACTTCTTCGGAAGTCAGTCCTTAGGGTGCACGCCGTACATGCACTGCACGCTTCTTGAACCAAGCGTGGCGCCCCCAAGTCTGTAGGTCCATCACTTTAATGTCATTCTGCCAGCGAGGAAATCCTGAAATGCTTGCTGTGTGTGACAACCAACAGCAGTCAATGTACTTCAACCGGTTGGTTGGATTTCCGCCCTCCCCGCACCCCTCCAGGCGCCCCGACCTCCAAATAACAACCCCTACGTAGCAAGAGCACGAGAAACGGAGGGGGAAACCAAGAAGAAAGGGCGCGCTTGGAAAGGTCCTGCTTTCTGCCCGGATCGCCTGCCTGCTACTTCGGTGGCTTTATTTTACTCTCCCCAGACAAGGAAAAGCTCAGTAGCGCTGGATCTACCGCCAAGCTAACGAGAGGGCGAGCCAGTCGCCCACGTGACCTGCTTGGGATTAGTCCCCAAATTCCTCAGAAGCCGCCCTTCCACGACTGGGTTTCCACGGCGTCGAGCCACAAAGTTGCTCTGTTTTAGGTTAGATATGGATAGATTTGTGGGTGGTTTGCTTAGGTTCCATGTGCGGTACACACCTAAACTGAATTTCAATTTGTCAGAGCTTGTAATAGATCCCAGCTTTTTGGAGAGCTTTCCCGCAAGGAAGGTCTCCTAAAGCCGGTCCCGGTTTTATTTCGCACAGGCGCCACGCTAACCGTGGGGGGGGGAGGGGGGGGAGTGTCTCGGGGATCTTAGTCTGGACGCGCTAGAAGCTGGAGAACTGATGATCACCGCTTGGTTCCCACTTCGGGGTATTCTGAATGCGACTCCGCGGGCCCTCTGAGCATGCACAGAGCGCACTTTCGGCTCCAAAGTGAGCTGCGTCGGCCAAGCCACGTGTCAAGTTCTTGTCCCAGGGCGCTTCACCTTAGAAGGGGCGCGAACCGAGATTCCTGCGGCAGCAGCGAATTTGACAGAGAGGCTCTCGAGAAACCTTCCACTTTACAAAACTCGACTCAGCCCTCCCCTCCGGGAGGCTTCAGTGATCCCCCAAAAGGGTGGCGGTCCCATCTGCAGTCCTAATGCCCTTTGCCTGGCCTGAAATTGAGACCACCTGCCGGAGCCCCTGGGTGGTTTACGGCTCGTCCGGCGCCGGAGTGATCGCTCCCTTGTCGCTTTCCCCGGCGCCTGTTTGTCAGCCCACCGAGTGCCACTATTTGGATTAGACTCCAACCCACGAGCTGTGCCGCAATCGTACACCGTACCTTTCAACCCAGGGGCCTCCAGATTTTGGGACCAATTTCCACAATTCCTAACCATATGGGTAGCTGGGACTTCTATGGTGAAGGACAACCAACCGGCAGTGGGACAAGGCTTTTAATTTAATTATTATTTACCCGGTTGAACTGAAGAGAGCTCGAAGAGCAGACATTCATACAATGAGAAAAATACAGTTCAGGTTCTTATAGACACCTTCTGAATGGTGTGATGCAGATTTTCTGTCTCTTGGCTCAGTTTTCTTTTAAGAGAATTCTCTAACAATAAACAAGCTGTTTGCCTTCTCTATTAAAGGCGGGGAATATGCTACCTGATTTTAATTAAGAGCAATGCTTTGAATGTAGGCAAAGTTCTCTAGCTAAGAGAAATCTGATCTACATAAGTCCATTTTTTTAAATTATTGAGATCCCATACAGCTCTGAATCAAAATGAAGATTTTGGAGAATATGAATTTAGCAATAAAAACACACTGACTTAAGCGTATATATACTATGTCTTCTCACTGCCTTTTTAGTATTGCCTAGAAGAGGAGATTTTTTAAAAATCTCCCACCTACACCTAATAGTTTCAAAGTTGGAGAATCAAAGTCTGTTAGAAGGAATTGAATTCTTAACACAAAGATGAGCCAAGGTTTCTGAAAGATTTGTAATGAATCTTGCTCTACTACCTACTAATTTCCTCTCTTTCTTTCTAAACTGCTAATGGACAGCTAATAAAGAGAGGGGCTAGCTAAACAAAACTCACTTTTCATCAGCTTTACCTGTAGGCCTGTTCAGGAAATGGCCATCTTCTGGAAAGAAAACTTATCAGAGATATTTCAGTTGTTCTGAGTATATTCTGGGATCAAGTTGATTAAATTCATCCTTGTGGGTCATTGACTTTCACCTAAACACCTCCAATATAGTCCTATTTTAGATTTCTCCAAAACATCCCATCATTATCTACTATATCCACCCACAATTGGGCACCTATGCCACAGACATAATCCACAGTGAGATGCTCTTAACTAAATTCCTAGCTGGTAATATATGAAATGATCATCATTGGAATTACCTATTTTGTGGAATCAGATAATTATTAAGACATCAGAATCAAAATGAGATATTCCTAAAGTGGTTATCTGTCCTCATAAATACCATCCTTATGTTTAAATATCAAAATACACATTGAAAAACTTTACATTAATACATTTAAACTTCTATATCCATAGTACACTTCTTTAAACCTCATCTTACTGTTTGCAAGAGGGATTCACTAAAGGCAGGATTTGGGGGCAAAAGTCCAACAATGCAGAATTCATTTTAGATCATTAACTCCAGAGTCTAAAAATAACTAGATGTTCTATTAATTGAGAAGTATTTCTTCAATATTCCTTTGCAGGGTGTGTTTGAAGCAATACACACACACACATTCTTCGTAAACACTTAAAGAAAGTATGTATAAAATCCATTGTGAATTATATTGGAATAACTATCTTAATCACAAAGACAAATCTTATAAAGTATACAGAGATGTTTCCCAAAGTAACACACATTTTTGACAGATATCTTTATATGATCAGCATGTAATAGTGTTTTCCCCCCAAATAAACTTTGCCATTAAGCAAGCCTTTAACAGCATATCTAATTAACAATTTTCAGGTAAATATTAATGTTTGGGAATCTACTTTTATAAAAACCTAGAACTTAGAGCTCCAGTATGTAAAATCTAGTGCAAAAGACATGGACAAGGCATTAATTTTGAGTACCACAGTAGTAAGTTTTCCAACCAAACATCAGTTCCTCTCCTCTCTCTTATACAGTCTTGAGCAGTATGAAGGGAGAGAAATCATTTGGTGGTTGAACAATCAAATGTAGAAATTTGTGTTAATTTACTGCAGATTAACCAGACAGCTCTCAAGCGACCCTGATCTATTTTCTGTTCAGTCTTGGCCTGGAGAAAGATTTCAGGTACAAAGCAATTGGCTACCAAAACAATACCCCCTAAAAAGTATTTCAGACATGATATTACTAATTTTTAGTTGGTCAATTAATAATTCACCCAATGGCCATCTTGGACCACTGGTAATCTCTTGATCTCAGTTCTTTATTTGTAAAATGAAGGGTACAATAATCTGTGCTGCAAGACACTGTCATTATCATCATCATCATCATAATCATCATCATCGTTCATAATGCAAGAGTGACTGGTATCTTGCTGTCCCAATTTGGCCTTTCATTTAGTACATGTATAGAAGATGCCCCTATTAACAGCCAGCTCTGCAAAGCTCTGTGAAATTAGCTTTGACTGACAGGTCATACCTTTCAGTGTCATATAGGGAGATTAATAAATGACCAGAAAATCTGCCATACTATTCAGATCTAGCTCCAATGCCCTTCTTATCAGTTACTTCTCCTCCCCCACCCCCACCCCTCCCACAAAATACTTCTGGTTTTTATTTTATATTTTGGGTTAATCTCGTTGCCAGTAGTTGCAGAATATTGGAAAAAAGTGCTTCTATATATCAAATCCCTTCCATGCCTCACATGAATTCAAGCCACATGAAAAGGTCAAACTTCCTTTTTCTCTCTTAAAACACAGAGTCACTTCTGGCTAACACATTCAGCCCAGCTGTTATTTTCCTTCAAAGTGGGACAAGATATAGGTTGTGCCTATTAAAAGCAATTCTTTTTTGTATCAGGGGCATCCATATGTTGTAGATTTAGCCTCATTCCCGAGAATGCATGGTCGTTCTATGTATGTGTGGTTAACATGAACAATTTTATTTATTGTTCATTGAAAGTTTTAGTTAGCGATGCAGGATTTCTGTAAAATTATCTAAAAAATATTCTTTAATGCATATGACCCACGTAGTCGAAGTCATAAGCAGATTCCTAGAAAGAAATGAGATTGGATAATTCTTGAATAATACTGGATTGTTCATTTGGAAACACATACAATGCATACATGATTCAAAGGATATGGCATAAATCAACAGGTCTATATCAAGTCATGCTTTTTTATTCTGGTGACTTTTTGGTGATGTTTCAGCTTCAGGCTGGCCTCATGTAAGACAGTATCAGAGGAGCCAATTTCTATATTAACAAGGCAAAATCACATCTGATACCTGTACAATCAGCACAGGAGCCCCCCAAGGCTGTGTGCTATCTCCACTTCTCTTCTACCTATACCAATGACTGCATCTCAAATGATCCATCTGTTAAAATACCGAAGTTGGCTGAAGACACAACAGTGATTGGTCTCATTCGAGACAACAACGAATCCACATACAGACAGGAGGTTATACAACTTGCCTTGTGGTGTAACTGGAACAATCTGGAACTGAACACACTCAAAACTGTAGAAATAGTGGTAGACTTTAGAAGAAACCCTCCCATACTACCACCTCTTACAATACTAGACAACATAGTATCAACAGTAGAGACCTTAAAATTTCTAGGTTCTACTATATCACAGGACCTAAAATGGACACCCAACATCAAAAACGTCATTAAAAAAGCACAACAAAGAATGTTCTTTCTGCACCAACTCAGAAAGCTCAAATTGCCCAAGGAGCTGCTGATACAGTTCTACAGAGGAATCATTGAGTCTATCATCTGCACCTCTATAACTGTCTGGTTTGGTTCTGCAACCCAACAGGACAGACACAGATTTCAGAGAGTAATTAGGACTGCAGAAAAAACAATTACTACCTTCAATCAAGGACCTGTATACTGCACGAGTCAAAAAGAGGGCTGTGAAAATATTTACAGGCCCTTCACATCCGGGACATAAACTGTTTCAACTCCTTCCTTCAAAACGACGCTATAGAGCACTGCACACCAGAACAACTAGATACAAGAACAGTTTTTTCCTGAACGCCATCACTCTGCTAAACAAATAATTCCCTGGACCCTGTTCAACTATTACAAAGTCTGCATTACTATTATTGTTAATCTTCTCAACACTCCTTATCACCCATCCCCTCCCACTTGTGACTGTATGACTGTAAGTGAGTCGGTTGTATACTTACGATTTATGTTCTGTCTTCTGTACAGAGGTAGATCTTGTCTTCTGTACAGATGCAGATAGATAAACTCAACAAAGCATTTATACAAAGTCTTTATTATTGGTTCATTAGGCATCCTCATAACTCACATTTATGATGAGGTTCTTCTTAATGTCCAATCCTTTGCGTATCTTTCTTTGTAGGTAAAAATATGGTTATCTCCTTACCCCTTTCCTCCCATCTCATAGCAGTAGAAAGAGCATCTACCACAAGTCAGTGAGTTCAGGCAAGAGTCAAGAAACCTCCCCCAACCCATCAAGGGTCAATTTAGTGACCAATCAGGATTATAGATGTGGTCATGTGACATGGACTACATTTCCCAGGATACCTTAACTACATTTACCATGATGCATTCCCTTAAGGGAACAGCTCACAAATCCTAACTAACTATCCAATTCCCATACACTGGCTGGACAGCACAATCCCCACCTGGAATTGTAAATTCCACTATTAAGAGAAGAAAAAAGAATTAATTATAAACTAAGATAAGCAGTAAACAGTAATACTAACTGAATAGCAGATAACTATATAACTAATGGAGACAGTAAACATTAATAAAGCATCGAACAAAGCAAAGCATTCAAAGCTTGAGGTTCAATCTTCAAGTTCGGCCTTTCTCCGCAGCAGCACAAGGTCGGTGACTGGTCTGGTGTAGAGCTTCTTGGTGAAAGTCTGCTGGTCACAGGAGGAATCTAGTGACCTCACTATCAGGACCTTGACTTTGTGGATTAGTCCATTAGAGCTGGGCAGGGTTTGATACAGAAGTCCCATAGGCCATGTGTTGTGATGCACATCCTTGTCTTTCAGTAAGACAAGTTCTCCGTCTTCAAGGTTTGCTTCTTTGGTCTTCCATCTACGGCGGTCTTGTACGGTAGACAGGTACTCTTGCTTCCAATGGTTCCAAAAGGTGTTGGCAAGCTGTTGAATTTGTCTCCATTGTTGTTTGTACAAGTCCTTAGAATCAAAGTTTCCTAATGGCGTGGGCCAATCACCCATCTTCTGAGTTAGCAAGGCAGCTGGAGTGAGAATGGTCAGATTCTTGGGATCTGAACAGACCGGAACTAAAGGTTGACCATTAATGGTGGCCGCAACTTCTGCCATAAGGGTAGATAGAGTCTCATGTGTCAGTTTAGGTGCTTTTGCCAACATCGAATTAAGGATCCGACGAGCTATTCCAATCATGCATTCCCACGCTCCTCCCATGTGAGATGCATGGGGAGGATTACATATCCATCTGCACTTGTTGGCTTTAAGGTAGACATCGATTGGTGAGTCAGGGTGAATGCCATCTTCTATCTGTAGTTCTTTACAAGCGCCTACAAAGTTCGTTCCACAGTCAGATCTTAATACTTTGACTGGGCCTCTGTGGGCTTGAAACCTTCTCAGGGCATTGATGAAGCAAGAGGCATCCATAGATTTGATGCCTTCGATATGGACTGCTCAAATGCTGAGGCATGTGAAAAGTACTGCCCATCATTTGCTGTTAGCCTGACCGCCCCTGGTCCGTTGATCAAACACAGACCAAGGGCCGAATACATTGAGGCCTACATTGGTGAATGGTGGTTCGGAGCTCAGGCGCTCGGGTGATAGGTCAGCCATCATCTGGTGTAGAGTCTGACCTCGTTGCTTGCAACAATGGAAGCAAGACTTCAGAACAATTATAATACATCTTTTGGCGCCTATGATCAACTCGCTCTGGGGGCACCTTCTGTGAAGTGGTGGCCTTGATGATGGATTAGTTCATGGTAGTGTTGTACTAACAGCCTTGTTACATGTTGGT
Organism: Bungarus multicinctus; assembly: GCA_023653725.1. Classification (NCBI taxonomy): domain Eukaryota; kingdom Metazoa; phylum Chordata; class Lepidosauria; order Squamata; family Elapidae; genus Bungarus; species Bungarus multicinctus. The sequence goes on from CM042834.1 coordinate 123,443,852, forward strand.
TAGCCAGAAGGATGATGAGGTGCTTGCTGGGTGAGCCCATTTCTGCTTTGTGTAGGCGACCTCCTAATCACAGTACCTCCTGGTCGTCGAGGTATGGGTTCAGTCTCAGAAGTGGACTACATTGTGGTATGGGCTCCCCTGCACTCAGGAATCTGCATTCCGACGGATATGCATCTTGTTGTACACTTCTCAATATTCATCTCTCAGTATGAGTACAGTGGTCTGGGAAGTATGATTTGAAGCCTTTCCGATGATCGAGAAGACGGATGACTGTGTTGATGAGAACAGTTATTCCCAATATGAGAGGTTTCCATCGGGAAAAGCGTTCAAAGCAAGCAGGTTTTAAGGGGCCTACCATCTCACATTGGAACGACATAGCTAGACAGATGACCGGAGAGATGACCGATTCCTCTTTCTTGACTAGCGGCCGAATGTTGCCATCATTATCTGGATCTAGGAGTTCATACAAATCGGGTTTCCCTGGCTTCAAGTTGTCTGTATGCCACAAGAACTTGGGTCCTTTGAGCCAGGTGGAAGTTGATAACAGGGATGCAGGAATAGACCTTGTCACATGACCTGCAGGGTTCTGATCCGTTGGAACATACCGTCACCGTGCTGGTTTAGAAGATCTCCTGATCCACTCAATTCTGTTGCTCACATAGACGTAGAAGCGTCTACTCTCGTTGTAGATATAACCTAGTACCACTCTGCTGTCTGTATAGAAGGTGGTGGGTTCTAATGGAAGATCTAACATCTTTGTTATCGTGTCTGATCTGCTAGCGCAACTCCGCAAAGTTTCAGCCATGGTACAGTATGACCTTTTTGCAGTGCTAGTTTTGTCTTTCCCATGACGAATCCGACATATACATTGCTCTCCCCACCGTAGACTTTGAGGTATGCCATGGGTGCTACTGCCTTTGTTGAGGCATCTGAAAAAACATGTAGTTCCTTTCTGTGTGCCGTGGTGGGCGAAATGGGAACATATGTGCAATGTAGGTGAACATCTTGGAGACAGCAGAGAGAGTTGCACCATGACTCCCATTCTTGCTTCTGCTCTGGTGGGAACGGTTCATCCCAATCTTTGGTGTTTTTGGAGCGCAGTAGGATTCTACCTTGAATGGTGACAGGAGCTGCAAACCCTAGAGGATGGAACAGGCTGTTAACTGTTGACAGCACTCATCTCCTCGTGAAGCTGGTCTTTAGGGCTGGGGTTTTGAAGGTGAAGAAGTCTTTCTTCAAATTCCAACACAAGCTGAGATTGTGTTGGATGATTGCTGCCAAAATCGAGGTCTTGCAATCCCTTGGCATGGTCCTTGGGACTGAAGGCCTTTTGTACTTCTTCAGTATTTGACACTATCTTGTGTAGCTTGAGATTGGCCTACCCTAGCATTTGCTGTGTATTCTTTAAGAGGTCTATGGCCTCCGCTGGGATGGCTACGGATTTCAGTCCGTCGTCCACATAGAAGTCGTGTGCTACAAAGCGTTGAGCTTCTGCTCCATATTTGTCTCCTCCCTCTTGAGCAGTACGTTGGAGACCGTAGTTCACAATTGCAGGGGAAGAGCCATTGCCAAATACATGCACCCTCATTCGGTATTCGGAAATCCGTTGGTCATGCTGATCATCACTAAACCATAGGAAACGGAGGTAGTTGTGGCGATCTTCCCGTACAAGGAAGGAATAGAACATCTGCTGTATGTTGGCCATAACTGTTATGGCTTCTTTTCTAAAATGGATGAGCACTCCAAGGAGACTGTTCGTGAGGTCAGGTCCTGTCAAAAGGGCCTTGTTCAGAGAGTGGCCTTGAAACTGTGCACTGGCATCAAAGATTACATGTATTTGGCCTGGTTTCTGTGGATGATACACTCCAAAAACTGGCAGGTACCAACATTCTTCATCAGTTGCCGGGGTGGGGCCGGCTCAGTGTGTCCGTTCCGTATCATTTTGTCCAAGAACTCCACCATATGAGCTTTCATCTCTGGGTTCCGGGTCATGATTCATCTCAGGCTAAAGAGGCAGGAGAGCGCATATTTTTGGTTGTTGGGCAAGCGTTGTCTGGGAGTGTGAAAGAGTAGTGGCATGACCTAACTACCGGTTGCGTCCTGTTGAAATTCCTTATCCATGAGCTGAAGGAACCTTTTGTCCTCAATAGACAAGGCTAAGTCATTGTCTTCTCTGGTAGTCTGAAATAATGCCTCTCCCAAGACAGGTTTGGCTGTTGAAAGCGTGAAGTGGTCTTGGCATGGTGTCAGGTGAGATGGTCTCCCATTCATGAGAATGGAGGTAGGTAAGGTACTGGGTTGGGGCCTATAGCCGACTCAATACAGACTACTCCTATGATCCCCCATCCTAGTGGAGATTTGAGGGCCATTGGGCTGTCTACAGGGCCACCAACTGATTCGGAGAAGAGAAAGGCGCATGGGGCATTATTTCGCAGCAAGAGTAGGATCTCAGCCTCCGGATCTAGAGCGGGAAAGTGATGAGCCAAATGCCGTAGGTGAGGCATGCTATTTATGACCTCAGATGTTGCGATCTGACATTCAAACACGGGTGGCAGTGGGAACTGGGAACTTCCATCCAATGACTCTATGCAGAGTCCAGTAGCTCTCCTCCCCACTGTGCTGCTTGGTCCATGGCACATTGATAAAGTGAAGTGAAGTTCATCCTGTTGCACCTCAAAGAGGTCGAAGAATGTGGGTCTGGCCAGGGTGCAGGTGCTTTGAGTGTCTATCTACATGTACATTTTCACAGCATCTTCAGGGCATCCTTCAGGGTACACTTTAGCTAAACAGATGGGAAGACATGAACGAGGGCATGGTGAGTCAATGCACACTGCTGTGCAGTTGACACTCATCGCCGGTTTTGGTTGCAGTTTGGCAGCCTGCCGAGGAGCCTTGTGTGCTTCTGTGGTATGTTGAGGGTCCTTGTTTGAAGGAGGGCTACAAGATATCTGCCATGGTGGTTTGGCATCTGGATGCAGCGTAGTCAGGTGCTGTTCACTTTTGCATAAGTAGCATTGCACCTTGGCTGTCAGTACTTGGATGGGTGTTTGGACTCGCAACACTTGTAGCAGTATTGGTACTCCCTTATCAACTCTTTTCATTGGGTCAGTGATTTCACTGCAAACCCATTGCACCTGTTCAGTGAGTGTCGAGTGTGGTGCAAAGGACAAAACTGTATTCTCCCTGTATTTGGAGATCTAAATTGGGTTGGATGGGATGAGTTGGATACCAAACTCTTGATGGTTGAGGAGTGTACCTCGGTTTTATGAACAGCCATGAAGTGTCTTTCCCTTGCAGTGTGCATAGGGCCTGTGGATGATATATGGTTGCTGTTGTATCTTTTGTCAGTGGAAGGACTAACACCTCTGAGTCCGTGGGCCCAGGAGGTGTTGCACACCATTGCCTGGTGGGCCACAAATTCTTCAAGAATGGTAAAGGGTATAAAGTTGTGGCAACCCTTGGCCATGAAGGCGTCAGACAACTGGAGCCACTGTTCAATTAGCACCTGCGGGGATTTTCAAATGATTCTATTTTGCATGTCGACGTGGTCAAATCAAGCGAGTCCTGCTAACCTGGGATCCCGTTGTGCCACTTTCAGTTGGATAAGTATATTAGAGAGTTCTGCAATCAGGTGAGGCTTTTTGATAGGAATTTTAGGAAGTCTGTTGAGGCTATCCAAGAGCGTTGATTCCACTGCTGTGGCAGCACCGTACAGTTCGCCGAGTCTTTTCCATGATAACTGTAGGGCACTGTCTGGGTCATTTAAGTGGGAGGCATAAAGTGTCTTCATTGCTTCTGCAGACCGTGGCAGAAGCCATGCAATCAAATGTACGAGTACTTCATCGGATTTCAGGCATGCAGCCTGAATGGGGCACAGGAAAATGTTCTTCCATAAGAGATATGCGCTGCCTGGCTCGTCAGAGAATTTGTATACACCGTTAGCAGCCAAATCTAGCTTTCCTCTGCTTACTACAAAATCTCTCCAGTAGTCTGCATCATCTGTAGAGTTGGGGAGGGACATTGACATAGAGGGTTTTCCCTTGGATTCTCATAGTGTAGGCTCGAGTTGTATGTCAACGATGGGTTGTAGCCTTCCTCTCAGTGCTTACGGAGGATGTCATCCTGCCATTCCAGAGATGATGGTGGAGTAGGCCGGCCACAGTTATCTTGTAACACCTGTAAGCTTGAGTTGTGTTGGGTTGTGGCAGGAATGCTGCTGTCTGTGGATTGAGTGTGGCCGTAGTCGTTGGTTGCATGTCTACTTGTCGAGAAGTCATTGCGATCACTGGTGGGCTAAGTTGCTTGCCCAGCAGGTTGTGAGACGTTGGAGTAGGGTTGCTGATTCTGGGAAGAGAATCTCGGATCTTAGGTTGTACCATGTCATTTGGGGAGGGTTTGCTCTTGGTGGGAAGTGAATCTTGTATTTTAGGTCATACAAGATCAGTTGCACAACTGATGTTTAGAGTCTGTGGTTGAGATTCATCCCTGTACTCCCTTGGTGATGGGAGACTTCTAAGTATCTGAGGCGGTTCCACTTGCTCGTTTCGAAGCAAGTGCTGTTCATCCACGTAGGCCTTAACCCGTGTATCTGGGCTCTCTTTTCCCAACTCTTCAAGGTTGAATTGGAGGGAGGTGTTGTCGGCCATCTTCCGCCATGCTACGGCCCTTACCGTCTTAGTTGCCAAGTCTCTTTGCCATTCAGCCAACTCCAATTTGGTCTGCGCTTTGGCCATTTCCGCCTGTTGTCTGGCCTGGGGTTTGGCTATTTCTGCCTGTTAAGCCGCTATTTCAGCCTGTTGACTGGCCTGGGCTTTGGCCTGTTGACCCGCTATTTCAGCCTGTTGACCCACTATTTCAGCCTTTTGAGCCACTGTTGCTGCCTTCTACCATGTTGCCTCCTCTGTGGCACATAGATCTGCGTCTGCTACAACAGCTTCTACCTCAGCTTCCATGGCCTGGTCAGTGCAACTTGCTGCTTTGGAGGCCTTAGATGCTCTGCTACAACAGGAGGATGCTCTGGAAGGATGGTGAGAGCCGGCAATAGAAAATTGGTGTGAGACACTGGAACCTGTTTGAGATCTAGCTGGTTTAGGTTGGAGGGAAGAGCCTTTCTTTGAATAGTGGGAGGAGGCTGCTTATGATTGAAGACCTGTGTCGGATGTGGCCTGCTCCCTTGACACTACTTGCAGCCGTAGCGTATTGTTAAGCACTGCCTGGAGGGAGTCTTTGCCTTGCTGAATGAGGTCCTCACATTCCTTGTTCATTTCATCGAAGCCTTGAATGTATACTTGGAGTTTTGGGTCACCCAGCCTTGACTGGATGGACTTGAGTTTATCTTTGCTGTCTGTCCACCGTACAAGAAGGTCATCTAAGTCGTGCTGCAATGTGTGGATTTCGGGGCGCAGCTTGTGTGTTGGGGTTTTGCATATATCTAGGAGCTCCGTCCATAAATTTGTGTAGCGGTGATACTGCTTGTCCCAATCTCTCCTACAGCATGCCTCCATAGGTTCAGTGAGTTTCCGTCACTTTTCCAGAGATTTGGACATTTAAAACTGGTTTTTGGGAACCAGGCTCCACGTTTACATCAAGGGTAGGTGGAGGAATCGAGTCCTCTGGTACATCGGAGACATCTATTATGATTGAAGAGGTTGCCATGGTTCAAATTGGCAAAGGGGGTATATTGGAAAATTTAGTGTTTTTCTATGTAATTCCCTTTTTTGTACTAGGGGGCGCTATGTGCAGGTAGCAGAAAGTAGGATTTCTGCTGAATTTAGTACTTGAGCACATCGGTGACGCTGCAGAGTCTGGACGGTGCTAACACAGTACACAGTATGGCTGCTTCTAGGGTGCATTGTGTGCTTGCTACACAAGGGAGCGCTAGAGCTTGCGTTGTGAAGTCTGAAGACTTGGGGGCTAAATGCAGAAATATGCCTGTTAGTGTTGCTTGCTGCACAAGGTGGCACTAGAGGGTCTGGAAGACATTGTTGCTGCACCCATGTTAGGTTGCAGTTAATCTTGGAACCTTGAATTAAGTTGTTTAAACTTTCCACAATAATTGCAAAAAAAAAAAGGATTTTCATTGGTTAAACACTGCTTAAATTTGAGAAACTTTGTATAATTTTTGTGAAACTGTGTAAAATAAATCTTATAAGAATTGCAAACACGCATTTGAAAACTCTGGGAAATTTCTCCTTGAGCACCAAATGTTGCTGTGGGCTGCTTTAAGATTCAGAAAATCTTACAGAGTCCTGCTAAAATTCCCTTTCTGGAGTGTAAGCATTAACAATTCAGCAGAGATAACGTAGAACTCAAGAAAGCTAGCAGGAAAGGATCCCTCTCTGTAATCCAAACACACTGTATAACTTTAAATGGAGCAAGGCTTCCTGGACCTCTGTTGTTGAAAAGAGAAGGGGGAGGATTCCCTCCCAGCAGCCAAGCGGGCTTTTTAAAGTTTAAGTTGTACAGATAGAGAAAGAGGCTCAGATTTCTTTGCTTAAGAGGAGAAAGGAAGTCACTGTAGGTTTTTTAAGTCAAAAGGAAATGCTCTCTTGGATTGGCTTTGTGTCTTGGGAGGGAGGGAAATCTGCATTTGTAAAGTGCTTTGAGACAAAGGCCCTTGTGACAGGCCGTTTCTATGGTGATGAGGTATTTTTATTGCTGGCATCCAGTAGCAACTGTTGGTTGGAATGGCCAGTGAAAATGCAGACTTTTTCAGTTTCTAGCTTTTAGCTAGCAAGAAGAGATTGCCATTTTTATCTGTCTTTGAAAAGGAGTTGGTAACTGGAGGAATTCAGAGATAGAAGATGAATGCTTGACCCCTCCCCCTGTTTGCATGATGAGCTTCTTTTAGTTAACAGCGATGTAACATGAGACAGAGCATGTCTTTCGCTGAAGAGAGAAGTGGGGGAATTTACTCCTTCCTGCCTTTATACGATGAGAGGTTTGATACAGACAAAGGAATCTAGCATTAGGAAAGGAAGAAAAAAAAATAGGAATGCAGTGTCTTTCCTTGTTTAAGGGATGAAGACAATGTTTGATTATTTCAAAGGAGAACGAGGCCCAGAAGTCTGAATTTAATCATCTGTTTACTGCAGACAAAGACTCCAGATGCATCTACTTCTTTTGAGGCTTCAGGAGTGCAAATTAACCATCTTTTTACTGTTCTGTCTTCTGTACAGATGCAGATAGATAAACTCAACAAAGTATTTATACAAAGTCTTTATTATTGGTTCATTAGGCATCCTCATAATTCACATTTATAATGAGGTTCTTCTTAATGTCCAATCCTTTGCATAGCTGTCTTTGTAGGTAAAAAGATGGTCATCTCCTTATCCCTTTCCTCCCATCTTGTAGCAGTAGAAAGAGCAGCTACCATGAGTCAGTGAGTTCAGGCAAGAGTCAAGAAATCTCCCCCAACCCATCAAGGGTCAATTTAGTGACCAATCAAGATTACAGATGTGGTCACGTGATATGGACTACATTTCCCAGGATACCTTAACTCCATTTACCATGATATATTCCCTTAAGAGAACAGCTCACAAATCCTAACTAACTATCCAATTCCCATACACTGGCTGGACAGCACAATTTATATTGACTGTTTCCTAGTATGATTTGATTGCTTATTGTACCCTATGACTATCATTAAGTGTCATACCTTATGATTCTCGACTCTTGATAAATGTATCTTTTATTTTATGTATACTGAGAGTATTTACACAAAGACAAATTCCTTGTGTGCCCAATCACATTTGGCCAATAAAGTATTCTATTCTAAAAGAAAGCAGTTAGCAAGGCATGATAAAGTAATCTTTATCCATGTCTAAAAAAAGCAAGGTTTCCTGTAGGGCTTTAATTCTAGGAAATTTGTATATAACAAATTTATTTTAGCTAAAATAAGTTCTAGTGAGTTCCATGGAACAAAAGTGGATATAAGATTACTTGCCATGGGAAAAAGGAAAGATGTTAATAATTAAAAACATTAATTATATTTTTAATACTGTTTCTTTGTGAGACTCTAGTTAACATAAATGATGTACCTCTAGGGTAGTTTTTGATTTAAACATTATAAACAAACAAACCAATTAACCAATGCAAAGTGTTCATAATACAATGTGATAGATCAGCCTTTAACATTAATTTCATTTACAATAATAGGCCTTGTAGGCCCTACGTAGGCCCCATGGACATTGTTAAGAAATTAAAATGGTGAGTGGCTGCACTCAAGGTTTTGATTGAAAGCAACCTGAAAATTCCCCCTTCCACCAAGGGATAACCTGGAATAATCAGCCATTTGAGGAGGTGTGGGAGGGATCAAGGATGCAATAATAAGATTTGCCTTTAGGCAGTGTCTACCCCTACCATGATAGTCATTTTGTGGCTTCCATTTTTCCGTTGGAACCCCTCATATGCTCTTAAAATGCTTCCTTTGGCAGGAAATGATATTGCTATTTCTTTCCTTTCCCTTCCTGAAAAAGATGATCCAGAGCATTTCCCCAACTGGTACAAAGAAAAAGAAGCAATAGAACAAGTCCCACTGACTGTTTACTTTTGCTATTATAAAGGCAGTTCATTGAAGGCCCCAAGGCCAGCCTGATATCTTCCCTATCCGACCATTAGACCAACTGCCTCAGAGAAAACCAGGATTGGAAGAGGCCAAGGTGCCAGTTCAAGGCCACTCCTGACATTGCAGGAAGGAAAACGAAGTCAGCACACTGCCCAGACTTGGTTGCTAAGTAAATTAGTAATGAGAAAGACTAGACTGTAAGGAGCTTGTAAGAGCTGGGCTGGTGAAGGAGAGCTTGCATTATTTTTAGACAGACTGTAGTTGTTCTTTGAACACAAACATCTATTCAGCCGGCAGCCCAGATGGTGCTATATGCCCCAATGGATTATTGCAGGGTATTTCAACTTCGGCAACTTGAAGACGTGCAGACTCCAACTCCCAGAATTCCTAGCATGCTGGTTGGAGAATTCTGGGAGTTGAAGTCCGCACATCTTCAAGTTGCCAAGGTGGAGAAACACAGGCTTCTTGGGAAAAGCTCCCATTATGATGTCCCACTTTCCTTCCAAACATAACACTGATGCCCTACTTTCCTTCTAAGTATTCTCAGTCGCTTCTCTTGCCTTCCTGTTTCAGGAGACTCCAGCAGAGCTGCACTGAGATGATAGCTTATATTGAGGGGAAGGGGGGGAGATTTGTCTGTTTTTTAAAAGCACACATTCAAAGGACACCTTTTAAATGCTTGAAATAGATGTGATTTCCAGAGTGTTATTTTATTATTGGAAGGAAGGAAGATGATTTTCCCAAGGGGATAATGCATTCAGGAGAGTAGCTAAAGTGGCCCCTTATTTGCTGGCACAAAATCTGCAGTGTCAAGGAGGGGTGTAAGCAAAAAAAAAAAAAAACCCTCCTAGATTGCTCAGTTGTAAAAGGATTGTATAGTGGCTGCACCTTCTGGCTTTCTGCTTGTTATATAACCATTAAAGCCATGGTATCCCTATTGGTGAACCTACTTATTTACCTACCTACCCATCTCTCTATCTCTCCTGCTTACTCCTTCTAACTCCTGGAGATTTACATAAATACAAATTCGAGATCGAATACTTTTTGTTCACTTGTTACACTTGTTTGTGTTGTTCACAGACTCTTGAAGCTCCACTGGTGGGGATTTAAGCATCTCCAAGCACTTTGAGCATTTCATGTTTAAAGCACTTTAGACATGAAGGGACAGAGTCAAGAGCCTATAAATTTATGTAATGGACTTTGGCCGCAATACTTGCTAGTGCAACTAAAAGGATCTGAGTTCTGAAAAGTAAGAAAGGAGATAGAGCTCTCATTCAGACACACAAATAAAGAGGAAAATGAAGAGAGTCAGAATATGAGAATGGTCCACCTCTACTGCCATCACTCAAGCTTCCCCTAATGGAGGAATGCCAGAAGGATCGGAGAGCTCTTAAGATTCTTAGCAATTGGAGCTATAGGGAGGTCCTGTGTATTTGCCAATAGACAGACAAAGTTATGCAGGTCTTTCACTTCCCTAGGTCGGGGGTAGGGAAACGTGGCTGTTTTATCACTTATGGACTTCAACTCCCAGAATTCCTGAGCGAGCCATAAAAGGTTCCCCATCCCTGGCCTACTGGTTTTTCAGTTGTGAGGGAAATCAATTTTTGACTTGAATGGGACTGTTTAATATACAAATGTAGGCCAGGGATGGGGAACCTTTTATATGCTCACTCAGGAATTCTGGGAGTTGAAGTCCATAAGTGATAAAAGAGCCAAGTTTCCCTACCCCTGCCCTAGGTCATTCCACCTCTTCAATGAGAGGACTTTAGGGGGATAGGGAGATAGCAGATAGAGAGCCAAGGTTATTCGGGTCTTTGATTTCCCCAGGTCATCCCAGCTCTTCAACGTTAGGGAGTTTTTGGAAACCTTCAGCACTAAGGAGCAGCCAGTCACTAATCAGTTAGGTGGGCCACAAGGAATGTAATATACTGCAGCATCCTTGAGATGATAGAGCTCAGCAAATAATATTTCACAATGGCAGCAACCAAAATGCAATACCCAATGCACTGTTCACTTTCCTACTGGGGCAGATGTGCCCGCCTGATCTCTCCCACCCCCATTTCTGCTGTCTGCAGCCTTGGGGAAACAGCTTGACCAGGTGATAAATTGCCCTCATTTTACACCTCTGCTTGCTTTCTCATCTGTCTCCAGCATCATAACGCCTAAGCAGCTTTCTAATGGCTGCCATTAGGTTTTAATTAAAAGAACTTGCCCCCTGGGCATTGCTGCCTTCCTTTTCATGTCCACACAACCTACATTCATTCATAAAATGACATCACACTCTGTTTTTTTTTTTTAATGTTTTCTGAGCAAGATAGGGAAGAGTATTTTTAATGTAAAAATTGATCCTATGAAGATTATTAGCTCAAAATCCTTTAAAATATTTTTAAAGCCCACATTTTCTCCAGAATCTCAAGAGGGGCTCAAGATTGAATCATAGAATCATAAAGTTGGAAGGAACCTTGGAGGTCTTCTAATCTAGTCCAAAGGCCTGCTCAAGGCAGGGGCCTTATGCCATCCCATAAGGGCCCTTTCTTCTAATTCCCACCTACAACAACTCTGTGAGGATGCATTGTGCTGAGAGAACTAAACTTGAGTCTCCCCCTCCCTCCCCACTGCAAAACCTTGTCTTACTTCTGCACTGGATCCTATACTCAATATGATCTCTTGGTCTCTAATCAGAGAATGCCTTCTGATTTTCCCATGCATGTTATCCAGCTGTTTGTCCAGCATATTTATCCCCTTTTTAATTTGACAGCTGCCTTTCTGTGTACCCAAAATGGCAACAATTCTGCACACTAGCTTAAGGAGTGTGGTGTAGTGTTGTTGTTTTAAATTCCTTACGAATGTATTAGTAAAATGTGTTACCTGCTTTTCATTACCACAGTGCTCCCAGTGGGATTAAGGATAGTCTGTACTTGGCTACGTTCTAATTGGTGAAAGCCAGATTCCGTTATGGGTATACAAAAAATAATAACAAAAAAGGGGATAGAAGAAATGAACTTTTCTATAATCAGTTTTCACACCATGTGAAACTATGCACAAAGAAAATCCCCAAAGTATGATGTGTGTCTACTTGCTTCACAAATGCAACACATGCACACACGCACACATACACATACAGACATTTTCTAGCTGACTGGATAGTTTTAGCTTTTTCCAATCATATATAACCAGCCTTACAGAATTCCGGCACCACAAAATATAAAATGTTATGAGTCATTACAGGTAGTCCTCAACTTACAATAATTCATGAAGTGACCGTTCAAAATTACAACAGCACTGGAAAAAGTGACTTATAACCATTTTTCACACTTACGACTGTTGCAGCATCCCTACAGTCACGTGATCAAAATTCAGATGCATGGCAACTGGTTCATATGTATGACAATTGCAATGTCCCACGGTCATGTGGGATTCACTTTTGAAACCTTCTAACAAGAAAATCAACGGGGAAGCCAGATTCACTTTGCAGCCATGTCATTAACTTAACAACTGCACTGATTCACTTAACAAGTGTGGCAAGAAATGTCATAAAATGGGGCAGTTCCCTTAAAAGTTTCGCTTAATAACCTAAATTTTGGTCTCAATTGTGATTGCAAGTCTAGGACTACCTGTATCATCGTAATCAGTATGAATATTGGAGAATTTAACTTGTGTATAGCAACTCTCTTGTATGTCTACTATTGAGGCACATGATTAAAAAAGCAGAAAAACATTATGCAAGTCCTATTAAATCAGCACAAGCAGCCGAAACATTCAGATATCATAAACTACAATTCACTGTATTTCATGTTCTTTTGTTGGGCATTGTGTGCCAAAACAACATTTAAAATCTTTCTTTGCCATATTTGCATCTGAAAAGAATCAGAATTCAAAAACTAGAAAAGAAATGAAATCTTTACCTTCTCACATTAGAAACATTTAAAGTTTTTTTTTTCTCTTAGAAAAAACCTCCAAGGGAGAATGCATATTACCTTCATTCATTATATGTATCTCTATCTTGGCTAATCAAACAGACTCAAGACTATTTGCAAGATGAAAAAAAATTCAAAACCAAACCCAAAAGACAAAAAAAAACATAACTCTCTCCAGCATTCCACAAGACTCTCAAACATGTGCATAAAAACAATATAAGAATAAAAGCAAGGAGGAAAATCAGAAGAAAATCTCTCAGTTAAAAGGCAGCCTGGCATCATCACTGCTGTCTAAATGACCATATGTCTATCTCTGAGGGAGATGGGTGGTTGAAATACAAAATATAAATAAATAAAATTATTCTGGGAAAGGAACTGTCTTTACAGTCTTCCCAAAAGCCAACAGAGGGTGGGTCAGCCTATTATCTAAATTAGACACACCAACCTGGCCCTGTCTCCTTCCCTAGCTTGGTTGGCTTTGTGGCTTCTTATTCTGGATTTTAGCAGGAAATTGGACTAGTTTTTTTCCACAGCTGTTACAGTTGGGTGCTGATAGTAGAATCATGCCTCTAGAAAGGCAGCCGGCAGGGACATAGCTAGAGATAGCAAAGAGCTGATTTGTTTGTGGAAATTTTTGAGCCACCAGGAATGTAACCAATTCTTTCTGCAGTTTAATTGTTCCTCTTTCTTATTGCTGGGCCAGTTCCTCAGAATTTCACTTTCATTTTCTCCTCCCCACCAGTCATACAGTGGATTTTAAAAATACATATTATTTACATGATAGCTACTATAGCTGAGGCCCTACTTCGGATACATTATGCAAAAAGCCAGTTGCTTGGAGAAGGCTCTAGTGCTAGGAAAGGTAGAAGGAAAGAAGAGAAGACGGCAACCAGCAGCAAAATGGGTAGATTCAGTTATAGTGTTGATGGGGGTATCTTTGAAAGAGCTGAAAGACCAGGTTAGGGACAGATCATCATGGAGAAATTCTACAGAGTGTAGCCAATAAGAGTCAACAATGACCTGATGGCACATAATCAATCGATCATTCGCTGATCAAGGACAAATTATTCAACATTCACTTTGAATATAGTACTGAAGATGTTTGTCAACATAATCAGAGTACCAGACGGCTGAAATAAATCACAGGAATGCTGACATGTCTGGTGATATCATTAAAATTGTGCATTAAGATTTTTAATAACTCAGCAATGGAGACATAACCTGGTAATTCACTGAACTCTCATTTAAATATATTCAGGATACCGTTTGTTTGTTTTTACCACATCTGGTGCCTGCAAAACAGAATCCTGAGTTACACGAAGAGCTTCTTTGAGTTATCAGTTTAAACTGAATGACTCCATAATCCAAAAATGGGCAAGAGATTGTTTTGTGCCACTCATCATTTTGTCAATATCAATCACAGCTTCCCAAATGGGTTGGGTACAATTCCTATAATTCTCAGCCACTTTATTTTTCTTCCACTAAAGGAAGAAATCCAATACTGTCACTTTTTATCAAAGAGACGAGGTCCTGTATCCTGATCATTTTGATCAAACTTTTCTATAAATTATCACCCCATTCTTTCTTTTTCTTGGCAAACCAAACTCTCCAATATAGTTTATGTGTATTGACGGTGTTAATGTTGTACCAATGCTGTGCCCATTAGATTATATTTATAAAGTTAAAAGTTTGGATTATTTCAAGATGTATGCTCTTCTCGACCCAATTTGGAGCTGCATTTTTCATTTTAATGTATATTTACTCACCTCTCTTATCAGTGACTTATGTATCTCCAATGGCCCCCCAGAAATTACTATGGCGATATAAAATCTGTTGTTATTACCATTTCAGCTGTACAGCAATGGATGGGTGATGTCATAAATAATTAGGGTAACGTCCAAAATGGGAGCTCTTCCCCATCTACAGGTAGGCCTCAACTTAGAACAAATCATTTAGTAACTGTTTGAAGGGCATGAAAAAAATGACAGGGCCATTTTTCACCCTTACGATCATTGCAGTATCCCCATGGTCACATGATCAAAATTCAGACATTTGGTAACTGGCATGTATTTATGATGGTTGCAGTGTCCGGGGTCATATGATCCCCTGTTGCCACCTTCTGAGAAGCAAAGCCAATAGGGAAGCCAAATCTGTTTATCAATCGTGTTACTAATTTATCAACTCCAGTGATTCACTTAACCACTGTGGCAAGAAAGGTTTTAAAATGGGGCAAAATTCACTTAACAAATGTCTCACCTAACAACAGAAATTTTGGGGTCAATTGTGGTCAGTATACTAGCTCTATACCCGTGTTTCGCTACGAAACTATGTGACCGGGCTTAGCTTTTGGGGAGGAAAATAAGGGAAAAATAATTGGGCCTCTGCCTACCAGCATCCATCGGTATTTAGCTGGCTAGCGTCCTGTCAGTGTGTGAAAGAGTTGAGCGCTGTTTGGAAACTAAAACATGATAACTGAAACAGTATTTGCTGTGTGAGCAAGAAGGAGACAGCAAGGAGCCTGGGAGTGGCTTAGTTCAACCGTTCTCTACTAAAGCTGCTTGGTGCTGTGAAACTAAAACTGAAACTGAAATTCCTCTCCCCTGCTTGTGTTTTGCATTTGGAAGAGATTTTTTTTCAGGTGGGGCGGGGGGAGTGGAACTACTTAGCATCAGAGCATGTTAATAATAATGTATGAAATACTAATGCTCTGATGGTCATTTTGAAAAATCCTTTCTTAGTGAGCACCTAGAAGCCAAGAGGAACATACGTGCCAAATTTCAAGTTTATAGGCTTTATGGTTCTGGAGATTTTGTGATGATGCATGAGTGGTATTTCGCTTATATATAAAAGATAAAATATGTCTCTCTGTATAGAGTCTTGTTTTTCTCTCTCATTCTATAGTAAAAGTCTGTAGTCTGGAACTCCACAAATGATGTTGACTTGGAACTCCACTTCCTCCCTCTCTGGCCATCTTATTTTGAACTTCTGGAAACTATAATCCAGCAATATTTAAATATCTATCTAATACTCCCAGAAACCCCATGTACATATAAAAATAAAATTAAAATGATAAAAAATGCCTGCAACAAATACTGTCCTGAACCTGCCCTCTGGAACTGTCTGCTCAGTTATATATGGCTGGTGCAATGCTGCAGGCCTTCAGAAAGGCAATGAAGAAGAGAACTTGGGCAGAGGCCTCCATTCTTCCTGGATATCTGATCCAGAGTGGAGTAGAGGCAGCCAGTCTGTGTTTTCCAGTGTACTTGACACATCCATTCAAATACAGTACAGAGATACACTATCCTGAATTATGCACATGTATGCACTACACACTGGTATCACATGTGGTTAGACCTGCTCAGGTAGCATACACACACAAACAAGCAACAAATATGTATGATCCTGATTAGTTCCTAGGGACAAAATGTACATGCATATGTAAACATACATATAAAGATATTCACTCAGTTTGTTACTTCATTAAAAACAGATGTCTTCTGTTGATAATATAGTGGAAAAGTGTTCCCAGAATTCATGCTTTCTTTACTTTGATTTGTTTTATGAAAAGAAAATCCAATTGTTAGAGAATATTTTATAGAAATACTGATAGGTTAAAGATTTTACAGGCTTTTATTCACAATGACTAATGTGGGTTTTTACCCAAAAGACAATTAGGAGGTAGCACAAGAATTGATTGGATATCATAGAGTATTTACAACAACATAATGAGAAGCAAGCAGAACTGATTTTTCTGGGTGCAGAGAAAGCCTTTGATAATTTGAATTGGTCCTATATGGATTTCAGAGAAAATTTTATTCAAGAGGTTAACTTGATATATATACATCTCAGAGGGACGACTTGGTGGCTCAGTGGTTAGGATGCTGGGCTTGTTGGCTGGAATGCAGGTAGCCCAGGTTTGAGATCCGAGTTCCACATGACAGGGTGAGCACCCGTCATCATCCCAGCTTTTGCCAACTTAGCAGTTCAAAAGCATTCAAATGTAAGTCGATAAATAGGTACCACTTTGGGAATGTAACAGCAATTTGTGATGTTATCCTGGCCACATGGCCACAGAAATGTCTGGATAGCGTTGGCTCACTTGAAACAGAGATGAGCATGGCCTCCTAAAGTCAGCAGTAACTAATGGAGTAAAATCTGCAGGGATTCTTTTATCTTTTTTTATACATCTCAAAAGGCACCTATTATTGTTAATGGTGATTTAACTAATCATGCAGTACAGAAAAGGACACGATAGGAGTGTCCTTTGTCACCTTTGTTTTTTTATTTTAGTTTTGGAAATGTTGAATAGAGATATTACACCAGGATGATGAAATTAAGAGTTTGAAATTTTAAAAAGCGGCTTACAATTGAGGGCTTTTGCCATGACTTAAGCTTTGATTTTACAAGTTTTAGAATGATATTGAACATTTAATGAAGATATTGAAGAATTTTGGTACATTAGTTTTAAAATAAACAAAAAACCAAAGATGTTTGTTTAAAAAATGAGTACATAAGAAAAAGAAATTTTGATGAAGAAGACTGATTTTGAAATTGAGAATTTGGTACTTGATGAGGATCACATTGGCTGACATCAATTGCATGTTTTTTCACAACAATTATGTAATGTACAGGATAGTATTAAAAAGAGTTATTGAGGTGGCACAAATTACAATTGTCAATGTTGGGTAGACTTTATTGTAATTAAGAAGACTATTTAACCTGGGATGCTATTTTGATTTCAAACAATGCAAATATTAATGACAGATGTATCTTTTAAACAATGGCAAACAGATATTTCTAAGTTTAAGTTAAAAACAAGAATTAAATTTAAATTGTTGCAAGGTGCTAATAAAAGAGGTGAGCTAGGACTAACTGACTTAAAACTATAGTCATCAGGATGAAAGGTTGGGTGATTCTCAGAAATAAGATATTATTAGAAGGGAATGATTTGAGACTTGGGTGGCATGTCTAAGTTATGGTACGACAAAGTTAAGATTAATATAGATTTAAAAATCAGTTTATTAGGCATGCCATACTGAGGGTTTAGAAGAAGTATAAACCAAGGTTGGCTCCCAAAATTCCTCTATTGTTGTCACCCAAAGGAATTTTTTTTTAAAAAGAGAAATTATAGTTACACAGACTTGGCTGCCCTATATACTTTCTTGAAGAAGAACCTAAATTAAAAGCAAGAGAAGTGTTGGAAATGGAAAGTCATACTTGTCAATGGTTTGTTTATGCTTAGAAATTATTTAAATTGGATGAAAAAAATTATGATTTTGTAGATGAGAAAACTGACTTTGACTTGGATTTGTGTATTAATAATAGGTATATTATTGATATTGGTAGATTGATGATCAATAATATGCTTTAATCAAGCTGAATCTACTCTCAAGTCCGAAGAAGATTGGGAGACTTGGAGTCAGAAAGACATATGTGTCACTGGTTTACATATTTATAACTGAAAGAAAGGTTTAAATTAGACAAAAAACTTACAGGTTTGACTTTGTAAAAATGAGTTTGAATCTGTAATGTGTGGTAATGATGAGCATATCATTGCTGAGGGTTATAAATTGTTATCCAAACTGAATTTGGAGAATGAATACATGAAGCATTGCATGACTCAATGGGAAAATAATTTTGGTTATAAAATAATGCATGAACAATGGGAAAACCTGTGGACCAAGAGTTTAAAATTTACATTAAATTATAATCTAAAAGCAATTTTTATAAAATGATGTACTGTAGATATTTACCACCCAATAACTTGTCATAAGAGGTACAAAGATATTTCAAATGTATCTTGGAAATGTAAATATAAAAAGAAGGAACTTCTTACCATCCTTGGTGGACTTAGAACAAAGCGAAGAAATTCTGGGATAAAATTTATATTTTAAGGCAGGAGATTCTTAAAATGAATATAAAAATTAAACCGGAAACATTTATTTTGAGTTTAATAGACAAAGAACTTTGAAAAAAAAATTGGACTTTGCTGTATATATGTTGACAGCAGCAAAAATGCTTTATGCACAAAAAAATGGAAAAAATACTCTAATTCCCACAAGGGGTGAATGACTGGAAAAACTGATGGAACTAGTAGAGATGGCTAAATTCACTGTTCTAATCAAAGAAAAGAACACATCCAACTTTATTTCTCCTTGGAAACCATTTCTGGATTTTGTGCTTAAGAAGGAAAAAAAATGAAATTTTGACTTTGCGTTTTGATGATTAGATATAGTAGGTTTGTTGTTATGGAAATAGTCAGTACATAGTAAGTTGAATGACTGTTCATAGTAAGTTGTATTATGTACTGGCTCAGCTCATTAAAAGATGAAGATGTATTATTATTATTTTATTCTACTATGCTAAAAAGGGTCAGAATGCTTTTCTTCTTCTTTTCCCCTTTCCTTTGCACTTTTTTCTTTCCTCGTTTCCCTCCACTCTTTTCCCACTACATTTATTTTTATTTTATACTTTAATATTTTAATAAAATATAATGTAAGAAGCACATTATTGCTAAGATGTATAAGTATTTATTGAAAACGAATATGGAAGATGAATATGTTGAAGATTATATGATTAAATTGATTTTTTTTTCATTTTGAATAAAATATAAAGCTCGATCAGTAGAAGAATAGGTAGAGTAGCTTTTCATCCGGGAAGCTTCTTCAGTTTTGAGAAGTTTCCCAGATGAGAAGCAAAATGTTTTCAAAGGAAAAAACAAAACAAGAAATCCACTTGTCTTTTGGAAAAAGTACCTTTGAGACAACTATGACCTGGATGATTGAGAATCTCCATAAACAATCCCACAGAATATACTGTGGGATATATATTAGACAAAACATTATATACACTCATGTAAATATTGATGTTTTACATATTGCTTTAATTCTTTTAAGTGCCTTGGGAAATTATCACAAAGAAACTTTCCATGTATGTACAGATAAATATTTTTATTTGTTTATTCCAATTTAATATTGACATTATTAGCTGTTTAAAAATGGTTTTAGCTTACAATAAAGGATAAATGCCATTATTCCTTAATTCCATTATTATCGTTCCAATACTGATGTCCTATATGTTGTTGAAGGGATTCTCATATTAATACCTGCCAGTTTTCTAAAAGCAAATTGATAAGATATTGAAAAAATTGTGTGGGATGCCCAGACATTCCTCACAGCTCTCATGCATTTAAACTTTCTACTTTGGCTTTCATCTTTATATGGAAGTATGAAGGTTTTCTGAAAAAGCTCTATGAACACAGTTAGAAAGTTACTATTTAATCATTTTGATATATGAACAAAGGCTTTGTTCTGATCTAAAAACAATTCTATTTTCTGCATTAAAGTCTGTGAGATATATTTGGATGTGGTTATGAAGGAGGTTTTAATCTCTCCTTGTGTGAAAAATGAAGACTCAGAGATAATAATCTTAGCTTGAAATTGCTGATGAACTGTTCTTGTTTTTGAGTTAGTAGGCAAATTGTGGTGTTAGTGCTTTATATCAGGTCATTACCAAGCAACCTGTCAAAGTGCTGTAGTAAGAATTTGGACTGTCCAAGTCTGTGGAAGGCAATACATACATTAAAGCATATTTTGGTCATACAGTTTGGCCTAAAGCAGGGGTCTCCAACTTTAGCAACTTTAAGACTTGTGGAAGTCCACAAGTCTTAAATTTGCTAAGGTTGAAGATCCCTGGCCTAAAGAACCTATTACCAGTGTCTGAATTTCCTGAAATATTTTTATTTAAAGAATTTGAGATGTTTCCAAACCTATAGTTGAATTCTATAAACAACTGAAAGATATACAGCTAGTCTTCAACTTACAATAGTTCATTTAGTGACCATTCAAAATTACAATGGCACTGTAAAAAGCCATTTATGACCCTTTTTCACACTTATGATCATTGCAGCATCCCACGGTCACATGATCAAAATCAGATGCTTGGCAACTGACTAGTATTTATGATGGTTGCGGTGTCCAGGGGGGCAGAGGTCGGCCCCGAGGCCCCTGGTTTGCGGGGTGCCTCAGGGGTCGGTGCTCTCACCCCTTCTGTTCAACATTTATATGAAGCCGCTAGGTGAGATCATCTGTGGCTTTGGAGTAGAGTTCCATCAGTACGCTGATGATACTCAGCTGTACATTTCTACCCCGGGCCACCCCGATGAAGCCGTCGAAGTGATGACCCGGTGCCTGGAGGCCGTGCGGTGCTGGATGGGACGAGGCTTCAGCTCAACCCATCTAAGACTGAGTGGCTGTGCTTCCCGGCACCCCGGTACAGCCAGCTGGTTTCATCGCTGGCTGTGGGGGGGGAAATTCTTGCCCCCACAGAGAGGGCTCGCAATCTGGGTGTCCTCCTGGATGTGCGACTGTCACTGGAAGACCATGTGGCAGCCGTTGCCAGGGGGGCTTTTGGTCAGGTCCGTTGGATCTACCAGTTGCGGTCTTTTCTGGATCGGGATGCGCTTCACACAGTCACCTCCGCCCTGGTGACCTCCCGCCTAGATTATGCCAATGCTCTCTACATGGGGCTGCTTTTGAAGAGCATCGGGAAGCTCCAGTTGGTGCAGAATGCAGCCGCGAGGGTGGTAATGGGAGCTCCTCGGGGCTCCCATGTTATGCCACTTCTGTGCGCGCTGCATTGGCTCCCGGTGGCCCTCCGGCTGCGCTTCAAAGTCTTGGTTACTATCTTTAAAGCGCTCCATGGCTCGGGACCGGAATACTAGCGAGACCGCCTCCTGCCATCATCGGCCTCCCACCGACCGGTTCGCTCCCATAGAGTCGGTCTCCTCGGGGTGCCGCCGGCTGGATGGCTGGCAACCCTGAGGATGTGGGCCTTCTCATTGGGAGCACCCCCTCTCTGGAATGAATTACCCCCGGAGGTAAGGGCCGCCCCTGATCTCATGGCCTTCCGTCGGTTACTTAAAACTTACTTATTTCAGCAAGCCGGACTGGCCTAGGGGTCTTTTAAATTTTAACCTGGTTTTTAATTTCTTTTAACTTTTGTTTAAATTTTTTTAATTAGAGCCATGTTATATTTAATTCTTTTAATTTTTAATATTGTCATGTTGTATATGTGTTCTGTATATGTATTTTTATCTTGGCTGTTCACCGCCCCGAGTCCCTTTAGGGAGAGGGGGCGGTATATAAGTCCAATTAATAAATAATAAATAAATAAATAAATATTATCCCTTTTGCCACCTTCTGACAAGCAAAGCCAATAGGGAAGCCAGATTCACTTAACAACTATGTTACTGACTTAACAACTTCAGTGATTCCCTTAACAAGTGTGACAAGAAAGGTCATAAAATGGGACAAATAAATTCACAATAACTGTCTCACTTAGCAAAAGAAATTTGGGGTTCAATTGTGGCCATAAAATGCAGATTACCTGTAATAAAAATAGATTTTGGTAATTTATTAAAAATTTGGAATAAAGAATTAAGATAAGTTGTTTAAAAATAAATTGTTCAATATTTAAGTGAAATGTGCAACTTTTGTTGTTTGGGTGCAAATATTCTTTTTTTAGTTTTTTGGACACTTCAAAGGAAATTTAAATTTGGTTGGCAACTTCAATTTGTGGTAAAATAGTAAAGGAGGTATTATTTCATTCGTTTGGGGCTTGCCCCACTAGTGTTAATACATTAATACATTTTTTATAATAAATTAATACATTAAATAATAAATTAATATATTTTTACTATGATGTCAGAAGAATAAGGTTTAAAGATGTTGAACTAAATAGGCCAAATTTCTAATGTTGATATAAGATGAGCACTGAATCTATCATGCATGGATTGTAACATAAAATGTTGCTTTATTTTGATAGAAAGATTCTACTATGCTGGATTATAAATCTTGGTTTGTTAATATTGTATATGTTCACTTTCTGCCTAGGAATTTGTTTTACATCAACAAGCAGGAAAAGCAACCAAGTATCTTTTCATGTGGTCAATGTTTGTTTTGTTGTTTAAAAAGCGAATTATTTTCTTATATCTATGTATTCTGTGATGTATCACTTTTTTCTTTTTCTGTAAATTTTTGTTACATTTAATTATTTCTGCCTTATTCTTTTCTGTATACTATACTTTTCTTGGTGCCTTCAAGCCAGTCTCAACTCCAGGTGATTGCATGGAGTAATCCCTGCAGTTTTCTTGGCAAGGTCTCAGCAGTGGCTTGTTATTGTCTCCTTCCTAGAGCTGACAAAACTGTTCAAACTTAAACTCAACCAGTTAACGTGGACTAGAACCCAAAGTCTCTCAGTTTCTAGTCTGGTGCCACTATATCAAATTGGCTCTCTGTATGCTTATAGCAATAAAAAAATTTTTTAAAGTCTCTGGAGAGAAAAAACAGTTTAAAAGGAATATAGTTCAACAGGAAATAGATGAAGAGAGTTAACCAAGGAGCCTTTAGTAGTGAATGAAATTAAGTTGAAAGTATTGAAATTATTCATATGACACCAAATGAAGAATAACTTATAGATGTGCATGCAAAAATAGTGATATATTGGAGAGCAGAATTGAAATGTTGGACTACAAATGTTGATGCCCAAGAAAACCTGATGACCGGGAAGTCCATAAATGCCTTCAGTTTAGGCATTTCAACTGCAGGTCATTTAGGCATTTTTATCATTTAAGAAAACTTATACGAAAATAAATGGAATAACTGGAGAAATGTTGAAATATAGTTATTGTTTACTTATGGAATGTGTGTGAAAATTGCATCCAAGTTTACACAGTTGAAATTATGACTTCTGATTGGTATTCTCCTCTAGAAAGGGAAGATAGCAAGAATGAATGCAAAGACAGCAAGTGACTGGCTTTCTTAAGATTGCTTGGGAAGGTGTCGGGCAGAATTATGACTGAAAGAATACATGAGATAATAATGGGCAACTTCAGGTGGTGTATTGTGAGTTTATGCTGTGGAAGGGCACATTCATTGCGTTTAGCACATTGTTGAGAAAAGTATTCAACATTGAGCAAAGAATTGTCCTTACTGTTTGTTGTGCTGTGTTGTAGTGGTGGCTATTTCTGTGCTTGCCTAGAATCACTGATTAAGTTTGAGAGGGAGGGAATAGCTTCCATGCTCAAATGAGAACTAGAACCTGGATCTTTCTGCTCCTAGTATAGCACCATAGCCACTCTACCACACCGACTCTCAATGCTAAGTAGGGAGTTCCCTGAACTGTTTCCTGCATTAATAGATAACTGTATAAGTAATACATGTGATTATGTTAGAGATGTTGGAGTTGTGGCTGGATGGACTTAATGAGATCCTCCAAAGAGAAGATTAGAAGTTTAAAAAACAAAGCATATATAACAACAGCTTAATATGATAGAAGCAATTATGTTTAGCTTGCTAGAATAGAAAAATACGTTGGTGAATGAAGTTGGTGTAAATGTGATTTAGGTGTGCATTTTTTCATATCTTATGACTTAATATATTTGCTTTTAACTTCTTACTCTTTGCATAACATCACTGATTGTAAAAAAAGAAGTAATTGATGGGTATATCTGTGCCTACATAAAAATGTGAATATCTAAAACACGTTGTTGTTCAATCACTAAGTCGTGTCTTTCTGGACCATAGCATTCCATGTTCCCCTGCTCTCCACTATCTCCTGAAGTTTTTTCAAATTCATGTTCATTGTGTCAATGACATTATCAAACCATCTCATCCTCTGCTGTCTCCTTCTCCTTTTTCCTTCAACATAATTAGTTTAAAATACTTAGTTTAACCATTACATAGCGAAAAATTGCATTTACCAGCCAAGACCTGATCAATTAGCCAAGCAAGCAGACCATACTGTATCATTCCTATAAGATTTTAGAAAGTTGAATGAAGTCTGTCTTTCAGATTGGTACATTTCATGTTGCCTTAGTGCAATTCTACTAAAAATAACATCTCTCTGAGAGTAGAGCCATCGAGATTAAAAAGAGTTGTGATAGGGATACTAGGCTGCAATATTCTGAATGACAGGAAAAAGCAGCCAAGAATTAATATTTTTGATTGCCCATTTATTTTTCAGTCCAGGTCTGAGAATCTATTTATGTAGTTTGGTTTTATCATCGCCATGGTTACATTCACAAGTTCTTCCTGCCAGCTTCAGATTATTGCAATTCTGCTGCCATATTGAAAAGCATTCATAATCCAGATAACCCTGGGGAAATTGTAATTGTTAGTTACACTAGTCCTATTTGTATAATTTTAACTATGATCTGATGTAAAGTAATATTTTTTTTCTTGGATACACTTGGACGATATGCTGAACCATATATGAACAACAACAATTTAACCTAGTATGTTTGAGGACTCAGCCAGTGTAATTAGATTATTTATTTTTATTTATTAAATTTATGTGCCACGCATTTTGCAGTTCGAGATGACTCTGAGTGGCTTTTAATTATGGCTTAGTGGTGTTGTATAAAACTAGAAAATGGCACATAATTGTTGAAAAACCACGGGTATGGCAATGATGGATAAGGCACCAAACTAAAAACCAAGAGACTGAATTCTAGTCCTGCCAGAGGCATGAAAGCCAGCTAGGCCAGTCACTTTCCCTCAGTCAAAGTCACCTCACAGGGTTCTTGTTGTGGGGATAAGAGGAGGAGGAAGGAGTATTAGGTATGTTTGCTGCCTTGAGTTGTTTAGAAAAATAATAAAAGTGAGATATAAATATCAACAAATAACCGGAAAACAAGCATGCCATCCCAAAGCTACAAACCTAAAGAAACTGTAAGATGAATGATTGCTGTGCACTTCAATTCCACCATGAGAAAAATGTTTCTTTCCATCTTTTTGTTTATGCAGGATTTTTTTTTTAAGTGGCAACTCTGAACAATAGCTGACAATTTGATAAAAATATAAGCAAGGTTAATAATTTAAGCACATTCGTGACTATTTTTTAAAAAATCTAAAAACATGAAATTTTTGGATGATAAAATGCTGAAACTGAAAAAAAAAAAGAATTCCAAGATTCTGTCAAAACGTGTTTCACAAATATTTGTAAGAGAAAATATGTTTGGACAGATAATCCCTTATTTTCACTTGGGAAACAGAGAAAGTGTGCCAGAAATGCAAGCCAGAGGAATGCCCTTGGCATCTCCTTCCATTTACATCACACAGCTGGGAAAAGGGAGAAATTGCCCCACCCAGATTACAGAGTCTTAATAAACTGTACAAACAGCTGCCCCAGAGCTGATCCCCCCCTCAATTTATGCATTACAGAAATTAGTCCCTCTTAAACTCTTATGACAATTTAGCGTTCCAACTTCAGAGCTGATTCTTAGTCATAATGTACTTACTTATGATTTACTGCATAAGAAACAACCGAATGGGTTTGTATAAATCCTGAGCCAAATCTAAACAAGCCACATATGGTTTTATTTATTTATTTATTGAATTTATATTGTCACCTACTCGCCCATGGCAATATGTACCCTTCCTGAACATTTCAGTGTGTGGAACAGTGAGCAAACTTGCTTTTATATGGGCTGTATTCATATGTCGGACTACATTGTGGTTTCTTGGATCATACTTTGCAGAATAAGCTATGAATGTCTGGCTGTATTAAATCATAAATCACAGCTAACAAATACAGATGCATTCATGCTACAAGCTCAATGTAAAATCAATCACATTATACCATAGTTTTGCACAGTATGTCAATCCAATCATTCATTCCATTTATTATCTGGACGGCTTGTAACAACTTATAGGAGGAAATATGTCTTTCTAAGTGTTTATGATATGGGCAGAAGATGAAATCGCAACAGGAGTAGCTTCTTGTACTGA
The DNA here is from genome assembly GCA_023653725.1 of Bungarus multicinctus. Classification (NCBI taxonomy): domain Eukaryota; kingdom Metazoa; phylum Chordata; class Lepidosauria; order Squamata; family Elapidae; genus Bungarus; species Bungarus multicinctus. Next base: position 123,470,125 of record CM042834.1, read on the forward strand.
ATCTTCCTGTGCACTCGTTGCCATCTGTGTCCGACCACTTTAGCATACAGAGTTCAAACATAAACCAAGTGACACTCCTCAGATACCAGTTAGAATGCCTGATTCCAGTGCTTTAGGGTTTCCCACAGGTCCCTACTGCAGAGTCAACATCAAGCAACTCACGCTTAAGAAAATGCATTTGAGACTTCAGTAGCTATTCATCTCCTCTCATCTTATTGTCACAGTTTGGGCCTAGACAATGCTAAAACTAAGCAGGTTGTAGATTAGTGTTGGATGGGAGACTTGCTGCTTGGCTTAGGCTACTTTAAATTTCCCTGAGATGAATTCTGTAAATAAAAGTACTTATTTATTTGTACTTTTTAACCCCAAAAATGGTATACATTGCACATTTTCCTTCCCCCCCACAATTTCTTTGGCAGGCAGATTGGCTTGTAAGAAAGTGAGTGGCCTAAAGTAATCTAGAAAGCTTCCATAATCAAAGGTGATCTCAAACTGGTTTCCTCAGTCTTCTGAACAATATGACCATTGTACTACACTGGTCCCATTAGAGACCCTGTGGAGCTGAACTTTTGATGACTTCATGGACAGGCCTTAATTGATTTCTTGAAATTGTCCTGGGGCTAATAGGATGGACACTGTCTTCTCATGGGATGTTATTTCAACTTCTCAGTCTAGTTTACAGCCCTCGGATTTTGTGTAATGGCTTTTCATCTAAATATTAATGAGAGACAATTAGTGCATTGGTTTAAAGTTTCTAACAGATCTAAATTGACATTAAAATGAGATGGATAAGCTCAGTTGAAGTTAATAACTTTGCTCTAAGCATAATGAAGATCCACCATGTTGTCTAACTCTCTGTTGCAGCCCATGACCAAACCATAACCCGATTTAAAGTCCTTTATCTATCGTACCTTCCCATTTGCTGCATTCCTTTCACAAGAAGGAGCCAGCTCCAGGAGTATGAGTACAACTACTTCTGTTCAGTCGCTGGTCTCCAGCTGCCAGCAAGCAAATCTGAACAGCAAATATCACACACTAAAAATATAGTTTCTTTCTTCGCTATTTGACCAGTGGATGAGCCCCATCCGTTTTGCCTACTTCCTATCTCAGATGAACCTGAAGCTGCCTGTCACTTACTTGTACTTCTTCGGTGCAAGAAATGCTTACAGGAAATGGCGCTCATCAAAACATCCCACAAACTCTGCCAAAACATTCAGGGCTTGTTCAGCTTCTCTGTTCAGATCAGTCAGGGCTTAGGTGATATGGAGAAGGGAGAGGGAGTATGCAAGCACTTGGATGAGCTCAAAACAAGTTGCAATTAAGCTGTTTTTAATATACAAGCAATAATGCACTTTGCACAAGCTGCTAGCCACCAATGATTAAAGGTATTAAATGTAATTAGGGTTGCCAGAGAAACAGGAAGATTCATCTCATAACCACTGACACATTTCTGATACAGGAAGTGTGGCACAATGTGCATATTAGGGGCATATTCCATTTCATGGTTTGGTACTTTTTCAGTTTTTGAAAAATGTTTTGACAATACTATAGCAATTAAATCCAAAGAACCTTGCCTTAGTTACAATTCACTAACCTATTTGACTCTTGAGTGTCTTTTCCCTTGCTATTTTTTTTAAAGTGAAGGATCAGCAGACAAGAACCTGTTTGGTTTCTCAAAAAACAAACAAACCCAAAAACCCTCAACCCTTAGCTTGAGATTCAGAAACCAGAATAATCTCTCAAGTTGGGTATAAATAAACTCATGAGAAACAGATGAGGCAGGGGATGGGAACACAACATTTTTATTTTGAAAAATAAAAGGGCTTTCCCTCCTCAAATTCTATCTTTAAATTATGAATAAATATAATAAACCAACTCACGAGAAACAGATAAGGCAGAAGATGGGAACATAATTTCATTTAAAAATGATTTTCCCTTGAGTTTCCCCAAAATTCTTAAAATTTTAATTGGGAAATACAACTTTGTTCTTACACACCATAACTCAACACACACTTTCCTGAAGGAAATCTGATTCGGTTCAATGGCACTTGTTTCTGTACAGATATACATTGCCATATTATTGCAATAGCTTACTACTGGTTTATATTTAACAAGAAATTTGGCTCAGGAAGAAAGCAGATTTAATTTTTATAAAAAAATGAAGTATATCTACATGTAGGAGAGAGGAACCCCCCCCCCCCCGCCAAATTGGGGGTTGCTTTTGAGCAGTTGTTGAGCCAAATCAAACCATTAATCGGACAGATTACTGCCACTGTGTTGGTTTTTATCCTTCTTCCAATATTTTTTGAGAGACTTTGTTCAATTTCCATGAACTGTGGTTCTATGTTATGACATGATTAAAATCCTCTGCTCTTTCTCAGAGAGGTGCTAGCATGAGTCAGACACATAATCTAATCGAAGGTGTGCTTCTTGGAAAGCATGTCCTGCCTTCAATTCATTTTGCTTCCAAGAAAGGATTGATCCACCCTTCCCCCCCTCCCCATCTTTGATTGCCCAAATGGGAATTAGCATTAATTCCTTCACATTCTTATTTGCTTTGCAGCAATGGGATGGCTGCCTTAAACATGTATTATCTACCACAGGGCAAGATGGAATCATTCCAAAACAGGGAACTGTAATTTCCTTGTCATTGTGTTCACAAAAGAGTGTCTCCCCCACCCTCCCCGAACCCAGTATCTCCAGCGAAGTGCTTCAACCTTGATTATTATTTAGATTCAGATCTGGTGTATCCTCCACGCTTCTAGAGCTGAGGCCCAACTTTCAAAGAATTCCTCCACACCCCTTAGTTCAGAGACCAAAATACTTGCTTAGCGAGCAGAAAGCCCCAAGCAGCCTTCCTATTGGTACTGACAATGCTGAATTACAGAAATCAACAACTTGCTGAGGTGCAGGCTAGCACCTTCCATTCTGCTGATCAGGGCTTATCCTGGAGACATCTGGTAGGAGAGTGTTCTTTTCAGTTAATTTTGATTTCTCAGAGACAAGAGATGTATTACTTTGGGGTTATGAAACATCCTCTGAACCAGGGGTTTCAGTTACCACAGCTCGACCGCATTCTTTGAGGAAGACTGTTATTTGGCTTTCTTCATAACCTTTACAGCAAATAAGCTGCTGCTGTTGCTACCCACTAACTGTGCCATGTTCTTTATCTCTGCGTGACATGCAAGGATAGGCAAAAGCTGACACTCTTTGCTTAATGGTGAGCAGCATCCTGATGACTATTGTTGGGAAACTAGCTAGAATGATTTGGTAAATGCTACCTATGTAAAATTCACCTTCCTGCACACGCCCCAACCGAACAGGGCAGAGCACCCATCACGTTTTTATAAATCATTGTTAATGCTTAGATGTCACAGGCGGTGGAGAAAGAAGCCTTTTACTATCGTTTCATCTCAAATGATTCATTATACTTAAGAAATTAAAACTGACTTCTTAAGATACCCATGTTTTCTATTAGGTATAGAACACCATGAGCAAGATAATAGCATGTTCCAGCCCATTATGTACTAACTAACCAGCCTGATGATAATAAATGTGCGTGGCTCCTCCCTCTTTCCTGCACTATTTCAGAAAGCCTTCCAGAGCAAAACCGCTTGCCTACCACTTGCAAGCCCAGCTTTTGAGGACTCTCAGAGAACTTCGTGTGTTGTGAAGTCCCATTTGCAGCACCACAAGGTTATTACACGAGTCACTTTTGCCTGCATCTGAAAAGCAAGCAGCCAAGTTGGTCACTTGAACTGCCTGTGTGGCATCCAGACCTCAGGATCTCCCAATGTTTCAATAAAAGGACTGCACACCACCTGTCGTTTTTTGAAAGGTTTATAGACCTTTGTAATGACTGCATGACACAGAGTTTACTTTCCTCCTCCCTCTGGTTTCTGAAGGCACCAAGGTGCCTGTCAGGGGCTGAGGCCCTCCTGCTTCACAGCTAGCCTTTGCCATCCCGGCCTAGGCCAGCTGCAGAACATCAAATGCACTTTCCACATATTACCATTTAATATTTACATTCAAGCAATTCATAATAATTGGAAGCTTATAGTTTAGACATTTCTAGTAGCAGCAATTTCTATAATAGCTTTAGATTATTTGGGGGGGTTGCACACTGAGATAGAAACATGTGTGTGTATACATATACATATGTGTATACATACATGTATGTATGATGTATGTATATGTAATGTACCGGTATATGTATATACACATACCGGTATACATACATACATACATACACACACACCAACTGTGTATGTGTGTGTGTATATATATATGTATGAATGATGGTCTTGCAGTTTTACAAAAACAAGGAGCAAGGAAATCAAAAAGAGAAGTGGCTTTTAAAAAGGGAAGGAAAGAAAATATTCTGATATAGCTTTTTATATATATATAATATATATGTATTTAATATAATTATATATATATATAGGGCAATCTAGGGAACTCCATAAATCTAGCCTTTTTATATTTCATTATATAAATACCTACAAATAAATATAATTGCATGACCCACCTGGGGAGGCCTGCCTTCAGTTCAAACAATACATTTTTTAGCAACACCACATACAAACGGGAGCATAAACCACTGAACAAGTTAGCACTGTTAAAATATAATACTATAGAACTCTTCTCCCGTGAGTTAACTGGGGAGCCGGCACCCCTCGATGCATCCTGGTGCCCGAGATTCTGACGGGCCAAGAGGGCCTTGCAGGAAGTCCTGAAGGCCGAAGGGAAGCCTTGCACCCAACCCTCCCTTCTTCCAAGCAGCGAAGGGTGTTTGATCTCAAGAGGGCCTGCTCTTTGCTGCTGCTCCACAGTGCCAAAGAGTTTCTCTGGGTAGAACGGTATCTTAGGGGAGGAGCCATGGTTGCCAAGGGAGAGAGCCAGGAGGAGGAGCTTGTCCCTAAGCTCTTCACACTGTCACATATTCCTTAAAGGTCACAGTCAGGCAGTTTGCAGTCACATCCGTAATTATTATATTCCCAAAAAAAGGCTTAAACTCTTGCACGGGGTCCTCTTCCTCCTCCACTTCAAAGTGCTCCACTTGCTTTTCTGGCTCTGGGACCGACGGTTCTGGTGACACCGGCACAATCTCTGGCTTCACCTGCACTAAACCAAGCTCTCTGTCCCCGCGAGCCTTGACACAACGCAAGTCTATGGGCTCATCTAAATCAGAGTCCAACAGGATGACCTCAGGCTGAGAGGTGGGAAAGGCCGGGGACTCGAGTTTTTCCGGGGCAGGAGAGTTCAGGCAGGTGGGGGCACTGATGCTCCGGGAAGTGAGGCGCTTCTTGCCGCTTTCCTTGTCTCCATGGGGCTCAGAAAGGCAGCGTTTCCGAGAGCCACCGTAACTGGGTGAAAGGCTCAGTCCTGGGGTAGGGGAGGTCTGCTCCTGCTGGCTGGGATCCAGGGCCCAGGCAACCAGGTTGGGCTTGGTGGTCAGCTGCAGAGGCTGCTGTTCAGGAACAGGCAGCTCTTGGCTTGAGGCCACTGTCTTGGAAGGGCTGCTTCTTATCTCAGGAGAAAGCTGACTGACCTCTGTGCCAGCTTTCCCTCTGAGACCACTACTCAGCCACCTCTCCTCCCCGGGCTTTTTCCAGGACTCCGGCCTCTCTTCAGACCCTCTTTTAGTAGTCCTCTCCTCGGCCACCCGCTTCTTTGGGGGCTCTCCAGACTTAATCTTTACTGCCTGCATGCCATTTTCCATGTATTTGCTCATGACAATCACAATGCGTCCATTCTTATTTTTGTTCTTCACAATTTTCATTTTGCCACCAATGCCGTTGCTGGTCACGCCCTCCCGGGGAGATGGTGTTGGTGGCCCTGTGCCACTGGAAAGGTTCTTCTCTGCCCCGTTCTTTCCTTCAACCCCACTCAAACCTTTGATAGGATTCAGCAAACTCTTTGTGGAGCCGTGGGACCACTTGTCTGACTGGGACATTAACGGGCTTTTGCTATGCTCCAAGCAGGCCTGTCCTTGCTGTGGCTCCTTGTTGTTAGGCTGGTAGTGAGGTTCATACATCTTGGGGTCCGGCTGATAGTGGTGGTGCTTTTTGCTGTTCAGCTGATAGTAGTACTTCCCTTTGCTGTGCGACTGGTGTTTGATGCTGCTCTCCTTGCTATTGGGTTGATACTGATGGTGCTTCTTGCTGTTGAGTTCGTACTGATGCTGCTGACTTTTGCCTGAGCTGCTGAGATCCAGCTTGGGCCTGTTCTCCACGGCTGGGTCCTGCAGGCCACTGAGGATGTTAGAGCGACGTGCAAAAGATGGCAGCTGTAGGGGGGGGGGGGGGGGAGAAACACATTAGGAATTTCAGAAAAGCTTCTGGAACTGATCAGAACAAACATCTGGCTTGGCAGCTCAGAACACTTTACGAAGTCATGATAAAGGGATGCTCTTGCTGTAACCTTCCCCTGGACAGAGCGATGAGAGGAAATAAGGCATTCTTTCACCCAATCACCCCTTTGGGCACAAAGGCAGAAACACTACATAAGCAGCAGCAAATGCGGTAAGCCAAGGAAAAGCAGCCGCCAAGAATACAGATGAACAAAACATCCTACCCATTGCAGCTGCATGTCTTTTCTCTGGCCAGTGGCTCCTTGGCTCTTTGCTTTGCTAATCCTTACACCCCAATTAATCGCAAGGATTTTTTTTTTCCTAGAGAAGGCAAGCCAGTGAGTTGTAGCCAACAGGCTTCCTTCTGCTGCTTCCCAGAAAGCTTTTAAATCTGGAAGACACCGTTATGGGTTTTCAGGATTCAGCCCAAGCCTGACGAATATTGTGCCATGTTAGAGTCTGCACTTGGCCTTGAGGCCTTCTGAAGCTGCTAAGTGTGCTGGTTGTAAAAGACAAAGAATGGATAGAACAGGGCTTCCTAAGGCATTTATAGTTAACAAGACAAGTGTACACATGGGTCTCTGAGAACATGATGAAATCAAGATGAAATTCTCCCCCTTGGGATATACACTAGAAAAGGAAGGGAATATTAATTAATTGAAGGAAAACAAACTAGTCACCAATAAAGCCTCTCTTTTGAAAAGGAAAAAAAGAACAGATCAGCCTGTTCAGCAAGATTCTACCTTTGGGAGTCAATTACTTTCACTTGTAGTATAGATTATTTTAGTTTACACCAATGAAAGAAAAGCAGCACAATTAATTGAATTTACCTGAACTACCAGTGGCTTTGGTTTTGGTCCTCGCTTGCGGTATCCCATAAGTTGCTCTTGCCTCTCCCTGAAGAAAGATTTTAAAAAACCAACAAAAATACAATTAGAAATGCTTGACTTCAGAAGCATATACATATAAATGGACCTCTATCAACTATGCTAGTTTAATACAAACAGAAGATGAAAGTGATAATCCTAGGCAGACTTCCTGGGAATAAGCCTCACTGAATCATTATGTCTTTTAAGGGGAGACACATGGGACCGCCCTGAGTGTTTAGAACACAGCAGCAGGAAGAGACTACAGGAAACACAAGGAAACACTGAAAGGTCACAGGAATTAATACCAGTCAATAAGCATGGCTCCCCCTCAAGGGCCTGTGCTATAGAGAGCAATGACATCCAGAAATAAGCAGGAAGGGAGGGGAAATTATGTATTTTCATACAGCACATATTAAATGGGCAGATCAGAAAGTGGAAAAGCCAAGATTAGGGAGAGGGAGAATTATGTCATAAATCAAGACACAGGAATGAGCTAATAAGGCATGCACACTCCAAAAATAAATCAGCAAGGCAAAAAAGATCTTTTAAGGACTATAAAGATACAGGCAAGTCTGAAAATTTCTCTTTCCCACAGGGCCCAGAATGTCACCAGTGCTGCTCAGACATCCAAAAGAGCCAGTTTAGATTTCAGCTATTTTCATTTCCTGCAAACCATTCCTCTATATGCTCAAATTTCAATTGAGCATGAAACCAACTCCTTCTGAAGGCCGTTGCACACCTAAATTTATGAACTGTCTTACTATTTTGTTAAAAATTTGAATCCAAACCTGCTAGCAAACTCTTGAGTTTACTGACACCGCTGCTTTACAAATATCCTCAAAAGTAAGTTCCACCAAGTTCTATGAAACTTCTACTACAACTTCAGAATATGTTCTGAGCCAAACAACCAGCTTTTATTTGAAAGCAAAGAAGCTTCAGATGCACAAGCCAGCCCTTCACATCTCCTGGAAAACACAGCTGCTTCCAGCTAAATAAAACTATTTAGAACATGAAAAACTATTCTTCACTCCCACTGCTTTGCCCCATTCACTGTCATAGGAGGCATTCCTCTAATTCCAAATCTGTACTGTATTTTGGTGGTCTCCCACCAAAGAACAAATCAGCACTTACTTTTGAGGTCTGTGAAGTTGGGTCACATTAAGCAGTACAGTATTCAAGCATGCAGTATATATAAAAAAAGAAGGCAAGGCTCCAAAAGACAAATCCAGATTTTGTACAAACAGCAATATGCAGTAGTTTGCAAGAAACAGCAAACCAGATGAGTTTTGGCCCAGAAGAAGAACAGGCTGCAGTGCTATAGGAACTATCAGCAACAAGCATCCAACTTCCCACCCAGGCACTGCCAGGGCGGCTGCAGAAGGCGCTGCACTGGATGCTAATCACCTCATTAGGATTCACATGATAAGGCGCTTCTCCACACCGCAGCCTCAGAGACCGCCCATTCGCTGACAACGCGAAGGGAGGGGGATTCTGCTCCCCCCTTCCGGTTTGCTTAACGGCAAAGGAACCAAACCACCCCCTTCCGGTTTGCTTAACGGCAAAGGAACCAAACCAAACGTACCAACCTAATGCAGGAGAGGGAAGGTCTCTCCAACTAGGTGCGTGAGGCGTTTGCTCACTGCGCCTGGCCAGAGGGCCACAAAGGGCGGGAGACGAAGCCACCCGAGGGGTGCAGGTTCTCCTCGCCCCCTGCAACTTGGGGACCCAGGGTTCCCAATGTCCCCACATTTAATCCTTTGCAAGACCTAGAGGAATAAGGTTAGGTCGGAGCCCCCGAGCAGGATAGGGGCTCCGGCAACGGGGCCACATTTTAGGAGCTCAGGCAAGAGCAAGAGGACCATCGCTGCCTCTTCCTCAAGGCCTGAAGATGACATTTGCCTCGAGGTCAAGATCCTGCAGGAAATCAGGCTCTCCTGCAGTCAGGAACAGCATGTGTGTGTATGTGTGTTGTGTGTAGCCCAGCCCTTCAACCTTCGCGATGCTCCTCCTAGGTTTCCCCAGGCCCCGCCCGGTATGCATGCATTTTGCGAGCTGTCACCGAGCGAGACAGGGCGAAACGGGGGGGGGGCCTCTTGCGCGGGCACTTTTGCGGTGGCGATTCCACCCCGGGAAGCTTGGCAAAAACTGCCAAGCACAGAAGCAGCAGGGCTCAGGCGGCGCAGACCCCTCCACCTCTCCCTTCCGTCACATGCAGGGCGCCACAAACCAGCAGCGAGCTTCAGGCAGGCAACTTCGCGCTGCAAAGGAAGTCCCGCCAGGCAGCGAAGCAGGGGTTAAAACTGAAGTTCCGTAACATGCAGCGCGACTTGCACAAGGCTGCCACGCTCCGCCGACTTGCCCTGCAAGCCAAAATGGGGGGGCGGCGGTTTCTTCCACCATCGCGGGCTCCTTCGTCCTCCCCCCTCCCCAAGCCGGCTGCAGGAGCGACTCCTCCGAATAAACACGATCGGGGCAGAATTCCCCGCGTCAGCAACCCCAGGCTCCCATGGCGAGACAAACTCACCTGTTTTGAAAAGCGATTAGCAGCCTGGGATCCAGGATATTTTCCTCCGGCTCCCACGTGTTATATCTTGCAAAAGATAAAAACATGGCATTTTGGGTCTATTTTCCAGATTAAAACAACAACTTAAGCTAGTCATGCAAGCAATCTTTGGGAAACGAGCCCTGATTCACTCTGATATCCGTCCTCTGTGCGGTGGGGCCATTTTAGAAGCTGGTTGCAATAGCCACCGCCCCCCCCCTTCTTTTTCCCGCTTTCTAGGACCTGTTTCAAACTGCGCATTCAGGACTGGCGCTAACCCGAGGAGGGGGATGGGTCGGATGGCAGGAGGGAGAGAGGTTGTGCCGATCTGTTTATTTAGTGCAGTTATTATTCCAGAGGAATTCCATGCATATTATAGAGAACGGGGTTCAAAGCCCCGCCGATCCCCTCAGGGAACCGGTCAAAAAGACCCCCAGGCTTATCCCTCCCTTCGCTATTTCTAAATCTGACGGCCCCTTTACACCCCGCCCCCCCCGGGACAGGCTCCATCATTTCAGACTTCAACCCCCCCTCCCCCGCCCCGCTCCATATCCCTTAGTTCATTTGCAGCTCCTTCGATCCAGCAAAAGTAGCCCAAGCAGAGGATTTGCTCGGGTTTAAATGTGCAGCTTCACTGCCAGCAGGACAGCAACCTGGTGACAGTGATCGCCTTTCGCCGCCCTCTTCATCCCGAGAAGATTCAAGGATTTCAAGCATGGGTGTTGTTTTTTTTTTAAATGGGTTTTCTCCTCCCTCTCTCTCCCCCCCCCCTCCCCCGATCTCCGGGGCTGCTCCGTTCTGCAATATGGAGCCTGCTTTCCAAGGGAAAGGAGCCATTTTCTGCAACTGCTGCACATCAGTCCGCCTTGCCTTCCTCCCCTCAAGCTGCTGGCTCTGCACCCCCCCGGCCTCCTCTTTCTATTCTGCCGCCTCCCCAATTAATGAGCTCTCCCTTTTTAACCCATGCATAAAAACGAAGGCACTTTTGGGGTTCCTGGAGCGTGGCATAATATTCGCGAGGGCTGGATCCGACACTGGAGCCCGCGTAAAGGACACCGGGTGCCCGATTCCCTTCCCAGGACTTACTTAGAGGACCATCCCCTCCATTTGACGAGATATTCCGCTCGGCCCTGCAAGGGAAAGATAAAAAGATGTCAGGAACCGGAGAGATCTCTGGAAGGCTTCCCTCAACCTCCCCTTCGGCTGTTCTCCAGTTTCCACCCTTGAGCTTCAAGACTGGCTGGTCGCTCACCTTCCGCATTCGCTGCTTTTCGATGCTTTCCACCGCGAAGACATGCTCCCCCACCGCCGGCAGCTCCATTTTTGGAGAATTGTTTTCAGGGGGGAGACGGACGGACGCGATCCGGAGGAGAGCGGGGGGGGGGAAACCGCGGCTTGCGTCCTGCAGACAGACGAGTCTTCCTCGCCGCTCACTTCGCTTTTCCAGACGACTGAGCTGCAGCCTTTCGCAGCAGCGCAACTCATGCAAATCCTGCTGGGGACGTCAGAGGAGGCGGGGACCTCGCTGCCTGTCAAAGGGGAAGGCGGCTAGACGATTGGCTCGGCGCTTTCGAGGGCTGGTAAAAGGGGAAAGGAAGAGGACTTGCGGGAGGAGGGGCTTTGCCTCCCCCCCTCCCTTTTGCAGGCGACGGGGTGTGTATGCGTGTTAGCTAAGATTTGGCTGCTCCGTTGATCAGCAAACCACCCTCGGTCCCCTCCCCCGCCTGTAAGGCTTCGAAGTACTTCCATGCGGGCAGTGCCAGGATCGAAATAGAGTCCCGATGTCATAGCAGCGGCAGAGCCACGGAGACCACCCTCTGCCTCGTCCTACCGCGCGATGCAGCCCAGAACCCCTGATTTCCAACGTCGGGGACCAGCCAGGAGGACGAAAAAGTTAACTGAAGGATTAAGCACCTACTTCAAGGGTGCTTCGGTGCGGCGCTGTCAGCAAAGCGGATGGTTCGCTGAAGCCGCGGAAGCCCCAAAGAATACCTAATTAATGTTCTTATGTCTGTGTTTACTTTCCCTTGCCACGGAGTCCTTTTGCCACGGGAGAAGAGCTTTTGGGCTGACTGATGGCGATCAGTGTTTGGATTGGGAGATCCGGTAACTTTAGAGGGTAGTCCCGGGACAGATTGCGGGCTTTGGGGGTAAACTTGAAAAATGCGAAATCCTTTGTGTAGGCTTTCTGACACTTTACCTTCCCTTTTGAGAGTCAACCGTTTCTTCGAGTTCGCGGCGGGATTTCAGCTTTGATCTTTTAAGTCCGGATCAATCTCTGATAACATGCATAAAATAATTCGTCTAGCTGCAATCTCCTAAAAAGGTCCCTGGGCTTTCATTTCCCCGAACACCAGGACTATCTCTTCGATTATCACACCTGATTAGTGCAGCTCGGTCACTTTAACTGACGCCGCGCGCACAGGGCGGGAGAAGGGAAAAAAAGAAGTCGAAAGAGGGGTGTGACGAGCTCTAGGAAGTAGAGTGGAAGGTGAGCGGGAGAAGCTTGGAAAGGCGGAGAACGGGCAGGATGCCAAGGCGGCAGAGATGGGCGCCTGGGTTGATGCAAGGATTGAATTTTATTAGTCCTCGGGTCTCGATCCCACGGAAGACGCAGGACTGCAACGCGTAGGAGAAAGATAACTGTCTGATTTGGGTCTCCAGAGACCATGGAAGCCAATCAGCTGTTGATGGGATGGGGAAAAGCTATGAGAAAAAGGAAAACAGCAATCTGTGATGGGTGGGGGGAATTCTACCTATTTTCCCCCAAAATCGGCATAGATTTTAGGAGAGACCAAAATAAAAATTTTGGTGAAGAACCGAAATTGTCCTCCCGGGAATTAGGCAAAGAATGCGGGAAGAATCTTGAGGGTACTGCAGAGCAAGCCTATTACAACTGGTGGGACAGTCATCAAAACGGAGATGCCAGGGAAAAGCTCCATCTCTAGGCTGGCAATGGAAAAACGGAGAGTCCCAGAAATGCCCTTTTCTGTGCGGAATAACTTTAGAGAGTAATGTAGCTAATTGGGGTGTTTTATGGAAGAAACCCATATAATTTGATGAAAATTTGAGTCAGTCCTGTGGGCAACGTGAACAGGAATCTACCGTAGATATTTATTTCGCACAGCCAACACACCACAAAAGGCGCACGCACTCCATATTGCACTGATTCTGCAAAGGGCGCAGGACAATTCTTTTCCAAGGTCGGATTGCGACGTGTCAACAGGAGTTACAGAACAGCTTCGGGTCTGCGGTCAGGTGTAATCCACACAGAATCCAGAAAGCGCATTAATCTAAATAAAGGGGCGGATTTTCAATAGTAAAGGAATGGTCCTTTCCATACTACCTAAAAAACAGAACCCGCGGACATTTAAGTACTGAATTATTTGAATCCGGGCTGATCTCGCTCCAAGGGACCCCTAATCTGCATCTATGTTAGGAAAAGGAGTCGCCGGGAAGCAGGCGTCTGGAGTGGAGGGCGGAGACGCCCGCTACTTTTCCAATATATTCAGCCCTTGGAAAAATAACTGGGCTTCGATCATTTCTCATTAGCTATTAAGCACCTTTGCCTTCAAAACACAAGAAGATCGGGCGTTTAAAATGGAGAATTCACTCTTCATTTCCCCCTTTTCCAGACATATATTTCTCCGTGCGAATGGCTGGATTTTTTTTTTTTAAATCTAGTTCCTCGGCAGTGCGCCCCCTACTGTCGTCTAGCACAATTCAATACCGTTCTGCTATCTGAAAACTTAATTTAATTTAACGGGAGGGAAATGTCAAAAACCCCGAGGATCAGAAAGTTTGGTAGGAAGAGAGCAGGTCGAGGGTTTATATAGGATGTCTTCCTGTGCCCTTGCGAAACGTACAGTGTGTTGGGCTGCCCAAGACTGCAATAGTCCACTCTCCTCAAATCACCGTGGATTTCTCTCTCCCCTTCCCGCGTGCCCGTCCCGTCTCACTCTCAAAGCGGACGAGGCTGAGTTTACGTGGGCTGCGCCTTTCTCTCTCCAGCGTTCGTCCGCAATACCTTCCATAGATGCATCTGAAATCTGAGGGGCTTTGGCACATTTTAAGATTCTGACCCCTGAATGCTACTTAGCGGTGAGTGTGCTTCAGGTGGGGGGCCTGACAAACCCTGCAAGTCAGCCCCTGGGGAGTCCGCCCATCTGAGCGCTGGGAGGCTTGTGCGGGAGTAGCTATAGCATTGCGGTTTTCAGGATGCGTGAAGAATTCCCCCACTGTTCATAGATACCGTTTGCAAGTATGTGTGAAGCCGAACGTCATGGATCTCTTTCTTAGGGCGGACCGGTCCGATTTCGTCAGCTGTCGGCAAAAAGAAAGGTAGACGTGGAACATTCTTAGCGCAGCTTGAAATCAGAGAGGTAATCTAATGGCTCTGGAGCTGATGGTTGCAAACTAGAGAAAGGACGCGCTGAAATGCCTCTCGCTTCCAAATAGCCCAAACAAAATGAAATGGCAGACTGATTTGAATGATAAATGGCACACCTTTAAAACGGCTACATGAGTTTCCTTCATTCGTCTCTTCCCCCAAATCTTTCTGATTCGTCCCAAGTGGAGTAATCTAGGGAGGGTAAGATTTTCTTTCCGGTGTCCAGTAGAAGCCCCACCTTCTGCCGGCATGTTGAGATGGACTCTGTTCCGTCCCTAACATCCGACGTGACTTAATCATACGCAATCCTCCAAAAATTGGAGCGAATCAAACCTGCCGAAACCAAGTGTTGCCAGCCGATAGGAAGCGTCTGAGGAAGGCGGCTGAAAAGTCTGTAATAATTTAATGGTACCGAAGGAAAAATGGCTGCCTGTGTTGGAAACATACAACACTACCCCACCCCACCCCCGCCCATGGTAAGAGGCACCAAAGGATTCCTCTATCTTTTAGGAACTCAGCTTGTTTCAGCAGTCCCCACGTCGAGAATCCAGTCTGCTTTCTTTCCTTCCCTGAGCGCCTCATCTGCTGTTGGGATCGTCCAGCAATAAGAACTTTAGAAGAGACCGATCGATAACTTTCTGAGTTCACTTCAGCCTCTTATTATCAGTCAGCTTATGCCAAGGAAGCCTTCTTGGTCCAGGATTCTGGCAAAATAGACTCTTAGTCCCGGTCTTTTCTCCTGGTTTCTGCTGCATTCCTTCTGAGAAACGTAGGCTTTTGGGTCCATATTATTCTCACGACTGTGTTAAATCGGCTACCACGCTGGATTTCTGCTTTCTATTTGTGGGACTCTGCCTCAATTATTTCCTGGACAATAGCCCCTCTTTTTGGAAATCAACACTTAAGGGAATTGCAGAAACTCAGCTAGAAATCTAGACACCAAAGGAAAAAAGTAGCCGGGCTAAAATGAGCAGAATGTATTTGTAATAATTCTCCAACTAGAGAAGTACGGGGGTTAACAGCTGTTAGTTCAGACTGCCTTGTTCAGACATACGCGCCGAATTGGGTTTTGCACGTTTTGTGACCATCAGCAAATAGGCACCTTGTCCTTATGCAGAAATAAGCTCCGAGTTTAATGAAACGTCTTTCCAAGGAAGATTCCTTAGGAGTGCGGTCATAAATGGACACACGTGCACCCACCCCAAATTCCCCCTAACCCTTTCTAAAGCGAAATCTCTATTTATTGGAGCTTGTTAATTGAACCAAGGTTCCAATTCAGAAATATCGATCAGCTGCTCTGTTTAAAAGGAAGCTGTTCACACCCCGAACTGAGCTGCTGCGTGTATTTGAATGCAAATTCCATTACTGCTGCAAAGAACTTTTGCAGGGGGTGAAAGAAACAATTCGGCAGGAGTCTTCATTAGACTGACATGGCGATCGCCTCTGATTCTGGGGTATCTAGGGAACCTCAATTTTGCCCGGAAGCAGCGGACAACCGGTATGGCAGCTTTTTTGGGGGATGGATGGGTGGGGAGGGTTCGGCCGCTTGTTGAATGGTGGTTTCGCTGGATCCTCCGATGTGACATCTTAGAATAAATTGCTGGTCGCTCCCAGGCCAAACGCAACAGGCCAGATAGGGAGAAATGAATAGCAAGAAATCCCCGACATAACAATTCGGCTGAACCCCGTTTCCACCAGGAGAACTGATCTATAAGAGTCTGGGCAGGAAAGGTGAAAACGGTGCTTAAAACGACGCTTGCATTTAATGCAACCCGCAAAAAGTTCGCCCCCTTTCAACCGGCTTCCCAAAATGCTTTTCCTCAGGCTCAGCTATAGGAAGCGAGGCCCCCGATCTCCAAGCTTTTCCTTGTACCCCGCAATCCCAAGATCCCGGCCAGCATTTCCCAGCGACGCAAGAAAGGGAGCCGGCGCCGGATCTTCCTCCCGGCCGTGAGCTGCCTGGTCTGCCGTGAGCCGAAAGGGTTAAGCTTTCCCGCATGCAAATGAGGCCGGAGTTGGCAGCCACGTGTGTCGCTCGTGAGAGGAGGAAAGCCAACGCTGATCGCTCCCTGCATTCCCGGCCTCGACCGCCGTCCGCTGGGACAGCGAGTGGCTTGACAGAGGCCTGGCTGAGCGGCGGGGAAACGCTGCCCATCCGTTCCCAGGCCCGGAGCCGAAGGCGCCATTGCAAAGGGGAGAAAAGGCCGCGGATAGTTCTTGAGGAAACGCGCGGGAAGCTGCCGGGCCTCGCTACCCGAAAGCAGCGTTGGTGACTTTTGTTAGAAAAAATAACACCCCTATGGGGAGGGTGGGGGGAGTTTTCCCGCCATTTTTAACGGGGTGGTTTACGTTTTCAAGGTCTGTTTGCAAGGTTATGGGGCGGTTTGAGGAAAAGGCACACTCGATCAAATGTATAATTGGATTTTTCCGGCTTTCTGGCTCCTTCATCTCAAATGCAAGGCGCTTCTGCGAAGGCCGTTCATACATTCAGGAAGACTTGCATGGTGATTAGATGTACAGATCTAAGGCTGAGCCAGTTCTAAGGCCCTTTCTTTAGCAATCCAGTGCCTCATCCAACAACCGCTGATATTGACCACATGCATACATTGAGTTTCCTGGACTGTGGCCTCCTCCAGGGTTCACAGTGCTTCATCTCCCAAATTTATCTTCCTCATGGCTTGGGCATCAACGATAGTGTCACTTTAGACTGTACTAGTGAGACCACACTGGGAATACCGCATCGAATTCTGGTCTCCATGCTACAAAAAAGAACCGAGACCTTAGAAAGAGCAACAGAAATAATAAGGGGTCTGAAGGCTAAAGCATACAATGTACAGTTGAAGGAAGTAGGTATATCTAGTCTAACAAAGTGAAGGACCAGGGGTGATATAGCATAGGGGTCTCCAACCTTGGCAACTTTAAGCCTGGAACACTTCAACTCTCAGAATTTCCCAGCCAGCTGCTGGAGGGTCTCTCACAAAAAAGGAGAAGTCGACCTTTTCTCCAAAGCACCAGAGGGCAGGACAAGAAGTAATGGGTGGAAGAGCGTTAAAAAGAGAGCCAGTCTAGAACTAAGAAATTTCCTCACAATGAGAACTATTGTGGAATGCCTTGCCACTAGAAATTGTGAGTGCTCTTATCATTGGAGATTTTCAAGAAGAGATGGGATAACCATTTGTCCGGAATGATATAAAGTTTCTGCCTGAGGAGGAGTGAGACTAAAAGACCCCCAAAGTCCTTTCCAGCTCTGTTACTCTTATGTTCCAAGTTCTAACATATTCAACCCAGAGTTTCCTTAATGTCTGGTTAGTGATATGGCAGGTAAATTCCAGTGTCTGACAACAGTGTGTCTATAAAAACTCCAGTGATATCAGAATGGTTACAGGTGTGACGATGTCATCAAATTCCATAGTTATTTGATGTTTGAGGCAAGTATATACGTTGTGGCATTTTTGTGATATCATCCGTATGTTGTCATCCTGTCCCTACTCGTGGCTAATTACTTAAAAGGGAGACTATCTCCTCACACATCCCTAATACACCCCTGATCACTCCCTATAAAAGTCACCTGATATTAGAATGCTGAGGTGTTATGTGGAAAGATTCTGCCACCTTAAACAGAAAAAAAGTAGTTATTTTCCAGAATGGGATTGGTGTAAAGTCCTGTCTGGAAGAAAATAAGGCCAGCATTCCAATCAACCAGCCCTCAAGCAGGAGTGGGATTCAAATTTTTTAACAACCGGTTCTGTGAGTGTGGCTTAGTTGATGGGAGTGGCTTGGTGGTCATGTGACTGGGTGGACATGGCTTGGTGGTCATGTTATTGGCTGGCGTGGCCAACTCAACATCACTGACATCGAGGCACGCGTTTCCTTGCCTGGGCTCATGACAGTGGGGATGATGCAACAGTTGTAAGTGTGAAAAATGGTCATAAGTCACTTTTTTCAGTGCCATTGTAACTTTGAATGGTCACTCCGCACAAGCAAAGTACCAGCAAAGGAGGGGAAAAAAACTCCAGAGAAGTTCCTGAGACAGGAAGTCTAGTCCTGCCAAGAATGTAATAAGGGTTAACGGAGAGGCAGTTTCTGTAAGCAACACCAGAATGTTTCCTTCCTGCCTTCCTTACAGGATTAGGCCAGTAATTTCTTCTAACAACCAGTTCTCAGAACTGCTTAGAATGTTAACAACTGGTTCTAGCAAATAGCTGTGAACTGATAGAATCCCACCCCTGCCCTCAAGCAATAGTCACTCCAGATCATGTATCCCAGCAACTGATACTCAAAGACCCATGACCTTCAATGCTGGAAGTTTATGCAAATAGTCCAAATTATAACCGCAATTGAGCCCAAAATATCTGTTTTAAATAAGGCAGTTAAGTGAGTTTTGTCCTCGTTCATGACTTTTTTGCCACAGTTCTTAAGCAAATCACTGCAGTTGTTAAGTGAGTCATGCCATCATTAAGCAAATTTTGCTTCCCCCATTGGCTTTGTTTGTTGGAAGCCAGCTGGAAAGGTTGCAAATGGTGATCACATACCAGTTGTCATAAATACATGCCAGTTGCCAAGCAACCAGATTTTGATCATGTGACCATGGGAATGCTGCAATGGTTGTAAGCATGAAAATTGGTCATGTCACTTTTTTCTGTGCCATTGTAACTTTGAACAGTCATTAAATGAATGTTTGTAAGTCAAGGACTGCCTGTTTGTGTATTGTATAGATATTCTTTCTCTGTTTTCTTTTAAAGCCTTTGGGAAGCCAACGTCCATTCCTACATCTTGTAGCAAGCTCACAAGAAATAGTGTGGATCAATCAGATAGTCACAAAAGTGTTGCTTCTCTAAACATGAGCCCTGGAATAACAATTACAATTACTTGGTGATACTAGAGATTATAATTATACAAAGCAGTTGCTACATTAACTTTCGTCTGAGTTTTGTGCCACATCAAAATAAGCCAAGCAAAACAATTCTCACCGCCCCACACACTCCCACACACCCCAAAAAATTAATTGGAGCAAATTCAATAACCATGTAACTAGTTGCATTAGTTTAAAAAATCCCAAAGATGAAATTGTTACTCTGTTATGGTTACACAAGTACAGTGACTCTTGTGGCAAATGTCTTACTGTGTAAGTTCTGTAGATGATGTATCCATGACCAGAAATAACATAGAACAATAATATTAATACACACACACACACATAAACACACACACACACACACATACAATTTATATTATTTTAAAAATAGTTTGGACTTTCTTCTCCTTTAGTTACTGCTTCTACTATCAAATGTTAATGAAGGTTGAAGATATCCCGTCATTCACTGGTTGGCATCTTTTAAACATCTTCCTCCAGTAACGACAATGATAGTGACAGACCTAGAATTACCAGGGGAGGGAGGTATGGAAGAAACTATCCATTGATACTGACAACCGTGAAAGCATTGTATGGAGACTGGCGGAAACAGAAATGATGAAAAGATAAGGGCAGCAGAGTTGTGCTTCATGTACCGTGTCCTTCCTTGAGTCAATTAGCAAACACATCATCGCACAAAGCAAGAGGTCTTCCAAATGGGTGGGGAAGATTGAATTATATTAGTATCCATTTAAAAAAAAACAGCTTATATTTCTGTCCATTAAAAATGCAATCCTCTCAGTGGAAGGCTCTTGTGAAACAACTGGAGGAAATGGACAGGTATTGCAACAAGCCATCGCCCTCCCCCCCCACACTCCTCCATCTTACATTAATTTGGAGAGTAGACTTGTTTAGTTGTATATGTATTTGAGGTATGCTTTTGAAAAGGGAGAATGTAATGGAATAAAATGTTGCCAAATTTGTGTGTGTGAGAGTGTATCTAAGTGAAGGCATGTTTTCAATTTAAATTAATAAATTGAAATAGGATTCCAAAGAATGAAAATTCAAGGACAAATGAACATGAATTAAACCAGTGTTTTAAGTGTTTTAAGAACAAAATTGTTAGCATAAATTACAGTAAATGTCAGCAATAAGAACTAAGACTAGTGGTGGGACAACTTGGTGTCAGGACAGCTGCAAAAGATCTCAGGTTTAAACCCAACATTGCTGGGAAGACTTGAGAAAAACAAAACAAAACCCACAAACCAACATTTTCCAGAGAGGGATTATAAATTTTTGTTGACAAATTGAACTAGATGGATCCTTGATCTCTTAGGCTATGTTCTTTCTTTACTTGTAGAACATTGTAGTATTTTGATTATCACAAATCATATTGTTAGTGCATTAAAATCCATTGGTGAGGAAATGGTTTCCTTTGTAACTCAACACTATTCATAAACCCTTTATAGCAAAATGGTGTTAACAATCTCACTGAAATTAAGATTACATTGCAATAGCAGTGCAGAAAAGCAGAGAAAACAATGGAAACACTTTTGTCAGTCTAAACTGATAGAACAAAGCACAGTTAAAACAACTTGAATATTTCAGGCAATGTGGGTGTTTTTTAAGTATTTTGGATCCAAATAATTTATGGATGCTAAAGTTCAATAGCAGTAACCTGACCTGTGGTTAGAAAAATATTATATTCTATGCTCTCTGAAGCTTCTAGGCCACATTCAAGGGCAACCTTGAAACACATTATTAGAGAAAGGGACAGAATAGGAATTGACAGTGGAGACAGCAGATTTTATAGCGTCAAAAGATTTTGCTAACTCATGAATCAGCAGATAATATTTCAACTCACCCAAGAGAAAAGGCCATATATGTGTGTTTGAATAAGGTACTGGATTGGAAGATAAGAATTTAATGCTATTTAACATATGGAAACCAACTGTGTGACTCTGATCTAGTAAGTCCTTTTCAATCAAAGGATTGCCATGGCAAGCCACTTCTGAAAATGCTACCAAGAAAACTGTGTGGACTTACCCAGGTAGTCATCAGGAATCAAGACTGACTTGAAGGACAAAACAAACTTTTTAAAATGGACATCTACATATAGAAACCATTCTATAGTGCAATAGCTTAATGTCATAAAACTGATGTTTAATGCATTAAGGCCACAGAGGAGGAAAGCATTATATATTAATTTCATGGTCTAATTTTTCATAGTATGAGCAACGTACAGATATGTGCTGCTCCTGGGTTTATGATGGATCAGATGGGCATGGTTGCAAAGCATAATTCGGATTCTTTGCCTGAGGCATAAGATACGTTGGGCTGGGTCAGATCCCATTTAAAGTAATGCAGGGATATTCATTAGGTTCTATGGAAGGGTGTTACACTGTAAAATAATAAGGATTTTAAAAAATCAATCACTCACACCCAACAATCCCGATGCTGTCAGACAAAAAATTTAATTAAAGAGGAAGTGTGTGTATGTGTGTGTGTGCATGTATGTGCATGCATCTGTTAATAAATCACCAAATCAAGTGAATGAAAGATAATTAGAATAGAAAAGAAAAGACTGCCACTGAATTATTTTTCGGTATTAAACAGGCCAACTACCTTTCCTGAGACCGAAGAAGAACAGGAATCTTAGTTTGCAGTTGGAAGAGGTGGGTGGAGATCATCATTGGTGGACACCTCAGACTTTCAGCTGAACAAAGACTCTGTCTCTGCACTGTCACAGACATGAACCAATAAAAACCAAACTGATATTACAATTTTGATTTCCCAGAGGGCCTGAAGGGGCTTAATGTAAGAATTATTATCCATTGTGAACAGAGGCTGATATAGAGGACCACAGGATATGGCAGGGCTGGTTTCTTAAAATAAAAGGATCAGTGCTTTCTTTAAGGAATGCTATTTTTTCTACGGACATGTTTCTGCTAAGAATTCCTTCTGACACAAGAGAAATTCTTAAATGTCTCTTTGACATTTAATCTAAGAAAAGACATATGCATGTATACTTAGCATACTCCCTAAGTCATTGGATCTAGGTGCACAGACATTGGTATATTTGCAAGTGTGTGTGTGCGTATAGGCAAAGTGAAATTGTACACAAGGGTCTTTCTGCAGGATCCATCTTTGTCATTTGAATTTTAAAATCATGATTGCATCCCACAAAACTCACCATTTCCTCTTGGGTGGCAATGCTCACCAAAGTGCCAGTTAATCACTGTTATATCATCATCATCATCATCATCATCATCATCATCATTCTACCCATTGTCTATTCACTACAGGATGAAGGTATCTTCTGCATGTTTCACACACACGCACACACACACGAACATGAATTCTTTATGCTTCAGAAGAAAAATTCTTTTTCAGATAAATATACAAGAGAGAACTAGTCATGTACAAAAGCAGAAGATGCATCCTGGAAACCAGCATTCAGTAATAGAATCATTCAATTCCATAAGGAGTCCAAATTGCTAAAAAGCCAGTGCTGGTTGACGTATAGATTTTGGCAGGACTTTCATCCAGTTTCTTTTGCCAGACCGATTGCACTTAATTTGACAGTACTGTAATGATTATAATCAGACTTATAATGTGTCTTTGGCCTCATTGTACCTGAGAGTTTCATGAACTTTTGCTTTGTGATACCCGCCTCCTGAAAAATATAACATTTTACAAAAAACCACAGAAAAGCCACATTCACTAGAACAATGCTTTTATTTATCTTAATAACTAAGAGTTATTATGTCAAGAGAGCCAATTTGGTTGAATGGTTAAGGCACTAGGCTAGAAAGCTGTGAGTTCAAGTTCTGTTTTAGCCACAAAAGCCAGTTGGGTGATTTTAGGCTGGATCACTCTCATTCAACCCAAACTCACAGGGAAAATAGGAGGACAAAGTTATGTTGGATATGTGTGTGCCACCTTGAGTTATTTGTAAAAATAATAAAGATGGGAATAAACAAACAAACAAACAAATAATACCTTCCTATAAAGAATATGATACAGAAGGGTTATAAATCAGACACAAATGATTCAGACAATCATAAAATTATGTAATGCATAACTTTTGTATTGTCTTAACCAAGAGCCTTCTAAATCTTTCTTCTTTAACAATGGTGGGCAGATATGTGACTATTGCCTCATAAATTAGCTACACTTCTAGTTCTCTTACAAAAGAAAATGTAGTTATAAACACGCTAGAACCCATTTTTGAGTAAGCATGGGTAGAATTATATAATCAGAAAAAATTGCTAGGCAATCCTGGGCATGTTTGTTTTTTCAGGAAACAACCTGCATTCTTGCAGGTTTTTTTATAATATGGGGAACAAGTGAAATCTTAAGCATACCTCCCTGAGTGAAAATATCATTGAATCCAGTGGTTTTAAATTGAGTGAAATTTTCCCTCAGGAAAGTATGTACAGGATTTTACTTCCTGCCCATTATCAAAATACAAGTTTCACATGGATTAACAGCACCATAGGAGAGAAGAATTTTTCACCCATTTCCTTAAGATTTGTAGTGGTCTGGCTAAGAGCAAATACAATGATATTTTTCTAGTTGTGTGCAGAACAAATCATATCAAACTAACCTGATCTTTTTTTTTATAATGTAACCTCTTCAGCTGACCACAGGAATGCAGTCAACATACGAACTGTGGCTTCAGCAAAGCTTTTGCCAAAATCTCCCAAGAGATTTTAGTTGAGAAAACAGTAAAATGTAGGCTGGATTATGCTATCATTAGATGAGTACTGAGTTCTTTGAATCATTATATCCAACATGCATACATCAATGGCTGCCCATCAGGCTGGAAGGAAGTGTTAAGGGGCACTATGCAGAATTTAGTGCTAGGACCCACACAATTCAACGTATTTATCAATGGCTTAGACAAGAGATAGATGACACAAAAATAGTGGAGCAGGTGGATAGCAAATACCTTAGACCAGAGTTTCTAGATTCAGGATGTTTTTGACCATTATTATTATTATGGTTGGTCACACAGTCAACTGGATGTTGAAAATGGATTTGGCATTTTTATCCACTTTTCAAGCCCTTCCCGAGGACCAGAGGTAGGCAGGTGTTGTTGTTTGATAGTGTTAAACAGAGATGAGATTCTACCAGTTCTGTCCACTTCTGTAGAACTGGTTGCTCTGAAGAGCAGCAAATAGAGAGCATACATAGAACCGGTTCTATGTTTGCTGCTGTTTTGGCCCACATGCTGGCCCGGGCTCTTACCTGACCTTTATTTCCTGCTTTTTCAACCGCAGCTGCTTTGCGCAACACAGCTGCGGTTGAAAAAGCAGGAAAAAAGTGCTTTTACAACTGTTGCGCACCCACGCGCAGTGCTGCTCAACTGTCCAGGCAGCTAGCTGATGATAATATACACGTGCGCGCAGGGCGCACAAAATGTAAAATCACCGAACCAGTAGTTACACTGGTCAGATCCCACTCCTGATATTAAAGGTATTGTCACAAGATGTAAACTGTTCCAAGTAAAGTTGGCTTCTTGCAATTGACTGATTTTGTCAATTCTGATGGTGTTCAAGTGGTGCTCTAAATGTTTTGGCATTGCACCCAAAGTGCTTACTACTATTTATTATTACCTTTAATAACTATAATTTAGAGCTGTGGTGGCACAGTGGTTAGAATGCAGTATTATAGACAAATTCTGCCTATAGCCTAGAGTTTGATCCTGACCAGCTCAAGGTTGGCTCAGGCTTCCATCCTTCCGAGTTTGGTAAAATGAGGACCCAGATTGTTGTGGTCAATATGCCAACTCTGTAAACCACTTAGCGAGGGCTGTAAAGCACTGTGAAACAGTATATGAGTCTAAGTGTTGTTGCTACTGCTACTATTATTGTTATTACCTTTGCTTCTTTTTGCTTGTTATGATTATTAATTTGAATATATAAGCTGCCCAACTCCAATGGACAACCAGGAACTATTGGCAGAAGCCTGTAAAAAGGACTTCAATTGAGACAAATGCAGAGTACTATATTTCCAGATCTTCTAGACTGTGTACCAGTACTAGACTGTGCTCTGCTGTGGAAAGTGTATATGTGCAGATTGTCTTCTGGCCCATGAAGAAACTTTAACCTTAACTTTAAATCTTGCTTTTTCAGAAAATAAAATTTCACTGTACTCCTGGGTAGTGTTTTCAACAAAAGTAGAAAAAGTATGAGACTATGACCTAGTAGCTTAAGATCTTTCCTGTAAGACACTCCCCCCCCCCCCCAATTTATTTTCCTGATATGTCTTTTCAAACTGTACGCACAGCATTCATGTATATTGCTCTGCTGTCTTTGGAGTAGTGGATAGGGCAAAAGAGATACAACTATTGTGCCTTAGGAAAGACAAAATGGGTGAGCATTTCTTTTCTGAGTGATCTCTGAAGGGCTGGACCACAATTCCCATCACTACAGCTTCTTGATCAGTTACTGAGTTGATGGGAATTGTAGTAACTCTGCTGGAGGATATTAGATTAGGGAAGACGGTTGCAGCTTCTCACGCAAGAGGCAATTTCCAGCATTTTCTTTAGGCCATGTCTAAAAATGCAGGAGCCATTGAGTTCTTTGTAACCCTGACATCATTGTTCTGAGGTGTGTGTATCTGTGTGTGTGTCTGTGTGTGTGTTTGTGTGTCTTCTCCTGACATAAATCTACCTTTATTCTAATTGGTTGACATGCATAGAAATGATACAGTAGCTATCTAAATGTATGGAAAAAATCTGAAACACAAGCATTGTGAAGAATGAATGAGCTGGATTATTTTGCCTATTGCTGGCAAGATCCTGTGGATATTGATGGCTAAGGGAAATTATCTGACCTTTTACACTCCAGATATCAAAAGATAACATTTGTTTTCCATACATTTGGCTTCCACTTTGCTTCGTGTGTTTGTCTTCATCAACTCTCCTTAGACATATGCTTTTCCATCTGTTTTCTATATCCAGGGGAAGAGCCTTGCAAAACCTTGACTCTTAATCAATACAATCATTAGGACTGTGCTGCAGGTGAGCTTCCCACATGTCTGGCTTGGTATTCTGTCTAGACTTTGCGGGAAATAATCTCTAAGGAGACAAGAACAGTAGCTAGCAACTGCCAGCATTGCTTCTTCAGTCTACATAGTCTGAATGGCTCATATATAGCCCACCACTACTGTACCTTCCTCCTCCTTCTGTGAGCAGGCAATTAAACAAAGTGGACTGTATCTCAGGGCTGCAAGACTTATGAAGTGTCACAATATTGTTCGAGGGTTCCCCAATCCTCACCCAGATCAGGAGCAGGTATGGTGAAATGGTCTTTTCTGATAGCATCTTTGCAATGTTATGTAACAGCATGGCAGGTTTTTAGGTTTTTAGCTTATTACAAACTAGCTCTACACCTGTGATTTGCTATGAAACTATGTGATCGGGCTTAGTTTTTTTGGAGGAAAATAAGGGAAAAAAATTGTGCCTCTGCCTACCAGCATCCATTGGCATTCATCTGGCTAGCATCCTGTCAGTGTGTGAGAGAGTTGAGGGCTATTTGGAAACTGAAACATGGAAACTGAAACAGTATTTGCTATGTGAGCAAGAAGGAGACAGCAAAGAGCCTGGGTGTGGCTTTGCTCAACTGTTCTGTACTAAAGCTGGTTGCTGCTGTGAAACTAAAACTGAAACTCCTCTCCTCTGCTTAAGTTTTGCATTTGGAACAGATTTCTTTTCAGGTGGGGAGGGAGAGTAGAACTCCTTAGCGTCAGAGCGTATGAACAATAATATATGAAATACTAATGGTCTGATGGTCATTTTGAAAAGTCCTTTCTTAGTGAGCACCTAGAAGCCAAAAGGAACACATCTGCCAAATTACAAGTTTGTAGGCTTTACGATTCTGGAGATTTTGTGATGATGCGTGAGTGGTATTTCACTTTTATATATAGAATGTCCTGTCCGAAATGGGCACCTCAGCTGGATTGTTCATTCCCAGTATAGACAATAAGCTCAGATGACTGTTCAGTTAAAGTATTAGATTTGTCTTCATGTGCAGCCTCAAGACAGGTGGAATTTTTTAAAAAAATGATTTATTGTGGCATAAGGTTTGAGAGATGAGACGTTTCCTCATTGGTTAATTAATAAATTGATACAATAGTTGATAAGATGGATGGAGGGAGACCCACAGTAGGACCTAAAAATCACGATATATTTAGAGATATAACTAACTTATATCTAAAAGCTGTGTATTGAATGTCACAAATTGCACCTTTTTGGCTATGTGGCCTCACAGCTTATGTATATTTCCTTTACCTCTATTTAGAGGTAGGTAAATAGGCTAGATATCTGAGAACCATTCTTTCGTGGTTCCATTGCAAGTCTGAAGCGCTTGAATTCTTCTGGATCATCCTAGTCGAGAACATATAGATATACTATAGCAAATATGTCAGCCTTTCAGATTTGGCACATCCCTTTTGTGATGTTTGCCGCATTGGATGAAAAGATCTGCTCCGTAATATAGAAATTTGTCTCCGTCAATCAGCGGCTGGTCAGCTCCTTCACGAAGGCACCATTTGAGACCCCATTTCCTTTTAAGGGACTGGGTTTTGTCTCTTTTTGAAGCGAGGTCCTTTCTCCCTGAAATCTTTGAGCCTTGAGTTTGATCGGGGAGGTGAAGGAGCAAGTTGTGTTTCGAAGGAAACAATAATTGCAAGTCTGAAGCGCTTGTTCAATACTCTATTGACAGGTTTGCCTTGGCAACACAGAGCAGGGATTCTTTGTGTGCCTCTTACTTTCTGGCATCCCATTGATTTTCATTTCCAAGCCTTTTTTCCGCCTTTCTTTAAACAACATTCCACCTGCTGATTGTTCTCTTTCTTTTCTTCCCCACATGGCGGATGCAACTGCCCTGCCTCCCAACTCCAAAAATGGTTTATCGGCTCTATTTTTAAACAGCCTTTTTGGGTTTGTCATGTTGGTCCAAATCCAGTGCTCTCATTTGTAAACCATGGCTTATCGCTTACCTAATGTGTAACCTGTATGGCTAACATTGTCATACAAGCACACGTACATACGTGCAGCATGCTATTGGCTTTCAGAAAAGAAATAAGCAATAGCCAGGAAGTAACAGAAAAGGAATCACAGCTGATAGCATACACAGTTATCCCTGCATACCTGTCCGTGCTTCTACTACATCCATATATTGCTTTATATCAATGTTTCTCAAATTAAGATGTGTGGATTTTAACTCCCAGAATTCCTCTGCCTGGATGGCTGAAGTATTCTGGGAGCTGAAGTCCACATATCTAAAAGTTGTTGAGTTTATGATACACTGCTTTAAACATTGCCAGTTGTTCTTTCTATTGCTAATTTCTTTCTTTTGGAGGATCTCATCAACACCATCTAAACAGGCTTTCTTGGTCTTCTCCTTCCTCTAGTAGCCACCTGAATTTCAGCAAAGCAGATCCCATAGTGCTTTTATAGTATTGTTTAATTGCCACATTCCAAGGCTGGAGATGAATCTCTGTTCTCAAAAGAGAGCATCCAACAACAGATTCTCCTTCCCCTTCTCTGATCAGTCTATGCATAAGGTTCTTTTTGGAATCAGAAAGCCTTATCTTTGAAGAACCAGGTGGAAGGATACAAGCAGTTCTGGATCTAAGCTAGCCTTTCTTAGCCTTTTGCCATGCCTTTAAACATGGCAGGGGACACGGACACACACACACATACACACATACACAAACACACAAACACACACACACACACACACACACCCTACCCAGAAAAGCAGGCTGATATCTAACAAGACCTTAGGTTTATCTTAACACCTGAAATCTTAAGACTCCAAGAAGACTTTTGAGTTCTTGATTGTGGGTTTTCATAGTCTGAATCTTGTTCGTAGTGCTAGGTCTGGGTTTTTTTCTAGAAATAATGATGGTAAAAATGTATACAATGAACAGTTCAGGACAATCTCTGTTCCATTTTATCACATATGTTTTAATTGGATTTACATTTTATTACATTTTTAGACTACTCCATAGCCAAAGTGTTCCAAGCATCCTACTTTAAAACATGATGGATAAATGAGAGTTGTAAAACTAATTGCAAGGTTTATAAATTCAGAGTCAAGTCAACAGCGGGGAATTAACGAATAAATGATGCTGAAAAGACTAGAGTGTTGGTACCAACCAAACCTGTTGCAGACAGCCTCCAAAGGCCGTGTGCCACTATGGAAAAGACCTTGTGTCTTATGTCTGTATGTTTCATCTCGTTTGTTAAATATCCTGAGAAAGAATGTAATCCAGCCACAAAGAGTACAGGTAGTCCTCAATTTACAACAGTTCATGTAGTGACCATTCAGAGTTACGACAGCACTTAAAAAATGACTTATGACCGTTTTTCACACTTACGATCAAGGCAACATCCCCATGGGTCACATGATCAAAATTCAGATGCTTGGCAACTAGTTCATATTTATGTCAGTTGTAGCATCCCAGGGTCCTGTGATTCCCTTTTGTGACCTTCTGAGGAGCAAAGTCAATGGGGAATCCAGATTCACTTCACAACCATGTTACTAATTTAACAAATGCAATGATTGACTTAACCACTCTGGCAAGAAAAGTTGTAAAATGGGGCAAACTCACTTAACAAATGTTTCTCACTTAGCAACATAAATTTTGGGCTCAATTCGAGGACTGGCTGTATTTCCATTTCTCTAGATTGCACCAATTTATTGCCTTACCCAAACAGAGATTTAGAACATCTACTGAATTGCTGCATTTGATTAAAAATGCAGCTTGGTATCATCCTCCTATTGGCCACCTAGTCCAGCTATCCAGATAATATTCCTTCAGAACTTAAGAATTATTATAGGGTGAAACAGTAATCTCCAACACTGTCTGATGGAATTGGCTATCTAGATCTGAGTGGAACTACTGCAATATGCAATTTCTCACATCCCAGCTTAATACACACTGGTCCATAAAACAGACAGGATTGCATTCTCTTGTCACACTCCAAGAACCGGTAATTCCATGGAGCGACCAATGCTTGAAACTAAATTGAAATGGATCCCCAAAATTACTCCCATTAAAGAGTGTCTGGAATTGATCGGCAACAACTTGCTTGAGCATCTTGTCCATGTAACCCGTGCTTATCTTCCTCTTTTTATTCCAGAAAGGGTTTTTTTGAGGAGCAGTCTTTTTAAAATCAATCTCCCTCCTCTGAGCTGTTTATCCTTCCTGATTAAAAAAAAAACAAGACAGAAGGTGACCATACAATTAGTCCATCAAATATACTATCCTGAAGAACTGAACTGGTGCTTGGATACCTGTAGGGCAGGGATTGCAGTAACTTTGGAGCCAAAGTCAAGGCAGATGTAATGCCCTGTATACAGGTGGTCTTCGACTTATGACCACAATTGAGATAAAAATTTCTGTTGTTAAGCAAGACAGCTGTTAAGTGAGTTTTAACAACCTTTCTGGCCACTGTTGTTAAGTGCATCACTGCAGCTGTTAAGTTAGTAACATGGTTCATAAGTGAATCTGGCTTCCCTATTGACTTTGCTTGTCAGAAGTTTTCAAAAGGAAATCACATGATCCTGGGACACTGCAACCATCATAAATATGAGTCAGTGGCCAAGCATCTGCATTTTGATCAGTCGGGATGCTGCAACAACCGTAAATTTGAAAAATGGTCATAAGTCACTTTTTTCAGCGCCATTATAACTTTGAACAGTCACTAAATGAATGATTGTAAGTCGGGACCTACCTGTATCTTTCAAATAAACTTGTCCCTTGTATAGTGTAAACTGGGTGCTCTATTTGCTTAGGACTTCAAATATGGCCTTAAGAATTAAGAGATTAACTAAGAGGAAATCTTTCTGGCATTCTTGCTTGAATTAGCTGAAAAAGCTCTCCTCTATTACCTCCCTGTGTAATCCCAATGCCCATCCAGGGACAACCCAGGACAGTAGTGGCTAACCTTTTTGGGCTCCTGTGCCAAAAATTATGTGTGTGCTTGCGCATGCACGCTGACATGCCAGCACCCAGAAGGCAATGTGTACGCCCCCCTGCCCTCTGCACATGCACGCGCAATCCCCATCCCCAACAGCCCCTTACCTGCACTGCACCTCATAGCCGATTTTCGGCCTGTATGAGGCCTTTTTCGGCCTCCCAGAGGCTTGAGGACAGCTTCTGCAGCCTTTGCAGGCCGAAAAATAGGCCCGTTACATCACTTTGGGTATTACAGGAAGTGATGAAACGGACCTATTTTTCAGCCTGCAAAGGCTGCAGAAGCTGTCCTCAAGCCTCTGGGAGGCCGAAAAAGGCCTCAAACGGCCAAAAATCAGCTGTGAGGCATGCTCATGTGCAGTGAGGTAAGTTTGCCTGCTGCTTGCGTGCCGGCACAAATGGCAGGTGGCCCGCATGCCATAGGTTCACCATCACGGACCTAGGATATGATTTGGTCATCCTACCTGCCAAAATGATATTTAAGACAATTGTGGGTCACTCTCAATAGCATACTTTCACTGAGGCAAACAATCCACGCTGGCTGTAGAGTGTTGTCATAGGATTGTGGGGGAAGGGAAGAGTTTCCCATTGATGCAGGAGAGAAAGTAAGTACTCTGGAACTGCAGCTAGAGATGGGTTTTTCTCAAGGAAAGTTGCTTAAGAAAGCGAGACGGTCAATCAATCTCTTGGCAACTGAGAAAATGCACTGTCCCCATGATTAATCATTTCTTCATTCTTTTTTCAGATATTGCACCCTTCCCACATTTCCAGAGAAATCCAAATACTTACTATACATTGTAATGAAATGTAGACATTTGGAAAAACATAAACAAGAAAGAAGCAGCCTGTTTCTCCCTACCAGGATAGGGAATACTTCCTAAAGCTAATTGCTGCATTTTTCCTACCTATTTTTAGCCTCTGTTGTGAAGAGGAGCTAACAATGAATATGCTAGAGAGAGCAAGACAGGCCTGTTTAGTTTTAGATAAATAAGAACCTGAAGGCTAATCTGGCTAGTTTATTTCTTATTTCTGAAAAATGAAACAATGTCCTTGCACTTCCTTCCCCCAAATAAGCAGTTAAAAGCTGGCAGTATGTTGATCTTGCTTGTGCTGGACAGTGTTTTCAATCTTCCCACCTCTAACCTGATGATTATTATTCCTAGGATTGAATAATATTCTTACTGTCAATTTCCTAATTCAGCTGTTCTAACCTCTAGATTTAGTAAAATGTCTGGCTGCTGTAGTTTAATAGCTTCAAGTCTGATGCAAAAGCCACTAATGGTTCCGCACTTTTAATATTTGTGCTGGATGTCAGAATTTCAGCATGAGAAGTTAAGCTGAAATTCTGCCTACCGTACAATTAGGAAAGGGGCAGCCCTCCCAGCCTCATTCTCACACAGTCAACCTACCTCCTCAATCTGACTTGTAGTCGTAAGGAATATATGGGGGTACATGTTATTTTGTGCCGAAAGGGACAGAGATATTTGTACCACTTCAACGAGACCATTGGGACCATTTCATTTTATTTTGTGTGTGAGCAAAGCACTGAGGTCAAGGTGAGGAAGCCACGGGAAAATTAGGTCTTGAGCATCACATATTACATGCCACTTAAGGGGATGTTTTGCTAACAGAGGAGTATAACTGAAGGATTTCCTCCTCGAAAAAACAGGCCAGCACATGCGTGGATTGCAACAGAAGGAAGAGGGTCTGATGACAGCAGCAACAAGGAGCCCATCAGCTGCTCAGTGAATTGTGAGACAGCATAGATATTTGGCACAATTTTACAGCTGTGCTTCCTATCCCCTTCTCCCTCTCTCCATCCTTTAGCCTTTAAACACAAAAGGCTTTTTAAAAATATTGTATAGTTTGTGGCTATCTAGAATGCAAATCCCCAAAAGATCCACATTTTCTGGTGGCTCAAACCTTATGCACTTCTTCCCAGAAGGGTGACTATCCCATATTGACATAGGGCAGCTGCAATAATTAATAAATCTGTGGTCGGCAGGTTTTTTTTAACATCCAGCAAATTATTCAGCCAAATTATGAATTTCATGTGTGAAAATCTGTGCTTAGATACATTCATGTGTCTCCCTTCACCCAAAAAAACAGAAAGGGAAAAGTAGGAGAGTATTTGTAGCTCAGGGTTGAAATGAGGGGTCCTTGGAGCTCTCTGAGCTTAATTGTTTACTTGCAGCTGTTTAATTACTCAAACTAGGTAACATCACATTAGCACTGATGATGTTGCCTTGGTTGGGTAATAAGCCTGGGTGGCGCAGTGGTTAGAATGCAGTATTGCAGGCTAACTCTGCTCACTGCCAGCAGTTCGATCCTGACCGGCTCAAGATTGACTGAGCCTTTCATCCTTCTGAGGTTAGTAAAATGAGGACACAGATTGTTGGAGGCAATAGGCTGACTGTGTAAACTGCTTGGAGAAGGCTGTAAAGCACATGGGATATAAGTCTAAGTACTTACTATTGGGTAATGAAATGTCTGCAAGAAAACAACCAAGCTCAGACAGCACCAAGGACCCCTCAAAAGGAGAAGCATAGTATACCTCATTTCTACAAAGTAATACTTTTAGATGAGTTTAAATTGATTTTGGCTGGGGTGGACTTGTAGTAGCCAAGATAGAGAAAATTGAACTAGGCTGCATGGTTATGAAACATTTATTGCATCAATATCCCACCTTTTCTACACAAACTCAGAGTAGATTCCTAATTTTAATCCTCCAGCATGCTTTGGGTGGGAATTTAGGCTAAAGTAAAATTATCAGTGTTCTCTGTGATGAAATGGGAGTTCAACCTGGAGCTCCTAAATCCAGGTTGTTTGCTAAATGCTGCCATCCAGTCAGAGCTGAAGAAGCTTCTTGGATGAGAAGTGAAACATCTTCAAAGAAAAACAAAGTTCAATTGCCTCTTGAAAAAGCTTATTTGGGACTATCTTGTCTGCTACCTATAATCCCAAGATGATATGATCAAAGGATAGCAATCTTCTTGTCTACTGGGTCATGATGTCATGGACCACCCCAAAGCCTGGTGACCACTTGGTCTCCATAGTTGATATACAAGCCCAATGAAAGGTAGAGAGAGCAGGTTTCATATTATAAAAGTCCTGGAAAGATCACTTCAACCTCACTGCCATAAAATATTTATTTTGTGTCATGGCTACTCTACAAAAGCTATGAACAGATCCTTTGGGGGCAGCAGTAGCTTCTTGTAGGTGTTACATCATGCCCTCCCTCTTTCCATGGAGTTTTCTCAGTAGTGTTGGCTGTCAGTGAGAAGATAGGGCACTAATTCTTCCTATGAACTGCCTAGATATCTGGTGTCCTATGAAAATACCACTTTGCAATATTTTTTTCAATAGTCTCTAGGTGGCTGCCATAACCTATATTCATTTCAGGGGATTAATAGTGCAGAGCTTTGAGCAACAGGAGATTTAATCCACTGGCTGTAAAATAGTAGGTACGGTGTAAAAATAGCATGATATAGTGATGCTTTGCAGGGTTGAGTAATTATCGGGCCCTGAGGGCAACACTAAATGTTGAGGCAGGCTCTTGGGGGCCATAAAACTATGCACATACACATATATGAGACATGGAGACACATAGTTATAGATATGTAAATACAATTTCCCTACTCATGCACCACCCCAAAACCACTGCACATATATTACATGCACACAAACCCTAGCGTGTGAGAGTAGGAGTAAAACCTTGACAATTCAGTCATTTGTGTTGCGCTGGATGCCACTTTCAAGACAATGGCATGTTTCTACAGTACTATCAATCTGCCTTGAGTAGTAGAAACCTTTTGGCACAATCTCAGGAGAAATATATTCTTTTCACTGGCTTGGAGGAGAGAGAGAGAGGGAGGGAGGGAGAGGGAGAGGGAGGGAGAGAGAGAGAGAGAGAGAGAGAGATTTTCCTCATTACTTTGGAAGAGAGATGCCAGTGGAGCCACACAAGTGCAGTGCCTGTTCCTCCAAGCAACTTCAGCCCACCCAGCCTGCTCCCCCTGCAAATTCTTCTCCCCCTTCTAGTGCAGTTCACCAGCCCTGCCCTGGCAGGCTGAAAGAAATGCCAGCGCACAGCCGTTTGTGAAACGATGTCACCAGCCCAGTGGCCACCCTGCAGCTTTTATCCTCTCGGCAGATTACACAGAGGCCTTTATGTTTGGGAAAGATTTAGTGGACAAGCTGGGAAGCCTTCCTCCATGTGCTGCTGTATGCTGTATGCACGTCCTGTCCTCGTTGCTCGGGTGTTCTCTGCCATAAAGCTGCTTAGCTCAACCTCCAGGGCCACTCCAGTAAACCTATTACCAGATGATTTGTGTTGGAGGGTAGGGGCTTTTTTCCAACCAGCAAGGCAGCCCCATGATTGTCTGGCTTAACTCCTTCTCTCCTCACCCTAAGCAGAACGGCTCCTTGTCGGGCAGTGGGGATAACGCAACTGTGGGCCACAGAAGGTGAAAAGGTGAGGGTGTAAATGTGCCACACAGGCTCACCCACCCGCTCCACAAGCCGGAGGCTTCCTTGTTCACCTTCCAGTGTCACAGGGAAGACTGTTCAGGCCAGCTGTCCCCTATGCAGGGAAATCCAGCAATGAGTGAGTTAATCACCATCATGCATACTGTACCTCAACCAATTAAATCTATTTGCTTGCAATGACTGAAAAGAGGCAGAAAGAAAATGTTGGCGGGAGGGGGGGAGAGGTAGAGCACAGATCCAGCCAGCACATCTGGAAGAAGGGCAGCTCCACGCTTAGATAAAGATCGCCAAGCAAAGAATTTTAACTGAGTAATAGCCCATTTGCTTGTCAGCCTTTGGCACACCTGTTCAAGATGGAGCACAAGGCCGCACATTTGTTGATTAAATGGAGCAAGTGTGTGTAATGATTCTACTGGCCTATTTAACCATCGGGCGAAGACATCATTCATTACACAAGATGTTTCCCATATGGACACATTAACCTATATGAATAGCATTTCTGCCAAATACAAGAGAAAGGGTGGGGGGATTTCTCTGACCAGATCCCAGTTCTGTGTCAATGCGCTGTCTCTTCTTCCCTGCAGGCAGATGGGCAAGGGCTTCCCCTATTCATGCCAAGCAGCCGACTTGGCTTTTTTCTTTTTGACCCAACCATCCCCACTGTAGACACTGAAATGGGATCCTCCCTATTTAGCAGCCAGCTGACTTTTTCTTCTGCCCTCCAAGACCAAGGAACCTTTTGGAGTTGCATCACATCTGGTTGCTATAGAGACAGGAATGATGTCAGAAACAAAGGTGGGGGATAAGCTGCAGGATTCCTACTGAATAAATCTTCTTATCAGTTTCGCAAGGACCAATCAGGCAGAAGCTTACTGCTAAAAACAGGCAAGCCGGAGTGTTTGGAGGGAGTGGAGCAGTTCTCCAGTTCCAGGGAAGATTCTCACCCTTTATAAATATATTATAGATTTCCTGTTCATTTATATTAGACCTGCTTCAGCAGTGGATTAAAAAAAAAGACTACAAGGAATCAAATCACACCTCTCTCTTTTTCTCTTTTCTCCCCCTTTCCCAGTTCAGAAAAATAACACAAAACCATTTGGGTTACTGTATTTTTTGCTGTCAAGATTGTTCTCTGGACAACCCCAAGGGCTACCGGTTCTATAATTGTCGTGGTGCTGTGGAAAGATGGGCCTGCTCCCAACTAGCTAAGCTTTTCCTGGGTAGATTTCCAGCTGTCATAGTCTGGGCAGACAGAGAGGTGTACCATTTCCTGGGCTAATTTGGCATATTGCCTTTCTGGTTGCTTTTGATTTCATGTCACTGTGTGCAAGATAGTTGGCTGAGGAGGGAAATTGCAACCGGGGTCTCTAATACAGAGGTGGTATATTCAGCAGGTTCTGACCAGTTCTAGAGAACCGGTAGTGGAAATTTTGAGTAGTTCGAAGAACTGGTAAATACCACCTCTGACTGGAGATTTTGCAGTATCCTTCCCCTGCCACGCCCACCAAGCCTCGCCCACAGAACCAGTAGTAAAACAACTGCTCCAACACCCCTGAGAAGAGCCCTGTCTTGCTACAGGTTGCCTTTCTGTCCTGTAGGAGCAATGAATGAACAGCTGGAGGAGTTCTGGTAGGTAGGTAGATGTTTCAGTCCTTATTCCTCCACCATAGTCAGATGATTCTGGCCTATTGTACTTTTAACGACAGCAGTTTTTTAGAACTTAACCAGAGAACTATATTTCCCTTTCATAATTTTTTGCTGAACCCGAGCAGGTTTTCTGTAAACAAATTTTCAGCACTGACTCTGAATGAGTTAACAGATTTTTTTTTAAAAAAGATCAGCTTCCTCTTCCTGCTTAAATAATTTCAACAAACACTTCCTGAAATTTCTTTTTTTAGCTAACTCTTTAAAGTATGGGAGTTTCATCATCTTTTTATAACCAGGTGCTGTAATGGCTAAGCATCTAGCTCTTCACTAAATAGTGTACCATTCACTACATTTGGCTCAAATAATTGCACATTAAATTAATGCTTGGCAAAATGTCAGATTACAGAATATCCTGCATCCCCAAAAGCATGATTTCTCACTCCTGTAAATATCATGAGTATTAATCAGCCCTTGATTGCTGCTACAGATTGCTATGACATGGGCTACCCATACCTATAACATTTCAACAACATACATGGTTTAACAAGAGTCATCAGAACAACATTTTTGAAGAGCCATTACACAACCAATTCTGTCAGTTTCTGTTATCTACCTTTACAGTCCTTCTCCAAAGTAACTCCCTATAACTATAAAGCAAGAATTCAACATTTTACAGAAATCCAGGTTTTAAGATTGCAGCACTAGTATTAAAACTATTACTAAACTAAGTATTAAAATTATTAAAGCTGCCCAAAATCACTTTATAGGGGAGATGGGGGAGCATAAAAATTAATTAAATAAACAAACAGAAAGGGATACCTAATAACAAATTCAGTCTCCATTATTTTAAAAATCATAGCAAAGCAGAAATGTTTTAACAGCCATCCGGAAGATGCCTATAGAACCAATCCTCTTATTTCTATTCAAAAGGTACTCAGCTAGATGATTCAACCAACGCAAAAATCTTTTAATTCCTTTGACATCAGTCAGAAAGGCATAAACCTCTGGTAAATATCCTACTGAGTTCAATAAGACTTTTACAAAGTTAGGCTCAAGCTTCATCTTTATGTGCATGTATGTGTAAATGGAACAAAGACTTCTGAATTAACATAAGATAGAAGCTAAAACACCACTCATCGCCATTTATCAAAGTTAAAATTACTTGATCGAATGTGATTGTACATTACCTTCTATCCTGTCCATTAAGAAATTGGAATTTCAATTTCTTGGCTTAGAATTATCTACTCTTCCCTACAGCATTCTCATCTCATTCCTTAAACAGAGACAACTTTGCTATCAGTATCCATGGTTTTCTATTACTCAACTTAGATTATTTACTGGAAGGTGTTACATGTGGGCCGCTGTTGCATCTGTTTGGAAATTGCAACTAGTTCAGAACATGGCAGAGAAATGACTAACCGCAGGGTGCCAATCAGAGTGCATTTCACTGTTTTTTACATTTATGTGTACATTTTAAAATCTTGTTTTTGACTCCCACAGCCTGACACTGTTCTACAGCCCGCTTGTTTTTACTATGATTCACTGCTGTATTGTTTGTATTTGTTTTATTCTTATTTTAAAAAAAATATTGCTGCCCATTCTGAG
This sequence comes from Bungarus multicinctus, assembly GCA_023653725.1. Lineage (NCBI taxonomy): Eukaryota > Metazoa > Chordata > Lepidosauria > Squamata > Elapidae > Bungarus > Bungarus multicinctus. Next base: position 123,508,867 of record CM042834.1, read on the forward strand.
TCATAACTATAAAATGAATGAATGATTAGGCTTGGGATAAGAACATTTTAATACATGATCCCCATCCAATTATTATTGTTATTGCTAGTTCACCTTTCAATCACATTTATTGATTGGTTAGATTTATATCCTATCTTTTCTCCAGGAACTTAAGGTTTTGTGTGTGTGTGTGTGTGTGTGTGTTTAAGTCAATCTTTTTTTCAATTTTTCCTCCACAGGAACCCTATGGGCAGGTTAAGAGACAGTGACTGACCAAAAGTCATCCCACATCTTAACCACTCTACCATACTAGCTGTAGGAATTGTAAGATCTGCTTCTTTCTCCTGACCTTGTATTGTGCTTGAATAACGTTTCTGGTAGATATGATCTATTGTGCACAGTTTTATAGAATTTATGGGCAATCAGCCTGAAGGAATAAATCAATCAGTCAATCAAGCATTCATCCTTGTCCAATGTTTTCTTCAGGCCCAAAGGAATGTGAACAGAATGTTCAGTGTTTCTTTTCCTTTGGCGATAAACTCCTTGCATCCTTTTGTTATATTCAAATGGCAAGAAAAAGAGAAACTAAGTTTGCCCCAGTAGTGAGTCTTTCCTGAAAAGAGCCAGAATGTTTATGTATTCTTGCAAAATCCAACTGATTGAGAATAATGTTGGCATGTGGCGTAATAATTCATAAGCTGCCAGTTCACAATTGTCCTCAATTTCAACATATAGATAATAATATCTTACAGTTGCCTCCTCAAAGCAAGTTCCATTGAGTCAATGTGGCTTGCTCTAAATTTTATTCTGCGTACTTACTTGGGAACAAACCAAGTATATGTGTGCGTTTGTGTGTATGTATAGAATAGAATACTTTATTGGCCAAGTGTGATTGGACACACAAGGAATTCGTCTTGGTGTAAATATTCTCAGTATACATAAAGAAAAGGAACATTCATTAAGAATCAAGAATCATAACGTACAACACTTAATGATAGTCCTAGGGTACAATCAACATCAAATCATACTAGGAAACAGTCAATATAAAACATGAGGATACAAGCAACAAAGTTACAGTCACAAGTGGGAGGGGATGAGTGATAAGGAGTGATGAGAAGATTAACAGTAATAGTAGTGTAAACTTTGTAAATAGTTGAACAGTGTTGAGGGAATTATTTGTTTAGCAGAGTGATGGCTTTCGGGAAAAAACTTCTTGTGTCTAGTTGTTCTGGTATGCAGGGCTCTATAGTGTCGTTTTGAGGGAAGGTGTTGAAACAGTTTATGTCCAGGATGTGAGGCGTCTATAGATATTTTCACAGCCTCTTTTTGACTCAGTATACAGATCCTCGATTGAAGGCAGGTGGGTAGTAACTGTTTTTTCTGCAGTCCTAATTATCCTCTGAAGTCTGTGTCTGTCCTGTTGGGTTGCAGAACCAAACCAGACAGTTATAGAGGTGTGTATGTGTGTGTATGTATGTATGTATGTATGTATACATACCGTATATATATAATGTTTCTAGAGAACCCATTTCCCTCCTTTTTACCTACTTTTGAATGAAGATATGATGTAATAGATTCAATTAAAGAGAAACCAGAAAAAGTTGATACAGTTTTCCTGTCTCCACAGATCTGAAGAGCTTGTTCAACTTTGCGTCACTGGTTAAAAACTGAAATTTTCTGAAATTTGCAGTAGTCTTTCCTGGGACCACCTTGCTATACAAAGCATTAATCCTTTCCATATGTCTAGATTGCATTGGTATTTCCCAGTGCTGCTGCTTGGGTTGAGCAAAAGGCTATGACGTCTCGGCTGTGAAAGTCCCGATGTCCATGATTAGATGGCTTCCAGCAAATGGTAATAATTTTTGTTTCTATAGCTGTAGCATTACAAAGAAATTAAGATCATAGCACCTCTGGCCTTGGCAGTAGTAACACTGAGCGTAATCTAGAGCATATCAGCCTAATCATAATTATTCACAGCTTTGATACCATGTTCCTTTAATTTAATGGGTGAGTATATTTGGAGGACAGTTGGAGCTCAATTTATTTGTTCTGTGAAGCAGATTGCCCAACTCTGCTAGGCACTGGCACCCATCCAAGTATTCAGCTGACCTACTCATTCAAGTAGGTAGAAGCCAGTCCAGGCAGTTTCTCTAAACTTACTAAAGTGGCAATAATATCATTCTCCTTCCCTCCCTTCTTCTTTCTCTTCCTCCCTCCCTCTCTCATATTACTGAGCAAGTTCTGATCTGCCAACATTATTTTCCCAAATAGAGTTCACTTATGTCAAAAAATGCTGCTGGCTCACATATGCTGCTGTGCACATAATATACCTTCCACATGTATTAATTCAGGTTGGCTACAGATTTCTACCACATCACCAAAAATACTGTTCTCAGTAGAGGACATATACTTTGTTTCTGAGCATGTTTCCTCCTGAGTACATCATTCATCTTTTAGTAACTTGGACTTACTCCATTCATTTGGTGGATTCTTCTATGGGTAATTGTTATCCAGTTTGGATTTGAATCACGGAGATACAGAAAATAGCATCTGTAGTAACAAGCTGAATAAGCCAATATCATCCCACTCTCCAAAGCTGGTCTCAAAATTCCTTTCTAAGTTTGAAAATCTTGTGCCAAAAAAAAAAGGCTTCGTCTAGCGTAGATCATTGAGATGAAGCTGTCTTGAAGGACAGTGTTTCCCAAACTTTTTGTTTTGCTCTTGGCTCTCTTCCAACCTTATTTTTTTTTCCCCTCTGCCCAGGTCCCATCATAGGCATGGGACAGAAACTGGTACATTTCTTCGCATCCACCAGACAGTATTTGCAGTCTTTCTATGGCCCCTTTGACACATGTCCTGGTTCTTTGTTACCTGTTTTTCATCTGTGAACCCCTCAGGGTTCCTAAGGGGAAATATGGGCTCCTGATTGGAAACTGTTAATTTAGGGCACTTCTCCAGCTATGGCAGGGTTGTTTTTTCTGACAAATGCCTTGGAGATACAGGTAGTCCTTGACTTACAACAATTCATTTAGTTATTCAATTCAAGGTGACAACGGCACTGGAAAAAAAATGTGACCCGTGACCATTTTTCACACTTATGACCGTTGCAGCATCCCCATGGTCCCATGATCAAAATTCAGATGCTTGGCAAGTGGTTCATATTTAGGACGGTTGCAGTGTCCTGGAGTCATTTGATTCTCTTTTGCAACCTTCTGACAAGTAAAGTCAATGGGGAAGCCAGATTCACTTAACAACCGTGTTACTAACTTAACAAATGCAAGGATTCCCTTAACCCCTGTGGCAAGAAAAGTCGTAAAAAGGGTTAAACTCACGTAACAAATGTTTCACTTAGCAACATAACTTTTGGGCTCAATTATGGTCGTGACTTGAGGACTACCAGCATCTTCATTCCCCCCCCCCCCACATGATTTAAAGTCTAGGCTCCAACCCAGTGGTGGGATTCAAAAATTTTTATTACAGGTTTTGTGGGCGTGGCAGGGGAAGGACACTGTAAAATCTCCAGTCAGAGGTGGTATTTGCCGGTTCTCCAAACTACTCAAAATTTCCGCTACCGGTTTTCCAGAACTGGTAAGAACCTGCTGAATACCACCTCTGCTCCAACCTATCTCTACCTGGGGCTTTTTTCAGTACTGTGCAACCCTCAGTAGGGCTTCATTAATTGCAGGGGATGACCAAAAATCAAGAATAGCACTCATCCTAATAATTAACAAATAATAATAATTTAACATCCTAATAATTAACAAATATTAATAATTAACAAATATCCTAATACTAGGATCAATTAGGATTGGGATTAATTCTCCTGGCCCAATTATATGAGGGGGAAGCTGTCTGCCGTTGGATGCAGTCAAGCAGAGGCTGGATCTGTCACAGATGCCTTAAACAGGATTCCTGTAAAGAGCAGAGGTTTGGACTCAGGGTTTTAAATCTGCCCTCCCAGAGCTGTGGTTTATGATGCTAAGGCTGAATTGTGACACATGTTTCAGGAGGATTACAGGGACAATTATGCTTATTGAATAATCTTGTGTTTCTATGACCAAGCACAGACTGAGGACATCTAGTGTCGTTCAGAAGTAACTACACCTGGGTGACAGCTGGGCTGGATTGATGCTGGTACCTGAGGTTGGAAATCAGTCAAAAAAGAGCTGGAATCTATAAGGGTTCCTGGATGGAAGAAATGCCTAATACCAGGCATGTCTTTCCCATATGGGCAGATATTGCCTTTGCTAAGTTTTTAAATAAATGCGAACTCACACTGACCACCCAGGAATGAGGTTTAGAGGCATGTCTGGTTCTCATTGTGTTTTTGAAAGTAGTGTAATGAAGAGTACATCTGTATAATGCTGTATTTTGTACAGCGGCAGCAACAGAAAACTGCATGCAATTTTTCTGGCACCTGGAGTTCCAGCAACCAACATGTGGTAGTCTTTATCCACGGCCAGTAAACTCAATAGCAGCTTTTCTCAACATGGGGCACAATAATGGTTGTGCCAGCTAAGATTCTTTAAAAAGTAACTTTTTAAAAATGTAAACTGTGCTAAAGAAACATACAACAATGTCACTGAGTCAAGGAGGAGCTTTGATGCCACTGGCCTTTCTTTCTTTTCCTCTTTTTCTCATTCATTCCTTCTTTTGTTCTTCCCTTCCTTCTTTTCCCTGTTACTAATTTATTTCAATAGAAAAGTGCAAGAAGCAATCTTCCCCTACATGCTGCATGTAGGCTGCAAAAACAACATGTTGTTTCATTAATAAAAGAAACAGGAAAATTATCAAACAATTCCCAAAGCTTGGAAATGGATGGTTCATGGAAAAACAGTCATGTGGCTGCCAGTCTATAATAGCACACTTAATTGGTTACTGAATGAATGAACCCATTGTCAGAGTTCAGACAATATACTACATTTTAAATTAACCACACTGGCTGGGTTCATCCAACATACCGAGGAAGCCAAAAAAACTTAATCAAGGTTGACACTGACCGAGTTTAGCATATGCAAATACAGTCACTAGCTCTATAAATGACCTGAAGATAAAATGTTAGGTGGGGTAGAAAATTAATCTTAAGCTTATATTCCCACTCAGCTTGATGTTTACTGTGTCAACAGAGCTTTTATATGGATAACATAGGAAATGTACATTCATTTATCTCCATCTTTCCATCCAACCAGCACAATCAAGAAGGGTGACAATTATGTAAAAAGATACCAAGCAAAATAAACACTAACATTAATAATTTAAATACTAAAATAAATACACATTAAAAGCCATCCTAACCTTATTCAAAAGGCCTAGCTGGCTTCATAAAATCTAAGAAAAACAAATAGAATAAAAACAGGAATGTGTAGTAAAATAAAAATGACTTGTTAGACATCTATAGAATTTAAAAGAGGTTGGAGTCCTTTCTTAAAATTGCGCCAACCTTACGAGCCAAAAATCAGAAGAAGGAAGTGTGTTTTCTAATCACCAATGGAATGACAAAACGTAAGTGCCAATTGGATACCTTGGTGATTAACTGGCATCAAAATTGAACCTTCTATTCAATTTCAATTAAGCTTATTTAAAAATAAGCTCCACTGAGTTTTGCATGACTTACAGCCCAACTGTTCCAAAGTCTACTTGGATACAATGCTCATTGACATCAGTGGAGTTCACCTGTGAACCTCTAAGTATTCCCAAGTTTGTACCAAGGATGCTGAGTATGATTTTTAAAAGCTTCTTTAAATAGAGAAGTGGAATAAGAGGTGCTTCGCTTGATTTTGCCAATTTTTTGGAAAAGGCTATATTTAAAAGCAAAAGAGGATTTATTTAAAAATAAAAGCCAATAGTTCTAATGTAACCCAATACAAATGGAGGTTTGACTAAGTCAGTTCCTGGCTAATTGCTGTCTTCTGGCATCTAATAAAGAGCTGTCATTTTCCAACCCATTTGCTCATGTAGGAACAAATTATAGGTTGGCATACCTGCCTCCTCTGCCAGCTCAACCTCTGCTGAGGATTAATATGGCTGATTCATCTTGGCTTTTGCTTACGCACCATGGGGCATTGTTTACTGCCCTGCCTGAATAGCCTGCCTGCTAAATTAAGCCCTTCTACAATGGCTTGTTGATTCTCCCATTACATTTCCATAGGCTTTGACTTTACAAAAGGGTTGCTTTAAAGGACAAGAACAATGGCTGTCCATGGTGATTCAGCAAAGAAGAAGGCCGCAGCTATTCTCTGAGCGAGTCCTGAGTCACCTACAAAAGACACGAAGGACCATGATGTCCTGCTGTTGTCTTCATGGGGTTTGTGCTTTCGTAAAAGGTGGAAAGGGCAGGAATGGGGCAGCTGAGGCCTTAGCTGTCTTTGGTGAAGGTAGCACCATACAAAAAGTTATAGCTAATTTCACTGGATCCAGTTATATGGTATGATCAGGGGTTCACCAGGCCCATGGCTAAGTAGAAGCCCCTCTGCCAGGTAGAGCTGGAGAGGATTTTCTGGCCGACTTTTGGAGGCAGCTGATATTCCACAGTGACCGAGTGCTGCAAATGACACCGAAGGGCCATTTAGCACATACCTTTTGGGGGAAAAAATATTCCTATTGTTTTCTGCTCAGCTAACTGTTACCATATATTTATTTGTATAGCAACATATTGTAATTCCAAGATGTCACCTGCATGTAATGCCAGGACTTAAATTATTACTGTGATATGAAGCCAAGTTTTAATTATATTAACACAATGATAATGTGTAGTTTTCTGCTATGCATTCATGTGTAGGTCCTCTCAAAGCAGCATATAGACTAGGGATTGTTTTGGGTCAATGGCAGCTTCTGCAGCCCCAGGAAGAATATTGAAGTAAAGATTTGTAAGAAGACACAACAAAAGATAGTTCTCAAAAGTATTCATATTTTTATGTGGGTTTTTTCCTTTTTTTTTTATAAGTTTTGTGTCTTCGTGTTCATTGAGATGCTATTATATTTTGTCAAGAAAGTGGAAAAAAATGAGGCTTGTGCCTTTATATTGAAAAGAAACAAAATAAAGTTTATACTTTTTTTTTTAAAAAAAAAGATAGTTCTCAAAACAAGACATGATTTTCATAACAAAAGATGAACAAGAGAGGGTTCCCACATGAACAGAATGAAGTATCAAGAGACACCAGAGTATTATCATGCTGGAATTGGCCAAACCCTGCTGGAATTTTTTTTTCATTTCTTTTTCTTTTTAATATTATTTTTATTAAACAATTTTCCTCATAACACCATTTTCATTCTTTGCAACTTTTCAGTATCAGTATACATATGTTTTACACACATTTTAATTATACCAATTATACCATGTGTTCCATATCAAATAATATTTAGTTTCTCCTCTATCTTTTATTTCCATTTTCAGACTCTCCATCCTGGCACACTCTAATACTTTCTTTATCACACTTTCCTCAGACGGTATAATGCCATTTTTCCAGTTTTGCACATAGACAATTCTAACTGCCGTTATTAAAGGGGATGGGAAGAGCGGTACTTTGAACTATCACATAGGGATAAGGACAGGCTATGGGGGGGAAGGGTCTTCTTGATTCTTTTGAAAAATTCAATCAAGCTACAGTTTGAGTTGAAATTGGAGTGGGAATGTCTGGTTTAGTTCAATGAATGATAATAGTTTTAAACCCAGTTTAAATGTGTCTTGTGAGTGTGGAGTTATGACACTGAAAAAGGTAAAAATAGTAAAATGTTAACAGATTAACAGATAATCAGAGATGGAAGGGACCTTGTAGGTCATCTAGTCCAACTTCCTGCCCAAGCGGGAGACCCTACACCATTTCTGACAAATGGCAGTCCAATCTCTTCTTGAAAGTCTCAAGTGATGGTACTCCCACAACTTCCGAGGGCAAGGTTTTCCATTGGTTGATTGTTCTCACTGTCAGAAAGTTTCTCCTTATTTCCAGGTGAACGTTTTTCATACTTATGACCATTGTAGCAAAATTCAGACACTTGGCAACTGACTCATATTTATGATGGTTGCAGTATCCTGGGGGCATGTGATCCTCTTTTGCCACCTTCTGACAAGTCAATGGGGAAGCCAGATTCATTTAACAACCATGTTACTAACTTAACAACTGCAGTGACTCACTTAACAACTCTGGCAAGTCAGATAGTAAAATGGGGCAAAATTCACTTAACAGAAGTCTCACTTAGCAACAGAAGAACACTTAGCTCAATCGTGTTGTAAGTTGAGGACTACCTATACTAAAGGATTGTAAAGACTCTCAACCAGGGGTGGGATTCTACCAGTTCGCACCTATTCGTTAGAATTGGTTGTTAACATTTTAAGCAGTTCGGAAAACCGGTAGTTAGAAGAAATTACTGGCCTAATCCTGTAAGGAAGGCAGGAAGGAAACATTCTGGTGTTGTTTACAGAAACTGCTTCTCCATTAACCCTTATTACATTCTTGGCAGGACTAGACTTCCTGTCTCAGGAATGTCTCTGGAGTTTTTTTCCCTTCCTTGCTGGTACTTTGCTTGTGTGGAGTGACCATTCAAAGTTACAATGGCACTGAAAAAAGTGACTTATGACCATTTTTCACACTTACGACTGTTGCATCATCCCCACAGTCATGAGAGGCCAGGCGAGGAGACGCGTGCCTTGATGTGAGTGATATTGAGTTGGCCACACCCAGCCAATAACATGACCACCAAGCCATGTCCACCCAGTCACATGACCACCAAGCCATACCCACCAACTAAGCCACACCCACAGAACTGGGTGTTAAAAAGTTTGAATCCCACCCCTGCTCTCAACAGCTCTCCCAGAGTAATTCCAGAAAAAAATGTTACATATTAAGAATATAATATGTATAGAAGTAAGTTAGAAGACTCAACTTGTCTTGCCCCATTTGGGGGCAAGTTGCAAGTTAAATTTAGTAAGATCAGCTACAGATCTACATGAAGCTTCTGCATTACACGGTAGTTGTTGTTATAATATCCCATTTTATTTTGTATAACTTAAAATTAGTGTACATCATGCTTCTGTCTCCTATTTTCCCCACAACAACATCCCTAAAAAATGGGTTGAGCTGAGAAAGACTGACTATCTCATAGTCACCCAGCTGGCTTTCATGATTAAGGGAAGACTAGAACTCACTGTCTCCTTGTTTTTAATCCAGCACCTTTACCACAATACCATACTGGTTCTCCACTTTAAGCTTTGTTCACTGTTATTTACTACAGTGCAACTTCACCCTGTTTGGTTAGGTTATGATTTGACTTACCATGCAAATCTTGAAACTGGATTAATTTGCCAAATCAAGCCAGTATATCGTGTAGATCCTGCACTTTAGTTAAAGTAATCCTAGCATCCTGGGACTGGTGACTGGAGTATTTATTTAAGCTGGGAAAGAAACAACTACCAACAATCCCACCCAGTACATGCAACTTTGCCATCACACTGTCTTGTGGCGCGTGTGTATGTGTGTCTGAGTGTGATTTAGAAAAATATAATAAGAGTAGAAGAAGGATGAAGAAAATTATATTTTTTCCAGACTGCACAACCATAATCAAGCCCTAATATATTTTATATGTTGTTGTTTTTTTGAAATGTTTGAAATTAAATTAAACAATTTAGTTAGACCTGAGGAAGTAGACAGAGTTCTTGACACTGTAAATTCAGCCACTTGTGTTTTAAATCCTTGCCCCTCCTCGTTGGTCAAGGTATCTGGGAAAGGGGTATGAGGGTCAATCCATGAGGTAGTGACTGTTTCCTTGAGGGGCGTGTTAGCTCTGAAAGAGGCAGCAGTCTGCTCTCTCCTTGAGGAACCATTGCTGGATCCTACAGATTGGGATAATTTCTGTCCAATCTCCAACCTTCCCTTAGGGTTGTTGAGAAGACAGCTGGCCTATATCTCCCATGGATCCCAGAGGAATCAAATTATCTGGAATCCTTCCAGTCAGGTTTCAGGCTGTAAATTTGGGTCATGTTTGTGAGCACTGGTGAGATCTCATCTTTGATTTTGAGCAGGTTGTGCTGCCTCATTCCAATTCAGTGATCAATTTGGGCATCCTCCTGGACTCATAGGTCTTTGTGGAAAAGCAAGTGACAATTTGGGCTAGGGACCACTTTGTGTAACTTTGTTTTATGGTGCCAGTTTAGCAAGTTCCTGGACTGGGGGCCCTGGCCATGATCACTCACCCCTTACTCACCTTGTTTAAAGACTGCAGTTTCATTTAAACTCACAATGGTGATTTGCTTAATGATAATTTTAAAAAGGTTAAATCAGGCCATCATGTGATGACCCGCTTTATGACCATCATGACTTATGACTGTAATGGGCACGCTCCATTACAGTCATAAGTTGAGGACTATCTAACCAGCCACAGTTTGCACCGAACCAGGATAGTCAACACATGTGAAAGCGGTGTTGAATTCCATGCCTGGTGCATCTTCTATAGGGCATTATAAGAAGACCCAGAAGCAAAAGGGCTCCAGAATTAGCATGTTTTATAATTCTATGAGAAGCCCAAATCCCAAATGAAGGCCACCATATTATAGTATCCAAGTGAAGGAAATAATACTCGGGCATATTCATTCACTCATCACACTCCTTTCTAAAGATTCAAATGCAGTGTGATTTATGGTAGACTACTTATACTTTGTGCTTTAGGAATGTTCATTTTCTGTCCTACGCCATCTCTCTAATAGTTTTCACATGAATTATTTTACCCAAAGCAGCCTTCCCCAACATGGTGCCCTCCAGAATCCTCAACAAATTATGACTATTTGATAGGAAATGTATAGATGAGTAGATCTGGCAACAGTACGAATGACGTAGACTAACAGCAACAACACTTTTATATTTCACAGAATCGCTCCCGTTCCTCTTTCTTGATTAGTGAGACACAAATGTCCTTCCTGTTTTGTTCCAAATCAATTTATTTTTATTGCCCAAATCACCCAAGAACAATTATTCAAATACAAAAAGTTTGGCAAACATATCCAGATCTGATTAATTTTCTTTCCCAATGGCAGGAGGTTGGGATGACACATACCTCTCACTACACTTTTATTAATTAAATTATACCTGTCATTAGGAGCAGATATGGTCTACCTCAGAGTGTCTCAAGACAGAAAACATAGGTGGATGTGTAGCAGGAGGGCTGATCTAAAGAGATTGACAGCTACTAAGGACAAGGTTGATTACAATAACAGAGCTCCAGCTGAGGAAATAGCCAATTAAATGGCAGAAATAATCAAGATTGTGAATGCCTCCTGGAGAGGCTAAATGTATAAATGGGGAGCAGGAGAATTAGGATAAAAAAGGATGGGGTTGTGATTGACATAAGAATCTGTATCTGTATCAACATATAGCAACCATTCAGTTTCTAAAAGCTTTACCTGGAAGTGAAGGTGTGAAAATAACTCTATCTTAAAAATGGAATTGATAAAATTAAGTTTTCCTGATTGATATTCTGATTAATAGTCTCCTGAGTGTTGAAATTGTCTGTACACATGTGAATCTATTAGCATGCCTTCTATGAAAAAACAATTAAGTGAGATGAATATCTGCAGAATATAATATTTCTGGATTGCACAGCTAACATGTTCCCTTGGTGGGATGATGTAATCTTTGACCTGTGATGTGACATTCATTGTTCAACCACCAGGTACACAACCCAAAAGCATTAGCATTGCTGCTTCATAAATATGAGGATTGGCAAGAAGATTATCAACATGCCAACATTCCTTACTTCTTCAAGGGAAAAAACAAGCAATACTTGGAAGAAAAAAACAAACTAATAACCTATCTCTTTTCCTTTGCAAGAAGAACATACATCTATACATTTTCTTATCATTTATCTTCAGACAAATTAAAGCTCAGCTACAAAATATTGCTTCCATGAATATCAAATTCAGCTTCCATATGTTGTTTCCTGCAGTTTAACACGAATATGAAATTTTCATAGAAAGAAAGTACAACCTAGAGGAGTTCATGCTTTTTTAAAATCAAAAAGATTTCTAGAAATGCTTTTAGGGTAGGACTTTTTGTAGAAACTTGGGCATCATTTAATAGGATCTCAAAAGCAATAGGGCTGTTTTATGACATTCCAAAAGAAATTAAACCAGCTATATGATTGTTTTTTACCTAAATACAGAAAAACTGGGCTTACTGCATTTGAAATCCCGCTCCCCCGAAGTGATATACTGTATCCTATAAGGAAGAAAAATGTAAAACAATTAAAAATCCAAAGTTTTAAATTATCTACCCCCATCACTCAGTTCTTACTAAAATGTAGAACCATCTTATTTTATTTTTCTTGCCAAGGCTGGTACCCTATTAAAATTAAAAACACTACTACAAAGAAATAATAAAGAGTACAAATCAATTGAGTGGAAGACAACATATACATTTTTTAAAAAAGAATCATCAAATTCAGCCAACGAAGATAACCAAAACAAGCAGATTTCAGTTACTGTCCAAGTATCTTCAGAGTGAGTGCAAACAAAGCTCTTCCTGTGGAGTTAATGTTTTAATTGAACCACCTTGCCTTATAGGCATTTCAACCAACTATGCTTCAAATGGACTTGCTGGACCCCCAAAAATGGACTTTCAGTTGGCAAATTGGTCAAGGTCACACTGAAAAAGATATCCTGTTGAATACCATGCATGATTTTTCCATGGCTTTGTACAAACTTCAATACCAGCCTGCACAACAATTGCATTTCATACATACCTTGAATGCCCATCCACACAAATTTCATACTGAAAATCTCTTTTTCAACAGTTTCTGAATGGGCCCATGCTGAGTTTCCTATCTGCTTCATGGGATTACTCTATAAGCCTTGCAAAACTTGTTCTGGAACACTCTTACTAACGGATGAATTAAAGTGCTATTCACCAGTGCTTTGAGCCAGGAACATAAAATTTGAAGCCCCCACTGATCTCTACATATTTTGCTATGGCCATAATTTTAGTAAATGATGCTACTGAGTCACAGTGTAAAAAGCACGTTAAAGACCAAGATTGGTGAGTTCTCCTTCAGAACTGTCAAACCAAAATGATCAGTGAACCATTGCAGATATCCAAGCAAAATCTGTGACAGATTATATGGAAACAAATTCTACTTCAGTGCTGGTACTTTTAAGGACCACTTGAAACAGTCTCAAGTATGGGCTATGTGGCTCCGTGAAAGCGCAGCAGATAAAAGAGAGCGCTGGGGCATATTTGTTTTGCAATTGGACGCAAGCGAGAAAGCCTCTTGGTGAAAGGCACTGAAGTGAAACAGAAGGAAATCATTGCCTGTTTTAAAGAACTGCATGAATTCTGGGTGCCTTTCTGCTGTTTTAAAAACTGCTTAGTCTCCATATATTTTTGGCTTGTTGATTATACATATAATTAGACCTGGCAATATGATATGTATAGGCATAGAATAGAAACAAATACATATTAATTCAGAAATGCTTTGAGCCAACACATCAATTGTGCCAACTTTTTGTTTTGTTTTGAAGATCCTTGGAGGCTTTGCTCTCTCTCTCTCTCTCTCTCTCTCTCTCCCTCTCTCTCACTCACTCACTCTTCTGGCAATTCTCTCTCTCACACAGAAGGAATTCTAGGATTGGTAATCCCTAACAACTGTAGCATTCCTGGAAGCAGTTCTCAGTTACCATCTCCAACTTTATTCAAACACATATATTTTGTTCTAGAGTAAATCCAGGCACACTATTTAGCATATTGGTTATTCTGAGCCAGGTTAGTATAATGGTTAAGGGGCTGGCCTAGAAACTAGGAAACTGTGAATTCTAGTCCCACTTTAGGTACAAAAACGTAGGAGATGACCAGGCTGAGCCCTAGGGAGCGATCAAACATCATCAGTCATGAGTCCTGGCATGCCTACAAGAGATCTAAGTCCAGCCAACCATGAATTCCTTTCTCTTCTTAACTCCTGCTAATTTCCCTTAACCATCGGTAGTTCAATTCTTGTAGAGATCTTACACTTGTAATAAATTTTTTATACTCATTTGAACTGCCTGAATCTTTTGATTTCCCTTGGCGCTTGACAGAAAAACTGGCTGGTGTTAGAAAATGCACAGCCAGGCAGCAAGGAGGACTTAAGCAGGGGATTAGCCTTGAATTATTATGCAGCTGCAAGAGATCCAGGACTGACCCTCCCAAGCTCCATAGAACCTTATCTATCTGTTCCCATGAGAAGGCAAGCAATCTGGGGAGATTCCTGTATTATAGGCACAATAAAATAAAATAGTTTGGATTCTGCATGTGTGGATCTGGTTGTTTGCACCTGACACTGGCTGAGTTTAGGTCAGTCATTCTGTCCTAGCTCAATCTATCTCTCACGGATATTTTTATGGGGAAAATAAGGGAGAAAGGAGTTTTGCCGTATATTCACCACCTTGAATTATTTTTCTAAAAAAAAAAATAAGGGCAGAATAAAAATCTAATAAATAAGTGTAGTTTCTAATTGGCTCCAGGAACCTTCAATACATGGAGTACCCTCACGTATATTGGGTATTTGAACACATTAAGGGAAGACCCAGCTCTTTGTAATGCTGGAAAAAATAGAGGAAAGGGTAGGAAATAGGTGACCAGCAGCATGTTGAATGGACTAGTTGTAGTAGCGATGAGTGCACCACAGGGAGAATTTAAAGATCAGACTAGGGATAGATCATCATGGAGAAAATCTATGGCCACTAGGAGTTGATGGCATAAAATCAATCATATTGGAAACAGAATAGTAGCTAAGGCTAATCCCCCAGGTCTTCATGTACTTAGACCCCGATTTTCCAAAGTGTATTGTATTGTTTATTTAAGATATTTTTCTACTGCCTTTAAAGTAAAATATACCCCCACTACATGAAGGCAGTTTGCAAAACAGGAAATAACCTCTCTCTTTCCTCAGACACACACACCAGTTAATCCATGATATATAATAAGGGTAGCATAAATAAAAAGTGGACTGAAATATCCGGAGTTTAAGGCCTGAAAGTAATAGGGAGGGAGAGAATTTCCATGAGGATTATATTCCATAAATGGGGATGTCCCGCAGAGGATGAGTTGTTGCTTGTTCTGAATCCAACTTTGATAAGCTCTGTCCTTATCAACAAGCCCAGGAACAAAGCTTCTAAGGCTGATTGGAGGATTCAGATGGTTTCCTGAAGAGGCAGAGTCCTTCAAATAACTTGGTCCCAAGCCATTTAAAGTGTATGGCTAACTGGCAACATTTGAAACAGAGTCAGAAAAAGCACCAGCAAGCAGATGTGATTGTTCAGACCTAGAAACAACCAGATGGCAGTTAGCTTTCAAAGCTGAAGCCACTAACAGGAACTGCAGCCACCGTTACAGAAACAGTGCGGCATCCATTACAATAGATAATGGACAGCAGTTAAGTCTTTCAAAAAATTGGAACAGGTAACAATTTTCATCTGGGATCCCTTGAGGGTCAAAGGATAGATTTCAAGAGTCTATGAATATGGATGAGAAAAAAATTAGACCTGTTTTCATTAATCTTTAGCTGAAATTTAGCTTTTAATTCAGTGATGTACGTAGGCAATAAAGTAATTTTTTGCTTCTAAACTCCATAACCAGACCCAAGGAAGGGTATTATCTTGTTAATGGCTTGATGTATTAATAGAACGACATATATATTACTTTATTACATATTTGTTAGGCTTTAGTATTTTGGGAATTATATATCAGCCTAATTGACTTCCTTTGTAATATGATCTATAATTATGTATTTTATTTTCATCATTTAAATACTTTTTTCTGAGAAGGTGTCTATACGTTTCACCAGGTTCTTAAAGTAGTTGAAGGCACAGAAAGATTAGGAATCTCTGGTCAAGATACTGCATTCTATAGTTTTTCCAGATAATTTTCAAAAGACAGACTCACGTGAAAAATCTCACAATCTAGTTTCAATAAAGAACTAGTCTTTGACTTATAATAGTTCACTTAGTGACTGCCCTGTGAAAACTTCAGGATGCCAACATTTCATAAGGTTATTATAAGAAATCAGAGGTGCAATTTTCTGTTATTGTGAAATATGAGAATATACAAAAGTTATAGTACAAATGTTTTCCAACATGTGCTCTGGAGACATATGCAGATCATTCCTGGCATAGATACAAAAATAAAATAAAAGTAGCTCAAGTAGCTGAAATTGTTGACATTTGAAACTTCACAGGTTTTCTAACAGGGTTTCAGTAATTTAATTTTTATCAAGTTTTATTTGATTTTACAATCATGCCAATGCCATCTAAGGAAGACCACTTATGGCATGGTAGCCACATTGCTAACCCCCTAGCTTATGCAGTGAACTTCCAAAGCTTCTGAAGATGTTAAACAGACAAAAAGGTAGAGAATTGGTTCAATTGTACAATTGAGTCTAACATGGGCCTAACCTATTTTTAAACAACAGATGTTTCAATGTTTGAAAATTATCTCATCTATTTGTTGCATATCTTTTGAGTTATTAAGTAAGAACCGGGGTGGTGTAGAGAGCAATACTGCAGGCTACTTCTGCTGACTGCCGGCTGCCTGTAATTTGGCAGATCGAATCCCATCAGGCTCAAATCCTTTCAGGACTTTCATCCTTCTGAGGTTAGTAAAAGAGGACCCAGATTGTTGGGGGCAATATGCTGACTCTGTAAAGCGCTTACAGAGGGCTGTGAAGCTGTATATAAGTCTTATTGCTATTAACTTGACAACCTTGACACTCAGAACCAATACTGTCCACCCCCCAGTGTAATGTACTGAATTCTTTATTTATTGCCACACTTAAAAACTTTTATCTAAAAAATGAGTCAGGCAATCCCATAATTTATGTAGAATTGCAATATCACCATGCTTAATTTATCACAGTAATGGCTTTGGTTCATTATATCTTTTTTTTTTTTGCTTGAAAAAAGGTAACTTAATAGAAACATTCTGCTGACTGGTTTATTTTCAAAATGAATAGTATTTCCATGCAGGAAACTGGATATACCTACATTAAAACAAATACGCTTTGGCACTTATTTTTTTTATACTCTGCTTTATTTGGATGGTAAATTATACTATTTATTTTCCAAGCTGAAGCTGTATAAGAAATGGGTGGAGGGCCTTGCACCAGCCAAACATGTGAATGGTTATACTCTAAACTCCCATCTTGTAATAGAGATAAAAGTCAAAATTATCACAGTAATTTTGGTACAGTATTTGAAATAATGTTGGCATTCTCTTGCCCATTTGTTACATCAGCTCTGTCAAAACTATTTTAAAAGTTACAAATTTTGTTCAGGTCATCTGAAATTTTTGATTTCTGGTCCAAAAATCTCAGAATTTTGTTTTTAAGGGGAAAAAAAGATTGCTTTTTTCAAGATTACATTGCACAATCTTGGGAAGACTGTAGATGCTCAGGATACCCAGTAGGATAAAAAAGAGCCATGAAGATTAAACAATGGATGTAGTAATGCTGAAATATGTCTCACCCAATTTTCAAATGTATGTTTGAGATCCTTTTGTAAGATAGTCATGGCAGCCTGAACCTAGGAATCAGGCTATGCTTCACAGAATAGTGTAGTAGGCTTCAATAGCACAAGGAGAGTAGAAATGAGGCAGATTTGGCCTGGGTCCCAGAGGCCAAGGAAGTCTTAGGTGGTTGCCAAGGTTTCTAAACACTACTGGGAATGAGAAAGAGAGAGGAAAAGAAAAAGAGAGAGAGAGAGAGACAGACAGACAGACAGACTGACCAACCATGGGAATTCAGATTCAAGAAACCTAGGCTATTTATGGCCATCAGAGAGAAGTTCTACTGCTTCTTAATAACAGAAAAGGAATTGTTTTCTGTTCTTTAAAAAGTGACAAATGAACATTAGACATTATTCTTTCTGACTATTCAACTAAAGGAAAACGTTGGCATCATCTTGTCTAGAGCATGACACTCTGAGTTGGGCTATTGAGATAAAATAAGGCTACACTGCAAAAATCTAAATTGATCACTAGGTGATGGCAAAGAGGAATAGAAAACTCAATTTCTTTACTTCCATCTAGTGATTGCCTGGATTGTGTCAACCAAAATACAGCTGCTTTGGTGTAAGAGGGATGGAAAGGCATAGTCTTACGTCTATGTTGTAATGTCAACCAAATCTTGAGTTGACAGGAAAATATATCAGTATAAAATCATCTGTTTGGATTGTGAAGCTATATTGAAACATGGTAATGAAGCCAGTGATTGGTGCTGTTTTTTCTATTTTAATATTGATGACTGGGTTTTCTCAAATTCATTGTCTTTTCTACCAACTGCTGTTTTTTTTTCCTTCAGGAAAGTAATTACCAGTCATTCTCCTTACTGCTCAGTGGGACAGGATTGGACTCTATGAAACATCTTTTTCTTTAAATTTCTCAAAAAATTGCAATGGAGACAAATTTATGTCATAACGTGATTGAGCTGAACAATGCAAGGCTGCTTGTACCAACATCACCTTTGAATATTGACTTCCTATCTGCTAAAAAAAAAAAAAAAAGGGAAGAGAGAACTAGGGAAAGTTGCCAAAAAAGTGGTCTTTTTATTTTTGTATGAAGCAGCACACAGGTGGTTAACAGGAACATTATCTTCATTTAGATGTATTGTTTGTTTGAGTGAGCAAGAGATTTGGACTGTGCAAAAGGAGAAGGGGTAATAGTAGAATTGTACACCTGGAGCATTGCAGAGTTTGCTGAATGAGTACAAAAATTTAAACCCTACCGTGATAAAAATGTTATGAAGTAAAGTTGGATTAAAGGGCAAAATTGAAAATATAAACTTACATTTGATATTTGTTAATTCAGTACTGCACTGCTCAAGTAAAAAGAGAGCAAGTTCCCACCATCTAAAAGATGTATAACTTCTATGGTACATCAGGAAGAAAATCAATTATGCCATATAATTTTTCCCTCCATACACCTAATCTAACCAGCCACTTGGTGGGAGATCAGGATCACACTAACAAAATTAAGAGTCTTTGTTTGGAACTACATAATCCATGTTATCTCCTGGGTCCCTGCACAATGGCGGTATTGGCAAGTACTTCATGACATCACCTCATATTCCTTGGAAGGAAGAAAAAAAAATCTGTATTGAAGGAGAAAAACAATAGCAATAGAAACAGCCATCCTCAGGCACAAGCCCCATAGGAGACATAAGGCAACCTAGAGAAGAAAGTGGGATGATTGGAAGATATTAAAGTAATTGCAGGCACACCTCTGGAATCCAGGACACAAAGTTGACATAGCATGTTCTGAGAAATGGGGCAACAGGCACCATAACTCTCCCACATAATTTATGTGAAGATGCAAGCAGAGATCGCAAATGATACCTGTTTACAGCACCCATATCTGGACTGCAAATAATTGTATGAACACTAGATGGTGGCAAAAAGTTGGTTTCCTATATCCCCAGGCTGCCCTCTGCTGGGTATTCAGATTTTGGCACTCAAAATGAGATTGCTTTGCAGCTGTCTCCCCCTGCCCCTATTTGAATCAACTACTAATCCTTTGTGCTTATTGGAGGAATGTCTGCAAGCAACTTGGTTGGAGTGAGGTGAGTGCCAGGTGTAACCTGCACCAAACCTTAGAGAGGGATGTTCCCGGGTTCCTGGATCTGGCACAAGTTCTGTAACGGATGGTTTGACTTTTTAGCACCTCTAAAACGCTGGATCTATTCATTGGAGAACTGAAGGGATGGGGCTGAGCAAATGCCTTGTTTAGACTGTATTATAATATTCACACAGGGCTTTTTATCCTTTAAAAAAGTCCCAGGGTTATGTTATTTTAAATTGCGCCTTCCTTATCCCACAAAGGTTTTGGTTTTGCTGTATGTCTTGCAATGTAATTCACTTCATTACCCAGTTAAATAGGTTGTGTGGACCCAGCAATATTGTGGCAATTATCATAGCAATAGAGAGACAGACAGAGAGAGTCAGAGAGACAGAATCAGAGAGAGAGAGAGAGAGACTGCTTTTATAATGGAAGAAAAAAGATTGCCTCCTCCCTGCCTGGTGCTGTCCAGATACAGCAGGCTAGCTTTAACGGCTGCTCAAAGGAAGGATGAGAATCGTAATTGCAACTCATTTGTGTGTTATCTGGCAACCAGGACACATGGTGTCCAATGTATATTAATACAAGTATTATTTTTTTAAAGGTGGGAATTACCTTTTGGCAGGGGATGGGAGGTATACTATGTATTGATTGATAAAGGACAGATTCCAGCTGGAACATCCTGAAGGTTTATCCCAGAGTGCCTCTTTCTTTCTACGCATAGGAAGCCTGCAAGCTGCATAGGAGGAGAATCGCCTCATCCTTCCTCTGCTGTTGCTCGGCAACTGGTATCTGACACATTCTGCTGCCTCAACAGAGGCATCATAGCTCATGCCCACCAATATTCTTATTCTCCTTAGATTCATTTATTTTTTTTCTAGGCACACTGACGGCCAGAGCTGGATATAGCAAATCCCACAGTTTAAATTCTGGGTTATGTGAATAAATATTTAATTCCTCCTTAGCCCGAACTTTTAAAAGTTTAGCTGGATTGGTTAACTCTGGGGTCAGCATAGCAACCAAGTAACATTATATTCTGGACTGAACCATCTAATAATAACCTCCTCTTTAGGCAGAAAAGCCTATTAGCCTTACAAAACGAAGTACAGGTGACCTACAACTATTTGCCTGGTGTCCATTTGAAGTTATAATAGCACTGGAAAAAGTGACTTTATGATATTTTTCACACGACTGTTGCAGCATCCCTGTGGTCATGTGATCAAAATTCAGATGCTTGGCAACTGGCATGTATTTATGACAGTTGAAATGTCTCATGATCACCTTATGTAACCTTCCAACAAGCAAAGTCAATGGGGAAGCCAGATTCATTTAAGAACCATGCTAACAAACTTAGTGATTCACTTAACAACTGTGGTAAGAAAGGTCATAAAACAGGGCAAAATTCCCTCAACAACTGTCTTGCTTAAGAATGGAAATTTTGGATTCAATTGTGTTAGGAGTACCCCTGTAAGGTACTCGTCTGCTGAACAATGCTATGGACCTTTGTCCCCAACTCTCTCCTTCCCAGCGGCCAGGCCACTGTCCTGAGTTTCTGTATGATGAGACTGAGGCATAAGGAAGAAAGGCTGACATCCTTAATGTCATGCTCTTGTCTTCTTCTATCACGTCTTCTTCTATCATGCCCTCTCTGACTCTGCCTGTCAACTAAGCGGAAAAAAGGAAACCTGCTCAGACAGCGTTGCCATCTTTCCTTGTAGATTCCTTCCTCCAATTCCCTCTTTGCTCAACTCTAGCTCCATCAGGGTTGAGATGAATTTTGCTAGAGTAGCACAAATCCAGTGTCCCCTCTCCTCCACTCCCACCCCCAACTCTGTGGTTCAGAAGCTTCTGGAGTGGACCCAACCGACTCCCGGAGCACCTGCAAGGCCGCTCTGTTTGTTGCATCATCGGGCCAGAATCCTGGGAGCCCCCAAAGCCTCCCCCACTCCGGCTGGCTTGCCACATAATTTGCTCTCCACTCACCTAACCCAACCAGCCATTTAGTGGCTTTATCAATTGTTCTGGGAGATCAGGATCACACTAGCAAAGTCAAGAGTCTTTGTTTTGGGACTACATAGTCCATGTTATTCCCCTAGGTCCCTGCACAAGGACAATATTGGCAAGCGCTTCATGACATCACTTGTCCCTCCTATTCCTGGCAAGGAAGGGGTGGAGAACTTTATTGAAGGAAGAAAGCAATAGCAAAAGAAACTGTCACCCTGAGCCACAAGCCCCATAGGAGACATCAGGCAACCTAGAGAAGAAAGCAGGATGACTGGAAGATATTGAAGTAATTGCAGGCACAAAGGCTATGGACCTTTGTTCCCAACTCTCCTTCCCTGGCAGCCCCCGCACTGCCCTGAGTTTCTGTATGATGAGATGGATAAGGAAGCGCGCCTGACCTGCTTAATGTCATGCTCTTGTCTTCTTCTAGCATCTGACTCTGTCTCACAACTAAGCGGATCAAAGGAAACCCGCTGAAATGGGGTTGCCATCTTTCCTTAGAGGTGCCTTGCTCCAAATCCCCCCCCCCCCCACACACACACACACGCCTTCCTCGGCTCTAGCTCCATCAGGGTGGAGATGAATTTTGCTAGAGTAGCATAAACCCTGTCTCCCCTCCTCTGTACCTCCGCGCCAACCCCGCGCTTCAGGAGCTCCTGGCGCGGACCCGACCGACTCCTGGAGCAGCTGTAAGGCCGCTCTGCCTGTTGCGTCATCGGGCCAGAGTCCTGGGAGCCCCCAAAGCCTCCCCTGCCCCCGCTGGTTTGCTGCCAAGCTCTCCCTTCCTCGCTCCTCATTCCCAAGCCTGGCAATTAGTGGCAGAAGCAGGTTGGAGCGCTTGCTCGGAACGCGCAGCTCCCTTCTTGCCTCAGCCAGGCTAACTGCTGCCTCGGAACTCCCCTAGCAACCAGATGTCTCCCGGGGCTCCCGGACGCTTCTCGGAGCGCAGCTCAGTTTGACACAACACGTTCTGGGGGAGGCGGGCAACGGGGGCGGAGAAAAAGCTTTTGGCGCTGCTCCCCTTTAGGAAGTCCGCGGCATTGCCTCATCCGCCCGGCCTGGCAGAGCGCGCTGGACGAGGCCTGAGCCCTCGGTGGGAAAGGCAGGCGCTCGTCAGCCAGCCGCCGTTTTTTCTGAGCCCTCTCCGAAATCCTATACGTCTAACAATAAATGCGTGTCTGGTTCGCTTTTATTAATAAGGGATATATAAGACATAAAGGTCCCGCGCCTTTCTAGCGAAAGAAAAAAAAAAAAGGCGGGAAGGATCCTCTATAGAATGAAGCGATTAAGGATTTTGAGCGGCCCAGAGGGCGGCAGGGCTCAAACTAGGGCAGGGCAGGGCAGGGCAGGGCAACAGTGGCATCTCTAAGCATTAAGATCAAGTGAAAACCCTAATTTTTGCAGCTCCTATCTCTCTACCGGCATTTAGATTGACATTAAAAGGACATCAAAGCAATAAGGAAATGTGGTTGGTCTGCTGTCTGTAGTGTGCTATATGGAACGATAGTAGCTGGGTAGAATGCAGTCTATGAGGTTTTAAAGCAGAATAAGGAACCTACGAGTTGATAAAAGTCTTTACCACTTATCATCCTTCATTTTTTTCAAATACATGTATTTGTTTTGATAATAAATAGAGGACAAGTGTAAGCAAGGGGAACAATGTTTTCTTTTCAGAAGGATGTATAAAGTACCCCAAATAGTACTAATATTAAATTTAATCCATAAATCACCTTATGAGTGCTGTTCAGTGCAGTACATCCTTGTCTTTTTATGCACTTCTGGTTCCTCAGAGTAGAATTGATTATAAATAAAGCAGTTGTTGAAAAACAAAACACCTACCAATAGGAGTGTTCAGAATGAGAAGGGACAAATATTATATCTGAATCCATACTGATCGATATTCAAAAAATATACAAAATATTTTTTGCAAAAAATATATAGCCTTGGTGGAAGAAAATAGTCTTTAAAATGCATATTAGTTCCAGAATAAATAAATAATTAGGGCTTGCTTCTCACACCAGACTGTTCTAGGCAAACCAGTCATTGTGGTTTATAATCCATAGTTTGTATGGCATAAACTCAAATCAATTATGACTTACTCAATAAGCCACCATGATGAAAACAATCCTGGCATAGAACAATATATGAACTCTGTTAGATTGAAATCCCACATTTTCTAGGTTAAATATTAAGTTGAAGCTTTCATTTTAATACTCGGAAAATGTGCTTTCATTAGAGCTGAATTTATCAGAAAAATTCAGTACACAATTAAATGCAGGTTTGTTTATATTCTATAACTTTCAAAAGCAAAACAATGTCTTGTTAACAATGTTAACAAGAAAAGCTGAAATTGGGACATTGGATGCTTTGTATAAATTATGATTCATGAAAAGCCAGTTATTAATATTGAGAGGTATTAAAATATTTTCTCTCAGTTTTAAGACTGAATCACAAACCATTTCCTAAGCATTTTGGTTGTTCATACGGTCAAGAATAGGATAAAACAAAGCTCACAACAGAAATGATTTTAATAATGAGATTCTCAGATTTCTCTCTATCTTCTAATTCAGTCCTTCTACTCTCATGATAGAATCACCACTTCATGGAACACAGAAACCTTATCAAAGAGAATCACGGTGAGGACACAATCTGTGCAATGAATTGTAGATCTTGCATCAGCTGAAATAGCTCTGTGTACCGCCGCAGAAGTGCTAATGCTATCAGCATTCAGACTTGAAGCCTGGGATGTATTGTGAGTGTTTGTGTCACCTGCTGACAGCCCAGACTCTCCAAGGCTGCCCTCGCTTACTGTGATTAGTATGCAATGATCATGAAGTCCCAGTGGGAGCCATTAGTTACCTCTCCACAAGAACAGAGATGTTTCTCTATTAACGTCAAAACATGGCTCCTCTACTCTCCATGTCACTGGAAAGACCTGAAAGATATTGCAACAGCAATTGGAAAGGGAATTAAATCAACATTCCCAAGGAATCCTGCAGCCATTGAGCCATTGCCAGTGGCAGTTCAGGAGGCTGCCTCAAAATCCTCTTCCATAAAACGGAACGCTTTTGCTTCAAATCGGGACAAAGAGGTCACAAACCATGACCCTCTGACAAACCAGAAAAGATCGAAGAACTGGTTATGCTCGGCTTTGAGCCAAGACAATTAAGGGTAGGGATGTGATGACAGCCTCCACATATTTGAGGGACTATCATAAACAGGATGGAATGCTTGCTTAGAGAGGGTAGGACATGTCAGTAAGCCAGTCTGGCATCTGTTTTTGAAACTCCTCCTATTTTAACCAGTCTGAAATAGTTTGATGCGATCCTGGGTGGACCATTTTTAATGAATTCCATTTTCCATCACTGGGCTCTGATGGCCATAGCTGCCTGTACTCATTACTCTTCAAGTTGTAGTATTGGTACATCTAGATCTGCTGTCCTTTGAATATCCCATAACAGCACCTGGGAATTCAAAAGCCACTTTTTAATGCTCAAAATTCCAAACAGGAAACCAAGAATTAAGACCAGTTAGGGCGAGTCTTCGCAATTGGTCTTGCTAAGCACTGATAATTGTTCAATTATGCCTGGTCCTGGTGCTAATTTTAACCAACGTAATAGAAAATGGAAGGTTGCACATGCATGGGATGTGTATCATTGCTTAAAGAAGAACAGGGAAGACAGTCGTGCCCATTTCATTCTGCACGCAGAACAGAACTTTATTGATTTGACAGTGTTGAAATTAGATTGTCTGGACCTAACCCTGTTGCAAATATGATCTGCCATATCTATTTTTCAGACATGTTCCCGTGATACTGTTTTCATCTGGTCTCCAGCCCATGAGAGAAACTGGTTTAAGTACATTCTTAGCTATTCTGTTATTAAAGCAGCACAGTATTTCCTCCTATATTTAGTGCTGTCCAAAGGGCAGCTTCATGTAGAAAATCTATTAGTTTTTTTTTCACTGATTAGCTTGGAGGGAAATCGGATAATTGCAGTGACTTGCAACAGTGGCAGGATAGGGATGGGCAACAGGAACAGCAATTTTCATGTCAAAATATTTTTCCGCTGATTGGAGGATGGGTGGCTACCACTTCATCATAGCAATGGAAATATGCCCTTGAAAGGTTTGTGGTCATCAGGATTTCCTGTAAAGCTGTGCATTTTAAAAAGGTAAAATTTCTTGACCTAAACCTGGCCAGAAAGCCAAAGAATCATATTCAACTGAGAATGAAGCTCTTCTGTTTGACTAGGGGTGTCAAACTCACATCACTCAGGCCGGATGTGTCATATGCTGGCCACTCCCACACCCGGTTTAGCGAAGGGGGGAAAAGTCACAATACATCATGTGATGACACTGTGATGATGCGAGTTTGACACCCCTGGACTAGGGGGTCAGTTGGGATTTTGGAAGAGTGTACAAGGATTGTATAAATCCCGTGTTAGGGGCTCTTATGTATCTAAGGGAACATTCAGGTGCAAGCTTCATTACTCTGTATATGTGAGTTGCACCATTGGGTGGAAGATCAGTACAAGTTGCCTGTATGCACGCACTTCTCTTAAAAAAACATATATACATATACATCTGTAATATTTGTGTGATATTGGTGAGCCGATATTTTTTAAAAGGGAGGGAGTAAGAATGCCCATTCATTTCTGCCCTGAGTCTGGATTAAATATTCAGTTCTGAGAGGCTTCCAGGTGTGAGACTATTTATAAAAGAACAGTTATATATCCATTAACATTGTTTTGTGTCCAGTCATATTTACACTTAGATGATATCACCAACACTTTCTTACAGATACTTGGATTGCCTGAATACATCTGCGAAGTATTTTCCACTGATATTGGATTCAAGAGATCCAATGTGAAAAGCATTTTGAAAAGAGCCTCCCAAATTCAGAACAAATATCTGTGAAAATAGAAAATTAAGAAACCACCTTTCAGTGCAGTGGTCTGAATGTTGTATGGGGTGTTTTAAAAAAAGCTTAAAGAAAATAGCCAGAAGGACTTCACATTTCTGTGATCCACTTTACAAAGCAAGCTTATTGAAAGATGCTTAGAAAAATCAGGGACAATGAACAATTTCATAAGTTACTTCACCCAGCTTTGTTCTTTGAGACAAAACACTTGAGGAACTACTATTAGCTATGAAATCACTTACTGATGCAATATGTTTCCCTAAGGAATGAACACATTTGGCTAAATTATAGGAGGAAAGAATATGCTCAAGATAAAATGGAATGAGTCTATGTTTTTCTTAAAGAGGATTTCCAAACACAATCAACCCCTTTCCCCACCTTCCACCCCAGGAAAAATTAACTTCTATGTTTAGATGTTACAAAGCAGGACAGAAAGAAGGAAGTATGGAGACAGGAAATCCACAATGTAAAATTCTGGAGGAAACATAGTATAAAAATGTTAAATGTGTGCACAGTATGTCCAATAATATTCATGGTCATGGACAAAAGCAGAAGCTTTTTTTATTATTTGAACATACAGAAGCACTTATTATGATAAACAGCCTTATAGAATATTTATTTATTTATTTGTAACCCACCTTTATTATTTTTATAAATAACTAAAGGCAGTGAATATATTCAACATAGCTCCCTCCTCCTATTTCCCCCACAACAACAACCCTGTGAAGTGAGCTGGGCTGAGAGAAAGAGTGACTGGCCTAAGGTCACCCAGCTGGCTAAGGGGGAACTAGAACTCATAGTCTCTGCTTTTCTAACCTGATGTCCTAACCACTGCGCCAAAGTATAAAATATAGTATGAAAGCATTTTTGTTATATGGTTTGAGTTATTGCTCTGTGTAATCTATTGATCAGAGTTTCCAATGGCATAAAAATAAGTATCTATTTTTAGCTCCTCTCTAATCATCATCTACTTGTGCCTTACTCATTTACACCATAAACACCAGAGGCAAACTCAGTGTCAGCAACCAAAGCAGACATACAAATGAAATGTGATTCCCTCCATCATCATTTGCAATGTTACAAAGGCTTCTGTCTCCTTCCTTGATTTGTGTGAAAATTTTATGTGCACTTATGTGCTAAAACCTAGATCAAGTGCCTTCTTTCTGCTTGGTGGATGCCCCTTTAATTCTACCACTCACATGATTGTTCTTAGCTACCAGTGTGATAAAACTGACCTTTTTCATGTCTAAAGTCCAGACTTGGTCATTAACCCATTGCCACTAAATCCTGTGCATCACTTTTGTGAACTTTGAGTAATACCAGGTTATTTTCTGTTATACCAAAAGGAATATATAGCAGGTTCTAATATCGCTTATCAAGAGTGAGATGGAGGAAGGAAGTCAAGACCTGTTTTTTTTTTAATTTATTTTATTTTGTCAAGCGATTATAAGATAACAGGTATAAGTATATACATAGTTATGAATACATGAAATGGATACATATAAGTACAATAAAAAGAAACAATAGGACAGGGACAATAGGCACATTGGTGCGCTTATGCACACCCCCTACAGACCTCTTAGGAAGGGGGTGAGGTACCTGTTCTGTAAGGCCTGTTTCAACTCAGTGATTTTATAATCCTATCCAGGTGAATCTACGGGGAAGAATAAAAAAAATCAGGATGGCAGGTGGTTACACCTGCCCCTTTTGATACTAGTTAAAGGGAATGTGGTTTCAATTGCATGAACACAATGCCACCTTAACAGAATTTAACAGAACAGCAGAGTTTGAAGGGACCTTGGACATCTTCCAATTTTTTTAAAATCACCTTTTCTCCTTCTATCATAGATGCCGCTGATTCTGCCACTGTGATGTGTTGCTTCATGTATGTGTGTGTAGACTGAATTACTGTGATTACATATTTGGTTTTCCTTGCTAGAATATTTTTGCTGCTCTCAAAGCATTCCCTGGAATTGGCCAGAGAAAATTTGCCCAGTTCCTGTGTCTATGGTGTGTGTGTGTGTGTGTGTGTCCACACCTTCAAGGAACAAAATGAGTACCCTAATTTAATTAAATGTAAGGCATCCATTTTACCCCCTCAAATCCCCTCAAATCCCCTCAAATTTAAGACACAAGGCTTCAGGCATATGTTGAGACTCTAAAAATAATGCAAAGAAGAGCAACAAAGATGATTAGGCGACTGGAGGCTAATACATATGAGGAACTGTTATAGGAATTGGGTATGTCTAGTTTAATGAAAAGAAGGACTAGGGGTGACATGTTCCAATATCTCAGGGGTTGCCACAAAGAAGAGGAAGTCAAGCTATTCTCCAAAGCACCTGAAGGCTGGACAAGAAGCAATGGGCGGAAATAAATCAAAGAGAGAAACAACCTAGAACTAAGGAGAAATTTCCTGACAGTGAGAAGTTGAATAGCTTGCCTCCAGAAATTGTGTGTTGGAAGTTTTAAAGAAGAGGTTAGACAACCATTTATCTGAAATGGTATATAAGGTTTCCTGTTTGAGCAGACAGCTGGAATAGAAGACCTTTATGGTCCCTTCCAATTATGTTATTCTGTTCCATTCCTTAACCCACTCACCCCAAACCCATCCATAAAATATTCCTATTGTATTGCTTCATATGACATACAAAACTATTTGTTGTGCCTTGTGAAATAAAGCATGGCTAAACAAACTATTGCCTTCCATAATGGTTTAGCCTAGTTCTCTATATCATCAGCCAGGAATGCCTTATCCTACTTAGTTAATACATACTGCGTACGTCCAACCTGTAATACTATATAACACCACATCTGAATATCATAAAGTTTGTAGCCAGGAATAAAGTGGATAAGTAGAATCGATTATTACATTGTTGACAACTCGTGTTTTATTTTAATGAAGCATTTCCTTTATTCCCATTTTACTCACAATCAAATTAAAACTAAGGTTTCAGTAGCTGCCCTTTAGTAGTTCCCCACATCTTCATGGAGAATCTGAAAGTAATTTAGAGAAAGACAGGTATATTTTTAATATTCAGGTGGCCCAGTCATAGCCTGAACATGGGAAGCAATGTGCATAATTAGATTGTTCAGCCTAGACCTCTGCCCCTCTCTGAGGGCTTTACAGAATACAAGAAAGAGAACCTGTGGGCACCCACTTGGATAAGAATTGATGGCTTATTTTAAAATGACTACGTAGCTCTCATGGAGTCCAGGAGACTAAGGAACGGAATGCCAGTTCCTTCCCCCCTCACACGCATACATAGGGGAATTTCCCCTTAATCCCAATTAACTGCAATGAAACCATAAACGGAAGAGTGCTTTGAGGTTTTATTGATCTGTGGCCATACCATGTCCTTTCTCGGAAGACAACAAAAGGGCAAACAAGCACTTTTTATAAAGTTGGTGACATACATCATCTGCATCCTTTCCTGTCTACCTTATTTGGAAAAAGCAGAAGTTGCTAAGCAGTAGCTGTCTGATTAGCAAAAACAACCTTCCAACTTTGCCCTTGAAGCAGGCACGGTTCCTAGGACTCACGGAAAGGCAGCTGTGTGCATTTTATTGCAAATTCTCCACCTTTCCAGCACATTGTTGGGCACCTCATCTGCTTCCCTGTAGCTTCCAGCAAAACCTTCTTCTAAAATGCTCTTTGCATTCCAGCTTGTTCTGCACAGGTAGTCCTCGACCTACGACAGTTTGTTTAGTGACAGTTTTTCACACTTACAACCGTTGCAGCATCCCCATGGTCACGTGATCAAAATTCAGACACTTGACCATTTGTTCATATTTATGACGGTTGCAGTGTCCTGGAGTCAGATGATCACGTTTGGCAATCTATTGATAAACAAAGTGGATGGAAACTGAACAAGGAGAGATTCAATATGGAAATAAGGATAAATTTTCTAACAGTGAAAACAATCAACCAATGAAACAGCTTGCCCTTGGAAGTTGTGGGAGCTTCATTACTGGAAGCTTTCAAGAAGAGACTAGACTGCCATCTGTCAAAAATGGTATAGGGTCTGCTTGGGCAGGGGGTTGGACTAGATGACCTACAAGGTCCTTCCCAACTCTTTCAACAGGGCAACCAAATTCACTTAACAATTACTAACTTAACAATTGCAGTGATTCAGTTAACAAATGTGGCGAGAAAGATCGTAAAATGGGGCAAAATTCACTTAAAAAATATCTCACTTAGCAACAGAAATTTGGGGCTCAGTTGTGATTGTAATTCAAGGACTACCTGTATGTACTGCTGTACCTGCTCATACCTTTCTCATATCCAGGAAGGAGCCTTCAGAATAAGACTTTGGTCACCAAAGTAGAAGAGTAAACACCTACCCATGTAATCCTATGCATAGTTATCCATGAGCAAACCCAATATAGTCAATGTTTGTTCCCAGATCAAGTGTGCATAGATTTGACCTCTGGAAGCTCTTGCTAAGTTCTCTATGACTTTGGATATTCTGAACATACAAGCAAGAAAAAAAGTTATCCTGAGTAAGCCTTTCTTTCCATGTTTCTCTCTCAATCAAACCAGGGCATTCATGCGCACTCAGAAACAGAAGCATGCTGCATCTCATTCAGCTCCTCTTTTATATCTTGGCTTTTCATCATCATGCAGCTAAATTACAGTCAGCTAAAATGGGCCCCTTTGTTTCCTTGCAGAAATGCTTTTACTAAGGGTGTGACAGGCATAAGTTAATCTGGCAATTTCTTCATTTTGGTGACAGAAAAAAGCTGCAGTTGCCGCTGTCTTTTTTTTTTTTTTTTGGAGGTGCAGATAGATGAAACTCGACAGAATTCAGTGCAAAAAGGGGAAAAAATTCTCAGAGAGTCTTTCATTCAGTCATGTAATTTTATTGGGGGAGGGCAAACACTGCCACCTACCATTTATGAGCAGCTTATATTTTACCCACCATCTCTGCAAAATAAAATACAGAATAGATCACCGCACGTTTTGTTCAGTAGTCCTAAAAAAACCTTCCTTATGTAAGTATTTCTGGTTTTCTGTTAAATAACTGGCCTCTGGGCAACGCATGAAAGTATTATCTATACCAAATATTAGGAATGCCTCCAACTGCTAAGCTGTAAAGGCAACACACAAGAAAATCTAAACCCATTTTATTAAAATTGTCCCTGGCAGCACAGGGAGAATACCACAGAGAGACTGATTTGGGAAGCGATGTATCAAAACTCTTTTATCAAGGTGATATCATGTAAAAAGATTTGAATTGCTCCCAATTGTTTAAGCAAAACACGTCTCTTAGGGCACCAACAAAAAATTTCAAATAATGAAAGCATATGGTTAACAATAAATGAAATGAATAAACAAAAAGGCTGCAGTGCTGTGCTTTTAATAACAACCACAACCCCAAATGTTGCGATGAGGGATGGGGGAGCTGAGAAGGGCCCCCAACACCATTTTCTTTTGCTGGTCTCCACCCAGGACAAATAAACAGGTTGCACCTGAATTCTGAGCTGTTGACTCATGTCTGTAAATTGCTTAAGTGTGTTATTAATAGCTTTTAATGAATTAAATTGTTGTGGGAGTAATTTACATTCCTTTAGAAAGATGTCCATAACTTAGTCATGGCTCCCTTGGAAGTCATGCAACAGTGATTATCAATGAATAGAGAAGTTCCCAGGTTCATTAGTCTCCGAAAAGTTTTCCCAAGTTCAAGGCTGGCTTGGAAAATAATAATAATAATAATAATAATAATAATAATAATAATAATAATGATGATGATGATAACAACAACAACAACAACAACAACAACGTGGATTGTTGACATTGCCATAGCTGGTGACAGCAGAATTGACGAGAAACATCTTGAAAAAATCACCAGATAACAGGACTTGAGAATTGAACTGCAGAGACTTTGGCATAAACCAATGCAGGTGGTTCCAGTGGTACTCGGCACACTGGGTGTGTGCCTAAAGACCTAGGCAAGCACTTAAAAACAATTGGCACGGACAAGATCACCATTGGTCAGCTGCAGAAGGCCACCTTACTGGGATTTCCTTGCATAATCCGCTGATACATCACGCAGTCCTAAACGCTTGGGAAGTGTTCGACTAGTGATTTGTGATATGAAACCTAACATAGTCATCTTGTTTGCTGTGTACACTGTCATTTTTTGTAAATGATAATGATGATGATAATAATAATAATAATAATAATAATAATAAGAAGAAGAAGAAGAAGAAGAAGGAATGTATTATGTCTTTTTCAATTGGTTTTATTTTCATTTCTAAATCCTTATGGTTACTTTGGCATTTATAAATATTTGGAATGTTTTTAAATTGACAGTGCCATTTAGAAGTGGAAATACAAGCAGTCCTTGACCTACAATCATTTGTTTAATGACTGTTCAAATTTACAACAGCACTGAAAAGGGTGCCTCATGACTGGCTTTCACACGACTGTTGCAGCCTGCCCAAGATCACATGATCAAAATTCAGATGCTTGACTACTGGCATGTTTTTATGATGGTTGCAGTGTCCCAGGCTTATGTGATCCCCTTTTGAGATCTTCTGGCAAGCAAAGTTAATAGCGAAGTCAAGTTCACTTTACAACCGTGTTATTCACTTAGCGGCTGCAGCAATTCACTTAACAACTATGGCAAGGAAGGTTGTTAAAATGGGACAAAATTCATTTAACAACTGTCTTGCTTAGCAGCAGAAATTTGGGGATCAATTGTGATTGTACGGCGAGGACTACTTGTAATACCCTTAATAATACTCACGATGGATAGATATTAATCATAAAATACCTTGTTCTGTGGCAGGATCTCAGTCTGTTTAAGATGAACAGCATCTTGCCAAAAAGGGGTGGGGGGGGGGAATCTAAGGTCTCCAAAGGTGTCCAGCATGCCTCATCATTGGCTGTGTAAGTTGACGTTGCAAGTGGCCAGTATAGCAAATCTAAAAGGACCCCAGGCTTCCCACCCCCACATTATGCATATCCCCACAAAGAAAACCCCCTGCTGGCTGAATGTTCAGATGTAAAAGATAAATTGCTCATGAATGCTTCTGAGGTGACCTGCATCATTTACATTAAATTGAATTTTTTTCCCTCCTGAAATTATTAATACTTAAAGGAGATCTAATATTAGTAGTAATAAGGCTAAAATGGCAAGGTGTAAGTTAACTTTATGCAACAAACAAATCATCAAGATGCTGTTCTTTATTTCAGGGTCACCCAAAGCACATTTTTAAGGACTTGCTCTCACGTTTTCTTCTTAGTTTTATGGCCAGTGGTAATTTTAATCCATTTTCCAAATAAGGTCATATTTTACTAGCAGTTACAAGGCTTCTCTAGTCACTTATCTAGGCTGGGAGCAAAAATGACACAATAGGATTCATTTCTGAATAGTGTAGGATTCTGTTTAGAGCAATAAATTTCAAAGGAATGACTGACAAAATTTTTAGAAAGGACAACTGCATCCTTTTTAGTTTAATACAATTGTCAAGCAAGTGGACATAGCAACCACCCAAATCAGCAACAAGAATGCAGTTTGATAGTGTGTGTTTTTGCTGCTTGCATGTTACAACCAAGACAGTGGTAATCATTTCAGTAAGGAGATAATTATTTTAATAAAACTTATTAGTAGGGATGCACCCCACAGAGGCATCTGGGGAGAAACAAAATACAGCAGATTGTAAAAAGAAAAAAAAATAGAGAGGAATTTGTCTTTGCTTAATCCTATTCATCTTCTGCTTCAAAGAAGGATTTATTTCTAAAAGAGAGGTCCTGAGGTTCAAACATGCCTGGAACTCAAGTTTCTTTGACCTGGAGGACAGTCTCTTAGGCCCAAACATATGGCAGGGAGCTATAATTTTGTCAGAGGAAAAGAGAAGATAGCCTGTATACAATCTGTCTGCAGTCTTGCTTTTTAAATTGCTGATCCTGGCATTAAGAACACTCAAATTCTGAGTGTACAGAGGAATACAAAGCATTTCTAAAATAGCTCTTCTCTTCAATTACAACATTTAAACCTAAAAATGGGGTAGGCATGTTTCACGTTCGTTTTACACGTTTCGGTCACTTTCCAGTTTTAAATGTTTTATAATTCATCTTTAAGGAACACAGTCTAAACAAGATATATTAGATTCCATTTGGTTTTTTTTTGTTGGCACGCAATTTTGCAACCCTATGCTGAATTCTTATTGACTTGAACGGGACCAATTTTGAATAAATATAGTTAAGAAAAGATTGCATGAAAAATTTCATATGGCTGGGAGACAACTAAAGGCTGAACCTTACAACAGATTTTATATGTCCCAGTAGAGATCTTCTACATCTGAATCCCCATAGATCCAAAATGTGTATATGTATTGTATGTTTATATACAATATGTATGTTTATGGTCAAGTCATGAGCATTACAGTACATTGCTTGGATTTTTTTTTAAATTAAGGAAAAAAGTAACTGAAGCGGTAGCCACAGAAATGTGACATATTGGATTCATATAATTTGCATGATTTTTGTTGTTGGTATGTTCTTTTATCCCTTTTCAACATATATTCATATAAGAAATAAATATATAGGTAGATAGATTTTTGTATATGAAAATGTAAAGTTTTACACAAAAGTTGGATGACCGTTTTTAATTGTAACCATCTATCCACAATCTTATATTGGTAAGCAACTTGTTCATAAATCACAAGTACTATAGGGTGAGGTGGTAATGTCAGACTAGGAAAAATAGGCTTCCCTCCATAACTGATCCAATGACTGAACATTGGGAAACTGGTAAATCTATGTATTTGTAAAAACACCCATAATAGAGAATAAGCCTTCCTGAATTCCTAGTAAACATGGATGGGATTGCAGTTCATCATCACCTTTTGCCTCTGCTCTGGCAGGACAGGCTCTGCTTCTCAAACTACTTTTTAAAAGTTAACCAAGGTAAATTCCTGGCACACCAAGGGATTTCATATCAAAACAAAATACAAAGCTGCCTGCAGGCTGAAGCGGTAAAACTTGTTTCATGACAACCTTTGTAAAATATTTCTCTACTCAAAAGTAATAAGCAACCAAGTGAGAACAGCTGCCATGGGTAGGTCAGAAAGCATGTGGCAGTAGTAGAGATGGGGAAATAGAATTGCAGTGTTTGGAGGCATATTCCTCCTGAAACAGAAACTTCTTTAAAAACATATTAGATAAGCATTCAGCTGCCTCGAGTCAGTTGTAACAGCGAAGGATCCTATCTTAAAAGAATTTGGAGCTTTTGATCCATATATATTGTATTCACCTAACACCACTGGGAATCATTTTACTATGAATTACTCCTTGAATTTTTATGTTTTTGATAACACACACTGCACCATAAATTAATAAATCTATGCGAAATCCTAAGGAGCATTTCCCTTTTTTACTAAAATCTATTTAATGATCCCTTCTGAAGCAGATTTGTTAAGCAATTCCTTGGGTTTTTTTTTTTTTTTCAATTTCTAATAGCAGAGAAGTATCTACCTGATACAGAAGCCTCTTCCAGCTATTGAAACTGCTAATGAAGTTTTTTTTTCTGGGCAACATGAAACATTTCAACTGGCAGAATCACATCTCCTAACTGAGGCTAAGAATGCTGGCCTCGGTTATCCCTCACCAAGGTAAAATGTGGCCATATTGCATATCTCTATAAACCATTTCATATGCTTAATTTATATAATACAATAGGCTAATAGGTGATTGGCTATTTATAATTCAGTATTTTGTAAATCCATGGTCACAGACTGTATTTTATTAGTACATCTAAACTACCTTCTGTAGGTTATCACACACAAGATCATTTCTTCACTATAGTTAGGGCAGCATATCTGACAGGATGAACCATTTGGGTAATCAAGGATTAGAAAAGCTCTTACTAATAACTTAAATGTAATGCACCGAAATGAACTTTCATCACATAAGCCCACACATTACCACTAATAATAACTATTTGGAGGGATCTGCCAGCATTCAAACGATAGGGTAGAAATCTAGACATAACTATATTATATTCCTAATATCAAACTTTTTTTTTTGACAGTGCATTTTTGGGTATTTTCTGGCCTTTCCACTGTGCCATAGTGACACTATTATGATAAAAATATAAGGCAGATGAAATAAAGCAACCGTTCCCATTTTTTGCAGTCTGAAGTTTGTACCTCACATTACAATGCTTGACCATATTGCTATCAGTCCAAATCAAATCTCAAATCTGAGAAAGTTCTCAACTCCAGTACTAAATATCACAGAAGTGTGTTTTTTTAAAACAAATAAAAGCTTCTTGTCACATTAAATGGTAAGTTATAACAACTTTTTCAAAAAATACTTTGGACAAATAAATGGTCTCAGTGAAAAGACCTATAAAATAAAGAAATCTGTTTTAATTATGCACAGAATAGATGGGATGACCTGACAGACACAATTTCATCCTTTCTTCCATGACGCTGGTTTTGTCTCATCCCCGGACCATGGTTTACGAAACCCCTTTTTTCATGGTTTCTATACCATAAAGCATTAGACAGTGGCAAATAGCATTCGATACCCACCAAAATCAGGTCAGTTCATCGTTATGTGCCAACAGCTCTTTTTATTCCTTGACAAAAGTTGAGTTCAGCTCCAAGATCATTACTGAGGAAAAGCTCTGGGATATTGTACAGGCATAAGGCTGATCACTGCATCCTATTTGTTTGTTTGTTTGTTTATCTACTTACAATATTTATTGGCTTTATAAATCGATTGGCTTTATCTTATCATAGGGTAACTCTGGGTAGCTTACAGTCATGAAAATATGTACCTATACATGCACAATTAAAACAGAAATAATTAAAATCAACATTAAAGACATAAGACACATGGGGAAGACAGGGGCAGAGCAGGAAGAGGTAGGGTCAGTTGTTACTCTATCAACCACCTCTTTGGCCCCAGTTGGTGCCTATAGATGTTTTAAATGCAGCCTCAGATTGTTTGGGCTAATTATCAGGGAGAATAGAAGTTGTTGGCTAAGACACCTGGAACAACTGAGATTGGAGCCTCTTCTGACATCGTATTAGTTCCTTGTTCAAATTGTGTAAAACCCAAACTTGTTGCTTTGAGTGATAGGCCTTTGGAGCTGCAGTTTGTTTCAAAGAGAATAATGGTTTTATGATTAAGTTGGATTCCATAGAGAAAGCGGGTATCGGCATAGCTGACAAAGGTATCAAATAAAAAAAATAACATAAACAAACCCACCTAAGGATTCCTTCTAGTTTGAAATCTTCATTGCTATGGGGATTCATAATTTAAAAGAAATATATGTTTTATAGATTTTATGCAACCAATCCTCAATTCAGTTGAACATCTTGAATTAAAATGTCTAATTAAATTGTGTCTATTGCTCACAAGGTCTTTGGTTTAATTTAGACTTCTAGGAATATCTTGTTCAAGTTATCCAAGGTCAGAACAAAGTATTTTGAGATTTCTACATTGTTCATAGAAATTCCCACTGCTGTCTTATGCTGCCTCACTGAGTCAGGTAAGGATTGACCAAAGAAGCCTGAATTATACAGTACATTGTGTATATACACCCAGAAGAATCACACAAAGCCTGAAGATCATTCCAGCTGCCCAGAAGTCACCTTTATGGGCTGCAATTACATAGCAAGGTGCAGGTGGTAGATGATATGAGAGATAATGAAAAAGCCTCAGTTCATCTTCTACAGTAAACCATTCCTGTATTTTACCAAGAAAACCACAAGAATAGATAAGATACAATGATTTCCAATGTAGTGCTGGATTATGGATTCCTCAGGCCTGATGGCATTCAGCATGCTACTGAGGAAGAGGTGATCGTTTT
The DNA here is from genome assembly GCA_023653725.1 of Bungarus multicinctus. Lineage (NCBI taxonomy): Eukaryota > Metazoa > Chordata > Lepidosauria > Squamata > Elapidae > Bungarus > Bungarus multicinctus. The sequence goes on from CM042834.1 coordinate 123,547,161, forward strand.
TTGAAGTACTATGGTAACTATACTATATGTATACTATATAGTACTATATGTGGCTGGATTAATGTATACTATATAGTACTATATGTGGCTGGATTAATGCCTTCCAGATATCTAGTTCTGGAGACAACCATGTAGGAAAAGAAAATCTGAGGTTGTGAAGAAATAATATTTCTTCATCAGCATTATTCTTCAAATAGCATCACTATATATGGACATCATCGGAGAGAGCCAATAGAAATCAAATGGTCTATATTCTTGGTCTAGACTCTAAGGAGTTGGAGAATTCAGTTTAACAGCAAAGATACAGTCAGGAGCTAATTGTGGAACAAATCATTAACTAATAATCTGCTGGTTGCAAGTCAAGCTAAAGCAGAAAAACAAAACCAATCAATTCCAAACATTATTATTCCATATTATGTTGAGTTTATCCCCACTTTTTAAAAGGAAATTATCAGGAATCAATAGAACATTAGAGGAACACTGGAATAAATAAAATAAAAATTTGTTAGGGATGAATGTGAAAAAGAGATTGCTAAAAACTAAGAAATAGAGGAAAACAATCTGAATGTCAAAAGATTATGAAAATTGCCAGGAAGAGAAGAATGTGGGAAACAATGGAATAAAAGAGAAGATGATAAACAGAAGATGACAAGGTAGATGGACTTAATTACAGCAACAATAGGTTGCTGATCTATACTTGTGATTGCTACAAGTTGACAACTTGATGACACGTAATGAAGTCAAATGTAGGAATGACAGATCTTCTGTCCTGATTTTATACTGATTACAACAGCAAGCTATTACACATAATGTTCAGGTATTGTTTTGATTCAATAAAGATCTTATGTATGCCCATATGGCTACATTCACATGACAAACATGTCAAAGCATCTGGTAGAGACTAGATAATATTGATTAATCGCTTCAAAGTTGTACAAAATCAGATGACACCAGTCCCAACATCCAGTTGGTATTTGGCCATCTGCTAATGACATGGTTATTAAAGGCTGACATCAGGGAAAGTAGATACTACCCATAACCAACTTCAACTAATTTTGGTGATAGCAATCTTTCTACTAAGTGGAAGTTTCAGAGGAACTTATGCAAGAACATTATCAAATCCCCTCTGAACAGACAGAAATGAATGAAGCAAGAGGGGTTAGGAAGATTAAGTATTGCAATAGCCAAGAGTTAGGGAGAAACAGTGAGCAGTTCTTATCCCTGTGCAAATGATTGAATCCCAATTCTCCTTTTCTGGAAGTAAGTCTTGCATTATATTTCCTTCCTGCAGCCCCAATTAAGTTTTTATTTCATACAGAAAAGATCAAAGAAACATCCTTCCTTTGTGGGGTGGAACACTAAGACTTTGCATTTTACACTATATAATGGTATCGTCCAGTAGTGAGATTTAGCCAGTTCACACCACTTCGGGAGAACCGGTTGTTAACTTTCTGAGCAGTTTGTTGAACTGGTTGTTGGAAACAATCATTAGGGCAGAGAACCAGTTGTTAAATTATTTGAATCCCACCACTGGTATTGTCATGTATGTACACAAATAGCTTGATATTTCAGGGTATGTTGATTCATTGCCTTAAGACTGTTCAGTTCAGTGGGTATTTTCTTACAGATTTGTAGCTGTGTACAAAAGCTGTGTATAAAAAGGCCTTCAAAATTTTAACAGGTTGCACCATAGAAATACAAGTCAGATACAGGTAGTACAACAATTTGCTTAGTGACCATTTGAAGTTGATGTCCTGTGACTGTTTTTCATGCTGTTGCAGCATCCCCAATGTCATGTGATCAAAATTTGGGCGCTTGGCAACTGACCGATATTTATGACAATCGCAGTGTCCCAGAGTCATGTAGTCATCTTTTGTGACAAACAAAATCCATGGGGAAGCCAGATTCACTTAACAGCCATGTTGCTAACTTAACAACTGCAGTTATTCACTTCAGAAGTGTGGCAAGAAAGGTTGTAAAAAGGGGCAAAATTTGCTTAACAACTGTCTTGCTTAGCAACAGAAATTTTGGGCTCAATTGTGGTTCTACCTGTACCTCGGTGGCACACTGGTTAGAGTGCAATATGGCAGGCTACTTCTGCTGGCTGCCTGCAATTTGGTAGTTCAAATCCCATCAGGCTCAAGGTTGACTTAGTCTTTCATCCTTCTGAGGTCGGTAAAATGAGGACCAAAATAGTTGGGGACAATATGCTGTAAACTGCTTAGAGAGGGCTGTAAAGCACTATATATAAGTCTTAAGTGCTATTGCTATTTATTCATGCTCTCTTTTGCTTCTGTAGTTTGACATAAACTGAACTCTACCCCTCTACAACAGAAACAAGCATCCTCCCTCACTAGTGGACTGCAAATGAGGTGCGAGCTCAGACTCCTCAACCGGTCTTCAGTAAGAAGTAAACATTTCTCAGAGCCCCAGAGTCAAGATTTATGGGGCTGCAGGCTCTCTATCAGATCAGTTACAGACTGAACTTGCTTTAGCGTGTTTCCTTTCATCTTGGTTACATGATGCATATTTATTTAAAATATTTATAAGCCGCCTTCTAGACTAAAATCTACAAGATGACATCTAACAAGCTTTAAAAGCACAGGACAAGATAAAGCAATGAAAAATAATTAATAATTAAAAACAAATAGTAGCAGAGATGCAGTGACATAGCAAGCTGAACAGCAGAGTCATGGGGCTGCTTGAAGGCCTATTATGATGGGGTTGAAGCATCAGTTTGAAGCGCAATCCACAAGTGACTAAGAAGGCTTTATTTTGTGTGCCTGCCTTCCTAATTGCTCCTCCAGGCCCCTGATGCTGATCTTAAAGGACTGTCAAGCTGACATTGATCAAGACTATCTTTCAAACAAGCTGGACTCAAACAATTTAGGTCAGTTGGGTCAGAGGTGAGAAAAGTCTGACCTTCCAGATGTTGGACAGCAGCTCCCATGATCTCTAAACATTTGTTTTGCTAACTAAGGGTGACAGCAACTGGAGATCAACACTGCCCCAAAAAGCCACATTGCTTATCCCTGATGTGTTGGGCTTAGAAACATACTAGAAGCCAGAATAGCTAGTACAACAGGGATGTCATATGAGCGGCCACTTTTTTTATACCAAGTCTCCTTAAAACTAATACATCGAGTATATTATATCATCTAGCCTGGTGTCTTTAGAGTTTGGAGAACTATATTCACACCTGCCCTCTTCAGATAAGGCTGCAATTAGTGTATTAACCTATACTAGGTTAATAACTCCTGGCTATCTTAGTCACTTGATGTTTTGCAGTCAGCATTGTGTCCAGGAGAACTCAGAAACCAAATACTTGAACCCCCATGCAAAGAGTTGTAAGTCGCTCTTCAGTTTGGCAGAATTTCCTTCCCACTTTGTAGGACTTGCCAATTTGTCTATCCCCATCCAACTGAACTACTGGTATACATAGCTTGAGGATTCTACCATCTACCTAAAAATCAATGCAAAATGTAGTACTAATGGGAATAGCTCAGTACACATGTGTCTTGCCACTTTTGATAAAATTACACTAATTTGTTACTAATTTGCTAGTACAATTCAAAGTGTCAAAATGTGGACATCCAATACTGCAGCAACTTTTTTTTCAGTAACAATTTGCTTTTTTAAATTAAATGTTTTTTGCTAAAATCAGTCACAGACACAAGGGTTTCTATATGATGTAAAACAATCTCACACTTTAACCTTGATTAATTTTTAATCATGGTTGGAGGAGGCCTCAGACTGATGCGCAAAACTCAAGCCTTTTTGATTTGATGCATGGTAAAAATATTTATGTGTCAATAACGGCTGTTTTTCATCAGTTTGTGAAAAGTTCAGGGATATGTTTATGAAGAATGTTAGAGAAATTTTGTAAAGCTTTCCTGACCAAGGGCCTATATTTTTTTTTTCCTGTTGATGCTGCAATCCTTCATTGATGGGACTAAAAGGTTGGAACAGCCCTTTATTCCTTTCATCCTTTTCTTTTTTTTGGACAACTTTTCTTTCTTTCCCAAAATGCTAACTGTGATGCAGGGACAAAGAACTCTCCTTGAACAGACCTTTTTCAAAGCACGTATGAAATTAAATGCAGCTCACAACCACTGCTCTAGGCCATTGGTCTTTACCAGGTAGGTCAGAAATAAGTAGGTTTTGATTTGACCTTTAGGTGGCTGTATCTATCAGTGTCACAACGAATTAAGTGAGCCGCCCACATGCTGTTCCTTTTTTTTTTTTTTTGCTATCAGTTAGCTGAAAAACAACTAGAGAATGGCTACATCTAAGTGGAAATAAAGTAAATCTCCTGAATATCAAGCTTGACTCCTGAGGCATGCAGTACATGGACACATCCATGTTGCTTCTTGATATCAGCATGGAAATAGTTTGCTTTCTTCCTGCATACTTTTTTCAACTTTCCTATGCAGTCAATGATCCTAAGATTTCCTGGTGGTCTCCCATCCAAGTACCAACTAGACCTGACCCTGCTCAACTTTTTCAAGATCAACCAAGCCATTCAGGCTTCTAAAACCTGTGAGGTGGCATTGATTTCCAAAAAGGAATTCTTTACTGACAAAGAATGTAGAGAAATGACCTATGACTTGCTTTCTAATCATGTGATTCTAGAATTCCAAGATTTTCACAGCAAGCTACCTGTGCTGAAAATTCCTCCTCCTCCTCTTCTTCCTCCTCCTCCTCCTCCTCCCCCCCTTTACACGGTAGGAATTATATTGTGTTTCTTTGAACCTATTCATCCTAGAAATCTGCAAAAATATGTAGTAGTTAAACTGAGAAACATGTTGAACTGTGAAAGCAGAAGATTTCTAATTTGGGATTAAATATAGTATATGGATTCCCTTACGGGTTAAAGAAATAGACTTTTTTGGGGGGGAAATAAACGGGTTAGTTTGGACTGCAAAATCCTCTATTGTTGAATATGATATCTGAGAAGCTGATGAAAAATTCTGGACTCTGATCCGGGAAATCAGAAAAATGATGTTCATGTCTTTTGGTGCAGTGAAATATCTTTATTGCCTATTTATTAAATATGGTCCTCCTTTTCTCCCAGATATATTTCTATTTCTGGGACCATTCATAAATTCCCACTGCTGAAGGGCAAGATTTATGTTTTAAAAATGGCACATTTCCCTCAGGTAATAGGAACTATTTAGAATTCAGTAGTGTGAAAGCCTTTGACAATAGTTATATATAGATATGATATAGATAGATAGATAGATAGATAGATAGATAGATAGATAGATAGATAGATAGATAGATAGATAGATAGATAGATAGACCCATTTTCAGTTCCACCCTGACACATGCATTTTTCCACATTTTAAAAGGTGGGTGTGACTGAAAAGTGCTACACGTCTTGCCATCCATTGCATAACTTTACCATGACGTTAGACTGTCATGTGGCCTCATTAAAAAAGAATTGCACATAAAATATAGCAATGGTACACTTTTCTTGAACTTGTGTTTGTAGCCAGCAGCAATGACAAAAGCGTTTTTTTCCCCTTGTGAAACCACTGGAGGCCATTTGAGACAGTTTCTTTAAGGAGGAAGCCACTTGGCACGTGGTGCCTCCAAATTAGCTGTCTCTAGCTCTTTGCCGAAAATAGAGGTTGTCTTTTAGCTCTTCGGTGAGGAGCTCTGAGTGGGTGAGACCCACCAATATTCAGATTAAAGCCTTCTCTTTCAATAGCTGAAGTACAGATAGTTGAAATACAAGTAGTGCACATTACATATGCTACAGTAGGTGGGAAGTGAGGGCAGATCTTCCAAGAAATGCAGGAGAAACTAAATGTCTCTGAATGTTGCTTCGTGGAGACACTCTCCTTGACCTCCCCAGAACAGCCTTGTTAATAGATGGAGTCTTGGGGGCTTGGTTAGTTTGCTTGGTTAGCAAAGAGCCCTTAAAGAGCTCATGTAAAAAGCACAAGCTGGTCAGTTTGGGGCCACTTGGCATATGCCCTTGTTCTCATACATGACCCTGCTGTTATTAAAGCAAATATAACCCGCCTAAAAATAAGGAGTGGCGTTGTGGTGACCCTTCCAATTGTGGTGATTGCAAAGTCCTTTCTTCACAGGATTTGTATTTTCCTTGTCGAAGAGGTCTCCATAATGAAAGCAGGCATTTAACAGCGCACTGGGCCCCATGCTAAGACAGCATGTTCATTTGGGGAGCATTGAGTTACCATCTGCCAGGAACATTCTGTTCCACTGTTTTACCTTTCCAGCATGAGGAAATCATATTCTCAGCTGCTCCTATGAGGCTATTGGTAAATGATTTCAGATTCTGTGGGGCAAACGCCCACCTGCGTCCTTCCTAACCAGAGGTTAAAGGATGGATTGGTACAAAGCCAAAGTTTCAGCTATTCTTGCCTTATATGTGCTGCTTTCTGCAATAAGAATAAATGCTTGTTCTTAATTTTAAAGCAGATAATAAAATTTCTGCATGCCGAAAGAGAGGTAAGATTGACAACAGGGTAAATAAATCACGGAGCATTTTCAGGGGGCAAGAATTTAAAAGCTGCCATAGATTACTGCTCACGGCCAAAAGAGAAGGGAGTTTGGGTTTGTGGCTGTGTTCATACATACAGATGAGCCTATTTCTAGGAAAAAGGGGGTGGGTGAGAAGCACGATTCACCTCATCCTTATAAGAAGACTTGCAGACAAGTAGCAATCTGGGACTAAAAAAATGCCTTGTCTCAGTAGCTTGGCCACTCCCCAGATGACCCATCCATAACAAATCCATCTCAACAAAATGTTGAGATGGATTTAGACACATCTGTAGCAATTGCAATTGCAAGAACTGCACTTAATTCGGACAAAGTTTATCCTTTATAGCAGTTGGGCTTTATGATTGAGGCCACACTTCTCATTCCATTTGAATAACTCAACCATACATTTTTATGGCTTTCAACTCTTTTAAGCTCGTTCACAAGGATGCATTCCAGAATATACAAGGACGTTATATGGACAATTAATAGCCTCATGGGGAGGGCAGACTCCTCCTGCTCACTGTTCAGCATTAGAGAAAGCTCTCCTTGCCATTCTTCCTGAGGCTGGAAGAAGAGAAGCTAGATGGAAAGAGGACCCTTGGAGAACCAGGGGTGGGCTTCAAAAATTTTAGCAAAGGGATTTCTGTCCGATTGCTGGGTGGATGTGGCCATGGTGGGCGTGGGCTAGTTGGCCTCCTGCACCATGGCGGGTGGGGGCATTTTTGTCCTCCCCTGCCTCCAGAAGCTTTTCTCGGGCCTCCAGGAGGGCGAAAATGGCCTCCTCGGGCTCTGGAGGCTTTCTGGAAGCTGGAAAGTGGCCCACTTCTGGCCTTCCTGGAACTTCCAGGAGGCCCATTTTTTGCCCTCCCTGAGCCTACGTGTGCACCTTACACTTACCTGCATCCAAAACAGGCTACATGGGGACTCCTGGGAGGGGAGGAGTGGGTGAGGCCAGCCAGGAGTGGGATTTGGGGGTTCTCTGAACTGCACAGAATGTTAGCTAGGGGCTCTCCTGAACCCTTGTGAACCCCCAGCAGCCCACCCCTGCTCATAACCCATGATGGCCACCAATATCCTGCAGAAGGAATTCTCATAGGCCAAGTCAGGAATGTTCATTATTCATAGTTGACATTACTATAGGAAATGCAATAATGTAGTAGACTTTAAGCATGATAGGGAGGGATCCTACCCCTTAATAGTGTCACATAACAACAATGGCGAGCTGCATTTTAGTATCAACAACAACCAAACCTAAATGGGTAACTGCAAACAGAAGGGAAAATACATTCATTGCAAACTGATAAGCAAGATGGTTTCTAGTTCCAGAAACATTAACCAAAGAGAGCGCAGTAGATTGGTATCATCTCAGAGCTCAACCTATTCACATTTGCTGCTGTTTGAAGCAACAGTTTCGTCAATATGAATACATTCATAAACGTACCTTATTGTTAGAAAGTACACCCCATTTAGCTCAATGGGATTTCTGTATATACAGATGCCCAAACTGAACTAGTTCAGCTCTTCAGAAAATCTCATTACAAGTTCCATACCATTAATATATATTTGGGAAGCATTCTGCTCTGGTATGTATATAAGCACATACTAAGGGACAATTAGGCAATTGTTGGCATAATAACATGACCTGTGATTTATTTATTTATTTGATTTGTCAATCGCTTACAAGATAATAGGTATAAATATAAACATAGTTATGAATACATGAAATGGATACATATAAGAAAAATAAAAGAAACAATAGGACAGAGCACGTTGGTGCGCTTATACACGCCCCCTACAGACCTCTTAGGAAAGGGGTGAGGTCAATAGTAGACAGTGTAAAGTTTTTGGGGTTTGGGGAAGAAACCACAGAGTCGGGTAGAGTATTCCAGACATTGACCACTCTGTTGCTGAAATCGTATCTCCTGCAATCAAGTTTGGTGCGGTTAACCTTGAGTTTGCATCTATTGTGTGCTCTTGTATTGTTATGGTTGAAGCTGAAGTATTCACTGACAGGTAGGACATTGCAATGTATGATTATGTATACTATATTTAGATCGGATCAAAGGCGGCGTAGTTCTAGGTTTTCAAGGTCTAGAATTTCAAGTCTGGTGGCATAAAATATTCTGCAATGAGTAGATGAGTGGAGAACTCTTCTTGTTTTATTATTATTTATTTATTTATTTATTTATTAATTACATTTATATACCGCCCTTCTCCCGAGGGACTCAGGGCGGTGAACAGCTCGTCTAAAAACCCCACAAATACAAAAGTTAAAAAGTAATTAAATATTAGGATTAGCTGCAGACTAAAATTAAGAAACCCCCCCCCACCCTTAAAACCCAATTTAAAATTAAAAATGGAGATCAAATTTAAAATCATTATCTCAGCCCAGGCCGGCCTGCTCAAAGAGCCAGGTCTTTAACGCGCGCCTGAAGGCCCTCAGGTCCGTGCCGGTACGAAGTTCCGGTGGCAGAGTATTCCAGAGGGCGGGGGCACCCACAGAGAAGGCCCTACCCCTTGGCGCCGCCAGACGACACATAGCGGCCGACGGCACCCGGAGCAGACCCTCCCTGTGGGAACGCACCGGCCTGTTGGAGAACGTTGGTAGAATGCGGTCCTGAAGATAACCTGGTCCCATGCCATGGGTCGCCCTAAAGGTCAAAACTAGAACCTTAAAGCGAACCCGGAGAGCCATCGGCAACCAATGCAGCTCGCGCAGGAGAGGCGTCACATGGGCGCTACGCGACGCCCCCATAATCACCCTCGCGGCTGCATTTTGCACCAACTGGAGTCTCCGGATGCTCCCCGCAGGGAGCCCCATGTAGAGGGCATTACAATAGTCCAGGCGAGAGGTGACAAGGGCCTGAGTGACCGTGCGCAAGGCGTCCCGATCCAGGAAGGGCCGCAACCGGTAGATCCGACGGATCTGATGAAACGCCCCCCTGGAGACGGCCGCGATGTGATGTTCAAGCGACAGCCGTACATCCAGGAGGACTCCCAGATTGCGAGCCCTCTCTGTGGGGGGCAGAACTTCCCCCCCAATAGCCAGCGAAGGTGTCAGCTGGCTATATCGGGGCGCCGGAAACCACAGCCACTCGGTCTTGGATGGGTTGAGCCGAAGCCTGTTCCCGCCCATCCAGTCCCGCACGGCCTCCAGGCACCTAGACATAGTCCCCACAGCATCGTTGGGGTGGTCCGGAGTGGAGATATACAGCTGGGTGTCATCTGCATACAGATGACACCTCACTCCAAGACCACGGATGACCTCGCCCAGCGGCTTCATGTAAATGTTGAACAGGAGGGGAGAAAGGACCGACCCCTGAGGCACCCCACAAACCAGGGGCCTAGAGGTGGACCTCTCCCCCCCCGCCAACACGAATTGCGAACGGTCAGAGAGGAAGGAGGAGAACCATCGGAAGACGGTTCCACCAATCCCCAACCCCTCCAACCGTCGCAATAGGATACTATGGTCGATAGTATCGAAAGCCGCCGAGAGATCTAATAGGACCAGGACAGAGGAGAACCCTCTGTCACGAGCCCTCCAGAGATCATCAACCAACGCGACCAATGCCGTCTCAGTGCTATGTCCAGGCCTGAAGCCCGATTGGAACGGATCGAGGTAAGTTGCTTCCTCCAGGTACTGGGGGAGCTGACGTGCCACCACACTCTCAACAACCTTCGCCACGAAGGGAAGGTTGGAGACTGGACGATAGTTGTTTAAAATAGCTGGGTCCAGGGAAGGCTTCTTGAGGAGGGGGCGCACCACCGCCGCCTTCAAGGCGGTAGGGAGCACCCCCTCTCTCAAAGAAGCGTTGACAATCCCCTGGAGCCAGCCAGGGATAGTTGAATACAATCTATTCTAACTAAATAATAAGGTATGTTTAGGAATGTACTCTTATTGACAGAACTGATGCTTAAATTTGTGAAGTAACTGTTAAGCACAATTGTTATGCACTAACCATATACGAACATCTACCTAATAGAGAAGCTAGGGGAGGAAAAGCCGCTTTCAACTCCAGAATAATCTCCTGCATAGTACTTTAAACAAAAATATTGAGAGGCTTCTTATCTTGTCTTAGTATTCCGAGAATATAATTCATCTCAAAAACCTGTCCCATCGTTGGGTACCATCTTCTGTGGAAAAGGCAAAGTACATTTGCATGAGTCCATTAGCAATATTCCCATTTTTAGACTTAACAGTGCGCATTTATAGAACAATCCTAACATGTCCTCTTATGTTATTTAAACATTGGCTATGGCAGCTACCATCTTAAGAAAATGCCAAAAAAATTAATAACACTGTGGTGTGGGGTCAGCTCAAATGTGGGCAGTAGCCAGATTGTGCGTTTGGGGGGCAACTATCGTTACTTTACGTCCTGTGGACTTTGGCTCCCTGAATTTCTGAGAATTCTGGAAGTTGAAGTCCACAGGTCGTAAACTTGCCATAGTTTGCCCACCCCGCCATAGCATAATCACCACTGAGCAGTAGAGCTTGCAGACAGTAGGTGGTGCTGTGTTCCTGTTACCTTCAGGAGATGTGAAGGAGGCCAGCCCATAATATATTCCCTACCCTACCCCTTCTTCAGACATGTCTCTCTCACAGCCATCTCCAGCATGGCAGGGCTGGACTGAAATTAAAACAGCTCTTTCCCTCCTGACCTTGAAATCTGAAGAGTTTCCCTCTCCTCTCCCCCTTGGCCTCCCTCCCCACTTCTGTTTATATATGCAAACACAACCCTTTGCACTGATGACAAAGACAGGCTTGAATTTCTGTGAAGGAAGCAGAAGGTACAGGCAAACTATTTTCAGATACATCAGGAATGCCTACGGGAGGATTGGGATCCAGGCCTCCTCTTGCTTGTCCCTGGTAACAAAGAATGGCTTAGGTTACAAATTCAGGAACTAAGAACTGAAACAAACAGTGATAAAGAGACTTCCATTCAAAAGAGAAAGGGGAAAAAAAACCCTCTGGTGGAACTCCTGGGCCCCACCTCCTCTGACAGGACTCCCAAATCCTTTAGGAATACTTTAGAACAGGGGTCCCCAACCTCAGGTCTGAGGTGCCTGTTTGGAACTCGGCCGTGGAAGTGGTGGGTGAGCTCATGCGAGCCGGAAAAGTTGGAGACCGCTGCTTTAGAAAACTCAACTTTAGTGATTGCAGTGCATCAAGAACACATTCATGCTTTCATTCATGTTTCTTGGCCATGACGCAGAAATGCTTCATCGTTCCCTTTTCAACTTCGTTCTCCTAGCTTGCAACTGTGGGATTTCCTGGTAGTCTCCCCTCCAGGTGCTAATCAGGACTTAGCCTGCTTAGCCTTTTCAAGGTCAGCCAATGCATGCTGCTATTTGCTATGGTTTCTCATAGCTTTTTTTTTATTTTTCGGAGAGAGACCATCCCACCTGGCCAACTTTCTTGTAGAACAAGTGTTGAGATTTTTAAAACCACCAGACAAGAAACTTGGATGTGGACAAGAGGGCAGGGCATTAAAACACCAATGGCTATCTGTTCTCCAAGCAATCTGCTAACCCCCATTGATGGGGATGGTTGTGGGAAAGGGTCCTCAAGACCTAAGCAGCGACTGAAAAAGTTGAAAACAGTGCTAGCATCAAGGGCAGACTACCTCAGCTCCAACTTTGTTCTTGTTGCAAGTGCAAAATGCAACTAATTCAGGTTTTCACACAGTAGTTAGCCTAGGACAGAGTCTAGATGCAACACCTTCTGCATGCAGGAGTAACAGGGAAGGACCAGACCGCCAAAATCTGCACTCCAGTTTTCTGCCTTCAATTAGGTAGAAGATGCTGAAATTCACTGCGGAGTTGTTGATACTCTTGTTTTGGCCGCTGCTCCAGTTAAGATGCCAATTTAAGTTACTGTGCTTAGTTCTGCTTCAGTTCAATGTGCAGCAATTGATCTGAGGTGCAAAACATACTGGTTCATGATATGAATTCATTTGCAAAATGGGGCAAAGCAAGCCAAGGCATTCTAAACTCATTGCAGCAAATTTCTGCTCCACAGCCTGCTCACAGGAAGTAGGACAAAAAATAATCTCTGTGTTCTTAATAAATACAAGATTTTATTCAAATTTATTTATACAATTGGAAACATGTGCAAATGAAGATGCCATTAAACCAATGTTAAAGAGGAAAAAGACTTAATAAAGAATTATAGTGATTAACTTTAATTGATTTAAATAAAACTAGAGGAATAAAAGTTACCAGCTTTCAACAAATTTAAAAGTTGCAAGTTATATATTGAACCCATCACAAGCTGGCCTTCAGTTTTGACTCCAACCAAATACTGTACATCCCAGGCTGAAACTGAACTCATTAAAGAGGGAAAGTTGTGCTGTACAAATCCCAAATAATTGAGCTTCCCAGATGTACAATTTATTTTACAGGCTCCTTCTAATTCCTGTAGAGACAGTTAAGTATACGCACGCAAGTCTTTTATTTCGTTCTAAAGTGGCCACCGGGAATTCTTCTGATCCAAGTTGATTAGGGAATTTCAATAACGTTCCAGGTTCTGCTCCAGTTCAGGAGAGAAAAAAATCCTGGTTTTTGCTTCCCAGTGAAAGTAACTCCTTGGTCTGCTGTGGGCTATTCTCTTCCCTGCAATACAGGGATGATCTGTCAAATTCATCCTGTACATTATAGCCCTATTAGTCTGCCACTGGGATTTCAAGCTTAAAAAAATATACAGAAACCAGGCAATAACACTCAAAATCTGACTTACAGCATTCATGTTCAATTATATTACGTTGCAAGGCTTATTTATTTATCTTACCTGTTTTTAAATTTATTTAACTTATATGCTGCCCATCTCACTCAGAAAAACAATTCTGGGTGGGTTAAAAAGCTGTTAGAAACATACTCTCGCAATACAGCCCAGTTACTGCTGCAATTTGATGACAATAAATTGCAATAAATTGAAGTGTCCATGCTATTTTTTTATTAAAAAATATAATTTCTGGACAAATAACGCTGAATAACGTTTTATAGCCCAGTCAACAGATTCCTTCAACTAGATTTGGTAATATACTCTTCTTCCAAATTATAGACAATCTAATCTATCTGGAAGCTCAAAAAGTCTCTCTTTTTGGGGGGTCATCTGTTCGTTTTTGTTTTTTTAAACGGATGAAATTATCAGTACTTGGCAATTCCCATTTCTATCTAAAGTAACAGGCTGCCTTTGGCTGAGGCTGGGAGGTGGTGTAAATTATGCTGGTTTTGCTAGGGTTATGAAGGGGACAGATAACAAAGGCATTACTTAATATCTCTGAAAACACCTCACACTTTGCAACCTGTGTGAACAGCCTGGTAGCTCAGTCAGCGCAAAGCCTACATTTCAAACCCACAGGTCCCGAGAACTGGATGGAGCTTCTCTCTTACAAGTTTTAATAAATTTAAAAATAATCAAGAAATTAAAAAAAATCCCAAGGAGCTGCCTTTGCTCACCACTCTGTCTTGTGGATTTTCCCTAGGCCTCTCCCTTTGGGAGAGATATAGCAAGAAGACCTTCACTGCCTTGCTATTTGACGAAGAGCCAAATTATAATGGCTGAAAATGAATATTGGCAATAATAGTGGATATTATCTTTTTAGTTTGGCCTTCCTTCCTCTTTTATTTTTAAACAGTTGTTAATTGTTTTCTTCTATACTGATCTTTAACCTCAATAACTTTTGAACTGAACTAAAAATCCTCACGTTATTCAGGTAAGCATTCATTTCACCACCTCAATATTATCAGGATGATCCTACCACTCTGTAGCAAGGTGGGTTTTTTATTGTTATTTTAACTAGGAAACAGTTAACTCAACAACAGTAAAACTGGAGAAGGACACAGAGTAGCTAGATGTAGGCTACTGGTTTGAAAGGAGAACGCAATGGCTCTGAAACTTGTAGCCTTCTGACCCTCAAAGTCCTCACCGGAGAAGTTGTTAAGGAAGCTAAATGCCTCACTGGGATACCGAGAAGAACTTTTTTCCAGTTTCTTTTACTTGAGAAGTTTAAATCAAACAGACCATCTTGTATGAGGTGTGATTTTGCATAATTTACATTCACAGTGAAGCTTTCCTAATGGCGAACGTTTGATGTGTACATGGAGAAAAACTAAAGGCATTTAAAATGCAGTGAGCCAGGTTTACACACACACACACACTGAAATGTTTCCTTTGGGAACCCCAAAGTTTGTATTTTTTATTGTTTTTGGCAGACTATACTCCAGTTGGTCATTGTGGCTTTACATAAAGCCAGTGAGTGGTGCATTTTGGTTAAAGCAGTATCTGCATGCATAGGTGTGTGGGTGCACCTGGGCGAAGGGATAAGGCCAACCCTGCCGCTTCACCTACCATCAGGGTTGCTGGTTTTGGATTCATTCTCTAAAGCAGTCACTATTCCCTACATGACAAGGGAGGCAGGGAATCCCAGGTCACTTTTGACCCCAATTTGCCAGCATCAGCCTCTCTCTCCATTTGTTCCAAACTACAATGCAACTCCATACTCTGATCAACCCACTTCCTGGTACGGTGCACATCAAAATCCAGCTCTGATCACAAAACAGGAAACTCTTCCACTCTGTATCGTTCTGTTATATTCTGTTCTCCTCCCATGACCAGATCCGAAGAAAAACCCCTTCTTTTGTTCATTTTTTTTGCTTGCCAGGTCCCGACTGTGCCGAGTTTTCTGTGCTCACCGCTTTGCAGTCCTCACGTAGCTGATATACAGACCTGAACAGTTATTTCCGGAAAGCAAAGACCTCTCGTGTTTTAAGTCCCCTTCTGCAATCATTTCCTGACTTGGGAGATGGCTCATCCACCATACCTCCATATGGGCAGCTATCGGAGTCCGGGTGATTTCCAGTGCATTCCACAGCGGGGATATAGCCGCTGTCCCACATGCCTGTTCCGCACAGTTTGCACAGGTCATGCAGACTGCAGGGGATCCGGGGTAGCAGGCGGAATTGATAGAGCAAACTCCTAGCCTGGAAGAGAGACAACGGGAGATGTTTAGGTCCACTGAAGACAGCTAACTGGCATAGCTTGAGCTTGTCTAAACCATGCCTATTGTAAGTCATAATGAAGGCTGATCACACATAGACACCCCTAAAAAACCTTTCATATTGGGCACAATGTTGTGTGTGCTCCTTTAAAGTCCACAAATTTCTTCCCAGAAGTTTTTGCTTGAACCCTGGGCATTGATTTACCTTCCTGAGTATGAGCTCCCCATTCATGTGCATGGTGAGGTTCCCAAAGTGTAGCAGCATCTGGTCAGTGGCCAGTTGCTGTTCGATGACATCATCCCCATAGATCACCACAATAGCCACACAGATGAAGAGATGGAAATAGTCAGTCTGCAGCAAAAGTAACCAAGAAGACAGTTAGTACCAACAACGCTTTGAAGAGGTTTCTTGGGCTAGGAGAGAGCACCCCCCCCAAAAAAAAAATGGCAACAGAATAAAAAGCAATTTATGGTGATCATGAATGACAAGATGGGCAACATTATTGCTATTCTAACACAGCAGACATTTTAAGACAAAGAAAGCACTTCATGTAATGCAGAACCTGTGAGGTGTTATGGCTTGAATTTCAGATTATGAATACAGTAGATTAATCCAGAGTTTTCATTTGCATTTCAGATATTTTTCTCTTGTCCAATAAGGAAAGCAGATTATTTTCTTTCAGGAAATACATTGGGGGGGCGGGATGGGGTGGGGGGAGAAACCCAAAGGAAAACAAATGTTTTGGAAAACTGGTTTTGCAGTCTGCAATCTCCAGCACAGGCACCATTGGCAGATTGGCACTGTTTCCATCAGGAACATGCATCAGTGAGCGGATGCTATGTAGTCCAAGAATTTTTAACCTCTAGGATGCCCAGAGCAAAGGATGAGTAAAACATTAGCTCAAATATTGGGACCATGTGAAGGAAACTTACAATCTTACACACTGGCTTTCCTTGAGCTTCTGCCTTCTGGCTGACTGGGGATCAAGGGAGATGATGTCCATCCAGGTGATGGACATCATTAGAGCAAGGCTGCTCAGACACTAACCTGAGCCCCACTGAATTCAAAGGTATCTTCAGCTGAGAAGACAGGTACCCAGTTGTGCTGGAGATTGCAATTAGGAAAAATCAGACCTGAAAGACAGTCAGCAATGACTAAGGGAAACTGAAGACTGCCATTCTGCCACACTGCTAACGAGTAGGATGTAGTACATGTCCACCCTGCTTTTATTGCAGCTTCTCTGAAATATTTCTGCAGCCACGATTAGCAGGAAACATGAAGGTTGCAATGCTGCCCCCTGCTGTCAGCTGAAGGAATCAGATGCCTCCAGAGCAGGACTAGGCAACTACAGCTCCTTTACAAGCTGTGGACTTCAATTCCCAGAATTCCTGAGCCGGCTGGAAATTGAAGACCACAGGTCACAAAGGGGACGTAGTTGCCCATCCCTACTCCAGAGGCAACATACCCACATCATAATAGCCAAGCAACTGGAATGATCCTCCACAGAGATTTTTAGAGAGTGCTATCAAAAGTATCGCAAATCTTACTTGAATGAGAGTTTAGGAAAAAAGAAGTAAATCAAAGCCTGGTGCCCAAGATAAGTAAAAATAATAATGATGATGTACTTGAATAGAATGTAAATGTGACCACAAGTCACATTTAGAATTTTTTTATCCTGCCTATATTATTTTATAAATAACTTATGTACCTACATAATATTCCTTCCTCTTCCTATTTCGCCCACCTATGAGGTGGATTGGGCTGAGAGAGAATGCCTGGTCAAAGTCACCCAACCGGCTTTCATGGCTAAGGCGAGACTAGAACTCACTGCCTCCTATGAAATCGAGGCAGGATTTAACAGTCAGACTTATTTTTTAATGCTAGCAGTCTTTAGGGCCGGCCCCATACTTAAGAACTTTAGAATTTAACATGATATGCTTTATTAATGTACAATCGAAGCTCTGGCCTTTCCCTTCTGAATTAGGTTTGGCTACAGGATTCAGTTCGTCTTCGGTAACATGTTATTCCCACAGCAGTCTAGATCAGGCAGCTAAGAGGCAGCGAAGCCAGAGCCGGAGCCAAGAAGAGCAACCTTCCTGGCTGCTGCTCTGTGCTAATTTGAGGCAAGCTTGCTCCAGGCATTTTTTCCCCCCCTTCGCCCCCCCCTTCCTTGGACCACCACCAGAGAGCAACTATTTGGCAGAGAGAAATGAGAGTTAGCAGCATATGGTGAACGTGGTTTGGTGGCAGCCTCCGTTTACAGGACAAGACCAGGTCCGACACAAACCATACGCTTCTTTTCCTGCTGTTGGGACCTGGGGCTAACCTCACCGGAGACGCTGTGGAAGTCGGGTAGGCCTGACGCTGTCCATCTCTCTCTCTCTCTCTCTCTCTCTCTGGAGAGAGCCTGCACAGAGCAGCCATCAACATTTACGTGTGGGAGGGGCATGATGGCAGCCAAACTGCAGAGGCAACTGCACAGCAGGCAGAAGGCCTGTCAGGTTGATGGGTGGCCACAGCAACTGAGAGGCCCAGGAGCTTCAAAATGAATCATCAGGAGGGAAATTTACATCTGTTTGTGTAATGTCAGAGGAGGGGGCGGCAGGGGACACAGAAGAGAAGGCCAGAGGAGATCAGGAAGCATGCTCGGCTTATCCCTACCAGGGCTGAGACAGGGAATTGGAAAGCAGGGAGTACAATGGGCAGCAGTTCCCGCTTGGGGTAGGGGTGGGAGAATGCAGGGCCCAGAGCAAGCTGCTCCCAGGCCTCACCTGATAATGAGCCCAGCAGGCTTCCCACATGCGCAGGGCTTCGGCGTCCGGAAACTCTCGCTTAAAGCAGAGGAGGATCCAGCGGTGACAAAAAAGCATCTGAAGGCCATCCTCCCCAAGGGAAGCCAGGTGCTGGTAAAAGCGTACGTGCATCAACCGCAGCAGTTCTCGCAGGTACATCTGCAAAGAGACAAGGGTGCTCGGCTCAGCCACAGCCAGGGAAGAAGAGAAAGAAGGACAGCTACAGTTGAGCCTTCCGGTTTTCCTACATTCCCTCTTTACACTGTCCTGGATCAACAGAAACTCACAAGCCTACACAGAGTTGGCTGCATCGGTTGTTGGATCCATCAATTCAAATAACAACAACAACAACAACAACAGGCTGAGAAGAATGCTGGATCTGGGCAAGAAGCCCTGGGAGCTGCCAGGAAGTGGATATTTCTGCCTTGCCAGGGCCTCTTGCAAGCACAACCTTCCCACTTCTGCTGCTTCTCTGACAGAACTCCTCACATCTTTCCATTTCTCTTGTGGGATACACAGGCAGCCTCAGGTGCAGATTCCGTGCTTTGGATTTCTTTGGAAATGACAAGGAAGGGAATGTAAAAGAAACAGGGAAGGCCCTCAGCTCCAAGCCTCACCAGCTGCTTCTCCATATCGTCATCCCGAGGGGAGCTGATAAAGATCGTGTTTTGCATCAAACCAACAAAGCACCAGAAAGTATCCGATTCATCCAGAACCTCAGCAAGGATGGGGGCCACGAGGTCAGACATTCCCTGGGAATAGCCAATGGCCGGGTTGTACACTGCATAGTTCAGCAAGATCCGCCTAGGAAGAGGACAATTAAAAAAAAAAAGAAAGAAAAACAGAAAGTGAAATTACGGATGATGGAAGTCAGAGAGTTTCCTTCTTCTCTTGCCATTGGCCAGAAGCTTCTTTTAAAACAAGGGAAAATGGGGAGTAAAGGACAAATACAACACATAAAGTAACAAATTCCAGGAGAATAGGAACCCCTGAGCTACCTAGAGGCCCGAGACAAAGCATTCTCTCCCTATTTAATCCCCCACCTGCAGTATTTGATTTATTTGTACTGGGCATCAAACTCACATCTTCCTGGATTGCTGTCCAGCAGCCTTTCCCAACCTAATGCCCTTCCGTTAACTGGCCTACAGCTCCTTTAATTCCCAGCCAGAATATATTTGGAACCTACTAGCTATGAATTCGGAGACAGGCAAGCCATATTTGGAAGGTCCCAGAATGTGAAAAGCTGTTTAAAGAGACAAAGCATGTGAAACATTTGAAACTGCTTTACACTGAGTAAGATAAACCACTTAAAGAGGAAAAGCCTGTGACTTTCTCAGTTTGCCTGGAAATCCTCTGGAGGATTTTATCCAAGCAGACATGAATTTGGATTTACCAAGAAGATGCACTCAGTGTACTGTTCAGTACTAACTGGGAAAAATGATCACCTCATAGTCTCCACGTTGGGGTTGTTCTCTCCTCGGAAAAACTGGTTACTGCGGTCGGTCCTCACCACGTCTTTATCAACGGTGAACTGCACATTCCTCCAGAAGGCCTTTTGCTCCTCTGGTGCTAGGGAGAGCCTGAGGAACACAGCAGTTATTGCACACCTATGCTGGAGCTTTGCAGTGTGTCAGATTCAATTGGAAAGAGATGCTTGGGAGTGCTTGGGAGTGCGTATCCAGCACCTGCTGCTACTCATTAAAGCACCCGTGTCTTTCTTTTAGGCAGCTGCAAAGCGTTTCCAATGCAGCTATGCCATCCTAGAAACTTCTTCAATGAGTTGCAGATGGGGGCGATGTTTGCATTTGAAAGCATTCTCTTCCGGATATAAAGCACTGCACAGCCCTAATGTGTACTACTAGGGCACACAGGAGTAAACCAAACACAGCATAAAAAAGAATAAAGTAGTCTGATTTTTAAAAAAAAAGCAGTTATAGACAGTTTTGCATCAGCTTAAAACACCATCCTAAAATTTAAACTCATCTGATTGTTGGTGGTGGAATTATCACTACCCTGGCTTCTTTTGCAGGAGGCTATACAATTCAAATCAGCCTTCTTTCCCATTGTACCTAAATGTGCTTCTGAAGATGATGGGACCAAGGAAAAAGCCTTGCCTGAAGATGTTGAGCCTATGCAGTTCTAAAGGGAAGACTGCAGCCCTTCAACCAAGTCCCAAAATACAAATAATCCAATAAGAGACCATGTAATAAGGGAGGCATGTGCGTCCTACAACTTACCCTCATCAATAGCCTGAATGCAGGGTTCTATATTTGCTGAAATTTCCAAACATTTTTCAAAGGCAGACCCATGAACAGTGTGCTACTATAACCCAATAGGACAGAATATGTCAGGGGTGCAAGTCAAAGTGCTAGTTTTCATTCTGTAAATAAATTCCAGGTTGGGTTCAGTGGTGAATTTACCATATGCAAATGGCTTGAATTTTCACAGTGTGTGTCACCCAGGTAACAGAGAAACTGATTTCCTTGTTCTTCCTTCCAATTGGCCACAAAGCTTCAGGTTCTTCTTTTCAATCCCTTCTGAAAAATGTGTTCAGATACCTTGGAATTTGATAGAAAGTAGAGACAGACCAGCTGTCATCAGAGATTATGGGCACTATGAAGCCCTAAAACTCTGGGTGACCTTTGCCAGCAGTTGTTGGTGTGTGTAAATACAGTCAGCCCCATAGATTCAACTGTTATGTCTGAATATTTATGATTTGGCATGTGTGAAACCAGCTGTGATTTATTCAACAAATCATATTTAAAGAAATTATGGCTCAATGTGATATATGAATCAGGTCTGTGAAATACTTTCCCAGCCAAATCTCCCTCTCTCCACCATAATGATACTGGGTATTCCCTACTGTTGTTTCTAATAACATAGATGCTTTCAGCAAGGGACTGGTCCTTAGTTATGACATTCATTTCTACCCTGGACCACCCCAGTGAAGCTGTCGAGGTGATGGCCCGGTGCCTGAAGGCCGTGCGGTGTTGGATGGGGCAGAACAGGCTTCAGCTCAACCCATCTAAGACTGAGTGGCTGTGCTTCCCGCCACCCCGATACAGCCAGCTAGTTCCATCGCTGGCTGTGGGGGGGGGGAAATTCTTGCCCCCACAGAGAGGGCTCGTAATCTGGGTGTCCTCCTGGACGTGCGGCTGTCATTGGAGGACCATGTGGCGGCCGTCGCCAGGGGGGCTTTTGATCAGGTTCATAGGATCTACCAGTCGCGACCCTTTCTGGATCGGGGTGTGCTTCGCACGGTCACCTCCGCCCTCGTGATCTCTCGCCTAGACTATGCCAACGCTCTCTACATGGGGCTTCCCTTGAAGAGCACCCGGAGGCTCCAGCTGGTGCAGAATATGGCCACGCGGGTGGTGTTGGGAGCTCCACGGGGCTCCCATGTTACGCCACTTCTGCATGAGCTGCATTGGCTCCCAGTGGCCTTCCGGGTGTTCTTCAAGATTTTAGTTACCATCTTTAAAGCGCTCAATGGCTTAGGACCAGGATATTTGCGGGACCGCCTCCTGCCGTTATCGGCCTCCCATCGACCAATACGCTCCCATAGAGTCGGCCTCCTCGGGGTGCCGCCGGCTGGACGGCTGGCGACCCCGAGGGTGCAGGCCTTCTCGTTGGGGGCACCCTCCCTCTGGAACGAATTGCCCCTGGAGATGAGGACCATCCCTGATCTCCTGACCTTCCAGCGCGCATTGAAAACTTATTTATTTCATCAAGCCGCTCTGGCCTAGGGTTTTTAGGGGATTTTAATTAGGGTTCGTTTGGTTTTTAGTTTTTAGCCCTCTTTTTTAGCTTTCAGCCTTTTATATTTGGTCTTTTAGTAGCTTTTAATTTTGTACTGTTTTTCGTATTTTAATGTGGCTGTACACCGCCCTGAGTCCTGTTAGAGAAATAGGGCGGTATATAAGTTTAATAAATAAATAAATTCAGTTTGGTGTAATGGTCAAGGTGCCGGCCTAGAAACCAGGAGATTGGGAGTTCTAGGCCTGTCTTAGGCATAATAGGCAAATGGGATGATTTGGATCCGTCCTTCATCTCAGCCCAACACACCACACAGGGTTTTTTTTATACGCATGTACTGTATGTATGAAGTGGTAGTCCTTAACTTACAACACAATTCGATTTCTGGTTGTTACAGTCTGCTAATCGGGTTCTAAGTACAATCCTATTCTTTAAAATGGGTGTGTTGTTGTGTTTTTGCTGAAAACTGGCTAAAGCCTTTGCAAATCATGGTCATGTGTTCACAAGACACTGCAACTGGATGTAAAGGTGAGATGGTTGCTTGAAATGTGATCATGTCACTGTGGATGAGTGGGTCGGTGGGTGAGACAGCATTTTATGGCAGTCAGAAGTGTTTTACTGTAAAACATCCATTACAGGCCTATCATAATTTTGGAAAGTCGAGAACTTTCTGTGTGTATGTTTGTGTGTGTGTAAATATAAAAATACAAATGAAAGGTGGTATAGAAAGATGATGAGAACAAGCATGATAAGAGGATGGAAGAAGGTAATTTTACAACAGTATCTTGACCCATTAGTCATCTCTTCCTGTCTACCTTTTCTGCTGGATCTGAAAATATTCCTCTCTCTTTGCAATACGGAGAGCCTCCCTCTCTTCCGAAGTGGATTCATAGCTGTAGTAGCGCAACAAGAAGGGCCAAACTTCACCACGGATTGAGACATCGATCCCGCCAAAGAAAATAGCCTAGGGAGGGAAGAAGAATGAGAACCTCGTTCAGAGAAAAGTGTCAGCATTTCTGAAACGGGAGCTCTTTTTTTACTCTGCCTGACAAGAGCTCCCTTGATTCAGGAGCCCACAATCTGCATATGCTGGGAGGGAAAGCAGAGCCCTCCCATTTCCCAGGGGAGATACAAATCAAGCTCATTTCAATGTCAATAAGTCCCCTGGAGGGCCCGTACAATTAACGCATCATTCTCACGTCACAGCTTAATCCCCAATCTTGGAAACGGTACATTTGGACCCAGCTTTGCACAGATATTCCACCACCTCCTATTTATTCCAAGCCAGACAGTTTTGAGCACTTTCTTGGGGCCTGAGGATAGAGGCCCAAGCACCAGTGGCAATAGCTACAGATCCTCCCAACTCAATGAGCAGTGACCACACACACACACACACACACACACACACACACACACACACACACACACACACACACACACACACACACAGGAGGCTGTGTGTGTGTGTGTGTGTTCGTGTTCTGTTGCACTTAACTAGTTCAGTTCCTTTCCTCTTGCCAGGATTAGGCCCAACCAGGAACAATAGGCAGAATTCCTTAAACTCTGGAGTCTGGCAGAGGGAGGCTCTCTGCTGAAACCCACAGAGCAAAACATGCCACCGTGGAGTTGCTTCTCACCTTCCTCAGCTTGTACTCTTCTTCGACTTGTCCAGCCTTGTTTAAATGACGAAGCCACCCAGAGACATCTAAGCGCTTATACGCGTTCTCCTCCGGGTGGGTCTCAGAGGAGGGGAGCTTGGGCCGGCGAATGGAGAACTGCATGCAGGTCTTCACATCGGTGAGCTGCTAATTGGAAACAAAAGAGGAAAGAGAAGGCTCGTGTCATGGCTGCATCGGCCTTATCTTGACACCATTCCTGAGAAAACAACCAACCAGCCAATCTCTGGTAACTTTGGGGGGGGGGTGGGGGGGGGGGAAGCCACTGGCCTGGAGGAATTAAGGTTCTGAGTCCCCTTAAAACTGCTTTGTGGTCGGCTTCCTTTCTCACCCCTCCCTGTCCAAGATCACAGTTCACCCAGCTTGCAGCCATATCTTGAGTCTGCCCAGGAATGCGTGTAATAAATTACATCTGATTGGCCACATACAAAAGCCCTGCTGTTAGGAAAGAGGGAAGCAGCGGTGCCAGGCTCTCTGAGGACGCTTGCCATTCCAGGGCAAAAACTGCAGCTGACATTTAATTTAAAAATCAAAAGGTTGCTCCACACAAATGCAAGCCCCTGTGGCACTATAATGAGAGGAAAGCAGCAGGAGAAATGTGTGTTGGGGGGAGGAGGTAGGGAATTTAGAAACCCTGTTTCTAACAAGCATCTCTGGTACCTTTAAACACATAATTAAGACCTTTGCAAAGTCTTTGTGCCAATTAAAGGAAGATATGGCAGTGGGCCTTGTCAAAACAGGATTGGAATGGACTGTAAAGAGCCACAGAATGAACAATTTCCAGAAGGGGCAGCTGTGCCATTTTGCTTCAACAATGAATTTTGTAGCATATTAATGGCTAATTTATTATAGTATAAGCTTTCATGAAGTACATCCGCTGGCATCAGCATACACTTAATGTTCAAGACTGTGTGGGCACTGGGAGTTGAGGGACTCCTGGGGACAAAATGACTAACTGAAGTTTCTGGAGCTGACGCTGCAGTGAATGAAAAACTGTTGAGGAGATGAGCTCTTCATTTTTCCTCTCTGGATAAGAAGATGACTTGAGATTGTCCACAGCTTAGAGTCTAGACTGTTACACCTCACAAGGAGATTGTAAGACAGCAATCTTTGGTGGGTTTAGAGCTCTGGGAAACAAGGGAATAGCCATCTTGATATAAGCGGGGTTAGCTTTGAAAGGATTCTGGGTTCACATACTTCCTTTTCTAATCACGTTCTGAAAATGATTGTTAATTGTTTTTCAGCTTTAAGAACTTTCGGATTGACATGTTTTACAGCACTGAATGAGTTTCCTCCAAACCTTAGCAAAAGAAGCTTTAAATACAACTTTAAGGACTGAAAAAAAATGGAAGGGGGAATAAATACAAAAGGGTTATTAAATTTTGATTTTATCAAGTTTTAGAAAGTTACCAATGAAGTAAAGGTCCAGATAAATTTTAAATAAGATTATGGAAGCATCCTTCCTCTGGGAAAACACTTTTGTTTTGAATTCTTTTGTAAAAACTGTAAGGTAAGGCTTTAAAAATTGGACACTATATAGAACAAGAACGAGCTAATTAAAGAAGAATACCACTCAACTTTGACTTACAGATAGTCCTCAACTTATCACCATTTGTTTAGTGACCATTCAGTATTTACAGAGGTGCTGAAAAAAGTGATTAGCAACTAGTCATTGCACTTACAAGCGCCATGGTATTCTTACTAGCAACCTTCCAACTACCATGCGCTTCCAGCAAGCAAAGTTAATAGAGGAAGCCAGATTCACTTCATGACCTTGTGATTTGCTTAATAACCGTGGAAAAGGAAATCAGGTGTGGTCACGACTCATTGCTTAGCAACAGAAGTTCCAATCCCAATTGTGGTTGTTAGTTGAGGAATGAAGCAAAATGTTTTAACATTGGGCCTACTGAAAGTTGAACAATGGTCTCAAACATTAATCTTAATAGTGTTGGCCTCTATAAGGTTGTGTCTAAAAGATGAAATGGGAATAAATTCTCCCTCACAAGACTGAGACTGATATGAAACTGGATTTAAAAATGTTAGGCTAAAGGAATGATATGGCAAAAGATGTTACACTGGACATGCAAAAGAGAAAACAACAAGCCAAGAGAGTGACCAGGATAATTTTCCTACAATGGATCTACTAAAGAGGCACATAAAAGCTATGAAGAATGTTATATGAAAGGATAAAGAAAAATGAAATCATAGTTCTAGGACATTTTGAAGGGCCTAAAGATCAAAATGGTTAGAAATAAAAGAAAGGAATATAAAGTTGGTTTATATGATCCAGGTTAAAAATAGATTATGCCTTTTTCTCTGATAAACCTAAATGGTCTTTGGTTGACATCGGTATTGAAATGACAAGGCTTTAAGGATTTGGTTGTAGATAAGGAGATATCGGAAGAATGTATTTGTTGTATTTAAGAAAAAGTGATAAGTTATTAAAATTGTAACTGTATCTTCTTTATATGTTTTTTTCTTTACTACTGTATTTTCTTATTTTTTCTTTCTCTTCTGTTTTTGTTTCTGTTTATTCTTTTTTCTTTTCTGATTATTTTTTTTAAAAAATTGGGTTTTTTAACTAGTTTGTATTAGATTTTAATTGTTGTCAATTGTAATCTTTAAAACAAATTACTATTAAAAAAAGACCGTGTTCGCAGTAAAGATGCTGATACATCCTAGGCAGGAATTCAAACCCCTCCTTTCTCCCAAGGATGCATGTTTTTCATCTCTCCTCACATCAAGCAAAATGGAAAAGACAAATGATTGCTTGTGCTGCTGTGCCCATGTTTATATATAGCCAACCTGTCATGCCCAATCACTGAGAGCAAACAGAACTAGGCTCAAATCTTCAACGTCTGATAAAGCGTTGTAAGCCCTTCCCGGCCCATCCCCCCGAGCTTCCTTTGGCATGTCTGTAGGCATGTTTATAATCCTGCCAGCTTACTCCTGTTATGTAATGTATTCTCTTTCTAGCCCAATTTTAGAAGAAATGAGCATTTTGGATGCCTCTGTTATATCTAAAATGAAGCCAGGAAGTACTGCTGTTCTTACTTCTCCAATATAAGAAAGAACTAGCTGGGTTTTCTGAGTTTACAAAACCCAGCCAATTATCCAGAAGCTGTAAGGAAGAAGGAAGGAATCTTCTGAAGTTGATTGTTATCAGGTGAATTGATGGTTTTCCTGCACCTCCCTCTGCCTGCTCTGCTCTAACTTACCTGGTCTTTGAGATGCGTCTCTGTGCAATACTTCCATTGCTGAAACACTTCGGAGAGTTTATCCAGGCCACCATGGTGAAAGTGAAAAATCTTATACTGACTCTCCCGGCTAGCAACCACAAGTTGCCCGCTGGTGCAGGCCTCATCACTGAAGGAAAAGGTGCAGAGAGAGATGCAGGAGAGTCAGCAAAATTTATTAGCTAGATGCCTTGTGCTTTGAGACAGACCATATTGTGTGCATGTTATCATTACTGCAGTGCACCAACAATATTAAGAGAGGATGTTAACCGTGTGCATTTTTTGTAGGCCTAAAAACATTTTAAAAATGTAAACACAGACAGTAACAGGTAAGGACCAAGTGAAAAGGTCATGATATGAAAGAAGAGCAAAGAGTAAAATCAATCAATCAATCTTATTTATCCCAAAAGGCCCAAAACCAAGTGACAAACATAATTTACACCTGACATAGAATTAAAAAAATAACAAGTACAATATGTAATAAATATTATATAACAGTCTTTAAACCCAAGTTCATTTCTTAATCAAAGCCTTTTTTTATAGCCATAGCTAAAAACCTGGCTGCTGCCACTGCAATCTTAGGATTTCCATCAACAAATATAGAATTTTTACATGAGCAGAAGTATTTCTTCCTGGTTTAGATTTTAAAATAGGCCCAATAACTTCTCCCCTTCCATCCCCCTGCCATCAGAACTGATGAAGCTTCTTGGATGAGAAGTGAAACGTTTTCTTATTCTTTCTCAAGGAAAAAACAGTCCAGTTGCCTTTTGAAGAAGAAAAAAAAGCCCCTTTGAGACAACTATGACCTGGATGACTGAGATTCTCCACAGAAATTCCTGCTGAAAACTTTTACAAAATTCACAATACAATACAATATGTTTTGAAACCATTAAAGACCACACATTTAATCTGGCTTTTAAACCTGCTGCCAGAAATTAATGTTTGGGAAAGAAAACGGATGCTATTACCTGTCCAGCATAGTCAGAAGCTTGGGTCCAATGTGGTTCCTTCCCATTATTACCCCCCCCCCCTGCGCCCATCTCTTTCAAGGCCTATCCTCATTCACTCGCTTATTTTATCATCATTTCCCTATGGAATGTGCCAGCAAGGACTGAAACAGCAAATTTCCTTGAGAACTCCAAACCGCAATCAAAATGAATTATGGAAATAATCTGACCTTACTTTGCATAATATATTCTGAGCACACACTTTGATTTCCCCTCCCCCAGGGGTAGACGTTGCTTTTCATTTTCTCCCCTGCAGAGCACACACGGCTCTGATTATGAACCAGCATAGCCAAATTGTAGCTTGTGAGGTCTTGAAGAATCAGGGCATGCCACACACTTCTTGGTACCCAACGAAGGGCCTGGCCTCCATCTGGTAGTACTTACCAGATTCTTTATGGCAATCAACCTGAACCTTGGTATGCTCAGCAAATCCTACCAACAGGGATCTGGGCAAAAGAACTGAGGGAATGGCTGCCAAGGTCAGTTTGCTTCTCCCTTAAACTCCTCCTGGCAAGGCATAAATAATTATCATGCTACACAGACCTACAAGTGAGATAACAAGTGGATCCGAAGGATGATTTGATAGAAAATTACTCCTTTTAACCTTAAGCTTTCTTAAGTTAATGGTGGGTAAGAAAGAATCTTGTGACAGTGGGACCTCTGGATCCTGTGATTTCTCCAAATACCCAGCTTTGTTGGGAAAAAAGGCAACATGTTTCTAACCCTCATATTTTAACATGACATCATTGGGACTGGTGGTGATACAACCAAATAATAATAGTCAGAGATCAAGGGAGTGAAAAAAGGGAGAAAAATTAGCTTGCTTGATAGTTCAAAATTGTAATTTTTAAGTTTACATAATTATGAATTTTATGTGAATATGTATTAAAAACAGCAGAGGAATCCTGTAGTATGAAAATGTCTTCATTTTTGTTTCATGAAACTTGCACACCAATACTGTTAATTACCTGAAAATAATAAACAGGTTAAGTTTTTCAGTGTTCCCCCCCCTACTTTTAAAAGACTTCTCTGTTATAAACTGCAGTGGTTCTGATTGTTATGGAGTTCCCTTCTTTGTTTGTTTATATTTCACACTTTTTAACTGCCCATTTGCTTTAGAGAAGAGCTGGAGGTAGTTTTACATGGCTTGCCTGGACGATGTCAACCATGTCAACCTTATCTAGTGAATTGTACAATCCCTAGAGACAAAGCAAAAAGGGGAAAGGATGACAGAGAAAGGATGAGGGGGCAGTGCTATAAATCTATATGAAATATTTAGGGCAAAGAGACCATCAAAACCTGTAGACAGACAGGCAAGAAACTAATCCCACAGCTGGGAAACAGAATGGATTGTATTGTTCCCAATTCTCAGCCATACTAATTAAGCAACAGCTAAGTATATGGCCTATCACTTAGCTGCCAGCCCATACAAAATAATCATGCCCATTTGGCACCCTCTGATGCACTGAACTACAATTTTAAAAATTATCTCTTTGAACCTGAAGAATTTGGGGGATTTTTGTTCAGCACAACTGGGAGAACATGTTAACAGAAACGTGGCCAGACTATATATTATTTAGGAAAATTATCAGGAAGTTTTCTTGTGCATTCAGACAAATCAGTCATCAATAGACACATAGAAATAAACCATATTTGCACACCATTTTGCAACTCAGACCAGTTTTTCTAGGTCACATATTCAAAATACACAAGTACATAGGATAAATGTAGTCAGAAAGTCAGCAGATGAGCATAGATAATATCATCACTCCAAGTAACTGGGATATCGTTTTTGACCCATGTGGCACCATAAAATCTTTTTAAGCAATGTTCTCCAAAAGAAAAGCCAAGAATGAAAACTCATTCTGGTTTTGTTATGATATCACATGTTTAGGTAACAGGGCAATGCCTGTCATGTCTGGACATAGTCAAATCTTACCTGAAAAAAAGGCGAAGAGATCTCATCTGTCCCAAGTCAACTCTGAAGACCCCACAGATCTGTTCCAAGGCAAAGACCTTCTGTTGCTCATCCCATCTAGAGGCCTGGACCTGCCCATTATTCTCCTGGAATTGGGAACTGGGATCAAGGCTTGAACTGGAACTGGTTGAGCGAGTCATGTGGCTTTCACATGTGTCTCTAACACCAAATGTAGAAATGGACAGATAAGAAAAAAAGGAGGTGGTATGAGACAGATCACTACTAATTGCAAGTAGCAGTGGTACAGTTGGAAGGTGAATGGGGGAAATCCAGGTGGACTTCATTTTGCTACAAAACCTGTTCTATTATCCTGGCTAGTAACTTAAACCTAAACTCACCCAGTAGCCTGCATGCATGCAGTTACACATACATATGTGTTTACTCACATAAAAAAACCCTCCTAGGAATTTGGAAACATAATTATCTAACCCTACCTGAATCGTTAAATTATATTTGAGTAGATTAAAACCTTCCAAGTTGTAAAGTAAACGTACACATGGAAACTATATAGCTTAGTTAATTGCTATTGCACATGAACACCGCTAATTACACAAATTAACTTTTCTTATTCATTTCTCAACCTTCTCTTTCCAACCCCAAATCTATAAACTACTCTGCTCGGTAAATATCTTTTCAAACAGATGAGGATTTAGTTCAGCCTGAAAAAAAGAGTTACAAGGAGAAAATAAAAAATAGTGGATGTCTCTACTACCTTTGCAAAATTGGCAGCAAGAATCATGAAAAAGAGTGTGATTTTCATTCCATTTCTTAATTGTGAATGGGCAGGAGAAATTCAGTTTGTTCCATTTCTGCCAAGGGGTTAATAGGCAAGTTTGGGTAAGCTTCCCAGTTATAGCAAAAGCTGCATTTTATAAAAATGGCAATTTCTCAGAAAAAGGATTTTCCTAGTTGTCTTTTAGACAAGATGGGCAAAACACAAATCTATTAAATAAATAACTTCCTGACAAAGAAAACACAGTGCAGCTTTGGGCAGAAGTATGAGACAACTGAAAGAAATACAACAAAAATGCTGTTTGGATGAAATAGGTGGATAAGAGAGGAATCTTTCAAGGAGACCCACTAACAACACTATTGTTTGTCATTATGTTGATTCCTCTGTCAACAATACCAAATAGGTCAAGCCATGGCTATCAAACCTCAAAAACACCTGACAGGCTGTTGCCATCTCCTTTACATGGATGATCTGAAGTTGTATGGCAAAACACTTTCTGAAATAGAATTGCTGGTCAACACTGTGCATGTATACAGCCAAGATATTGCAAATGAGCTTGGACTGAATAAGTGTGCAACTCTGACCATCAACAGGGGGAAAATTGTGGAAATGAAGATTAGATGTGAATACATTATGAGAACGAAGAAGATCGTAATATCCAAACTCAGTGGAAGAAATGCCATCAACATCTGGACAATTTCTGTCACTAGATACACAGCAGGAATATTGGACTGGACTCAAGCTAAAAGACCTGGATGGGAAGACCAGAAAAATGACAACACAGCAATGTTGATAGATTTTACTTACTAAAGTGCATAAAATAGTGTGGAATATTGCAAATACACCTGACAGTTGAAAGAAGAAGAAAAGCCATTGAAGTGCAATGAAGATGAACCTTGTACCATACTCCATGAAGGCTTATTGAATACTCAAAAGACCAAATTGGCCTATAAGTAAGACCAAATGAAGAATAGAAAAGAGACATGGCAAGGCAAAGCATTATACAGCCACTAGCAAATAACAAGATCTGGTAAAGGCTTGAAGCAGGAAAGTTAAAAAAAATAGAGGGGCTAATTCTGGCCACATAAAACTAAGCCTGAGGATAAATGCATACTTAGTCAGATAGCAATATACAGCAAATGCCATCTCTGCAAAAAAGCTGAAGAAACCCTGGACCACGTAGTTTAGCTGCTCAAGAAGATTGCCCAGACTGACTACAAACAATGAAATGACAAAACAGCAACAATGGTGCATCGGATATATTTGAAACCCTATTGCCTATAAGGAGGAACTAGTGGGACCACAAAATAGACAAAGTGATCGAAAATTAAGGTGCCAAAGAGCTCTGGGGTTTTAGAATTCATCTAGACAAGCATATGCTGCATAATTTCCCAGACTTAACAACTTTTGATAAGATAAAAAAGACCAGACAGTGAATGTTGTAGTATCTAAGGACAGCAGTATAGAAGAGAAAGAACTGAAAAAAAATTACAAAATACAAAGACCTGCAAATAAAAGTAAAACAACTATGACAAAAGAAAGCAAACATAGTATCAATAGTTGAAAGTGCCTTGGGTGCAATTCCCAAATCACTGGAGCATCACTTCAATACCATTGGCGTTGACAAAGTCACCATCAGTCAATTGTAAAAAGCAACTTTACTTGGAAGAGCAATGGTATTTTTAAGTGTATCAAACAACAATATCTACCTACCCCAGATCTTTGGGAAGGACTTGATGGGCAAACAAAAATGCTAATTCCAATCTAAACAATGGCTTCTGTGTGACAACTGTAATTGTTTAAAATTTATTAACTTTTTTGTACATCACCCAGAGTTACTTGTTGTGTAATAGGAAGCTATTTTTAATAGGTAGTTAAATTTAATAAATAAATTATGCTGAATAGTTCTTACGCTACTTTCCCAGACAACAACACACACATACATACCAAGTTGTCACATTGTGTTTATTCCTATTTTTGCATCAAGCAAGATATCTGGAAAATATAGCTGCATACTTGCTTATTTAAGCATTTCTTAGCACATTCTCTTTCTATCAAAAGCTTTGTGAAGCACACAAAGAATCCCTGAACAGCCATTATTGTTCAATTGTCTTAATTATGCCAGCAGATGCTAAGCTGCCAGAGAATTTGCATTCACTTTTACCAAGGAATAGCAGCAACCCTGTTTATGTGTGGCCTGCATTAATTTTCATCAGGTTTCTGAAAGAACAGCAACAACTGCAACTCACAAATGTTCCACTGTCTCCGTGCATTTTAGAAAGGAAAATGAAAACAACCTACTTCTCAATGTCTCTCCAATTTAGCTATGTGGAAATCTGGGACATGTCGATCTTTTGAGAAGCCATCTTAAAAATCAGAAAAGCTTCTAGCTTTTGTCTGTCATATCCCTGAAAGATGCAATTCAGGAAACACTTTTGGCTACTCCTTACTGTAGAAATTTAAAATATCAGAGGACCATTTTCTCTTGAGGCTACTATATCATATTTGGAGTCCAAAAAATGCTGCTACAGTTAACTAAACAGAAGAGACTAGAATAAACAAGGAGAAGGATAAAAAAAACGATTTAAGAAGGAAATTCTGCTGCTGTATCTCCAAAACAGAGCAGAGAGTTTAAGTTTCAGAAATCTGTCCATTCCCTCCCCTGTAAAATGCTAGTCCTCTCTTGGAAGAAAATCAAGAAAACCAGTAGTGTGCTGGGAAATCAGTGAATCTGAAACTGTGACCTCCAGAATCTGGAAAAGGCCAATCTATTTGAGCAATGTGAAAGGGCTCTCCTGCCAAATGATGGTTTGCAAAACAAGGGAAAGAGAAAATATAAAAGCAGCTCCCTGAAAGGTCAGTTTATGCAATGTTTTCTAATCCGCTTATTGAACAATGCAGGTGATGAATGCTGAAGAAATCACACGCTCAGCATGCCAGTGTGAACCTTCCTAACCTGACAAAAATGCTCCCTGAGCAGGGGCCACATGAGGCCATTGGAAGAGCCTTATTTTTAGCATTCCCCAGCAGCTGGGGTCCCTTAGGCATTCTCCAGATAGTCAGCTGGAAGACTGCATTGTTCACAGAGCCCTTGGGAGAAGACCAAGTTCACCACTGTAGCCTGAAACCAGACTCTGTATACATAGCTCCACAGTACAGCCGCACTGTAGACACAGCAACTGATGCCCAATGTCCCAAAATGCTAGTTCTTTTCATTAAAATCAAACTAATTTGGGCTGTAAATGACTCCTGATTTTAGGGGCCACTGATGTCACTGCCCTTTCCCCATAACCAGGACAGAACTCATGTCCTTCTGTTCTATAGAAGGAGTTTCCACTACTCCTAAACCTACCTGAACCTCACAGCACTACGATCAGGTGAACAAAAGCAGAAACCTATCTACATGCTCTACTACTAAAACTTTCATTGTCATATAAGGTTTAAATGGGTGAAGTGGTACATCATATAGGGCAACAATTTTTATAGAAAGTACAGGTAATTCTTGACTTACAACAGTCCATTTAGTGACTGTTTTCAGAGTTACAATGGCTCTGAAAAAAGTGACATGACCATTTCCCCACACTTATGACCGTTGCAGCATCCCCATGGTCATGCGATTGAAATTTGTTATGTTTGGCAACTGATTCATATTTATATCCGTAGCAATGTCCCGGGGTAATGTGCACAGCTTTTGTGACCGTTTGACAAGTAAAGTCAATGGGGAAGCCAGATTCACTTAACAATTGTCTTACTAATTTAACAACCGCAGTGACTCACTTAACAAGTGTGGCTAGAAAGGCTGTAAAATGGGGCAAAACCCACTTAACCGATATCTCACTTAAACATAAATTTTGGACTCAATTGTGGTCGTAAGTTGAGGACTGCTTGTATCTCAAACTGGGCTAACTTTCAGAATGTGTTCAAAACCCATGACCCATGCATGATTCCTGAGGAAATGAAATGTGCCGAAGTTGTGGATGCTTCAGTGCTAGTGGCTGCTGCAGTCATGTGATTTTCATTTTCAAAAATTCAGTGACAATTTATCAGCCAGTCTTGCAGTGCTTTGCTCCCTTTCCCCACCCAGCAGTAGCCACTTAGCTGGAAAGAGGAAGGAAAGGAAGGGAAGGCACTGAGGAAGCTAATGAGAGACTGACAGGGAGTGAGGGAAATTTCTGATGCTCTCTGGCAATTTCCCTCAACTCAGTGGGGAAGTTGGCAGGAAAATGGAAGTTGCTCCTGTTCCCACTGCTTTTTTGCCCATCTATGATCATTCTGATTCTATGTTTTTAGGTAAATAAATATCTCTTAAATGATAACATGTCACAGTTTGTCTAGTAACAGATAAATCCAGCATTATACTGTAATTCAAGTACATATGGTGCTGTATCATGACATCTAAATACTACTATTTATGTTTAGTCTAAACAGCATTTTTCTCTCTGCAAAGACCTGGAATAGGCCTCTTGAGCTGTCGATGAATGAAATCACTCTCTGTTGAAGTTTCGTGAGAAACATTACTGTATTGCATAAAATTCCTTCCTTATATTCCTCAGGCTGGAATAAATGGCCAAGAATTATGGTGCTATGGAGCTTGGAAAAGACATAACCCTTCTTTCCTGTAGCTGGCATACAATATCATCTTTACAATGACAGTATTACATAAAAGCCAGCCAGAATACAGGCAGTTCTTGACTTACAATGATTCATTTAGTGACCATTCAAAAGTTACAACAGCACTGAAAAAAGTGACTTATGACTGGTCCTTTATTAAGTTATTCACTTAAAACCATGGCAAAAAATCAGATATGATTGAATTAACATGGAAATTCTGGACCCAATTGTGGCCATAAGCCGATGACTGCCTGTATTAATTCCTCATGGTCCAAAGAGGAAGAAACAACTTAAAATGCTAATAGAGACAGGTTGTGGGAAAAGGCCATCTTTGTATCAAGGACCCCACTTGTTCTATAAACACTGTCTATATTTTTTATTATTGTCAAGCAGATCAATTCACTTCTTGGCTGTATTTGAAAATGTGCTAATCTTGGTAAGTCTTTACACACAGGCTCACTTGCATTGCATTACTGTTTCTTCTGGGTGCTAGATATTATCAGTGATGATACATGCAGCAGCTTACAAGTCCTCAAAAATAAAATAAAATAAAAGCAATTTCTGGCAAACAACCTTGGCAAACTGATGACCATCAAGCCATAAAGAGCTGGCAGTATTTGAATGACTGAACAATATTAAATGACAGTGCCTGCTATCTGAAAAACCTGGTGACCTACAGTACATAAGAAATGTTTTTTAAAAAAATACTGTAGAATGGTACGTGCAGTATCTGCTATTTGTCTTGCTAATCCAATTAAGTCAGCTGGATTTTATGAAGAATTCAAAATGGCTCTTGAATCATTTAGAAGCTTGCTTATTACCTAAGGACCCCCTAGAACAGTCATCACCAACTGGTGAGCCGGTGACCACTGGTGGTCCACGAAAAAATGTTGGTGATCCACAGAGAAATGTCACCCACAAAGCAATTAATCCAGGCTGCGCTGGAAAACACGGCTGTGCCACCCACATGGCCCATGGGAACACAAGGCTTGTGTTGCTTACATTGCAAAAAACATGAGGTAGTGAGGAGGAGGGGGGAAAGGGCCGAGGTGGGGAACTTGCTTGGCCACCGGGCTGCTTCTTTCCTCTTCTTTCTTCTTCTGCTTTTGGCTGCATGAAAGGAAAGCAGCAAAAGTCTTTCTCTCCCCCAAACTCCACCAGAAATGAGTCTTTGGGACCCTGCAAGGCATTCTGCTCCAAGAGGCTATGCCAGCGAAGACTCATTTCTGGTGGAGTTTGGGGGAGAGAAAGAAAGACTTCTGCTGCTTCTGCTGCTTTCCTTGCATTAAGCCAAAAGTCTCTCTCTCTCCCTCTGAGAATGGAGCTGGAGATGGTATCCTGCAATCCCAAATAAAGAATGATTGATCGATAGGGAAACGGGGTGGAGAATTTTCCTGCAGACTTTTTGGGGGATTTTCCCAGGGTCTGTGGTCCGCAGGATTTAAAATTATGAGTTTGGTGATCCCTGAGGTCCAAAAGCTTGACGACCCTTGCTCTAGAGCAGGGGTTGGGAAAAATAGCCTTTTCATGAATTGTGGACTTCAACTCCTTGAACTAGATGGCAGGCTCAGGAATTCTGGGAGTTGAAGTCTACATGTCATAAAGGAGCATTGTTCTCCACCTCTGGCACGCACGCTGCCCGCCCACCAACTAATCATCAGGTAGCTGCCGCACATGTGCGGGAGATGGGGCATGCGCAGATGTGTGCGCATGCGCAGAAACACATAGCATGCATGGAGACGTGCACCAAGCGTGGGGGGGTTGATGCATGCATGCACAGGGGATGTGGTGGCCCCCATTGCCTTATGGGTGTTGGCACGCGCATGCATGCACTTTTGGCACGTAAAGATGGAAAGGTTCACAATCACTGCTGTAGCTACTCATAAGTCCACTGGAGTTGGGTAGCGAATATCTTTAAATAAAAATAATAATAATCTTACACAGTTATACAAGTGACTCTGGATGGCTTATAACATTAAAATAGATAAATGTGGTAGACATATAACAGTGTCCTCCCATGACACCACTCACCATCAAAACTCATCACGACCCATTTGTTGATATGCACTATTTATACCCACATAATCGAGAACTTGTTCATATTATAATTCACATCCAGAAAAAGATTGCACGACAGTTTTATATACACTTTGGAATAAAGTACTATATTTAAATTCTGACTGGCACCATGGTGGACATTCCTATACGTCACCCTTTTTGACAATGAAAAGGATTTACTATGGTAATCCAGGTCATGATGCTCTTATTGCTGCTAACACATTAAAACGAGAGTACACAACTTTCGTACATTCTGCCTATTTGTTCAGCCAAAATAAACATTATGATTGACTGCAGATCCTATGCAAATCTGCTGCCCTTTCTGGGATTTTGAAAGTGCCACAAACAAAGAAAGGAGGAAAGGAGAAAGAGGAAAAATCTATAACTACAAACAATACCCAGATAATACAGAGATGTTTCCGTGTAATTTTTTTAAAGGCGAAACTGTTAATAAACGAAACTAAAAGGAACCAAGTATGCTTATCCAGACCACAAATGCAATAGGAATTTTAATGATTTCAAAAATTTCCAAGGATTCAAACGAACAAAATAAGGTAAACGAAGGTAATTCATCCTTTTCATGATTAACTTTTAAGTCAGGGGCTGCGGCTAATGGTCTGTGGTTTGTTAGGAACTGGGCTGCGCGAGCAATAGACGAGCAAACAAAGCTTCATCTGCACATACGTGGGCTCTAAGTTGCACACAACACACACACACACCCAGTGCATGGAAGAACTGTCTTCCATGAAACTGGTCCCTGGTGCCAGAAAGATTGGGGACTGCTGCTTTAGACTACTTTTCCAGCTGATCTTTTAAAGGCAAGCAGGGCCAATTGTAGCCCTTGGACAGTTTTGTGGATCTATACCCAGAATTCCTTTAAGACCCAGCCCACTGAAGTTTGCCTGCAAGTCTCTGAAAAACTGTATGGTTTCTGCTATCCTCCACCAAGGAATCTAAGGAAAGTAAAATTCTCAGCATCTGAAAGGATCAGTGCATCTCTTGGGAATTTAAAAAATTCTAATTCCTCCCAAAACAGAAAAAAAAAATATCAGAAAATTCTACCTCTAACATTCTTACAGAAATCAATACATCAATGTTTGCCTTCTTCTTTCTAGGGATCCCAGATGCTGAAAATGTTACAGGAAAAGAAAAGCTTTTGCATGCAAAAAGATTGTCCAACCATCTCTAAAGCGGAAGCAGTATGCTCCATCTCATAATTGGGTAGACCAGGTTGCCCCGATAGACTGCTCTCACCAGAAAAATCTCTTAACCATCTCTAAAATTCACACTGGTTTGAAGACATGAAATTTCAGTTAAGTCACATAATAATATTTTTATTGCTGCTGTGGTAGGAAAAGGCAACTTTCTGAGGCAGGAACCATTCCTCTTCCTTACTATCTCATCAGCTCCTGGAGCACCAGCAGAACATTGGTGGTGTAGCTCCTAAAATCAAGATGCTGTGTGGTTTTTCTTTCTGTTAAATTTATAAGAAGCAGCATCAGTACTGGGTCAAATTCTTGTATCATTTTATTACAAGGGTTTTTTGTCTTCTCCTTTTAATTTCAAAATTTAACTGCAGTAAATTACAAATGGTAATTGAAAAACAAAATTGGCTGGAATCTTCCTTGAAATATAGCCAATGGCACACCTCCCTGTGGATTCATGGGTAATTGGGTGTGGTGTATCAATATCCTTTTGTAATACTATACCAATTCCAGAAGGCTCCTTCTCTGCTCTCTTGCCTCAGGGCCCTTTCTATTAGCAGCCACATCAAATGGTAAGTTCATCAAAGCATCTATGTCTTTGGTACATCCTTCTTCCCTAAGTTGTGATGTGAGGCAATATGCCTGAATTTTGATGCTGCACATTTATATACGGTTTAGGAAAATCTGGATTGTCCTATTAGTTTGTAATCAACTAGAAATGGGAAATTAGATAGCTCTGAAAAAACTGAACCAGACATCTCTAGGCTGGAACTTCATGTCATTCTAATCTTTAAAAAGTCTGGCTTAATCAATCTCTTCCTGTGAGTGGAAGTGGATGAACCAATCATATTTCCAACTTTGGCTTATAAGGCCAGAATAAAAATGGACCCAAGTTAAGCTGCCACAATAAATAATAAATAGAGATGCTGTGGTTGGCTTATTTTCCCCTATGGCAGGGGAGAATAAGTAAAAGCAGTCAAGCAAATAAAGAATCAGAAATGGTGATCTTTTTTGATGAACACTAAAAATTCTGGCTGAAAGTGATATGCAAACATAGGCTGGACTAACTTTTTTTTTCCAGGTGGGATTTTATGATCAACCACCTTGAATATGTAAACAAAACATGAAAAGGGGTAAAGTAATATAATACAAATAAATAAATCAGGGATTTTGAAGTGTCACAGATATTATAGCTTTTTAAAATATCATTATGTGGATACATATGTGTTATACATATTAAGGGTCTAAGAAATATTACTTGAATGTAAGCTAAAATGAGTCACAAAATCCATGGGTCACAACAATATAAAACACTGAATTTAACTTACACCTTAGTAACTTCAGCCTATATGATTAAAAATCTATTCTGATTTAGATACTGCTGACCAACTACTTCAACTTGAGAAACAAAAGATATACTTTAGGGTAGCACTCAGTGATGGAATTCAAATAATTTAACAACTGGTTCTCTGCCCTAATGATTTCTTCCAACAAACAGTTCAGCAAACTGCTGAGGAAGTTAACAACCATTCTCCCGAACTGGTGCAAACTGGCTGAATCTTACCACTGGTATCACTGATGCATAAATGTGTATAAAAACACTGCTTTCCAGGAGAAAACATATTCAGGTCTTTGCCCCAAATTGTTTATAACCTAATATTTAATCAGCGATCAGCTACTATATAAGAAGAGTACAGGTACTTGACTCAATTGAGCCCAAAATTTATGTTGCTAGGTGAAACATTTGTTAAGTGAATTTTGTCCCATTTATCTTTCTTGCCGCAGTTGTTAAGTGAATCACTGCAACCATTAAGTCAGCAACACAGTTGTTAAATGAACCTGGTTTCCCCACTGACAGACAGTTACAAAAGATGATCACATGTCCCCAAAACACTGCAACCATCATAAATATGAAGCAGTTGCCAAATGGCCGGAACGACAACGGTCCATGTGAAAAACAGCCATAGGTTATTTTTTTTTTCAGTGTTGTTATAACCTTGAACAATCATTAAATGAATGACTGTAAGTCGAGGACCACCTATAATTTGGATTGTATTCAGTAAGGGTGTTTTTGCTTCCAAGGACGCTTGGCTGGACCAGGTGGTGAAAAACCACTCCAGAAAGAGAGCACTGGAAAACCTTTTCCATATGAATGGATAGAGATAAATATATGGCTGTGCCCTGGTAATCTCCAGGTGACTCGGGATATCCTCCTTTTTTCATTTTTTTCTCCATTTTTCCCCTCAGAAATCAACCCAGATACATCTTAAGAGAAGAATAAAGGCATGGTCTCCTATCACAAACCCAATACATGCCTTTCTTCTGAAGAAGCATTGAAGCTCAAGAAGGCCAGGACAGATTAGCTCCCCCTCCCTCCTGCACAAACACACACACACACACACACACACACACACACACACTGTGACCATTTCCCCCTAGCCAGTGGCACTAAACACTATTTAAGTAGCTAATTAACTTTCTGGGCTAGAAAAGCTTCTGTAATTGCGTTTCTTTCACCTTTATAGCTCCCCTCCCTCAAGGGAGCTAGAGCTGTCCTCTGGCATTTGTTCTGCTCCTTCCTACCACTCAGGCACAACTTCTACCTTGACAGCAGCCTGCCAATCACGGGCCGCAGAGGTCGCTGGGGACTAAATTAGGAAGACGCTTGTGATGGACAAATCCGCCTAGCTATGCACAAAGGCAGTGCAAAAAGAAAATATGCTTACAAGTAATTTCTACTTTACATTAGAACGTGGCTTCAACAGTCCCCTTCAGGAGCCAAGCATTTTTCAATCGTTGACTCCTTTTTCTTTTCTAAAGTAGATGACAAGAGATGTTCAAAACTTAAGACCATTTATGTTTTGTTTGCACTGGCATCTGCTCATCAAACGGAGGGGGAAGGGCATAGAAAATATAAGTACTTTGATATTTCAAGCCATGACAGTCACTTTTTGGTTTCCAAGGTGTTACATTAAGCACTTTGCATCTAACCTTAATCACTTGATCCAAAACTACGTATGTACAGATGCTGGCATAGACAAGGAACCAGAAGGTTCTCCTTTCAGGGAAGACATAAGTATTACGGCCCTTGGTATTCTGACCCCGGTTTAAGCTTTTCAAGATTCTCGCTTCAAGCACACCTACGCCCACAATAACTGCAGCTCTACATTTTGGGTGGCATAGCCGCACAGGTTTTTCGTGACAAACTTTAAGAACATGATCAGAGAGTCTAGAATCTCTCTCTTATTTTACTAAAAGTAAGCACCTATTGCAACTCTGGGCAAGCATAATTACACAGTTGTTGCCAAAAAAAAGGGGAGGGAAGGAGAGGCAACAGCAGCAGGTATTGTGACATCCTAATTTCTCTCTAGATTGAAAGCAAGAGCAATTTTACAGGAAACAACTTAACTAGGGTGAAGGTTCCCCCCATCTATTGGGTCATTCCAATGGTCAGACTACATAGAAACCTTCGGAACAATCTCTGTC
This sequence comes from Bungarus multicinctus, assembly GCA_023653725.1. NCBI lineage: Eukaryota > Metazoa > Chordata > Lepidosauria > Squamata > Elapidae > Bungarus > Bungarus multicinctus. The sequence goes on from CM042834.1 coordinate 123,589,212, forward strand.
CTGATCACCTCCTTCCCAAGATTTTGGACTACATCACCTATCATCCGCAATCAAAAAAACCCTATGATGCTGGTTTGATATGAGAGGCACTGTAGTCCAACACATTTGGCTATCACTGAATTAAGGACACTCTTCAATAAGGAAGAAATGGAATGCAGCATTTGCCTCTATAAGGATATATATCAAGTTACCACTAAACGAAGTGAGGAGTCCTTATTATTGTTTTTCTTTTTAAATAATGACAACTTCTGCCAATACAACAGAATCCTGAAATGACATTGCACGTTTTTCTTCCCTATCTCCTAAAGATATCTTCTTGTGGTCCAGCAGGAACACTCACTCAAAACATCACAACCCTAAACCTAATATACAGGTTCCATAATGTACTCAATGGAAAGCATCTGCTTGCTACAAAATACGGTAGAAGCTAAGACAGAAAATATTAATCTGTTAAAAAATGATCATTTAATCGGCTTTATTCAGTCAAATGCACATGCGCGCGCACAGACACACACACATCTCCGAATATAGGTGCTGCTTTGTGTCAGTGGAAGAGAGAGAAATGGAGGGGGGCGGGAAGGATTGAAAATAAAAATATTACCTAAACAGGTAAGGTATATTTTGGTAAATCCATAGAAAGGATTTTCTGAACATTTTTGTGATACAGTTGTTTCATGGCGACAGGTTTGGTCGTTTCATACTTATGAATAAACACGCTCACACTGCCCTAAGCAGCTTAATACAGCTAACCATTGAGGAACCTGGGCATGGTGAACCTGGCCTTCCTTTTAAAACAAGACAAGTATTGCAAAAGCCCAGTGATATATCTTTATGTTCAGGAGAGGAAAAAAAAAGTGGTTTTTACGTTTGTTAATCAATCAGTGGATGTGTATACATTCTCCCTTTGCCCCAATCCTAGAGATGGAAAATGTGATTTCTTAGTGCAGCATGAAGACAAATGTTTACCTTCCAGCTGGACAAGTCTGGAAAAGGAGAGTTTTCTTAGTCGTGTTTATTTTATTTTTTTAAAAAAGAATCAATGGGTCGTTTTGCTAGGCTTTCCCTGCTGCCCTTCTCCCCATCCCTCCATGCAAAAGTAAAAGTCAACGCTCATTATGCTAATTACAATCAAGCCATCAGAAACCCAAGTCAGTGGAAATCCCTGAAGATCCATTTTATTTGGAGATGCTTGGCATTTAGCAGCGAATCTCTCAAAAGGTCTTTTGCCTGGCAAATTAAAGCAACGGCGCTAAGGCCAATTCTGCGGAGACTTCCCTCACTTTACTCCGCCAATGCCATCCAAAGCGATTGGCGTTCCTGTTCAAGCCTACTAGAATAAGACACACAGTGTTTCCCAAGCAGAAAGAGGAATAAAAATGAGGGATGCAGAATGCTGATGGTATTTCAAAAGCTGGATGCAGGGGAACACGTCAGTTTTTGCTTACAGTACAAGCACCGCTGGTCCGAGGCTCTCTTCTTAACCTCTGAATGTGGATTACGCTTTCTGTATACACCACCAGTAATTCTCCGCCTGGTGCTTTCCAAACACCCCAGATTAAGTCAGCCTTGCCCAAAGCACTGTGTCCCCCCCCACCCTTCCAATATGTATTGCTTACATTTCCCATCATCCTTAATCGCATCTGGAGGATGGCTTACTCGGTCTAAAGATATTGTGGCAATTGGGCAAGAGTGGAGATTTTGAGTCAAATATCCCTTTGGGAATAAGGCAGCAGAGAAATTGAAGGAGATAAATAAGTAAGTAGATTTTACATTGTGAAAGGAGTGTTTAAAAAAACAACAACGAATTGAAGTAGCACAGGAAATTACAGTTCAATTGAAGGCTTAGAAAACAGCCATTCATCCTGAAAATAGGAATTGAGTCTGGATGATCTACCAGAATATTTTTGTAAGTCTAATTATTTATTAATTAAAAGGGCCAAAATATGCATAAGGATACATAAAGCAAGGGCACTGATAAATATTGCTATTGGTCAATACAAATAAGTCCTCGACTTACAACGACAATAGGGATCAGAAAGTTCATTGTTACATGGTTGTTAGGTGAGATATCGTGTGACTGCACCTGATTTTTTTGCCATGGTTGTTAAGTGCTTGTCAGAAGCCAACTGAGAAGGTCACATGTGCCTGCAGAATGCTGCAACAGTCATAAGTGCAAGTCAGTTGCCAGGTGCCTGGATCACAATCATGTGACTATGGACATGTGGTGATAGTTGTGAGTGTGAGGGCCATTTGTAACTAGCTTTTTCAGTGATGTTGTAACTTTGAACAGTCATTCAGTGAATGGTTGTTAATCAAGGACTAGTATTTTTTTGTTCCGTAAAGTCACATTAATCAGAAGATCAGAGAAACTAACAGAGGCAACAATCTATTGGTGGTAGTTTAGCCATTACAAAGTCGCAGCAATGAATTTCATGAGCAGTTGTTGTTGCTCAGTTGGTAAGTCATCTGTTGTGTATTGACTGAGTCTTCACTCAGGTCCGTGCTTTGAGCGGGAAGCACGGACCTCTCCCATTGGCTGGAGCCATTTGACAGCCGGCTATAAAAGGCGGCTGTCAAACGGCATCAGCTGTTGCCGCTCCAGCTGGCTGCCGTGTTAGCGCGGCAGTAGCAGTAACCCTTTATTCGTTGGAAATAAAGTTTTAGCTGAAACCTGTGCCTGGCCTCTGCCTCAGTTATTCCGTCGCTCCACAACATCATCTCTGATTCTTCATGTCCCCATGGACTGTAACATGCCAGGCTCCCCTGTCCTCCACTATCTTCCAGAGTTTGCCTAACTATCTCATCCTCTGATATTGCCTTCTCCTTTTGCTTTCAATCGTTCCCAACATCAGGACCTTTTCCAATGGGCCCTCTCTTCTCATTAGGTGGCCAAAGTATTTCAGCTTCACAGTATCTGCTCTTCCAAAGAATTCACGAGCAGAGGTAAGGGGTGAAGTTTTAGGGTGAAGTGTCATCTGTACGCTGATACTCAGCTGTATATCTGCACCCCAAGCCACCCCAACGATGCTATGGAGGTCATGTCCCGTTGCCTGGAGGCCGTGCGGAACTGGATGGGCGGGAACAGGCTCCGACTCAACCCTTCCAAGACTGAGTGGCTGTGGTTTCCGGCGTCCCGATATAGCCAGATAATTCCTTTGCTGGCTATTGGGGGTGAGATTTTGCCCCCTTCAGAGAGGGGTCTCCTCCTAGATGTACGGCTAGGAGGATTGCATCCTCCTAGATGCAAACTGGGTGTCCTCCTAGATGTACGGCTGTCCCTGGAAGATCATATTACGGCCGTCTCCAGGGGGGCGTTTTATCAGGTTCGCCTGATTCGCCAGATGCGGCCCTTTCTGGATTGGGATGCCTTACGCACGGTTACTCATGCCCTGGTCACCTCCCGACTGGACTATTGTAATGCCCTCTACATGGGGCTCCTGAATGGGAGCATCCGGAGGCTTCAACTGGTACAGAATGCGGCCGCGTGGGTGGTTATGGGGGCGTCAAGGTTTTCTCATGTGACGCCCCTCCTGCGTGAGCTGCATTGGTTGCCAGTGGCCTCCCGGGTGCGCTTTAAGATCTTATGCTAACTTTTAAAGCACTCCATGGCATCGGACCAGGATATTTACAAGACCGCATTCTGCCAGTTTCCTCTCACTGACCGGTGCGCTCTCACAGGGAGGGTCTCTTGCGGGTTCCGTCGACATCTATGTGCCGGCTGGTGACCCTGAGGAATAGGGCCTTCTTTGTGGGGGCGTCCGCCCTCTGGAATGGGTTGCCTCCGGAGTTGCGTACAGCCACAGACCTGGGGACCTTCAGGCGTGCCTTGAAAACCTGGCTCTTTGACCAGGCCAGCTTGAGCTGATTTTAGATTGGGGTTTTAAATTGGGGGTTCTTAGTGGCGATCAGAGGGTTGGGGTATTTTAATTTTAGGGTTTATAGTTGGGGGTTTTAACCTGTTTATTACAGCCAGGTTATTTAATTCAGTTTTAATTTTTGTATATTTTAATGTTATTTTAATTGGATGGCTGTACACCGCTCCGAGTCCTTCGGGAGAGGAGCAGTATATAAATAAATATCTATCTATCTAAGGGTGAAGAAGAACAAGAAATGCCATTGAAAGGACACAAGGATACAAAGGAAATTCCAAGATTATGAGGGAATCATATCATTCAAAGAGAGGAGACTGGCTGACTGAATTTGAGAAGCCATGCAGCTGAGATAAAGGAAGAGATGCTTCCATCCCCATTAGAGGCTTAAACTCATAATGGAGACAATTTCTTCACCCCACAGATTCCTGCCAATATCCCAGATGATAGTTTAACCAAATTCCTGTTTGAACTGTTATTCCAATTTACACAGGGCAACTTTAGAGCAATTTTATATTTCCCACTGTGACACAGTCCTGCCTGGTCTAAAGCTGTTGCTGTTCCTGGCCTGGAGCTGATTTTCTTAATGTGTACATAATTCAGACTCTTCTTTATACTTATCTTTTCCTCCACCTTTAAGGTGGAATCTTCTGTTGGTTTATCCAGGCTTCTTACTGATTTCCTCTGTTAACTGCAGCCCAGCAGGGAAAGGAATAGGAAATACTTTTAATTTCCCTGTTGTTCAACCAAGGTCAAATATCCTACCAGGAAGAAGTAGGAGCAAAGGAAAGGCAGAAAATAAAAACAATAGGTAAATAAATAAAGCCCCTGTCTTCTAACCACTTCCAAATCCTGATGATAGGAACTAATTCTTAAATTCTCAAGATGCTGTTAAATATAATAGCAATTAATTTTTTTGTCCTGATCCCTCAAAGGCCAAGCCTCTTGTGCATTCATCAGGACAACTGTATGAAAAATCAGGCTAATATCCGAGAAAGAGAGAGACAGACAGACAGACAGACAGACAGACACAGGGAGAAACAGAGAGGCAGAGACAGAGAGGGAGGGAAAGAGAGAGAGAGAGAGAGAGAAAGAGAGAGACAAGGAGGGAAAAAGAAACAGAGAGGGAAGGGAAAGAGGGAGAGGGAAGGAGAGAAAGAGGGGGGAGAAAGAGTAAAAAAGATATTACAAAAGTTTTTCTTTTTTTATTAAATGTAATATTTCAAATGCAGAAAAAAAATGAAGGGGTGTAAAAGTGCATTTATCACATTTTTCTTAGAACAATTAGCTGAACTCTGCCTTGTTTATCATTATTTTAGATAATAAAACCTCAGTATTCAAGTTAAATTGCCATATTGGCACTTTGTGATAAATAAGTGGGTTTTGGGTTGCAGTTTGGGCCCTCTCTAAAATGTTTGCCATCTCTCTCCTAGAGCAGGGGCACCACCAAACTCATATTTTTAAATCCCGCGGACCAGAGACCCTGGGAAAATCCCAAAAAGGGTCTGCAGGAAAATTCCCCAACCCGTTTTCCTACCGATCGATCATTCTTTATTTGGGATCGGTGGATACCGTTTCCAGTTCTCAGGGGGACAGAGAGAGAGAGAGAGACTTTTGGCTTCATGCAAGGAAAGCAGCAGAAGCAACAGAAGTCTTTCTTTCTCTCCCCCAAACTCCATCAGAAATGAGTCTTTGCTGGTGCAGCCACTTGGAGCAGAATGCCTTGCAGGATCCCAAAGACTAATTTCTGGCAGAGTTTGGAGGAGAGAAAGAAAGACTTTTGCTTCTTTCCTTGCATGCAACCAAAAGCAGAAGACAAAAGCGGAAAGAAGCAACCCAGTGGCCAAGCCAGGCGAGTGGGGCAAGTTCCCCCTTTCGCCCTTTCCCCTCTCCCCTCGCTACTTAGTGTTGTTTGCAATGTAAAGTGACGCACGCATAATGTTTCCGCGGGCCATGTGGACAGAGCAGCCTTGTGTTCCCATGCAACCTAGATTAATTGCTTTGGGGGGCTGCTTTGGGGGTGACACTTCTCTGCGGACCACCAAAATTTTCTCCCAGACCACCAGTGGCCCTTGGCAACCACTGTCCTAGAGCTAATAGCACCAATCACTGCCCCTCAAGCCATCAAAAGATTCACCATGCAGCCTCATTCTTTCTCTGGATGCAACGATGGTCCTTCATAAATTGCGTCAGATATCAAGACAGAGGAACAAATATTTAGCACATGGTTACATTACATCAACAAGCACATTTTCTTGCTTTTTTTTCATATCTTCTCTTTAAAGTGCACTTAGTTACTCATGTGGTTATTTAATCTTCAGTGAGCTTCCCTGGCTGACCAGTAAAATACCCAGGTAACTGTTTCCTAAGTGATCTCTGACCACAGCATTTGTAGGTAACCACTAACTAAGCCAGCTGTCTTCATTCATCACCCTCATTGGATCTGCACAGGACTGCACAGCAGAGACTGGGGCCACTCAGAGGCTTCCTGAAGCTTTGGATAAGATGCAGAGAGAGGATACGGGATCTCCATCAGTGGCGAAATTAGCAGACCCACTCAAGTTCTCTGCTGCTGTTCCAGAGCAAGTCACTCATAACAGCTCTCTCTATCACTGCGCCTTATACTTTCTGTTTTTTTTTAATTGTTAGGCTTATAAAATGAGTAGGGCCTATTTTGAGAAAGACATCCAGAGCTAGAGTTTCAAAGGGAACAAGGAAAAAAATCCCCAGATGGTAGACCAGAATCTGGAAGAATCTGCCTAATTGCTTACATATAGCACTTGTGAATTAAATTAAAGGGTGTGTGATTGGACTCCAGTTATATGTCAAAGCCAACTTGACTTGTGAATTTATCTAGCTGTGTTTCCACTTGGAAACCACTTCTGGATGTTGTACTCAAAAACTGGGGAAAAATGAAAATTCATTTTACAGCTTTGATGATTAGAATTTTGATGTTTTAGAAATGGCTTGAATCGTTTAGAAATGTAAATCAAAAGATTGAGACTATAACATTTTTTTTGTATTCCACTGCCCTGAAAATTGTCAGAAGTCACTTCTTTCTTCTTTCTGCTCTTTTCTTTTTCTCTTTCTAATCTTCTTAATTTTTATTTGTATTTGTATTTGATCCTAGGGCAATAACTTGGAGTAAGAGCAGAATGACCTTATTTAATTCCATCGTCGCAAAATCTCTATGAAGAAATGCCTTGAATAGTCTATAAAATATATGCCTCCATTTAACAAAAATTAAATCAAAACTAATATAGACAAAGAAAGAATTGGCTGTTCCGAAAGAAAATAATGAGAGTCAGAACTGCCAAATAGAGAGGAAAAATAGCTAATATATTTAGATTTTGTTACAAAGCCAAGTGTAATAAACTGAATAACTGAATGATAAAAAAAAAGAACAGTTGCCCTGGCACCATCAAATACTTCTATTAAATAATTAACAGCCTACACCATTCTCTTTTTCTTCAGGCATAGATCCATAACTTTCTTACCAGATTTTACATTAGAGCCCGTGGCAGACTATGAGACAAATTGGCAATACTGAAAGGAACAAACACAGAGAAAAGATCTTTAATCACCTTGTCCCTCATCCCCCAAATGCTGAATTAGTTTCCTTCCAATGATATCAGTAATTAGATGAACTGGGTTATTTATTGCCTAAATCAGGGCTGTTGAACTCCCAGCTCGCGGGTCTGATGCGTCACGTGCTGGCCATGCCCATGGCCAGTTTAGCAAAAGTGACAAAAAGTCCTGATACGTCACGTGATGCCGCTGGGACACTGTGAGTTTGACACCCCGGTCTAAATTCTTGCATGTCACTTTTCTACACACAGATATTCCTGCCAAGCAAGGCATTCTAGGTCCTCTTACAAACATTGGCCTATCTTTCACTCAACTATATCAAGAGTCTTTAGATTTGGCACCAAATGGGAGGGGCATGTGGTTTCCACCAATTTTCTTCAGGAAACCAAGGAAATTAAATATTCACAAATGCAAAATTCATCTAGAATACTTGTTTTTTTCTAGAAATCATCCCACTCAGTTGTATGACATCATGCTATCAAAACCCCTCTGCACAATTCTCTAAAGGTCAGCACCCTGCCAGGCTAAAATAGTGTAGCTCAAGAATAATGGGGTCCTATACAATCTGCATGCACTCCCAACAAGATCCCATATCCTCTCACAGAAATTATAAATGCTTCCTACTTACTTTAAAATAAAGCAATTGCCTCAACTCCAAGGGCTAGAAACCTGTGTCTTTTAGATACATAAACAGTGAAAACAGCAAAGGAATCTGACGCAGCCGTCCAATTCTGTGCTGTGCAAATTGATGACATGCAAATTTCTAGACCCCCTGCAATGAGTCTCCATTAAAATGCACATACATCATGCTTTGAAAGCTTTCATGTTTAGACCATCTATTATCCAAGCTTCTATGGTATCCTATGGGAGAAAAGGAAACCAAGGGATTTTGCATTGTCCTCTGTTTGAAGGCACAGACACACTCCGGCTCTCTCAATCATCCTTTCTCCTAGGACAGGAGGTCAGAGGCCATGTCCCGAGAGAAGAATATGTTAGCCAACCACAGCACTGCACAAGGCTCTTGGATCAGCAAATTTGTTTAAGCATCAGAAGCCAGTATTATCTTACAGTCTTCCTGCAGAAAGCAGGAGGTACAGATATTGAGACTGGCTACTTATGAGGACAGACACGATAATGTGCACAGAGAGGGAAAGAATGGCCATCAGCAACTGGACCTTCCAAACTAGAAAAAGCATCATGGATATTATTAGATGAGATCAAGAATGAGGTCTGAAGGATTATCTGTCTATCTATCTATCTATCTATCTATCTATCTATCTATCTATCTATCTATCTATCTATCTATCTATCTATCTATCTATCTATCTATCTCAGCTTCTAGATTCTTTTGAAGCAAAGCAACCCCCATATATTTGTCATTTTAATGTAGATACCAGCTTCTCTCACCAATCATAGCTGTGCTAAGAAAAGTGTGCCATCTACTGGACTGACGAATAAGTGACCTCTTACAAGCCTGGCAAAATAATTTAACACGTGATGTGTGAGAAGGTAGGAAAAAACATCATCACCCTTTTAATAAGAGGTCAAGGGAAATCGTGGAAAACAACTTAAGTTCATCAACATTCTAAAAATATCATGGAGCAAAATGACAACTATTTTACCTCCTTTAATTGCACTTCGAGAAAACTGGATATTCCTAGATCTACACAAAGATATTCAGAAGTAATCTTTTTGAGGAAAGGGGATATTCTGAGGTTAAATAAAGCCTCAAATAAATTATATACTTCCTACAAATTCACAATGGATTTAAGTCATAAGTATAGAAAAATTCTATACGAAAGGACAAAGCAAACTCACAGGGGCTAAAATAATAGATTCAAGAAATTTCCACACTTTTAAAAGAATTTAAGAAAGACAGTTGTATCTACAAGTTGTGTCTACAAGAGGGCCCTGTAAGATCACCATATGGCAAATTATGACTTGCTGTCCTGTCAAGAGTTCTATCTATGAAGGGACTCCATATGTTTGGGATTAATTGCCATAATCTTCAGCCAGAATGGACTCACTGGATTGGGAAATTGTTCTAGAGAAAGGAATGGTTAGGTTTTAAGTACTGTACTGTATTGATAACTGAGTTAATTTGTTTTAAAATCATTGTCTATTATTTTATCTTTTTAAAAAACTTACTAGCCAATGAAGAAGATGGAAAACTCACAGCCCAACAAATGTGGCTAAACTACAATTCTCCAAAAACCACAGCACCCTAGCCAATTGCGAAGATCATGCAATTCAATATCTGGAGAGTTAAGGATTCTTTATGCTTGCTACAGAATACTGAATAAAATAGTTGTAAATCCAATTCAAAATTAGTAGCTGAAATGAAGAGAATATATAAATAAACTTGCCTTGATCATATCATTTTTGACCTTTTTATGCAAATTATTTTGCTTCCTCTTGAGATGCTAGTAATTAGCCTAGATAAATTTCCAAGAAAACCTGCAATTTGTATTGCTCTGAAGAGTGAAAATGTTGGTTTCTATCTTTACTTGCCTTCTGAATTTCCTAAGTTAAGACAGTAACATTTTCTATCTGGCATCTATATTTGGTTTTTATGTCCCATTTTTGCACTAAGAGACACAGCAATTGATGTAATGATGATACTGAGATAAACAAGAATTTTGAGGAGATCTTAAAAACCAACTTTGCTTCTTCTTTTTATTCTAGCATGTCCAATCCACAGGCCTGGACAGTAGTATGGCCCCACAAGATAATAAAAATATTAAATAATAAAGGAAGTTTATAGACATTAACTATATATTTTATATGCAACCCAAAACAATTCCTCTTTGTTTAATATGTCCCAAGCAAGCCAAAAGGTTGGACAACCATGCTCTAGAACAGGGGTTCCCAACCCCCGATCCTTGGACTAATACCAGGCTGCAGCATGGCAGAAACCAGCCCCGCAAACAAGCAAAGTCCATCTGGGGGATGCAGGCAGGACACGAAATCACGCCCCCTCTGGTCTGTGGAAAAACCCGTCTTCACTGAACTGGTCCCTGGTGCCCAAAAGGTTAAAGCAACCACTGCATCAGATTATATTTATAAACTAATAAATTATTGCACAAAACCAGGCCCCAAATCATTGACCTTGCCCATTCAGAAAGGCTCTGGGATCACAAATGGAATATTACATCTTGTCACAGCCATAGCTTGCCGATTTGTACTGCGATATACACTCCAATCCTTAGATGACAAAATATATGCAGACAATGAAAGGTTTACACAATATTACATTGCAAAAAGAGGGTATAGCCAGAAAAAAAGCCAAATTTAAGAACAATTTGAATAAATACCCTCCTCTTCTGTCATATTGAAAATGACAATTTCAGAAGCAATTTTTGAAGGGACAATTGGAGGGTCACACGCAAGGCCCTTAAAGAGAGTTGCAATTCATGTGCCACATGCATATCTGATTAGGACACTGAATCCTGTCATACGTATCTATAATTCTGATGGAATTATAGTCACCAGGTCCCTCAGGTTATTTCTGCAGAAAGTCCCACATTATTTGCCCTTCTCCCATATAGCAAAAGTAACAACGACCGAAGAGAGTTGACATAAACACTCATTTTATGATAGATTGAAGTATTCACATATTACCATAATGGACTTATAAAGCAAGGATAGACTTAATGTACCCTCTATATGGATGTTCATTCCTTTGTGTCCCTATTTCCTTTCTTTAGTAAGCATGTCTATTAAGGAAAGGCTATAAATTGTACTGGCTTGATTATTCAGGAAAAGAGGCAGGGAGTAGGAAGGGCTTACAAACAGGAGGAAGAACAACCTCCTGTTTTGTGATCCATATTCAAAGTGTATATTTTTATTGTGTTTTATTGTAAACTGCCAGCGAACTTTGGCTTTTGGGTGACCTAAAACAATAAATGAATATATCTGGAGGGCAACTATCTCTGACTACAGTCAGCTGGGCTAAGAGATCATATGTGGGAGAAGACTGAACAAAGTCAAAAAACCAAAGATAACAGAGAGGGATGCAAAAGATGGAACAAAATAGAGAGCTAGTTGACTGTTTTGTTAACGTCCAGAAATCCGGGTCACATTGGTGACCTCCCATGACTTGATTTAAGATTATTTTTTGTATTGTATTTGCTATTAATAAAATGAGAAATCAACCACAATTATCATCTATACTTTAGTTTATGCTAACAATCCACTGAAAACTGTCATGGCTTCCTTGTTATGGGAACTCAGGTATATATAAAGAGAAGGTATATGAAAAAGAGCCCAACTAAAATATTCCTCCTGTCGTTTAAATGTTTATCCTATCCATCACATTCCTCTGACATTTCCTGGTTTTGATCCCAGTTCCTTGATGTAATTGCTAAGGGCATCAGTGACTCTCTTCTACTCCTTTTTTTTTTTCTTCCCCTGATAAACAAATATCGGACCTGGCAAAGCCACAAACAGCTGCTCAACATATAAAAGAGGTAATATTTAAAACATGAATCAAAATGGATAGACACTTAAAATCAAGATTACACTTCTCAAAGATTCAAGAGTTCATAGCGTCACCCATATTAGAGGTGGAATAGGGGATAAAAGGCTGGAAATGGATTACACTTTTACAAAGTATAATTAAAAAATAGAAAGATTGGAAAAAATGCATTTGTTGATTGAACTACTGATACCAGAACAGAATTCCTTTCAACAACAACAAAATGCTTCCCTTACTGAATCTATTATTTGTCCTGCAAGTACCATAACATTATTTATCTGTTTATTTTTATACCACCATATTTTTGCTTTCTGATACTGATACTGATTTCCGGCTGAAAGGTGCCATTAGAATGGATTACAAAATCCATATGTCTTTAGCTTATGGACAAGTTAAAGATACAAAAATTCCACAGATAAGGCTGTAAAATGGTCTAGCTGGCTCATCTGCAAGCCAATTGGAATTCATAAAGCAAAGCGAGGCCTCAATTTTAAACAAAATTTAATGAAGTAAGTATCATATTATTCCCATGTCCACGTCACTTTCCCCCCAATTGCTCTGCCAGTAAGTCTGTCTCCTGCTTATTCTGCAGGGAGCCGAGCCACGCCAACCTCTCAAGTGGATTGGCACAACAATATGATGCAAGGCCACAAGTCCTCTTGCTACAAAGGAAGCAGCCAGTGGGAACCCCTCAGACGCTTGTCTACTCCCTTCCCAATACAGGCCCTGAACAAGAAAGCAATTTATTAATGAGAAAGGCAGCAAAAAAAAAAAAAAGCAAGGATCATGCAAGGATTGCGTCAGGCTCAAACTCAAGAGGGGCTGCCTCTGCAGAATAGCATTTTCTAGGCCTACGTCAATTCCTGTTCTCTGTATTGATGCCAATGGTTCTGCTAGAAACTACCAATGTAACACTATTGCAAGACAGCCATTGGCTGATCCAGTCCAATCAACTGAATACCTGTGACTCTAAATACAATAACTCATTAGTATATATTTTTTTAAAAAGCAGATACCTTTTTTCTATGTGACATATGCACAGATTGTGGTAGCCTCTAAAATACCACCTGCCACCTAGATTTCCATTCAAAAGTGATTTTGGAACAAGCTATAGAATTACCTGCTGAAAACACATCTCTTTCTCTCTCTCTCTCTCTTTTTTTGCTGAATAGTGCCTCATTTTTCTTGCACGCAGTAACCCTACTTGCTAAAGAAGAACCTTTAGCTACTTAGCTTGCTATTTGCTTTTGTCCAATTTTGCAATCCACAAAAGAAAAGAAAAAATTAAAATTAGAGGATGTGCTCACAACCTCACATAAGAAAAAAAACCCATATTCATATCCTCTTACTAATCAGGTTTGGTGCAAAGAATGGGTCTCCACCCACTTCCGGATGAGCCATCTGCATGTGCAGGTAGTCCTCGATTTATGACCACAATTTGTTCTGACCCACGCTCTTTTTCAACAAATCAAACACAATCCTCACCCATGGCAATGGTGTCGAGAGGACCCTCGGGGAGGGTGGGCACCCTCGGGGAGACCACCGGGGCTTTGGAGGTGCCCCAGGACGGCATCGGATCCTCTTGGCCTCCCCGCCTGGCCGACTGTTATCGAGGCCATGCCTGGAGCTGTCATCGCGACCAACGCCATCCTGTCGCGGCAGCTGATTTCTTCTGGTTTTCGGCCCGGACTATTAACGCCTTGCAGGAAGTTGCCCTCATGGCCTCCACCACCGCCGCCGCCGCCACGTTTACTTTTTAATCAGCGTCGAGGCCCGGGGACAGGGCCGGAACTCCCGATCGGCTGGCAGCTGCCCTTGTGGCCATGGCCGCCACCTCCGTCGTCGCTACAACGAACATCTTGCGAACGGCGGCGGGGCCTTAGGGCAAGGTCGAGACATCCACACGGCCATGCTCTGCCCCCGTTGCCTCCGCCACCGCCACCACCGCAGCCGTTGCAACGGACATCTCGCGAACGCCGGCAGGGCCTCGGAATTCGGCCGGGGCCGCCCCATGGCCATATTCAGCTCCCGTGGCCTCCGCCGCCGCCACCGCCGCAACGAGTGCGTTTTGATCGGCGGCGAGGCCCGGAGATAAGGCTGCAACTCCTGTTCGACCATCGGCTGCAACGAACATCTTGCGGACGGCGGCGGGGCCTTGGGGCAGGGTCGAGACATCCACACAGCCATGCTCTGTCCCCGTTGCCTCCGCCACCGCCGCCACCACCGCCATTGCAAGGAACATCTCACGAACGCCGGCGAGGCCTTGGAATTCGGCCGGGGCCCCCCCATGGCCGTGTTCTGCACCCATGGCCTCCGCCGCCGCCTCCGCCGCAACGAGTGCATTTTGATCGGCGGCGAGACCCGGAGACAAGGCGACGACTCCTATTTGACCATCGGCCGTCCTCATGGCCATGGCCGCCGCCACCGCTGCCGTCACAACGGTCATCTTACGGTCGGCGACGAAGCCCAGGAGCGGAGCCGGGACTGCCACACAACAATGTTCTGTCCCCGTGGCCCCCGCCGCCGCCGCCACCACCGCCACCACCGCTGTTACGTCGAACATCTTATGGACGGCGACGGGACCTGGTGACGAACCAGAGGCCACCACACGGCCATGTTCTGCCCCCGTGGCCTCCGCCACTACCACCACCGCAGCGATTATGTTTTAATTGGCGGCGAGGCCCGGAGACAGGGCCGCAGCTCCCGATCAATCATCAACCGCCCCCATGGCCATGGTCGCGACGGTCATCTTACAGATGGCGGCAAGGCCTGGAAACGGAGCCGGGTCCTCCGCATGGCCATATACTATCCTCTCGGCCGACGCCACCACCACCGTCACACCGGAGGCCTTACAGACAGCGGCAAGGCCTAGGGACTGAGCCAAGATCATCTTACGACCACTCTCTTTCCTCTTATCCTTCGCCGCCACCGCCGTCGCATTGGATGTCTTCCAAACCTCTGCCGAAACCATCCCTGGGACTGCCCTCACATCTGCCGCCACCACAGCTGCAACAAATACTTATCGAACAGCGGCGAGACTCGAGGTCCGGAACTATATCACCACCTTACTTACTTCCTACCTGGAGATCTAGGCCTAGTCTATGGCCATCATTCGGCCCTCCTCCAACCCCTTTTAGGGTCTTAGGACCATCATTGGACCCACCTGCTCCAACACAAATGATTCACAGTCATATTCCTCATATACTGTCTTATTCCTCAACCGAACTACGGGCCTTGAGATATGTCCCCCTATCTCAAATCTGGCCCACTTGTCTCTCCAAATCCCATCTCAAGGACGGATCCTGGGATCCGGAGAGATGGTGGAGTCGTCAGAAGCGTGGGAGGGAGGGTTACTTAAAATTTTTAATCAAATCTTTTAACAAATTAGGGTCAACCATGTGGGTACTAGGGGACAACCCACCTGGGGCTCCGACCTGTTCACAGTTAGAGCGCAGCCGGAGTGGTCAGGATTCTGACATGGCTCAATTGAGGATGGGGGGTTGTCCAGAAGAGGGTGTCATTAAATCCATTA
Organism: Bungarus multicinctus; assembly: GCA_023653725.1. NCBI lineage: Eukaryota > Metazoa > Chordata > Lepidosauria > Squamata > Elapidae > Bungarus > Bungarus multicinctus. Next base: position 123,604,678 of record CM042834.1, read on the forward strand.
TAACGGTGAGCGGGAGAGGCAGATTTGGTGCTTATAAGGGGCCACATTCTGTTTCGGGAGCGCGCCTCCGCTTTCTATCTGCTGTGGCACGCTCCGACCCCATTATCACTTCCCGTTCTCCAGGTGGTCTGAGTGATCGGGCCCTGGGCCTTCGGCTGATGTTATGTAACGCCAGGTCCGTCATGAACAAGGCCCCTCTCATTTATGACTTGATCTTAGAGGGGGGGGCGGACCTGGTGGGTATTACCGAGACTTGGCTGGGCCCAGAGGGGGGTGTCCCTCTGGTCGATATGTCCCCAGCCGGGTTTCGGGCTTTTCATCAGCTGAGGACCCAGGGAAGGGGTGGAGGTGTTGCGTTAGTTATCAAGGAAGATCTATGTCCGAGGGAGTTCACTGTTTCTCAGACGTCCGGATGTGAATCTCTTTTCGTGAAGTTTGGTTCCAAGGTTCAGAAGGGCTTGTTGATCGCTTACCTGGCTCCCTGCTATGCATCATCTGCCCTGCTTGAGCTTCTTGAGGTTATTGCCGGCATGGCGGTTGAGACCCCTAGGCTTATGGTCATGGGTGATTTCAACCTTCCCTCTGCCGGCGGTACCTCGGGAGCTGCTCAGGAGTTCATGGCTTCCATGACAGCCATGGGCCTAACCCAATTAATCCGGGACCCTACTCACATTGGAGGTCACACCCTAGACTTAGTTTTTGTCTCTGATCAGTGGCAGAGTGATCTGGGTGTAGGGAATATAGTCATAGAACCCCTGTCATGGTCAGACCACTCACTCCTAAAGCTTGACTTCCGTTCCACACCTCTTGACTGCAGGGAGGCGGGGCCATTAAAATGGTACCGCCCCAGGTGCCTGATGGACCCTGAAAGGTTCCTGATGGAGCTTGGGCCACTCCCCGAAACTCAAACACACAACTCGGTTGAAAACTTGGTTGCCGCCTGGAATTTGGCGGCTGCTGGAGCACTTGACCGGGTTGTGCCCTTGCGGCCTCTGACCCGGCGCCACTCCCAAATAGCTTCTTGGTTCTCCGAGGAGCTGAGGGAGATGAAACGCCGGAAAAGACACCTAGAGAGTAGCTGGAGATCCAGCCACTCTGAATCTGACCGAACACTACTACGTCCTTATATTAAGACGTATTTAGTGGCGATAAGGATGGCGAGGAGAACTTACCTCTCCACCCTTATTGCGTCCGCAGAAAACCGCCCAGCTGCCCTGTTTAAGGTGACTCGCTCCCTCTTGAAAGTGGAGTCGCAGGATGACCCTTTGCAGGGTCGAGCTGAGGAATTTTCTATATTTCTCCAGGATAAAATCGCTCAGATTCGGAACGGTTTGGACTCCGACTGGTCATCTCCGAGCGGGAGGGCGAGATCAGATATCGGTGAGGTCAACTGGGTTGAGTTCGACTCTGTTACCAAAGAACACATTGACAGAATACTGAGGGGACTGAACGCTACCACTTGTTTATTAGACCCATGTCCCTCCTGGCTGGTTTTAGCCACTCGGGAGGTAACACGTGGCTGGTTCCAAGGCATTATTAACGCTTCCTTGAGAGAGGGGTTTCTACCCGTCGCTTTGAAAGAAGCGGTGGTTCATCCCCTCCTCAAGAAACCGTCCTTGGACCCAACATTACTATCAAATTATCGTCCTGTCTCCAACCTTCGCTTTGTAGCGAAGGTTGTAGAGACTGTGGTGGCACGTCAGTTCCCGCAGTACCTGGATGAAACAGATTATCTCGATCCCCTTCAATCGGACTTCAGGCCCGGGCACAGCACTGAGACGGCGCTGGTCGCGTTGATGGATGATCTCTGGAGGGCACGGGACAGAGGCTATTCCTCTGTTCTGGTCCTACTTGATCTATCTGCGGCTTTTGATACTGTCGACCACAGTATCCTATTGCATCGGTTGGAGGGGCTAGGGATTGGAGGCACCATGCTTCGATGGTTCTCCTCCTTCCTCTCCGACCGTTCGCAATTTGTGTTGACGGGGGGACAGAGATCGACCCCAAGGCCCCTACGCTGTGGGGTGCCTCAGGGGTCGGTACTCTCTCCCCTGCTGTTTAACGTTTATATGAAGCCGCTAGGTGAGATCATCCGTGGCTTTGGGGTGGAATTCCACCAGTACGCTGATGATACTCAGCTGTACATCTCCACCCCAACGAAGCCGTCGAAGTGATGACCCAGTGCCTGGAGGCCGTACGAAGTTGGATGGGTCAACCCAGCCAAAACCGAGTGGCTGTGGTTTCCTGCTCCCAGATTCAGTCAGCTTATCCCATCGCTGACCATAGGAGGAGAGACACTATCCCCTGTGGAAAGGGCACGCAACTTGGGTGTCCTCCTGGATGTGCGACTGTCTTTGGAAGACCATATTGCAGCCGCCACCAGGAGTGCTTTTTATCAGATTCGTCTGATCTACCAATTGCGACCCTTTCTGGACCTGGGCGCACTTCGCACAGTCACCTCTGCCCTCGTCATCTCCCGTTTGGACTACTGTAATGCTCTCTACATGGGGCTCCCCTTGAAGACTCTCCGAAGGTTACAGTTAGTTCAGAATGCTGCCGCGCGGATGATCATGGGCGCCCCTCGAGACGCCCACATAACACCTCTTCTCCGCCGGCTACACTGGCTTCCTGTGGCCTTCCGGATTCGATTCAAGGTGGTACTAATAGTATTCAAAGTGCTCCATGGCTCAGGACCTGGATACTTACGGGATCGCCTTCTGCCACCAACAACCTCCCGCCGCCCAGTACGCTCCCACAGAGTCGCCATGCTCGGGGTCCCACCACTAAATCACTGTCGACTAACAGCCCCGAGACTACGTGCTTTCTCTGTGGGAGCCCCAACCCTCTGGAACTGTCTCCCCTCGGAGACACGAGCCATGTCAGACATCCTGACCTTCCGGCGCGCAGTTAAGACCTTGCTGTTCAAGCAGGCCGGTCTAGCCAATTGAATCGTTGGGGTTAAATTTTTTTTTTTTTTTTTAAATTTAAAAAAAATTTTTTTCTGATGGGTGTTGTTCTTAGCCATTTTAGATCATTATTTATTTTCATTATTTTCATTTCCGTTACTTGTACTGTTTCGTTGTTGAATGTACACCGCCTCGAGTCCCTTTTTGGGAGAGGGAGCGGTATAGAAGCATGAACAAATAAATAAATAAATAAATAAATCCAAAAAGAACAGAAAACTTGTAATGCTTTTACAAAATAATTAGCTGTGATAAGCACAAGTCTTGCCAAATTGCGCAAGACTTGCCAAAAGATAACAGACAAGAAATAATTTGCAAAATAAGAATCTTCAAATACAAACTCAGGATACTGGAATGTCCACGAGGCTGCAGTTTCAAGACATCTTTGCCTTCTGCAAAGAAGGATAGTTTCACAGCAGGCTTTTAATTTCTTGAAGGAGGGGCCATTACTTTGCAGCCTTTCTCCTGAGTCACCTGTGTTGTTGTAACTGCTCTCTCCTCCAAGCAATCCTGCACTCATGCAGACTTAGCACAGGCTCCTCGGGAACCTCCTCATCACTGCTGCCAGCCCCCACAATCTCTGAAGGCAGTAGTCCACTCCCTAATGGTCCTGGCTCCTCATCTGAGTTCTTGCTCTCCTCAGCCGTCCGCATCTTCTGCCAGCTAACCACAACACAATTGAGCCCAAAATTTCTGTTGCTAAGTGAGACATTTGTTAAATGAGTTTTCTCCATTTTATGACTTTTCTTGCCATAGTTGTTTAGTGAATCATTGCTGTTAATAGTTAGTAACACAATTGCTAAGTGAGTCTGGCTTCCCCATTGATTTTGTCAGAAGGTTGCAACATGATCCCAGGACTCTGTAAACCATCATAAATATGATACATGTATAGGGAAAAAAAAACATCTTGGCTTATAAAATTAAAAGATTAGATTCAGAATGAGATGATTATTTGAAATTTTACTGTAATGTAGTCAGCCACAAGAGGGCTTGTTTGCTGAAAAACAAAAAGAGGAAAGGGGACAAGCTAAAATTAAGGTTTATTTGTAGAGAACTGGCCTCTCTAAGGATGCTAAAGAGAAACACAGATTGGGGTGGGGGTGGGAAACAGGGAGGAATAATAACACTCACTCCCCTTTCAGCCAAGATAAACCAATACATGAAAGAGACCACCTGGGTTTGGGATGGTGGGAGTGACAAGATGAACAAGATATATCTGAAACTTGAATGATGCAAATGCCGTGCTGGGTAAACACCTCAAGAATAAATAACCAATGGACAAGTAAATTATTATCATTATGATAGAATTAATATTATTGTGATGAATACCACTGTAAACATTTTGTAATTATAATGGTACCCAGACAACACACTGTTTGATTGAAATTGAGTTTTTACATGTTACCGTACATAAAAATAAAAATAAATAACCAATGGAAGTGGATAAATTACAAGAAAAGCAAAGTTCTAAAGAGAGGAAAAAATAAACACTGCTACTGTATATCAAAACAAAAGCTAAGTTGTTAATTTTAAAATGAAAGAAATTTAGGTGTAATCAATGATAGGTAGAACTTATTCCTAGAACAGGGGAACTTTTAATATGATCTCAAGCTCCCCAAATTAATAAATTCTGGGTGTAAGGAAAACCCTCAAGATCAGGGATATCAAACTCAAGGGTGCTTAGATATAGCCACCCTGAAAACAGCGAAGGACGGGCCTGCAGTGCCTCTACCAATGAAAAGAGGCTCCATTTTCACTGTCAAAGGGTTGCAGGAGGCCGTCACAGCCGAAACCGGAGCTTGGAAGAGCGCTCAGGCCACCATAGATGTCCCTGACATAGGAGATGTTGAGCTGGCCATGCCTACCCTGGCCACACCCACCCCAGTCCCCAGAGGTCAAACACAAGCCTGATGCAGCCCTCAATGAAATAGAATTTGACACCCCGGCTCAAGATAAAAAGTAGCAATCTGATGGAAGTATGCAGGTTGTCCTTATCTTACACAACTTGTTTAGTGACCATTGAAGCTTACAGCAGTGCTGAAAAAAGTGACTTATGAATGTTTTCACATTTAACATTCTTGTAGTTTGGGTTTTCACACACCATTTTAGATTTTGCATTTGGATGACTTACTTGACCAGTGCCAATGTACAAGGTTGGTTTGGAAACCTGACATCTCTTGGGCAAAGCCAAAGAAGCATGTGGCAGTCTCAGGGCATTAGTGCAGTGGGTGTGCCTCTTAAAGTAATGATTAATGATTAAGCTCATGATTACCAGCGCCATCATTTTTAATCTAATCTTGAATGTAATCATTGAATACATACAGTGCATTTAATAGATCATCTAGTTCATTCATCTTTATAGTGATTTTTAAAAAATCCTTATACTGCAAAGACTGAAGACTAGGACTTTGGTCTGTTCCAACACAAATCTTTTTACAGTCAGTCTGAATGCTTAGGAGAAGCACAGGAAAAATCAACCCCTGATTAACAAGACTTCATCTACTCAATGCTATTTCCAATTCCCCACCCCCCTTAAAACTCACCTATTAGAAAGCATGGTAATTATTTTTCATTCTTTCCAAAAGAGCTGAAACAGCCATGTTGGCCAGGAGAAAAATACCACACAGTATTAAATACATTCCATTTTTCATAGTCCATCTTTCATTCATAAGTTCAGGGCAACCTATAAAGCACTTTCTTCTGTTTCCCCCCCACCCCACCCCCAACAATTTAATCCTGGGGGAAAGGATGAGCTGAGAGAGTGATTGGCCCATCAGCTAGTCAACAAGTCAGCTTCCAGCTTTGAATGTGGATTAGAATATGGGCATCCCTAGTCCCAGTCAACCACACCAACGATATCTTTCTTTATTCACCCAACTGAAGTTTAAAAATAGTACACAGGTAGTCCTCGATTTACAACCACAATTAAGCCCAAAATTTCTGTTGTTAAATGAAACATTTTTGAAGTGAGTTTTGCCCCATTTTATGACAGTTGTTAAGTGAATCACTACAATTGATAAGTTAGTAACTTGGTTGTTAAGTGAATCTGGCTTCCACACTGCCCTCGCTTGTGAGAAAATATATTTATTTTATTTATTTATTATTTATTATTTACATTTATATACCGCCCTTCTCCCAAGGGACTCAGGGCGGTGTACAGCCCATCTAAAACCCACAAATATACAAAAATTAAAAAACTATTAAATTAATGGCTGATTACTGAGACTAAACCCCCCCCCCTTGAAACCCCAATTTAAAATTAAATATTATGGAGACCAAATTAAAACCATTTCTCAGCCCAGGCCGGCCTGCTCAAAGAGCCAGGTCTTCAACGCGCGCCTGAAGGCCCTCAGGTCCATGCCGGTACGGAGCTCCGGTGGCAGAGTATTCCAGAGGGCGGGGGCACCCACAGAGAAGGCTCTACCCCTCGGCACCGCCAGACGACACATAGCGGCCGACGGCACCCGGAGCAGACCCTCTCTGTGGGAATGCACCGGCCTGTTGGAGATCACTGGCAGAATGCGGTCCTGGAGGTAACCTGGTCCCATGCCATGGGTCGCCCTAAAGGTCAAAACTAGAACCTTAAAGCGAACCCGGAGAGCCACCGGCAACCAATGCGGCTCGCGCAGGAGAGGCGTCACATGGGCGCTACGCGACGCCCCCATAATCACCCGCGCGGCTGCATTTTGCACCAGCTGGAGTCTCCGGATGCTCCCCGCGGGGAGCCCCATGAAAAGCTGATTACATGACCTTGGGACACAGCAATGATCATAAATATGAACCATAAATATGAGCCAAACATCTGAATTTTGATGACATGATTATGGGGATGCTGCAAAAGTTGTAATTTTGAAAAATGGTCATAAGTCACATTTTTCAGTGCCATTGTATCTTTGAACAGTCATTAAATGAACTGTAAGTTAGGACTACTTGTATAAGTTTTTCAGATGATCAAGAGTACTTATTTGGTAAAAAATATAACTTGAAGAAAATGGATGGATAGAATGGAGAGAAGACAACATGCAAGTCACGCCTAATGTAGGTTACAGTCTAAGATTGTGGGAATCCTCTTTATGGACTGTTAATCAGCTACATTCTTGACTTAACATGGATTTTCATTCTTTTCAAATAAGCAGGTTTTGTATTCTGCCTTGGCCTTTCAAAGGCTATTATCATATAAACCAAGACAGTCTGCTGCCAAATAAATGTCAAGAAGGTCTTAGAGCAAGTGATTTAGGGAGGAAAACTATAACCTGCATCAAAAACCCCATTTCCAATTAGCCATTTTGCAATATAACTGGTAGGCCGCATGAGGGCACTCGCCTCTTACACCGAACGTGAATAAACTCTCAAGCAGGCAAATGTATGACCCGGCACTAAATTGGAGCACTGCAGCTTCAGTCACATTCTACAGATAAAATATACATCTTCATCCTAGAACAGCAGATGCTCAGTTCACCCCAGTCAAATTGTATTAGAAGGAGATCACAGCATTGAAACAATAATATGCCAAGCCATGGCATTGTAGCTCTGGAGGAAAGCAGAGAGAAATAAGCTAAGTCATTTTTATTAACCCTGTCTGTCTAGACTACATGGTTGGGTAATATTTATACAACCAAAATAGTTCAAAAGAGTGTGTCAATAAAAACAATCTTCAAAATTCTTGCTTAGACAAGAAGTTACAAAATGCAACACAAAGGGAAGAAACAAGAAGGTCCGCAGAATAGGCGAAATGCTCCGTAAGCCAAAGTCATTCAACTCTTTTTAAAGTCATGCAGATAACAGCAAAATGAATCATAAAAATATACGCAGGATGATAAACTATAATGGTTATTTTTTTTTCATAAAAGTTAGGTTGTACCATAGAACATAAATTTCTCCAACCAGAAATAATAGTTGCTTATAGTTACAAAGGAATCCAGACAGCATATAGAAATTGAAGCTAATAATAATAATGGGAGGACCATAAAATATAGAAAGCAATTGAAAATGAAGAAGCTAAAATGCTCTGGGACTTTCAAATTCAATAGAGAAGCACCTATCCCATACACTCCAGACTTAACAATTGTTGATAACAAAGACAAAAAAGTCTGGATAGTGGACATAGCAATACCTGAAGATAGCAGAATAGAAAGAGAAAGCACTGAGGAAAAAAAAATCACAAAATACAAAGACCTGCAAATAGAAGTAGAACAAGTGTGACAAAAGAAAGCAAAGATAGTGCCAATAGGTGCTTTGGGTATAATCCCTAAACAACTGGACCATCACTTGAATATTATCACCATTAACAAAATCACCATTAGTCAACTGCAAAAGGCAGCTTACATTCTGCAACCACATCCTTAACGCCATTGGACAGCGACATCTGCTTAACCCCAGGTCTTTGGGAAGGATTCAGTAGGTGGATAAAAATGCAAAATCCAGTCTAAATACCTGGCTGACTGTGCAATGAACCATAATAACTTAAGACCCAATGAAAGGGACAACACCAGGAAACTCTAGGCCAATAATGTGCTAACCTCCCATGTTTACTTTACTCAAAGGTATAATAGCAACTAATATTACTGCAGTACTGCTATTATTTACAGTAAATAACATTCAAGATTATTTAGGGAAAAAAAGAACATCCTTCTAGTAGAACAGAAGGAAATAAAAGGAAGAGCAGTGAAATAAAAGATCACTTTCTGATTGATAAAATGGTTTTGGAGAATTGTAAAAAGGCAAAAAACCAATTTACACGTAGTCTGGTTTGCTTATAAAAAGGCATTTGATTCATTACCACATACATACCATCAAATATTTGTAAGCAACTAGTATTAGTAAAAACATTAGAATATTTATAGAAAAATAATGAAGCGGTGGAAGACGATTTGGGGGTTAAAAATGAAAAATGTGGGCTTTTCAACATTAGGAGAAACATCTTCCAGGGTTATTCATTATCAGCACAGTCGTTACTATGTTCCCACTTTCAATGATTTTAAAGAAAACAAATCTGGGCTACCAAACAGCAAAAAAATGGTAATAGAATCTCACATTGGCTATATACTGTATGGATACACTGAAGCTTTATGGAAAATCAGAAATCCAGTCATTGACAAATATCGTAAGGATTTTTAGCAGAGGTATAGCAATGGAATTTCGCCTAGAGAAATAAGCTACACTAGGAATAAACTGGGTAAAATCATGAACAATAATAGAATTGAAATGCCAAATGGCCAAACCATTAGGATGAAGCCTATGAGCATTTGAGCATTTTATAGTTGGATAATATCAAGCAATAGACAAGTTAAAAATGTGATTAGTAAGAACTGTATCCACATAAGGAACTTCTCTGGCTGGGACCTTCTATGGCTGGGTACAGAAACAAACCTCCAATCTTAAGGGCCCAAGCTTCATATTCTGCAGCCCAGCTTAGGATTTCCCCTCAGCTCCATGCACATCAGGAAACTCCTGCAGTGGACTAGTGAAATAAAGCTTGGATCCTACAGATTTGAGTTTCCTTTCTGCAGCTACCAGAGGAGTTTGTCTCCTCTGGGTGTGGGGAAGAGAACTCCTCTGGCAGGCTGCAGGAATAGAGCTGGGATCTTCAGGATCTGAAACCCTTCGAAGTTCCTGTCCTCTTCAGGTGCGAGAAGTGGGGCTCATTCAAGCTTCCTTTCTGCAGCCAGATGGAGAAGTCCCCCTTTCCTCTGGAGGCAGCTGTTTTGCTCTTGAACGGTTGCTTGTGGGGTTGGGGGATGATAAATCACAGCTCCACACACAGCTGAGATTCCCTCCTGACAGGGACCATTTCATTCTCAAAGAAGTGCCTGCCAGGAGGGAATCTCAGCTCTATGGCAGGTGGCAGCAGCTTGCAACTTTCTCTACTGGTTTCTCCATGACTTTATGGGGAACATCGTGATATCAAAGGGGTGCTTGGCAACTGTTTGTAAATTCATATAGGTTGCCAAGCAACCAGATTGCAATCATGTGGTTGTGGGGTAGCTTGACATTTTACGGCATACCTAAAATGCTTTATGGATCATAAAGCATCCTTTCCAAGGCCATTGTACTTCTGAATAGTAATTAAAAAAACAGTCATAAATTGAGGACTATCTGTTCATGATGAATTTCTGCAAAAGATCAGGAAGAAGGTGGATAAAGATAAAACCTGGCAATAGCTAACAACTAGAACATTGAAAAATAAATTGAAGGTTTGATTTTGGCAGCTCAAGAGCAAGTTATTCAATTTAATACAATCAGAGCCAGAATTGAAAAATCATCAAATGATTCAAAATGCAGATTATGCAAACAGGCGGAAGAAACAGTGGATCTTAGTTTAGCTCATACAAGAATATCACATAAACTATGTATAAACAATGACATAACAGTCACCAAAATATTTCACTGGAACATCTGTAAAATTATCATGTGCCAATAATGAAAAATTGGTGGAAACATAGAGTTGAAAAAATAGCTGAAAATAAATAGGTTAAATTTCCAAACTTAAAGTCTTGGTTTATAAAGCACCAGATTTAACTGTGATCGAAAAGAAGGAAGTATGGATAACTGATGTGGCAGTATCAGGACACAGAGCAGAAGATAAAGATTGGAGAAAATATCAAGACCTGAAAATTGAAATGAAAGATTATGGCAAAAACCAGGCTGATGGTCTCAGTTGTAATCAGCACACAATAAGATCTTGGACAGCACTTAAATGAAATTGATGTGAGTTGATGAAAATTCTGTCAATTACAAAAGACCACACTGCAAAGATTCACGCATATATTACACTGCTACTACATTCTAGATTCTTGGGAATGACGATGCATATGAAGGCCAAAACTAACTGCAAATTCATATTTCTATGTACATAATAATAATTTATTAAATCTGTATGCCACTGAAGATCAACAGTTTTGTGTGATTCACAAAAATCACAGAAATTCCAATAAAATCACCAAACATAAAAGATAGATAAAAGATGGCAAATATGCTGAAGCAAAAAAGCCTCACTTTCCCTTGCCAAAGATTTGGGCAAAAAGCAAGGTCTTCATAGCTCTTCTAAATAAACTTTTTTTAAATCAGTTAAGTATATTTGCTATGAAAATATATGAAATACATATTTAAATAATAATTGTTTTAGTAAGCAGAGCACCTTCAGACAATGTCTGGAATTGTATTTTCATTGAAACAGACATCTCAAAACAAGTTACTTGACAGCATCCCTGACAGTATTTGATCTTTTGTCTACTGCATTAAAGGAATCACTAAGTTGAATGACAAGTTGATTCAGTCTTTTGATTTCTCTGTAGAATTCTTAAGACAGATTTCCATGGCAATCTTATAATCCTTTCATGAAGTAAATCTCAATGAGCTCAACAGCATTTACATCTGGGTAAGCATGCTGTACTTGCTCTAATGAAAGCCACTGTTGCTACCTCTCTGCATGTAACACAGAGCAAACGATTCTAGAATCGGGTGATTTACATTTGTGAGGCTTACCCATTTTGTTTTGAATTGGGCACTGTTTGAGTAGCACATGAATGTCAACTCACCGGTTTTCATTAACCAGGAACATAGAGCTAACATTTTCCACAAGTGCTTCGCTTATGGGTGAGAGGCAGAATGGAGAAGAGAAGGCATCTGAATCCGAGTCAAACGTGCTATCTTTGCTAACATCATCGGCGGACAACTCCAAAGAGCCTTCGTCTTCTCCTGTCTCCAAATGGCCCTCCAGCCCTTCCTCTACGGACTCCTCTAATCGGTTCTGTTCATCCTGAGAACTGATTGTCGATAAAATTCCTGAGTCACTGTGAACAGGCTGAGCGGAGCTGTGGATGTTGCATGTGGTCGAGCAGCTGTGGGACAATTTGTCCCCTTCTTCTGAAGGGGGGCTGACATGAGCCACATCCCTCACCAGCTGTGACACAGTCAAAATGTCCTCCTCATCTTTTGGGGTCTCAGCTTGCTTCTGTTCAACAGAAGAAGCCTGCATAGGGATGCCAAAACCCTGAGTGTGTCGGTTGCGCTTGCGGGGAGCCTTGCGGACAGGGGAGCTCTCGGGCGTGATGTAACGGAGAGCTTCTTCATCCTGCCTCTGAATACGGGAGTTGGGGACCCAGGCCAGGATAAGTGTGGTTCCAAGCAGCTCATCCTTCTCCATGTACAAGCACAAGTAGCCTGCAAAAGAAGACAGGAACTTAGACTTACAGTCACCCCTCAGCTTTCTGGACTTTACATGATGTGGAAACACGGCTATTCCTTTCCTTTCTAGCAAGTGACTGGCCTCTTCTCAATGGTACAAGTTTTCCCTCATATAAGAGTATCCCTGAAGATGTGCTACATCAATGTTTTGACTGACAGGTTCCTCATGATGTGTTTCTTATTATCCAAATAAACACACAGAACAAGAGTCTGGGATGAGATTATTAGTCTTAATTTTTTCTAACTTGTTTCTCCCGCTGCTTTAAATTGTTGTACACATCTTTGTACACATTATTCTACTGATCTTCATGCTTTTTCTTTATGCTGTTGGCTACTTTGAGCAACTCCTTTGTGATCAAGTGCAACCTAGGTATTTAGGATGCAAATACCATGTATTAATTCACAACTTCTCTCTCTCTTATCTCTCTCTGTGTAACTAGAATGTTTATTGAATTTTTTCCCTTCTGTTCATTAGCTGAAAATTAGCTCTGTCAAAAACATGTGTTTCTTCTATAAGATGAAAAATCACAGCAATCTTGTTAAAATCAATGAAATAGCTAATATTGTTGGGAATAAGGATGACCCTGAGTGTTTCCCAAGCTGTTCTAATTGCTGCAATGGAGCTGTTTTATCCCATTTCCGAGCTGTTCCATTTCTAAAGACTGACTCTTTTTTATTTTGAGGGTCGACTTCTCGCTCCACAAAGGTAGAGAAGAGTCTTTTCCTTGAAATCCCCTGTACACAGGGTATCTCTGGGCAATATAAAACAATTTCTTGCTTCCAATTCTTCTTACTGAAATATACATAATATCTTTAAGCCTTCTTTTAATAAATACAGATAATCCTTGACTTACAGCCATTTGTTTGTGACCGTTCAAAGTTACAACAGCACTGAAAAAAGTGAATTATGACCATTCTTCACATGACCACTGCAGCATCCCCATGGTCACATGATCAAAATTTAGATGTTTGGCAACTGGCTCATATTTATGTAATGTCCCAAGGTTATGTGATCACCTTTTGTGACTTTCTGATATGCAAAGTCAATGGAGAAGCCAGATTCACTTAACAACCATGTTACTAACTTAACAACTGCAGTGATTCACTTACCAACTGTGGCAAGGAAGGTTGTAAAATGGGACAAAACTCACTTAACAAATGTCTTGCTTAGCAATAGAAAGTTCGGGCTCAATTGTGGTTATAAGTCGACTACCTGTAATATTCTTTTGGGGATTTTTAAAAAGAAAGTAAGAATTAAAATAAAAATCTATTATGCTGCCATACATCCTTATGTTTTTTCTTAAAATTCAGTCTGTCCCAACACTATAGATACTTAACCACAATGACTTCAAAGTGAAATGTGCACTGATGTCATGACTCAACCTTTGCCCCTTTATATTCATATCATTTCATTTGCAAGGATATAGAAGTTTATAGACAGCACAGAGAATGATCAGTAGAGAGACCTGCTACCAAGGCAACAGTCAGATAAGCCGGTTTTGAGCCCAGGCCAAGGAAATAACCCGAGAAAACAAGCTTAGTTCACAGAAAGGGAGGGAGGAGAAGCACATTTCAAACTTCTGTTAACTAGAGCTATTACAATAAAAGACTTATATAAGTATATAATTATTGAAATATATAGTCATTGGTTTCTTGGTCTGGTCTTCCTTGTTGGGCTGTCAAAGGCAGTCTGATTTGCAATGCAAGTTTCATCACTTGCGTACTTTTTACCAACTTAGGCCAAAGAATGAAAAATGTTGGCTTCTGTGGATGAGGTTGTCCTGTCCTGCAACACTCAGAAACTGATTAGTAATAATAGAGAAGGGCCTCTGAACACAAAAAGCTGCTTGCATTTGCTTTGAAACAAAGCCGAGTGCTATAAAGGTAATCAAAATCTAAACAAAAAAATACAGATAGTCCTCAAACTACAATTGGGACCATTGCCACCATTACTATTGCTAAGTAATACGCTCGTCAAATGCAACATCAAGTGACCGTATCACTTAGCAAAAAGAATCCAGGCAGTCCAAGTTATCCCAAGAGATATAGGTCATTAAGCAGGAAATGGAGGGTGTCCCCCAGTCAGGAGCACAGGGGGTTGTCATGGGAGGGGAGGCTATCATGAGACAGGGAAGCCCTGGGTGGTCTGGAACAAATTATGCACAAGTTGTGGGACAATGAATTGCACCATGAACCCAGGAAGGCAGGGAAAGAAGGCACTGGGTGCATACATGAATGTATGTGAGCACAGGGAGGCCTGGGGAAAAAGAATGTGGGGTACATAAGTGTGTGCAAGTGCAGGGAGAACAGGGGAAAAGGTCACAATATGTGTCTGTGCAAGCATAGGAAAGCTGAGAAAAGAAGGTGTGAAGTGCATGTGTATGGATGCAGAGAAGCTGGGGAAAGATAGGAGGGGTTCATGTGTGCAAGAGCAACAGGGAGGCCAAGAAAAGAGGATATGGAGTGTGTATGTGCATAGTCAGGACAATGGAGCTGGGAGAAAACTTATCTACTGATTTGCAACCTTCTCTGCTGGCTTTTCCATTAATTGTTTCTATGAAGCTGGCAGGTGCTGGCAGTAATAGTGATCATGTGACTGCAGGATGCTACAACTGGCCGGAAGTGTGAGCTGGTTGCCAAGCGCCTGAATTTGTTTACATGACTGTAAGGAGCACTGCGGCAGCCAGGACTTTATTGAGATGGGTGGCTACAGAAATCAATTAACCAATCAAATAAATAAATAAGAACTCTGAGGACCATTCATAACTCCCTTCAATTCTAACAGTCGCTAAACTCAACTAACTCGTGAACTACTTGTATGTCATATTCAAAGGGATATATGAAAAATATAAATTCGTTTCAAATTCTACCTACGTTCTACACAAAACTAGGCACAAGTGACAGGGGAACCAATATAAAACTAACTTGTAATTTACTAATACAAGACTTTTGATAAATGAAATGAGACCTTAGAGTAGGTGCTTCTACTCCTGCTGATCTGTACTATAGGGACAATGCCATTAAACTATATGCAATAGGAATAATCATCATGCTTTGAATTTATATGCCTGCTAAAAAAGGCAGCCACTGACATGGAAACAAATGGGGTGAATACCAAATGTCACACATGCACTGGGTTAGAATGCAAGAGACTGTGCGTTCAAGTCCCACATTATTTTTTATTTATTCAATAAAAAACATTTAATTAATTTTAAATTATGTTTTTAAATATAAAAAATAATGCCTTTCCCCCCCTTCTGTTTGCATAATATTGCAAAGTGAATGATGCAATGGGTTCTATGCAGGCATAAATTTTATTGTACACCATCCAGAGTCCCTCTGTAAAGGACATGGTCGGTTCTTAGATATATAAATGAGTCAAAATAAATTAAAAATTCATTTGTATTTTTCTGATATTTGCAAAATAACATAATGGTGCTTGCTGGCTGAAAAGATTTTTCTGTGTGTTAAAGCTTATGAAAGCAAAACAAGCATTTCAAAATCTAATTCTGGATCTACTTAATATACTTTAATCCTAAAACAAGGTTCCCATTTTAGAAGTTCTAATATAGCACATGCCACCTCATACTCAAGCTAAAAAAAATCCAAGGGAAGGAAATATTTTGCACTGTAAATTCAGACAAGGAATAGCTGAGACACACTATCTTTCTGGCAAGATTTAGCCACTCCCCCTGGATCCATAAACAAAGGAGATACCAGCTGAAGGTATACAGGGTGAGAGGTGAAAAAGTAGTAAGAAAAACTTAAGGAAATAGCTAAAGCTCTCTTCAAGAATTTTAAGTAAGTACGGAGGGAAGGGATGTTACACTTCATTCCTAACAGTCCATGCTTACAGGGAAGGCTTGAAAAGGAGTCACAACGCTACTGACTTAGGTACAGTACTCCAATCCCCAAGAGAACATCAACTGTATTTAGTGTTATACATTAACACCAGTCTTGAATGTTGCTGATAACAAAGGGAGATCAGAGAGGAGCAGGGTAGGACTGAAGTGCATGCCTCAGTTCCCTCTATAAACATTAGATGCCTGAAGAGGGCTTCAGAGAGCTTCTGCTACACACACAGTCCTAGAGACTTGTTGATGTTTGCTAGCCATCCTCACCTGGATGATGTTCCACAACACCTTGCAGCATCTCAGGGGGGTGGACACAAACATTGTTCTTGGAATAGATAATCTCTCCATCCAAGATGGAAGACGAACCACCACAGCTGCTGTTGGCATTTAAGGTCAGGAGATCAGATGCTTTGGAAGAGGCACGACGGAGGAGTCTTCCCAGAGACATTGCCAAGGAAATGTTTCCATTCTCTATCAGCTTCAGTCAAGCACCTAATTCAGAGAGTAAGGTCTGCCCAGGGAAAACAAAAAGCAAAACCACATACATACACGAATTAGAATAGATGCAATGAATAGGTAACAACAGAAAGATACATCATTCCCCTCTCTTCATTCAAATGAAGCACTTTGGTTGGGATGATCTAAGAAGCTGTCTGACCTTTATGGTGTCACTCGCCCTACTAAAACTTGGTAAAAAAAAAACCCTCAACATTAAAGTCAAGTCTCCATAACAAAATTCCTATTTACAACTTTAGGTGACCTCTTGTATCTGACAAGTGTTCACCAAGGCTTATAACATGAGCCTTTCTGAATTTGCTGCATGTTTTACTCATTTTCCTTCAAGGTATTAAACCTGCCATTGATTTGGATTGTACGGTATTAACCCCCATTTTTCTCATACAAGCACTGGTAAGCAAAATACTGCTTCACTTCTCAATGTATGGCTTCAACCTCAGGTTTTTAGTGCTACATTTGACACTAGACTTACTTTATCCTGCAGCTGAGTTGAGATGCAAAGATGCAAACTAATTTAGGAAATGTATGAAACCCACTCACGAGCTAGTCATATAAGAAAGTAATAAAAAGCAGGTATTATGCAAAAAAAATTCCTTGGATGCTGCAATAAATCTCTGAAACAAGTATCACCAGTGAAGAGTTAATTTTAGCTTAGAAAGATGTTGACAGTAAACACATTTGCATCTGTTATTTATTTACTCTAGTTTTTTATTGGATGAATTTGGGGAAGTATCTTCAGACAGAATACCTTAAATTAGGGGTTTCAAACTTGATTTCACTGAGGGCCGCATCAGAGTTGTGTTTGACCTTGGGGGGCCAGGGTGGATGTGGCCAGGGTGAGCATGGCCAGCTCGACATCACTTATGTCTGGGGCGCTTTTGGTGGCCCGAGCGCTCTGCCAGCAAAAACGGGCCTCCAAGCTCCGTTTCCAGTTGCAATGACCTCCTGCAACCCTCTGTCAGGGAAAACGGAGCCCGGGAGGGCTGCAGAGGCAACACAGGCTGGTCCTTCACTGTTTCCAAGAAATCCCACCGCCCAGATCTAAGTATCCCAGGGGCCGCATTCAGGGATGTAGCCTGAACCCTGCTACTGTCACTGCTTCTAGCACAGCAACAAAGCTTTGTGAGCATTACCTTTGAGTTCTGTTGAATATAGGCCTGAAATAGCTCACGCCTGCCATTACCTGCACAATATATGAATTGACAAGTGGAAGGGAAGGTTGCCTCTTGAAGGCACACACAATCTTCCCCTTGTGCTCTTCTAATTTCCATGGCCTTCAAAGCAACTGTAACATTTTGAAATACCAGCCAAGGCACTGCAGAGCAGCAAGAGTTTTTTGGTTTAAGGATGGCAACCAAAAGATGCAAGAAAAAGACAAACGGACAAATATACTGGCTTTAATTAAACCATATTGTGTGTCTGACTTGTTAAATAATTCACAAGAAAGCAAGCTAAAGAGAATGGAGCTATAACTAACAGATACAAAGAATATAGTGTCTTGCCTGTGAGATGAGCAGTTATAATTAATAACTAACTATACTGTACATTGCACAGGAGTAAAAAGAGGAGGCATATAGAGGCAAAAAGAGGTATGTGGGTACAAAGAAAGAGGCAAAAAGAGAGGTATGTGGGTTCAAAGAAAGAGGCATTCCCAGCAATACTCCCCTTCAAATCAACAAAGCAATAAAGGAGGTGGTTCTTGTTTAATGATACTTGTTCTATACTGAATGAGTGGTAGCTACAATTGAATACTCGTGCTTATTTTCTCATGATGCCTACACTTGAAAACCCAGGCAGTCAGAGGTGGTATTCAGCAAGTTCTGACCAGTTCTGGAAAAGCAGTAACAGAAATTTTGAGTAGTTCAGAGAACCAGCAAATACTACCTCTGACTGGAGATTTTACAGTATCCTTTCCCTGTCACACCCACCAAGCAACGCCCACAGAACCGGTAGTAAAAAAAATATTGAATTCCACCACTGCATGCAATCCTCGCTTAATGATAGCAACTGCCATCACTAAGTGGAGCAGTTATATGTTTTGACTTATGACGATGTCACTTAACAATGGACTTTCCATCCCGAATTAGCATCTTTAAGTGAGGTCTATCTATAGTGAAGGTGTACACCAATAAATATTTCCTGCCCATTCTTTAAGCTATGACCTGTTTTTTTCTTGTTCCAGGCACTTTCCCTCTTAAACCTTGCAGAGCTTATCACCTAGCTCAGTTAATATATGCAAAACCAGAGATGAAGCAGCAGGATGTATCTTTTCTTCAGTATTCTTTCACAGACTGTGTTTGCCAACCTGTTTAACTTGGTTTGATTTGATTGCTTATTGTATCCTACGACTAACATTAAGGGTTGTACATTATGATTCTCGACTCTTGACGAATGTATCTTTTCTTTTATGTACACAGAGAACATTTGCACCAAGTCAAATTCCTTGTGTGTCCAATCACACTTGCCCAATCAAGTGTTCTGTTCTGTTCTGTTCTATTCTATTCATTACCGAATTAACCCTTTTTCTTCCGGGCGTAGAAAATTAGCACCCATCCCTTTCCTAGAAGACTGAAACATTTTGAGAAATATTAAAAAGGCAGAATATTATATTTCCCTAGATGAGAAATGGTGAAACACTTTTGGAAAGCAGCCCCCACCTTTCTTAATAGCCCTCAGCAGGTGTCAGCACTTAAGAGATAAAGAGATAGCTAGCTCTATTCATAAGCAAATACCCTCAATTAACCCTCAGCCACAATAGGAATTGCCCAAAGCCCCTTCACTGCATCATCTCAGTTGCATCACTGCCAGCTCAAACTTCAATCAAATTTACCTCAGACAAACTCCTAGGATTTTTACATGGCTCCATGGGAGTCTGACAACAGCCAACAGAATACAGGTTCAAGTACAAAGCCCAAGAGAAAGTATAAATACTCCCTCCCTTCTCAACTCCATGTGGTCAGCTGCCTGATGGTGCTTGATGGTTCTGCTTCATCAACAGCCTCCAGCCTCCATTTTGTCTCTGGTGCTTTTCTCTTGGTTTGGAATTGAACTAAATAGATATTTATTCCAACACATGTTTATGGATTATTACAATGAACTATCAAGTAAGATGGGTTTGCAAAAGGCACCAAGTTGTGAAACAGCAAACCAAGGTTAAAATTAGCTTAATGTCCAAATGCAGCCATCAGGCCTTTAGTAGACCTGGTTAAATGCATGGTGGGAATGCACTGACCACAGCATCTCAATCATCACTACTAAAATGAAGAAAAAAAGCTGCACAGGTTTGAGTGCAAATTCTTAAAGATGTATTCTGATTTTCAAAACTTTGGACTTTGTAATGAGCTTTCAAAATTCTCCATCAAATATTTGGGAAGAGAAATTGAATGGAAGCAATGGCATATTGTAGGCTGGTCGATGTAAAGACCACTACAGATACATTCTGGAAAATATAATGAAATAAAAAAGTAAACATAAACAAAGATTGGGCCTTCCTAGAAGTCACCCAATAGGATTTCTACAGACGTTTTTCTAGATTCTTTTTTAAGAGGTCAACCAGCATATAAATTCAAACTTTCAAGAAAAAAATCTCATCAAAGATACCTAAGCAAACTTCACAAACCGTGAGATAGGATGAGTTATTCCTCACTAACAAATAACTATGCATTGCACAAATTTGCCCTGACATCTTGTTTTTGTTGATTCCATGACGCCATCTTCATCTCCTTACCCATAGCACACCTAAGACAGGTTTAAGGTATTCTTAGCTGCTCCTAAAGCACTCTTTCCCTCTTAGCACAACAACATCCAAAAGTACAGGAAGTCCTTGACTTACAATCATAGGTAACAACCAAAATTTCCATTGCTAAGCCAGGCAGTTGTTAAGAAAGCTGCACCTCATTTTATGACCTTTTTTGCCAGTTGTTAAGCAAATCACTGCAGTCGTGAATTGTGCGGTTGTTTAGCAAATCTGGCTTCTTCCACTGACTTTGCTTGTCAAAAGCCAGCTGGTGTTCGCATGATCGGGAAGACTGCAACCGCTTTAGTAAGTACATGATCCAAATTTTGATCATGTGACCATGGGGACGGCAGCAACAGTTTTAAGCGTGGAAGCCAGTCACTTCATACTAATACCATTTTTTTTGCCAGCTCAAGGACAGGGACATTGTACCCTTGTTTAATAGTGGAGAAAAACAACCTTTCCCCAGAACTCAACAGAACCACCAAGTCTTTACAGTCTTTCTGAAAGTCTTTTCGAAATAATAAAAGCAAAAAAAAAAAAATCTTCTGGATAAATGAACCTTAAAATGGTAAAGGGAAACCGGAAAGCATTAACAATAAAACTCACGTTTCTCATATAAATTTAAATAAATGGCATCTAGGCTGACTATGAGCAATCAGGAAAGGATATTGGATAAAATTGGAGGTTAAATGTTCCTTTAATGCAGTGTTTCTCAACCTTTGTCAACTAAGAAGATCTGTGAACTTCAACTCTCAGAATTGTGGGAGTTGAAGTTCACATATGTTAAAGTTGCTACAGTTGAGAAAACACTGTTCTGGTGTATGATTCTTGCAAGGCAAATGCTACAAATTATTAGGAATAGAATAAAACTGAAAGAACTTGCAATACATTATAAATCCACAATATGACCATACTGTACCTGGAGTACACATCAAGAGATATTGCTCAATAGGTCTCTTACAACAAAAGATTTAATTGTAGTTGAGTGTTTACAATAGAACAAAGGAAGTTATGGAGAGCTATTACAATTTAAGCTGGGTACAAATAAAAAGAATTTTCTTTACCATAGTATAGCCAAAAAAGTGTTTTCAGGAGAGAGAGAAAAAGATTACCAAGCCAGCTTGGCAGGAAGCACTCTACATTCTTCAAATTTTTCTTGCCTGAAATCTTGATCAGTAAAAATAGGAAAGGCTAATAAAATATAGTATGTTAAACCTCTAGGTACTTTATGCATTCTTTAACTATCCTGACCTTGAAGAAAAATGATAGTTCCTTGTGTTGGAAGGAATGTCCATTTGGGTTCAGTTCCAAGTGGGAAGAAAGCCACTAGAAACATGGAAACTGCTTGGAAAGATGGTTTAATGGTGGACAGGACCACATTGAGGTCCTGGGCAAAAAGAGACATGGGTGACAGAGGGAAAGATTTATAACCTCTGTTGGGCTTTGAACTTGCTTCCTGTTCCTGTGGCAAGAAATGTATCCTGATTGGTTGTCAGATTCCCATGGGGCCATGCAGGAGTAACTTTGTAGGTTGTCTTGAGTCCCAAGCTTGATTGAATCTTGCTGGGTGATGCCATCTTCCCAGGGGCCATGCGCTGAGATGGGTAGAGGGCTAATCCATTTTCACTGGCAGAGGCACTGCTGGCCAGTTCTTTGCTGTTTCCAGGCCAGTCCCATGGGGCAGATCTAAGCATCTCATGGGCTGGATCTGGCCCCCAGGCCTTAAATTTGACGCCCCTGTCTTAGATTAATCTGTTCTTTAATTTTGGTCAAACATGAGACAGGAATTAGCAAGTAAACAAATTATTTTTTTTTTAAAAAAAGATTAAAGATAAAATAAAGCAGGGCTGTCAAACTCCCGGCCCATATGCTGCATGCATCATGCGCTGGCCTTGCCCATGCCTGGTTTAGTGAAGTGGAAAAAAGTCCCAATATGTCACATGATGCCGACGTGACTACGTGAATTTGATACCCCTGTAATAGAGGATCATGTCATTGTAATTTTCCAACAGAAGAAGGAAAGTTCTGTTTTCCTCTTTACCATGCCCGGGGTGGTTAGAATGCAGTATTGTAGGCTAATTCTGCCTACTGCCAGCAATTCAATTCTGACCAGCTCAAGATTGACTCACCAGCCTTCTATCCTTCTGGGGTCAGTAAAATGAGGACCCAGATTGTTGGGGGCAATAGGCTGATTCTGTAAACTGATTCTGTAAACTGCTTAGAGAATGCTGTAAAACACTATGGGGCAGTATATATGTCTAAGTGCTATTGCTATTGTGTCTAGGTAGTCTTTTATAACCACTCACTTTATAACCACAATTGGGCCCAGAATTTAATTATAAATCATTGCAGTCATTAAACAGACCGTGAAGTCACCTGTTGTTTTTATTGTGGTCATAAAGCAAATACTATGGTCATTAAATCAATCACTTGGCTATTAAGTGAACCTGCAGTCATTAAGCAAATCCAACATATCCAGTGGATAGGTTTTGCCATTTTCTGCTGGAAAATAGCAAAAAAGTTGCAAAGCATAGTCAGGTGACTACAAGATGCTGCAACTGGTCATAAATGAGTCAACTGCCAAGCACCCAAAATGAAATTATGTGACTATGGTATCTCTTTCTCTCTCTCTCCCCCCTCCCTCTATGTAGCAGTTGTAATCTTGAGGATGAGTCGTATCTTTTTTTGAATCTGTCATAACTTTGAACGGTCTTTACTTAATGGTCACTATAGACCTTGATGTAAAATGTGTCATTGACAAGACTATATCCTCATGTTCAACTATCTAATATTTTGCTATGAGTAAAACATAGAATATAACAAATTTCAGCTTTAATAAACAGACATATTCCGTGCCTGAATCTCGTAGAAGAACACCTTTCTTGAGATATGAGTAAAGGAGTCCCAATATTATAAAATCCAGATAATAAGTGTGATTGTGTGCCCCCTTATTTGAATCCATAGGGATCACTTAAGTAAACATGGTGACAAGGTAGACAAAGTTTAAGGAACACTGAGGAAAACCAACTTCTACTTTACAATCTAAATTACCTATTTCTCTCAATTGGATTTGGAATTCCAAAATAGAAACAGCTCGTTCCTGGGGTGGGAATGGCCCGTTTTGGATATGAGGTAAGTGCAGGGCCAGCGTGGAGGCTGGGGGAGGGTGAAAAACAGGCCTCCCGGAGGGTCTCCAAAGCCCGGGAAAGGTCTTTTTTGCCCTCCCAGAGGCTCAAGGAAAGCCTCCACAGTCTGAGGAAGGCAAAAACGCCTCACCCTCCCCCGCCGTGGTGCAGGAGGCCGACTAGGTCACACCTACCATGGCCATGCCCACCCAGCAACCAGGCAGAGAATCCATTGCTGAATTTTTTGAAGCCCACTCCTGGCTCATTGTGAACATTAACTCGTGTGGCACAAACTTCACCCTCCACAAGAAAGCGGGGGGGGGGGGAGATATGGCTATCTGATTCAAAATGTTCCAGCTGCTATTTTAACAAATATTACGCAGCCTTTATTCAGACTTTTTCCGCATGACAACTCTTGTCACCAAACAGCTCAACACTGTGAGGTTTTTAATCCATCCATCAGCTGTTCCGTGGACCAAGCCCAAGACTGCTCAGCGCCCAGACCAAGATAAGTCGCCAGCTGATTTGATCACATTCTCATTAAGTATTCACACACTCTCTCCCCCCCAACAGCCCAAGCCCTTCCCTCTAGAACAAAAGGCCACAGGGCAACATCCCATTGGCAGGTTTTCTGCCACAATCTCCACTTGCTCCAACTGTGCCGTTTCTCCTTATCAGTGGGAACAATGGAGGAAAGCCTTTTGATAATGACTTGGCTGAAAGCATGATTTCTGACTGACGGCTTGGCACCACCACTGCAATGACCCAACCAGGATAGGCAGAAACTAGTTCTTTACAGAAAAACGCTAAAGATTTGCACAATTTGTTGAAAGGGATAAAAGATGCAGGGCTGGAGAAGGGGAAGAATTATATGCATTCTTGAGAAAATACGCAAAACTCGTTCCTAGAACCATAATCTCAAGTAAAGAAACAGCGAGAATTTAAAAATGGGATAGCGGAAGAGTAAAAGGGATAAAACATTGGACAGTGGCTCTTATCAAAGTTTAAGGCATAAACTTATTTTGCATGTTTCTTTGACAACTATATATAATCTATAATATATATAATCTCCATGAAAGAGAATGGAACACTTCTCCATTTTTCTTCACAGATTTGTGAGTTAAACCAAGAGACAAATCAGAGGTTTAGCTGTATCAGTAGAGCTCTTTAACAGGAACTGCCATAGTAGGTTAGAGGTTTTAGGAATATATTCCAAGAAAGGAAGCCATGACAGTGCTTAACTACAGTATCTGAGAACTGTAATGGGAAAAATGCTCAGCAATAAACATGGATCAAGCAGCAAATCCCTAGCAAGTGTGTGGGATTTCTGAGTTCCCATATCACTTTATATCATAATGGGTTTAAGCTTAAGCAAACTTGATAAATTTAGATCAATGGGCTTCAGTAAGAATCTGTTCAAATCGCAACAATCTAAACACCAACTACTATAGCATTTTAGGATTTCCATAATAAAAATAAAAGTCTTAAACAGGACTACTATCTGCAATCTTTATTTAAAATGTACCTTTTCAAAAGAAGGCCTTAAGGGCTTCTTGCAGCTGCCATTTAGTCCTCAACTTACAACAGTTCATTTAGGGACTGTTCAAATTCACAATGGCACTGAAAAAAGGGATTTATAATCCTTTTTCACACTTATATACAATTGCAGCATTCTCATGGGCACGTGATCAAAATTCAGATGCTTGACATCTGACTCATATTTATGGTAGTTGCAGTGTCCCAGAAAATGTGGTCACCTTTTGCAACCTTCTGACCAGCAAAGTCAATGGGGAATCCAGATCTACTTAACAAACATGTTAGTAATTTAACTATAGTGATTCACTTAACAACTGCAGCAAGAAATATCATAAGATGGGGAAAAACCCACTTAACAAATGTTTCACTTAGCAACATAACTTTTGGGCTCAGTTGTAGTCATAAGTTGAGGAAGACCTGTAGTATAAAACAGCTACTATAAGAATAAAAATTCTCTTGAAGTGACCACATGGAAGTCAATATAATTTTTTAGAAAGGCTATAGAGAATGAGCCAGTGAAGTAGGGAACAAGTAAAATTATAGTAGGAAAATCAAATTACGCCTGCTACAATTCTAACAAAAACAAACACTTGAACCTGTCTGTAGATATTTTTATTATAGCAGATATCCATGAGAGCTTGGAAGACACTTGATAGACTGCTGAGGTGTTTCCAAAGCCACATAACTAAATTCCAGATTTAGCAGCTGTTATGTAACAAATAACTTTAAAAAGTACTTCCATAAAAGGATTCTGGAAAGACACCTGCAGAAGATGTATATTATATATATTATCAACCATGTATACAAAGAATGATTATTCTGAAAAAGCCTGAGGATTTCATAACTGAAAATCTTATATAGGTAGTCCTCAAGTTACAACCATTCATTTAGTCACCATTTGGATTTATAAAAGCCAGGAAAAAGTAACTTATGATCATTTTTCACACTGTGAAAAATGTGACCATCCCCCTGGTCACATGATCAAAATTCAAATATTTGGCAACTGGCATGTATTTATTGTACTTAAGACTATCTTTACTCCAATTAACATAATAATGAAACCTTCAAGGAAGAAACTAAGTTCTTTGGAACAATTTCACTTAAGTCCATACAACTCTACTTCAGAAGAGAATTTATCAATATTTATTCTACAAAGCAAACTTCCTGCTATGAGCAGTCTTGTCTTATGCAGATATTGCACTTCTCTTTAACTCAATTATTTTGATTTGATCCAGATCACAATGTTTGCACTTCTTGAGAAACCTACTTCATTTCCTAAACACAGTATTCAAACTGTGTCAGAAGAAGGTGAGAAGCCAGCACTATTATATGCAATTGTAAAGGTTTGGGGATATATTCTGAAGCCCCTATTTTGGAGAAGAGGGGAATAACATAGCCCAAACTTCTGGTAGTCAGTTACTATCACAGACTACAAACTGTCCCCTACTGCAGAAGTCCCCTACTCCCGGATTGTAGCCTGTTCTGAACAGGGCCGCACAAGTGGCGGGCGCTTGCGTGAGCATGTGAACCTCTATTTGTGTGAATGGCATGCAAACTTGCTGCTGGTGCAAGTAGAGCTATGTATTTGCCACATGTGCAGCCCAGAAACACACCCTCTCCCCCCACTCATGCTGCCACCACCAGTTCGCAAAACCAGAAAGTTGGGGGACCGCTGTCCTATAGGACACATTCTCTATTAATACACAGAACTTTTTTGGAATTTTCCCACGTGACAGAATAGCCTGGTTCACACATAATTGTAAGCCATGTTATGGTTCATCATTGTAAACCATATTATGGTTTACTTGGTCAACTGAAAATCAGGAAGAGTATGGTTGTACCTTTTCAAACTAATACATTAGAACAGGTGGACAGACTTGCGATTTCCCGCCAGCATCCCCATTGACTTTGCTTGTTGAAAGGTGGAAGGAAGTCACAAGTTGCAAACATGTGAAGTTCTCACTTAACAACCAGATTCCTTAGCAATGGAAATTCTGATCCAAATTACCATCATCAAGCAAGGACTACCTGTATATTTAGCACAGCGTATGAATGTAGGCATTTGAAGTGTTCAGTACAAGCCACAACGATGTCAAGTGCATCATGTCATTACACAAATATTGTGATTTACTTAATCTGGATATCTGTAAGTGACATTATGACATATTTAGTATCACTTACTCCCCACCCTCTCCTGAAGATGGCCAGGACATTGAAACTGTGTATGACTCTGAGGGAGAGGAGGAACAGTCAACAGGGAGTGGAAGTGTGGCTCCGGAGGTTGTAGAGGAGGCTGGGGAAGGGCAGAGGCCGGTTGGGCAGTCAGAGGAGAACCCAGGCCCATCCCCTCTCCATCCTAGTGGATGCAGGGAGGAGAGGATAAGGGAGAGATGTGATCTACTCTGGAGGAGAGGGTCTTGATCCTCTTCATGGGCTGCAGCTGTGACAACTGAATAAGAGGATGGACATGCATATGGGCGAACACTGGAAACAAAGCGTGGAAATATCTTTAGTTTATGGTTCCTCTCTGAGTTTGGCGTCCTTCCCAGTGTGTGTTGTTATTTGTGGACGTCCTCCAGCCCTTATCTTGCCTGGTTTGTGTTGCTTTTTTCCTTCTTCTTGTAACTGTTTGTGTGGGAGTTTTTGTCTTCTGTCAAGGATATTTGTAGCTTGGAAGCAAAGTGAAGGAATAAAAGGGGCTTCACCTGTTTTCTGTGACTGTGTTTGTTTTGTATCCCACCCTGAGTCATCACACTCTGAAACAAACAGCCAGTATGGTATAGTGGCTAAGATGCTGGGCTAGAGACTTAGGCATGAAAGTCATTTGTGCCAGTCACTTGTTCTCAGCCTAAGCTACCTCACAGGGTTGTTGTTATCAGAAAAATAAGGAGAGAGCACTAGATATGTATGCTGCCTTGAGTTAGCCAATAATAAAGATGGAATAAAAGTCACCAATATATATTGGATCCCTTCCTGGACTTGCAGCTAATCTTAGCTTAGCTTCATTTTTCAATGTCTGAATCTCTCTCCCAACCCTTGATCTCTACCTACAAATGGACTGTGAATTGACAGTGTGATTGTGTCTTTTTTAAAGTTCTAATTGATAAATCCATTGATCTCATGCCTCCTTAAAACAGGTGGTGATATAGTAAGTGGCTACACAAACCACCCTTGGACCTAACAGTTGTTGACAACTACCAATAGTCTCCAAACTTCACTTTATGGGGAAGGCTATTGAAAAGGTAGTCTATAACTGAAGAGAACCTGCAGCAAACAGATTACCTAGACTAATTGCAGTAAAGATTTCAGGCCAGAAGTTAGCAGTGGCATAACCTTGATCATGCTTTTCAATGACCTGCAATGGAATCAAAATGACAACGGTGGATCCATCCTTGTGCACCTTGATCTCTCAGCTATTTTTCTATCAATTGCTATTCTTTGTTCTCACTGGCTGTTCTATCAACCACAATATCCCTATCAAGTGTTGATCAGGAAGAGAGAGATCTATCCTAGGCCTCTCCTGTATTGGGTGCTGCAGAGTTTTACTCTCTCTCCCATCTTTTTCAACATCTATGTGAAGCCACTAAGTGAGGTCATTCCTGGTTTGAGTTTGGTATCATCAGTATGCTGATAATACTCAACTGTGTCTTTCGACCCTGAGTCAGCCTAGTGAAGATCTCAATAACCTTATCAGTGCCTGGAGACTGTATGGATTTGGATGGGGAAAAATCATATCTAAGTCAATCCTACCAAGACCAAGTGGCTGTTTGACTTGGCTGTCTTTGCCCTTGGATGGGGTTGCACTTCCCCCTTCAAGGTTAATACACATTATTGGGGACTTCCTGGACTTGCATCTGCTACTTAAAGAACAGGAGTCAGCTGTGGCTACGACAGACTTTGCATAACTTCATCTTGTGTGTCTTATAGCATTTCCTAGATTACAGAGCCTTCAGACAATCACTCATGCCTAGTCACTTTGTGGCTTGACTACTGCAATGCTTTCTAAATAGGCTTCTCTTGAAGATTACCCAGACTCTTCAACTAGTCCAGAACATAGCAGCAGTAGAAGTTAACACACCTCACAAGCTATGCAATTGCCATTTTGTTTCTGGATATGACTCAAGATGCTGGTTGTTACCTATTAAGCTCTAAATGGCATAAAACCTTATTATTTGAGGGACCACCAATCGTCCATAACGTCAGCCTGGCTGCTTCGATCTTGCAAGGTTGGTGCACTTCAAGTTCCTTCAATTAAACAATGTCATCTATAAGGATTCTAGCATTCAGGAAAGAGTGTAGAAAAGAGCAACAAAAATGATTAGGGATCTGGAAGTTAAAATATATGCGTAGCTGCAAGAATTGGGTATGGCTAGTCTAGTGAAAAGAACTAGGAGTGATATGAAATTTGAGGGGCTGCCACAAAGAAGAGGGGATCAATCTATTTTCCAAAGCACCAAAAGACAAGAAACAATACATGGAAACTAATCAAGGAAAGAAGAAACCTAGAACTAAGGAAACATTTCCTAACTGTGAGAACAATTAACCAGTGGAATGGCTTGCCTTCAGAAGTTCTTGGTGCTCCACCACTGGAGATATTTAAGAAGAGTCTTGACAGCCATTTGACTGGAATGGTTTAAGGTCTCCTACCTGAGCAGAGTTTGACTAAAAGAGTTCCAAGGTCCGTTCCAACTGTTATTACCTTTTCTGCAGCAGTCATTCTTGTAAGCCAGTATAGTCTCTCTGGTGTTCAATAAGCCATTGTGGTGTACTAGCTTTAGTGCATCTTCTTCATGGTCCTTCAGATATTCTTCCAATGCCTTTCCCCCCCTTCATCTGGCTGGTGTACTTCCAACATTCCATTCCCACTTATTTTCCTTGATAATTAGGGTCTATCAACATCTCTGCATGGAAGGGTATAATTTTTCTAGTCTTCCTATTCAGGACTTTTAGTTCTGCTTGAGTCCAGTTCACTATTTTAGCTGTGTATTTAATGATTGGAATTTCTCAAGTGTTAATTGCCTTGATAGCATTTTCTCTATTGAGTTGGGACTTTAAGATAGTCTTCACTCTCATCTTTAAGATAGTCTTCTAATCTTCTTCTTGTCTTTGGTGTGCTTGATGTTGCCAGGTTGAAGGATGTCAGGTATTTGTAGTAGTCATCTTCATCCAGGCTCTTAATGTTATTTTCAAAGGCCATCTAGATTTCTTCAGTTTTCACTATTTTTCCTCTACTCATGGGAAGGCTGGCACAAACACTATTGCAATATATTGTCCATATATATGGACAAAGTTAAGTAGCAATTCTAATTCAGATGGCATTTTTCCATACAACCTTGTCCACATTATTATCCCCTACCCATTAAGGCAGTATCTCACTTTGATTTCTGTCTGGGGTGCAAACTGAAACAGGCTATTTTAATCTGGAGCTCATGCAATAATCAGCACTACAGCCTTAACTGGGTCTCAATTCCTGTAGGTATTGTCCTGGAGCCAAGTTTCAAGAGAGGCAATATTGTCCCATGCTCCAAACTCGCTTTCTCTGCAAATACCCTCATCAACATGCAGCCACAATTTACTTCCCCTGATTTTGCACATTTCCTTACTAGAAGGCATTTTAAAAATTATTGCCTAAACCAAAACTATGCTGCCGTTTGCCTTTTTTTTTTCCTGACATGCAAACCACAGTGATTTGATCCAGCAATTTCAAACATTCCCTTCAAGTCTAACTAGTCACACTTGTTTTGAAAATCTTTCTGATCCAGGTCTTCCTTATTTTTTCTGTAATGTTAGAGAGTGTACCACTTATTTTCATAAAATTGTCTCAAAATGCTTGATTAACAACTTTATTTCCTGATCGGTCAGTAGCTGCATAGAAATCTGGAGAGGGGGAGAGTGATGTTATTATGCAAATGATAGAACTGATGTAATTTGCACCACACACATTAAATGTCTGACACAAATTATATGATTTGTGTCATTTGCACTATGACATCAAGGGGCACGTTAGATCATTATGGTTTCTATGGCACACTGTCTAATTCACATATGGCACTAAGCCACAGCACTGCTTCCTTGGTTTCTGCCATTGTAAATTCAGTATATTAAATTGCACTGTATTATATGCTTTCATTATAACTCACCAAATGTTAAAATAAAGACTTTACTCTTGAATTCCATGGCAGTCACTATTTAATTACAGTTAGTTCTTCGCTTACAATAGCTCATTTAGTAACCATTCAAAGTTACAACAGCACTGAAAAAGTGACTTATGACTGTTTTCCATACTTATGACTGTTGCAGCATCCACATAGTCACATGATCAAAATTCGGATGCTTGGTAATTAGCTCATATTTATAATGGTTCTGTGACCATCTGACAAGCAAAGTCAATGGGGAAGCCAGATTTGCATCACAAGTGTGTTATTAACTTAATAACTCCAGTGATTCACTTAATAAGTGTGGTAAGAAAAGTCATCAAATGAGGCAAAACTCACTTAACAAATGTCTCGCTTAACAACAGAAATGTTGGATTCAATTTGTGATCAGAAGCTAAGGACCATTTGTAATATCTTCAGCCCTAAACATGCTTAACTTCCAAATCCAGGCAAGACTAACCAGATACTGCTATCTGGGACATTGTCAAAACAGAAAAAACATTGCCCCATGTACAAGTTAGTCCATGTTCTACTCCAGTCAAACCACTGAAAGTCTCTCTGACCCTCTACATTAGTATGCTTTGCAATTTGCTAAAGTAATAGCTTCTTCAGGAGCTATTATTTTATGCAGACAGGCTGATTTCAAGTGCCATGTTCCTCCTGGTATGTACTAAAGCTATTCCCTCGGGAGATTCCTTTTTCAAAAGAATTGCCTTTGAAGAGAAAATGCACATGGTGAAAATACCATTTTTCCTCATCAGACACACATCACTGGAACAAGACTGCAATCTGAAACAATGCAATGAAATGCTTCGATTATTTTTTCATTTAAACAGAATAGTTTAGGAGTATAAAGAAACTATGTGGAATAACTGAAAGGAAAAAAAATGAGACAAAATAGGAGATTACCTGTTTATTGTGTTTCCATTTTATTATGTTCTGAGACTAAAGATGAACTGCATTTTGGCAAGAATTCAAAGCACAGACCATATATGATATGTGATCCATACTTTATGGCCACCACTGAGCCAATATGAATTATTCATTGGTTTTGAGTGG
Source organism: Bungarus multicinctus (assembly GCA_023653725.1). Classification (NCBI taxonomy): domain Eukaryota; kingdom Metazoa; phylum Chordata; class Lepidosauria; order Squamata; family Elapidae; genus Bungarus; species Bungarus multicinctus. The sequence goes on from CM042834.1 coordinate 123,636,811, forward strand.
GGGAGGTAGAGGAAGAGAAAGATGCAATCTCCTTCATAGCTGGCAGCATCACTGTAAATTAAGAAGTGAACACAGCACACTGCTTCTTAACAACTTGATCCTATGCAGAATTAAGCATGCGTGGCATTGACACGCCCAACACTTCACAAGATTAATAGGCTGCTAGCTGTATTTCCAGATTCATTATTTTCATCAGGATTTTCCACTTCCTTTATTGACTCAATAATGAAAGGTTTTAAAATAAGAACATGAAACACAGAGATCATCTGTTGTTTAAAATAAAAGTCTGTTTGCCTCAGATTATTACATAATCGTATCTGCTATAGCATATCCTACCAAATAATTGGGAACAGTTCCATTTCCATCATTATATGGGGGGGGAAGGGTAAGGGGTTACAGGCAAAAAAAAAAAAATCCTTTCTAATTAAGAGCTTTTCCCTAATCAAACAGCCTGACATTATGTTACTCCTGATAAACTGGGATGTTTTTATTCATCGACTGAGAAAATTTTCCAATAAGAATGCAGCCCAGGATGCTCACCTGGGAAAACGTAGCATGGACCAGATGCCCTCACCCATTCCTTTTGCTGATTACAATAGTTAGGACGCATCTTCAAAATGCCCTTCAAAAGAGGGCCAAGAAGGAAAAAAACAAACGTTTAAGTGAAGGGAAGTAGTGAATGGAAAGCATGTCCCGTACAGCCATCATCATTCAGATAGATACAATAGGATAGTATTTTGTTAGTGAAGAGGAGTAAAGGACCGCATGTTTGAAAGACTTGAGAAGCCGTGAGACAACAGACTTCCTTGAGTGAATTTTTAGTCTCTTCTGCACACCACTACCCTTGCCTCGTTCCCCGGTGCAGTTAATTCCCCCCACTGCGCACGCATAATCCTAAACAGTGTCCCATATCCTATCGCTCTAGAGTCATCTGGAGTGCAAGATCCCTTCACAGCACTGCTTCGTATAAACTGAGCAGGTGAACTCCACCGAGATGCCCTGACCCATAACCCTTTCTCCAAGGCAGCCCATAGGGCCTCGACACCTCCCGCGCAAGCAGCACCCTTCCACGCAATCCACGCGAATAAATCGTCTCAGGGCCTCGGCGGAGACCCCACCCCAAGATCCACCCTGCTCTCCCAACGCCAGAACTTCCCTCCTAAGCTTTCCCATCAAAGATTGAGATGCCTTCGCCCCAGCCCCCACCCTGGGATCAGCCTCGCCCACCCAGCCCGATGCCCAGCGGGGCAAGTTCTCACCCAGGAGCCACCGCCACCGCCGCTGCCTCCTCCTAGATCAGCGCCGCGCGAGAGGATTTGCAGGGAAAGTAGGCGCGGCCAAACGCGGTCACACCCAACTCGATCTGCTTAACCCTGCCTGTATTATACTCTTGCCGGATCCGATCAGGATTTGGAGGTGGAGCAAGAGGGAACGTGAATCGCTCTGTTCTTTTCAGCGGTTCCCCAGCCTTTTGCGGAGAGAACAGGCGCTTAACCAAAATTGCTCTACCAAAATGGTTCCCTTATACTGGAGTCTTTTTTTCCCCGCAACTCCCAGGACTGACCCCCCAATATGCATCTTAAACTACTACATTAAAAGGTGATCTGAAAAGTGGGTTCAGAAGTGCCAACAAAAGGCCTTTCTTAATTATATCACATTACATTATTTATAATTAATATCTATGTTAGAGATATTAATTATATTACATTATTAATAATATTACTACAGATATTCAGATTATGAGGTTTCATTTTAGTTCACAGCATTTAAGAGTTTACCCAAAATGTCTGCAAGCCTGCTTCATGTATTGAAATAAATAACACTTGTTAGTTTTATCTTTCTACCAACAGCATACAATACTTCAAATATTGTCCAGTGTCAATTCACATTCCAAGCTTTTGCTCAAACAAATAACATGTATATTTGGAATTATTGTAGCTGCATTGCTCATAAATTATTAACATATTGAGAATCTTGCTTGAATTTTATCCCTACTTTGGATATGGGAAAATATGGCTTTAATACTGTACTAGCTATCTTCAACAGACATATTCATGCAACATGCTAAGCTTGGCTAATAATACTGTAACTTTGCAGGGGTTTTTGTAATTTATATGAATCACCCTGTTCAGTTAGTCGGTGATTATATATTGTATGAACCAAAAACATGAATTTAGTAACCAGTTAAATGAGTGAATATGGCATTGAATCAGATATGGACATCCATCCATCAAGTTCAATCTGTTAGCTTCAACTTAAACTATTTAAGAAGTCCATCAAAAGTAATAGAGTGGCATGTCGAAAGATATTAGACTGCAATTCTTCACATATTATCCTGTCAGTAAATTCTACAATGATGATATTCACTTAATTCACATCAATGTGCATTCTTCTAGTCCTTGAGTTGGCAGCAAAATTATACAGGCCTTAAGTAAAAAATGCGGATGTCATAACCCTACTCATGAATGAGGCTGACAGATGAAGGCATCTTAACAGTTTTTAATTTTATTTCCTCCCACCTATCATTGCCTGTCACCTAAACACCAACTGCTATTTTTAATACATGGTGGGGTGGTTTTGGCAGCTGTGGGTGGGCACTTGAGATAAAAGCTTTGGCCACATTTCAAATGGCTCAAGTGACAGGCGTGGATGAATTTCAAGTTGCAAAATGGCACTACCACCCCGTCTCTCAAATAATAGAAAGTCCAGCCATGCAAAACCTTTGTCGGCAGAAGACTGAATAACATAATGCAAATATCTGACAGAATCTGGCCTTTTCCCATTTAAATTGATCTTCTGAATGACAGGATTGGCAGTGTTGTCAAAAAACTAAAATCCTGTACACGTGTCTAAAACTCTTTCAAAAGAATGCTAATTCAATAATATAAGGTGCTTGCATAATGCTCGTGGGATGCTTTTTGAAATATCCTGCATCCAGGATGCTTTTAGACAGTCTCTCCTGCAGCCCAGGCCAAAATGATTATGGAAGCCAGTATTTAGTGATCAGAGCAAAGTGGGCATTGCACGCATCTGTTTCAAAGGGCCAGTGAAACTTTTATCAACATGAAATTACAGATTATTTGGCAAGACTTGTTTTGGGGAGAGAGAAAACACTACAAATATTTTGAAAATAGAACTTCTTAAGATGAATCAAATGTTTCTCTATGGTGGGCGCCTTGGAGGTAACTTCATGAAACATGAAGATGTCTAGAAGTTCAGTCATGGCAACTGGAGTCCCTTTCTTCTTAGTTGGAAATGTTTTGCTGCTTATTCAAATAGTTTCTTCAGTCTGAGCAAGTTGGTTAGGGGGACCCCATATATGTCCTCCAGAGCTGTTTCATTTCTCACCAATTTGGACAGGCTCCTTAAGTGAATAGGCAGAGTTTTGAAATGTAAATGCTCCAACTCCTAAATCCTTTACCTAAGTGGGTCATTAAGTGTGGCCTTCCTGGTGAATCTGTCATTTTAATCTTTCTGGGAAGTGATGCATAGGTAGCATTAAAAAATGAGAGACAGGTATCTGAGACCTCCATCTTTACTGAGAGAAGAATTTTCCACTTTGGCATAAATGGATTCCTTCGCTGCTTTCTCAAGCCATCTGTCTTCCTGTCCAAAATGCCCATTATTGTTCTCAAAAGAGTGCCTTTTTTCTTTTAAATGAAGTATACTGATGATTTTGGTCCTATGGTGTTGATTCTCCTATGCTGGGCCATCCTCTTATATAAAAAGTGCTTGGTTTCTCCAATATAGAACTCTGAACACTCCTCACTGCACTGGACTGTATACACATTACTCTTTGTATGTTTTGATGTCTGTTCTTTAGGATGAACAAATCTCTGTCTCAGTGTGTTGCAAGTTTGAAGAATACAGGTATGTGGTGCTTTCCAAATGTTTTAGCGTTTATGATACACTAGCCATATAAGGAATGACCTGTTGACTCTTAGTCTCAGTTCTGTCTGCCATTCTTTTGTTGGATACAGATGCTGATTTAATAAAGGCCCAATCTGATATCCAGAGGCCTTAAGAGCTGTCCTGAAATGACCATTTCCTTCTTTTGGGCATTCCTGGAGAGAAGGACGTTTTCTGCCCTGTAATATAGTGTTCTGATGACCTAGCTTGTACTGAAGTGGATGATGGGAGTAAAACAGCAGGTACAGATCTCTGGGTGTGGGTTTCCTGTAGCTCTATTTCTAGGTTGCCACAGATCCTAATCAGAACTTCACAGACTAGGGATACGAGCCTGTTGTCTTTGGTGTCTTCCCTGATGAACTTGATATTTGGACAGTATTTATATGGTTTGTATTTCCTGGACCTTGATTTTTTTGCCCAGGTGTCATCCACATACCTGAACTAGTGGGTTGATGCCCTCCCTGGAAGGTGCTTAGTGCTGTCTTCTCTACTTCTTCCATGAATAGATTGGTAACAATAGGGGAATCCTCAGCTCAGCCATATTTCTATCTGTAGAAGCCATCTCTGAAAGTGAAATAAGTGGTATTCTGACACAGGTCCAGGAGACATATATGGGGTTCCCCCTAACCCCCTTGCTCAGAGTGAAGAAGCTATTTGGATAAGCAGCAAAATGTTTTGAACCAACAAGAAGTACAATTGCCATGACTCACCTGGATGCCTGAGAATCTTTATTGAGATATGAAACATGAAGATGTTCTTTAAAAATTGTCAGCAAGGAATTTTCATGCCATACATATTGATATAAGAATGAACACTATTCCATTATTTAATTTTGTATGTGAATTATTTACATCTGATTAGAACAAAACTACATTCTAGAAGCCCCCTTCAAGTATTGCATATGCCAAATGTCCAAGAATATATAACTTTTTAAGTTTATATTCACTATTACTCTGAGAAACCAAAGGAATTCCACAAAATTTATATTATCTTAATTTAAAAGACTAAATATAACTAGCAAAAGAGGGTACTAAATAAACAGCTGGCCAAAGCAGAATACACTTTTTATATTATACTGGGAGTACCAGGTGTTTTTTACACTTTTCAGATTATCAAAATAACATGCTGGAAGGCAAAAATGTGAAATGTCTGAGGCACTATCTATTTTCAAACTCCAGGACAATTCCACCATTAAAGGTTCCAATAGCAAAGTTTTTTAAAATAACCAATAAAATATATTTTGTTTCCCGTTAAATGTCATCAAGAGTTTAGTTATTCACTATCCAGGAACATTAAACCAGACACTCCAGTAATATATGCAGATTTTATTATGATATAGTATAACTTTATCTTGCAATTGTTTCTCTGAACTATTGCTATATTGAAGGGATGTTGTCCACCTCTCAGTCTGACCTAAAGCATTACATTACGCATTAAAAACAAGCCTTCAAATTAACATTATCCATTGTTATCAAAACAGCTTTATCATAGAATTGTAAGTCATTCGGATGGATAGAATCATTATTTCAAAAGAGTAGTCTTTGCATATCTGTTAAAATAGTAATGTCTGAAGTCAGATGTCTGTAGTGAATTCTGTAGACAGTACTCCTTTAATGGAAGTCCAGCCTGAAGAAAGAAGAGCATTCTCCACAATGGGGCAATGAATATATTCAATATAGATATTTTATCTTTGCAACAATCCATGTGCCCTCAAGTACAAAATATTACTTTGCACAAGTTAATCCAGCCGGAATTAATCCACACCTTCTAAACAATGCAGGCATTTTCATCCCATTTGTTTTGTTACTGCGAGGCGTGCAGGAAAGGATTCCCATTTTGACATGCCAACTCATTCACGAGAGGAGGCTTCGTTGCAAATCTTCCACTTCCAATTCCCACATAGTCCTGTGCAGGGGATTGCCCGAAAGATCCGTCATCTTCACAGCTTGAAGGACAGGTTCTGGCATGCAACCCTGCAACAAGCCCATCACCATCACATAATTTCCAGGGCTGAGGCAAGGTTTTCCTTTAGGGACTCTCTCCACGCCGGAAACCACGAAAGAGCCGCTCTCGTCCAGCAACCGCACAGTCGAACCATCTTGCTCTACGGCCAGTACTTTGCCCTGCATCCAGACCAGAGACACGGGTAACGCCGGACATCCGTACTCTTCCCGGTCCAATAACCATGAGCCTCCAGGGACTTGGCGGCACCGCTTCAGCTGCGCAGCCAGGACTTTCACCGGCGGCGACTGTAAGCAAGACTTCTCCATCATTACGCCCTCTTTCCCGCCAAATTTCAAGAAAACGCTGAGAATTATGGTTCTAAAGAGGCTTAAGACTATTGTGATATCGCGAGAATTAAACTGGAGCTCTATTCTTTGAAAATGGGGGTGGGGGTGGGGAAACGAATTGGAGTCTTGTAAAATTATTTGGTTCCTCAACAAGCCAATAACAGCTTTTGCTTGTTCTAACCATGAATGAGTCTAACCTTTCCTAACTCTATGTTTGCTTCACGGAACCTCGGTCTTCACGCTTTGTCTAATCGTTGCTTCCCATCATTGGCGTGTTCCAGATACGTGGACTTCAGTTCCCAGAGTCTTTATTCATTTAGCTGTGCTAGCTGTGGAATTCTGGGACTTGAAGTACACACACCTGGGAATGGCTAAGGTTGAGGAACAACGCCGCGGCTTTGTCACTGAAGGGGAAGTTGAGAAATGGTTCTGTCCAGATTTGCATCCACCCCCCTTTTTTTTCAATTGGTATCATCCGAGAAGTCAGGGCGGGGCAGCGAGGAAAAGGAAGCCCGCGGACTGTTGATAGCGTCGCTTAGCAACGGAAGACAGCATGGAGCCGAGTCCGGGGTGAGCAAAGAAAAAAAAAGGGAACCAAAAGCTTTTTTTAAAAAAAGAGGGTGCGAAAAAAAGAACTTAAATTGGGAGTAGAGTGTTTTGCTGGAAAAGTTGAGTAAGCTAAAAAAATATTATTCATTAAAAAATAGTTATTCCTTGGGAAATGGCATTAACTCAAACGTGTATATGTAGCTAACCGGAGGAAGCAGTTGTCATTCTGAAATGAAGGTTTCAAATTTCACGGTTTTAAATAAAATCTGGGAACACATGGCAGCCATCTAAGCAGAATTTTTTTGCATGCAATTTTCAACCTCAAACAGACAGATTGCTGCAAATTAAGCTTGTTACATTGAGAAAATCTGAAATGTAGGGGAATATAAACTCCCCTATATATTTTCTTTCTTTCTTTCTTTCTTTCTTTCTTTCTTTCTTTCTTTCTTTCTTTCTTTCTTTCTTTCTTTCCTTCCTTCCTTCCTTCCTTCCTTCCTTCCTTCCTTCCTTCCTTCCTTCCTTCTTTCTTTCTTTCTTTCTTTCTTTCTTTCTTTCTTTCTTTCTTTCTTTCTTTCTTTCTTTCTTTCTTTCCCTTTAAAAATAACTCAAGACTGTGATCATGTCCAACTTACCTTTCTCCTATTATCCCCACAACAACAACCGTCTCAGATGGGTTGGGCTGACAGAGAGAGTGACTGACCCAAAGTCACACAATTGGCATTCATGGCTAAGGCGGCTTAAAAATTCACAGTCTCACGGTTTCTAGCCTGGTACCTTAACCCCTGGACCAACCTGGATCTTTCTTTTGGAAAGAAAGAGTGAAGAATATAAATAATAAGATTTAATTTTATGTTTGGTACATTGGCATGATCTCTCTTTTTTATGTGAGTGATTTAAATATCTGCTAGAATTGGTATTAAATAATTTATTTTCTTTACATTTAAATGAAGTGCTGAATCAGAGAGTAGACAAATTCCAGAAGAAGAAAATAAAGAAGACAAGAAAGAAGTTGAGAAAGAAGATGAGAAAGAAGATAAGGAAGAAGATGCAAAAGATAAAGGGGTAATGTTATGTGTGTGGAAATTTTGAGAACATGAAAATTAAATACAGATTAAATCAGAAATTTTCAATACATGCAGTATATGTTTAAATTGGGGAACAAGAAAGCAAAATATATGGTTATAGTAAACTGAGGAAAGTAAGGTGAGATACTTACCACATACCTTCTAAGAATCACCCTTACTTTGTTTTGGGTGGAAGAGATATATTTGTCCTCCTTCTAGGAGGACTAACTGAGGACTTTAGATCTCGGTGAAGCTTCCTCACAGAATTTAGGGATGTCTTCTCATAACATGGAACAAGAGTAATGCTCATGGTTAATAAAGATTTGCATTCCAAAGGCCCTAAGGAAGGTTGGGGTAAATAGGAAGATAAAAAAAAATAACTGGGTTGAAAAGACATTCATTTGGATCATTCACTTTGGCTTTTGTGAGCCAGCAGGATTTCAAATGAGGCAGTCTATTTTTTAATCCTCTATGTCCAAGCTATAAGTAGAACATTCTTATAGAGTGCTTCTGTGCTGCAATATATTATATAAAAACCTGAGCATTGCCAGCAGTTTACAAATTGGAAAGAACATTTTTAATGTTATATATCTTTTCTTATTGGTGGTTATCCCCATCTTTACAACAAACAAATTCCCACTCCACCACTATAAAGAAAGGATTTGAATCTATGACAATGTCAGGACTAATTCAGTGCTGATTTGAGTGAATGAGCCAAAGTTTAGAATTTCATTCAAAAGCATAAATAAACTTTCTATTCTACTTCTTCAAAATCCAACTAGTGCTTCCACATATATCACAAGAAAAGTCATCCCCTGCATGATTCTGATATTTGTAAGTATACCTGTTCTAAGCCTTTTGTTGCTACTGGTACCTTATCAAGTGCTAATCTGTAGCATATTTCTTGATTGCTGGTTTCTGTACCATTGATAATCAATCCTAAAAGGCAGAAGGCATCTATCAGCCTCATACCAAAAATTCCATTCCACAGAGATGCTGAAACTATTTATATTGAGATTGGTTATAATAGAATTTGAAAATCTGATTATACCAAAATTCCTCCTTCTTATCCTCTACTGAATTAGGGAGGCATCTGCCTGAGTTGTTTCCAATTGTTATTTCATTCTGGACATACAGCCTCTTTTGCCTAGGTAACTGTTCCTGCATATTTCTGTCAAGATCATCTTCCTTATTCTCTACATCAGGGGTGTCAAAGTTCATTGAGGGCCAATCAGGATTGTGTTTGACCTTGGGGGCCAGTGTGGGTATGGCTGGTCTAGGCGTGGCCAGCTTGACACACTCGCACCCTGCCTGTGGTGGCCCAAGCACTCTGCCAGTGAAAATGGGCTCCTGAGCTCCGTTTTTGGCCATGACAGCCTCCTGCAGTGAAAACAGAGCTTGGGTAGGCCACACTTGCACCCCCAGGTCCCGTCTTCACTGGCAGAGGCACTGCTGGCCGGTCCTTTACTATTTCCAGGGTGGCTGGTGCGGACCAGATCTAAGCAGCCTGTGGGCCAGATCTGGCCCCCAGGGCTTGAGTTTGACATCCCTACTCTACATTATCCATCATTTCAGTATCTTCATTGTCAAGTCAGAGTTGGCTACCATACCAGCTCATAGTTTGAGCTGTTTATATTTAATCTTAAATTTAAACTTTAAAAAGTTTTCAATTTTTTCACTGAACTTAATATTTATTACTACAGTTTGCAAATCATTTGCATGTTCTGCTAGCAGTAAAAGGGCATTGACATAGCGCAGGTTATTGCTGTGTCCCCTTCACTTTAAAACTATGCTTATTTTGTTATATTCCACCTTCCCTATATCTCCTGTCCTGTCTGTAGGTTTTTCATGAGGACAATGAAATGGTTATGGGATTTCCATTTTGTTAAGGACATTCCAAAGCGTGACGTGATCAATGCAACTGAACAGCTTTCTATAACCAATGACTTTTTTATTCTTTGATTTTCTCAGTTATTCAGTGGATGTCAGCAGTACTGTCTTTTCCTCCATATCTTTTTCTAATGCTAGCTTGAGCATCTGTCATCTCCAGATAGGGCACTGATCTGCTTTGGATAATTAAATTAAGGATATCATACATTAATCTGTACATTGCTTATTCATTTATTGAAAACATTTACATAACTACCCAATCAAAGATGAAATATCATCAGAACCTGGAAGGCCAAAACCCAAGGCTGACCTCCAGGGTTGAGTCAAAGTCAGTTCTTCCCCAATCAAATCCTTATCGTTTTCAGGCATTCAGCCAACAGTGCTACAGCATCACCTGTTCAGCTAGGGGTGGAAGCCAGAGTTTCATGTAGATGTTTAAAAAATGAGAGGCAAAAGGGTTGAGCCCTGAGGCATCTCACATTGCAGGGACCTAGGGCCCAATCTCTCTTTCTCCACGAACACTGACAAGAACTGGCTGCACAGGTAAGAGGAGAACTACAATACATTGGAGGAACATTGCTTCCTACTTCAAATCCCTGAAGTCAGTCCAGAAGGACACCATGGTCAGTGATATTGAACATTGCTGAGAAGTTCAGAAGGGCCAGAATAGTTGCACTACCCCCATCCAGAGTCCTCTACTCATCATTGACTTGTATGGCCCCTGCTGTTTTAGTATTGTGTCCCACCCTGAACAGGCTGAAAAGGCAGTGCTAAGTATCCTTTCTTTGATATCAAAATGGTATATAGACTGACCTCTTCCAATTCTTTGAACTGAGATCTGTGAACTCTTAATTGATACTATTTGGTGGGTAATTGATTGCATTGTATCCTGTTATTATCTAATCCTTCCTGACTATGAATACAGAACTGTCCTTTCTTGGTTTTTTATGTGCTGGGTATCAGACCACACAATCTTCTGATTGAAAGTATCCAGTCTTTGTCCATTTCAGTCTGCTCATGCCTAAGATGCCAATATATTGTTGATTCATTTTTCATTGTGATGAGTTTTCCCATAATCATGAATCTTACGTTCTATGTTCACACTATAATCTGTCTTTGCTGCTTTGAATATTCTTGTTAGCAATGTCAACAACTATATATTCTGAAAGCTCTAATCTAGCCATTATAAACACCATTTGCATTCTGAAAGAGCCTTAGCTTTTCCTTAGCAGCATCCAAATGCCATCCAATCTCTTGAAGGGTCTCTTATCGAGCATTACATGACCAGTTTTTTTGGGGAAAAAATCATCCATGAAGTTGTTTTAGAAAAATACATGACTTTTCCCATATAGTATGAAACTGTGCATTTTCCATTGTCCCTAAAGTGTTGATCCTTCTTCAGCATCTTCCTATTTTGTTGCTTCTCAATATAGGTGCCTGCTTTTAGCTATACCGTTGACATTTACTTCCAGCATTCTTTGCTCTTCCTTCCCAGGAATATTGCTTTGGAATATTGCTTTGCCATACTGAGGCAGCGTAAGACTTGAGTGAGATTCCAATCATAGACAATGGAAAATAAGATTGTGCTAGAAGTCAGCAGAACAAAATACAAAACTTAACATTTAGTTTGTTTCACTTATTGCAGCCAGAAGACAAAAATGTAACAGAAGAAGGAACAGTTACTACTCCCTTGATAATCACAGAAGAAGCAGGAGGAGTTCCTTCTACGCTGGCTATGGAAGAGGGAACAATTAGTGACATGGCAGCCACTGAGGAAGGAGAGGGAAGTGCTGCCATGATAACCAAAGAGGAAGCAACAAAAGATACTCTCATTGTGCCCACTGAAGAAATGACAGGTGGTGTTTCCATGATATCCATTGGAGGAAGGGCAAAGGGTGCTGAGGAGATATTATCAGGACAGACCGATGTGTCAAGTATATCATTGGTAAGCATTTCTGAGAAAATAGGACCATCCCTCGTCCAGGTAACTGATGCTTCCTGTAGAATGTAGTAATTTAATATGTCTATGTATATATATTGACTCTGAAGGATTCAATCTTCTTAAGGTAGTTATCAAGAAAGAGCAGGTATCAAGAAAGCCTAAAGTTTCATTAGGTTCATGGGTTAGCCTTATTGTATCTCAGAAAACCTGCCTGAAACACAAAGAGGGATCTTGGTCTCAGATGAACCAAGGAAGCAAATAAAATGCAAATAAACATTAAGAAAAAAATGTTTAAATCTATTTAAATGAGCCTAATATATAGATTGTGTCAAAATGCATATTGATAATTCAGACATAGTAGCCAACCAGTGAGTTGATGATAAAGGTGCACAGCTTGAGATTTTAGAGCCATATATAGAAGGTAACAAAAAAATCAGGCCCTGTAGGCCAATCATAGAGCCTTCAGTTATACTGCTATGGTTAGATGCTTACTGGGTGGTTATTATTATTGCTGTGTAACTCATTGTCATGGAAGTTACATTGGTGAAAAACAAGATGCTACTTATTGTCTGTAAAGTATTCTATGTAAGGGCTTCCACGTTTAGGGCCTCCAGAAAACATATAAAAACTTAAGTATTATAGAACTTCAGTGCTAAGAATATTTTTAAATAGTTAATGGAAACTTAATAAATTATTATATTTGATTTATCATTGTGGGACCAGAAATACATTCTTTAAAAAAATCTTCATTGGAAAAATTACTTATTAGTTCTGTTTGGAAATCAATAAATAAAAGAGGTATTATAGTACAATGAATAAATGAGGTATTATAGTACTTTGGCATCAAACACCTTTAATCTATCCTATATAAATGATTACCTCCTTTCTTGCTGAAAAGCCTTAGGATGGCAGCTATGCTTGGTTTGGCTTTCCTTTTAAGGATTAAATTTGGGCCTTCTGCAAATTAATAGCCTGAAAAAGAGTTCCAAGGTACTTAAATGCCTTGATTGTTCAATGATGTTAGTATTAATTTGTGACCCATATTTATGTCTAAATGGTCCCTGGAGAAAACCATTATTTTTTGTTTTGTTTTGTTTTGATAACTGAGGACTAGGTCATTATCTGAAAAGTAGAAGGCTGCAATGTAATGCTTTCTTTAGTTCAGTGAATGTAATTGAGAAAAGTTATTGCTTTTATAAATCAGTTAACTGAAACAGTTTATGAAGTTGTAAATAAATAAATATTTTTGTGAGCTGTCTAAAAGCATTTGGAAATAGAAGGCACACAGATGTGTAAAATAAATTAAAAAGAGTGCCAAAAGCTGCCTCTTATCCATATTAATTACCGTACATTTTTAAAACACTCTCCCGTGCCTTCAGGAAATCATAAGTAACCTTCATTCTTATTTGCTATGGCAAATTCAGGTAGAAACTATGTAGCATCAGTCATTCTTAATATGAACACTCCTTTTTGAAGTTGTCTTCTGATAACAGTTTTTTCTGTTTTGGAGAAGCTTGATGTTTCTGGAGAGAAAAGTATGGAGAGTGCTCTTTCTAGTGAAGTAACAATTTCTTTGCCATCTTCTGGAGTCAGCAGCACAAAATCTGAATTTCCAATGCACGTGGATCTCTCTCCAATGTCAGGTTAGCCCCTATTTTGCTAGAATGATGTTATATAGCATTAATGCATTTCTTAGATCCAACTGAATCTTTGCCATTGAGGCACGGTTCAAAAATCCTGCTTATTCGTGCTTGATAGGAACATTACATCAGATTCTCCATTATTGGCTGCTTTATTTTATTGTATTTTATTGTTATATGGTCTCTGGCATTTGAAAGTGTTTTGAGAACCTTGATCATTTGGAAAGGGATTAATAGCAATTATATTCTTATCTACCTATACACTGAATATACAGGAGGTCAGGAATTCAATTAAGAGTTTTGTGTAACTGAATATGAATAGCATATGCATTGATACTATTTTATGTTAGCATGTATAGTATTTATACTCACACTCAGCTACATAAATCAGTATAGATCAAATTTCAAAAATAGCAATAATCAATATAATATAATAAAAATATATAGTAAATAGTTGAATAGAAATGGAATAAAAGTAAGCAAGTGGGAAAATGCAATAAAAATGGAACAAGGGAAACGTATTTTGTCATGTAAATCCAGAAGAATTATTAGAAAAAGATAGATTGTTTGATATATGTAGGATTTGTTTATTTATTGAATTCAATTTATTTCTATTTCTATCAGCTAAAAGTAAATTATGTTAATCATAAAAATAAATAGAAACATTCTGTATAGCATTTGAAACACAGTAACTAAAACAGAACAAAGTGTCACTAAGTGTCATTATTGTGTATATTACAATTAAATTATATAGTCTGATAAACAGTTGACATTTAGTTAATGCCTACCTAACAATTTAATACAAAAGCAGATTCAAATAACCAGCAAACAAATCATACCTCAACACAAACTAAAAATATTCCTATTTTGTCATCCTGAATTCCAAAAAGCTCGAACAAATCAGTCTAATCACTGTTTTAGGATCATGAGAAAGGAGCTTGGATTACAACAGGTTTCCCTTTCTTTCTTCCCAAAAAATGAAGCATGGCAAAGTGACATATAAATTGTATCTATTTTCAATTCCACTGTGTTAATGGCCTTCTTTGATTATGCTTTATATTTGTTATACTATCATAATCATTACCTAAATGAGTGTTATTTGAAGCAAAGCATTTTTGGGGAATTTTCATGTATAAACTAAAAAACTTGCTGTCTCTGGTGTCCTCCCTTTTTTCTTCATATACAGAAGGCACTCAATCAACTGTTTTCCCTTCCCTTCTTGATTCTGGTGTTCGGCAGTTGACTTCTGAAGTCAGTAGGCATGGCCCCACAGAGCAGCCTGATGGAGAAGTTATGGCTGGTCAGGAACTGAGCATTGAAGAGACAGGGGAAGAAATCCAGCTGGTTGTGTTAGATCCAAATCATGTAAGAAAACTCAATAAAGACTATGGGTGCTAATAACTACAAAATGGAAATTAAATGTCATAACATTTATTTAAGTTAAATTTAATGCCAAGAGAAATGCTATACTACCAGGGGTGGGATTCTATCAGTTCGCACCTATTCGCTAGAACCAGCTGTTAACATTCTAAGCAGTTCGGAGAAGAAATTACTGGCCTAATCCTGTAAGGAAGGCAGGAAGGAAACATCCTGGTGTTGCTTACAGAAACTGCCTCTCCATTAACCCTTATTACATTTTTGGCAGGGTATACTACCCTTCCAAGGGGGTGGGAATGGAATTAAAGGACTTCACAATCTTAGTGTGACACCACTATCAGTGAGGTATGACATGGCCTTTGGTGGCATGCCACATAATTTCCTCCATGTAGACTAATGTTTCCCAACTTCATCAACTTTAAGACATATTTAAGCAACTTTAAGATGCTAGCTGGGGAATTTTGGGGATTGAAGTTCACACATCTTAAAGTTGCTGAGATTGAAAAACACTGATCTAAGTCAAGATAGGCTACAGGGATGCTAGCTGACAGCTTCTACTGCCACAACATATTCTTACCATCTTCCCCATACTAAATGACTAGTCATCGCTGATAGAGAGGCTACCATAGTTTTAGAATATGATCTTGTTTCGCTTTAATGAAGTTATCATTTATTTTTGAAATTTGTTACAAAATTATGATGGCCTCTGAACATATGAAGATCATGTCTTTCAATTGCAACATTTTGGAAGAAACATTTTTAGCTTGGGTAATTCTTTATTGTAACATACATATTATCAATTTGTCATAAGTGAAAATTTGAAGGTGGAAAGGCTGGTTCTTCCTAAGCTATTTAGTCTAGTTTTTATTTCGTCATGCAAACAAACTATTGCCATACATGAGATTGAGATCAGGAAAGTATCCAGAAGAAAATCTTTGTTGAAATACAGTTATTTGAATTGGAGTCATTTTTTGTTGGCTTGGGAAATATATTAATATATTCTTCCTTGTTTCTTTAGCCCTTAATGAAAAGATTTCAATCTGCTTTGAAGACCTATCTCAACAAACAGAAAGGAAAGTTTACTGATGAAATGCAAGAGTTGGTATGATTTTTTTTTTTTGGCTTGGAACTTATTTCTGCTCATATCTTGGCATTTTTGCTGGCTCATTTCCTCTTTCTCATGACTGCAGGCAGTAGCCATAAAGAGTGGAAAAACGCAGCGGGAAGAACTTGGTGTGATCCTGTATGGCTTTCAGCAGCATTTGGCCCGGCTGCAGATGGAACTGGAGAAGAACCACAATTGCCATTCTCAGATTGCCATGGCACGGCGGCAGCTAGAGGAGGAGTTGCATGACCTTCGAGATGCGTATAAGAAGACATTCCAGGGCACCCAGGTTGAACGGAAAAGAGGTGATCAATTCCACTGTGGCAAAGTTGTCTTATTATACATTAGCTACTGCGTAATAAACTTTAGTTCAATAATTTAGGGATTGATAAATTATCTGTTGTGAAATGGAAACATGCTCTGAATATAGAGAATTCCTAATCAGTTGTGTTTGTCTCAAAGCAAACCAGAATGATTGCATTTATTTGATATAACATAGCACAGTGCTTATCATTAAAAGTTAGCTATACTTATCTTCAAAGAGCACATTGCTTTATCTGGGAGGGAAATATGTTAAATGTTTGGAGATTATATAATAGTTTGCTTTTGTCTTATATATAAGCTTGAATCTATATTTCAGTCTTTTATATAATGTATAAAATATTATGCACACACACATACACTGTATAATTTTATATAATTCTTACTTCGAAGCTGAAATCTAGGAGTCACGTCCTTCTCCTGTATATTAAATTTCCATGGCACGCTGCTTTCCTCAGTTCTTTCATCATTAGATGGTGCTTGACACAAGCTCCAAAAGTTTGTGCGTGTATACATATGAGTGTCATTTCTCCATGTTTTCCCCCTTAGTTTCATCAGTTCAAATGGAGATTGAAAATCTGTCCCTGCGCCTTTTCTACATGCAGAACATGGACCAAGATGTCCGTGATGATATAGCTGTAATGAAGAGAACTGTAAAAAAGGCTGAAGTGGAGAGGATGCGTGCGGAAGTGGAAAAACAAAAGCAGGTATTTAGCAATAGTTCAGTTTTAGAACTCTCTCTTCTTTCAGGGCACCTTGCCTTTTCTTCTCTTAAACCTGCTCTGGTTTATTTTCTGTTAGCCACTTCTCATGTCATTTGTTTTTCATGCTGTCTGTTCTTAGAGATGGCTTTGCTTGTCTTCATGTTCCACAGAAATCGACCTCAGAACTTACTTCTTTGGTGAGCTTTATTGACTCATTCAACTTTTGTCCCATCTTAAGTTGGCGTATATTACAAGCCATGAGAATATTTTGTACAAATGAGGTCATTGCACAAATGACAACACTGTGTAATCATTTGTATTAGTTTCATTATGACTCACACAGTTATGTTTACATGATAATGACAGGCTACATTTGCCTCTGCTGTACCATTGCGTAAGTCTTAGTTGCATTTCAGTGCACTTTAATTGTCATCTTTATAGCGTGATTCCTGAGAGTTATCACAATCTATATTAAATTTATTTTACAATATACAAGAACAGGAAAAAGGTCTAATGCTGTACAGTTATTTCTTCAGTCAAAATGAATCTGTATTATATATGGTGCAAAAGGAATTACTAGACTTCAAATCTTGTAGAATAAATACTACTGTTTTAGCTTGCAAGAGTACCCCCTGCAAAATAGAAGTACAGCATACTATATTTAGGGGGATGGGGGCATTTTAAATGTAAGTTGCGTTCAGAATCATAACATTGATATCTTACTCTCTAATGCAGAGGTGTTAAACTCAAGGCCCATGGGCCAAATCCAGCCTGCAGGGTGCTTAAATCTGGCCCACAAAGCTGACTCGGTGCCTCTGCCAGCCAAAATGGGCCTGTTTTCGGCCTCCCGGTCTCCAGCAGCACTCTGCCAGCTGAAAATGGGCTTTGTAGAGGCCCTTGCATGGCCTGTTTTCAGCCGGCAGAGTGCTGCAGGAGGCCGGGGAAGCTGAAAATGGGCTGCGCGGTGGCTGCACGGGGCCTCTGCATGGCCCATTTTTCGCCATCAGAGTGCTGCAGGAGGACCGGATTGGACTGGATTACAATTATGTGGCGTCAATTAAGTGCCTGATCTGAATAGAAAACAAGCAACATCCTATATCAATATTCAGTTTAATGCCAGATTTTGCATACTGTAGGTCCATTTAATCTAAAATCTATAATTGAGAGCCATTCTATTTACTATTCTAGAAATTTAATTCTGGTTTTAGATCTTGTATTATCATGTAATTTATGCTATTGTATTTTTATTGTTAGTTGAATAATAAAAATACAATAAATAGCTTTTCTGTCTGGAAAAGCAATATTTAATATTAAACAATGGGGTATACATTTAGAAATAAAAAGTTTAGTGGAGTATGAAGAATAAGTAATAAATTTTGCCAGTAATAGTAGAAGAGATAGGAAAATGGTTATAGTAAAGAACTGTAGAAAGAAAGAGAAAGGGAAAAAGTGCATCTTGAGCCTGTGTCAAATGCCCACCCTGGCCACGCCCACCAGGATCACACCCACCCCTCTGAGGTCAGACACAACCCTGATGCGGCCCTCAATGAAATTTGACACCCCTTCTCTAATACAACTGTCCTTTAAAGGGACAAAATGTATGGTGATAAGGCTTGACTTCATTACATGTATTGGCAGATCTGTATGTATGTCTTTTATGCCTCCCATGCTGTTAAATGGAAATTAATACATTTTATAATTTTAATTATCAACATGTCACTTCTAATTGATTGAGCTGATTTCATCTATTTTTAAAACAATTATATCAAACAGGGAAAAAAGTCTTATTTATAGTTAATGTTGGGAGAGTTTGACTGCAAAGTAATTATGTGTATTGTATTTTTGAATCTGTTAAACCTAATCCTTTTTCTCCATCTTTTAGTTCACATGGAATTACAAACTCTCTGAGTGAAAGTAGATGTAAATATTATACACATTATTAGAAAGTCCTATGGCCTTATTACTTATTTTGCCATGGCTTTTGCTAGTGATCTAAAGTTGTGAGTTTCTCTAAGCAAGCATTCCATTGGCACCTGGCCACTGTGTTGGGACCTCACTTCACAAACAACTAATAATTGAGTATAAGACTGCAAAAGCATTTTGCCTGTAAAGCTTACTTCATTAAAATGAATACTGGGCAAAAAACGCAATAAAGAATACTGAAAGAGTCCCCAGAGTCTATAATAGTTATTCAAACACACTGAATATACAGGTAGTCCTCTCCTTATGACCATAATTGGACCATTATTTTGGTCATTAAGAGAAGCAGTCATTAAGTGAGTCATCATGTGACGGGACCCAAATGTCAACTCATAAAACATTCCTATGCCTGTTTTAGTAGTTGCCATAAAAGGGGGAGGGGGAGGCAGGAGAAGGAAATCTGGAAGAGCAATGCAGCAGTTTGAAATCAAAAATACATTCCAATTCCTATCTTTAAAAGATTGTAACTAAAATACCAGAGCTTTTGCCCATGAATATATTTAATTGGAGAACGTGAATGATGACACCTAGCCTGTGAACGTGCTCAATTGGAGAATCTGGTTTATGAGACACCCAGGGGGGAAACAGGGTCACAGGTGACTGCAAATTACGTATGCCAAAGTTGGATTCATACAGGGCAGTGCCAGTATGTCACCTCTAATAAATCCTTTGACGTTTTTTGAAGTTTGGCTCAGAAACATTTTTATTTTATTTTTTATTTAATTTATATTGCCGCCTATTCGCCCATGGTGACTCGAGGTGGCTTACCCAATGTAAAACCATATTTAAAACAAAAAATAAAACATGATTTAATTAGGGCGATTGCTGGAATCCAATTTTATGACTATTTTTACTTCCATTGTTAAGAAATCACGTAGTCATTAAGGAAATCACATGGTCATTAAGGGAAACACCCCACCCCCCTCATTTCCGTAATTGATTTTGCTTGTTGGAAACTGGCTGGGAAGGTTGCAAATCATAATCACGTGACTGCAAGAATTTCATCATAAATGCAAGCAGGCTGTCAAGGGCTCAGATTGTGATTGTGTGATTGTGGAGCTGGGACAACAGTTATAACTTTGAAGACAGGTCATAAATTACTGTACTTTTTCTAAGGCCATCATAATTTTGATCTATTGTAAAGTGAAGAGTCGTAAGTCATAGACTACCTATGGTGCATATAAAGAGCATGCATGCAGCTGTTTCTCTTATCTTGCTCATTATATAGACTTAAGCGCAAAGGAAGAGAGTTCATGCTAATATCATGAGATGATCTGAATTTTCTAGGACCTTCATGTCGACCGCTTAACAAGAAGAGTTAATGAATTAGAGGAACAGATTGCTCTTTATGATGCACAGTACATGGCTCAGGCAGAAGATACCAGGATCACACGGCAAGAAGTGGGAGAGGTAAGAAGTTATCTCATTTTTTTCCCTATGGCTAGAATTTTTTAATGAATTACAAATTAGAGTAATATTTAATAGAATTACCTTGTTAATCGAGATAAGAGTTGATAGAGATAGCAACTGTCCACATGAGGCTTTAAGTGATACCTATTTGTAAAACCACATTTAATATATTTTAAATGTACACTGCCTTCATAATCTATCTTTCAATCAAAAGTTGTAAACATGCGTACATATACTGCCAGAGTAGTTTATAATCCTCTGGAGAAAACTTCATTTTGTTGTGCATACAAGGAGACCTGATAGATGACTGTTTGGGAATCTATGGATTGATTAGAAGAAAAACAGGGCAGACATGTTAAATCCTTCTCATAATATGATTGCTACCAGCTGCCTACTTGTAGCAGCAGCCAGCACTTTGCAGGATATATTTTTAATTCCTTCAATTTTTAAATATAAATTTGTGTTTGTTGCTGATTAGGTTTAACTTCATCTTATCTAAAACATGAAAATGCAAATAATAAAAATTTATAACTCTGGCATTGAACTACATGGAAAGAGAAGTCAGCAGAAATATAATTTATATTTTCCCACATAGCCCTATAGTGTTTCATTGCCTTTGCAGGCAAGTATAGAGATCCAAGCTATTAACGTGGAGAAAAAGCAGCTATTGCACCAATGGACTGTCAGTTTGACTGGGATGAAGCGCCGTGATGAGGCATACGCTGCCATGCAAGAAGCATTAAGGTAATTACCTGACTAAGCAGTTTCTCGGAGTGTTAGTTACCTTTCAGAAAGACAGAAGAAATCTAAGCACCTAGAATATTCTCAAGATAGCTACAAAGGCATAATAGCTGTTGGCCATCTCTTTTTCTCAATTGCCGAAAAGTAAGTGGAGAAAGAAAATAAGCAGATCTTTAACAGATCAGAGGCATTGCTGTGAAAAAATATAGTATGAGAAAAAAGATAGTCTTTCAAACTTTATTCATCAAACAAATGGTTTAATTTAGTAAATAGCCTACCCTGCTTTTCTTTAGGATGTCTGTTATATTAGCTTTAGAACAAATTTAATAATAAATCTTAGTTTATTTTACATATTTTACATTTATTTTCTAGGATAACTTTTAGGGAAGAAAATTTCTACTGCCAATACAGTAGTGAGAAAGTAAAATTAGAGTTAGGCTTCCTTTTCATCTGGGCTTCAATTTGGCATTAGGCTAATTTCAGGCAGGTTTATATACATCCATCCATACATATTGACACAGACATACACACAAACACATGTGCACACACAGTTGCATTTATACATACAAAGTTAAATTGAAATATTATTTATAGAAAGTTGAATAAAATATTTTATTACTACATTCATAAGGACTTTTTGTCTTGCTTTTGTAATACAGTAGTACATAGATCTTGCCTTATAAATGAAATGTTGCTGAAGAAATGTTGTTTTATTAGAATGATGATGATAATGAAGATGATAATTTCTTTCCAAGTTTCCTTCTCCTTTTTCAAGATCTGATAGTTAGTAGTTCTGTGTTATTCAATTCCAATCAGACTTTTTGGAATACTTAATCTAGTTCTGGATGTTCTATTTAAAAAAAATCTGAGTAGTGTCAGAAAGGGACCAATACACTCACCAAAATTGTGGCAAACAAGTCACATTGGTTAGGCTTAACCTGATCAAAGCAAACCTGATTAGGCTGCAGAGATATTATTCAAAATGTTGATAAAAGAAGGCACAGTCTTTTTTAAAAAAATATTCCAGGAACTAGGATAAATACAAAGGGTTTAAATTGTTTATTATAAATTTAAAAAGTAGTTTTCACTTAAAATGATTTTCTCCTACTGGAAATCTTGAGGGAGAACTTGAACGGTTGCCATGCAGGAATACTATATTCTAGTCTTGATTTCCTGCATATACAGTAACAGAATGTGTTCTGTGTGATCACAAGAATTACTGGAATCTAGAAATGCATATAATTATTAGATGCTTGTACTGTTAAGACTCTCAACATATGACAGTACTTGATAGACTATCTGGACTTGAAAACTGTGCAGGTTGGGCTGATTGATATTCGGAATGGAGAGAATCAGGGAACATCTGAGTTGTACACCAAACTGGGGGGTCAAAATAATATCCCAAAAGAAAACATAGGAAATAATTAATATACTTCTACCAAAAAATCTTGTACTGATGTGTCTATGAAATCTCTAGAATTCAAGGTATAGATTTTATTTTGCATTTTATTATATTACTGTTTATAATACAAGTCAAAGAAGGAACAACACCTTTGTGTGTCTGACTTCATAGAAGCAGTGGTTTATGAAGGCGTTGAAAGAGCCATTGTGGTCTTCTAATTATTTCCAAACAATTGATTTGAAAACAGAGACATTTGGCGAAACAGACTTCAGCTCAACCCAGCCAAGACCGAGAGGCTGTGCTTTCCAGCGCCCCGATACAGCCAGCTTACTCCTTCGCTGGCCGTGGGGGGGGGGATTTCTAGCCCCCACAGAAAGGGCACGCAATTTTAGGTGTCCTCCTGGATGTACGGCTGTCGTTAGAAGATTATATAGCAGCCGTCGCCAAGGGGGCTTTTTGTCAGGTCCGTAGGATCTACTAGTTGCGGCCCTTTCTGGATCGGGATGCACTTCGCACGGTCACATCCGCCCTCGTCATCTCCCGGCTGGATTATGCCAATGCTCTCTACATGGGGCTCCCCTTGAAGAGCACCCGGAGGCTCCAGCTGGTGCAAAATGCGGCCGCACGGGTGGTCTTGGGGGCTCCTCTGAGCTCCCATGTTACACCACTTTTGCACGAGCTACATTGGCTCCCAGTGGCCTTCTGGGTGCGATTCAAGGTGTTAGTGACCACCTTTAAAGCGCTCCATGGCTTGGGACCTGGGTACTTACGGGACCGCCTACTGCCACCATCAGTCTCTCGCCGACCAGTGCGCTCTCATAGAGCGGGCCTCCTTGGGGTACCACTGGCTGGACGGTTGACGGCCACGAGGGTTCGGGCCTTCTCTCTGAGTGCCCCCTCCCTCTGGAACGAAATACCCCTAGAGATAAGGACCATCCCCGACATGTTGACCTTCCAGCGCGCACTAAAAACCCACCTATTCCATCTAGCTGGTCTGGCCTAGAGTTATATAAAATGGTTATAAATTCGGCTTTTAAATGGTTTTTAACTTTTCTAATTCCCCACTCTTAATCTCTTAAAGCCTATCTATTTAATTCTTTTAATTTATTTTAAAATTATTATATTTGTATTTATATGTTTTTATCTCGCTATGAACCACCCCGAATCCTTAGGGAGAGGGGGTGGTATACAAATTTGAATAAGTAAATAAATAAATAAATTTGATAGTATTTTTTACTCCAAATTATTATTATTGTTGTTGTTGTTGTTGTTGCCTCTGCAGAGATTCCAGACATAAACTCAAATCTTTGGAGGCTGAAATTGAAGTCTATAAGAAGTCTATCATCAAGGAGGAAGAGAGGAATGAATTGTTGGCTTCTATCCTGAACCGTTCAGAGAACGATGCCAACACAAGCAGAAAGCTGATAGCACAGAACTTGTCTAAACAAGATGCTATGAAAGTGGAATTTGGCACTTACACTCGTACCCTTCAGGAGACAGAGCAGGCCCTCAATAGGACATCTGCCGTAAGATTTTCAGGCTAAAGTTTGCTATTTGTTTACTTGTCTGATTGGACAGCCAGGATTGAAATAGTTCTTCCAAATATCTTTCAAAACATCATTGCAGAAAATTAAGCCACACATTTTCTGCCATTTTGAATATTGATATAAACTTCCCAATAGTTTCAATATATTTTCATAAAAAAACAACAATAGAGAAAGAAAGAGATAAAGTTGAAATTCTATAGCATGTTTCTGGTCATTTTATATAATTATCTCTCCTACTAGAGGCTACAGTAGGAGAGGCAATTATATAAATTGTGGTAATAATTAAATATAGTTTCTTACCATCAAATATGGCTCATCATAACTCATAATTCTGCCCTCTACTCTGTTTACAGTCATCTGCTTTCTAAAAGTTCCCTATTTCCCATTCCAGGATCGAGCAGCTTGCATGAATGAATTGGTGGTTCTTCGTAGAGAACTCGAGAAAGGATCACAAACCAAGCAGGATAAGGAAAATGAGATCATGGCCAAGTTGCAAGATCAGATGATATCAAATAAAGCAGCAAAATATTTTTTACAACTAAGAGCTAAACTTCAGAACACGATGTTGACTTTGGTATGTATTAACACCTCCATATTTGGGGCTGATGGGAATGAGGTTTGTATTTAAGTATGTGAAGTTTCTCTTTTCATATTCATAATTCATATTTTCAGATTGAAGTATGCTTCCACTTACCACCAAATAAAGATAAAGATACCTTCTTAAAACAATACTTCCTGCTTTGCTACTGGAAGCCCTGTTAAATCCATTTAAAAAAAATGATTTTGTTTCTTCTAGCTTTAGATTTAATCTCTGATGGCTTTTGATTTCAAGAACAGAAAGCTTCAGCTGGAACATGAAAATAAAGTTTGATTAACTTCAGGACATCACCTTTTTTCACCAGAAAAAGTACAAAGTGGAGAAATATCTTTAGTGGAAGTTGCAATGATTACAATGGTGCTAGAGTATGGTCATATTTTTCCTATATAGCTTTATTTATTATACAACTAAAAAGTATTGCATTTGCATTTACCTTTAAGTAATGATATATTTAGTAAGAATTCTTCTGTTAGTTGACTTTCGATTTCACTAAACCTGGATTGTTTTAAAGTGATTAACACAAGGGAAATATTACCAAAATATATTGTTCCAGTTTGAATTATCGTCTTCTTGCAGATGAAGATGCTAGAACAGGTGCTCCATAAGAATAGCTCTCACTATCAAAGAATTGTAGGTAGTTCTCACTTACTGTCCCCGATTGGGAGGGGCAACTCCATCATTAAAGTTGTTATATGAAATGTCACATGACCATGACAACTTACATTAGTTCTAGCTGCAGTTGTTAAGTGAATCACTGTGGGTCATTACGTATGACATCACATGCCATGGCTTGCAACTTCCTTCCCTGTTGACTTTGCTGGCTGTGAAGGTTGCAGATGGGCAGGACACTGAAACTATTGTAAATACTTACTGGTTGGTGGGCACCCAAATCATGATCATGTGTCTACAGGGACATCCTGATGGCCACAATTTAAAGGACTAGTTGTAAGTCTTCTTTTTTAGTGCCATCATAATTTTGAACAAGTGATTGGTAACTAAGGATTGCGTTTTATTGATAAAGAAAAGATCCACAATAAAGTTTGAGACACTTGGGTCAGAAACCTTATGATTTGGGTCTGGAATCATGCTCTGACCAAGTTTTTGTGATCTCAGGGCCCAGCTGACATAAAAAAGATTTGCAATTTCTGCAAGTAATAGGAAGTGACCAGTTCTGATATAAATATTAAGACCATGATCTTTCTGATAAATGGAATACTATCTTCTGTGGATAAAACTTCTAGAAACAGCATAATCATCACCGCTAGCACCAATATTGGAGATAATATGTAAAAGAAATATCCTTAAACCAGTATCTGAGCTAGTGCATGAGTCCCCGATGCTTTTGATTCTTGGGGATTTTAAACCTCCTGAGTTGTAACTGTCTCAGGATTTCATGGCTGCCATAACAATCATGGGTTTGACCTAGTAATATCTAGTCCAATCCATAAAGCTTGATCTAGTTTTCATTTTGGGACACTTACATTATCATTTTCATATGGGGATCTTTTTTAAAAAAAATCCTTCACCATGGACAGTCCTTTGTCACTTTTTGTCATCCTGAACCTTGCTCCATAACCAACCATTGCAAGAAAGAGGAATTAATTTGGTCTCTCCTGGCACTTAATGGATTCTATTAGTTTCAAACAGGTGCTTGGGGAGTTTTTGAATGACCAGTACAACCAGTTTTGCCACTCCTCTTACAAAAAACATTAAAAAAGAAAATTGGCAAGAATATTGGATTAAATTATTCCTGGGTATCCCCTCCAGTATGCAGATCTAAATATGCCCTGTGATTCATAGAGGAACCTTGGAAGATAAAGGGACAGAAGACACATCAGAAATGTGAACATTACTAGACAGAGGTGTGACTTTAGGTTTGGGCTCACATATCGGCAATAAGATAGTGAAATAGAAGTACTTCTCTAACCTTATTGCATCTGCAGAGTGCCATCCAGCATCCTTATGTAAACTAACCTAGACCTTTTGTGGAAATGTAAGTTGAAAAGATATTCCCAAAGCCACAATGACTAAAAGTGATATTAGTCAGATTTCTTCTGGTTTGTATTCACAATTTACATAATAGTGTCTTGCAATATTGTCTGGGATTATTTTGAGTCTCTGGGGTTTAAGGAAGTGGATAGCATTCACTGTAGTGTGAGCCTAGCCACTTCCAAGTTGGACTCCAAGCTTTCCTGGCTTTTTATAATTACAGGTTAACCTAAATTAGTGATAGAGATTTATTTACAGTAATATTATTACATTATTGTGATTTATTTTTTATTATTGGCTCTCAAATAACAATTGCTAAAATGCACCCAGTGAAGCCAATGTGTGCAAGTTACATATTGGAAAGAGCAAGTGAGTATTGTTTATCTCTCAGTATTCTAGCATTGTATTTTTTAGATTGGGGAATTTTTTGTTCAGCTACAGTCTAAAGTAATACTGTGACTGCAGCCAGGCTTTCCCTTGGTAATAGGTATTTGTTAACAGCACTGAAATACTTATTTAGCCATCCATACAGAGACGTCTTTTTCTGATCTCCCTTTTCTTGTAATTCCTAGGATACACAGCTTACCAAACTTGAAAATGAAACGGCTCAAACCTCATTGGACATAACCAATACAAATAATAAGCTGAACATGCTTCAGAAGAATCTTTCAGAACTGGACAAGGAATTGGACGAGTTAAACAGTGAGATCAGTCATAGTGAGACTGAGATTGCTAAACGTAACCTTCTGATTGGACAAAAACAGGGTGCCATCAACTTGTACAATAAGAAATTGGAAATGATGATTTCTCAACTTGGGGTATGTTCCATTTTTTTCTTGGGTTGCTCAGGGCAATATAGATGGCTTGCTCTCTCATTTTTGTATACCAATTCTGTTGAGCTTAAAGATAGCACTAGCCCATAAGCATCCAATATATTCATTAATTAGTAAGGATATTTAAAGATATCCCCCATTCAGTTCTACACTCTAACCATCACACATTAACCTTTCTTTATGTTGGCATTTATTCTATCTAACTGCTAAGCAAATCAAGGTGAAAACATTATTAAAGCAACCAATACCTAAGCGAACCTCTTATTCGGTATACAGCAGGAATAATTAAATGAATCCAGATGGAACTTGATAACTTGGATTGGAAAATGAGAAAACCAATGACACTCCACCTTTCTCTACATCTGAAAAGTGATACTGATTGCCTGTATTTGCTAAGAGCTAAATGAGAGAGATGTCTCCTACAGGTGAAAAAAATTGTGGAGGAAGAAAAGCATGGTTTGAATGATTACATCAAGAAAAGTGAAGAACCCTTATTGAAAGAAGTCCATCAAGGAAAGCATTTGAAAAAGAAACAATGAAGGCTGATTATAAAAAAAGAAATAATCAAACCAATTTATTAATTAGAAGAATATGTCAATACATACTCAATGCTTGAAGAATGTAGTAGGAAAATCCAATAAAAATCCCACATAGAATTGGTTAAGATCAGGACTATTAAAGAAAAGCTTTATTTTAGTGGCTCAATAACAAGCTTTGCCAACTAATTGCATGAAAATGAAAATTCAGCCTGTAACAAACAGCAAATGCCATCTTTGTAATAAAAAGAATGAAACGTTTGACCATCTGAATTGTGACTGCCACAAATTACACAAACTGATTACAAACATTGTTATGATCGAATTGCCAAAATTATTCATTTGAAATTTTATCAGAAATTTGGATATGAATGTAGCAAGAGCCACTGGGACCATGAAGTTGAGAAGGTTTTAGAAAATAAGTGGAATAAGATCTTATGGGACTTTAAGATCCAAACAAGCTTCTTGCTCCTAATATGCCCGATATAATAGTTACCAAAAAGAAAAAAGTCTGAATCATTGATGTTCCTGTATTGGGTAATATTAAAACTGAAGAAAAACAATTGGAAAACTATGAAATACGGGACTTGCTGATCAAAGCTGAATGGTTGGAGAAAACGGAATCCACTGTTATACCAATTGTAATTGAAACCTTTGGAGCAACCATCAGGTTAAGTTTCCTAAAACTACACAGAGCTGAGAATCGGACCAATATTTGCCAGCAAAAGAAAGAAGTTGGAAATGGGATTGTTTCAGCTTGAGGCTGTGGAAAGCAATATTAATGAATCCCTATGGAAGAGACAGGTGGGCAGCCACTTAGAATTCTCCTGACTATATCATTCTAAGCCACCTCCCTCCTTTTCCCATTGATGTGATTCAGAACACAGCTGTGATTAAGGGACTTGAACGAATTTTGGATGCCAAATAACTCTGCAGGCTTTCCCTTCTATACTTTCTTTTTTTTTCTAGGGTCCTTGGTAAATGTACAGTATATCCAGTGCACATGGGGTAACTTTCTATTTTTGGGAAGAATTCCCTAAACCGAGACAAAGTATTTTATAGTAAATTTTTAAAAAAGATGTTCACGAGTGGACTTTAGGTATTAATGGAAAATAATATATGTAGCTCAGAGTTGAACTGTGGAGCAGTGGTGGTTTTCAGCCAGTTTGCACTGGATCAGATGAACTGGTAGCAAGAATTTGGCGTGGGTCACCGAACAGGTAGTAAGTTCTGGCTGGCCACGCCCCCCACCTGGTCGCTCTCCCGCCTGATGTTCGCTCATCCTGCCTGCCTGCCTGACATTCACCTAAGGTATTTCTTTTTTTCCCGCCTGACAATCAGCTGCAGATAAGATCAGCTGTGCTGGATTCCCCTTGCTGAGGCCCAGGAAGACAAAAATGGAGGGAGGAGCTCAGCCCCCCCCTCCATTTTTTGCTTTCCAGAGGCCCAGAGGAGCCTTAGGGGAGCAAAAATGCCCCCCAGAGGCTTCTGAGGCTAGGAAGCTCCCAAAACGGAGCTTGGAGGGGTGCTGCGTGCCCCTCCCATGCTCTGTTCCTTTTCTTCCAGAGTCCCAGAGGAGCTTTAGGGGAGCAAAAACGACCCCCACAGAAGCTCCTCTGTGGCTAGGAAGCTCCCCAAAATGGGTGGGGGCTGCAAAAAAAATCCACGCCCACCCAGTCACATGGCCACACCCACCAAGCCACGTCCACAGAACCAGTAGTAAAAGTTTTTGAATACCACCACTGCTGTGGAGTTCTTGGTGTTCTCTGAGCTCGGTTGTTTGCTTGCAGACATTTTGTTACCTGACTAGTGAAGATGTTTTTCAAACTGTATTGAATTGCAAGTAACTAAATCTAAATCATTATATATTCCTGATTCAAGGGACAAGAATTGGGGCCTTTGGAAATTGAAATTAAAAAACTCACCAAACAAATAGATGAAATGGAATTGGAGGTAGTGAAGCTCCAAAAACATTGGATGAAGCAACAGAGGGAATTAGTGAAGCTTACTCAAGAACGAGAAGAGCAGCTGGTTTCCTTAGATATGCTAAAGAAAGAGATCACAATCAAGGAGCAAAAGAAAGTACGCATTGAGAGTAAGTGCAACACTCTTGAAATCTGATTGGATGGTTAGGTAATTACATTGCTTCAATGATTTTGAAATTGCTTATGCTAAACAAAAAGCATAATTGAAACAGTGGCTTTGAATTAGAACTTTATTATGGAAAGCGAGCTGCCATATCTTAGTGATAAAATCTATCAAAGATCTTTGCAAGCATTTGAGGTAATTTCAGTAGCCTGTAACAAGGTTAATCTATACTTCTTTATAAAAGGTCACATAAGATGAATGAAATATTGGGTATAGTATACATACAGTTTTTTTTAAGCAATTCTTTGTTAAACAAATGTTGCTGCATCAGGTTATACAGTATATATGATCACCCACTATTTGCTGAATCCCTGAAGCCACATTTCACAGCAAAAGAATGCACCTGAGCTATCTAAACTTGGTTTTCTGTTTACAAAATCTGAATTTGCATTCAGAATGAAATTGAAATTCTTGGCTGCAAACATTCATACAACTTCGCTTAATAACATCTGGAAAAACATTTTGTTGTTCATAGTAAATAAGAAGGTTATTTTGAACAGGGAATATAAAAATACTTCACTTGTGGAGAGGAGCTATCTTTCCTATGCTATTACTTAGGGATGGTCAAATCAATTTATTTCAGTGTGATTTTCATTTTTCCACATACTCAGTTCAATATTTGTCTGATTCTTAATCTTGGATATTAAAAAGCACATTTATTTTTATACTGTATGCAGATTTTGAGTGTGCAGACTCAATTCCCTCCCAGTCCTGCTGATGGAATTGATTTCCCCATATATATTGCCCATTTTATTCCAATACTTCCACTTCTCATATTATTTGCACCAGTTTACATCTTAAATAATTGTTACCTTTTTATCCTATCCTCTCAGATGATATCCAGCAGGAGAAAAATGAACTGAAGGACATTGAGCGACACATGAAGAATATGTCTAATGATCTGGTGAAGCTGCATTTATTGATCAATAAGAATAGTGAGAATTCTAATGAATTACAGCAAGGAAACATCATCATGGAAAATGAATTTATACGCTCCCTCAAGGTATTCCTTGGCCTAGATATATTTCTCACAAAGTCAGGGTTTGATGCAGTTTGATGTTTAGTACTGCTAAAATTACTAAAAAAAAGCGGTTTTGATAACTAGCCTGCAACCCCTTTGTGAACAGAGAAGCAATGACAATACTTCACAGGAAAAGGCTATAATATAAACAATTGGTCTAGATCATTCAGTTTCTAGAAAAGGAGGCAGGAAAAAAAATACAAATAGTCCTTGACCTGCAACCACTCATCTGAATTTTGATCACGTGACTATGAGGATGCTGCAATGGTTGTAATTGTGGAAAATTGTCATGCGTCACTTTTTTCCATGCTATTATGACTATTGTAAGTCAAGGACTACCTGTAGGTAACTTATTTCTCAATAACCTTGACTGGTTTTCTGATGACATCAAATAATCAGT
The DNA here is from genome assembly GCA_023653725.1 of Bungarus multicinctus. NCBI lineage: Eukaryota > Metazoa > Chordata > Lepidosauria > Squamata > Elapidae > Bungarus > Bungarus multicinctus. The sequence continues at coordinate 123,668,208 of CM042834.1, forward strand.
TCTTCGGAAATAATTGTAAGGAGAAGCATACTGAAGCAAAACACCAAACTTCACAAAACTATTATCTAGTTTGTTTTGACAGGCTAGATAAGACATGTAAGGAACAGACTTCCAAGAACACAAGCTCTGATAAAGAAGTCAATGAAGCTACTATGAAAAAAATATTAATGAGACAATTCTCTTCTGGAGAATAATTAAAAAGGGATTAAAAATAAGATTGCCAACATAATGCCCACATATAAATCTACAACATGGCATCTTACATTAAATTCTGCGCACACTGTTTGTCACTTCCCCTAGATATTGTAAAATTGAAGAAGGTAAAATAAAGGCAACCAAATGGTTATGGGACTCAAATGATTCACTTTCAAGCAAAAAAGTAAAAAAATACTAGAAGATAAACACTGTTCAAAGGATGGAAAGGAGGAGAGAAAGGGGAAATTGTTCTCCCTGTCTTCTTGTCTTACGATTGTTGCCATGCAGTGAAATTATATGCAAGATTTAAGACCAATTAAAAAAAATGCTTCTTTACACTATTAGGTGTAGTAATGGCTACCAATCTACAAGAGAATTGAGCAAATTTAGAGACAGAGCTGCCCATAAGTTGAATTGGCTGTATCTTTTGTACACCAAAAGCAGCACAATTTAAACCATATTAACGAAGAGAAATACTTGAAAGAAAGTTATTGCAATCCCACCCTACTTGTAAGCATCTTGGAAGCATTTAATTGGCCCTTGTGCACCACAGAGACTTGAATTAGGTGGGCCTTTGACAGACGTAGCAGAGCTTTTCTTATATTCTGTTGCTAGCCTGGTCTGATAATTATCCTTGTTCTGGATCATTTGTATATTAGAAGTAAATAAAAGATATAATGCACATATTTCTGGCTCTAGATATCAGAGAGAGAATCAATTGAGATGCAAGAGAAACTGGACCGACTCCATGAGGAAAAAGAGAGGCTCATCAACAGTCTAGTTGAGGCAGAGTGAGTTCTGATTTATCATATCAGGTCTAAATGTTTAAATAGACAGGTGGGAAATATTCATGACTTTTTTTTAAGAGTCTATTTTGTAGGTTGGGTCATCAACTATGTCAGAGCATAGACAAATGGAATGTAAATCAGATTTCCTTCTTGTGTTGTAGTTTTGAGAGATAAGCAGAGAGTAGCCTCTTCACCTAGAATAATTGAAGGTAATTCATAAATTATCACTACACAGGTGTATAGTGGAGAAAATAAATGAAGGAAATAAAATGGAGCAGCTTCCTTTTTCGTCTCTGCCTTTTGGACATGATCAGAGTCCAATCCAGTTCCTCTCTTTGTCTAATCCTACCTCCAGGAGAAGCCCCATGAAACACCATCAAAAAAGTATAAGCTTTGTTCACACACTCACAGTACAGCCAAAGTGCAGCCTTAATAGGGAATTGCAACACAGTAACAAGGCCAGGAAACCCAACTTCCATCCTTGATCAGCCTGATCATAATAGCATTCCATCTCCTTAACAATGGACTTCCCCAGCTTCACTGTCCTCCTGAAAGAGCCACTTTGCCTAATAATAGAAATAACTCCAGATTCATAGTCAAGGACCTGGTTTGCTTCTCCAGAAGTTGCCAGCCAATCAGATGCCTGGGATTTCCTGCCCTGTATTACAGCCCTCAACCTCTGTAAAGACCTTTGCTTTCCCATTGTTCAGGAACCCTCTTTTTTTGTAAAGCAGCCATCCAAGGTCCTTGCAATAAACATGTCTCCTTCTCTTCATTATTGTGCTCTGTACTTCTGATTTTTCCACAAGCTGAAATGCCTTTCTATATTACATTTTAATGCCACCATTTTTACTGTCTTCTTTGGTTTTTGTGTGGAATCTACAGGTGAATATATTTTCATGACATAATGTTGGGAAAACATAACTCTAGCAACAAATTCCTGGCATTCTTTGTACATAAAAGCTAATAGTAGTCCTGATTGTGTTCTTTTGTTTTGATAGAATATGATTTGAAAAGACGGAAAAGACGCCTAGAGAGCAGTTGGAGGGCTAGCCGTTCTGAGTCTGACCGAACACTTCTACGATCTTATATTAAGACGTATTTAGTGGCGATGAAGGTGGCGAGGAGGACTTACCTCTCCACCCTCATTGCGTCCGCGGAAAACCGCCCAGCCGCCCTGTTTAGGGTGACCCGCTCCCTTCTAGAGAGGGAAGCGCGGGAGGATCCCTTACAGGGACGGGCTGAGGAGTTTTCTAGTTTTCTGCAGGATAAAATCGCTCAGATTCAGGACGAGCTGGACTCCAACTGGGCATTTCCGGGCGGGGGGGCGGGGGTGGATATCGGTGAGGCCAGTTGGGTTGAGTTCGATCCTGTTACTATAGAAGACGTGGACAGGGTGTTGGGAGGACTGAATGCCACCACCTGTTTGCTGGACCCGTGCCCCTCCTGGCTGGTTTTGGCCACTCGGGAGGTGACACGAGGCTGGTTCCAGGGTATTATAAACGCTTCCTTGAGAGAGGGGCTTCTACCTACCGCCTTGAAGGAGGCGGTGGTGCGGCCCCTCCTCAAGAAACCGTCCCTGGACCCAGCATTGTTATTAAATTATCGTCCGTCTCCAACCTTCGCTTTGTTGCGAAGGTTGTTGAGAGTGTGGTGGCTCGTCAGTTTCCCCGATTCCTGGATGAAGCGAGTTATCTTGACCCCCTCCAATCGGGCTTCAGGCCCGGGCATAGCACGGAGACGGCGTTGGTCGCGTTGGTTGATGATCTCTGGAGGGCTCGGGACAGAGGTTGTTCCTCTGTCCTGGTCCTGTTAGATCTCTCGGCGGCTTTTGATACTGTCGACCACAGTATCCTATTGCAGCGGTTGGAGGGGTTGGGGGTTGGAGGCACCGTATTACGGTGGTTCTCCTCCTTCCTCTCCGACCGCTCGCAATTTGTGTTAACGGGGGGGCAGAGATCGTCCCCAAGGCCCCTGCTTTGTGGGGTGCCTCAGGGGTCGGTGCTCTCGCCCCTGCTGTTTAACATTTATGTAAAGCCGCTGGGTGAGATCATCCGTGGCTTTGGGGTGGAGTTCCATCAGTACGCTGATGATACTCAGCTGTACATCTCCACCCCGGGCCACCCCAACGAAGCCGTCGAAGTGATGACCCGGTGCCTGGAGGCCGTGCGGGGTTGGATGGGTCGTAACAGGCTTCGTCTCAACCCGGCCAAAACCGAGTGGCTGTGGTTTCCTGCGCCCAGATACAGCCAGCTTATTCCTTCGCTGGCCGTGGGGGGAGAGGTTTTGACCCCCGTGGAAAGGGCACGCAACTTGGGTGTCCTCCTGGATGTACGGCTGTCTTTGGAAGAACATATTGCAGCCGTCGCCAGGGGGGCTTTTTATCAGATTCGTCTGATTTACCAGTTGCGGCCCTTTCTGGATCTGGGCGCACTTCGCACAGTCACCTCCGCCCTCGTTATCTCCCGCTTGGATTATTGCAATGCTCTCTACATGGGGCTCCCCTTGAAGAGTCTCCGGAGGTTGCAGTTAGTTCAGAATGCAGCCGCGCGGGTGATCGTGGGCGCCCCTCGAAGCGCACACGTAACACCACTTCTCCGCAGGCTGCACTGGCTTCCTGTGGCCTACCGGATTCGATTCAAGGTGGTACTGATGGTATTTAAAGTGCTCCATGGCTCGGGACCTGGGTACTTACGGGACCGCCTGCTGCCATCAACAACCTCCCGCCGCCCAGTACGCTCCCACAGGGTGGCCCTACTTGGGGTGCCGCCGCCTGACCGTTGTCGGCTGGTGGCCCCGAGAGTTCGGGCTTTCTCTGTGGGAGCTCCCTCCCTATGGAACGATCTCCCCCCGGAGATACGGGCTATGACGGATATTCTGACCTTCCGGCGCGCAGTAAAAACCCTGCTTTTTGAACAGGCCGGCCTGGCCCAGTAACTATGTTATTTGGTTTTAATTAATTAAATTAGGGTTTTATTAGTTTTAATTTTTAACTTAAATTTTAATAGACAGCCGATTTGGTTATTTAATTTATTTTTAATAGTATTTATTATATTTTTATTGTATGTTTTTAGTGGGCTGTTCACCGCCCCGAGTCCCTTTTTGGGAGAGGGAGCGGTATAAAAGTACGATTAAAATAAAAAAAAAAAAAATTTGCATATGTGTCTTGAGGTGCAATTTGATAATGCTACTAATTATGACAAATGGCACACCTCCTGTTTTCCTATACCATTGTCCGCTAGGGTTCTGCTAGCTACTCTCTTGTTTTACTCTTCTCTGGCATTTCAGATGTCAGATGATGCAATGGGAGAAGAAGATACAAATAGCCAAAGAGATGCGTGCTGCAGTGGACTCAGAAGCTGAGCAGAGTGAAATCAAAGCTATGAAGTCAGAGATTCACAGGATGCAGGTGAGACAGGAAATGCTGGGAAGACAAATCTGCTGGTTACCCAGATTGGCAAAAGCACCACTGATTTCAATCAAACTAATCTAAGGTTTTGTATCATAAATACATTTAACCCAAATAATATATGATTTGTACTTATCCAATCTGCTGTTTTTTCCTTTCTTGATGTACCTATATATATTGAAGAAAAGATTGCATAGAATAAACAAGTGGGCCTGGGGGATATTTTTGGCAGATTTAGTTCCAAGATTTGTAACCAGCATAAAAGTTATTTTGGATATGATAAAAAAAAAGTGTCTCTCTTGACTCAACATTTAGTCACTTCATGTAGACTTATTGACAGCAGTGCGGGATTGTTTGCCAGTATCTTTTTCCTGAATGGTTATTCAGTGTTCCAGTCTAGTCTGATTTTCTGGTGATCTCCCATCCTAATCAATCCTACTTAGTTATAAGCCCAGATAAAACAACTATGTTCTGCTACTCACCGAGACATTTTTAATACAGAGTATTACATCATAGAGATTTCAAAATTTCAGTAACCCTTGCACACTGCAGTCTAAATCCTGATAGATGTGGGGAATCCAAACTGCAGAATCAAAGGGCAACTACCCAGATTTTGATTGCAAATTTTTAATGGATGAGAATCTTATTACAGAGGTCTCTAAACTTATGCTAGCTGAAGAATTCTGGGAGTTGAAGTCCACAAGTCTTAAAGTTGCCAACTTTGGGAACCCCTGATCTATTACCTTGTTGTTTTTTTGTTTTTGCTGAACTACTCTCTGCTTACCTTTATAAGATTGGCTAGATACTGCCACCTGCTGTGAAGCTGAACTAGGATATAAAATGTAAATTATTTTTTAGATATAGTGACTATAATTCTGACTTTGATTGAATATTTCAGAAAAAAATATCATATTGGATCCTGATAATATTGTGATGGGAAAGTCATTAAGAATTGTTGAGAAACTCAGCAGGTTAGCTATGTATCAGAAATGTGGATTAACATTTACTAGGCCCTATTTACATGATGTTTTACAGACATCAGCAAGGTGTTTCAAGTATTCTGTGAGGGATATTGAGTTCACTAAGAGCCTCCAAAATTTGTAGTTTCTGCTGATCAATGTGGTGATACCCTAGTTTTAGATTTTCTGAACCATGTTATTCCAAGTTTTTGGTTATAGATGATAGACATGGATATATGTCTACAAGGATGTAGCAATATCTGATGTCCAAGTATATTCAGTTGGCTTGCTTCCGTTCTGCAAAATAGGTAAAGTACCAACAGCTGATGAAGCAGCAGGAGAAGTTAATGAGAAATATGGAGGCAGCAGTTTCCCGCCGAGAAACAATTGTGGTTCGTGCTGAGAGCCAGAGCAAAACGAATAAGCAAGTGCTGACAAAGGGTGACTTCTACTACAAGAGGCTGGAGCTTAAAAAAAAGATCAAAGAGACCCAGAAGGTCAGCAAGTAAAACTTGATATTACAGATCATCATCTCTCTCTCTCACACACACACACAGTATCTGAACAACTGATTATTTGTAGAATATTTCCTGAAATAGTCTGGAGAGCTGAGTTGGTAACTGCTGTTCTCTCTTGTAAATGAATGCTCTACTTTCCGCTTTCTAATATGGAAATTAATAGAGCTGCTTAATTCATCGACAACACTATGGTCCACTGTATCTCTAGTGGGACTGATTATGCCACCCTTGACATAATATTTTTGCTCCTGCTTAAATACAAGATTCAGTAAAACTATAAATTTCATCTTATACTGCTATAAGTCAAAACAATAACAAGGCATCAAAAGAGTATTTGGTGAGCAGGAACGGTCAATTTTTTCAGGATCACAGTAGTAACTTGAATAACTTGGATGCATAGATTTATCCTAGTCAGATGCGGTGAAAGGGGGAAAAAGCCCTTCTCTATAGTGTCATCTATGAAAGGAATATCTAAACTTGGTCAGTCAAGGGGATTTAATTTATCAGTCTAGACAGAAACCAAAGACCAGCAGCATCTGCAAGAGACAAACAAGATTTGCAAGATGGCAGATACAACATCACAGTGCAAGGGAAGCAGTGCCCATTTTGCATGTATGTGACACACACACAGAAAAAAGGCCCTCCTGCCTCAAGAATTTGCACTTACCATGTTAGAGTTTTTGACCAACATACCCTGAAGACACTGTTAGGAGGAACACTACATTTAGAAATAGAAAAGTTAAACTGAGTGATAAGTCAGGAGTGAGGTTTCCCCCTTTCAAATGATTTTTTTTTAAAAAAGAGGAGGGGAAACTCGTTTTTGTCTTTGTTCTGCATTTTTTCCTCTCATGGGAGATACAGTGCATCTCTTCAAAGGCTAACTCCAGGTCAAGGGAACAGAAAATTTCCAGGAATTGAGATTGGGGATTCAGGAAAAACATAGCAGTCTAGAAATTAAGGAACTAAATGCAGATTAGAATTTTATTCTATGGAAAATTATTTATTTGTGCCATAGTTTAACTTTGGGCTGTCTTTATTATACCTTGCTGTATTTTGTTCTGGCAAATTCCTCTAAACAGTGCTGGTGGAGCTGGTTTTTGAAATATCTACAGAGGCAGGGCATTGCTTAAAATGGCAGCGGGGTGTGTGTGCCCACCCCGAACCCCTAGACACAAGGAAGCAGGAATTACTGACTTTTTGTCATGATGTTGAAAACTGATAGGTTTTCCAGTCCTCATTTAATTAATGATATATTTCCGCCTAGCTTCAATACAGAGCTGTATTGAAACACAGGCACTATTTTACCATTTTACCATGACAAGTATATCATGAGCTTACTAAATGAACATAGATTCACAACTGCTAACCAGTTTTATATTAAGTGGAAAATAAATGTTTTTGTTGAGCATGTAGATGTATTTTCTTACATCATGAATATCACTGGAAGTTGATAGAGGGGGGAAATCACTTGTTAAGGGTAGTGTAGTATATGAAGTTGCTCCAAGAATTTATAGTAGGCAGTTCTCTCACAGAACCGTCAGGCAAATGATTGGTCCTGGGAAAGAGGGTTGATTTTTTTTTTTCTTCTATTCCCGTAGAATGCTGAGGAATGCAACAAAATCATAACTCAGCTTGAACGATCGCAGCAGAACCTCAACTTAACTATTATGGAGAAGGAGAGAATGCTTTCTGGTATGAATTATGAAGCAGAAGAATTAGATGAAAAAATTGATCAATTGCAAGCAATGAAACGGCAGGTAATGAGTGATCATTTGTGCAGTGCATTTTCCAACTCTCTTTAGGACTAATCTATAGGGCAGTAACCTTGTATACTCAGCTTGGGGTAGTTGCTCCATAATGAGGAAAAATATACCTATTCTTACATGGATTCCGAATAACAGATTGGGCTGTTGCCGGCTGAAGCATTCTGCCCAGTTTTTAACTTTTTATTTCTTTACCATTTAGCAAAATATATGCTGATAATTTGTATTATTGCAATAATTTGCAAAATAGGCTGCTTAATCAACTGCAAGTTCTCTGAGCTACCTAGGTGAGCTCTTCATCTGAGCAGACAGGGATTAAACCAACAATTTATAGTAATCTACTTGTCCATACAAATCTGCAGGAATATTAGTGTTTAATTTTATTTTGGGGTTTTACTGACATTTCCCACAATGCAATTTTTTTCTTGGGACCTTGTCAAGTTTTTTAAAAAAAGGTTTTAATCTTGTATAAAGCCTATCTAGATTTTTGTTCATCAGTTGATTCAGTCTCAAGATGCAGCAGAGGGAATTTGTTATTTTCTGCCTTGCCTGCAGCCTTTTGTCTCTAATAACAAATTCAATGTTGCTTTTCTAAGAACCTTTCAGATATTGTGTCCAATCAGACACGCGTGAAGCACATGCAGGCCGTAAAGGAAGGGAGGTACAGCCTACTATGTCGTTCTGAGATAATGACCCGTGTTGAACATCATAAGGTGGAGGAGAGACTGCATACTCTTAACACCGTTCTCCATCAGATTGAGCAGGAATATCCTTATTATCACAAGCCATTGCGCAGAGTTACCCAAGTAATAACTCAGAAACTGGAAGAACTGAGTATCCAGGAGCAAGAAGAAATCAAAATATAGATGTGAGAATATCAACATTTTCAATATATAGATGTGAGAATAATCTTGACAGTTTGTCAGTGGATAGTATACAGGAAAGAGAAAGATGGGGGACAGACAGGGTAGCTGTGTTTTATATTCAAATTTTGCTTTTTCCATTGCACTGTTTTTTTTAATCCTAAATAAAAAGACAAGTTGGATTCCTTATCTTCTTGCTTAGTTCTGTTCATCTAGGGATTCAGCAAACATTTACTTCTTAATTGTTGGAAGGAATGTTGAAATTTTCCACAGGATAAAGAATCCTTCTGAAGAACATTCAGATTCCATGAGAGAAAATTATAGCAAAATGTACCTGCAGAGTTTTCCATTTGATTCTTCTGCCAACGTTTCCTTCCTCTCCTCAGCCCCTGCTTCCTAGATAATGCTAAGACAGCTCCTTTGTTCAGCAGTTGACAAGATAAAAGCTCATTTAAAGAAAGTTCACTTTCTCAACACCTCATGAAGAAAAAATTCCAATCAGCAGTCAACAGGGGTTAAGATTTTCTTTTTCTGGGCAAGGATGTTCATCCCTCATGACATTGGAGGATGAGGGGGAATATTAAACCTCAATGTAGAATGAAAAGTCTCCCATTTTAATTTAAACTGCAGTGATCAGCTGAGAAGAAGGTAGTTGTAAATTAGATGTGCATGATGATGTTTGCAGATGAACTTTGGGAGATTTCATAGGCGATAATTCCGTCCTCAGGTCATAACTATATTTCTACTGCTGCTTTAAGACTGATACTTAGATTCACATGTAATTTAAACTATGGATTGATGGCATAATGGCATCTTTACACATAATCCTAAATTGCAGTGAGTAGATACATACATATGCAAAGGAAAAAAGCAAACAGATCATAGCTTAATGCTCTGTATAAAACCAGAGACAGAGCCCTAAGGCTGGGGTCCCCAACTCCAGGCTGCAACCCACTGCTGGGCCGTGAGCTGTTTAGAACTGGGCCACGGAAGCGATGAGCGAGCATGCGGGCATTCCCACTTACATAGGAAGCAGCCAAGCATGAGCATATGTGCTCCATTTGCGTAAACGGGTGTGCAAATGGAGCTGCACACGTATGCTTGCTTGCCCACCGCTCACTCAAATGCAACTGCATCACACGTACTTAACTGCCGCTCGTGCAAATGTAGCTGTGTGCACATTTAATCACCGCTTCTGCACAATCATCCCCTCCCCCACCCCTACTGGTTCACAAAGCTAGAAAGATTGGGAAGTCTGTTCTAAGGTGACTTTTTTTTCATTTTATTCAAGTTAACAAAAACTTGACAGATAGAGCTGTACCTGCTATATCATACCCAGAGATAAGCAATCTGATGCTGTTGCAACTTCATCTTCATAATTCCTTGCCACTGATTGGAGCTGATGGTACTCAACACCACCCAAGAAAGTGGAAGACTACTGTACTAAATCTTAATGTAGATGAAAACTCCCTGTACCTGCCCCTCTCTTCCCCCCATCTCAGCTGTCCTCCCAAATCTGTGCAAAGCCTTAGCCTGTTCCTGGACACTTCTCTCCAACCCACACTTGGGTCCCCTTATCTTTGCATTGTTCTGCAGTTGCTGACAGGCACAGCCAAGCCGATGCAAGGCACAGCTTCCTTATGGCGGTTCCATTCTTTGCTCAACAACCACAATTGGGAGAACCAAGTTTGTGGTCATTGACAGCTTTGCTCAATGACCAAGAATCTGATCATATAGTCTATCAGATTTTTTTGTATATATTAATTCTGCAAAATCATTAAATGTGCCTGCAATTTCAAAATGTAGCTTCCTATTATTTTAGAGAAAGTTGTGGAATTGGCTTATTTCAGCTAAGCTTTTTCAATGGTGGACCTTTTTTTTTTTCAAAATCATCCTTAGGCATAGTATTTAAACCCTATACTTCAAACATGATGCAAAATTATACCACAATGAAAAGCTTAAATTGGCATAAAAATGTGCTCTAATTTGCAGGACTTGTTAAATAGTTACAAGATTTGAATGCACTTACAGATCTGCAACAAAGGACATTTTAATGGAAAAACATGTATTATGGAATAAAATGGCATGTTTATTATTGTTGTGTTATTCCAGCTGTCATTGCTAAAAAGGCCATATTTTAATAACTACCTGTGTATTTTCCATCTATATTCCAAAATACAGGTGTTCTATGGAACTGTCTTAACTTTTAATAAATTATGCAAAGCCATCCAATAGTACACTCGCCTTCTGTCTTCAATTTAGAACAGTAACTGCTACTTCAATTTAGAAGCAGCAAGCGTATATATAGCAGGGCAAAAAGTGGACAACATTTAACTATCCATCTCCCAATTCTACCTGAACTGAATTCCCAAGAATGTTCATAGCATTACTTTAATAAGCAATTTTAAAAAGCAGACCTGCGTTTGCAAGTAAATGGGAGTAGAATGGACGTCTTCATTATTATCACCCCAAACCTTCTAAACTCTAAAAGAAACACAAGATTTGGAAACAGCTGCGCGGGGGGCGGGGGGGGGGTGTTCTTTCTGTGAGCCAGCCATCTCCGGCTTGCAAAAAATAAAATAAAATAAATAAATCCGGACGGCAGCGACAGTGCCTTTGCTGGCATCTGGTGGGTGTCCGGATTTTTGCAGGGAGCCCAGGTCCGGCTGTGACCCAGCCCATTCGGCAAGTCTGCATGGAGAGTAACACTCGAAATCCACACCGTCCTGGAAGGAGGAGAGTTGGTCACGTGACCCGCCGTTCACGTGCTCCGTTGGAAATTGTTGAATCTTCCTGTTTCTTTCGCCTTGTGCTGATTGCGGAATTTTTCTGTCTGTTTCCGAGTAAGTGAATATTTTAGAGTGGGGGGTGGCTGCCCAAAATCCCGCGGGTTGTTTTTTTTCCCACAGATAATGATAATTGTGAAGGGGGCGGGGCGGGCTAGGCGACAGGATTGCTGTGGGATTTACTTTGGTCAGCTTCGACGAGTATGAAAAAAAATCCCTACTGGACACTTTCACATTAATTCGAAGGAATCTGGTAGCACTTCTTCAGATTAACACATGTTATGGCAGAAGCTTTTATCAAATGCAGCTGAGAAAGTCGGCTGTAATTCACAAGACGCTTAATTATTGTCTTTTAATAACATTTGTCAGTTTCAAAAGATTCTGTCAGGTTCCTGATTGTTAGCTACTGCAGAAGAATATGGTTCTTTTACAGTGACCACATTTTCACAAGTTTGTATGTGTGTGTTCGTTTGTATCCCGCCTTTATTATTTTCATAAATGGCTCAATGCAGTGAATATATCCAACTCACCTTCTTTCTCCTTACCCACAAGAACAACTGTGAGGAAGATTGGGCTGAAAGAGCGTGACTGGTCCAAGATCACCTATCTGGCTTTCATGCCCAAGGCGGGACTTGAAGTCACGGTCTCCCATTTTCTAGCCTGGTACTTCAACCACTAGACCAAATCAACACTGAGAAACCAAAAAGGTAGTTAGAAATTTATGCTTGGAAAAACAGCACCCTCAATTGTAATTAATATTGATAGAACATTTTTGTATTCTCCTTGCTACATTTTCTAAAAAATAAAACATGAATAATCTCCAATTAATATTGTATAATCACTTTTGAAATAATATATTGTATCCTGAATCATAACGTAATGATAATATCTCTGTAGGCAACATGAGGTCTGTTTTGCCTATAGGGAAATTCTGTCTTCTTGGTTTTTCTGTTCCAAGTAGTACCCACTCTTTCAAGATTGTTGTCAGATTTCCTGACACAGGAAATTTTTCTGCAGGAAATCAGTACCTGTAGCTTTACATGATTGATACAACTTAGAAGGAAAAATTAGCAATAGGCCTGTTGCCTTTTGACTCACAACAGTGGGGTATCATTGTTTTGATGGATATCAATATTGAATATAGAAGAGTAATTGTTAGATTTTTTAGGCTTGACATACATTCATTTGGGACTTTCCAACTTGAATACAAGGGTTAGGTTCCAAAGAATAGTCAATTTGGACAATGTATCTTAGCACAAGCCAGGAATTAATGTGTCTGATCTGCATATCCTCTACAGCTGGAGATGACCAGTCCTATTACTTCCTGAGGAACAGACTCTTGCTTGTTGAATCACATGAAGTCACTCCGTGCTAATTCAATGCCTGACAGAGGTTGTGGTGGAAGAAGAAGCGCACAACAATGCTGGTGATTTCAACTGTAGCATTTGCGATCACTCTGCTTGGACTATCAAGGACCTCAAAGGCAGCCATAGCTGCTTCTAAAAGAGAGAGTGATCACTGGGGTAAGAATCAAGACAGGGTTTCAGAGGTACCACAACAGAAACTAGAACAACAGTTGGAATCCCTGTTGCTGTCCAAGCAATGCAACATCCCTCCAGACAGCCGCTTTGATTGTGCCCCAGAGAAGCTTCTCTCTCAAGATGAATGTCAAACTCGGGGATGTTGTTATGTCCCTGTCTTTTCCAAAGAGCCATGGTGTTTCTTTCCTACTGATTACTTTAGTTACAAGATGACAAACCTAACTGCCACCCAGACTGGCTACACTGCCCACTTGATCCGCAGTGTCCCTTCTTTCATGCCGGATGATATCATGAATGTGCAGCTGGATGTAATGATTGAGACCAAGGGGAGGCTTCATTTCACGGTGAGTAGGGACTTTTTTTTTTTAAAGGAAGTTCAAGACACTCTGACATTAACCAAACATACGTCTTTATAACTCTTCAGCTCCCTGAGATTGTGACATTAAAATCTGGTGACAAAATGACTACATTGTGGTAGAATGAACTTTGTTTTGTTATTTTTTTAAGAATAGAACACCCAAACATCAAAACTGGGCACACAAGATCTAAAGGAGGATAAGCTGAACCTTGCCAAAATCAGGAATTGATTTTAATCCATATTGGGGGAGGAGGGTTGGAGAATGAGAATGGGAGACAGGAGTCTTTCAGAGGCAAACTGTTCCTGTGTCTTCTCTTAATGCTACCATCCTCAGCATTTTTCAAAGTTGGGCTACTTAACAAAAGAGATGGAACAGTTTCCCCTCTCCAGTAGGGGCTTCTAACTCCCATTTCCACTCTTAATTTTTCACTGAACCTATTTCTTAGGGTTTTTTGTCATAATTTTGTTGTATCATAATAAGCTTTAAAAATGAAAAAAAATAGTGGGAAAATAGGAAGGGAAAAAAGTGTAGGCTAAAACGAAAAAAAGAAAAAGCATTGACTTCCAACTCTTTTTAGCACAGTAGAGTAAAATAATAACATTACAGCATCAACTTTTTATTTTTGCATACTTACTATGTAGTAGCCATTTCTATAACAAAAATATACTGTATCTAATCCACAAAATTAGATTGTTGTTTTCCATCTCAAGCAAAAAAATCTAGAAATGATTTCCAAGGAAAAATAAAGTCGGATGTGTTATTTTCTTTGATTAGAGCAGTGAATTTAGCCATCTCTACTGGTACATCAGTTTTTCCAGCCATTCACCCATTGTGGGAATTAGAGTATGTTTTCCATTTTTGTGCATAAAGTGTTCTTGCTGCTATCAACATATAGAACAGCAAGGTTCTAGATTTTTTTTCAAGTTCTTTGTACTTAACCTGTCTCTTAGTGACATCAGTGCTACAGCCCATGATCCTCACATTTTGCTTTTTCCTGCTCTAATCCTAGAAAAAATACCTTTCAAGTTAAATAGAGAAGGTTATTGCCAGGCTATGTGCCTTTGGCAATTCTGCCAGGACCAGAATTCACTTTCTTATGAATCTTAGCACTTAAAAAATAATTTCAAAGGCTAATGAACTGAATAAGTGGCTGGGTACATACACCAGGTTAATGTATTGGCTTTAGCTTAATAGTTTGCATAAACTCATGAGTTTGCATAAACTTAACATACTACATGAAGCATAATTATGGACTAGCTAGGATTGCTCTACCTAAACTAAACTAGCACTAGATGGCGGCAAAGAACTGAAGATGTTGATATTGCTTTGCTGATATTGAGCCAATGACAATCTGTATAAATCCAGCTAATATTCAATAAATCATGATAATGCATAGTGGCTTTTATGTGATTGGTGACTCTTAGTTACATAATTAATTCTTAACCCTAACCCTAATCCTAATCAAATCAAATACATTATGTAGATATTGTAAGTATGTAGGATGTAAGTATCTTATTCATTATTTTCAGAAATCTAAAAACAGAAATTATAAATGAAATGCATTGCTATAAATTCAGAAGTGATTGATGCTTAATTCCAAGCAAAATCATATAAGAATGCAACCTTGAATTTATTTTATATTATTTAAAAATAGCTTTGCTGATAGTTGTCTATTTTAGAAATAACAATCTGGTTGCAGGAATATCAAATGTCATATTAGATCAATTGAAAGGTGGGCAATCAATTAACCACACAATAAAAAGCCCTCATGAACCAAAGAGCTGGATTTCATTGTAACTTCAAATTCCATACCATTGTAACTTCAAATTTTCATCTCACACGTAATTTTGAAGTAGAAGCCAAGTCCCTTTGAAACTTGACTGGATTTTTCTGACCACCAATTTTTGGAGTAGCATCACGCAATCTTTGTATCTCTTCCACCACAGCTTAAGGATCCAGCTAGGAAACGCTACGAAGTTCCTTTAGAAACCCCCAAGATCACCAGTAAGGAATTCTCGACTCTCTATTCTGTGCAGTTCTCTGCTGATCCCTTTGGCCTCATGGTTTTTCGACAATCCAATGGCCAAGTTCTGTAAGTAGCTCTGGATTTTGCTCCTCCAATATTCCTCTATTTCAGTGTATTTAACTAGCAGAAAATCATTCTAATGAAGATTGAATAGCCATAGGACGATCAAATAGGGAAACCACTGTGTGTGTGTGTGTATGAGAGAGAGAGAGAGAGTATCGGAGGGGGGAGAATGAGAGAGAGTGAGAGAGCGCTATACTAGTGCTTCTGTTCTAGATATTGAAGGACTATTTTCATATTGTACTCCAGAGTTTGCCTTCACCTAAAATGATTTACAGGCTTTTGATGTATGTGCATATCTTCCAAATAGGTATTTGTATCATTTGTGAATTTATATTTTGCAGTATAAAGCAATGTACCTAATATATAATATGTGAAATAGCCTTTAATGACTACATCTCTAACCAGCATTATTGAGGCACTGAGTTGAGTTTTATCTTTTCTGACGTGCAGTAGCTCTAACCCTGGATTTCATTTTAATGGTCTTTCCGTCAGATACCTCAATCAGGCCAATTCTGGGCCATATACCAAAAATAGAAAGCCACAAATAGAACCTTTCACAAACAATTTAGTGACCATTTCAGAAATAAGCATAAATAGATGAATGCCCACAATCATCCTCTGTGGCACAGTGGTTAGAGTGCAATACTGCAAGCTACTTCTGCAGCCAGCTGCTTACAATTTGGCAGTTCAAATCCCACCAGGCTCAAGGTTGACTCAGCCTTTCAACCTTCCGAGGTGGGTAAAATGTGGACCCAGATTGTTGGGGGCAATATGCTGACTCTGTAAACTGCTTAGAGCGGGCTATATTGCTATTGCTATCCTGAAGATTTGTTGAAACAATAGTTTTATTGAACAATACTGAACCATAAGAATAGGAGCATCTCTGGGAACCTCATGTTCCATAACTGATTTTTTAAAGATGAATTCAGGCATGCAGTAGCATCTTCTTGGATGAGGACACCTGCCTAGATCACCATGCAACCAGTGTCTGAATTAGATTAAATTAGATTACATTAGGAATTTGGAAGTAGCCACCAAGAAAGATTGAGGTAAGTCAAAGCAAAAGGGAGCTTTATTTGTAAACTGCTGGTGGAAGTGTCCATTTTCTCCCAATAGGCTGAATACTACTGTGGCTCCTCTGTTCTATGCTGACCAGTTCCTGCAGATCTCCACCATTCTGCCATCAAGTTTCATCTCTGGACTGGGTGAACATCTGACCCCTCTTACTCTGAATGTCAATTGGACCAAAATTACTTTGTGGAATCGGGACATATCACCTGTGGTAAATAACAGGAGGGTAGCAAGGTTTCCTGAAAGGACAGGGTCTCTTAAGAATTTAATCAGGATGCTATGCAGTCATCATCTGATCTTAAGCTCATATGCTCAGGGCTAAGGATCAGTTTTAGCATGCACTGATGCACAAATTTCATAGGAATAATTCCAGTATTTTGTGCAAAGTTGGCAAAAACTTAGAAATAATGAGGGGTAAAGAAAAAAAACCCCCAAGCATACAGTTACCCGGTGAAATGTGAGTTATATTCAATGGCCATATGATAGCAGTGTCTTTTGAAGAAGAAATAATGACAAGTAGAATTAAGTTGTGTGTTTTGGCTGGAATTCTGAGTAGTGTCACATTGCAAGATTAGGTGACAGATCCCACGTGGGCATTCTCCTGTTTAATCGGCTTTAGTCTGCAATTTTTTCTTCCTATGGGAACCATAGTTCTCTGCAAAGCTTTTGAGAGCTCTGGAGAGCATTCTCAGCATCTCCTTTGTCCAAGAAACCCCACATTGTTGGCATGAACCATGACAGATATAATCCTGTACTGGTGATTGGCCCTCTATCTGCGGAAGCCTGGAAAACAGAATCAAAAACTTGCTTGATCCAATTGCTTGATAGACTTTTTAGGTTGTCATTTAATTGACACTTGATTTTTTTTTTAAATAGTGTAAAGGGGCCATCATAGAAAAAGTATTTGCTTGTTTGAGACTACCAAAGAGGTGCTAAAAGCACAAGGCATTGCTGAAATGTTCGTGTTGTCCAATACAGCATTGACCTTATGCAGTATTATTTCTGTGTTTTTAGCCCTCTGCCAATTTGTATGGTTCCCACCCCTTCTACTTGGCTTTAGAAAAGGGTGGCTTGGCCCACGGAGTCTTCTTACTGAACAGCAATGCTATGGGTAGGTATTGTATCAGATCACATCCCTATTAGGTCAAGCTTAGATATGATCAAAATAACCTAACAATGATTTGTGTGTACCAAAGCCATGTATATTTGAAGGAACCATTTTATGATTTGGAGCAGAGATTCTGACTTTTTTTTATTTTGTATTTGTGAGGTGAGTTGGGCTGAGAGAGAGTGACAGGCCCAAGGGCACTCAGTTGGCTTTCATGGCTAAGGCAGCATTTGAGCTCACACTCTCCTGGCTTCTAGCCTATTTCCTTAACCAGTAAACAAGACTTGTCTATTAATCAAACTGGTCTACTAATTAAGGTTTGGCTCATGTAATTGCTTTTTAGCCTCACAATTTAGCTTGTTCTATAAACCGCTATTTTGTGATTACCTACACTGTATACTAGCGTAACTCTGACTATTTATGTTGAGAATTAGGGCCATTTATGATGCTAATTGCACTAAGGCTCTGATTTGACAAGTACTATTTAAGTTTCCTTTTCTTTCCTCGATAGTTAAGCATCTGCTGAATGTAAAAGGACAATATTTGTACCTCTTTCAATTAAAGGGAACTGGCTATATTGTGGGAAACAGCTCTTTGTCAGCATAGAGGCAAGGGTAGCCATTAAGCAGCCACCCAAGGCTGAGTGTATGATAATGGAATACGATGGTTGTATGGAGATTGTGGGAGTAAAATCCTGCTAGTATTTCTGCAATGTACAGGTGGTGTGCTGTGTCCTTCTAGTAGCATTTCCAAGCCACTGTTTGTCTTGTAGATGTGTTACTGCAGCCCAGTCCAGCTCTGACATGGAGAACTACTGGGGGTATTTTGGATTTCTATGTCTTCTTGGGCCCAGATCCAAGCAGTGTGGTGCGCCAGTACATGGATGTTATTGGTAAGCATTTGCATCTTCCCTTGTGTGAAGCTAGGCAGCATTTTGAGGACTGGCTTCCTTTCAAGAAAGTTCTTTAGTAGTTCTCTGTGATTACTAAACACTTCTGAAAGCAATGACCACTTTTGTCACTTAATATTGAAGAGTTCTGCCAGAAGATCTCTTCTTGCTTAGATAAGTTGGCTCTTCTAGCTTATGGACTTCTATCAGAGAATGGTGTGTTGGTGCTGGAGCACTTATAAGTCTGAGAGATGGGAGAAATAACCCTGATTCAGGCTTCTGTTGTACTAATTAGAAGTCTTATCCAACCTGGATGTTCTCCAATAGTAGCATTTAGACTTATATACCTCCTCAAGTGCTTTACAGCACTCTCTGGGAGGTTTACAATCTAGAAGCCTTATTTGCATATTGCCCCCAACAATCTGGGCAGTCATATGGGCTTTAAGCTCCAAAGTTCTTAGCAGTGGCCTGCAGAATTCTGGGATTTGAAGTCCACACATCTGAATAGTGCTCAGGAAAGAATAGATCAGTGATCCTCAACCTTGGCAACTTTAAGATGTACGGGCTTCAACACTGGAATAGTTGAAAATTTATCATTCATGAAGAACTCCCTCCAGTAGTTACCATGGTAGAATAATTTGGGGTAGATAAGATATATTTTTTAAATTTCTGAACCCCCCAACCCCCCCCCCAAAAAAAAAAAACAGGGAGAAGAGATTGAGAAGAGCCTTTGAACTGCCTTTTTGAAGTTTGCTTTTTTAAATGCTTAACATCTTTAGTTCTCAGAAATTCCCAGCCGATATATTGTACAAAACATTAAGCAAGGCATCAGCTCAAGAGAGGCTTCTCTGAAGAAATGATAATCCACAGTTTGATAACAATGTGCTAAGTCTATTTTATCTGCCCTTTCTACATTTTTTTTAAAAAAATCACTTTATCTATGAAGAGTCTAAATCACAGGGTCTGCAATGACATTTTTCTCTTTCTACTCCATATCCTAATTTAGCCTAGGTATTAGAAGCAGCCCTTTATACGCCTAAACTGCAATCCAAAGCAGGGTCTTAGATATAAGCATAACCTTGAAAATAGCCATGCTAGGTTGGGTTTGGGGTTGAAAGATTCAGACATATTGTGAGTATATTATTTTAATTATTTTGCTATGATAGATTTAGGAGTGTCTATGGTTTTGAGAGGTTTTGAATGTTGATCCCTCTCTCTCTCTTTCTCTCTCTCTCTCTCCCTCCCTCCCTCCCTCCCCCTCCCTCCCTCCCTCTTTCTCTCTCTCCCACTCCCTTCCTCTCACCTTTCCCTTCCTCCCTTCCTCCCTTCTTCTCTCAAAATTCCTCCAGGCTACCCATTCATGCCTCCTTACTGGGCTCTTGGATTCCATCTCTGTCGCTGGGGATACACTTCCACTGCTATTACTCGGGAAGTGGTGAAAAACATGACTGCAGCTCTTTTTCCCCTGGTAGGTGCTTTCTCTGAATTGTCTTTGACTATAGCTTGTCTCTGATCCTTGGACTGGTTCATATATTTCTCTGAACCATAATGTGGTTACATTTTATTAAGTTCAGAGTTTCTTTTCCAATACCCAATCAATTCCTCAGGCAATCACCTGCAGTCAGAGATTAAGAAACACAATTGATGCAACAGCAAAATTATTATAAATGAATTATTATAAACTTAGGCTCAAGTTCATATTAATGATACATAAAGGAGAAGGCAAGTTAAACGATACAATTTAGCAAATATTTTTATACAAAAGAGAGCCAGTTTTGTCTAGTGGTTAAGGCATCAGGCTAGAAAGTGGGAAGCCATGAGTTCTAGTGCTGCCTTAGCCATAAAAGCCAGCCAGTCACTCTGTCTCTCAGCCCAACTCACATCATAGGATTGTTGTTATTGGGAAAATAGAAGGAAGAAAGTGTGTTGGATATGTTTGCCACCTTGAGTTATTTATAGTAGTAGTAGGAGTAAGAGTAGGAATAACAGCAACAACAAGAATAATAATGACAGGTTATAAATAAATAGTTAAAATAAAGCCTACATATTACAGTAAAATAAAAAGGGATTCTGCCAAAACTTCTGAGTTGGTTTTAGCTTGGTATGTTTTCTGAATTCAGACATCAATTTTTGCAAATGAGGGTTAATAGATTGTGTCAAGGTTGAATGAGGATTAATGGATTGTGTCAACTCAGCTAATTGTAATTTACTTTATAAATCATTATAAAACAGATCACGGGCTAATGTGATATGGATACCAAACCTGTGTGAAGTAGTACAGCTTCCATGTCAACGTAACACTCAAATAGAATATTTGTTCATAGAGAAAAATGAGGTGGGATGCAAACCTGCTCTCATCAGAATCTTGTTCCTGGGCTGATAGGACGTACAATGGAATGACCTGGATTATATGGATGCTAAGCGAGACTTCACCTTCAACAAGGATGGTTTCAGGGACATGCCAGACATGGTGAATGAGTTCCATCATGATGGTCGGAGGTATGTCATGATTGTGGTAAGTTAATGAATCTTGAATTCTCCTTTGAGGGGCTTCTCTGCAGTGGTTCAAAATATTTATGTATTTATTGGATTTATTTTATCTAATAAAAAATGTATTGGATTTATATTGGCACCTTATTCGCCCACCAAAATATTGTTGTATTGAAGTTGACCTAAATGAAATGTAGATGATGCAGTTCTATGTCCAGCCCTCCCTAATACAGTAGAGTCTTTTGCAAGGAAAATGCAATCTAGTTCTTCCAATTTAGGAAGTATTCCTAGTTTGTTTGCAGAATTCTTTGTCATATGTCAGCCTATATTTGAGAAGGCCCGATTAGTTGCTAGAAGTATTGGAATGTAATTGAATGCATTTATGGTAACTTGACAAAATCTTGAAAGCTTGTCAATATTTCAGCTTATACCTAACAGAATCAAGGCAAAGTTGTTTTGAGTTGCTTCCCAGCTTTTATGTTTACAGGACTCAAATATATTTTCTCAGTATTCTTCTCCTTCTCTGAGTCAGACTAATACAGGTGATCCTCAACTTAAAAGAGTTCGTTTAGTGACTCCTCAAAGTTACAACAGCACTGAAAAAAGTTACAAATGACCCTTTTTCATGCTTGCAACTGTTGCAGCATCCCTATGTGATCAAAATTCAGAATTTTGGTAACTGACTCCTATTTATGGCAGTTGTACTGTCCCGGGGTCACGTGATCATCTTTTGCAATCTTCTGACAAGCAAAGTCAGAGAGCAAGCCAGATTCATTTAACAACCGTGTTACCAATTTAACAAATGCAGTGATTCACTTAACAACTGTGGCAAGAAAGGTCATAAAATGGGGCAAAATTCTCTTAGCAAATGTCTCGCTTAGCAACAGAAATCTTGGGCTCAATTATGGTTGTAAGTCAAGGACTACCTGTGTTTTGTCACATTTGCAATCTTTTAATATGTTGGGGTCATATGAATAGAAAAGTCATTTATGTTCGGGACAATGAAGAAAGTAGCTTTTTTGAAGGAGTCTCTACTGAAAATTTGGAAGAGAGATAGACAGGTGATGATATAATATCAGTGTGGCTTTCTTATATGTTTCAATAACTTTGGGATGGTCTGATTTTTTTTTCCTCCCCCAAGGGATTTTGGAGTTCTTGTTAAATTGTGACGGGACTAGGTTTCTGTTTCCAACGGCCGGAATCAACATTGTAGATTTTTAACAATAATGGAATAAAGGGTTAGGAAATGGTATTCAGCTCTCAGGCCTCAGATTGCGCATCTCTGCTTTTCAGAGTAGAAGGGAAAATTATACAGACCTGGAAACCACAGAGAACTTTACATGTTCATGTATTTAGACTTTTAGAGAAGCAACAGCGGCACAAATGACTTTCCATACTCATGTAACAAGTTGCTGTCTTTATGACCTTTTAATGTTCCACCCATGTTTTGCATTTAGAATGTGATAATCCACAAGCTGTGTGCTGTTGCCCAACTTCAGTAATGGATGTTCCTCTTCCTCCTAAAATGTCACATTTGCTTCTGTTTTTCCCACTGTGAAAATGCCATAATCTGGACTCTCCACATATAAATAAAGGCATGTTCATTTCCTATGCCTCATGTGCTTTTTTGACAATCTGTCTCGCAACTCTGAAGTACTGCCAAGGTTTGAAAGAGCGCCTTGTGCTTTGTTCCCTTGCTTGAGACAACTGTGTCCTGTGCCCTTCGCATTTTCATACTCCCATCAGATCCATTATGGTTAAACAGATGTCTCTCCTTCTGTTTCCTTGTAGGATCCAGGGATCAGCAGCGCCAGCCCCCCTGGCAGTTATAAGCCCTATGATGAAGGCCTGAAGCGGGGGGTCTTCATCGTAAATGCAACAGGACAACCTTTGATTGGAAGGGTGAGACTTGATGGATCATCCATGAACATGGGCCTGTGCAGAAGTAGTCACTGGGATCAAAATGGCAGGAGTGGCTGGTCAGTAAAAGCCCTGTTCCTGTTTACATGTATGCAATGAAACACACTGAAAAGTAGTGGGCTTCATTTGCACAGCCAGCCCTGCCATCTTGAAGCCAGTGACCAATTCTGTGGATACTCCTGCCATGAGCCTTGGTAGAGAAAGGATAAAGCTTCAGTGAGGGAGGTGCCATATGGTGAAATGTAAATAAATGTATGTATGTATGTATGTATGTATGTATGTTTATATATATATATGTATATGCAGGTCTTGGACAAGACCCAGGAGGTCAAAACATTAGAACTCAGAAGGTCATCACACAGCCCATTACCCAGGTCGTTACAACACAGGAGGCTGATAGACACACAACGAATACTTCAGCCACACATGTTAAGCAAAAGCCAGCCAATCTGCAAACATCAACTCCACCAACCAATCAAGAAATGACAACACAGCCAACTTTCCACCAGTATATATAGGGAGACAGCAGCTCAGATCACACTTTGCTTGCACAAGCACAAAGCCGAAAACACCAGCCTGAAGATGGCGAGTGAGATCTCATTGAAATGTTGCCAAGATAGTCTCAATCTTACACAGGAAAAGACCCAAACATGCCAAGACCTGCATACCTGTACCCATGAAAATCTACGAAAACACACACACACACACGTGTGTGTGTGTGTGTGTGTGTGTGTGTGTGTGTGTGATGTTTTCGCGGGTATTTATATATGTGGTATTTAGGTTTCTTTGGGTATTTTCCCACGTAATATTTGTGTTTTTATTATAGCGACATTTCAGCAGAATCTCATCTGCCATCTTCAGGCTTTTTAATTTTGTGTGCCAGGCTTGGCAGGAATATATATATATTCCCTTATGAGCATTTCTCACATATTTCATGTCTTCCTTTGATCTTGAACCATTGAAATCCAGATATGAAGATACACATGTTGAATGTGGCTGCATTTGTAGTTTCACTATTGTACAATATCATGAAAGGGCACTGGGTTCAACTTCCAAACAAATATATTTTTATTCTGACAATTAGCGTGTTAATCTTTTTATTGCTCCTTCCCCAAAGGTACACTAAAATGCATCACCCTAGCCTATACAGAAGGGTTACTGATTTAGACACATAGCTCTGGTTTTTATCTTCCAGGTTTGGCCTGGGCCTACTGCCTTCCCTGATTTCACCAATCCAGAAGCTCACCTGTGGTGGTATGACATGGTCAAGGATTTCCATGACAAAGTACCCTTTGATGGCATGTGGATAGTGAGTTTCCAATCCTGGGACTTGAATGTTGAACAGTTGGGAGACTTTTTCTTTTGTTGATGATGCTTTTGCTTCTTTAAAATAAGATTCCTCTCTTGGAAGTTCTAATTTAGAAAAATATGACACATGAATCTCCTTCTCTTCCTTCTTCTAGGACATGAATGAGCCATCAAATTTTGTGGATGGTTCCTTGGAAGATTGTCCAAACAACAAGCTTGAAAACCCCCCATATGTACCAGGTAAAAGGAGGAGGAGCTTGTTTGGAGGGGATGCTTTTGGCAAACATGGCATCACGTGACATTTTATGGCATTTTTCCCCTTTGCGGAGCTGGGGACTGTGCATGAGGCATCCAGTTCCGCAGGCCTCCTGTTTGACACCCTTGGTCTAGTTGGACAACTAAGAAAAAAAGTGAAATCAAATTTGAGGGATAGAAAAAGGCAAACAGTGGGATAAGTCCACACACGAAATACTTACTATATTCCTTTTTAAAAAAAAATTAAATTTGTTAAAACATGGTTTCAGTTTAGTTCAGTTAACAGTTATCTTGATAAATATGATAAGATGGAAATCTGTCTTCCCACTCAGTAGCTCTTAGGGTGTGTGCGTGTGTGTGTGTGTGTGTGTGTGTGTGTGTGTGTGTGTGTTTGTGTCTGGCTTTTAATATTGCCTTAAATCATAGTTTGTTTTAATTATAATTGAACAAATCAGAGTGTTCTGATTTATATATAATATTGAACCTGAACCATATTTTATAAACTGCAGTGACTGAATTAACATATCATGATCAAATCAAACAGATTACCTATTGGCTTAGGATACTCTATGAACCAGCCATTGCGGATTTAAGAGGCTCTTCGAGTAATTTGATGGAACTGTGATTCAATGCATGCTGGGCTTTTGTTTTTTTCTTTTTGAGCACAATTTCTAAATAAATACGCAGACAACTAATTGCTTCTAATAAAACAGGACATTGCAAAAATTCTGGCAAATACCTGCCAAATAATTGAATAATAAATAGTTGCTGAATAACCTATAGTAAGGAAGATTTGGCATACAATTTACAAGGATTTAAAATAAAATTGAAAGAATAGCATAATTCCTACTGATTTTCAGTATGGAAAATAAACATATTGTTGACTGAAATACATTGTAGACATATAAACTTTATATACAACTGTGCTACAAATGATACATAAGCACTGGATGCATGTGGCTTTTGAAAAATGCAAACATGGATTCTGAACATTCAACAGTTCTTTGGCCTACCTTTGCAAATATCTGGATATTTAAGATGACTTGTTGGCTTTTTTCAATGTTTTTAGTTTTGGGGGCACCCAGTCAAGAGTTGACTCAAGTCTACTTGCATTGAGACTGGATGTAGAATAATTTCTTAGTGAGCTCTCTATGAATCTTCTAGACTCCTCCCTGTAAGACCTAGATGCAAGTAATCAAGGAGGGATGTCTTTATGCCAGGAACTAGGGATCCAAAACTCCCTGGGACATGTAAAAAACTCAGTTCTTCACATCTCACACATCATTGCCTTGCGGCCCCTACAATTTGATTGGTTATATAGCATTTCTCCCTCTACAATTGCAGGTATGTTGGGTGGAACCTTGAAGGCAAAAACCATCTGTGCCTCCAGTAGGCAGTACCTGTCTTCCCACTATAACCTGCACAGCCTTTATGGGTTGTCTGAAGCCATTGCAACACATGAGTGAGTATGAAAGGGAATTCTGCCAGATAGAAAATTGTTCCTTTGGTCCTGCCCAAGAAATGGTGTTTCTTTTCTATACAGATTAAGGATAATACAGATAGCCTGTTTAGTGATGGTTCAAAGTTGCAGTGACATTGATAAAAGTGATTTACAACCACTCCTGACACAGCCAAAATAGCATTGACACAATCTTGTGATCAAAAATTGGGTGCTTGGCAATCAACATGTATTTATAACAGTTGTTGTGTTCTGGAGTCATGTGATTGCCATTTGCAATCTTCCTAGCTGGTTTCCAGCGAGCAAAATCAATGGGGAAGGGGGGAGGGAAGCTGGATTCACTTAATGACCCCATGGTTCACTTAAAAACAGTGATTTGCTTAACAGCCATGGCAAAAAAAGATTGTAAAACTGGACGTGACTCACTGAACAAGCATCTCTCTTAACAACAGAAATGTTGGTCTCCTTTGAAATCATAAGTCGAGGGCTACCTGTAATGCGTTTTGGTATGGGGGACAGGAATTAACTATCTCAACAGCTAAGTTGCAGCTAAGCTACTAACTGAAAGACAATGATTTATTATGGCAGAATCTATGACTCCAGTGTTTTAAGTATTTTTTAAACTTTTTGCAGTTGGCAGTAGCATATACCACTTCATAGAGCTTTACAGTGGTAAAAGCAGTTTACAGAATCAGCATATCGCTCCCAACAATCTGGATTTTCGTTTTATGAACCTCAGAAGGATGTAAGGCTGAGTCAACCATGAACCCATCAGGATCAAACTCCTGGTGGTGGGCAGAACCATCCTACAATAATGCATCCCAACCACTGTGCCACCAGGGCTTAGTTAGGAGTGTGAAAATTCCAGGTTCCAGATCCATTGAGGTCCTTTGATTACTTCTTTTCTGTTATCAGTGCTTTGGTGAAAGTGCGAGGAAAGCGTCCACTTGTGATCTCACGTTCTACCTTTGCCAGCCATGGACGCTATGCTGGCCATTGGACCGGGGATGTCATAAGCGTTTGGGAGCATTTATACTACAGTATACCAGGTACAAGTATTTGTAGAAACCACTTTGTGAACTTCTCCAAGTTCCTGCCTGCCTGCATGGATTTTTTTTTTTGTATCTCCTTTGGAAAAAAAAATATATCAGAAGAAGATAATATCTGGAAAAATATAATATTGTGGTTCCTCCAGCTTCCTCAGCATTTCTCCTATTGCTTTCTAGAGCTTACTGTTCAAGGTCTTTCCTAATCCACACTATCTGTCTTCTTAAAGCAATGCTGCTCTTCAATCTCTATGGAGTGCCATTGGTCGGTGCTGACATCTGTGGGTTTCTGAATAGCACGACGGAAGAGCTGTGTATACGCTGGACCCAAGTGGGCGCATTCTACCCTTTCATGCGAAACCACAATGACCGGGGAAGCAAGGTAAGCATGATGTCTCTGCGTCTGCCTGGCCATTATTTTAATTGGGGAGGGCTGTCACAAAATGGAGCAAAGCAGCAGGCTGGCAGGCCATTCTGGGAGCGATAATCTTACTACATCTAGAGAAGGGGGTCCCCAAACTTGGCAACTTTTAAGATTTGTGGACTTCAATTCCCAGAATTCTCCAGCCAGCTGGCTGGAGAATTCTGGGAGTTGAAGTCCATCACTCTTAAAGTTGCCAAGTTTGGGGACCTCTGATCTATAGGCACCAGGTTTAGGGAAGTGATTTAGAAAGTTTAAGTAGGTTATATGGGAAATCGGGTGGTATTGAACCATTTCTTAGAATTTGATTGGTCTGTCTGACAACATCACGTACAAAGACAGGGTGTTAAGGGAAATCCGTGAACTTTTCAACAAGTTGAAAATTGAAGTAGGCTTCAGTTTGTTACGATTTTTCTTGTCAAGCTTGTAGCTAAGGCTAGTGTTCTTACTTTCATTGTAAATCAATGATGATCTTCTTTGTATTTGGAGCAAATTGTAAAATCTAGCTTTATAATAAGAAAAGTTTAAAAAACGTGTGTAACTTGCATTTATCCAATCGAGGTGCCGAAAGTTAATTTAGTGTTTCAAGAATACTGGCTGAGAAGCTCAGCCTCTAAGGCAGTATAATATTTAAAAATCAAAGAAATACAAATTGCCATAGGAAGCCATAACAATAGTCTTTGTACTTCTTGTGTGTGGAAAAAACAATCTCTTTCTACATACTTTCTTAATTGCAGGGCATCATAACTCTTTTTTTAGTCAATCCTCTATTAACTAACCACAAAAAACTAGGATTCATTTATAATGCATTCATATGCACACTTACTTATTCAGAAGAAAATCTCACCATCTTGCCTCATGAATGACTGAATTAGTATGTAGTGTCTAAATTGATCGTGTTCCTGCTGATATAATACTGCACGTTCCGTGGCTTTAATACTATCACTGCTATGGTGCCGAGCTGTGGGATAACGCCATAAGAGATATTCTGTTATCTGGTTTAACACTATATCAAGTTAAGGCTTCTTTATAGTTACAGAATAAGTCATACCTGGCTAAGTCCCAATTTTAAAATAAACCATAAACTAGGGCCTTCTGTATTGGTTTTATATATATTAAACTAGAAGCAAATAAACCAGACGATGGCCTTAGTGTATAGTGTGAACTAGGCCTTAATGCCTCAATTCTTGTTAACTGCATTCTTCTTTGAGTGTCGTGTAAAGGAGAACGTGCTAGTAGCAGGAAGAAAAAAGATTCAGTATGGAAAGAACTTCCTGAATCCCTTCTTAGCAAATAGAAAAAATGCCATTTCTGTCTCAGGAACCTTGCACTCATTTTTTGCCTTTCTGTTTTGCAGTCTCAAGAGCCATATGCCTTCAGCCAGGAAGCCCAACAAGCCATGAGGAAAGCCTTTTCCCTGCGCTACTCCCTGTTGCCCTATCTTTACACCTTGTTCCACAAGGCCCACTCCACAGGCGAGACAGTAGCCCGTCCTCTTTATTTTGAGTAAGTCAGAGAATGGCTGTGTTGTGAGGGTTAGGTTAGCTTCTGAACTATTATAAAGTAGTCTTCAGCGATGACCATCCCAGTGAGTTTTAAGGTAACTGCCATCATGGTGCGAATTCAACGTCAGGCTGGGTAAGACTTGGAAGATGTGTGGGATACAAGGCTGAAAGACTATTTCAAAATCTTTTACCTGTCCTCAAAGAAGGATGTGGTGGTACTCTTGCTCAGTTCTGGCTGAAGGAAATAGATCTACACATGGGAGAAAGATCTTTTGTAATGACTTTTTCTTCTTCTTTGATTGCCAGAAGTTCTTTGAAGTGGTCGTGTTCTTTTATTGTTCTTGCAGGTTCCCACAAGACACATATACGTGGACCATTGATAGGCAGTTCATGTGGGGAGCTGGGCTCCTCATTACTCCTGTGTTAGAAGAAGGGATAAGAAAAATGCCTGGCTATTTTCCTTTGGGGACATGGTATGATATCCGCACGGTGAGTGTGGCTTTTGGCATTCACAGAGGCTCAGATGGAATGTCTGTTACTCTTTGCCTTAATCAACCATTAAACTTTATTTACATAGCTGCAGTTGACCCATTTATTCCTGCCTGTTGTCTTGTGCCTGCTCTTCTGCTAAGACTTGTTCTTTTCTATAGTGTCAGTCCTGTAGGTTAGGCAAGACTTTAAAAACCCAATGCGGTATGGGCCTAAAACTTCTTTAATTAGTACAGCTACAGTAATAGAATTTTCTAAGTCTGAATGTGCTCACTGCCTGAGATTTCTGTCAATTTGATTTTTGGAATGGATACCAGCCTCCCTTGTCTGATTCTTGCTTTGGTAGCACAAACCTTGTCTTACATGACTTTTATATATTGTGGGCCTTCAGGGATCTGTTATCCACAGCAAGGGACAGTGGATTCTTCTACCAGCTCCACTTGACACGATCAATGTCCATATCCATGGAGGTCACATTCTTCCTTTGCAGGTAGGTCCAACACGCCAGTTCTTCTCCTGCTGCTTTGCCAGAAAATAGGAAAATGGCAGCCCAATATTGCTGCAAGATTCTCTGGCTTCAATGTTTTTTGTTTTTGTTTAAAGATTTGCTTAGGATAGGAGGAGGAGGGGAGGGAATGTACTAAAGTGAAGAAGGCTTTTGGGCCTTTCTGCTTTGATAGAGCTTCTTTCTCTACTGCAAATCTCTCCAGGAGCCTGCTCTCACAACCACAGAGTCCCGTTCAAATGGAATGACTCTCATCGTGGCTTTGACGCTGGAAGGGGTGGCCAGAGGCGATTTGTTCTGGGATGATGGCGAAGGGCTGCTGACCTTTGAGAAGGGTGATTACACACAGATCTTCTTTCTGGCAAGAAATGTGAGTCCGGAAATAAGGCATTTGTTCTCGATAGCTAAACTGTGCTAGCCAGAGCAGATTAAATTTTAACCAGTTATTTCCTATTTTGGATTACTCCCAAGTGCAGATAGTTCTCAACAAACATTCGTTTAGTGACCAAAGATACAATGGCCCTGAAAAAAGTGATTTATGACTGTTTTTTTCACACAATCATTGCAGCATTCCACCATGATCATGTGATCAAAATTTTGGACACTTGACAACTGGTGTATATTTATGACGGTTGTAGCATCCCTGGGTCATGTTATAGATGGTTGTAGTGTTCCTGGGTCACCTTTTGCAAACCTCTGACCAGCAAAGTCAACAAGGAAACCAGGTTCACTTAACAACCATGTTATTAACTTAAAACTAGTGATTCATATTACAGCTGTGGCAAGAAAGGTTAGCAAAATTCCCTTAACGACTGTCTTGCTTAGCAACAGAGATTTGGGAGTCATTTATGGTCATAAGTTGAGGACTACCTATATTGAATACTTTAGAAGTGTGGGCCAGGGACTTGCTCTCCATTGCCCCTTTGCGACCTTCTGACAAGCAAAGTCAACAGAGAAGATTCACTTAAAATACTTGTTACTTATTTAACAACTACAGTGATTCATTTTACTGTAGCAAGGAAAGTCATAAAATGGGATAAAGCTCACTTAACAGCTGTCCTGCTTAGCAATGGAAATGTTGGTCTCCATTGTGGTCATAAGTATCTTGTTTCCCTTCCTGTCATATCTGTGCAATAGTGTCATAGCAGGGCAGTAGATAAGATGGCAAGGCACAATATGCTGAAAACCCCTGTGGATGTTCTAAGTCCATTTGAATACGAGAATTGCTTTCTCAGTGGCCAACTTGCTTTTGATTGGTGCCCTTCCACAACTGAAGTTTGATCCCGTTAATAGCAGGAGTCTGCAATTTTTCAGGGCCAAGAGCCACGCTTGAATTTTGGCAGGTGTATTTTTGGCCACATTGCAAAAAGTGGGACAGCCAGGAATAGCTGAGTTTTGAGTATTAAATACTGTATATTAAGTGCAAGTGATAAGATTTCTAGTAGTTGATGTTCACTTCAGAAAAGGCTTTTAGGACTTTATGGGTTTGTTTATTTATTTAAAAAAATGTATATTGCTGCCCATCTCACTCTTGGTGACTCTGGATGGCTTACAAAGATAAACCCTGATAATAAAAAAAAACAATAATAGCCCCTGGCAATAACAAACATATGAGCCCCTTAATGGGGTCCATAGCACTCTGGGTCCCCAGGCCCACTAGCAGGGCCATGTCTTCAGGATCTTGTGGAAAAGTGTCAATGTGGAAGCCAATTGTATCGATGCAGGGATGATGTTCCACTGGGATGGAGGGTTGCAGGTTGCACTTTAAAGGGCAGACTGATCAGTTATGGTGAGATTGGATAGGAAGGCAGTGGGCAGAACCAGTTGTCTTCAAGGATAGATAGATTAACACACAGACAGCACCTTAACAACCTTAATAAATGTGCCTTTTTGTAGCAATGTTATCCAAAGCATGAAAACAAAGCTGGGAGTAGTGTAGATTCTCACACATTATTTCTTAGCTAGATGTTTCTTCCTAAAGATCATTCTTAACCAGGCACCCTCTATACATGCGGTCCTGTATCTCCAGGAACTGTTTGGTAAGAGCTGTCTCTGCAACTGCTGTGCAGTTCTAGGAAAACGGACAGGTATATAAGGTTGTAGAACAGGTGCTACTTGCCCTCTTTTTCGCCCTCCAAAGGACTTGAACTATATATTACTGGCTGTTAATAATCGAACTTTTTCTTACTCTTATATTTCAGTCCTGTCAGTTTTTTTAAAAATTCCTCTCCTCTTGTCCTGATTCTTTGAGGATGTAGCTGCTTGCTGCTTATAAGTGTTTTACTTGCACTGCCAATTATATTGGGGTGGGGGGGGAACCAAGAGAAAGATCTCATGGGATTTCACTACCGTGCCATGTCACATCGAATCTGGAAGTTGTATTCGGCTGTACTACAGCAGGACAAATATATCACCATGACAAAGCAGGGGAAAAAAATCATGCAGCAATACTTCCAAAAACAGATAACGCTCAGAAAAATCTGGATATTATTTAATATGCATCTAAGTATCATGACTCCATCAAATTTGCATTGTGGTTCCACCTGTTGTGTCCCTTGTCTTCTCAAAAGTTTGACCCCTGACCTCTGAAAGTTGCCTATTGTTGTACTACTTACGTCGACTTCTCCTTTTCTTCTTGTTGCAGGGTATGCTAGTGAATGAGATTGTGCGACTTAGCGGTCACATAGATGGGCTCCTTCTGATACAGGTGCTAGTGTTAGGTGTTCCCAGCCCTCCCCGCTGGGTCCTGGCAAATAATATCCCCATCTTGGATTTTTCTTACCGCACTGACACCAAGGTAAGTAAGTTTCTTGCCCTTCAGAAAGTTTCTGCGTGAGAACCCAGTCCAACAATTGTCAATATAATTTATTGTTTTCAAAAAGCTCTTTATTGTTTTGATCATTTTTATGGTTTGGAATTGTAACCCCTCCAAGGTCATTGATTGACCTAGGCAGCTATAGAAATTGAATGAATGAATGAATGAATAAATAAATAAATAAATAAATAAATAACATCTTGCAGTGGTACTTTGATAAAGATTTTACAGACATAAATGGATTTGGAGACAATAGTTATGAATGAAGCTTCCTAAGAGTCTCAAAACTAGTTGAAACAAGACGTGGGAAACTGACCCTCGTCCAGCTTTAGTGAAACTCCTCAAAATCCTTCCTTCTGTGACACTGCCTAGCTATTTATTGGTGACCACCTGCTTGGAAACTGAGTGTATTTCAAAGTTAAAAAACAAAGGTTGACAAATATTCTGGCTATCTGTTGGGGACTTTCATGTAAAATTAAACTTGATCTTTTTTGAATTGGTTTATCTTTTCAATACTTTTTCTTCTATTAAAATGTTCTACTCGATAATAAATTAGGTTGAGTGCGCTTAAGATATGTATAGGAAAAAATAGTTTGGAGTAATTAAAAATAAAGGAAAATATTCTTCTTCCAAGTCCCCTTTGAATAGGGGTCCCCAACCCACGGCCCGTGGATGGGCACCGGACCATGGAATGCCAGCAACTGGGCCACGCAAACAAGCAACAGCCCATCTGCGGGATGCAGGCAGCATGCAAAACAACACCCATCCGGTCCACTGAAAAACCTTTCTCCATGGAACTGGTCCCTAGTGCCCAAAAGGTTGGGGGCTGTTGCCCTAGAAGACACTGCTATACTGCTACAGTCAGAATGCATATATTTATTTTTCACTTAATTATTTTTTTAGCTTGCTTTCCCCACTCTTTCTTTCTTGCTGCATAGGGTTGAATATGGCCCTCAGCCCCAGAAATGGCTGCCCTGTCCAGAATTAATGCAGCATCATTTTCTGTACCTCCCACCCAGCTAGCAACAGGCCAATACAGGTAGTCCTCCACTTACAAAATTTGTTTAGTGACCATTCAAAAGATACAATGGCACTGAAAAAAGTGACTTATGACTGTTTTTCTCACAACAGTTGTAACATTCCCATGGTCACATGATCAAAATTTCGGACACTTGGCAACTGACTCATTTTTATGACTGTTGCAGGTCCCAAAGTTTTGTGATCACCTTTTGTGACTTTCTGACAAGCACAGTCAATGGGGAAGCCAGATTCACTTAACAAGCATGTTACTAATTAAACAGCTATAGTGATTTACTTAACAACTGTGGCAAGAAAAGATATAAAATGGATCAAATTGCTTAACAGAAATTTTGGGCTCATTTATGATCATTAGTCAAGGACTGCCTATATTTCAAATGATATAAAATGTAGATGGAGAGTTTGCACACATCCTTTTTAATCATCAATTTGGATATGTATTTTTGTTTAGTTTTGCAAGGTAATTACTGTCATAATAGATGATTTTCTTAAATGCTAAGCAATAACTCCCATTTAATGCAGAAACTTTGCAGAATTCACACAAGAGGAGCTTGCGTGTGGTTTGTAATACCCCAATTAACTTTGTAATTCAGTGGAGATAAGTGTGTTGGTGTGTGTGCAACCATCTAAAGCTCCATTCTCTCCTCTGCTTTGCATGACCATTCATAGCCGCATAAGTTATATTACTGCATAATGTTTCTCACGTTGATGACAGGATACTGTTTTGAGCAATTGTAACTAACTTCCCTTGTCACTTCTTCAGGTCCTTACTATTCCGCTCTCTTTGCTGATGGCGGAGGAATTTGTCATCACTTGGTCTTAAGAAGCAAAAACGGACAGACAACAATCTGAATGAAAGATAAACTTCTCTGAAATATAAATGGGGGGGAAATTTCTTTGACGAACAAGATCCTTTGCTCTGGTGTTCTAGTAGGATCATTAGAGCCAGCAGGAGATCTCCTATACTCCTTTGTCCATGCTGGATATGTAACAAGATTTTGGTCAGGTTGGATGCTACCAGCTTTCATGACAACATTCCCTAGTGGTTTGAATGATCACATTTTTCAAATGTCACCTCCCGCCTCCATGAGAAGAATAAATAATTTCTGTTAAGGATGTTGTCAGGATTCCAGTAATATTTCCCAGAAATGCACAGGGAGTTGGAGTAGAGTAGCTGATCTAGTGCCTTTGGTTATAGTATGTAATTTTATAAAATTAGGGATGGAGGAAAGATCTCATTGTAGAAAAAAATGAAAGTACCAAATGTCCAAACCAATGTACTGATTACATGTTACTGGATTAATACAATAATTTGGCAAACATGTCTATGCGCTAATACTTTATACGGTTATATAAAACCATTTGTAATAGTTCCTTGATCCAGACATTTTGACCAAAGTTTTCCTTAGTGTCAGACCAATGTTCTCATGGCAGCCTTAGGAGAGTATGCTTAAGCAGCTCTTTCTCTTGACAATAGATTGCTTCCCAGTTGTAATCTTTTATTGAGGGAATAACTTAGTTTTCCATCAGAAAAATGAGTAGTTCCAAGGCCAGGCTTCTTTGAAGCCTTTTCTCTATTCAAATTAGGTAAATTAGTGACTTGCCTGAATAGAGAAATCCAGGAATAGAGTAGCTGCCACTTTTTCTTTTGCTTAATTCCTTGCTGGCCCATCCTTTTCTTTCACTTCTAAAGGCCTTCCTTCTTACTTCCTATACAGTTTGAAACACTCAGTCTAGAAATATTCATTTTCTGGGGCTTATGAGGCTTATTCCAAATGAAGTTGGTGTTCTCCCTGTACTGTATTCATCTGCATAACTGAGAGCTGCTTCCTGTCCGAAATCATACAAGGATATCTAATGTAGGAGTTAGACAAAACGTTCTATAGAATTGTGTTGAAATGATATAACATGGGATGCCATTATAGTGTTACAAAGATTTACAGTACAGCATTTTTGTCAGATGATTATATTAAGAAAAAAAATCGTACAAGTTCATTGGTTTGACAATTTGGTATGTTTTATATATTTGTTTTAAAGCAAGCAATGTGTTTTTGGCACTGATTAAAAGAGTTTGTATACTTCAGGAACTGCTCCTAATTTCTTCTTTCAGTTGGAACATAGAATAGGAAAAGTCAAGGAAAAGTTGAAATTGTCGAAATGGATATGATGTATGCTATTTTGGATGTCCTAGGAATAAAGGAATGTTTATGAACCAGAATGGACCAATTTAATTAAGACAATTAGATGGTTTGTGGCTCAGTCCATAAAATGGACCTGCTGTATTTGATACCGAAAAAGGACATATTTAAGTACCTGCTCAGTTACAATAAAATAAGAGACAAAATCGTATCACAATTAATGGCTATCAAGCAGGGGTGGGATTCTACCAGTTGTTAACATTCTAAGCAGTTCGGAGAACCGGTTGTTAGAAGAAATTAATGGCCTAATCTTGTAAGGAAGGCAGGAAGGAAACATTCTGGTTTTTCTACAGAAACTGCCTCTCTGTTAACCCTTATTACATTCTTGGCAGGACTAGACTTCTTGTCTCAGGAATATCTCTGGAGTTTTTCCCCCTCCTTTGCTGGTACTTTGCTTATGTGGAGTGACCATTCAAAGTTACAATGGCACTGAAAAAAGTGACTTATGACCATTTGCAGCATCCCCACAGTCATGAGAGGCCAGGCAAGGAGATGCGTGCCTCGATGTGAGTGATATTGAATTGGCCACACCCAGCCAATAACATGACCACCAAGCCATGTCCACCTAGTCACATGACTAGGCCATACCAAGCCATACCCACCACCTAAGCCACACCCACAGAACCGGTTGTTAAAAATTTGAATCCCACCCCTGCTATCAAGTAAATATCAATGATGGACAACAGTGGAATCAAATAAGATTTTTTAAAAAAAGGAAACAGAAGATGGAGAACTGCAATCCAACTGGCTATGAGTTTCCAGATTTGTATTGTAGAATATACCATGAATTGTTGGTTTCAATTATTCAGGTAAAACATAGAACATTAAAGAGAAAGGTGTGTCAAAAATAGGCTATTGAGAATATATATTGACCTTATAGTCTGACGTAATAGCTTCCATGTGTCTAATTTGTACAAGAAAATATGAATTGCTATGAGAAGAGACATTGCAATAACTGAATAGATATTGAATAACAGAACCAAAAAAAAAATCCCAACATTTCAAAGAAAAAGTGGCTTTCAGAACAATTAATTGTTAGAGTCAGGCAAAAAACGAAGAATGGAACAGTTGGGCAGCTAGAAGAACATAATAGTGACTGAAGACAGACTTCCAAGGTCAAGCAAGCAAGAATTTAAAAAAGGTTTTTTTCTCAAGAATGTCATCAGAAGAATAAATGTAAAATGAAAATGTAAAAAGAAGAGTACTTAAGATGTAGGTCTTCCCCAATGGGGAAGTGAGATTAGAGTGGAATAGAGTATGTTGGTAGCATTGGGGGAACATGCCAATTTTTTATTTTTTGGAGTTACTGGTTTTATTGTTTCTTGTTTTTATTACGTATATGTTGCTTTATTCTTGACTGGAAACTGCCCAGATAGCAAGCTATGCAAAAGTTTTAAATAAATAAATAAACATTACAACTGAAGTGGAAATTCTTAAGGGTAATCATGAAAGAGGCCTACATGGTGCAAAGTATATTGAGTAAAAGTTTTTTTACAAACTGGAATAAAGGGTGATGGACACATTTATAAAGAGCTCAGGAACTTGCTTTAGAAACTAACATCTTGAACAAGAAATCAGCTGTTCAGTAACAAAACACTTGATGAATTGCCTGTTGCATTTCTGAAAAGATCAGAAGTCAAAGCCTCAAAGATAAGACCAGGTGCACTTTAAAAATATTTAGAAAAAATGTTTCATACCTTAAATAGACCCCAGCATGTTTTAGTTATTCATCAAAACAGTCTGTTGTTTTTCATGCTACTGAAATCTGAAGAGCTGTGGCTACTGTAAGAGATTGACTAAGTTTAATAAACTCCAAGCACAGGCATTAAAGGTCTGTGTTTATAAATACAGAATGGAGCTGTGTGTTAGAAGTGGAGAAGACTGGCACTCTTGCCTTCCAGGGAAGGAGAGATATAGGAGAATGTCCAAATTACTAGCTCTACACTGACTTCTTATCCAAGGAAAACCTTGTTTAAAGGCTTACTAGGGAGCATACAGAATGGAAAGAAAAATGCTAAATGAACAGGCATGTCTCAGAAAAGGCAGAGGGACATGACATCTAAAAAAATACATAATGGAGATAGGAGAATAAGAAGGAGATTTATCTTTGCTACGTTGATTACAATAAAATTCAAACTCGACAATGTTAGAGTGTGAAATACATCACTAATGGGAATGCTAGAACACTACCTTCTTTTGAAAGACTTGAAGAAACTCTTAGGAATTGAGCCTGAAGAAAGGGAGTGGTTCAGAATAAGGAAGGGAGTGAGTCAACATACAATTTGCTTAACTCAGCATGCTGGCTGGGGAATTCTAGGAGTTGAATGTCTATGGAGATTCTCAGTCATCCAGGTCATGGTTGTCCCAAAAGTGCTTTTTCAAGAAGCTTGGATGAGAAATGAAAGTCCAGTTGCCTCTTGAAAAAGCACTTTTGGGACGTCTTTAAGATTTGAAGTTCCTACATCTTAATAGTTGCCAAATTTAAGAAACACTGGTTTAATTTATGCAGCAAATCTCAGGATTGAAAACAACAGCAGGAGTTACAAGTACGATGGTCCAACCACCAGTTTTGTTCCAGAGTGGTGGTTATCATAAAAGATACTATCCTGTCCCCTAGCAAATAGAAAAAATCATACAATTTGCCTATTACATTATTGCTGGAAGTATAATATGCTATCTTGAGTGCGCAGAATAAATTAAGCCAGGACTTGGCCATAGGACCTCTCTTTAATTCCAGGATTCATTAAACCTGGATCGCTAGAAATTCTTTTTTCTCATCTGGAATTGACGACAAGCATTTCAGAACCAGGCGTTATGGAACACCATTGTACTTCAGTGTTCAGGAGAAGATCATAGTCAAGCATGAACCTTTCATCCTGGATTCTTTGGGACTATTTTTAGTACATTGTAAAAAAAAAGAAGCTGTTTTGTCATTTCCTCTCCCAAGCTTTGGAATCGCACACCTCAGGTTTTTTCTCTGCCTGTCTGCAATCATGGATTTTCCAGTAATGTAACTTGATCTGCCTTTTCCTACCAACCCAGGTTAGGCCTCTCTGACTGGCTCTGCAAGTCTCATGAGCAGTTCCTTCCGCTTGAATAACTGGAGTAGCTGTCACCAAAGCAAGTAACTTTTCATCACACAAAATTGGTGTCTGTTCCTGACATAGAGGGCCACAGTGATAAATTCTATCTGTCAAATAATGGGCCATAAAGACAAAAAAAAGTACCTTATACAGTTAGTCCTTGATTTACAACCACAGTTGAGCCCAAAATTTCCATTGCTAAGTGAGACAGTTGTTAAAGTGAGTGTTGTGCCCAATTTTACAACTTTTCTTGCCATAGTCATTAAATCAATTACTGTGGATGTTTAATTAATAACAGAGATAAGTGAATCTGGCTTCCCCATTGACTGCTTGTCAGATCGCCAAAGCTAATGATGTGACCCTGGAAAACTGCAACCATCATAAATATATGCCAGTTGCCAAGTGTCCAAATGTTGATCACGTGACCATGGGGATGCTGCAACTGATCATATGAAAAACAGTCCCCAATCACTTTTTTCAGCATCATTGTAACTTCGAATGCTCACTAAATGAAAGGTTATCAGTCAAGACTACCTGTACTAAATCACAAGACCTAATTCTAACATTTCTGACAGGCATCCTGCAACTTTGCTGTTGGAAACCCTGCTGTTCAACTCAGTTACTTTATGGTAGGCTTGTGAAAGCAGATCGAGGGACCCATGTTTTCATTTGAACCATACCATTGGTCCTCCCACAAAGAAAGCATTTTTCTGTGTTATCATCTGTCCCATAAAGTTCACATTCATCCTTGAAAGTCATCAGAATGTAGACAGTAAATTCCTTCAGACTGCGCGTATCCTCTTTTTTGATTCATTTGATGTTGGGTGAAGTACCACATGTCTTTCTCAGGATATGAATGAATGCATCAATTTAAGGCTTATGGTGGATATTTCTCTGCTTATTAAAGAATATAGAAATGTCCATCACAATCCTTATAATTTAAGATGTCACTTAATATTTTATATTAAAATCTCCTTTAGTTTTCTTCTGTTCTTCCTGCTGCAGAGATTTGTATTTTACCATGTATGCTAAGATACAAAAATTTTAAATACCAACCCAGGGGATGTGATGCATTTATACTCTCTTCTGGCTGTCCGGCACACAGCAACAAGCTGCTAAGATCAAGTCTGAAGTCAAGTCTAACTTCCCCAACCTAGACTTCAACGCTTAGAAATTCAACACTGTTCCATGTGCCAAATAGTTGCAGTTAAGGTTATTTTGCAATTGTTGTGTTGCTTATGAAATTGAGCTGATGTTACTGGGAAGAGTTTCAGAAGTAAGAATAAGAATCAGAGGTGGTATTAGGTTTAGACTTTCTCCAAAATTTGGCTGCCCAGAAGTATTAAACGAATAAATAAATGGAAACTCAATTTTTCTGTAGATGAAGGTGAAATTTCAGGGGAAGGAAGAATTAACCATCCTATCTTTCTTCCTTAAACTTCCATTAAAAGATTTCCAGCATATTTTTTTCCATTGATAAGCCAAAAGGGGAAAAAAGTTTATTCGCTGCCTTCCTAACAGATTAGAAAGATTAAATAATTAAAGTTTAGGTGATTGCAGGCCTTTCTCTGGACACCCTAAATATCTGCCAAATCCAATACATTTAAGGAAAACCGATCTCTTTCTATATTCTCTAGGCCAGGCGAACTTATAACTATTTCCTTGACATTTTGAAAAAAAGACAAGTAGTAGGTTCATTTATACTTATTTAATTAATTTGCAGTTTATCATCTGACACCGAGATGTATGGATCTTGAGTTTCAATTTTTGTCATCATGAACATTTTATTTAACAGCCAGTAATTCATGAACAGGCCTAAGTCTTTGCAAGCCTATCTAACCAGAGAGATACCCAACTTTTTAATGTTTTTAATATGTTTATACATCAGTATAAAAATATTTTTATGCTGATGTAACTTTTGATTGAGAGCCGCCCAGAGTTGGTTATGAGATGGGTGGCTATATAAATATTTTAAATAATTAACTATGATCATTACCATTGCATAAAACTATATGAAGAAATACTTCCTTTTTGCCTACAGTCTCAGTATCATAAGCAATCTTCTGTGGTGTACATTTTCACACCAAGTAGGAAATTTAATTTTCTATTGCTCTTCCAAAGCTTAAGTAAAATGTACAGCACAATATTTTTCATGTCCAGTCACTGAACTCAATGGCTAGTAAGAATGCCTTAAATAAGTATTTTTTTAATTACTATGCACAATCAATTATTTCCATACCCTAAGATAGAAATAATCAAACTGATGTCCTCAAGTTGCTTTAGATGACAATACTCCTGAGTTTTGAAGCCTGGAGATGATAAGAGTTGTAATTTAATTCAAGGAAAGCACAGTTTGGGAAGCATTGCTATAAGTTACAACAAAGAATGGAATGCTATAGATATACAATTTGATGCCTGAGTAAAACTAACAATTTTTTTATTTCACCCAAGTCTAAATAAATAACTTATTTTTGATTTGGGGAAAGAGTCCCCCTTGTTTCTGAAATGCATATTTCTGTTTCACTTGTTTAGCAGTATTTTAATCTGTTAACATTAGAAGACTTTGCCATTCTATTTCTATTGATTTAAATATGGAGCTTATTATCCATAATATTTACTGTTATGCTTGTTGTATTTCTTTATTTAAGAATGAAATTGTAATTAATCCCTTCCCTTCCCAACCCTCAAGATAACTCTCAGGACATTCTGATTTTAACATTCAGTCAAACTAAGCTCCAAGCTGAGCTAAGAAGCAGAAAATACATGTTACAAATAAACTTACAGGATTTCAACATGTTATTTTAATGGAAGCATCCTACACAAGGATTTTGGCCATTGTGATCATTATTAAATCTCCGTGCTTACTCTTCTATTTACAGATAAGAAGGCAGTGCCTATCTTTTGTGTGTTGATACGAGAACTGAGTCACCATTGCATTAATCTTTGAACTTTGGTTGCATGATTATTTTTAATAAACTCTCTCGGCTAAAATCAAGCGGAAAGGACTTCCAAGCCAAAGGGATCTTTGGATGTTACAATAAAGGTGTATACCTCTGCTGCACTTTTGACTTGGCTCTGAGCCAAAAAGGAAGAACTTGTATTGGAGAAAGGAAATCTCCCAGGCAGGCAGAACTAGCTCTCCTGAAAAACAAGTTTGTCAGCTGCTGCTCAAAAATCAGTTTCCCTCTTAAGACATGCTGTGACAACAACGTTTAACTCTATTGATCAACAGGAACAGGTAAGACGAGCGAGCGATGGGGGGTGGGGGGGTCCTCTGCTTTTGCTTTCAGCTTAAACCGGTCAGCGGGAAGACTGGCCTGAAGGAGGAGGAAAGGGCTCATAGGTCTTTAGTGAGAGCCAGGATTTGTATCTCGGTTATTTGAAATTGAGCCCAAGGGCAAAGTGAGGATGAAGTAGCTTGCTCAGGGTTTTGAAGTACTGAGGCAGAACAAGTCTCCTCTGATTCCATTCAGGTAACTGACCAGAAGCAAGACTTCAATAGGGATGCCTAGAGAACCTGGGTGGTCGTTTGTACAAGGTTGAGTTAGGTGTGAAGGATCCTAGTTTAAATCTCTACTTATACAAACGTTCATCTCGTTGGCTATCATACTTCAGAAAGTTGTTGTAAGGATATAGTTGGGAGAAGATTGTGTTTGTCTTCCTAACAGAATGTAGATGCAATAAATACATTCACTGTACAAAGAAGGAGGCTTAAAATATCGTA
Organism: Bungarus multicinctus; assembly: GCA_023653725.1. Taxonomy (NCBI): domain Eukaryota; kingdom Metazoa; phylum Chordata; class Lepidosauria; order Squamata; family Elapidae; genus Bungarus; species Bungarus multicinctus. The sequence continues at coordinate 123,710,802 of CM042834.1, forward strand.
ACCTACCAGGTTTCACCTCCTACAGTTTATTACCGCTCTTGTTTTATCCAACTACAGATAGCTCTTGACTTAAAACCATTTGTTTAATGAGTATTTGAAGTTACGATGGCAGGGACTTAGAACCATTTTTCACACTTATGACTGTTGCAGGATTCTGATAAAGTCACCTGATCAAAATTCGGACACTGGGCAACTGACTCATATTTATGATGGTTGTAGGGTCCCGGGGTCATCTGATCCCCTTTTGCGACCTTCTGACAAGCAAAGTCAATGGGGAAGCCAGGTTCATTTAACAACCGTGTTCCTAGCTTAACAATGTAGGGATTTGCTTGACAACTGTGGCAAGAAAAGTTCTATATGGGGTAAAACTCATTTAACAACTCCCTAGCTTAGCAACAGAAATTTTGGGCTCAATTGTGGTCCTTCATCAACGATTACAGGGAGTCCTCCGCTTACAACAGTTCATTTAGTGACTTTTCACTTTTTTTAGTGAAAAAAGTGACATGACCATTTTTCACACGACCATAGCATCCTCATGATCATGTGATCAAAACTCAGATACTTGGCAACTGACTCGTACTTATGACAGTGGCAGTGCCCCAGGGACATGCGATCACTTTTTTCAACCTTCTGGCAAGCAAAATCAATGGGGAAGCTGGATTCACTTAATAGAATAGAATAGAATTGCATTCAAAATACAATGAAATTTGAAAGCTGTTCCAGCACTGTGCCCCAAACATCACATCACAATCACAAAAAGTAAAATAATTAAAGTAATAATAATAATTAAAAACCTAGTCTAAAACCTATTTAAAACATATATTAAGTTAGATAGTTTAAAAATGCCACTTTATACATAGAACTACATCCATGTTACTAACTTAACAACTACGGTGATTCACTTAACAATTGAGGCAAGGAAGGTCATAAACGGGGCAAAACACACTTAACAAATGTCTCAGCAACAGAAATCTTGGGCTCAATTATGGTCATAAATCAAGGACTACCTGTACTTATAATCTCACCTTTAAATTACTGAAGAGCTAGAATTCCAAGCTAAGGGATTGACTGTCTGAAGGCGTCACTAACTCCCATGTTATGAACCTGTTCAGTCACTTAGATCTGTAGCCAGAAATTTGTCTATGTGATGTTTATACGGGGCTTTAGTGCTGTTAGCCAACATCCTCTTCCTTAAGAGGCATGTTTGGCCTTTTCAACCCTCCCTCATTAAAAACAGACTAACGATAGCAAACATTGGATGATTACTGTGCAAGACTAATTAAAACTTATTGATTTTTACATTAAAGTATTTTTTATTTATTATTTTAAAACAAAATCTGGGACAGGCAGCTGAGTGGAATAAAAGGGTTTCAATAGCCTTGGGAGAAGATAAATCAGGGTGTCTCAACTCATCAAATTATCATCTTCTGGCCATTTATGTTAACTGTTTATGCTAATGCTAGAGACAAAAAAGAAATAATTTTTGGAATATAGAATTTTGCATCAAGGTTCACTTCGTTATTTTAGTATGTATGTATGGGGCTGTGGTTGTATTTTATACACATATGCACATGCAAAGAATAGACAGAGCTCTGACTATAGACTACGTTATTATATAGTAATAAGTAACAGTAACAGATTTGAAATAGAGAGAACCTAATCTAGATCTCAACAGTTCATTTTTAGCCTTAAAACAATCAATCAATCAAATTACCGGTTAAAAAGTTTCTATAGGTAGTGTATGATTATTTAAAAATAGAATAATACAATTTAAAACCAAAGCAATAGTAATACAAAGCAATCTAATGTAGCCAAAATCAATAACTATAGTCAGACCAGAAATAAAAAGGAGCTGAAATAATGTAATTTGGATAAAACAGCAAGATTTTAAAACATTTTAAAAGCTAAAGTGTTTTGCCACTTCCTGTAGGATTTAATTTCTGCCATGTTTCATATCAGTGTAGAATCGAAGATAGATTTTATGAAGTACAGTTACTCTTTCATTACCTGCCTCCCAAAACTATCAACATCTCTTATCCTTTTAGGTTTCCATTATGGGGGAGACAGGAGTAGATGATCCCAACCTTGTTGATCAAGAACTTCGTGATATGGATGAAGATCGCTTATGGGAGATGGTGGAGGGGCATCGTTACAGAATTGTGAGGGGCATCTCCCCCAGTCGTCTTACCCCATACTTACGGCAGGCCAAGGTGCTGGGTCAATTGGATGAGGAAGAAATCTTGCACAGCCCCCAGTTCACAAATAGAGCCATGAGAGTCGGTAAGCACCCTGGGTATTGTATTGTTTATGGCAGTATGATGTATGGCACTGTAACATATGCAGAGCAGAGGAAAGCTTTAGATGATGGAGAAACAGTTGTGAAGGCTTGTGATGTCCAGTGGGATTATATCAGGGGTGGGATTCTACCAGTTCGCACCTATTCGCTAGAACTGGTTGTTAATATTCTAAGCAGTTCGGAGAACCAGTTGTTAGAAGAAATGACTGGCCTAATCCTGTAAGGAAGGCAGGAAGGAAACATTCTGGTGTTGCTTACAGAAACTGCCTCTCCGTTAACCCTTACTACATTCTTGGCAGGACTAGACTTCCTGTCTCAGGAAGTTTTTTTTCGTTCCTTTGCTGGTACTTTACTTGTGTGGAGTGACCATTCAAAGTTACAATGGCACTGAAAAAAGTGACATGACCATTTTTCACACTTATGACTGTTGCAGCATTCCCACAGTCTTGAGAGGCCAGGTGAGGAGATGCGTGCTTCGATGTGAGTGATATTGAGTTGGCCACACCCAGCCAATAACATGACCACCAAGCCACGTCCACTCAGTCACATCACCACCAAGCCACGCCCACCACCTAAGCCACACCCACAGAACCGGTTGTTAAAAAAATTGAATCCCACCCCTGGATTATATCTTGGCTTCAGAACTACACTGTCAGGGGTACCAAGAAGTGGATGCATAGTAGCCAAAGCTGGCCAAATTACTTTGGGACATGGGGCAATAAATTACTTACCCTTCCTATTCCTCACAATATAAATATCACAAATTAAATGTTTTGCCACTATCCAAAATCTGGTATCAAAAAGAATCACCTCATTCTATATAAAGTACCTAGGAAGAGGGGTGTGAAGGGAGGAAGGGAGGAAGAGAAAGAGAGAGAGAAATTATTTCCTTGGATCAGTATAGTTAGTAGAACTCTAAGGAATCTAGTCCATTCTATAAACTAGATTATACTACATAAAAAAGGTATACCGTTATAACTCCATCATAGGTAAATAGAGAAGTGTTACAGTTTAAATGCCAAGCTTGTTCTTTATTTACAGGTTAAGACATTATAGGGTAACACTGCTTTTAAAAGATAGTGCTTTTAGTGAAACCAAAGAAGATTTGCAACTAAGTTTGCTCAAATATTTTAAATTATAGTGTTATTCATGGAGAAAGGGTGAATTATATGGCACATGTCTTCATGTTTCTCTACCTGGGTAACTATAGGTCATTGAACTTTTTAGTTCCCATCATTTTACATTACTGATCTTTCTGATCTCTTATAGGCCACATGCTGGATCTTTTGAAATCTCGTGGGAAAAATGGGGCTCTCGCTTTTCTGGAAAGCTTGAAACTTCACAATCCTGATATTTATGTGCTCATTACTGGCTTGGAACCTTCCATAGACCACAACAATTTTAGCGGTGAGATTTTTCCAACCTTCTTACCTCACTCATTCTTACTTGGGGTGTTTTTCTAGACAAAACAGATGAAATTGTAAGCTCCGCTAATCACTTTGTGGAGATCTGAGAGTTGATTCACCAAACTGGTCTGGTTTGATTGTCAATATTTGATTCCCCAGGGGAGACCATTCAGAATGGCATCTCTTCCTCACCTATCCGTTTTCCTTCTGTACATGCACAATATATTCTCAGTGTGCAGTAAATAATATTAATAATAATAATAACAATAATAATAATAATACATAGCTGAGCCTTTGATACTTTAGTGTTATCATTCTGCTGATTGAAGTAGAAGCTTTACAGTGTTCAGGTCTGGGTGTTGAGGAAGGCCTAAGCATTTTGTCCCAAAGGTGTTTTTTCAAAAGGCAACTGGATTTTGCTTTTTTCCTTGAAGATGTTTTGTTTCTCATCCAAGAAGCTTCTTCAGTTCTGACTTTAGAACTGACCTCAATTCTGATGTCAGAACTGAAGAAGCTTCCTGGATAGAAGCAAAATGTCTTCAAGGAAAAAACAAAGTCCAGTTGTCTCTTGAAAAAGCACCTCTGGGACAACCATGACCTGGATGGCTGAGAATCTTCATAGACACCTAAGCTTTTTATTCTTTTCTCTAGATCTGATTGAAAGTTCCCAGCTGACAGAATGCTTGGCCAAAGCAGTTAGCAGCCTGCAAGAGGAGCTAAGCCAGGAGAAACGCCAGAAGGTGTCCCTGCTTCAACACTGCCGCAGGCTCAAGGAAAACACTGCCCGACTGGAAGCTGAGGCTGAAAGCCTGCGGGGCATTGAAACTGAGTGTAACCGGATGAAGAGGGAACTCAGTGCTCACTTCCATGAGGCCCTCAAGCTTAAAGATGAACTTTATGGGCTCTCTTTGCGCTACAGCAGTGCCCTTCAAGAGAAGGACCTGGCTATTACCCGCTGCCGGAGCTTGCAGGAAGAGGTGTGAGAGAAGAAGGGTGCATGAAGCTTTTCAGGGTTTGTGACATCATATTAGCAGGTCCTGGGTGCCATTGGCAGGGTGATTCCAGATAGTCTGACCTGCTGAACTTACCATGGCATTTTGCTGGTCAAGAGGAGGATAACTGTAGGCAAAACGCTTGCTAGAGCACCAAAATGGTTCTGCTTGTAAGCTGCAGTCATCTGTAGCTGTCCACTTTTGTTTGAAAGTACAATAGAATTTGAGAAATGTTACCTCGCATGGACCATCTATCTCAGTATCCTGTTTCCATGGATACTGCTGCTGCTGCTGAAGATGAAAGATGCAGCCTAACAAACAAATGGAAAACACAGCAGAGATAATCTAGCTTAATCTGAATGACAGGAATGCATGTCTAGTAGACCATAATAGAACTGATGGACTTTTAGTTATGTATCAATTTGGGATGATATTGCAGGATCCCAAATTAAGCAGATTTAAGGTAGAAATCCTTCAAACCTGAACAATAATGCAGACAATTTCAAAAATCAATCTGAGGCCTGAAAATCAGGAGTGTGGAAGAGCTGTTCATTACAATTGAGTTTGGGGGTATTATTGATCAAGATGAATCTGGTGTATTTGTGAGATAGGTTCAAGAAAATAGAAGAATAATTGGCTATTATGATTTCTCTAGCATTTGCCTTCCCCCACCCTCTTTTCCTCCTGTGCTGCGATCAATCGGATCGTTATTGCAATGTGTTTGCAGGCTATTAGTACCCTTGGTCTGTAGACAACTTCCATTTAGCACTTAGTAATAGGATCTGCAACAAATTGAGGATATGGAAAATGGGAGGAGGAAGAATTGTTAGCTATGTTCGCCACTTTGAGTTATCTATAAAGTAATAAAGTGGGATAAAATCTAATAAATGCATTCTTAAAGCAAGAAGCTTTAAGGACTGATGTGGAGGGAATTGCATAAATAATACAGGCAGTCCTCAATTTACCACAGTTCATTTAGTGACTGTGCAAAGTTACAGCAGCACCGAAAAAAGTGGCTTATGACAAATTTTCACATTTATGATCGTTGTAGCATCCCCATGTTTGGCAACTGGTTCATGTTTATACAGTTGCAATATTCTGGGGTCATATAATCATCTTTTGCTACCTTCTGACAAGCAAAATCAATCGGAAAAGCAGATTCACTTAACAACCGTGTTCCTAACTTAACAACTACAGCAATTCACTTAACAACTGGGGAAACAAAGGCCGTAAAGTGAGACAAAAGTCACTTAACCAATATCTTGTTTAGCAATAGAAATTTTGGGCTCAGTTGGGGTCGTATGTTGAGGATTACCTGTTAACTTTTATTTTAGCTCCACTAGCCATGTTCACGGCTTCTTTCTTTCTGTGTACCTCTCCATGGTAGCTCTACCTGATGAAGCAAGAATTGCAGCAAGCCCAAGTGTCATCGTGCCATCAAAGGGAAGAATCCTCAAGAATTTCTGGGGATGCACAGATGCAGATAGATGAGCTCTTAAAGCTGGCAGAGGAGAATGAGCATCTCAAGTCACTGTTGGAGCTGGAAACCTTCAGTGTGGTAAAAGACATTGTCAGCTATGCTCCTATTCATCCTTTCCTAATAATCCTAGGAATAATAGAGAGGATAAGAGATCTGTAACACATAATTATTAGTAATTTCACCAGGTTACAATTTCAGGCTTCTTTGGGGCAAACCTGTGAATAAAACCACATGAGTTTGCAGGAAGTAGCATGTCCAAAGCTTGCTTCCTTTTGGAGGAAGCCCAAGACTTTTGCACAATGGGGCAAAAGCCCGTTTAATCAAGATTTAGCATGCCTTTGTGTAAGTCTCCTAAAACCACACAATGTTCTTTTTCAGGCTGCAGTTAGGTGGCAGTTGTATAACTTGAGAGCCTCTTCCATATGGGTACCGCTATCCATTTCTAGGTGTGGCATGGGATGGGTTGGGATGAAAAGCTTCTCTAATGAGCCTGCCTTACCTGCCCAGGTGCAGAAAGATATTCTAGAGCAAAACCTTGATGATGCTTTGGAGGGCAAACAGGAATTGCTGAATCGACTTCACTCACTGAGGGAGCAAGCAGCACTTGCTGAGAATCAGAGAAAACAGGTGAGAATGCCGAGCTACCTGAAGTTACCTGCTCCTATGCAAGAGGGAGGGAGAAAATCTCTTTCTGTGCCTAGGAGAGGCATCTTCTATACTTTAACGAATTGCCACTCTCCTATGTGCCTACCCTACACCACTGGGATCAGGAAGTAGCTCGTCTCTTCTGTATATGGCAGCAGCCATGTGAAAATTAAAAGTATATTAATTGCAGTAAGACCAGTCCTTCTTCAGTGCTCAAGGGCAATCTTGTTTAAGGACAATGACTTAATTTGATCTGATCTAAGAGAGCTAAAGAAGAGTAGATACTTTGCAATGTTGGTTTTACATACAGAATTACATGCATTATAACCCTGATACAGTAATCAGTAATTTTGAGCTGTTAATCCCAAAGTCTTCACCAGCATTGTTACCTTGTGCTTGCAGGGTGGTTATAGGCAAATTGTTTTTTATTTATTTATTTATTTGTTTGTTTGTTTATTAAATTTATATGTCACCCATCTCCCCTACAAGATGACTCCAATTGACTTACAAATTATATAAAGTGTTTATCTTGGTTCTCAGACATCAGTTTTATAATAGGAAGTTAAAGAGAATTTAGTCCACATTAGACTGCTTTTGTAAGACTTGCCAATATTACATGTAATAAGAGCAATGGGCCCTAAATAGAAAAAATGTGATATGATATGCTACCAAGACTATATACTTTCATCTTGCTGTATTTGTGATTTTGTGCAGTGTTGGGAAGAAAAGGAAAATACTTTAATTGAATGTCAAAAGATGAAGGTGGACTGTGAGATCTACAAGGAGCAAATCAGTGCCCTTCAGGCTCAAATAGCTGATCTACAGAAAGAAAGAGATCAGGTATTAGAAAATGTGATGAGCATGGAATGAAAGCTTTTCAATTCAAAGTGAGAAAAAGATTGTCAAAAGACGAGGGATTGTCTTGCTGGCAGAGCTCTTTAATAGGGTTGAACCTTGCAGTGATTGCCAACTTGAATACTTTTGAGTTGTGTAAAGTCCGCTGGTAGGACTCTGTACCTTGGAACCCCTAAAGAGATTGTTATTTAATTTTGCACTTTGCAATCTAGCCTTCCTGCAGCTTTCCAGTTGTTCACTATGTCCAATGTTACAGTCAATACAGGTAGGCCTCGACTTAACAACCACAACTGAGCCCAAAAGTTCTGTTGCTAAGCAAGACATTTCTTAAATGAATTTTGTCCCATTTTACGACCATTCTTGCCACAGTTGCTAAGTGAATCACTGTGGTTGTTAAGTTAGGAACACGGTTGTTAAATGAATCTGATTTTCCCACTGACTTTGCTTATCAGAAGGTGGCAAAACGTGAACACAGGACTCCAGGGCACTGCAACTGTCATAAATATGAGCCAGCTGCCAAGCATCCAAATTTTGATTACGTGTTTATGGGAATGCTGCAATGGTCATAAAGTGTGAAAAGTGTTCATAAGTCCCTTTTTTCAGTGCCGTTATAACTTTAAAACAATTGCTTAAATGAACTTGTAAGTGAAGGACTACCTGTATTTTAAAAATTACTATTGTATTATATTATTGGTTACTACTGTATAATTCTACAGTATGTCCCTTTCTTTAGATTGATTCTCACCATTCCTAAGTTAATTACTAAAGCCATTTTAATTACTACATGAATCTTGTTGCCTTTAGCTTATTTCTGTCTTTTTTTTTTTTTAATCTCAAAACCTTCATACGTAGTGGTCTCTATCTAATTCCTGCAGGCCTACAATGCCAGGGACATCGCTCAGTTGGAAATTTCCCAAAGCCTCTTGGAGAAAGATTCTCTTCGTCGTAAAGTCTTTGAGCTCACAAATGAAATCTGTGAACTCAGGAAAAAGGCCAGCATGGGAAATTCGGTGCTTACCGTAAGTTATGATTGTGGTTAGGCTTAGGAGAGAAAGGGATAAATCTCTGCTTCCCAAAAATGCCTCTAGCACTACCCTAATATTTGAAAGCCTGCTTCATAAAATCCAAAATGCAGTTATTATAGAATAAATGGAATTTTATTTTGTGTTCTCAAGTTCCCCATCTGATTCCTTTTTAAGTAGCTATTCCCTTCAAGACAAGGATCACAAAGTAATTAACATTACCTTTATTGCTAGATAACAGTAACAGAACTTGCAAATCTGAACATATTTCTCTCCTCTTTTATTTCCCAGGAAACTAGGGAGGGTCCTTTCTGCTTCTGTGGGCGGAAATATATCTTTTGCATGACAGTCGTCTTAACTGCAGCTCTTCCTCCTTTATTCTAAGGTTATTCCCATCTCCACACTGTTCTCTTTCTATCTTTGTGTGACTCACTGAATTACACTTTTATCAGATGGGATATTAATGCACTGTTTGTATCTCCATGGTGATTTGCAAGGTATAGTGACTTGCAACATTTAGATTATATATTCTAACTAAGGCAGAATAGCATGAGCATGCTTGGGATGAAACTGGGCTTTGCATGCACTTATGATACATTGCCCAATATGTGTTAAAACAGATACTATCCTTATTAGCGGGAAACACTTCATGTGGCAAGGGTTACAAATAAGGCTGATGACTTAATCTACAGCAGTTTACTTTACCAAAAACAAAAAAAAAGCATTACATGAAATCCTCAGTTGATCAAAAGTATTATGAAAAGTAAAAGCTAGTATCTATGGGTCATCTGTTGTCAATCATAGCATATTAAAGGTAATGATTTGGCATATAAGCCCCACAGACTCTTCTCTGTCTTGTAAACCAATATATTCTTCTGAGGGGACACTTTCTATTTCCTTAGCAGGTACCAAGGAGTGGACTTCCCATCACTGAATCCAAGGACCATTGTCCAAAGAAAAAGCAGCCCCTGGTACGAATGCATGCCATCTGTCCTCGGGAGGACAGTCAGGATAGCTTGATGAGCATATCAGAGGTATGCATTTCAATCCTCCACCCATCTCACACCTTCGTATCTTCTTTAAGTTCCAGATCTTGGGTAAGGAGGGATGGCGATAGTGGTGAAATTCAAAAAAATTTATTACTGGTTCAGTGGGTGTAGCTTGGTGGGCGTGGCAGGGGAAGGATACTGCAAAATCCCCATTCCCTCCCCACCCCACTAACCTGCTTTCCAGCTCTGTTCTCCTGTGCAGGGCAACAAAAGAAGACCCAGCCAGTCAGCTGGGATTCAGGAGGCAGAGAATAGATGGGGTGGGGCCAGTCAGAGGTGGTATTTGCCAGTTCTCTGAACTTCTCAAAATTTCCGCTACCGGTTCTCCAGAACTGGTCAGAACCTGCTGAATACCACCTCTGGGTGGTGAGATATGGAATAGGCCTGCTCGTGATGTTGACCAAAGGTCTGCTATGCAAAGCTTTACTGGAAAACTTGGGAATAGCTCTCAATGGGGAAGTTTGAATTCAGTCACACTGGAGGATACTTATGGCCTGACTGTCCTTTTATTTTGTAGTCTTGGTCAAGTCATGATCAAATGGACAGTTTCCGATCATGCAGCCCAATCCCACCTTGTAAACTTTCTCTACAGAGAAGAGCCATGCAAGACAGCTCGCTTTCTTGGAGGTAACTGTTTCAGGGGTTTTGTGGAGATATATCATATTTTGTGCTAGATTGAGTTTGCAGATGTGACAAAAACATTTCTAGGTTTTATTCAAGTGCTGGGATCAAGTGTTTCATTTGTTTGTCTCTCACAATGCTGAGAGGTAAAAATGGATTTCTTTAAAGTCTTCATGTTCCATTGGATTCTGTAAAATAAAATCTAGTCTCCAATCATGCAGGTGTTTAGTTCCACTAGAGTTAAATGGACCTGTTCTAATAGAAAGGCCTCCTAGGTCCCTTCCAACTCTGTTATTCTGTTAACTGTTATTTACAAGTTAAGAACAAGGTGGGTAACCTTGTACTTGTGGATGATGGATCCCCTGTGGTAGAGCTACAATTTCCAGTAGTGCAGTGGTTAAAATGCAGCCTTGCAAGCTAGTTCTGCCCACAGCAAGGAGGTCAATCCTGATCGGCTCAAGGTTGACTCAGCCTTCCATCCTTCTGGGATCAGTAAAATGAGGACCCAGATTGTTGGGGGCAATATGCTGACACTGTAAACCATCCTGAGAGTACTCTCAAGCACTATGGAGCAGTATATAAGTCTAAGTGCTACTGCCATTGTCCTAAAGCTTCTACAATGATGCTATATTTCTTGACAGTCCATTTCACTGCAATGTAATCAAAAGAAGTATGTGAGAGGCGGAGGATCACAAACACTGTTTGGAAGCTACATGCAGCACTTAAAATTTTGGGCGCCCATTTTTTGGCAAGGAGAAAATCAGAGAATGTTGCAAGTAATCATGCAAACTAAATTGCTATTTCTTACAAACAGTCTAAATGGTAACAATTCTTTGTCAGTCTGTTGCATTTCTAAAGCTTTTATTTATATAACACAAAATGATATAACATAAAATAATATATGTCAAATTATATATTCAATCAAATAAATAATATGGAGATATAACTAAGAATTCCCCTAGCTCATGACTGAAATAGCTATGATGATCTTTTAAACTTTAAAATATGCCTCCAGAGGCCAAATTCACCCTTTATCTTTTGAACTAGATCAGTTAGGAAAACCTCTTGGTCTCGGCATGTCAAAAATTCAGAAAATGCCTAATTTGACCTTGATAGAGTGTCACTCCCCCCCACAAACACATAAGAAATAATTCTTGACATATTCATTATTTAAAAAAATACAGTCCAACCATGTTATATATTACATAAACAAATGTCCAATAATTACAAAAATGAAATATAAGTAAACCAAATTCAGACACGTATAAAATAATAATAATGAAAAAACAGGTTCATCATTTTTCTTTAAGTAATTGAGATAGGGTATGGCTGGAAGGAAAGATACAGCTGAAAGGACATGAATGTCTCTCCTATCATTCTACCTGATTTAGAGGAGTGTCACTCATTTAGCTATGGTGGACTTCACTTTCAATTAAACATTTCAAAAGACAATGGTTTGCTGAGAGCTTGGAAAGGGGTATGGAGAGCAAGTCCCTGGCCAACATTTCTGAAGTCCTCAACTTACGACCATAAAGGACTCCCAAATTTCTGTTGCTAAGCAAGACAGTCATTAAGTGAATTTTGCCCCATTTGATGATCTTTCTTGCCACAGTTATTAAATGAATCATTGTAATTAATAACATAGTTCCCCATTGACTTTGCTGGTCAGAGGGTCGCAAAGGGTGATCACATGGCCCTGGGACACTACAACTGATACAAATACATGCCAGTTGCCAAACATCTGAAGTTTGATCATGTGACCTAGGGACGCTGCAATGGTGTGAAAAAAATTAATAAGTCACTTTTTTTCAGTGCCATTGTATTTGTACCTTCAAACAGTCACTAAACTAATGATTATAAGTTGAGGACTACCTGTCCAATAGATTGTCAAATAAAAGGTTCTGCCCCAGGCCCAGGTAACTCTCAGAATAAAATGTCCATCTAAGGCAACCCCGAGTCACACCAGGCCTTCACTCTGGAAGTAACTTCAGAAAATGCTGTTGACTGGCCTTGCAGGCTCCAAAAAAAATGGGAAAACTCAGGTGGCTTTTATTTTTCTCATTCACAAGTTGTCGTTTCCCTCTCTTTTATGTGTCTTCTTGAAACAGTTCTCAGGAGTTCCTGGATGAGGAATTTTCTGTCAACTCAGCTGAAGAGAAAGGGAGGGATCCTTCTTTTGAATATGACATAGGAAGAGATGGTAAGAGTTTGCCCCCAGGGGAAACATTTTCCTTGTATTTTCTAGTCTGTGGAACAGGAAGGAAAACATTCTTCCATTAATGTATTTGTGAACCTGCTTTTTTAAAAAGTCCAAGAACGATTCTAGCAGTGCCACTTGGAAAGATCTATTTGCTAAAGCCCACATAACGTTAAGGAAAATCCATAACATAAGTAACAGCAAGGCATTAAATTAGTTTTAAAAATATTGTTCCAATTTAAATTTTGATTAAAAAGTAAAAAAGGGAAGGTACAAATCAGTCTGGTTCTTTCAAGAGCTTTTAGACTACTGGATACTTAGCCAGCTTGGCCAAAATTAGGGAAATCCTGGAAATCCTATACCCCTTGCTTCCTTTTTTCTCCTACTATAATCCCCTACAATATGGAAAATTTATTTCTACTTTTGCTCTTGAAAACCATGTTCCATTTTCCACCCCTTGGAGAGAAAAAAATGGGAATCCATATCTTGCAGGACAGGGAAAATACAATGAGAATGTGTTAAAGATTATTTACTAGCCATAAAGGCAATGTTGCTTGATTTCAGGGAGACCTGGACTAGAAACCAACCACTGATTGCTTTGCTCTCATGTGTTTGAATGTATCTTTCTTACAGATGGCTCTTCCCTCTGGCTCCACGTAGACCCTTGCATCTCTGAGAGGTAAACATACGGTCCTAGGCAACACCATTTTATTTTATAATGCCTTGTGGTATTGACAAATCCAAACACAAGGAATATGAAATGAAATGATTTATAGTTATATTATAGTATTTTATTTGCATTGTGTATATATTTTGTATAGTTTTAATCATTTAATATTGTAAGCTGCCCAGAGTTACCTTGTAGTAGGGGTGGTGGTTGATAAATTTAATAAATAGATAAAAATAAATAAAGAAATAATGGAAAGAAGGTTTCCAAACTTCCCACCTGGCAATCTAGATGAAAAAGAATCAAGAATCTAAGAGCCCTATTGAATAGAATTGACTGGAAGAAAGGTTATTACAACAACATAAAGAAGCCAACAAGTATCTTACAGTACTTTCAAGTGAGACATAGGTAAAGATATCTGTCTGTTTCCTCCCTGAATTGCCTATATGGGTCTATAACAATTTACCACAGCCCAACTTGCCATGGCCAGCTCACCACAGCTAACTCATCATAGTCAGCTTGCCATGGCCATCTCACTACGGGACAACTTGGTGCGGAACAAGAGTTACACTAATATCAAAGAAATGGTAGAATAGAATCATTAAAAAAGGATGCAAAAGGAAGGACAGGATGAAATGTGAATGGCAAAAATTTAAATAATTTTATTTTAAATAATTAAATAGAATAATCAAATTGTCCCACGGTGAGTTGGCCATGGCGGGTTGTCCCACAGCGAGTTGGCCGTGGCGATTTGGCCATGGTGAATTGGCTGCAGCTAATTGGTCATGGCAAGTTGTCCCATTCCCAGCCAGATTTACTTAACAGCAATGTTACTAACTTAACAACTGCTGTGATTCATTTAACAACAGTGGCAAGAAAGATCATAAAATGGGACAACATTCACTTAACAACTGTCTTGCTTTGCAACATAAATTTTGTGCTCAATTTTGGTTGCAAGTCTAGGATTACCTATAGATGCTCACAGAGGGTCTCTTTAAGGGGTAAAGTGTGAGGTTTGGACTTCCTTCGATCTTTTGAGGCACTGCTTCAGAGCATTATTGGTGTCCTTTTATGTCTATATGGCAAAGAGATAGTCTTTTATTCCAGGTCTCCAATATACCTTTTCCATGGCAGCTGCTTTCTGCAAATCAGTGAGCCTGGTTTAAACAAAAACGTGCCTGCAGGCCATTGCACTGCTCTCTTGACTGTTGCCTGTTCATGTCAGTAGAGATTAGAGATGTGTTATTTGCTTGTTTTATGCAGAACAGCTGCCAAGGCATTGTAACATTACTTAAAACTAAAGTAGGCAGCAAAATCTGGTAGCCACTAGGTGGCAGGAAAATGTTAAAAGTTTTATATTTACAGTGGCCAAAGTGCCTGCTTAGTTTTCTTTCTCTGTCCCATATTTTTAAAAGTTATTTAAATGTTTTTAATAAGAAACTGACGTCCTGCAGAGTAGAGTGAAGCACTACTTTTAGTTTAAATGTTGTCTCTGGCCCTTTCAACATTCTAAAAAAAAAAGACAAATGCTGCAAACAGACCCAGCAAAAAAAAACCAAGAATAAAATAGCAAGAGTAAATCCGAGTGATAGAGCAACCATCTACTACTGCTTTGTCATAGGTAAACAGATATTTATAATTGGCCATATTTACTATTTTACTATGGGCAACCCTCCCTATTATAGCCATTTTATGCAAATATCCATAACATTCAAATATATACATCAATCCTAAAATATTCCCTACCACTGATTTACAATATCTGATGATGGACATTTCAAGCCCATAATGGCTTTCCTTGATCTAAATTTGTTTTAATCTTCACATTGAATAGCCACAGGTAAGTGTCTCTGCTCAGTTAAGACCAGCATAGAAGCTAGTCTAGAAGCTAAAATCTTATGGTATCTCTGGATACCTACATCACTGGATAGAAGCATTCCTGTGAAACAGACAACAAATGGTCAAAATTGGGAATGTCCTATCAAATTCTGTACCTGTCAATAGTGGTGTCCCCCAAGGCAGTGTCCTAGGACCAACTCTCTTCATATTCTACATAAATGACCTCTGTGATCATATTAAGAGCAACTGCGTTCTCTTCGCTGATGATGTAAAGCTATTCAACACCACAGACTACCTTCCAAAAAGACTTTGACTATGTATCAGAATGGTCAATCAAATGGCAACTTCAAATCTCAACAAATAAATGCTCTGTCTTACATATTGGCAAAAAAATCAGAAAATAAAATACAAGCTAAATAGTCAAGACCTTGTTGAGGATCCAAACTCTGTCAAGGACCTTGGAGTACTCATCTCTAATGATCTAAGTGCTAGAGCCCATTGTAACTACATAGCCAAAAAGGCATTAAGAGTTGTTAATCTAATCTTACGTAGCTTCTTCTCTGGTAATATCACACTACTAACTAGAGCATACAAAACATTTGCTAGACCTATATTTGAATACAGCTCATCAGTCTGGAACCCATATCATGTATCTGATATTAACCCAATTGAGAAAGTCCAGCAATATTTCACAAGAAGAGTTCTCCGCTCCTCTACTCATTGCAGAATATCTTATGCCACCAGACTTGAAACTCTAGACTTAGAAAACGTAGAATTACGCCTCTTTTGGTCCAATCTAAATATGTATATAAAATCATACGTTGCAATGTCCTTCCTGCAAATGAATACTTCAGCTTCAATCATAACAATACAAGAGCACACAATAGATACAAACTCAAGGTTAACCGCACCAAACTTGATTGCAGGAAATATGACTTCAGCAACAGAATGGTCAGTGTCTGGAATACTCTACCTGACTCTGTGGTTTCTTCCCCAAACCCCAAAAACTTTAACCTTAGACTGTCTACTATTGACCTCACCCCCTTCCTAAGAGGCCTAAGGGTGTGCATAAGCACACCAATTGTGCCTACCGTCCCTGTCCTATTGTTTCTTTTTCTTATAAGTGTCTATCTCATGTATTCAAAACTATGTTTATTCTTATACCCTTATCTTATAAGCAATTGACAAATCAAATAAATAGATAAAATAAATAAATAGTCGGAGAGATGCATCAGTGGGAGGAATCAGAACCTATATGGACTTTATCCTGTCTGCTTTGTTCTCTTCTTAGTGTACCCATGCGCCGCCGACTTGCACAGCGCTTCCCAAGCCGTATCACAACTATTGCCTTCCAAGCCAATGCCTTGTTGGAGCAGATCAGCATCATTGGGGGCAACCAGACTGGCATCTTCATTCATCGAGTCACTCCTGGATCCATTGCTGATGAGATGTCTTTATCACCAGGCCAGCAGGTTGTGCTGGTAAGACATTCCTACATCTTCGTTGTATCATGTTGTGTTCTACCTTCCTGCAAAGTCTCTAAAGCAACAGCCCCCAACCTTTGAGGCACCAGGGACCGGTTCTGTGAAGAGAGGGTTTTCCGTGGACCAGAGGGGGCGTGGTTTTGTGTGCTGCCTGCAGATGGGGCTTCACTTGTTTTTGCAACCTGATTTCTGGCATGCCACAGCCCAGTGCTGGTTCATGGACCAGGGGTTGAGGACCCCCCTTTCTAAAGGAAAGTGGGCTCTACCAGATGATGCAATGCTGACACTAGAAGAACATGATCAGCTGCTGATCACACCTGAGCGGGGCTTTGCAGTTTGGGAGTATCTTGCCACTAGTGCAGTTTCAACAGTTTAAATTGCAAACATATTGCTACCCCCTGTACTCTAAGGAATGTCTAATCTTCCATTGGAGGGGATTTTTTTTCATCCCACATCACATCTTGCTGGCTTCCCTTACAGATTCTATCAAAGTTAAGAAAAGGGTTTCAAATGCAGAACTGCTGATAGGGCAACATTACAGGTCATAGGGGTTGACAATAATGTGAGTTTGCCACTGTAATCACACCGATAATAAGCTTTTAAAGGTTTTTAATGGTTTGGTTATATTTGCAATCTCCTTGTGTTTGCGCTGCTTCCCTTCAAATTACCTCTAGGATTTCCCTCCAAACAATGGATAAACATTCATTTTTAAAAAGTGCAGTATACATCAAGAAACACATGGAATTAGAAGAGGTTGCATGATAATTATTTTATTTTCTGGTTGAGAGGAAAAAGGAAAGGATTTGTTTAAGCTGTTGACTTAATGGAATGAAAGAAGGCAGGGACAAGGCATCCAATTATGGGGCAGTTTGAAAGGGCAGCTAACAAACACTGATTATGGCAGTTCTCTGTTCTGAGTCAGAAAAGGACAATGCTCACAGTGTTTGGTTGGCTGAAAAGATGGGCAAATCACCCTAACAGCCAGGAACAATCTCAAGTGTGTTTTAATTAGATCGAGAAGAGTAGGGAAACAGAAAATCTGCTCATCCGGGGAAAAAAAAAAACCCTCCACATTGTGCGTATTTGTGTAAAGATGGCATATTTCTCTCTGGGTACGTTTCTCATTCTAATGCCGTCTTTGTGCCTACCCCTCTTTACAGGAAATCTCAAGATTTTATATTGGCTGACATGTCATCAGTCCCCAAGAAAGAAAACAAAATAGAAAAAGTAAAACATTCTAAGAGAATGATCACTGTTGCTATAAAAATTCCATAGTAGTTCTCCAAGCAGTTTTAGGGCTGGGAAAATGTGATGTACTGGAAAGTCTTGTTGGTCGTTTCCAGTCTGGATATCTTTCAGCTGCATAGACTTTAGTTTCCCTGAATTCCCCTGCCAATCTGGCCATTTCTGAGACAAGGAAAGATAATTTTGCTATCATTCATTGAACTAGAATTACAGCGTCTGAAAAGCCCAGGATCTACTCTGAGCAGTGATGGTGAAATGTTCAGAGTGGCACAACACTGGAATACTTCAGGGTAAATTTTTTACAAATAACTTGGAACAAATTAATTTATTTGAAAATAAAGTAAGCCAAAATAAGCCGGTTTATTATTAAACAGAAAGCTTACTGCTTAATTGCTTTTGGATAGTTTCTTCCTGTCATGTGAGTGGTTAAACAAGCCAGGAAACCATCTCCCATAGTATGTTTAGTTTTTATATCTCAATGTACTCAATCAGATAGAGCTGGAAGGGACCTTGGAGATCCTCTAGTCCAGCCCACTGCTCAAGCAGGATATCCTGACCTATACCATTTCAGACAAGTGACTGTCCAGTCTCTTCTTAAAAACCTCTAGTGATGAAGTATTCACAACTTCTGAAGGCAAGCTGTTCCACTGGTTAATATCTGAAATGTAATGGTTCACTATTGCTTTTCTATTACATCAAGGAGCACAACGGCCATGAATCCCAATTTAGATATCATATTAAGGAAACCACATAGGCAAAACCCCATTGTTTTGCTTTGCTATTAGTTTAGTTTAGTTTATTGTCATTGCACTGCATACAACAAAATTAAATACCATTTTTTAGTGTACATTATGATTATGAAAATAAACACAAACACACATCCTTCACATTCTATATATTGAATTGAAAACCCCTGATATTGCATTAATATTGCACTATACAGTAGAATTCAGTAGAGTTACTGTCTTGGGATAGAAGCTATTTTTTCAGCCTATTTGTCCTTGTTTTTATTATCCTTTTCCATCTGAGAGCTGGTAATAGTTCAAAAAACGGGTGCCCAGGATGAGATGGATCTTTGAGAATATTTTGAATTTTCTTAAGGCAGTGGGAGCTGTAAAGCTCTTCCAAAGAGGGGAGAGGACAACCAATGATCTTCTGGGCAATGATGCTTTGGTGTGCTTTCCTATTTGCAACTGTGCAATTGGCAAACCATACAGAGGTACAGTAAGTTAAGATACTCTCTATGGTGCAGCAGTAGAAGGTTACCAGCAGTTTTATTTTTGCTTATATGAGGATCAAATGGGAATGATTGGGCAGGATGCACTAGCACCTGCTAGAAGAAGACAGCCAGTTTGATGTAGTGGTGAAGGTGCTGCCCTGGAAACCAGAAAACTGAATTCTAGGTCTCCCTTGGGCAAGAAATCTAGCTGGGTGGTTTTGGGCCAGTTACTCTGTTTAGGGTGACCCGCTCCCTTTTGGAAGCGGAGGCGCGGGAGGATCCCTTGCAGGAACAGGCTGAGGACTTTTCTAGGTTTCTGCAGGACAAAATCACTCAGATCCGGGATGAGCTGGACTCCAATTGGGCATCTCCGGGTGGGGGGGCGGGGGCGGACTTCGGTGAGGTCATTTGGGATGAGTTTGATCCTGTTACCCTGGGGGACGTGGACAGGATACTGGGGGGGCTTAATGCCACCACCTGTTTATTGGACCTGTGCCCCTCCTGGCTGGTCTTGGCCACTCGGGAGGTGACATGAGGCTGGTTCCAAGGGATCATTAACGTTTCCTTGAGAGAGGGGCTTTTACCCGCCGCCTTGAAAGAGGCGGTGGTGCGGCCCCTCCTCAAGAAACCGTCCCTGGATCCAGCATTATTGTCGAATTATCGTCCAGTCTCCAAACTCCGCTTTGTGGCGAAGGTTGTTGAGAGTGTGGTGGCATGTCAGCTCCCTCAGTACCTGGATGAAGCGGTATATCTAGACCCCCTCCAATCGGGTTTCAGGCCTGGGCACAGCACGGAGACGGCGTTGGTCGCGTTAGTGGATGACTTCTGGAAGGCCCGAGACAGGGGTTGTTCCTCTGTCTTGGTCCTTGTTAGATCTCTCAGCGGCTTTTGATACTGTCGACCACAGTATCTTATTGCGGCGGTTGGGGGGTTGGGAGTGGGAGGCACCGTTTTACGGTGGTTCTCCTCCTTTCTCTCCAACCACTCTCAATTTGTGTTGACAGGGGGGCAGAGGTTGACCCCGAGGCCCCTATTATGTGGGGTGCCCCAGGGGTCTGTGCTCTCGCCCCTGCTGTTCAACATTTATGTGAAGCCGCTGGGTGAGATCATCCATGGTTTCGGGGTAGAGTTCCATCAGTACGCTGATGATACTCAGCTGTACATCTCTACCCGGACCACCCCAACGAAGCCGTCGAAGTGATGACCTGGTGCCTGGAGGCCGTGCAGAGTTGGATGGGTCTTAACAGGCTTCGTCTCAACCCAACTGTTATAAGCATTCAAAAATGAAAACAACAGACTTTTGATAATCTGAGTTATAGGATGCTTTATTAGGGAAAATACTGCAGTATTGGACTCAGTTCACTCTAGAAAAGAAACATTTTCTAAGAGGAAGGAGACGCCCTCCTTTCACTGAATACAGCTTATATAGGTTTATCAAATCACATAGTTACATAATACTTCCTTTTTCCATATATGGACGTTATACAACCTTCCATGGAAAACTTCCAATATTTTCAGATTTCCTGTTTTTCACATTCCAGAAAAATTATAAGGAAACATTAATATTCCTTAAGGTGACATTTATAATGTCAGAGTGCCCTAGCACAAATGTCCTCTAACCTAAGCCAAAGACAAAGTTTGCAATCCAACATATTTGTTTCACAAAAATGTATTTCTCAACTTTTCTGTCCTTTTAAAAGGTCAGGCTACGGACACAAAATGGCTACAGTCTGGTTCTGTAGTTTCTCAAGTATAATATCCAAATTTTACTTATAACACCAACCAAAACTGAGTGGCTGTGGTTTCCTGCGCCCAGATACAGCCAGTTTATTCCGTCGCTGGCCGTGGGGGGAGAAATTTTGCCCCCCATGGAAAGGGCTGCAATCTGGGTGTCCTCCTGGATGTACGGCTGTTTTTAGATCACATTACGGCCGTCGCCAAGGGGGCCTTTTGTCAGATTCGTCTGATTTACCAGTTGCGGCCCTTTCTGGATCTGGATGCACTTCGCACGGTCACTTCCGCCCTCGTCATCTCCCGTTTGGACTACTGCAATGCTCTCTACATGGGGCTCCCCTTGAAGAGTGTCCGGAGGCTGCAGTTGGTCCAGAATATGGCCGCGTGGGTGATCTTGGGAGCTCCGAGGAGCTCCCATGTTACACCGCTCCTGCATGTGCTGCATTGGCTTCCTGTGGCCTTCCGGATCCGATTCAAGGTGGTAGTGATTGTCTTTAAAGTGCTCCATGGCTTGGGACCTGGGTACTTATGGGACCGCCTGCTGCCACCAACAGCCTCCCGCCGCCCAGTGCGCTCCCACAGGGTCGGCCTCCTCAGGGTTCCGCTGGCTGGGCATTGCTGGTTGGCGGCTCCGAGGGTGTGGGCCTTCTCTGCGGGGGCTCCCTCCCTTTGGAACGATCTGCCCCCGGAGATATGGGCCATCACCAACATTCAGACCTTCCGGCGCGCAGTAAAGATCCTGTTTTTTCAACAGGCCGGCCTGGCCCAGTAACGATTTGTGGGGTTTTAAATTTGGTATTTTTAAATTTTTTATCAGTTTTTATACTTGTTAATTTTATATTCGGCCTCCAATTTAATCATTTTAAATTGTTTTTAATTTTATAACTTTATACTGTTTCTGTTTTAGCTGGCTGTACACCGCCCCGAGTCCCTTTTTTGGGAGAAGGGGCGGTATAAAAATCTAATAAATATAAACAAACATAAACATACTCTCTCTTAGCCAAACTCACCTCACAGGGTTGTTTGGGGAAAATAGGAGGCAGAAAGATTAGCTGTAGTTAATTCTCAAGACTCTTTTTTTGGCTAAGTATTCAAAATGGACTATGATTAATATATATGTATGTATGTATGTATGTATGTATATATATATGTGTATGTTTGTGTGCTTGTATACATATATACAGCATATGTATATGAGTAGATATGTGTGTATGTATGAATGTGTGTGTGTATTTATATTTAATAAATAATATAATCACTCACAAATTATGAAAGATTTAGATTTACTCATATATTCAAACTGGTCTAATTTCAAGTATGTAGTTGTGAAATTGTCAGAATAAGATTTTGCTGAACGGTGAATCATGGCCCATAATTTTGTGGCCCATACCTCATTTTATGTCCCATAAAATGACAAACTCCTCTCTAAGCTAACCCTAACCCTAAGTTCAGCTGCCAGTTCCATTATAAAACCCCCTTCACTGTCAAGTTGTTACTTTTTCTGTAAAAGTATCATTAGCATGGGAAAGGTCTTTCCTGTATCTGAGCTAAGCTAGGTTGCAGCTGTTTGACATTCTTAAACAGAGTCTCTTTGATCAACATTTCAAGTTATTTGAATATATAGGTGGATTATGGAGTCATGGAACCGGGTTTCAAAGCTGTCCTAGAAGATGCAACTCTTGAGGAGGCTCTCTGGGTCCTGGAAAAAGTGAATGGATTTTGTTGCTTGTCTGTGAAGCACAACATGGAGGGTAAGGATATTTGCTTGCCTTGGAGATGGACTATTGTCTGTCTCTCTACAGGTTGCTGAGCTACAACTTCCATTAGACCTCACGATAAGCCATACAGTTAATAGAAATTGGGCTTTGTTGACAACTCACATCATCTATCCCTGATGTACATGATAGCTTCAAAGTGCAAAAATCATAATGTATGATCCAAAAATGCTGGTGATCGGGTATTTTTCCCTCTTTGTGGGATCCTACAGTGAAGTAAGACAAATAGTAGATTTGAGAGTACCCCTAAGAGTTGCATACTGGAAAACAAGAAGAAACTTTCCTATACTGTACAACTCAAGTTAATGTAAAAGATTTAATCATAATTGAGATGGGGGAGTGGATTGTGTTCCATTGTAATAAGTATGAATGAGGTTCAACTTGATGTTTCCAGGCAGGAATTCCTTCCCAGCATTTATGTTTTTCCAAATTCTAAGAAAAATCAGTTGAGAAATCAAGAAAATGGGAAAAAGTATTATCCAGGGTAAGCACTGACAATGTAGCCAGAAGGTGCCCTCTTTCATTCTGGTTGTAGCTTTTGGAAGGTGGGATGGCTTTCTGATAGGTCTTAATAAACAAAGTCCTGAGAAACTTTTTGCTTGGAGCTTCCAGCACCCAAGTTGGTATATCAGATGCCATTGACAAATTCAATGTATGCAGGGAATAACCAGAGCCAGTTTAAGAGATCAATTGAAGGTAACAATTGAATGGCTTTGAGAGTGCAAGTGCCTTCTGGTCACATATTAGATTAAAAAAAATCCAGAATAATGTGATTTTTGGAAATTCCTGAACATTTCCAGTTTCCCATCCCTGAATCCTAAACATGAATTGGAAATTGGACATACGGTGATTGGGCATCAAAATGTATTTCCCTAATTTTGGTATCTCAACTTGACATGAATATGGAACGCAAAGGATCTGTTTGGGAAGCAATTGTGCTCTCACATATTTATCCTCACATATTTACCTACCTGTGCTATTGCTGTACAATATTCACAGTTTCCAACACACTTCGTCTTACTAGGTTACAAGAAACTCTTGACTGACCTGAACTCCAAGCTGGTGACATCTGGTGATTCCTTCTATATCCGATCCAACCTTTGCCTTGAGAAACAAGATTCTGGAGAACTCTCAGTTGGATGCCATAATATTCTGCATGTCACTGACACTGTATATCAAGGCCAAACTCAATGGAGTGCTTGCCAGGTGAATCCTTATACCATGAAAGACATGGATGCTGGTACCATCCCTAACTACTTCCAGTGAGTATGATCGTCTCAATAGGTTTGAAGGGAGTACATTCTTGTCTATTTAATGCAGAGGTGCATATCTGCTTTCTTCTGCCTTACACATTTCTGTCCCTGTTTCTTTGATATAGGGCACAACAGCAGCTCATTGCCCTCATTCAAGAATTGGCCCAAAAGAACATGGTTTCCCGGAAGGTAATGAGGCAATCTTTCACTTTGCTTTAGAAAGTTAAATTTGCAAGTTGATTCAGACTGCACACTAAATCACCAAAATGCATTTCCACCAAGCTGGACCAAGCTGGGGCTAAGGAAGAGGATTTCCATTCAGCACTACATCACTGATCTCCTTCCACACAAACAGCCTAGAAAATAAATGGGAATAGCAATTTTAGAATTATAAAAAAATCCAAAAGAATTATTTGAATCATGGCACTCCAACCAACATCAACAGATGTAGACTTAACCCTATAAAAGAAATTCAATTAAAGACTTCACTCAAACACAAATTAATTGACATCCATAGAACTCAGTATTGTACAGTACTATACAGTGTCTGTACAATAATTGACATTGTAGAAAGTTGTATACTGCACAACCTCACATCCCCCACATCTCCTGCACTGATGATATCACAGTAATAATCCAAAATTGCAGTCCAGAGAACTCTAATAATAGGCCAACCCAGAGCACCAGACATTGCCAAAAAGGCATTAAGAGTTGTAAATCTAATCTTACGAAGCTTCTCCTCTAGAAATATCAAATTGCTAACTAGAGCATACAAAACCTTTACCAGACCAATACTTGAATACAGCTCATCAGTCTGGAATTCACACTGCATATCCGACATTAATACAATCGAGTGAGTCCAGAAGTATTTCAACAAGAAGAGTACTACACTCCTCTGCCCACAACAGAATACCCTATATCACCAGGCTTGAGATTTTGGGCTTGAACAACCTTGAACTATGCCGCCTACCGTTAGACTTAAGCATAGCACACAAAATTATCTGCTACAATGTCCTACCAGTCAATGACTACTTCAGCTTCAACCACAACAATACAAGAGCACACAATAGATACAAACTCAATGTAAACCGCTTCAAACTCGATTGCAGAAAGTACGACTTCAGCAACAGAGTGGTCAATGTTTGGAATGCACTACCTGACTCTGTTGTTACATCCTCTAACCCCCACTCCTTTAACCTCAAACTAATCACTATTAACATCACCCCATTCCTAAGAAGTCTATAAGGGGCATGTATAAGTGCACCATCGTGCCTACCGTCCCTGTCCTATTGTTCCCATTTATTCGTCCTATTTCCTGTATTCTTACTCAGGTTTATACTTATACCTATTATCTTGTAAGCGATTGACAAAACAAATAAATAAATAAAATAAATAAATAAATACTACACTATCAAAGGACTTGTTTTCCTACTAATATGTGGGAGGCATCTGGGTGAGAATTACTTATGCCAAAGGCTTGGCATGAAAATCCTTTGGGGACATTGTTCTAAGGCAACTTTCCCAAAGTGGCAATCTCAAGCTTAGCTCCTATAATTGCCCAGCTAACTACTGCCGTAACTCCTGGGCTAGCTCTATACATTCTGGGTTTAATGTAATGTCTTTCCTTTTGCCCTTAGAATTCCAGTTCTCAACGCAAATTGGTCCGTATTGTAAGTACAGGCAACAGGATCAATCCACTTTGGTCCACTATGGAATGTAGTTTCTCAGACTCAAACAAGCCAAAAGGTAAGTTCAACTATTGCAACATTGTTTATTGTTGCTGAAAGTTATGATTCCAACCTACAAATATTTATCTAGGCAAATTTATGTCTAGATGGAGCTTTACTTCCTTTTTTTTTAAAGAACACAGGATTTCTCATTAAGCATCTATTAGGGACAGCTAATTAATTTGCAAATTAAAAACATCTCTGAGACTTTCTAGAAGTTTGACCATTTACTAGAAAAAAAACATCTTTCTGTAGTAACTAGATTACTTATCATAGGCCCACTGCAGCTATTATGTTTCTGGCTTTTTATATTCCAGACAGTAATTCTAAAGAATCTTTAATTGGGGCAATTTAATAAATATCTTCAAATATGCTTTCTTAAAACATAGCTAGGAATAAAACAAACAAACAAATAGTGGATGAAACCCACATTTATTTCTCTGATTGCTTTACTCTTTCCTTTCTAGTGAGTCCCAGGAATTGTGTCAGTCTGATGCCATACACTTTTGTCAGGCATTACAGACCTGGGCAGACACGTCCAGTACTTGTGGTGCCAGCACTTTTGAGGAAGATCCTGGCTGACAAGCTATGCCTTTCCAGGGAATTTGAAAAATGTCCATCAGGTATACAAGAGTCAGGTGGTTTGCTGGAATTTTGCAGGGAAATATTGTTTTAAGTCCTGGAAACCTCAGCATCTGAACTGGAAACAAAGTTAGTGGAAACGTCTAGCTGAACTAGAAGCAGGGGTGGGTTTCTACCGGTTCTGTCCACCTCTGTAGAACCAGTAGCTCTGAAGAGCAGCAGACATAGAGGCACAGCTGCAACTTAAAAAGCAGGAAAAAAGGGCTGTTTCAAAGGCTGCTTCTCTGCATGCAGGGCGTGCAGCATGCAGGGAAGCACATCATAAATCACCAAACCTCCTAAATCACCGAACCGGTAGTTAACCCTGTCGTATCCCACCCCTGACTAGAAGACAGCGCATTGGCTCACAGTAAACTTCACGAGTTCATGTCTATGGAGACTTTCAGTCCAGGTCATGCTTGTCTCAAAGGTTATTTTTCAAAAGGCAACCAGACTAACGTAGTCCAGTTGCCTTTTGAAAAAAACACTTTGAGTTCACCAATTCCTGTTCAAATGATTTGTTTTGTTCTAGAACATAGAATATTTCTTGATACTGGATTTTCTCATTTTCTCGTGTCTCCAAATATTACTTCTAACAAAACATAAGGAAAAGAGATTTAGTTTGGATTCAGAACTATGCCCTCTCTTTTTTCCCCCCTTCCTACCCCTGCAGACACTCAGAACACAGAATCCTTCCATGAAAACAAAGAATTGAATGGCAGCTCTTGTATTCCTCGATGGGATCTGGAACAGTTAATGCAAAAGGTATTAGAGGCTATAAGAACAGATGTATTCAGGTGCAGATGCAATTATATCGGGTGAGGGATTAGGATGCATATTCCCTTAGGACTAGCATTGCAAATGTTGTTCATGGTATCCATGCACTTACTGTGTACATCTCACTCTTATCTCTAGAATGTCCATGCCTGGCTGGATCTGGGCCTGGAGAGTGTGCAAGAACTTCTGGCAATGGACATTTATCCCATCATTATTCTCATCACCATCGGTGATAAAAATGCCAAGAAAATCAAGTAAGTACTGCTACTTTGATCCCTTGCATTTCTCTCTGGCAGAATTGCTTCCCAATTGTTTTTAATCACCAAAGATGCACCTAAAATCATTTCATCTAGCACGCAATTTTGTGTTTATCCACTGTATCTTGAACTTGGCAATTCTTTCTCCTGTGGCCATCATTCTTCAGCCTTTCTTTCAAACCCACACAAACGTACTTTGTGAGTGAGCTCTCAAATTCTGATTCCCTTATCTAAATGGCTTGAATTTCAGGAAAGCTCTTCAGCGCCTTGGAGCAACAGAGGACCAACTTTTGGAGAGTGCCCGGAAAGATGAGGCCCAGCTGGAGACAGTTTCCTGCCTTTATCGCTCCATTGCTCCTGATGCCTGGGGTGACCTTGATGGTCTCAACAGCTGTGTCCGTGTGGCTATCGCCGATGAGCAGAAGAAGATAGTGTGGGTGGAACAAGTGCCTCACCGATCTTTTTAGACCAAGAGATGGGACTTAAGGCAATTGTTTCACCCAAGCTGATGAAAAACTGAATGTTCTAGTTTGTTCTGGCAGAAAATAAAACACATTCCAAGCCTATCAATTGCATACTTACCATTTAGAGAATTACCATTTATTTTCTCATGGTCTCCCCATTCTTCTCCATCCAACTTCTTTCAAACTGATTTTATCTTCCTTTACCATCCCTTTGAATTCCTGGAAACACATCAATCATATGCTGGCTAAATGTACAGAGTACAAAGTATATGCAGAGGTTTGCTATAATGAATTTTTTAAACTCTTGGGTGGAGTTGGTATTCATATCAGAAATGCATGGAGACTGGACTGAACCATGTGGTGAAGTTCCTTATGGGCATGAGCACACAGTATATTGAACGTTGAGCATGAAAATAATGGATGCATTTCATTTTTTTAAATAAAAGAACTTCTCACAGGATAGAAGAATACTACTGTATTGTTTTTAAAAAGTTATCAAACACATTAACTAGGAAACTGAGCATATTTTTAGGCAAATTAACATTCCCTGCATTGTATTAGTCCACGAGTGTCAAACTCGATTGTGTCACGTGACATATCGCAACATATGTTTTGCCTTTGTGGAGCTGGGGTGGGTATGGCCTGTCATGATGCATCTGGCCTGCGGGCTGCCAGTTTGACATCTCTGTATTAGTGTATTAAAATCCAAAATTGGACTAAAAGAACTTTGCCCATGGCGCTGTCACACTGAAATTTCAAAAGCTTTATGTTTGGTTTGTTTCTTGACATAATACAGAGATTTAACTAGCAGGCTTAGTATTAGATCAGGGTCAAATTCTCATTTGGCATTTAGTTCACTAGCTGACTTTGTCATTTAGGCTAACAGGGCTTTGTAAAAATAGCCTGAAGATGGGGAAGACGACAGATGTAATCTATGGGGCTGCCTACCCTTGCTTTAATGAAGGAATAAAACCATTCACAAACAAAAAAGTTAGTTATAATTAACATTTCATTTCTTTATTGTATAAAAGCAGACTTTAGCCATATTATGCATATTCTGGAGAACTATCTTTAAATTAGAGCAACTGCTTTGCAGATCTATACCATCCCAGCAGACAAACCAAAAGCTGTTTCTAGTTATCTCAATATTCCATAGTAGAATAATGATGAAATGTGCAGGCTACAGAATCTAAAGATAAATATTCATTTCTACTCTTTAAACTGGTTTTAAATTTGGCCAGTTTCTATCCCTGCCCTATGTGTAACAACTGATATGGGACCAGCCCATCTATATTTTTGTGATACCACAATTTGGGTGAGGACACTTATAGTAGTGATCAACTCATCTCTTCAACCAGGCTTCTCCAGTTATCATTCTTGTGTCGGAGGCAAGCCCCTCCTTATATTTTACTCCAATTCTTCCCTCAAGTGCAACTTCAGTAGTATTTAATTCTGCAAACTGCAAATTGCTGCATCAGCATCCGCTTGACTTGCAGATCTTTTCCTGCTGCTGACGGATGAGTAATTGCCACCAAAACAGGAAGGCAAAAAGAGAATCACAGCTCATTATGGAGCGGCCAACACTTGGGGACTGGCTTATCCTCCAAGACACCATCAGGAGCACATACCCAAGGGTCACTGGTCTCCCACTGCCACTTCAACAGCAGCCCCCGCAGCTCTTCAAGAGCTCGTGCATAGCGGGGATCTGAAGCCACATTGTGGCTTTCGGTAGGATCGGTACTGTGATCGTACAGTTCCCAGCGATCCCGATAATAGTAGCTATGCAAAGTCTTATTCCAATGAGTAGGTTGCCCCGCCTGAGTTCTGTTCAGCAGGTCCTGGAACGTGGGTGAAACATAGAAATCTTGATCAATGGGAAAGGAGGTTCGGTTCTGTAGATTGTGAATGAAATGCAGGGAGCCATGCTGCACAGCTCGCATGGGATAGTGCATGGTCACCTCATGCAAGCTCTGACTGGCAAACACAGTTCTCCATTTTGGCTCCAGTGATAATGCGGGCAGCAGAGACTTCCCGGTGAGTTGCACTATCCGCTTCCCAAACAGACTGTACGCGGGATATGGCACAGAAAACCAGTCCAGAATGGTGGGAGTGATATCTGCAGAGAGAGAAGGGAAAGCTGAAGCAGAAAACTTGCTTCTGAGCCACAGTGGTGCAGTGGTTAGAATGCAGTACTGCAGGCTACTTCTGCTGACTGCCTGCTGCCTGCAATTTGGCAGATCGAATCTCACCAGGTTCAAAGTTGACTCAGCCTTCCATCCTTCTGAGGACTCAGATTGTTGGGGACAATATGCTGACTCTGTAAACCACTTAAAAGAGGGCTGCAAAGCACTGTGAAGTGGTATGTAAGTCTAAGTGCTATTGCTACCTGATGCAGAGGGAAGAGACCAGAAGGAATTTTGGTCGCAGGTGTTACCTAGTATGGAACAATATTTATAAGTCCTATAAAAAAAAAACCAATTGTTTCTTCCTAAGATTTTCTAGCTTACACCAGTTAGCTCCAGTTCTGTACTTTCTACATTGCATCCATTCAATAGAATTTAGGCTCGATAAAGATGGTAAGGTAGGAACTAAAGGGTCAATTATCATATATATTCATGGGTAAATCTCTACCCAGGGGTAAATTCAACCCAACAGCAGAAGTTTCTCTGACACAATGGCTAAATGAGTTGCTTTAATGCAGACAAGAAAAAAGTCATAACTAAGCAGCTTGTACTGCAGAAATTTCTTTCAACCCAGAGTTTAAATCTTAAGCCACTTTTTTCTCCCTTTTTAAGTCAGGAAACTGTTGGCTGTTCCTTGCTGATCCATGAGATTGGGAAGCGCTTGTCTAAGGTTTACACAACAGTTCCATCTGGTCTCAGCATTATGGTTCCCTCCTTCAGCCTTATACTACACTGGCTTCCCATTCTTCCACTTTGTTTCCCTTTTTTGCTGTTTGAATAAGGGAACAAGAAAAGGGAAATAGGACCTGGGCTGCCTTCTGTGCACCCAGATATGCATCCAATTACTTAGTAGGTGGGTTCCCACATTTGCCATGACTTATTCAACCATAGTTTCTTGAATAAACCCTATGTGGAAAGCCAGCATATAAGACATTTATTTATTCCAATCCTTTAAATAAGCATTAAATAAGTATTAAGTTCTGCATAACAGAACTATCTGGAAGGGTTCGTAAAGCATGTAGATTCCTTATAAATATACTAGGGAAAGAGCTGAGAAGGACATCCACAATGGACCAGGCGTGTCAAACTCGCTGGATGTGGGTTGGATGCATCACATGCTGGCCACGCCCCCACCCAGTTTAGCGAAGCGGGAAAAAGTCCTGATACGTGACGTGACGCCGTTGTGACAACACGAGTTTGACACGCCTAACACAGACGAAACTGCCAGACATATAGGCTGCAACCATAATTTCCCCCTCTCTCTCCAAAGAGGAAGATCTTCAGAAAAGGCTAATGCAAAGTGGAAAGTGTGTTACAGTTTGCTTTAGCCCATACTAGCTGCTTCCATGGGACAAATTCATCTCTCAGCTGCTCTTACCCAGGAGGCTGATGTAGGCATTGCTGACTTGGCCCCAACGTGAAGGGTGCTCAGGAGATGAGACCAGGAGGGGCTCAGCTGTGCCCGGCCAGTACAGGTTGGTTCTGCCACTGGGAAAGGGGATGCCATTGTCTGAAGTATAGATCACAAGAGTGCTGCTGTGGAAGCCTGCATGGCGGAGCTCTTCTAGGACAAGACCAAGGCCTGCAGAAATAATATACAATAAATATCTTATATAATATATATTACACTAATTGCCTTACCCAGAACTAGCTTTGACCCACATTAAGGCTGAAAGGAACACTCCTTTCTACCTTCCTCCTCTTTCAGACATAGCATGTACATTGCCCAAATCTCAGGAAGAGGTACAGGTTTTCTCCAGGCACCACACAGCATTAAAAGATTATTCAGTATTAATTGACCATCTCGCTCCCATTAAGTTCCACTCAGTTAACATAGCTATGCATATTTTAGTAAGGGTGGATGGATTACTGTTGCTTTGCTTTCTTATCAATAAAACATATTGCCACAAGACCAGTTCAACATAGTGGTGAAGGTGAGGGCCTAGAAACTGGAAGGCTGTGAGTCCTAGGCCTCTTTCCAGCATGAAAACTGGCCGGGTGACTTTGGGCTAATCATTCTCTCAGTCCAAGTTACCTCACAGGGTTGTTGTTGTGGGGAACATAGGAAATGGAAGCATTAAGTATGCTACCTTGAGTTGTATAAAAGATGCTAGTATACATAAGAGCTAGAAAGAATTCTTAGAAATACCTTTTAGAGTCCATACAGTGAAATACATAGGATTCCAAAGATTAGAGATGTGTTCTTTTTTAATAAACGAAGACAATTATCGTCTGCTCTCTCAGAATTACAGCAATATTTATGCTTTATGCCTTTATGTGCAGAAAGCAAAATCAGACTGACTTTCAAGTATACAAAAATGCACCATCATTAATTAATTAATCATTAATTAAAGGTCTTGTTCCATTTCAGAAATACCAAGCCTTTTGTCCCACTCCTGTAGGCAGAACTACTTGCTTCAGTAATCATCTACCTTGATCCATGCGCCCGACAGTTGTGTATTGAGCTGCCAAATCCTCACGAGCAGCTGGGGTGTCTTGTACAAAATAAGGGACCTGAAGGCCAAAAGGAGATACAGCTGAAACTACAAGCTACCCTAGGAAAGACCTCTAGTTAACAAAGGGTGAATTATTATGACAAGTCCTGGAGGAGTTATTGCCATTTGCAGGTATTTGCTGGAACCCAGGTGGAGAAGAAAATCCTAGACCTCACCTGCACTTGATCTGGGTGGTAGAGCTCAGGTTTCCAGTCTGGGATCCAGCCCATTCCAGGCTCCCCATTGCCAAACTTCTCACAGAAGGCTCCATACTGCGGCTGGGAATGACCACAGCGATGGGGATCATGGAAAGCCACATAAAGGAAAAAAGGTCTACAGATTGGGGAAAAAAGGGCAAAAACAGAGTTAAGGACTCTTGATAATGCCACAGCAGTGCTTCCTCTCCACTATTTAAAGCAATACTTTGGATGCCTCTAGCTTGGCTAAGTTCCATTTTCACCTTCTCCATAAACCCCTGAGTTTGGCTTCTCTTTGATTTTGATCCTCTGTCAGAACCATTTTATTTCCCTAAACATTCTCTTGGGATCTCTGCTGGGTCTGCCAAATATGAGTGAAAGATAGGTCTGAAGGGCCTGGCCCTGGTCCTACTCCAAAAACATTTAAGGAAGGGATACATCTGGGTCATTCCAGTACCGGACCTTACTTTTCATCCACACTCTGGAGGAATTTCCGAACAAGCAATTTGATTCGGGTGATGTTTCTGCCCACTTGCAAGACAGAACTGTTTTCCTCAGTGTAGGCAAAATCAAATGGATACACACCCTCTGGCCCAACGTGCTTCTTGCCAATGATTCCTGAAAGAGACAAGGAACCAGAGTAACTCAAAAAATGGGTAGTAATATTAACTGGTCAGTTAGGATAGTGCCCACATTACATGGACAGAATAGACATATCTTTGGCATTTATGGGGGCAAAGAGGGATGCAAGGATTCTACACCACTTATGTTCATTCATAAAGTTTAACAGAATGATGGGTATGTAAAAAAAAAAAGACAATCTAGCTGTCAGCATTCCAGCAAAACCAAACTCTAATAAAAAACTCCGAGACAGGCATTTTCCTCAAAGTTTCTTTTTATTGGGAAAGTCATACCGGCGCATCTGGGAAAACCCGAATTTGAGGGTTCCGGGTTTTCCCTCAGTAATTCAAAAGTCAAAACCCAACCCCTGCACCCATCAGTCCATCACATCGTCCAATCATCATCCGTCCCAACTTGATACATCCTTTCAACCACTCCTCCTTCAGGTGCAGGAATAATACGACCTTGACCGAAAAGAAGAATGCTATTATGTCTAACTAACACTCTGAAAATCCCCCCATCTAATTTCCCAGGGACAGGAATGTGGCAGTGTGGAAGCTTCTGGTGTTAATATGGCTTCCAAAGCTGACACTAGCTTCAGAGACTAAAGGGGTTCAATTTATAATGTGCTATGACATCTATTTGTATCCCACCTTTATTATTTTTATACATAACTCAAGGTGACAAATATACCTAATACTCCTTCCTCCTCCTATTTTCCCTACAACAATAACCCTGTGAGTTGGGTTGGGTGGAGATAGAATGGCCCAAGGTCATTCAGTTGATTTTCATGGCTAAGGTGAAATTTGAACTCATTGTCTCCTAGTTTCTAGTCTGGTGCCTTCACTACTAGACCAAACTGGCTCTCAAAAATATTTTTCTCTGTTGGAATTGGACTAAATGAGGCAAAAGTATAATGTGGGAGGCAATCCACAAGACAACCCTTATCAGCACTGACCAAAAAAAAAAAAGGCAATAAAACATTAAATAAGAGTAATGTTCTGTTGATTTTAATTGAGCAGATAAATCAAGTGTCTATTCTGCTTTCAACAGCAACAACCAGCTGCCTCAGAATTAATATATGCAACATCTCTTTTTAAAATACCGTAATATTTATCATTTGCTAGCATTTTCTGATTGGGCCACAAAGAGAGAGAGACCAAGTCTTCTTTAAACTTGCAGGCTGTCTGATCCAAGCCCCAAACAGAAAGAGCTCCAGCTGATCTGAGGAAGTGAAAGAAGGAACTCTGCTTACCTGTCCGTATCCCAGCCTGGTTAAGCAACAAGGGGAGGCTCCGGACACTATCAAAGGAGTTGAAGTGATGCACATCTTGATGCAATCCATACATCCCATTTTGGTGCTATGGTTGGACAGAAATTATTTGCAATACTGTGGGATCCACAATTTGGTGGCAATCATAATTTTTAACGAAAAGGACAGAGCCATGCCATGGCATGCTCTCTGCTCCCATCTGGGGTGTGTTACCTGAGGCAGGCCCGTCAAGAGGCTGGCCCGGCTGGGGGAGCAGCTGCTGACAGAAGTGAAGGCATTCCGGAAGATCAAGCTCCGCTGGGCCAAAGCATCCAGGTTTGGGGTCTTTATGACTGTGTTGTTATACACACCACTCTCAAAACCACCATCGTCCGCTGCCACAGAAAGGAAGAGCACAAGTCAAAGGGCGAGATCCGTATTCTATTCCTGTTACCTGTGAACATTTGCTACTATATTCTGGGATAGTCATCCACAAATCTATTGTATTTGTGGGTAGAAAACATCTGGAGGTTGTTGGATCATGTTAAACTGCTCTCTTAGCTGGGGCAGAGTGTAGTTTTGTGACACAGACTTAAAGGTGTTTCAGCCTCTGAAATTCTAAAGTATTGTGCTCCATGACACACTCAAGTCATTTATCCAACAAATGCTATTTTGAACACAGAGCTTTTTTGT
Source organism: Bungarus multicinctus (assembly GCA_023653725.1). Taxonomy (NCBI): domain Eukaryota; kingdom Metazoa; phylum Chordata; class Lepidosauria; order Squamata; family Elapidae; genus Bungarus; species Bungarus multicinctus. The sequence goes on from CM042834.1 coordinate 123,745,868, forward strand.
CCACCGTTAACATCTGCTATTTAAAAAGCTTTTGCCCACCATGGATATGATTGATGCAATATCTTTGTGATTCCAGTGTGGATAAATGAATTTGAGGGGTAACTGGCAACCACTGATTGAAAACCTTAACCCTAATCTATGGGGGGGAGGAGTGTAAATCTGTAAAAATAGAGCATAACTGGTGTTGTAAAATTCAGCGAGCAGTGAGCAAAAAAGGAACAAGAGCCCTATATTGCATTTCAACTCAGGAAGCCTGCAATCACAGCTGAAAAAGGAGAATTGTGGATTCTGAACCATTTTATAGTTCTGCAAATACAGAGGTCCCACTAATTTAGCTAAACGCGCCTAGCACAAGCTACACAATTATGTGGAAATACACCAGACCTCTCACAGTCTTGTTAATTCTCTCATACCTTATCAAAAGTGGCCTGAGTCTGGCTCTTACATTTCAACAATATTTGGTTCTTCACTTTTTCACAAGCAATAGCGGAGACCTGGCACCATAACCACACTGCTCAATGCCCATTATTATGTCATTTAGGGTTCGTATGAAAGCTTTTCTTATTTCTGGCAGAATTTGTGGCAGACTTCACAGCTCAAAAAGTCTGCACCTACAGCATGTTTTCCTCTCCTATGGAAATTTACCAACCACAGGAAGCTCAGTCTGGGGAATTCGTGGGAAAGAGTCCATATTTGGAACCTCTCTTCCTGCCAACCTAAACTAAGAGGGGTGTGGGAACAGAGTGATGACTTTGACTCAGAAGACTTGATATTACTCTCCTGCACAACACAGAGGGGAACGCTGGCTGTCCCATCTTCTAAAAAGGCAGAGGTTCTCTATTGTCTCAACAATACAATCACGAAAGCTGTCACAGCAACAATACTAGAACGTTTTGTCCATGCCTCCTTCCCTTCTCCTTTTTCGACTTCCCTGTAGCTCTGGGGTTTCTCGATTGCCTTCCATCCAAATTTCCCCCACAAGCCTGACTTTTAACTTGCTTCAGAAGCATCCGAAGTTTGCTTAGGTGATCCCACCTTCTTAAAGCAGCTCCCAACGAAAGCCAAAAGTGGGCAAGCATATCGCGCCAGGGATTCCAACGCAGAAGGGTCTAAAGTGCTCCCCCAGGATTGGTTTGCTCACCTACAATCAGCAGGACGTTGCGGAACCTGGTGGGATCCCCCTTTCTAGCGTTACAGAGCCCCAGAAGGAGGAGCGCCACCACGCACCTCTGTACGGGCGACTGCATGGCAAACTCGCTTCGCCCGGGCCTGCGCCCGGCAGACGATCCCCAAACCGAACAACCCCCACATTCACCACATCTGGGAACTAGGAAGGAGCTAATCACTGCCTGGCTCCGCCTCCGCTTCCACGTAAAGCCCGGATCACGTGTGCCGAGAATTGTCGCGACTCGGCCGCTTGGAATCTGGGGTTAATTTGGGTTTTGTTTACTGGTCGATGAGCCTGAATTGAAGAATTAGAGGAATTAGACATCGACTGGCAAACATGCAGACGGTCTCCGGAAGGGGCCGCTCGGTATCTCTGGAGAGCTGATCAGATGGTGCTTGGTAATATTCCGCAATCATCTTTCATCGCGTCCCAGGACCTACTAATGTAAGTTTTCTCTGGTCTTCATGACTAACTTCCCCGCCTAGCCTTGCTCCTCCACTTGGAACTCTCCTAAATTACTTTTGATCTCCTTATTTTAAGCCGATTGCCCGATTTGAACGAGCCTTGCCCTGGTTCTCATGCCAGCTCTACGAAATGCAGGACACAACAACAGTGCACCAACAATTGGGTCGCACATATTTAAATATGCTTAGGTCCATGTCCTGTACGGAAATTAGAAGATAATGTGGCATTATTGTTTACTATTAAGGGTGGGACAATATTATTGTAAGGTAGGATCCTCTGTTTCTATACCAGGGGTCGCCAACCTTTTGGACTTCAGGGACCACCAAACTCATAATTTTAAATCCGAGGGACCACTAACCGGTCCTGTGGGCGTGGTCTAACATGGCTTGGTGTCATGTGACTGGCTGGGCATGGCTTGTATGTAAATATTATAAATATTTATGTAAGTATTGATTTTTTTATAAAAAAGAGCAACTTTTACCTAAAATCAGGCAAAGCAGGCAGGCAGATTGAGTTGCTCACAGAATCAGATTCATTCAGAAATCTATGTATCTGCCATTGGCTAGCTCAGTCTGTCATATAAAATTTGCTTGCAAGCAAACTCACAAAATTAACTCACAACACTCCATGTATGTAAATATTGAATTTTTTTATTAAAAAAGAGCAACTTTTACCCAAAACCAGGCAAAGCAGGCAGGCAGCTTGAGTTGCTCACAGAATCATTCAGTGATCTATCTATCTGCCATTGGCTAGCTCAGTCTATCCCATAAAATTTGCTTGCCATGAGTCTGCACTGAATAATAGAACCTTCAGTCCTAAGGGAGGTTCAGCTGTTCTTAAAAGCAGAGCCAAAGATCTAAAGATTAGCTAGAAAGCAAGAAATCCAACCATTTCCTGCTTCCCAGCTAATCTAAATCTCCTGGCACAGCAGAACACCTGATGGTTGGAAAAAGGAAAAATAGCAATTTAGCAGGCAAGTTTGCTGGGTAAGGAGTGAGTGGGTGGAGAGGGTTCCCGCGGGCAGCCTGGATTAATTGCTTTGGGGGGGTGCTCTGGGGGTAAGATTTCTCTGGGGCCCACCAAAATTTTCTCATGGCCCACCAGCTTTGGCCCCCTGGTTGGCGGCCACTGTTCTATACAACATGGAGAATCGGTAGTGTTGCCTAATTGCTATCCTATTGCTTTTCCAGGGATACCTATGAATGTGTGCTGCCAGTTTGTGATCTGCTCCAGCAAAACCATTTGCTATGACAGCTGTGTTTGCCTGTGACTTTGCCTGATAGTGCTTTGATTGGTTGAGGGTGGATCCCAAGTGAATCGGTCTGAACCACAGAGTGTCCAGCCATGTCGGAAAGAAACTGGGAGCGTTGGAAGCAATGTTGCAGAGCAACTGCAAAGAGATTGCCGGTGTTAACTTGGCTTCCCAAGTATTCTCTGCAGTGGCTACAGCTGGATTTTATGGCCGGGATGACTGTGGGGATGACTGTCGTGCCACAAGCTCTTGCTTATGCTGGGGTGGCTGGTCTCCCCGTGCAGGTGAGGTTATTCATGCAGCAGTGGCTACACTTAAGCTGTAGTTGTACATCTCAGCAGTCAGAATTCCCATTAGCAGTCGGACTGGCCTTATTGCAGAAGAAATGCCTCATCTAATTGGAGAGTGAAGAAGAAAAGGGATGGAAACTGAGTTCAAATTCAATTCCTTTTTTTAAAAAAGGAACTCTTGGTCTGACAATACCATTTGATATTTGCTTGAGGGAAAGAAAGATTAGACTAGTTTTACTGGATGCCACCGAGGGCAAGGGCTGGTGGCTGGAGGAACGAATGTTTGTGAAAGAATGGCTATAACAGCCAATCTTTTGTGTTTTAAGCATTAGCCTGGGAACTAACTAATTAGATAGTGTCCTCATGTATTCCTATAAGTGTGTGGTATTCTTATCTGGCACTCTTACAGAGAGATAAAGGAAATCCACACGTATTATATCCATATGCTTTTGTTTTCCCACCTATCCTAGCCAAGTGAGAAATTGCAAGCGGGCGGGAACAGGAAGAAAAGTTCCTGTATACAAAATAAAAATATTATTCCAGATGTGGGCCATGTGCTGCCCATTGGCATCTGCCTGGCTATCCCATATAATTTTTTAAAAAGGGATTACAGGTAATCCTCTATTTATAACAATAGCACTTAGACTTACACACCGCTTTACAGTGCTTTACAACCCTCTCTAAGCAGGCTTATGATCACAATTAAGCCCAACTTTTCTGTTGCTAAGCAAAACATGTATTAAGTGAGTTTTGCCCCATTTTACGACCTTTTTTGCCAGAGTTTTTAAGTGAATCACTGCAGTTATTAAGTTAGTAACATGGTTGTTAAATGAATCTGGCTTCCTCATTGATGTTGTTTGTCAGAAAGTCGCAAAAGTTGATCACATGATCCTGGGATACTGCAACCATCATAAATATGAGTCAGTTGCCTAGCCTCTGAATTTTGATCACATGATCATGGGGATGCTGCAGTGGTCATAAGTGAGAAAAATGGTCATAAGTCATTTTTTTCAGTGCTATTGTAAACTTCAAATGGTTAAACGTATTTAAAAATAAACCTGTATTTAAAAATATTAATTGAGAAGCTGGTATGCTGCTTCTTTATTTTCTACAATGCCTTTGTGCCTTTGCATATGTACAGTTGTTTCTCTGGAAAGGCAGTGCTTACTCAGGAAGAGAAAGACAAACGTAAGCAGTAGTAGTAGATTTCTAGGGTCTAGAGCTATAAAAGGAACAACTTCCATAGTTTTCCTTCTGGTAAATGAGTATTTTGTATCTGACCAAGCCCATTCCACATTCCATGGGAAGTCATTTTGAAATAATGATTTTTTCCTCACAAAGTCCTACATGCATCTGCCAGCCTGAAAAAGATTGCTTGCCCTAATTATCCTCTGGCAGGTATTTGTTTTCAGATTTCATTTTCGAAAGTGGTTGTTAAAGTGAAACTGCAACTGTGTTTATAATTTGACTTCAGCTTTCTTTGTTTTGCAGACCCGTGAAAGTAATAAATGTGTAGATTTTTCATAAAGTTATTTTTCATTACCCTTTAAATTATGACTGTTTCCTAAATAAGGCAGTTGCTAAACGAAAACTACTTGTATTCCTTTTAAAAATATTTCATCAAATTTTCCATAGGATGCAATTTATATTTTGTAGGCCTTTCATAACCTTTGTGGTTTTATTGGCTTACAGTTCCTCAAGTACTGTGAATAGTCTCTGACGTTGCCTTCCCCTCTCCTTCACAGTATGGTCTGTATTCTTCCTTCATGGGTTGTTTCATCTACTGCTTTTTGGGGACCTCCAAAGATGTAACGCTTGGTCCAACGGCCATCATGTCCCTCTTGGTTTCTTCGTACACATTCCATGATCCCGCCTTGGCCATGCTCCTTGCCTTTCTTTCAGGTTGCATCCAGTTAGCTATGGGACTTCTCCATCTTGGTAAGAATTGGTTGCTTTTATATTGGTCTTCTAAGTCTACTGCCCTGTTGCTATTATTGGCCAAAGAAGATAATTGGGAGTCAAATCTGAAAAAAAAAGTAGAAATGAATTCACCCTGTTTTGGTATCCTCAATTTTCTATAAATTACAGGGCATTTTTCCAAATATCTGTGGGAAAGTACATCTCACTGAGTTCATTGGGGTATCTGCCAGATAAGTGAGTACAGGATTACAGGCTCATTCAAAGTCTTTTTATTAAAGTGATTTATGAATTATTCTTCACCTTCTGGTAGACTCTGATACTGTCTGCTTATATTTTTTTGAACTGGATGTCCATGTGTAATTATGAAGAGAGATTCCCGTAGGCTTCAATTAAATGCCAGGTGTACTCTATTTAAAGTACTTTGAGATGGCAATGCTTAAATGAGATGAAAAGAACTACTCCACAGATTATGCAATCAAATCATTTTGTTCTTCCTAATCTAGTTTTGAATTTACAGCTAAATGGACAGGTTTCCTTCTAAAATAGGACTTGATGCATGCAGGAGTCCTTATTTTAAGTAATAACTGGAAAGAATCTCTCCCTCTCTAGTCCCCAGCTTTATTTAGTTAGTTGCCAGGTGATTTTCTGCTTTAGAAAGGGAAGACCAGAGATCCTACAAAGGAAGGAGACATGATGGGCAAATGTCTGAGGAATGGATAAGAAATCCAGCTGGTGTAATTCCCTGGTGAAATAAAAGACTAAGGAATTTTTTTCCCCATTCTTGGCAGGTTTCATTTTGAACTTTATCTCATATCCTGTTATTAAAGGGTTTACTTCAGCTGCTGCAATCACCATTGGCTTCAACCAAGTTAAGGTAAACTGTCTCTGTCTGCCCTTGGCCTTTATATTACAATTTTAGGTGAAGGGGCTTCTGTAGGAATAGGATAAAGGCCAGACCAGCCTCTATCCCAGGGGTCTTCAAACTTGACAGCTTTAAGACTTGTGGACTTCAACTCCCAGAATTCCTCCTCCAGTCATGTTAGCTCAGGAATTCTGGGAGTTAAAGTCCACAAGTCTTAAACTTGCCAAGTTTGAAGACCCTTGCTCTATCCTTTTATGTGTGAGAGAAAGAGGGTGAAGACAACCCCTCCCTAATAGTTCACAGAGTATATTGTAGATGCATATAGTAGAGTAGAATTTTGCTCAGTCTAGCAACATTTTGTCTATAGATGTGAAACGAAGAAATCAGCTTGGAAAAATTGCCATGTGTCATTCTTGATTTGGGGCCTGACAGTCACTGACCTCTGATGGTTGGGAAGTTTATAGGAGATCTTAATCATGAGAGAAAAAGCGGGGCTGGTTTTACATTCCAACATTTCTGCATTTCCTTAAAAGTATTGAAAACTGCCCTTAATTTTGCTCTGCTTTCATTTCCTACTTCTTAGTTTCAAAAGCAAAGAGCTTGATTTCTTGAGCTTTCCAAAATCCTTAAATTTATATAATTGTAGAGCTTAACAGCTTCCTTTCCCCCACACCCATTTTCTGTAAGCATTGCCAAAGATTGTGTACCATTGAATTCTATGTCTCTTATAACATCAATATTTCCTCTGTGGTTGACCACAGTCAGCTATTTGCAAGAGGCTGAGATGATAGCAATCACAGATACAGTTCTTTGTGCTTGCGAGTGTGCAAAAAGAAGCCTCAGATCTTTTTGTATAGAAGGTTTTGCTTTAGTTCACTAAAAACATTTTCTGGCTTATTACATTAACAAAATATTGGTGGAAGCTGTCTAGGCCATCCCTTTAGATTCATCTTGGAAGTTGGTTATTAGACACTAAAACAATTTTTAAGAATATCAAAAACAAAAAACAGGGAATAAAAGAACAAATTAGAACTGTTATAATGTTTTAAAATTTACAGATTGGCTGTTATGACTATGCAATATATTATATATTTAATGCCAAAAGGGTATCAAACATTTTACATGTATAAAACACCATCTTTGCAATTGCAAGAACTTTAGTATATATGCTAAAACTTAAAATTAACCGGAAAGTTGTACTAATGTGTTCTACAAACCCATGTTTCTTCAGAAGCTAGCTAAGTCTCATGAAATATATTATTCTCTAATACAGTATCAAAGACTATCTTGTTTCAAATGGCTTCTAGATTCATTTCATTCATATAGTATACCCTCCGTAATGTGTTTGTGTTTGTGTGTGTATGTGTGCATCTGTCTGTCTGTCTGTCTTCCAGTGTGTTTGTTTTTATCAGCTTGTTTCTTGTGTGTGTTTAATTTTCCATAGACACTCCTGGGTCTGCAACACATTCCAAAGCAGTTTATCCTACAAGTGTATTATACCTTCTGCAGAATTAGTGAAACAAGGTAAAAAAGTGTTTATCTCTTTTTTTTTTATTCCTCCTCTTCCTGTTTACAAAAATGGGGAATTAGTCCAAAAATAGTATGCAGAATCAGAATTAGGGAATTGTAAATATTTTTTTAGAGTGCTACATTTCAAGATCTTGAAGCATTCCTAAACTCTGAAATTGGGCAAACTCAAATATTACATGGGGAATCTTAGAATGGAGCTAAAGGCTGGAATGCTGACAAGTTTGGGGCATATCCATTTTTTTCGTCACACCTTAGGGCCAAATACTTTTTTCAATGAACGCAAAGAATAAATGAACTTAAAACTGTAGCAATAGGAAAATGGCCTGACAAATACCTATCTGATCTTTTATGCTTAATTAGGTCATTTTTGAGTGGGTTATGTTTACTTTGAGGTTAATGTTATTGTTCTTACAAAAGTTAAACTATACATGCTTACAGGATATATTGCATGAATGAATGAAATCTGGGCTTAGTTTTTTCAAGCTTTTAAATCTCGTACTTCATATTTCCTTTACCTTATTAAAAATCTAATTCACCAGCAGGGAAGCATGTGTGTTACTTTAATATAAAAAAATTCAAGTATCTTGCTGGCTGAATAAAATGATGCACAAATTGGAGAAGGGCCCATGCTTAAAAAGCAAATAGGATGGAGGTCTTTTATCTGTACGGAGTTTGTGCAATGTCATGATTATCTGCAGGGCTGGAGATGCCATCCTTGGGGTCTGCTGCCTAATAGTGCTTATGGTCCTTCAACAAATGAAAAAAGGCATCCCCAGGACCCATCCGATGGAAACCTTGCCTGTCAGAATCAGTCGATATATAATTTGGATAACAGCTACAGGTTTGTCTGTCGTGTCCTCTAAGCGAAGGTTCAATTTCCTTCTTCTTGGAAGTATTTTTGTAAGATTATGTCATGATTATGGAATCCATGCCTATCATTTGACTATGCAGAACTTTATTTAAGACTCTCTTCCTTACAGCCCGTAATGCTCTTGTGGTTCTCTTGGCTGGTCTTGTGGCCTATTCTTTCCAAGTGACTGGCTCCCAGCCTTTCAGCCTCACAGGAACCATTCCCCAGGGACTCCCTCCGTTCCAGCCACCACCATTCTCCATCATCACACCCAATCAGACTCTTGGTTTTAAGGAAATGGTGCAGGTGTGTATTTCTTTTTTATTGGTTCAATTTCCATTTCTCTGTTTACGTCAGCTCTTCTAGATAGATCAGATTAAAAAACCAGTGCCATGTAGTTCAGGATTACTTTTATTGTAACAGAATTGTCAGTGTTCCAAGTAACAACCTCTGAAGAAAAAGACTCAGAGAATATCGTCTTCCCAAAGATCCATTTTATTAGAGATACCATATTGGCACATCTGGGGAAAACCCGAATCTCAGAGTTTCCCTAACCCAAAGAAAACCCAAAATCCAACCCCTGCACCTAATTGTCCATCACATTGTCCCCTCTTCTTGATCAAAATTGCAGTGAAATACAGCTCCCCTCTTGCATCCCTACAGGCCATTGGACCTGGCTTGGCGGTGGTGCCTCTCATGGGACTGCTGGAGACGGTTGCTATTGCCAAAGCATTTGGTAAGATCATTATCTTGTTTGTGGAGGGAGGGAGGGAAGGAAGGGAGGGAGGACTATATACTTCCCTGCATAGCTGACACCTGAAATCAATTTTTATTTCTATTTGAAGATAGTGGCCTCTGATCACAAATCACAGTAAACTATAGTCTGTTTCACAGTGGATTATTTAATAAATCACATTAGCTGGAAATGGGATATTGTTGACTGGACCTACTCAGAGTTGGTTGTAAGATGGATGGCTATAGAAATGTTTTAAATAATTTAAATAAATTAATTAATATGCACAATGCATGAAAAGTACCAAAATCACAGGTGTGTGTTGAAACTATAGTTAAGAGCAGAAATGGCGGATCTGTGGCTCTCCTTATGTTGGGGAAAGATAGCTTCCAACCCCAGCTAGAATAGTCTGAGATGACATAGCTTGGACATGTCAGCAATATCAGAAGGAAACAGACAATATACCCTTGGACTAAAATATGAAAATTTTCTTAGACTAATAGTAATTCAGCGTAAGAGGTAGCTATTTTCTTATCTCTACCTGCTTTGAAGGGATAGAATGTCCCTTCAGTGGAAGAATTAGATAAAGAAACAGAAGTCTGTCAGTGGAAGGATTAGGTAAAGAAACAGAAGTCTGTTACCTGAAATTGTGAGTGGTTTTTTAAAAGACAGTATTACTCTGCAGTGTAAATTTCAAAGTCCATAACTAGCTTAGTTAGGATGATGGGTAGTTACAGTATATCAGTTATACTGCTTTAGGGAAGTATCATTTCTAGAATTGCCTACTCCGCATTACGGTGTTTCTATTAGCTTCACTTATCCCTGCCTATAGTAGCTTGCAAACTTCTTTTCTGTGGAAAATGCTGTGATAAATTATTCTTGGTTAGTTCTGTATGTAATGATGCTTCTTTTTTTTTCTTATTAGCCTCTCAAAATAACTACCAGATTGATTCCAACCAAGAGCTGCTAGCTATGGGTAAGGATTTTGCATAAATGGGCTTGGCTGCATTTGACTGAATGAGGAGAACCTAAGCCAACTGAAGCAGTTGGGGGTGGGGGATTCTGGGAATTGCAATTGTCAGATGCAGTTATTCCAATTAGTGGGTAGCAGAAAGAATCTTTGGAACAGGCTTCATTGGAGAAATCTCATTCTCTCATCACTTGCAGCTTTAGAATTTTGGGTTCACAGAGTTAGAAGGCATGTTGCTCAATGTAGGAAATCCAGAGGAATTGGGGAGAGTGATCCTAAGGCCTCTTAAGAGTCTAGGAGAGAAGACAACAAGTCTTGTAATCTCACTGATTCTGTTCCTGCCTTTCTTCCTGGATACTCTCTAGGGTTTACCAACCTCCTGGGATCCTTCGTCTCATCCTATCCAGTCACAGGTAGTTTTGGCCGGTGAGGAAAATACTTTCTTTTTCTCTCTCTCTTAATCTCTCTCTCTTTTTGGTAAATGCAGGATACTGTTTAATTAGATAATTTGAAATAGTATTCTTCATGCATTGCTTGCCATGGATTCATTACCTCTTAAAAACTTTTAAACCTAATGGAAAAGATTTTTCATAATATTTATGGAGGGAAGGTAGTTCATGTCCATTGCATGATAATGCATGCCAGAGCTTCAGACAGGTTGCATTTTATTATAAAGTTATTTTTCCTTATTATTCAGATAGGGATAGCCATACAAAGAACCCAGCTGAAATTGGATACACATTTTCATGCTCAAAAATGGCTGTGAATTAATTAATAAAGTTAGAAAAAGGTGATGCTTGAGGCCAATTTGGGAAGCTTCTTAGATCTTTCTTCTTTTTTTGAGGAACAAGGGGAAGGATGATTTACTCCAGAAAAAAACGTCTTGGAGGTGCCCTCTGGATTGAAAACATTTTTCCCCATAATTACTCATAGTCTGGGGCTGTGATCTTACTCTTTTGGGCTGATATGAAGGAGAAATGTATAGGTGAAGCAATGGAGAAATGTAGTTGTGGACACAGCAAAATGAAAGCCACATTTTCATTAGAATCTCTTCATTTTTAATTTTTGAATAATTTGATTTTTTCTTTAATCTCTACCATTTGATCAAGTCTTAAATCATAACTTGCAAACTAATAATTGAAGAGAAAAATAAGGGAAGCATAGCCAGCCATGTGGAAAGGGCAGTAGTTTGCATGTATGCATGTCTGATATTTCTAGGCTTAAAATAAGCTTAATCCTTTCACTTATAATGGCTTTGTTCACATTGCAGGACAGCAGTGAATGCTCAGACTGGTGTATGTACTCCTGCTGGAGGACTAATCACAGGTCGGAAAAAGAATAATGCCATTGTTCGAGGAGAATAAATTGGAAGCAGGTTATAAATGACAAATGTGCCAAGGCAAATGTCACTTGTATAGCTCTCCTTCTTTTACTAAGCCTGCCTCCATCTTTCACTAAAGCTGCCCAAGGAGCTCCTGAAGACATGTAAATACTGCAGCTAAAACGCATCAAATGTTATGTCTATGGAGATTTCCAGTCATCCAGGTCATGGTTGTCCCAAAGGTGCTTTTTCAAGGGCAACTGGACTTTCTGGGTTTTTCTTTGAAGATGTTTCTCTTTTCATCCAAGAAGCTTCTTCAGAGCTGAAGAAGCTTCTTGGACGAGAAGCGAAATGTCTTCAAAGAAGAACCCCAGAAAGTCCAGTTGCCTCTTGAAAAAGCATCTTTGGGACATCAAACGTTATGTACAAATAGAGATCCTTGAAACACAACAAGGAAACATCTTAAGGGTAATACAGTATATTCATTATGGCAAAATTTTCCTGGTTCATAGTCTGCTTCATCAGATGCCTGGAGGAAAAAGGACACACGAACATGCACACACTACTACTACTTCTTGTGCCATAGCTGTCATTGGACGTTGGCGATCATTTTGGCGATCCTATTTTTATCTCCCACATACAGTTGCAAATGAGTGGATAATATGACACAAGAAAAAATTGAAATACAAGTAATTACAGTGATAGTTACTCATTTATGCTGGACATTCCTAACATGTTCACATTGTTATTGGGACTTGGTAGATAGAGTATTGCATTGGTGAGCCCATGAACACATGTAGCTATTTTAGTTTATGGAACATAATGTTAAATCTCCTAATAAGCTGCAAGCATTGGGAATTCATTGATTAAATTTATATGCCACCAAATGTTTCAAGATTCCCAGCAGAATAGAAAGCACAGAGTAAGAATTCAAAACACCAGCAGTAAGCCCCAAACTAACCCAACTCATTCACCGAAATCAGCAACAGCAGGCAAACTAAATTAAATAAACCAAGATTGTTAATGTGGCAGTGATGATCATCTCCCAAGTCCCTCTAGAATACTATTCACGCATGTTTTTCACCAGTTTCTGGCTGTCTCCCCAATTCACTTCTGACTCTTAGTTGTTTTATCACTTCAGTTCATGGAAAACCTCTGGCATAGTAACGCATCCAACCCTGCTCTGCCACCCAACTTAGTTGGAGCTTATTGTAAACTTGCATTTTGTCTCATAATATGGATGTCTCTTTTCTTTTACAGGGGCCTTGGTACTCTTATCCCTAGCCTACCTTACGTCCCTGTTTTACTACATTCCCAAGGCAGCACTGGCAGCAGTCATCATCTGTGCCGTGGCTCCAATGTTTGATGCCAGGATCTTCCGCACATTATGGCAGGTTAAAAGTATGAGCATTAATTTCTTGTCCTTCCTAAATATGGTCAGTTAGAAAACATTTAATACTTCCCTATAGACACTGAAGATGGTTAGCATTCAAACCTGAAGGATATGGGTGATTTGAGAAAAGTAGTGGGAGAAGAAGAATGGAAAGTTTCTTCTTCTCTGTAGCTCTTCTTAGTGCTGACTTGGTATTGACTTTCTGAAATTGGATTAATCCACTATTTCTTTATTAAGAAAGAAGGACTTAGGACTCTGGCAAAATTGAGATGCTTTTCATTGTTATATAGTCTCTTAAACATTTAGGATGCAGGCTGAGGCTATTGGAACCGCATCTTGGAAGCCCAACACTGAGCTTGTAGATCAGAAAGGTTGGCAGTTCGAATCCCTAGTGCCGCATAATGGAGTGAGCTCCTGTTACTTGTCCCAACCTAGCAGTTCTGTCAACCTAGCAGTTCAAAACCATGTGAAAGTGCAAGTAGAAAAATAGGGACCACCTTTGGTGGGAAGGTAACAGCGTTCGGTGTGCCTTCAGCATTTAGTCATGCCGGCCACATAACCATGGAGACATCTTTGGACAGTACTGGCTCTTCGGCTTTGTAATGGAGATGAGCACTATTCCCTAGAGCTGGAAACAACTAGCAGGTATATGCCTCCAGACCATTGCAAAGGCAACATCAGTTCATTTTTTGTCACTCTTATATCTACATTAATAATTTCTTACTTCTGCCAGCAGATGTGGGGCTGTGCAGTCTCCCTGCTAAGCTACATTTCCTTGTCTAATGTCAAGCTTAGAAAAGGTAGAATGGGAATCAATGAATTATGTACAAGTTGTCTTTTGAGCTTTACTTATAATTACTTTCTTGCACAACTTACTGTATGTCTACACTCTTAAAACGTTAGTACATAAGCCTAGAGCTAGTTTTCTTTGGAATTGCCTGCTTGTTTTGTCCACTTTTGCTGATGAGGTGGACTTGATTGAATTCTCTGTTCTTTCGTCACAGGGCTAGACCTGGTGCCTCTTTGTGTTACATTCTTCGTTTGTTTTTGGGAAGTGCAATATGGCATCATAGCAGGGATGATGGTTTCTGGAATCCTCCTACTCTACCCCCTAGCCAGGCCTCAGATAAAGGTCAGTTTTTAATTCACTGAGTCAGGCAGAGTTTGGAGAAGACTGTTTCCTAGAGCCAGAAAACAATACAGGGAAGCCATACATAGCTGATTGTAGAATATATTCTGTTTTGCTTCTGTCTACTCTGATTGATTGGGATGTACTTAGGGAGAAACAGGTAATGATTGACTTAGGCAGTGCTAGATAATGATGTCAGCATTTATATATAACGTAAGACATTTGTATCTCTGTTCCTTCCAATTTTCAATTCTACTGAGACATTGTATAACTAAGAAATACTGTTTAACAATTGAGACAATAAATGGTTTCATAAGTACATCAAGAAGCATTGTGATGACTCAAATTACATAGGTCCCCTTGGATTCCTTCCCACAGTATTTTCTTCCACCTTTTTCTCCAGGTTGTGAGGGACACGGCAATAGTCATAAAGCCTGAGAATGGCCTTCAATTCCCTGCAATTGATTTCCTCCGGGATACTGTACACAAGCAAGCTCTATCAGGTAAATTGTGTAAATTCCTAAAATGAGACTTCAATATATCTCATCTAAGAGAGTTAATATTCCTCCTCTTGGGTGTCTCTGGAAACATAATTGCTCCATGCAGTTACTTCCATGTCTTTCAACAGAGAATAAATAAGGTTTCAAGAACGTTTCAGTATATAAGTATACCTTTTGAGGAAATGTCCACGATATATAGATATTAGGACCAAATGAAAAGGGTTTCCAGTTAACAATTCTTGTGCTGAACAGATGGAAATTCGGAATAGGTATTTAAGCAAACATACAAAGTAGAATACAGATTTTAGTCTTAACAAAATGAACCATGTTGGTGAGATAAGCACATAACTTGGCCAGATTCTCTTGCAAATGCCTTGTATAGCTTGCTAGCTCTTTGACTGATCTCTTTCTTGCATTCTTATTTTCTGACTTCTTTGAAGGAGAGGTGATGTGTTTGTGGTGGTAGTGCTGGACAATGTGAGAAGGCTCATCGGCCCCACATTTACCTAGAGATGGAAGAGGCCGGAGAAAGAAGGTTGCAGCAGCTTATTCCTGTCTCTTTCAATGGTCTTCCTAAATCTCCAAGTGCTAGAAAAAGTAGTATATGTGGCCTGCAAGGAATGCTGTGGGGGGATGTCCTGTCCCCCCATCTTGGCTTTCTATGAAACAGACTGTCTTTTCCACAAACTGTACTCTCAAATGCCTTGGATCTCCCACAGGTTGTAGACAGTCAGTTCAATCAAGTATACTGCAATTAAGGTGTATTAATAGTTCCAAAGTGCCAGGAAAGGAAGGAAAAGCCGTAATATACATGATGGCAGCCTGATTCAGGAACTGCTACAGCTCCCCCAACTATCAACCTGACTACCGAAAGAGAAAAACTCAGGATGAATTTGAGTTTTCTTCTCCCTCTTTTTCTATTTAGGGAACAGCCCACTCTTTCTTTTGCAATTTTGTTTTATTATTTTTTCCGGAAAACACACCGAATTCTGATGACGATAGATCAGGACCTCATGGTGATTTACAGAAGATCATCTTGGTTTGCAAACTGTGTACAGTGTCCTGTTTTTTGTATGAAGGTTATTGTGCTTAGCTCTTGAGTTTCAATAGCTAATTGCTTTCGTCCCTTGGCACCTGGTTCACTCAAAGTTCTTGTCAAAAACACAACACAACCCACACAAAGCACCAAGACTGATGTTTCTACAATAATAAACAGGGTTCTTAGTCTTTTCTTCTTTCCATTTTTTTTCTTGGAACTGCAATGTGTGTAGATTAGGCTAAAATGTGTGGTCTGCTCTATAACAGTGATGACTGTGGAGGGAGTTGAATGTATGTCTCTATACAAATTCAAATGGTAAGTTTCCTCGGTTTCATGCCCTCTAAGAATAGAATTTCATCTTTCTGGATTGCTAATCAGCATGAATTGGTGGTATGAATCCTGAGAGTTGGAATCTAACACATTGTGGAGGCAAAGCTGAGCCTATGTGATTTTTATAATTTAGTCCATATTGGTCATCTTACATTTCTATATATTTATTGACATTGGCTCAATAAACTATATTATCTGAGCCTCTAAATGTATTTTTTTCTTTTAATTTCCAATCTTAATTGTTACAACTTCCTTCTATGGCAGATCAAGCTTATATTGGGAAAACTGCTAAAGACAGCTAATTTTATTATATTAAATAATCAAAGCAGGATGATTTGAATTTTGAAAAGGTTCTTTAATTTACATTAAAAATTGCAAAACTTCCCAAAGTCATGAACCTAAAAGATTTATAAAATGTTCTTCCATTGTTTTGTTTTTTTCAAATCTGGACCAAAATATTGATAGTTAATGCAGCTAGGAGTCGGAATGCATAAGGCCTTCATTCTTTCATCACACATAATATTATCTTCTTTCAGAGTCTCATCAATGCAATGTCATCCTGGACTGCAGCCACATCAGCAGCATTGACTATACTGTGGTATTGGGTCTGTCGGAACTTCTGCAGGAATTTCAGCTCCGGGAACTTTGCTTGATCTTCATTGGCTTGAAGGTGGAAGTTTGTCCAGGAGTTGAGGGGTGGGAGCAAATGTAAATTGTGGCTGGGTAATTTAATCTTAAAGAGTCTTAGAGGCCTAACAATTTTATTTTTGTAAAAAGAAAATATTGTTTAGTGACAAAGTATATACTTTTCGTGTAGAAGGTTTTAACCCTTGAGAATAAGGAGCATGAATACAGGTAGTCCTGGACTTACAACCACAATTGAGCCTCAGATTTCTGTTGTTAAACAAGATATCTGCTGAGTTTTGCCCCATTTTACAATCTTTCTTGCCACAGTTTAGTGAATCGTTGTAGTTATCAAGTTATTAACATGGTTGTTAAGTGAGTCTAGTTTCCCCCTAGTCTTTATTTAGTTATTTGTTTATTTAATTTATATTGCTGCCTATTCGCCCATGGTGACTCAAGGTCACACAATGTAAAACCATATTTAAAACAAAAATAAAAAACAATAAAAACTAACAAAAAGAATCAAATAAATTAATAAAGTACAATAGAACAAAATCTGGAATTTTTTTTTTAAAAAAAATCACCCAACTCCCATCCCCCGCCCCACCTATAGCAGATCACACTAGCCATTTGATGAGCTCCATCCCGCTCTGAGTTCCCCAGGCCCACTGGCAAAACCAGGTCTTCAGTGCCTTCCGGAAGAGTGCTAGAGTGGGGGCCATTCTAATATCTGGGGGAATTATATTCCAGAGAGAGGAATAAGCTCTTCTGCTTGCCAGGAGGTCACAAAAGGTGATCGTATGACCCCAGGACACTGCAACTGTCATAAATATGAGTCAGTTGCCAAGCATCCGAATTTTGATCATGTGAACATGGAGATGCTGTAATGGTCATAAGTGTGAAAAATAGTCATAATTCCCTTTTTTCAATGTTGTAACTTCAGTCACTAAATGTATAACAAACGTAGCTCTTGAAGAAATGCTCTCAACCAGCATCCCCTCTAGCTTTTACCTGCTGGCTAGGAATATTGACATGTGCAACCCTAATGTATTTACATAGCTGGATGGTGGGAATAGTTCTAGTGTTTTTTCCTATATACTCTGATATAGACTAGCTACATATATTTGTAAACATACCAACAATGCAAAGTTTCTGAAATACAAAATTCTCAATGTTTCTCTAGAATATAGTCTGCACGTTCAAGTTATATGGGCTGTCTTATACTGTGTCAGCCCATTGAGTTACCTAGCACTGTATTCTTTCCTTTGACCCAGAAATTTGTCTAATCCTATCTTTTAGCCAGAGAAACAAAGAGTGCAACTTAAACATTTAGATAAGTAAGGGATCTATTCTGCCCTTGAACCCACGCTTCCTCCCTCCCTCTTTGAAAAGCTCTTATGAAAAAAATAACTGATTAATTCTCTATTGTCCTTCATGCCTACAGGCTCACGTGCTTGAAATCTTCCTGGCTGCTGACTTGAAGGGTTTCCGTAATTTTTCCACCCTAAGTGATGCAGGTATGCAAAGATCTTGTTTTCTTTAGATATTGAGTATTCAGGATTATGATCCTTTGTCATATAAT
The DNA here is from genome assembly GCA_023653725.1 of Bungarus multicinctus. Taxonomy (NCBI): domain Eukaryota; kingdom Metazoa; phylum Chordata; class Lepidosauria; order Squamata; family Elapidae; genus Bungarus; species Bungarus multicinctus. Next base: position 123,763,826 of record CM042834.1, read on the forward strand.
CTGACATTCTAATCTTCAGGGGAAAAAATATTTCCCAAACTGTACTCTATCAATTGAAAAGTCAGTATAGATAGTCCTTGTTTAACAACTACAATTGGGACCAACAATTCTGTCATTAAGCCCTGTAGTTGTTGAACAAAGCATCAGGTGATCGCAATTTATCTGCAGCTTCTCCATTGATTCAGCCTGTTGGAAGCTGGCTGGGAAGTATACAAATAGCATTTGTGATGACTAGGATTGTTTGAAAGTTACTTTCTCAGCATTGTCCTAACTTTGAATGATTGTTAATCAGGGTAGTTGTTAAACTGAAGATACTCTTGGAAGAAGGTGCGTACTGTGAGGTGTAGTCTAACTCTCAGCCTGAACAATGAAACAGAACAAAAATAAACATGAGGGAAGCAAAATGCAGTCAGAAATGGTAAATTAAAACAGACTGTTAGTTGGGGCCAGCCTAGACATACTGGTTTCTTGCTGGACAACCAGCAAGGAGCCTACCTATAGCCTCTTAAATGACTTGCTATGGCAGAATCCAACATTATTTTAATCTTGCTTCTGCAGTTCTTAAGGAAGATCAGAAGTATTTTCTTATAATGAGCTAAGCTCTATACAGATCTTTGATTTTTTTTCTTGTGCTGTTCTTCTTGAGATTAAAGGGGAAAACCTCCTTGTCATTTTCTCCTCAATTCAAACATCTTCTATTGCTGGGGAAAGATAAATTGATGTTCCCAGCAGGAAACTTAGTTTTTGAGGAATATCTTACCTACACTTAAGATAATTCAGTTCCAAAAGCAACAAAAAGCTTGAATCAATCTAATGTCAGATACTATCAGTTGACTTTAATGGTTTTTAACTCATCTGATTTTAATTTTTGTGCATGTGGTTTGGACATAATAGATCTCTTATAAACACAGTACAAATGAATTCTATTTTTATATATTATTTATGTGTTCTCTTGGCTTTTAATCCTTAGATTGTCTAAAACAAGCAAGATTTGAGTTACGGAAACTACAGTGTATCAGATTCATAGCATAGTGTACATTTTTTGTTGCAGAAAAAAGTCTTGGAGAATTGCACATTGCCACTGAAGACGTGCTGGGTGACAACAGCAGCATACTGACTACAACTGGGATCATCCAGTGAAGGAAGTGAACTCACTGAAGACTGGATCTGTCCAGTAGGAGAACCTCAGACTGAAGGATGGAGCTTTGAGTCCATGGAATGGCATAATAGAGCCTTAGCAGAGTCTGCAGCTACTCTATGATTTATGGGCATTAGTACACATCTCAGTCAGGATTCAGAATTCATGGCACTTTGGAATTTTTTTAATAGGAAAAATGAGGAACTTCAACTCAACAAATAAAGATTCAAACGAAGAGTTGAAAATCATTACAGGGATATTGGAAAAACTTGTGAAATCAGCGTGGATTAAATACTTCTATGACTGTAGCTTATCATATGGGTGCTTTTAACATTTCTGAAATTAATGATATTAATAGAACACTATTCTTCAGAATTGCACTGTCTATGGCAAATTGTTTCCAGCTATATACTGTAATCTGTAATATTCATTTCAGTAAAAACTGAAATGTTAGATGCCTTTCTTTTACAGAGTTTCTGTTAAGCCAGATTACTTGAACATGTATAGCTCAGTTTATACACTATGTCTGATACATTTGAACCATTTTTCCACTTGCCATTCCATTTTTTATATAGTTGCTATCATCCACTTGTGGCATTCTGATGTGTCCTGCTTATTTATTTGGCTTCTCAGTTGTCAAGAACCATCATACATTGATTAACTAACATTAAGTAAGTGTTGACCCTTGGTATCCATGTAGACAGGCTTTGTACAAGAAGATCTGTCTTCAAATTGGCCTTTTATGTCTCCTAATGGTGCATTCATTGCTGTTTATAAGTCCATTCAGCTTGCTGTTACTTGTCCTTTTCACTTTCTTTGTATTTTTTTTCCCCAGCATCATGAACTTTTCAAGAGAGCTGATTTTTGGCAAAAATCTGTCCAAAATAATATCATTTGACTCTGATCATTTGTACATTGAGTGAGAACCCTGGATTAATTTGTACTATGACCTATTTATTTATTTTCTTAACTAGCCATCCATGGTATTCTCAGAGTTCAAAAGCGTAAATGTTCTATTCTCCATGGGGCTGAAGGGAGAGTCCAGACTGGGTTATCTCTAGTCTTCTAGCTCTGCAGACTGAGTTGAAAAAACTGAGGACACACCCACTGGTCACCATCCCCAGTTCTTCACTCGGTCTCAGTGTGTTCAGACCACTTCTTTGAGGCTCTGAATAGCTAGAAGTTTAGAAGAATTTCACCCCCTGGACTAGAGTATTTTCAGCAAGGTTCTGGTTTGTTAGCTAGCTGGTTTTTCCAGCTAGCCTTTTGAATTTCACGCTTTTATTTTTTCTTGAATTTAATTTTTCTATTTTTTTATTTAAAAAAAAAATTTTTTTTTCCTGGGGGACTGGTTTTTGGGGATTTTTGTGTCCATTAGGAGGTTACCCTGTGAGCTCGGGGGGCCTGGGCTGTGGTCAGGAGTCTGTGGCTTCTCTGAACCCGCTTTTCTCCCGCTTTTGCTTCACTTTCATTTTCAGGAAGGAAGCACTTTGCCGTGAGGCGCCTTTTTTTGCGCTATTTTTAACGGAGACGGCCACGTTGGGACAATCTTGCAGTTTAACTCCAGGATTGTCCCTTGGAAGGGGTCTTGGCCATCAGGAATTTATTCCTGGACCCCTACCAGTCCCCAGGGCACCGAGGCAGCGGCATTGCTATGTAAGCCTGCCAGGAACTAAGGTGCAGCCAGCTCCAGGCTCTCAAGCCTCTGTTCATTCAGGGCTTGTTTCGATTCTGGGAGTCAGCCATTTTTTATTTTTGGCAGGCTTAGGTCCAGCCAAGAGTTTTTTCTGACTCTGTTTTTTTGGGGATCACAGAGCTGGGCTGAGCTTCCCATTTCGGGTCGCTTTTGCCTCCTGAAGTGCTGGACAGCGGCTGTGGCTATAACAAACAGCTCAAGCCGGGAATAAAAAAACTTTTTTCCTTTATTTTTGTTTTATTTTTCTTTTCTGTTTTATTGTTCCATTTTTGGGGACGGTTGTTTTTGGAAATTCAAGATGGCTGACAGGGAAGCTGATCTAGATTTATCACTTCCTCAGATGGGCACAGAGAAGGCTGCCAAGGGCTCCTCCAAGCCCAGATCTGCTAGTCTGGAGGCAGCAGCTAAGATCAGAACTAGGGTCTTAGCCCCCAAAAGATCCTCCAGGGCTGAGGATAGGCAGGCCAGGCATAGGCAGAAGGCCATAGACAAGCAGTTTGATAGGGCTGCAAAATCTAGTAGGCTAGATCACTCAGCCTCCCAATTTTTGGCTTCACCAGAAGACAGGCAACCAGAATAACGGCCTGCTAGGCAGCACATGACTGCGTGGTCTCCGGGGGGCTCAAGTGCTCAGGATTTGCAGGGAAACCTCCAAATTGAAGCTGAGGCGTCTCATTCCTTTTCTGAGCCTTCCCAGGGGTTTTTGATGGAAGGGTCTGCATTTCAGACCTCCAGCTGATCCAGACAGGTGCCTGCAGCTACTTTTACTCCTACAGTGGCGGGTTTACGGCCTGAGGAGATCCAGATTCCAGAACTACCATCTCTCATGAGGGCTTGGATTTCTCAAACTATAAGGCAAGAATTACAGGCAGAGGTCGGCCACCTACGTCAATTGGCTCACCTTGATGCCAGAAGTGATTTTCCACACCAGGGACAGGCCACGATGGATCAGCCTTCCTGATTCAGGGAGCGCTCGACATCACCTTCTGAGTACAGCCAATTTTATGGATCAGAGAGGGATCTCCCTCCAGACAGGGACTTTTCAGATGCTGAGTCAGAGGTTGTCGGTTCCTCTCCCTTTAAAGGTCTTTTCCAGCCAGCTCTTTCTAAGATTCTGCTGGTTAAGGCCAAGGCTACTGCTAATCTTCAAAAGGACACGGTAACTCAAGATCTTCCCATGAAAGGGGATGATCAGGAGGACTTCCTATTTACGGAAAAGACATCTGTGGTGGACGCTGTACCAGATGTTTCTGGATTTGATAAAGAAGCAGTGGGAGAATCCGGAGCTGTATATCTGCCCCACTGGATCTGAGACTACTTTATTCAATGTAGACAAGGTCCTTTTGGACACTATGGAGGTGCCAAAGGTAGATGGCCCAATGGTAGCCTTAGCCTCATCTTCTGTTATCCCTCCTGATGAGGAAGACGTCTTGAAGGCAGAGGACTGGAAAGAGGAGCTGGCGCTCCGGAGAGCTCATCAAGCCGACGCCTGGGCCATCAGAGCATCAACTACTGCCGCTTTCTTCACCCAGGCATCGTTGAGGTGGCTGAAACAGCTTCAGGGGAGAATCCCATCTGAGGATCTCAGATTGCACCAAGACCTGAAAAAGATTATAGCTGCGGCTCAATTGACTGCTGATGCCACCTTGACCTCGGCCAAATTTGCGTCCCGAGCCATGGCTTCTTCCATCTCTGCTTGTCGGCTTCTCTGATTGAGAAATTGGCAGATGGAGGGCAGAACTAAATGGAAGCTGGCATCTGCTCCTTTTAAAGGAGAGAAGCTTTTTGGACAGGCTTTGGACCCCTTTTTAACGGAGACCAGAAAGATCTTTCCTTCTCAGGGAAGGCGCCTTGATTCCAGGGCTTCACCTTATTATAGGAAGCCCTCCTTCAGGCAGGGGGAAGCTGGGGCAGGCTTTTCCCGTCAATCTAGGCCCTTTTTCCAGAGATCATCATCACAGGCCGATAGACAGGCCTTCTTTGCCAGAGGGCGACAGAGGCAGAAGGCAGGAGGGCCTTTAGAGGTTCCAATAGACCCTTTAGGCACAACAAATGACGCCCAACCCACAGTTCCCATAGGGGGACGTCTGGGTCTGTTCTGGCAAAGGTGGGAACAAACCACTACAGACGCTTGGGTCCTGTCCACTTTAAGGTCAGGTCTCTCTCTAGAGTTCCTTCCCCCCCCCCAAAGGTCTTTGTCTGCTGTCCAGTCTCCAAGGTTCCGGCCAAGAGGGATCTCATGGAATCGGCAATCCGTCATCTTTTGGAGATTCGGGTCATACAGCCGGTTCCAGTGGATCAGGAAGGACAGGGTTTCTATTCAATTTTATTCGTGATTCCAAAGGCCTCGGTGGGATGGAGGGCAATTCTCAACCTCAAAGGGCTCAACAGACACCTAGTTTATCGCAGGTTCAAGATGCACTCCCTCCACTCCATTCTTCAGGGTCTGCGGGAGGGAGATTTTTTGGCCTCGATAGATTTAACAGAAGCCTATCTTCACGTGCCCATTCACCCCAAACACCGTCAGTTTCTGAGGTTTTGCTACAGCAGCCGTCATTTCCAGTACAGGGCTCTTCCCTTTGGCCTGTCATCTGCCCCTTGCACCTTTACCAAGCTTCTGGCGGCGGTAGCAGCTTCCCTCAGGGCCTTGCCCATAAGGATCCAGTGCTATTTGGACGATATCCTGATAGCATCCTCTTCCTGTCATCAGGCGGAGCAGGATTTGGCTTCAGCTATCAGGATTCTTCGAGAGCATGGTTTCTCAATAAACCTGCAAAAATGTCACCTAGTACCATTGACTCGGCTTCTGCATTTGGGGGCGGTCATGGACACCTTGACCGGGCAGGTTTTTCTCTCTCAGGAATGTCAAGATTGTATCAGGGAAGTATCTTCTCTGATTCTGTCTACCAGAAAGGCACCAATCATCTTGCTGTCTCAACTCCTTGGCAAGATGATATTGTGCATCGGGATTGTTCCTTGGGCCAGATTTCATGCTCACCTTCTCCAGTGGTTTCTGCTACCTTATCAGAGGATGAACAAGGGCAACTCATCAGAGAGAGTTCGCGTTCCCCTGCCAGTCCATCATTCTCTACGTTGGTGGCAGTCCAAGGCCATGAATCAGGGTTGCCTGTTCAGGGAGCCTCAGAGGATTACCATAACAACAGATGCCAGTCTGTATGGCTGTGGGGCTCACTTGGGAGTTCTGGTGACCCAGGGGATGTGGTCCTGAGAGGAGCTTGCTCGCAATATCAATTGGCTAGAGCTCAGGGCGGCCCGTCTAGCGCTAAAAAATCTAAGACAGCAGATGGTGGGGAGACATGTCCTTCTCACAGACAATGTGGCTACCAAGGCCCACATATATCAACAGGAGGGCACTCGCTCCAGACCGTTGATACAAGAGGTGACTTGTTTGTGTAGATGGGCAGAGAGGAACCTTTTGTCCCTGCAAGCGAAGCATATTTCAGGGGTATCCAATATGAGAGCAGATTGGCTGAGCAGGGCCTCGGTGGACTAGGCAGAATGGCGTCTTCATCCCAGCCTGTTTCTGGAGATGACGAGGCGATTCGGTCTTCCGATCATGGACCTCTTTGCTTCCCCAGAGAACACTCAGTTTCTGAGGTTCTTGTCTCAGTTCCCAGCTCAGGGAGCAGAAGGGGTCAATGCCCTCAGGTGCAAGTGGCCCCCGGGTCTATTATATGCCTTCCCCTCTCTTCCCCTGATTCCGGGGACAATCAGGAAGGTGTTGATAGAGAGGGCGGAGGTGCTTTTGGTGGCCCCTTATTGGCCCAGGCGACCTTGGTTCGCCGATCTGGTGGGTCTGTCAACTGCCAGGCCTCGGAGAATTCCCCTGCACAGGATATCTCTCAGCCAGGGTCCAATCGAACATCCAGATCCAGCCTGGTTTCGTTTAACCATCTGGCACTTGAGCGGGGGATCTTGAAGCGGGAGAATTTTTCTCCTAAGGTCATTTAGACCATTCAGGCAGCCAGAAGACCTTCCACAGTCAGAATATACAATGCGACTTGGAAGGCTTTCTGTAGGTGGTGTGCTTGTCATCAGCTGGACCCTATTGAGGTTTCTATCGCTGATGTTTTAGAATTTTTGCAGCATGGGTTGGATAGAGGTCTCTCCCCCAATACCTTAAAGAGGCAGGTGGTAGCCTTGGCATCGGTGAGTTTGGTTAGGGGATGTTCTGCTTAACTCTAACATCCTAGAGTTAAGGCTTTCCTTAAAGGAGCCTCAAATTTGAGGCCTCCAGTTGTCCACCGTTATCCCACCTGGGGGTATTGCAGGCCCTGACGTCTTTTCCATTTGAACCCTTGCGTGAAGTCAGCCTTAGTTTGCTGTCTTACAAGGTGGCTTTTTTGGTAGCCATTACCTCGGCTAGGCGCATCTCGGAGTTGGTGGCCCTGTCCATTAGAAAGGATTTATGCATATTCCACACAGACAGGGTGGTTTTGAGGTTGGACCCTTCCTTTCTGCCCAAGGCGAACTCCTTATTTCATCATTCACAAGAGTTAATTTTGCCTAACTTCTGTCCAGGGCCTTCCCATACACTGGAGAGAAAATGGCATACCTTAGATGTTAGGAGGGCCCTCCGTATTTACATCAAGAGAACTTCTTCCCATAGGAAGACTGAGGCCCTGTTTGTTTCCTTTCAGCCGTCATCTCTGGGACGCAGAGTAACATCTTATACAGTAGGTCGTTGGCTTAGGACTTGTATAGCCAAAGCCTATGAGGCGCAGAGTCTTCCTGTTCCTGGGAATATCACTGCACACTCGACCAGGAGTGCTGCGATTACGGCTGCCTGGGCTACTCGGGCATCGATTTTGGACATTTGTAGGGCGGTGACATGGTCGTCGCTAACCCCATTTATTAGGCATTACAAGATTGATTCATTTGCCTCGGCTGAGGCTGCTTTTGGTAGGCGAGTCCTGCAGGGAGTTCATACAGCAATGGGGACCTCCGACCTATCCAGTTCCCTCCCATAGGACTGCCGTCAGCTAGCTTTGGTAGGTCCCAGTCTGGACTCTCCCTTCGGCCCCATGGAGAAGGGGCGTTGGTCTTACCTGAACGCTTCTTCTCATGACGGACGAAGGGAGAGTCCAGTCCTGCCCGGCAGTCTGTCAGGTCAGAAGCCGCCATGATGTTTGTTTGAAGACAAGAAGCAGCTGATTTCGCTTCAACATCGTTCAGAACTGGGGACGGTGACCAGGGTGTGTCCCCTCTGTTTTTTCAACTCAATCTGCAGAGCTAGAAGACTAGAGATAACCCAGTCTGGACTCTCCCTTCATCCCTCACGAGAAGAAGCGTTCAAGTAAGACCAATGCCCCTTTTGCTTCTTTAAAGTCCAACCTTCATATCCATAGAGTGTCACATGGAAACTCAAGACTTGTACAGTTGAGATGTAGACATGGCATCTCAGCATTTTTCCAAGGCCTTCACTGCTTACCCCATAGATAATAAATATATAATCAGCTTATAGGTTGAATAAAAAAATATTATAGTACAGTATTATCTCAGTTTGCTGAATTGGAACCAATCTGTTTCACAATGTTTCATCTTGAGTATGACATCCTAATTTGTTAAAAATATGTGGACAATGAGGTGCTGAGATTCCCATTTTCCTAAGGACATTTTACAACTTGACATGGTTTACACATTCAAAGGCCTTTCTAGGGTCGATGAAGCACATACAGACTTCTTTTTGCCTTTCTCAATTATCCAGTATGCATTGGCAATAATGTATTGTGTTCCAAGACTTTTTCTAAAGCCAACCTGAACATCTGGCATCTTCTTTCCATGTAGAGCTTTAATTTACATTGAATGATCCTAAGAATTATTTTAGTAGCATTTAATATTAAGGATATTGTGCAATAGTTTGCACACTTAGATAAGTCTCTTTTCTTCGATACTGTTATACAGAGTGACTTCTATTGTCCACTATAGCGTGTTGGTTTATGTAATCTTTTTGGTTGAGCTAGTAACAAGCCACAGGTGGAAAAGGTCATTGATCCCATAAGCAAAGAAGCTGAGGGAGTGAAGACTACAGTTATAAAACTGTATAGTCTGTGAAAAAAAATGATGCAAGTTTATAGGAGAGACTATAGCTACACACAGGTTGCACAAAAAAAGATTCAAAATTGTGTTGGGAGCCAGAGTATCTTGTTGGAGCTTTCATGCAAACCTCATTCCAATAAATTTAAGGTTTATTAAAAAACAATTACAGTGGTACCTCTACTTACGAAATTAATTGGTTCCGGAAGGCGTTTCGTAACCTGAAAATTTCGTAAGTAGAGCCACACTTTACCTTTAAATATCCTAATCCATTCCAAGCCCCGAACTGTATTGCTTCGTTCTTCCTGCTTTGCTTTGCTGGCGCGAGACTGACAATGCGGCGCGGTGCATGCGCACAGAGCCCTCCTAGCCAGGAAGACATGCCAGGAAGTTAACCAATGGCAGCGCAGCTCGGACGCGCCATTTTCCAGCAGAAGCTTTTGTATCCTGAAACATATTCATAAGTAGAGCCGATATTTTCCCGAAGACGCGTTTCGTAACCTGAAAATTTCGTAGGTAGAGGCTTTCGTAAGTAGAGGTACCACTGTATCAGTGTTTTCCAATCATTTGTTTCTATTCTTCATTTTTCACAAATACTGCAGAATTTATTGGAGAAGTGAAAGTTATTTCTATACCAGTTTCTATTTCCCTTTTCAATGTACAGGACTGTTTCTCAGCCATGCTTCTTATTGCAATTTTTAAAAGTTGAACTTTTAGTCATTAAAATGGTGCTTCTTTATACCACCGTGGCAGCCTAAAGGGAAACTTACTGTGAATTACTTAGTTACTATTTGACCAGAGTCATGGCATGTGAGTCAATGGCCATATAAATCTGATCAATATGCTCACCGTGGAGGAAGTGGTATCTCACAATGTAGGACCCAAAAATCTATTCCCCCATTCTCTAAAATCAAATTTCTTTAGGAGGGGAAAGACATGTATTGTCCCCATTGTTAACAGCCAAGTCTTTAGCAATGTGTTGGAAACAGTGATTCCTGTTTGTAGATATCAATCTACCATGCAACAGAGAATAGAGAAATTGTGTAAAACCCTGTATGTCATGTTCAGGAGCTTATTTTTGTGAGCAAAACATTTCTGTGAACCAAAACGTATGTTGAATGTTTTTTGTAGCAACCTCTGAACAATATTTATCGTTGGATAAATCTTTACATGTTTTTGTACAATTACTGCAGTGGATATCGTAAGGATGGTATACATCCAAGAAGACAGAGGATAAAAATAGCTTTGATTTGCAGATCACATCCAGTAAACTGAACTCTTCTTTCTTCATGTCCTCTGTCATTGAATCAAGGAAGAGGGAAAGAAGTCATCAACCATAAATGAAAGCGATACCAAGATTAGCATGTTATGTTTTTTTAAAGCTGATTACCTTGCTTTTATCTCCTCTCAGTTAGAAGCCCATCTATTATTTCACCCCCTGATAGAAACACCTGTAGTTGCATTGCACTAAAGTTGAGACCATGCAGCTAACACCCATACTATTGTTGTGGGAAAAATCAGCTCTTAGATGAATTGGGCCAATTAAATCAAGTTGATATATAGAGATAAAAGGCCATGGTCTGTTATCTTACTAGAACCATCTCAAAGGTTTCTAGTGGGAGATGTTTTCCTTTTGGCATCTGGCATTCTGAAACTGCCCCTTCCTCTTGATTTATAGGGGGTGATTTCCACCCCCCCTTTATTTTCTTGTTCCTCTCTGCCCTTATTTATTGCTTCATTGCTCCCTCTAGGTTTCTGAGAATAAACAAGCTGCAGGAAATAACCTAAACTCTATTAACTATAAATCTAAAAATCATTACCTATGAATATGTATGTTTACACCATGTATTGCTTTTCAATTAGTTTCCGCCTCCTTCATGAGATGTATGTGAGTGAATCGCTTTGTGGAGTTCTCTCACTATTCTTTGGAACAACTTCCAACAGCACATTTAATGTTTAATATATATAGTCTTTGACTTATCACCACAATTGTGACCAGAATTTCTGTTGTTAAGCCAGGTGATTGTTAAGTGAGCCACGTCCAATTTTACAACTTTTTTTTAACAACTTTTTTTTGCTATGTTTAAGCAAATCAGTAAAGTTGCTAAATGAATTACGTGGTCCTTAAGTGTATCTGGTTTCTTCCATTGACTGATTGGAAGTCAGCTGGGAAGGATGCAAATGGGGATCACATGAACCCAGGATCCTGCAATAGTTGTAAATACATGCTAGTTGCCAAGTGCCTAAATTTTTATCACATAATTATAGGAATGCTGCAATGGTTATAAGTGTGGAGGTGATTTAAAATACAGGGGAACCTGTGGAAAGTGATAAGTCTTTCACTTTCATCCTTCAGATTTTCAAAATCTATTTGCCTACCAACTGTCCTTAGTTTATCATATAATTCTATCTCTTTTCTCATTTAAACTTGAAATTGTAATATAGCTAAGCTTGATCATATCCTCAAATGACTTAACATATTTTTATGGACATCCACTTAAATTATGAATAAAGAGGCTGTTCTACTTTAACCTTGCTGTTGGGTTCTCAGTTGACATCCTTGTCCCAGATTTTTACTGGACTCAACTTTTTCTTATCAAAAGTGACTGTAGTTTAAACTAGACAAAGCAGTACCTTTTCTACTGCCACTATATTGAACATCATCTTCCTTTTCTGATCCTTCCTTCCTGTTTGTTCCTTCAAACTGTGACTTCTCCTACCACAGCTTTTTGCTTTAGACATAAGCCAGTAGCCTCTAGCCCAAGTTAGTGGGGGTAATACTAAACTCCAGTTCTTCAAGGAGAGAAATGAATTCATGGGAAAACTGTAGAGCTGTAATCTGGAAAAGGCTCAGTAGTTCATCATCCAAGACAGAATCTGAAATCTCAACAAGACAGTTGCATGAATCTCATGACCTTTTCAATTAGGAAATGCCTGGAGCTTCAACAGGTGCATATGCAAGTTTGGGAAATGTTTTTTCAGATTTTCCATCTGGGCCCGTGATGATAAACCATTTATATTTGAGCATCATTTTGCAGCAGCAAGTACTCCTGAATTGCTGAGACAGCAGAAAACAGGGAAATGAAAACGAAAGGAATATATTTCTGAAGAGGCTGTGTTAGACGAATTTCTTCCCTAGATGTGGATTTTTATGAGGGGATCTGGCATCTTCCCTTATTTTGAGGGGATTCTTTGATAGAGCTAGTGATGAGGTTTTAGTCTAAGTGTTAGGATTGTATGATTTTGGCTGCTAAAAGGGTTGGGGGCAAATCAAAGACTTCCTATGTTCTTTTTCTATTTAAATTCTGTCTTAAATTCTATTCTTCTATTTAAATTCTATTCTATTTTAAATCCTGACAATTGCAACGTTTCATTCCACACTATGCAATCTTATAGTTTTATCTTTTGATGACTCTTTTGACTTGAAGTAAAAACATGTTGTAATGGTCTTCTACAGTATTGCATCCAGTGAATAGAAATTGCCAATCAAGGAATGAGAGATTGTTGTTTATAAGATCATAGTTGCCTTTTTTGAAGTTATAATTGGGGATTCCGTCATTGTGATGATTTTTGTGTGGACGTATGTTGAGACAAAAGTCAATCATGTTGTGGTCACTGTTGGAAAAGGGTTCTTTAATTTGTATTCTGTAAATTGAATTCAAACTATTGCAGAAGATGAGATCAAGGCAGTTGTTAAGTCTAGTGTTGTTGGTTATTAGTTGTTGTAGTCCCAGATTTATTACTGCATTGTAGAAAGTTGCATATTGTGGGTTCAGTTGTACATTTGTTAAGGGTCCAGTTAATATGAAGTAGATTGAAGTCACCAATACTTTTATTTTACTTTATAATACTTTTCTTCAAGTAGGTCTTGTATCTCATTTCTTTTGAAAAGAAAAATAACACCTATGTATTACTATCATCAGCTCTAATCCCATCAGGGATGAATATAATGACCACAGATACACTGGCATTTTTTACAAGGCTATACACCAGGGGTGTCAAACTGGATTTCTTGAAAGGCAGGATTAGCCTTGTAGTTCTCTGTGGGCCAGCTGGGTTGGGGGATGGGGGGAGAGATGGGACAGATGGACACCCTCTGCAGCCTCCCTGCTGGCCAAAACAGGGGGCAGGGGAGGTGCATGCAGCCCCCTCTGCCCTGTTTTTGGCCTGAAAGGCCTCCTGCAGCACTTTGCCAGCCAAAGTGAGTGGTTAACTGTACTTGCAAAATTAGAATGCTGGAGTAATAACAACCTATAGTATACATTATACTATACATTGCTTCTTAAAAAAGCTATCCACTGCTATAGCAGAACCTCTAAGCATAATCTTTGATAAATCTTTCAGGACCAGCTCGTTGTCTAACTTATGGTCACAAGCCACGGTCATCCGCATCTTCAAAAAGGGAGACTCCAGCCTAGTTGAAAATTACAGACCAATCTCCTTATGCTGTGTCACCTGTGAAGTCATGGAATCAATTAACCAATCCATTATCCTCCACTTAGAGACAAACAACCTACTCTCTAATAAACAATTTGGTTTCAGAAAAAAACTATCCTGTAATCTGCAACTCTTACACTGCAAAAACATATGGACTACACAACTCGATCAGGGCAAAACAATAGACGCAATCTACATAGACTTCTGTAAAGCCTTTGATTCAGTAGTACATGACAAACTATTCCTAAAACTAAAATCTTATGGTATCTCTGGACAACTGCATAAAGGATAGAAGCATTCCTGTCAAACAGACAACAAATGGTCAAAATTGGGAGTGTCCTATCAAATTCTGTACCTGTCAATAGTGGCGTCCCCCAAGGCAGTGTTCTAGGACCAACTCTCTTCATACTCTACATAAATGACCTCTATGATCATATTAAGAGCAACTGCATTCTCTTCGCTGATGATGTAAAGCTGTTCAATACCACAGACAATACTGCTACCCTTCAAAAAGATCTTGACTATGTATCAGAATGGTCAAACAAATGGCAGCTTCAAATCTCAACAAATAAATGCTCTGTCTTACATATTGGCAAAAAAAACAAAAACCAGAAAATAAAATACAAGCTGAATAGTCAAGACCTTGTTGATGATCCAAGCTCTGTAAAGGACCTTGGAATACTTATCTCTAATGATCTAAGTGCTAGAGCCCACTGTAACTACATAGCCAAAAGGCATTAAGAGTTGTTAACCTAATCCTATGTAGCTTTTTCTCTGGTAATATCACACTACTAACTAGAGCATACAAAACATTTGCTAGACCAATACTCGAATACAGCTTATCAGTCTGAAACCCACATTATATATCTGATATTAGCACAGTTGAGAAAGTCCAGAAATATTTCACAAGAAGAGTTCTCCACTCCTCTACTTATTATAGAATACCTTATGCCACCAGGCTTGAAATTCTAGACCTAGAAAACCTTGAATTATGCCATCTTCGGTCTGATCTAAGTATGGTATATAAAATCATACATTGCAATGACTTACCTGTCAATGAATACTTCAACTTCAACCATAACAACACAAGAGCACACAATAGATACAAACTCAAGTTTAACCGCACCAAACTTGATTGCAGGAAATATGACTTCAGCAACAGAGTGGTCAATGTCTGGAATACTCTACCTGACTCTGTGGTTTCTTCCCCAAACCCCAAAAACTTTAACCTTAGACTGTCTACTATTGACTATTGACTTCACTCCTTTCCTAAGAGGTCTGTAAGCACACCAACCTGCCTACCGTCCCTGTCCTGTTGTTTCTTTTATTTTTCTTATATGTACCCATTTCATGTATTCATAACTATGTATATACTTATACCTATTATCTTGTAAGCAATTGACAAATCAAATAAATAAATAAACATTGGGGTTAGGTATTGGTGTGTTTTACAAGGTGGGGGAGGGGCTATGGGTGGAAAATTAGTATCACATATCACATGTTTTGATTTCTTACTCTGAAGTGCCTATTTTAAAGGATTAAGCTATAGTGGGGGATGAGTTACTAAGTTAATGAACTAAAAACTTTTATTTGCACAAAGCTGATTCAACAGTCTGAAAATCAGACCAGAGGTATAAATTTAAATAAGATAGGATAAGGATGGGGGTAGAGAACCTGGGAAGTAGTAGTAGTTAAAAAAGAAAAGAAAAAAAGAAAGAAAAAAAGAATCTATGAATTTTATCATGCCATATTACATATCCCAAGGTATAATGGCAACCTGAAATTCATCTGCTCTGAATAAAATTAATTTAAAAAATTAACTAAATAAAATTCTTAATGAGACAAATCACAGCATCAGCACAGAGAGATGGATCTCAAAGGGAATATTATTCAAAAGATGCTGCTCTGATTTAGGGAAGGCAGAAAAATCAGGTTTTGTGTTTGTGAGAGGATTTATTTATTTTTTGCTTTCTTTAAACATCTCACCATTCTTCTGATGAACCTAGGAATGATAGGACAGCTATGGAGATTACAAAAAATGCCATTCTCTGTTTTCATCCCCTTTGGAAATGTTTTGCTCAACAGTTAGCCTTCAAGCCTAACTGTTGAAGCATTGCAGGCATTAAAAATAAAACAGCATAAGTGGCCTGAGAAACCTACTTAAATAAAGCAAAACAAAACATTATCAGTTCTGTCAAGGACAAATTTAAGCAAAATACTCATCAACTGAGTATCTTAGTTCAATCATAGTCATGAACTGAACAGAAGGAAAGTGCAGAAGATGGGAATTTTACTAACTCCTTTGTGGCTCTTCCACAGAATAAGTTGTAATCATACATTGGTAGACTGAATGGATGTCTGCTCTACAGTTAAACAGCTATTTACATTGACTGATGACAGATTAGAAACAATTGGGACACTTCACTTTTGCCTTAGCCACAAGCTAAGCAAGTGGACTTTGGAAGCTGCTTTGATGTGGAGGGGGAACTGCTTACATCTGCCTGCAAACAGGGAGGTGGGACATTGATTCAAGACAGAAGGCCAACAATTTGACTGACCTGCAGACCCCTCGGCCAAAGGAAATTAATCCAGATGAAAAATACATTCATGGGGAGAGAATCCCTTTCTACATTAACTTCAGTCCTGAGCAAGACAATGCAAATGAAACTGAGGACCCACTGAGTCTTCAACTCCAAAGCTCTATCCAACACCAAGGGCTTCCATCAAAGCTTCTTTGTAGACATTCATAAAACATGCATGAAAATACAGTAATAGAGGAGCCTATTAGATGATACACGCTAAATGATATCCATTAGATGATACCCACTAGATCAGGGGTCTCCAACCTTGGCAACTTTAAACCTGGAGGACTTCAATTCCCAGAATTCACCAGCCAGCTGGCTGGCGAATTCTGGGAGTTGAAGTCCTCCAGGCTTAAAGTTGCCAAGATTGGAGACCCCTGCACTAGATGAAAGAGAAGTTTAACCACCTGAAAATGGAGAATGAATTTCTTGCTATATCCAGCTATCTATTTTCCAGCAGAGCAACAAATCAGCTGCATGGTTTTTGCTCCCAAATTGTACAAAGCAGCTCCCTGGATCCAAACTGAGCACCTTCCTTCAAAGAAAAAGCCGAAGAAAGGGCAGTGCTGGCTGAGCAAGAGTGGAATGACCCCCCTTGGAAAAATAAAAAAAAGTGTTCTGGTACTGCAGTGGTTAGAATGCAGCACTGCAGGCTTGTTCTGTTGAGTGCCAATTTCCAGCAGTTTGGCAGTTCAAGTCTCACTGGCTCAAGGTTGACTCAGCCTTCTATCCTTCTGACTCTGAGGTCAGTAAAACAAGGACCCAGGTTGTTGGGGGGCAATATGCTGACTCTGTAAACTGCTTAGAGAGGGCTGTAAAAGCACTGTGAAGCAGTATATAAGTCTAAGTGTTATTGCTATTGCTACGGTATTATTTTGGGCTGAAATATAATCACTTCTAATGCTACCTGTTTCCAATTCTTTGAAGTCTTAGTAGCTCTTGCTATAAGGAAGAATGAAATGGAAAATATTTAAGGATCAGCAGAGAGCAAGAACCAAAAAATTTAGATAGGTAATACTGGAAGATTAGCCACTTATGAGATTATCCAGTCAAAAGTTTGGAGACAACCATTATTGCTGTGTTCACACAACACAGGAAACCAAAATAAAGTTTATTACAATGCACGGTAGTATGATCTACACTGAGACTTGAATAAAACAAAAATCTGTTTTTCAGAAGAAAATTCCATTGAAATCTTCCAGTGGGCTATAGAAACTGACTTTGCCTACAACTATCCTTGGTATGAGAAAGGGAGCAAAGTCACACTTTCAAGGTTCAGTTACTACAGCCTACTATGTCAATAGAATTCCAATGTTTCTTGTGAAGTCTGACACACCATGGCTTACATTAGTTTGGAAAAATCATACTGATCGGTAGCATTCCACTGATGAATTGTTTCTCAGCCTCATCTGCTTTAAGATGTGTGGATTTGGCTGGGGAATTCTGGGAGTTGAAGTCCGCACACTTTAAAGTTTGCTGAGGTTGAGAAACACTACTAGACTGTAAACTGAATTTAATCTTTAATCAAGAAACCTAATGTAATTGTTGTTTTGTATACTGTTGCGTTCTGTGTTGATTATGCCCACTAGGTACCAAGATCTTGAGACGGAGGGTAAAAGTGTTGTATGTCTTCATGCTCCCAAGATTGCAAAGAAGCAATTATCAAGCAAAAGATATTCTCATTCGGTATTAAAATCCACTTTTAATTGTTCTCCCAATTAGTTAATTTCATTTTCATTATTTGTTCTACTGCCCAGAATCTGATCTCCAATTGTTTTCCTCTGTATAACAGTTTGATTCGCATTTAGTGAGCAAGCACATACAGGTAGTCCTTGACTTATGACCACAATTGGGACTGGAATCTTGATCACTGAATTGGATGAATTTGGAACAAATATCCTTCTGGGTTCAGTTCCAAGAGGGGAAGAAAGACACTGGAAACATGGTGACTGCTTGGAAAGATGGTGGACAGGATCACATGCCTTGGGTGAAGAAAAAAAAAGGGAAGAAATCCTGAGAGTCCCTTGGTTTTATGCCCTTTGTTGAGATTTGAATTTGAACTTGTATTCTGATTGGTTGTCAAACTCCCATAGGGCCATGCAGGGGCAACTCTGTAGGCTGTCCTGAGTCCCAGGCTTGGTTGAGCCTTGCTGGATGGAAATGTAATGAAAGGGCTTTGGGCAATTCCTATTATGGCTCTATCTGGAGGAGGTATTTCTTTGTTATGTAGAATAGACTGGTCCAGGCCTTAACAGCTCATTAACAAAGGTGGGGGGGGGGGCTGAGTTTCTACCTCTCTGAGTTTCTACTTCTGTTTTAGGGAAAATATTCTGCCTTTTGTGTATATCCTAAAATATTTCATTTTTCCAAGAGAAGGGTAGGTTATAACGTCCAACAGAACAACAAGTGAGTCAATAAGTGGGATGCCACGATTGTTTTGCTCAACAATGCCAATCCCAAGTTGCGGTTGTTAAGCAATCTCCCATGTGATTAAGTGGGCAGAATAAAAGAACTGCCTGCCAGATCCATGTAAGAGGAGAAGGTCTCCACTGAGCTGCAGAAACAGAGTTTTGACCTCCAGGGTCTGAGCCCTGTTTCTGCAGCCTGGCAGATGGACCGAGTTTCTTTCCATGCACACAAAATGCCTCCACTATGCGGCAGAAACAGAGTTCAGACCTCTGGGATTCAACTCTTCTTTTTCCCAGTTCCGTTCTCCTTACCAGGCAACTTTTCCAATCAGCCCCCCAGAAACAAAAAGGGAGAACGTCTCAGCAGGAAGCAGCAGCTTGCCACCTTCCCGTCTGGCTTCCCCACTGGCCTTGTTGGGGAAGCTGGCAGAGGAGATTGCAAATAGTGATCTCAGGGCAACTTGACAAATCAACCCTTCCTAAGAACAAACAAACACCCCAAATGTGATTGTGTGACTTAAGTGTGACATTTCACAAGGGTCAGAAAGACTTTGTGGGCCCTACAGCATCCTTTTTCAAGGCTGTCCTAATTCTGAGCAGTCATTAAACAACCGGTTGTAAGTCAAGGATTCTTTGGATAAGCCTAGATATCTCGAAATGGAACAAAATCCGTACTGCAATCGGCTTCTCCGATCGATTCTTTGGCAATGGAGGAGTCTCAATTGTCTCTCTTATCAGTTGGCTCGATAGAGAAGTCAACCTCCACAGTTCACTAACCTTTCCAGAGTGTGCGCTTCCTCACATGCACCACCGGGGCAGCTCAAGGCAAAAAGCGGTGGAAACATTCAGCCGGCTGGGGGTGGGGGGAGAGCAAATTCAGCCGGCTGAATCGAGTCCGACCCGGCTGGACTTTCCTCCTCCTGGGCTTTCCTCCTCCTCCTCGCGAGCGCTTTCTGGAATTCCCCGCCTACAAAACAGGCTTCGGTCCTAACAGCAGTCTGCAAAGTAAATAGAGAGGCGGGGCGCCAGTGTGACGTTTGGAAAGCGATAGTTTGTGCATCCTCAAATAAAAGGGGCAGGCAAGCGCCGGAAAACGAAACTTTTGCTGGGGACCCTCTCTTCAAGGCGGGCTGTGTTTGCGGGTCGGAGAAGCAGAGTTTCGCGAGAAAGCGTTTCTTTCACTGTCCCGCTGCCATTCGTTTTGAGTCTCGGCTGAGGTAAGTCACGCGCTCCGGAGATGCGTCCCTACAGATAATCCCGCTTGTTTTATACGGTGAGCCCCATGAGCTCCTTTTTACAGCCGAGGAGGGAACTCGGCTTAAACAAGGATGGAGTTGCAACGCTCATCTCTTCCGGTTGGGATGTGAAGCGCTTATTCGGGCTTATGGCGCCGGGAGGGGGAGGGAGAACAAAAAAAAACAAGCTGACTTTTTGTAACTCGTCGCGGTAGGTCAGGTATCTCGGTCCGTTGGTCGCTGTGGGAAAACGAACAGGCGGCTCTGCCTTGCACCGGAAAACGAGGGGCTGCGGCCGAAAGGGAAACGCGGGGACCTTGTGGGATGTAATAACTTCCCAGGTTGGGGTTTGTGGTAGTTCTTTAGTGCCTTGCATTTGCAGCCTTTCTGGGTGCGGCGCCGGTGATCCGAAGGGAAGAAGGCTCCGTGAAGATGGCAAAGGGCTCTTTCCGTCTCTATAGTTTCGTTTTTGGTGAAACGCTACTTATGCTATCTGTCCTCCCTCTTCTGGGATCTGGCACGGTTATAAATTTACGCCGTAATGAGTATCAGACAAGGAGCGGAATACAGTCGTAGGCGCTTTCTTTTCAAAACCGAAAGTGGTATTTCCACGCAACAAAATATCTTATTCCGAAAAGCAAGCGTTTTCTTGGTTGCGACCCTTTGGGGAAAACGAGGGCTTGCGATCAACGGAGCAGGGAATCCTGAGGGGGCGGGATTTTAAAAAGAGTGTAACCTGGGCTTCTGCAGCCTGCCCTTTTCTCATTGGTGAGACTGGGCGCAGGTGGCTGGAGAGGAAAACGAAAGTAATCGACCCTCATTTGCATAGCGGGCGTTGATTGGTCGCTGCCGCGGCAGCAGGGTTGCACCTATCGCACAGTACCGAAAGTGTTTCCTCCTTCCGCTACTTTCTTTTTTTGCCGCTGCTGCACAGCTATCCGTTCTACTAGTATGAGTAATTCACTTCCCGTTTTTGTTTATATTTTCTTGCTTTCGGACAGGCTGTAAAAAAAACAAAACCTCACCCTGGGTCGCCGATCACGCAAGAAGGGCATGAAATGCCCTAAATGTCACAAAACTCAAAATGCATCCCGCCAATCCTGTATTAATTGTGGAGAGCACTTGACTCCGCCTTGCAGTGTGCAAAGTAAGTTTGTCGCAGTCTCCCGCCATGAAATCAGTCGATCAGCTGCAACTGTTTTTCAGTAAGATCCGGAATGGTTAATTTAAAAAAAAAATCAAAATATGGTGTGTAGAAAAAAATGACAAATGGAATTTCTTTAGGCTGCTTTAGTTTGCTCTCTGTCATGTCCTGAATATGGTAGAGCAGTGGTTCTCAAACTTTTCTTCACCACGGACCTCATTGAAATACCTTTTGTTGCCATGGACCCCCAAGATTTATCTCAAGATTTGAATCATAACATTTCTATGAGTCTTCTTGGAGCCCTTGTGATGACATCATGCCCCAGCTGTCAGCGGGCCACAGGTTGAGAACCACTATGTGGTAGAGTATCCTACCAAGATTGATTATTGTAAACATACCACTAATTTGACACTGCACATTTAAAAAAAACTTTTAATATAATAAAATTATGTATGTTGCCTTTCTCTTCTAATCTTTCTCTATTCCTTTTTTTAAAAAATCTCATTTCAGAATAAAAGGTTGTTACTTACAGAACTGATTTCCTGTTACCTGGAGTATGTTAACTTAGAGTAGTGTACATGATATAGTTAGTTTATTGAATTATTCTCAGCTTGATATTTAATACAACAAACCTTTTAAAGCCTCTTATGAAATTAATCTAAAAATCTCCCTTAAAATATGTACCAGCTATAGTAACAGTCCTGCAACGTTTATAGACTCATGGACATATTTAGTTATCTGTGTCCCAATTAATATGTTCCCATCCAATTGAGTGAATGCTTGCTACCGGAGAAATGGAGAGCATTTCAGATATGCATCCTATTAGGTTATGTGCATTGTTGCTTTTAAATGAGAGAGTATATGCAACCATTCAATTTAAGCATTGAATGGCTGATGTTCCCTGTATTGCAGGCCTGAGAATGTAAATACACTTTGAAATAGAAAGGTCTGGTAGAAAACCTGTAGTATCAGTAGCTTATTGCAGCCTCTCAGTTGAGTTCAGATTGCCGTTAATTGACTTTCAAAAAGCATCATACTTTAGTTGCAGACAAGAGGGATGCAGAAGAGACTTCAATGGTAGAGATGGAACCTGAGGGAGAATTGAGGCTGGAGAGCTCCCCTTTGTCGGGATCATTTGTGGATGAACAGCCATCGAGTGAACAAACACATGGGGTGTCTGAAGAATCTCCATCAGGAAGCTTTGAGAAGGTCATCTCGGCCTCCCAAAAGCGAGTAAGTAGAGTTAATGTATTTGGATACAAGTTGTGCTCTGTCCAGAAAAGTTGTCGCTTTTTGCAGTAAGAGAATATTCTATTATTCCCTCTTCCTATTCTTCTCCTGCTCCTTCGCTTTTGCTGCATTTATTTGTTTACCTGTTGATACATAACTACATTAAAAGCTAACATTTGTATTTTGCTCCCAAATAAGTTCTCTGAAAGCAGGGCTGTTTTTCAACAGGCAATAAAAACTGTGACTGTTGATGACTGGAATATGTTGGATGAAAATGACAATCCTTCTTCCAGAAAAAAACAAAGGGAGAACCCATGCCTAAAGGAGGGCAGTAAGCTATGCCCAATTCCTCAGCAGGTAGTTTTTCTAGTGTGTGGTGTAATCTTATTGTCCTGAGTTGTTGCCTGCTGGGATGCAAGTCTGATTATTCTGAGATTTGGGACTTTGATGTTCTGAATAGAAATGTATGTTTTTGAAATAAAATGGAAAGGTCACAGTGATTCCCTCTAGGGAGATCTATTGATATAAAAAGTTGAAAAGAAGGACATTCTTGGTGATGGAAATACAAATTTGGTGCCATAAAAAGTCTGAAAGATGTCCCTCCCTTTCCCAAGATTTAGTCCAACGTATAGAGGTACTCCTTACTTTGCAACTGCTTGTTCAGCAACCACGCAAAATTATGATACTAAACAAAGGGACTTACAACTGGCGCTTGATGTTAACAGTGCTTGTATGACCACATGATTGTCGTCTTGGCAACCTCTTGGCAACCCATTTGCATTTACGATGGGTTGGCAGGCCCTCCATGATCAAGTGATCACCATTTGCAGTCTTCCCTCCCAGCTTCTTTAGAAAGTCAACAGGGAAGCCAACAGGGAAAATTGCAGGTCGCTGCTGCAGGATTCCCTTTGGCTCCTGGAGCCTGCCTGAAAAAGATCCATCAGGATCCATTTTGGGAATGATCTTTTCAGCCAACCTCTTCAAGAGCAAAAGGGCTGCCTGTCAAGTTGACTTTGTCCCACCTCCAAGCAGCCCTCTGAAAAACAGTGGCCGGAAAGACCACTGACAAAAGCCAAGAGGGATTTTATCCTGGACAGCTTGTAGCATGGACGGACCGTTTGGAGGTGGTCTTCAAGGGCCCCTGTGCTAAAATCCCCCTTAGCTTTTGCAGCATCTTGGAACTTTTCCAAGCAGCATCTTTGAGAAAGATAGTCAAATTGATTTCCCCCTTCCATGGAACAGTGTCCCAAGCAGCTCTGTTACTCTTAAAGATGCTGGCTGAAAAAACCTTTCTATTCTTCAGAGAGATAAATATTTCTGAAGGGTAAAAAAGACTTCTTCCAGCCCATCACTCTTCAGAACAGGGGTGTCAAACTCATGTCACAGCATCACGTGACGTATTGGGACTTTTTCTCCTTTCGCTAAACCGGGTGTGGGCCTGGCCAGCATGTGACACATCTGACCTATGGGCCAGGAGTTTTTTGACAGCCCTGCTTTAGAAAGTTTGTTTGCTGGCTTTCCAGTGAAATGGAAAGTTCAGGAGTCAAACTTCCTTTCTCTGGTTCAGCATGCTAATTTCCCTCCCTACTTTATATTAGAGTTTTTAGCACACGGATGGAAGGGGATCCGGTGCTTCAGAACTTGAGTTTTGTATCTCTGGCCCAGCATATGCCAGTTGTCTTTTGCAAATGGAAGGGAAGGAAACACCTGTGGTGGGCCCTAGAAATGAAGCTCAGATCTTTGGGATCCCAGCTTTGTTTCTCTGGTCCAATGCAGGAACTTCATTCTGTGCACAAGCAACTGTTTCAGCAGGCAGCTGTTTTGTTCCACTCAATTTATGACCTGCAAGCTCACTTAGCAACTGCACCTATGAGGGACAGAACAGTCACTGATCTTTCAACAATCATGAGCCCTTTGCTTGAATGATTGCAGTCACTGATGGCCATAATGGGCAGGTACTATTACCAATCATAAGTCGAGGTCTACCTGTACTTTTTTTACTGAGCACATTAAATTGAAAGTTGTGAGTCTCCATGATACGCTGTTAATTGGGCTAGATGTTAATTATCTGTTTAAATAACATATTTTGGGGTGTGTTGCTATAAAATCCATCTGCATGAGCAGTTCAGTTTGAACTCTTGTATTATTATTTGCCTGTTCTACTTAGAAAAATCCCAAATCCCAGACTTTGCAGTATGTTTAAAAAATACACATTGCCTCTTTTAGTACTTATTTTTTTTCTTGGCCTTTCTATATCCAGTAAGGAGTGGTTTTCATGTGATGTATCGTATTAAAATGCAGGTATATTTTATTACGTGTGAAACATTAATGCATTAACAGTTAAGTTTCTCTAACAGTTATACAAGCCATGGATAAAATGGTTATTCTTTTTCTTCCTTAAAGGGAAAGATATATGGTATTTTTTACCTTTCACAATATATTATTTAAATATACAGGTAGTCCTTGACTTACAATGACCTACAATAAATGAACAACAGTTCATTTAGTGACTGTTCAAATTTACATCACTGAAGGAAGTGATTTATTATTGTTTTTCACACTTATGACCATTACAGCATCCCCAAGGTCACAGGATCAAAATGCAGACTCACATTTATGATGGTTGTAGTGTCCCTGGATCATGTGATCACCTTTTGAGACTTTCTGACAAGCAGTCAATGGGGAAGCCAGATTCATTTAACCGTGTTACAAATTTAACTAATGATTCAATAGAAGTCAAGAGAGTTGGAAATACTATTTCAGACAAATGATTATCCAGTCTTCTTCTTAAAAGCTGGAGGAGCATTTACAACTTCATTTAACAACGGTGGCAAGAAAGGCCATAAAAATGGGGCAAAACTCACTTAGCAACTCTGGTCGTAAGGCAAGGATTACATGTATACTGTTCTTCAGTACTGAGAGTTGCATGCCAGATGAAACACTCCAATTCATTTTCAACTAGAAAACATTCTGGGGCTCTGTTTTTTCCATTTTTATGTAAAAGTTGCCGAGCAATTTCTGTTGTGTAGAGTCAGAGGCTTTTAGTGCATCAGTTTTGCTAGTCAATGTGAAATTGTTTTCTAGTCATAATCTGTGATTTTGGGTATGTTCTCTCCTGCTTTTATATTTAAACAGATCATCTTTGCTTACAGTGAAAATAAAAATGGATTCACTGTATTGGGTATCTTTGGATGCTGGAGAGAGAATCCAAGCAGCAACACTAAGAAATGGGGAACATTTAAGCGGATTTCTTTACCCAAAACAAAATAAGTTGCAAGATGTAGAAATCCGATTTCACAGTTTATATTGCTTTTTTTAAAGCAGCATTGAGTGTATTCTTAGGGTTTTTTTTTTTTTACAATAGTTGGTATTGTTGAGAGATATTTTTGTTGCTTAAAATAAAAATGGCCCACCACCACAAATGATACAGTTCCTTAGGTTTTTCTACATGTGGAGGAAAACCTGAAGAATTTTTAAAGAAAATATGTCCAATGTTCAAATTAAGAAGGTATTATGTAATCTCTTTCCATGGAAGACCTGCTGTTTTCATGGGAGGAAATCATACTGGTTTAAAATATGAATGAAAAGAATAATGAGAAAACAACAATCCAAGGAAATTTATTGTCTTGTGCTTTCCCAGTAAGGTCAAAAGAAATCCGGTTATAATTTTTATAATTTTTTACAATACAATGAAGAAGGGATTGTTATTGAACTTACCTTGAGCATTTTAATATAGAATAATGTCATTAAATTTCTCATTTTTCCATTTTAACTGAGATATAGCTTCCATGAGGGTTTTAGTATTTTAATGATTTCAAATTATTATAAAGAAAGCATCAATTTTGGAGTCTTGCTGCTGATTGAATTCAGAATATAAGCAATCAAATTAGAACATTATTGCAGGTAGTCCTCAACTTAGAATCATTAGTTTAATGACTGTTTGAAGTTACAACAGCACTGAAAAAAGTGACTTATGACTGGTTTTCATAGTTATGACTGTTTCAGCATCCCCATATTCCTGTGATCAAAAGGCGGATGCTTGGCAACTGAAATGTATTTATGATACTTGCACCGTCCTGGGGTCATGTGATCATTAGTTGTAAACTTCCCACTGGTTTCCAACAAGCAAAGTCAATGAAGGAAGCCAACTTTGCTTAATGACCACATGATTCACTTAACACATGTAGTGATTTGCAGTGGCAAAAGCGCAGGGATTGCAATGGCTAAGATGCTGGGTTTGTCGACCAGAAGCTCGGCAGTTTGAGACCCAAGTACTGCATGAGGGAGTGAGCTCCTGTTCTTGCCCCAGCTCCTGCCAAGCTAGTAGTTTGAAAGCATGCAAATGCAAGTAGATAAATAGGTACCACTTCAGTGGGAAGATAACAGCCTTCTATGCAACTCAGCATACGTTCATGCTGGCCACATGACCATGGAAGCGTCTTTGGACAATGCTGGCTCCCTTGACTAGGAAACAGGGATGAATACTGCCCTCTAGAGTTGGACATGGCTGGGCAGGGGAAACCTTTACCTTTATGGCAAAAGAAGTTGTAAAACCAGGCAAAATTCAGCTAAACAAGTGTCTCACTTAGCAATGGAAATTTTGGGCTCAGTTGTGGTCATAAGTTGAGGGCTACATATAACTGGTTTTCTTTGTGGAGTCTTTTTAATCAATCTTTTCTTTTTCTCTGCTTCTTATTACATTTCTTTCATTTTTCCTCCCAGTTCTTAGTCTTTCCTACTCTGTTTTGCATGGCTTGCTTGGGATGGAATGCGGTTAAATGTTGTTTGTGACAAACTACTGTATAGGCAAACCAGCAAAGTTTGCAGTCATTTGAAGTATCGCAGGAAGTGAGACAAGATTTGATACTCCAGTCCCTCTTTATTTTGATTTCAAAAATCCAGCATAAAAATACAGATAATATATGATGAAGTGCTGAAAATCTGGAAGTTTCTATTATATTTAATGAGAAAAGAATAACTTTAGTTATTTGAATTATTTATAATGCACTAAAGTCAGATTTTCTGTTTTAAGTGTCCGGTTTTTCCTTTCCACCTTGTAGAAGAACAGAAAAAGGAACAAGAAGAAGACTTCTCCAGATATGCAAAGTTCCTTCTCAAGCTTAAGTTCAGCTCCATCCAGTCTTGATTGTTCACTTACCTCAGATGTGGCTGCTGCAAGAATCCCAGTAGAAGAAAGTCAACACTCAGAAGCTAAGTCAATTGACTTAATGTCATCCACCGATGACAGCAGCGACCAGATTAGAAATGCCTCTTTCCATGCAGATCAGGGCCAAGAATTTGTGAGCAGAGCAGAAATCCAGAATCAATCAGAGCAAAATAAGAAAAATGATGCAGAAAGTCAACCTGCTGTTACTGCTGTCATGGGAGAGAAGATAGGGGAGGATAGTTCCAGAAAGGCTAATATAGTTGCTGAACAGATAGATCCTAGCAAGAAACAGTGTGCCACCAGTTCTGTTGGGCCTGGTCAATTTTCACAGAATACATCCAATATATCAGATGGAAGTGTTGTGCAACCTGTTTCTAAGGCAGACACGAGCAGCAAATCTTCAGATCTCAATGTTAATGTTACATCTACTGAGGAAAAAGGATCAGGATCGAGCATTGAACATAAAAACTGTGGAACGAAGAGATCATTGCCTGAACCTGAGGTGAAAAATAGCAATTCAACAGAAGAAGTTACAGAAGAGGCCAAACAACAGAGCAGTTCTGATTCAAAAGTAAATTCCTCAATTTATTTGTGGTAGTATATATCTCGGTTCCTTTTTTGTTACTGTAGTAATATTTGGGAATGACCATGGAAGAGCCATGGGTAGGGGAATGTTGGATAAGAGGTAGATGAGCCCGCAGAAGGAATGTGGGTGTGTTCCAAATGTCTCAGAAGGACCCTCCCTAGTTTCTTAGGTTGAAAAGGTAGCAGGAGGGAGAAATTTACTTTTAGGCTTGCAATATTATTAGAGTAATCTCATAATAAAGTGGAATTCATTCAACTGGGAGTGCTTCCTGTCTGGACTGTCTTGCAAGACTGATAGGTGGCTACCTTGAATTGTCTTTTTAGAAGGAAAGCCTGAGCGTAAACTAAATATAAATATAAAGTGCATAGAAAATTATCTTGTTGTGAAGCAATAAATGTATCTTGTCCCATAATTAAATTTTTGCTGTATCTCTAGGATTCAAAGCATTAGAATAGAATAGAATAACAGAGTTGGAAGGGACCTTGGAGGTCTTCTAGTCCAACCCCCTGCCTAGACAGGAAACCCTACACCACTTCAGAAAAATTTGTACATCCTTAGAGTTGATTAGTTTTATAGGCCAACATATTAGGGGTGTGACAACTTGATGTCCACGGGTGGGATTATCCATGACACCTCCACAAGAACATCTGTGGATAAAAATTTTACTAGACTGCCAATTTTTATGAAGTATTTTTAAAAGTAATTTTGATGTTTCAGCTATGAATTACCTTCAGGATCCTTGCAGACCACCAGCATTTCCTAGACTGTTGTTTGGGAACCCTGGTTGTAGGGAATTCTATAGTTCTACAATAAAGGAAACAAATGTAATAGCTGAATACTTAACAGATCCAGATTTCCAAATCTATTGAAATAAATTGCTTTTGATTTTAAATGCATACAGCATTTTATCTACACCCACAGTCTTAGCCTGCTAAATAGCATATTTGGAGAGTTATGTAGGCTGCTCCAGCAATTTTATCAGCAGCAGCTTGTGCTAGAGATCAGACCTACAATCTTGTATAAAATATGAACCTTATTAATCTCCTAGGAATGATTCTCCTGAATATTTCTTGTTTTCGCATCAAAAGTTGTAAGAACGGAATTGTGAACTTGGGAAGACTTTACTGTTTAGATTTCTACCTGGCTTATCTAAAGGCTGTCCAAAAGAAGAAGACATGGCATAGTTAGAGGAGAATATTGCAAAGAAGGGAAAAACCATTTTATGTTAATATGATGGTACAATTCCCTGTTATTCCTAGCATATTCCTGCAATTTACCTTCACATGTTTTGATGGACTTTTTTACCCTAGACTTCTCTACCTTGAAGACAGGCAGTTGTTTATTGAATAGAATGAATAGAATAGAATTTTTTATTGGCCAAGTGTGATTGGACACACAAGGAATTTGCCTTTGGTGCACATGCTCTCTGTACATAAAGAAAAAATAAAATACATTCATCAAGAATCATAAGATACAACACTTAGTGATAGTCATAGGTTACTAATAAGCAATCAAGTCATACTAGGAAGCAAAACTATATAAATTGGAAAGATACAAGCAACATGGTTATAGTCGTAAGTGTAAACAGATAGGTACTAGGAAGGATTGTTAGCGTAATTGATGTCTCTACCCTGAGAAAGCCCAAACTTTAGTGCTGTGTGGTGAGAAATAGGAGCTGTCAGTGACTGAGAATTAAACCTAGCAGTCTCTAAAAAGAGAATAATGAAAAATGTCTACTAGAACTTCACATGCTGCAAATTGTTAACTTCATTTTCATCTACTCGCTTAAAATAGAACAAAATCGTGGACAAACATGAAGTGGCATACTGTGTGTGTCAATGTTAATGTTCTTTGTTGCATAAGTTATATTTGATAATCTCTTGACAGGGAAATGTTTGTGTAAAGCAAGAGCACCTTTTGGCAACCAGATAGTAAACATCATAAAAATGAGCAATTCCTTTTTTTTTTTAATCCTAAATAATTTTTGGCATGGCAGATTAGCTAAAACCCTTCTAAGCTACTCATGGATTTATTTGCATGGACACTTTCTGCTGCTTGCTTTTGTACATCTGCTATGCTTTTATTACAGAAAGCAAAGCTAAATGTGGCTAAGCAGGAGAATGTCTCTGAAAAGGGACAAAAAATATGCACTCCAGTGGAAGAGTCTGGGCAGGAAAAGAGAGATTCTGCTGATGCTGGAAATCAAAGACCAGAGGCAAGAAACAAGAAGGCCAGTGCAGAAGAAAGGAACCATGAAGTCCCTGCTGTCAAACAAAAGTATGATCTGATTATTTGCCGCTGACATGCTGTCCATGCAGACATACATAAGTTGACATTTAATATAATGGTCTAATAATAGCTGTAACACAATTCCACAAAAGCCCATTTTCTTTTTTATCCTTATCCAAATAAATTGGAAGTTTCAGATTCACTAGACCTATAACATTATAATCCTTCCTTTATAGTCTTTTCTAATATGCAACAGTGGAATCTAATACAGCCTTTAGCAGGCTTGATCAAAAGTATCTTCCTATTTGAAAGTAATTCCAGTATGCTTAACATTTATTTGATTGCTTAATTTTTATTTTATTTTGTGTGTGTGTGTAAATTTATAGTGCTTTTGATAATTCTTTCTACCCTCCCATTATAAAGATATCATGAATGCTGTTAAACATCTGCATCTATCTACCTTCCTGATTTGAGCTCTTACTAAACACAGGTACACTCTTAACAGTGTAGGTGAGGCTATTCTGGGGCAATTCTCCCAAGAGGAAATATTGGTCTTTCTTAACCTGGTGTCTTCCAGAGGAGACCATGCTGGTCTGGGGTGGTGGCAGTTCAACACCTGGAAGACGTAAAAGAATTCCAGTAGGTACAAGGGATCATTTGATTATGCTTTTATTTGGAAACCATGTTTGTACCTCCCGTTTTCTTTTCATGGACATTCTGCTTCTGAATACTTTGTTTTATTTGAAATCAGAAGCTGAATCAAACGGAATGTGGCAGTACCATCTGATTTTTGAAGAAAAATGCTTCATGCTGATAACTGAAATTTTAAAGTGCCGTCAGTTGTATTGGGCTTCAGACAGAATATTTTGTCTTCTGGTGATGGATTTGCACAAGTGTACTTACTGCTGGCAGATATAATAGCCTCCAACATTTTTCTTTTTTCATTAAAAAGGTTTCTGTGGAAATAATAGATTCCTCTCCCCACAACAACTGAGAGCGAAAGGTCCACATGCAGCCCTGATTTGCATGTCAGTAGTTCTCTTTCAGTGATGTACGTGAGACTAAAATGCAAAAAATACAAGAGTGACTCGCTGCTTCCAATTTTTGTATCAATTTTTTTGTATAACTTATAGTCCTGGGATTGCCTCGTAGTGTTCCATTCAAATTCTAAGAAGTAGCCTTAGTCCTAAGTAGGACTAAGGCTACTTCGGGACAAGATACAATGATCACTGATTTCTTTTTAAAATGTCAGAAATGTTTATTTGTACATTTTGAGTTGTTTATTAATCTCATTTTAACAGATGCAAATAAGTGAGATGAGCAAATTTTCAGTTTTCATTTCTTGCATCATAATTCTGCAAACTAATAGTTGCCCAATAATTATGCACACATAGTCTCCTAAGAAAGACAAAACCTCATTTTTTCTTTCTTAAATATTCAGGTTTGAGATTTATTACTGTAACTGTTTGGATTGACTGAGAGCACTGTAGTTGTTCAATAAGAAAATTAATCCTCCAAAATACAACTTGCCTAATAATTGTGCCCATAGTTTATTAAAAGCTGGTGCATGCTAAAGATTATTTTATTAACGTCAGTGTTGGAGAGCTCACAATGGCTATCACTATCAAGCTACTGCTTCTTTAATTTGTTACTGTATTTAGATAATGTGTTTATTTTACTATATTTTCAGCAGTACTGAAAATTTGTGCACCCTTTGAAGAGGTGTTCCATTTGAGGTAGTATATATGTGTAATTTAAATCAATGTTTGTTTTAAGGAAGTTTCATGTATCATAATTAAGTAATATTAATATGGAAGTCATCTTCTGTCGTCTTATTCTGTCTTGCAGTCAGAAACCTATGGAGACTATTACGGTTTATTTCCATGCTATTCTATCTAAGGACTTCAAGATAAATGTTGACAAGCATAAAGTGATCATTATGGCAGAGGGAATTTCTGATTATACTGACTGGAAAGATCCTGTATGTGAGCTGACCTGTACCCAGTAAGTATATGTTGACATGATATAAGCGTATTCTCAGATCTGAGTTAAAAGGCTTTCATTAACATCTGAGTTACTGTATGTGCAAGGCATTTAGTTCTTTCTGAATGTGTGCATATTTATGTCTGTATTTCAGCAAAGTTACTTTGGGACCGGTGCTTATAAATATATTACAGGGGAAAGGTAATTAGAGAAAATCTATAAACATGTGTTTTTATTGGCAATTATTCATGAATGTGGGAGTCATAAAGGGAGGGCAAAGGCACTTTGTACAAGCCTGTGAGATTGCAAGTATTTTAGAGAAACAAATGCTATACTGTGTGATTTATGCTCTTATTATTAGCACTTCATACATAGAAGAGGAAACTGTCACTCCTAATATAAATAGTTCTTGACTTATGAACACAGTTGAGCCCAACATTTATGTTACTAAGTGAGAAATTCATTAAGTGAGCTTTGCCCCCTTTTACTACTTTTCAGGCTACAGTTGTTGAGTGAATCACTGCAGTTATTAACCTGCTTGTTAATTGAATTTGGCTTCTTCCCCATTGATTTTGCTTGTCAGAAGGACGCAAAAGGTGATCACGTGACCCTGGGATTCTGCAACGGTCATAAATATGAATCAGTTGCCAAGCATAACTGAATTTGGATCACGTGATGATGAGGATGCTGGAAAGGTGGTAACTCTGAAAAACGGTCATAAGTCACATAAGTCACAAGAAAATGGGCGTTGGTAAATTTACCTGTGAACGCCCTTTCTATGCTGCGAGAGAGCCCAGGATTGGGTAGACTGCTTCCTATGATGTCATTAAGCTGGGTCTGTATTAGTATATAAAAGCCAGCCCCCGGGAGAAACCCCAGCTTTGG
This sequence comes from Bungarus multicinctus, assembly GCA_023653725.1. Classification (NCBI taxonomy): domain Eukaryota; kingdom Metazoa; phylum Chordata; class Lepidosauria; order Squamata; family Elapidae; genus Bungarus; species Bungarus multicinctus. The sequence goes on from CM042834.1 coordinate 123,796,603, forward strand.
CGAAGATACTTGACAGACTGAGAAGTGTCTCTGAAAGCAAACCCCTGATATCATATAAGCCTTACCATCTCCGGACGAACCAAGGGAGGGGCTGGGCTCTCTCGCAGCATAGATAGAAAGGGCGTTCACAGGTAAATTTACCAACGCCCATTCTCCTCCATGCTGCATCGAGAACCCAGGATTGGGACATACCAAAACTTGCATGTCCGCGGGCAGGTCCTTGTCCGGCCAATCACTCCGACGGTGGAACCACTTGCTGAAGAACCCGTCTGCCGAAGGCCACCGTCGCCGAGACAAAGGAGTCCAGACGGTAATGCCTGATGAAGGGAGACAGGGAAGTCCACATAGCGGCCCTGCAAATCTCTTCAAAGGACGCTTGAGTAGTCCAGGCGGCTGAAGTGGCCGCATTTCTAGTAGAGTGTGCTGTTAGACCCCGTGGAACCGGGAGAGATACTGCCTTATAGGCCTGTGTGATACACGCCCTGACCCACCTGCTAATATTAGGGGAAGAGGCCTTATTCCCCAAATGGGAAGGGGAAAAGGAAACAAACATGGCTTCTGTCCGTCTAAAAGGGGATGTGCGCTTGATGTAGATTCTAAGGGCCCTTTGAACATCTAGAGAGTACCACTTGTGCTCTAAGTCATGGCTTGGGGCAGGACAGAAGTCAGGCAAGACAATGTCCTGGGATCTGTGGAATAAGGTGTTCACTTTTGGGAGAAAGGAGGGATCCAGACAGAGAACTACCCTATCCTCGTGAAAGGTGCAGAGATCCTGCCTGATAGACAGGGCAGTTATTTCCGACACCCTCCTGGCTGAAGTGATAGAAACAAGGAACACTACCTTAAAAGTTAGGAATTGGAGAGAGACAGTTCTGAGGGGCTCAAAGGGGGACTTCGTAAGGACATCAAGGACCAGGTGAAGGTCCCATGAAGGATACCTGTGCATTACAGGGGGGCGAAGGTTAGAAGCCCCTTTCAAAAATCTTTTGACAGAGGGATGATGGGCCAGGGTAGGGAATGAGTACCATGAAAAGACCAAGGAGAGAGCCGCGACCTGGCGACATAAGGTATTGGGGGCCAAACCTTTCTCTAATCCATCCTGAAGGAACCCAAGAACCTCAGCTAACTGGGCGGAGGTAGGAGAGAGACCTTCCTTGAGGCACCATTGTGAGAAAACCTTCCAAGTGGCATCATAGATGCGACTTGTCGAAGGTTTGCGAGAAGCCTGGATGGTGAAGATTAGCCTCCCTTAGCCGCAGCCGCTCAAGTGCCACACAGTCAACTTGAGCCACTGGGGCTCCGAATGGATCAGGGCTCCTTGGTGCAGGGAAATCAAATGGGCTGGTATGCTCCAAGGTGGAGCCACCGACAGATTGACGAGGTCCGCAAACCAGGGCCTCCGTGGCCAATATGGTGCCAGGAGAATTAGCTCCGCTCGTTCCTCCAACAGCTTCCGTATGAGTGCCGGAATGATGGGAAGAGGGGGAAAAGCGTAGAGGAGACCTGTGGGCCATCTGCACTGAATAGCATTGGTCCCCTCCGCTCCCTGGCAAGGAAACCTGGTGAAGAATCTGTTGACTTGGGCGTTTTGAGGAGTGGAGAAGAGATCCACCACCGGAGAGCCGAATCTGAGGGAGAGATCCTTGAACAGGGAAGGGGGAATGGTCCATTCTGCCTGGTCGACTGAACTCTGGCTCAGCCAGTCGGCTTGGGAGTTGTCGACTCCAGAGATGTGATCTGCTGAGATCGACAGCAAGTGTTTTTCTGCCCATAACCCCAAACGTTCCGCCTCCCTCATGAGGGCCCTGGATCTCGTCCCCCCCCTGTCAGTTGACGTGGGCCTTTGCAGCCATGTTATCCGTCAACATGAGAACATGGAAGCCGGTTATTGATGTTCTGAACTGCTTGAGAGCCAGAAGGATAACCCTGAATTCTAACCAGTTTATGGGACGGATGCTGTCTGACCTGGACCACACCCCTTGGGCTATCTGGCCCTCCATATGGGAGCTCCAACCCAGGAGGCTGGCATCCGTAGTGACAACCAACCTGTGTGGTTCCCTGAAGTGGAGACCCTTCCATAGGGATGAGGAGATCCACCAATTGAGGGACTTTCGGGCTTGAGGGGAGAGAAGGACCCTGATCGAGGAGTGACTGGTTCCTGCTCGTTGAAAGGGGAGCAGGAACCATTGGAGCGATCGGGAGTGAAGCCTCGCCCACGGGACGATGCCAATGCAGGAGACCATCTTCCCCAGGAGCTTGGACAGCAGAGATAGGGGAACAGTCTGTTGTTGCTGGATGTGACTGATGATCTCTGCAAGGCTTTTCCCATGGTCTGGAGACAGGAAAACCTGACCCAAAGTTGTATTGATGACTGCTCCCAAGTGGAGCAACCTGGTCGTGGGAGAAAGATGGCTCTTCTTGATGTTGATTGAAAAGCCGTGACTTTGGAGGCAGGTTAGGGTAATTTGTAAGTCCCGATGGGCAGAGTGGAGGCTGGAGGACAGGATCAGCATGTCGTCCAAGTAGCATTGGATCCTCACTGGAACAGAACGAAGCGAAGCTACCAATGCTGCAAGAACCTTTGTGAAGACCCTTGGAGCCGATGAGAGGCCAAATGGAAGTGCCCGGTACTGGTAGTGGACCTTCTGGTAACAGAAACGGAGAAACTGGCGATGATGGGACCAGATGGGAATGTGAAGGTAAGCTTCCGTGAGATCAATGGAAGAGAGGAGATCGCCCTCCCGAACGCTCTCTATAATAGAATGCAGAGTCTGCATTTTGAAACACCCGTATTTGACAAATTTATTGAGAAATTTGAGATCCAGGATGGCAAGCCACTCCCCCCTGATGCTTTGGGAACAACAAAAAGCCTAGAATAAAACCCCCGACCCTGGTGAAGTGCAGGGGATAGCCCTTATGTCAAGAAGGTGTTGGATGGCCGAATTCATAAGGGCTCTTTTTGACCCATCCTGTGAGACAGGACAAATTAGAAATTTTTCTGGGGGTGACTATAAGAACTCCAATTTTAGCCCTGACGGAACTGTGTTGAGCACCCAGGCGTCCGTCGTTGACTTCTCCCATTTGGAGGCAAAGAAAGCTAGCCGACCTCCAATGGGTGAGAGAACGAGGAGTTACTTAGAGCGACGGAAGGAATGACCCCCTCCCCCTTGAAAGGGCCGTTTACCCGCAGAAGATTGTTGTCTGCCGGGGGCATTTGGGCATTGGTCTTGTTGTTGGGAATACGCCCTCTGAGGCCGAGCAAAGCGGGAGGTGTTCTCAGCCCAAAAAGCAGGAGGGCGATAAGGAGCTGGACGATAGTCCGCTTTCTTCCCTGACGGGGAAAGTATTTTCCGCTTATCTCTGGTCTCCACAAGATAAGGCTCTAGGGTGTCAATGAAGAGCTTGTCTCCTGCGCAGGGGGCAGAAGCTAGCTTCCATTTGCGACATGACTCTGCTTGCCAACTTCGGAGCCACCGAAGCCTCCTTGCTGCCATCAAAGAAGCCATGGCTCTTGATGCAAACTTGGCAGAATTGAGGGTGGCATCCGCGGTGAATTCTGCCGCTGCTATGATCTTGTTGAGGTCTTGGTGGGACCTAAGATCAGAGGCAGGCCACCGGTCCTGCAGTTGATGCAGCCATCATAGGTAGAGATGTTCTTGTAAAAAAGGATGCAGTGATAGAAGGCCTGACAGCCCAAGCCGCTGCTTGGTGGTTGCGTTTGAGGGTCTGTTTAGAACGCTTATCTTCTGCTTTAAGTACATCTTCAGGCTCGGTGGGAGTGCCAGTAGACGAAAATGATGCCACCACTGGGGTGTCTACTGAGGGCACTGCAAGGGCATTGGCTAGAGGTGAGCTGACATTGTAGAAGTGCTTGTCCAGGGATGATGGGCGTGGACCTGCAGAAGGGGAAGCGCACTGCTCCTTGACCAGGTCAGGGAACAAGTTGGGAGAAGGCAAAACTTTCGTGTAAACCACTGGCTTGGAGAAGAGGGAGTCTCCTTGCCTAGAAGGTTCCCCTTGGGGATCTGGGGCTGCCTCCTCCGGGGACAGCTTAGCAGATGCCAGGGCCTTGCTAAGCAAGGGTTTGAAGAGGGCTGGTTTGAAGACCAATGCTGAGGTGGGTTGATCCAGGTAAGACTCTTCTTCCTCTGAAAGATTGCGATCGCAAATTTCGCCTTCCTCACGCTCTGAACGAGGGGAGCCACTGTGATCAGAAGGGGAGGCACCCTCTTCCCCTTCATAATCATCCCATTCTGCCCGTGAAGAGTGGACTCTAAGGTCCTGTGGTCTGTGAGGATTTCGATGGTGAGGCAATGGATCAATTGGCTGAGAAGGGAGAAAGGCCTGAACCCTTTCCAGAGGCCGCAGAATTTGTTGAAAACTGTTGTGGAGCGACGGAATAACTCAGGCAGAGACCAGGTCAAGGCTAAAAGCTTAACTCTTTATTATAAGTAAAGAGGGTTACCGCTACTGCCGCGCTAACACGGCAGCCAGCTGGAGCGGCAACAGCTGATGCCGTTTGACAGCCGCCTTTTATAGCCGGCTGTCAAACGGCTCAGCCAATGGGAGAGGTCCGTGCTTCCCGCTTGAAGCACGGACCTGAGTGAAGACTCAGTCCATACACAACACTCCTCCCTCCCAGTGAGGAGCATGCGTAGTCCTTCAGATACGTCGGACGCCTGCGAATTCGTCCGGATCTTCTAGGCTCCGTCAAAGATGGCGCTGGGTTGCTGTCTGGAGCTCTCTGCGTGTCTTCAGGCGATGGAGAGGCTGCTGGACTGTCTGGAGTCGGGTCTGCACCTTGGTCAGCTTCCACATCTGGTAGGTAGTCGTCCCCGGTGGGTTGGCAACTGGTTTCGTCGAATGGTGTGGTTGCTTCTGCATGGGGCCCGTCTAGATGACCTCTGGGTGCAGTGCTCCAACGCTTCCTCAGGTGGTCCACGTGACGCCGCCAGGTCCGCCCATCAGCTAACTGGACTCTGTAAGACTTGGGACCAGTTACTGCTATCACAAGCCCTGGTAACCATAGTGGTTGCCCAGTGAAATTTCTGACAAATACCTTGTCATTAACCAGGAACCCTCTGTCTTGGCTGTTTGACCCAAGGGGAAGCAAAGGGGCATAATTTGGGTGCAGCCTATCCAAGGTGGTCCTCAGCCGGCGTCCCATTAATATTTCGGCTGGTGACTTGTTAGTGGAGGCACAGGGTGTAGTGTGTTGGCTCAATAAGTATTGGGCCAGCCTGTCATGCCAGTTAGAGGGACCCAATTTTTGTAACACCTCTTTAGCAGATCTAACTGCCCTCTCAGCCAGCCCGTTGCTGGCAGGATGGAAAGGGGCTACTAGTATGTGCCTGATGCCCAAACTTGCTAAAAACATCTCAAACTCACAGGAGGTGAATTGGGGGCCATTGTCAGACACGACAGAATCAGGGAGGCCATGTGTGGCGAATATCCTAGTCAGTGCTTTGCTGACCGCCTCTGTAGTGGTGGAGTGCATTAAAGTTAATTCCACCCATTTTGAATATGAATCTACTACCACCAGGAAAGTGCGCCCATGGAAAGGGCCTGCTAAGTCTATGTGTATCCTGGACCAGGGGTTACTTGCTTCCTCCCAGGTCCTAGGGGTGGTTGCTGGTGGTAATGCCCTGGAGGCCTGGCATGCCTGGCAAGAATTTACCCAATTAGAGATTTGGGCATCCATGCCTGGCCACCATACGTAGCTGCGGGCGAGGGCCTTCATTCTCACAATCCCTGGGTGGCCCTCATGCAAAACCTTCAGTATTGAGGTTTGTAATTTGTGGGGAATGACTACTCTGGTTCCCCATAGCAAACAGCCTTGCAAGGAGGAAAGTTCCTGCTGGCGTAATTTGTAGGGTAGGAAGTCTGAAGGATAAGGGGCCGTAGGCCACCCCCTCCCTACCCAGTCCAGGACTTGGGATATTACCTGGTCCTTGGCCGAATGGGCAGCGATGTCAGCAGCAGTGACTGGAAGCTTGAGATCGTTGATAAGAAAGACTGTGGTTGCAGGTGCTGGGTCCACGACTGGCATTGGCAGGGGACAGCGGCTGAGTGCATCAGCATGGGAAAGGCTTTTCCCGGATCGATGGATTAGAGTGTAGGAATACGCAGCCAGGAAAACCGTCCATCTGGTCATCCTTGGGGACAAAATCTGGGGAGTCTGTTTAGAGCCGGATAAGATGCCTAGCAGTGGCTTGTGATCAGTTATCAGTTCGAAATGGTGCCCGTAGAGGAATTCATGGAACTTCTTCACTGAAGCCACTGCAGCCAAGGCCTCCTTGTCAATCTGGCTGTAGTTGCGTTCAGTGGAAGATAGTGTCCTTGAAAAGAAAGCTATAGGTGCTTCTGCACCATTGGGCAGTCTGTGGCTCAGGACAGCCCCGATTCCGAATGGAGAAGCATCGGCTGCTAGAATGAGTGGTAAGTCTTTATTGAATTGGATTAAGACGGCCTTTGAAGTTAACAATGACTTGACTTGTTTGAAAGCAATAGTTTCCCTTGGTCCCCAGTGCCATGGTGAATGCTTGTCTAAAAGTCTATGAAGTGGCTCAGCAACAGAAGCTTTATGGGGCAGGAACGATGCATAGAAATTCAAGAGGCCCAGGAAAGCTTGAAGCTCAGTTTTGTTTGTAGGAGTAGGCGCATCGTGAATGGCCTTAACTTTTGACTCAGTTGGGTGAATACCCTTTGCATCAATTTTGTAACCTAAGAATTCCACTTGTGGAGTGGCTATGGTGCATTTTTCCCTTTTTAGCTTGAGACCAGATTGTCTGAAACGGTCAAGTACACTTCTGACCCTTTGTAGTAATTGCTGTTGGTTGGTGGCAGATACCAGAATATCATCGAAGTAAGGCACAACGCCTGGTAACCCTTGCAGTATTCGTTCCATAAGGGATTGGAAAATTCCAGGGGCCACACTAACTCCGAATTGTAGACGTGTGCATTTGAAAGCCCCTCTGTGGGTTACTATTGTTTGCAGTTCAGCAGTTTCATCGTCAACAGGAAACTGCTGATACGCCTGGGACATGTCCAACTTTGCAAAAATGGACCCAGGCTCAAGGGAATGGAGTAAATGTTGTACCACAGGGACTGGGTACGCACTAACTTGTAAATATCTGTTTATTGATGACTTGTAGTCCGAGCAGATCCTCAAGTGTCCATCCTTTTTTAATGGAGTTACTATGGGGGTCTCCCACTTTGAGAAGTCAGTTGGTTGCACTATTTATATTTGTATACATGTATTTTAGTTGGCTGTTCACCGCCCTGAGTCCTTCGGGAGAAGGGCGGTATATAAAACCTAGAATAAATAAATAAATAAATAAAAAAGTATGCCCTGTTTGATTAATTTGTCAAGTTCCTTGTCTAGTTGAGGACGAATTGCAAAAGGAACTCTGCGGGGCTTCAAACGAATTGGAACTGCCTGGGAGTCTACCCTGAAGGATATTGGGGTTCCCACGTAGCAGCCTAGGCCCTCACTGAATACGTCTGCATAGTCCCTGAACAGGGAGTCAACTTCTGAATTGTTAATGGTGTGGATTCCCCCTATGTGGAGGCCCAGGGCTGGGAACCAATCTAGTCTCAATAGGCTTGGGAGGACACCATCCACTATCACTAGAGGCAAGTGACCCTTAAACCCTTGAAAATGGACTAGGAACTTGCCTTTTCCGATGACAGGGATGGTTCTGCCTTGGTAGTCCCGAAGTGTTAGGTTGCAGGCTGGAATTTTCTGTCTTGACATTCTGGGGAGTAGCTTCTTTAAGGTGTCCCATGAGATGATGGACAATGCAGAGCCGGTGTCAACCTCCATCTTGCAGGGTCTACCTTCTATAGAAACAGTGACACTAATTTTGTTAGATTTATTAACTTTTTGAATTTTAAACTGATAGCAAGTGAAACAGTTCTCAATTTGCCTGGGGTATTGAATGAGCTTCTGTGGTCTTTGTGGCTGGCTGAAGGTTTTTCCTGACTGACAAATTTTTGCCAGATGGCCTTTCTTTTGACACCTTAAACATATGGCATTCCTGAATCTGCAGGATGCTCTGAGGTGATTTCCCCCACAGCTTAAGCATAATGTTTGTAACTGTGGGGTTTGACTTATACCTTGCCTGAACTCTTTTTGATTTGCATTGGGCTGTCTGAGGCGGTTTACCTCAGTAGCCTCTTCTGGGCCAGTTTCTGAGGAGGCTTCCTCAAAATATACTGTAGGATTTTCTAGTCTGCTGGGTTTTCCCTGAATTTCAGCTGCTGAGAGTGCTGACAGCTCAGCAGCCTGGGATTCCTCTATGGCTTGCTTAAGAGTTAGATCCCCTTTGGCTAATAAACGTCTTTGTAACTTTGGGTCTCTAACGCCACAAATCAGCTGATCGAGCAGCATATCGTCCAGGTAATCTCTGAACCCACAATGCAGGGCAGTTGTTCTCAGTGCTGCCATATAATCATTAATTGTTTCCCCCTCTGTTTGGATGCGCCTTCTGAAAGCATGGCGCCTAGCAATCCTGGAAGGCTTTGGGGAGTAGTGATTTGAAAGAATTTCCTGCAGTTCCTCCCAGGGAATAGTCTTTATAGATCTAGGGGCCAGTAAAGCTGATGCGGTGTCAAAAACCGTGGCTCCGCAAAAACTTAGGAAGTAAGACTTCTTCCTATGTTCAGAAATTTCTGACAGGTCTAAAGCATCAAGAAAACAGTCAAACCGGTTCTTGTATGACTCCCACGTCTCAGCAGCCGGTCTGAAGGGCGGGAATGCCGGATTCGCAGTCATCTTCTGTCAGCTGTGAAGTTTCTCCTCAGGCAAGTTAGAGACGGCACTTCGCGGTTAGAGTCTGCAACTCTGTAGCGATTTCAGCTCTAGGTAGTGATTTCGCTCCTTTAATTCTCTCCCTTGCCTGGCTTGCCTTTATTTGTATCCCGTCCTCGTCGCCAGTGTTGTGGAGCGACGGAATAACTCAGGCAGAGACCAGGTCAAGGCTAAAAGCTTAACTCTTTATTATAAGTAAAGAGGGTTACCGCTACTGCCGCGCTAACACGGCAGCCAGCTGGAGCGGCAACAGCTGATGCCGTTTGACAGCCGCCTTTTATAGCCGGCTGTCAAACGGCTCAGCCAATGGGATAGGTCCGTGCTTCCCGCTTGAAGCACGGACCTGAGTGAAGACTCAGTCCATACACAACAAAAACCTTCAGCCAACCCCTGCCTGATGGCCAAGGAGACAACATCTTGGATCTCCCTGAGCCTGTTGTCAAAGGTGGTAAGAGGGCCTAAGACCAGCTGCAGTGGGTGTGAAGGTGGCTTCCGGCCTGCTGTGGGAGGCCTGAACTCTAGATGGAAGAGGAGCATGCAATGCAGACCCTTGCTGGAAATATGGCCCAGACCTGCTCAAATCCTGAGGATTTAGTTGCTCCTCCAATGGCTCAGGGGACCGGGGCGGGGTGGTGGTGTCCAAAGGCTCCATGAACAGAGTCCCCTCCCCTGGGAGGGCTTCTCTGGGAACCATGATGTTCACCTGACTGGGAAGCCTGTTGCAGTTGCCCTCTCTCTTGTTGAATATTTTTGTCAAATTGTCTCTCTAGAGCAGCATGTCTGTGTTTTTCTGCTCTCAACTCAGCCTGAGTTGTCTTCTTAGGGGCTAGAGCCTTGGCTCTGATTTTAGCAGCCACCTCCCTCTGAGCAGTACGTAGTCTGCACCTTTTTCTTTTGTTGGGCTGAAGGGCTTGTTCAACTGGAGGGGAAAGCTCAGCAAGAAATCTGTCCTGATTCATCTTAATGATCAAGGCTTGAGTTTGTTAAACTTTTATGCTGGGATGGCAGAGGGTGGAATGGGCCCCAAAATGGCTGCCGGGTCACTTAAAATGGCTGCTTACCTCGTGCACGATGCTTTCTTGATGGCTGCTGCTGCCCAGGCTCCAGAAAGGTGATTTTTTTGCTCTTTAGGCTATTAAGAGCCCCGAGCCGAGAAAAGGGGAAATAGCCGCCCACACGATCAGCTGGCTGGCTGCTGCTATCAGTTTGCCGATCAGTTTTAGGATCTAGCAAACGGAGGCACTGGGGAAGGTCCTCCCACGCTTCCCTGCTCACCTAGCAGCGTTGGGAACAATATCCCAGCGTTGCAAGAGAACGGAGCCCCGCTTTCCTGAAGTTGCAGCTGCCCGGGTCTCCGGGAGCTGAAAAAAACAAAAGTAGTTTCTCTTTCAATTCACTGAGGTTAAAACTAAAACGCTTTTAGAGACAGCTTGTGACTATTAAGAAGCTTGAGTCAAAGCTGGGATTTCTCTAGGGGCTGGCTTTTATATACTAGTACAGACCCAGCTTAATGACATAGGAAGCAGTCTACCCAATCCTGGGCTCTCGATGCAGCATGGAGGACAATGCTGGATCCCAGAGTACTGCATTTATGTGATCTGCAAAGAATGGCAACCGGTCCTAGTTAATGTCATTTTTTAAAAAAAGAATTGTGGCAGGTCCACAGCCATCATTACACTTATTGATGGAGATTTATGAAGGCCTGTTACTTTTGCAAGTGAACAGGAAGATTTAATACAGATAGTCCTTGATTTATGGCCACAGTTGAGATTAGAATTTTGGTTGCTGAGTGAGGCGGTTGTTAAGTGAGTCACACCCAATTTTATACCCCTTTGCCATGGTCAAGTGAATCACTGCAGCTGTTAAAAGAAGAATGGTCATTAAGTAAATGGCTCTCCTCCTTGACTTTGCTTGCCGGAGGTTGGGAAGGTCCGAAGTGGGGATCATGTGACCCTGGGATACTACATGCTGGTTGGCAAGCACCCAGATTTCATTACATGAATAAGGGGATGCTGTACCGGTTGTAAGTGCAAAGACCGTTTGTATGAATGATTGCATTGCATTTCACTTTTACTGCTAGCATATATGATAAGAAATGTAAGACCACTCCAGTTTTAGGAACTGGGCACGGCTAGTCTATGAAGAGCGCCCAGGGGAGACATGATAGCAGCGTTCCAATATCTGAGGGACTGGCATAGAGAGGAAAGGATCAAGCTATTTTCCAAGGCACCCGAAGGCCAGATAAGGAACAATGGATAGAAACTGAACAAGGAGAGATTTAACCTGGAAATAAGGAGAAACTTTCTGACAGTGAGAACAATCAACCCATGGAACAGTTTTGCCTTCGGAAGTTATGGGAGCGTCATCACTTGAGACCTTCAAGAAGAGATTGGACTTCCATCTGTCAGAAATGGTGTAGGGTCTCCTGCTTGGGAATGAGGTTGGACTAGATGACCTACAAGGTCCCTTCTGTTATTCTGTATTCTATTCTAAGATTTTACATGCCTCTAAAACTTTATTTCAACAATAAATTGCTTCCTTGCCTTTACTCTGCTTTGATGCTAAAATACAACTTTTTAAATTCTAGAGATCTTGAAGGTCACGGATACCTGGTTGAAGGCCACACCATAATTTCTAAGGAAAACCTGGATAAATCAATTCCATATAAATACGTTGTTCAATGTGACAGACAACTGTCATATGAATTCATTTACAAACCTGTTACAGAGGGATTACATGTAAACCGCTCCTTGCTTTTATCATCAAAATTGATAGGTGGTACAGGTAAGAAACTGCTCCTTGTATTACAGTCTCCCCAATGTTATATTAAAGAAACTTAGATTTTGTAACACCCAAGAAAGCAAGAATCCTCTTAATATATTTGACAGCTCAGTATCTTATCTGCAATAAAGTCCTTCAAACTTTTGGGTTGTATGATCTCCCAGGATTTGAAACTGATACTTAATATTAGAACCATCATTAAAAAGGCACAACAAAGAATGTCTTTTCTCCATCAACTCAGGAGATTTAGACTGCCCGAAGAGCTGTTAACACGGTTTGACAGCGGAATTATTGAGTTTGTCATTTGTACTTCTATAACTGTCTATTTTGATACAACAACCAAACAGGACAGATACAGTCTCAGTGAATAATTAAGATTGCAGGAAGAAAAATTGCAATCAATCTGCTTTCCATAGAACACTTGTATGTTATATGGGTCAGAAAGAGGACTGAGAAGCTATATATAGAAACCCCTCACATCCCGGACATAAACTGTTTCAGTTCCTCCCTTCAGGATGGTGCTACAGGGCATGCAAAAATAACAGCCCCAGGGACAGATTTTTTTCCTCTCATGTCATCAAATGTACTGAATACCTAATTCTTAAGGACCTAAAAGCTGTTAAAATAACATCTGACTATATAGCAGTTCTGAATATTGTGATTTTTTCTAAAGTCAAAATATTCAGGTCTAATAATTTCAATTTTTCCATGTATCTAACCCTTTGGGTATTGCTCCAAGGCCTCCTGAGCTTCATTTTTGCTGGCAGAATATTGCAGGAGGCTGTTGCATGTCCCAGGATCATGTAATTATCATTTGTGAGCTTCCCATCAGCCTCTGACAAGCAAAGTTCAATGGGGAAAGCCAGATTTGCTTAGCGACCAAATGATTTGCTCAACACGTGCAATGATGCACTTAACAAATATGGCGAAATGGTTATAAAAATGGGACGCGACTCACTTAACAATTGCCTTGCATAGCAGCGGAAATGTCGGGCTTAGTTGTGGTTGTAAGTCGAGATCTACCTGTATTAAGAAGCTGATAGTCACCAAAGCTTTTTTTTTTACTTAATCTCATACAGTCCTCGAGTTACAACCACAATTGCGCTAAAAATTTATGTTGGTAAGTGGAATATTTGTTTAGTGAGTTTCCCATTTTACAATTTTTCTTGCTACAGTTGTTAAGACAGTCATTACATTTGCTAAGTTAATAAAATGGCTGTTAAATGAATCTGGATAAGTCGCAAAAGGGGATCAAACGACTCCGGGACACTGCAACAGTCATAAGTATGAGCCAGTGGCCAAGCATCTGAATTTTGATCACATGACCATGGGGATTCTGCCATGTTCATAAGTGTGAAAAACGGTCATAAGTCCCTTTTTTTTAGTGCCATTGTAACTTTGAACGGTCACTAAACGAACTGTTGTAAACCTGTATTTGCTAAAGGTAGGAATTCCACATTTATTTATTGTTGTGTAGCACTGTATTTCAAAACACATCCTAGCAGTAAACAATATAAAATGAATATAGATGGAATATAGGTCAGAAATACCTTCTACAGAAGTTGAAAGAAAATGACTGTTTCTGTGGGTCTGCATGGTTTGACTATGGAAGGAGACAATAACAGAGCAGGGTGCATCATACGGTTGCATTGGCATGCAAAGCTAGAAGGGCTGTATCTTGCATTTCAGAACTTTAATCATATTTTATTTAACAGATTGGCATCAATATGATGATATAATATGCAATAGACCCAAGGACAATTGGTGGAAGAAATTGAAGAGTCAAATTTCATTTTGGCAAGATAAGGAAAAGGATTTTGTGAAAGGAAAACTGATAGCAACAAAAATAATGCTGAATAGCCTCTTCAGTATACTTAAAACTTGGAGTCGAATTAATGTCAAAAGCTTTTTCCAGCAGTTCCACCAATTTTACTTTGTGAATAAAAAGATAATGATACATGAAGGATGTCGAAAGGAATGGAAAGAGCTACAATTCAAAGAAAAGCAGGTATTATATTCTCATTATTATACATCCAAGAAGAACCTTGTAGTCAAATGTCTATAAAGTTTGTAGCATCTTGACTGCTGAGCAAAGTGCTCATTGTTACAATGTCCTTGGAATAAAATGATGCAGCTATGTTATTAAACTGGGCTGAATATTGAGTTCAAGATGCTCAAAAAAGAGAGAATATGGACTTAAGTCATTACAGGAATGAAATGTAACTCACCAAGAAGGGCACTAAGCATTGTTCAAGAGGAAGGCCATCTCTGTAGATATTCCACAATAGATTACATAAGGTTCTGATATCAAGCATATGCTCTTGATGTTTGAAACAACTCTGTATTTCAAAAGTGAAATTGATGCAAGATTTAATTCAATTGGGAAACTCTGGATTATAGTTCTATATATAGACTTATGAACTTGGAGTTTCTCGTAACAGAGTTTTTATTTGTTCCTATAGAAACTATTGTAATTCTCAATTTTGTACATTATAGTGTATTGATTATTTGTGTTGATATTCATATATCGAATTTTTAAAAAGGACTGATAGTTTTTAGAATATTATACCATGTTTCCCAGAAAATAGGACTGGGTCTTATATTTTTTGGGGCTCCAAAAATAAGCACTGGGCCTTATTTTGGGGGGCTATTTTATTTTTTCCCCATTTACGGGAGGCCCACTTCTTCGGCTTGCTTGTGGCCAGAATGGGGCCGGAGGCAGTGTGGCGCAGCAGGACTGCTACGAGGTAGGAGATGGAGCTGCCACACGTACCCTACACCGGCTTACCATAGGACTCTCAGAAAGGCCATCCATACCCGGACACCAAGCCTCATGGCAACGACTCAAACAGTCCTATCCAGCTGGACCCCGTGTGTCTGCCAGACCACTTCTGCTTGCTTGCGGCCGCAACGGAACATGCAAGCCTAGAGATGGTGAGGCGGAATGGGCGGCCGGCCACGGGACGTCTTTGCATCTCTCAGGTTTCCCACAGCCTGCACAGTGCATCAGGATGCCTGCCTTCCTCCCAACAAGTCTGCTGCAGGTGCTACAGCATAAAGACGACCCTCCCGCGGCCACCCACCTGCTCTGGCCGCCCAGTCTCGGCTTTTTCACATTCTGTGTGGTGCATCCAGATCGCATGTCTTCCCCCACCTGCCTCTGCCTCCACCTGCTGTTTGGATAAATAATCAACTCACCTGCGCTGTGCAGCCTGGGGTAGGGCTTATTTTAGAGGAAATGGTAGTATATTCATCTGTTTGAAGCAATTGCTGGAATATTAAAAATTTATAATGCTTGTAAACATCTACCACAGGGGTGTCTGTGGTCCACAGGTCAGATGTGTCACATGCTGGCCATGCCCACCCCTGTTTTAGCAAAGGGGAGAAAAGTTGTGATACGTCACATCACGACAATGTATCGTTGCGAGTTTGACACCTATGATCTACCATCTACTGAATTTTTCTTGCTTTCTCCTCATACCACTCTTTAGAATTTTTTTGGGGGGGAGGATTTTTCCTCTACCCTTTTTTTTAAAAAGAAACCTAATTAAAAAGACTGATTCTGATGTTATAGTGATCATATTTTGAAATAATTGAAACTTTTGAATGTAGAAAATAACTTAAATGTGATTGTGGTCAAATCTAGCCAGCTCAGGAGCAATTAAAAATTCAAATAATAAATTAATTTGTTACAGCTGGCACAATGGACATAATTGACCAAATATGTTCCTTTCCATAGTTACCACCTATGAATCTAATAAGAGAAGAGGATCAGCAAGGAGCCCATAATGAGATCCCATTTTCTGAGATATCCTTCCTATGGCCCATAGCATATTTTGAACTTTTCTAAATTATGTTCAGTTTAATCTATTCCATTATCAACTCTATACAGCATTCAATATTGATACCGATTATTTCTTTAGAGTAAAATGGTAAGGAGGAAACTGATGGCTGCTCTATTGCAATCAGAGGTGGTATTAAGCAGGTTTTGACCAGTTCTGAAGAACCGGTAGCAGAAATTTTGAGTAGTTCGGAGAACCGGAAAATACCATTTCTGACTGGCTCCATCCCCATCTATTCTCTGCCTCCCGAGTCCCAGCTGATTGGCTGGGTCTTTTGTTGCCCTGCACAGGAGAATGGAGCTGGTAAGCAGGTTAGTGGGGTGGGGAGAGAATGAGATTTTGCAGTAACCTTCTCTTGCCACGCCTACCCCGCCACACCAGTCCCACCAACCCACGCCCACAGAACGGGTAGTAAATTTTTTTGAATCCCACCACTGATTGCAATGGTTATATTTCCTGTGTTAGCAGTTCCATATAGACAATAAATATTTATTTTTTATTTACACATAAAAAAAATTAAAGTCAGAGATTGCACCATTATATTCAAATAAAATAATTTCTAGTTTTGGGCATTTCCCACCTACAAATCTGCATGGATCACTTCCTTTAACCATGAAGCCAATCACATTTTGGCTGATTTAATCGGTCAAAAGGACAAAATGCTTTTTAAATAGATGATAACCCGGATATGCCACTCTGGACCATGCCCTCAGCATATACAGTACAAACTGAAAGAATTTTAAATCAATGGAACAAATAGGTGTAGACATTACATATTCTCATATGTCTCAATGCTGATGCCCAATCTAAGGAAGATATGATTGACATTAATTACACAGATGTTACAAACAGCTTCCTGTAAGCTACTGTTTTTTCCTCCTTTTCATCATCCCAGCCAAGAAGGTGCTGAATTACTTTCAAAAGATGCAATAAAAGCAAGACTATTCAATTCTTCTTCTGCATCAATTAGAAATAGACTCCAGTGCATAATTTTGTCCCAAGGTTTCTTCTGTTTGTGCTCTGTCATCCCTTTTGCTTCATTATTCTCGTCTTCTCATCTTTGTATTAACAATTGGAAGACTGATAGTAGCATAGATTCTGATCCCTGAGCCTTTTCACATGCCATAGAGTATAATAGGATTTGATAGTATTGCAGTCAGGTGAGATGGGAAATTGCTCAGTACATTCAGGAAATAATTTAGACCAATTGGACACTTGAGTCTGATAATTTTTTGACCCACCACCTCTGAACAATCACTTTGAGAAACAGAGAGCTGTTGTACAACCTAACATGTTAATAGCTTAACTTAAACCAATTTCCTGGTCTTTTAAAGTCTAATCTATAATGTTTTCTTTGGGTTAGATCAGAATAATGTATGCACCTAGATGGTTTGTTTTTTTAGCTATAGCTTGTGCCTTAATATGATGTATGGTTAAACATGCATTTTTTTCTCTCTCTCCCTCCCTGTCTTTTAAAGTTGCAAGATTTGATTGTGAATTACTTGATGGAAGAATCAAATAACATCCTCAAACAGAGCACTTCGATGTGGGATAAAATAGGCTTAGCATTGATCACGTTTATATTAATAACATATTATGATATTCGACTGCCCAAAAAGGAACTGAAACAGTTATGCATGTTTCTTTGTCCGGAGAAATCACCAGCAGATGTAAATAAAATTGAGTGTTTCAGAGAGACATTTTCAGAGTGTCCGAGGTAGGTAATTTGACTTTGGGGCATATAGAAAGCATGTAGGGTGGAGTGAAGGTTAAGGTAGAAAAATGGTGGGTTTGGTTGGGTACATGCCATTGATCAATGTGATCTTCCAAGGTGAGCATCTTGATTCCAGAAAGATTTCCCCATGCAGGAAACAATTTGGAGGGGAGATTGGGGTGCTTTTGGGCAGTTTTTGACCCTGGAATCATGCCCTGACTCTTGGTTCTTTCTTTGATGTTAGTATTCATTATGATCATTAGAAAAGGTTACTTGTTGGGCAAGCCTGCAAAATAATTACATTCTGATCAAAGCTGGACATTCTAATTGACCAGACAGGCTTCTGTATATCCAAAGCACAACACATTCTGTATATTCTTTCCAGAAAACATTCCCCTCCTTCCCACAGAAAATGCAAACAGTAAAAAGAAACAACAACAGGGTGTAGTTGGAAGAAAGAGAAAGTGTGCAGATGTATAGCGCATTCAGAAAGTATTCAGACCCCCTTCAGTTTTGTCATTTTTTTATTCTGCAGCCTGATTATGCAGGTGTTGAAATTCATTTTTCCTCATTAATCTACACTCAGTACCCTATAATGACAAAGTGAAAACAGAATTTTAGAAATATCTATCAATTTATTAAAAAGAAAAAACTGAAATATCACATTGGCATAAGTAATATATATCAATGTATACTGAGCCTTCACTCAGTACTTTGTTGAAACACCTTTGGCACCAATTTCAGCCTCGGGTCTTTCTGGGTGTGACGCAACAAGCTTTGCACATGAGGATTGTGGGATTTTCTGCCATTCTTCCTTGTAAATCCTGTCAAGCTCATTAAGGTTGGATGGTGACCATTGGTGGACAGCCATTTTCGGGTCCCTCCAGAGATGTTCAATAGGGTTCAAGTCAGGGCTCTGGCTGGGCCACTCTAGGACATTCACAGAGTTGTCCTAAGCTACTCCTGTGGTATCTAGGCAAGTGGTCACCAAAATGGCACCCCCAAAGTAATTAATCCATGCTGTGCGGGAACAAAAGGCTGCTCCGCCCACATGGCCCTTGGGAACACAAGGCTTGCGTCGCTTGTATTGCAAACAACACGAGGTAGTGAGGGGAGGGGGGAAAGGGTGGAGGGGGAACTTGCCCTACTCATCCCATGGGCTGGCCTGGCCAATGAGCTGCTTTTTTCCGCTTCTTTCTTTTGCTTTTAGCTGCATGCAAGGAAAGTAGCGAAAGTCTTTCTTTCTCTCCTCCAAACTCTGCCAGAAATGAGTCTTTTGGACCCTGCAAGAGGCTGTGCTGGTGTGACAAGTCTCACAAAACTCATTTCTGGCAGAGTTTGGGGGAGAGAAAGAAAGACTTCTGCTACTTTCCTTGCATGAAGCTAAAAGTCTCCCTCCCTCTCTCTTTCTCCCTCTGAGAATGGAGCTGGAGATGGTGTCCTGCAATCCCAAATAAAGAATGATTGATCGGTAGGAAAACGGGGTGGGGAATATTCCTGCAGACTTTTTTGGGGATTTTCCCAGGGTCTCTGGTCCGCAGGATTTAAAATTATAAGTTTGGTGGTCCATAAGGTCCAAAAGGTTGGTGACCCCTGATCTAGGCTGTGTACTCAAAATTGTTGTCATGTTGGAAAATGAATATTCGGCCCAGTCTGAGGTACAGAGCGCTGTGGAACAGGTTTTCATTGAGGATATCCCTGTACTTTGCTTCTTCAGCTTTCCCTCAACCCTGTCCAGTCTCCCAGTCCCTGCTACTGAAAAACACTTCCATCACCATGCTTCATTTTTAGAATGATATTGGGCAGGTGATGAGCAGTGCTTGGTTTCCTCCAAACAATGTTTAGAATTGAGTCCAAACAATTCAAACTTGGTTTCATCACACTACAGAATCTTGTTCCTCACCGTGTGAGAGTTCTTCAGGTGCATTTTTGCAAACTACCAAGTGCGCTTTCATGTGTTTTGCACTGAGAAGAGGCTTCTATCTGGTCACTGCCACAAAATCCAGATTGGTGGAGGGCTACAGTGATGGTTGTCCTTTTGGAACTCTGTCCCATCTCCACACAGGATCACTGCAGCTCATTCAGAATGATCATCAGATTCTTGGTCACCTCTTACTAAGTTCCTTCTTCCCGATTGCTCAGTTTGACTGTGTGATCAGCTCTTGGAAGAGTCCTGGTTGTGCTGCTTCCATTTGATAAATATGGAGGTCACTGTGCTCTTAGGAATCTTCAGTGCACCATATGGGTTAGGAGATAACCATCTTTTACTTTTCTGTCTCTTGCACAGAGGTGGATTTGTAGCTGTGCAGATGCAGATAGATAAATTCCACAAAACATCCATAACAAAGTACATTTATTGGTACATCAGGTATCCTCATAATTCACATTTGTGATGAAGTTCTTTAATGACCAATCCTTTGTGCCTTGCAGGTAAAAGATTATCTCCTAACCCACCTCGTAGCGATAGAAAGAAGCTGCCATGATTTAGAGAGTTCAGGCAAAGAATGAGGGAAACTCCTCCAACCCATTGAGGGTCAATTCAGTGACCAATCAGGATTACAGATGTGGCCACGTGACATGAACTACATTTCCCAGGATACCTTTAACTACAATTATCATGATGCATTCCCTTAAGGGGACAGCTCATAATTCCTAAGTAACTATCCAATTCCCATAGACTGGCTGGGACAGCACACTCCCCGCCTGGAATTGTAAATTCCACTATTAAAAGAAGAGAGAAAAAAATTAACTATAAACTAAGATAAGCAGTATACAGTAATACTAACTGAACAGCATATAACTATATAACTAAGATAAACAGTAAACATTAATAAAGCGTGAAACAAAGCAAAACATGCAAAGTTGAGGTTCAATCTTCAGGTTCGGTCTCTTGGTGCAAGTCTGCTGGTCACCTCTGGTGGCCTTTTAGGGTGTACAGGAACACTTGGTGGCAAAGGTGAAAGTCTGCTGGTCACCTCTGGTGGTGTTTTAGGGTGTACAGGTACTCTTGGTGGCAAAGGTGAAAGTCTGCTGGTCACCTCTGGTGGCCTTTTAGGGTTGGAATGGCACTCTTGCTTCCACGATGTCAAAGGGCATTGGAAAGGGTGTTGCATAGGCATATGGTCGTGTAGAGCGTCTTTGTGGACGTATGGTGGTTGTTGGCGGCCCTTTAGGGTGTCCTAGCAAAAGTGTACTGATCACCGGCGGCCTTTTATTCTGGAACGGCATTCTTATTTTCGATGGTGCTGAAGGGCATTGGAAGGCTGTTGGAATGGATGATGCTAAGGCATTTGCCTGGATTGGAGCCTGCATCTGAGCGGCACTAACAATTCCTACGATCTCCATCCTAGTGGAGATTTGATGGCCACTGAGCCGTCTACATGGCCGCTGACTGACTCAGAGAAGAGAGGTGCGTGGGGCATTATTCCCCAGCAAGAGTAGGATATCAGCCTCCGGATCTAGAGCTGGGAAGTGATGAGCTAGGTGCTGTAGGTGAGGCATACTTCTTATGACTTCAGGTGTTGCAACCTGACTGCGGTCGTTCGGTACCCCATCACATTCAAATATGGGCGGTAGTGGGAACCAGGAACTTTCATCCAATGACTCTATGCAGAGTCCAGTAGCTCTCCTCCCTGCCGTGCTTCTTGGTCCATGGCATGTTGATACAGTGAAGGGAAGTTTGTCCTGTTGCACTTCAAAACGTTCAAAGAATGCGAGTCTGGCCAGGGTGCAGGTGCTTTGAGTGTCTATCTGCACGTACATTTTCACGGCATCTTCAGGGCATCCTTCAGGGTACATTTTGGCTAAGCAGATGGGAAGACATAAACGAGGGTGTGGTGAGTTGGTGCACAGTGCTGTGTAGTTGACGCTCAGTCGTGGTTGTGGTTGCGGTTTGGCAGTCTGCCAAGGAGCCCTGCATGCTTCTGTGTTACGTTGAGGCTCCTTGTCTGAAGGAGGGTTACAAGATATCTGCAGTGGCGGCTTGGAGTCTGGATGCAGCGCGGTTGGGTGCTGGTCACTATTGTAAAAGTCACATCGCACCTTGGCTGTGCAGTACTTGGATGGGTATTTGGATTCGCAACACTTGTAGCAGTATTGGTACTCCCTTAGCAACTCTTTTCGTTGGGTCAGTGATTTCGCTGCAAACCCAGTGCAGCTGTTCAACGAGTGATGAGTGTGGTGCATAGGACAAAACTGGTTTCTCCTTGTATTCGGAGATCTAAATTGGGTTGTATCTGATGAGTTCTCTCCCCAACTGTGTGTGGATGAGGAGTCGATCTCGGTATTCTGGACAACATGAAAGGTCTTACCCTGGTAGTGTGCATAGGGCCAGCCATGAAGGGTCTCTTTTATGGCTTTGTCTCTCTTCCAGATGAGCATAGCAGAATCAGCTTTTCGTTTCCGTTTAAAAATAAAAACAAGATTTCTTAACTGAGGTTTGAGTATCCTTTGAGAACTGGGGAATTTCTAATTCTCCTTGTTATGCAAATGGAGTCTCTGAGATAGCAGGAAGACAAATTGAGCAGAGAAGAGGGAGGGAGGGTGGGTAGAAAGGTCTCTTTGTAGCATGTGGGGAACTCCAGCCACTCCCACCACAAAGGATTGGTCATTAAAGAAGAACTTCATCACAAATGTAAGTTATGAGGATACCTGATGTACCAATAAATGTACTTTTGTTATGGATGTTTTGTGGAATTTATCTATCTGCATCTGCACAGCTACAAATCCACCTCTGTGCAAGAGACAGAAAAGTAAAAGATGGTTATTTCCTAACCTATCTCGTAGCGATAGAAAGAAGCTGCCATGAGTTAGAGAGTTCAGACAAAGAATGAGGGAAACTCCCCCAACTCATCGAGGGTAAATTCAGTGACCAATCAGGATTATAGATGTGGCCACATGACATGAACTACATTTCCCAGGATACCTTTAACTACATTTACCATGATGCATTCCCTTAAGGGGACAGCTCATAATTCCTAAGTAACTATCCAATTCCCATAGACTGGCTGGGACAGCACACAGCAGAAATTTTATTGTAGCGTACCCCAGATCTGTGCCTTGCAATAATCCTGTCTCTGAACTCTGCAGGCAGTTCCTTTGACTTCATAGCTTTTGCTCTGCTACAATATGGATTGTCAGCTGTGGGACCTTCTATAGAGAGGTGTGTGCCTCTCCAAATCCTGTCCAATCAATTTAATTTACCACAAGTAAGCTCCAAAGTACAGGAACATGTCCCCAATGATCAAGAGAAATGGGGAGCAACGGAGCTAAATTTCAAGCGTTATTGCAAAGGAATATTTATGCCAATGTGATATTTCAGTTGTTTCTCATTAATAAATTTACAGACATTTCTAAAATTCTGTTTTCGCTTTGTCATTATGAGGTGCTGAGTGTAGATTAATGAGGAAAAAATGAATTTCAACAACTGTAAAATCAGGCTGCTGCGTGAGTAAATGGACAAAAGTGAAGGGAGTCTTGAGTACTTTCTGAGTGCATTGTAGATAGGCTGGAGCTGAAGGGAACAAATTAACTGAACAGGAAAGGAAGAAAATGAAAAATCTTGGGCAGCTCTTCTAAAAGGTGTGTAAGTTCCAATTATGTGAATCCTCTCAAGTAAAGAACAGCCAAGGATCTTTCTTTTACTATTTAAAGACAGATCCCATTTGTTATTGGTAAAAGAGGTAGTTTGATCTCTAGATCATTAAAGGTGATCTCAATGGCTGTTCTTTCATGGCAGCTATTTGGCAAATGTGATTCCTGTTGTCTTAGGGCAGGTATTTTCTCTAGCCCACACTGTATTCTCTGTATATGCTTAGTAGTCTCGAAATGTCGGGGTCACTAGTACAGAATAGTTATGTCTGAGGGACTCTATTTTTGTTGGAAGTAAGAAAGGCAAGTTAACCTGCACCGATAGATTCTGATAAAAAATATTTTTAGTAGATCTTAATTTCTTCTATTTCTTTCAGTCTGGTGGAGAAGTTGATACAATTCTGTGATAACTGCATTGAAGAAGGGGTTCACGAGTGGGTGTGGACACTCCCAATTCTTTATCTATTTACTGTGAATGATTCTGAATATAAAACTAGGACTTGCCTTGAATCAGAAGAGGAATGGGCAAGGTTGGAATGTATTCGGTATTCAGAATTTAGAGATGAAAACAGAAACGCTGATAAGTAAGTTTTCCAGCATAGTATTGTTATCCCTGAAATGATTTCTGATTTTTTAAAAGTTAATTTGAGCTGAGACATGGATTTTTAATATTTATACAGATAGTCCTCAATTTACAACTATTCATTTAGTGACTGTTTTAAATTGCAACAGCATTAAAAAATGACTTAGGACTACTTTTCCCACTTACAAACATTGCAGCTTCCCCCACATGGTCACATGATCAAAATTTGGATGCTTCGCATCTGACTCATATTTATGACAGTTGCAGTGTCATGTGATCGCCTTTGACAATCTTCTGACAAGCAAAGTCAATGGGGATGCCAGATCCACTTAACAACCATGTTACCAACTTAACATCTGTGATGATTCACTTAACAACTGTGGCAAGAAACTGTAAATGGAGCAAAACTCTCTTAACAAATGACTTACTTGGCAGCAGTAATTTTGGACTTGGCTATGGTGATAAATTGAGGACTACCTATAGACTTCAAAGCTGGACTTCAATAAATAGAAATAGTGCCATTTGGTGATGTGAGCTTCTAATATAGTAAATGTTTGTGACCTTCACAAACGATACAGAGGTTAATAAAAATAATAAGTTATTGTTGCATGAATAATTAAACTTTCTCCAGTGGTGCAGGTCTTTTTGCTTGATTAGTCCATAAAATGACTGAATAAATTACTCAGAGTTGCAAGGGTTTCAAGAAAGAATTAAGAATTTTACAAAACAATATTGTGTTACAAAAGATCAATATGCAACGTAGGAAGTACTTCTGAGGTACTTCTGAGGTAACTACAGTTTAGGTAGGGTCATATTTTGGTGCTTTATTCTGATGATCTATATTAAATAACTAATATAACTGAATTATTGCAATGTGCTGTGCATGAGATTATCCCTGAAAAGTATCCAGAAGCTTTATCTAGTGCAGAACACAGCCATCTGGGCAATTTTAGGTGCCCAAGAAGGCACCTTTGCTTCATGAGCTGCATTGGGTACCAGTTTGCTTCAGGGTCTGTACCATATTGCTCAATTGCTTTCAACCATGGCAGAACTTCTAAGGTACTTTAAAGTCTTAAAAATTCAGGGAGATACTACCTGCTTTTAAAATAGCCTATATTGAAGTATATAGCACAATCAATTATCAGGGTCTGACCACAGGAAATGTTTTATTGTAATTTTGTATTGTGTCCTTAAATGTTTTATGATAACTTTATGTCATTGCATTATCATTGCTTGCCCTTAGAGGTGAGAAAGCCCCCAATCTCTTGGCCTCCTGCAAAGGGGTCAAAATTCGGCTGTGTAGCCTTGTGTAGGGGACACAGGAGCCCATATAACCATGGGACTAGCTGGCTCCATGAGAAACCCCCTTCCCTGCTGCCTGTACCAACAGCTACTGATCTCCTATCTTGGAATTCTTCATCTTTTGAAATTTTATAAGGTTATTTTATTATGTTAACATTTTAACCCTATTTTTACCTTGTTTTTAATTGTTTAATTTTATTGATTAAATTGCACACTGTCCCAGAGCACTTCTCCGGAGGAGATGGGCAGTTAAGAAGTATGAAATAGGAATAAATAACTTCTGAGTCAGGAAACCCAGTTCTTTTAGATGTAGCAGCTGCAAAATGTAAAATCAACTTGAAATTTCTTAATTTCTGGATTCACAGTTCCTCACATTCCATATAATGTTGAAATTGAAGCTCCTGTTTTTAAAAAAATACTCAGAGAATACTCATTGTACTGTATTTTTATTCAAATTTCTGTGTAACTGCATGCTTTTCTGTATGTTGAAAAGGAATCTAATAATGCAAAAGAAGCATTTGCTGAAAGGAAACAGAACATTATTCAGATCCTGGTTCTGCTTGTTACCACTATATCACCTGGTGGAATTTATCTCTGGCCCTTATGCTGATCCATTTGACTGTCTTCTGGGAACTTTTCATAGACTGAAAAAATTGAAAATTGACCAAAAGAACTGTCAGGTTTGTTCTGATTTCTAATTAACACTTTTAATTATCTTTGTCTAATGATGGCAGGGGACCAAAGGCTCAATCCATAGGTTTGTCTTTATTCTTTATGTGAAGTATGCATCAGCAAGTATGAGAAATTGATTTGGCCAAGCTATTCTAAGTAAATTGGTCCATTAAGGCCTGATCTGGCATCAATTTGGCATACCAAATTGCTACTTTTGGCTCCAGGGTAGAATAACCTCCCTCGATCAAGACATGTTGTTTGCCTTTGATATCTTGGGCTCACAATACAGGTAGTCCTTGACTTACAACAATTCATTTAGTGACTGTTCAAAGTTATAACAGAACTGAAAAAAGTGACTTATGACCATTTTTCACACTTACAATCATTGCAGGACCCCCATGGTCACCTGATCAAAATTCAGATGCTTGGCAGCTAGTTCATATTTATGACTGTTGCAATGTCCTGGGAGCATGTGACCCCCTTTTGTGATCTTCTGACAAGCAAAATCAATGGGGAAGCCAAATTCACTTAACCGTGTTACTAACTTCTGAATGATTCACTTCACAACTGTGGCTAGAAAAGGCATAAAATGGGGCAAACTCACTTAGCAAATGTTTCACTTAGCAGCATAAATTTTGGGCCCAATTGCAGTCGTAACTTGTGGACTACCTGTATACATCACTCACATCTGGAACGGTCCCATATTAACAGTAGGTTGCAAAGGGCTTTATTCTTATCAGGGCAGTACTATATGTCCTGGCATATGTCATAGAATTTCATATATGCAGATACTTCCTCCCCAATGGAAGAAATACTCATTCACTTGCATAGTAATCAGCTAGATTTGGGAGCCTCAGGCAAAAATTGGTAAGCATCATGAGCTGATAATAAGATACCCTGTACCCTTAAGGAGATACACTGCACAGATTTCCCTTACTGGGAACCACAGTATTTCTTGAGGGTTATTAGCCCCACTAGGCAGATCAGACCAAGCAGTCAGCTCCAGGAAGGCTAAAACTACCTTTATTTCTATAAAAGCAGAATCTTGCAAGATTGACTGTGCTGTACTTTTCCCCTCTTATGCTTCAGTGAATTAAGGAGGTATCTGCTTGAGCCACTTCCAAATATTCAGTCAGTCATCCATCCAATTTCTAGAGACCCCCATCTGAAACAAGTGACACTAGGTGATGAATAATCCAATAAGAGAAACTTTTAAGTTTGCTTCTGTTTTATCTGTCAGAGATACGAGTCAGCTGCCAAGTCTCTGAATTTTGATCACGTTACTATGGAGATGATGCTACAGTCATAAGTGTGAAAAATGATTAAAAGTCCCTTTTTTCAGTGCCATTGTAACTTTGAACCATCATAAAATGAATGCTTGAAAGCTGAGGACTTTCAAATAAACCTTCCAACCAAGAGAAAAGAAGAGGAAAAAATTATATTCATTGAGGTTCCCACATTTTGTTTCAATCGCTGCTTTGGATCCATGATGCATGCTTGCAGAATGATGTACAGAGTTGTGGTGGCTGGGCATCTGTGACTCTCACAAGAGGGTTCCCTAAGTCTTTCCTCCATAATCTCAATTGTTACAACCTCCAATAAACCATTGCCACCATTCTGTACAAAGAAATGCCCTCTTTATATCTTTCTTTAAAAAAAGCAATGTGTTAGGAGCACTAGTTTCTCCTCTTGCCCATTGGTAGGCAACAGTGTGCTGTAAGCTCTCTGGCAAAATGAACACATGGATACAAGTTGTTATGTAGATTAAGGTTAGGTAGCTAATGGAGCATTACTTGGAGGTATTGGAAGAAGACGAAAGTCTCATTACTATATATAATTGCAGATAGGCCCATACATGGGTAAGCCAAACATGTTTTTGTTAGTATTTTGCAACCTAAAATTCTTGGTTTATCCATGAGTGCATACAATAACTCACAGGCATGAATGCATACCTACACAATGCAGGCAGAGTTTATAAATGTGCAGTATTTATGTGCGGATCCGTTAATTGTCCAAGTCTTCTCTAGGCCAGGATGCGTTTCTTACAAATGGAGGCATTCAGATGCATGGCAACACAACGCACAAACAAAACCACACACACACACACACACACACACACACACACACCTGTTTAGGCAGTAAACTGTACAAAACCAGTTGATTGGGAGATGTTTGTCTAAAATATTGATTCTTTTTAATCCGATCTTTTTCTCTGTTAGGATGTAGAAAAGCTTTTAGAAAAATTGTTGCATATCCTGTCAGAAAAAAATAGGTAAGTAAAATGCATGTATTTTTTTTAAAAAAAACATTCATTTAGAACACGCCTCACTGAAGTAAACAATAGAAAAACTGATAGTTAATCACTTATGTAGCTTTGTTTTATCAAGATGAAAATGGTAATCCACAACTAGAGGTCCTCAGGGCTTTGAGGAGGTACTTGATTTAATCAGGTATTGGAATAAGCAGCTGATGTTTGTACAATTTCTAAAGAGAACATGCTCAGAAACCGCCATTTGCAAAGCTGACTTGCTGATCAAAAATGTGGCCCAGCCTTATAAGGCAAAATGGCCTATGTGGCTCTTGCTGTCTAAAGGAAGTATGATGCCTCTGTGCATGATAAAGTATTCCATCAAAAGCATTGTTCTTGACAGATAAACTAGTCATAATAGATTACATGTTATTTTAATAACCACAAACACTAGTGTATAAAAACGCTTTAAGACAGCGGTGTCAAACTCGG
This sequence comes from Bungarus multicinctus, assembly GCA_023653725.1. Lineage (NCBI taxonomy): Eukaryota > Metazoa > Chordata > Lepidosauria > Squamata > Elapidae > Bungarus > Bungarus multicinctus. The sequence goes on from CM042834.1 coordinate 123,824,638, forward strand.
TCTCATTGAGGGCCCATAGGGGTTGTGTATGACCTTGGGGCGGGGGTAGGCATGGCCCTGGTAGGTGTGGCCAGGGTGAGCATGGCCAGCTTGTCACTTGTGTCGGGAGCAGCTGTGGTGGCCAAGTGCTAAGGCAGGACTTTCCTCAGACCTTCCCTCATTCTTATTATAATCTTCCTTCCTTCCTTCCTTCCTTCCTTCCTTCCTTCCTTCCTTCCTTCCTTCCTTCCTTCCTTCCTTCCTTCCTTCCTTCCTTCCTTCCTCTCTTTCTTTACTTTTCTTTCCTTGCTATCTTCCCATTTTCCCATCTTTTTCTTTCCTTTTTCCCTTTCTCCTTTCCTGTCCCTTCTTGCAAGCTCAAATGCAAAAGAGGAAACATTTCTCCTTTGGTTTTGTTTTTAGTTTGTTTCCCTACCCCTCTGCCAGTGAAAATGGAGCCCGGGAGGCTGAGCTCCATTTTTGCTGGCAGAGGGCTGCAGGAGACTGTTGCAGCTGAAAATGTGGCCTGGGAGGATCACATGAATGTAAGCCACTTTCGTGTGTGACAGTGCCATGATTAGCATTTCATGGTTGGGATATTTCTACTAGAAAAGGAAATTGGAGACCATTAGAGACTATTTAGAACAACGTAGGAAGTGATTTTGAGGAAAGGAAAAAGAAAAAAATTAATTGCACTCTTCCTTCCTATAGAGGAGTCCCACTATAGAGTATGATATTCCATGGACACCCCCTCCCTGCCCCCATTTTTTAGCATCTGCTGCCATTGCTGGCCCTCAGGTTCCATGGAACCATTCCTGTCTTTTCCCAAGGGAAGACAAGCAGTCTGGGGAAATTCCTGTACTGTAGGTAAAATGCAATCAAGTTACCAAATTGAGCCTTTCACATGTGACTCTATTGTTTGAGCTTGACACCTTCCCCTGCTTCCCAGCACCCATCCTTGCCAGCCCACCTGATACCCTTGCTGGCCCACTATGCTTCCATGCTACCTTTGTTAACTCCCCCGTGGTCCTTGCCAGTCCTTCCCTGCTTCCCAGCACTTGCCCTCCTGCCCATTTGCCTGCACGCCTTATCTGGAGCTCCTGCCTCTTCCCCCTTAATACTCCACACAGTCCTAGGGTTATGCTGAAACACAGGACTGCCATCACTAAGTGATGCAGTCACTTTATGTTTGCATCCCTTATCAGTGGCAATTGCTTTTATTTTGATTATAATTGACCCAGTTGCTGTGGTAATCCCAAGACTACCAGTATTTTGTTAGGGCTCTCTTTAATTTTGATAGTAGGCCGCTTTTCCAGATGAGGCACATCTTTGGAAAATTGTGAATGAGTGGTGTTCATATTCACAAATGGCTTCTATAGAAGACTTCCTAATTCAAAGAATCAACTGTGGGGATGTGTATGACTGGTTATGAAAATGAAGAGACATATTTATCTTCCTATAGCTTAGTTTTCATTGCAAACAGCATTTTGAACTCTTGAGTCTGTTTCGTTACGCATACTTTAATGCACATATCTGGTGTCTCTTGATTGCAAAAAATATACTACCTTTCTGCACTTCAGTACAATTCAGAAAGAAGATTGGAGATGCTCTGTTATTACCTGTCAAAAACTTCATCAGATATGCAGCAGTCGGATTCCAGTAATATCACAATACAAGTTATTAGCTACAGCAGTTGAGATTGTTTCAACAATTCTTGCATTTGTACCATCAGAGGTAAGCTTCTCTCTCTTGCCCTTTAATAGTTCATGAAGATAAGTGTGGAAAAGGCTTTCTTGATCTCCCTGAAACTGACTAGAAAAACAGAATAACAAGGTTGGAAGGGTTCTTGGAGATCTTCTAGTCCCACCTCTGCTTAAGCAAGAGACACTATCCATTTCAGACCTAGTGGGAATTCATTGGGACAAATAGTTTTGGTGATGTAGTTATATGAAAACATCACTGTTTTTGAGTGCTTCAGGCAGATAGAAGTACAAGTAGTCCTTGACTTACAACAGTTTGCTTAGTGACTGTTCGAAGTTAGAGCAGCACTGAAAACATTGATTTATGATTATTTTTCACACTTAACAATCATTGCAGCATTTTCATGGTCGCATGATCAAAATTCAGGCGCTTGGCCACTGATTCATATTTATGACAATTGCAGTGTCCTGGGGTCATGTGATCACCTTTTGTTATCTTCTGACAAGCAGAAGAAACCAGATTCACTTAACAGCCATGTTACTACTTTAACAACTGCAATGATTCACTTAACTATGGCAAGAAAGGTCATAAAATTGGACAGAATTCATGTAACCACTGTCTCATTTAGCAACAGAAAGTTTGGGCTCAGTTGTGGTTGCAAGTCGAAGACTTCCTGTAAAGTATTTTAAACTTCACGAAGTAATTTGTCTTGAAATTCACATCCCTAATGAGATGATAGCAATTAGACTATTCTCAAACCTGGCATAGATTCGGCACAGATTAGGGGTATACTGAATCTAACCATATGTATTATTCCCTGCTTTGATATGTTCAAAAGATACTATATAGCCATAGGGACATCAAGGACACTTCCATGGAGGGTTTGAACTATGGGCTTTCCCTTCTGTGGTCAAATTTCACAGATCTCAGTAGGCTATGGAGTGGATCATTCTGTGATGCCTGAGGTACTGTCCCAAGCATTTTAGGATTATAGCTGAAGTAGTAGAGAGTCCCATTGGCAAGCTTAATCATAGAGACCTAAGAAATACGGCTCGCCTCTTGTGCCCCTACCCTATGGAACAGCATCCTCACCAGTGATAGAGGAACCCCTCTCTCCTGAATTTTCAAAAAGCCCTTCAAATCTAGCTTTGATCCTAGCCTTGGTGTTAATGTGTTTGATGTTGCCATTGTGCTGAATTTTAAAGATCATTTTAATCTGAGCTGTCTTGTTTTATTCTGTTTTTAACTATTTTAATTTACTACTGGTATCATATTTTGTAAGTCACCCAAAGTTGATTTGAATGGGTACATATGGCTGTTTGCAGCATCCCATGGTCACGTAATCGCATTATATCATGTTTTGCTGAAAATTGGCTTTTACTTTAGGCTTTTGGCAAAACCGGTCCATAGGGAACAATTGGTTTGCCTAGCGACCATGGTGTTCACTTAATGACATTAAGTGAAGCAGTCACTTATTGACTGATGTCTGCAAAAAAGGTTGTAAAAATCAGGTCAATCATATGAGTGACCCATTCTAAGACCATAATGGTCATGGGTTGAGGAATATCTGTATTAAATCTAATTAATTTGTAATCTTTATTATTACAATTCATCTCATAGTCAGCCAGATGTTTATCCTGGATTTGGCCTTTTAGGTACCCACTGAGTCCTTTCCAAGGACCTGAGATAGACAAATGTTGTTTTGGTGTTGTTAGTATTACTGGAGATGGGTAACTGCCTCTAAGTGGATTTTCCTCTCTTAAAATTTTACTTATGCTGATTCAGGAAATGGGCTTCTCTTTCATTCAAGAAGTTATATTTTCTTTTTCATATGACAGGTTTCAGAACTGGGGTTTGCCACAACAATATTCCAAAATGTTTGTAAAACTACTAGCGATTGGTTTGATTACTGTCTTCCAAAATCTCTGCTGGTAACAAGAGCAGTTACGTTTTCTTCGAGAAAGGAACTTGAGGTTTGTGTTTTGGAATTGCACTATATCTAGATTTTATACAAAACATTGTGATTTGTAGCTTCCTTTTTATTTTATTTTTATTTTAACAGTGGTTCTAATTTTCTTTTCCTATCCATTTTTATATCAGTAATCCTTATTGAAAACATGCATAATTAAATATGCATTTAATGCATGAATTTTTGCAGTGTGCATTGTGAAGTGAACCAGAATCTCTGTTGGTCATTCTAGCACAAGGGCTGAGGAATTCTGGTAGTTGAAGTCCACAAGTCTTAAAGTTGCCAAGTTTGAGACTTTTGTTCTAGCCTATCAGAGGCATGTCACTAACTAGTTGCAATATTTTTCTCAAGTTTGCAGAGTGTTACTTCAGAAAAATTAGAGGATAGAGAAAGATGAGACCAAAGTTGAAAACTACTCTATTTTATTCTAGAATTGTGAACATTATTTTCATAGTTACGTTCCTGAAGTCATAATAGGATCTGAAATTGTAGTTTCCTTCAGGTTTGAAGGTGGAGCTTAACCTGACGATACATCTTCAGTTTAGGTTTCTAGTTCTTAAAATGCATGTGTTCTTTTCTAATAGATGATGAAATATCCTAGCATTAAAGTTAAATGTTTCAATTTGAGTAGCATAAATACTCTCACTCCTAACTTCCATCTTAAACAGTTTTTTTATTTGTGACTTTAAAACGTAAACTAATGTTTTCTTTGTAGGCATGGGATCACTTTTTGAAAATAAAGTTTCCTGACAGCAGTAATTCTCAACATTGGAAAGAAACTTTGATTTCAATTTTGAAAAGCAGAATTAAACAGGTATGTAGATATATAGTGTCATACGAACGTGATGTTAATCTGTTTGTATTAATTAAGATGTAGTTGAGCATAACCTATTTGAAATGTATGGAAAGTTTTTTTGTGATACCTTTGTGACGTGTCTTCTTTTATCGTTATTAAACCAAGATTAGTCTGATCACTGTCATATCTGGCAAAACTCCTTGGAATTTCTAGCATCAGCAAAATACGATTTGGGACAAGAATGAATCACTACCGTAATATAAACTTACCATTTGCTTTGAGCTGATGTGTGGTTGTACAGGTTGTTGCTCAATAAATATACTCTGTTCAACAATTAATGGTTAAAATATGGCTTGGCACAACTACACAATTCAAGTCAATTATTGGCTTTGCTTCTACGACCATCTTTCTTAACCTGGTTTCTTCGAAATGTGTGATGACTACAATTCTCAGCATTACTGGGCTTGATAGTTAAATTTGATAGTTTGATAATTAATATCATGTCTGTTAAGAACATGTCTGTAAGAGTCTCTAAATTATCTAAACCAAGTCTCTTATTATACTCTTTCTTGTCTAAGACTTGTTTTGGGGAGAAAATGCATTTTTAGTATGCTTTATTGAGATCTGATGAGGATGCTGCTATTGCCTTCCCAGAGAATTGCATTCCTGTTTCAGGTCCTTCCCCAGCAGGGATGAAGAGGTGGAGGATATTAAGTCTTGGAGAGATTGTGCCTGTTGCCAGGGGCCCTATACCAAGAGATAATGGGATATAAATGCCTATATGTTAAGTTGGTTGTGGGGACAACTTGGGTATCCTTCTAGTGCATCAGCTACCATGATAGATGCCCTCTGTGAACCCCTTGATTTGTTCTCAGACAGTTCTCAGGTATTGGAGAGTTCTCATGTTTTAGTGACTTCAATCTCCATATGCTCTGGATTGGTTGAAATAGGCTTGGAAGTTCATGATCTCTATGGCAATCATGGACATGTCCCAAATAATCTCTGGTACAACATGTATAAATGGCAAGTTTAGACCTCAGTTTCATATCTGAGCAGATAGTTGGTGACTTGTCTATGCAGAACATCTGGTTTCAGTTCGAATGAAGCACCTGATGTAAATAAATATGGAATTTCTTCCAAACAACTAATTTCCTCCCATTTCCTCAGGGAATGGAGGTCTACAAATGTTTCTTTGTGGCAGTATGAATATTATGGAACCTCCCTATACCTTAAAATCCAGTCAGTACATACCTTTTAGGCTTTAAGGAATTATTAAACATCAAATTGTTAAGAAGACTAGATTTAAAGATGTCACCATCTATTTTATTTCTTTTTAAAAAAATAATGTTATCTGTGGCTTAATATTTGGGATCTGCTTAATTATTATATAATTTTAATTGTACGATGGACGTTTTGTGTGTGTGTGTGTGTGTATGCCGATTAAAAAAATAAATTAAGTGACCATAAATTCCCAATTATTGTAGAAAGACTATTGCAAAAAATAATAGTATATGGTACCCTATGTCCTATTTCCATCCTGAAAAAGCATAACAACATTTTATATATTTTGAAAAACAATTTATTATGTTTAGGTCTTATTGGCATCATCATAAATTCTTCTGTTGTATGTCTCCACCTTGGAGACTGTACATATTTTGTAATCCCAAATTATGTTTTGTTTTGCTGTTTTCTAATTAGGAAGGAGCTGTTGAACAAATTAAAATCTACTGTATTCATTATGAGGAAATTCAAAAACTTGATTCGGTGATTTTGCAAATATTTGAACATTGTGCCCTTGAAGCTATTGATTTAGCATACCAGGTAATTTTTTTGTAATACCAGGTAATTTATCTAATATTGTCTGATCTTTCAGTAAATACAATGGTTGTAATACTTCAGATAGTCACAGATTAAAGCAATGTACCTTCGAAACATATGCTGTCCTCTCCTTCCAAATTGGCTGATAAATGCATTGTCTATACATCTTAGCAGGCAGGACACAGAGACCAGTCATGATGCCTTGCAAGGGCATCATGCTTGTAGCTGAGTGTTGGTTATACTTCTGCATACAATCCAAAATACATCAAACTCTGACCTATAATGTGTCCTTGCCACAATGATATAATTTAAACATTTTAGCATGGATTTTTAAAAGTATCTTTTATTGTAACACACCATAGAATTATAGTTTCATGTTTTTCCATTCATTAAATTAGTTTTTTTAGTATATATTACCTCTATTTATAGATAACATATACTAAACTAGCTGATTCTGCTGATTGAGTTTTTAAATATTTCCCATACAGCAGGGATGGTCTTTGTCACGATCTTTTCTTTGTTCCAGAAATTGAGTCTCACTCTTATTATGAATAGGAATTTACATTCACATATTTGTTCTCAGTCCATTTCTCTAACAGCTATTCAAGGTCATTCTGTCTCTTTTATAAATGAAGATTGGATAACTTGGAGTAACGTAGCAGTGTCTTTGCTTAGATTTACGTAGGACTAAGTATTGCTGTTTATTCTGTAGTTTATAGATACAGTATAGAAAAATGAGATGAAAGGCTTTCAAATCCTGCCCATGCACTATGTTCCAGTTTGCAAGTAGTCCTCGAATTACAACCACAATTGAGCCCAAAATTTCTGTTGATAAAGCAAGACATTTGTTAAGAGAGTTTTACCTGATTGTACGACCTTTCTTGCTACAATTGTTAAGTGAATCCTCACAGTTATTAAATTAGTAACACATTTGTTAAGTGAATCTGGCTTCCTCATTGATTTTGCTTGTCAGAAAGTCACAAAAGGTTAAGACCTGGGGATACTGCAACCATCATAAATATGAGTTAGTTGTCAAGCATCTGAATTTTGAACCCATGACCATGGGGATGCTGCAACTGTCATAAGTATGAAAAATGGCCATGTCAGTTTTTTTCAATGCCTTTGTAATTTCAAATGGTCACTAAACAAAAAGTTGTAAATTGAGGAATAACTGTTTAGGAGCCTACATTTTTATAGAATGGTGATTATCCCTATTCTAAGAGCAGTATCTATCTTAGCAAGTAGAAGAAAAATTCACATGGAAGGAAAAATACATTTCCGGTGGGGAAGTCCCATTACATGATAACTGAATTTTGTGACAATCTTGATAGAGGTGCAGAATCATTGTGTGATGCATTGAATTCATTACTGCCTAATACTACATTCTTCTTTCTGTGTCTTTTCTAGAAACAACAGAATCTGCTTGAGTTGATATCTCAATATGATCTGAACAAGCTGGGTAAAATTATATCAGCTGCCATCATAAAATCCTGGCCAAAGGATGATACAGGGAGACCTTCGAAAGACTTTCAAAGTATACTAAAGCATCTGTTTGAATGGCAGGACAGCAGATATATATTCATTTTCAATCGTATGTAAATCATTTACAGAATTATTTTTATAGTCCGAGGGAATAATTAAATGATCAAAGGTAGCTACATAACAGGAAATAGCTACATAATATAGAATAATGGAGGAGTTGTATTGGATATTTCATACATTTGGATATTTGGTGCATGTATATTGTATGAAACTACAATAAATTAGTAATCCGTTTCATGAATGTTCATTGATGTTTTGATTGAAAGAATATATATTATTTTTTTAAGAAAATTCCCCTTTGGCAAAAATAATAGAGTTATATCTGTGTACAGGGCTAAAAAACGAGATATAGGAATGTAAGTGAGATAGGAAAGTGAGAATCCTTGATTTTACAACTGTAATTGAGCCCAAAATCACAGTCATACACTGAGGTGGTTGTAATGTGTCTTATTACATGACCTAACCCCAGCCTAATGACTGCATCCTGACTTTTCCAGGTATGGTGGTTAAGTGGGCAGTGGGATGTAGACAGTTCCCCTCCATGCACAGAAAGAAACTACAGGGCTGGGCTGTGGAGAAGCAGCTCAGATCTTCATGATCTGAGATTTTTTTCCAGCCCAGGGGCTTCATTCTCCTCCTGCCTGCTGGAGACACTTCACCCCTTGCGGGGCTAAATCAATCTTGCTAGGCAGCATTTTTGTTGTTGGGTGAAATGGACTGTTTTTTTGTGCCTTCTTTGAATCTCTTCTTTTCTTTGCTCAAAAAGGGAGCAAAAACACTGCTTGGCAGTGAGACTCAAGTTTTTGCTGTCCCTTTAAGAGCAAAACTCATCCTGACAGAGAAATTTGAATGTTTTTGCTGTCAATGAAGCAGTCTTTTTTTTTTCAGCAAAAGAGCAGAGGCAGAGGGTTTTCAGGGGTAGCCAGCAGGAAAGACTGCAAATGGTGATCACATGGTTGCAGGATGCTTGGCGACTCGTCATAAGTATCTAGATTGCAGTCATGTGACCATTATTGCAATCATGTGATCATGGGGCCCCTGCATTGGCTGTAAGTTTGGACACAGATCGTAAGTCCTTTTAGCGCTGTCATAATTTCAAAGGGTTGCTAAACTAATTATCGTAAGTCAAGGACTACCTGTAAGTCATTTTGCATGGAATTGTTTTTAGGTGACAAGAAGAAAGTAGCTAACTTCAGCAATTTAATACCTCTAAATCTTTCTTATTGTTTTAAATATATTTAATAGGTGCAGAAGAAAACACTTTAAACCAATTCACTGATGACGCTCGATCGTTAATGACCCTTGCTGAATCTTCGTTTCAAACTGCGGCTTATCAACTTGTAACGGGCCAAATTCAGATTAAGCACTTGGAGCTAATTATAAAATATAATAGACAATTCATAAGTAAGTCTCTTTTACTTATATAAATGGAGAGAGGGATAAATTGTATGAATGTAGTTTAATTATGTACTTAATTGGGTTTTATGAAATCATAGATCACCAGGACAATAAAGAAATACATATTTTGTTTTTATGTGGTGTCATCTTAGACCCGTGATGGCAAACCTATGGCACGTGTGCCACAGGTGGCATGCAGAGCCATTTGTGCCAGCATGCGAACTGCAGGCAAACTTACTTCACTGCGCATGCGCGCACCTCACAGCTGATTTTCGGTGGGTTTGAGGCCTTTTTGGCCTCTCAGAGACGTGAGGAAGGCTTCTGCAGGCTTTGCAGGCCAAAAACTAGCCATGTTTCGTCACTCCCTGTTTTTCCGAAAATGCCAGAAGTGACAAAATGGGGCTAGTTTTTGGCCTGCAAAGCCTGCAGAAGCCTTCCTCAAGTCTTTGAAACGCCAAAAAGGCCTCAAATCCACTGAAAATCAGTTGTGAGGCGCAGTGAAGGTAAGGAGGTAGCAGTGGGAGAGGGGTGATTGCACGTGCATGCATGGGGGCACGCATTGCCTTCTGGGTGCTGGCATGCGAGCATGCAAGTGCGCACACAATTTTTGGCACAGGAGCCCAAAAAGATTAGCCACCACTGTCTTAGACAGTACTGCATTCTAATCGCTGAGCCATCGTGGTGCAGTGGTTAAAATGCAGTACTGCAGGCTAATTTTACTGACTGCTAGCTGCTAGCATTTTGGCAGTTCAGTCCTGACCGGCTCAAGGTTGACTCAGCCTTCCTTCCTCTGAGGTTGGTAAAATAACGCAGTTTGTTGGGGGGCAATATGCTGACTCTGTAAACTGCTTAGAGAGGGCTGTAAATCACTGTGAAGTAGTATATAAGTCTTAAGTGCTATTGCTAGAGCAGAGTTCCCCAACCTTTTTGGCTTTGTGGACTGGTGGGGTACGGACAGTGGTGGGATTCAGATTTTTTTACTGTCGTTTCTGTGGGTGTAGCTTGGTGGGCATGACGGGAAGGATACTGTAAAATCTCCAGTCAGAGGTGGTATTTGCCAGTTCTCCGAACATACCACCTCTGGGTAGGGGATGGTTCCACGTGAATGGCCAGCAAGCATACATGCAGTTGCAGGCTGCTTGTGCAAATGGAGCTGCGGGAGCTTATAGACTGCTTCACACCAGAAAGGGGCCTTGTATGGTGGTCTAGCAATGGGAGGCACCTCCCTAAAGAGGTGGATTTGGCTCCAATTTTCTCAGTATTTAGGAAGGTAGTAAGCTCTTTGTTAGCTATTTTAATTATTGATTTTACCTTAGGTTTTTTTATTTTAATTACATTTTTGTTATGTTTTCTACTTTCCATTTTTGTTGGTCTTGTACATCAGGAAGTGTTAGAATAAGCCTAATGTCATGGTATTTGTTTAATAATCCAATAGATTAATAATTGGAGCTGTTCTGCTTTTCTTGAACTGTTCAGTGAATTGTAGTACCATTATCCTTGTAGATGTGAGAAAATATAGGTGGATTGGGAATACAGGTAGTCCTCAACTTAGTATCATAACTGAGACCAAAATTTCTGTTGCTAAGTAAAACATTTGTTAAGTGACCCAAAGGTGCTTTTTCAAAGGCAACTGGACTTTTTTGGTTTTTCTTTGAAGACGTTTTGCTTCTCATCTAGGAAGCTTCTTCAGCTTTGACCTGGATGCCAGAGAACCTCCATAGACATTTGTCAAGTGAATTTTGCCCCATTTTATGACCTTCCTTGCCATAATTGTTAAGTGAATCACTGCAGTTGTTAAGTTAGTAACACGGTTGTTAAGTGAATCTGGCTTTCCTATTGACTTTGCTTGTCAAAAGGTCATAAAAGGGGATGACATGATCCTGTGACAGTGCAACTGTCATAAATATGAGTTTGTCAAGTGCCTGAATTTTGATCATGTGACCATGGGAATGTTGCAATGGTCATAAATGTGAAAAATGGTCATTAGTGCCTTTTTCCAGTGCCATTGTAACTTTGAACAGTCACTAAATGAACTGCTGTAAGTCACAGACTACCTGTAGTTTGTTTATTTGCACTTCAACCTAGGCTACAAAATGGGGTTGGGGGGATTCATTTTGTGCTTTCAGACTTCTGTGTAATCCTTCCTTTCTTCTTTCCGTCTTTCCTTCCTCCTTCTCTCCCTCCCTCTGAGGATATTGATTATCTATATTAGTTAATGAGTTGTAGTGGCACAGTGGTTAGAATGCAGTACTGCAGACTACTTCTGCTGCCTGCCGGCTGCCTGCAGTTTGTCAATTTGATTCTCACCAGCTCAAGGTTGACTTAGCCTTCCATACTTCTGAGGTTGGTAAATGAGGACCAGGATTGTTGGGGGCAATATTCTGACTCTGTAAACTGCTTAGAAAGGGCTATAAAGCACTGTGAAGCAGTATATAAGTCTAAGTGCTATTGCTACTGCTATTATATATTAGTTTATTATATTTAGAGCAGCACTACTTTCATTTCAGAAGTATTATTCTTGTACCCCTTATTATATTGTATATATGTTGGGCTCCTTGGGGCCTTTAATTGATTCATATTTCTACCCCTAGAATCTCCTTCTAAAGAATACTAAATTTTACACATTGTTAGCATTTTGGCATTTTAGAACTTCAGGATTATTGCTATTGTGAGTTTATGGTTATCTGTTGCCTAGATGGGTTAAATGTTTTATATTGTTTAAATATTTTTGACTATTCACTGTCTGATGAATCCTTTAATCTGCTGATGCTATGTATGTATGTATGTATGCATGCATGTATGTATGTATGTATAAAATTCCCAATTTTGATTACAGAATGCGCGGAACAATCCCACTCAAATGAATTACTTGAAGGACTGAAATTAGAAAAAGTTGTAGATCTGAGACGACAGGAAGTATTACATGTCAAGAGGGAGCAACAACATTTGGGAGTCCTCTTGGATATGTTGAGGAAGGTTCAGTGCTACGTAAAAGGTACAATCATTTTAAAACCAGTGTTTATAGTTTCTTCTGCAAATTGTTATCTGATACTTCTTTGCCATTATTGTTAATATCCTCCTAAAATAGAGCTTGAATATATGGAAGGATGAATGGGAAAGCAACTGAAAATTTTAATATGAGAGAAATGGAATAATGCAGATATTAAAACACAAACTCTTTAGATCAGGGGTTGTCAACCCTTTGGACTTCAAGGACCATCAAACTCATAATTTTAAATCTCATGGACCACTAATATGAATTTTGACTGATGATGGCTTGCTGACGTTGGTGGGAAAGTCGGTCCCATATTCCAGAGCTGCAGTAGTCACAAGACTGGCTCTTTGGTCATCCTGGAGCACCTGCTCCTTCACCTGGGTGCACGAGCCTGCCATGGACTGGAGGAGCTGCTCCGGGATGACTAAAGGGCCAGTCTTGTGGCTACTGCAGCTATGGAATATGGGATCAACTTTCCTACCAAGACTTTCCCTCCCCCGCCGTTAGTCTTACTTTCCAGTTCCAGCTCGCGTGGCTCTACTCAAAGTAAGGTTTGTGCTTGGCCGAAGGATGGGGGCCAATGGGTGAGTGGGCCATGTGGGCAGTGCAGCCTTGTGTTCCCATGCAGCCTGGATTAATTGCTTTGGGGGGAGTGCTTTGAAGGGCACATTTCTCTGCGACCACCAAAATTTTCTCACGGACCACCAGTGGTCCCCGGCCCGCTGGTTGGCAACCACTGCTTTAGATTGGTTCTCTAAAATGAATCTTTGGGTAGGTTATATCAAATGCTTAAATGTACTGAAATTTACTATGGTCCAACTTATATTTCCCCCCTTTTTAAAGTGGATTTAACTGAAGTGGAACAAAATTATAGCGGAAATCTGGCAGAGAAAACTTTGGATGATGTTGTGAAAGTGAGAGAACCCACTTCATGCAGTGATGATGGAATAGAGACCTGTCTCCATTTGAGTGAAGATCTGAAGGACGTATCTAAATATATCTATGTTTATAAAGATAGCCACATTTTCCTGCATTGCTGGGAGCAGGCAGCTAAGATGCTGATGGACCACATGGAGAATTCAGACACTGAAGAAACTCTAGATTTGGAAGTTGTGAATAACTTATTTTATCTTTGTTACAAGAAGTTCCAAAGGATTTATGACAGCTTGAAATTGGGATACATCACATTTGCTGAAGTGAACGTTCTCTTCAAAGATTTTAATAATGATTATGAAGAACTCAGAAGAGATTTCAAAATTATGTGCAAACTGCAGACTTGTGATAATGGAGAATGGATAGGTGAACGGATCCAGCAGATTCAACAATACCATGAACTGGATTTGGCATTGGACTCTGCTAAAGTTATTGACAAAGTCAAGGACGTTTTGAAACTTTCTGGTGATTTCAGTGTCCTGCAACAATTGTTGAACTTAGTAAGTACATCTCTTCAACTTGCCATTCAAAAGACAGTCCAGTAATCTAAGAGATTTTTCATAGTTTCAGTCTCATAAAATTGTAAAAATATGGTATAAATAATGGCTAGATACTCCCACTCCCCTTGAGCTGTTGGAAATTACAAACCTCTGCTGTATTCATACATTTCCTAAAAGGAGTGATATTTAGGGAGGAAAAGGTCAGTTCTGTGAATCTCTTCGAGGGATAAAAAAAAAGAAATCTGTGGAACAAAGGAAGGGGGATTTGGGTGTTCTTAACATGCAATATTTTTATTCCATGTAATTTATTTTTCAGACAATTGAATTCCAGGCCTTTCAAGAAGAAAAGCTTTCTTATATGAGCTCTTCATTGATACATGCTAAGAAACTGCTGCAAGATATTACTAAAGAACGTCTCATGTGCCTCGAAGAGCTGGCAATTAGGAAGGAGTTTGTTCACTGGGTCAAAGAGGCTTTAGAAGGTAGAACTGATATATCTCTGTTGTTTCCCCAAGAAAAGCTTTAACTGTATTTTATGTTGTATTGAGCTGTTGTATTCTCCACTCTAAATATCAAAATATTGGAATCTGTAGGAAGAACATGTGGATGGAGAAAACATAAAATTTAATGAAAGCTTTATTTATCTTTTTGAATACGTTCTTTCTCTTTTCTTAGTCTGACATTTTGTTACTTCTAGGCTTTCTCTCTTTTAGATTCTTCATTTGCATGTACAATGACGAACATCTACTTGAATGTATATTTCTTTTCCCTAGTGTTGCCTATCCAGAGATAAAGCATGACTTAAGCCTTGACAAATAGAACTTCTAAATGCACGATTATGTGTAATCAAACAAAGTCACACATATCTGTTGTGAATAAATACTGTAGGAAAAGGTTAAGGAAATGTTTTCCCTTCAGATTCCTGTGTAGGAGGAGACCAGGTGTGAAGCAATGACACCTTTAGCTTAGGGGTCCTTGCCCTGCCAGAATGAGGAACTGGCCTTTAAAGAAGGAGCTTGACTACCATAGTATCATTGAGGACTCAATCAAATGCAGACATTGTATCACAAGGCTGAAAAAATGGGAAGAGAAGGAGAAGAGTAAGCAGAGCAAAGACCAGAAGTTCGGGAGATACAGTGGAAAACAGGAGGCCATCGGTGATGGCAGTAACAGCAACATAAAGATCAATGAAGGGGGAGGGGCAGATAGACATTTATTGATGTGATGACAGGACTATTATGGGATCCAGCAGCAAATTAATATTGGGTGGCAGCTACTAGACAAGGGGAGTGTTGATGTAGACAACTGAGGAAACTGAGTAGATGCCAACATGAGCTCAAGATATTGGTATCCAGGGTGTGGCTGCCTAAAGCACCAGCCATTGGAGCCTGAGATGTTGTGAAATACCCCAGAGAATCCCAGAATGCTGGTAACAACCAGAGGCTAGTAGGTATGGTGTAGTAACCTAGGGGAAAAGTTTGCCCACATTTCAAAACTTCTATCCAGCCACAAGGCCAAGAATCTGCTCTGAAACCAAAATCCAACTGCAGCAATACCGTATAACTGGGCATGCAGAGAACTGTGTTCTGAGTTGGCTGGTCTGAATAAAGCTAATGGAGGATCATTATATATTGGAGATATGTAAGAAAGATGGAACTAAGACAGGATAAACTGAGATAAAGGTCATAATTACATGAATGCTAGGAAAGATTCACTCTGAATCAAAGCGAAGGTTATAGTTATAGCTTGTAAAACGATAATAATAAAAATATCCTATTCATGGGATCTACTGCATATTGCTTTATTCCTGAGGGCCCACACCCCCAGATTTAACCTACAACACATGGGGAAAATGGCTCATGAATATTTGAGGGTGGTGGTGGAAAAAAGCTAGAAAAATTAGTAGTAATAGCAGCAGCATAATTAATATGGCTGGCACCAAGTGAGACTTAATATTGTAGAATCATAGGAGACTGAATAGCTACAACAGTTTTCTTTGTACTAGTCATTTCCATGGAACTACTATGCAGATAAGATTATTGCACATCACTCTAAGGATCTCTTGGTAATAGAAGAATTTGGGTGCAAGTGGACAAATTGACTTGGAGGGGACTATTCTGTTTTCTACTTTAGGATTTTAGCTATATCTGCAAGAGCTATTTTGTGCATATAAACAGGCAAAAGCTCCCAGGGATTACTATTCAGGGTGGTTTTGTTTTGGAGGTGAGTCTGACTTTGTTTAGGCTGGAAGAAAAGTGTGACAGGAATAGGCTACTTTTTGCCAGTCTAATATATTGCATCCTGACTCTCCATTCAGCTGGTAGTAGATGCACTCTAGCTTTGAGCCAATTCAACACTGATTTGTTCTCCTTCAGTGTGTAAGGAAGTGGTAAAATATTTTTTGAACTTTCTGACTTCTCTTCATTCTAAAACTATTTCTCAGAATTAATTAAGCAGTAAAGTGTTTGTACAGTATATTTCACATAACTTGTTAGTATTGACAGGCCTTTTTCAATAGTTGATCTTGTGAATTTTCATGCTTGTAAAGAATTAAGGAAGGTGACCTGAGATGAGCTTGTTCTGTGTCCTGTTGGCTCTTCATGTATCCTTGTTTTCATGCAGACACCAAAGCAAAATAGTTAGAAGTAAAGAGAAATGGACAAGTTTGATTCCCTTAAAAAAAAAAACCCAAAGGAGAAGTAGAGGCTGCAGATGGGTTAGTATCAGTATCAGACCCCTTTACTACTATACTGAAGGGTTAAAACACCTCAGAGAGGATATTGGGGAAAATAATTTCAATAATGGAGGAGCTGGCTGGCAGATAAAGATGCTATGATGGCTAAAATGGCTTTTGAACGTGGACTGTGATTTATTGGCTTCAGGCTGTTTAATAAACTTGAAATGGACTGAGGGAGATGCGGAATTTGCTAGATGACCCTGGGTGTGCCCGAGAATGAAGATAAATGAAATAAAATGATACCTGCTAGGCTAGGGAATAACCAGACAGTCATCTGTCATTTCATCAACCTGAAAGTGAATGTAACATAGTAATCCCTGGGAACTTTTGCCTGCTAATCAATTTCAGAAGGTGTTTTCTTGAATCTAAGAGTAGAACTAGTATTCATAAGCTGGGTGAGGTGGATGTTCATCACCCTCAAGCTTCTTATGAATGTCAGGAGCAGCTGTCTATATAAATGTATTGCTGCCTTTTAATTTTTTTTTAGTATGGTAGAAAAGTAGTTTATTTATTACAAGTTTTTACATACTTCATTTACATAAATCAAGTTAAAATGTAAATTTAAGGCATAAATAATGATTCAAAATAAGAGCAGAGAAAAAAAATAAACCCCTACAATGATTAAACTCTAAATTAAAATCACACTTGTTTTCCATTACTTTCTTATTTAAATCTGAAACTTGCTATTTTATCTAGTTTAATCATAATAATAATGATAACACTTCAGGATCATTTGCCTTGCTTTATGTGGGGAAAAAATGTAATATTTCAGGGAATTTTGAAATGTTCTATTTCTCCTTTACAATGTCCCAACAATTTTATATTAGTTAATTCTCTATTTAGAAGCAAAACCATTGAAAATTCAGAGGACTAATTTCTACAAATTGTTGAATCAACACCTGGAACAAAGTAGCCATCGTGGAAGGTTTCCAGTATTCTTCAAAATGCTGGTTTTTCACATCTCTGTTTATCATGTTTGCACTGCATGGATTTTTGTATTTTAAAAAAAGCAATTATAAGCCATCCTTATAAGAGTGCAATTAAAAGAGCCGCGGTGGTGCAGTGGTTAGAGTGCAGCACTGCAGGCTACTTCTTCTGATCACGGGCTGTCAGCAGTTTGGCAGTTTAGGTCTCATCAGGCTCAAGGTTGACTCAGCCTTCCATCTTTCCGAGATGGGTAAAATGAGGACCCAGATTATTAGGAGCAATAGGCTGACTCTGTAAACTGCTTAGAGAGGGTTGTAAAGCATTGTGAAGTGGTATATACTATAAGTCTTAAGTGCTATTGCTATCCTAGAAAGCACTGCTTCTCTCATAGAACATACATTTCCTTTTACCTCACAGAGTGCTTTCTTCCTTTCCATTAGACAAAAATGAGTTGAAAGTGTTCGTGGAGCTGGCTTCAATTTCTGCAGGAGAGAATGACATGGATGTGGATCGTGTGGCTTGTTTCCATGATGCTGTGTTTGGCTACTCCTCCCTGCTGTATGACTTAAAGCGAGACGCAGGTTTTAAGGAATTCATGAAATGTTTGGAGAATATATGGAAAGCTCTGGAAAGTGATCATAACCTCCCCACGAAGCTGGTAATTACTGTAGCAGCCTTGTATCTTTCCATTACTCTCTTTAAATGGCTGTGCATTTGATAAAGATGCTTTATGCTTATAGCATATTAATTCATTCAAGATGAGATGTAGTAAAAATATTATTTGAACCTGTATGTCTACAGACCACATATGTGTTCTGTATTCAAAGAGAAACACGGAGGTATGTTTTGCCATATGAAGTCCAGTTTGCATACAGTATTATGTTAATTGGTGATTTTAGTGAAATTAAACTTAGGTAAAATGTGTTTGAAAGCCCAGGAGGCAGTGGGGTAGAAATTTTAGAATGTCCTGCTTAAATTGTGTCTATTTTACCTGACCTGGGAAATATACAGGCTAATAGGAATATTCTTAATCATATCTTCTCCCTGCAGAGTGATTCTGCAAGATACTTAGATTGGTTAAAAACTATCAAAGAGAGTCATGGCTCTGTGGAGTTATCATCTATATCCCTGGCAACCAGCATCAATGAGAAAGGAATTTACAGAATTAAGGCCCCAGTAGAAGGACAGAAGGTGAGGTGTTGCTTAAAAATTATTCCCAAACATGTCTATTTTTTCTTCTTTTCCTCTACTTTCCACAAAACTAATTTTAAATGTACTTTATGCATTTGATTTGCTTGCCTCTAATGCTGAATCAACTCTTGATAGTGTAAAATAAAATAAGGATTAAACACTGAAATACAGTAAAATACAAAAAGGATATTATTGCATTAAATAGCCTGCTTTGTAATGAAAATGTTAGCGCCCCCCCCCCCCCCCCCCAAAAAAAGAGTGGTACTCGTACAATTTTCACCATTAACATTTAAAATTGGATTTCAACTATATTACAATCACTTTTAAGCATGCTTGCTAATAAATAGCTTTTTTTATGAGTGTCTGATGTTTACTGAATTAATAAATTTAAAAACAGGCAGTCTTCATTATGTATATATTTATGTTTTGTTGTAAGGTTTGCCTGGACAATGTTCTGGACCTGACGATCCAAGAAAGCCATGGGGACCAAGAGGAGATCCGGCAGTATTCTCTGGAGGAGCTTCAAGAACTGATGAACAAATTGATGCTGATGTCCGGAAAAGAAGAGCAAAGCACACAAGTAGAGAAATTTTCTGAAGTAAGCTTCCTGCTGTATTTTCCTCCACCTTCCAAATTATTGTTATTGAAATACATGAGGGAGGGGAATGAATGTTGGGCTCCTGCTTTTTTCTTCATGCTGTTTCTAGATTGTATTGATAATGTTCCATTTTGAGGAAAGCATCACAATGGCTGGATATTGCCAGCCAAAGCCCATAATTAAATCCATGACTTGCTAAATCAGTAAATTTCGTATTTTGGTATTTTTACATCTTTATTGAGAGTCAGTGAGATTTTAACATTCTTCAGAACAAAGTTATTGAAACCTGTTAAATTTGATGATTTAAACCATTTTTATTCTTGAATTTTCATGTGTCTGTGACATTATACCAGATAATATAAGGGCACACCTTGAAACAATTCCTGTAGTCTTTACAGCCCGATACTGATTAAGAGGCATTGATGATTTTAGATTAGCATTTAGCATTTAAAATAGATACATTTTGAATATGTTTAAAGATTACTGCCATACATACATACATCTCATATCAGACTTTTGGAAGGTAAAGTACACAGACACACATTTTGTAATAATTTCTAGCAATAGTAAAATTGTTTCATTGCTACTATAGTGATTTAGTATTGTAATATCAGGGTGATCCCACTGTCATAGTCAGAAATGGGCCTATATCTTATTTTTCTGGCACTTTCCTGGATCTCTCATGTTTCCACAGTTCTATACTGTTTCCCATCTGCTCGCATATCTTCCCCCCATTAATAGCAGAAAGTATACTTTTAATGGTTCCCCATATCTTATTTATGAGCTTATTGGTTAGAGCCTATAATGGGCAGGACTTTGGAGCTGCACAGAAATGCATATCTGTATTCCAAATAACCAAAGTTGATTGAGGCTACATTAGGCATTTGCTAATGTATATTGTATAGGCTGTTTGGATTCAATATAACCATTGTGTTTTTGTGTGTATTCTTCACTCAGGTGTTTTCTAGCGTTCAGAGATTTGCATTGTCCTTCATGAACCTTTATTCTGCTGGAAACATGCTTTTCCGAAACTGGATTGCTGACATATATTGCTCACCTAAGAGAGGGTTTTGCATTAAGATGAACTTTAATTTAAATTCTATTCGTGGCCTTTATGGAAGTGGAGATGTGGCAGAAGTTCTGCCAGCCATGTGCAGGAAGATGGAGAGTTTTCTGGAGAGGTGGAATCAGTTCATGTCTGAGAAGCGATCCCAATATTTTTATTTGAATTATTACATGGCTGATCAGCTTGTATATTTATGCCAGGAGCTTGGTTCGGGGAAACCCAGTGAGTCTGCCTTAATGATGCTGTCTTTCATAAAACATAGCTGCAATAGACAAGATATTGAAGAAGTCTCCAAACTACTGATATCTGAAATACCAAATAGTTTTGATGTAATGTATGAATTCCAGGCAAGAGAAAGAGAGTTGACTGAACACCTGGAGGAAATCTGGGGGTCCTACATGGAGAACATGGGCTTATTTCTTCCAGACTGCTTTGATATTGAAACTCTTGGTAGATTCCTATCTAATTTGGCAGATTTGGAGAAAAGGAGTATTGTGCGAGTATTACCACAAGGTCTTCATACTAGACAGCCCAATCTCATTCTCTGTCCTCGCTCTGAAATTTTGGTTTCCACAATTTCCATCTACATGAACAGTCCAGAACAGATGTTACCCTCCTACGATGAAGTTTTATTGTGTACACCACAAACTAGCTACGAACAAGTGGAATTGTTTATGAGACGATGCCTTATTCCAAACAATAGAGAAAAGAAGATTTATACCTTACTCTTTGCAGATGAGTTGAGTTATGATGTTAGCTATAAGTTAGAGGAACTATACCAAAGCCTTCATTTAAAACATAGCAGTGACTTCCATTTAGTAATGTTCTGCAACTGTGAGAGAGATCACTTCTATATTCCCTCTGTTTTTAGTAATTTCATTATTCACATGACTCCTCTTCGGCCTCTAAAAGACGTTCAAAGTTATCTTGGGAAGCATTACAAAGCCGCTGAGCTTGGAAATCCATCAACTTCCATCTTCAAGAATAACATGTGTGTTGGGATTGTATCTTCTGAAAGAGCTGGAATGGGTGAGAAAACCAAATTCAAACAATCTTCCATCTTGGAAATACAATCATAGTTTAGCAAGAAAAGAATGGCCCATATTAGAGTAATAAATAATTAATCAGAGTTCTTTATAAGAAATGTGTTTCAAATCATGTACTATTATGTTAATAGTACAGTACTAGCAGTTTATGGTCAAGTAGTGCTATAGTTAATTGGAATTGTCATTTTAATTAACATGTAATGTTCTAAACTTCTTGTTCACTACATTGGAGAACTAGAGAAAAAGAGGACTACATAAAAGTGACATAGATTAGAACTTATTTTATTTATTTATTTATTTATTTAACTGATTTATTACAGCTGCCCAAATCCAAAGGATTCCGGGCAGTCGAAGTTGAGGAGATAAATGTTTGTGGACTTCAAATTCTGGCTACTGAGAAAGCACTTCCTTTGCAAGCATATGTTTTAAAGCCTTTGTGCTTTTATTCCAATAAAGAAAGAAAAAAAGGAAACATCATCTTCCTTTCAAAAAACTCAGAAAAGAAATCAGAATCTCCAGGTTCAATTCCCCTTAGCACTATTTTTCTGCCCACCATAGTTTATTCTGATCTTTATTTTTAACTGGATTGGTTATCTTTGATGTTCCCTTCATTTTCTATATTAGTTGTTAGGCATTTGTATAGACTATGTGAGTTCTCAGTCCCAAATGAATTAAATATTTTGTTTTTGTTTTTCCTGTCAGTATCTTTCCATTTTAAATGCTTCTTTTTGGTTAAAAACTATAGGAAAATCTCTATATATAAAGAGGATGTATCAGAAAATGAAAGCGCAGTTGCAAGGACACAGAGTTCATTTAAGAACTATTCGACTGATTGATCCCCATGTGAATGAAAGAAAAATCCTGAACTCTCTCTTTCTACTCCTGGACCAAAAGTACCAAAAACGGCCTATGATTGTGCATTTTGATATCACTTCTTCTGTGAGTATGTCAAAGTTTAGATTGAGGAGATTTTCTTTTTCTTCCAATACATCTTTTTGTGAGAAGATACACTTATATCTAGAGGAGGGGCATCCCTGTTTATTTGTGTGCTCCTTATGTTTCTGTATTCTTCCAGGTTCAGACTGGAATTTCAGAATTTTTGTTCAAGCTGTTCATCTTACGTTATCTAGAAGATGCAGATGGGAAAATCTGGCTTCGGAAACAGTGCCACCTCTATGTTGCAGAAATTCTGCAACCACCTGACTCACCAAAAAAACAAAGAGGATCTGTAAGTACATCCAGAGGCATAGAATATGCTATTTGCTGTGTTTTTAGTATTTTAGAGTAGAATTTTAAAACTGATTTCTGTGGAATCTTAAGATTTTCTAAGACAGTGGAAAAAATAGGGATTTATTTGTGGCTACAGAGTGACTTAAAGCAAAAAACCCCACAAGGGAAAGGGAGGAAAACATCTCCCTATATGGGATTAAAAGGAAACTCTCTGCAAGGGATTGAACCATTTCTCCCCCTCCATGGACCCTTAAAGTGATTTTTCCATGATCTCTTGTAGCAAAGCAGTATTTCTCTTCGTAGTAATTACAATTCTGCAGTATTGACAACCCTTTTTCATAGTACAAAATTAAAGCACCATTGAAAACTGTGGCGCTTGTGAAATAAGAGAATAATTTTTTAAAAAAAACACCTTTTGATTGTATTATAACTCCTTCCTTTTCTCCTTCTGGTTTATTTTCAGAAACTTCCAGGGCTGAACTACAATTTCCTTGATGTATTCCCTCAAATAACTTGCAGATCTCCTAAAGAAGTACTGGACAACGGTATTCAGAAGAATTTATTTCATGTCAGCAGTGATCCCCGAGTAGATCAAGAAATGTTCTGCAGTGAAGCTTTTCAGAGACCATTCCAATATTTGATAAGAGAAAGCAGAGGTGAAAATCTTGATGCATTCCAGTATAGAAAAGGCTCAGTGGAAGGGACTCCAGAAGAATGCCTACAGCTATTCTTGATGTACTGTGGAATAATTGATCCTTCTTGGTCGGAACTTAGAAACTTTGCTTGGTTTCTTAACCTTCAGCTGAGAAATTGTGAAACCTCTGTTTTCTGTAATGCTAATTTTGTCCAGGACACTTTGCAGGGCTTTAAAAATTTTGTGGTCAAATTTATGATTTTAATGGCAAAGGATTTTGCAACTCCTTCACTTAATATTTCTGATGAAAGCCCTGGAATGCAAGTTTTCGAAGAGGTTACTGAGGAAGCTCTTGCCCCATTTCTTCTTCGGAAAAAGTGGGAATCTGAACCTCATCCATACATATTCTTTAATAAGGACTGTGTATCTATGACTTTCATTGGCTTTCATCTTCAGGGCAATAACAATGGCAGCATTGATGCCATCAATCCTTTGAATGGCAGTATTATCAAGAGAAATGTCATGACCCGTCAGTTGTTCAGGGGATTAGATCTTCAAAGAGTTCCATTCAATATTAATTTTGATGCACTGACCAGAGCTGAGAAAATTGAGAAACTTTGCATGGTCTTGGGGATCCAGTGGCCAATCGATCCTGATGAAACTTACGAACTTACAACAGACAATATACTGAAAATGCTTGCCATTGAAATGAGATTTAGGTGTGGAATTCCTGTTGTCCTGATGGGAGAAACCGGTTGTGGGAAAACCAGGCTTATAAAATACCTGTGTGAACTGCGTAAGAGTGGTGCCAATCCTGATAATCTGAAGCTTGTCAAAGTTCATGGAGGTACCACAGCAGATGCAATCTATGCAAAAGTCAGGGAAGCTGAAAATATGGCACAATACAATAAGTTGAATTATCAGTTTGACACAATTTTATTTTTTGATGAAGCCAATACCACAGACGCAGTCAGCAGCATCAAGGAAGTGTTATGTGACCACACAATAGAAGGACAGGCTTTACATCCCAACTCAGGTTTACAGATCATAGCTGCATGCAATCCTTATCGCAAACACACACCAAAAATGATCCAGCGCTTGGAGTCAGCTGGACTGGGTTATCGTGTCAAAGCAGAGGACACCAGCGAAAAGCTTGGTTCCATCCCTCTTAGGCAGCTTGTTTACCGTGTCCATGCACTCCCACCAAGCATGATACCTCTGGTGTGGGACTTTGGGCAATTGAACAATATCACTGAAAAACTGTACATAGAACAAATTGTGCAAAAACTTGCCAAGTCGATCCAAATGTCTGCTACTGAGATCCAAATGATTACTGAGGTGCTTTTTAAGTCACAGACCTACATGAGACAGCGGAAAGACGAATGCAGCTTTATCAGCCTCAGAGATGTAGAGCGCTGTGTGGAAGTCTTCAAATGGTTTCATGCCTACAGTGAACTTCTTATTGAGCATCTGGAGAAGTCTCTGGAAAGTAATCCTAAAAGTGTAATCCAGAGAGACAGAATAATTTGGTCTTTGATTCTTTCAGTTGGTGTTTGCTATCATGCTTCCCTGGAACAGAAAGTGGCATACTGGAAAGTTATCTGCAAAATATTTCCAGAACCATACAATAATGAAAAAGTAGTTCTTGAAGAAATTAGCTTAATTCAGGATCTTTTTTTGAGTGGTGTACCTGTGAGGCAAAGAATAGCAAAAAACATGGCTTTGAAGGAAAATGTGTTCATGATGGTAATTTGCATTGAACTTAAAATCCCTTTGTTTCTTATTGGGAAGCCAGGCAGCTCAAAATCTCTTGCCAAGACCATCGTGGCTGATGCCATGCAGGGTCAAGCAGCATATTCTGATCTTTATAAGGAACTTAAGCAGATCCATTTGGTGTCTTTCCAGTGCAGCCCACATTCAACCCCTGAGGGGATCATAAATACATTCAAGCATTGTGCTCGTTTCCAGGAAGGAAAAAACCTCAGGGAATATGTCTCTGTGGTTGTATTAGATGAAATTGGATTGGCAGAAGACTCCCCCAAAATGCCTCTGAAGACCCTTCACCCTCTCTTAGAAGATGGATGCATCGATGATAATCCACTTCCTCACAAGAAGGTTGGCTTTGTTGGGATATCTAATTGGGCCTTAGATCCAGCTAAGATGAATCGCGGCATCTTTGTATCCCGTGGAGACCTGAATAAAAATGAACTCATAAAAAGCGCAAAAGGTATTTGCTCTTCAGATCCTCTCGTGCTACAGAAAGTTGAGCGTTTCTTTCCTATCTTTGCGAATGCATATGAAGAAATTTGCCAGAAACAAACTAAGGATTTTTTTGGATTGCGTGACTATTACAGTCTTGTCAAAATGTTATTTGCTTTGACAAAAAATTCTAAAAGCATACCAGGTCCCCGTGAAATAGCAGAGGTTGTTCTCCAAAATTTCAGCGGCAAAGAAGGTGTTGAAGTCTTGGATACTTTTATGTCTAAGATTCCAGAAGGTGGAGATAAAAATTATAAGGATATCAGTACAATTGATTTAGTTAAGCAAAACATTTATAGTGATTATCAGGATGGTGAATGCCGATATCTGTTAGTATTAACAGAAAATTATGCAGCACTTCAGATTCTCCAACAGCGTTTCTTCAGAGATGTTCAACCAGAAATTATTTTTGGTTCCAGCTTTCCCAAAGATCAAGAATATACTCAGATTTGCAGAAACATAAACAGAGTCAAAATTTGCATGGAGACTGGGAAGATGGTTGTTCTTCTCAACCTACAAAACCTTTATGAGAGCCTCTATGATGCCCTCAATCAGTATTATGTCCAACTTGCTGGTCAAAAATATGTTGACTTGGGCTTGGGGACCCATCGAGTGAAATGCAGAGTGCATCCCAAATTTCGACTGATTGTCATTGAAGAGAAAAAGGTGGTGTATAAACAGTTCCCCATTCCATTGATTAACCGACTTGAAAAACACTATCTGGATATTAATACTGTACTGAACAAGTGGCAAAAGACCCCTGTGGAAGATTTGAAGAAATGGGTGGCTGACTTTGTAGCAGTTAAAACTGAGAAATATTTTATGGGTCAACAAACGTACAGACCTTCTGATGTTTTTATTGGCTACCGTTCAGACTCTTGTGCTTCAGTTGTCCTGCAGGTGACAGAAAACCTGAAAGAGTCACTTCTTCCTGCACAGCTAAGGCAGAAAGTACAAGAGGAATCCGAGCTGGTCCTCTTGAACTGTGCCACCCCAGATTCTGTTGTCCGTCTCGGTGACTCTAAACTGGACTTTTTAAGAGATAAGTTGGCTAAGATATACTTTCAGCAACAGCAGCATACTTCCTTTGCTGAATTTTTGCACAGGTGCCTTCGGTCAGACTCCAGAGGCCATACAGTTTTTATTGAGGTAAGCTGTAATTAAATGTTTCGTTCTGTTTCCTCCCACCCACCCCGGTTGCCCTTTTTCTCATATTCATAAATATGGTGAATTCTGATATGTGGCAAGAACTGCTTAAAGACAATTTTAAAATGCTCCAAATTAGAATGTATTCTATTATTCTTAAGAGTTAGGGCTGGTTACTTTCTGTTTTGTTTTGGGGATCATAGATAGAAACAGTTTTTAAGATGTAAGTCTTTTTTGAGACACTTTTGGATGGATAAAAATAACATTAACATGGGGAAAAATAGTAGTTTTTATCAAGTCCAGGTTGTTGAGATGATCATTAATATGATAATCTATGCTTACAAAGCAAACTTTGTTGCTTAACAGGTTGTAAAAATGGCTTATTCTGATGTAATAACCGAATTATTCCAATAATATTAATGTAGAAAGCCTCAAGGTTGTGTGCTTAAGTGAGGGAAGGATACTTATGACCTGGATTTAAACTTCCAATGGTCTTCCCTGCCCACTATACATGACAGAACTTTGGATATTTGGATACACAGAAGTATTTACAGCTAGTTGCCGCATTCCATGGTCATCTGGCCACATGTTGTGAAGGTTTTGCCAAAATCTGACACTTTTCAGAAAAACTGCCCATAGCAAATCATTGATTTGGTCAGTGACAATTGCATACAGCAGACAATTGCAACCACAAATTCTCTTAAAGACAGCCTCAGAAAGCATCATAGAATTTATTATAATCATTATGAATAGAATAGAGCAGAGCAGAGCAGAACAACAGAGTTGGAAGGGACCTTGGAGGTCTTCTAGTCCAACCCCCTGTTCAGGCAGGAAACCCTTTATCATTTCAGACAAATGGTTGTTCAATCCCTTAAAAATTTCCAGTGTTGAAACATTCACAACTTCTGGAGGCAAGTTGTTGCACTGATTGTTCTAACTGTCAGGAAATTTCTGATCATAATGGGCAGGCTCCATTACAGTTGTAATTTTCGGATTCAATAGCAGTAACTGTAAGAGGGATCTTGGAGTCTTAGTGGACAACCAGCCAAATATGAGCCAGCCATGTGCAAAAAGCTAATGCAATCCTAAATTGCATTAACAGAGGGATACAATCGAGATCAAGGGAGGTACTAATACCATTCTATAAAGCTTTAGTAAGACCACATCTGGAGTACTGCATCCAGTTTTAGTCACCACATTATAAAAAAGATGTTGAGACTCTAGAAAAAGTACAGAGAAGAGCAACCAGGATGATTAGGGGACTGGAGATTAAAACATGAAGAACAGTTACAGGAACTGGGCATGGCTAGTGTAGTGAAGAGAAGGACCAGGGGAAACATGATACCAATCTTCCAATATTTGAGGGGCTGCCATAGAGAGGAAGAGGTCAAGTTATTTTCTAAAGCACCTGTAGGCCAGACAAGGAATAATGGATGAAAACTGAACGAGAAGATATTTAACCTGGAAATAAGGAGAAACTTTCTGACAGTGAGAACAATCAACCAATGGAACAGCTTGCCCTCGGAAGTTGTGACAGCGCCATCACTTGAGACTTTCAAGAAGAGATTGTACTGCCATTTGTCAGAAATGGTGTACGGTCTCCCGCTTGGACAGGGGGTTGGACTAGATGACCTATAAGGTCCCTTCCAACTCTGATTATCTGTTATCTGACTCCCTGTCTCCAAAGCTTGCTATGGTTTTCTTATATTAGTGAATTGTTATTTTCAAGAAATTTTGATGTTTGCTGTGATATTATATGGTTTGGATTTACCCTGAATACTAAAAGTTTTGAAATGAAAAATACACGCAGGAGATATTTAGGATATAGACATGCACTTTCTTGTCAGAATCCCAAGATTCAAGAAGATACTAGCTGAGGAAATTGAAATAAGATTTTCTCTTCGAAATGTTTTTCTAGCATCTCCATCTCTGGCAGAAGGGTTGAGAAACCAGTGTTCTTCTTTCAGTGTAAGAGTCTGGAATGATTGAAGTAGGGCATGACTTTCTTTGGAATAAACGAAGAGCTTTGGTGGCGCAGTAGTTAGAGTGCAGTACTGCAAACTTCTGCTGACAGCCAGCTGCCTGCAATTTGGCAGATCAAATCCCACCAGGCTCAGCCTTCCATCCTTCTTAGGAGGGTAAAATGAGGACCCAGATTGTTGCGGGCAATATGCTGACTAAACGGCTTAGAGAGGGCTGTAAAGCACTATAAAGCAGTATATGTTTTAAGTGCTATTACTATTGCAATTGCTACTTCAGTACTATTTCTGAGTAATAGAAAGAAAGGAACTTGCTGATAAAAATTTAGATAATTAAAATGTTATTAATAAATAAAATTTCTAACCTAAATGATTAGAAATTATCAGATCTTTTTGTAACCACCTAATTGATAGCATAGATCCTTCCTGATTTTATGCCAAGTCTCCAAACCTGTACGGGTAGCCATGGTTTAATGACTGCCTCGTTTAATGGTTATTTGCAGTTATGACGGCGATGAAGAATATTCACGTTTATGATTTTCATAGGTGAGTAAAGCAAATGAAAGCTGAAATAAGCTCATAGGGACAATCAAGGTTTCACTTAAAAACTGCTTCATTTAATGAACAAGTTGCTGTTCCCAACTGTGGTTGCTAAATGAGAGTTACCTATATGTATAGGGGAAAGGAAGGGAAAAATATTTCCACTTGGATAATAAAAAACAAGAGATTGCATGACCATTCTGTGAAAACTTTGTTGATATTTGACAGAAAAACCTACTGTCTTAACTGTTACAGATGACGACCTTCTCCAGACTCCTGACTGCAGCAGACACAGAGATTTTGGAGGCAGAATTGCAAAATAATTCAGACAGCTTGAAAGTTTTGTTCTTACAACAATTTGACACAGAGTACTCATTTTTGAAGGATATTCGGTGAGTTTTCCTCATCCACAGTGGTTACAGAATAATGCAGATTTGTATGTTCTTTTTTATTTCTTTCTGAAGTGGCATAAAAGTGCTTGTAATGGAATAAATGATTAATAGAATAAATTTCATACAATAGAGGAGTTTTGTAATTGAATTGAAAAACATAAATTGGAGGGTCGCAATGAAGTTATGTTGCTGTTCAAACTGCTAGGGTGTTTGGAGAGGTGATATTGTTTTAAATAAAGGTCTGGATGTGAATGACCCATTCTTTCTGCAACAAAGTAAAGCCCATTTAAACATTTCTGTATTTTCTCAGAAATTTTTTTGCTGTGAGGACAAATGGGAGTAAAATCCTCATTATTCAGACTGACTTTGAAAATGAATCGCTCAGTGCCCAGCTCATTGCCTCAGCCAGGTAAATCATCTATTAGATAAGACTATTAGATAAGCAGTACCAAGCATACAGTATAATCAATTAATAGTTGGTGTAATTTATAACCATATTTATAAGCCAGCCAAGTTCATAGATTTTTACATAGTCCGATAAATATTCCAGACCAATATTCTAATTTCAAAGAACCATGTGGATCTATTCATTATCTTAGTACCATATATCAGAATGAGGTGGGGGAATAAACTTTATCTGTGCTGAAATAATGGGAGCTGTTGACTTCACTTTAACTTCACAAAAGAGTGACATCTGTTTCTCTTCCCTTACAGGTATTCAGCTGTTAATGAAGTCAACAAAATACAGGAGAATCAAGCCAGGGTGTTTATAATTTTCATCACTAAGTTGTCACGAATCGAAGGAGGAAGTTGCTACATAGGATTTCACGGAGGTAGGTTGGCTTATGTGCAAGAATACAGAACAAGGACCAAGGTCTGTTTAAAGGGGCTGCTATGGCATCAGGATTGCTTCCTCTGACAAATGGTCCCAGCAATGCGATTTACAGATTACTGCAGTGTAGAAAGATATGTGCTTCTAATACAATGCTACAAATAAGATGAAAAATTTATTATGTCATTTCTGTACAAGAAAAACTGCAAATTTTCTTGTGTATCATTCATAAATACAGTTATTTTATTTTTCACATCTGTTAGAAGAATATTTTGAGCAGCTCTGCAAATGCATCAAGGTATGAAGCTTGTTTCATTTGTACATATTATTTATTTATTACATAGAGATTCCTGTGCTGCTTCTATTACTTACTACAGTATTCATTGTATTCAGTGTCAAGATAGCTCTGAAATAAAGCCAGGGTAATAGCATATCATAAATCAGGATGGGACCCTCAGCCTTTAGGTTGCATTTGGACCCCAAACCTCTTGGTGGTCCACAGTGCACTTTCTGAAGAGATCACAAAACTTTGGTGACAAAAATTGCTGAAAATCAGTGATGTGATTTCTTGCCGTATTTAGTTAGGAAACATGGAAACTATATGTTGTTAAATAGGTTTAATGCAGTTAACATTACCCCTCCAGTTCTGAGTCTCTTGAAGTACAAAAAAAAGGAAAAAGAAAAACCCTTTGCCATTATTGGATCTCACTCGAATAAAAAATCAAGGTATGGAGCTCAGGCAGTATTCCTATATGTGGTATGTAATATATAGGGAAACATTCTTGCTTAAATTTAGTCAAACTTCTGTTCTGGATATATGCTGTTAATTTTCACTATTAGTGGATATTTGTCAAGTTTGGTCATACTTATTTGCATATTATGCTATTTCCTTTTGGAATGAATGAATTTATGCAAAATGCAAGAAACAAATAAAAAAAGGCTTAAAAGAAAGCCAATTCAAATCAATTTCTTATCGTCAAAGGGCCATCAAAAAAGTCAAAGGAAATAAAACATACAGAAAAAAAGGAAGTGTGTGTGTGTGTGTGTGTATATATATATATATATATATATATATATATATTTGTTTTCGTAGTTTTTCACGGGTACAAGTATGCAGGTCTTGGCGTGTTCAGGTCTTTTCCCATATAAGATTGAGAGTATCTTGGCAACGTTTCGACGAGATCTCACTCGCCATCTTCAGGCTGGTGCTTTTGGCTTTGTGCTTGTGCGAGCAAAGCGTGATCTGACCTGCTGTCTCCCTAAATATACTGCTGGGGAGGTTGGCTGTGTTGTCATTTCTTGATTAGGACGTCCAGGAAGGGAAGAAAAACTGGACAACTTCCTCACACAACTCAACAGCCTACACCCCAAAATACAATTCACCATGGAAACAGAAGCCAACAACCAACTTCCCTTCCTGGACGTCCTAATTTACAAAAAACCCAATGGCTCCCTAGGACATACCATCCACCGGAAGAAAACACACACCAACCGCTACTTAAATGCACAATCCCATCACCACCCTACACAGATCAACTCCGTAGCCAAGACCCTCATCTCCAGAACCAAATGCCTAGCTGACAAAGACCACCTGAGAACAGAATTACACACCCTCACTAACGTATTAATTTCCAATGGATTTCAAAGAAACACAATTACCAACCTAATCCTAAAGGAGACACCCCCCAGAAACCGAGACACAGAACAGGACAACGGTATCGCCCTCCACCCCTACATCAAAGGCACCACAGATAAAATCAGCAAAATTCTCCACAAACACAATATCAGGACAGCCTTCGGCACTGACCAAAAAATAGCCAACATCCTAAGAAACCCCAAAGACATTATCCAGCTAGAAAACCAAGGAGTTTATGAAATACCATGCAACAATTGGCCAGCCACATACACTGGACAAACCAACAAGAGAATAAATGCACGCATCGCAGAACACAAGAACGCAGTCAGAAAAGAAGAAAATTATTCCACCCTTTTCTAGCACCTTAAAGCCACAGGACATGAAATTAATTTTGAGGGAACCAAATTAATCTCCAATATTGAACCCTTCAACAAGAGAATAATCAGGGAAGCCATCGAAATAGAGAAACACCTGTATAACATGAATAAACGGGACAATCCCTCCCACTTACCAGACATTTGGAAACTAGCCCTTATCAACAAACGAGTCCCAGCCACAAAAACCAACTCCGGACCCAAAACAACACATGACACCACCACCAATCTCCCTCACCAAACTCAAACCCAAACCCACCCCATAGATGAAAGGCAACCACCATCTAGAAACCAGACCACAGCTGCATCACCAGCTACCACACACCCCGACCCCCAAATCAAGCAAACTGACACATGGCATGAACACAGAGCCAGGCCTCAAACTCGGAGCCAAACCAAAACCCAGAACATCACATCACAGCCACCCACTCAGGATATCACATCACAGAACTCAGGAAGTTACACCACAAAACCTCAGGATGTTGCAACACAGCCAACGACCCAGGAGATTACAACACAAGACCCAGGATGTCAAAACAATAGAACTCAGAAGGTCATCACACAGCCCATTACCCAAGTCGTTACAACACAGGAGGCTGATAGACACACAGCCAATAAACTCAGCCACACATGTTCTTAAGAAAAAGCCAGCCAATCTGCAAACTTCAACTCCATCAACCAATCAAGAAATGATAACACAGCCAACCTCCCCACCAGTATATTTAGGGAGACAGCAGCTCAGATCACACTTTGCTCGCACAAGCATGAAGCCAAAAGCACCAGCCTGAAGATGGCAAGTGAGATCTTGTCAAACATATATATGAATTCACTCATACCTTGCTGTATCTTTCTGTTCTTAAGTTCATCACATCCTTACGTCCATTGCCTTTTGTTATTTAGCTTGCATTTTAAGACAAAAATGGTGCCTTAAGAAATATCAAGATTTTGTTGGAAGTTAAATACATTGACATGAGCAAATATTATTGGAATATTTCTATTTATTTATATCCCCCTTTATTATTTTTACAAATAACTCTATCAGTGAACATATACAACACACCTTCCTCCTATCTTCCCCACAACCAACAATTCTGTGAGGTGAGTTGGGCTGAGGGGAGAATGACTGATCCAAAGTCATCCAGCTGCCTTTCATGCCTAAAGGCAGGACTAGAATTCATGGTTTCCCACTTTTTAGCCTCTGTCTTAACCACTAGACCAAACTGGCTTTTTATATAAAGCATCTCTTAATTTTGGAGATTTCTTCTACTTCATGTTGCTCTAAATGCAAAATCTATTTTTCCATTTTTTTCTCTTAATAGAAATGCAAATGTATACAGGTAGTCCTCGACTTAGAACCACAATTGAGCCCAGAATTTATGTTGCTATGAGAAATTTGTTAAGTGAGATATTTCCATTTTACGTCTTTCCTTGCCACATTTGTTAAGTGAATGACTACAGTTGTTAAATTAGTGACATGGTTGTTAAGAGAACGTGACATCCGCATTGACTTTGCTTGTCAAAACATGGCAAAAGATGATCACATGATCCCGGGACAATGCAACCGCCATAAATACATGCCAGTTGTCAAGCATCCGAATATAAATCACATGACCATGGGGATGCTGCAGCGGTCATAACTATGAAAAATGGTCATAAGTTATTTTTTTCACTCCCACTGTAACTTTGAATGTCACAAAATGAACTTTTGTAAGTCAAGGACTACCTGTAATAAAAATAGTATACCCCTTTAGACTTTTGTAATATTTCCTCCCTCCCGGCTTCTCCATGATTTGTTTGGAGGCTAACATATTTGTTGGTTTCCCATAATCCTGTCCTTAGAAATGCAGGTAATAGCTGTGAAATACCACCTGTTGTTTTTAGGGCTGTGGCAGTCTGTGCATATTGATGATCTAAGAACCTCCAAGGATATGATCTCTGATATAACATCCCTCAGAAACATTACCATCAGCCAGCTATTTTCTGAAAATACGGGAGAGTCTGCAGAGAATCCTGAAAGTAAGAAGTTCAACTATATGTTTATGTAGTGCTTAATTCCAACAGTTCGTAGTAATTCCCATCATCATTTTTAGAGTCAGGCTACAGTCCTATATGAGACTTTTTTTATCATTGTAGCTTCAGGGACAGAAGAAGAAGAAATACAAGAGATGGAGGTGGAGGCATCACCAATATCCGAACCAGAAATATTTGTAAGTCTTACTATGCATCACTACTCCAGTTTGATTGTTTCCCTTTGATCTCAAAGCAAATGATGTTCTTCTTTGCAGCAACTTGCTTTTTTTGTTCAGTTAAATTGATTACAGAAATAACACGTTTCACATATTTGCATGTAGATATTTATGATTAGCTATCTGTTCTAGTCTTGGGATGATCCACACATTGCCTTATTAAAGTGCGTAATCATCAGATATAATTAGAGCAGGATTCCTATTTGTGATCATTCCATAGGGATCACTGTTTGTGATTTTTATGATAACTCCATTATCTACTGTTTCAGAAAATTATATAGCTGGGCAATAACATATGCCCTTTCAGTTATGCAAATGTGTTCTTTCGTACCTGTTTTCTCTATAAGTTTCTGTAGATGGCTGCCTACCTCCCTAGTTCCTAGTGCTGTATTGTTTCTAGGCAAGTTCTTTTTCTTTCTGGATACCTGGATGATTGTTTCTCCCTCTACTCCGAGGGTAAACCCAGAAGTGGGCACCTTAGAGCCCTAGAGGCTTATCTAGCCCTCAAACTCTGGAGGTTTTTTTTTTCCTTCCGAAGTTGATGAAAAAATGATTGATATAATTTCCTCCTGTAGTATAGTGGAAAAGAAAAAGTGCTTTGTAAAACAAGGGAAGCAATTGTTCTGATCCCAGGTAGGTGAGATGAAGAGTTGGTCTGACCATAAGACAAATGTCCTGGACACCAAATGGCCCTGTTTCAAGCTTGGAATACCCCCTTTCAACTTGAAAAGGCTCTTTTGCACTTAGAACATTTCCATTGATAGTACTGTTCTGCCAAGATTGGGAAAACCAATTTCAAATTTGGAAGTATTTCAGATTATTCTGCACTGCGAGTGAAAAAAAACTTGACATGTAAGCCCTAGTAAAGTACAGCATAGTTAAAACAGTAAGTGAAGAAAGAAACACCAAAGATAATTTCTAGAAAGCCTTCTCCATTGAAGGGAAACATAATGGTCCTGGACACTTGCATTATTATCTCATACTTTTGAAGTGTGGCACTCAACTATCAAAAGGCTGTCCAGCTCAGTTTAATCAGATGCTCATTCACATCTGAGAGCCGTAGAGGAAATGATTGTACATTGTTTCAGGATATACTAAAAAGTTTTTTTTCTTCTGTGTCTGGAAAGTCTAAGGTTTTGGATACTACCATTCTTTTGAGGAGTTGTGTTCAAAGTGCTGTGGGCATGCTAAGAGACCACAATGAGGATGCCGGTCGTAGCGCTAAGAGAATTGAAATTCTTCTTAGCCTCCTGTCTGAGGAAGATACTCTGCAAGGTATATAATATACATATGTCCAGAAGGAGCATGGTCTTTTGTTAAAGTGAAATATATTTTAATACAAGTTCCTCTTGCTATATTATATGAATGCGCAGGATACTGAATATATAATAAAAAGCTGAAATAAAGGACCAGTTTCTGTTTTATTACTTTTTAGAATGTTATTTGCTCTGTCAGTTATTGTACTTGAGAAATATACATAGAAAATCAAAAGCTGAGAGCTTGCCTTTTTCCTACAGTTCTTTGGAAGTGTCAAGTGTTTGTGTGTGTGTGTGTGTTTGTGTGTGTTTGTGTTTGTGTGTGTTTATGAAGCAGATTGTTGTTGTTAGTCTGAATCAATCCACTATAGGATGAGGTTTCCTCATGGAAAATTATGGACCATAATCTGCATCCAATAATTCCTAAATAAACTCAAATTATTTAAGGTAATGACCAAGGTTTGTAAGTTAAGTATCCCTTCTTAGGGAAGCAAATATATGATTTTAAGTAGGATCATCAAGCAAAAGACTAGGAAATGTTAATTTTGATTTAAAATCTGAATTACTCATCAGTAGCTTCTTTCATTTTGTACGAAATACAATCCTAAAAAGTGGCTATAAAATTTTTATAATAAAAAAAATTATTCTGTTTTTCCCCCCACCCCCAAACAGGCAGCTTCCTGAAGATTACAAAGAACCGTCTTACTTGCCTTTTGAAGAAACAGGAAGAAAATTCTTTCAGTATGAAAGAGTGGGTGCTCCGGGAGGCCTCCAACCTTACTGCCCTCCAGGAAGGAGGAACATTTAGGTATAGTGTATAGATAAGGCATTACATTCAAGTATTAATCAAGTACTCTCTGGAGCCACCTGTTTTGGGTCTGCCCCCACCTCACCCCACCCCCCAAAAAACCTGGCTGCTCAGGTTAAAACACTGCCTTTAATCCAAATATGGCAGCTTCTGGGAGACCTAGTTTAATTGCAATTTAACTGATTAAAATTTCACTTATTGAAGTTTTAATCTTTTTCAATAATAAAAATATGCACCTGGGGTTTTTAATTTTTTTCTGAAGTATCTTTAATGCACTAGGAAGTTAACCAAATCAACTAAAACAAAACAAAATGACATTTGAGTCTGGTTTCTTTAGAATGTGAGATTCCATGTTGTGTGCTTTTCCTCTCTTGGTTTATATAGACGCACGCTGTGGAAACGGATCCAGAGTATGGTGACCCCACTTCTGGCCTACATGGTATCTATTTTGGACAGAGATTGTAATCTGGATTTGCTGGTCAAACCAAGAACAGAAGGTTGTGTGAAAACCTTGTGGTTATTCATCTTCAATGAACTAAAACTTCTAGACATCCCTTATGTCATGGGCCAGAGCAGGTAAGCTGTGGGAAGAAGGTGGAGAGAGAAGTAAATGGCATTTGAAGTAAATATGAAGGAATAATGTGGTATATAACAATGTCAGTGATGTGCAATTCTGGTTTAGCTGTTCATTTTTCAATGAGCATGGCTTATTAAAAAAATTGGTTCATGAAAAGTTTATCCCAGTTACCACTGCTGTTGAACATAGCTAAAAGATAAGGGGAAAAATATCTCCAATCCCCAACATTTTGATGAAAGAGCAAGGTAAACAAAGAAAATGTTTCAGTAAAACAAATTGAAACAGAATTAATTTATGCTATGGTATTTCTTTTATTCTATATATAGAAAATGGTGTGTATTAAATACATCCACCATATAATCATCAATTCATTCAGTATCGGTCTTTAAACTGATCACATTTTTATGTGTACTAAATTAAAATATATCTCATTATATGTTGCTTGACTTTTTTACATTAATACATTCAAAATATATTGAAAAAGCATCTGTTCATATGAAATTTACTTTATCTTCCTTAGCTCTCAAACAAAACCAATTCAGGTGCAGAATGACATGGAAGTGTCTACAGGGGCTGGCAATAAAATGCCTTTCAGCTGGAAGATAAAGGATTATTTGGAAGATCTTCGGATTCAAGCACAACATGTCACTAAGAATGAAGGTGAGGATATCGGGAAAGTTAAAAAGAGGTCCTTTGTTTGAAAATCTTGGGGCATATTTGGCTTAAATTAGCACCTATCATTTGTAAACTGCTCAAAGTCACATAAGTATGATCAGCAGAATAAAAATTTGATAGATTAAGTAAAACACACAATCAAGAAAATCTGCATGTTTTACTAAATTTGTTTTATGTGTTAAAAGAGGAGTGGTTGACTTTATTTCTGGGGGAGATGCCAAACCATTTAAATCCTTTTTTGTTTTCCAGCCCATGCAGAGAAGTTTCTAGACATCTTTCGGATGACACCACTGGGCAAACACATTGCTGACTACTCAGAGGAAGAGAAGAGCGTCTTTTTTCATTATTATGTCAGAGACTTCATTCTCCTGGCAATGGGTGTGACTTCAGAGAGAGAACTAAATGTGTGTATTTCAATCCTAGATGGCTAGATATGGGAGTCAAAAGTTTGCTTCATGATTCCCAAAGCTGTATGCTGTACTATGTGCCAGTTAGTGGGTAGACTTGGCTCTTAATTACTACTATATGACACTCAGATTCATGTATTGGAAAGACTACTTAAATCCTTACGATTCATCAGGTGATTGTGAAGAGAATCTCCTTCAAATATGCTGCTGTGTATTTTCAGATGCTGCAAGTAGCCCTCTTGTCCTGTGTGGAAGAAATGAAGGCCACCTCTTCCTGTGCAGAAGCAAGAGTGCCCTCCCTTCCTTGCGTCCACCTTGCTTATCATCAGTTTAGGAGTCGTCTGCAGAACTTTTCCCGCATTCTTGCTGTGTACCCTGAAGTGCTTCATACCCTTGAACAAAGAGAAAGCCAAGGAGGTTACATGTTGCAAAGCCAAATGGTAGGTGGGCTGTAACATTTAACTTTAATAGGAAAACATGACACCTGGGGGTGGTGGGAACTGGGATTCTCTCCATATTCTTAGCTGGGAGAAATTAATCTGTCTGCAAAGCAGGAGTTCCAGGCATGTCTTCAAAATGTTTTTTACGGGCTATACTCCTAATGTTTGTATTGGCTTTGTAATGAGAATACATGGAGAATCTCCCAAGCAGGGTCAAATAATAGCAATAGTAACAACTTAAACTTATATACCGCTTCATGGTGCTTTTACAGCTCTCTCTAAGCGGTTTATAGAGTCAGAATATCGCTTCCAACAATCTGGGTCCTCGTTTTACCCACCTCGGAAGGATGGAAGGCTGAGTCAACCTTGAGCCGGTGAGATTCCAACTGCCAAATTGCAGGCAGCTGGCAGTCAGCAGAAGTAGCCTGCAGTACAGCATTCTAACCACAGGATTGATAATAAAATTACTTTTCTGTAACCATCATAACTGAAGGGTTGCTAAACAAGGTAGTTGCTAAATGAGAACTCCTTGGATTTATTTAGGAAACAATTTATGTATTTGATTTTTATACCACCATACTAGTCAGATTATTTAACAAAGTACAAAGGCACAATGATGGAGCAAGGGCATCAAAATCCAAGGTAGTTTTCTTATTCTACTTTACCAAAGGATGCTTAGATTCAGTAATGTGATTCTCAGTGAAGGATAAAGTGCTATGTTCTTACATCATCCGTGTGTGGTAAAAGGCTTCTTTATGCCTGTTTGCCATAGGTGCTAGATGTGTTTGCTGCGCTGGCCTGTACTGAAATGTTATCCTCGGCAGTCCTGAAACGGAAAACTCGCGCATGGCTCCAACAGGTGAAGGACCTTCAAATGCCCATTGAACTTGTGTGCACAGCAAACTGCAGCCAAGTCAGTGGAAGCCAATGCAGCCAAATGCTCCAAGAGGTCAAGTAAGTAAAAAGTTCAAGATTGTAGAAATGTTAATTTGTGTCTACTTTCTGTTGTGGTAAAGATCATTTTACGGTTGCTTTTTTCTATTGTTGATAGGTTGCTGGCTTTTTTTCTGGCCAACTTCGTAAGTTGACTTCCTATGGTAATGGCATGCTCTAAATACCGTTAGTTCCTGTTGTCTAAATCCTAACACAGGTTGATTCTGAATCTGCAAAGCGGCAAGCATGTTGGGGGCTACATAGAATGTTAGGATTTCTTTGAAGCTAGATTGGTTCAAGAGGACTATGTGTACTTTAAGCTGTCTTTTGGCAAGAGGATTATGTGTACTTTAATCTATCTATGGCTCCAAGAGTCCAGATAGATTGGGTTAGGTCAAATCCTGCTCTAGTGGACTGAATCTGCATTCAAACTGAAGCTCCACCCTGTATTGTGGCCACATCACAGTTTTCAACTCAATCCAGCCAGGACAGGACGTGAATTGCTTTGGCTCCACTTGAGTGGCAAGTGGAGGCTTTTTTCAAAAGGAAAAAAAGTTTTAAACTGCAGGAAAGTACTTTGGAGGATCCTACAGCCAAGTCAAAGAGGCTTTCAGCCTCCACTCTTGGAGATCCGCTCTGGGGCTGCTGGCTTTAGTGCGGGGAGCCCCGCCCACGTGGAGAGGCTCTAAGCGATCAGGCCGATAAGGCCACCAGCTGTTTAGCGCTAAAGTGTGGCAGCAGCACGAGCAATCGGCTTGTGTTTCTCCTTTGCTTTCACTTCTGTTGATCGCTTTGGCTGCGAAGCGCTTAGTGCAGCAGCGGCTCAGAGGGCAGTTGGCCCAGAAGAGGCTTTGCAGCAGCGCAAGGAGTCGCTTGACCGGGCAATCAGCCCGATCCCAGCTGGGGGGCGCAGCCGTGTGGCAGCGGTTGGTGCTGAAGACTGGTGATGACTGGATCTACCCCAGCTGAGGGCGCAAATCGACCACGTTGCCAGGGCTGTGATTTCAGCTACAGAACTGAAGTAATCGCATGGGGGCAGGCAGAAGAGAAAAGCCCCTGAACCCAAGAAACCTTCCAGGGCAGAAGAGCAGGATGCTTTAAGAAGGCAGAAGGCTTCAGAAAAGCAGGTAGAAAAAACCTAGTGTGCTGCTGTGGGGAGTAGCCGGAGATCACCAGACCCAGAGGAATCAGACTCTTCGGCTCTGCCTCCAGTTTAACAAATGGAGCCTGGGCTTTCTACCTCCACTAGTGGACCTTGCTTAGAAGCCTGGTCACCTTATAACTCATCTGCTATTGCTAATTAACACCCTCTACAGGGAATTTCAGATTACAAAGGAGATCCCCAAGCAGTCTGCCAGGATGAAACTAGGGAACCACCTCCTAAGAGAGCCAGACCAGGAGTGGCAGCAACTTACATACTCACAACTGCTGGCTTGTGCAGTTCTGAAGAGGGTGAAACAGCATTTCCTGCGCACATGGAGTCAATTATCTCTAGAGCCCTAAGGCAAGGCATTATGGAAGGCCCCCAAGTTATGAGAAGGCCTGAATCAGTGGTGTCAGAACATTCAGACCTAGAACAGTCCATTCATGAGAGAAACAGAGAATCCTTAAGGGACAGGGCTTCTCCCGACCCCTCCGTACATAGCATTACACATAAAACACGAGAGGAAAACAAGAAGAAATCTGATTTATCGGCAGATGAAGAAATGGCCCCAGAGAGACCTTTCTTAACCAGAATATTTGATTCTCAAAAGTTCAGGACCTTATTGTTTAAGGCCAGGAAGATGGCCCGGTTGGGACCAGAAGCAGATGTTGGGGAAGTGGAAGGAGATATTGCTGCTCCTCCAGAACAATATTTTGATGAATCAACAGTTCGGCCTGAAATGGTTCCAGAGCCTAGATTATTTTTGAATGTTATCAAGAAACAGCTGGAATCCCTGGGAGCATCTGCCATGTTATCGACCAATGAGTGCCACTGCTTTAATATGGGGCCTGAACTTACCAGCTCATTACAGGTTCCATCAGTGGACGGTCCAGTTGCAGCCTTGATTTCTTCCTCTTCAAACCCCACTGATCCAGAGGAGGCATTGAAGGCAGAGGACAAGAGGATTGAACAATCCCTCTAATGTACCCACCCTGGTGGCTTACTGGGCGATCAAGGCTGCTTCGGCTGCCTCATTCTTTATGAGATCTTCCTTACGTTGGCTGCACCAACTGCAGGACAGGATCCCCGACTCAGATGCCCGATTGCACCAAGACATCCATAAACTTGTGGCAGCGGCCAAATTTACTGCGGATGCCAGTTTAAACAGTGCCAGATTTGCTCCAAAGGCCATTGCCACGTCTGTAGCAGCCCGCAGAATGATCTGGCTTAAAAACTGGCAAGCCAATGGGCGGCAGAAGTGGAAGGTGGCATCTGCCCCCATCAAAGGGGACAAATTGTTTGGGGAGGTCTTAGATCCCCATCTCGTGGAGACCAAGGGTAAAAAGAAATACTTTCTTCTCTGGCAAGGCGTTCCAGTTACAGAGTGGTACACTCGCAGGTCATCTTTCAGAGCTGAGGGCAGCAGCGGGGCTCAAGGGCCTCAGTGGCAGTCTTTCAACTACCAGGAATGCCCCCAGGAAAGAGCAGCCAGAGGTAGCCTCCAATTTTCAGGCAAGTGGCCCTTTCGTGGGGGAGAAGGTTGCTTTTTCTGGCGTTCCCGCTAAATGCAGCAGTAGTTCTCCCATTGGGGGTAGGTTATCCAATTTTGCGGCCTGATAGGAGGCTACTACATCCAACGCTTGGGTCTTAAAGACCATCAGACATGGCTTTTTCCTAGAATTTAGGTCACAACCTCCCAGATTTTATGTGCCTTGCCCTGTTTCCAAGGAGGCTTCCCGTAGGAAATTAATAGAACAGGCCATCCAACACCTACTGGATATTAGAGCCATCCAGTCAGTTCCAGCTGATCAACAGGGCAAGGGATTCTACTCCCGGCTGTTTGTTGTTCCCAAGGCTTCTGGGGGTGGTGGAGAGCCAGTCTGGATTTAAAAAGGCTCAATAAATTTTTGTTGTACAAGCGTTTCCAGATGCATTCGCTGCAGTCTATTTTACAGGGCGTTAGGGAGGAGGGTGACTTCCTCACCTCAATTGATTTAACAGAGGCTTATCTATACATCAGAATTTGTCATACATACAGTTACGAGGGAAAAATCTTCCAATATAGGGCTATGCCTTTTGGTTTATCCTCTGCACCCAGGGCGTTTATTAAGGACTTGTGCTGCCTTGGCAGCTTGCTTGAGAACCATCCTAGTAAGTTAAAGTATTACCTGGATTATTGAGATTTTTGCAGCGATAATTCAGCGCCAGAAAAATAAACACAGATGGCTGATGCTTCATTTAACATCTTTATAAACATAAGTAGATTTTACAAACCAGTTGTAGATTTCTCCAGCATGGAGCAAACTCAAACAGAAACATGTTTCAAGTCCAGAGCAGAGCTCCAGTCTTCAGCAAGCAAGCAAGTTAGTTTCATCTTCAGTAGACAGACTCAGAGCTCAACATAGTTGCAGAGCTTAACATAGCTGCCAAGTTGCAGAGCTTAATATAGAACCACACCTAGGCTACTTCTAGTTTCAGTTTCCAAACTATCCTCATTGGCTGACCTTGTTACCAAGCTCTATTCCAGTTCATGAATATACTCTGACATTGATGATATGATATTTTAATCCAGTCATCCTCACAAGATTGGGCCTTAAAGGATCTCCAAACAACAGTGTCCCTATTACAAGACCATGGCTTTTCAATTAACAACAAGAAAAATAGTTTCTCACCATCTACATGTTTATTGCATCTTGGAGCTAAGATTGACAGTATTCAAGGTATTCCCCTCACAGGAACGCAGAGACAGTTTACAAAGCATGGTGAGGAGGTT
Organism: Bungarus multicinctus; assembly: GCA_023653725.1. Taxonomy (NCBI): domain Eukaryota; kingdom Metazoa; phylum Chordata; class Lepidosauria; order Squamata; family Elapidae; genus Bungarus; species Bungarus multicinctus. The sequence continues at coordinate 123,868,115 of CM042834.1, forward strand.
GTGAGAGTGGATAAGTCCCCCTTGGCACTTCTCTCTCAACTTTTAGGGAAGATGATTTCTTGCATCTTCATCGTGCCTTGGGTTAGACTACACTCCAGAAAGCTTCAGTTGTTTCTGTTGCCCCACCAAAAGGCCAGTAGAAGTCACTCATCTCAAAAGGTCACAGTCCCCGGGTCTGTCAAGCAGTCCTTATCATGGTGGTTTTCTCAGGCTTTGAATGCAGGTCAATTATTCAGAGAGCCGTCCCATATGGTAATCACTGCCGATGCCAGCCTCTCCGGCTGGGGGCCACATTTACAGTCACAGTTGGTCCAAGGCCAGTGGTCTGTTTTGGTGAGGGGAAAGAACATTAATTGGTTAGAATTGACAATGGTTCGATGGGATCACACACATGTCCTAATTTTAACAGATAATGTAGCCACCAAGGCACACATCAACAGGCAGGGTGGCACCAAATCTAAAGCTTTAATGTTAGAGGCTGAATGTTTGGGCCTTTGGGCAGAGAGGAATCTCCTGTCAATCAGGGCAGAACACATCTCTGGGTTGGAAAATGTGCAAGTGGACTGGCTTAGCAGGGTCAGGATTGACCCCTCAGAGTGGAGTATTCCCCCTCTTTTATTTTAGGAGCTGTCTTAATGGTTTGGATTTCCAGTGATGGACCTGTTCGCATCTCCAACCAATACCAAACTCTCTAGGTTTTTCACCAGGTTCACAACCCAGGGGGCAGAAGGGACCAATGCCCTCAGGAGCAGGTGGCCTCAAGGCCACCTGTATGCCTTCCCTCCTCTTCCGCTGCTGCCAGTGGTAGTCAGAAAGATACTGGAGGAAGAGGTCATATTTCTGGCTCCTTACTGGCCCGGAAGCCTCTGGTTTGAGGATCTAGTGAATCTCTCGACCATCCAACCATGGAGGATCCCTCTTCACAAGGTGTCTCTACACCAAGGAGAAATAACCTACCAAGAGCCTCCGTGGTTTCATCTGACCACTTGGAGGTTGAGTGGAGTGCTCTGAGGGGACAAAATATATCGGATTGGGCCATCCGAACCATTTTAGAGGCTAGAAGGCCTTCTACTAACCGCATCTATCAGGCCGCATGGAAGGTCTTCTGCCAGTGGGGCATCAAGAATAGGATTTCCCCCACTTGGCTTCAGTAGCCAACATTCTGGATTTTTTACAAGAGGGTCTTGACAAAGGGCTCTCAGCCAACACTCTACACAGACAGTGGCAGCCCTTTCTTCAGTATTGTCTTACACAGGAAGGGGTCCTTGTCTCAGAACCAAACCATCCAGAGGTTTTTAGAAGGGGCCACCTACCTTTGACCTCCTGTGGTTCACAGATTCCCCACTTGGGATCTTCCTAAGGTGTTAAGGGCCTTAATGGCTGAACCTTTTGAACCTTAAAGATATACAGCTGAAGGACACGTTCTATCCAAAAGTCGGAGGGACTTTTTGTGTCTTTCCAGCCAGGCACAATGGGGTTGAAAGTGTCTCCATCAACAGTGGGCAGATGGATTAGGGCTTGCATTGCTAAGGCTTATCAGAGCGGGTCTCTTCTGGTGCCTCGAGGGGGTGACGGCTGACTCAACTAGAAGTGCGGCAACAACTACAGCATGGGCGACTCAAGCACCCATTGAAGAGATTTGTAGAGCGGCTACATGGTCTTCACCATTACCTTCATTTGGCATTACCGTTTGGATGCCTTTGCATCAGCTGATGCAGCTTTTGGCAGGAGGGTTCTACAGAGCGTGCTTGAACGCCAATATGAGTAGGACCAGACTCATGCCCTCCCAGGGACAGGCAAGCTTTGGTATGTCCCAATCTATCTCGATTCTGGGAGCCACAGATAGGAAAATGAACATTGGCTTATCTGAATGTTCGTTTTCTTCTGTGGTGTAGAGAGTCCAGCCCCACCCGGGTTCATCTGGTCTGGGTGCGGGTTGAGGGGAGCAATAATGTATGTTCTTTTTTATCTGGCAAATATAGAATCGCGTCCAGTCTGCCAAGTGCTTTGTCGAAAGCCGGGGCATGGCCACGGCGCAGGGCAGAGCTTCAGTTTGAATGCAGACTCAGTCTGCTAGAGCAGGATCTGACCTAACCCAAACTATCTGGACTCTCTACGCCACAGAAGAAAATGAACATTCAGGTAAGCCAATGTTCATTCTGCACAACATGTATTCCTCTGTCCTGCTGCACTTGATCCCATCTTAACCCCAGTTTCAAGATGACCTGGGTTAATTGCTAATTCCCAAATTAACTTTTTTATTCTACTTGCAGTGGTGTTTGCAAGTGACTTCATAGGTTTATCTGCTTTCGTAAAAGACTGATCTTTTTATTATACAGAGTCCATTGTTTTTCCGTTTAGCTTTTTGATAGTATGCTTTTTTTTCTTTTTAATGAATTAGGCTTTTTTCCCAATAGGAGCCAATGGAATAGAATTTTCTCAATGTCCCTCTTTGTGGAACATGTGCTGCTTGGAGTAGAAATGCTGATTCCAGAACTGAAGGACCTGGTGAAGAAGTATCTAATTCACCTTAAAAATGTAAGAATGGTAGTCTCACCTAATTGGAAATATCACTTTAAGCATTCATTTATTTAGATGGTTTTCAACAGTATAAGCACTCCTTATTAATTAAACAATCATTTTCTGACCAATCATGCATTTATGATCAAATTTCTTATGCCTGGCAACAAAATCCTTCATGCGAAACTGATTAAGATCTGGTTAGTTTCAGGCAGCAGAGTTATCTGATGGGAGGGTTCCAATCAGCTTAATTAAGACCTGGGCTTGTTAACTTGTGATTAGCACTTTTAGGGAAAATTTTGGAGAAAAACAACTCAGCAAGAGATACCTTGTTTACGTAACCTCTGCCCTGCAAGGAGGCAAAAAAAGGGAAAGTGAACAAAATAATGGGTCAGGCACAGGACACTGTACGGGAGAACTTTATCTAAAACAGATGGCAGCAACCAGTGCTCTTTACAGTGTCTTTTTCATTTCTTTCTTTCCTATGTTCTCTTAGTGACCATTTTGTTTCCAATTTAAGGGCTGAACTGTGGTTGCTAAATGAGGAAAGGGTGTACAGACTTCACTATTTAAATGTTTAGGTCAAGGGTGTCAAAATCGATTGTGTCACGTGACGTATTGTGATGTATCATGTTTTTTTGCCTTTGCGGAGTCTGGGAGGGTGTGGCCAGTGCATGACACATCCAGCCCACAGGCCACCAGTTTAATATCCCTGGTTTAGGTTAATTACTATATGTCAACCTCAAAAGCCCTTAGTTCAATTGTAGGGAATAGAAGCTATACTTGATGTCCCCTCCTCACTTTTTTTTGTAAGTTGTTGCTTCCGCTTTCTCCTCCTCTTACGATCTTATAACCATAGATACCCTGATCAGAATATATTTAACTCTGAAATTATAAATAATTATAAATAAGAAATAGCTACTATATGAGAGTGAAATGAAATACATAATGGAGTCATCCCAGTTGGAAATATGCACAACTTTATGGAAGCAAGCAAATAAAGATTGTAAAGAGAAAGTGGAAGCCTTCATATTTTTCACATTCCCAATATTGATTTGAAGTGCCTGCATACTGATTTTGATGATTTCTCTGGTGCCGTATAGTAGTGGTACATCATTTTATACAAATTCTCTCTTAAATTTTAACACAATACATTTACCTGCATTCTTTCCCATTTATCCATCTCTATATGGTCCTTAACTTGTTCCTCTTCTATTTCATATTTAACAGACGACTTTATATGTTTGCAATCATATGTTAATCATTTGTGTATAATTCATTTTCAGATTTCATGTTGTTCAATACTAGCTAGCTTTTATCTATGTTAAATAGTTCTCTTACTTGTGCACATTATAATATATATAAAACAATTTATTGAGAGTATTGCAGCGATAATTCAGCGCCCGAAAAATAAACACAGGTGGCTGATGCAAGTTAGTTTAATCTTCAATAGATTTCAGAGCTTCACATAGCTGCAGAGTTGCAGAACTTAATATAGCTGCCATGCCTAGGCTACTTTTAGTTTCGGTTTCCAAACTATCCTATTGGCTGATTCAGTTGCTAAGCCTATTCATTGGCTGACCTTGTTACCAAGCTCTATTCCAGTTCATGAATATACTGACGCAATTGTCTATATTGGGTCGCCAACCTTTTGGACCTCAGGGACCACTAAACTCATAATTTTAGATCCCAGGGACCACTAACTGGTTCTGTGGGCATGGCCTAATTTGTGGGTGTGGTTTGGTGGTCATGTGACTGGCTGGCATGGTTTGTATGTAAATATTATAAATATTTATATAAATATTGACTTTTTTATATAAAAAAGAGCAACTTTTACCCAAAATTTGCTAGCAAGCAAACTCACAAAATTAACTCACAACACACCATGCATGTAAATATTGAATTTTTTATTTTAAAAAAAGAGCAACTTTTACCCAAAATCAGGCAAAGCAGGCAGGCAGATTGAGTTGCTCACAGAATCACAGATTCATTCAGAAATCTTATCTATCTGCCATTGGCTAGCTCAGTCTGTCACCTAAAATTTGCTAGCAAGCAAACTCACAAAATTAACTCACAACACACCATGTATGTAAATATTGATTTTTTTATTAAAAAAGAGCAACTTTTATCCAAAATCAGGCAAAGCAGGCAGATTGAGTTGCTCACAGAATCATTCAGTGATCTATCTATCTGCCATCGGCTAGCTCAGTCTCTCAAATTTTCTTGCCGTGAATTTGCTTGCAAGCAAACCTTCAGTCCTAAGGGAGGTTTGGCTGTGCTTAGCTAGAAAGCAAGAAATTCAACCATTTCCTGCTTCCTAGCTAATCTAAATCTCCTGGCGCAGCAGAACAGATGATAGTCGGAAAAAGGAAAAATAGCAACTTCGCAGACAAATTTACCGGGTAAGGAGTGAGTGGGTTGGGAGGGTTCCGGCAGGCCATGTAGGCTAAGCAGCCTTGTGTTTCTGTGCAGCCTGGATTAATTGCTTTGGGGGGGTGCTCTGGGGGTGAGATTTCTCTGCGGCCCACCAAAATTTTCTCACGGCCCACCAGTGGGTCGCAGCACACCGATTGGCGACTGCTGGTCTATATCCCTCTGTGGTCAGTTGTTCTCTTGATTTTATCTTGAATTCTCCAAGTTCCTATAGATTAATAGATCTTGATACTTAACCATTTATTCTATTTTGTAAAATGTTTCCTGCGCTTAGACCAAAAAGGTATTTTCAGGCACAGCCTGGACTTGTATTTATTCCATATTTTTAATATGGCATTTTTCACATAATGATTTTTATAATCTACATTTACTTTAACTTAAAGTAAAAGCTTAAAAGCCATGCCAATTGAACCTCTGATTATATTACTCTAATTCTAATATTCTTTTAATTTTCAACAATACCTACTTTTTCATTGAAACCAAACAGCAGGCTGCAAAATTTAAAAATCAATAGTCTTCTCTTTCCTTTGGATCTTGAAGAATTTTATATTTAGCCCTTGGTTTATTTTATTCGGCCATGAAAATCTAGATGCATTTTTTATCATTGCTTAAGAGGTAAATCATTTTTCAGAACAGATGTTGTTAGAAAAGTTCATTCTAGATAATAGTACATTGATCTTTACCTCAAAACTTCTTCCAAACAATGATAATTATAACTTTTCTCATTTTTAACAAGACTTTTTTAATTTCATTCCACTTCTTAACATAATTATTTTGAAATAATGTACAATTCACAAGTTATTTTAATATGCAGGTATTTTGCTTTTTTTTTTAATTTGAAAACTTGTTTCTGCAATCAGTTCTTTTTGATCTTCCATCCTTGTGTTTTATTTCTCCTTATTAATTTAAAATTAAAATTGTGTTTTTAAAAGGTTTGAGCATTTAAGCATTTTAAATATTTTTTAAATGATAAATGAGGTAACATGTTTTGGAAATTTTACCAATGGCATTTTTCTCCCCACTCTCCTCTCACAGTGTTTTCAATGGGATTCTGACATCAAAAAAATGAGAACATTCACTGCTGTGGTGAGAATGCTATGTCAGTGCAAGGAAGAAATTAGTCAATCATTTTGCAGGTAATGCTTTAGGAATGGAATGATCCGTATTGTAAGGAAGTCTTCAAAAAATATCACAAATGTTTTCTTTTCTGTTGGAACTCAACCTGGCATTTAACAAAAAGGTCAAGACGTATAGTAACTCAACCCGGCTCCCAACTATCTTTATAGGTAGAGATAGCATAGGTAAGAGCCCTTATAAATGAATGTCTCCTTTCTGCCTTTATAAATTTGTGTTTTCATCTTCTATGCTATCTCTTTCTTCCTCATGTGGGTGGAAAAAGAGCAAAGGAAGAAATGCTTACACAAGGTCACAGACATAGGTTCAGAATATGCACCAACATCAAATCTATTTCAACATTCATCAATGTGTTAGTCCTTTTTCTCGATGCTTATTATCTCACTGTCACATAACACAGAAATCTGAATAAAATTAAAGAAGAACTGATTTTTTTCCAAACTAATTTAAACAACCAGACTATAATACATTGGACTGGCTTTCAGTAGGAACATTTACAAGTTGTTCATATGTGATTAGTAGAGAAAAGGGCCACATATATTTGAACTAAAATTCTTGCCTAGAAAGTAAATCTAAATTAATTGTTATCAATAAAGATGATAGGGAATCACTAGCAAAAGAGACAGAACTTCAAATTATTTTAATCTTCCATATACTGAATAAAACCATGCCTGCTAATTCTCAGGGCTAGATTTCAGTATTCAGGAGAAATATTTCTTCTTAATGTGGTTGCAGGCTTCTTAAAATCAGGTTTATAGGTTGGGATTCCTACTCTTAAACAGCTATGAAGCATAAGTGACAAGGAGGACTTTTTTGAACTTTACCTATAATTCAGTTGCATCATGTGGAGAGAAAAAAAACCAATTTATGGTAACTCATATATTGGTAACTTCAAAGTCAAATTATTACGATGTGCTTTATCTGTGGTTTTCGTTAAAGATGGTCCAGAAATTGTAAATAAATCACAATGTAGCAGAACCTCCCAAAGGTCTGGCATAACTTCTATGCTGAAATAATTTTTCTAGTTGTTGGTGGCTTTGTGGTTCCAATACAAGGGGATTACAATGATCTTGGTTTACGACAAGTTTAGTTGAAGATTGCTTACTCTTGACAGTGTGCCCCACACTTTCAGGTCATTTCTGAAACACTATTGGTGAGTTTTTGCATAGATTCATTAAGATAGCTGTGATTAACTCTACCTTTCCTATGAGAGAAGTTGTATGAGGGAAGGCACTGGCCCTGAGGTTAAAGCAAACCCCTCCTTTTGAAGGGAGGGCTTAAAGCAAACTTATTTGGCAAGGCATTTTATTTGTAATTTTTCTGCTTTTATTGTATTTCTGGAACTAGCCCTGGACCATGTTAGAAACGGGCGGCATACAAATACTCTAAATAAGTAAAAACAAATGTGAAGGGTAGAACAGTGATTATCAATGGTACTAGCTCATTTTGATCTCTGTAATTAAGTACATATTGCTACTGTGTTTCCCTCTTGATTTCACAGGTTTGGTTTAAACTCATGCCCAATATGTTTGGGCGATCCTACAGATCCAGTAAACCTTCCTTGTGATCATGCATATTGTTATGGTTGTATCAAACAGTGGCTGGGGTCGGGACAGATGATCTGTCCATTTTGCTTGGTCAGTCTACCAGATGATTACAATCCCACGGTGTCTGAGGAACACAGGTGAGCCTTGTTCTTCTTATCCAGCAGATAAGTTTTTCTGAAGACTTTCAATTGCCGCATTGGCTCTGCATTTCTTGGTATTTTACTAGATAAATAATAACATACCATTTTCTCCACAGCATTGCCATAAAGAAAAACGTCCAGTTCCGTAAATTATGCAACAATTTTTTCATAGACCTGGTTTCTACAATGTGTTTCGAAGGCAATAATCCCCCAGATAAATCTGTGATTGCAGAGCTATTGAATCTGATATTTGTCCACAAGTCAGTTTTGAAAGGTATGATCTATTGAGATTGCTCTAACCTAAAGGGAAGGATTGTACTGTTTTTCCAGACTGATTTGCATTATATCCTTAGGCCCTGGAAGCTTATATACCAAATCTTTGTCCCCCTTTGATGATGTGGTGGATAAAACTCCTGTAATCCGTTCTGCGGTGTTAAAATTACTTCTGAAATACAGGTAAGATATTTCAATGGGGATGCATAAATTGGGGCAGAACATTCTACTTCAGAGTGAGCATCTCTGTTGCACGAACTATTTTCATTATTAAGAACCATCATTACAGTTCAGACATCACTTTTTAAAACTTAAATTGATTCTTCTGTCTACTCCATGTTGTACAACTGCAGAAATGCATCCTTATGACCTGGGGGTATCTTTTTTATTTCGTGAACATTATTAAAAATAAATTTAAAAATCCCTACATTAATTGTGGATAAATGGAGGTTTCTCTTTTCATAGTTTCAGCGATGTGAAAGTCTACGTACAAGAGCATTTATCAAAAGTTGAAGCAAATCACATCATAGACAAGGAAGATAAAATAGAGCTGTACATGCTATTCATCAGTTGCTTTGAGGTGACTGTCTTTTTTCATATTTCTTTTAGAGGGAAACATGGGACAGCAGGTTGATGAGGAAGAGTATTATATTTGCATGAAAAAAAGAAAGGAAAAGAAATGGTTCCTAAAGAATCTGTAGTTGCCCTAATTCTGCTATGTTTTATGGCTCCGGTACACTTTGGTTTTCTCAAAAAAATCATATGTTGTGTTTAGGTCAAACTCAAAAGACACGAGTAAGATGCTGTTGTTATGCTATTGTATCAGAATCTGCTATATTGTAGTCAACTTGGGTTCTTAACTGACTTTTACAAAGAAATTCAATTGGAAATGACTGAAAATTTAAAAGATAAAAGGAATCAATGTCATTCCTTCCCATTTTCCAATTTAGTTTTACATTTACTAAGTTACCAGTTGCTGAAGCTGTAAAAGCAGTTTTTCATAAACCATGTCATGCCAACTTCTATTAATATCAGCTTAAATTATGTTGTAGAATAGATCATTGCAAATGCACATACTTTACTAATTTTACTACCTGGATTATTGACACCATGATTTTAACAAGCAAAATATATGTATATGTATGTGTGTAACCTACTGTAATGTTATGTATGTATTTATGCATGTATCTTAGTTCTTAATAATAGGTCTCCCTGTAGCCCTTCTTTTTCCAAATGTTCTACTTTCATCTGGAATTATCACTTAAGAAATCTTTAAGTTAAACCCATTCCAGTTCTGATTGCGCACACAGTTTCTTCCATAAACTTTGGTTATACTGTAAGTGCAGAAATCTTGATTATACAGAAGTTACAAGTATAAAGCTTGGAGCATGCTTGGGCAGATTGGAATTGGTAAATTTACTAGATTTAAAACCTACTCACCCCTGAGACACCTACAAAGCCAAGGGACAATGCTGATTCTTAAGCTGGAATACTTAATATGAGGACTTTTGAACTTTGGGGCTGTGAATCTCCACTATTCTATTGCCTGCTCCCAAAGAATACACCTAATTCTTTATTTTTTATATATATAAATATTGTCTTATTTTCAGGATTCATTGTGTGAGAAAACAGGAAATTTTCCTAAAGAAACCAAAATAAGTTGCTTGGCAAACGATGGGTATTTTCTTGAAAAAGGTTTTCATCAGTATAACAGCAGCCATCCAGTCTCCCAAAAAATTACCATTGAGTATTTGCAGGGAATTGCCAACCTCCGTCTGTGCATGGATAGAGCTGCAGAGGTGATCTTTGAACTTCATGAAACTTCAGGCAAGTGGATTATGGTAGCCACATGGAAATGTGAACTTTCTAGAGAACTCTCACAAACAACTTCTAATTCAGTTGAGGGGGGGAATTGGAGGGGGGCTGTTTCTGTAGCTTCTTGCACAACCATGAGAAGATATCCTTTTCTTGTAAATACAAAACTTTGCAAGACAAATTCTCTTTGCAAGATAAGTTTTAGAACTGCTGTGGTATGGTTGGGAATTAAATAGCAACTTCTCTTCTTTCTGCAGCCAGTAGTGAAGAAAAAGAAAAGCAAATTCACTTGGAAAAAGTGAGGCGGTTCTTCCGTCATACTCAAAATAACTGGCATAACATTTACCTTGTGCGAAAACTTACTAGCCAGTACGGGTTGGAATTCACACAGAAGCTTTTGAATAACCACCAGTATCACTGGGTATTTCCATCAGAAATAATTAAAGAACAACAGGTAATTCTGATCTGTTACCAAATTATAAATTTTTCTGGAATAGCAATAGCTTTACAATCCTCTCTAAGTGGTTTTCAGAGTCATCATATTGCCCCCAACAATCTGGGTCCTCTTTTACCAACATCGAAAGGATGGAAAGCTGAGTTAACCTTGAGCCGGTCAGGATCGAACTTCTGGTGATGGTATGCAGAGATAGCCTGTAATACTGCATTCTAACCACTATGCTACCACGGCTCTTCCAAAGACAGCTTTGAACAGGAAGGGGTAAATGAATGAATGTCAGAAGGAATTGTTTGAAAGGATCTTTGTTTGGCTTCCCTTGATTATTAGATTATCTTGCTGTGAGAATCTAGTATTAAAATAGAATAGCTTGAGAAGCAGCTATCTAAGATTAAACTGTCAGGCAGTTCTGAATGACCAGTGGATTCATGTGCCTGTTTACTTCATGGATGATATAAAGTTTTAACTTTCAGAAGCTTCTAATTGCCTGACTTTCTAAAGAAAGTCTGAAAATCCCATTGACTAGTAGGGACAAGTTAAATGAATGAGTGTATTAGTACATACAGTATGCCTTTTATTTTGTTTCTAGTTTGTTTATTTTGTGGTTTGTGGCCTCAGGCATTCCAACCTGGTCGCATTGATCGTTTCCTGGTTTGTGGCAAGGCCTACAAAGCCATACGCAATACTGTGGCGAAAGCATTGATAACATGCAAGACAGAAGTCATTGCAGCAGCCCTGAAGGTAACATCTTGTTTTTCTGAGCAGTTTACCTCTTCTTGCTTAGCAGGAAGGGGGGACTCCTCTCATTTGGTAATAAGCACAACGTACAAAAGGATTTAAAGGATCCATTCATTTCTGTTTCTATTAGATATGCTGGATGGACAAAAAATATATTTTTGTTGCTAACATTTTTAAAGAGCCAAATGGTGCTGTGATATTTTTTCCTCAGAGTTAGATACCCAATTTGGAATTTTGGAAGGAAGTTTTATTATAATTGTTTACAATGAGTAACTATTCTTCCATCAGAAATAGCTCATAGCCTGTTTGAGCCAGTGAGCCCCTTTGGAATTTAATTCTCATGGCAGTCACGGGGAAACTTACTCATCCCCAATCTTTCTCACTCTTTAGATCCTCTCTGCAGTCAAGATTACTTATTTTTGTTTTTGAGGTATTTACTTTTGTGGGGGGAGTTTTTCTTTTCAAACAAAGCACTATGCTGTAATAGAATAAAATAGAATAACAGAGTTGAAAGGGACCTTGGAGGTCTTCTAGTCTAACCCCCTGCTTTAGGCAGGAACCCCTATACCACTTCAGACAAATGGTTATCCAATCTCTTATTAAAAGCTTCCAGTATTGGAGCATTTACAACTTCTGGAGGCAAGTTGTTCCACTGGTTAATTGTTCTAACTGTCAGGAAATTTCTCCTAAGTTGCTTCTCTCCTTGATTAGTTTCCACCCATTGTTTCTTGTCCTGCCCTCAGGTGCTTGGAGAATAGCTTGACTCCCTCTTCTTTGTGGCAGCCCCTGAAATATTGGAACATTGCTATCATGTCACCCCTAGTCCTTCTTTTCATCAGACTAGACATATCCAGTTCCAGCAACTGTTCTTTATATGTTTTAGCCTCCACTCCCTTTAATCATCTTTGTTGCTCTTCTCTGCACTCTTTCTAGAGTCTCAACGTTTTTTTCACATTGTGGTGACCAAAACTGGATGCAGTATTCCAGCTGTGGCCTTACCAAGCATTATAAAATGGTATTAGCACTTCATGTGATCTTGATTCTATCCCTCTGTTTATGTAGCCTAGATCTATGTTGCCTTTTTTGGCAGCTGCAGCACACTGCTGGCTCATATTTAAATGATGGTCCACTAGGACTCCAAGATCCCTTTCACAGTTACTATTTTTGAGCAAGGTACCACATATACTCTACCTATGCATTTTTATTTTTCTTGCCTAGTGTAGAATCTTACTTTTTCACCATTAAATTTCATTTTGTTGGATAGTGCCTAATGTTCAAGTCTGTGTATCTTAATCCTATCTTCTGAAGTGTTGGCTATTCCTGCTAGCTTGGTTTTGTCTGCAAATTTGATGAGTTCCCCATCTATCCCCTTGTCGAAATCATTGATGAAGATGTTGAAGAGTACTGGGCCTAAAACAGAGCCTTGGGGTACCTCACTGCATACTTCCCTCCATGTAGATGCAGTTCCATTGAGGACTATATGTTGTGTGCGGTTACGAATCCATCTAGCGGTAATGCTGTCTAACCCACATTTTTCTATCTTATCAAGTAGTAAGTTACGGTCTACTTTATCAAATGCCTTGCTGAAGTCCAAATAAATTATATCGACAGCATTCCTCTAGTCCACTAATTTTGTCACTTTGTCAAAGAATGCAATAAGATTAGACTGGAATGATCTGTTTTTAACAAAGCCATGTTTTTGGTTAATGCTTCTAGGTGTTCGCTGATTCATTGCTTGATTATCTTTTCCAGAATCTTCCCTGGTATTGAGGTCAGGCTGATAGATCTGTAGTTTCCTGGATTTATTTTTTTGAAGATGGGAACTACTACATCAGCTCTTTTCTAGTCCTCTGGCAGTTCGCTAGTGTTCCAGGATTTTTGAAAGATATAGTTCAGTTGTTCTGAGAGCTTGTCTGCCAGTTCCTTCACAACCTTGGGTCATTCCCTAATTTTCCCTCAATCCCCTAATTTTATTTCCTGGGTCCTGGAGGCATTCCTTCACACAAATTGAAGTTCATGTTGCCACTTTTCGTAGCAGTGTGCTGACTTATCCATAACTGCTTTGATTAATAGAATCTGGGGAGAAACGCAATGGGGAATAAGAAAGATATACATATGATCTGAGCTTTAATCCACTTTGGTCTTATCAGGATCATTGATTCCAATTAACCTGGCATCAGTGATTTATTTTCTTGAGTCTTTTTGTAGAATGCTTTGTAAATTGTGTTTGATTTGTGTGGAAGACAGATCTGCTTACAAGGAAAAACCCAAAAAGACAAAAGATAACCCAGTCCAAATTACTTGCACTAGTTGGTGGAATAAATTTGACTGCCAAATTGGAATAGAGATTCTTATGCAAATCTGTATCATTGTCTGGTTTTGCCTTTGTGTAATTGGTGAGAAACCTTTTACAAAACAGTTTGGTTTAGCTGCTTATAGATCGGTCTAGGAGGATTTCAACTACTATAATTTAATACTTCTTTGGTATTTGCAATGTAAGGCTGTGTTATTATTACTTCAGGTTTTATTCTGTGCTCTTAATCATTCTGTTACCAGCCGCAGATGGAAACTTGACTCCTGATTATCTTACTTAGTTTTGGTTATTTGTATCCTTCTCTTCAGGCATACAAGGGCTCCAAGTCTGCACTGCCAGTTCATTTTCTTCTGACTGTCTTCAGAGAGCTCACATCATTGTATGGATGCAGAAACCCAAATGCTCACCCTAAGCAGAAGGTGAATTAGTTTTCATTGTGATCTGCAAATAAGGGTTATTTTAGATGGAATTATGATGATGATGATGATGATGATGTTGTTGTTTATATACCTCTCCATGCGGGACTCGGGGCGGTGTACAGCCAAATTAAAAATGCAGTAACAATACAATATTTAAAAACAATTAAAAGATTAAATATCGTGGCTGAGAGATAAAAATCAAACTAGAATTTAAAAAACTAAAACCAATAAAAACCCTAGGCCAGACCGGCTTGATGAAATAGGTGAGTTTTCAACGCACGCCGGAAGGTCAAAAAGTCAGGGATGGTTCTCATCCCTGGGGGTAGTTCGTTCCAGAGGGAGGGTGCCCCCAACGAGAAGACCCGCATCCTCGGGGTCACCAGCCGTCCAGCCCGGCGGCACCCCGAGGAGACTCGCTCTATGGGAGCACACTGGCCGACGGGAGATCGATGGTGGCAGTAGGTGGTCCTGTAGATACCCAGGTCCCAAGCCATGGAGCGCTTTAAAGATGGTAACTAACACCTTGAAACACACCCGAAAGACCACCGGGAGCCAATGCAGCTCGCACAAGAGTGGCGTAATATGGGAGCTCCGAGAAGCCCCCAAAACCATCCACGCAGCGGCATTCTGCACCAGTTGGAGCCTTCGGGTGCTCTTCAAGGGGAGCACCATGTAGAAAGCATTGGCATAGTCTAGGCGGAAGATAATGAGGGCAGATGTGACTGTGCGAAGCGCATCCCGATCCAGAAAGGCCGCAACTGGTAGATCCTACGGACCTGACAAAAAGCCCCCCTGGCGACGGCTGCTACATGGTCTTCTACGTCCAGGAAGACACCCAGATTGCGCTCTCTCTCCATGGGGGCAAGAATTCCCCCCCCACAGCCAGTGAAGGAACTAGCTGGCTGTATCGGGGTGCCAGGAAGTACAGCCACTCGGTCTTAGCTGGGTTGAGCTGAAGCCTGTTCTGCCCCATCCAGCCCCGCACAGCCTCCAGGCACCGGGCCATCACTTCCACGGCTTCGTCGGGGTGGCCTGGGGTAGAAATGTATAGCTGAGTATCGTCAGCGTACTGATGAAACTCTACCCCAAAGCCACGGATGATCTCACCCAGCGGCTTCATATAAATGTTGAACAGTAAAGGCGAGAGCACTGACCCCTGAGGAACCCTGCAAATCAGGGGCCTTGGGGTCAATCTCTGCCCCCCTGCCAACACAAATTGCGAATGGTCGGAGAGGAAGGAGGAGAACCACTGTAGAACAGTACCCCCCACTCCCAGCCCCCCCCCCCAAAGCCGCCGCAATAAGATACTGTGGTCGACAGTATCAAAAGCCACCGAGAGATCTAACAGGACCAGGACAGAGGAATAACCTCTGTCACGGGCCCTCCAGAGATCATCCACCAACGCGACCAACGCCGTCTCCCTGCTATACCCGGGCCTGACGCCTGATTGGCATGGATCCAAATAGATAGTTTCATCCAGGTGCCGGGGAAGCTGTCATGCCACCACACTCTCAACAGCCTTCGCCACAAAGCGAAGGTTGGAGACCGGACGATAATTAGATAACAAAGTTGGGTCCAGGGACGGTTTCTTGAGGAGGGGTCTCACTACTGCCTCTTTCAAGGCGGCAGGCAGAAACCCCTCACTCAAGGAAGTGTTAATAATACCCTGGAACCAACCTCGTGTCACCTCCCGAGTGGCCAATACCAGCCAGGAGGGACACAGATCCAGTAAACATGTGGTAGCATTAAGCCCACCCAGCATTCTGTCCATGTCCTCGGGGGTCACAGGGTCAAACTCTCCACAGATGACCTCCCCAAACTCCGCCACCGACCCCCCCGTCCAGAATTGCCCAATCAGAGTCCAACCCATCCTGGTCTGAGTGGTTTTGTCCAGCAGAAAATTCGAAAAATCCTCAGCCCGTCCCTGCAACAGATCCTCCCGCGCTCCCACTTCTAAGAGGGAGTGGGTCACCCTAAAAAGGGCGGCTGGGCGATTTCCTGGGGACGCTATAAGGTCAGAAAAGTGAGAACGCTTTGCCGCCCTTTTCGCCACTAAATAGGTCCTAATATAGGACCGCAATAGTGTTCGGTCATATCCGGAGCGGGTGGCCCTCCAACCACTCTTTAGGCGTCTTTTCCAGCGCTTCATCTCCCTTAGCTCCTCAGAAAACCATGGAGCTGAGTGGGATTGGCATCGGGTCAGAAGCCGCGAGGGCACAACTCGGTCAAGGGCCCCAGCCGCCACCCTATCCCAGGTGGCCACCAGGTCCTCAACCGAGTCGTGTGTTCGAACACCGGGAAACGGCCCAAGCTCCATCAGGAACCTATCTGGGTCCATCAGGCGCCTGGGGCGGAACCATCGTATCGGCTCCGCCTCCCTGCGATGAGGGGGTGCGGCCTGGAAGTCCAGCCTAAGGAGTGAATGATCCGACCATGACAGGGGCTCAATAACAACGTCCCCTATACCTAGATCATCCTGCCACTGTCCCGAGACAAAAACCAAACCCAAGATGTGATCCCCAGTGTGAGTGGGGTCCCTAATTAGTTCTATGATTAGCCAAATATCATGCTAATCATAGAAATGACTGGGGTAAACTAAATACAGGTACTCTTTGACTTATAACAGTTCACTTAGTGACCATTCAAAGTTACAACGGCAGTGAAAAAAGTGACATGACTATTTTTCACACTTATGACCGTTGTGGCACCGCTGTGGTCACATGATTTACATTCAGATGGTTGACAACTGACTCACATTTATGACAGTTGCAGTGTCCCAGAATTACGCGATCTCCTTCTGTGACCTTCTGACGAGCAAAGTCAGTGGGAAAACCAGATTACTTAACAACCATGTTTCTAATTTAAGAACTTAACAAATCTTCCGAGCAAAGTCGTAAAATGAGGCAAAATTCACTTTAACAAATGTCTCACTTAGCAACATAAATTTTGGGCTCAATTGTGATCGTAAGTTGGGGACTACCCTTAATAGGTTGGTTGTGCACGAAACCAAATGTTCTGTTTTCTCCTCAGGACACTCACAATAGCAGTTTTGAGCTCAGAACGTTTGAGGGTCAAACATTTTTCATATCCTGAATGGGTTGTGGTTTCTCTCAGATTGGAAAATCTGTTGACAAGATTGTACCTATAAATCAGATCTGGGCGTTTCAAGGCCCATGGGTCACATCTGGCCCATGGGTGGTCCCAATCCATCCCACGATGGTGGCATCGATGGCAGGGCTTCTGGCAATGACAATACAGTGGTGGCAGGGGGCAGGTAGCCCTCCACAACAGTCTCAGTTTCCCATGTGGCTCCTTGAGAGAATTAATTGCCCTCCCCGGCTATAAACCAAACAGGATTTCCATATATCTGTTGCGATTTTCTGTACTGCTACTTGTGCCTTATGTTAGTGGATTCATACCTTGTCCAGAGGACTCTTAATATATTGTAAGTTTCCTAGAGTCACTCAATCAGGCAGCAAACAACTGCTGATAACAAAGTGCAATAATATTACATGAATGAGTGTGTAAATAAGCAAATATTTAATCACTGTTATGTTGCAGATTAAGTCTTTTGAACTTGTGGGAATATCTTATTTATTTTGTCCCCGTTCTGTTTTTCAGCAATGTGATATACTTAAAGAATTTATCCAGAACTCTGAGGTTCTTCCATCTGCAAAACTGAAGTCATTTGCTGAATCTCTTGTGTGTAATCAGCTCCCCTTGCTGACTCTGGATCCTCTGTCTTTCGGCCACAACATGATGGTGATTGAAATGGCAGTTCATACTGCAATTGTCTTGCTTTGTGGTCAGAATCGAATCCTTGAACCTCTGAGGAATCTGGCATTCTTACCTAAAACAATGCTGGTAAGGAAGTTCATGCTGGACTTAAAAGTTTTTTTTAAACTTAAAAGTCTTACTTTAAAAAAAATGTATTGTGCCTCTTTGTTAAGTTGAATATTCAAAAAAGTTAACAACTACTATGATATCTAATGCAGATTTTTTAAAAAATAGAGAAATGAATAATGATTAAATTAATAAAACAAGAAATCAAGGCCTAGAGAAAGCTGTTCTAGAGGCAGAGAGAGTGGGTATCAGACACTCCTTGACTTGGGAATGTTCTGTGGCAAGAACATTATACGTTTTAACAACTGTATGGAACCTTCGTGGGAGAGGCTGTCCTTCAAAGAACCACACTGGAGACCATTTAAAGCAGTGTTTCTCAATCTTGGCAACTTGAAGATGGGTGGACTTCAACTCCCAGAATTCCTCTGGCTGGCTGGAGAATTCTGGGTGTTGAAATCCATCCATCTTAAAGTCACCAAGATTGAGAAACACTGATCTAAAGCATTAAATATAAACACCAACTGCTTAAATTATGCTCATGAAACATTTGGTAGAGCTACAATGGAATTTCAGGATATTTTACTGGTTCATAAATTGCATAGCATGCCAGTTAAACCTTTCATACTCTCTGCAGAGGTAATGCTGGAAAACGGCAATAGCACTTAGATACCACTTCACAGTACTTTACAGCCCCCTCTAGGTGGTTTACAGAGTCAGAATTTTACCCCACAACAATCAGGGTCCTCATTTTACTGTAGGATGGAAGGCTGAGTCAACCTTGAGACAGTCAGTATTGAACGTCTTGCAACGAGCAGAATTAGCCTGCAGTACTACATTCTAACCACTGCATCACCACAGCCCAAACAAATTAGCTTGTTTTCTAGTTTCCCCTTCAGTTTATTTATACCTTTACAATTTGAAGATAATTCTCAGTGTTTACTTTTTAATTATATGAGAAAATGAGTTTGGATCAGTTAGATCAGGCAGTTCTAAAGAAACTTATCACTGTGTATTATCTATCATATCACAATTCAATTTTTCCATCTGTCCCTTCACCAGAACGCTTTTCTGCCAACCATGCCAGAAGATATGTTCGCTCAAGCTATGAAATGGAAGTTAAAGGAAAAAGTTCATTGGTATAGTGAGTATCAGCCTTTGGGGTATATGATAGGAAAGGTATGATGGACATCTCCAGAGTATAGATCTGAATAAACGTTATAAGCTATTTTCCAGGCCATTTTGGTGAGGGTCCTCAAATGTATGATATGTGACCTACACAATGATTTTAAGAAAATTGTCATAGGACCATATGAATATAGGTCTGGGGTGTAGGTGGCAGGAGTGGGCATGGAGAAGAGAACCATTGACAAATTCACAGCCACGAAGAGAATGGCTAATCATAAAAGACCATTTCATAGAATGGCAAGCTAAAGTATGCAAAGTGGAAATTAAACCTAAATGCCAGATAACGGTGTTACTGAGCTCCAAAACACAAGCTTGGCCCGTTGAAACCAATTGTTTTCTTTCTATGAATACACACATACACACACCACACACACACACACACACGGCAGCCTTTTCCTTTCTTCTGGCTTCTTTATGAATCAAGGAGAGATTTATAAACAAGGACAAGAGGTTACGAGCATGGCATTTTGTAGAAGAAATGAAGGTATCTGTGAATTCAGTGGTGCCTATATTATTTTACCTGCCAATTTAAACCATTTGCCATGAAATCAGGGATGTCAATTGGTGATGCTTTAAAGAATCTCACAGACTATGATTTACAGAAATGGGAAATATTTGTAAAGATTTTTCTATCTTTACTGCCCTAGTGATGACATCCAACAAGAAAATAAAAGCATCAGTATTTTCTGATCATACATATCAATGCCATGTAACAGATACAATGTTAATCTGCAAAATTGGTGCAATCCATCTCTGAAAGCAGCCAGCAAAATTTATTTTTAAATTTTGTTGTTAAGGTGTCATTTTGCTTAGATGCAGTTTTAACTGGAGAAAAATAGAAAAAAAAAACTTTGGAAAGGTAATGCTTTTAGTCTTGCTGCTTTATTGATATACAAAACATTTATCAATTGCACTTGGTTTCTTCAGCACAGGTATATAAATTTCCCTTGGATAGGTCTCCTATTTGTTCCTAAGAAATAAATGCTAAAGACTAATATGCAACTTTCATATTTACTTCTATTTTATATGACATTGCTGTTTTTGAAGATTAAAAAATCAGACTGTTCTATAATGCCTGTTTCATCTAAGAGACTTTGGGTTATAATTAACACACACAAATAAAAGTGTAGATTAAAAAGACTAAAGTACAAAGTTAAAAGGTACAAGTTAAAAGTAAAAACCAAAATTAAACAAATATTAATCTTGAGGATTTCACAGGCAAACTTTCTGGTAATTAGCTAAGGAAAGTATATGGCATGTTATCTGCATCTTGAATGTCTTTTTTCCCTTTGTTTTATTTCTTTTTTATAATGTCATTAGCTTTTTTAAGTTTGATTATAATTATGAATCCTGAGAATAATTTAGAATTCCTGGCAGTACTGAGTGTATTGATTTACTTTTTGCTTTCTTTATTCAACCAGCATGTCCAAATGGTCACCCCTGTGTTATTGGAGAGGTAAGAAATGGAGAATGGGGAGAAGAGGAGGGAGGGGGAGAGACAGAGAGAGAGAAAGGAAGAGAGGGAAGAAGGGACAGGGAGAGAGAGAGATTGTTTTGTATTTATTTGTCTTAGCTCTTAATGTTTTCTTCAAAAGTATATATGTCTTAGGACAACAGACAGTAAAGTCAAAATTATTACCTTGATTATTAATTTAAAAAGGATATTCTAATCACATGCTAATTGGACTTAACTGAAACAGTGAAGAACTATTTTTGTTCTCCATTTTATAATATTTACTTTTTTTTCCCCCAGTGTGGTCAACCTATGGAACGTAGTCGTTGTGTTGATTGTGGTGTTCAAATTGGAGGTAATAACCACAGGCCACTGCAAGACTTCCGAAAAGCAAGGTTTGAATTTCAATTTCATGGAATTTTATTTGTAAATGCTGATGAAAAGATCTGTCATTTACCAACTTTTTGTGCACACGTATAGTTTCCCTGCCTGACAAAATTAGATTGAATATCTTCTATGGACTCCTAATATCTGTTTTCATTCTGAATAGCTCTAGCTAATTGTGATTCTAACTATACCTTCTCTCCTAGTATTTATAATGTGAAAGGGATGTGGTGACTAAGATGCTGAGCTTGTTGATCGAAAGGTCGGCAGTTCAGTGGTTCTAGTGCGGCTTAATGGGGTGAGCTCCCATTATTAACAGCCAACCTAACAGTTTGAAATAACGTAAAAAATGCAAGTAGAAAAATAGGGACCGCCTTTGGTGGGAAGGTAAACAGCGTTCCGTGTACCTTTGGGGTTTAGTCATGCCGGCCACATGACCAAAAAGACATCTTCTGACTAGCGCTGGCTCTTTGGCTTTGAAACGGAAATGAGCACAACTCCTAGAGTCTGGAATGGCTAGCACATATGTGCGAGGGGAACTTTACATTTACCTATTTATAATGTGACAAAAAGGAATCATGCAAAGGGATAGATATAAATGGAGCCTTGAGTTCTTGGTGATCTCTGAGCTTGGTTGTTGTCTTGCAGATATTTCATTACCCAAACTAGGTAACATTTGCAAGAAATGTCTACAAGAAACATCTGCAAGTCAACGCTCACGCTCAGAGAGCAGCAAGGACCCCTCATTCCAACTGTGATCTACAAATATTGGAGCAGTTTTGAGTTCAAAAGGGAGAGTGTTTTGATTGCTAGGCAAAGTTCCCAAGGAAGTCAGTGGTTGTCAAAACAAGATGAGATTTCTCAGATTTTTTTAGAAAGGGCTTTTGTGTACTAAGAGCTAATTATAACAGTTTCAAGGGCAAGTCTGTAACCATTGGTTGTCACGAAAAGTTCTTCTTACATAGAGTGAGAGAGAACCCTTTTGGAATTTTCTGAAGCAGGGCTGTCAACATTTCATTTTGAATTCAATAATATTAGCATGTAGATCAGAAGATAATTTGGACTGATAAGGAATTTCTATGGTTTCCCCTTTCTCCTGAAATTTCTCGGTGTCAGTCCATTCTATTCCCTCATGAACCATCCCATCCCTGAACAAAAAGAACAAAATGTTTAAGATGCTTGCTAGGATTACTTCAGCAATTATATAATGTATTTGATTTTGTTTGCAACAGTTCCTTAGAGAAAGTGAATACTGCTACAACTGTGTATTGCATAATATAAAGATAGTCCTCACAACCACAATTGAGTCCAAAATTATTGTTATTAAGCAAGACAGTTAAGTGAGATTTGCCCCACTTTACAACTTTTCTTGCCACAGTGAATCATTAATGAATGATTCATTAAGTGAGTTATTACAATTGTTAAGTGAATTTGGCTTCCCATTGACTTTGCTAGTCAAAAAGTCACCAAAAGTGATCATGTGACCCTGGGGCACTGCAACCACCATAAATATAACCTACGATAGTTGCCAAGTGTCCAAATCTGGATAATGTAACCATGGGGATGCTGCAGCGGCCGTAAGTGAAAAATGGTCATAAGTCACTTTTTTCAGTGCTTGTTGTAAGTTTGAACAGTTACTAAATGAATGTTGGTAAGTCGAGGATCAGCTATATCTACCCAATTGTGGATGACAAATTATAATTTTCATTACCTGGAAATCATTGTAAAATAATTTCCCTGTGTGATATCTTTGCAGCAGTACTCAGGACAGGACACAAACAGGCCACATTCTTGGAGATGCTAGGAAAAGAAGTCCAGTGATCACATCAGAGAGGGAGTTGTCTCCAGCTGTCCTAATTCTGATTCGCTTGCTCACTCACTTGGCATTGCTTCTGGGAGCCTCAAATGATGCCCAGGTATTTTGTTTTGTACAAAAAATTACAACTTACCTGCTTCTTTCTGAAATGCAGTGTACACAAACAGATGATGACTTATCTAAAATGGAATTACTTGAAAAATCAGGTTTTCTCAATATTATGAAAAGTAATAATTATTGGTCCTAAGAATACAAGGCCATAATGCTACGTTTCCCCAAAAATAAGACCCAATTGGAAAATAAGCCCTAATTTGTGTTTCGTAGCAAAAATTAATATAAGACCCAGTCTTTATTTTCTGGGAAACATGGGTAGTAGTCATGTTATAGTAATATAATACTAATTATAAAGTAACAACTTCATTAAAGCAGCATAACTACAATTAGATGTTTAATGATTATGGAGCATAAGACATCCTGGGTGCTGTCACTATACAATGTATGCTTCAAAGTTTCCAGGAAACAAAGTGGAGACCATGATCTTCTAGGGCAGAGTTTTTCTAACTTGGCAACTTTTAAGATGTGTACATCCAGAATTCTCCATCCAGCATGTTTAGAGTTGCCAGGTTTGGAATAACACTTCCCTGTTTATTGACACTGGTTTGGATGAAGTCTTATAGTTCCTTTCCCTCAGATACTTGTGCTTCACTTCTTCCACACTCATCCTATTTTCAAAAGTTCCCTGCATATTTCCACCTTATATCAGAATTAACTGCAAATGTGCTTTGTTTAATCAAAGCTGTAGTTAGCTATTCTCTGCAGTTATGGGCTATAATTAGCTATTCTCTGACTTGCATTCTTAGCAAAAAAATATGCAATCTGAAAAGTATGGGGTGTTTTTGTTTTTGATGTGAGTACTCATTGCCCATAGAGAAATATTATTGATGTTCTTAATAATACATTGAAAATAATGTAATCTGCATTTCAGCACTCAGTGAAAAATGTAATAATGAAGCATGTTCAAAATTATGTTTTTCACTCAATTCTAAAACATAGATTATTTTAATTTCATTATGTTACTAAAAATATCAGTAATACTTTTCTATGGGCAATGAGCACTGGCATTAAAATCCAAAACACCTTGGCATTTTAGGTTGCATACTCTTTGCTAAGAATGCAAGTCAGAGAACCAAGGTGTTGGACTGGCACTGGGAAAACTCGAGCTTAAATCCATCTTCAGCCATAGAGTTCGCTAGGTGATTCTCTATCCTTCCAACCTCCAGTTGTTACTACAGGAAAAAATGGAAGAGGGATCCATGTTCTATGCCCGTTTGAGCTGATGGGTAGAAAGATGGAATAGAAACCTTCACAAATCAATAGGTTGAAAGAATAGTGCTTCATTGTGGTACCAGAAAATTAAAGTCAAGAGAATTGTGAGCTCCCCTTATGTAATAGTGATGTATTCATTTATTTGAATAAAGTTTTAGTTTAGTTTTATTTATCAGCCAAATTGGTTTAATACTTTTTTAATTTTTGTATATTTGTGGGTTTTTAGATAGGCTGTACACCGCCCTGAGTCCCCTGGGAGAAGGGCGGTATATAAATTTGATTAAATAAATAAATAAATAAATAAAATTTTTAAGTTAAAGGGATGTTTTAAAATACTTGCTTAAGTACCTAGCTTTGTGATTAAATGCTCATTCACAAGTCATGTAGACAAGAATTCTGAATAGTAGGTTCTGTTGCTCAGTCTCTCTTGCAGATCATAAAACCACAGGTTCAGGATCCAGTAAATTTCTTGCTGCAGCATATTGACAAAGACTTAGAGCAGTTGATGAATACTCTTGGGAAGAGTGCTGATGAAACCACTAATGTCATCCATCTCATTCTGTGTAGCCTTTCCAAGGACCAACATGCAGGACAATGTAAGGATAGCAGCTTGCCGAATGTTGTTTACATTTAAAGACATACAATTGCAGCACATTTTTTAATAATATACTTGGTTACCATACTTGGCTTTTAATCTAATTTCATTAAGGAATTTTGGTGTGTTAGATAATTTATATCTGTCCAAAAAGCTTGTGATGATTTTTTTTATTAACCTGCACAATACTGCGTGATAATGGTTATGATAATAAACAGTGGTTAGCAGGAGGAAATAATGGTGTGTTAAACTCACCCACTAACATTTTTTGGGGCAAACCAGTAACTTGCATTCTTTGTTTTAAATCTTGAGCTCACTGAATTCCCATATGGTTTCTTGTATAAGTTTGGAGAAATCACTTCTGCATCTGTAATTCATCTGTACACTGAAGTGTTTCACTGTGGAAAGAATATGTAGTCCATACACAGCTCTTGTACTATTCTCTTCTCACAATAGCAATATAAGGAAGAAAACAGGTTTATTTTATTTCAGAAATTAAGATAAACCTCCAAAAAATCTAGGAGATCTGAATCTAAGAAGCAAAATATCTGAATAGTTGGGGGCTAAATAAATGCAATAAATCTTTTGCAGGGCCAGTACATTTTAACAGTCAGCTTTCCATAAAAGAGCACAGAAACAATTGGGAAGAAAGTGTTGCACGCACCATTATTCTACCGGAACTAAAGGTAAAAAAAATAAATGCTTGTCTGTCTCTCTCTCTCTCTGTGTCAATCAATCAGTAAGTCTGTCTATCTGTCTGTGTCTCCCTGGAATACCGCCGATTAGCTGTTCCAGCCTGGAACAGCTAATCGGTGGTATTCCAAGAGGCTGATCCAACCTCCAATCAGCTCGGCAGTGAAGGCTCCAGTGCTCCCCGATGGTGGCAGCGGCAAACGCCACTGCTGCACCAACCCCCTCACCCCCACAATATTTGCTCCATAAGATGCAGACATTTCCACCCACTTTTTTGGGGAGGAAGTGCGTCTTATAGAGCAAAAAATATGATATCTATCTATCTATATCACACACACACATATTCAGATAGAAATGCTATTACACGAAAACTCTGTGTGTGTGTGTGTAGGTAGGTAGATAGGTATGCAAATACATATATATGCATATATATATATATATATATATATATATATATATATATATATATATATATGCATATATATATATATATATATGCATACAGACACACACACACACACACACAAACAAGCCAGGCTGAATTTAAAATTAAAGTAGGTTTTATATGCTCTGTAACATATAAACATGACACTGGGCAAAATGTGGGTTAGATATTAGAAAAACTGTTTTTTCTTGGTGCTGTAGACAGTTAGCAATACTGACTTGAGTCTATACATCATATTAATGGTATATAAGGCTATTATTTGGGCCTCTATCATGTGTCATATTAGCAGTATGTAACATCAATTGCTAGAAACCTAGAAATTGCTGCTATCTTATCTTCCTTAATGATCTGAAAGAAGCAAGGTATTAATTAGTACTGTTTATACTAAGTTTAGTTCTGCCAAAGGGAGCGGGCTGACATATCCACCATTTTAACCTTCCTCCAATCCTATACTTAAGAACGAATCTATACAGCCTTCCATAGAGGCAAGCGTAACATCCTCATGATAACTCTAGTGCTTGGGGTGAACTCCAGAAATTGTATAGAGCTGGGTTCCAGATCACAACAGACATGGAAAATAGTGTGACAGGCTACCAAGAACAACAAAAGGAGTTAATTCTGAGTAATTTCCTTTATTGTTCTTCACTGATAGACAGAATTTTGCTAGACTAAAGCAACTATCTCCATAACTACCAGGAAGGAGGGTTTTTTTAAACCTCTCTTCCTGCCAACTATACTTTACAATCTCTGCTGCCTGTTTTCCCCTTGGAAAACAGCTCCAGACTATGTTCTCCCAGATATTGAGACAGTTTTTATATATCTACCTTATGATGGTTTTAGTTTCTTAACTCGATTTTCCAGAACTGTGGAAAAGCTGACTTTTCATATAACTCTTATTCAGAATGGAGACCTATGAGACACATTTTAAAACCACATTTTTGAACAGTAGCTTTTAAGAAATTATCATTCAGCTTTTGAAAGCTCAGTATATTTGAATTAAGAAAATTACCAAGGTCAGTCACTCAAGTTATCATTACATCTGTACAGATTCCTGGGTGAATGCTATAATTCTGATATTGCTTTAAAGAAGTTGTTCTTATGCACTTTGTTTTTATGATGCCTCTCACACACGTGCCATGTTTTCCGAGCAGCTTTTGGATAAAGCACTTCTGGACTTGAATAAACAAATCAGTGAAGATGAAAGACTTTCTTCCAGCCCTGTAGTGAAAATTATTTATGGGGACCCTGCAGACTTCTTGTCCCATCTTCCCAAGGGCAGTACTATACACTCCTCTCGGATATGGAGTTGCAAGAAGAGGATCTCAGTCGAGCATCTGGCTCACATCGTCCAACAGAAAGGCAGCAAGGATACTGTGCCCATCTTGCAGAAATTTTTGCAAAAGGTGAGCATGCCAATATCTTTGCCAGTGGTCATGTCATGGGATTTGTGAAACAGAAAATATGCAGTGCCGGAACCTAGTTGTCAGCTGCTTGTCCTAATTGTCCAACACAAAAACCGGTGTCTGCCTTCTTTTTTTGCTTGAGTTTTATTAATGTAACCACTTTGATCTAAGAGTAGAAATTCTTTCTGTCAGCTGCTTGTCAAAAGCTGAGCTACACCAAACCGTGCAGAAACTGAAATATTAACATCACAGTTGCAACATAAGGAACCTCTGTGCTGGTGTTTCTATAGCGCTGTCATCCAGAGACCCAAATCTGTTCTAAACTTTGAAGGTGCCAAGTCCTGTCAGATTTCAACGAGACTAGCCTTTTTTTAAAAAAATAAAATTCATGCTTGCACATGTGAAATTAATAGTGAAACCTAATGGCGGGGCAAATACATGGTTGCTTGATTATTTAGTTGCTAATCCAGCTGCTTTCTGGATCATCCTTTGGATCAAGTGGTTACTGCACAGAAATCAGTTGTTTTGCCCTTGTAGCAGGAATGGGCAGGAATAAATCAAATCAGAATTATTTATTTTAACTGGATGTGGTGGTGGGAGAAATTATTGTCTTATTTTTGATTAAGAGGAAAAAGCGACATTAATTGTGCATATGAATCTTTGTTGTATGCATCAAGTGTACAGTTGAAAATAAATCAGCAGTTTTGACTACTACCTTTTAGTAGAAAGAAAAGAAAAGAAAGAAGGAGAAAGAAAGAAGAAAATGTTTTATTAGATGCAGCTCTTTCTTGAGAGTGGGGATCAACATCAGAAATAATATTACATTATTAAAGTCGAATCAATATAAAAATTATTGCTCAAGAGATTTATTCACAATCATTGCACATTCTCCGGTGCCCATATTAATGCTGTCCAAACCCATGCAGAGTTGCTCAAGCAGGGGGTTGGACTAGAGCAGGGGTAGCCAACGTTTTGGACCTCAGGGACCACCAAATTCATAATTTTAGATCCCAGGGACCACTAACTGGTTCTGTGGGGGTGGCCTAATTTGTGGGTGTGGCTTGGTGATCATGTGACTGGCTGGCATGGCTTGTATGTAAATATTATAAATATTTATATAAACATTGAATTTTTTATAAAAAAGAGCAACTTTTACCCAAAATCAGGCAAAGCAGGCAGGCAGATTGAGTTGCTCACAGAATCACAGATTCATTCAGAAATCTATCTGCCATTGGCTAGATCAGTCTGCCACATAAAATTTGCTTGCAAGCAAACTCACAAAATTAAGTCACAACACACCATGTATGTAAATATTGAATTTTTTATTTTAAAAAAGCAACTTTTATCCAAAATCAGGCAAAGCAGGCAGATTGAGTTGCTCACAGAATCATTCAGTGATCTATCTATCTACCCTCGGCTAGCTCAGTCTCTCAAATTTTCTTGCTGTGAGTCTGCACTGAATTTGCTTGCAAACAATCCTTCAATCCTAAGGGAGATTTGGCTGTGCTTAGCTAGAAAGCAAGAAATCCAACTATTTACTGCTTCCTAGCTAATCTAAATCTCCTGGTGCACCAGAACAGATGATGGTCAGAAAAAGGAAAAATAGCAACTTAGCAGACAAGTTTACCGGTTAAGGAGTGAGTGGTCGGGGAGGGTTCCCGCGGGCCATGTGGGCAATGCAGCCTTGTATTTCTGCACAGCCTGGATTAATTGCTTTGTGAGGTTGCTCTGGGAGTGAGATTTCTCTGCGGCCCACCAAAATTTTCTCACGGCTCGCCAGTGGGCCACGGCCCACCGGTTGGCAACCGCTGGACTAGAGGATCTCTAAATTTCCTTCCAGCCCTGTTATTCTATATTCAGAAGGTTT
This sequence comes from Bungarus multicinctus, assembly GCA_023653725.1. Taxonomy (NCBI): domain Eukaryota; kingdom Metazoa; phylum Chordata; class Lepidosauria; order Squamata; family Elapidae; genus Bungarus; species Bungarus multicinctus. The sequence continues at coordinate 123,896,912 of CM042834.1, forward strand.
TTAAGTTTACTTGTTCTCAACCACATTGAAGTGCAATGTGCATCTTCTGGCTAAAAAGAATTTCCAATCTAAAAGGAAGGGCTGGGTTGCCAGTTGATTGCTTTCCCAAAGGTAGAATAAGGATAGAAAGAGGTACAATCAGAATTTGTTTTGATGAAGTGTAAGAGCGAGCAAATTTATGCCTCAAATACTACAATTGTCGATGATGCAGTAGCTACTTATTACCACACACCTTCCTAAATTGTTTATAATTGGGTAATTGTCAGCATTACTACTTTTCCAGCTTCATGGACAACAGAAAGTGTATGTCTCTTAATATTGATTTATAGTTGATCTGTTAATACTGATACAATCTTTTCCATGTGCAAAATGAGGAGCACATGCCCCCAATGCTGTCCTACTTTTGAGAGAACCGGATTTCATGTATATATACATACGGGTGTATGTGAATAAATTAAACGTATACAAACTGAATGTGTAAAACATATATAGTGTTCTTTCTTGACAATTATCTTGTATTCATTTCTAGAGATTCAGCTTCTACTTTCTGATTTGACCTTGTCTGTTCAATTTATAGGAAGCTGAATTGAGGCAGGTGAAATTTCTGCCAGAAATTCTTGCTCTGCAGAAAGACTTGGTGAAGAGATTTCAAAACATCTCAGAAATTGAGCATCACACAATTGAAGATTTTCTCAGCAGTTTTTCCTCAGGTGAGATTCTCCCTTGCTCTCTGGTTAGATAGCAAAGCATAAGAGCATTAAAGTATTTGCTTAACTACCAAGCATATTTAGAAAACAAAGGTATTTGGCTAATTGGAGAGTATTAATCTGTGCAAAGTCTGTGCTTGGCAAGCATTTGCAAGCCTCAGTGTCCACTTAACAACTTGCACAGTCGCTTAATGACTGCAACTGGGAGAGCTGGGATTGCAGTTATTGAGCGAAAGGTGACTTAATGACCACTTTGTTCAGTGACAAAGATTCTGGTTCCAATTATGGTTGTAAATCAAGAGCTACCAGTAGATTATGCCTAGGGATAATGACTTATTTGGATTTCACTCCATCCTATTGTGATGGTTAGGCATCTTCCAAGATTATAGCTCTTTCTGAAAAATATACTAACTAAATTAAAGCTTTGAGTTAGATGCCTCAAAGCTAGTAGGGTCATTGGAGTGTCAGGGTTTAAATAATAAGTGTGACTTGATAGCCACAAGGAATGGTGTGGTATCTTGTGCTGGATAGAACTTAGCCTGCTGCAGCAAAGTTCCTTTTATTGTATCATTTTTAAAAATTCTAACTTTGCAATAAATTTTGGCTATATTCCATCTCTTTTTACTATGTTTCTTGAATCCTCTAGGTGTCAGGTTACAAATGAAAGGCAGAGTGGAAAAATTTCTGGATGTGTGGAATAAACTCAGATTATCCATAGAAACCAATGGTGAGACTCAAGCTTACTTTATCAGTCAAACAAATGGCAGCAATAAGGGATTCCTCAGTACTATCAAAAGAAAAACAACACCATGTTGTACTATTTTTAGCTGGCCTGCAGACTCTAGCCCATAAAGCAGAGCAGTAGCCCGCTAGAATTTGCTGACCTCATGCATCCCTGATCATTGGCCATTAAGTTAGGGAGTGGGGGACTGGAGGAATTGTACTTCAGCAATATCTGGGGGTGGGGGGGACATATGATGGCTATAAATTATTATATAAGCCAGGAATTATTCAAAACTAAAATGGAGTATTCAACAGTAAGATGGTGCCTCTGGCTTCTTTCCTCTCCTGCAGGTGAAATTAAGCTTCCTAAAGATTATTGCAGTATGGACCGCACAGTGAAAGATCCATTTGAAATCCTTTTGCCTCGCCGGAGAGATCTAGGCCTTTGTGCCACCTCCTTGGTCAACTACCTCATTCAGCTGCACAATGAGTTCATCAACACCATAGCAAAGGATTCAGTGGATGCCAATAGGTACGTAGTTCTCAGTTCTCCCTGCAGCTGACAGATACTGCTGAATAAACAGCACAGTTTATTTTCTCTTCTTTTTCCTTCTTATTTCTCAACAGATACTCTGTCAGCCCTGCTGAAGTGGCTGATCTGCACATGATCAGTTATGAAGTCGAAAAGGATTTGATCCCAATCATTCTGTCCAACTGCCAGTATAGCGTGCAGAAAGGAGGAGAGGCCCTGCAGGAATTTGACCTGGAAAAAATCGAGCAGCAAGTTGTCAGTAGATTCTTACAAGGGAAGCCCAAGATCACATTGCAGGTATGTGCACCGTGAACATATTTTTGTGGGAAAAAAATAAAGAACAAACCTGAAAGGGGGCCAAATCTGAAAGAGGTACATCAGGATTAAAAAAGATAATTGCATATGTTTATAATTTTGCTTTACAGAAGAAAATTCAAGAGCAAAATCAAGAAAACAAAAAAATAAATCTAAAGGACAGCTTTCTGAAATACAAGAGTGTCTTTTTTTAATAAAGGACATATGGGGACTGTCTGTATGCACCATAGAAACTTGATGTAACTAGTTAGTGTTCTGGAGCCTGTGAGATCAAACTGCTAGTCCAGAAGATACTCTGCTGACCAAGCATTTGCTTTGTTCCCTTTCTTAATAGGGCATACCCACACTGGTACACAGATATGACCAAAATTATGAGCATCTGTTCAACAATATCAAGACAAAGCTGGAAACTCTGGTGAGTTTTCAAAAAGAGGAAAAGTCAAGCAAATCTCAGTATCATTCCATTTGGTGCTATTTACTTGACTGTAAACTGTGGGGTGCTCAATACGCATTGCGTATAGGAAGGTGTGCATTTACTGTTCAGTTGAAGTAATTTTATCTATCCAATGTTACAGATTCCTGGGAGTTTTAGTTATTACTTTGTAGGGGGTAAAACTTTGCTATAGAGATTGAGCAATGGTGAAAGCAGCAGCAGTTTTCTTGAATATGTGTGCAGTTGCTTGCAGGCCCTGAAGGAGGTGCCAGATGGCATGTGCCTTTTCCTTATAGAAAAATGAGTCAGGAATGAATGCTGATTGATCTTATCTCCTTATGTTACAGAGCTCCCTTTCAAACTCTAAAATGGGCATGATCAGAGGGGACCTGGTGTCGTACAGTGACATCTGTGAGGCACTCTCGGTCACTGAAATTATCTTAGGATTCCTGGCTACAACTGGAGGTGACTCACATATGACATTGACCGATTACGCTGGAAATGTCCTACAGATGAGCAATCAGATAAGTCTTCCGGTGATGAAGGTGAGTGCAGGGGATCAGAGGCTCACCTTTCATCTCTGCAAGATGAAAGAGAAAAACCAGTGAGAATGAAGCTGTATACTATATGCATAGCTCAGACTGAGGAAGGTAGCTGACGTTTTCCTTACTTAGTTCAGATCTCTACTCTTTTGATCACTGAAGAAAGTTTCTAAGCATGTTTGTGAGTGGTAAATAAACAAATACATTCCACTGTTTCTCCTGGCAGCCAATAGCCGCCACCACATCTTATAGTAGTACTTTCTAGGATTTATTAGGCAAATTTCTAGGTTGACCCATTATAACAACTATAAGTGGCTTAACGTATCTGGACATAAAGAATGAAACCCAGAAGATGTATCATCAGAGGAAACAGTAGAGAGAAAAACCCTTCCCCAACAGAGACCAACACTCCCTTTTGCCAAGCACCCTAACCTAATGCCTTGGGGGAAGAGCCATGTTTTTAATGCTCTTTTAAATGTTGGCAAGGTGGCATTCATGCACATCTCTTGGGGGATGCGGTTTCAGAAGCTGGTGTCCTGACAAAGAAGCTTACTTCCCAAAGGCTGCTAATAGATGACTTTGTTTAACTGGCAGGCCCAGGAATGAGCCAACTGTCGTACGAGACAGAAAGCTCCCCAGATAAATGGGCCCTATGCTATGTAGGGTTTTAAGGTGACAACATCTTAAATTGCACCTGGAAGCCAAGTGATGGCCACTCACAAAGCATGGGCGTTACATGGGCATAGCATACTTGCCCATCACTATTTATCTCATTACAGTTAGGACCAGCTATAGCTTATAAATAGAGTACCGCTCCATGTAGACATTGTAAGATCATAGAACTATGCCTTACAAACTTTGTAACTGAAGTATGGTTGTAAGAAGGGCGCTCCTAATCCAAGAAGAGATACATCTAGTGCCCAAAATGAACCTGTGTGAAGGCCCTCTTGGCCATCTGCTCCTCCAGGAGGAGTTGTGAGACCAGGAGCCCTTAATTATATACCAGACCGAGACAAAGATTGTGCAGTCTTCCTCATTAAGGGCCCAAACACTCCTTTGTCTTGCTAGGATTGAACCTGAGCTTGTTCCTCTTGAATAAAAATCACTCAGCCACTAAGTGTCGGGTCACCATATCAGCAATATCACTTGGGACTAGCCCAGGGACAAGAGGCATAACTGAGTATCACCAGTGTAGTCATGATGCCTGAATCAGAATCAGCAGATGGCCTGACTCCGGATAGGACACATCACTAAATTAATATTTGAAACATTTCAAAGCAAAACATCTTCTGTACCCTGGCCTCTATTTTTTTTTATTATATAGGATATTTCTGCTTCACTATTTTAATTAGCCCTGCCTTTTAAAAAGTCTACTTCTTTGTCCGTAGAAAATTACTGTTTTTGCAGCTGGAACATTGTTATATAGTCACCTAGAAAAACCTCTTTCCATTGTTATAATTACTTAGAAAAACCGCGTCTCAGGATAACCCTAGACTGGGCCAAGATTCCGTGGTGCCAGAGATGTAATGCAAAATGTACAATCTAGATTCCTTTGAATTATAAGGTGTTGAGAGGCAACTATTAGTGCAGAATGTGTGCTGTGCTTTAGTATCAACTGTCTCTATGCAAGAATTGAGTTTGGTGCTGTGCTGCACAGAATTTACATGAGAAATGTTGGCAAGGACTCTTCTCATTATTAAAAGATTTCTAGAATAAATTTTATCAGAAAAGTTTATATTAATGTTTTATTTAACTACCTAAATGGTCTTCCATGAATGCCATTGAGAATTAACGTTTGCTTTATCATTTGCAAAAAAATAAAACTTTTATATTTGTGTGTGTGTTCCTTTCAGGCACTGAGACGATGTCAGCTAAAGCATGCTATTTCCTTGTGGCAGCTCCTTTCTAGTCATAAATCAGAACAACTGCTGCATTTGAAAAAGGTAGGATGTGGGATAAGGATGTGCTCACTAGACATTTCTTGCCACTGTTTTCTCTCTTCTCCCCACGTAACCATTTCTGTCTGCCTCTTCCTCGTAATGTATTATCCAGGATCCTTTTGGAGAGATCAGTGCAGCCTATAAAGAGGAACTCACCAAGGATAGCATCGATCTTCTCAAAGCTTTCCTCACTCAGACAGGGCTGGAGCCCTTCCTTCAAGAGTTGCATGAAATGATCATGCTGAAATTGAAACATGCCAAAGTTGGAGAAGAGTACAGTCCTACGTGGGGGTAAGAGTGTGAACACTCTTTTGGTTTTTAGAGTGAAATACATCCTGTTTTGGGCTTATTGTTTTTCCTTTTTTTTCCAGCCTGAAAGAAGTACTTGTTCCATATCTTGAAGGAAAAGGTAGCAGTGAGCTTCAGGACTTGGAGGATATGTTCCCAGAAGATATCCTGGTTTCCCAGTGTATCGCTGCTTGGAAACTAGCTGCTACTCTTAAACGGAGTGGATGCGGTTCAGGAAATTAATCCAGGCACTTTTCCTCTCTCCCTCCATTCACTGATGAGCGGAGCAGTGTATTTAATTGTTGGGTTTTCTTTATACTTGTACAAAAAAAATGAAGGAGATAACAAGCTTTTGTATGTAAAGTGATCCTAAATCACGGTGCTAAATGTGAATGAATAGTGATGCACGAACACAAAGAAATTGGTGCTTTAGATAATGAAGGATTTCTAGGAAATAGAAGTTGGATAAGTACACTGCATTCAAAGGGAAGTATTTTCATTGTTACAAATTTCTAAAAGGACCATGTAACAGCTATAACTTTGGCTTTATAGACTTCATTATAAACTTTCCTCTTTAATCTGTTTTAGAATTGGCAGGGGGCAGAGAAACAATCTTGTTTCCCTCAACTTCCCTAGATTTTCTAAATGCTAACAAAGTTAATCCTTTTTTTAATCAGGGACATAATTTCTCATACACTGAATTCTCATATACTCTGAGACTAGATATCAGAGCAAGTAGTTAGAATCAAGCAAATATGTAAGTGAATCATCCCAACCATGTTTACTGATAGTTTGAAATAGGCTGTGAGGTTGCACTTCCTTCGATTTACTGCGGTTTTTTTCTAAGAAGCTGTGGAAATTAATGTTTCCTGTTTAAAGATGCTCTTGTGAGATAAAGACCAGTATCTACTGATAGTTTTTAGCTGCCAAAGATAAATATGTACTGTATTTAAATAGTTCTATTATTAGTTTAATTAATTGACATTTCTATCAAGTTATGCATTAGGCATTGTCATTCTAACCCTCTCTGAACTTAAAGAAACTAAGCTTGTGTTCTTCCTTCAATTGTGCCTGAATGATGTCTTAATACAGGTTGCTGTACTGCTAGAGAACAGAATATGCCTTGACTTATTTTTTTCAGTATTCAAAAATTGCAATTTATAAAAATTACTTTCTAGTCTTTTTTCCCCTTTATTAAAAAGTTCTTGTTACAAAAGTGTTCAGACTATCTCTTATTCTTTCTATAGCACATCTTGCACTTATATCACCTTTCTTGAGCTGGAGAACATGAGAGTTTGGTTTTACTACTTGTCATTTAATTAATTGACAAGTAGCTAAAACCATTAACAATTTTGCCACAGATGTCTTTGAAACAGGGAGCTGTGCTATGTGAATATAATCCATGAACCATAGATTTAATTTGTTCAAAGACAGGAACCTTCTTGAACCTTCTATAAGAATTAGGAGATCAACCACACACATTCTAATTATTGGTGGAAAAGAAGTCACCAAACCTGCCACCCATAAGGAAAATTGGGAAGATATTGCTCTTCATATATTCTAATGGCAATTTCTCCTTTCATTTTAATTGAGTGGAATCTTAATTTGTTTCCTCAACAAACTTTAATTACACGTAGCTGTCGCTCGAGAATGGGTGTTATTTTTGGGTTTATTCACAAGCGCCGGTTTATTGCAAAGCCACTGGTTAAACCAGAACTGCCACATCTGGGCTAAATCTGGAATAGAAGACGGTATACAAAACCACCCCGTGGCCATTTAGTGCGGGTTTTTGCAGCTCAGATTTGGCAGCCTTAGCTAAGTGCGGAACACGGCGGGAGCTAGGCTGTGGACGCTCTCAGTCGAAAACGCTGAGGATCGTAGCTGCCGCTATAGACGGAGCAGAGCCTGTCCTCCTTGGATCTCGAGCCAGCCCGGTCGCTCATCCCTCCGCCCTTTGGTGCAAACAGGAAGCCGAAGGGACGGACGGAGGCCGGGCGCTGCAATCGTGCAGCGAACCCTGCGGGAGGAACCCCAGGAAGTAGGAAAAACCCAGGGCGCGGAAGGACGCCATGGCGGACGGGACGGGAACAAGGGAGGAAGAAGGGGAGACTTTGCGGCGCTGGGAACGGTAAAAATGCCAGCCGGGGAGAAACCAGGGTTAAAGAAGATTTCGGGGAGGTCTTCCTGCCACCGGGGAACCTGGGATTTGTATTTCTTTTGAGCTGCTGGGTCTTGGCCCCGCCTCCTGGGTCCCTCGTGGCCAAAGAGCGATGAAAGGGAGCCTGCTTCCAGGGGCGTCCCCTGACAAGCGGATTGAGAGCGGGAGGGAAGCGTCGGGCTTTCGAGGAGTGGGAATCGCGATAAGTTAAAAGCTCCCAGCCTGGAAGGGAAGCTGCTGGAGGCCACTGGCTGGGGATCCCTGCCATGAGCTGAAGGGGTCTCGCTTCTAGATGAGAATGCCAGCAGCCCGGAACCTGCAGATGAGGCGGTGTGGTGCCTCCTTCACCGAATTGGGGGCTGCGAATCTAGACATCGTCAGCTGCATTTCCCCGGTTTCTCTACTAGGTCAGGGGCTCTCCAACCTTGGCAATTTTAAGATTTTATGGACTTCAGCTCCCAGAATTCCTCAGCTAGCATGGCTGGCAGGGGGATTCTGGGAGTTGAAGTCCACAAGTCTTAAAGTTGTCAAGGGTTACAGACCCCTATAGCTGTGATCTTGATTCAAAGGATAAAAAAAGGAAGGGGAGCCTGGTCTGGCAGAAGCCCTCCTGCCACAGGAGCACATCTTTCCCTGTGTTTCTCTCTTTGAAGTCCAGATCACCACACAGCCCTGCTTTAAATTTAATGACATTAATCACCATTTGAAAAGGGTCCTTCAATCCATCAACATTCTCCGCCAACGTGGAAGAACACATCAGTAAAAACCAGAAGCTGGAGCAGAACTTCTTTGGAGAAAAATATAGTGCAAGTAGAATCTTTCAGCATAGAACAAAGTATTTGGGGTAGAGAACCGAAGGATCACAACATGATCTGATACAGAATTAGTGAAAAGGGAGAAGTGCCTCTGTTGCATAGTCCTGGAAGCTCAGATCATTCCATGAACACTAGAGAAGATAGAAAATGTTAGAAACCACTGTAGGATACTTAAAATAAGATCTCAGATGCTGAGTTCTCCTGTTCCTGTTAGTCTCAATAAGTAGGCGGAAGGTCACAAGTTTTCCGTATCTGGAGACCCCCCCCAACCTACCCCAGAATCCCTGTTTATGAATGATCAGTGGGATTATTGCCACCAGGACATTAGAGATATGTTAGCCCCAGTATAAGAGAAAATATTCTTCCATCAGTGGTGGGATTCAAATTTTTTTACTACGGTTTCTGTGGGTGTGGCTTGATGGGTGTGGCAGAGGAAGGATAGTGCAAAATCTCCAGTCAGAGATGGTATTTGCTGGTTCTTCAAACTACTCAAAATGTCCGCTACCGGTTCTCCAGAACTGGTCAGAACCTGCTGAATATACCACCTCTGGCTTCCACATACCAGTTATTAGTCAACTTGGGCGGGATATTGGGTTCGTTTCTTGTGGAATCCCCACATCTGGTCAACCACAATGGGATCTGAATATTATATTTGACAGATTGCCATATTTCATGTGGCTTTTTTAATGTTCTTCAGTGGATTAGTGGTGGAGGCATAGAATAGGGCCATTTCTTAAGTTCTTTGAAACTGATAAGCATTCATAATTATCCATTTGAGAAAAAAATCTTTTTCAAAAAATTCAGAATAGTTCAATATTCTATTCTGGAAGCATAATTTGGTTTACATGTATGTATCTCTCTCTTTTTTCAATTTCTACCACTTTTTATATCACCCATAGTACTTTTTGCCTTAAATGATGCTAGGAACTGGCAGGTTTTATCTAGTCCTATTGTATTCTGTAGTCAACAAATCCAGATGAAAGAAGGTGTGATTGAACAAGACACAGAGGAATGGCAGAGCAATTTCTCCTTTGCTGAACTGGAAAGAGTTGGAGGAATGGATTTGTCTTATCTCAAAGAAGATGCCACACGTGCCTGTGCTTCATTGGTGGTGCTCAGCTACCCAGAACTTGAGGTAACAAAGATAAATACCAAAGACATAACAAGAAATTTTTTTAACATCTAGGATTAATATATTAAGAGGACTGAAACTCCCAAGTTTCCAAAAGTTTGACTATCTCCCCTTAGTAACTTCAATTTGGTTATCTCGCTGGGTTCTAGATTAGATATTTGTTTCCATAGTAGAACTGAGGATAAACTCTTGGAAGCAATTCAAGAGTCAGTGGTGAATTCTGGGACTTGTCAATTTAGGAGTGTTCCAGCTGTTGTCAGTTTAACTTGTCACTTTTCAAATTATGATCTCCCAGTCCTGATTCTCGAGTTGGGAAATGCTAAGGGCCATCAATCCATCAACATTCTCCAGGTGAGAAGAGTGTACAGAATTTTCAAAGTCTTCTAAATCTTTTGCCAGTTTTGTTGTCTCAGAAACAAGTTAGTGGAGTTATAATTTTGCTTCTTATCAAATGCCCATATGCATCATAGTTGCCTTCAAGAGCATCTCTTCAGAAGATGGTTACTTTGGAGAAACTCAGAAACTACAAGATCTGATAAATGGATGGATGAATATGTATGTTTTCCACTGTTTCAGCCATTCCTTAAAAGATTTTCAGGTGTAGTTTTGATTTCTCCATGGAGAATGAGTTTTATGTGTGGAAAATATATGTTGTACCTTCTCGCAAGCATTTTTAAACATGTGTAGAAAATAACAGATATTGTTCATTGCTATTTTAGTTATAAGAGACCACAGATGTGATTGTTTGCCTTCTACATTGAGCAATCAAAATATTCCTGACCTTGGCTGCCAAATACAAAATTCCAGAGCTGTTGAGAGAAAGACAACTGGCAGGAGATCAGCTCTTTTTCCAGCTCTGAGAACTGACAAAAGAGACAACCTCAGCAGTTTGGTAGACAAAGGAAAGGGATATGATGCGTGTTTTGTTTTAGTCTAGATCAGAAGTAGGAAATCCTTTTTTCTTAGAAGGGTTTTTATTTACCTGTATTCCTTGCTTAATATTTTAAGTAAATACTTAAATAAATATTTATTTACTTATCATTTTAAAGCACTCTCTAGAACTGAAGGGATTAATCTGGTATTGCAATGACAGTAGATGCCTGTATCTGTTCTCACCTTACATTTGCAAACACGTGAGAAGGTTAAATTTGAACCCCTTTGCTAATTTGTTTGGGGCATGACAAATGGCAACTGGGAACTCCATTCAGTTCAAGGGTTGTGGTTGACCACTTCTGACCTTAAATGACCTTGAAAATGTTAGTCTTCTGCTCCTTAGCAAAAATGTCACTTTTTCTTCTGTTTTATCATAGGTCCTCTACGAAGACTGCTATGTGGTGGCTGTGAATGCCCCCTATGTGGCAGGATTCCTGGCTTTCCGAGAAGTCCCTTTTTTACTGGAGGCTGTACAGCGGCTGGAGACACAGAAGCCTGGCCTCAAGCCCCAGGTGGGAAAGTTTTTCTCAATGAAAGGAGTGCTGCTGCTTTATGCCAAGGATATATTTCATACAGCATTCCCCTCCTTCAAAGAACCAATAACCAGGGCTTCAAGACTTCTAACCCCTAGCATTTTGTGATTTAGAACCTGTGGATATGGATGTTCCCTTTAGGTATCCATGACTGTTTTTCTCTTACTCGAAGGACAGATATCCTAAGAACCTCTCTATGATGCAGCTCTGCTGGCCTAGAGGTGGAGCTCTCGCCTCACAATCAGGAGGCTGTGAGTTCAATCCTAGGCAGAGGCTAATATTTGGAATAGACTCTCCTGCTCGAGCAGGGAGTTGAACTAGATGACCTCCAAGGTTCCTTCCAACTCTGTTATTCTATGGTTCTTTGATCTTTCTAGGAGGACTAGGCCCAAAGCCAACACTTTTAAGCTGTGCTACAGACCCAAAAGGACAGCTGCTCAAACCTAGTTTAAAACCCTCTTTTGAGTCATCCAGTCAGAATAAACAGCTAGAGAGGCTTCATTTTAGGAAATTGTGAAAGGCCCTAGCTCACCAAGACAGCACAATTCGAGTCCCCCAGCAGCTTTTTTCTCATAAAACAGATGCAAAAAAGGGATATTTGGAACTAAAGCACCCTGCAAATGTGATGGGATGACAAGTCCCACGATTCCCAGTCTGCACAGCCATAATTTGCATTGGCTTGAGAATGATAATATTTATATATATGTGTGATCTTGAAGGAGGACAAACAACGCACTTGCTGTATTCAGACACAATAATGTTTTTAGTGACGGATTTTGTGACTAGGTCTCGCTTCTTTCTTACTTGCGGAAAATAGGGAAGGTGGCCACCAAGGGTATTTGCCTGCTTTTTTGAAACTTTGTTTATGCAAACCAACACAGGCAACACTGACACCTCCATTACCGAAAAAGCTTCCCACTGTATTACCTATTATTAAAGTACTCCTTTGTGGGGGGGGCGGGTTTTCCCCTAGGTGCTTCTTGTAGATGGAAATGGCATCCTGCACCACAGAGGTAAGTTTCCTGGCCCATCCTTGCTAGTAAATCCTTTGGATTTACCGTACTGTAAATTTGCATGTAGATTTAAAGTAAATCCTTGAGATTTACTTTCCATCTCTGAGATGTTTAGAGCATGCCTTGAATATGCCAGCATGGGGAGTCACTAGTTGACTTCTCATTACTGTAGTGTTTGCAGAGCTCTTGGGGAAGAAGTTATTCGTGTTCACTCTCTTGGCAGATGCCAGAGAGGAAGGAGGGGCAAACCAAAGTATTCCATCTCCTCTTCATAGGCTGTACTAGCCTGTTTGCTGACAGTAAGTGAAAAGGTTGTCCCTGTCCCACCCACCCCCACATCCAAAAGAAACAGCAGAGTAACTGGAAGGCATTTTGGTGAACATCAAGAAAGGCATTGCAAGGTTGACAGCAGCCTTATGTCCTTTATGGCTTGCCCTTCCTTTGGGAGTTTGTTCAAAAATAAAGTGGTGCCAGATTTTCTCTTCACCACAAAATTGAAACTTTACTTACCAGTTTTTTTTCTCCAACTTCATCTCCTCCTGCATTATATTCAACAGGTTTTGGCATCGCCTGTCATCTTGGTGTTCTCACAGGTCTTCCCTGTATTGGTGTAGCCAAAAATCTCTTGCAGGTTGAAGGTTTGGCCAATGATGAGCTTCACAAGAAACAAGTAAGTGTTGAAATGTGTGAAATACATTTCACACTTTTAATTTCAAACAGTAGGGGGGATGTTAGAAGAACATCTTGTCAAAATTGGAGAAGCTGATATGTACAAATAGTTGATCTGAGTTTTTTTCCCCCCATTTAAAGTGGGGAAATGATGGCATTAACCTACAGGATGAAATAAGTTCAGACTGATTGACAATTAATTATGTATTGACCAAGATTTAAACCATGCCTTCCTGCTGTGCGTGTGTGTCTGTGTTGCATGGTCTTGACACATGAAAATTACTTCAAGGGAAGTCACATTTCTATGCATAAAATCTTTAAAGGAGAATTTCAGCCAAGCTATTTTGGTTTCAGACTTTTATTCAGAGATGACCTGTATAGCTTTGGCCCCCAACCTTTGGGACACCAGGGACTGATTTCCACAGACCGGAGGGAATATGGTTTTGCATGTTGCCTGCATTATATGGATGTGGCTTCGCTTGTTTGCACAGTCTGGTTATGGTATGCTACGGACTGGTGCCGGTTCACAGACTGAGGGTTGGGGACCCCTGCTGTACAGAACAGCAATGGAAAATAAACACTGATACTCTCTTTTTTATTTTTACAGAAAAGGCTACAGTTTAGGAATTAATCTTGAATCAGTCCAATTTCTTTATCGGTCCCAACACATCTGCTATAGTAAAAAAAATTTCTCCCTTATTCCAGATTCAAGATCTTCAGGCAGGAGGAGATGCATTTCCACTGACAAGTACCTCTGGGAAAATCTTGGGTATGGTAAGCATTTTTGGGAAGGCAGTATCTGTCTATTGGAAGTGGAAAGAGTCTGAAGAAATGAGTGCAGTAAAAAAGAAAGATCAATTTATTCTCAGTCACTGAAGCAATCTTTGTTTTCCAACATGAACATTGTCTTAAGTATCAGACTTTGGGGTGATTATAGAAAACTGATTAATAAATGTGAGTGAGTGAATGAATAAATGAATGAACGAATGCTGCATATTCACCTTTTTCTTTCTTCCGTTTCAAAATCCAACTTCTCCTTCCATTAGCTAGCTAGAATTTTCCACAGAGCTATTTTGTTAAATAGAAGTGACACCTAGCAGGGAAAAAGAAAAACAGAACTCAGTGTTTTCCTGTTGGTACGAAGTGTACCATATGCAGATGCACATACACATTGCCTTTGTAAAGTCCAAAAGGGGCATTTTCAAAAGCCAGATGGACTTTGTTTTTCCTTGAAGACGTTTGGCTTCTCCTCCGAGAAGCTTCTTCAGTTCTGTCTAAATGGTGGAAGATGGAAGGATTTATGTTTTTTGCAATCATCTGGTCATTAGCACTCTTTCTGAGAGTCGTTGAGGCCACATGGAAGTTTATCTGTGCCCTCAGCATCACTTGAATAGTGCAAATGGGTGTGGAACCTTCTTGAAACTGCTGAAAGGACTGAAGAAGGTTCAGTCCTTTCTTCAGAACTGAAGAAGCTTCTTGGATGAGAAGCAAAACATCTTCAAGGAAAAGCAAAGTCCAGTTGCCTTTTGAAAAAGCATCTTTGGAACAACCAGGACCTGGATGATTGAGAATCTCTATAGAAATTTTGCCTACTTAAGGGTTCAATAAATATATAAGTCTGATGTTTACATGGCTCCTGCCCCATTTTGCTTGTTCATTCATGTTCTTTGGACATTGCACAGTTTGCATGTATCTAGCAATTATCTCTGTTTCTTGTCTGCCCAGGCCTTGCGTAGTTGTGCCAAGAGTACAAAACCTATATACATCTCAGTAGGCCACAAGATAAGTCTACTATCGGCTGTGCGCCTGGTCCATTCTTGTTGCAAGTATCGGATTCCTGAGCCCATCCGGCAGGTATGAGCAGAATGTGCATTTAGAGTGCTGATACTGGCAACCTCAAGCTTAGCAACTTGGTCAACACTCTGAATGTTTGGACTTCAGTTCCCAGAGTTCCTAACTAATGATGGTCATTGCTAGGAATTCTAGGAGCAGAAGTCCATTCATCTAGAGCAGGGGTGTCAAACTCGGTTTCATTGAGGGCCGCATCAGGACTGTGTTTGACCTCGGGAGGTTGGGGTGGGCATGGTCAGTTCAACATCACCTGTGGTGGTCTGAGCGCTCTGCCAGCGAAAACGGGGTCCTAAGCTCCGTTTTCAATGCAACAGCCTCCTGCAACCCTCTGCCAGCAAAAACGGAGCTCGGGAGAGCCGCATGCGAGCTCTGTTTTTGCTAGCAGAGGCACCGTGGGCCAGTCCTTCACTGTTTCCAGGGCAGCCCCATGGGCCAGATCTAAGCACCCTGCGGGCCGAATCCGGCCTGTGAGCCTTGAGTTTGACACCCTAATCTAGAGGACACCCTGGTTAGAAGAGGCTAAAAAGCTAGATGAGGGCAGGGGTGGGATTCAAATTTTTTAACAACTGGTTCTGTGGGCGTGGCTAAGTTGGTGGGTATGTTATTGGCTGGGCATGGCCAACTCAATATCACTCATAATAAGGCACGCATCTCCTAATCTGGCCTCTCATGACTGTGGGGATGCTGCAACAGTCGTAAGTGTGAAAATGATCATAAGTCACTTTTTTCAGTGCCATTGTAACTTTGAATGGTCACTCCACACAAGCAAAGTACCAACAAAGGAGGGGAAAATAATCCAGAGAAGTTCCTGAGACAGGAAGTCTAGTCCTACCAAGAACGTAATAAGGGTTAACGGAGAGGCAGTTTCTGTAAGTAACACCAGAATGTTTCCTTCCTGCACTCCTTACAGGATTAGGCCAGTAATTTCTTTTAACAGCCGGTTCTCCAAATTGCTTAGAATGTTAACAACCGGTTCTAGCAAATAGGTGCGAACTGGTAAAATACCACCCCTGGATGAGGGCTATGTGATCTGAGCTCTGCTCTATCAGATCATTTTGAACTTCATTTATTTTACTATAATACTTCACCAAATACTTCTGGAATGTCATAAATATGGAGGAAAGTTGACAGAAATCCTATTGTTTAATTTCAACTTTCTGTCTCCTGAAAATGTGCAAATAAATCATTTCAGGGCTTGATTTAGAAATGTAGAAAATGACATCATTCAACTGGGACTACATAAGCAATTATGCAGTTTGACTGAGGTCCTGAATCAGAAGCAAAATCTAATCATTTCAACCTTTGGGCTTCCTACTGATTGAAAACCAGCAATAGATTGAACATTTTTAACTTTAAATAAATATATATGAAATTTACATTTATATCAGACTCTTCCAAAGAGTTGAAACTTGCCCAGTTTTAGAGAAATTGAAACAGGAATTTTAAATTTTAGGTTTTAAAAAGGAACATTTCCTTGTTAAACCTAAAATTTACCCTGGATCTGCAGAATTGGTATGTATCTGCTTCATTTTGGGAGATCCAGGTAATCCCTTTTTGAAAAAAAATCTCTAAAATGTTTGGGTTAAGAAGCCGAGATGTATTCTCTGCAAATAAGCACCCCCCATTAAACAAAAAAATTCTATACAACTAATTCCTGGATCACATAGCTTGCACAGTGAATAAGAGCTGTTGGGCCAACTATATTGCTGATCCTCCCAGGACTCTGCAGGCTACAGAGATTGCTGAGACAGAATGCAGCCAGTGGATGGCAGTGCTGGATCACCATTTATGTACTTCGAGGCAGAGTTTGAGCAAGGAGAGATTTTAGCACAAAATGGGTGGGCTACAGACTTGCCAAGAAGCTAGCCTTGAAAGTTGCAACCATGCCTTCAATATATGCACCTGTGGCAAAGAAAAGCTCAAGCAGAGCAGTTTCTCCCCTCTTGACAGGGATGTTCTAATGGAAGGTACCATTCCTAATGTCAGAGTGCTCAGATTTATGAGCCATTAATAAGCCACTGCACCCATGTCAGCATCTTCCTAAATGCTAGCTTCATTCTAAGCTCCGAAGAGAGAATCCATTTGAACTCCTTACAGCAGGGCTTCCCAAGCCCTGGTCCTTGAACAGGCATCGGTCCACGGCATGCCAGAAACCGGTCCATGGCAAACAAACAAAGCCCCATCCTCAGGATGCAGGCAGCACATGAAATCACGTCCCTTTCAGTCCATAGAAAAACCTCTCTCCACGGAACCGGTCCCAAAAGGTTGGGGGCCACTGCCTTATAGGTCCCAGCATGAAATAGTTTTGGGGAAACAAAAATCAGTATGTTGAGATGTTCTCCTCTTGAGCTGAAGTGTATTTTAGATGGGCAAAACATCGAGTAATCTAGTTGTAGCAGAAAGGCAGAATACAATACACCACAAGATGACAGCAAAAAGTTAAGATTTTCTACATCTCTTTACTTCCATAATTGATCATCTGGATTTTTGCAACTCAGATCTGGTTGTCTTGTGTTTGATCAGCTCTTGATCACTGCTTGCATTTTTGTTCGTGATGCAATCCATAAACTGTGGCTCAATGGTAGACGACTCAATGATTTATGCTTGGTATGCAGAAGTGTCAGCTTCATTCCCTACCATCTTTAGATAAGGTCAATAAAATTCATGCAGGAAACCCTAGAGAGCCTTTAGGCAGTGTTGATGGTACCAAGCTGAGAAACCAACAGATTGGGTCAGTATCGGACAGCTTCCCATGTTCCTTTCCCACAGACCTTCATAAGAAGTCCTGAACAAATAACTCAATAACTTAGCGCCGAAATTAGGATCCATGCTTCATGCATGGTGGTGATTAGAAGCAGCAGATATTCCTTCTTCTAGTTAGGAAGATATGCATGGTTCTTGATTGTTAATGCCTCCAGCAGAAGCCATAAATATTCAAGAGAGTCAGTGTTTGCATGCCTTTTTATGGAAGAAATATTTCATGTGCCAAAACTGACGTTAGTCACCCAGTAATATTCCTTTTGATGTGAATATCTCCACTGTAACACAGACATAACTCTGTGCCCTGCTTGCTCCCATCCTTTCTTCCTTTGCTGCAGCATGTCTTGCATTTCACAGCCCATTAGCATCTCCATGCTGACACTCCCACTTTCCTCTCTGGGGAAAATCAGGCTGCAGCCCAAAAGTGGAAAAAAGCTTAAAGTAAGAAGAAGTGCCTCCCAGCCCTGGGATAATAGCAATAACACATGATAGAAGTCATAAGTCTGCCATCTTTTTGCAACCAAAGCACTTGCTTTCGGCATCTGACCAGCCTGATGTTTTCTATTTTTTTCAATACTCCTGGCATAATCCCCAGTCTCTAATGCCACTGCTAGCCTATTCCAAAAATAGACGCGAACTTGAGGGGATTATTAAGGCAACATGACCCACCTTATTGATTAGCCTCTTGGGTTAATAAGCTAGATTAAGCCGTTTTAGCACAATGTTAGGAGTGAAACGATGCTACAGTCTAAGAGGACACTTTGCTCTTCTCTTTCCCTGCCATGGAAGCAAAATGAGGGTAGCTCTGGATGCTGAAGGTGGCATTAATAAAGTTTGATGAAGAAGCAGGAAAATGAAACAAGGCATTTTATTGAAAAGATGCCGGAATGTTCAGCATTGCGATTCCTTAGATATTGAATAGGGGTGGGATTCTACCAGTTCAGACCAGTTCTATAGAACCGGTTAAGATTCTGTGCAGTTCGGAGAACTGGCAAATTATGCCCTTGACTGCCCCTCCCCTCCCCTCCTTGCCCAGTCAGTCCTTATCACGCATGCGTCACATCGCACGTATGCCTGACATCGCTGACTGTATTCTCCCCCGCCCAGTCACTCATTAAGGTATTTCTTTTTTTCTTTTCCTCCCAACAATCAGCTGTTCCAACGATCGGCTGTGCCAGGATCCCCTTCGCTGTCTTATTGCTTCATCCAAGAGGCTTTCCAGGAGGCAAAAAGGGACACGTAGAGGGGGTGTACTGCGTGCCCCCCGCGCTCCATTTTTTTGCCTTTTTGGGCCTCGGGGAAGGTTCCTGGGTGCAAAAATGCCCCCCAGAAGCTTCCCTGAGGCCCAGGAGACCCAAAAACAGAGTGCAGGGAGGGTTGCTCCAAAAAAACCCACGCCCACCTCACCACGCCCACAGAACCGGTTGTTAAAAAATTTGAATCCCATCCCTGATATTGAACCAATTGAATACTTAGCCATTGCAATCTCTGAGGCACAACATTCATGACTGAGAACCCAGTCTTTGGTCAAACAGAAATAGTTATTTGCTAGCTAGTTTTTAAAAAAAATTACTTATGGGCGAGAGATTTTCCTCTAATGTAAGACTCTGATCTTAAGCCATATTTATTTTCATCCAAAACTGGTTATATTTTGTTTTTAATTATCTCAAATGTAATTTTATTAAGAATTTTAATTACAGTCATAAAACCTGATACAAACTAAACTTAGAGAAAGAGAAGAGAATGGAAAGAAAGAATAAAAAGTGCAAGAAAAGAGAAAAAGAAAGAAAAAGAAAAGAGAATATAATAAAGAAAAAAGAGGAACATATAGGGAAAAGACTTCCAGCCTTCATCACCACAAGTAAAACAACTCTTCAAAACTTAAACAGACATCTCTTCATTCCATAGTCTGTCCTTTTAACTATAAACAAATCCATAAAACATCAACATTTCAATCTTGGTGTCAGCAAAAAGTCCATAAAGGGTTGCCAGAACATCATAACAAAATATTTTAACCTTGATCAAATAAAGCAACTATATATTTCTTCATTTTGCTTCTTACAATCCTAACCTTTAATTCAATCCAAAATTGTCATAGGATTTTTTCTTCAGTTCTTCTTTATCCCGTCTTACATATTTCTTTAACAAGCCTCTTTTCTAAATCCATATGAACATATTTTCCATATCGTTTTCTTGGTGAATCTTTTGTATTTTCCTTTCAATTTTCAAAATTTTGGCCAGTTTCTATTGTATATCCAGTAACATATTATTTTCCAAATCATTATCTTGGGCTATCATTTGTGGTTCCATATTTTCTACTTTATTTTATCTCATAAAATTTCTCTCACATCTTTCATTCCTCCATTAACATGTTTTAGTCTATCCATAGAAGGATATCATTACTGACAGTTGATATTGTAATTATTAAATTCTGACTCCTTTCTTCAAAGATTTTCTTTAATATTAACATTTGTTATAATGTTTTGTATTATTCTGTAAGTCTCAGGATTAACTGACATCAGCAGCTGTATTTTTTTTTCTGCTTAAAATGTTTATTCCACTCCAATGTCTGGTTTCTAAAATCGTCACTTATCTTTTATTATTTACTTGCCATTGCAGGATAACAAAATATACTTGTTTCCTATGAGAAGTTGTTAATTTTTTTACAGACAAATCAGAAACGTTATTTTCCAATATTGTAAATTTACCTGGACCCTCAATCCATTTATAACTATCTTAGATTAAAATCTTTTTTAGCTTTTCACTTTATTTCAAATTCTTTAAGTTCTAAAAGTTGTAAATATTTTTATTTTGTTCAGCATTGAAGATAAACTCATCCAATAAAGATTTTTAAACCCATCTCTAGATCTAGTTCTATAGTTAATAAGCAATTTCTGACAGAAATTAAAAAGTGAAGTTTGCAAACTTGGCATCCTTTAAAGTCTCCATCTTGGTTGGGAGCAGGAGGGCTAATCCCATTGTCTTCTGATGCTCAGACCCATGAAAAATGGCTGTCCTGTGGTCTCCTTGCCAGGAGCAGCCATCTGGAGCCAATATGGGAGATATTCTTTTTTATCTAAAATTCTACTTCCAATTTTTGGGTTATTAACATCTTTTGCAGGTGCTTTTAAAGTAGAAAAATAGACTGAAATATGTACTAAAGAAACAAAACGGCTAAATAATTTAATTATGTTGGCGATGACTGGCTTTTAGCTTCTCTTATTGCCAGTAATTATTGGCTTGAGCCATTTGCATTCAACAGTTTTTGCCTTGTAGAATTTGTTGGTATGGAGCCAAATGATGTAAATTAATTTTGTTAAGCAGATCTAAAACAAATTAATTTGTCATAACAAATGTATCTAAATGTTCAAACCCCCATTCCTTTAACAAAAGATGGGCATGCAAAATAGCCAAGGCGATCTTTTGTGTCTCTGGCCCTGTTCATGACATATGCAAGCTTTTATGCTACAGAAACTTATTCATCCGCTCCCTAACACTGGAAGCTTGAATCATTATGTACCAATAGTGGATTATTCTTATCTGTTCTTTCATATAGTATAGCAAAACAGAGCCTCTCCCACTATATATCAATGGAGATTGTGTGGAAAGAGTTCATAGTTTTAAATTTCTAGGAACTCATATTTTCGACAACCTTACTTGGTCGGTCCACACTATGGCCACTGCAAAAAAAGGCCCAGTGGTCTGGGTGAGAAGTTGCTGGTTACTTTTTACCGTTCTACCATCGAGAGCATTTTGGCATACTGTGTAACAGTGTGGTACGCTGGATCTGTAGTGGCTCTGTAGTGGGTAAGAAGATGCTCCAGAGAGTTATAAACACAGCACAAAAAAATCATCAATTGCTCTCTTTCTTTTTTGGAAAAGATTGCGAAGACCAGACTCCTCTCTAGAGCACTAAAAATCTCCACAAACCATTTTCATCCTGGACATTCACATTTCGAACTATTACCATCAGGGAGGCGTTATAGGTGTCTTAAAATGACTTTAATAGACTGAGAAACAGTTTCTTTTCCAAGGCAATAATTGTCTTGAATCAAACAGTACATTTGTGATTTAATCCTATGTATAAAGTGGCATTTTTAAACTATCTAACTTAATATATGTTTTAAATAGGTTTTAGACTAGGTTTTTAATTATTATTATTATTATTTTAATTATTAAATATTAATATTAATTTTTAAATATTCTGTAGTATGATTATGATGTGGTGTTTGGGGCACTGTGCTGGAGTAGCTTTCAAATTTCATTTTATTTGTAGATATGCAATGACAATAAAGGTATTCTATTCTATTCTATTCTATTCTATTCTATTCTATTCTATTCTATTCTAATCTAACATAATAGGTTAAAACAGTAATGCCATTCTAGATCCTGTAAGATTGTAGTTTCTATCATCATTGGCAGTCTAGAGCAGGGGTGTCAAACTCAAGGCCAAGAGGCCGGATCTGGCCCATGAGGTGCTTAGATTTGGCCCACGGGGCCACTTTGGAAGCAGTGAAAGACCAGCCTATGGTGCTTCTGCCAGTGAAAGTGGAGCTTGCAAGGGCCGTGGCCCTCCCGAGCATCTTTTTCACTGGCAAAGGGTTGCAGGGGGCTGTTGCAGCTGAATACAGAGTGTGGAAACTTCTTTTCGCTGGCAGAGTGCTCGGGCCACCACAGGTGCCCCCAACATGAGTGATGTCAAGCTGGCCATGCCCATTTTGGCCCCCCCGAGGTCAAACACAACCTGATGCAGCCCTCAATGAAATCAAGTTTGACACCCCTGGTTTAGAGGGTTCATTG
The DNA here is from genome assembly GCA_023653725.1 of Bungarus multicinctus. Taxonomy (NCBI): domain Eukaryota; kingdom Metazoa; phylum Chordata; class Lepidosauria; order Squamata; family Elapidae; genus Bungarus; species Bungarus multicinctus. The sequence continues at coordinate 123,919,056 of CM042834.1, forward strand.
ATTCAGTGTCCCTCAACCAAAGGATTTAATATTTGATGCCAGCCTGCATCTCTCCCATTCCCTCCAATGTTCCCCATTTTGTGATATATCAGATGGCAGCCTGAAATTCATAATCTCTGTTGGGTACTTGTAAAGTGTCCTGGTTCTTTGGAAAGTGAAATAAAAGTTTGGCTGAAAAGACATACATTAAATAGACACAAGGATCTTTGTTCAACAAGTAAAAGGCAGTACAGTTGTAAGAAGATTGCATCCACTTGAAAAGAAAGTTCATGGGTGATTTGGAGCTAGTCTAGGGATTCTAGGTCTGGGCTGAAAAAGATAAATAAAAACCAACCTCTGCATACTACTACTTGGCTGCAATCTAGTGGTTGCTCAGATTTCTGCAGCCCAGATTTGGTAGTTCTAGGATAGTTATTTTCATTCAGCCTGGTCAATTTTATATATTTGTTGTAATAATATCCCTGGAATGAAGAATACGCACCTTGAAAAAGAAAGATGAATGATGTTTAAACTTAAAAGGAATTTTAAAGTTTATCAAAGGAAGGGCTATTAGTGCTGTGGTTAATGGAAGGCGGCTTTGGAACACTACACGTGACCATTGACTGACTACCTGTCTATCCATCTCACAAAAACTAGAGAAAGGATAAATCAGGAATTGCAGAATGAAGAAGGTGAAAATGTTAGGTAAGAGTAGCTGAAGATAGAATGTACAGCAGAATTGAAGAAAGCAGCCAAAGGGTAAAGTACCTGCAAAGGAGTGCTCACATGAGAAGTTAAGTCAATGAGATAGAACAGGAGTGACCAAAGGTGAATGCCAATACATCTGGAGCTCCATGATTTTGTACATCAGGTTAATTTCATACCTATGTATTCCTTGTTGCTACTCCAATTAAATCAGCTTGAGGAAGAAAGTTCTCAATTAGATCCTGTTCTGAGGCTATGGCAGGTTTGAGAAACCTGACTGTGTGTGTACATTTTGTCCTCTTTTCCCTCTTGTTTACTGTGATCATTCGCCAGAGTAGCTCGGTATTTCTAGATCACCCTCCCTCTTTCAAGGCATGTTAGTCTATGATGACAAAAATCAGGAGGACTACAACCTTTATTAAAAGGCTTTGGTGATGGTGAAGTGATGACATGAGTGCAACTCGCAAAAGTTTAATGCCCTTTGATAACATTTGTTAATCTGAGAAGATACTACTAGACATCCTGATTTTCTTTCCCATCCTGCCAGTTGTCAGGTGCATTGTACTTCCATTCCTGTTGCCAGCAGACTGATGAGTCTGGGAACTCTCGTTCATCTGGAAAATACGTTCTGTGCAGACCTGTTATGGCCCATTGAGATGAATCGTTTTAAATTCAGACAGCTGTCGAATTTCTTGAACTTTCTCATCCTTTACCCAGACCCACTGCAAATTTAATCCTACCAGATGCTAAAGCTGTCATCCAATTTGGTTTTGTTCCAGTATTTGGCAGCAGTTCTATCAGAGGTGGTATTCAGCAGGTTCTGACCAGTTCTGGAGAACCGGTAGTGGAAATTTTGAGTAGTTCAGAGAACCAGGAAATCCCACCTCTGACTGGAGATTTTACAGTATCCTTCCCCTGCCACACCCACCAAGCCACACCCACAGAACCGATAGTAAAAAAAATTGAATCCCACCATTGAATTCTGTAGAGAAATGTATTGAAAGACCCAATCCTAGAAAAGAAAGCATGGTGTCCATTAACACATTTATTTTCTTTGCTGTGAAGAATTTAGGTAGCATTTGGCAGCCCATATCAAGCTGCTCAGTTTGCGTTGAATGGAATAAAATATACACTGTTTGAAAGAGGCAGATTGGCATTCTCTTGCTTCTTCTTTCTCTCTCAAAAAGAAGCACAGTGGAACTTGTTCGGACTGAGATAGTAATGTGGCATGTATAAGAAGCTATCAGTTATAAGTTTTTCTCCTCTTGATGCAGTCCCAGTCTAGTTCCCAAACTCTTAAATGAAAATATGCTATTTAGTAGATATTTTAGCACTGTAAATTGGAGACGCTACAGTAAAAAAAATGAAAACTTCCCTCATCCTGATACTGGTAGTTTTGTTCCAGTCAAATGTACTTACTTTTATGTAAGGAAAAGAAGTGTGGTTGCTAACCACATTTTTAAAGTATTATATACAGTAGTTTGACTCGTAGTCCAACTCAGAATAAACTTACATTTCCACGACCACAACTGAGAAATAATATTAGCCAGGTGAACCGTTGGTCTGATCCAACATGGGTTTTCTTATAAATTATTTGCAAGCTTTTGCCCAGTGCTGAGCAGAAGAGGCTCATTTTCTTCTCAGTCCCAAAATATATCATGAAAGGTAGCCCTCAATTCTCTTTGGGATAGAAGCTGCATTGTGATTGGCTGAAATCTGACTAGGACTGAGAATTGTGAGATGATTTCCCACCCCCTCCAGATGCAGTAATGTTAGAGCCCAGCAGCTCTGTCTCTTCTGCCTCCTCCCATTCTCCTAGAATCCTAGAAATTGTCACTTGCACTAGTCAACCTAATTAATCTCTTATTATTTTCCTCTTGGCCCTGATTATTTATTTTATTTTTATTTATTATTATATTTATATAATAAATTATAGGCAGATATAAGATCCAGAGAATACATCCGGAAACATATGGAGGTCAACATTACTGTGCCCCTTCCTCAGCCAGAGAGGTAGGTGTTTATATGGTTAGAAAGCTATACATGTCCACCACTCTTCCCCAGTCAATGTGCTTTTTAAATGCTCTTTGGGAATGACATTAAAGTGGCTTCCAGGGTCTATGTTGTTCCGCAGGACCAGCTATTTCAGACAGAGCCTCATACGTCTCTGCAAATTACATGGTTTCCCAAAATGTTTGAATCAGATTTGCTACAACCTTGAGATGATCACAAAACATATTCATATCTTGGAGCAAAAGTGCTGTTTTGGCAGCATAGGTGCCAAAGATGATATGTATGTTCTGGAAGAGTTGCACGTCACCTTTGCTGTGATACATCCAGAGTTATTCCAGGAAAGTGACATTTTATTCTTAGAAATTAGTCTTCCAATGAGTAGCACTAATCTACAAGGAAGGAAAGTAAAAAAAAGAAGTGGAATTTAAGATCCAGCCACTACCAGTGGATTGGGATAATATACTCTGCATTTGCATAATTACACCCCAACATCTAATGCTAGCGCATAGATTTTTGTCATGACATATGTTTGATCACTTGCTTCCTTCTTTAGAGGCCAAGATCTGGAAAGTGCCGGATTGGGGGAAGCTGACAAAAATGAAGGCAAGGACTGAGGTATGATTGTTCCAGGGCAGGTCCTTAAGTTGGGACAATTTCCCATTCCAAACCTTATATTCTTTCTTTCTTTTTTTTTGGTCATCTTAGTTTGACCCTGTCCTGTTTTGTACCCTTCTTTCCTAGAGCTAATCACAAAGGTGAACTTTCATCTCTAAGACCACCATCCTGGGGAAGAGAATGTGGCAATTTCCATCTATTCAACAAAGCACTGCCCAGAGATCAAAGACAGTCAAGAGAAGCTCTTTCAAGTACTTTCATCCAGTATTTTGGAGCAAGAAATATAGTCCTAACAGAGCAGGCCTGGGCTTTAGGTGAACACAAAAGGCAAACAAAATGACCTAGATGAGTAGTGATCTAAGGCAGTGACAGTGGTGGGCAGGTTGCCCTGTGAAGCTATCAAATTACTTTCCTGCAGAGCAGAGAATCTTGGGCAAATTCTTCAGGGAGGACTTCTATTTTTGTCTGCCCGCTGCTCCATTCCTTATCCTGAAGTTTCCTTTCAGGACAGTGAAAATCCTGAAACTTAGGATGGCTTCCCCAATTTTGGTCCTTTCCAGGTGTGCTGCCTGGGAATTCTGGCGGTTGAGGGCCAACGTACTCTGGAAGGGAATAAATCATTATGTGCCAGTTTAATGGTCATAGGCTCGGCTTGACCCCTGTAAGCAAAAAATACATTTCCTAACACTGCATTACATATTGACTGAAGATACTGATTGGGAAATGCTGTTTTATGCTGATTTCATTTATCCTATTTGTACACTGCATACTTCTAGCAGAGCTACCTTGTGGTAGTGTAGGTGCATCTATGATGATTGGGAGTATATACTGGTTTTAATAGGTTGAATAGCGCGAATTATTCACAAAAAGTTGCTCAGTTTTCTTGCCATGAAACAGATGGTGGTTAATCCTGCTATTGAGCTAGAAAAGAGTTTGGGTTATCCTTGAAATCAGTAAGTTGACCTTGGTGAATTGGCTGTGACAAGTTGGCCACAGTGAGTTGTCCCATTCCCTACTGAACAGGCACAGTAATTGTCCCGATGCCTCACTGTCCATCCTTGTGTTGTTCCTCTCTGCCTGGAATGGTGCTGAGATTTTGGAAAGACTACTGATGCATTGGTAGTGCTGGGCAGCTGCTAGTTCTCAGATCTGTCTCATCTGCCCACTTCTTGTCTCTCTTCCCCGAGAGCAGGTACTCATCAGTGCCAGAAATAAGTAACTTGTTTCTAGGTTACGCACTCCAAGAGTTCTAATTTCAGAGAAGGAGTAAGTTGTTCCGCAGGGCTTCTGTTCTCTAGTACCATCTTTTACTGTGTTGCATCAACTGTGCAACGGTTTCACAGTAGAGGAGAAGAGAGTCTGAATTAGCACAACTTTGCTCAGGCCAGTGATAAGGCTAGTGAAGAAATCAAACCTGTTTACTAAAGGGGAAGTCCTGAGTTCAATGGCACTTATTAGAAAGTCAGCAGGCTACAGCTTCTGTTCCCTGGGATATTCTAGCATCCACCTAGAAGTGCAAAAACCTGCTGTAGAAACACTTTCTGTCGATAAACAATCTCCGAAAACTGCTTTCCTGGAGATACTGAAAACATTGCTCAATTAATTAATTAGCTACCAGAGAGTCTGTTAATGAGCTTTTCAAATTTTCCTGCATTTGTTGGCAGCTTTAAGGGTTTTTATCCTCTCGGCCCACTCCAGGATAAATGAAAACAGTCTCTGAACATTAATGCACCATCAAGAATGTGGTTCAATATATTTTTTTCAAGTTAGAATTCAATGTAAACTTTAATCTTTTACTCCACATATTTTCCCATTGATCAAGCATTACATCCAAGTTTTTCTCCACTTACAGTGCATTCAGTGAGTGTTCAGACCCCCTTCATTTTTGTCAATTTTGTCACGCTGCAGTCGGATTCTATAGTTGTTGAAATTCATTTTTTCTAATTAATCTACACTCAGCATCCCATCATAATGAAGTGAAAACAGAATTTTAAAAATGTTTGTAAATTTATTAAAAACAACAAACTGAAATATCACAAAGGATACAAGTATTCAGGCCCTTTGCAACAACACTTGAAATTTAGCTCTGGTGCCTCCTATTTCTCTTGATCATTGCTGACATGTTTCCATACCTTGATTGAAGTCCACCTGTGGTAAATTAAATGGATTGGACATGATTTGGAAAGGCACATATCTGTCTACAGAAGGCCTCACAGCTGACAATGCATATTGCAGCACAGCAAAAGCTACGAAGTCAAAGAACTGCCTGCAGAGCCCAGAGACAGAATTATTGCAAGGCATAGATCTGGGGAAGGCTGCAATAAAATTTCTGCTGCACTGAAGATTCCTAAGAGCACAGTGGCCTCCGTAATTCTCAAATGGCACAACCAGTACTTTTCTGAGAGCTGGTCACTCGGTCAAACTGAGCAATCGGTGGACAAGGGCCTTAGTAAAAGAGGTGACCAAGAACCCATATGTCACTCTGACTGAGCTCTAGAGATTCTGTGTGGGGATGGGATAGAGTTCCAGAAGGACAACCATCACTGCAACCCTCCACCAGTCTGGGCTTTATGGCAGAGTGGCTAGACGTAAGCCTCTTCTCAGTGCAAAACACATGAAAGCCCGCTTGGAGTTCGCGAAAAAGCATCTGAAGGACTCAGACTATGATGAACAAGATTCTCTGGTCTGATGAAGATTGAACTGTTTGGCCTCAATTCTAAACATTATGTCTGGAGGCACCAATCATCACCTGCCCAATATTATCCTTACAGTGAAGCATGGTAATGGCAGCATTCTGTGGGGGATATTTTTCAGCAGGGACTGGGAGATTAATCAGAGTTGAGGGAAACCTGAATAGAGCAAAGTACAGGGATATCCTCAATGAAAATCTGTCCCACAGCACTCAGGACCTCAGTCTGGCCGAAGGTTCACTTTCCAAAATGACAGTGATTTTGAGCACACAGCCAAGACAATTCAGGAGTGGCTTAGGGACAACTTTGTGAATGTGCTAGAGTGGCCCAGCCAGAGCCCTGATTTGAACCTTATTGAATATTTTCAGGGACCTGAAAATGGCTGTCCACTGATGGTCACCATCCAATCTGACTGAGCTTGAGAAGAGTTGCAAGAAAGAAGGGCAGAAAATCTCCCAATCCAGGTGTTCAAAGCTTGCCATATCATACCCAAAAAGACTCGAGGCTGTAATTGCTGCCAAAGGTGCTTCAACAAAGTACTGAGTGAAGGATCTCAATACTTAATTTTATTGAAACTGATATTTCAGGTTTTTTATACCAGATTTATAGAATTTTTATAAGATAATGTACTATTGGTATTTAGCAGCTGATAAAATTGTCAAAAAAGTGTAAGGCATCTGAAGATACATTTTATTTTTAGTGGACATGTAAAACTACAAAATATTAGGATCAGGTGTGTATCTTTATTTTGTGAATTCTTAGAATAAATGTGCAATTGAAACCAAAGATTTTTCTTTTAGGTTTTATGGATTGCAAAAAACCTGGGACTTTATATGATCAAAGCAGCAAGACTTTTATATGCAGTGATGGAAGGATTTACAGATTCCTACAATGGAATAATGGATGGTGAAATTATTGGAGTTGGCAGAGCTGGCAAAATTGGCAACTTTGATGAAAGAAAGACTAACTTGTTGCTACCTGGAAACCACTTTTGGATTGTTTGCTTGAAACGGAAAGAAATGAAACTTTTAATTGTGGGATTTGATTGTTACAACTGTTTATCAAAATATATACTTAGATTTGTATAGGTACCAAAGAAAATTTGAAGTTTTCTTTTATTTTTTTTTCTATTGTTCCTTTTTTGCACTCTAGTCTTGTTTCAATCTTGACCTTTCCCACCTATTTCTTTATTTTTCTGTTTTATATTTTATTCTTTGTTGAAACAATAAAATTTTGTAAACAAACAATGTGGCTCTATGTCCTTATATAAACCAAGAGCAAGATTCATAGATTGTTTGCTAATCCTGATAACCATCCTTTGTTGAAATGCAGTGATTGCACACAAGAAAGCACTGCTGGGAGACATTTGAAGGATGGACCCTTCAATGTACCTATCTTTGATCACCTCTTAAGGCCGTTTCCTTCACTTTGAGACAGGAAACTGGTCTTTGTTCCTTGACATAAATGGAAGACCAGCTGACAAGCAATATGGTTTACGTGGAAATAAACCATCCCAAAGATGAGCCCAACACTTGGAATGACGGCCAGGAGGTGGAAGGAGTTGTTCCTGAAATCAAAATCCAGTCTTTATTCTGAAACTGCTCTTTCAGAGGAAGCCCTAATTGACATCTAGGGTGGGTTTGATTAGGGACAGACATTTAGGATGTATATAGCAAGATTTTTTTCCTCAGACCTATGAAAGGGAAGAGAGTGAGACCAGGCATTTTCCCTTCTACAAGACAAGTTATACTAGTAAGCTCAGTTTTTATTTGGTATTTAGCTGGAAGCTGCATCAAACACGTTCTCCGGTGAGCCTGTCTATGTAATGCCAATGTGCATGTACTTCCATAGACGGAGTCAACATTTGGGAAGAACATCTTGCACGTGGAATATCTACGGATGATTCATGCTCAGCTAAAATGAGAAGCTGAGTCGCACTCGTGGTGTGGAAATCGTGGTTTCAGTGTAGAAAAACATCTTGCATTTTTTTTTCTTTTTTGTCTTTGGTGCAGCCACACGCCAAGCACCACATCTTGGTTTGTAATAGCCTAACGATCATTTAGAATGAGATAATATAAATTTAGGTGATTTAGAAACAAAGTTGATTTAAAAGAGAAAAGCTGAAAATAAATCTTGACCGGTAATTGGGTAAAGGATGGATATGGGTATCCATGCATGAACAAGGTAGGGAAAATGTGCTTGCTGGTATCTGTGATTTACTTGGACTGCAAAAAAAAAAAAAAAAGGTTGAAAAGCTAATAAGGAAATAAGGGAAGAACCTGGGATTCTTAGTGAGAAATGTTCTTAAATGCAGCATGTTAGTTAAGCACAAAGTTTGTCATCGTTTAGCTGGTGTAATGTGTGTCTGCCTTTTGCTTGAGGGTGTTTCCACCCCCACCCCCCCACCAATCAAGTCATTCCAATGTCTGGCTTGTCCTCCCTCCCTCGCTGTCTACGTGGTTGTGATTGCTGCTGTCACTTTCACACCTCCCTGGGGAACAGATGCTGAGTTCCCAGCTCCCTATGGTCCCAGCAGATGGGTGGAGAGAGGACTTTGTGTATTGGGTGGGTGTGTAGCTTGCGGAAGCCAACCATCTGCTCCCTTATTTTGTAGGAGTCTCCAAGCCTGGGGTTAAAACACAGGCTTATGAGGAGCTTTAAATCTTCCCTGCCAGTTCCGTTGTGCCACCTGCAGCCTGCAGACAGTCAAATTTGGCCTCCAGCAGTCGACGCTATAGTGGCCAGCATGGTGGTTGGCAGGATTGAATAACTCACCCTGAAGCTGACAGGAAAGAGGATTTGGTTGTATTGCTTACACAGAGACGTGGCAGAAATCAGTCTGCAGATCTCTGAGGAATGTGCTGTCTATCTTGTCAGCAAAAGCTTAAGCTAACCAGCCAGCGCTCATATTCCTCTACCTCTGTTTATTTCTGACTCTAGTTCAGTCCTGGGTTATCTGGCTCAAGATCAATCCTGATATCCATTATCCTTGGCCTATGACTGTATCCACAAGATCTCCTCCATTGAATTCTATCCTGCAGGTTATCAAAATCTCCCTCCCTCCTTTCCTTTTTGATGAAGGCCTCTTAGTTTTGATATGCAACTCTGATTTTGCTTCCAGCAAAGTTCCATGAGAGTCTCATCCGGCATCCTGACTTCATCCCAAGTACTACAGCTCTTCTCCGCCTTTACTTTGGCCATGATCTGCCATTTTGGCTCCCTCACCGGCTCCCTTCTTAAACCCAATCGGTGTTGTCATCTTGTTAGATCTTTGTGCAACTGTGCTGCATTTTTGACATTGAACTTTTGACACTAGGCTAAAGTTCCTTACCCTACTACATGGGTGCCAAAGTCGCCGTGTCATGTTGCTGTCACATGTCGTTTCATGACCCATTCGTGGAGTGGGTAGGCATGGCCTGCAGGTGATGCATCCAGCCCACAAGCCGCCAGTTTGACACCCCTGAATTTCTCAGAGTTACAATAGCAGGGTTGTCTAAGGCAGGACAGTCTGCTTTTACAAGCCCCCTTTGCTGAGACAATTGGTGCAGTAACCCAGTGCTAGCCCAGCCATCGCAGCTGGCATTTCTTTGAAAACAACCAAAGCTTGTGGCTGCTGGCAGATAAGATGCTCAGCTGTGATCCAAAAGGGTGGGAAACACAGGGGCTGTTAAGCATCTTGCAATTCAGCTATTCTGCTACTGCAAAGGGTCCGTGACTGCAAAGGCAAATACAATCTGGCTGAAAGCAGCGGTGCCATCTGCCCACAGCTGTGAAGGTGTTGGAGCCTGAATCTCCAGGCCACCTACCAGATGGCTCCATCCATCATTCTAATGCCTCACTTGTTCCTCAGATACAGGAGCTGGAAGCAGCACTTACCATGGTCCTGCAGGGGCCGTTTGGAAGTGGGGCAGCCACCTGTCAGTGGGAAAAAAAAGGGGAGGGGGGGAAGCAAGGAGTGCCCTGCCTCTTTTGCTTCCTTGATAAAGTAGAATAACCTGAGCAAGGCCTTGAAGATCGCTTGGCAGAGACAAGGGGGCTGTGGAAGCCAGTGGATTTGGAAAGCCACAGAATGAGATGACATCATCAGCCTCTTTCTTACAGTTTCTGTGTGCGTTTTGGGCACAGAAAGGAGCTTTTGGAAGTTTTAACAGGAGCCCCATAGTACCTTCACATCCTAGAAAGTCCACCATCATCATCATCACGAGCAGCAGCATGTTCCTTGCCAGAATGGATGTCTGAATCCTAGTTTTTTGTTGTTTTATTTTGAATGTCTACAAAGTGTACAGATAGTCCTCGATTCAGAAACAGTTCATTTAGTGACTGTTCAAAATTACAACAGCACTGAAGAAAGTGGCTTGTAGCTGTTTTTCACACTTACGACCTTTGCAGCATCCCCATGGTCACCTGATCCAAATTCAGATATTTGGCAGCTGACTCATAGTTATGACAATCTCAGGGTCCTGGGGTCATGTGATCACCTTCTGACTAGCCAAGTCAATGGGCAATCCAGATTCACTTAACAACCGTGTTACTAATTTAACAACTGCAGTGATTCGCTTAACAACGGTGGCAAGAAAAGTCGTAAAATGGGACAAAACTCAATAAATTTCTCACTTAGCAACATAAATTCTAGGCTCAATTATGGTCATAAGTCGAGCGTTCCAGATTCAAGTTTCCACAGATGTGCCAGGTGCTATTCTAATAAAGGTACTTTTGAGATATGTTACTGATTGGAATGGAGGTTTGCTGGAACACTGACAATGTACCTGCAATCAGGGACATGTCCATCATTGGAGAGGGCTGTTCCGGAGAGAAGGGGAGCAATGAACTCACTCCAGAGTTCCTGCAGATGAGATTCCTAAGAATGGGATCTGGAAAGAGTCTTCTCCTCCAGATTCCAAGCGATGGGCAGATTGGGAGAAGGTAGCCCCACAAATACCCAGGACCTTTATAGGTGACCACTATCAGCTTGAATTGCAGCCTGCCCATGTAATGTCTGCATGTCAGGTAGGGCTTTTAAGGGATTAGGGACCTAGAACAGGGAATGTTAGTAGTTCAGAGTTGATGCAGTGATTTGAAGTTCCCCGCCTCTTTCATTCAGGAATTTGAATTTGGTGTCCTTACAGATGACAGCAGGGGGCAACCGCCGCTGGTGGCAAGTACTGGAGAAGGAGATAGCAGTGGCAACTTCCTGGCTGTTGATGCTTGGTTTTGTCTATTGCAGCTCACTCCCCACAGCCTTCTCTGTGAGCTCCCTTAAACCAGTTGGCTGTCTCAGGTCTTGAAGAGGAACATTTGCTGTAGCAAAGATTTGCCTGCCAGTCCTTGGCTATCTATATCTGCCAAAAGAAGGAAGTCCTCTTACTCTTTGACTGAGGCAGTCACATATCTTGAGCTATTAATGCATTTTCTGGATTATACACATGTAATTAAAACTAACTAAATAGGTGAGTTTACATAGAAGAGAAGAGAAGAGAAGAGAAGAGAAGAGAAGAGAAGAGAAGAGAAGAGAAGAGAAGAGAAGAGAAGAGAAGAGAAGAGAAGAGAAGAGAAGAGAAGAGAATTCTTTATTGGCCAAGTCACACAAGGAATTTGTCTTTGGTGCATAAACTCTCATGACACGTTAAGTCACAAAGAGCTAAGAGGTTTCCTTGAATTGGGTCTTTGCCTGATCTCATTAGGCATCTGGTGGAACAAGCCACCATGTGAGATAATTCTTGTCCAGTAAATACAAAGCCCTTCAGAAGTAATTCAATCAGGAATCTTCTCTCAATTAATTGAAATAAGTCAAAAACTTATAGTGGACTTTTGTGAAAATCTTCACTAGTAACAATCTGGCTCTTGAAAACTGCAGAGAAAAAGTCCATTGGGATGGTGACATCACCAGGTTATGCTTAGTCATTTCCCCCCACCCCCCACCCCACCCCAGGTTTTGATGAGGTTAAAGGATCCAAATAGACGCATCAAGCTTTGGGATGATTTAACCTTTAAAGGATTAAAAAACAGACAAAATGTCAGCGTCGCATAGCGTATTGCTGCCAATTCTCAGTGGGGGCAGGGAATGCTCTCAGAACAGGAAAACCGTGCTGGGAGGAATATATACAACCTGTAAGTGACACTAGGATAAGTTTTTAGCTCTAAGGTGTACATTTGCCACCTTGAGTTATTTATATATACAGTATATATATATATAAAAGGCAGGATATTAATTAATTAATCCTATACAAAATGCCTTTCTTCCCAAAGTTAAAGCAGCCACATCTTTTCAGGCTGGCATGAGTTTTTCCCAGTTATCTCCACCTGCCTGTACACACACAGCCGCTTCACTTAGCATTTTTCCCAGCAAAGCAGAGTGACTATGCATACCTACACTTCAGGAGATAATGAGAGCAGCTTACGCAGCGCAGTATGAGTCCAAGGGAAAAAAAATGCAGCTGCTTTAACGATTTGAAGAGGGATGTTTTCTATGGAGCCCACAACTTATAATGTGCTACTTTCTAAGGATTTGCACTGTCCTAAGAGTGAGCATATCTGCTCTCTTCTTTAACATGCTTTTAAGCCCCTGCCTTTCAGACTTTGTCCTTCTATACATCCAATACCTCCGAAGTTAATAGAAGCATTTACAAATTCAGCACAAAGTGACAAGCAGACTAATTAGATCTTGGCCAACAATGTTAAGCACACATTGACTCTCTCTCTATACATATACAGTCACTTCATCCTTGTTGCTTGTTGCTGGCTCTGTAAAGATGGTGACAGATTAGCTGGGTCCTTTATCAGTTTAGAAGTAAGAAACAAGGAAACCTTTTTCAACATATGGGAAAGCTTAATCTTCATAGAGAGATACGTGGAGTGGCATTTGCTCACTTGTTTTCCTAGACTGTTGAAATGTCTGTTCGTCAAATACTTTCCCAGTCATTATTCTCAGTCATATTGCATTATGTCTATGGATTGTTAACAGCAAGCTGGTATCCCTAACATCTGGAGGGTTTATGTTTTCTGAATACAATTTGGGCAGCATTTCTTTCACTGCATTAAATATACAATATGCTTAAGTAGAGATTGCAGGATTACTCACCAAACTATGTGCCCCATTTAATTCTTTGTTTTCTCTTTCACAGAGAAAGGCTCTGTTCAGAACAGAACAGTTGCAAGTCGAGGCCTCTATCTGGATTTCCCTGTATTAATTTTCAACAACGCCATATTTTATCACTGCTTGTAGCCAGAATTACCAGCCTGGAATTCAACAGCAGTTCCTGGACAGCAAAAGAGGAAACAGATTGAATATTCTTGTCCATCAACGTGAACGATCTTGCTTGGATCTCTCTCTCTCTCCCTCCCTCCCTCCCTCTCTCTCTCTCACACACACAGACACACACACACAGACGTTTCCATTCTGTTTTCTATTCTGAAATAATGCATGTTATATTTCCACAGTTTTAAATTAATTGTACTTTATTTTCTTTTTTCTGTTTAACACTGTTAGCGCTTTCAGTGTTTTAATAATATAACATGCCCAGGAAACGTAGATCCCTTGGTGACCTACACATTCTGCTGCTAAGAACAATCAAGGGAATATTAACTCCTATTTTCTAATCTAAAGAGAAGTGTTGCTAGCTTGAGTCAAGTACTGTTTTGTTTCCAAACCAAGACCTCCCCCATGACTAGATCTTCTGGACTCCAGCACTGGGGAGCCCTTTATTTGGATGATCCCCAACCTCCCCCTTCAGCTGTCTGTTCTTAGGACCCAAAACCTCTTGGACAGTCCTTATTTGCTGTCCCCTCCCTAGAGTTGACCTCTGAGCAGGCTTGCCAAATGTGCCGATTCCCTACCAGATTCCCTACCAGTGCAAAAAAAGTTTGGGCGTTTTTCCAGAGCCACTGCCAGACAGAGGACGGACTATTTCCAGCTAGGAAGCAGGTCATTAAAGGGGGGAAGAAGGCAATGGGATGCGCTGGGTGGTAGGAGACACGGCCCATGCTCCTGGGAGGCATCATGTTCCTATTTGGAGGATTAGCTGTACCAAAAGGACCTCTCAAGCCTCTTTGCCTTGGCTGTCTGCAAAATCTTACAGAATTAAGGTGAGTAGAAGGTGCCAGGCTTTATTAACATAAAACTAAAACCCTCTCCATCTGCATAGGCTTTACAGGGTATATAAGGGAAAGGGCTGTGTTGTAGGTGGCCTATAATTGGTAAAAACTGGGGGAGGAAACCAAACTAGGAAACAGGGGAAAAAATAGATGTATCCAGATGGAACTAACATTGATCCCACCTGCTCTCACCCCACCAAGACAAACCCTGGGAAACACTTTGCAAGGCTGTAGATAATATACCAGGTTCTGGGAAGCCCTGGCTATTCTGAGTCTGTAAGTCGCCCAGAGTCATGGCAGTGAAATGAGCCATTACATAATTTTATCCGTTCATAAAGAAATATGCAGTGATTCGTCATCAAAATAGATTCCCGAACTCAAGATGAGTTCCATCTAGTGCTGTTGTGCTTCACATGAAGATCATCCTGTTAAAAATTAATGCATATTATTGAATATTTGAATTTAGCAGGAACCCTTGCTGCTCCCGAGCTCATGCAGAGTGCTAAAGACTACCAAGGAATTAACCAGTGGAAAATCCAATTCAAAATGAAAATTGCTTGTAATACAGGATATAGACTCTGAGCTGAACCCAGCTGATAGTGAATATTGGCATTCATTATAACGAAACATATGATATTCCTTCTATCTTCTAAACTATATCTTGAAGGCAGAAGGTTGGGGAGGGGGAAGAGTGGCTAGTCTTTTAAAAGCATAGGCAACCCTCTGCCTCCCCCACACCTTACTAATAAGAGACCAGATAAGGGACAATGTGGAAACCCTCCTCCTTTTCGTTCTCGCTCCATTTGTCCCAGTAGTCAAAAGCCTTGCGGGTGGAAAGGAACAATGCAGTCTCCGGCACATATCCCATTCAATAAAAGAATTGTCTGCTCATCCAAGAAGATCACAGCAGCACTGTGCTGTTCTCATCCCTTCGGTAATTGCTTTGGTCCATCTAGCGAGTACTTCAGCAAAGGCCGACCAAATGCTTCAGGGAAGTGCAAAGTAGGTCACAGCGATGAAAACATGCAATCATCAAAGAGCTAAATGAATGTGGTGCTCTATTTTGCTCTAATGCTTAGTAGAACAAACATCCATGCCTTTTTGTAAATCTTCTGAAAACTCACCAGTCAGTCAGCAGAAGACATAAGTGGGAGAGGTTTAAGATGGCTGAATAGACTGCATTTTTCCAGACTCATGGAAAAATGGGACCACCTTTAAAAAAAACCTCCTTACCTTAGGGCTATTTTAAAGAAAGGGGGAGAAACATTTTCTCTCTTCTTGGTTTCATTCCTTGCCATTCATGCTCTCATTCATTGCTCTGTCATGTCCTTTCCCACCCTTCTATACTGTGTTGTGAATTGCAAAAGAGCCATGGTGGCGCAGTGGTTAGAGTGCAGTACTGCAGGCTACTTCTGCTGCCTGCCAGCTGTCTACAATTTGGCAGTTCAAATCTCACCAGGTTTGAGGACATGACTCAACCTTCCATCCTTCCAAGGTCAGTAAAATGAGGACCCAAATTGTTGGGGGCGATATGCCGACTCTGTAAACCGCTTAGAGAGGGATGTAAAGCACTATAAAGCAGTGCCTTAACCACTGCAGTTTCTCTTCACGGGAATCGTACAGCAACTACTGCATCATTTTAAAGAAGAGAATGCCTAAACTCTATCTCCAGGAGTCCAGTCCTTGGTAAATAAGTTATTTAATTGTGAAGCAAATTTTTCAGAATACAGGCAAACCTTGGATGAAGCTTATATTATGCAACTGTATGAAAAACGCCGACTGTGACCTTCTACTTTGAACATTTTGTTAGCTTGATAGTAATGAATCACTGTCGGACTATTATGAAGCAATCAGGAATTAAATGACAGAGGGTTGTAGTTTCATTTCTGGGATAACTTTTGATGCCAGAAATTTGACTCCAAGAAACAAGGTTTGGATGCCATGGCTCTGTAAATCCTAACAATATTATTCCTGGAGATTATCCATGCAAATAAATAAAAAATACCTGAGGAAAGTGGAAGAATGGTGTTTGGGTAATCAAGTAAGAAATCAGCTTTTGAAGGGAGAAATCTGTCATATATAAATCATTATCATAGTTCCAGTCTAGCTTTTGACAGCTATGAGGCTGGTCTTTTGGAAGAAACCATGAAAGATGGAATTAAGGTTGTCACATTCTTTGTTTCAATAGCAATCTTGTTCCAAGGATGTTCAGAATATGACGCCCTTAATTTTATTGAATGTATATCTTGCCTCTTCTAAAGGTCTCTCTCTCTCTGTGTGTGTGTGTGTGTGTGTGAGAGAGAGAGAGAGAGAGAGAGAAGAGGGAGGGAGCGAGGGAGAAGGAGAGGGAGAGGGAGGGGGGAGAGATTCAGATATCTCTGTTCCTGCTCATTGTAGAGATTTTACACATTTCTGCAGATGGAGGATAACCAGCCATTTTTATCCAAGGCAGAAAAAGCACAGCCTCAGAAGTTTCCTTCAATCCCATATATTATGAAATTGGAGAAACACCGAAGTTGATATGCTTTCAGTCCTAGGCTTTCATTGAGTTTCTCATAGCTGGTTGGTACAGTAATGGCAAAACATAATCAGATTCTTGACTTCCTCTGATCTTTGTGAAAGTTTGTTGCTCTATGGTAGCAGATATTTTCTATTACAATCATTGCATGAAAAATTTTCCTAGTACAATAGAGAGTTACGAACTTAGGAAATGAGATGTGATTGTTGGAAAAGCTCCCAAGTAAAAACCTAAGGAAAAGTTACATTGTTAAGAACCAAACTAGTGTATTTGACCCTGGATTGATCAGAGATGATGGACTGGGTTGAACTGTGGTAAATAAGAAGCCATGTAGACTTTCTATGAGTAAATTACAATAACAGATTTAACAGAGTGCTCTGAACTTTAACTTTGCTGTTGTTTAACCTGTTAATTATTTTTTCTTTTGTATAGTTAATATATGACAGGTCGCTTGGATTGCAAATAGATATAGAAGTTTATAAATTTTGGGCCTGCAAAAAAAAATTGGAGAGAAGAGGAACGGGAGCATTCTGTCTTTGCAAATGCTGTATGCTCTACCTTCTGTATCCAGAGACCAAAATAAAGTAATCCAGGTGAGGTCAAACAGTCCAAGAGAAGGTACATTGAACCACCTATCAGCAAACCATTGATACAAGCCGTGGTCCTTTGAATGAGCATCCAGTATGTTACTGTATATGAATGAACACAACCACCCATTTATATGGAGCAACTGCTGGAAGTGAATGTGTTTATGCATTATGAATGAGAGCTGTAAAATGTTACTTATTTTCTAAATTTATTATTGATATTTCTAGCTCTACTCCAAAATGCTCAAATGGCAAACAATATTAAAGGGTAGCTAGGATGCAATGAAAGTAAGGTTGAATGCAAGAACAGAAATAGAGAGACTATAGAGAGGTATAGTGAATAGTGTAGCTCAGTGGTTCTCAATCTTTTCTTCACCACAGACCCCCTTTGAATACCTTTTGTGGCCACAGACCACCAAGATGTAAGATTTACTCTCATAACATTTCTTCAAGCCTTCATGGACCATCCCTTTGATGACATTGCACACACACCCCAGGAGTCCTCAGGTCACAGGTTGAGAACCATTGATGTGGCTTATTCATTTTATGCCTTAAATTTGGTCTCTCTTAGTCCTTTTCTGAGCCCTGCGTAACATTCCTGGGGTCTCTGTATGCATGTATATACAGCTTACAAATCAGTTTTTTGCTAAGCCATAAACCATTGTTTGCAAACCATAGTGATTGACCATATCACCCATTGTGTCAAAACCAAACCAATTACATCTATCACTTAGCAAATCTGGTAAACTCAGTTTCTCCATGAATTGATGAATGTTTATAAGAAAGCTGGAGAAAGGGGCAAGTAACTCATTCTTCTTTACGCTGCAGATTCTGGGTAACTCTACTCAAACGTCACTATCAATATCCCTGCCTTGTAAACTGCCCTGGAGAATATATTAGGAATTCTTGACCAGTAAGGTTTTTAAATAACATTCATCCCAGGAGAGAGGTTTAGTCTGTCAGCAAATTTTAGTTAGAAAGCCAGTTGCTTTATATTCCTTCATTCCATGGACAAAAGCAATTTTGCTCATGGTTAATAGTCTTTTAATTAGGAGTCCTACAATTTAAAAATGAGTTGGGCTGACCAATTGGAGGTTGAATTTCTAGCCCACTGAAATGGTTACATTTTCCCCAACACTGTAAAAAATGCAGATAGATTTTGCTTAGCATTGCCCAACCTTTGAGGCTGAAAGATGATTGTCTCATTTGTGGCACAGCCTGTGGCATAAGACGAACATTAGGATTAATTCAGTGAGGCATTATTCACTTAGATCTGGGTAGTGTTTCTCAGAAACATTTCTGCATGAAACTGGTGCCTCCTCTCTCGATCTTACTTTTCTTTGTTTATTTTCATGTCTTAAAACTTTTAACTGCTCCTAATACACAACATTCCCATATCAGAATGGATCTCCTATTTTCTGACCCGTAGCTAGGCTCATTCTCTTACTGAACACTCCTTGTTCTTTTAGCATCAGAAAATTATCTATCTCTTTCTTTTTAGAGATGGCACCAGGGAATTGGTGCAAGAGGAAGAACTGGATATTGTGAAACTAGATCTACAGAGAAGAGTATTGAGGGACTATATGATGCCCTGGTGGAGAAAATGGAAAATAGATGGTGGTAGTTATGAAGGGAAGAATGAGAACAGAGGCTTTTCAGCTAAGGAGGTATCAACCCATCCTATTAGTATAGCCTGGACATATGTTGAAGAGAGCTAAGACATTAGACATGCCAGAGAGTGCTAAATTGAAGGCACAGTGTCCAGAAGAGAGGGGAAGAGTTTGAGTGTTGAGGCTGATTGGTTTTAGTATTGGCTGCTCCAAATGGTGCCATGTTTCTCGGTCTTTATGGATCATGGGAGCTTGGTTAGATGCCTTGTTAGCATGTCTTATGGCTGCTGTAGCATGGGGTGTCTATTGGGCCAATCCTTATGTGGTCAACAGTGATCTCTAGATGATGAGACATCAGAAAGATTGCTTTAAGTTGTCTGTGACTAGCTCTGGGTCAGCGGAAAGAATTTATTCACCTCTTGAGATGTAGAAGCAGTAGAAGTGTTGGACCAAATTGCACCTGAGCAAGCTTTCCCTTTTGCTAATCCAAGGAAGCTCACTCACAACTTTAAGAGATCGAGCAAAACTACAAAGAAAAGGTCTAGAGGGCGATTGACAAAAGACCGTTGACCACAGATTCAAGCCTACAGCCCTGCCCAGCATGATGGTAAGAACTAAGAAAGGGCAGTATTTCTTCACTCTTCATGAAGAAAACTCCACTCTTATTATTCAAGAATTTATATTCTCCATGGCAATTTACAAGGCCCAGGACATTGATGGTGGCATTTGAATGGAGTTATCCAGAACCTGTGGCATAAAGAAGAATGAGTTGCCTTTCCCCCTTCTCCAATTCTCTGATAGACATCCATCCAAATAGCCCTTTTTCATCCTAATCATCCAAATAGCCCCATTTAAAGCAACCCAGAGCCTTTAGGGAAGGATAGGATTATTGGGTCACTATGGAGAGTTTGCTGGGCATCTGAAAAATAAAGCTGCTCAGATTTGCTTCAAGAAGGATGCTAGGTGAACAGGTCTGGAAAAAGTAATGGAATCCTTTGTTATATGGTTCCAATAGAAGAGAATATCTGTAAGACAGGGTTGAACTGCTGTTCTATGATGTTTTGATTCTCTCTGAGCTTGGTTGTTTGCTTGCAGATATTTTATTACCTGACTAGGTAACATCATCCATGCTAGTCATTGTGGGGTTTACTCCCTGTTTACAATATATAGAGTAGCTTGCCCTGTGAGTGTTGGTGAGCAGGGCGGTTTTCTCCTTGGTAGTTCCTTAATTAGGCTTAATTAAGGTTCTCTACAAGGAGTTTCAGGAGGCAGTGGGCTAGGGCAGTAGAGAATATACTTTTGAGTGTACAGCATTTCTTCCTTAAAAAGATATTTCTTGTCCAGGCAGTTTTATGGAACCGTTGACCATTTTCCAAAGAAAATGGTTGAGAAAGTATTGGTGGTGATGGAAAAAATGGTGGTTCAAGAGGTGAAGATCCTAGAAGGGATTTCTGTGGAGGTTCTTGTTCATCCAGGTCATAGTTGTCTCAAAAGTACTCTTTCTTCAAAAGGCAATAGGATTGCTTTTTTCCTTGAGGAAGAAGGAGAAGAAGGAGGAGGAGGAGGAGGAGGAGGAGAGGAAGAGGAAGAGGAAGAAGAGAAGAAGAAGAAGAAGAAGAAGAAGAAGAAGAAGAAGAAGAAGAAGAAGAAGAAGAAGAAGAAGAAGAAGAAGAAGAAGAAGAAGAAGAAGAAGAAGAAGAAGAAGAAGAAGAAGAAGAAGAAGAAGAAGAAGAAGAAGAAGAAGAAGAAGAAGAAGAAGAAGAAGACCTGGCAATGGCTAAGAGTAGGAAAGTTAGAGAAAATAACCAAGGGACTAATTCTAGCTGCACAAGGCAAAGCCTTAATGACAAATGGATAGAAAGCCAGAATTGAGAAGACAGCAACAAACAGTAAGTGCCACCTATGCAAAGAAGCTGAAAAAACAGTGGAGCACCTGGTAAGCCACTGCAAGAAAATCTCAGACTGCCTATAAGCAGCAGCATGACAAAGTAACAACAATGGTGCATTGGAAGATCTGCAAGAAATATCATTTGCCTTCAAGCAAGAACTGGTGGGACCATAAAATAGAAAACGTCGTAAAAAATGAAGAAGTTAAATTGCTCTGGGACTTTAGAATTCAAACAGACAAGTATCTGCTGCATAACTGTAGGAAGTTAGCATCCACTCCTCTCCTAGAAAAATTGAAATAGCCTAGGAAATATTGAAAGGCAGAATATTTCTCCTAAAAAGAATAGTCACTCAAGAAGCAGAAACTCACCCCAGAAGCAAAATCTCACCCCCACCTTTGTTAATGGGTGGGCCATTAAGGCTTGGGCCAGAATACTTTACATAAGAAGGAACTCTAGGTAAAAGCTATAGAAATTGCTAAAAGCCCTTTTAAGGGCATAATCACCCAGCAAGACTAGACCAAGCTTGAAACTCAGGACAGCCTACAAAGTTGCTCCTGGGAGTCTGACAGCCAATGGGATTCATTTCTTGCACAGGAACAGGAAACACTAAGGTGGGGCCCAACAGAGGTCTCTCAGCATCTGGACTTCCTTTTTTCCCCTTCTGTTCTCACCTTGAAGCATGTGATCATTCTTCTCTGGAGCTTCAGGCCATGTGGCCCTGTAACCATTAAACCTTCCAAGCAGCCTCCATGTTTCCAGTGTCTATTTCCCCACTTGGAACTGAACCCAGAAGGATATTTCTTTCAACATAACATCCCGGACTTCAAAGTTGCTGATAAGAAAAACAAAAAATGTATGGATAGTGGATATGGCAATGCCTGGAGAAAGCAGAAGAGAAAGAACTGAAGAAGATTACAAAAAAGAAGAATCCAGTTGAGACTGGATGTTGGGGGGATGATAGGATTGCATTTCTTTGTAGTCATCTGGTCATTAGCACTCTCTGAGAACTGTTGAAACACTTGGAGATTTATCTGTGCCCTCAGGGTCACTTGAATCAGAGCGCAAATGGGTGTGGAATTTTCTTGGAACTGAGGAAAGGACTGTGTTGTAAACTGGGGATAGCTGGTGTCTTATGCCTCCTCCTCTATTGAGGGGGGGGTGTTCCATTCTAATATAGATGGATTCTTTACGTCTCTTTCAAACCAACGGTCCTCTTGTCTTAACTGTCAGTCCCTATCCTTCCATCCCCCTTCCAACTGATGAATCTTCTTGGATGAGAAATGAAATGTTTTCTTCTTCCTGCTCAAGGGATAAAAAAAACCAACTTGCCTTTCGAAGAAAAATCACCTTTGAGATCCTAGGGGGAAGTAGCTGTACCATTTCAGTCTGTACCAGTTCAGGCTCAAATATACAACCAAGTCTATATTTTTTACCCTTGTAGATGATCTGAGGTAAGACAAGAATAATGGAAATGTGACTTCCCTGGTCCTGGATGATCTCTCAGCTGCCTTTGATGCCACCAGTCTTGGTATCCTTCTGAATCAATTTTGAGATTTACAAGGTGGAGTGCTCTTTTTCTAGCAAAAAATAATTGTGTTCTGTTGCAAGAATTTGCACTCACTAGAAAGCAAGCTTATTTACATATTAAATTTCTACATCACCCATCTTGTTTAAGTGACTCTGGGTGGTTTATAGCAACTTGAGCTGTAAAGTTGTTAAAGTAACAAAGTTACTTTGTAAGGAGAAAAAAAAATCACAATTTACAGGTAACCTTAGGAGAGGGAAACTGGATTTCTATGTCCTTCCTGTAACTAAATAGTAAGTAGAATAAAGAATTTCAGAATATATGCCTTCACTTTTGCATGGTTGATGTTAAAGCCAATGAAAAGTAGAGGAACGAAAGCTTCTTTCCTCACTTGGTACCCCCAACATCACTATTGTAGGCATTGTACATTCTGGATATTCTTGTCTTGGATGGCAAACCTCAGACAAAGAATATTCCGTGCAAAGTGCAACGTGTGCATGATTAACCTGAAGAAAACAAGAAATTAAAACCCAGATAAGATGGAACAAAGGACAGGAACTGAAGCTTATGTTAATCTTAACTAGAGTTAATCTTAACTAGAGATATATGTATAAACTGCTGAAGCAGGTAGTAACAAAGGTTGTCTAAATAGATGTATAGTGTATAAATTGGTATGCTACTATGGATATAGATAGAACGAACTCTGGCAATAGAACAGAAGCTCTTCTTATTTTCAATCTGACAATAAAGAAGGAAGCTTGTCTCATCTTCATGTGGTCCTGAGTCTTGATTCCTACATACTACAACCACCCTGTTTCGCTTCCTTTCCTTTGCTACTTCATTGAGCTCTGACTCATTGAAATGAATTGGTTTCCTGCACAGAGTTAATTAGCTGCTATCCTGACTTTGCAGTTTTTAACCATAAGAGAGAAAAATAGTACCTTTAAGTGTGCTTTGTCTCTTTTACGGCTGTGTTTGAATCATCACGTTGTACGTTCATTTTCCACAAATCCCCAATGGAAGGAGAGATTTATGCAACCACTTTCTGGAACGGGGTTCCTAAAATGTTTTCTCCACTGTCCATGTGTGTGTGCTGTACCACTGGTTCTCTTGGCTATTGGCAATGCTTGGCATTTGTATTTCCTAAAATAAATGGGGAAGGAGAAGCTGCAGTGAACATTTGGTGACTAGGGCCATTTTGTCACTATTTTACCATTCTGTTTTTCCTCCTCGTCTTCCTCCTCTCTTAACTGTAAACTCTTGACATAGGGCAGCGGTTCTCCACCTGTGGTTCTGCAATCCCCTGGGGTGGGGTGACAAACTCAGGTCATCACGGCGGCATCACATGATGTATCGGGACTATTTTCCCCTTCGCTAAGCAGGGTGTGGGCGTGGCCAGCATGTGATGTATCCGGCCTGTGGGCCAGGAGTTTGACAGCCTTGCCCTGGTGGGCTGTGATGTCATCACAGGGAGTCTGTGAAGGTTTGAAGAAATGTTATGATTTAAATCTTGAGTTAAGACTTGGTGGTCCATGGCCATGGTCCATGGCCACAAAAAGTATTTTAAAAATAGTCCGTGATGAAGAAAAATGTGAGAGCCACTGAAATAGAGCATGTGTCTGACATTATAGTGCCATGCTTATGAGATGGGTGACTATAACACTCAAATAAGTTGTCGTTATTGTTATTCTCTAGGGCAGCATTTCTTAAAGTGTGGTCCTAGGACTCCTGGGAGGTCTCCAAGATACGGGGTGGTGGTGGTGGTATTTGCCAGTCCCTATTAAAAAATAACGTGTCAGCCATATAAGCACTAGATGCTCCCACACTACCACATTCTTGAGCCTGGGAAAATGGAAGGGGAGAATTTATGTGTATGTGGTTAGATATAATAGCATTTTTCTTCTAAGTTAAGGTCATGTTCTACTATTGACCTCACCCCTTTCCTAAGAGGTCTGTAGGGGGCGTGCATAAGCGCACCAACGTGCCTACCGTCCCTGTCCTATTGTTTCTGTTATTCTTCTTATATGTATCCATGTATTCATAACTATGTTTTTACTTATACCTATTATCTTGTAAGCAATTGACAAACCAAATAAAATAAAAAATAAATAAAATAAAAATAAAGTAAAATAAATAAATGTTATTTCTGCACAGGGTTGAAAGGAAGTCTCAAGCTGAGACGAAGGGTTTATTGGGGCATGTGATGCAGTGAGGGGTGCAGGGAGTGGATTTGTAGTTTTTACTTATTGCAAGGAAACCCAGAAGTTTCAGATTCGGGATTTCCCAGATGTGCCAGTTTACTACCCAGATAAAAAAGAACTTTGGAGAGGATGTCTGTCTCGGAGTTATTTGTTGGAATGGAGATTTTCTGGAACACTGACATTATCCCGAATCAGAAAGTTCCAGGTTTTCTTGCAATAAGTAAAAACTACAAATTCACCCCCTGCAGTATTAAAGTCCCATCAAACAAACATGAATAGTGATAGCAGCAGTGAATGTATCGATTTAATTTTTAATATAGTAAAAAATAAACATAAAAATAAATGCTCTTTTGGGATTCTCCCTCATTTTTAGAACTGG
Source organism: Bungarus multicinctus (assembly GCA_023653725.1). Classification (NCBI taxonomy): domain Eukaryota; kingdom Metazoa; phylum Chordata; class Lepidosauria; order Squamata; family Elapidae; genus Bungarus; species Bungarus multicinctus. The sequence goes on from CM042834.1 coordinate 123,943,858, forward strand.
GAAGGGGTCCTGAAAAAGTGTAAGAAATGCTGCTCTTGCGAGATGTCAGCCAAGTTTTCAACTTGGCATATTGCTTCCTGATGGCGGATGAAATCTGGGAGTCTTATTTTAAAGACTCGTGAATGAAAGGGAAATATGATGCATGCCTTTGACAATCTGAATTAATTGGGAGTGAGTGAGGTAATGTTGAGAGGTGCCATGCGGATGACAGAAGAATCTGGCCTGCCAAGCAGAGATGAGGAAAGACAGAGATCAGTTTCTAAAAAAATCCTACCTGAGACAGAAGCTCCGTAAAGTTTTCCTTTATTGTTTGTGGCCAAGGAACAGGGAAAAAGGAAGAGGATGTGAAAGATCAGATTATCTTGTCCTTTAAAGATAACAGTTTGCCTTATTATGAACACCTTTTTTAGGGTAGTCCCTCTTAATTATATAACCTGTTTCATTTTATTTCACTCCTAATGTAATCAGCGTATGACATTGCCAAAAGAGAGTTCGCTTATGATATGTTCCAGACAAAAGTGTTTTTGGAGAGGAAAATAAAGGTTTGTTTATTTTCCCTGAAAGGCAAGGGGAGATGAATAGATGGTCATTGATGTTGCTATACCATAACTCCTATGAGCATCTTTCACCATTGGCCATAATGGCTTGGACCACTAGGCAGAGCAATGTCTGAAGGCCTGTGTGATCATTACATAGGCAATTAGCCAGAGCTGTTTTAATTGGGCCAATTGAAAGGGTGCTCTTAACAGAAAATGAAGTGGTTCAGCTTCGGTACCACTCCAGAGATCCTAATCCTTCCTTCCCATACTACCACCTCTTACAATACTAGACAACACAATATTGACAGTAGAGACCGTCAAATTTCTAGGTTCTACTGTATCACATGACCTAAAATGGACACCTAACATCAAAAACATCATCAAAAAAGCACAACAAAGAATGTTCTTTCTGCGCCAACTCAGAAAGCTCAAACTGCCCAAGGAGCTGCTGATCCAGTTCTACAGAGGAATTATTGAGTCTATCATCTGCATCTCTATAACTGTCTGGTTTGGTTCTGCAACCCAACAGGACAGACACAGACTTCAGAAGATAATTAGGACTGCAGAAAAAACAATTACTACCCACTTGCCTTCAGTCGAGGACCTGTATACTGCACGAGGGCTATGAAAACATCTACAGACCCCTCACATCCCGGACATAAACTGTTTCAACTCCTTCCGTCAAGACGACGCTATAGAGCACTGCACACCAGAACAACTAGACACAAGAACAGTTTTTTCCCGAAAGCCATTACTCTGCTAAACAAATAATTTCCTCAACACTGTTCAACTATTTACAAAGTGTACACTACTATTACTGTTAATCTTCTCATCACTCCTTATCACCCCCCCCCACTTGTGATTGTAGGACTGTAACTTTGTTGCTTGTATCCTTATGATGTATATTGACTGTTTCCTAGTAAGATTTGATTGTTGATTGTACCCTATTACTATCATTATGATTCTTGATTCTTAACGAATGTACCTTTTCTTTATGTATACTGAGAGTATTTACACCAAGACAAATTTCTTGTGTGTCCAATCACACTTGGCCAATAAAGTAGTCTATTCTATTCATAGGATGCATCCAGAGAAAGCACTAAACTAGGGGTCCCCAAAGTGGTTGGTTTCGACCCACAAAAGGAGATGAGGCTATTCGTTGTTGTTGTTCGGGGTACAGGTAGTCCTCAACCTATGACCACAATTGAGCCCAAAATTTCTGTTGCTAAACAAGGCAGTTCTTAAGTGAGTTTTGCCCCACTTTACGAACTTTCTTACCATAGTTGTTAAGTCAGTAACACAGTTGTTAAGGTGAATCTGACTTCCCCATTGACTTTGCTTGTCAGAGGGTGGCAAAAAGTGATTGCATAACTCTGAGACACTGCAACGATCATAAATAGGAACCAGTTGCCAAGTGTCTGAATTTTGATCTTGGGAAGCTGGGAAAATGGTCATGTTGCTCTGTTCAATGCTGTTGTAAAATTGGTCACTGAATGAATGGTTGCAAGTCGAGGACTATCTATACCGTTAGTTAAAGGAGAATTTATATGAAATTATTTTCATATAATCAATGTTTGATTGTTGTTGAACAACCTGAAACTCGGGGAAGTTCAGGAAGGGTTTTGGGGATACCTGCTCTAAACATGCAGTGAACCTGCCTCATGGATGACACTCTACAAAGAGGCCAAAGGAAACCTTTCTCCTGGATTTCTTGGTGGAAACAAAAGAGCACACCGAGGCCTCCTTGTTCTGTTTCCTGGGTTTGCCCAACACAATCATAAACTAACCGTACTGCCTGGATTCAGACAACAAAATGAGTCTCAAGCTAGCCAACCACCTTCTTGTCTACTATGTTGTGTAATCCATGCTGCCGTTCCGAAGCATCTGTCCTTTGATTAAACCCCTGTAATAGCCCTCACTCGAAGAAGTGCCCAGGGTCAGCCAAGAAGCTGCTGCACCGCTTGTGTTTCTAAAGGGGCAAGCGTGTGCAGATGCCGAGAGAGAAAATAGCCCCCTCTGCTAATCAATATGTGGCTCCATTACTGCTCTCTTGCCAAGTATGTGGCAGCTGTTTTCCTGGCTGTAGGCAATCACTTTGCTTTTTCCAAGGGAGCTGGAAACAGCAGCATTGGCTCACCTTGTGGAGATGAAAGTTGACATGTATTAAACACTGTAAACTGGGGAACGGGCATAGACTGAAAAGAAAGAGATGGCAAAAGAGAACGTTGCTGTACAGATTAGCAAAACCTCTCTCCTCGATATCGGAGAAAAGACCCCGTATTTTCACACTTTGGGACCTGCTTGTGTAAGAATCACAAGGGGTATTACATTTTGCCCTGTCTTAGTTTGATCATGGTGAATGAAAGGGGCAGGAGGAGAATGCTTGTATTTCACAGCTCCTCCACGATCCCTGGAGGGAATATCAAACAAAGATCTTTCTTTTCCAGCAAATAAGATTCCCATAGCTACACTTGACAAGTTTATAGCTTTCCTTTCCTTTCCAGGTTCTTCAGAGACTGGCCATGTCTTTCTCGGGAATTGCTCAGCTACAGGCCCTTCTACAAATCGGACTTCTTAACCAAATGGCTTATGGCCTCAGTCTGCAGAGGAAGACTGCCCACGTATTGTAACGCCTACACAGGGGATAATGTAGAGCCATTCCTGGGTTGATTTTGAAAAAAAAGAGGAACCTGATTAATTCTTGGATGGGCTAATGCAAGGAAATCCTAGAGCTACAGGCTAAGGTAGCCTAGGCAGCTAGCGTCCTGGAAAAAGACAGGTCAAAAGTACATTTATATAGTTGCCAAGAAAACCATATGGACATGTCGTGCATGTGTTAAGGAGAAAATTAAAACAAAAATAGATATGCATAAATAACTAAAAAGCTTGGGTAAGCATAAAAGTAACCCCACGTGCATTGTGGGACAAGGTGAATGGCAGTTAGGAAAACAGAAAGCCCAGCTATTTCATATTAAGAAAAAAGAGGTCGCTAGTCAAATATTGCTTGTAAAAATATGTAGTTGACATTAATCTATGTACATGGACATATATTTCATATTTCTTGCTGATATCTGTAAAATATACTCTTGTAAAGCAGGGGTCCCCAACCCCCAGGTCACAGCCTGGTGCTGGGCTGCAGTCTATTTGCAAATGGGTGGTTCAAGCAGTGGACAAACACACAAGCACACAAAGCTGCATTTGTGCAAGGGAGGGCCGCACACATACAAAGCCATCCCCTCTGTCCCCCCACTCTGCCACCGCCACCAACCACCATTGGTCTGCAGAGCTGAAAAGGTTGGGGACCCCGTTGTAAAGAATGGGAAATAATCTTATTGACTTTCTGACCCTGGAGTTGTGTTTTTGCTTATAAGACTGTCAATAAGATCTGAACCTCCTCCTGTCCTTCTGTACAGAATAAAGCTTTGCAATTCAGTCTCCACCTTGGGGAATTCAGTTGGGCTTTAGTAGCCTGAGCAAAGACCCTATTGGGCTGGGATAACACAACAAGTCACATCATTACATATCCCACTCCTCCGTTCCAGTTTACTAGCTGTTGTTTGTCCACAAATCACATCCTTACAAATAACTACAAAATATCAGGTATGGAAAGCTGCCGGAGAACATCAGGTGCCTTGACCAGAGAGAAGGCAGCTATGTTATTTGTGATTCTGCTCTGAGCCAGGAAAGGGCTTAGCATTATCCAAAGGGAGTAAGAAACTGCTTAGATGCCTGCCTCTGTCAGCAATCAGTTCCTTTGAAGATATCCTTGTCTGACCTACAGTGAAAACCCGGGTTTCTTTTAATGAGAGAAAGAGAATAGGAAGCTGAGAAAACAACTCGATTTGGAAGAAAGTGGACCGCCATCCATTGTTTTTTTTTATCCAAGGCAAAAACGTTTCTCTACAATATGCTGTGTTTAGCCACCATTCCTAGTTTCTTAAATCTCAGGAGGACGGAGAGCCCTAATTTACTTATTCTGGCTATGTTTTTTTTTAATGACACCTTTGGCCTTAACTTTAGCTTGGGCTGTAGCAGCACCAGCAGCTGGACTTCTGTGATATACCCTCCTTTAAGGCAGACCGTGCCTTTTTCGATCTGCTGCTGGAACAGATCTGCGGTCTTGTATTGTTTCTTATCTGCATTCACAGCCAAAGGTATCACTAAGAGCAGAAGGTGTGTGGGGAGAGATAGGAAGCCTGACGCAGGCAGTCTGGGACCACTTCAGCAGGGAGATAGTAGGCCTTTTCGGCTGCTGACATTTCCCTCTCATTTCCCTCCCGCATTTCTGCTTAGAAAACCAGGATATGTTTTGAATGGAATAGCTCTTTGTTTTAAAAATGCAGCACCTTTTCAGGTTGGGCACAAGGAGTAGGCTAAACCCTGAGGTGATCACATTTTACCGTCTTAGCTGAGAATGAATCTCGTTGACCTGGATCAGGCCGAGCTGACATATTTAGGACCAGAAAGTAAATGAGGAAAAATTAGACCAGCTTGGCTTGCAATCAATGGCTAGAGTTTTCAGGGGCTATTCATTCTTCTTGTGATCCTGCTTCTCAAACCCTCTCCTTCTTGAAATGTTGCACCAATGCAGTGGATATGTGGCAAGGCAAAAAAATATTGGAGTAAGATTCACATTCTAATCCAGAAGATTCTTAAAATGAATATATAAAGCTAAAACCAGAAACTTTTATTTTGGGTTTGATGGGAAAAAACTTGGGAAAAGTTTTGGGAACTTTGATGTAATATATCTTGACGGCAGCTGTTGTGGCCCGCCAGCTGCCAGAGGAGCTGGCAGCAGACTCAGATGATGAGGAAGTTGGGGAGGAACCTGGACCAGTCCTGGAGTCTGGGGAAAGCTCTGATGGATGCTCTGCGTCGGAAGTTTAGATAGAGCCAGGGCCGTCCAGCATTTCCCAGCTGCCTTCAGAGTCGGAAATAAGTTGGGAAGAAGAACAGCTGGGGCCTGTTCCAGATGTACATATGCACAGAGCTGTCAGGAGAGGAGAACAACTGAGGAACAAGGGCTGACTTGGGAAGAAAGGCACATGTGGATGCTGAATGGGCCCTCCCTGGCTGGGAAATAAATAGAAGCAAAAGGGGAATGGTGGTTGCAGGAGACAACAGTTCCTATTGCTTATTGTGGTTCTATTGGTATTGCTATTGGTATTACTCATTGCCAGGAATTAATTTACAGCTTTGCGACTGAAGCTCGTGGCCTGGCAATTCTTCAAGGACTGATAAAGTCTGTTCTTGCAATTAACCCTTGGAAGGATTATTGCCTGGACTTTTCTGTGTGTGAATGCCATGAATTCACAGTAACTAAATAAAGAAGGGTTTTTCGAGACAAGGAGTCTGTTTCTTCGTTCTGCTAAGGCTTCGTTCTGCTAAGCAACAAGATTACTTTATGCACAGAAATGGAAGGATGCTTCAGTCCTCATAATGGATGAATGGTTGCAAAAGCTGATGGAGTTAGCATAGATGGACAAATTGATTGCTTTGATCAAAGGAAAAAAACACAAGAAGTTTTGTTTCTACTTGGAAACCACTCCTGAACTTTATGCTTGAGATGAAAAAAAAATCAAACTTTGATTTTGAATTTTACTGATTAGATAGATCTGTTGTTATAGAAATGGCTAGTTCACACTACTATGTAAAAGTAAAAAGTTGAGATTCATGTTACTTCTTATTCTACTGCACCCTTCTTCTCTATACTTTTTTCAGTTCTTTCCTCTTCCCCATTTTTCCAATTATTTGCTTATGTATTTTTGTATTTTATATTATAAACTAATAAACTAATAAAAAGATTAACATGGAAACATTGCACCAATATTTACCTCCAGCATAAATCTCTCCCTTCTCAGACTTAGTTTAATCTCAAGAACTATTTGCAGTATGGATCCTCTCATTCAACTCTTCCATAGTGTGATGCTTGCCAGATATGTTGAAAGCACCATCTATGCTGACAAAAAGAGGTGTTTGCTATCATCTAATAGTTATCCAAATTTTTGCAGCCCAGCGCAATATGCTTACTGTAGTTTACAGCTCCCAAAATTCCCAATATGGCTTTGAGAATTCTGAGAGATGTCCCAGCCACCCTATAAGAACTCCTGTGGGGCAGCTGGCCTTAACCTGGTGGCGCAGTGGTTAGAATGTAGTATTGCAGGCTAATTCTGCCCACAGCCTCGAGTTTGATCCTGACTGGCTCAAGGATGACTCAGCCATCCATCCTTTCGAGGTCAGTAAAATGAGGACCCAGATTGTTGGGGGCAATAGGCTGACTCAGAGAGTGGGGTAAATGGGTGGTATATAAGTGCTATTGCTATTGGTATTACCTGGACATAGGGCATATACCGCTGTATTATGCCTTCTCTTTAAGAACATCTGTAGAGCTCAGAATGTCTGGATTAGCTTCAATGCGGCACAGAGAGCAGAAATTCTGCTGGTGCTGTAATCTCCAATTAGAAAAGCTGCATTGAAGAAGTGTCCGCCTGCCATACAAAGATGACAAAGTATGCCTACAAATAATGGCCTAGCTCTAGAAATAACTTGATGGGAGGAAAGCTCATGTCTTGCAGCCTGTGTGGTCTCGTTAACAACTTGACTTTCAGCTCTTTTCCCTGGCAGCTAATGACTTCTCAAAGCAATTCCAAAAGCTTTTGGAAAGTCTTTAGGAAAGCAACAGCCTCTGTAATACCTACTGCAACAGGTGGTGGCAACTGGTGTTGATTAAAGCTCTTTGATTAACACACAAACCGTGTTTCTGGTGGAGCCGGAGGTGGGTGCACTTGGGGGAATATCCGCTTGACAACTTCGAAGGCTGCTGTGACAAACTGCTCATATATCAATTAGCTTCCTCAGTAAATGTCACCTGATATCTAGTTGTTTGTACAAACTGGAGATCCAATTAACCTGCCATTGTCGCTGCTGGCAGCTGGAGCACCCCCTCCCCCATTTCCAATTTTCTAGGTAGAACTCAACAGGACAGCATCTCTAGATGAGGCTCACAGCTCTTAGGCTGCTTCCTTGTCACTTGTTTAGCTGTGGTTAACTGAATTATGTTTTTATTCCTTAAACTTGATTTTATGGATCCACATGATCTATTGAACCACAGTTAACCCCTTTGGCTGGGTTATTGTGATAAACACAGCACAAAAAATCATTGGTTGCTCTGTTTCTTTTTTGGAAGAGATTGCGAAGACCAGACTCCTCTCTAGAGCACTAAAAATCTCCACAGACCGTTCTCATCCTGATCATTCATATTTTGAACTGTTACCATCAGGGAGATGTTATAGGTGTCTTAAAATGAGGACCAATAGACTGAGAAACAGTTTCTTTTCCAAGGCAATAATTGTCTTGAAGCAAACAGCACATTTGTGACCTAGCCCTATGTATACAGTGGCATTTTTAAACTATTTAACTTGCTAAATGTTTTAGATAGGTTTTAGACCAGGTTTATTATTATTATTATTTTAATTTTTAAATACTTGTGGTGTGATTGTGATGTGGTGTTTGGGGCACTGTGCTGGAATGGCTTTCAAGTTTTATTGTATTTGTGGAATGCAATGACAATAAAGGTTAAATTCTAAATTCTAAAGCTAAAGGTTTCCCTTGTCCGGTCATATTTGACTCTAGGGAGTGGTGCTCATGTTCATATCTTAGCCAAGGGATCCAGCATTGTCCTAAGATCCTTTCCTTGCTCATGTGGCCAGTATGACTCTATGCCAAAGCATATGGAATGCTACTACCTTCCCACCCAAGTGGTACCTGTTTATCTATTTGCATTTGCATTTTTTTTAACTGCTAGGTAGGCAGGAGCTGGGTCAAGTAATGGGGGAATCATCCTGCACTTGGGTCTCGAACCTGGGCTGTCAGTTTCCCAGCTGACAAGCTCAGAATCTTTAACCATTGAGCATTTCATGGGTTAATGCAATAGGTTGACTGCATTGTGCAAACACAGCCAAGTGTCAAACATTTGCAAAATAAGCAGCTCCTTGTTTCCTTGAGGGTACAGGATATCTGAAGGGCTATACCTACAGGACCTCCTATCAGTTGCTCATCACTGGACAACCTGTCCTGGTTTCCTGCCCCTAGCAAGACACAGGGTCTTCTGCCTGGCTGCCTCTTATTATCAAAATAGATCCCATAATTATTACAGTGAGTCCAGGGTTAATGGTGGACCACCTATGGACAGATGCAAAGTTTCTATTTGGTTGGGCTTTTGATGGCTTTAACCTGACTTGGTTTTTCAAGTGGTTTTTCAGCATTCATTTGCATTTGCATCAAGAGGATATGTCCTGTGGGCAAAAAGGCAGTTCCAGATACTACTGATGGAGATACTTTGATGAACATGGTACTATATAGGAAGGAAAGAAGAGAGGGAGGGAGGGAGAGAGGGAAGGAAGGAAGGAGGGAGGGAAGGAGGGAGGGAGAGAGGGAAGGAAGGAAGGAAGGAAGGAGGAGGGAAGGAAGGAAGGAAGGAAGGAAGGAAGGAAGGAAGGAAGGAAGGAAGGAAGGAAGGAAGGAAGGAAGTCATTCTATAGATCTGAAATGCTGATAGGTCCTATCACAACCCCTGTATAGATATAGCTAAAAGATACGGCCTATCTCTAGAGGCTTTTACTAGAAGATTTTGCAGTGCATGGACTGTTTCATCATACAGACTTCTGTTCTACTGGTGGCATTGATCCAGTCTGTTATAAAAAGTGAGGCTGTTGCAGGGGTTTTCCTGCAATGCTTAGTTCTGCACAGAACACACACATCCCTTCAGCAGAATCATTGAACTTGCAAGAATTCTGCTGGCTCAATATCAGCGAAAAAAAGCCTGAGAGTCTTGGCATTCTTTGGAGAACATGATCCTTCCCACCCCCCAAAAGAGATATACTTTTAGGAAAGGGGTAAATAGGGTGAAAACCTCTCTCACTGCACCCCAGAGTAGTTTTCCTGTCACAGAGCTGCAAGCTCCGGAGATCTGAATATAAACAGGCTGCTCTTTTGCAGCCAACCCTTTACTAGTCCCATTGCATTAACAGCAAATACATTTTTTTTAATGTGCAAACATAATTTAAATGTATGATTGATGAATCTCCTGATCTATAGGAGGTTTGCAAGGACAGAATGTTCTTATGGTAGTGATTCTCATTTAATGATGATGTATACAACTAGAGACGCGTGTGAGAGCAAATTGTACAGGGATCAGAGAAAGATGTGTGACAGGAAATCTGACCTGAGGCAACTCCAAAGTTTCCTTCTTGCACAAAAAATAATGGGAACTATAGCAGAAGAGGTTTTCCTTGGTCAGTGGTCTGGGGCACCTTTGTGTCATTTGGTACCAGCACTGCCATTCAGCAGGGACTATTCTGGGTAGGGATAATTAGAAGAAATGGGACCAACTTCAGCTTTCTCAGAATCTACCCAAGAAATCGAGCTCTTTCCCCCACCTTCATCCCTGGTCAGAAAGTGTTTTTTTTTTTTTAAAGAAATTGAATAATCCGTATTATTCAGAACTTCTAATTTTCCTTAAGCCGCTTGGAATGATTCACGATGAATGTATTATGATGACTATGACCATGATTTATCACTTATATCTTTATGTACACTGAGAGCATATGCACGAAAGACAAATGCCTTGTGCGTCCAATCATACTTGGCCGATGCAGAATTCTAAGTGTTCTAAGTGAATTCTAAGAAAGCATGCCTGATCAACATCATTCTTCCCCAATATAGTTTGAGATGAATTAATAGCTATAGTAAGTAACAATACCTTATTCTCAAAGAGTATAAAACCTGTGGCTGGTGGTGAGTTGGTAAATGTTTAAGAGCTGGGTCTGCTAGCTTTATTGTCGCTACTGTCCCACTCCACTAGCCATGGAAGAGCTGATTGGCATGCTAAGTGTCTAACCGTTTGCAAAATGACTGAAAATTTAACAGTTGGTTCTTGTCAGCCAAAATGAGTTATGCAGCACACCACTCATTGCCTGTGGCCCCTCAGATGCTGCTGAGCTACACTGTCCAGTGTCCCTCACTATTGAATGAGGCTCCTGGGAGCTATAGTTCAGCTGAATGGCCACATGTGCTTTAAATACTGGTCTGTGATTTAAGAAATAGCTTCCTTCCCAAATGGGGTTGGGGTGGGGGGAAATGCTAGATGGGAAGAGGCTTTTTGGTACTTAAAATTGCTTGTCTCCATAATGATCTTTGGTGCCTTTTCCTAGCTGTTGTCCAAAATTTCATTAGAACATATGGCATGTTTTTCCAGCAAGATAACCTTCCTGTCCTAATCACTATGCTATTACATTTAGCTGGAGGAAACGCAAGACTCAGATGAGAGAAAGAAAAATGATGGGGCAGTGAATTGACAGCACCAGCATGAGAAGAAAAGGCAGGCAGAACTGGAATGATTGAAGGAAGGAAGGGTGGTGAGAAGAGGTAGGATACTTCAGGAGAAAATGGGAAGGAAATAAAGAGGAAGGAGAATAGGGCAAAAGAGGGAGGGAGAAATGGAAGTAAAAAAAAGAGGTAAACAACTGAGCTTTAAATCTTTCTCCTTCAGTTAGCTTTTTCTAGATTCATTTTATTATTGTTCCTATCTTTCCAAGCCAGCATGATCAACGCTGTTGCAGCCTTGGGGATTTGTAGCCCAACCTCGGACAGTCTCCCAGGAGGTGGGGGGAAGAAATGCATTGCTTTCTCCCATCTAGAAAGTTCCTTCATATATTTCTGGGGGGGAAATGTGCAGAAAACTGTCCTGCTAGAGAAGAAAACAGCAAGGCTCTCACTTCAGGCACCATATTCCCATCCCCCATTTCTGCAGTTGATCCTTGATATTCAATCTGGTAGTGTTCCTTTGGGAAAAGAAGAAGTTGCTGGCAAGATTGGATGCATCTCCAAAGACGAGTCATATATTTTAGGAAAGTAAAGCAGTGCAACTGAATTAATAAAAAAATTAAAAAGAAGGCATTCCAAGAACATTTTAAGCAAACCACAAGTCAACACTACCAAGAAGAGGACATCAGAAAGAAAAAGGGTGAGCAGTGCTTTGAAAATAAGTCATAGGATTGAGGGGTCTGGTGCTCTCTGAGCTTGGTTGTTTTCTTCAGATATTTCAATACCCAAACTAACTAACATCATCAGTGCTAGTTAGGATAATGAAATATCTGCAAGAAAACAACCAAGCTCAGAGAGCACCAAAGACCCTTCATTTCAACCCTGAGCTACACATATTCTCCTTTATTGATAGCCATAGGATTGCCGTGATTGTGGGAAAAGAGAAAAGTAGTCGTGCAGGACTTGGGGAAGATGAAACATCCCTCTCATCCAGCTGAGTTAATCTACTTTGTAAGACCATCTCCCTTTCTCCGTTCCTTAGAACATCCCGTTCCTGTCCAGCTCTTCAGGGCATGTTGCTGGCATCAGACACAGATTGGCCAGGCATTGTGAAGTGCAATCAATCAAATAAATAGAACTATAGAGGAAAACAGGCTGAATTTTGTCAAGCAGATATTAAAAATACAGTGACTGATGGTTAAACAAAAGACCTCACCCTGAATATAACTATGGTAGGTGATAAGAATTAAGAATTGCATCCCAGGGGTGCTCATCACAAGTCTTTCCACATTATTTTGTTTCTGTTTTTAAATATAGGTAGAATGTGAAGATGACACTATTTTTACAAAAAATTATGTTTGCCAAATGGTAAGTGGCTGCAAGAGGCGCCCGACTAATGAGATGCTGAACTACTTCATCTGAGGAGAAGATTGTATACATATTAGAAATACTGGTACCTATAACAAATCATGATAGTATCCGAATGATGCCATGCATGTAATGACATCAACACATAATGCAGTGATTGTGTACTTGCATCAGGACCACCTACACAAGTCTATTCTTGCATGATGATGTCCTCATGCACACATCATCATCATCTGTCCATGTTGCCTCCTCCTCAGCAGATATCTATCTCCATCTGGAGTTCAATCCTGATGGAGCTCAATGGTGACTCAGCTTTCCATCCTTCCCAGGTTGGTAAAATGAGCACCCAGATTGTTGAGGGTAATATGTGACATTGTAAACCACCCAGAGAGTGCTGTAAAGCACTATGAAGTGGAATATAAGTCTAAGGGCTACATGCAGTAAGTTACAATTTGTTTGGATTCATGCGACACTCTATGGCTTAAAGGGTCTGGCATGCAGGAATTGTTGGAAGAAAAATCCTTCTGGGTTCAGTTCCAAGTGGGGAAAAAGACACTGGAAACATGGAGGCTGTTTGGAAGGTTTAATGGTCCACATGGCCTGGAGCTCCAGAGTGAAAAGAAAAGATGACCACATGCTTCAAGGTGAAGGAAGAGATCAAGAAAGAGGCTGAGGAGCTGAGAGTGCCTGGGTTTTATACCCTCTGTTGGGATTTGAATTGGAGCTTGTATTCTGATTGGTTGTCAGACACCCATGAAGCCATGCAGGTCCAACTCTGTAGGCTGTCCTGAGTTCCAGGCTTGGTTGAGCCTTGCTGGATGATGATGCACTGAAAAGGGCTTTTGGCAATTGCTATAGCTTTACTTGGAGATCTTCGTTATGTAAAGTATTCTGGACCAGGCCTTAATGGCCCACCCAGTAACAAAGGTGGGGGTGAGTTTCTGCTTCTGAGTTTCTACTCTTTTTAGAGGAAATATTCTGCCTTTTTAATATTTCCCAGGATATTTCATTTTTCTAGGAGAGGGGTGGGTGCTAACTTCCTCCAGAATCAAGGAACATCTGATAAGGAACAATTTAAGAAAAGAGAAACCTTTACAAAAGATCTTGTTAAGAACCTAACCAAGCAAACCAAATTATGGCTTTGAGCAGAGGTTCCCTAGCTTTCTGTGCTCATGATGCCCTTAACATCTTAGTAATATTTTTACAGTGCTCCCAGCAAATCTGGGGTATCACCGGGAACTCACTAACAGTACTATAATTCCCCCACCCTTATTCAATAGTATCTGATTCTTGGAGATTGCTTAAACAAGTCCCTTAAAGTTTGGTGGCTAATCAGTCTTTTTTCAAAAAAGTATTTGACTGGTTGATACCTTAAAAATTAAACAATGAATCAACAGATTACAATTATAATACAAGATTGTATTAATACTATATTTAGAATAAATACCTTATCAAAAGGAGAGAAGGAACAAACCTAATGGGGATGAGGAAAGGAAATATGAGAAGGCTGTTTTGTTAAATATTGTTTCCCTTTAAGCATCTTTCTCTCTCCCTCTCTCCCTCTCTCTCTCTCTCTCTCCTCCCCCTCCCTCCCTTCCTTTATTTGGATAATTGGGATTCAGGAAGTGAAAAACAACAAATGTCTGGGTCTCTGCCTTGCCTTGTAAACTTGTAACCATTGGAAGAGGCTTCTAACCAACCACATCTGTGATCTACCTATGTCCAGTTCTTTTGAGATTGCAACACTTTTCACACTTGTCTAGGAAGCCCCCACCCAGATTAAAATATTCTTTATTCTTAATTTTAATGGTGGCAGAATATCGTATTTCCCAAAAGAAGAAATGGAGAAACCAGTTCTTAAAGGCAGAAAGCAGCACCAGTCTTTCTGCATAGTAAAACAGCCTCAAGCAGAAGAGACTGGTCTTTAGGAATGCAGATTTTGTATCCAATCAGAAAGGCTGGGCCATCCTATTCATAAACAAAACACGTTCAGCCACAGCTCCCCTAGGATGGGATTAAGAATTTACATACCCTACCCAAATTATAAGAACAGGACATGACCTCTAGGACATAATAGGATTAACCCACCACCATTAGAATAGCAAAAGGCAGAAGGCTCATTTCATTGCACAACCCCCTGGAGCATCTCAGAACCCTATAAAAACCCAGCCATTCCCAAGCCACCCCAGAAACATTTGCTGATGTCACTGACATTTCTGGAAACCAAATAAACAGTATCCTTCTTTCCAATCAGCCTCCATTTTATTTCCAGCGTCTTTCTCCTGGCTTGGAACCAGACCAGATTTTTCTTCTAACTCTTGCTAATGAAAAGGTGAATGAGCACCATCAGCCAGCCACCTGCATCTTATGCCCAAAAGCTCTCTGAAGGTAAATTAAGACCGACCCTTTTGGCACTAAAGAGAATTGCACCTCTGTAACTGCTACTCTCATCTTGTTTTGCAGCCAGCTGGCAAATAAGAAGCACATTTACATGCACACACACACACTTCTTGTTTCAAATGAAGTTTTAGGGAAAACGTGTGTAATACACTGTGCTGAGAATGCTGATGAAAAATGAGTTTGAGAAAAAAGAGCTAACCATCGTTGTACCTGCCCAGTCCAATTTGCTACCAAACAGGCAGATGATGGACCCATAGCTCTGGGAACTGAACTTACTTTGAAATGAAGGACTCGAGGAAGGAGGCATTCAAGTGGCAGAGAGAATAGCAGGATGTTCGCTCACAAGGTGTGAAAACCTAATCAGTGAAACAGCACAGTCTGTTCATATCAGTTTCCCAGCAACGAGGCCACCAATATTGGGATTGCCTATTAACATCAGTGGTTAAGAGTTTTTTTTTTAATCAATTTTTTTGTTTGCTGCAGTGGGAAAAATAAAGGATGAGAAGCATATCTCCCTTATTTTCCTGCTGAATTACAGTTTGTGTGACCCCAGCCTTGTATTGTGAGTTGCAGTTTGCTGGAACCATAGGTGGCCCATACCTGTTTTAAAGAGAGATGGTAACATGAACAGCATTGTTATGTTGTTGTCTTCCTTAGCTGGACTTCTTCTGAAGCAGAATCGTTCCAAAAAGATTGCTTTCCACCTCTAGGGAGACCTATTATGAAGAGCAGCCCAGAAAATCTTCTTTGGAGATTTTTAATGGTATTCATTCATATCCAAACTCTGGGTATATAACAGCTCTTCCTCTCGGTATTCCTTCAGCCCTTCCTATGAATGGGTTAACTCTTCTGACAGACAATGTTTGCTTCTAAAAGCCAGTCTTTATAGTCAACTGTTTTTGTCCTTTGTTCTTAAGCTCTTGCTTTTAAAAACCCTGAGAATATGAACTTTAGATTCTATCCCATCCTTGACATCCTTCTTTTTTGGGGTTAAGGGTCTTAGGCATTACAGAGATACAATGCCATCCACCCCACCCTTCTATGTCAGCCCTTCAGGGTAGATCAAGGTAGATCAGACTAAGAAACCAATGCCATATAGAAAAAAAGTGCTACTTTTATTGTAAATGTATAGTATTAGAATCTTGCAAGCCAAAAAGAGCTTCCCCCTCCCTCCTTTTACTTTTATGTCTGAGACATTTATTCACATTATATTCCTGTCTCGGACTCAGACCTCTTTTATCTGACCATTGCCTCGGTAGCTTCCTTCTGTCCCTCAAGGCCATTCCCTCTTTTCTCTACGCTTTTGAATGGGCAGAACATTATATTGCATGACCTCTGCTGTCTCCACTGCCAATCTCTCATCTGCTTCCACAAATTCCTTCTTTCCTGACTTTCTTCCAAGGTGATCTTAGATAAGAAAATCTAAGAGATTATGCAAATCTTAAAGCAAATCTTACTTAAACTCCAGTACAGTCAAGGAGTCCTGTCCCACCAATGCACTAACATGCCTACCGTCCCTGTCCTATTGTTTCTTTTATATTTTAAATGATATATTTTATATTTTATTTTTCTTATATGTATCCATGTATTCATAACTATGTTTTACTTATACCTATTATCTTGTAAGCAATTGACAAATAAAATAAAGTAAATAAATAAATAAATGGACTGGGTAAAGAGATAAAGGTAATATCATAAATGCAAGACAGAAAAATAGATGTTTCAGCATGTTTGTGCCATGGTTAGGGGCAAGTAGCCTTTGTCACCTTATTGTACTTTTTATTTAAAAAAAATTAAGAAACTCCCTTGCTTCATATCAGGCCATTGATGTATCTAGTACAATGATGGCGAAATTTTTGGGTTTTGCAAAACGCCTAACTTGACTCTGCTGGCATGTCATACACGCACCCAACAAAAGGAAAACAATTTTCTACCTTTCTCTCCTCCCTCCCCATCTAGGCCCTCGGTGGCAACGTTGAGGCTGGGCCTGAAGTCAAAGGCTGGGCCTCGACTTCAATCCTAGTATCATCACTGCCACTCAAAAAGGTCACCTTGCATAGTTGAGTGGGAACTCATCTCCCACCCTCCGTGGCCCTGATGGCCAAATCTGGCTCTAGGTTCTGCCTTGGTTTACCTTTTCCAAAAAGCAACAGAATTGGAAGATCATTTAAAAGCAATTTATTAGAGTACTCTGATAAAATAGTGTCTCTCCCTAAGTAAAAGGGGGACATGGCTTACATTTGCTTTTATAGTTAACACAACAAAGAACTTCAAAGCAAAAATTGATTGGTTTAGAAATAGTCACCTGTCCAGTTAGAGCACCAGAATCAAAGCATCCAATAATATGTCAGCATAGCCATAGAAAAGAGCATTGTATTCTGAGTAAAAGTAAAAGAAACATTTGCAAGGGGAAAACATCAAAATGGGTATGGGTCAGTGGTGGGATTCAATTTTTGTTACTACCAGTTCTGTGGGTGTGGCTTGGTGGGCGTGGCAGGGGAAGGATACTGTAAAATCTCCAGTCAGAGGTAGTATTTGCCGGTTCCAAACTACTCAAAATTTCCGCTACCGGTTCTCCAGAACTGGTCAGAACCTGCTGAATACCACCTCTGGAATGGATAAGATACATTTTCAGTGTTTCCCAAGATTGGGCTTCAATATTTTCTTTGTTCATGGAGGCTTGAGAACAGCCGAAAACAAAACTGCTACCTACAGTATATCAAATGTTCTCCTGCAGCCCTGGTTTCTGAAAGAGAGGCTTTTCTTGAAGGTTAAGGTTGACGGCAAATTTATTAGCCGTGCATTTGAAAAAGCAAATTCAAAATGCAAGAAAACCCATGCGGGTTTGCAAGTGCAATAGTACTCCAAAAACCATGTTTCAGGTATTACAGATAGTCCGTCCTGTGTGGTCCTCAACCCAGCATTCACTGGGATCTGCTGTGCACAGTTTGCTTTCAGGTGTTGCTGTCTTTCTATTGACAGGCTCTGCATTCTACTCAAGGCAGCTCTCTGGGTTGCATGACACCTTGGTTCTTGAAGCGGGTTTGGAGAATGCTCTTCTGCAGCCTCCGCAGCCTCTGAGAACTGCACAAAAGTTCACCTTGTTCTCATGTGATTTTCAGGGACTCTGGAGCCTATGCAAGAGCATGGCCCTCTCCCTTCCAGAGAGTCCAGAGGCCATGCCAAGAGCGCACCCCATTTTCATTTTCTGCAACCTACAAAAACCTCACAAGAACAGGGTGTGCTTTCAGGAATCGTTTTGGGGTATTGGGAAATGCAGGCACGCCACCCAAAATGTCGTGACGTGTCGCTTTTGACATATGTGTCATAGCTTTGCCCTCAACCAATATGGCACAGTCTTGTGCATATTAGCCAGCATTGACTGCCCAGAGTTCTGTGTAACCCGTTTTTCCCAGCCCTCTCTCTGAGACTTTCTGAATGCAAAACGGAGACTGAAGTGCAAACCATTTGCATGCAAACCATGGACTCTTTCGCATCGTGGACCATCGGGCTTTTGCAGACAATAGGTAGGAAAATTGCTAGGAAGAGGTTGGCTCTCGAGTGAAGCCCATCTTCCTGCTTTCTTTATGCTGTCCTTTGTATCCCCTGAGTTTGTCTTTTAGAAGATCAGTGATAGTCCTCAATCATAAACAGTGTTGTAGGAAAAATGAAGGCAGCCCTTTCTCTTGTTTCAAAAACAGGCTGCTCATAAAAAGCTTCCCCTGGCTGCAAGAACTAGGAGAAGAGAAACCTTTCCCCCAATATTTTGCTAAGGAATTGCAGAGGCTCCCCTCTGCTGCTGTTGCTGCCGCTTCATTGCTTCAGCCTGCTCCACGTTCTTCACTAGTCTCCCACCTCCATCTGTCACACTGTGGCTTTTCTAATGTTCATCTTCCCCCAGCTCCTCTTCTTCCCACGTTGCCCACGGAAGTGCACCTGGGGAGCCTTTATACTCGGTGGCACTTTGCTTTCCTGGCTTATTTTTTTCACAAGAATATTAGAGCCAGAATTGAAGTTTGGGGGGGGGGGGGGGGAGAAAAAAAATGGTATTCTTTAACAGACGATTGCCACTTTGTATTGTGTACTTTGGAGATGCTGTCAGGGTTCAGCTTACCAGGTTGTACAATTCTTTGGCCTTTCGCATACGTTCGACAGGCTGGCTGACGAGGGAAGGCAACTGCTCAGCCTGAAGTTCAGTTGTTCTTCTCAACCTGCCACCCACCGCTCCCTGTTCCTCTCCTCTTCTTTGGATCCAGGAGGGAATCTTCTCTCGGTTGGAGAAGCTTACCTCCCTCCCTCCTCAAAAATGGTCTTCTCCACAGGCAGCCTTTGAATAAACGATTGGTTTTTGTTCATTTAAAAAAAAAATAGCTTCGTTTGCACACTGGCTTGATAAGAAGGCAGTTCTTAAGTGGAAGAAGGGGGCAGGTATTGGTTCAGGAAGAAGTCATCCAATAATTCTGAAGTGGTGGAGAACACTTGGGTGTGTGGCTTTGGGAAGGTATAGGGTCACAGGAAACAATAGGTCAGTAGATGAAGAATGGAGAGAGAGAGAGAGGGAGGGAGGGAGGGAGGGAGGGAGAGAGAGAGAGAGAGAGAGAGAGAGAGAGTCTCTAAACAATAGCCAGGATGCCTGAATTGTTGCTGTAGTGTTTACAAGTTGTGTACATCCTTGACTCCTACTAATATTCTCTCTCTTTCAGGAAAATTTTGCAAATTTCCAAAAAGACTAAATACAGTCTGTCTTTGTACCCATCACATATTCAATCCCTGCCCAGAAAATGTGAGTTTGCTTGAACAGACCTGTGTGCTATACTGGATGCTCTCGTTCTACAAAGGCAGCAATAATCACACTCCAGGCAAGAGCTACTGCAATATACATGGGAACCATCAGTAGAAGCTCTCAGACAGAGACAGACAATACCGAATACTTATTGCTATGGCAGAACCAGGCCGCCGAGGTGCATTTGGATACAATCAAAGGAACAAGCCTCTTTTCCAGCTTGTCTGCTTTTGTTGTTTGGACAAAAGAGGGAGAAATAAAGGCTTTCACAATGATGGCTTGAAACAAGGTCACCTTATTTCCAGTGTCATTCATACGGTGTCTAACCCAGTTTATTACATAACTCACCTCCCTAACAGTGCACGCTTTGTACTTAACCGTTTCCTGAGCAAAGTTGCAAGACAAATGCCAGCTTGCCTCCTTTAATGAGCAGGTTTGACTGAAGCCCAGCCTTTCAGAGGGTTGGCAGCATACCTGACAAATAAGCAGCAGTAATAAGCCACTCCCACAGCCATGCCCACAGAGCCGGTAGGGGAAAATTTTTGAATTTCACCACTGCTAGATAGCCATTTATATAACAGAGGTCTCCAAACTTGACAGCTTTAAGACTTGTGGACTTCAACTCCCAGAATTCCTCCTCCTGTTAGCTCAGGAATTCTGGGAGTTGAAGTCCACAAGTCTTAAACTTGCCAAGTTTGAAGACCTTAGGTATAGAATCTCCAAGGTTCCTTCCAACCCTATTATTATAAGTTATAAGCCTCAAGCACAGGCTGCACCATGCTTGTGTACTGCATTATGGGATGCAACAATAACCCTTCCAACCCTGTTCTTGTCCCTACTAGTTGGGCTGACATTCCCAGGATTCCCTAGACTGTGAATATTCTGGTTGGGTAACTTCTATGAAAGGATATTTCAACACATCTGGAAGATCTAAGATTGGAGATGAGGAACAATTAAAGGGATACCTAGAAAAATCTCTTTGCCTGCTGCTAGGCATTTCCAAAAAGACATCTCTTCATGCCACTCTCTGTAACTTATTTACCAAGGACGCTTTAAGGCACTTCCCTCTGGAAATGGGTTTGTCTCCCTTTTGTGTATCTCCAGATGTTACAGATAGGTGATGAATGTCTTCTTAATGCACATGGAGGATGCACCCTGAAATGATGTCAGCAAACTTGAAGCTTGCCTAGGTTCTTGTGTGACTGCCCCCTTTCTAATTAGTCCTTGATCCAGTCTCCCACTCCCAATCCTTTTTTGCATTTCATGAAGACTGGAATCCCCAGTTCTGTGATTTTTTAAAAGTAGATTGATTGACCAATGGATTGGTTAAGAGTTTGAGACTTTTGTAAGGCTTTACCTGGCAGAGAATGGACTTTTCAGTGGTAGCTGCTCTTAGGAGCTCTGACTCCTCCTGTTCTCTTGTCACTATATCTTCAAAGTAATTTACAGATTCTATACCAATCTCACTGTTAATCCGAGCTCTTTAATAGCACTTATTCAGCAGCCGCACATATTCAGATAACTATCAGAATTAGTAGTTACTCAAGGAGTATAGAAACCTCTCTTTGCTGCCGTTTAATGGACAACAGATTGAATAGTCAAGTTATCCACCCATAGTTTCAAGGAATAATATAAAATGTTTAGTCAGTTAACAGCTTGATGGGAAACAAACATGAACAAAAAAGAAGAAGTATAACCAGAGAATTGTGCATGCTAGTTAGAGGAAGCTTTTTACATATGAAAAAAAAAAAATGCTAGGGAGGGCTTTAATTTCACCCATTTGCAACTCTGAGAATGTTGCATGTAACGGCTGCATGGACAGCAGTGCACACTGATCTGTTCCAGGTACACCTGAACACGAGCTGGGGAGAGAGCGAGAATTGTTTCCTGCTGGCTCTAGGATGAGATGGACATCTGGCAAAACAGCTGTTTGGATGTGATGTTTGAATGCCACTAGGAGAGAGATGTTACAGTACATTTCCTAGGGCATGCCAGAACGAGCACTCAAGTTTCACTTCTACCAGGCGAGATGCTGAAGCTCAGAGCATCCAAAGGTTCTTGCCCTGAAGATTCTTCTTTCCAATTCTAGTTAAATGCAAAGAAAGGCATTCTCTGCATATACAGTAGTGCATATACTGTTACAGAACTGAGATTGCAGAAGAGAGCCTGGTTTTTCAGATAAAATCCAGCCAGGCCCTTTAACTGAAAACAAATCTGATTCTGATTCTTCCAGCTGCACGTGTCCCCAGAACCTGATCTTAAATTGGACCAATCAAGCTGAGGCAGGAATTAATATATGCTGGGTAATTTAATTCTGTCTGGCATATTTATCTTCCCTTGATCTGACTCGCCCTCTTTATATTAGTGGCTGAGAATCAATGTGCCCTGGATACTTTTGACTAAACATAACAAGAAGTTAGAAACTCATAAAAATGCATTGTTTGGGTCGCCAAATGGAAGATACTGGAATTGATTCATCTACTAGCAAATCCCCAAAGCTTCCCCAGTGGAACTTTCGGATTCAATTTGAGTTTCCAGCATCTCCTTGGCAGTCCCTATTCTCCTATGACTACTTGACTGGGTTGGCCTCCTGAATAGCAATCGCCAGCCTGTCCTTTGGTTCAGCTACCTGCCTTGTTGAGTCTGAAAGCTTTTGTTTGTTCCTCTCCCTCGGCAGTACTGGAACCTTAGTCTCTGTTGCCTTGGTGTTAGTGGAATGGCTTTGAACAAGACAATAAATTGTATTAAAAAGGTGGGGAAGCGATGGGCAGCCATAACTATTAAGGATTTTAAGAAGAAGGGAAGGCGTTTGACTGTTCGGTAGAGATTTGGGGACAATAATATAGGCTAATGCTGAGCAGCATGGTGGTCTAGAGGTGAAGATGTTTGCCTCCCACTCAGAAGATTGAGAGTTCAATCCTAGGTAGCGACATGTTTCTTTCTCAGGGCGAAAAGACAAATATCTGCTGCGAACTCCATTGTAGGCATCAGGAAGGGCAGCCAGTAAACACTCAGTGCCATTCAGTTCAGGGTGAAATTCAATACTTTTCCCTACTGGCTCTGTGGACATGGCTGTGGGCGTGGCTTGGTATACTTGGTATAATAGTAATAGCAACCAGGGGTGATTCTTTACCGATTCAAATCGTCCCTACCAACTCTCCTGAGATGGGCCAAGATGGTTGAATTTCATCCCTGATTCAGTTGCCCCAACTCTGCCCTGAATTAAGGGATTACAGATCACAAAAAGGACAGAAAATATAGGTTAGAGCTGATTGTCTTAGACTACTGTTTCCATCTGCAGCTTAGATATTATGGGTATTTGACTTCACAAATTTGAAGGGCATCAAATTGAGAAAGCATGGCCCAGGCTGAACTCTCATTCATTCACACATTTTATACCCTGGCTTTCCTTTAGGAGCATGCAGTGATTGATGTAACATGTCCTCCAGTTTCTTCCCCACAACATCCCTGTGACCAGGGGTGGGATTCTACCAGTTCGCACCTATTCGCTAGAACTGGTTGTTAACATTCTAAGCAGTTCGGAGAACCAGTTGTTAGAAGAAATTACTGGCTTAATCCTGTAAGGAAGGCAGGAAAGAAACATTCTGGAGTTGCTTACAGAAACTGCCTCTCTGTTAACCCTTATTACATTCTTGGCAGGACTAGACTTCCTGTTTCAAGAATGTCTCTGGGTTTTTTCCCCCCTCCTTTGCTGGTACTTTGCTTGTGTGGAGTGACCATTCAAAGTTACAATGGCACTGAAAAAAAGTGACTTATGACCATTTTTCACACTTATGACTGTTGCAGCATTCCCACAGTCACGAGAGGCCAGGCGAGGAGATGCATGCCTCGATATGAGTGATATTGAGTTGGCCACACCCAGCCAATAACCAAGCCATGTCCACCCAGTCACAGGACCACCTAAGCCATGCCCACCACCTAAGCCACACCCACAGAACTGGTTGTTAAAATTTTTGAATCCCACCCCTGCCTGTGAGGTAGGTTGGGCTGAGAGCCTAAAGCAGTGATGGGTTTTTGTTGTGGTGTGCCAAAATCGTGCACATGCCGGCACTCACAATGCAATACACCCCACCCCTCTGTGCATTCACGTGCAACATCCCCACCCCTGCCCCCTTACCTGCACTGCACATGTGCGCGCCTCCCAGCTGATTTTCGGCCCGTTTAAGGCTGTTTTTGTCCTCCCAGAGGCTCAAGGGAAGCCTCTGCAGTCTCGGGAGGCCGAAAAACGGGCCCATTTTGTCACTTCCGTTATTTCCGAAAGCCCCATTTTTCGGCCTCCCGAGGCTGCAGAGACTTCCCTCAAGCCTCCGGGAGGGTGAAAATGGTCTCAAACAGGCCAAAAATCAACTGGGAGGCGCACACAAGCGCAGTGCAGTTAAATTTGCCAGGGGCTCGCATGCCCGCACAAATGGCTCTGCATGCTACCATCATGGGCCTAAAGCAACCAAATCATTCTGAAGATGCAACAAATTTGTATTTCAGTAAGCAACAAACACACACATTCACTATTTGGCCACTTTACTGAGCAACCCTGAGCAAAAGGAGAACCAGGTCTTACATGCCTTTGGCCTACTGCATTGCAAAGGTGGGACAAAGGAAAAGGCAGACACAGTGTCCATTACAGCATGATGTGATCTGGGTCACCTTATTATAATTCTTCTTTTCCTATTAGGTCAGCACAGTTCGCCTACTCTTTCTGAGAGACAGTCAATGAATATAAACAATTCGCTTTACTAGTTTATGACTGATTCCTCTCCTGAATTCAGTGTGAATTCAGCTTGCTGTGAATTTTTTCTTAGAAGGACACTTTAAGCAGTTCACATGTATTGAGTGTATGTGGGGAGGGAGTGTATATCTCATAGGTTTGACTGCTCATGTGTGTATTGGGGGGGATTTCCTTTTACTACCATAGCTGGTAAATCATATAAAGCAGGGGTGATCAAACTCACACCATCATGGCAGCATCATGTGACGTATCGGGACTTCTCCCCCTTCGCTAAACCAGATGTGGGCATGATGCATCCGGCCGGCAGGTCATGAGTTTGATAGCCTTTATAAATAAAGTCACCTAAGGAACTTTCAAGGTGGAGAATGAGTTATGTTTGCAGCTCCCTAGTCTCAAAATATACCATATTGGTTTCTGAATTGTTTCTAGGACTAATTTGGCCAGAAACATCTCTGTGTCAAATTGAGCAAGAACAAACCAATTAACCAGCTAAGCTTATTCTTCCTCCCCCCTCCTTTCTTAATCATGGACAAAATAATTGAAGCCAATACTGAGTGATTATCAGGATGATTCAACCACATTGGTTAATCTTTTGATTTCTCATTGCTTGATGCCACTGAATTTTGAGACTTTTTCCACTGAAAAGTATTTGCAGTATCCCATCTGTGCTGTTGATCAGCAAAGTTTCATTACACATCCCTTGAGGCTTCAGTCACCGGGTGGCAAATGTATATTGGCGTATGCCAGCCCTGTGTGTTATTCTAAGCCTGAAAAACAAGTGAAAACGCCAGAGAAGCTAGAAAACATGATGTCTGAAAGCATCTTCAGCTTTGTTTTTAATAGCTTTAGTTCTGGAAGAGGACTTCAATCTACCAAAATTTAAGAATATGAAAAAGGAAATGAGGGATGATTTCAAATCTTATGGAAATTATCTATTTCCTGTGTTACTCAATAGCAACTTAATGATGTTTTATCACTGTATACACAAAGATTCACACACACATTTTTGAATGATATCCACTGATACATTCTCCCCTGTGATCATTAGAAAAAGAGAGCACTTACTATGCAGGTTGTTTGCTGCAAATGTTAAAAGGAGGAATTGTGGTTGGCATGTCACCAGTGTATCCCAGAGAAGGAAATAATGCAATGATGAAAAGGGAAATAAGGAGTAGGAAGCAAGAGAACTTGGCAACAGGCTCGAAATTGTTTGCACTTTCCATTGCAGAATTGGCTGGGGATGTCTGCTGGTAACAGTAAGTGATTATTAAGGCAGTTGCCACAGTAGAGAAAAGTCTTCATGTATATGTCTGGGACAATCTCTAGAACGTGTGCATTTGCCAATTAGCAGATCAGATACACTGAATGGATGGAGGGCATGCTGGCTGAACGTCGATCAGAAGTCATGTCAATAGCAGAACCCAATTTTCTTTTCCAACCAAAGGCCACTGGTTCAGTTTCTGTTTACTCCCCTTACAAACAACTAAGCAAGGATGGGGAACTGCAGATTAGGGCTATCAAATTCATGGCCCGCAGGCCGGATGTGTCATGCGCTGGCTACGCCCAGGCCCGGTTTAGCGAAAAGGGGAAAAAGTCCCGATATATCACATGATACTGCCGTGATGACGCGACTTTGACACCCCTGCTCTAGGTGATGCTCTGTTCTGTCTCTGTTGGGGTACATCCATGAAACCAGCAACTCCTTTGTATTGAATGCGTGTAAAACAGTGATGGCGAACCTCTGAAACACATGTCAAAGGTGACATGTCACAACATTTTGGGTGAATTGCCAGCATTCACCAATATCTGACAACAAGTATTCTCCAAAGATTGTTTTGTCTTCATGTGATTTTTGGAGGCTGCAGAAGACCATGGAAGAGCATTCTTTGAAGCTAATGCAATCTCAGGTAGGGCCTACCAAGGCCTGTCAACAGAAAAAACATATTGCCTGAAGATAAGTTGGGTACAACGGAGTCTGGGAAGCACTGAGCCAAGAGTGCAATCACTCCATTTTCCAAGGCTTGTGTGCCTTGGGGAATGGCCTGAGCCAACCTTTTGAGTGGCAGTAATGGCTTTAGGGCTGAAGTCAGGGTTTAGGCCCAGCCTCAGTGCTACTGCTGAGTGCCACTGTTCAGTGCTGCCTAGATTGGGGTGGGAAATAATTTTTTTTTTAATCTTTCATTTAGAGAATAAGTTGTGGGACAGACCAGCAGAGTCAAGTTAGGTATTTTCTGAATTTGGGGCCCAAAAGGTTTGCCATCACTGACTATTGGCTAAGGATTTCATTTATAGCGGGACATACCTCCGTCATATACCATTCTAATGCATTCAGCAACCACCCTTTAAGTCCCCGAATGTTCAAAACAGTTTATCATACGGTTTCTCTACGTCAACAAAAGCTCAGTTAACTTTCTCATGGTATTCACACAATTCTGAATAACAGAAAGATTATTGAGCCATATTGCACTTCTCAGTTTTGCTCATTGATATAGCTTCAGTCAACATTCTGCCAAATCTCTTTGCAGGCATTTTTAACAAACAAATGGGTTTGTAATTTTTGCATTCATTCTCACCACCGTTCTCTTTGCAGAGGGGAATAGTAAATGTATTTTCCTGATCATAAGGCCCAGATGCAGTCTTTGCACACATATTAAACTTGTTACACAGCCACATTTTAGGACTTATCCAGATAAATCATCTATACTGTAGCCCTACCATTTGTCAATATTCTCAAAGCTTTTGTGACTTCTTTTTCATCTTTATTTCTTTGGGCGCTAACATTTATTGCATTTGTTACAATTCTATTCTTTGACATATCACTATCCTTCCTGTACAGATTCCCTTAAATGCATCTTTCATCATTTCCTCAATTTCAGTTTCATTCCAAATAATTTCATTGCTTTTGTTTAAATAAGGGTTCCTTATTTAACTCTGGCATGCACTTCCAAAACATTTTAAAAACATTTGCCAAAATCTTTCCGCCTTTTTGAATTTTTAACCTTTCCTTGTCCTCTTTGGCTATATTCTTCCAACCTTTTAGTCCTCAACCATAACTGAGCCCAAACTTTATATTGTTAAGTGAGACATTTGTTAAGTGAGATTTGCCCCATTTTACGACTTTTCTTACTTCAGCTGTTAAGTGAATCATTGCAGTTGTTAATAACCCGCGTTTTAAGTGAATCTTCCTTCCCCTTGACTTTGCTTGTCAGAAGGTTGCAAAAGAGAATCAGATGACTCCAGGACACTGCAACCATCATAAATATGAGTCAGTTGCCAAGTGATTCAGTTTGATCATGTGACCATGGATATGCTGCAACGGTAATAAGTATGGAAATGGTCATAAGTCATTTTTTTCAGTGCCATTATAACTTTGAATGGTAACTAAATGGAATGTTGTAAGTCGAGGACTGACTGTATATATATATATATTGTTCAGTATATTTCTCTCATCTTCATTTTTTTGCTACAGTCTTTCTCTTATACAAATTCTAATACACAGCCTCTTCTTCTCAAAGGTACTGGTTCCTTGAGTTTTGTGTCCAAAATATAATAATTTGAACTCTGGATTGATTTGTTATACGGTCAGGTTGTTTGTGCTCTTGAATATCTATAATATTTGCAAACAACTGTTCCAATATTTATTTGTTTATTTATTTGATTTGTCAATTGCTTACAATATAATAAGTATAAACATGAGTAAGAATACAGGAAATAGGTACGAATAAATGGGGACAATAGAATAGAATAGAATAGAATAGAATAGAATAGAATAGAATAGAATAGAATAGAATACTTTATTGGCCAAGTGTGACTGGACACACAAGGAATTTGTCTTGGTGTAAAATACACTTAGTATACATAAAGAAAAAGTACATTCGTTAAGAATCAAGAATCATAACGTACAACAGTTAATGATAGTCATAGGGTACAATCAAGAATCAAATCATACTAGGAAACAGTCAATATAAATCGTAAGGATACAAGCAACAAAGTTACAGTCCTACAATCACAAGTGGGAGGGGATGAGTGATAAGGAGTGATGAGAAGATTAACAGTAATAGTAGTGTACACTTTGTAAATAGTTGAACAGTGTTGAGGGAATTATTTGTTTAGCAGAGTGATGGCTTTCAGGAAAAAACTGTTCTTGTGTTTAGTTGTTCTGGTGTGAGTGCTCTATAGTGTCATCTTGAGGGAAGGAGTTGAAATAGTTTATGTCCGGGATGTGAGGGGTCTGTAGATGTTTTCATAGCCCTCGTTTTGACTCGTGCAGTATATAGGTCCTTAATTGAAGGCAAGTGGGTAGTAATTGCTTTTTCTGCAGTCCTAATTATCCTCTGAAGTCTGTGTCTGTCCTTTTGGGTTGCAGAACCAAACCAAACAGTTATAGAGGTGCAGATGATAGACTCAATAATTCCTCTGTAGAACTGTATCAGCAGCTCCTTGGGCAGTTTGAGCTTTCTGAGTTGGCACAGAAAGAACATTCTTTGTTGTGCTTTTTTGATGATGTTTTTGATGTTAGTTGTCCATTTTAGGTCATGTGATATAGTAGAACCTAGAAATTTGAAGGTCTCTATTGTTGATACTGTGTTGTCTAGTATTGTAAGAAGTGGCAGTATGGGAGGGTTTCTTCTAAAGTCTACCACCATTTCTACGGTTTTGTGTTCAGTTCCAGATTGTTCTGGTTACACCACGAGGCAAGTTGTATAACCTCCTGTCTGTATGCAGATTCATTGTTGTCTCAAATGAGACCAATCACTGTTGTGTCATCAGCAAACTTCAATATTTTAACAGATGGATCGTTTGAGATGCAGTCATTGGTATATAGGGAGAAGAGAAGTGGAGATAGCACACAGCCTTGGGGGGGCCCTGTGCTGATTGTACAGGTATTGGATGTGATTCTGCCTAACTTCACCTGCTGCTTCCTGTCTGTTAGGAAACTTATGATCCACTTACAAGTGTGTTCAGGTACCGCTAGTTGGTTTAATTTACTTAGAAAAGTGTCTGGAATGATGGTATTGAATGCTGAACTGAAGTCTACAAAGAGGACCCTTGCGTAGATATTTAGAGATTCAAGGTGTTGTAGGATGTAATGCAGAGCCATGTTAACAGCATCATCTGTCAATCTATTTGCTCGGTATGCAAACTGCATGGGATCTAACAGCGGATCCGTGATGGTTTTCAGGTGGGACAGCACAAGCCTTTCAAAGATTTTCATAACTACAGATGTCAGAGCAACTGGTCTGTAGTCATTCAGTTCCTTGATGGAGGGCTTCTTTGGCACTGGGACGATGGTAGAACGTTTGAAGCAGGAAGAAACATAGCACATCTCTAGTGATCTATTGAAGATTCGGGTGAAGATGGGGGCCAATTGCTCAGCACAGAGTTTTAAGCAAGAAAGAGTTATCTTGTCTGGCCCTGGTGCTTTTCCTGGCTTTTGTCTGTGTAATAGATCTTGCACTTCTTTTTCTGTGATCACCAGAGGTTGTGAGCCCAATGGATTGGGGCCAGTTGTAGGAGGCTTGGCTGTTGTTGGTGTATTTGAGATGTGGGTTGTGGAGATAGGTGGCTGTAGTTTCTTTTCAAACCTGCAGTAAAACACATTCAGGTCATAGGACAAGTAGGCACAATTGTGCACTTATGCACGCCCCTTACTGACCTCTTAGGAATGGGGTGAGGTCAATAGTGGATAGTTTGAGGTTAAAGAAGTGGGAGTTAGAGGATGTAACAACAGAATCAGGTAGTGCATTTCAGTATACTAAAGTGTAAAAGTATTTTCTATCCTTTTCCTGTTTCTTCTATGTCCAGCTTTTGGATTCATAGAATAGGACAGGAGAAATCTGCCACAATTTTGATCCTTATAGGTATAGACAGAATGCAGCACCTGAATGTCTTTTCCAAGATCATCAGTGATACCTACTAAGTGCTAGTCTGCAGGGTATTTCTTGACTACTGGCTCTTATACTATTAATAGCCAATTCTAAAAAGCAGAGGCTCTCCATCAATTCAATTGTCAGTTCTAAAAGCTGATTGTGGTACCTGTTGCTTTTAGATTGATCTTTATATTTAATTATAGTTCCTTTTTTCTCTGTGCTTCCTTAACTTTCATTAACAGAGATTGCAGATCATTTGCAATTCCATCTGGTGGTGTCACCAACAGAGCACAGGTAATTGCTTCATCCAGGTTGAAAACCATGCTGATTTTGTTTCAATCCAGCCTCCTTCACTATATATTCAGCATGTATTATATAAAGAAGAAAAGAGTATATAACCTTGTCTCACTCATCTGCTGACCTAGAAGCAGCATGTTTTGTGATGTTCTATCTGGACCTGTCTCATTTATAGATTCATTTCCTATAGTCTTCTGAAATGGTTTAATAATAATGTATTAAATTTATATGCCACCTGGCTCCCAGCAACTTTAGATGGTTCAAATTGTTAAAAAACTTTTTAGAATAACAACAGCAACAACAACAAATACAATATCCTCCCTAAAATAAACAGATCCAGAGGGGAACAAAAAAGAAGAAAAGGGAGGAGTCAGTCATCCTACCCAAAATTAATTCCCATTGTGCTGATATAATTTTATTTTTGAGTACTAGAGGTTCTTGTAAATAAAGAATATCTTCTAAAGTGTCTTGAATGTTGACATGTGTAGTAGGAAGACTTTCCTTCTTTTTTATGTATCTGTTTCCATCTTTGATGTCTTTACCGATGTCATTGTAATACTGTTCTCTGTCCTTTCCAACAGCTCTCTGAAATTCTTTGTTAAGTTCCTTCCTAAGATATTAGTCTTTGGGGCTTTTAGTTTTTCTTCTGTTCTTGGCAATTTCCACTATTTTGTTCTGAAATCCAGATTGCTTTCTTCTCTTTCATGGTATTTGGCAGTCTCTTTTCATGTTCATCCTTAAAAATTTTGATCGCATTCCATAGTTTGTCTGATTCTCTGTCAGTGAGGTTCAGGACCTCAAAGTGATTACTGAGGTTCTCCTTTGAAAATGGCAAACATTTTGTGAAAACCTTTCGTTTTAGCTTGACCAGAGTTGACACATGAGCAGTCATAATCTGTTCCATAATTAACCCCTGGCCAAGTGTCAAGAGGATGACCTTGATATAGAGAGGAGTGATCTCTTATCAGTCCAGCAAAGATCAAAATATGCTTTACGTCAAAAATAAGAATGTATGCCTAAATATTTCATCCTTTAACTCATGAATATAACAATGGTGGGAAATAAGGCATAATCAGGTTTGCAAGATTCTGCTACATCTGTAGAGCATCTGAATAAGAGTATGAAACTATGTCTTTGCTATTATATCTTGAGATGTCTAAATAATGTGATAGCAATTAATACACCTTCAGATTGGCAGAAAATGATGAATTGTTCTCCTAGTTCATTTCTCTTCCTAGATCATTCAGTCTAATTATGTTATCTTCTGTACTATTTCCAGCCTTGGCATTTCTTTCTCCAGCATATCGTGCTTGGAAGTTGCCTATTTCAGATTGAACTTGGCCACAAAACTTGCCACCTTCCTCTTTTTTCTATCAATGTTTGGAGCATAAACTTGGATCACCATTGTATCAAAGGATTGTATTGTCTGACAACTGTATCCTTCCCGGCAGTGAAAGAAATAGTGTTTTTTCTCTGCTTTTTTTGTTCTGAGTAATAAATAGTACAATCTTTTGATTGAAAGTGTTCTACTTCCATTTCAATTTTTTGATGCCTAAGATGACGATATTACTTAATTCATTTCACCTTTCATTGTTTTGAAGTTTACCATGTTCATGCTTCATACTGTACCTTCTATGTAATTCTCTTTGCAGCTTTGGATTTTACTTTCCTGCATGGCAAGATCAGCAATTGGATGCCCAGAAGTCTTTAACCCCGCCAATCAGTGGTGCGATTCATATTTTTTAACTACCGGTTCTGTGGGTGCGGCTTGGTGGGCATGGCAGGGGAAGGATACTATAAAATCTCCAGTCAGAGGTGGTAATTTGCCGGTTCTCTGAACTACTCAAAATTTCTGCTACTGGTTCTCCAGAACTGGTCAGAACCTCTGAATACCACCTCTGCAGCCAATTCCCTTAGCATTCCAAAAAATCCTCAGGTCTTCCTCAGTAATCATCTGACCCTGATCATAGTCACTGTATCTTCAATCACTGCATCTTCTCTATCCGTGTGGTCTGCTTGGTGAAATATAGGCACTCTTCACTTTTCCCCTCAGAGCATGAAATAAGGCCTTTGCTGTTGTCACTAAAATGGTCACCCACCTCCAGCATCTTCCTGCTGGATGATAGCAGGGCAGTTGGATGAACTTCAGACCTTGGGTGATCTGTTGGGATTAGGGATTAGATAGACACTCCCGGAGTTCTTCACTCATTCCTCCCCTGCCCAGGAATAACCCCCCTCCCTTCACTATGACAAGGAGGCAGCAAGCAGCTCCCAGGGTAGCCTGGGGTGCCCCCCCTCATCTCTCTCCCTCTCTCTTGCTTTATCTCTATCATCTCAATCTCTATCTGTCATTCTATCATCTCTTTCCCTCTCTGTCTCTGTCTTTCTCATCTACCTCTCCCGCCCTCACATTCTCTGTCTATCTTTACATCTACCCCCCCTCTCTCATCTCTCTCTCTTTCTCTCATCTCTCATCTACATCTATCTATCTATCTATCTATCTATCTATCTATCTATCTATCTATCTATCTATCTATCATCTATCTATCATCTATCATCTCAATCTTTATCTCTTGCTCTATCATATCTATCTATCTATCTATCTATCTATCTATCTATCTATCTATCTATCTATCTAAAATCTCTATCGCTATCATCTCTCTCTCATCTCCCTCTCTCTCCCTCTCCCTCCTCTCTTTCTCTACATTTACTTCTTCCTTTCTCTCTTTCTCTCATCTCTCTGTCTATCTCTATCTCCATCTCCATCTCTATTTCTATCTCTATCTCATCTTTCTGTAATGTACCTCTATCTGTATACCTCATCTATCTATAATGTATCTGTTCTAGTGAAACCTGGCTTTTTCATGTTCAGAGTTTTGTTTTGTAAGTTTGGCTTTGTTGTTATTGTCCTCCAAAAGCTCATGCTTTTTGAACATTTGGCAGGCCCTCATCCCCCAAGGACCAGGAGTGCTATATCAATGGCAAAATTAGGCAGGAGAGAGGAAGAGAGGAGAGATGAACCTGTCATAATCCCAGCATTCAATGTTTCAACTAACTTCTCCTAATTACCCAAAGTTTTTAAAAAGTTTTCTATTTGAATTTCTCCCCCCCACAAAAAAGAAACTTGAAATGTGTCATCATAGCAGTATGCTAGGCACAATTCTTCCAATTTCTCTCTCCCCCAGATCCTCTTGAAATCTTTCATGTTGCATAATAAATGTCATGCAAGTTATGACTGGCTGGTAACTTGTCATTAGTGAAATGAAGGCTCTGGCTTAAAGTGAAATCAATTTAAAAAAAAAAAAAAGCCAAAATCATGTTCTGGTGTTCCATCACAGTATTTAATTTAAAAATGAAAATAATGTTCCATTTCTGTAAGAAAAATGGATGTTTAATGATCAAAACTGCTTCAGCATTTACTAATTAATAGAAAGCCAGGTTCTGTTCCAATTCTTGTTCGTTTTTCTCAATCTAAGGACAGATTTCTATCCCAGGTTGCAAACGTGGAAATGCTCATTTTTAAATATGGACTGCCAAGGCAAAGAATTAGATCTGCCCAAACCTAGACCTTGAGAGCCCACTTGTACTTGTGGCCTTTCTTCTCAGGTTATAGGTATTATCCTCACTGAAATAGTGGTCCTTCTGCTGTCATTTTCAACTTCATGTTTTCCTTGCTGTTCACACCTCATGGTGCTGAATTTTTTTTTTCCTGGTTTCTTTAACTTTTTTATCCCCTTCTCAGAGCCTCACAACCTAGTCATTTTTGTACTCTGGAGGACCACAAATGTCAAACTTTATATTTCAATTACAATAACTTTTCTTTCCTTCTTTCAGGAAAGATGTCTGTCCAAGAGTATACCAATGGACTAATGATGATGCAGGACTGCCTGCATTATGAATTTGCCAAGAAAAGATATAAACTGCCACCCCTGAAACAGACATAAACAAGTAATTTACACTCTGGTTCTTTTCTTTAAAAGTAGTTGGGTTCCTTAGTTACTCCGGTCCATATTGTAATCTCAGCGTAACTTGTCTTTATTTGTATCTTGACTAAATTTTCTTTGGCAGCTACAGACATTCCCCCACCAGGATGTTGCTTGAAACACTTTTCACAACCTCCTGGTTTTATTAAAAATTTGCATCCCGTGCTCAATTGTGTGTGAACCACTACCAAATATTTTGTTTCTTTCAAACTTCATTGCACGTGCTTATTCAACAACAACAACAAAAAAATCTCCTAAATCATTTCCCATTTTAATTTCAGGCAAAATTAGGTGAGATGAACCTCAGACCTTATGGTAGTTGAACACAAGGACTTGGGAGAATAAACAAGGCTTTCAGCAAAAAGGTGAATTTTGTAAAGGGTCTACTCTAAAGTAGTCAAGGCAAGTGATTGTGGAGACCAGGTGCTTCTGGAAATATTTGGCTAGCCATTGGGAAGGTGAAGCTTATTCTACAGAATGGTGGCAGGCTGGCAAAAGTTGTTTCAGGGTATGTAGAACAAGATAGATGTTTATTGAGTTGCTTTGTGCGGTAGCTGTGCGGAGGTATTTCTAGTACTATGGAATGTCTTTGGAGCGGAGGATGCATAGACAGAGAGGTTAAAGCAGGTTCATGCCTCTGGCTGTGATCTGAAACTGAGGATCTCGTAAATCCCTTCTATTCCTGATTCTGCAATTCATTTCTAACAGAAACAAAGTGTCACAGTGAAGATTTGAACATGTTTGTGGATGCTCAGAGAGCTTGGATAATGCACTGGGGAAATAAGTGTAAATGAATGCTGGGGAGAAAGAGTGTGCATGAGAGGGAAAAAAACCTTCTTTCATCAAAAGCCAGGAGTCTGGAGCAAAAAATTAAATGGAATAGAACAGTGCAATAAGAGTGTTTCATCAGTCAGCTGGCAAGATCCGTGGCACCAAATATTTTGGCTTTGAGACTAATTTTGTAAGCCTTGATAGCCTGCCAAAACCCAATAAATAATTCGAAGAGAGCCTGGGGTTGTATGACTTTTGAGTAACAAGCCAGAAAAGAAGTTGCTTTTGGACGGAATCCTTGCTGGCACCATCCTGCTGTCATGTTAAGATAGGGGAGGGGGGATAGGCAGGGTGGGTGGTCATGTAGGGAGCGTGTTCCATCTGGCTTTATAAAATACCAATTATCAGTTGCAGTGTGAGAATGAGACAAAATGATCTGCAAGTGTTTGTTGTAGGCTTTCAGAAAATCTGTACAGGCAAGTGATGAGGTCACTGTTACCTGGCCTGAGCAAAGATAGCAGGTAGTATGGGAGGACCATGACCCTTGGAGGAAGCAATTTGGCAGGCTGCACTTAAAGGATGGATGGGGATTTGAGCAATAGCACTTGGGTTATCAGGCAGAGCCAAATCTCAAACTGTGAGGAGTATTCTTTCTCTCTTCCTGACATTCCTCTGCTTTCCTGATAGTGTCTTCTTTCTCTCTTTCCTTCTGCACCATAGCATAGATCAGATTAATCTCCCCAGAACTCTGAACTAATTTTCTACAGAATAATGTAAAATTTAAGCATGTTTAGTTGGATTAATGCTATGAGAAATTAGCCAGAAGCCAAATGTAGCCCCAAGATCATAGATTGCTTGTTGCTGGCATAGGAGGGTTATAATTCAGTTTGATGTAGCCATCTCAAGACAAGCATGTAAAAAAAGAATGAGGTTTGAACACATGATTTGTGGCTGCCATCTCTTCTGTTTTGACCCTTGTGGATGCCTCTTTTTAATGCATATTAAAGAAGGCATTTTTGAAGCTTTTCCAACTCCAAATCTTATCATGATAATCAAATAACTTGTGAAAAACTGTTGTCTTTGCTCTGTTGATGAGAGGGGCATTAATTATTATGACTGTTTTCATTTGAACAAAATGAAATTATAACAACTGCATCTAAATACGCACACATAGACATGCTTATGCTTCTTCAGATTATAAGGAAATAGGATCTGTACAGAAAGAGAAATGAGGAAGTGACATATAATCAGCACCAGTGATTGTAAAAAGAAGACACGAGAAAGCTCATATCAGAGAGAAGTGGAAGGAAAGAAACAGCATAATGAAAGAGAATAGAGAACAACGGCACTTTCCCAGAGGATTTCTCCAGAATTGCTAGCCAGAAAATCAATGAAGATTCTCAGTCATCCACGTAGAGTTGTCTGGAGGTTGAGTCAGGACAAATGGACTTCTTTTCAAGAAAAAGAAAAAGGAGGAGGAGGTCCAGTTGCCACGGCTCAACTTCCAAATACTAGGAGTTTTCAAAGTTATAGATGTAACACTGTTGAAGGACACAGATTGAAGATGTCTTGACAAAGCTGAGACTGTAGAGTCCTTAGTGTTCTTTGAACTTGGTTGTTTGCTTGCAGTCATTTTGCTACCCTTCTAAGTAACATCTTCAGTACTAGAAGGGAGTGGGGTTTGCTCTCCTTTTTAGTGTACTAGTGCCTTGCCTGTCAGTGCTGATGGGAGCGTTGCTGAGAATCAATCTCCAACAGAGACTCATAATAGATAAGGAAGAAAAGCTTTGAGAAGGCATTTAGCAGCACATCAAGACCTAGACTAGCACATTAATTGTATTCCCAATCTAATTATTCTAAAACGAATAATTAATATAGGCTTACAAACAACCCTCAAATCTCATATATATTTAAATCAAATCCCTTTATTCCCTGCCCAAAAGATCCAGTATCTGTATACTGTAAATTTATTCATGTATGAAAGTACCATTCTAAAATAAATGTTGGTGGTTATATCAGAATATCTGACAATGATTGTCATGTGGCTTTTCACTATTGATTACTGCAAGAGTTTCTTGCCAGACTTATGGATTCTTCTAATGGAAGAATCTATAGGTTAGCAAGAAAAACTAATGAGAAGGTGGATCAATGAGAAATTCAATCATTATTAGCAGGGAAAAAATGAATATCCTTAGTAGAGAAAAACTTTCACTGAGAACAATCAAAATTGTTCTCCTATACTATAAAACATAGATTTTATTTTAATGGATCAACAAAATCATCATTGATTTCCACATCATTAGATACTTAACAAGAGGAATAATTGCATAGAAATATACATATAAACATAGTGAAAACCATATAAAGATCATTAAATAAATCTATCATTGCTATCTTTTTAATACCAGGGTAACTACATTTTGTATATTTATGAATCAAATTTATATAACTGCCCATCTCATCAAACATGACTCTGATAGGATTAGTTTTCTCTGAATTTACTAATAGGGTTATTTGTTTCAAAAGAACTATGCCATTTGTTTGTGTACACAGCTGCTTTTACATTTCTGTGATTGTTTTTATTGTGCTGCTCTATAATTTTACCGCTAAAGTTTGGTAGAATTGTTTTTAAAATGTCTCTTGCATCCTGCCTTATTCTCCCAGGATGAAGGCTAGGATGAAAATACTTCAAATATACAAACTAGATAAATAAAATAATCCAAAACCAGAGGTTTCCCCCCTCTTTCCCCTTGTGATTGAGGCTTCTGCTTTTCTTGTTCTTTTGTTACTTAGTTCCATCCTGAAGAATTGTTCTGAATGCAAAAGCTTGCAATCGGTTATAGCTATTTTTCCCCCTGATGTCCTGAGCCATTTGTGTCAACTAATCCTAAAGTAACAAAGACAATTTAAGCAGGATATATAACCATTAATGTCTTGCCATCATAGTTAAAGACTACAATTATACCTGGAGGCAGAGGGAGATAATGATTGCAAGGTATTGGTGAATTCCATGCAGACATTCCTTTAGTTCATCTGTGCTTTGTAGCTATGAAGAAATCTCCTAGATTCCACATAAAAACTGGGTTCAATCATCACACCAAGTTGCAATGTGGTTGCTTAGTTTTGCATTAGCAAGTTGGACAAATGCAGCCATTTGTCTTATGCAATATGGTAAAGATGAATCATGGCTAAGTACTATTTATGATCCTAATCTTTCTGTCAACCGCTTTGCCTCATTCGCTTTTCCATGATGCCAGCATATGTCTTGAATTTCAAACTTCCTCTGGGTGTTATCTTTGCTGTTACCACAGAGACTTTGCACACACATACACCACACACGCCTCCTCTCTGATTTTATCTGTTTGTAACCCACAGCACCATTGTCTATTACCTGAGTTAAAGATTGCTTAAAAAGCTCTAGAAAGCCCAGTCATTGTCTAAAATCAAGAGATGCTTTTGTTGTTGTTGTTGTTGTTAGTTGCAAAGTCGTGTCCGACCCATCGTGACCCATGGACAATGTTCCTCCAGGCCTTCCTGTCCTCTACCATCCCCTGGAGTCCATTTAAGCTCACGCCTACTGCTTCAGTGACTCCATCCA
This sequence comes from Bungarus multicinctus, assembly GCA_023653725.1. Classification (NCBI taxonomy): domain Eukaryota; kingdom Metazoa; phylum Chordata; class Lepidosauria; order Squamata; family Elapidae; genus Bungarus; species Bungarus multicinctus. The sequence continues at coordinate 123,982,537 of CM042834.1, forward strand.
GCCACCTCATTTTCTGCCATCCCCTTCTTCTTTTGCCCTCAACCGTTCCCAGCGTTAGGCTCTTCTCCAGTGAGACCTTCCTTCTCATTAGGTGGCCAAAGTATTTGAATTTCATCTTCAGGATCTGGCCTTCTAAAGAGCAGTCAGGGTTGATCTCCTCTAGGACTGACCGGATTGATCGCTTTGCAGTCCAAGGGACTTGGAGGAGTCTTCTCCAGCACCATAGTTCAAAGGCCTCAATTCCTTGGCGCTCAGCCTTCCTTACGGTCTAACTTTCACAGCCATAAGAGATGTTTATTACCCTTTTAAGCTTCACTAGTAAGAGGGCTTTATTTCCCAGGAGACAGAACCCTGGGTTGCAACGCAAACCACTTTTTAAAAAAAACATGTTTTGGCCATTTCTGACCGGAAACTAGAGGATGTTGTATAAAAGGAGCAAATCAACACTGGGGCAGGAGGCAGAAGTCTGTCAGAATTCAGTTCAACTCACATTCCAATGTATAAACGTTAACATTTTTGTTGTAAAAATGGATGATATTTCCTATACATTATCCTTAAGAAAGAAAGGTATCTAATCAGTGGTGCTATTCTACCAGTTCGGCACAGTTCTGGCGTACCAGTAGCACCGAAGATCGACTGAGACTGAACCGGTTCTCTCTGAGGAGCTGCTGTTGGGCCCACCCGCCCACCTGGGCTCCCATATTGATCTTTATTCCCTGCTTTTGAAGCGCAGCTGCTTTGCGCAACATAGCAGATTGCCGCGTGTCAGCTGTTGAAGCTACAGAGACTGCAGGAGGTGAGTAGGAAAGCCTCTGCTCATGCGCAAAGTGCGCGTTTGGCACACATGTGCATACAAAGTGTGTATGTGCGTGCCAAGCTTGCCCACCAAGCCACACCTATCGAACCGGTGGTAAATCTCTTTGAAACCCACCACTCTATGTAATGTAATAATGTAAATAATAATGTTGAAGTCATGGCTGACCATCAAGTAGGGTATAAAGGTAAAATTCACACAGAGAGATCAGCATTAATATTACTACTATAAGTATCCTTTTCAGGCAACAAGTTCAACTGAAACAGAAGTAATGCAACTAGAAGTATGTTTTTTCTGCAGACTGCTCTATTCAATCTACACATCCACTCTAGTTTTCCCTTTTTCTTTATTAATTGCCACCCATCATTTCCTGGGTACTAAGCATCCTCAATCTACTTCTAAAATATTTCTGTCTAGACATGTTTATGTACATCTTTTTTTCACCTCCTCTTTGTTTAAAATAAAATACTTTGTGTACTGTGGCATGCAAATGGCACTGTTTCCTTGAGAACATATCTTTTTGATATGTATGTTTCTTATTTGCCCTGCTTTGGCTCCATTTCAATCACTACTCATGGCCTGAATTTCCAAGTAATGATTAAGAAAAAAGACATGCATATTTGATAGTAGTAATGATGATGTTATCGTGAATCATTTTTTGATATATCCAGAAATGACAGCATTGGTCACTTACTAATCCTCCTCCTTATGAGTAGATTATGACAAGATGCTTAAGAATTGTTCCTTTCTTCTTGAATACAGAGCAAAATAGCAAAAAGAAAGAAAAAACAATTGGAATAATGGAATACCACAGGGATAGTGTCGACAACTATAAAGCATAATGGAAACATCATAGAATGTATTGCAAGTAGCTAGAAGTAAAAAATGCTGAGCCTTTAATATGTGCATGCTTTGAAGAAAAAAAATGTATGAATCCTAAAAGGATTATGTTCAGAATTTCAAAAGTCCTGACCTGCTTTTGATTTATTACTAATTAAATTCAAGTCTGATATTAAATATCAGCTCACTCTACCTGTTGATGAACTTCTGACATGAATTAGATGTTAGATCACAACTGAGCCCAAAATTTCTGTTGTGAAGTGAAACAGTTGTTATGTGAGTTTTGCCCCATTTTACTACCTATCTTGCCAGAGTTGTTAAGTGAATCACTGCAATTAGTAACACGGTTATTAAGTAAATCTGGCTTCCCCATTGACCTTGCTCATCAGAAGGTGGCTAAAGGCAATCACACGACATGCAACCGTCATAAATATGAGCCAGTGGCCAAGTGACCGAATGTTGATCACATGACCATGGGGATGCTGCAGTGGTCACAAGTGTGAAAAACAGACATGAGTCACTTTTTTCCAGGGCCACTTAACTTTGAACAGTCACTAAATGAACTATTATCAATCAAGGACTACCTGAAATGAATTACTGGTACACAAAGGTTCAGCTAAGAGTTACTTAGATTTATTAGTGGGAGGTCCCTAACAGATACTAAAATATACCCAGAGTAGTAGCAGGAATCATCAAGTTGCTTTTATGCAAGACACAAGTACTAAAGTATCCTTCTAGTTTTGTTTCCTACTCAATACCACTAAGTGTTTTATTGTTTCACACTTGAAGTAACACATAACCATTATGAAAAATAACCATGCTGCATGAATCTCTCTAATCGTTTTTTTAAAAAACTGCCCAAGTTTACGGCCATTACTATACTTCTGAAAGTCAATACTACAAGTTAACTATGTGCTGAGAAAGGACACAGTTCCAAGGGTGGGATTCAAAATTTTTAACAACCTGTTCTGTGGGCGTGGGCTTAGGTGGTGGGCGTGACTTGGTGGTCATGTTATTGGCTGGGTGTGGCCAACTCAATATCACTCATATCGAGGCAGGCATCTTCTCGCCTGGCCTCTCAAGACTGTGGGGATGCTGCAACAGTCATAAGTGTGAAAAAGAGCCATAAGTCACTTTTTTCAGTGCCATTGTAACTTAAAATGGTCACTCCACACAAGCAAAGTACTAGCAAAGAAGGGGAAAAAAACTCCAGAGACGTTCCTGAGACAGGAAGTCTAGTCCTGCCAAGAATATAATAAGGGTTAATGGAGAGGCAGTTTCTATAAGCAACACCAGAATGTTTCCTTCCTGCCTTCGTTACAGGATTAGGCCAATAATTTCTTCTAACAACTGGTTCTCCGAACTGCTTAGAATGTTAACAACTGGTTCTAGCAAATAGGTGCGAACTGGTAGAATCCCACCCCTGCACAGTTCCCTTGTCTAATTCTTTCACTATTCAATATCAATAGATTATCCCTAGATTCTAACATCATGAAAAGGGAAAAGATTTTAGCTTATTTATTTCCCTACTTCCTCTCCATAAATTCAGAATCTCGATTATATTTCCCATTTCTTATTCTTTTTTTTTACTAAGCTTGATCAACTTCTCTGTTATTTCCCCCCCCCCCTCAGAGTACAGCTGCTCCAAGCCTTTGATTGCTCTGCTTAAGCTTTTCAGAATAATTCCAGCTCTATGATATCCATTTTGAGGTGTGATATAGAAAAATATTCACAGTGTGCTAAATGGGATTGCATCACCCATTTATATAATGATATTACATATTGGCTGTTTTATTTTCAGTTCCAGCAGCTGCACACTGAGCTCTCCATTACACTATCACTCCAAGATCTCTGTGGTGATTGCTGCTTCAGATGTCTATTTGCACTTAAGTGCAATATGAATGTTTGTATACTTTCCTGCTAGAAGCGGTGTGCCAAAATCCTTCTGGAGCTCATCGCTGTCTTTGTTAATCTCTCCACCCGCACAGAACATTGGAAAGTAATTATGTAAGGGGATGTGGTGTTCTGTCTATCTGTTGGTCAGCAGAATAACTCCCCAAACAGTACAGAAGAACAGAATGTGATACAGTGGGAGAACTCAACAAAAGAAAAGTTGGGTTTGAAGGTAGACTAGATCCTTCCATGCATCTCTGGAGTGGCAACGGGGTAGGGATTCAGAATGATTCTGACTCATCCATTTTAAACTCCTTTCTTTCTCCTAGTTGACATAGCCAAATGTAGGCAGCCTGCACTGTGCACATTCACACCACATACAGATATGCAACTTGTGAAGAAAGGAGAAACATGCACGCACGCACAGATTCAACAGAATATTTTGTTATTCCCCCCCCCAAAAAAATAAAAATAATAATACAGATTTCTCCTATACTCACAGCTGGGAAGGGATCTGGAAAGCATTTCAGAAGCCATGCTGTGCATGCTTTGCCTATCTTAGTTTTTTTTAAAAGTAAAGGTTCCCTAAACAATTGTGTCAGACCCTAGGGGCCTGGGTTCATTTCCGGTGTTGTCGAAAGACTTTTCTGTGATCATGTGGCCAGCATGACTATATGCTGAATGCCATTACCCTCCCACTCAAATATAGCAATAACAGAACTTATATACCGCTTTACAGTGCTTTACAGCCCTCTCTAAGCAGTTTACAAAGTCAGCACATCCACCCCAACATTCTGGGTCCTCATTTTACCCACCTTGGAAGGGTGGAAGGCTGAGTCAACCTTGAGCTAGGTGAGATTTGAACTGCCAAATTACAGGCAGCTGGCAGTCAGCAGAAGTAGCCTGCAATACTCCACTCTAACCCCTGCACCACCACAGTTAGGTTAACATGCCCATTAATCTACTTGCATTAGCATGTTTTTAAACTACTAGATGGGCAGGAGCTGGGGCAAATAACAGGAGTTCAGTCCATCACACAGTGCTTGGGTCTTGAACTGCCAACAAGCCTAAAGTCTTAACTATTTAGCTATCCTAAATAATCTTGCATTATAAACAAACATGGCCACTTTACCACTCATCCCTAATTAACGTTCTAACTCTACAATATGATGCCTTTTGAGAAACTTTTTGACAATCTTTAAGTTTGGAGAGATAGAATGTTTGCAGAAGCCACGTTGCTCCTTCATTAACCTTATCTATTCTTTTATCTGTTTGGCAATTTCATCATTAATAATGTTTTCTGTCCCAGAAACGATATTACCCAGAAACGATATTATGCTAGCCATCGTTTATTTCCTGAATTCTCCATGGATCTCTTTTAAAAAATTAGTGATTTGTTGGTAGTTTGATTGTTTTGCATTTGTTAGGAAGACTGTTGCAGAATGATCGTATGACTCCACGGTACCTTGGAACAATTCAGAGTTTTTCCCTTGCATTTTTAACATCAATCTTCTACTGCAAAATTATACAGTCTTTATAACTGAAGAGTACAAACACTGGAGTTGCAGCAGGAATAATTTTCCTCGTTGTTCCTCTCACCAAGGGGAGGAAACTGAGACTCTTGTGATTTCTTTTAATCATCTCTTCCACCTGAACTTTAGAATGCTACATTGTATTGCCGACCTTGAAATTCTGGTCACAGGTATCCCAAACATCTATGGGAATAAATCTGTGCTGGTTCTCTGGAACTCCTGAAACAAGATTGAATGTCTATAAATAGGAGGCTAGTTCTCTTTCCATTTCCCTTGTTTATTTATTTTGCAAACAACTCTTTAAAAAGAAATAGGGCAAACTTCAATATCAAAACTCTCCAAGAGAGAAGAGGTGTTTTGGTGGAATTATTTGCACTTAACGGTGAAGAGCCCAGCTCCAAGATGTTGTTTCCCTGACAACCAGAAAATAGAAGGCAATGAAAATGGGAGATGGGAGTTGACTTTTGGAAGATGTCATTATCTGTGTCTGTTAAAGTAGAAACTGATGTGTAATCTCTGGAGGCTTATTTGAGCAGTGTGGCCTTTGTCATCCTAAACTGCATCTTAAGGGTCATTTCTTCATCTCATTTTCATTTTCTTTCTTTCTTTTTTGGTTATTTCTTAATGAAAAAGGTAGTGGTAATTTGGTTTTCTTCGGTGAAATAATGTATGTCCCTCGTGAGCTAAATGCTAGGTCTCTTAGAAGTAGAAAAGAGAAATTTTAGGCTCTAGATAAAGGGTCTTACTAAGTCCTACTCTTTTATTAATAAACTATACTACTTCAGAAACTTAAGGGCTGTTCTGCTCGTACTTGGACTTGTGGCCTCCAATTCTGTCTCACTGGCATCATTAACTAGATCTCATTAGTTGATGGAACTGCTGTTCTACCAGGAGATGACAAGACTGAGAATATGACCCAGTCATTGTGCATCAGAAATCCATGCTACAAGTCCTCTAAGATCACTAAGATATAGAAGTAGAAAATATCTGAAATCTTGATCTCTAACCTACTATAACATGAGGTAGAAAAAATACACCACAGGTTGAGTGCAGGAGATGCATTAGAATATATTTTATATTCTAATATATGGCGAATATATTTTATTTTTTCTTCATGTACACTGAGAGCATATGCACCAAGACAAATTCCTTATTTTGGCTGATAAAAATTCTCTTCTCTTCTCTTCTCTTCTCTTCTCTTCTCTTCTCTTCTCTTCTCTTCTCTTCTCTTCTCTTCTCTTCTCTTCTCTTCTCTTCTCTTCTCTTCTCTTCTCTTCTCTTCTCTTCTCTACATTAGATCAAGGCAATTAATAAAAGCAGGGCCAAAAAAAAGTCTGTAACAAATTGGTACTTAGAGCAAAAGGCAGCAAAAAAAAAAACCCTGGACGACCAAAATTGTTTAGACAGAATAAATGGAAATGAATGTTCTGAGAAGGTCTTAGCCTTTTGCGTGGTGTTGGGGGTTGTACCACTTTGGCAAGGGCTGGTTTTGCAGATGTGCTGCGGCTCTGTGGAGGAACTGAGTGGGAATCTCAGCAACTTCTTCCCAGAAGCAACTCATTCAGAAAGCTGGCAGTGACCCGGAAACAGTATCCAGTGAGGAGGTTCTTCTGGGGAAAGAAACCAGGTGTTTATGTTTATTTAATTTATATACCGCTCCCTCTCCCATTTGGGACTCGGGGCGGTGTACAGCCAGATTAAAACAATAAATGAACGCAACCTTGTGTCTTTCATCATTTTTTTTATTGTGTAAAAATAAACTCGACAATTCATGTAGTTTCAGCAATAAAATGGAGGGAAAAGCATGAAGAACTAGTAGAAACAGTGCATTTTAAGAACTGCTGATGTGTTCTCTGGATGTCAGATATAACAATAACTCTTTCAAAATCCAATAAAGACTAATAGCAAGAAATAGGAAAATATACAGCTTTGGTTAACAGAATGATAACTCGAGAAACATACTGTCTTTCACACTGTACAATATATACAATTGTAACAATATCCTTTTTTTCCCCCTTTATAGGGCAAGTGGCATGCAATTTGGACTGAGTTCATTTACCGTTTCATGATTCTCCCCCACTTCGTCAGATAATACTGAAGGAAGGTATCTAATAAGGTTCATGAGCAGATTGATCTTATAAGGTACAGTTTGGCTGGTCAGATTGAAAGAGCACTGTATAAGGAACGCTGCTGTATGGTACTATTTAAAAGAAAGCTATTTAGAGGGCTTCTTTTGGTGAGTCTGTCACAGGTGGGCTTTCTTTCCCCTTAGCTCTCTTGTGTAGCCTTTTCAGGTTGAGGGGCTGCCCGGCCCTCTTCACTCTGTGACTACTGGCAGCCTTGTGTGAGTGCTTCCTTAGCCTTGAGTTGCTTCTCTGCCTATCCAGTTGCATATGCATTTGCCACAGCTTTAGAGTTATACCCCAAAGGGTTTCAAACGTCTTATGATCCTCTCCCTTTTCTTCCCTACGGCCAAGGAAAAAATGCCTCCACCATGTTCAGAAAAAGGGAAAGATTATTTCATTTGAAACTTTCAAGAAGAGATTGGACTCCCACCTGTCAGAAATGGTGTAGGGCCTCCTGCTTGGGCAGGGGGTTGAACTAGATGACCTATAAGGTCCCTTCCAACTCTGATTATCTGTTATCTGATTTAAAAGGCTGAGGACTGTAGTAGAGTCATACAAACCAGGAAGTCTTTCTCTCTCTTTCTTTCTCTCTTCTTCTTCTTCTTCTTTTTTTACAGAAACCATATAAAACATTACATATTTCAAAATAAACTTTCTTGTTCTGTTTATCCTTCCTCTGTAGTTTAAAAGTATTTTTCCAAGGGAATACCCGTTTATTTTCAATATATTCTTTTCTAATAAAAATACCCTTTCTCGTGATAAGTAAATTTCTTCTTTCTAAAGTTTAATACAAGAGATCATGAGTGCGTGTGAGTGTGTGTCAAACAGAAAGCCTGGACATATCGAACAATAGATAAACTGTCAAGGGAAGATGAAATGATAGTTCAGCTAATCTCAGACTTTAATCTGTGACTTTAAGCCTTCTTTGCAAATAGGCTTCTTAAGATGCAAATAGGACTGACTTTTAATTATGCATGTTGGGAATCAAATGGCCAAAGGAGGCGGATTCACTGACTGCCTAAATAGAGGACCCCTCATATGGGAGGGGGGGATCCTCCATACGCATAAACCATGGTGGCGTTTTGGCCAGCAAAAACCCTCCCTAGGAATGTGGTGAAATTGTCAAGACAATATTTCAGGCAAACACGTGTGCTGCTTGTTTAGTGCTCATTTTGCTTGTATAAAAGGACATCACCTGAGAGAGGCATGAATTATTCAGTGCAAGAGGGAACATCAATTGTATTAAGCAGTAGCCTTGGCTTGGGGCAGGGCGGGGCTTCTAACTGGTCCATGTCCAGGAAAGCAACGTTGATGCTGAACGTCTCTTTCCCAGGGAAACCTGGCATGGGAGAGGCCACAACAGGACAGTCCCCAAGGACATGCACTTTGGGAAATATCGGTTAGCCTGATCCGAAAGCACAGTGTTCATTGAACCGCAGAAGGGCATCAACAGTACCTGTTCAGAATCACTCCCGTGCTGAATGGAGAATGCTAACATCCCAAAACATTTGGGGGTAAGAGCATGCTTGAAAGAAACAGTCCCCATTGATTTGAATGTTAACAAGTTCATTGCTCGTCTTTTAGGTAGTTGATTTTTGTTTTTGTTTTGAAGGTCATGCTTTTATCAGGGGGAAGAACACGGCGTGAATAACTGCCTTTTTTTTCCCAGCCACACCTGACCTCTACTAATGTGCTTGAATGATTTGTTTTTAAAGCATGAACTATTGCTTGGCAAACGCCCCCACAGCTCTGCAGTAGCCCATGCAAGGAGGCAAGCATTAGATCAAGGAAACACAATTGAGGCTCCTACTGAAACATGCAAGAAATGGCAGTGCACCCCTTGTCTCCCTAGAAGCCTGCGGAAATCTAAGAGTATACCATAAATGGGATCCAAAGCAAGGAACACCACTGAATTGCAACTAGTTGCCACTGAAGATGTGTGTGTGTGCGCGCCCAGGGGAAGTAGGTTCCTTTGTCTAAACAAAGCACAATCCCTACAGGAGAAGACAACCAAGATGCCTCCCTAGCCTTAGGTCCTTTTCAAGATACCCTTGTAAAATACTGTGGATTTTACAACAGAAATGCACTTTGTCTCCTTCACAAAAGTTTGTGAAGGATCTACGCTTACATTCAGGCCAGAGTTCCCTGTATGCTTCAAATGTACAGCACAAGGTTAGTTCCAAAGAGATTAATGAAATGGCTACACAGCCATTCCTTCCACCATCCTCTGGGTCTATGGAGCAAAACCAAGACTGGCCCTTCACTTGGCTTCTTAGCTCTATTGGCTGAAATGTGTCCTTCCCACCGTTCCCTTTCACCTCTCAAAAAGGAAAGCCTTTGCACAAATTGACACAGCATCGGACACAGGGCCCTTTAGGGAAAAGTCCAAGCAAGGCTCATTGTACTAGGCAATCCTGCCCCTACAATGATGCTCCATTTATACTGGGGGAAAAAACAAACCAAAATTCTCAGTTCGCAAGTATGGCCATGGAAGTCAGAAGGTAACCACATACTTTGGATCTGACTCCTGTTCCTCCCCGCCCCTCCCTCCCACCCTCCTCCCCCACCCCCCACAACAAGCCCTTCAGTTTTATGGCTCTTAGAGTAAAGGAGGTTAAGCAAGGGTGTGGAATGTCTCAAAGGGGTGAGAAAATGATCCCATCTCTCAGCCAAGTCTTCCATTAGAGGTCCAAGATGCATTGTTTTTGGAGGGGGACAGTTAGCTATGAAATTGAGAAGGGAAGGTCCACCCAGGAAGGGGCTTGGGAATTCACTGCCATCTTCAGGCCACAAAGCTTTGGAAGAAACAGTAGCTAATGTCTCTGGGAGGATGGCTCTCTCTAGACTTCACATAAGCTTGATGGCTAACAGAGGCAGATCCTTTAAGCCAGAGGTCTCCAAACTTGGCGACTTTTAAGATTTGTGGATTTTAACTCCCAGAATTCCTCAGTTGAAGTTGGGAGTTGAAGTCCACAAGTCTTAAAGTCGCCAAGTTTGGGGACTTCTGCTTTAGGCTCTAAGCAAAATAAAGGCAGTGTAGGAAAGCAGACTGTTTTACAGCTGCACTGACATGGATAAGCAACAGCTGCTCCTACATATTATCCCAGATCTGGACAAGCCATCCAGGATCCTCCACTTGGCAATGTTCCCGAGTCTTACCTATATGTTTGAAGGGGCAAAGATGGCTCTCTCCTATTCTGGCTATAATCAATAGTGAACACTATCAGTGAGGGACAGTAGAGGACTTGATCAATTTAAGACAAGAAACTATTCCCTCACCTCATCTCCTTATCCAGCCTCCTTATGCACCATTCAAAAGCTTTTGCCATCCCGTTAACTCAGAAAACAATAAATACATTTTTTTTTAAAAAAAAAAGAATCAATACCTGCCTAGAGGAGAATGGCTGCTGAAAAGACATCGAGTAGAATAGGAATTATAGAGAGAGAGATAAACCTTAAAAAGTATATGAAACGAAGACAGATGTGCTGAAAGAGTTGCACCAGCCCAAAGGCACTCAGGCTTCAAACGAAGTTGGCAAGCCAGAAAAATCAGACCATTCAACTCGCGACGTCATAAAGCAGTGGGAGGAAAGCTAGGAACCTTCTCAGGGTGGTTTTTGTTTTTGTTTTGCCAGTTTGCAAAGTTCCAGGTGGTCTCAGAATGGTATCAAGAACTCCCTTTACATTTCCTAGATTCCTAGTCTTCCCTCCCTCCCACAATAAAATACTGATTCTTCAGGACAAGTAATGTGATTTTTGAAAGTGACAGAACAGAAAAAAAAGAAGAAGAAAAAAAAGGAAGGCAAGTTGTCTGTCTGTAAAACATTCCTGGATGAGAAGAATGTCTGTTCAGAGGATCTGGGAGAGGGAAAGGGAAAGAATGGCAGGTTTAGTTGATCTGACGGCAGGCTTCAAATGTCCATTTGGTGGCTCCACCATAAATATCAATGTTAGTCTCAGACCAGGCTATGACACTACCAGGCAGGGCTTTGGTGCTGCAAGTAGCCAAGTTGTAGACCTCCCCCGGGGTGAGCTTTCGGTCCCAGATGTTGAAGTGGGCCAGTTCTCCCACAAATGCCTGGGTGGCATCAAATCCACCGCCAAGTGTATCCTTGAATGGGAAACAAAAAAATGAAGATCAACGGTTTGAAAAGGTCATTCTCTGCAAAAAGGTACAGCGTCATGTACACGAGGAGGTGCTTTTTCCTTCTCCAGAGAACGAATACACAGCATCGACCATCTTAAAACCTGGTATAGTAAACACTTGAAATGAGCCAGAAAGCTTTTCAGGTAGCAAGGAAAGGTCAGCTAGAATAGACCGCATTAAAGAAGCTCAATAGGAAATTGAATAAAGACGAGAATATTCAGTCACCGAAGTGCATTTTCTGTAGAATATATTTTCAAAACTAGAAGCTTTGGTTACAAGTTCTAATATTGCTGCTGTGCCTCAGAGAATGAAGAGAGAAGTTGTTCTCAAGAAGACCCATCCAACTGCTTTTTTTTTTTTGCTTAGTAATCAGCTACAGGAATTGCTTTTTAAATGCCCAGCTTTTAAAATAGCTATGGATTGAATTATTGTTCTTTTACACTATCTCTAATTGGTGATATTTATTTTTGTTCTTTCCGTTGTAATTTCATTCTGCTAGGTAATAATGTGTATCAATATTTCTAAACTGATTCCAAAAACTTTTAAACTTATACGTGTCCACCAGGGGTGGGATTCAAATTTTTAACAACCTGTTCTGTGGGCGTGGCTTAGGTGATGGGCGTGGCTTGGTGGTCATGTGACTGGGTGGACATGGCTTGGTGGTTATTGGCTGGGTGTGGCCAACTCAATATCACTCACATCGAGGCAGGCATCTCCTTGCCTGGCCTCTTGTGACTGTGGGGATGCTGCAACAGTCCTAAGTGTGAAAAATGGTCATAAGTCACTTTTTGCAGTGCCATTGTAACTTTAAATGGTCACTCCACACAAGCAAAGTACCAGCAAAGGTGGGGAAAAATACTCCAGAGAGGTTCCTGAGACAGGAAGTCTAATCCTGCCAAGAATGTAATAAAGATTAATGGAGAGGCAGTTTCTGTAAGCAACACCAGAATGTTTCTTTCCTGCCTTCCTTACAGGATTAGGCCAGTAATTTCTTCTAACAATTGGTTCTCCAAACTGCTTAGAATGTTAACAACCGGTTCTAGCAAACAGGTGTGAATTGGTAGAATCCCACCCCTGGTGTCCACATCTGAAGAAAGTTTGTTTTACAAATAAGGAGTTGTAGGGTGAGTGGATCAAGAAACAATAATTGAATTCATGATTTTCCCCCTCATGAAACAATTACCAGTTCTATCTCTGGCTACACAGTTTCTTCAGGTGGATAAGTAGCATTGTTAAGGATAATTTATTTATCTATGTTATTTGGATAGTAAGATAAGGAACAGCTGCCTGCTTTTATGAAGTGGAAGAGGAAAAATCTGAGATGACTTGGGATGAGTAATTTACATGGAAATATTCAGGTTAGTCTGAATCTATGATCTGATGGCCAGAACTCCCCAAACACAGTACTGTCATAAAGCAGAGGTGACACATTGACACTTCTATGTAAATCCCTCTTTCCCTACCTAATACTCTCAAAATATATTGGAACTGCAACACACAGGTAGCTGAGAAATGAATCATTACAACTGAATGTATCCCCAAAAGTACAAGTTGGCAAACACTGGTACAGTTTGCTGGTTAGTAATTTTGGTGCCTAAGCCTCTGCAGAACAAATCTTGAAAATGTTGATTTGTGCAGTGGAAGATCTATACTGGTGCATTTTATAATATGCATTTGTATGTAGAGATGTGTATATAGAGCTTAAATAGGTGCCGCAAAACAACAACGGATTAATCTTCTTTAACTCCTACACATTCTGGACTCCACCCCATTTAAGAATTTTTCCTACCATCCCACCAGTCCACTAACCCTAATTTCTCTTCTGCTATTATTTTGAACAAAGTAAATTCTACCCTTTTTAGTATTGGGGAACAAAGCTTGGAAATTCTAGTACCAGTCTGGGAAATCTATTCATACCTAACCAATTAAATGCTGAAACTCATGGCAACTTTGCTGCAGGAAACCTTATAATGTGTGAACAAAGCATGCTTTGGCTGTGAAGTGTTTTGATATGATCAGGATCATGTTAGCACCAGCAGCCTATGACTGGTATGATCAGAGCTAAAACAGAAGAGCACAAACCCTCCCAGTGCCCGCTGATTTCAGTACACACACGCATACACAATCTGGAATTGAAGGGGATCCAAGGGGAGCATGGAACAATTCAGAAGGACAAATCCAAAAGTACTGAATGCACTTGAGACCAGAAGTGGACGTTTACTCCATTTCTGATGCTTAGCATCTTCTTCACTAGTCTTTATATGAAATGACAGCAAATTACTGCAAGGATGAGCTGACCGTTATTTGCTGTAGATCACTGGGTGATCTGCAGTAGATGGACATGGATTTTTTTTTTTGAACAGCAATAACTCTCCCTCCACCAAAGCGTATTACAGAAATGAAAAATATGTGGAGGGTAGTTAGGAGGGATAGCCAGGAGTCTTTCTGTATGTATATTAGAAGATTGTGAATGGCATTCAGTTCTGGCATTCAAAACGATTTTTGGACTTCACATTTTTTAAAAATTATGTGTGTTGCACATGGTTCCAATTGGTGGATCTCAAGATTCTAGTTCTAAAAGCCCCAGATTTCTGCTTATCCCTGCTGCAGACGGATGATCATTTCCTGTCATCGTTGCACAACCTTACCTGTTCCTGCCCCAACACTAGGACCCCTTGGGGCTTGATCGGGTGATAAGGGGCCAGGTTTTCCCCATTGCCTCGCTGGGTGCCATCCTGATAAGCTTCCCAGACACCATCCCGGGTTGTCCATGCAATGCAGATATGGTGCCATTTCCCATCATTAATGACAAAAGGAAGCTTTGCTACCTGAGGAAAGAAAAATGAGAATTGCTGCAGATATGCATTTCCCCAAATATATTGTGCACCGTATTGGAGATCTGGTTGCTGTTGTATTTACTAATAAGATGGGAACTTTGCCAAATCTCCATAGCAGCCATTGGGACATTTATATTATCTGAAGGATAACAAAAGTTTGCGATCTAAAGCAAAATGCACTTATCTGGGATCGATCCTATTGAATTTAATAAAGGTTCACTTCTGAGTAACCATGAGCAGAATTGCACGGAAAGTACAGTTTATGAGAATGCTTGTTTTATGGTCAAGGATACAGAGTTAGATTTGCAGGTTTAAATACCATGACAATAAGAAAACAGATCTGAAAATATTGCCATGTATTTCTACAGTTCTGGAATTCTGAGAAAATGAGAGTTGACTTCTTCAGCATTTAAAACTGAATGCATTTGTTAAGCCTCAGAAGAATGTGTTGCTTAAGTTGGAATATATCTTAACAAATTTGGGGATGCACAGTGCAATTGAAAGACTGAAAAAAACAAGCTGGTCACATTTATGAAAATATGCAAGTTTTCACTAAAGTTAGAAGTTCTGCTTTGAAAAATTTCTTTAAAAATTACATTGTGCACAATAGCCCTTCTTTAAATGTTGGTCAAATCGAACGGTTTAATTTAGAACCATATAAAAAACTACATGTATTTTACTTGCCCTAGAGAATACATTGAAACTTGAAGGTTTTTTTAAAAAAAGACTCATTTTGCCTTCTTACGTTAAAAATAGAATTGTGTTTTAAGACCAGCATTTACGGTATTATTTAGCACCAAAGATTTGCAAATACATTCCTCATGTGCAAATGATATTTGGAGAACAAATGCAAAGTTTTCATTGTTTATCTACACACTTAATGAGTAATTTGCCTCTTTTAATTTTTTCATGTATTGATATATGCATATTATCTTCACTGAAAGAATAACACTTACCTTGTCATTGATAAGAATCTCCATAGGATTATTACCCCATTCAATAAGTACCAACTCATTGGCTTGTCCAGGTACTGCATAAGAGAAGGGTGTGCCCACACCTGGAGAGGCATTTGATTTTATCCACATACAAATTGTAAATGCATACATCTCTGGCAAGCTTTTCTTCACTTTTGCGTACATGTAGTTGGTTCTCAAAGGGAAGGTCAGCTGAAATTTATCTGTTGGCCTATTATCTTTCTGACCTGGAGGAAGATAAAAAAGGGTGTTTGCTCTGTATTTGCAGAGTTATTAAGGCTGTAATGCTACATTCATTTATCAGGAAGCAAGTTTAATGAGACTAATTTCTAAGTAGACATGCACAATATTACAGATTGTTCTACTGAGGCAGTGCCAAAAGAAATGGAACGAAGCTTTGTAGGAATGCCTTGATCACTTCTCAGTATCAATGCTAGCACATAGATCTGAACAGTTTATCTTAGAATTTATTTTCTCTTTCTTTCTTTCTTTCTTTCTTTCTTTCTTTCTTTCTTTCTTTCTTTCTTTCTTTCTTTCTTTCTTTCTTTCTTTCTTTCTTTCTTTCTTTCTTTCTTTCTTTCTTTCTTTCTTTTTCTCATTATATAATGAACCTTAAGATGGCAGTATTCAAATCCCTCCAACACATTTCAGTACACTAATCCTAATCACATGGACAGCAGTTAGAGAAAAGGCTCTTTTTCTCATTTCTCTCTTTTTACTCTTAATGACTTTTTATATCTGTATCTCTGTATATACACACACAGTAGGAACAAAGAATGTAAATGGATGCAATGATTTTACTGGAGACTGGAGAAAAAAAATACTCTTGCTTGTTCTAGGTCACTTAGAGGATAGAATTCAATCTGTATAAATCACTTATATTAAGACATGAATTGGGTACTATCTGCTAAGATACTTCACTAATGAATAGTATTTTTTCCAACGTGGGCCAATATTATTTTAGACAGATTATACAGAACCTATTTATTGCCCTTCCCAATTTGCACAAATTCACAATCCACCCTAGAAGAGTAACTGTCACCACTAAGGAATGTAAAGTACAGTGAAGTATGTGTGTGTATGTGTGTGTTAGGAAGGACATACAGGAGCCACTCTCCTCCAAGTGGGTCACTATTCAGAAAAAAAAAGCCCTACACCTATTTCAATCCAGGTTGCTTTACCTTTCTCTAAGTCACTGATCCTTTGGTGAAGGGAAGTTAAGGTGCTTTCTATTTTTCCTCTTTCTTCAGTCTCATTCTTGGAGTTGTACTTTCCTTCTTCCAAGCTGTTAATTCGAGAGAGCACTTGCTTTTCTAAATCATCAATGTTGTTCTGAAGTATATCCTTCAAGGAATTGGTTTGGCTCGAAGAATTCATCCTGCTGAATTGCTGTGCAAGGTTGGGGGAGAAGCAAAGAAAGTAAGTGGATTGGGAAAAACCAAATTAACACCCTAGCATTATTTTTCCAGAAACTCGTTCTGAGGCTACTCTGACACAGCTAAACTCATTCAGAGCTTCCCAGGTGAAAGAGCAGTGCCAAATTAAAAAGGAACAAGCTCATCTGTTAAAGAACTGAGTGATGGAGAACATTTTGAATGGGGTGGTGAATGTTTTTGCCTCCGATGTAGGGCAAAGCTGCACCATAAAAACAATACGCAAGTCAGCCAAGGCTGGATAACTCACAGCGAACTCTGGAGTATCTCCTTGCCTAGATTTAAGAAATAACAGAAAGGAGAAAGTTGTACCTCCAAGTTTTCTAGCCTTATTTTGAGCGACTGCAAAGTTTGCCCAAGTTGGCTCAGTGTTTCAGCAGCTGGAGTCCGGGAGAGATCTCCCATCGTGTTTTTGGAAGAGCCGGTCTGCTTTCTGTTGGAGCCCCCACCCGTTTTAGATTCACCAGGGCCTGCTTCTAGAGTGCTTTGACTCTCACACCTGCCCAGCTTCGTGGTCAGTTCCCTAATGGTTTCTTTCTGGTTCATAATGGTCTCTTTCTGCTGGAGCACCGTTTCCCGGAGCTGTAGCACTGTGGTCTTCATATCCTCGGTGCTACCGCTGCTCTGCATAGAAGAGGTACACATGTCCATATCCACCGGCACCGAGGTGCAGATAAACCGAGTCTGTCCAAAATTCTGGGCGCATCCTTTCAAGTAGAAAAGGGAGACCAACACCAAGCTGCAGCGGACCGCGGCAAACATGACCGGAGCAAAGATCCCAAGCAACGCGGAGCTCCGGAAAAAAACGGCAACAGGAGTTTCAGCACCATGGAACTATCCACCGAACTGCTGAGCCGATTGCGGTACGCGGGCTGCTTTTATAGAGGGCGGGAGGGGCTACAACGCCACTGACGTCATAATAGGGTGGAATCCCTGTTTAATTGCTCGGTGCCCATCGAGTTTCCTGCTTCAGGAGGTCTAAGTCCAAATAGAGGGACACTGAGCAGGTCTGGTGACTGCACGTACTTGCTGCTTTCCTTCTTGCAATGAATGGAACGGCGCGCAGGGACAACCTGCGGGGGAGGGGAGGGAGGGGAGGGGAGGGGGCGCGGCCTGCGCACGCAGGAAAGGACCGGCGCCCGGTCGGATGCGTAAGGCGTGCGCCTGTGCGGCAGAGCAGGTTGTCTTCGGACAGTGGGAAATTGCTGTTGCGGACCGCGTGCTCAAGGGATGTTTTCTTTTTCTTTTAAACGCAGAAGCGGATCTGCGGTGGGCTCCCGGAAATCCTCTCCCAACAATTCTCCAAAAAGTGACCACTTTGAAGTTCCTCGGACAAAACGTAGCGGCTGTCTGGAACTGGAGGGTTATGTTGTGAACGCAGGAGGCAGGTGCGCTGGGCATCCGCCTAGGTGCAAGTTTCCCGCGTGAAATCGCAGCAATCGCGGTCTACGCGTGCTTGTGTTCAAGAAGGGAATGCTAGGGTGTAAAATGCAGGCGGGCTGTCATCAGGATAGTCTGTTTTAAACATAATTTGGAACCGCAGGACATCTTCCCCCCACCCCCACCCCGGTAGTTCAGGGGAAAAAAAAACCCGTAGGACCGTCTAGAGGTACAGGGGACCGCTCGTTTGTAGTGTTGCATCCCAGGCGAACAGAAAACTTGTGTCTTTCGGGGAGGTTGCGGAGCGTTACTTTTCTCCCCGCCTGCCACTTTGGCCGAGGTGCTAGTGTACTTCAGGCTTGCTACTGTACTCCGTTTGACAAGAGGACGCCAGATTTGAACGAATCCATTCTAGGAGCGTGCGGCCGATCTGAAACGGAGAGGGAGAGGGGGGGAGAGAGAGGAAGAGGAGAGAGAGAGAGCAACGTGCCTAACTATAATTTTAGTTCTCTTTTCCAATTCCTTTTTTCCGGGGACACCCAAGAAAGGTTTCATTTTGGCTCGCGGCGGCGGGGATTGCTGCCTCTCCACATGGAACCGGACGAATGGAGGAGAGTCGAGGAGCGCAGTTTGGCCTAAATGAAACTTGCCCGGGGCCGACCTTCGGTCGCTTTTCTCTGTGACAAAAGCAGAATGGCTTCATCGGCACCGGCTTGGGTTTAGTAGTTGAAAAGCTGCGCTTGGGAGTTTGGCAGGCGGCATCCTTCCTGCCCTCGGTCTCGCCTTAGAGGCGGGGTGAGCCCCCCTTTCTTCTTTCCCGAACGGAAATGGGAGAGAGGAGGAAGGCGGGATGTCCGCATCATCTACTGGAACGAGAAGGACGGAATATTTTTTGTAGACACTTCCCTCCATCACCCCAGTCCCGTTTCCCCGCCCTTTCCACCCCGGGAGATCTGCTGCCAGGAAAATAACTTTCCCACAACCCTCGCCCGCCCCGCGGGAAGCGCTTTTGGCGCCGTCAGCGGAAGGAACCCGTCCCCTTTCCTTCTGCCTTCTGGCATCAGCTCGGCTCGCCTTTCTGAACTTGGCAGAGCACTTGGCCCCTTCCCGCGCGCGGATGGCCTCCAGGCTCCTCCGAGGCTCCTCTTCCAGGCGGCCAGCCACGGCCCTTCTCTTCTGCCGGGACCGACGTTTGGTCGGCGAGGCGGGACATCCCACGATGGGGCTGGGAGAAGAGCGCCCTGCGCGGACAGAAAAACTCCGTTCTCACTGAGTAACACCCGGACAGAGACAGCGCGGGGTAGATGGGGGGGGGGGGGATTAGGATTTGAAGGTACAATTCAGAGCATCTTACTCTGAGATGTATCCTGAATCGAGCTATTGAGAAGCACCGCGCTTTTAACACCCTTCTTTTTTATATATATAAAATCATGAGGATGGTGATTCTGGATGCTTCTGAGTTAGGGATCAGAAGAGAGATTTTTCCCAGACGTCCTTAAACCGTCCCCTGATACAGTTACAATGGAGCGCTGGCAGCACCGAATAATGACAACAATGTCCTCAAAATATCTCGTTAATCTCTTGGGTTGATTCCGCATCCAGCTTGTGGTTTATCCTGCTCTTACTCCACAGTAGTCCTACTAGGTTTATTACAGTGGAAAATAGGTCACGTTCTTCTTGGACTTTGTTAGCTAAAAAAATACCTATTTAGCCCCACTTCCCACCTCGTGCAAGGGCAGGCTTCTGGGTCATCTTAACTGAGATGAGATCGTCAACCTGTCACTCTCTAGGAATAGAGGACTCCAGTCTGTCCTATATATTTTCCCCTCCCTCCCTCTTCTTTCTCTTTTCCTAGAACAACCAAATCAAACTTCTGCTCATGAAACAGCAGCAACGTTTCTAAATTTCTTGGCTGCCATCTAATGTTTGTCTGGATTTATGTAGCCCCCTTTTTCACTGGCAATGGGTAAAAGTACATATTTGTGTTTTTCAAGTTTATTCTCTCCTTGGAATTTTTTTCAGTATATTTGAAGGAGTAGAGCAGAGAATGACAAGAGCAAGCGTGAGCTACTATGGCCTCTTTATGACCTGTGGACTTCAACTCCCAGAATTCCTAAACCAGCCATGCTCAGGAAAGGAGCCATTATTGCCCACCTAGAGTCATTTCTTGCATCCAGGGCTTCATCTGAAGAAACACAATGTAATCCCTGTTGGGCTTTCTGTTTGATTTTCATCATTCATTCTTCATCTCCTCTATGCTTGTGAAAGAAGGGACAGAAAGGTGGGGAATGGGTAAATTATGCAAACACTCAAGGATAGTGGCTGAGAAAGGTTGCCTGAATATTTCAGTACTTGTGCAGTGCTCTATCTGACCTCATTCAGAAAATTTAGGAACTGCTGAGTTGGATCCTCAGGCTTGTAACGAACTCTTGGGTGGACTCCCTTCCCATTCTTCAACCTTGGAAAGCTGTGCTTTCTTCTCTTTCCCCTGTTGTTTCCCTCTCTCTGAAGGCAATGGTCTTCCCATCTATTCCCTTGCAGTACTTTTCTCCTGTTTGAAAACTTTAGATCCAAATGGAGCAACTAATCTCAAGGTTGGGGTGTTTCCTTGCCATTAACATGTGTTTGGTTCCTTAAGGGGAATGACAAAGAAAAGTGCCATATCCTTCTAAAGACAATACTGCTACTCTTCAAAAAGTTCTGACTATGTATCAGAATGGTCAAACAAATGGCAACTTCAAATCTCAACAAATAAATGCTCTGTCTTACATATTGGCAAAAAAAAAAAAATCAGAAAATAAAATACAAGCTGAATAGTCAAGACCTTGTTGATGATCCAAGCTCTGTAAAGGACCCTGGAATACCCATCTCTAATGATCTAAGTGCTAGAGCCCACTGTAAGTAAATAGCCAAAAAGGCATTAAGAGTTGTTAACCTAATTCTACGTAGCTTTTTCTCTGGTAATATCACACTACTAACTAGAGCATACAAAACATTTGCTAGACCAATATTCAAATACAGCTCATCAGTCTGGAACCCACATTACATATCTAATATTAGCACAGTTGAGAAACTCCAGAAATATTTCACAAGAAGAGTTCTCCACTCCTCTACTCGTTGTAGAATACCTTATGCCACCAGACTTGAAATTCTAGACCTAGAAAACCTTGAATTACGCTGTCTTCGGTCTGATCTAAGTATGGTATATAAAATCATACATTGCAATGATTTACCTGTTAATGAATACTTCAGCTTCAACCATAACAATACAAGAGCACACAATAGATACAAACTCAAGGTTAACTGCACCAAACTTGATTGCAGAAAATACGACTTCAGCAACAGAGTGGTCAATGTCTGGAATACTCTACCTGACTCTGTGGTTTCTTCCCCAAACCCCAAAAACTTTAACCTTAGACTGTCTACTATTGACCTCATCCCTTTCCTAAGAGGTCTGTAGGGGGCTTGCATAAGCGCACCAACGTGCCTGCCGTCCCTGTCCTATTGTTTCTTTTATTTTTCTTATATGTACCCATTTCATGTATTCATAACTATGTATATACTTATACCTATTATCTTGTAAGCGATTGACAAATCAAATAAATTTTAAAAATTCTAAAGAGTGCCAGCCTTGGCACTAGCCAGGAGTGGCTTCACTGAGCACCTCTTAAAGAGGGAACTGAAACTGGTGTCCCTGACAAGGGGAGACAATCCCGGCAGCAGCAAAAGCTGTCATCGAGGGAGCTACAAAGCCAGAAAGCAGAAAACGGAACCCTCCCTCCCTCCAAATGCACATGTTCTGGGCCAGGAGCCAGCAGGTCCTAATGCTCTCTTGGAGCTCTCTCCCTGCCTGTGATTCATTGTCTTAACAATCTGGAAGAGGATGTTACACTCTGCAAGGCACCCAGGGACAAATGAAGGAGACTCTGATGATGTTTCAGGCTGATGCACACACAGACGGTAAATGTAACTGGTAGGAATCCACACGCATCCATGGAAAAGAACTACTGCTATTTGGGGAGAAGGCAAATTGCTTCTTGTTTACACCAGCCTTTCTTCAATTGGTGCTCTTTAGATAGTTGGGCTATAACTCCAGAAGTAACAAATAACCAAAGGCCGTGTGCAGATCTGTATATTGGGGAAACAAAATAAATACTTCATAAACACATGGCACAATATAGGAGAACAAACCCATCAGGACAAGATTCAGCAGTCCATCTGCATTTAAAAGAGAAAGCCATTCTTTTGAAGATAGCAAAGTTCACATTTTGGACAGAGAGGACCGCTGGTTTGAAAAAGGGGTCAAAGAGGCCATCTATGTCAAAAATGAACAACCCTCTCTCAACAGAAGGGTGGGGATACGACATCATCTATCTCCAGTCCACAACACAGTCCTTTCAACAATTCCAAGAAGGCTCCACACCCAATTGCACTACTCAGGTGACCCTGATAACATAGATAAACCTCCCTCCAGGTGGCCTCAACAACTTGTTAAAAGAATGCAAATGACCAGCTGTCTGCAAGGGGTATAAATCCTTCCATTCCCCTCCATTCAGTCAAAGCTGAAGAAGCTTTTTGGATGAGAAGCGAAACACCTTGAAAGAAAAACAAGAAAGTCCAGTTGTCTCTTGAAAAAGAACCTTTGGGACAAGTAACCAAAGGCTGCATCTGGAAGCTGCCCAGGAAAGAACATGAAATTAAAGGATGAAACACTCAAAGAATCCAGGGTAGTTGACAAATTCAGGGGTTCTTAGAGCAGAAACAAATGTGTGTATCTCTTTGACCTGCATGAGGATGAATTATGTAATATACATTTCCCTGTGAGCACATTAACTCAAGGTAATACTTCTATATAATTAGTTCATATAGAAATAATTCCTTTCAATAGGAACAAGCTAGAACCCACTTGTTCATATGGAAAGGAATCAATGTCTCAAGGCAGCAACAATACCCTTCACTCCCAAGAACAGATTTATAGATGACAGAACGTTAACACAGAAAAAAGCAAATATACTGTCCCAGAATGATGTTGCAGATTCAATCTGGGTCAGTCATCAGAAACAGAGGTTTAATCTTCTAAGCTTTTGCATTCAGGCTGCAGCCCACCTTCAGGGAACTTCCCTCTAGCAGAGTGTGTGTTTTGGACTATTCTATGTATGGTATTTATATGGTGTCTTGTGTGTGGCTTTTTAATTGCTGACTGGGGTGTTGATGGCTGTCTATTAAGTCGTTGGCTGTTGTTTCCCTGTGTTACCAAGTCCTAAGTACTTGATAAGCTAGTGGTAAGTCAGCACTCCTGTGACTGACGAAGGACCCATTTCCCAGGCTTCAATCTCTTCCCTGGCTGTTTTTGTGCCTGCTCATCCAACAATCTGAGTAGCTGCAAAAATTGAATGTATTGAATTATGTTGACACTTTAAGAAATATGTATTATTTTTAAAAGAAGGAACAGAGAGAGCCTGTGGCCTTCCAGAGATTACTGAACCATGATTCCTAGCAGCTCTAGCCAGCATGGCCCATAAAAGTGGAGAGAGTTGTTATTCAGCAATACAGACAGCCACAGAATCCCTACCCGAGATTCATCCCTAAAGGCTCCATGAAGAAGAACACCTTCTGGGTATTACATTGAGCAAGAAAAGATTCAGGCTCATATAGCAAAGAAAAGAAACATGTCCCAGAATGAGACGCTCACAATGATACATATGGAGCTGACACTGTGATGTGGACGGTGACAAGTCTCTCCAATTTTGTTTTTCTTTCATTCAATTATTCGTACACTCCATAGGCTATGTATGACTTCATTGTGTGAATGTGAAATTTTCCTTCATACAATGTAAGCTAGAAGCAAGAGAAGGGGAAAAATGCTGAAGGCCCCAACTGGATTATATAAAATGCACTTTTTCAGTCTTGGAAGCCTCCCATGATTCCCTACCAGCAACATTATGGATGATAGAGACTGGAGATTATAGCATATCTGAAGGACATCTGACCTAGAGGAGACTGGAGACAATTAAGTATTTAGGTGTCTTGCAGACTTGTAGTCTTTGTCTAACCCCCACTGTTCTTTGTACTGTTTCCTTGCTCTCTCAATAACCGGGTTTGCAAAACATTGTCCAGTAAAATGAGAATGGTTGTGGCGACTTGATGTTCTCGGAGCTTGATTGTTTGCTTTCAGGCATTTTGTTACCAGACTGGGTAATGAAGAGACTCCACAGTTCAATCCTGAGCTACATATATTGTCTTTTATTGAGATTGGCTAGTTTCTGGAACTAAAGAGACCCAGTTTGTAATGGTTAAAGCTTTGGGCTAGAAACCAGGAGGCCTTGAATTGTAATCTCTCCTTAGACAGATGGCTGACCTTGGGCCAATGACTTCTCTCTTAGCCCTAGGAAACAGGCAAGGGCAAACCACTCCTAAAATCTTGCCAAGAAAACTGCAGGGACCTGTCCAGGCAATTGCCAAGAGTCAACACTGACTTGAATGTACAAAAAAAAAAAGGTTTCTGTATCAGTGTTTTGTATTTACCCAGTAAGCAATAGTTAAATTAAGCATGATTTTGGGTTGTATGTGACACAGTACAGAGAGTTCTCGCTTGAAGTAAAAAAAAGGCATAGCAACACAACAAGATTTCTTAATTATGGAGTGTATCATAATTTATCCCTTTCCCTTTTATTATTATTGTTGTTTTGTTGTTGTTATCTCTTTTATTCATTAAACATGAAACTCAGTCAACTGAACATTTAAAAATGTATCACAAATATCATGGATTGGCTCTGCTGGTTGATACAAGTTGCTGTCAGAACCCTAGGTATCAACCAAATATCTTCTTAAAATATATGATGTTCCGAGTAGTACAGTCTTTTGTGGCTGCGCAATTTTTAAATATCCTAACTGGATACAGATACCTTGGGGACAGGGATTGTTCTGTCATTTTGGGTATACAGTAGGTAGTCCTTGCCTTCAGATAGTGGCTGTTCAAAGTTATAACAGCATTGAAAAAAGTGAGTTATGACCATTTTTTGCACAATCTTTATAGCCTCCCCATGACAATGTGATCAAACTTCAGAGGCTTGGCAACTGACATGTTTTTATGATGGTCGCAGTGTCCTGGGGTCATGTGATCACCTTTTGCAACCTTCTGATAAGCAATGTCAAAGGGGAAGCCAAATGTACTTAATAACTGTGTTACTAACTTAAGAGCTACAATTTGTTTAACAACTGTGGCAAGAAAGATCATAAAAATGGGGCAAAACTCACTAAACAACTGACTTGCTTAGCAATGAAAATTTTGGGCTCAATTGTGATCATAAATTGGGCTCAGTTGTGATCACTTTCATATTCTCCTTTAATTCCAACATTAACTTGTTGAGCCATTAAAGATGATTCTCCAGGCATAATTAGATTGTGTGCATATAACTGGTGAGATTATCAATTTTTTTTTCTCAACATGAAATTTTGCAATATTCTTCTCAAGATGTAATTTGATAATTCTTTTAATGCAGAAATCTTGCCACAGGAAAAATTATATTTGAAGCAACTTTATGAAAGAATAAAAGTGTAGCAAGATGATACTTGGCAAATGTTTTGGAGATAAATCCCAATAAGCTGAGTTAATAGGGAACATGGGAGATGGAATTCCAAGCATCAGGAGAGCATGTGGACATTCATCTCTTCTTTTAAGACAAAGTGGCAAAATTTCTGTTCAGGCTATCAATAATAACTATATTATGACAGGAATGCCCTGCAAGTGAGAAAGTGAATCTAATATAATCAATGAAAATTCTTGTTTTATGATTAGACAAATTCATTCACAATAGAAAGAACTTGAAAGGTGTCACATCATCCCCAGATAGTTTCTTTCTTTCTTTCCTTTTTTCTTTTCTTTTTGCTCCAAATTATATGAAATTATTTTAAAGAATGTAGACAGTGTAGAAAAAAAAGGAGGGTGTTTGTTTTTTGGCTTCTCAATAATTCTTCTCATATTTAAAACAAAAGTGAACAGGTTTCCAGGGCTTTTCTTTGTAGTTCAGATGTAAAGATAAAGGTAAAGGTTCCCCTCACACATATGTGCTAGTCATTTCTGGCTCTAGAGGATGGTGCATCTCCGTTACAAAGCCAAAGAGCCAGCACTGTCTGAAGATGTCTCCGTGGTCATGTGGTCGGCATGACTAAACACCGAAGGCACATGGAAGACTGTTATCTTCCCACCAAAGTTGTCCCTATTTTTCTACTTGCATTTTTGCATGCTTTCGAACTGCTAGGTTGGCAGAAGCTAGGACAAGTAACAGGAACTCACTCCGTTACACAGCGCTAGGGATTCAAACCGCTGAACTGCTGACCTTCTGATTGACAAGCTCACTGCCTTAGCCACCGAGCCACCATGTTCAGATGAGCCAGGTGCAATTGATCCCACTTGGAGTCATTCTCCTTCTTTCATAGTGAAGATTAGTGGAAAGAAATGGATGTGGATAAAAGAGAGGTGTATAAGACTAGAATTTGTAAATGGTTCATTCATAAGGAGAACTGGCTGTTGAACACACAGGGGCCAATTGGATGAGGCCTTCTACCTGGAAAAAAAAATCTAATATAAATGGTACTCGGCATAAACAATAAAAGCTAAGAACTGATGGAAAGGAATCTCTGAAAGCATGACCTATAAACCAAGGAATCCATCTGTTTCTGGACTTGCAGGTAACAGTGGGGTCAATAGCAGTGGGGTCAATGGGGCTTGCACACTTATGATTATTGCATCAGTTTATAACCACTTTTCAACCAACCAAAGTTGGCCACAGTTATCCATGCATTGACAAGGCTACTGCAATAGCTACCGTATCTACCTGGGGCAACCTTATAAAAGTATCTGGACCCTTAAGCTGGTGGAAAATTCAACAGCTAGGCTACTAACTGATACACAATATCAGGGTCATATGATAGACATTTTGAAAATGATTGTCAATTGATCTGGGGGCTCAATGTAAGGTTTTGTTTAAATCTTAAATGCTTTATGTCACCTAAGAACTAGTTGCCTGAGGGAATTGCATCTCTTCCTATAAAACTCTGTAGATAGCAGATATGCAGGAAGAACAAATTTGAAGGTATTCCATTTGTAAACATCTGTTGATTATTCTTTGGAAAGTTCCTTCTTCTCTGTTGTTACTGAACTATAGTAAATACATCCTTATATATTGTAAAGTAATCCTCACTTAACAATGGCAATTGGGACCAGAATTTATTGGGCTATGTGAGGTCATTGTAAAGTGTGACATCACGTTACTGAACTGCATAGTGATGTAAATTCATGGCTGTTCTTGTTAAGTAAATCATAGTGGGTCATTAAGTGAGGGCAACACATGGTCACCATTTGCAACCTTCAGCTGACTTTGCTTGCAGGAAGCCAGGAAAGAAGATGATCTAAATGAAGATTGTATGACCATAGGGATGCATTGATAGCTGTAAGTATGATGAACAATCATTACTACCACTTGTTGTCAGTTCAAACAAGTGGTTATTAAATAAATTGCCTGTATTGGGTTCCTGTTCTCTCTCTCTCTTATAAAGACATACATTATTAGTCAGAATTGCTTTAGTGATAATTTTATTATCAATGTCCTGATTTTTAATTACTGCTTTCACATTTATTTTGGAATTGGATTGCCCTCCTTTCGTTTTAGCCACTTTGATCATGTCAGATGTCTAAATCAATAACAACAATTTCAGATCTATGTTATTTATTTGGGCAATTATTACAACTCCTTTCTAATAAAAACAAACTCAGGGTGGCCAACAACAACAACAAAAATAATAATAATAAAAAGAGCCAAGAATAAACCATCTTAGCAATAAACACAGTAGGTCATCTTGGGAAGGTCACTGCTTCTCAGCCAGATTTTCCAAACCTGGCCTGCCTTGCTGAGCGATTGTAGCCGGACACACTGACCTTCAGAAAGTGCTATTGAAAGGCTCATTCGGTGTTATATTTATTCCAACCCTGAACTCAGCTACTTGCTGCAAGACCAAATACCTGACTGACAGCAAAGCAGGAAAAGCTATTTTGCACAGCAAGAGAGAAGTTGCTGAAGGGACAGCTGCATCAATATTCAGGGTCTAGTGTCCATTGTTCCCAATATACACAGGTCAAAACTTTTCAAAAGCCACCCCATTGTTCAAGGAAATTCCCTGCCATTCCTGTGCAACAAATTTCCACCCAGCGAAGGTGAACTTGAAGTGGCCGTCCCTTTTCTTTCTGGTGCAGAAATTTATTTTAATTTTTTTCTAAATCTGTAGCATGACTTGGTATTGACAGTATTTGCTGTTTAAATAGACTGCAGTTCTCTAATTAGTGAAGGGCTTCAAGAAGTGCAGTGTATTCCAAAATAACTCACAGGAATGAGATCGCTAGAGACTCATTGTCTGTGTACAGTTGATTATCAGTGGAGATATTCTAGCAGATAGATCAGTGCCCTACCTTTCATTTCTCAGCAGCCCATGTGGGACTTGAAGATGTTTCCAAAACTGCTCGGACCTCCTCTCCCTCTTCTCCCTCTCCCTTTCTTCAAGCACAGAGTTTTCATATTCAAAGCACAATGCCCAATTTTCTAGATGCTAAATTGGAAGGTTAGCCCTTTCCTCCTTATTGTAATAGTTCTCCTTTTCCAAAACTGTCTCAGGCCACAGTTCCAGCACCTTTCTTAAGAGCAGCCAATGAAACATATCAGAGAACACCTCCCCACAACCCCAATTAATAAAGGCAAAGTGCTGGGTGGCTTTACAAAGAGGATTTTCCAAAGCTCTGACCAGGTATGTATGCTTGAGACAACCCACATAGATTGAAAGCCTATTCACAGAAATTGTGGAATAAGGCACCCCAAAAGTCAATCTGATTCCATTTTCAATCCTATTAAATCATGCAGATTCCTGTCAGAATTGCCCAAGGGTGCACTGATTTGGATGAGGTCTGTGTATTCTTTTTCCCTTTGTTGAAGCTCTTTCATATATTTTTCTTTCTCACTGTATTAGTCTACAGTTGTGGATTGTTTTATTGTTCTTTACCTCTAATGGCTTATGGTATATTTTTGCCCTAAATGCCAGGAACTCAGAGCTAAAATAAGCGGCCTAGAAATGCCAAGAAAAGAAGCTCCTGTAGAAATTTCACTGGGGATTGAAGCTTTAATCCAATGGTTTTTTTTTTTATTTAAAGCTTAAATTTCCTGCAACTCTTATCAATTCAGTGCAGCCAGCCAGCTTCACTGCTTGTTTGACATAATGACTTTGGATTGATGTCTTCGGGAGGAAAAAAAATCACTAAAGTAAGCAAGCCTCAAGGACTTTGAACTTGCAGCATAATCAGGTTTGGGTGTGTGGTTCAGCAGTAGTGCACCCTGCAAGTGAACAGCCACTTTAAAAAGGCCCTCTGTGACTTTAAGATGGGTCACTCTTTTGCTCTGGAAGGCAGCCGGCAAAGATCTCAGCCTGAAGTTTGCTGCATTTTGCTGCAGTTCCTCTTCCAGACCGACATCGATGATGGTTTCCCTTTTTCCCTGTCCCTTTCCCCAAAGTCCCTTTTTTCCTGGTGCCTGACATTTGCAGCAAAGTAATAAAGCCAGGAAGTTCTTTGCATAAGCCATATCCTTGCAATGCTAGAGGGACGTGGATCCTTTTATTACAAATAATTTTAATTATATATTGCATAAGAGCTTAAGAAACTTTCTGGGGCAATCTGCTTGCTTGGATGCAGAAATCATTATCAATATTGCATCACATTTGGGTATCAGAGTTATGAAGTTTCATTAAAAATGTAAATTGTGGTTTAAAACTGCTGCATTCTCTTTTTCAAAAATATCTTGCAAAAAGAAAAAGTCATAGAGGGTAGAGGCTGAAGCTAAGTGGAGGAAACTGCCAAAAGAAGAGATATAAGAAACTTAATTTCTTTGGGAGGAGAAGAAGAGAATAGGGTAGAGCAAGGGAGGGGGAAGGGGTGGATACTAAAGATAAAGCATCATCTTAGCAATCCTTCTTTGCCACCACCCAAGTTGTATGGTTTTATTTTTAATGAATTACCTAATTAATTCCTAGTTATTATCTTATCCTTGCCTTCTCCTTTTCCCTACACCCTCTTTCCTGTCTACAGTCAGCCATTCCCAATGTGGTATTCTTTAGAAATGTTGGGATTACGTTTCTCAGACTCCTTAGTCAACGGGGTCAACTGGCTGACAATTTGGAGCATTGTAGTCCCAATATCTCTGAAGGTCACAGAATTGAGGAAGGCTGCTGTGAGACCTTTAGAAAGGAGCAGTGTTCATCTTATCATCTGTATAGCATATCACAACACGTTCAGAGTGAAATATGTTTACCGGTGGCTGCTGACATTTAAACTGATGTTTCCTGTTTTATTATTTGTTGTTTTATTTTCTTTATTTTGTTCACAAGGACATACGTATCCATCATGCTATTCCCTTTGGAGGAAACGGCACTGTATAGAAAAAGCCTCCCAAATAGTAAGACATTAAAGGCATGAAATAAGGAGTAATACAGTTTACAACATTGTTTTTAAACTAAAACTCTCATACTTTTTTGTCTATGAAGTTATTGTTGCTTTCATTGTGTTCAGTGTTTCTTGTACTGTACAGTGGTACCTCTACTTACGAAAGGCTCTAGTTACGAAAGTTTCAGGTTACGAAGCGCGTCGTCGAGAAAATATCGTCTCTAGTTACGAAATATGTTTCAAGATACTAAAGGCCAAAAATTTCAAAATTGAAAATGGCGCGTCCAAGCTGCTCTGCCACTGGTTATCTCCCAGCATCTTCCTGGCATCCCATTGGCAAGGAGGGATCTTTGTGTATGGGATGAGAGTAACGCACCGCGCCACATTCTCAGTCTCACGCTAGCGAAATCCAGCAAAGCACGGAGTGTTTTTCGTCAGTTTTCGTGATTGTTTTTTGCTTCTTTAAGTGTGTGTATTAACTTTTATTCACCATGCCCCCAAGAAAGTAATGGAGAAAATTGCTGAGAAGAAGAAGAGAGTTTTCTTGTCCATAGAAACCAAGCAAGAGATAATAGAAAAGTATGAAAAAGGGATGCGCTTGGTTGATCTCGTGAAAGAATATGGCCATAACCCATCCACGATCGGTACGATTCTGAAGCATAAGGAAGCCCTAAAAGCTACGACTCCTTCTAAAGGCCTCTCTGTTATTTCGAAGAGGAAGTCGCCAGTGAACGATGAAATGGAGAGGTTGTTATTCCTATCGATAAAGGAGAAAGAGATAGTTGGAGACACAGTGACCGAAATGATAATTTGCGAAAGGCAACGGCCATCTTTAATGACCTTGTGAAGAAGGAGGCAGGCGAAGGAACTTCGGAACCACAACCACACCCGGAGTTTAAGGCATTGCATGGGTGGTTTGAGAAATTTAAGAGGAGGACTGGAATTCACTCTGTTGTTCGGCATGGCGAGGCAGCTAGCGCCTACCAGAAATCGGCCGACAAATTTGTACGAAAATTCGAGGAATTGGTGGCTGAGGAAGGTTACGTCCCACAGCAAGTTTTTAATTGTGACGAGACGGGCCTCTTCTGGAAAAAGATGCCTCGCTGTATGTTCATCACCGTTGAGGAGAAGAAATTGCCAGGCCACAAGCCCATGAAGGCCCGCCTTTCACTTGCCCTTTGTGGCAATGCCAGTGGGGATTGTAAAATTAAGCCCCTGCTGATCAACCACTCCGAGAATCCAAGAGCATTCAAGGCTCATAAAATAATCAGAGAAAACCTTCAGGTGCTATGGAGGGCCAATGCCAAGGCCTGGGTCACACGTCAATTTTTTGTCGAGTGGGTCAATGTGGTTTTTGGCCCTACTGTGAAGAAATACCTCGAGGAGAACAATCTCCCCCTCAAGTGGCTCCTCATTCTTGACAATGCCTCTGCCCACCTGCCCGGCCTCGAAGATGATATCCTGGTGCAGTTCTCCTTCATTAAAGTGCTGTTCCTCCCACCAAACACCACCCCCATCCTCCAGCCCATGGACCAACAAGTGATTTCGAACTTCAAGAAACTCTACACGAAACACTTGTTCAAGAGGTGTTTCGACATCACCGAAAATACCCAGCTGACCCTTTGTGAGTTTTGGAAACAGCATTTTGATATTGTTGTTTGCCTCAAGATTATCGACTTGGCTTGGCAGGAGGTGAGCAGACGTACCCTTAATTCGGCTTGAAGAAAGCTGTGGCCTGATGCTGTTTCCGCACGAGATTTTGAAGGGTTAGAGGCCATGGGTGATGTTGAGCCTTAAGTTAACGAAATTGTTTCGTTGGGAAAGTGCATGGGGCTTGAGGTGGATGATTGAGGACATTGACGAGTTGATTCAGGAGCACAACGAGGAGCTTTCGACGGAGGAGCTGAAGGAATTGGAGGCAATGCAACACACGGCAGTGCAGGAGGAGTTCAGTAATGATGAGGACAAGGAGGCGGAGGCAGCCATTCCGACATCCGAAATCAAAGAAATTTTACGACAATACCATAGAGTTGTGGAATTCGTTGAAAAGAAACACCCAGAAAAAGTGTTCACTGGTTGGGCTATTGCTCACTTTGATGATGTTTGCCTTGCACATTTTAGACAAATTGTTAAAAGCCGACAAAAGCAGTCGTCCTTAGATCAGTTCTTTACGAAACGTCAGGCAAAAACTAAGGCCGAGAGTGAACCTGAACCGAAGAAGGCGAAAGGTGACGTCGATAGCAGTTAAAACAAAAGAAAAATGAAATGCAAAAAATAAAATAAAAAAAACCAGAAATGTAAAAAAAAATGTTAAACGTTAAATGTCACCGTTGTCATCGCATAGCCGGCCGACCCGAAAGGTAAATGAAACTCATTTTTATTCTTTACATTAGTCCTACAATACAGTACTGTACTCATTTTTATGTTTTTTGTGCAATAATGGTAATGTAACATGTTTTTATTACAGGTATTAATGAAATATTATAATTTATAAAAAAATATTGTCTGAATTTGGGGGGCTTGGAACGGATTAGGGCATTTATAGGTAAAATGCATCTCTACTTACGGAATTTTTGCGTTACGAAATGGCTTCCGGAACGAATTAATTTTGTAAGTACAGGTACCACTGTACTACATTTTGTTATTTAAACTTCTCCCCTCTCTTTTTTGAAGGATTTCATCAATTCTGTCCAACCACAACTTTTGTGGTCTTCCTCTTCCTCATAATCATTTGTGCTTCTTTCATACATTTCTTTTACAGTTAATCCATGTTCATTTTCTCTGCAAGACCAAATCACTCCAAAACACTTCTTTTCATATTGTTTACTCAATATGAATATTTTATATTCAATCCACATTCTTTGAGCACCCATTTATGCTTGATCTTATCCATTCTTATTTTATTACACACAATACTCCATAAAGTCATCCATTCCCATTACATTCAATGTTCTGTTACATTTTTTCTGTCATGCCTAACTCTCATTTCCACTTTTAAAAAAGTAGGCAAAAGCACTTTTTTACAGAGTTACATTTCATTTTTTGGAATATTCATCTGTCACAATATATCACATACTACCCACTACCTTTCTACCTACATTTGCAAATCTTAAAAAGTCTCCATTCATTTCCCCATATTTAGAAACATTTCAACAAGATACACAGAATCATCCATTTCCTTTAATTTTTCAGCTTTTGTGAATAACTTGCAATCATTCATTCATTTTCTCTATCAAACAAAACTACTTTGTCTTTGTTAATTTATAGACTCATTATTCAAATTATAAAATCTAACATTGGCATAATTATGTTATTGGCACTAGCATAATCTGCATAAAAGATGCACATATATTTATGTCCTCAAACAGCATACCTTTAATGTCATCATGAGTATTCCTTTTCTATTTTTCCTGAAATGCATTAGATTAGACTACCAAAATTACACATACCTATTTTATTCCCCACTATTCAGTAACCATTCTATTTGTCCTCACTGATGCAGTCCTTGTACAGCTATTAAAAAAAACATGAACTGTTTCATAAGTACACCATAATCATATTTTAATTGTTCTCAGGTTAACTACCTACACCTGCAGCCTTATCATTTTTCAATATTCTTACAGCATTTATTATTTTCTTTTTATCAAATTTTCTTGTAAAATATCTTTAACATTTCTATCAAGTCTGTTCTTTAATATATCATTTCCACATATATCTTTAAAATATTACTTCCAGTATTCCTGAATTTTAGTTTTACTCCAGATAATTTCATAACTCTTACTATTATTTCCATTCACTCTGCCAGAAGCTCATTGTGTAGCCACTTCGGAACCATTTTTTCCTTCAAGGTTGCTTTGCAGTTTCTCTTTTAATCTCAGTTGTTCCCTGCTTCATTTGACTCCATTGTTTGCAACTCTAGTTTTTTTGGTATAAACATTTTTATCTCTCTATATACAGTATTATTCTCATTTTGCTGCAAACCTTCCGTTTGGTGCATTTTTTCCCATCAACCACTTCTTTCTCTTTATCATTCTATTTTCACCCCCTACATTTTTAAGTATAGGGTGCTCCCCAGGCAAGTTGATAATCACAGCAGTAAAAGTAAAACTGAATGCAGATAGGATGAGGTGGGACTTTTATTGTGATTCCATGGTCCTCTCTCTAACCCTCCCCAACACTAGAGGTGTTGTCTTTTGAAGCCATCTATATATTTAAAAAATCCTTTATTCTATTCCAAACAGCTTCAGTATCTTCTCTTTTTTATACACCTATGTTCCATTCACTCTGAGATTGATTTATCTCCTAATACCTTCCATACAGGACTCATACTTTGTTGTCCCATCTTTGCTCAACTTATTCCTACCTATCTATTCATGGAGAATCTAGCAGAATACCCCCCCACCCCCCAGATCATATCCATTAAGAAAGTATTCTTTTCCCCCCAAACTCACCATGGTTCTTCCATAATCTCTTGGCATATAATGTGACTAGTCTATGATTATGAAGAATATGGGAACTGGGCATGGCTAGTCTAGTGAAGAAAAGGACCAGGGGAGACAGGATAGCAGTCTTTCAATATTTGAGGGGTTGCCACAGAGAGGAGGAGGTCAAGCTATTTTCTAAAGCACCTGAAGGCCAGATGAAAAAATAATGGATGGAAACTGAACAAAGCGAGATTTTATCTGGAAATAAGGAGAAACTTTCTGACAGTGAGAACAATCAACCAATGGAACAGCTTGCCCTCGGAAATTGTGGGAGTGCCATCACTTGAAACTTTCAAGAAGAGATTGGACTCCCATCTGTCAGAGATGTGTAGGGTCTCCTGCTCGGGCAGGGGGTTGGACTAGATGACCTACAAGGTCCCTTCCAACTCTGAGTATCTGTTATTATCTGTTATTTCCTATTTTTGTACATACCCATAACAATCTAAATGGCACAGATCCATACTTTCTGAGACCCATTGTCATGTTTTCATTCACTTTAAATCTACATCTTCACTTCGCTGCATGTATGTATCCATTTCACTTTACAAGATCATATTCTCTTCCTTCAGAGTCTCCGTGATTTGAATCAATAATAAAAACATTTATAGGCCGTCCATCTCACTATACAAAGTGACTGTGAGTGACTTACAATACATAGAATCATAAACATAAAAAATATTAAAATTAACAAGAATTAGATAAAAAATAAGAACCAAGAGTACTAGTGGTAACAGAGGTGGGATCCACCAACCATCTCCATTGTAGAATGACCCCAAGCCAAGTTTTAAGACCCTTCTGGAAGTCTCACCTCCGGTTGCAAAATGTTCCAAAGTATAGGATGACACGCTTGTCCTCCACACTTGTCCTGTGTCACCCACCAATTCAGAGACTCAATCCTAAATGTCAGTCCCAAAAGATAGATTGCATTTTGTTATAAAATTGTATCCATGGAATAGTACATCAATACAGAAAATCTTATAATTGTGTGGGGAGGTGTCCCTGTAAGGCAGTGCTGATTTCTAGCGACTCCTTGAACTAATGCCTGCGGTTTTCTTGGCAAGATTTTTGTCAGTGGTAAGGGGTTGCCTTCTTCTTCCTCTTTCCTAAGAAAAAGTGACTGACACAAGGTCAGCCAGATGGTTTCATGTCTAAAACAAGACAATAATTCCTGGTCTTCCAGCCTGATTTCTTAACTACTACACCAAAGTAGCTTTCTCTCTGTATAATAGTCAAAATGTAATCAGTTCTACTTGGCATTCAGAATTGCACACTTATTATTTATATAAATTTCCCATAAGCTTGCTCTCATATGTATATTACATTGTACGTTTCATTCTCATTTAGTGGAACTGACTTCCAAGTAAATAAGAACAGAACAGCGTGTCAGCATGTAACAATTAACAGCAACATTAGCTTTCCAGAATTTCTATACTTTTACATATAAATGTTATACCCCAAACTCCAGGCTATAATTCTTTTTTTTTTTAATCTGCAGAACTCTTTATTGTTTTCAAATACCCAGCTTTCCTCCAAGCCCAGCTGTTGCTGTGTGGAATAAACATTTCCAATGAAACATTCAACAGAAAAATGAAGTCTCTGCTATTTCTCTATACAGTCCCTTAACTAATTCCATAATTTTATTTCTTTACAAGCATTTTAAGTGAGAAAACATTCTATCTACCATAGTAAACATGGTGCTTAGTACTCTGGAGAATCAATTCTTGATGCCATAGAACTAATAACCACTGTATCCACTAGTGTAGCGGGTGGTGGCAGTGGTAGTAGTTATAGTAGAGTAGTTGAACATTGGTGGTGCGACCTTCTTCTCAGATACTTGGAAAAATTTATATAGGCCTAAAATGACTTCTTAGCCTGAAGCTGTACATAGTATCGGTTTCATACATCTATCCTCAATTATAACAATAGAACAGAACAGAACAGAATAGAATAACAGAGTTGGAAGGGACCTTGGAGGTCTTCTAGTCCAGCCCACTGCTCAGGCACGACATCCTATACCCTTTCAGACAAATGGCTGTCCAATCTCTTCTTTAAAATTTCCAGTATTGGAACATTCATTACATCTGGAGGTATTGATGTGATTATTGTACAGACTCTCTTATATTACTGCCTGCTGTTTTGGTATTGTACACAACTTAATAGAAAATAATACATGAATCTTTAGTGATATATAGCCTACATGCCTTCAATCCCATAAATCACAATTGCCTAAAAAAGTTGCTGAAAAAGTTGGTCACCAAGTTGTAATGTGTCACCATCCAGAACTCACCGATGTGGATGCTGATGATGGCATTTAATGGCTTTCTGCTTTTCTTAGGACATAGGACAAAGAAAAGTAACCAAGGTCTGTTTGAAAGAACAGAGATAGCTGTTCTGGAGAAGGAAGCTGCATTAAAAGCACTTCATTATTCAGTCATGGCACTAGAAATTCTGTAAACCCATTAATGCTCAGAACTCTTTCCGGTCTCTTGTGTCCATTTGTTTGTTATGCTCTAAGCTACGGGTATTGACTGTGTGTGTGTCACGTAGCAGGCTTGGCAGCTAAGAAACGGATTGGGAAACACAGTAGTAATGGCAAAACAAAATCATTTTTATTTTTCTAAGAAAGAAAAGCCTCAAATCTTTTTTCAGTTCAGGTAGCGGAACACCAATTTTCAGCATTCTTTCAATCACAAGGGCATATATAAATGTACTACCTTGCCAACACATTCTTCAGCTAAGCGAATTTCAGTTGTAGAACTAAAACATCATGCCTTTGCTTTGTTAATTCCACAGCTTTCGTTCCATTGCAAAAAAGTTAAACTAACCCTTCTCATTTCAGTACTGAGACAGTTGCACAAAATCACTTCAGTGCAGACCTAGCTGAAGCTAGCAATGGTGTTTAACCCCTTTGGATTTTAACCATGACTTCCAATACTGTGAAACCTGAGAACAAAGTAAGAGAAGGGTCCAGATGATCCTTTTTGGATGGATCCAAAGAGCATTACCATCAGCCCTGGATAATTTGCCTTGGTGTTCTGGTAATATGTGTAGGAATTCCTGAAAGAGGCAAGTGGGCACTTTCAGTTAATATGTTTGTATCCCTCTGTTCTTTTAAGCGGCAATAAGATAACATATGTGTCAGGTCCAAACGCAAAGATGTCACTGTGAAATCCAATCAAATTCAGTTCCTTATTTGTATACCCGATAGACAGAATCTTACCAGACTAAAGCTATAGTCATCTAATTGAATAGATATATCCTGAATGATTCTAAGGTGTGGCTACCCTAAACCTCTTCCTCCCTTCCTATCCAGGACTGTTCAGTCTCTTATTTTGGGCTTCTCTCTGAAACATACTACCTCCTTCCTGGGAAACTGTTGTGTTCTTGACAAGATTTCCCTCCCACTCCTTATCCAGATGCACATTTTATCACAATATATGAAGTTTACTATATTATCACCCCTGCATCACAGATTAGTCGAATAAAGACTTGCTCTCTGGACCAAGATCATTTAAAGGGTTTCAATGCTAGCTGAAATCTCAACACAAGTATACCCATTTTGAAACCAACATTCTATCATTCTCATTCTGTTATCTTCTCAGGGATAATGTCAAAGAAAGGCCAGTAAAAGCCCTATTTTTGCCACTTACTGAAAGAACATGTCAATCTAGTCATTCACAAAAAGATCCACAAGGTCTGCAAAGTTGAATCACTGTCACTAAGCACCAGACTTTAGGAAGGAATCTTAAATACTTGTCAGAGACTTCCGTAGTTGCTACAATGCAAACAGTCACAAAGCAGATGATCAATTGTTTCTTCTGTTCCACAAGCATCACACAATCCTGATGCATTGCTCACAGTTCTGAAGAGATTCTAATTTAGTGTGTAATGACCAATAAAAGCCAGACAAGACTAACCTGCTTCACCCAACCAAGGCAGTAACGTTCCTGAAAAACCACTGAATGAGGACAGAAGGGAGATACTCTGATGCAGTATGTTCCAACTCTCATTATTTCTGCCATTCATCTCTAATTTCCCCATTTAAGCCCACATTTAATCTCCAAAGGAGAGAAAAGCAAAGCAAAGCAATATCCACATCCGCAAGACACAGATCTTTCTCCTATTTTGTTGTCCCCTGAAATGTTGGGATCCAATAGATATGAATAAGAAAAAAAACCCTCTATACCTGTAATTATATGTTCTGAAATCAAATTTCATTCACCATCATCATTCTTGCATCCCACTGCTCTACTAAGTCAACAATCGACCTTGATCAAGAATCTAACAATAGTACCACTCTTTCAATGTAGATATCGTGAATCCATTCATTTAGTGACTTTTTGAAGTTATAACGGCACTGAAAAAAGTTTTTCACATTTACAATCATTGCAGTGTCCTTATGATCACATAATCAAAATTTGGATGAATGAATGAATGAATGAAAATTTATTTATATACCGCTCATCTCCCGAAGGACTCGGAGCGGTGTACAGCCATGCAATTAAAACATTAAATATACAAAAATTAAAACTAAATTAAATACCCTGGCTGCAAAACAATTAAAACCCCAACTTTAAACCCTAAAATTAGCATAAAATTAAAATACCCAAATCTAAAATCAGCTCCAGCCGGCCTGGTCAAAGAGCCAGGTTTTCAAGGCACGCCTGAAGGTCCCCATGTCCGTGGCTGTACGTAACTCTGGAGGCAACCCATTCCAGAGGGTAGATGCCCCCACAGAGAAGGCCCTATTCCTCGGGGTCACCAGCCGCACATAGATGCCGACGGGATCCGCAAGAGACCCTCTCTGTGGGAGCGCACCAGATGGTGAGAGGAAACTGGCAGAATGCGATCTTGTAAATATCTTGGTCCGATGCCATGGAGCGCTTTAAAAGTTAATACTGCAATCTTAAAGCGCACCCGAGAGGCCACTGGCAACCAATGCAGCTCGCACAGGAGGGGCGTCACATGAGCGAACCTTGACGCCCCCATAACCACCCGCGCATCCGCATTCTGTACCAGTTGAAGCCTCTGGATGCTCCCACTCGGGAGCCCCATGTAGAGAGCGTTACAATAGTCCAGTCAGGAGGTGACCAGGGCATGAGTGACCGTGCTTAAGGCATCCCGATCCAGAAAGGGCTGCATCTGACGGATCAGGCGAACCTGATAAAACGCCCCCCTGGAGACGGCCGTAATGTGATCTTCCAGGGACAGCTGTACATCCAGGAGGACACCCAGATTGCGAGCCCTCTCTGAAGGGGGCAAAATCTCACCCCCAATAGCCAGTGAAGGAACTATCTGGCTATATCGGGACGCCGGAAACCACAGCCACTCAGTCTTGGAAGGGTTGAGTCGGAGCCTGTTCCCGCCCATCCAGTTCCGCACGGCCTCCAGACAGTGGGACATGACCTCCATGGCATCATTGGAGTGGCTTGGGGTGGAGATATACAGCTGAGTATCATCAGCGTACAGATGACACTTCACCCCAAAAGCAGTTGGCAACTGGATCACACTTATGATGGTTACAGTGTCCTGGGGTCATGCGATTACCTTTTGTGACCTTCCGACAAGCAAAATCAAGGGGGAATCCAGATTTACTTTGTACCCGTGTTATTAACTTAATAACTGCAGGGATTCGCTTAACAACTGTGACAAGAAAGGTTGTAAAATGGGGCAAAACTTACTTAACAACTGCCTCGCTTAGCAACAGAAATTTTGGGCTCAATTATGAGTCAAGGACTACCTGTATGTACTTAAAAATTCAAAATTGGATTATTACTTTTATTATAAAAATTAAGCTTTAATTCCTCTGTGCATTTCTGTCACCATCCTAGGGCTCATCCACGTGTGTTACAAACCCTAGCATCCTATTAATGGTTTCTTGAGGATAAGAATACACATAGGCATCCTCCACTGATAGCAATAGCAATAGCACTTAGATTTATATACCACTTCACAATACTTTACAACCGTCTTTAAGTGGTTTACAGAGTCAGCCTATTGCCCCCAACAATTTGGGCCTTCATTTTACTCACTTCAGAAGGATGGAAGGCTGAGTCAACCTTGAGCCTGATGAGATCTGATCTGCCAAATTGCAGTCAGCAGAAGTGGCCTGCAGCACTGCACTCTAACTACTGCGCCACCATAGCTCATCTTTTCTTTCTCTTCATCATGTTTTCCAATTTCTGCTAATGCAAACTGTACTGTTCTGTCTGGTCCCTAGGCTTGTTTTACAGTAGGCAAATGGCTCTATTCAAATGGCTACTGTGCTATGGTGGGAATGCCCCATCACCTCTGATTATTTTGTGCTGAGCTGCCTGTAGACTTTCCCATGGTAGACCAGTAAAAGTGTGGAATTGTTTTTTATTAACGTTAGCAAATCAGCGAAAGACTTAACCTTCCACCCTGTCACTTTTCCTTTGTAGCTCTTTAATACTTCTTCCTTTTCCCATTACTCTGATGGTAGGTGAGCCAGATAGAAGTTTTCAGATACCATGAGGGTAATTATGATTACCAGAGGAGGATGAGTATGCAAATGATCCATTTATGGAAACCATATGTCTTCAAGACATCACCCATGGAATGGAAGCAGATTGGTGTTTGCTTTCTTGGCACAGGACAGAAGGTGGAAGGGAGGAAAAAAAACGAGGAATCTACCAACCAAGGACTATGTAGATCGCTGTCCAGACAGAACATCATTATCAAAGAATGAATTGAACAGCATTTTCTTAAGTTGCCTTCATTACAAGCTAGTCAAAGTCTTCCTACTTTCTCTATTTAATTAAAGCTTCATTCTGTTTTCTCACAGCTAGATCCATTTTTCTATTTTTAATCAATTTAGCTCATTTATCTCCACAGCTGGTAGGAAAATTGAAGGCAAATAATTTATTATTTATATTAAAGAGTGTGCAGCTAATTACACTTCCCTAGGGGATTCCATTTACCACAGGTTGCAAATTCAAATAACGTATTACCTACTCCAATATACAATATTCCGTCAATTAGGAAATCCTGAAACCACCATAAATTTATAGTAATTTATTATATAAATTATAGACTAATTTATTAACAAAACCTTTCATGTAACAGGCCTTTTATAATATACCCCAAAACAGAAAAACTTTATATTACTGTACATTATTATTATTATTTTAAAAAATTTCAATTTCCAATTGAATAATATCACCAATATATTTGCTCCAGCTCCCTGGACAAGAGTGACCTTTGCCAAAATGAAATACTGAAACAGGTTTTGTGTAAGATCCACCTTCTGAGATCCTCCTTTGGCAGCATTTGCACTCATAGCAACAAGTCCAGGCCCTTCCAAAATCTGAATGCCTGAAGAATGGAGGGAGCTCACTATTATGTGGTTATTATGGTTCATTGCACAGTCAGATTGGATTTGGCATTTTTGTCCACCTAACGAGTCCATCCCAAGGACCTGAGAAAGGCAGATGTGGATGTTCGATAGTATAGAGGTATTATCGCAGGATGTAAGCTGTTTGAGGTAAAGCTGCCTTTTGCAACTGACTGATTTGTCAATGCCAATAGTATTCAAGTAGTGTTCCAGTTGTTTTGGGGTTGCATCCAAGGCCGCTATTATTATTGGTACTATTATTATTATCAAATTTATTTGCTGCCCATCTTGCAATTCAAGGCAATGCTGAGCTAAGGATCCCTGCTGGTAGAAGGAAGAGAGTTTAGAGTTTTATTTAATTTATATACTGCCCCCTCTCCCAAATTGGGACTCGGGGCGGTGCACAGCCCAACTAAAAACAATATAGTACACGATATAAAATTTAAAAATGGATTAAACCAATGGCTGAGAGAATTAAGACAATGATAAAAATAATAAAAACGGGATAAATAAAATAACAAATTTAAAACCTTCCAATATTATTAGGCCAGACTGGCTTGTTGGAAAAGATGAGTCTTCAATGCATGCCAGAAGGTTCACAGGTCAGGGATAGTCCGCATCTCCGGGGGTAAC
Source organism: Bungarus multicinctus (assembly GCA_023653725.1). NCBI lineage: Eukaryota > Metazoa > Chordata > Lepidosauria > Squamata > Elapidae > Bungarus > Bungarus multicinctus. Next base: position 124,025,465 of record CM042834.1, read on the forward strand.
TCATTCCAAAGGGAGGGTGCTCCCACAGAGAAGGCCCATACCCTCGGGGCCGCCAGCCGGCATCGTCCAGCTGGCAGCACCCTAAGGAGGCCCACCCTGTGAGAGCACAAAGGCCGGCGGGAGGCCAATGGTGGCAGAAGGCAGTCCCATAAGTACCCGGGTCCCAAGCCATGGAGCGCTTTATAGATGACCACCATCTATAAAGCGTGAGAGAGAGAGATTGGATACTAGATTTTCCTTATATCAAGGTTCCAGAAGACATCCATTCCAGCCAGTAACTCCGAGACAAACATAATCTCAAAGTACTTTTATTAAAACAGGAACTGGTACACAGTGAGGAAATTCCGAAACTGAAATTCTCCCGGGCTTCCCACAAGTTCCCAACCTACTTTTTCCCCCATCACCCATCACGTGAACCAATCTCCTTCCAACTCCATTTTCCTCTGCGCAATTCATAATGACCTTAAAGCACTAAAGAATTTATTATGTCTACTGAGAGCTATTCCAATAATACCAGCCCCCTCCAGTTCTCCGCAGTTCTGTGACAGCTTTTAATAACAATTCCAAAGCTGACACCTTTTCTTAATTTTCTGAAACCTCTAAAAAGAAGTAACTTCAGTGAATCTGTAAGAGTTACAATGTAAACAGGAAGCACAAGGTAATAAAGCAACACCATAGAATGCCATTTATATTCTTGCTGTTGTGCATGTTGCTTCTTCTGTCTCAACACAGTACATTTTCAGGTGCTCAATAGGTCAATGGCCCACTGTTCAATAGCTCTGCACAGCTACTTGGTTTAAGCTACTTCTTCTCATATCTGTAAATTCAGACTTCTTATAGATTGCTACCAGATTACATTCCCACTACCTGATTAGGTCAGTAGAAACCTAATCAAAGCATGGTTTGAAGTTTTACTCATGGGAGAGATCAAACATATAAGTTCATTATTTCAGGAATCAAAACACCACAAGGTTTGAAAACTCCTCACCTAGAATTTTCTGACCAATTTTCCAGATTGCTAATTCCCATGAAAGCTTCTGCCAAGGACTCTACTCCAGTGGTCCCCAACCTTTCTGACTCTGCAGACCAGCAGTGCGGGGGGAGGAAGAGAGGGGATGGTCTTGCGCATGCCCGGTCTCCAAGAAGCCATGGTCTGACACATTGGGGATCCCTGCTCTACTCCATTCACATTAGAAGTACAATCTACTAATACGAATTCTGATATATTTTTATTCCAAGATCTAATTCTATTCATATTTACTATTCTACCAATAAAGGTATAGCCATAAATTTTCCCAGAATTGCCTCTGAATATTCCTTTTAACCAACAGTCCTTTCACTCATAGCTTTATAATATTTATATTTGAGGAGAGCTTACCTGACTACAGTGAAAGCTTCATTGTAATACTGTACATGCAGCATTGCATTCCTAAATCATTTTAGTAGATTTGCCATAACACCAAGCTTGTGGTGTTATAAGCTTGTTTTATATGCTTCCATTCAGGTATAATTTGGAAATTTGTAATAATATTTCATAATATCACATTCTGAACATTCTGAAAATTTCTGGGGATCAATCTTCTCATCGGTATCTATACATTTTTATCATTGCAGTTCTCAGTTTGCCTTGTTGAAGTTCCACATAGGAAGCTATTCCCCCTTTTGAGTAACTATCACATATCCATCAGAAATGGAGATGCAATGAAACAAGCTCTAATGAGACACGATATGTATGGAATGTACTGTTTATCAATCCAGGGAAAGGAAATTCTTTAGATAGAGCATCCTACTAATATAGAATGTGCCCAACCTTCGATCTGTAGATCGGCATCGAGCTGTGACATGCCAGAAACCGGGTCACACAAACAAGTGATGCAAGCAGCACATGAAAACATGCCCCCTCCGGTCCACAGAAAACCCTTCTCTCCATGGATCTGGTCCCTAATGTCCAAAAAGTTGGAGGCCACTGCCATAAATGATTCTCCCGCTCCCTGCTGTGAGCCTAACAAAGAAAAAAAACATTTATAACACATTGTTCAGCAAAAGAAGATTCCTATCCAATTTGAAAATAAGGGGGAAAAGTAATACTTTTTATTGATGATGTCATTGATGTACAAAGCAGATCCCTAAATTCATTTGCAAGGGCTAGACACATCTCAATAGAGCCTTTGGGTATGTTCTAATGTGCTTTGCAGGGATAGGATTTTATAAGCTGATCATAATACCAAACGAACACGATTACCCATGAGAGTGAAAATTCGTTCTCTGAACTTGTGGGTTAGTTTCCAAATGTTTTATTACCAGACTAAGTAACATCGCCAGCAGACTTTAGGGGATGTCAGTGTCAGCGTTCTTCTGTTTATAAGGGCTTTGTGTCGTTAGTGGATCTTGTGATGGGTCAGATGTAGGTGTGGAAACCTGCGTCTACCGCAAACCCACATTCATGGATCAGATCCTCAGCTTCACAAGCAACCACCCCATGGGACACAAAACCACTTAGATTGTTCCGCCCCAGGCGCCTGATGGACCCGGAGCGGTTCCAGAGGGAGCTTGGGCCGTTTCCTGAGTCTCTGGCTCACAGCTCGTCTGGAGACCTGGTGGCGACCTGGGATGGGTTGGCCGCCGGGGCTCTAGATCGAGTTGTGCCCCTGCGACCTCTGACCCGGCACAGATCCCATGTGGCTCCGTGGTATACGGAGGAGCTACGGGAGATGAAGTGCCGGAAAAGACGTCTAGAGGGCATTTGGAGGGCGAGCCGTTCTGAGTCTGACCGAACACAGGTGAGATCTCATATTAAGACTTACCTTGTGGTGATAGGGGCGGCGAAATCTTCGTATTTCTCCGCCCTTATTGCATCAGCAGAAAATCGGCCTGCCGCCCTGTTTAGAGTGACCCGCTCTCTACTTGAACCGAGAGCGCGGGATGACCTCTTGCAGGGTAGGGCGGAGGAGTTTTCCCGATTTCTGCATGATAAAATCGCTCAGATTCGGGAGGGGCTCGACTCCAATTGGATGGTCCCGGGGGAGGTGTCCGGGGCAGGTCTTGTGAGTGTTATCTGGGGGGAGTTCGACCCTGTGACTGCCGAGGGTGTGGACAGGTTGCTGGGGGGTCTGAATGCCACCACCTGTTTATTGGACCCGTGCCCTTCCTGGCTGGTTTCGGCCGCCAGGGAGACGACACGAGGCTGGCTCCAGGGGATTGTCAACGCTTCCTTGAGAGAGGGGGTGCTCCCTACCGCCCTGAAGGCGGCGGTGGTGCGCCCCCTCCTCAAGAAGCCTTCCCTGGACCCAGCTATTTTAAACAACTATCATCCAGTCTCCAACCTTCCCTTCGTGGCGAAGGTTGTTGAGAGTGTGGTGGCACGTCAGCTCCCCCGGTACCTGGAGGAAGCTACTTACCTCGATCCGTTCCAATCGGGCTTCAGGCCTGGACATAGCACTGAGACGGCATTGGTCGCGTTGGTTGATGATCTCTGGAGGGCTCGTGACAGAGGGTTCTCCTCTGTCCTGGTCCTATTAGATCTCTCGGCGGCTTTCGATACTATCGACCATAGTATCTTGTTGCGACGGTTGGGGGGGTTGGGGATTGGTGGAACCGTCCTTCGATGGTTCTCCTCCTTCCTCTCCGACCGTTCGCAATTCGTGTTGGCGGGGGGGGAGAGGTCCACCTCTAGGCCCCTGGTTTGTGGGGTGCCTCAGGGGTCGGTCCTCTCTCCCCTCTTGTTCAACATTTACATGAAGCCGCTGGGTGAGATCATCCGTGGTCTCGGAGTGAGGTGTCATCTGTATGCAGATGACACCCAGTTGTACATCTCCACTCCGGACCACCCCAACGATGCTGTGGGGGCTATGTCTAGGTGCCTGGAGGCCGTGCGGGACTGGATGGGCGGGAACAGGCTTCGGCTCAACCCATCCAAGACCGAGTGGCTGTGGTTTCCGGCGCCCCGATATAGCCAGCTGACACCTTCGCTGGCTATCGGGGGGGAAGTTCTGCCCCCCACAGAGAGGGCTCGCAACCTGGGAGTCCTCCTGGATGTACGGCTGTCGCTTGAACATCACATCGCGGCCGTCTCCAGGGGGTCGTTTCATCAGATCCGTCGGATCTACCGGTTGCGGCCCTTCCTGGATCGGGACGCCTTGCGCACGGTCACTCAGGCCCTTGTCACCTCTCGCCTGGACTATTGTAATGCCCTCTACATGGGGCTCCCTGCGGGGAGCATCCGGAGACTCCAGTGCAAAATGCAAAATGCAGCCGCGCGGGTGATCATGGGGGCGTCACGTAGCGCCCATGTGACGCCTCTCCTGCGCGAGCTGCATTGGTTACCGGTGGCTCTCCGGGTTCGCTTTAAGGTTCTAGTTTTGACCTTTAGGGCGACCCATGGCATGGGACCAGATTACCTTCAGGACCGCATTCTGCCAGCGTTCTCCAACAGGCCGGTGCGTTCCCACAGGGAGGGTCTGCTCCGGGTGCCGTCGGCCGCTATATGTCGTCTGGCGGCGCCAAGGAGTAGGGCCTTCTCTGTGGGTGCCCCCGCCCTCTGGAATACTCTGCCACCGGAGCTCCGTACCGGCACGGACCTGAGGGCCTTCAGGCGCACGTTGAAGACCTGGCTCTTTGAGCAGGCCGGCCTGGGCTGAGATAATGGTTTTAATTTGGTCTCCATATTTAATTCTAAATTGGGTTTTAAGGGCGGGGGGTGGGGTTTTGTTGGTTTTATCAAGCAGCCGATTGAAATTTAATATTTTTTAACTTTTGTATTCTTTGTGGGGTTTTTAGATGAGCTGTTCACCGCCCTGAGTCCCTCGGGAGAAGGGCAGGTATATAAATGGAATAAATAATAAATAAATAAATAAATAAAAGAAGCTGGGTCCAGACTCTCTTCAGAAAGGCCAGGATACACTGTAGTACCACAACACTAAGAAAAACGTAAGAGAAATATCTGCTTGATTCTATCTCTGTAACGGCTATCCAAAAAACTTCATATTCCAATACACAGCACCCAAACCACAACAAAGCACACAGCCAACCATTACTCAAAAACTAATCCTACCATGATTATCCATTTAGTACATGCAGTTTCTGTGGTAGCCATTCACCCTTCTATCTGAGGTATTGACAGTTTGTTCTGCATCACCTCAAAATCAACAATTCTCCCCCCTCCCAATGGTTATATTTAGGTGGCTTTCCACATGAATTTTTAATCCTACATTTAAAAAGCCAAGATCATTAACTGATTTTATACAAGAAAATCTTCTGGAGAATTCCCTCACATTCCAGGATGTCATTTTAGAAATATGAAACCCAACCCTTCACTAAACTTTCCCCTTTTCTATTCATTTTATTCTTCTCCCATGAAAGTGTATTGGTTATTGAAATCTCCTTATCATAAGGTCTCTTCATATTGCTTGGTAGATGATTCTGCCCAACTGTAAATGAGGGCAACACAGATTATAAATGCTACAAATCTGTGAAAGATCAGATGATTTATTCATAGAAATTCCAACTGAAATTCATTCCAGTAATGTTTCAGCATTATTAAACTCTTATATAATTTATGTTTTCCTTAAGAAAGATAGCTACTCCTATGCCCCTTCCATCTGTTCTATTTTTTTACAGAGAGCAACACAATTTTGGATTCTAAAATCCAGGGTTACCAGAAATCATATTTCTTGAATAGAAATCAAATCAGGTAACACCTCCAAGAAAACAAACGTTCAGTCCTTGACCAATAGTCACCAAATTATGTGCATTCCATCTGAAGATTTCTAGAATTAGCTGCATAGAAAAGCTTTTAAAAGTTCATAAATCCTCTAAAAGTTCATATCCCCAAAAATATTTCTATGGCCTTGGAAATAACTGAGAACTCTTAAGGTGTTTTCCCCTCTCCACTTGTGCTATGTAAAAAACTTACATAGTAAACAATACAAACAAAATTATTTTTAATCAACATGAGTTCTGGGCCCCATTTTTGCTTCATAGCTACTCCCACATGCCCATCAAAATTAAAACTGTAGACTTAAGAAATGACTTTTGGGCAATAAAATATTCCAAGTTTTGCTCACCAGTAGCTTTATAGGAGAGACCTTGTCCTGCGTTGCTCATACATTTTGAATATTTCTGATTTGTTTAGTAGTCATGCATCCTCTGTTCTTTGGGCGATGATGATTCTCCCTATATATACAGTACAGCAAACTGGAACAGGTAGCCGGTCACACTGACCAGTCCCAAATGGATGCGAACTACCACATTTATCAGAGCATTCTTGACTCCAATCCAGTTTAACCATGTACTTGAAGTTCTGACTACAAAATACTTATGCAAAGGAAGAATGTCAGGGCTTATGTGAAACCCTTGATAGCCAATGTAGCTTCTCAGGACCACTGCACAGTCGTGGAGGAAATGAACACTCCTGCAAGAGTGAGTAAAGTGCGAACTTTAAATGTGATAACCCTGTCTTCCCCTAAGGGATAATTTATATTAGCCTGAGAGACTTTTAATGGAACTTCCATAATTACCCCTTTCTTTCCATCATAAATCTCAGCAAATGCCATAAAGCTTTCATCTTCATAGAATTTTAACTTTCAACATCTTCTTTATTTGCTGTGCATGTTTGTAGGTTCAGAGCAGAACAGGCTGAATTCACCAGTTTGAATACATCTTCTCCCACCACTTTCTTAATTCATTCTGCTATTTTCCCAAGGCTTATATCTCCCACTTTTATCAAGTTTTTCACCACCACTACTCTAGTCTCCTGTCTCCTCCATTTTATATATATTTTAATTTAAGGCTCTCTGTCTCCTTCTGAAACTACCTCTTTATTTTCCCCATGAAAGACCGAACTAACCTCCATCTCTTTCTTTTAACATCACAACCAATCTAGCCAGCCAAAGCACTCCCTCACTCCTTCAATCCATTCAAAATCAAGCCAGTCACACAACATTAACCTGCCTGTACCTTCTTCCTAGCTTAATGTTCTCTTCTGCCACCACATATAGTATTATACATACCTTCCCAGCTTCTTAACAGGCTTTCTGTAAGCAGGATCTCCAGTCACCTATCAGCTGAGCCAATATCACTTAATAGTGTTTCCTTACAGGACCATTTGTCTACCTCCACTCAACATTGCTGCATGTTTGATTCATTCTCTAAGATGGTCGATGCATGGGATGGGAAAGAAACCTCTGTATTAGTTACATCCAGACTATGAAGAGTATGATCCAAAACCTTGGCAGTCTTAAGTAATAATTTATGTTAAACTGTACTTAGGCTAGACATCACCATTCTAGTGATGTCTAACCTATCCATTTTCTTTCTCAAGAAGGACTGTGTTCTTATGAATTTGTGTGAGTCCGCCCTCTTATGTATTACATACAACACAGGAGCAAGAAGACACGTCAGCAAACCAGGGTCTTGACCAGAGTGGTACTGAAAGAGCCAGTCTTGGCTTTTGTGGTTAATGGCTGCTGAGTTCTAATTCTAGTTCTAGGTTCTAGTTCTAGTTCTGCTTGATAATGCCTACCAAATTTTAACTTTCCTGCTATGGAAAAGAGGAAAGACTTTTTTAATAACTAAAAAAGTATATGTAAACATGTTTCATTTGTATTTTCATCTTTACTTTTCATTTATTGCTGTATATTTCACCCCACATTTCCCCTCAAGGAGTTTGAAGTAGCGTAATTTCCCTGCACCCCTTTCCCAAGCCATGAAACAGGTTAGGCTGAAGGTCAAATGGTCTGTGACTGACCTGAAAATACCCAGCTGAATGGGGATTTGAATCTTAAAGATGATCCTCACTTCCATGTGATGGCTTGAAGATAACTTGCTAACTTTCTGTTTTTGAGAAACATGTCCTCATGATGTTGTTGTCATATCATTCTCAGCCCACTATTTAGGCCCTCTAGGGAGTCTAGAATTTTGCTGGGTGCTACTGCTATTTATTATGTGTTTCATGTGTGCATGTATACTGCTGAAGATTGGAAAGTTTAAGAACATTTGTGACACAACAATGGAATAGATGGTAAAAAAGAGTTCTTTGCTAGACGAAAAATGATGTACAGGATAGATAGGCTTCAGGTTGAAGAAAGGAAAGGTCCAGAAGAACGACAATGCAATTAATTTCTGCAAGTCTCTTAGAGTCCAGCTGGTTTCCATTATAAAAATACAATACAATATTATATTTTCATTTCTCTGCTTTGTGTTTTAAATCAGCTATTCCAATTCCTCCTGTATCCCTGACAGGCTTCCCAATCTCCCATGGGATCAACTGTCCTATGAAAGAGTTTCATGAATGCTGCCATCTAAAGGCCATTCAGATTATTGCACAGAATGGAATTAGAAATTGTAAAATGAATGCACTGTAAGTAAGGATACATTCATTGTTCAACTCTGCCTGTCCACATGCATCCAAAACCATAATGAATTTGCAGAGAGGAGTTCTCATGTTGCAATCCTTGGCCTCAAAGGGGTTGCCTTTTGAGTCAATGTGAGCAGAAAGGGAACTGTAAATTTCATTCCAGAAAAGAAAGGGCACCAATCCCATGTAGTAAGAGTAACACCCACAGATCTGCTGCATGGGTGATCCACCTTATCATCAAAGCCACAGTAAGTAATAATTAAATATAAATAAGTAAAAAGGAAGGGTTGAACCTAGCCCACTATATCACCTCTTCAGAATGGTTGGATTCTCTTGAGGCAAATGATGCAGAGGAAGAGTGAAAAGGACAGCAGGGGATCTAGCAATTGCTAGTCTGAAAATGCCCCAAAGTAAAAACTGCACAGACAGCAAGGCTGCTTGGCTTGTTGTTAAAATGTGATAGAGATAGGCTGGTGGGGGAGGGAGCACAATTTACAAGCTTTCTGCGTCAAAGGTTGGAGGAAAAATTATTAATCTAGTCTTGAGGAAGAGTCCTTATTTTCTGGATCTAAAGAGAAAATTAGTTCCCAAATGCATGTGCAGAATTGTCTGCAGTTGGCATCTGTTAAACAATGAATGCAAGCAGATTTGTTCATCCTGTGTTCCCAGAGATACTATCACAGATCTGAGATATGCTCTACGTTATGCTCCACAAGGTGCTTTGTATGATAACATAGTACAAGGAAGGAAAACTGGAATTAAGAGATCTGTCTGGAAGAATTTAGATAATTATTAATGCCAATTTTCTCTGAGAAGAAGACAAGTCTGAGCTTAAGTATTTAGAGGCAAAAATATTTCAGGTAATCCTCTTGATGTTCCTTGCCTGCTAATGCTGCCTGTTCAACCTACTGAGCCAGAGAGCAGGGGAGAGAAAGAAGGAAGGAAAGAATGAAGGGAAGTAATTGTTCTCTGAACCATTGAAAGGCCACAGTGGAATGTGTTGGAATTAATAAATTAAATGTGGTCATCAAAAGGAGGAACTAATCCTTCTGAACTTCTTTATTCCAAAAATGATTATTCATTCAGTACTAGTTATCTCACTTGTGGCTAGAAGTTTAGCATTTTAAAAAATCCCTGATATGTCACTCCCACAATTTGTTTTAGTAGCTCTCCCGAACTGTTGCTGATTTTCGGCTAAAAAAGAAGATAAAATTAAGTTTTAAAGATTTGGTAAGGTAGAAAGAATGGGTAGTGGTGGATTTAAAGTGCCATCATTTTGTTAATGTTGTTGTTTTGACAAAATCTTGTTTTCCTGACTGCCCACATGTAACTCCCAAAATATTCTACCTAACTCACATATAGCCTTACATCTCCCTCCCCCCCAAAAAGGTTGCATACATAGGTAGTCACACATGGAGTAAAGCTAATAATAATGCAGGAATGACTTGAACTTATTACCATATAATATTCATCATTTTTCTTTTGGTAATAATCTATATTTATTTTTCACCTATTAGGAAAACTGCAAAGGTCCTTGTTTGTCTGGGTTGGTAATTTTACATTTTGACAGATTACCAGCTTATTTTGACTGGTGTTCCTTTTTCTTGAAATGCCTCAAGCCATCTCTCTATATGCTGATATTAAGGGGGACTAGAAGGAAAATGTCCACATGGCCCCTGATGCTTTCTCTACTGGTCTGTCACTGGGTTCTGTGACAATATTTGCTATTTACCATATAAGAAATGCTTGTATTTCATGCCCCTCCCTTCCTCCCCTCAATATTGCCAATTCTAGCCTAGAGTGCTTTGAGCTACATTTCCTACAAGAGTGCAGGTGATGGAATATGTATGCTCTAGATACATAAATAATAAAACTGAAACCATCCTTAGTTAAAAATAGATATTCTACTTAATAAATATTTTACTTACTAACTTTAGGATATAAAGCTTCCTTGACGGAAACGTCATGTTCTGCCAAAGAGATTAAAATGACCCTTTAGTTCTGGCTTTGCAAGCAACAGATGACTGATTCCGAGAGGTTTCCTTTGTTTTCTTTTGTTGAAAGAAATATCCTTCTGGGTTCAGTTCCAAGTGGGGAAAAAGACACTGGAAACATGGAGGCTATTTGGAAAGATGGTTTAATGGTGGACAGCAGGACCACATGGCTTGGAGCTCCAAAGTGAGAAAGATGATCACATGCTTCAAGGTGAGAAGAGAAGGGAAGAAGGGTCAATCCAGATACTGAGAGACCCTTATATAACCTCTGTTGGGCCCCACCTTAGTGTTTCCTGTTCCAGTGCAAGAAATGAATCCCATTGGATGTCAGACTCCCAGGGCGGGGGTCTTAACTTTGTAGGCTTGGTCTGGACCACATACCTTCACCTGAGTGCTGGCTAATGCAATCTTTCCAGAACATGTGGTGAGATAGGTAATCCTATCATTTCCTGAGGGCCATCCTTAATCCCATCACCCTGGAGCTGAAGGGGGGGACAGAGAGCTGCAGGAAGCTGCTTTGTCTTTAAAACGTATTTCTTTTTTTCTCATCCAAGGAGATTACTGTTGACTGTATCTTTATATGTTTAGACTGTACACCGCCCCGAGTCCCTTTTGGGAGAGGGAGCGGTATAAAAATACGATAAATAAATAAATAAATATAATATTCTGCCTTTTAAATATTTCCTAGGCTATTTCAATTTTCTAGGAGAGGGGTAGGTGCTAACTTCCTACACTTTCTTAATGTCTATTACTCAAAGTATTTCTCCTACTCTAATATCCTAAGGTACTGGGATATCATAGTGAGTCATTTTGACCAAAGGGGAGTTTCTAATTCATGGGTAGTTTAAGTAGCTATCTAAACAATACCATGGATAAAGAAATCAAAAGCCACACAATTAAAATACATTTATGAATATTGATATTTTTCTTGCAGAAGCCAGGTTATTTAATACTTTTACTATAAGTTTTCTAACTCAAAAGGATACTCAACAAACTTCTAAATACAGGGACTATTTTTAAAAGGATTTTTTCTGTACTAAGAGTACAGGCAGATTCATAAGTGTTGACAGTATCAAAAAGCCAGCACAGTTGTTGGATTCTTGGCTTTCTCTTAGCTTGCTTTTCTTCTTGCAGATGTTTCATCAACTAACTTAGTAATAAAATGTCTGCAAGGAAAAAAAAAGCAAACTCAAGGAACACTGAGAACCTAATAATTCAACCCTGTGCTACGTATATTCTCCACTCTTGCAGCCAGCAAGATATCCAGAAAAATTAGTAGGACTATATTTCTTCCACCTTACAGCCCTGGTTCCTGGGATATATTATCCACTCAGGCAATCACTGTTTCCATATCATGGTTAAAAGCCCAACTAAAATGGATGCAGAATAAAAAATTTTCACGTATGTCTGGAGCCACCATTTGCTTATTTGTTTACTTGATTGCTGGGGCTTATGTGTTGCTCAATTCCAATAGAGCTCTGTGGCTTTTTCATTACCAAATTGGCCAGGAATGATATAATTGAGATTAGTTTATAATTACTCAGCTTTATTGAGATAATGAAAGGTTCCATTCTTAGTGTAGATAGAAATATGTCCTCCGTGCATGATGGAATTAATCACATCCTTTATCTCAGAATGTTGCTCACATTCACTAAATTAGCCGGAAATCTAGTAATGCTAGATTGTCCTTACAGGCTAGCCATGTCTACTAGATCAAAGGAAACCAAAATTAGAGGTCATGGAGTGGACAAGCTTACAATAACAGGACTTGCTCAAAATGAGTCCCAGTCAAAGCAGATTGACTGTCACCAAATGTTCCAATTCCCTTTTCCTTGATGATTCACAGGACAGAAAAGCAATACTGGTCTATACTGTGCAGACAAGATAATAGCAGAGAACTATATATTATCTGCTGGCTTTGCCATCATGGAATGGGTTTCAAATGAGATTTACACTTTCTTGAATTCATCTTGGTATTTTTTCATTGTTTTCAAAAATCTCATAATTCATTAAACAATAGCACAGTCAAGGTTTTGGCAATCCCTCTGACAAATGAATTTAGGAAGCATTTGGGGTTGACAATTTAAATTAATTCACCACCTGTGGAATGTCATAACCAATGATCAATCTAGCTGCTGACAAGAGAATGGGACCCCCCCCCCCATGACAATAGAATCACATAAAGCATCTCTACCTTTGGAACACCAGCACTACTCAAACCAATGCCAAATGAAAGGTATGCTGTGCTATAGGCACAGGCTAGATAGTCACTGGGACAAATTCAAGGTTGTCATGTTATATATAGAATGTTGAACCACTTTTGACTGAAGAACTTCAAGCTGAAATCTCCTGAATGAGAAGTCTAGAGTAGAACTTTACCAGTGGTGGGCTGCTGGATAGTTGGTGGGTTTGGGCTAACCCCTTGCTGTGATCTCTGGCTGGGCCCACCTACCTGCCCTTGTGCTATGCTTTCCCTAAATAACTAAAGTTTCCCCTGCTCAGGCTGCCCAGGTGAGTTAAACACTGCCCTGCTATATTTACTGGAACTACCTGAGTCTATTAGCTGCCTGTTTGAAGCTGCATTTCAACCCCAAAAAGGCGTGTGTGAGCGACATGACCAGCAAACTCCTTGTCAATGAAAGTTCAGCCCACCTCTGAACTTTACCACTCCCATAAATATTTTAAGAAGGGAAGTAATTTAATAGCATAGTGGATTGAAGTGACAAAATTCATATGCTGTTTTGGTTACCCACCACAATAACATGCTTTCAAAATCAGTATATTGCTAAACAGAGCATCTAGTTAGTGAGGTAGACATAATTGTTTTGAACAAGCAAGCATGAGATAATTTTATAAATTTTATTCAACTTATATGTGATCCATCTTGCTGTCCACATATGTGGGTATGTATTCACATTTATTATCAGTCTAAACAATTTCCATTTATGCAGAATTAACTTACAACTTTTGTTTAAACACTGCAGTACCGATGCAGTGAAGTTGAAGATTCCCCCATCACCACTGCTTCCTCTTCCATTTTACTGAATTTGTGTCTATGTTTCGCTTCCTGGCATTGTTCATAAACCATATTTTAAGGCTTCAACCCAGTTTCCATGGTTTTCAATGAAAATGCCTCAAATGATTGGAGAAAAAATTCAAAAGCACTTTGAGTATGAAGACTTCTTTTTAAGAAAGTTAACATAACTGATACTTCACACTGAAGGGACATGAAATCCCATTATTCAGTTAAACTCTAGTTTCCTTGGCAATGGTGATTGGACTGCTTAGTTTTTGATAAGTTATACAAAATATTTAGGGACAAGAGGAAAAAAAAGGCAAAAAAACCCTCTAATGTGCTGTTTGGATCTTCGTTATAACATTCTTGCAGAGACAAAACACATTGTTTCCATTCCTTTTTATTCCAATTTTGTACTTTTATTCTTACTCTTCCCCCTCCACCCTCCAGTATCTTTGAAAAGAGTTAAGAACATCTCAGAATCCCTGATGTATTGTACAAACCACATTTCTATATTTTTAATTCCTTTCCTAATTTACTGGTTCTTCATAAATCATTTAAAACCATGTTTTTGAAAAGAGAGTTGGATTCACCATAGATAATGACAAGAATTCTGCACTAGAGTTACCTGGCTTGAAAGTTATGGCAGCTGGAGTATATTCAATTTATCATTACTAGTTTCCATCCATGTATATGGCAAATGAGACCCACACACACACACGTCATAAACATATGGGCAGTTAAGCTGCCATAGTGTCAGTTGGTCTAGCTCAGTGCAATTTATAATACCACACCAAACTGCTATAAGAAATTTTAAATATGGGTCACTGTCACTCCCAACCTTCTATTTCTTATTTTTAACTAAAGTAGCCAAGGTCTGAGCCTAGGATCTTGTGCAAGCAAACTATCTTCTTCTCCCCTAAGAAAATCTATGGCTTCTTTAGCATAAATTAAGATGTGCAACCTTTGCAAATAATGAAATGATTAAATAAAATCAAGGCCATGTCTAGAATTCAATTGTCCTGACAACAACTTTTTGTTGTTGATATTGTTGTTGTTTTGTTTCAATGGAATGGAAATATCTGGAAAATTATGTCTAGCCTGGAGAAAATTGATAGGAAGAGTTTGTTTCTCCCCTTTTCATCATTCTTCTTCCACTGAAGCTGAATGATGGGAGATATAGAACAAGCAAAATCTACTATTTTTCATTGTGCCTAGATCAACTTTGAAAACCCACAAGATAGTAAAACAAACAATCTAAGCAATGCCAATCATACCTGATATTTGGAAGGGAAAACATCCAGAGATCTTATGGCTATAGGCCAGATTAAGAAATTGAAAAAAAAAACATATTGGAAAAGGGCAAGAACAATTCACTATGGTATTGGTACTTAACAAACACACATATCCATTTAATCACTAGGACTTAAACTTAATTTGAGAGAGCCTTTACCTTTGACCTCAAACTATGTTGAAGGCTTTAGGCTGGATAGTTTCAAAAGAGGTTTAGGTAACAGCCAATCATAAAGGGTATTCATCATCTTCACTGTATCAGAAACGAAATATTGCCAGTGAATTCAAGCAAGCAAGGGTACCTTCTACCCTGAGCTGCTCATAGGCAGCAAGGTAGACTAGAAGGGAGAGCTAGTTAGGTTTGGATCTGATTTAGCTCGCTTCTGATGTTCTTATCTTCTTCAGTATATAATTATTTGTGCCACTTTTGTGTATGATGACATAGTGGCAGATCTTGCATGATGGCTTTATAAGTCAGCATTTTCTATATAGAAAAATGCCTTCTGCCAGAGTAAGCAACCAGAACAGAAAGGCAAGACATATTCTTATTGAGATTTAGACAAATTCCCAGCTGTCCGAAAGCTAAAGTAACATTAGAGTAATATTTCAAAGACTATTCCTCTTATTCCAGGGCAAAGGCAAAAAACAAGATGTTTATATACAGTGTAAAGTTATGTAAGCAGGAACAGTGGGTTTATTACATCACCCATACTTGTCACAATTTTACAGTATAAAAATAGAGACAAAAGCAGTAAGAATAAAATAGAGAAATAATCTAGAAAGACAACATATTAATAAAAATGCAATTCCCTTAACTTCTGCCCTCGGCAATCCATCATATCTAGAAGGCAGAAGGCAGGGAAAGGGCTGCATAGCTACACTTTGATAAATCCACATCAAAATTAGTTATCTCCTTTTGCAATTTTTTTGCATATATAGCTCATTTTTTCTTTTAAAAAATCCCTTTAGCTTCTATAACAGTAAAAGTATTCATTGCCAAGTGCACTTAGCAATTTTCATTTTTGTAGCTTGCTGAATACTGAAATTAGTACCAACTAGTAATGAACTATATACCCCTTCACTTAAAAGAGCAGTACTAGGCAAAATTGCTTCCTAAAAAGAGATTCATAAACATGTTTGAATTCAATAGTTTAAGATTATGGTTTGCAGCAAGTTTTACTTGTTGAAATGTTTTGTCCAAAGTCAAGTTTGGATTGTTTGTAAGTTGCTTTTGGGTGTTCTGGGCTGTTAATTTTTTAAATAACAAAATAGCTTAACAACAACTAAGATGACTTAGTTGAGGACCATATTGTTCACATTTTGGACAGGGAAGACAGATAGTTTGAGAGAGGAGTGAAGGAAATCTATTTATGCCAAAGAGGAAAATCCTCCCCTCAATAGAGATGGAGGCCCCAGATACATTCAGTCCCCCAATTTTTATGTTGCTCTTGCATTAGTCCTCAGGAAGATTAATATCATTTCACAAGTTCACCAGGGAGCTCACACTTACGACTCACCCAGGAGAAAAGATGTAGGAGCAGCTACTCTTAATGACTCTTTGCCTACTCACTTAATGAACCTATTCAGATTAGGTGAGAAAGGAAACTACTCTGTACAAATTTATATGGGGT
This sequence comes from Bungarus multicinctus, assembly GCA_023653725.1. NCBI lineage: Eukaryota > Metazoa > Chordata > Lepidosauria > Squamata > Elapidae > Bungarus > Bungarus multicinctus. The sequence continues at coordinate 124,041,752 of CM042834.1, forward strand.
CCCCTTAATCAATTTGCCCAGACTGAAGAACTACGTTGGATAAGCAGTGAAATCAAAAAGAAAAAAGACCAGTTGCCATGACTCAATTTCCAGACAACTCTACATGGATGACTGAGAATCATCAATATAAACTTAACAACCAATTTTCCTTTTTGTTTTTATAACAAACAAAGCTTAGTGATAGCAAAAATTAATCATTTTCTTTTTCTATTTAAACTTGTCTTTTAAATTTCAATTTCTTAATGGGCTTACCCTATGGCATCTTTCCCCACAAGTTTTACCACTGCAGATATTTTTCACTCTGTCTGTAATGAGCAGTTCTACTCCAGGTTTGCCCCTCCAAAGAATGAAAGCATCTTGTAAAGTTGTTATACTTTACCAATAAAACATATTTAAATATTAAGAAAGAGTTAAGAATTCTCCCCAAAGGAAATGCTGAATTCACAGAATAATCAAACTATCGAACAGCTGAATGAGCCAACTAGTCCTAGAAGAGCATAGTTCATAGAAGAAAAAATGTACTCTCTAACCTTTAAAGTGGGAGTAATCACTCCTGAATTAATGCAAGGGCTTATTTCCAAAAAGCACGCTAGAACTGAGCTGCATATTTGGCAATGCTCCATCTGAGGAAAGTGAATTATTTTAATTTCATTTTAGCACTGCCAAATTAGGCATCATCTCTATTCCAACCTCATTGTGCATGTCCTTTCGAAAAGGTGATTGCTGGCCTCAGCAATAAGGCTGTAGGTATAAACATTCTTTTTTTATTTTTATTTTTTATCTTGATATTTTCTGGGTTTGGTTAATTCACAGATCCCCAGATGGAAGTACGCAGAAGTAAATGTTATGCCCTTTTCATCACCCATTAAAAAATAAAGTCCATTTATAGCTATGACCTTGCCTTGCCATCAAAGACAGGGGCAGTTAACATAACAATGGAAAAAGCTCTGCAAATTCCTAGGTGGCTTGCATGCTGAATTCTTTCTTTCTTTCTTTCTTTCTTTCTTTCTTTCTTTCTTTCTTTCTTTCTTTCTTTCTTTCTTTCTTTCTTTCTTTCTTTCTTTCTTTCTTTCTTTCTTTCTTTCTTTCTTTCTTTCTTTCTTTCTTTCCTTTCCTTTCCTTTCCTTTCCTTTCTTTTCCTTTCCTTTCTTTCTTTTGCTTTTGTTGTTACATTATTGTAATTTAAATCTTGTTCAGCAATGTGGTCCTACTGTTTTACATGTTACATATAGTCCTGCAGAGTAGCTGCTTCTTTATAGATACTGGCAACCTCTTTCCCCCACCCTTGGCTTTATTGTGCTTAATTCTTATACATTGACTTCATATGTAACATTTGCCCATGCTATAGAGAAGTGTTTTTTAACCTTGGCTACTTGAAGATAGATGGACTTCAATTCCCAGAATTCCCCAGTCAGCATGAATTCCCCAGCCAGAAATCTGGGAATTGAAGTCCACACATGTTAAAGGGGTCAAGGCTGAGAAACACTGCCATAGTGCTAAAAATCACAGGAAACTATAGAAATGAGACCAACTGTGGGGGTGCTTCAACTGCCACACCCACCTATCTTTTCTGTACATCTCCCACACACACCCAGCCCAGCAGGGCAAACAGTTACTGCTATGGACCTGGGCCTATTCCCCACCCCACCATACCCAGAAAGCCCATGTCAGCTACCACAGGGCCCATTAACATGCAGTAATTGCTCCATTTACCTTTTCATTTTTCCATAGCTCCTGCCAGGTGCATCTAGTCAATGTGAGGTTCAGCCTTCTTTGTCCCATTCTACAAATCCGTTTGATTTGGACAAGGAAGTCTCTTGAATGATTAAAGGAATGGCTCCAGATTTCTGTGCTATGAGATAGCCTGCTTGGGCCTCTTGGCCTATGGTAGCTTCCTGTGTGTCAATTGGCCTGTAAACTGCATCGGGCCTCCCTTGCCCCCGAGTCACATACTCGCCCTCTACTTAATGACCTGTGCAATTGCTGAACCATAATTGGGAAAGCTGGGACTCTGATCACTGAGCAAAGTGATTGTATGACACTCACTTAGCAAGCACTTCCCTCAATGATTAAAGATTCCAGTCTCAATTGTGGTCATTAGTTGAAGACTACCTGTAATAAACAGCTCAAGTGGATGATTATTTAATTTGTATTTCTAATTAATTACTGATGTGGTTGACATGTCTTGCTTATCCATATGTTTAATGCTATGGATTATTTCCTAATATGGGTTCTTCAAATGCATTGATTGCAGTTCCAATTATATATTTCACTTTTTTCTCTTTCTCGGGACTGAGTTATTCTTTCTGAAATTCTCACTCTTTTCTTCCTGTCCTTAATGCCTCTCGTACCTTTTCCAAGGTCATTTCTAAATTCCTTTACAACATGTCACCCAAAACTAATCCCAAAAAAGAAAAGACATCTGCCGATAATAGGACAAGAACAATAGATTCTCTATAGAACTCCAGTCACCCCCAACATTTCTGCTTTCAGTCTCAGACTGAAAGTTATGGGAAGCAGGAGAATTGATTCAGTACTATGCAAATTCCAGCTGCTCTTGCGTTACTTAAATATATCTGCTTTACCTTCTGATATAGTGAATTTAAAGGAAAGCAGAGATAAATCACTCTGATATCATTGCAAAAAACCCTACAGGAATGTAGCTATTATTTCACTGAGATTTAGACATAATTTGAGGGAGTTTACCTTCTATATCAAGAAGCAGGCCTAGTGGCTTTGTATATAGGAAATCTCAGATTCATTTATTCTAGATAAGTCTAAAGTAGCTGCACTCTGGAGATATTTTTTGTTACCACTTTGACTAGTAATTCTGAATTTCTGAGTCACCAACATTGAGCTAGATAAATCAATAATTTAGCTCAAAATAGGACATATTCCAAGGATGTAGATTGTTACGTACCAATGTAGTTTTCTTCTTGGTCCGCAATTCAGGTGGGAGTTCAAGTTGTTGTTTTATTGGCTGGTTGGTCTGACAGCTGCAATATAAAAGGGGCTGTCAAAAGGCGTCAGTTGTTGCCCACACACGTTTGAATCAGTTAACTTGTGGTAGCCGCGGGTAACCAGTTATGTTCAATAAACATTGTTAACTGTTGAAAGATTAATCTACAATTACTTGGCGCCGCCAATCTAACATAGAAAATGTAGATGTCGAACAAATTACTGTTTAACCTTGTTATTGAGGAAGTGATAGAGAATAGCAGATATTCTACTGGAGTGGGAAGCTCATGGTCCTCCAGCTGCTGCTGTTCTCAGTCCAGCTCTGGTGATAGTGGTGTTACTCATTATCTCTCATGCAATGGTAGTTGATTTTTGTAACTTGTTCAATCCTACAAGATATATTATAGAAGTATTAAATTTCTGTCCTTCTCTGATAGAAAACAATATATTCTGTTGTATCATTTGCTAATACTAAATATCATAGATAGTCCTCAACATGATTATTTATTTATGATCACTCAAAGTTACAATGGTGCTGAAAAAAAGTGACTTACAAGCAGTCTTTGCATTTACGATGATCCATAGTATCCCCATGGTTATAGGGTCAAAATTGAGGCATTTGGCAACCGTATATATTTATGATGGTTGCAGCATCCCAGAATCACAAGATTGTCATTTTTGATCTTGTTGGCAAGCTTCCAACAAGCAAAGCCAATGGGGAAAGATGGATCTGCTTATCAACCATGGCAAAAAAGGTTAAAAAATTGGATATGAATCACCCTGAATGTGTTACTTAGAAATGGATGTTCCAGTCTCAATTGTGGCTGTTAGTCAAGGACTATTTGTATCTAATATTAGAGCATCTTCAGTGATCTGATAAAATATCTAACTTATCACGGTGAAAGCTCTAATCCTTCATTTCTATTACCTTACTGTCTTGTTTTTTTTTTAGAAGGGCCATGATCCATGGAACTGTATTGCTGGCAAATATGCATTGAACAAATATGGTTTCTATGAATTCAAGTATTGATAGATAGCACTTGTAATTCTAAAAAGGATTGGCATTTGAGTGTGTGCCATTTTCTGGGGCTGACCATTAGAAATAAGCATATTCATACTATTGAACCTTTTGGCTTCTAACATTCTTCACAGAAACAAACAATCTAATATTTTGGGAAAGACGAAAAAGAATCATTCCTTTTGTTCCCTTATGAACCATGAACTACTCTCTTTCTTATTGTAAAACAAATGCACCTATATTCTTTGTCAAAGATTAGAAGGTATCTAGCCATTACAAAAATAAAAAAAAATGTTTTTGCCAAGCTGGTCCCATAACAACCAATTTTCTTTTATTGTTTGGACTGCTACATTGGATGGATAAATGAGTGAATTATATATAAATATGTGGGGAGAAAAAGATTGTCTTGTTTTTTTTCCTCCATTTGTTTTAGATATTTCTTTTTGGATAGCAGTATTTTCTGGCTAATGGTCAAAGTGATGTTTCATCTTTATTCCCTGTTCTTTCTCTTCTTTGAGAAGTAACACTATGGGGCTATTAGGCCCTAGAGGCAGAGTAGTTGCCATGGTAACAGATTAATGGGCAAGAAGGCACATTGGACAGGATTTCTGAGGTGATTACCAATCCATATAATTTCCATATGCAAATTAATTTATAGGTATTCATTTCTATGTTTATCTACAAACGAAGGGGTTATGTCAATATAAGACGGCAAACCACTTACCAAAGACCTGTTCTTCATTTAACTAGCTGGTGAAGTTGTAAAGTGTCTGATTCATTGCCCAAAACCATCATCAGGCATTGCTTTCATAGCGTGTTCTGTAATTCTGTTTTGTTCTACCAGTTTGTAAGCTGACTTAGAAAAATGAATACCTCAAAATAGAACAGGATAGAAATCAATAAAATAAATGGGCAGAATCATTCTGCAGTGCCAAGTGTTTCCTTTAGCTTATGAACAGGGCCTCATCTGTTTATATATAGTTTTTGTCTTTTATGAATATGTTTATGCCTTTTATGATCATGTATAGTTGCTTAATAAAGAGTCTTGCTATTTAAACTAATTATTTCACTGGATCATAGCCAATAAACAATTCAATCCCTTCTTCCAGGAATCTTCATCCCATACAATAATGTTGATGTCTACCTTATGTCAGACAGAAGAATTAATTCAAATTTTAAATGTTAATGTAACTGCTTTAGTTAGTAGAGTCACAAAATGCTTAAATCTTGCTCAAATGTACTCATCCATAGGTGCATGCTCAAGCACACATGAATCATTTCTATATTATGCACAGTCCAGTTGATGGTTTAAAATAGACCAAAGCCTTTGGAGTCATTGCAAAATTACTTTTTAACTAGAAAAGTAATTGATACAACATTCCTTTAGATCTTCAATTGGGTATCTTTATTAAACCAAGAATTTAGTAATACATTTTCAGAGGGACAGGCAACCTGAGTCACTTTCCATTCTGCCTATTCTCTCCCCTCCTCCAAATTGCAACTGATAGTTATTTTCACTAAATTTATGGACATCGAGACCTAGACCAGCAAGAGGGCAGAACTAAACATAGAAATCCCTGTAGCAAGATATAGCTGGAGAGTTGTGCAGTCCAAGGTAGGACTGCAAATGATGATTAGGCTTCATTTGCAGAATCTGTCTTGCTGAGATTGAAGAAGGCCTCAGGTTAAAGACCCTGGACTATTCCACAGTTTATGGGGAGCGCAGATCTCAATCAGAAAGGAACACCAGAGGCAAGAAGCACTAATAAAGGTGTGCAAAGGATGGTTGTTGGCACTTTACATGTGCTGATTTTGAAGGCTAACACATTTTGCTTTTCTCTTTTTAATGTCTCCATTGTTTTCTTGCAAATCTTCTGAATATTTGAAAGAATCTAAATTCCATTCTCAGGGTGGACAGGGTCTGCCTCACTCTGTTTCTCTTATGCTTTTTTTTTCGCAGATCCTATATATGTAGAGGTATTTACTCTTGAGACTTAACACTAAGAAAGATTTATGTTTCTACAGAAGTATAGCTGTAGTCTATAAACAAAAGGGCAAGTATTAGGTTAACAGAGAAGATGCAAGCAGCACATGTCTGCCCCATATGCTGCATGTGGATTTAAGAGGTTGCTGAGTTTTACAAAAAGAGGATATTGTAAAAATCTACTTCAGCCTTTGAAACATGTGAATAAGCAACAGCTCTGTTATTGCACAGGGTACAGTTTAATTATATGACTTAACAAAGGGAGGAAAATTTGTTATGGGAATACACTGCAGTAGTTAAAAAAAATTCTCATTACTCATGACATTATCAAGGGTTACTGGGTCACTGACCTCCTTCAACATGGAATCGGAAAAATGTATGTTGTAAAGGGCAGGTCTCCAAAAAGAAATGACAAAAGAAATTAGAGCATTGTTTCTTTATTTATAATCAGAGAACTCTAAATAAAAAGACTGAATCCAGCAACCAGAATCTGGCACGCTTTACTTTGAAATAGCCTGAAAAGCAAAATAGTTTTTTAGGCTAAGCAAAGCAAAGATAAGAGAGCAAATTACAATCTTTTATTATAGGCCTTGCTAAAGCCTTCCTTTGCTATACTCAACTGCTAGCAGCACAGAAGAACAATTGCCAATGAGTCTGTACCCTGGTTTTCTTAATTAATTTTCTTAATTTCTTTCCAGGCTTTCAAATACCTGAGGTGGTACTGTCTGTCTATGTAGTTAGAATATTGCTCTTCCTTTACATCAACTTCGTTGCTTGTTCCTTCTGGTACAATTTAAATGCTTATTTATTCGGCTTGGGATTAGACCATTTGGAAGACTGATTTCCTTTATATGACTTTAGGAGATACAAAAGAAATCCTGCTATGGATGGTACGGTACTATGTTATTGTAATTCTGCTAATGAGTATAGAAAGAGAAACTGTCTGCTGTATCACCCATGAAGTGGGACTCCTTGCACAAGAGATCAATCTAATTTGGCATCCTTCAACCTGACACTTCCAGCTAAATCAGACTATATTTCTATCATATCAATAGAGATATAAACTCATATTTCATTCTTCTCAGTTGAAATCAGTGGGATGTAAACTATTTCCTGAATTATGTTATAGGTATAGACACAGACCTAATTAGAGCAGTAAAAGCCATAAATTAACATTTGAACTACTATATCTGACTTCAGGTTTACATATTTAAATGTTATTACATGGGAAATTAAAAAGGAGAATCTAATATGAACTGCTCAATTAAAACTCACTGAAATGCTCTATTTACACATGAATTACATAACAACAATTCTGTGTCTTGGGACCATTTGTAGAACTTAATCAGGAAGTACGCTCCAACTGAACATTGTGTGTTTTGATTCTGGATAAACTAGAAAGGTATCTTATTTATTAGACTTTTATTCCACCTTTATTACTTTGCTTATAATTCATTTTAAATTCCTTCCTATTTCTCTTACAACAACAATCTTGTGAAGTGGCTTGAGCTCAGAGAAGGTCTGGCCCAAAGTTACTCCACCGGTTTTTATACCTAGGATGGGACTAGAACTCCCAGGTTCCTAGGCCAGCACCCTCACCACTATACCAATTAACTAAGGCAAAACAAGCAACATTTCTGGACCTTTAAGCACATTTGAATTATTAAGAGCATATCATTATTGCTCTCACAAAATGGCTGCTACCAGGGGCTTTCCTAGTTCACAAAATGGTTGCTAAGTGAGTGCAGCAAATCACAAAACAAATTTGCTGAAAGACCAAGTGATAGGTGTGCTCAGTTTTCTATAGCCTTTAACATGTTATATTTTAATTTACTTTGTCTTTTCTGAGAAGGTATCTCTATTAACATTAGTTTATGTCGAATAAGTTGTATATATGTGTCCAAAAAAGCAAAGTTTAATTTTAAAACATATGAAATACCTGAGTGTTTTCCTTAGATTTGTGGGACTATGCCTTTTAGAAGTAGTTCCCATATTGTATTATATATGATTTCCCATGTAGAAATTAAAACATTACAGAAATTTTTTAGCTTAGATTTACCAAAAACTTTATATTACAATTAAGTGAGAAATACAGACTGTAGATAGGTGAATCCTTATTCAGAAGCAGATCATTCCCCCATTAGTGACTTGTAATGTCTTCTAGAGTCATTCAACCATTATAGCAAAACAAGGACAGATTTTATATCATTTTAATGATGCTAGGTGATCTTATGAAGATGCTTCCAATCACTAGAAATGGCTCTGTCTCAGCTTCAGCGGTAAGTTTGCAAAGCAATTTCCTGATGACTCTATTCAGGAAAAGAGTTAAGATAATTAGAAAAAACTCACAGGTGGAGACCAAGAGGCCCAACTGCTCCATTTATAAAGAAGCTTAGTGGGAAGCTCATAAGCAAGTTATAAAAGTTCAGTCTCTAAATATGAATAAATGCATATTTATTTGTTCAAATTGGGTAGCTGCCCATCTTGTTTAAATCATTCTTTATCCAACAAGCCAGGCTAGATGCATACATTTAACTCCTTTAATATAGGGATGTCACTGCTGTGTAACTGCAGGTAATGCTTGGGATACATGAGAAAAGACTATTAATATTCCACACTATTCTCCCAAGAGCACTGCTAAGCTAAATGATGCAGATAGACTATGTTGGCCCTGCATTTGGCTGTTTTGTGCAGACATTAATTACACCCATCCTATTAACTATTTCATGCTTGAATAGATGGGAAAATTGAGGTAAGAATAGTACCTGAATCATGAAATAAATGATTGCTAGTATCAGCTGTTCAAGTATTTAATTAGATTAGTCTAGAATTACAGGTGATCTCTAACTAGATTTGGTTCTTTATTTCCCTCAGACTAGAATGCCAGAAAAGCAAAGGACAAAATCTGTGCATACCCTGATTTGTAGCCAAGTTTTTAGTAATTAAATGTACAACTATTGCATTAGGATTTACTCATGGATCCATTCAAAAACATTGAGTTCATCCTCTTCTTTCTATCTCTTGTTCTATACTAAGTTCTGATGAAGGATTCAGAGGATTAGGCCCCACCATTTTTCATTATATTTTACATGTTGGCAACCTTATCAAGGACATATTCTTTAATTTGCAAAAACAATTATAGCCAGAGAAGTGGATGCAGGAAGAGTTGCTAGAAGAAACTTTCAATAATGCTAAGCCATCTGGTTTAGCATGGTAGCTACCACTGCCAGCAAAATGCTTCAAATGTTTATTGAAGCATTGATCCCTGAAGCATGTGCAAAATAATTTGCATATGTAAAATGTTCTTGCAGAAAAAAATGCCAAGACTAGGTTTTTGCTCTTTAGCAAGTCTAGTATGCTCAACATTGCAACACAGTCGCAATGATTAGGTCAGTAGTACATTTACAGTTAGAAATGTCAGCCTATCATTCCACCCCCGAACTTCAGCTAATCTTGAGGTGGAGGTCTATATTTTGCAAAAATATAGGGTAAAGGATGTGAAGAAGTGATAAATTCCAGTGTTATATCCAGTTCATATGTAAGAACATAAAAACATCCTGTTGGATTAGGTTGTAGATCCATCTGATCCAGCATTCTGTTCACAGAATGGCCAACTGGATGTATTTCCGAAGCTCAGAAGCTTGCAAACAATTGTCTCCTTCCTCTGTCACTTCCCAGCAATCAGTTTTTCATGCTAGCTGCCTATGATTGAGAAGGCAGTAAACAGCCATTAATGTTAATCACCATCAGTAGCCTAATCCTCTGCGAACGTGTCAAGTCCCTTTTTAAAGCCATCCAAATTGGCTGCTTTTACTACAACTGCTGGCAGCAAATTCTACAGTTTAAATATGTATTGTGAGAAAAAACATTTCCTTCTGGTACTCCAGAATCTCTTTGCATTTCGTTTCAATGGATAACCTCAAGTTCTCCTACATTGTGAAAGAGAGGAATAAAATTTCTTTATCTCCATATTATGTGGGCCATGCATGATTTTATGTCATATCTTCTTTATTTTCCTTCATTCCAAGTTCCTTGTGGGAAACTGTTTAGATGCTCCCCATGTAGCTTTTCTAGCTCTGGGATATTGTTTTCAAGGTTCTATACCAGGGATGTCAAAATGACGGCCCATGGGCCGGATGCATCCACCCCAGCTCCGCGAAGGGGGAAAATGTTGTGAAACATTACATGATGGCAACATGACATGGCGAGTTTGACATCTGTGTGTTCTATAAAAAGAATTGCAAACTTTCTATGCACAGAGTCTTAACATAACCTTTATGGCATCATTATTGATTTTTGTTGTTGCTGTTGCCTGTTTCAATGTCTGGAGATTGAGATATGGATGCAGAACAACAAGGTTCAGTTTGACCCAGGTTTTGTGTTGTAGGGCCTTCTGATTTGGGATTTACCACCTCTTATTCTGGATGAGGTTGCACTGCCCCAAACAGACTTGATGTACCTTCTGGACTCACAACTCCAACTCAAAGAGCTGATGGCAGCTTTGGCTAGGAAGACCTTTTCACAGCTGCATGTTGTGCACCAGTTGTGCTCTTTCTTCACTAGGAAACTCTGCTCTTTTGTCATCTGGTTACCTTCTAAAATCTGAGTGGATTACTATAACATACTCTGCATGGGGCTGCTCTAGAAAGCATTTGGAAGCTGCAGCTGGTGCAAAATGTGACAGTACAGGCAGTTATGTGCACCTCTTGAATAGCACACACTATATGTCTGCTTCACAAGCTGCACTGGCTGCCAGTGTGCTTCTGGGTGCAATTCAAGGTGCTGGTAATAATGATAAGACTATAAAGCCTTATAGAACAGGACTAGGATATTAGTCCGCCTCTTCCCAGTTATATCTACCCATCCCATTAGATCTGGCAGGAGAGACATGTTACAGTTCCCATTTACTAAGGAATGCCATTTGACAGGACCCGGGAAGAGAAACTTTTTTGCCATGGTGCCTGCCCTTTGGAACATCATTCCTTTGGAACTTCAATTGATACCCATCCTTTTGGCTTTTAGGAAGGAGCTGAAAATTTGGCTGTGCCATCATGCCTGGGCGTCTGACAGTAGTGGTGAACCTTGGCAGTAGCTACGGCATATTAAATGGATGTATGCTGTATATTCGCAGGCTGTAATTATGTTTTACTGAATTTTAAATTATTATTTTAGAATAGTTTTATGCTGTTGTGCTTATTTCTTTTTACTATATTTGTTGTTGTTTTAATTGTTGTGACCCGCTCAGAGTCAAACTTCTGAAATGGATACTAATTTAATAAACAGATAAACAAACAAATAAAATTTCCACCTTCAATTCCCTCCATAAGGATTCTAAGCACGGAATATGCCTTTTTATAACAGCTACCCACCAGCTGACATTTCGCAATGATTCCAATATTCATTTCCTGGTTGATTACTCCAATTCAAATTCCATTAATATATAGGCAGAATTTGTGCCAGCATGGATTATTTCATACTTACTTATATTGAGTTGCATTTGCAATTGTAAATCCAGTTTAGAGAGGTCCTTTGTTCTGTTTTATAAAATTTTAATTAAATGTTTACAAAAAACCTAAAACTAACACAAGCTAATAAAGGATAAAAAAAGCAAACAAAAAGATAAAGAAAAGAAAAAATATAGAAAAAAAACCCAAAAGAAATAGAGAGAAAGAGCCTCCAATTTTTTCTACAGCAAACACAGATACAAATACAATATTGTCTCTTATGTTATGATTACAAAAACACCTTCACTTTTTTCTATTATCAGTATAGCAATAGCAATAGTAACCTAACCTAAATCTTTTTTTTTCATTATCCATTTTTTTTCTAATCATCAGAACCACAAATCAAGAGTGCATTTTTCCTGTTTCATGCAAAAAAGTCTATAAGGGGTTTCCAGTCACCCATAAATATTTTTTTCTCTAATCAAAGAGGTTAATGTAGCCATCTCTACAAATTCTATTATCTTCACTAGCCATTCTATTGCAGGGAATGTCAAAAAAATATATGATTTTTTTAGTTGTCTGTCCATTAGTCCCAGAAGACAGATCTCTGGATTCATTTGTACTTTAATCTTTAAAAGCTTATAGATTAATACTTTTATTTTTATTTATTTATTTATTTGATTTGTCAATCGCTTACAAGATAATAGGTATAAATATAAACATGAGTAAGAATACAGGAAATAGGTACAAATAAATGGGGACAATGGGACAGGTAGGCACGATGGTGCACTTATGCATGCCCTTTACAGACCTCTTAAGAGGTCAACAGTGGATAGTTTAAAGTTAAAGGAGTGGGGGTTAGAGGATGTAACAAGAAGTCAGGTAGTGCATTCCAGGCATTGAATGTATGTGTAATCTTTTTTTAAAAGCTTTTTTACATCTCCACCAAACATGATAAAATATTATTTCATATTTTTCACGATTCCAGCAAAGATTCAAAATATCTTCAATCAATCAATCAATCAATCAATCAATCAATCAATCAGAATAGAGCTGGAAGGCACCTTGGACATCTTCTAGTTCAATCCTCTGTTCAAACAGGAGACCCCAGAGGTGGTATTCAGCAGGTTCTGACCAGTTCTGCAGAACCGGTAGCGGACATTTTGAGTAGTTTGGAGAACTGACAAATACCACCTCTGGCACCCCCATCTATTCTCTGCCTCCCAAGTCCCAGCTGATCAGCTGGGTCTTCTTTTGTTGCCCTGGAGCTGGAACGCAGGTTAGTGGAGTGGGGAGGGAATGGGATTTTGCAGTAACCTTCCCCCAGGAGTGAGGAGGAAATGGAGATTTTACAGTATCTTTCCCCTGGAGTGGGGTGGGAATGGAGATTTTGCAGTATCCTTCTCCTGCCATGCCCACCAAGCCAAGCCCGAAGAACCGGTAGTAAAAAAATTGAATCCCACCACTGGGAGATCTTGTATCATTTCAGACAAGTGACTGTCCAGTCTCTTCTTAAAAACCTCCAGTAATGAAGTACTCACAAATTCTGAAGGCAAGCTGTTCCACTGGTTAACTGTCTTCACTGTTAGGAAGTTTCTCCTTAATTCCAGGTTGCTTCTTTTCTAGGTTAGTTTCCATCCATTGTTTCTTCTCCTGCTTTCTGGTGCTTTGGAAAATAAATTGATCCCTTCTTCTTTGTGGCGGCCTCTCAAACAGTGGAATACTGCTATCATATACACCCTAGTCCTTCTTTCCTCTAGACCTGCAAAACCCAAATCCTGCAACCATTCTTCATGTTTTAGTCTCCATGCCTTAGTTGCTTTTCTTTGCACTTTTTCCAAAGTCTCAACATCTTTTTTGTAATGTGGTGACCAAAACTGGATACAGTATTCCTGGTGTGGCCTTACTAAGGCTTTATAAAGTGGCATAATACTTTACATGATTTTGATACTATGCCTCTGTTTATACAACTCAGGGTTATTTTAGCTTTTTTGGCTGCTGTCACACACTGCTAACGCATGTTTAAGTGATCATCCACTAGGACTCCAAGGTCCCTCTCACAGTTAGGAGCCAGGTTTCACTTAATCTGTACTTGTAACTTTGGTTTTTTCCTGTCCAGGTATAAAACCTTGCTTTTCTCCATATTAAATTTCATTTTGTTGGATAGAGCCCATTGTTCAAGTCTGTCAAGTTCTTTTTGTATCCTGAGCTTGCCTTCTGGGTGTTGGCTGTTTCTGCCAGTTTAGTGTCATCTGCAAATTTGATTTATTCAAATTTGAATATTCAAAATTTTATTTGAATATTCAAAACTTTTAGTCCCTTATCTAAGTCATTTATGAAGACATTGAAGAATACTGGGCCTAAGATGGAAGATTTATATATCCTAGATAATTACTCTGGTGACAAATGCTAAATACTAAATTCTCTTTAATGCTGGAATATAAGGTGAATTCCATTCCTTTCAATCACATATTTTCCTACAGATCCATTTATATATTATAACCAAAGTTTTTAGTCCATTTTTTCATACATTCTTTCATTTGTTCTTCTTCTGCCTCAATGTCAGGGTTCTGACTGATGCCTCAATTAAATCACAACCCTCAGGCCAAGCTTCAAAAGAAATCCAGTTATTTATTAGGAGCTTCATGTCAGCATGGACCAAATGGAGCAGAGGTGGTATTCAGCAGGTTCTGACCAGTTCTGGAGAACTGGTAGCAGAAATTTTGAGTAGTTTGGAGAACTGGCAAATACCACCTCTGACTGGAGATTTTACAATAACCTTCCCCTGCCACGCCCACCAAGCCACGCCCACAGAACCGGTAGTAAAAAAAAATTTAAATCCCACCACTGAATGGTGCCAACTCTGATCTCACTTAATTCACGCTTTGGCTCTGACTCTGTTTCCCCCTCCCACCAAGATGTGTCATCAGTCACATTCCCCAGCACAGTAATTTCACGGGTTGTAGAAGTCACTCTCTCTGGCCACTGTGGGTTCCTGTGGAGATGACCTTGATATTGTTGGCTGGAATGTGCTTTGTTTTGACTGAAATGCAAGTTCCTTAATGCAGCTGTGAGGTTTGATTCCCCATCCCATTTGTCTATGGCAACTTGAGAGAAACTCATGAATGTTTCGGGAGTTGACACTCAATCTTATTTGTTTATTTAACTTATATGCTGCCCATCTCTCCTAGAAATGATTCTAGGTGGTTTACAACCAACAAAAATAACAAGATAAAATTAAAACATTAAAATAATATTAACACTCAAGTTGGTATAAACATTAAGATGGCAAGGAAGGGAGCAAGATGTAAACGGGGCAAAGGTGTGGGTCTTATCTCAGTCCATTAACCACCTCCAGCATGACATGGTCCCATCAGGCCCTTTCAGAAGGCCAAAAAAGAGGGTGCAGATCTCACCTCAGGGGCACAATGTTCTCTATAAAACCTTTTATTCAGTTTAAACTCTGGATAATTGTACTTAAAAATACCCATTGACATGGATTACCAGATTTTCTCTTGATTTCACTCTACAATCCATTCGAGAGAATCCTAGTACATCATGGTAAATTAACCCTGTGTATTTACTTCTCATTTCTCATCTACAAAATAATTTTTGTGCTGAAAGCCAAAATTTATATTTATTCCATATTTCAAGGGTAGCCTGACTAAATAATCATTTTTAAAGTCTACATTCCTCTTAATTTTATCATACCATAAATATTTACACCACCCCAAATCTCAAATCATGACTTTCTAAATCTAATATCCTTCTGCTCCTTAACAATATCAATTATTTCATCCAAGTTGAGCAACAGGCAGCAAAAATATAATTTTAAATCCAGTAGAGCTAATCCTTCTCTTTCCTTCACATCTTGTAGCACCTTATATTTAACTCATGCTTTTTCCCTTGCCATACAAATTTAAATGTGTCCTTCTGTCACTGTTTAAATGGTACATCATTTGTCAAAACAGGTATTGTTGAGGAATAGAAATAGAATTCTAGATATAACATTAATTTAATCACAGAAATTCTATCTAACAATGACAACTGTAACTTGCACCATTTTACATATCTTTTAAAACTTCATTCCACATCTTAACATAATTATTTTGAAATTATTTTGTCATTGTTAGGTAGAATTCATGTTTATCATCATTATACCCAAAGATGTTACTTTCTTCTCGATTTAAAAAAGCCATTTTTGTGATGAAATATTGTTTGGATTTCCAGAAGGGAGGGACTGTAGTTTAAAGGAAAAGACAACGCAGTTTAGATAGTTTGTGTGAGGGCATGGACACCTCCTCCATAATAATTCCCAGGCTTATGTGTTATAATGCAAATAGTCTGCTTTAGTTCAAAGTTAGATTAAAATTTAGTTCAAGTTAGATCAAAATTTCTGCTTATAGATGAGAAACAATAAAGGTGTCTGCTTTTCTGTTGAAAAATCACAACATATATCTTTTGGTGTTTAGAGCTTGACAATTTTATACATCAACTCTGTTTGATTTTATATCTTCATATTTTTTGTTAACAAAATATACTATTTATTAATCATTAAACCTGCTAACGCACCTAATTCTTTTAATTTACTCATTATTTATTTATTAATTTTTCCCCCTGATAAGGTGACTCAGGGCAGCTATATAGAAATTTCATTAGCAATTCAATTCTGTTTAAGGGGTCTGCTAAAATCAATACCAAAAATATTTGCAAAAACTTTTAACTTTATATTACTCTGTTTTAATAATTGTGCTCATGTCCTCTCATCTTTTCTAATATCTTGATTTAATATTTCAGGAACTAAAATAAACCAAAGCAGAAAACAAAGGGCAGCCTTGTCTTGCTCCTTTTTCAATTTCACATGATTTGGTTAAATCATCATTAACAATTGTTTGCACTGTCTGCAAAGTATAAATTAATTTCATCCATTTTATAAAATTATCTCCACAACTCATATCTTCAACATTAAACATAAAAGTCCAGTTTAAGTTGTCAAAAGCCTTCTCTGCATCTAGAAACATCAATGCAGCTTGCTTTTCATTATGTTGTTCCAAATATTCCAAAGTATCCAATACATTAATTAATCTAACATAATTTTCAACTGTTTTGAAAGATACAATTAGATTAAATGTTAATAAAAACCCACACTGACCTTCATGAATAAAGTCTCATAAAATTATTTTAAATCTTTTGCTAAAATCATTATAAACAGCTTATAATCATTACTTATCAATTATATTGGTCTGAAATTCCTTGTTAAGTCCTGTCCTTCTTTAGATATTAGTATTACATAAGCCTCTTTCCAAGTTTCTGGCATTTTCCCACCTTGTAATATAGAATTCATCATTTCTTGTAAAGGCTGTAAAAGTTCATCCTCAAAACATATATAATATATTCTATTAGTCCATCTGGCCCAAGTACCTTTTCTGGTTTACTCTTTTTTGAATACAGATGAAATTTCCCTTATTGTTATAGGTCCATTCATAATTTGCCTTTGTTCTTCTATAATCCTTGGTAAATTTTGTTTTCTCAGGTGCATCTAATTTCTGTTATGGAAGATTCTGTCCCAGTTTTGAGAGGTCAGTTTGGAGTTCTTCACAATCTCTTTTGGATTTTACTATCCTGACTATCTATGTTTTCAGCACATATGGTCACCTTGCTGCTTAACCTTAATCCAGATAATTATTTCCAAGTAAAGAGGGACTAGTCCCAATATCAACCCCTATCAGATGCTATTATGCTTATTTTATCAATGGGAGGTAATCAGTTGCCAATCCATGAAAATATTGGATTATCACTGGATGGTCTTTGTTGAGGCACTTTCTACATAAAATACCCAAATACCAGTTTGCACAGAAAAAGAAAATGATTTGAAAGACAAAGCTTTGAAGGAAGATATAGTAACTATTACAGAACAGTAAAATCAATGAAGTATTTGAGAATTGTTTAACTAATTTTGCCATTTTTGAAAAGCATTTTCACTTATTTCCTTGGTCTGCTGTATTGTCTCCCTCTTCTTAAATTTCTATGGAGATTCTCAGTCATCCAGCTTTTTCAAAAGGCAACTGAGCTTTTGGGACCCCTTCTTGAATCTTTCAAAGAAGGATAAAACTTAATCCTTATGAAATATAGCAAAGTACATATAATGTATAATAAAATAAGCACCTCTCATTTGTTTTCAAAAAATCTCCATGTATTTCATGAAACACTGAGTCCTATAGAATATATAGGTTTTTTAAAATGTGATGGACAGTCCTCTGTAAAAGAATAAGTATTTGATATGATTTGCCATGCTGTACATAAAAATATACATTCAAAATTTTCAGACACTAAAGTGAAAAATTACAATGGAATCCTAAAAAGCAATTTTATTACAAGTAGAGCTGCACAGTACTTCAGATTTCAAGGAAAAAAGATATTTTGGCATGTGGCTGTATTTTCAGTTTACAACTCTTTAAAATGGTTGCAACTGCTATACAAACCTAGGAAAAGCCACTATTGATTTAGGGAATTGCCAAGAGTGCTAAATGCACACCCACATCTTCTTCAAAGCAGCTTTTTGCCTTTGAATTTGATAGCATTCAAATAAGTGGGGTTGAAATTTTTGCGGAGAGAATTGTATTTGAAGTAAAGATATATTACATAAAGACAGCAGACAACTGTGCTAGTGCGGGTTCTGGTTCAGATGTTGGACAGTCACCAGGGAGGCTGAGATTCAAGTCCATTCTCAGCCACAGAAGCTCACTGAGTGACTTTAAGCTACTCACTCAGTCTTTATCTCTCTCTCTCTCCAACTTCTCAGAGTTAATTAAGGGGAAAAACTGGTAGGGGAGAGTGCTATCTATTTAATACCAAGCTTCTGAATGAATGGTAGGATATAAAAACTATTGCATAAGTAGTAAAGACATTACATCTGTGTTTATTCACATTTTTCTGCCAAGATTTGCCAACACAATTTTTGGGAGCTTCAGAATTGGAATCTAATGTCTATGTACAGACCATGGGTTGCTGGGTAAATGAGAAACAGGTTTCAAATGTTTCAAAACAAATAGGTAAATATGAACACTATGTCCAATTTTTCATTGCAATTTTCTGGCACTCTGCAATGAAAATATAAAGGTAATTGTTTAGTGTTCATTGATTCACACTACTTCTGGACACAGGGCACAGTGTTATTCTTTCCACAGAGGCAAAGAGTTGTGCATTCATGTTCATTCTTAGGAAAGCAACTGCATGAATATTATGCAATAAACATAAGGATCTTTTCAATAGCTTTTGGCTATTTTGCCAATTTTTCTGGCGATTTAGTGAATCAAACTCGAATCTTCATGATAGTTGTTTATATAAGAACTTGAGTATTTTGGTATAGAAAATTAGACTATTGTTCCTAAAAAGGTGACTTGGAGGCAACACAACAGAGATCAGCTACAGAGAATTGTTTACTTATAATGTAAAAGTTACAGTTATCTGATATTTTTTGCAATAGAACAAAGAGAAGGAGGCATTTTACTCATGTAATGAAATTAATTATAGAAACATGTTATGTGGGCTGTTTGGTTAGTTTTAAAAGAAGAGTAGACAAATTTGTGGGGTACTTTATATCAACCTCCAGCATCAGAGGCAGATGCTTCTGAATAATACCATTTGCTGCTGAACACAAGTGGGAAGGTGCTATTGCGCTCGTGATATTGCATGAGGCCAGAGGCATCTGGTCAAAACACACTGTGGGAACAGAATACTTTGATAAACAAATAGGCCTTTAATCTGATCCAACCTAACCCAACTCTTCTCATGCTTTTATATTACATGCCAGACAAAATAATGGATTTATAGCAATAAAAATCACAAGGTGTGTTAGCTTTCCATATGCAGTCGCTATAAATATCTAGGTACCAGATACCTTGGCCAGACAATATAGGGCCTTTGCTTTCACATCCTTATAGGATTTCAAAGCTATCTGATTGCTCATTTTGGACTAAATTAACCTTGGTCTGATTAACAACTTTATTTTCATGTGAGGATTGCATGATAAATATAGTTGCTCAGGTTGAATGAAAAACTGCATAAACAGATTGGTGGTTGGAGGCTTTTTGCACATGGAAGCAATATTCTTTCTGAAAATGGCAGGAATTATTCCAACATAAAAAGTGAGAGTAGGGGTGGGAAGTGGCTCCAAACAGACTCCTTCCTTCTACACACTAGTGGCTAAAAAGCTACTTCCCTTCCCACAGGGAAAGAGAGATAACAGAATAACAGAATTGGAAGGAGCCTTGGAGGTCTTCTACCATAATCTCCTGCTCAAGCAGGAAACTTTGTACCATTTCAGACAAATGATTGCCCAATCTCTTCTTAAAAACTTCCAGTGTTGCGGGTATCTACAACTTCTGGAGGCAAGTCGTTCCAATTGTTCTAACTGTCAGGAAATTTCTCCTTACTTCTAGGTTGCGTCTGTCCTTGATTAGCTTCCACTCACAGCTTCTTGTCCCGCCTTCAGGTGCTTTGGAGAATAGCTTGACTCCCTCTTCTTTTTGGTAGTCCCTGAGATATTAGAACACTGCTATACTTTCACCCCTAGTCCTTTTTTTATTAAACAAGACATATCTAGATGAAGTACCGTAGAAGCAGCTCTTCAGTTGCTTCCCCATGATAAAGCTTTAATGCAGTTCCTTGTCCAGAATTGTTTGGAACCAGTACTTCAGCCAGCACTGCCCCTGAAAGTTTGATGTGAAGTGCCAGAGCCACAGAGGGAGCACTAGAGGCACAAATGACCAGGATTGACATGATGTGCGTCAGATGGATCGGATGGCACAGCTTGTGCCATAAGAAACTGAGAAAAGATCACTTTAAAATTGCAGCAGGAAAAAAATCATTCAAGCTGCTTGACTCACATCAAGGCTGAGTGCATTTAGTATTCAACAATGTTATCAGTTCACATCCTTACATTTGTTTTTTTAACTCATTGATCTCTGAAGTGTGGCTAGCAGTTCAGGTGGAAGAGCCTAGTATCATAAAACCAACAGATTTGAAGTAATGTTTTTGCTTGGTATATGGTATAAAATCCAGGCTAGATACGAAGTCATTTAATATTCTTCATCTCCATAAGCAACCACTCTATATATAATCCTGCTTCAGGACCTGGAACAACTTGACTGCACATACTCTAATCAATGGTTCTTAGACTTACGACATGAAGTTGCAGCACATAAATCTTCCAGTTTGTGTCTATGTGGCTTCAATCAGATCTCAGAAGGGTGAAATGATTGGGGGTGTGTGTGTGGAACAGGACGTTCATAACAAGATAGTAACTCCTAGTTATCTAGAAAATTAAAGGTCATATTCAAATATACACTAAAGAATATACACTAAAGAATATACACCAATATTCTTAAGTGTACCAAATTTATTTTCCTATCTTATATCAACTTGTCAAATTGGAATAATTTTAATACAAAACACTTTGAGACTTGATACTTATATCCAGGACATATACCCATTCAATTTTGCTAATAACAGCTGGAAAGGGACAAGTAAAAAGATGCCCTTCATATGCATTGCAAAACTTAGTGAGAGGATTGTCTTTCTTAAGTGGCTTTTCCAAAACACTTGTTTTTTCATCAGTTTGGGCACATTGTTTCTGCTTTTATTCATTTTAGCTGAAGTTCAATATCATAGTTTGTCTTGTACTGTTAGTAGATCTTTTTGCCTTTCTTTCTATCTTTTTCAGATAAACAGTTTATGCTATCTAAATGTGGGGAAATGTTTTTATTGGTTTAAATCCTTTGTTACTAAAGTAGACCAAGAAAACACATTCCAAATTGATAATAACTCTCATGTCTGATGCTTAATAAAAAGATTTATTCTACTGTTAGTAACTCAAGTTGGAAAGAACAATAACAAAAAACTCAAAACAAAATATACCATTCTTTTCACTTAAGAACCTGTTTTATAGACATGATAAAACTTTACTATTGTTACTGCTGTCTGTCATATAGTATATTTGAACTAGAAAATGAAAAGGATGAATCACAAGAGCAAGGACATTTTAATTCAATTCCTTATAATGCTAGAACCCAAAACATACCAAGTCGGATGTGGATAGTGTAAAAAGATGAGAACGAGAATAGCTGTTGTTGTGCAGACCAGTCCTAAATGCAGTGGTGGGCTTCTACCGGTTTCACAATGGGTTCGCTGAGTGTGTGTGCGTGTCAAAGGTAGCACATTGCAAAACTACCATTTTACAGCTTTAAAACGGACTTTCCACTGCAACACTGGTGAGTAAAACAGCTGAGGCGCGGTAATCTGCTGTGCCGCGCCTCAGCA
Organism: Bungarus multicinctus; assembly: GCA_023653725.1. NCBI lineage: Eukaryota > Metazoa > Chordata > Lepidosauria > Squamata > Elapidae > Bungarus > Bungarus multicinctus. The sequence goes on from CM042834.1 coordinate 124,063,476, forward strand.
AAGCTTCAAAACTGCAGAAATAAAGGACAGACTAACCCAGTGGTTCCCAAACTTTTTCAGTCCACCACCCCCTTGGTGCTACAAACTCATCCTCGGTGCCCCCCACCCAGGAGTGGGATTCAAATTTCTGTGGGCGAGGCCTAATTTGAGGGTGTGGCTTGCTGGTCACGTGACTGGCTGGTGTGGCTTGCTGGCTGGGTGTGGCTTGCTGATCATATGACCAGGTAGGTGTGGTTTGGTGGTCATGTGACTGGATGGGCGTGGCCAGGTGACTGGCAAACCAAATACAAGTGGTCCTCACTTAATGGCCGATTGTTTAGCAAGTGTTCTAATTTATGACTGGCCTCCCCAGAGCTACTTGACCTGTTTTTGGAGTTTTGACAGCCATGCACACACATACACATACATTCCCTTCTAACCCTGCTGGAGAAGGTCATTCGACTAGAATCGGCAAAGCATCTCTGATTAGATTCTAGTAGTGAATAGAATCTAATCAGAGATGCTTTGCCGATTCTTGTTGATTTATTTGTATTTCTTTATTTTATGTTGTTGAATTGCATTGACATGCATATCCCTTCTTGTGCACAACCCAGAAGTTTTTGTGATTCTTTGCAGCAAAAATTACCGATCTCTGGCTTTGCTCTACTTTTCAAACGTGCCACCACTGCCATGTTCTAGGTGCTGGCCCTGCAGGTCCACCCCATTGAGCCCGCTGCATCGGAGGGACCTCCCCAAGCAAGTCCGAGCAGAGCAGTGCACCACGTCAATGGGGTGAGCCTGAAAGAGAGAGAGAGAGAAAAGAGAGAGAAAGAAAGAGAGAAGGAAGAAAAGAGAAAAGGGAAAGAAAGAAAAAGGGACAAAGAAAGAGGGGGGATGGAAGGAAGGGACAGAAAGAAAAAGAAATAAAGAAGGAGGGAGGAGAAAGATAATGAGATAACTATTCTAGTTCAATCACCTGCTCCAGCAGGGTTAGAAGGGAGTCTATATGTGTGTGTTCTCCTTGTAATTTACCATTACATTTTGGTTTTGCCTTCTTCAGAATTGGCACTGTAATACATTGGGGAAAAGTAATTTTTTAGGGTGGAGATCTGGTCCAATGGATCCTGTTTAAAGCCTCAACAAAATGTGGGAGCTTCCTGATAGTCTTGACCATGTTTCGTCCACAAAACCTTTAACAGAAGCCAAAGATGTTTCAATGTGAAAAAGGGCCTCAGTCTAAACTAGGCCTCATTCAATCTGATGCATCAGGTCTCTCTCTCTTTCTCTCCCTCTCTCCCTCCCTTCCTCCCAGACTGGCTTTGCTCTACTTTCCCGATGTGCCTGCGGGGCCGGAGCTTCAAACATGGATGGATGAATGGATGGATGGAGAGAGAGAGAAAGAGACAAGTAGGTAGGTAGATAGATATATTGGTAGATAGATATATTGGTAGATAGATAGATAGGTAGGTAGGTAGGTAGGTAGGTAGATAGATAGATAGATAGATAGATAGATAGATAGATAGATAGATAGATAGATAGGCAGGCAGGCAGGCAGGCAGGCAGGCAGGCAGGCAGGCAGGCAGGCAGGCAAACCTTTTGGATGAATGTATGGATAGGTAGGTAGGCAGGCAGGCAAGCAGGCAGGAAGACAGACAGACTTTTTGGATGGATGTATGGATAGGTATGTAGGTAGATAGATAGATAGGTAGGTAGGTAAGTAGAAAAAGTAGGTAGGTAGGTGGGTAGATAGATAGATTTATATTGGTAGATAGGTAGGTAGGTAGATAGACAGAAGGACAGGCAGGTAGGTAGGTAGGTAGGCAGGCAGGCAGGCAGACAGGCAGACAGAAAGACCTTTTGGATGGATGTATGGACAGACAGACAGACAGACAGACAGAATGCGACAGCGGTGGCACTTTGGGAAAGTAGAGCAAAGCCAGAGTGGGGATTGAAGTCCACACAAGTTGCCAAGGTTAAGAAACACGGCTGAATATATCAACCCAGCCATTCTGGTTTAGAGTTTAGCATGCTGTTTGATTCCGGCTTAGTCAATAAACCATGGCTAAGATCTTCCTGCTCCTTAATGCAGCTGCCCTGCTGCCCCTGCCCCAGTTCTTTCTTTGACATCCAATTTTGCAATGCCAACCTCCCCGGGGCAGCGATGTGGCCAACTTCACCCTCTTTGCTTCGACCCAAGGTCCACTTCCATTGGGCCAAGCAAGGGGAAGCGCTCTGCACACGCTCAGAGACTCCCAACTTCGGGGAAGTGCTCCGCCCATCTTTATGCTCCGCCTGGAAGGAGGAAGGCATGCAGAAGCAGCCCAGACCAGCGGAGGAGAGGCAAAGGGAACAATCGCTTGAAAAGCAAGCAAGCAAGCACAGGGCTTGGTCAGAAGAATCGGGCTGCAGAGGGAGGCTAGGTTCTAGATCTGGCCCGGCCATGTAGAACCAAACTGAGCCACGTGCCTTGGAGAACCGCAGCTGCACCCACCCGCATCCTGCATGCAAGCCCGGCTGTCTGGAGAGGCAGAGGCCAGGCGGGCATTGTGTGCTCCCTTGTTCTCCTCCAGGAAAGGGGACCACCCACCCCTTCCACTATGCACCTTGGGAAAGTTTTGCTTTCGGGCCTTCTGGCATGCCTCCGTCGCTTCCACCGGAGAGGGCAGCCTGCAAGCTAAGGCGCCCCCTTTCCGCCACCTCCCCCCTCCCCCCCAGCTTGGAAAGGCTTGCCGTGCGCTGGTTTTGCATTTGAGGCTGGGTTCCGCATTCCAGCGACGCAAGTCAATGGGGTGACCCTGCGGGGCCAGCACCTCGAATGCCCCCTGCAGCCTCTTAGCGCCCCCTGCCAGCTTCCTTGCCTCTTAATGCCCTCCTAAGGCATCCCACCGCTCCCCTGGGGGTGGTATCGCCCACTTTGGGAACCACGGGACTAACTGATTGCCAGAGCAAAGGATTCGGTTGAACCTGTGCAAACCCTGATTATGATTTTGCATAATTATGATTATGCAAAAAGTCAGGCCTGGTGTAATAACAAGGCAAGAAACTGGGCTGCAAACATCCAGGCAATTATTATATGGCTGCAAAGAAATACTGAAAACTCTCTTTGCTGCTGTTTGGTGGTAGTCCAAATTTTTGCAGCCTAGATGTAAGTCTGCTGAAAGATGGAAGGTAACGTGAGTGGAGTAAACTATAAAAAGTTTATATAAAAGGCTCAGTATAATTTAGGTTTATACAGATACTCTTTGACTTACAACCACAATTCAGCCCAAAATTTCCAATGCTAAGACAGATAAATGAGTTTTGCCTCATTTTACTATCTTTTTTGCCACAGTTGTTAAGTGAATCACTGCAGTAGTCAAGTTAGTAACACAGTTGTTAAATGCACCTGGCTTCCCCATTGACTTTGCGTGTTAGGTCACGAAAGGTGATCACGGGATCCTGGGACACTGTGACCGTCATACATACATACCAGTTGCCAAGCATCTGAATTCTGATGATGTGACCGTGGGGATGCTACAATGATTATAATGCGAAAAAACGGTCATAAGCCATGTTTTCCAGTGCCATTGTAACTTCGGTCACTAAATGAATAGTTGTAAGTCAAATAGTACCGGCTTTTGCTTGATTTCCTTCAGTTATTTAACCTACAGACCTGCCCTATCCTGGGCAATAACATGTCCTTTGAATTAAAGACAGGTAAGTTGTACTAAATGAGACAAAATATATTGGAAATACAGTGTATTCAACTAATTTTTTCCTCGTATAAGGAACTTTCCTTTTTTTTTTCTTTCTTAAAAACACGGAGTAGGTTTCAAACACCAGAAGTTCTTCATCTGGCCAAATTTCCGGATTACCACGAGCGCCACTCCGACCATTCAAGGAGAGGGAGGAAAAAAGGCAACCTTCTCGGGTATTCGGCACACTTGGAGCTGAAAGTCAAGAAGACCTCTCAAGCAGGTTGCTAGGCAATCTGTTCACCGCTCGGCCCTTCTTACCCTCCCACTTTTGAATTAGCCCGTACGGAACGCGTTTCACTCGATTTGAGCCGCCTAAAGGTCCGTCGCTGCGATGCATTCTGGTCTTCGGCAATATGGCTGCCTCCTTGGTGTGCTGCTGAGGAGAATTTGGCTCTCCGGAACAGTTTCCTTCAGTTTCCCAAACCCCGCTACTTGGGGAACTTGCCCGCGAACAGGAACCAGCAGCTGCCCGAGTCGGGGAACATAATGGGTCGAATTGGGCGCCCGTCGCTGCAGCCGCGCAAAAAGCAGGCACCTCCGCGGGGGTAGGACGATTACTCCCCTCTGGCCGCACGCTGTCGGAAACGGGCCCAGGAGGGAGAGTCTTATCTCATCGCTTGGTCCGGAGTGATTCTCCCGAGGAGTGATCTTTTCGGCGGCGAGCTGCTTTCCGAGAACAGATACAGTCAATCCTGGAACAGAGAGAGGTGCCTGCGGCCAAATCGTTCCTTTCTTTCCGAATTCATCCTTATCCCGTTGGCTTCAAAAACGGGAGATCAAAGTGCAAGCCTGTCCTTTGTAGCTGCGCCGTGCCAAGAATCCCGCGCTCAGTTTCTTCACGTCTGAATCCAGATCCACTCCCTGAAGTTCACACAGTATATTCTGACGTCCCATCAAAAATTAAGAAAAGAAATCCTTGCCTTAACGAGAGTATATGTTGAACTGCACTGCCAGAGTGGCTTTAGAAGTGATAATTTATCCGACTCTCTCAACTTGGATAGCCCTGGTTTCTCAGCTTCTGCTTTTCCTGCGATTTCTCTACAGCATGTAGTGCAAGGCATCAGCTTTATTCTGAGCAAGAGAGCCAAGTGTGGCATTCACTGCAGCTTTTCCACTTTAATTCTGATTCAAGTGCTCCACTACATAGAAAGCCATGTTTTCTATCTAAAAAATACTTTTAGACTGATCATATCAAAGTTCATTTCAAGTGTGCATTGTCTGATAGTCTTCTCCTAAACTAAATCATTGTATTGTGGGCAGGAACTTTTTTCAATAAAAAGAGTTATCTGTGATCACACTATATCTCTTGAATATTGAGATAATATCCTATTTCTGAAGAGGGATAAAAAAAGATCCATGTGCACATCTGTGATCATCGTTTCATCTAGACAACAATTGATCATTGACTACTAGATAGTTTTCCCTTGTATAGTGATTACTCCCTGAGATTACCCATTCTGCCCAGGAATTTCCCAGCTGCTGTACTGGGAACATTGTCATACAGTTTAACAATAACATTCATGCATCTATTTTGAAAAAAGCATCTTATAAAACGTAAAGCTAAACAACAACTAACATTGTTACTTCTATTAAAACATTTCCTTGGAGTAGTAATTTTTCCTCTTCTGGTTAACACTGATCTCTTCCTGATGGAGTCTGATATGCTGCAGTCACCCCTCCTGGGCCTTGGGGAGGAAGATGAGTCAGACATGACTGACTGGAATTTGCCTTTGGCCTTTATGAAGAAGAGGCACTGTGAGAAAATTGAGGGCTCCAAATCACTGGCTCAGAGTTGGCGGATGAAAGACCGGGTAATGATCTCTAGCGGAAGCTTTTATTTGGAAACAAAAGAGATTCTCTTACTGTGATTAATTTGAGTTATACACCTTGTCCTTAGTGAAGTCACAAAGTTTTTCTAACCATGGGGTTTCTTTAATCTTGAAAGTTTGTTAAATTGCTACAGTGCATGCCAATAAACAAATCATGAATGCAGTTAAGATAGATTTAAGTAGTTTTGTACTTTGTCTTTTAAATAATAAATATATTTAATAATATGCTAATTTACTGTTTGGAAAATTATCTGAATGTAGAATATCAGTGAATGTATGTCAAGCAGTTTGCATTTCTGATAAACCTCATTGCTTTATTTTGTTAGCCGTTACATTGAATGCCATATTGTATTTATTATATTTTTAATCAAGACCAGATTCAATTAATACTACAGAAATTAGAAGGGCTGTAGATTTTGACAGCTTTAGAATAGTAGGAGACCTTGGATAAAATACATTGCTTTTGGAAGTGAAATTACACTTACAGTCTGCATGTTAACTCTTATGACATTTTTATTTTTTATTTATTTAAGATAATTTATATGGCTGCTAAACTCTGTGATTCCAGGTGATTTACAGAGATAAAAATCTCATATAAAAACAATAAAAAGCAATATCCCACCCTCTTGGCAACAACTGTATGATAAACCACTTGATGGGCTCCATCCCACTCTGGCTTCCCTTGGTCCGTTGTCAAACCCAGGTCTTAAGGTCTTGCAAAAGAATGTCAAAGTAAGGGTCATTCTTATTTCTGTGGGGATGATGTTCCACAGGGAGGGAGCTATCACAGAGAAGACTCTTCTTCTTGGTTTTACTAGCTGTACCTCCTTAGAAGAGTGAACCCATAGCATTCCTTGCCTCCCCACTCTGGTTAGGTTAGGTAGATGTGACTGGGAGAAGACAATTTTTAAATAAAGTGACAAATTAATGTGTTTCATTTGAATTCTCTAGAAGTTGAATTATCAGCTAACCAATCAAAACACCCAACAATAATTTAAAAACTGATCCAATGAGATAAATATGTTTATCAGGGGTGTTACTTGGGCTTAATTTTTTTGTTTGTAATGTGAAAATTAATTGGCTGACTAGAATTACAGTCTGCATACGTGGTTTTTTTCCCCTGAGTCCTATGTTTTCTGTTTAATAATAGAAAGTCCTTCGGGAGAGGAGCGGTATATAAATAAATATTTATTATTATTATTATTAAAGCAAATGGTAATGCTGACAAGACAATATTTTGTCTATTTGTCCAAATATCTAGTCCTTCATTGTGGTACCAGATTATAGTTGATTACACTATTGCGCAAGTGCCTAGGAGACCCTCTTTTTTGGTGCATAATATTATGCAAATGGACTATCATTGCAATAACAAAGTCAGTTAGAACTTTGTATATAGCAAAATCTGCCTTATTTGTGGCCCAAGTACAGCTTGCCATTGCAAATACTTTAGAAGGGAAATTGCAGCAGTTTTGCAGTGAGCGCTCAGGACAGATCAAAGTAGCAAACAGAATTTGGCTCTGTAATCCAGAAGCATTACCTAGTTGTAATTGTTGCTTATTTAATTTTATATGCTATTTCTCAGTTGTTTCTTGCCATGCAGCTTACCAGGTAATATTTATTTTTAAATTTGTCTGTTATGCTAAACTTAATTTTAGCAAGATGAGAATGAATTTAAGTAGTTTCATTTTGTTCTTCCATGTTCTTCCTTCCTCTCTCCCCTCCCATCTCACAGTGAAGAGTAGAGGATAAGGAACGTATAATTTATCTTCTGGTTAATGAAAAGACATACAGCTTCTTGTGTAGTGTTTAATCAGTTTCAAAAGAGCTTTCAACCATCTACGGTATATTCAAGATTAGCTACAATTCCAGTTGTGAGCAACACAACCAGCAGTGCTTAATTAGAACCAAAAGTGAATGTTTCTCAATTCCTTCCTATTCCAATAGAAAGATGGGGAGAATCCACATATTCAGGAAGAGGCTTGGTTTATACATATACATACACCTCTTAATAAAAATCCAAATAGTGTCAGGTCATGACCTGCATCCTCTGGATATTTTATTTAAGTTTTCCATTCCAACAAGTGGGATTTATTTTTGTGAAAATATCTTTTGGATCATATGAGAGAAATGATATAACTATCTTTGACTCCTTTCGTGCAGTCACTATTTAAACTATGTAGCAACAATACTGCATGGCAGCCTGCAAATCTCTTCACCTTCCTCTTCTTGAATTGGATAGTGTTCCTTCCAGCTTTCCAGTAGAGTAATTCTAGAAAGGGCAACTAAACATCACCCCACCACTTTATCTTTTCTTGCTGTATTTGCTTTTTGAGGTAAGAAAAAAGACACAATAGGTCATTGTGTGAGGCAGGCATTATAGCACCTTAATTTCAAAAGGGGAGGGGAAATCAGGATGAGATGGGAATGGCTATCAATGGGCAGCTGCTAATCCTGCAGTATCATTGATTTTCTTTTGGGCTAGGAGCTGAATGTCTCAAAAGTGCTTTTTCAGGAGTCAACTGGATTTTCTTGTTTTTTCTTTGAAGATGTTTCGTTTCTCATCCAAGAAGCTTCTTCAGGTCTGGCAGGGTAATAGGGAATGGAAGGATCTATATTCCTTGCAGACAGCTGGTGATTTGCATCAGTTTAGAGGGTCCTTGAAGCACTTGGAGGTTTATCTGTGTCCTCAGGGTCACCTGAGTGGTGCTCCTGGTTCCTATAGTCTGCAATTATTTTGCATTACCTGGATGACTGAAAATCTCTTAGACTTTTAGCTATACAATTTGGGATGAACATCCTTCGAATGGTGTGGGAGTAGGAATGGATTTCCAGAGAAAAAAATTGCAGACTACAGCAACTAGGAGCACTACTCGGGTGACCCTGAGGACACAGGTAAACCTCCAAGTGCTTCAACTGATGCAAATGACCAGCTGTCTGCAAGGAATATAAATCCTTCCATTTCCCACTATCCTGTTAGAGCTGAAGAGGCTTCTTGGATGAGAAGTGAAATGTCTTCAAAGAAAAAACAAGAAAGTCCAGTTGACTCCTGAAAAAGCACCTTTGAGACAACCATGACCTGGATGACTGAGAATCTCTACAAACTAGTTGAACTGGTTAATTTCTGAAGTTGACTGAGCGCAAGAAACCACATGGCATGCAGAGATATATAACGGCCTTTCATCATTATAGATGAGATACTTTCTTAAAATTTTGCTAATACAGAGTCCTTGACTTACAATGATTCATTTAGTATGTGTTCAAAGTTGCAAAAAAATGACATGATCAGTTTTCACACTCAATGGCAGTTGCAGCATCTCCTTGGTCATGTGATCAAAATTCAGCCGCTTGGCAACTTGGTATGTATTTGAAAGAGTTACACTGTCCCAGCTGATACATGACAAAGTCGAGGAAGGAAGTTTAAAACAGCTGTGATTCACTGAGCAACTGGGAAGAAAGTTTGTAAAATTGAGCAAAACCCACTTAACAATTATCTTGTTTAGCAGTGGAAATTTTGGTCTCCATTGGGGTGGTATATCATGGACTACCTATAATTTTAGTAACAAGAAAATTGAAGCTATTTGAATAGATTTTTCAATGTCTTACTGGTTGTGAGAAAATTTATATTTAAAGGAACTCAGTAATAAATCTGATTAATTGTAATGTATTTACTACCAGAATTCTATAATGTCATGAAGGGTTTATTCTTCCCAGCATGCTCCATGGCATTTGTAGGGTATCAAAATGAAACTCCTTTGATCTATTATTTATTCAGTTTTTTTTATAGACAGTAGGAAATGTAGAATTAAATCTCAGCTCTACTAGCTCATTAAAACTAGAGTCCTGAATGTGTTGGATTTTAATTTACAAATGGCTATTGAAATAAGAATTGAACCACATTTGCTCTGATTGATTTCTAAAACATACGGGAAAGAAAAATCTGTGTAATGTTTTTATTTTAACAATTTTTTATTCTTGTTGCTTCATTATCCACTGAAGGTCACCCAAATAAATGAGGTGTTTTGATAAACAAAATAACCAGCCAGAAATTGAAATTTCTTAAGCAGATAAAGTAGTTCTCAATTTACAACAATTCATTTAGTGACCTTTCAAAGTTATAACAAGACTGAAAAAGTGACATGACCATTTTTCATATTTACAACCATTGTAGCATCCCCATGGTCACATCAAAATTCAGATACTTGGCAACTAGTTCATATTTATGACGGCAGTGTCCCAGGGTCATGTGATCAACTTTTGAAACCTGACAAGCAAAGTCAATGGGGAAACCAGATTCACTTAACAACCACGTTACAAACTTAACAACTGCAATGATAACAACTGGCAAGAAAAGTCATAAAATGGGGCAAAACTCATTTAACAAATGTTTCACTTAACAACATAAATTTTGGGCTCATTTGTGGTCGTAATGCGAGGACTATCTGTACTATACTTCAAATGGAAAGCAAAACTATAGAAATGACTATACAGTAATAAAACCTTTATTTAAAAGACACACGGTCTTTCTGTATTAATGGATAGATTTATTGGCAATTTCAAAAAAAATACGGGTAGAAATTTATGATTCCAAAGATTATTGCTGGGTATTATGATCAGTGCTTCTAATTTGGTTTTAGTGGTTGAGGAAGGATGCAGTTTTTGCTGTATTTTGTAGTAGGACTGTATACATTTAAGTTTGACTGAGTGAGAGAAGTTTGCTTTATAGCAGTGCTAAGGAAAGAAGCCCAACTACTTTTCCACTTCACTGCATTCATATTTTAAGGGATTAAATGCAGGGCCATATTCTTTTCATTGGTCCTTGTCCTTTTTCCGGATTAACTCTGTGGAGAAGATCATGCAGCGATAAGAACAGGAACTCAGATTATAGGAAAGAAACCTGTGAATAAGGTGTCACTGTATTTGTTTCTTCTTATAAGGGAAGGTAATGGTTTTAAAAGGTACTTAGTTCCGACCCTAAGGGTAGGTGAGACAAGGGTAAATAACATGGAAAAGTAGTTTATAAGTAGTTTGATATAATGTTATAGGTGCTAATCTGCAAGAAAGTGTAGTGTATTTACATTAAGAAAAAATCATTTTCAAATACTTGCTTTAATTGTGAAAGCACCTTAACTAAAACAAGGTCAGTAAAGTATGGTAAACATTACTTGAATTATGGAACTCACCACTGAGGAAAGTTTGCTTGACCTCTGTTCTGTTTTGTTTTAAATGACATTTGAATATATGCTTTTGCACCTTCCTCAGTTGGGAGGTGAAAGTTATGTTAATTGCTGAATGCAATATATCAGTGCTTCTTCAATTTGTTCCCCTCAGAGAATGTGTCTTTACTCATTTTTTACTAGTTTACTCATATTTAATTCTCTTCGTGCTTCTGAATGTCAGTTTTTAATGATATTTTGTAATCGCTGTACTATTATCCAATTCACTAGTTCTCTTAAAGGAAACTCTTCCACTGGATAAACAGTACATCTTGATGTGCATAATCTCTCATGCATTTTCTATTTTGTTTTTTTGTGTCTGTGGGGGCAGAATGTTTTTATCCCTATATGCTATCCCATATATCAGGTGTGCTCTGTTACGTCATTTAGATACGGGTAGTTCTTGACATACGACCACAACTGAGCCCAAAATTTCTGTTGTTAAATGAAACATTTGTTAAAGTTAGTTTTGCCCATTGTATGACTTTACTTGCCGGTTGTTAAGTGAATCTCTGCAGTTGATAAGTTAGTAACCTGGCTGTTAAGTGAATCTGGCTTCCCCATTGACTTTGCTTGTCAGAAGGTTGCAAAAGGATCACATGCCCCTGAGACACAGCAGAGGTCATAAATATGAATCAGTTGCCAAGCATCTGGATATTGATCACATGATCATGGGAATGCTGCAAAGATTGTAACTGTGAAAAATGGCCATAAGTGACATTTTCCAGTGCTGTTGTAACTTTGAACAGTCAATAAATGAACTTGTAAGGACCACCTGTATATTATTTTGGGGGTTTTTTTGCCAAGGGAAACTTTTAATTGCTTGCATCTTTCCAATGATATTTTTCCTTAGTGCTATATTTTTGTATTATCCTGTATCCCTGAACATCTAAAACATCGATGCAATTCAGTCATACTTTGTGGGCTTACAGAAAGGCTTTCCCTGGGATAGTGATTATTGGACCTTTTAGTGGTCTTATTAAAACCTGGAAAAGAGGATGGCTGAAAATATCAGCAAGGAACACTTGCATATTCTTCCATTGTCAGAAAAAGTGGGTAGCCAGCTGCTTTGTTCATTGGAAGGCTTTTAACAAGAGGAAGAAGAAATCTCGGCCTTACCAAACTTAGAAATAAGTTGAGTGCTAAAGAAAAGATATATATTTGCCAGGATTTCTGTAACAATATGTCCTTTTCTATTTCAATAAATATGTTGAAGAAGCCTTTGTGAAAATCTTGCTTTTGGATCAGCTATCAAGAGCTTGACATTAATCTCAGCAATTCCTCAATTTCCCTTACAAGGGAAGCTACCTTGCTGCCTGTTCATGGCTGACTCCATGGCAAGCTAAGTGCTGAAAGGCTACCAGTATTTTATTTCAGTATCAAAGATGCACAGATGAGTTAATGGACTATTGCTGTTACCCAAATGATGCAGCTATTTGAGCAAGCTCAGCAATCAAATGTAGTTGCCATGGGTATGCTTCCTGCCATTTCTACTCCTCTAATCATGTTACTTCACTCTGTGGGCTCATTACCTGACTACTATGACATATCCCCAAACAAATGCAAGATTTTCATCACTCAGCTATATTCTTCCTTAAGAGCAAGTTTTCCACAGATTGCACTCAGGTGTAATTTGCAATCTTGAGAAATGGAGCTGCCAAAATGGCAATTCCTATTAGGGACAGTAATGATTCTCTAATGGACAACTCTTGTCAATTTCATACAGAAACTAAAAACTGCCTTTGATTATTCTGCCAGAAGAGATAATGTCCACGTTGTTTAGCCTAGATATGAGCCATATCCTATAGAAAAAAAAATGTAGCAAGATCAATAAAAAAAGATGAGGGTGGGAGTGGGACAACATTTTTAAAAATGCAAAGAAAAAGGATTGGCAGAATTCTGACTTGAAGAATACAAGAGAGGACAATGACAGACATTCTGGTAGTGGAGTGTATTATGCCAAGGTGGGGTTATGTGAACCATTTTTTGCTCTTTGATGGGTTGATGATAAATGTCATCATTCATCATCATTGTCTGTCCAATGTAGGATGAACACCTCTTCCACATGTTTTGAGCTTCTTTTGCCAATTGGGCCTGCAATACTTGCTGATACTATCGATCCATCTTGTTTTAGGTCTCTCCTGTTGACACTTTTATCAAATGGGATCCATTCTATGACTGCCTTGGCCCACCTGCCATTAGTTCTTGCTATTTGACCAGCCCATTTCCATTTCAATTCTTTACTCTCTTGATATTACATACTTTCGTTTGATCTCTAATCCATATGCAGGTCTTTCAAGCTTGCCTTGTGATGACAACCATGGTTTTTCGTCCCACTTGTAGGTCTTGTATTGATTCTGAGGTTAGTGTCCATGTTTCTCTGGCATATGTTAGAACAGGTGCCACATACTGATCAAATACTTTTCAAGCATAGGGAGAGATTGTTCTTGAAAATTATGCTCAGCTTGCAGAATGCCTACCAACCACATTTAACATGTTGTTCAATTTCCTTTATTGTATCACCTTCCATTGAGATCTGTTGGTCAACGTACATTGTGGTCTAGTACAGTTAGTTCTTCTCCAGATATATTTTTTTCTTTCTTTGGTGAATTTATTAAACATAACTTGGCTCTTTTTCAGGTTTATTTTTAGCCAAAATGGGAAATGTATGCATGTAAAAAAGAAGCTTATTGTATGTTTGTTGATTTAGATAAATCATATGATAAAGCAAATAGACTCAAATTTTGGAAAGTTTGTATGAATCTAGAGGTTAATTACTGAATATGTTAATAGCAGTATAGGATGGAAATAAAATATTTGAAAACAAATAGAAATGTTAAGTGAATAGTTCAATGTACTCAAGAAATGAGACAATGGTGTATGATATTCCCTTGTTTCTTTAATACATTTATGGATAAATGTATAAGGAAAGCCTGGGGTTATGTTAGGATTATGTTGGTTGATTGGAGAAGGCAATCTCTACCTTTGTGTGTAGATGATGTTGTGTTGTTGGCAGACAATCTGAATTATTTGCAATGAATATTAGATTGTACGATGCACAGAGGAATATGGATCTGAAAATTAAGCTGTCAAAAGACAAGACAGCTGTGTTTGATGGAGAAGATAGAATGAATATTTGCAAGTTATATATAAGTGGTAAAAAAACCCAGAGTAAGTGGATTCATTGATATGCTTTGATAGAATGCTGATTAAAAATGGAGGGAGACATTTTAAGATATGCAAATGCTGTTAGAATGGTAGTGGATATTTCTGACCAGGTATAAAAAAGTGCTTCTGAAAAGAAGTGCAAACGGCTGTGTATAACAGCTTGCTTATTCCTACTTCATTAGATGTGAGAATTAAGTATTGCCACAAGAAGCTTTAATATTGGGGAATGGGTTAGTTTTGAAATATGAAAGATCAAAGGTATAGAGTCAAGAATGAATGGGTGCTGAACGGAATTCAAAAGTGAGTGACTGCTGTGTAAGAAATACACTGAGATATTTCCCTATACAGGGAGAATAAACGAGTATTTTTTATTGTAATTTTGATTGTTGTTTAATAATGGCAAAACAAATATATGGAGGAGAATGACTGCTTTGAGAAAAGGGAAAGACCTAGAAAGTGGCTTTTTTATTAGATCCTCAGACAGACAGACAAGAAGTTTAAAGAACAAATTGGTAAATGGATAACATGAAAACAAGAAGGAGGATACAAACTAATGGAGAGCCATAGTGTATGGTATTAGTGTAAAGTAAATTTAGTTAGACTTTAACTAATCTTTGTTGTTTTGTTTTCTTCTGTTTATTCTTTATATAACTCTGTTTACCCTGAAAGGGAATAGTGTAATTAATATACTGTATGTATGTATGTATGTATGTATGTATGTATGTATGTTGATTGATTGGAGAAGTCAATCTCTACCTTTGTGTGTAGATGATGTTGTGTTGTTGGCAGACAATCTGAATTATTTACAATGAATATTAGATTGTATGATGCATAGAGGAATATGGATCTGAAAATTAAGTTGTCAAAAAACAAGACAGCTGTGTTTGATGGAGAAGATACATACATACACACACACACACACACACACACACACACATATAAAGTACATAGTTACTATAGCTTTTGTGTGTGCTGAGTTTATATCCTGCCTTTTTATCAGTCTGATAATCAGGGAACCTTACAGTGATAAAAAAGGTTAAGCAAAAATCATAACTATCACAATTAAAATTCTGATTAAAATTCTGATAAAATAAATGGACAATTAAAAGTTTTCAGAAGATTTATTTTTCTTCTATTCAGTTGTACCTGACAAGTCCCTGCGGTTTTCTTGTCAAGGTTTCTTGGAAGTGGTTTGCCCTTGCTGCCTTTCTGGGGTTGAGAGAAAGTTATTGACTCAAGGTCACCCAGCTGGCTTTCTGACTAAGGCAGACTAGAACTCACACTCTTCCAATTTTTAGTTTTCTTAACCCCTACACCAAACTGGTTTTATATGTTTCCATCAATTGCTAGACACTGGGAGATTCTCGGCAAAACATTCTTCCATAGGGAGTACATTTCATAATTGGCACCTGTTCAAGACAAGCTAGTTTTCTAGATGAGCCTTCGGGAGGGGGTTAGGGTTAGGGTTAAAATGGCCTTTCCTTTTGGGACTACTAAGATCTTTACGGGGGGGAGGACATCTTAAATTTTCAAAAATTCAGAATGTTTAGGTGTATATGATCTTAAATATTATTTATTGACAGTGAAATGAGCTATGGTTAAATCAAATAATGTATTAATATTCAGATGGCTGAATTGCAAAGGAGGGGTTTACAAATGACAAACTGGTAGAATAGTATCACTGATTTAAAATCATAGCTTCATTCTCTCTTCTTTTTTTCTGAATTGTAATGTTTCTGCAGTTGTGATTATAGTTTTCCCTGCTTTCTCTTGGTTGGTCCAAGTCTCTAGATATTTGCAATGAGGGATGGCAATATGCACGGTTGAGGAGCTCTAAATAGTTTTAATATTCCCGTGATATTTCAGAAATGTATGAATATGAACTTGTGCAAGGGTAATAATAAAACATTATTAATGTAATTAATAATTTCCTCTGACAATGTGTCTCCTCTAGGATCATATTTGTTATTTAAGAATGATGTTTCAGGTATGTAATTACGGATAGTGAGTAAGATACAGTCTTTCTTATAACCTTTTGATTTAATGAGGTGCACATAGTCCTCGACTTAATGACTGCAATTGGGACTGGAACTTTCATCATTAAGCAGTGTGGTTATTAAGTGAGTCATGATTGCGCCCTATTTTATGATCTTTTTTTGCTATAGTTGTTAAGTAAATCACATAATTGTTGAGTGAATCCCATGGTTGTTGAGCGAATCTGGTTTCCTCCTTTGATTTTGCTTGTCAGAAGCTGCCCTGAGAAATCGCATATGGTGACCATGTGTCTCTGGGATGCTGTCATAAACACATGCTGGTTGCCAAGGAACCCGAATTGCAATCAGGTGACTATGGGGAAGCTGTGATGATCTTAAGTGCAAGGACTGGTAGTAAGTCACTTTTTTCAGCACTGTTGTAACTTTAAATGGTCACTAAACAAATGTTTGTAAGTTGAGACTACCTGTACAGTTCTTATGTGACACTATCCTTTTTGCAGAGTTGAGAATGAATAGCAAGAGGTAAAACCTTCAAAGTCCTGGATGAATTGCATGTTCTGATGCATTTTCCATATAGTCTTTGGCAATTTCCCAACATCCTTCTTAAATTATTTTTATTATTTATGTTTCTGCAAGTCCCCATACCTTACTGTGGACCCATATTTATTACTTCAGTCTAAAGAAGTTGAGTCACTGTAGAGGAGTAAAATTCATTAGTTTTTAAACTTGTGGGAAACATCTGAAATATTCATAACCCTTATGAATATTTTCAAAATAGTTCAGTTATAGTCTGAAGAATTGTCAGATTATGGAAAAAAGCAAATGGAAAATGTATATTCAAGTATGATTTGAATCTTCATTTTTGCTCCTAAATTAATAGTACCGGTCCATAAAGAGTTTTTTTACTAAATCTATTTATTTTGCCATTTACTAGGAAAAGAACTATTAATTTTGCCATTTATTAGAAACTTGCTTTAGATCTATGCTTGAACATTGTTCAGTTTAAAATAAAGTTGAGCTGAATCATATCAGAGAAATTAGAATTTTGTTGCACTAGGTAATCTAAGGTGGAAATTAAAGGAAAGATAAATTAATTTCATACTCTGTTGAACATAAACGTTAAAAACAAAAGCAAGTACAACTAATAAGCTACAGTAGGAATCTAGCACATATTGTAATCATAGTCATGGTGAGAACTGACCTTTCAGGATACATGCATTATAGACTGCCTGCAGGAATACATGATTTATTAATATTTCCCATACTTTGTTCAAACCTGTGCTATTTTTAAAGTTCATCAGTGCAGAAATATTTTAACTTGCTTCTCTTAAATGAGACCTAAACTTCATATAATTTTTTTTTTACTCGAGAACTTTGGGAAATAACATGGGAAGAAAAAGACATTATCTACACAGCACTTTAACCTTGTGGACTTTTATTTGGAAAAATATTATGTGATATATTGGAATAACAATCAAAACTCTAAATTGGCTTATAAAAATTTAAAATCAGGACGATGCATAGAGTCACTTAATAGACTATCTCTCTTGAGTAAAACAAAAAATAAAAGAACGTGGGAGACTCATTTTACTGCTAAAGGATTTGCTTGTTTCCTTTGTTTAAGGCTTAAACTTGCAAGATAAAGTTGAGGTGTATAAGCATACCAGGTTAAAATGGCAGCAATTGTATAAGATCTGTCTGTACAATGCCAAGATCCCAACAGTTTAGTAGTAATGATGATTTTTGTAAAAATCTCTACATTTATTCTAATATGTAAAATTAATTGGGTAGTTTGGCTGGATCAAAACTGGGCTTTAACTTATGCAGGATCTTATTCTTTTTGTTCTTTTTTATAATTTTAAAAAATGATTCTACATTTTGTAACTGTCATTACAAACTCATAGTCTGACTTTGGATATGGTGCTGCAAAGTCATGTTAGTAGAGATTGGTTTAGTAGAATTAAGCCTTCAAGCTTCTTATGTTAGCTTAACACTTGACAGGCAGTAAAGCTATGTTGGGAGCATTACTATAACAATTAAGTCTAAATAATTAAAGTACAGTATTGGGCTTTATGAAATCCTAGGTCCAAAAGAAAAATGTGTTCAAAGCACACAATGAAATTTTAAATTATATTTTATTGCCTTTTAATTAATAAAAAGGGCAAAACACCAGGCTGAGATATACGTTGTCAAAGAGAAGAAAAAACGACACATTAAAAGTGCCTTAACAAACAAGTGAAAGAAATATGACAAAGCAAAAAAGTCATAAAAATAAACAATTAGGATTCTATGTATAGTTATCTAATGCAAATATTCAAATGCATATATATTTCTATTACATTTATATAATCAGTTTTTTTAATCCATTGTATTTTGTAGAAATGAGTCCCTTATTTCATTATATTTGTTTATATATAGTCCCTCTCTATATAGATTGTAGCAGTGACCCCCCCAACTTTTTGGGCACCAGGGACCAATTCGATGGAGAGAGGTTTTCTAGGGCATGGTTCCATGTGTTGCCTGCATCCCATAGATGGGGCTATGCTGTGGACCGATTTCTAGCATGCTGCAACTCAGTGCCAGTCCATGATCCACTTAAAATATCCAGAAATATGGGTGATTTTTGACTTCACAGACTAGACTTCATCAATTTTTCTTCCTCTACATGTGATAAACCACCATCCCATCAACCTAATGATATTGTGGGGACATTATCTTAAGAAAGTTGAGATAGCATTGAAAGGACCTAAAAGTTCACCTAGACCTCTTTCCTTCTAAACCACTACTCCTGTTCTACCTCACCCAATAGGAGCTGAATCAGATGCCTAACGGGCACTTGGGCTGAAATTAGTAATGTTGAAGTCTGCTGCAAATCAAGTGCTATTGATAAACTACCCATGTACTTTATTTCTATTATTTGAAACCTATTGCCAGTTGGGAGTACTTCTGGAGAAACAAATAGATCTGTATTCTAAAGTCAAGACTATTGATTTTCCAACACTGCTGCATTTTTGCTACAGACAGCTCTGTGCTACTTTTTGTGCTTGAACTGTGAGCTCTTGTTAAAAATCTTTATTTGGTGCCAAGTTGTCTGTTTTCGCATACCTATAATAATATCTGTGAGAGACAGAATGGCATTCAAAAGATAGCTTATTATATTTTAACCTATTCAAGTATAAACGTTTTCTGGATTGATAGCAAATTAAAAATATATATAAAGTTTAGAATTTTCAGTCCTCTATTCTGAACTGAATTATCTTCATGATAACACTTTTCTTGATTTTTTCTTTTATTTGCTGCATCATTGCATAAAAGTTCAGAAGCCCTTCCAGAGAATGTGCCCATTGAATATGTTTAGATAAAGGAAATGTTGCTCCTAAATGTTATCAATATTTAGTTCATTGTATTTGTATAAGTGTATGCATGTATTTTCTTACCAAGAATACTTTTTCTGGAAAATTGCTCAGAAGTCTGAAGTGGAGACCTTCCTTCTCAGCTTGTTTATACTTAAATTATTGTATTTGAACACACTGGAAAAAAGGGCCAGAAGGAGGGATGGAACCATCAGTGAACTTTTGCTTATCCTTCCTGGTTTGATATGTGATATTTTTAAAAAAGCTTTTTTTAAAAAATACATAAAACTCAAGAATAGAAGATAAATATTGGCATGCACAGTGCTAGTAACAAATCAAGCACTTGAAATGAAATATGAAAAACTGAAATGATGTTAGGTTGCAAAAAGGATGTAATAAAAATGAGAGGGAAGAGAAGATTGTTTGGTGGCACCTTTTTTCTACAAAAATTACTTTATGTGTTCCAGTTTAACAAGGGGATCTCTCATGATAGGCAGATAGTTTTAATTGTAAATTTTAAGTATAGGTAGTTCTCAACTTACAGCCACAATTGAGCCCAACATTTATGTCATTAAGTGAAAAATTTGTTAATTGAGTCTCCATCTTTGTTAAGTAAATCATTGCAATTCTTAAATTAATCACAGAATTGTTAAGTGAATGTGGTTTCCCATTGACTTTGTTTGTCAGAAGATCACAAAAGGGGATCACATGATCTCGGGACATCATAACGATCATAAGTATGAATCAATTGCCTAGCATCTGAATTTTGATCACGTGACCATGGGAATGCTGCAACAGTCATAAGTGTGAAAAATGGTCATAAGTCACTTTTTTCAGTGCCGTTGTAACTTTAAACAGTCACTAAGTGAACTATTGTAAGTCAAAGACTACCTGTAGTATTTCTCAATATATTACTATTAATTGTAAGATGCTAATATTTTCTGGTGTTCTTTTAAGCCATTTCCTGCTCATTTTAATTTAACAAGACTGTTTAATAATTTAGTACAATATTCTAAACCAGAAGTAATTAGCCAGGGAGTCTTCAGATGTCCATCCTCACTCCCTCCCTCCCTCCCTCCCTGTTTCCTATTTTCAAGACAGCCAAATAGGCTGTTCCAAAAAGGACATATTGGTCATCTATGGAACTTCAAGGAGACTTGTTGTTTGTGGGTTGTATTGTGCACTTTGATATTTCATATTTTTAATAATACTTTCTGTATCAAAATTTGATAGAAAGGTTGAAAAGATTTGAAAAAGTAAGAATTTTTCTATACAATTCCTTTGTTGAACTGAGTCCTGTTTGGAGAATGCTTTAGTTCCGCTGCTTAAAAGTGAATAGGACTCTGGCTTGGTCAGAAGGGATAGACATAAGTGCAGGCAGTAGCACTTGGCTCTGTTTAAAAGAAAAAGGTTGTAGGATTTATTTTGGTAAGTGTGTGGTTGCAAATTCCTAATTAAGGTATTTTATATGTTTCGTTATGCTCAAGGGAAGCACATATGAGAAAATTTTAAATGAGACATAGTAGTATTTAATTTTCAAATGAAATTAATAACTAAACGAGGACCTGAATTCAGCATACTAGATCTATGTCTAGCATTTTATTCACAGGTCACTGCAATATCACATTTAGGCAATTTTCTCCTTTGCCCGGATTAATTTTGAGATTTTACATGGCATTCCTTGATTCTAGCAAAAGGCTCAGGATTAATCAGAACTGTTTTACTGGAATGCTCAGTAACAGTAATAATATATTACCACTTCAGGAAGAAAGGAAACTACAGATGCAAGCCACATCCTTTTTAATAAAGTGCTGTAGAATTTTAATCTCTGATGAGCACATCAGTTCAAATGAACAGATGTTGGTATTTTAAAAGTAATGGTTTTCATTTATACTTCTCATCCAATTTTAATGCTGAAGTTTAGAAACATAAGGGAAAATATTTGAAGCAAACATATTCCTCAGAATCCTTTCTTTAGACTCTTCTCGGATCAATTTTATTTTCTCCATATTTTTTTTAAGAAATAGTCTGCTAAATTTGAATATGCCTAAATGAATTTGCCCAGTTTTTAAGATCAAAATGGATGACTTTCTGCCAGTCAAACTGTTTCACTCTAATTTACCCCACATACTTTCTGTGGTGTGGAAAATTAGAAGCAGGGAACACAGTGTATACTATCTTGGACTCCTGAATGAAACATGGGGTCAAGTAAAGGTAATCCTCGACTTATAAACAATCACTTAGGAAGATCTCCCCAAAGGTATTTGCAACCCGGTTCCGTAGTTCTGATAGCCACCTCCCCTGTGATCATGTAATTGTACAGTATTTTGGATGCTCATTGTGTATTTTGGATTACTTATCTATGTGTAGTTCATCTATCTTGAAGATAACATTTTTCTAAGCTCCCAGAAAGAGGGAGTGTTTGCTATTGTTTGAGGTCCTGTGTTATCTCCAAAATGCTTTTCTTGAGAAAACATTTACAATTCCTGTTGGTCTGCTGAACAGGTTATGCAGTTTAAACCACACTTTGTAATTTCTAACACAAGGATCTTTATTAAATGTAGCAAAAGGTTCATGATTTCAGCAATGCAGTTGCTGATCAGGCTAGAGTGAGAAGCTTTCTGTGAATAATAATTAGAGTTAAAAGAAATATATGAATTTTTCTTTATTTCCTATATCACTTTTTTAAAAAATACATAGAATTTTATACATTGTCGTTGAAGTAAGTATCTTGCAAAGAATTGTGTAGCTTTTCCTTTAGTGCCTTGTTATAAAACAATACAATGGGAAGACTTACTTTTATATACAGGCAGACAGCTGTTACATATAAGCTGAGTTAACAAAATCAGAAATGAGGAGGTGATAAGCCGCCTGGGAAAGCCAAGGGAAATCATCAACACCATTAAAAAATGAAAGTTAGAATATTTCAGACATGCGATACGACACCCGGAAAAATACGGCATACTTCACTTAATCCTCCAGGGAAAGATTGAAGGCAAATGAGGTTCAGGCAGAAGAAGACCATCATGGCTTCAAAATCTAAGGGACTGGTTTGGACAAAACTCAGCAACTCTTTTTCATGCAGCTGTTGATAAAAATAGGATCGCCAAATGGTCGCCAACGTTCGATGATGGATATAGCAGAAGAAGAAGAATACAGGCATACTTTGGAAATACTGCAGGTTCATTTCCAGATAATCATTATCACTGGAAGTTTTCAAAAAGAGACTAGACAATCATTTGACTGGGATAGTACAGCTAGTCCTCAACTTACAACAGTTCATTTAGTGACTGTTCAAAGTTGCAAGATCACTTAAAAAAGTGACTTATGACCATTTTTCACACTTATGAACATTGCAGCATCTCTATGGTGAGGCAATCAATTCAGATGCTTGGCAATTGATTCATATTTATGACAATTGCAGTGTCCCAGGGTCATGTGATTTCCTTTTGGGACCTTATGGCAAGCAATGTCAATTGAGAAACCAGGTTCACTTAATTTACCAACTGCAGTGATTCACTTAACAACTGTGGCAAGAAAGTCGTAAAATGTTTCACTTATAGCAACAGAAATTTTGGGCTCAATTGTGGTCGTAAGTGGAGAAATACTTTTATAAGACATCCTGCCTTAAACAGGGTGTTGGACTAGAAGACCTTTGAAGTCCCTTCTGACCCTATGATACCGTGGTCATAACATAAAGCTAGTTTCACAATAAAGTGAGCCACATAATTATTTTTGGTTTCCCAGTGGATACAAAAAGTTACGTTTACATTATGTTGTCGCCTTGGAAGTGTCTAATAGCATTATATATGAAAGAAGCACATATCTTAATTAATATATTTCATTGCTAAAAATGCTAATCATCAGCTGATTAATAATAATGAAAATAGTTGAAGTACTGCAACAATTACCCAAAATATGATAACGTAACACAGAGCCATGAAGTGAGCAAATGCTATTGGAAAAATGGTGCCAACAGACTTGCTCCATGCTGGCCTGCCACAAACCTTCAATTTGTAAAAATAAAAAAAGCAGTATCTCTGAAGCGCAATAAAGCGAAGCGCAATGAAACGAAATGTCTTGGGCTTCTTAATGAATAGAAGTTAGTACCTGACAGTAGTGTATGTGAGGCATAGTTGTTAGATTTCGCTGATGTAATTGGATTATGCTCCTGCGGTATTAAATCATTGTGCCTCATTAGCAAAACCAAGTCTGTATTAGTCATAGCCCATCACACTTTCTTTAATAAGAATAAAGCAAGTTACAATATACTTTAGTGTTAATTAAAAAGTGATTAAATTGCAATGCTGCTTATATTCTTTCTGGCTTGGGCAGCATTGACTCCAGAAACTCTGGAGCAGGAGAGAAACTGCTGTAACTATTGTAGCAATAGTTTATTTGAAGCCAGAATTCCATGAAAGATTTTTAGAACTAATTTGTTACTTGCCTTGTCTGTAATGGTAAAAATTTAAATGTGTTTGTTAGCTAGTACATTGCTTTCCGTATTGAATAGCAAATTAAGTATTCTTAGCCATATTAAATTCTGTATTAGGAGCAGCCCAAAATGCAACCATTATTGTCTTTATAAACTGTTCTTAAGTGATTTTTGAAATTTATTATGGCTGTGCTATGTACAGTGCATTCTGATAACGTATCTCTTTGCCCATGCGAAAAGAATTGGCATTAATGACTGCTTGACATTATGACTGACTCCAAAAAAAACCTGTCTGAAAGTTGGTAAAAAAATTCAATATTAGGGAAAAGGGCTCAGATTTTATGGCCTGTACTGTTGAAGCAAAGAGGAACAAATGTATGCCCTCAAGATTCTGCTGTCAAATTTCAGAGGCATTGCAAGCTGACACTGTCCCTTATGTATAACCCCTGATGTTGCAAAATCTTTTAATGTCTCTGCATTTCCACCTTTTCTTGCCTTCTGTTCTTAGACTTCACCTCGATTTTAAAATTTTTATGTGCCCTTTGCACTTACTTAAAACCTGGTATAGCACTTGGCCAGAAAAACAGGCATTTATAATTAGAGATTCCTGTGCAAGTCGTGCAGTGGTGGGATTAAAAAAAAATTACTACCAGTTCTGTGGGCATGGCTTGGTGGGCATGGCATGGCTTGGTGAGCATGGCTTGGTAGGTGTGGCAGGGGAAGAATACTGTAAAATCTCCATTCCTACCCCACTCCAGGGGAAGGATACTATAAAATCCCCATTCCCTCCCCATCCCACTAACTTGCTTTCCAGCTTCATTCTCCTATGCAGGGCAACAAAAGAAGACCCAGCCTATCATCTGGGACTCAGGAGGCAGACAATAGATGGGGGCAGGGCCAGTCAGAGGTGGTATTCTGAACTACTCAAAATTTCCGCTACAAGTTCTCTAAACTACTCAAAATTTCCACTACCGGTTCTCCAGAACTGGTCAGAATCTGCTGAATACCACCTCTGAAATCGTGGCATTTTTGTATCATTTGAGAATCCTCAAAAGCATCATTCTTACTGGCTTCTGAAGCTTCAAATGGCATAGTAGAACTTGAAGATGGATTCTTGTACACAAATACTAGAATGAAAGGTTGATTGTGGTATTTGGAGTTCTTCACTCTTTTACTGTGTCTTGAATTCTAAATCTGGCAATATTCTTTCCTAGAGGAAATTGCTAGTTAAATGATAAAACTATAAAGTTCATCTATAGATTGACATTAACAGTGGTTTGGATTGCTAATCTTTTTTCTTTATATATTTGCTAAATTTATGTCCTGCTTTATTTTATGAGCTCAGATTTGTATTTAATAGTAGAAGTAGCATGAGAATTTCTCTATATTGATTCTGCTGCTTATAAAACAACTTGATACAATAGTTTGAGTTTTGTTCCTAGACCCTTAGTATTTGTACATTAGTAGGTATACTGATCAACAAATGCTCTTCTTTTATGTTGCCATACTTGCTATGCAGATATATACAGTATATGTCTTTGGCAGAGCTATTGTTTTATGAGCTTAAGAAATGCAAATTATCTCTGAATTCTTCATGTGATCAATTATATAGAAAATGGACATTTTTAGATCAGTTGAATGAATCAAATATTGGAAAAAATAGTCCTTTGAAGGCATCTTTTTGGTTATTTATTTGCTAGATTTATATACTCCACGTAAGCTGCCAAATGTCTTTTTGATTGTGGCAGGATAGAAATATATTTCTTGAAATAAATTAATCATGCAATAATACAATATTCAGTCATTTTTTCTAGGTGTTTTAAATGCTTTAAATGACTATTTTGTTTTATTTTATCCTCACAGCAAAACCCTGTGGGTTGGTTGTGACTAGTTCAAAATCACTTAGTGAGTTTCCATAGGGGTTAATCTGAACCTGGGTATCCTAAGTCTCAGTCATTTTTACAACTATGAACTCATAACAATTGTTTCAGATTTGGCCATATCCAGAGCTAAAATAGAATAGAAATATTTTTATGATGATTACTTATGTTACTTTGGGTATTTATGGTTATAAATATGCATATGGTTCAAAAGTCTCTTGATATATAATCTGATGTTAATGTGCACAGCACACATTAAGAGAAATATGAAGAAGATTCAGAAAATTGAGTTGGCAATATTAAAAAAAAAACCATAGTAATACTTCCTTACCACCAGTGCTTGAAATATCATATCTATTTTTTATGCTAGGCAATTGCTGTAAAAAGAGTTTGGGTAAATTCATGGAGGATAAAATGCCAGCGATTGCTAACTATAATGGTTATGTATGTCAGGCCATAATCCTCTCAGTAGCAGCTGCAGGGAAACAGAAGACACACTGATACTTTTGTCTTATTTGTGGGCTTCTTAGAGACACCTGACTGCCCATTGTTGAAGTAGAATGGTAGCTTAAATAGAGACCTGCCTTCTCCATTATGGTTCGTCGATTGCTTTTCTTCCAGTTCTTCCAGTTTACTTTTTCATTCTTAAGTGAAAGGTTCAAGGCAGTTATCATCAGATTCAAAACAATATATAGTAAAAAAGTATCAAACTGATAAAACTTAACCTAAAGCAGTAAGCATTAAACTCCAAGGAAAGCAAAATAACAAATCATAACTGGACCAGAGATTTGCAGGAGCAAAGGTTTTTGAATTGATTTTACAATTCAAAAATGTTTTATGATTTTGGAGTCAAGAGAATTCTTTATCCTCATTAACTCTGCTTCAGATGGTGAAAAAGATTCCTTTGTTTTTTTACAGGACAGGCTCAGTTGTGCAGTATTACAGTCATGTTGCGAGTATCGAAGTGCTTCCAAATTGAAAGAATTAGTAGGTGATATCATTGTTGCCTGGAGGATACCTAGTTGGGGGCTCCTTTCATGTCCCTGTTAAGCTGCCCACCAAAGTGGTATTCGTTTATCTAAAGAGGAAGGTAATAATTCTTCCTTTTTGGCAGAATTGTCAAACACATCAAATTGCACTAAAAATAAATAAATAAAACTGGCAATAGAATCTGTTTCACCATTTTCACAATGGTATGGACTAACTTCCTAACTAGCTTCCTGACATTCAACATTCAAGAAGTTCAAACATTAAACTAGTTAAAGGAAAATGTAATATAATGGTATTGGAATTGGCCTGGTTATTATGTCCAGGATTATATGTTTATTCCCATTGGCCAGACTTCAGTACATGATAAGTTCACACAGTCACCACTAGAAGAATGAGTGGTACTTAATGAGGGAGGGAGGGAGGAAAGGAAGGAAGGAAGGAAGGAAGAAAAAATTTGGCTCAGTTTTATTTGTATTTTAAATGCTGAAAAACTGAAATATCTCTGAAACAGTTTCAGAGGTGGAGTTGCACTGTATGTAAAGGACCATTATATTGCTACAGAAATGCATGAAACCAAAGATGAGAACCTCCTAGAATGCATATGGGTCAATATAAAAGAAAAAAAGAATGATATGGCCACAGGTGTATATTATAGGCCACCCAATCAAGCAGAAAAAATAGGTGTCCTTTTTGCCAGCCAACTAACAAACATATGAAGGAAACACACAACAATAGTAATGGGAGACTTCAATTATCCTGATATCAATTGGAAAACTAATTCTGCACCAAGTGAGAAATCAAATAAGTTCCTAACCAACCTAGCTGACAACTTTGTTGTCCAAAAGGTAGAGGGTGAAACTAGAGGGACAGCCATACTGGACTTAATTCTTACAAACAGAGAAGAAGTGATAGAGGGAGTTGAAACTGCAGGAACCTTGGGTGAGAGTGACCATGTCATACTAGAATTCATCATAACACAAACACAAGCAACAGAACATAATGACACTAGAGTCTTGGATTTTAAAAGAGCGAATTTCAATAAAGCAGAGAGAACTTGGGAAAAATTCCATGGATGAAAATCCTAAAGGGGAATACAACTCAAGAATATTGGGAAACTCTAAAAAGTATGATCATAGAAACTCAGACCAGCACAATACCACTGAGAAAGAACAACAAGAAATCCAAGAAGAAACCAGCATGGCTGCACAAAGAACTCTCTGGCAAATGGAAAGAAAAAAGGACAAGCACAAAAAATGGAAAGAAGGACATACAACTAAGACAGAATATCAGCAGATAGCCAGAATCTGCAAAGTCAGGATAGCAAAACTCAGAACGAACAAAGACTTGCAACAAAAATCAAAGATAATAAAAAAAGTTTCTTCCAACATAAAAATAACAAGAAAAAAATCAAGGAAACATTAAAGAGAGAAGATGGCAAGGAAGTAATAGGCAACGGAGAGAAAGCAGAACTGCTTAACTCATTCTTTGCATCCATCTTCACGCAAAAAGAAACCATAGCTCAACCCACCAAAACATAACTGTAAAAGACAGACCAGAAATAAAAGTTAAAATAAGCAAAAAAAATAGTAAGAGAACACGTGTCTGATCTTGATGAAAACAAATCACCGGGGCCTGATGGATTACATCCCAGAGTTTTAAAGGAGCTGGCAGAGGTCATCTCATAACCACTGCACCATATCTTTCAAAAATCCTGGAGCACCGGGGAACTACCAGAGGACTGCAAAAGAGCTGATGTGGTTTCCATCTTCAAAAAAGGGGAAAAAAAAAAACAGACCCAGGAAACTATAGACCAATCAGCCTAACAATAATACCCGGGAAGAACTGGAAAAGATAATAAAAAACAAGATCTGCAACATCTAGAAACGAGTAAAGTAATAACTAGCAGCATGGGTTTGTTAAGAACAGATCATGCCAAACCAAATTTATTTCATTTTTCAACACAGTGACTAAATTAGTAGACCAGCAAAATACTGTGGACATAATATATTTAGATTTCAGCAAGGCATTCAACAAAGTAGACCACAACCTACTTCTTAATAAGCTAGAAAAAAGTGGAATAGATAACACCATCATTAGATGGATTCGCAACTGGCTGGCAAACCATACTCATCGAGTAGTCCTTAATGGGTCTAAGTCAACATGGAGGGAAGTAAGCAGTGGGGTGCCACAAGGTTCCGTCTTAGACCCAGTACTCTTCAATATCTTCATTAACGACTTAGATGAGGGAATAGAAGGGGAACTTACCAAATTTGCAGATAATACTAAGCTGGCAGGAATAGCTAACACACAAGAAGATCCAGATGGATCTTGACAGACTAGAACACTGGGCCATATCTAGCAAAATGAAATTCAATGTAGAGAAAAGTAAAGTCCTACACTTAGGCAGGAAAACCAAAAATATACATATAGACTGGGTGAAACCAGGCTCAATAGCAGTAACTGTGAGAGGGATTTTGGAGTCTTAGTGGACAACCAGCTAAATATGAGCCAGCAGTATGCAACAGCAGCAGCCAAAAAAGCTAATGCAATCCTAAGTTGTATTAACAGAGAGATACAATCAAGATCAAGGGAAGTACTTATACCACTCTATAAAGCCTTAGTAAGACCACACCTAGAGTACTGCATCCAGTTTTGTTCACCACATTATAAAAAAGATGTTGAGGCTCTAGAAAAAGTACAGAGAAGAGCAACCAGGATGATTAGGGGACTGGAGACTAAAACATAGGAAGAACGGTTACAGGAACTGGGCTTGGCTAGTCTAGTGAAAAGAAGGACCAGGAGAGACATGATAGCGGTCTTCCAATATTTGAGGGGCTGCCACAGAGAGGAAGGGGTCAAGCTATTTTCTAAAGCACCCGAAGGCCAGACAAGGAATAATGGATGGAAACTGAACAAGGAGAGATTTAACCTGGAAATAAGGAGAAACTTTCTGACAGTGAGAACAATCAACCAATGGAGCAGAAGTTGCCCTCGGAAGTTGTGGGAGCGCCATCACTTGAGACTTTCAAGAAGAGATTGGACTGCCATTTGTCAGAAATGGTGTAGGGTCTCCAACTCTGATTATCTATCCCTTCACTTGCATTTTATCTTTAGTCTTACTTAAGGTGTTTGATATATCCAGCGTGAGAGGTCTAAAGCTTACATGTTCTACCATGTGTGAATGCTCTACCACCTGGAAAGTTTAGATAAGTAGGATCTTTATACAGTAGATTGATAGTCTCTAGTCCTTAAAACAAGTACTGTCTACATGCAAGATCAGAATAATTTTAGGATGTTCTACAATAAAAGGTGCCTCCGATTGATGGAACTGCAAGATTGCCTATCATCATATGTCATTTTGCTTCCAGTACACAGGTGTTTGTGTTGGCATATTTAATAAACATTTTCTTTAGTTTTTTTCATTTGTAAATTATGCCAAAACTCATTGGGCAATCTAGACTGCTTATCATTCAGGAGACCCACTTCATTTTAAAGAAAAAAGCAGAGCATAGTTTCTATTGCATGCCCCTCTGACACCAAAATATTTAGTGAAGAAAGGGCTTTTGGCAGGGGACATCCATTTTAGTATACATTTTTCCTAAAAGACACATTCCTTCATGTCATTCTCTTTTATGAGCACATTCTTGTACAGAACTACTGAAGCAAGAATTACTGAAAATCAGTTAAAAATACTACGCTGTTATTCTTCTTGATGTACAGTAATGGAGGATGTTAGGTTTGTTTATTTGAAGATGTGGACAAAGCAATGCACTCCGATTTCCTGAATTTATTCTTGAAAATATATAACATGATGGAATAAGACTCCTTTCTTATGTATGATTAGTCTGAGATAGTTCAAAATGTACATGAAGGAGATGCTGTTTATTTTAAGAGATTACTATTGAGGGTTAGTATAAAAAGAAATTAAGGCTCTTTTTGTTTTGCTTGCTTCCTGGGCAGCCACTTAAGCAAGGTTTGCTATGTTGCATTATTGATATAGAAATCTTGTATAATGTGTTATCATTATTTTTTAATAAAGCATTTCAGTGGGACTTGCCTAATCCATGAGGCTTGGCAGAATGTTCTATAGACTTGCACAAAGGGCTATGGAAGGAAGAGTTTAGGAAAATTACATACAAGTTGTGTAATAATTTGAGAAAAAGAAAGAAAGAACCAAATCTTTTAAAAGGAAAGGTAATTGGAAATCAGCATATTCAAATGCAGGCTTCTTTTTGTATTTGTTTTGTCATATGAGTAGAAATAGATCTGATTATATTTTATTCTGAAGTATTGAAAAAAGTCAATTTGATTTTGTCTTCGTATATAGAAATGTATTTGGAAAAATGTTATTTAAGAAAATTTGATGCTACATTTGAAGTTTCAGAAGGGTCTAATCAATCTTGCCAAGAAATTCATTAATGGTGATAATATTTTTAGTAGTTCATTCACCTGCTAAATTAATAATTAATTTAGGACATTATTTCAATACACTGAAAGAACAAATCAACTTCACATTACATAAATCTTTCCCTATAGACACTGAAAATTATTCTTTCTTGCTATCACAATACCTATTTTTATATTTAGTTCAGGTAAAAGTACTGGCACTATGAGTATATATTTAATAAGTTGGATGAAAAAAGTTATTTTTGCCTGCAATTAATGTATATAATTTATTTAAAATAAGGATTAAACTACTTTTAACAATTAAAAAATAAAATCCTAAACAGCACAAATGAATGAATTTGGTAAATATCTGCGGTAATAATATACAGTTCAGACAGAATTAAAATCTTATGTGCAATTGCAGTTAAAAGCCAAGGATAGGCCAATAAAACTCAATAAAAAGGTCCTTTAAAACTGGTGGTCCTAATTAAACTATTGTTCCACTTTATTAATGATCTTCAGTTACTAAACTATTCTAGCAGTGGTTACACATGTCTTTCATTATATTTATATTTAAGCATAGACAATCATGGAGATGTATTTAAATTCAAAAATAGTATTTAAAAAAAATCACTGTTTGGTTTGGTGGCAGTAGGGCCTCAGATAAAAAGGCCATAAAGAGAATGGTAAGGACAGCCAAGAAGATTATAGGAAGTTTGCTTCCCATCATTTAGGATATTGCTTATAAGCGCTATGTGTTTAGAGCTTTACGGATACCCACTTTACAGACTGTTTCTGTTGTTCCCTTCTGGGAGATTTCAAAGTATTTCTGGCAGGACCACCAGATTCTGTTAACAGCTTTGTTCTTTATGCCATCCATCAGGTAAACTCTCAAGATTCATTTTTCTTGCCATATATACCGGTACATGTATACATCCGAACTAGATTGTGTTGTTTCAATATGTTATATAACATATGTGGGTATATGCATTTATTATTTTGCATTCATTCATTTATTCTGTCATTCATTCTGTCATGGTTATGTAGTGTATATTGAAGGTGTTGACCCTTTGAGAACTGTACGTAACAAAATTTCATTTTATTGTATATCGATTAGTGTACATTCAAAGTGACAATAAAGTTATTATTCTATTCTATTCTATTCTATTCTATTCTATTCTATTCTATTCTATTCTATTCTATTCTATTCTATTCTATTCTATTCTATTCTATTCTATTCCATTCCATTCCATTCCATTCCATTCCATGGTAGAAATGATATAATTTGTTCTCTTGGGGAGGAAGGAAACTAAGGACAAAAACATATCATTTAGGAGCTCCCAGTTGGTGATGACATGGAGTAAGAGGTCTGGCCTTTCATCCTTGCTTTGTGGGGTTAAGCAGGATTCAATACTTTATCTGCTTCTGCTTAACATTTATGTGAAGTTTTTGGGTGAGATAATCCATTATGAGATATCAATTTGCTGATGATAAACAGTTATATATCTCAGCCCTTGGTAAGTTCCTGCTTGCCCGGAGGCTGTTAAGGGATGGATGGAGAGCAATGGGGCAAACATGAACCTAGCAAGACAAAATGGTAATGGATTTGGGATTCTTTGGTTCATGGAGAATTGCCAACTTTGATCCAGGATGAGGTTACACTGGTTAGTGCAAAATTTGCGGGGGGGAGTTGCAAGTCAGATAAGATTGCCCCCTAGCTTAATACTCTTTTGAAAGGCCCTGAGGATATAGATTTGTCAGCATGACTGGAAATCCCAAGCTGATACGGAGCCCATCAAGTGGTTTTTCTGAATGTTGTTGTAGGGGGTGGGTGGGAGTGTATTAGGTTTTGTATTTGGGGCCTTAACTTTGTAAGCTGCTGAAATCACTATGAATGAATTAAGAAGCCATGTGAATCTCCTAAATAAATAAAAAGCAGAATTTGCTAATACTGTAGTTCAAATGATTTTTTTCAGATTCAATCAAAAGTTCAGTATCAGTTTATTTTTTGTTAGTATTTATAAATAAAAACAGCTGTGGTAGAGAATCGTCTTAATACATATTGCTTACCAAAATATATTATTTAATTTTCTAGATGAAGACTGTTAGTGTTGCCTTAGTACTGTGCCTGAATGTTGGAGTGGATCCTCCTGATGTGGTAAAGACAACTCCATGTGCTCGACTTGAATGCTGGATAGGTAAGCCCCTTTGAACATTATTTATCCATTTAAAACATTTGAATTACTTTGTCTTGCAGTGCCAGGTAAAGGTGACAATATATTCAGTGGAAATCTGTACTAAATAAAGATTGGAATAAATACTAGTACAAAAATGCATGTTGGCCTCTATTTGTTAATTGGCTTATTTTTAACGTGCTGAAATGCAAATCTCATAAAAATAGTTTATTGTGCTTAAAGAGATTTGTCCTCAGGCCTAGGTGAATATCCACAAGAATAACATTACATCATTCACTCTCTCTCACACACACAAAATTGCCCAATTCCTAAACAACTCTGTACTTCTTACAATTAACACCCTCCCCCCAAAAATCCATTAAAAATACAACAGATCAGAAAAGGAAAATGCAAAAAGAAATAAAGCAGATCATAACAAAATAAAACAAAGAGGAATTGGATCCATAGTCATCTTGTCTCCAAGGCTGTGGAAAACAATCTTCAATAATTTCCTGAACAGCATAAGAATGGCACAGATCTTTGGTGGTGGTGAGGAGGAATCATTGCAGAGAACAGGAATTACAGTAGAGTAGGCTTCTGGATTCCACAAGATGGCATTCTTTAATTGATAGGACCTGGAGCAACTACCATATTGGACTGAATTGAATAGTAGAGGCACCAGGATTGCCTCCCCCCAACATTCAGGGCCCATGCCATGAAGGGCTTTAACAGTGATAATAAGTACCTTGAATTGCACCTGTCATGTGGCAATCAGCAGAGTCATGCTCATATAACATGGTGCTCTGTCACTGTCCATGCCACTGCATTCTGGACCCGCTATAGTTTTCAATTGGTCTTCAAGGGCAGTCCCATGTAGAGTACATTGCAATAATCCAATCATGAGGTGACCAGATAGATGTAACCATTTGAGGTGGTTCCTGGTCCAGGCAAGGACAGAACTGGAGCATTACATGTACCTGTGAAAAAACTCTCTAGGGAACAACTTCCACTTGCTTTACAAGTAGAAAGTGAATGTCCAAATTGGAAACTCTCTGGAACCATGCTGATGAAACAGACTAAATCCTTGAATTTTCTCACTATTGAATCTGAGTCTGTTCCTCCCATCCAGGTCTGTATGTCCTCCAGACATTGGGTCAAGACTTCAGCAGTATCCCTTGTTCATCTTGGGCTTGCAATGTATACTTGGGTAACATCTATACACTATATTGGCTGCTGACCTCATTCAGCAGTTTCATGTACATGTTAAGCAAAAGGGGAGAAAGAATTGAACTCTACAGTACCCCATTAATGAGAGGCAGTGGGTATGATTTCTTCCTATCTATCAACACCAATTTTAAATTGGCCACAGAGAAAAGAAGAGAAAACATAAAACAATGCATTCCATCCAAACCTGAAGCTGGTCCAAAAGGATACTATGGTAGACAGCATTAAAAGCTGCTAAGAAATCAAGAATCAAACGAGAGATGGGCACACCACTTCCATATGGGCTTTGCTACAGGTCAAATAATCTGCTTCCTCCAGGCTCCTCTGGAACTGAAGGCCAACCAGCCTCTTCACCTAGTGAAGGTTGGGAATTGGATGATAATCGTCCGGGACCTTTTGGTCATATAATGTCTCCCGAGGAAGGGATGCACCATAGCTTCTTTCTATTGTGAAGTAAATGCTGAAAATTTTGCCGTAGGCTCATTAGCAACAGCAATAGCACTTAGACTTATATACCACTTCACAGTGCTTTACAGCTGTCTCGAAGCGATTTACAGAGTCAACATATGACCCCCTACAATCTGGGTCTTCATTTTACCCACCTTGGAAGGATGGAAGGCTGAGTCAACCTTGAACCACTCAGAATTGAACTCCTGGAGTGAGCAGTGAGTTAGCTCTGCAGTACCTGCACTCTTAAGTATTGCTTCACCACGGCTCTTTAGAAATGTCAACTAGATTCCAATTGATTACTTGGGTTGTTTATGAAAGTCCTTATTCTGTCTTTATTTAATAATCAATATTTATTGAATATTTATTCAACATTCATTTTATTGTGCATTATCCAGAATATAATCATAAAATACACAAAAATGTTTTATTTTTTCCTGATTGTTTTTACGTGCCTTTGAGTATCTGACTACCTGGACTAGTCCCTGCAGTGCATTTTTAGAAGTGATTTGCCATTGCCTTCTTCTTAGAGTGAGTGGCCCAAGGTCACCCAGCTGGTTCCGTGCCTCAGGTTGGGACATAATTCAATCTCCTAGCTTATAAGTGCCTTAATTGCTACACAAACTTCCTTTTCCGGTTATGCTATTTTAAGTTAAACAGTGTGAGTTTGTTTCTTATGATTTGGGTTTTATATCATGTAATAAAACACACCTATAATTTTCCTTTAAGATTTTTAATTACAATAAAAAGGGCTGATTTAAATATCACCATCTCAATTTATATGTTGCCACTTTATATCTGGTAGGAATCATTGCTGATTAGTGTAGAACATTGCAGATGATTTGAAAATTAGAAAGCATGCTGCATTTTGCCTTAAAAAACTAGCCTCGGAGTTCTGGTTCCGGTTTCTCCGGCAACGGACCGAAATCCGCGACTGTGCGTGGTTTCTGCCCATGCTTGCCGCTGGAGCGCCCTGATCCTTGCGATTCGGGGACTGAAGCCACCCCGTAGAGGTGGTAAAGACGGGGGAGACTGCCAGCCAAGTTGAGGGGAGCCGCATATCTCCTCCTTGGCTAGCCTAACTCCCTTTCCCAAAGGCGACAAGCGGCAGTCAGAAATGGCCGCCACAAAAGAGAACCGGACGGGATAAGAATGTGCAGGAGGAAGACAAAGAGGAAAGCAGGACAGACCGGGCCAAACATAAAGAAACATCTAAACAAGGTACCTGAAGCTAAAAATATTTAGAGGGATACCTCTGAAAGAAAGTTCTAACAGGCGGCGAAGGAGAGAAAAAAGGGGGTTAAAAATCCCTTCTCCTCTTTTTTTTTTATTATTGATTGGAAAGAAGTTTATGCTAAATTAATTTGACATTAAATAGGCTATCTTAAGCTGGAATTCGAATGTTAAAGGAAGATAAAAAAGATTTCTTGGTACTTTATTTTACTTTTAATATTTTTGGTCAAAAAGGAGAAGAGGAGATAAAAGAGTGGAATTTGGAATAGAAAACGGAGTTTCACCTGGAAAAAAAGATAAAGGTTCTCCATTGAGCTGCTCCGAGCATCCGTAGATTAGGAAGTGCCTAGTCTCCTGCACGATAGGCTGAGCTTAATTAACAGGACGTCTGTGGCTCCTCCCCCGTCTGCTGCCCAGTGTCCCCAGTTTTTTGCTCAGCCTCGTGACGCTAGGCAGCTTCCTTGCTCGGAGCAGGACGACTGAGGTGATCCCTGTTGATCCTTGGAGGGGTTTTTTCTCTTATTTGGCCTTAAAACTGCTTTCACTTTGTTCAAAACAAGTGGAAGCTAGCACAGCCGACTGCGATCTCTTAATTGCAGTCGGAGCGATCATGGAGCGTCTCCCGCGCTCCGTGGAGATCGCTTTGATAACGCTGCTCACAACGACGCACAGCAGCTCGTTCCTAATATTTCCTTCTCCTTCCTTGCCATTCAATAAGAACTGGGCGATTGTGGTCTGCATTCCTCCCCAGATTAGGGGTGGGGGCGCTGAAGCCGTTCCTCCCCCCATTGGCATATTTGCAGCAGCGCGACTCTGCAGCCTGTTATTTTTGGCGCCAATTGGCTCTGCACCATAAAAACGTCGGGGACAGTCCACCTTGTTGAGCGCGCGCTCCCCTGCTATAGGCTTCACCGCGTGTCTTCGTGAGGCCTCTCCACCTTGTTTTTGGGCAAAGGAGGATATTATCTGCCACCTTTTTCTCTTCTCTCAACTCCAGTTGAGGGAAGTGTTTTCCATTGAGTTAAAGCACTTATGCTTGCCTCAGCATAAATTGATTACCAGGGCCCGAGGCCTGTGGGATATCTGTTGACATACTTTTATCTCAAATCCTTGACAGGTGGAGTTCTCTAATTTGACTTGTATATAATTCTTATAAATTTTAAATAAATAAATAAATAATAATAAAAAAATACAAAATACAAAACAAACAAACAAAGGATATCAAAAGGGGAGAGGTTAATTGCGGGTTACCTGTCACCGTGCAGCTGCAGGAACCTGGCTGTGTCCTCTGACATACGACCTAGTGTATATATTTATATATCTCTCTATATATAAAATTACCACATCTCTATATCCTTCTATATATATAGAATTTCTGACATACTCTACCCAGTTCTATCTTTTTTTGTTGCAATGGCAAGCAAGGGGGCGGGGGGGGGGCAAATCCTGGGACCAAAGATAGGTCCCAAAAGCCCAGCAAATCTTCAAGGGCTGCAGATAAAGATGCCTCCAGGTGCCAGAAAGCATTAGAAAAACAGATTGCGAGACACACTAGGGAGAGAGAGAGAGAGTCTCTCTACCTCACAATTCATCCCCTCAAACTCAGGTTCAGGACACTCACGCACCGTTAGACTTGTCTTTGCCATCCCGCCCATCTAGCTCCATGGGACCCAGTACTTCTAACCAGCCCAGGAACGTTCCAGAAGCTATGTTCACACTGACAGCAGCCCGTTTAAAATAGCAAGAGGTTCTCCCAGAAGAAGTCCCCCTAAGCATTGAGGTCCTGGATGGAGCTGGCGGCTAGCAGAGGTATTGCAGCCAGACTTCATCAATCCACCAGGACCAGACAGGTAACACTGTCAGACTGTGACAACCTATCATTTCGATCCCTAGATAGGTCGGAAATTCAGTACCCTCAGGTACTTTCTCCAATGGGGCCTTCCTTAGTGTCTCATGTTCCACCTGTTGCTGAGGGGGGTGACAACCTCAATTTGGACCCTTTAGACTCAGTTTCTACGCAAGACAGTGACCTTC
The DNA here is from genome assembly GCA_023653725.1 of Bungarus multicinctus. Lineage (NCBI taxonomy): Eukaryota > Metazoa > Chordata > Lepidosauria > Squamata > Elapidae > Bungarus > Bungarus multicinctus. Next base: position 124,101,552 of record CM042834.1, read on the forward strand.
GACTGGAGGCTGAGTCCCCAGGAGGGGGTATGTCAGATGATGAAGAGGTCCGCCCCAGCCTGCCTTCATGGGACTTTTTCATCCCCAACTATTCAAATCCCTTCTTTACAAGGCAAGAGCCACAGCTCGGCTTGACAAACTTTCTCCTACCCAGCACAAGGATCCTCAAGAGCAGGTGGATGACCTCATTTTTTCACAACCTGCCACTGAAGTTAAGGTTATTCCTGTCCCCAAAATGTTTTCCGATTTACTCCAAAAACAGTGGTCCTCTGCCTCAACACACCCTCCGCCCACAAATTTTGATAAAAAAATTTTCAATTTAGATCCGGAATTTTCGGACCATCTCACTACTCCAGTGGTGGATGATCCCATCATTTCTTTGGCTTCCCCCTTCTCTGCTCCCACGGAATCAGAAGATGCCCTCAGAGCTGAGGACAAAAAAATTGAAATCACACTTAGGAAGGCTCATCTCTCAGAATCTTGGGCGATAAGGGCGGCTACCGCTGCATTCTTTTTTACCAGGACGTCCCTCAGATGGCTTCGCCACCTGAGGGACACTATTCCCAGCTCCAATCTTAGAGCCCATCAGGATATTGCCAAATTAATGGCGGCCACAGAGTTTTCTGCTGATGCCACCTTCAATTCAGTAAAATTCTCAGCTCGAGCCATGGTCTCTTAGACGGCGGCCCGTCGGTTGCTATGGCTCAAGAATTGGCAGGCAGATTCCAAGAACAAGTGGAAGCTAGCATCTTCCCCAATTTCAGGAAATAAGCTATTTGGCGCTGCTTTGGATCCCTTGTTGATTGAAACAAGGAATAAAAAGAAAATTCTCCCCTCCCTTGTCCGTAGCTCTGACCCCAGACCCTATCAGCCCATTCAGAGGAGTTCCTTTTGTCCCTACTACAGGGGATCATTCGCCAATAGGTTCCAGAGGGCTTCTGACTTTAGGGAGGTCCGACAGCCAGAGGGGCCCGACTTTGGGGATAGATCCCGCCGCAGGAGGACGGGGAGGAGATCCTTCAGGGGCCCGGGAGGAAAAGGGTTCAGGCGTCCAAGATAGCTGCAGCCAATCACTTCCCATTGGAGGTCAATTGAAAGGGTTTGCAGATAATTGGGATTCCATTACATCGGATTCCTGGGTCCGTGACCCGGTTAGGTTTGGCCTGGCACTAGAATTCTCCTCCACACCCCCCAAATTTTATTTTTGCGATGCCCTATCTCCAAAGATCCTATTAAAAGGAATCTTATGGAAATGGCGATTACTCATCTTCTTGAAATCAAAGCCATTCAACCTGTTCCTAGAGAACAGCAAGGCAAGGGATTTTACTCCCTTCTTTTTGTCATCCCCAAGAGTTCGGGGGATGGAGGGCTATATTAGATCTAAAGCGATTGAACCGTTCCTTGAAGATGAACACGTTGCAGTCCATTCTTCTTGGGGTAATAATAATAATAATAATAAATATTTATTTATATACTGCTCCTCTCCCGAAGGACTCGGAGCGGTGCACAGCCATACAATTAAAACCATAAATATGTGAAAAATTAAAACTAAATTAAACTAAGACCCTGGCTGTAATCAAGGGAAGGATAAGGGAAGGAGATTTTTTATCTTCCATAGACTTGACAGAAGCATACCTACACATTCCAATTCGGCCCTCTCATTTCAAATTTCTCAGGTTTTGTTATAACAACAGGCATTTTGAGTACGTAGCCTTACCTTTCGGTTTATCTTCCGCCCCAAGGGCCTTCAGAAAGGTCTTGGCGGCTGTGGCCGCTCATTTACGGAGTCTCTCCGTCTGGCTACATTGCTATCTCGATGATATTTTACTATTATCTTCTTCCGTTGAACAGGCTGAATTGGATTTACATCTAACCCTTCATGTTCTCCAACAACAAGGCTTTTCAATCAATTGGGCAAAGAGCCATTTGGTTCCTTCTACTCGATTACCCCACTTAGGCGCCATAATCGACACAGTGCAGGGGCGAGTTTTCTTTTCTCTGAGAGACTAGGAAAGCATCAGGATCCTTAGCTCACAATGTCAGAATGCAGAAACGAGTTCCCCTTGAAGATTTGTCCAAACTATTAGGGAAAATGATTTCCTCCATCTCTGTTATTCCTTGGGCTCGGTTCCATACTAGATCGCTACAATGGTTTTTACTTCCTTACCAAAGATCAGGGCGAAGCAATTCCAGAGTCAGGGTGCTGGTTTCGACAATAGTTCATCTCTCTCTTTATTGGTGGACCGTTCTGACGATCAACAAAGGTTTTCTTCTCAAAGAACCCCACAGGCTGACCATTACTACAGATGCCAGCCTGTCGGGTTGGGGCGCGCACTTCCAGAACATTTCAACTCAAGGACTCTTGGTCAGTACCCGACCAATTACACAACATCAACTGGCTGGAGCTCAGGGCAGTTCATTTAGCCCTTCGCACATTTTTCCCTCAAGTGCGCATGGGTCATATTCTCATTCTTACGGACAATGTCACAACCAATGCTCACATCAACAGGCAAGGGGGTACACGTTCGAGACAGCTCATGACAGAATCAGAGAGGCTGTTTCATTGGGCGGAAAGGAATTTAAGTTCCATCGTAGCGGAACACCTTTCCGGGACGGCAAACATGACAGCCGACTGGCTGAGCAGGGCCACAGTCGACCAGTCAGAGTGGCGCCTGCATCCGGATCTCTTTCAGGAGATAGTTTGCAGGTTCGGTCTCCCGCTTGTGGATCTGTTCGCTTCCCCCCAAAATACACAGCTCGCCAGGTTCATTTCGAGGTATCCAACTCAGGGGGCGGAGAACTTCGACGCCCTCCGTTGCCAATGGCCCCAGGGTCTTCTTTACGCATTTCCACCTATTCCTCTGATACCCAAAGTAATCCGCAAGTTGTTGGAAGAGAGATCAGAGTTGATCTTACTGGCTCCTTACTGGCTCCACACAGGACGTGGTTTGCGGACCTCAAGAAACTGTCCGTAGCCGAACCTTGGAGAATCCCACCTCGGGAGGTTCATCTTACACAGGGACCGATCCAGCACTCTGAACCTCAATGGCTACAACTAATGCCTGGAGGTTGAGCGAAATTATCTGACTCAAGAGAAGTTTTCTGACCGTGTAATCACTACCATTCAAGCGGCCAGACGCCCTTCCACGAATTGCATATACAATGCTATGTGGACCATGTTCCATAAATGGTGCAACAAACTCAACATAGATCCGTGCTCGGCATCACTAGCACAGGTTTTGGAATTTCTGCAGGATGGCCTATTTCTGAGGAGGCAAGTGGCGGCTATTGCCTCGGTGGTGAGATGGGCAGGTTTTTCCTCTATTTCTCATCACCCAAGGATAAAGAGTTTCCTGAAGGGCGCAATGAATCTACGCCCTCCCACGATCCACCGCTATCCCACCTGGGATCTCAATAAGGTACTCTTCACTGGGAGCCCAAGCCCATTTGAGCTCCTGAGAATGTCTAGCCTCTGCTATCTCACTTACAAGGTGGTTTTTCTTGTAGCAGTCACATCAGCCAGACGCATTTTGGAAATAGCCTTGTCGGTCCGCAAGGATCTCTGTATTTTCCATGTGGACAGAATGGTGCTTCGACCTGATCCGACGTTCACTCCTAAAGTAAACTCGGCCTTTCACAGAGCACTAGGAGCTAATTCTCCCGAATTTCTGTCCCAACCCTTCTCGGGGCCTGGAACACCAATGGCACCGACTAGATGTCCGCAGGGCCATCTGCATATACATTCACCGGATGGCTTCCTTCCGAAAGACGGAGGCTTTGTTTGTGTCCTTTCAACCCTCCACTCAAGGTCAAAAGGTGTCACCATTGACTATTGGCAGATGGTTGAGGGCCACGATCGCCAAGGCGTATGAATATAATTCATTACAGGTGCCGAAAGGTATCACCGCACATTCCACTAGGAGTGCGGCAACTTCTGCAGCTTGGGCCACGCAGGCTCCTATCACTGAAATTTGTAGGGCGGCTACATGGGCTTCTCCATCGCCTTTTATTAGGCATTACAAAATTGATACATTCGCCTCTGCTGAGGCCTCCTTCGGCAGGAGGGTGTTGCAACAAGTCCATTCTGATAGAGAGGGAGTTCCAAATCAGACGGACTCTCTCCCTTAGGACAGCCAAGCTTTGGTATGTCCCAATCTACGGATGCTCAGAGCAGCTCAATGGAGAAAGGGCGTTGGTACTTACCTGATACTCCCGTTCTCAGTGAGCTGCGACGAGCATCCGTCCCCTCCCAATGTCTGTCTGTTTGTTTCTGCTCCGACCAACGATGTGGTAGTCGTTGATTTCTACCTTCCATCAGTTTGACCTTACTATGGGCGGGGATTCCTCTCCTCGTCTTCGTAAAAAACTGGGGACACTGGGCAGCAGACGGGGGAGGAGCCACAGCGTCCTGTTAATTAAGCTCAGCCTATCGTGCAGGAGACTAGGCACTTCCCAATGCTCGGAGCAGCTCACTGAGAACGGGCGTATCAGGTAAGTACCAACGCCCTATCTAATTGTGAACTTTGAAAAGATTCCCAAGGATACACTGTAACTGAAACTTTGTTGAAAGATACAGTAATGATTGGAAAGGAAGAAAAAAGACGGAACAGTTTGGGGAAGAAGAGATTGGTTTCTTTTTTCTTTTGTTAATCAAAGTCACTCGGATGGTTGTTTGAAATGGCATCACTCCTGAAGCAAGTGAAAATATATCTCAAAAATGAGAAAAAAGAGGCACAAAAAGAAGGAAGTTCTTTTGACTTCATGTTTGAATTTTTGGAAATGGAGATCCTGGACTATGAAAAAAAGTTTCAGGAGGAAGAAGAAGGCTGGAACAAAGAAGAAGCCATCTTTACTGAAATAAAGCAAAATGTGGTAAAAAGGGGTAAAAGGGGGAAAGAGGTAAAAGTTTTAGATTAAAGGCAGCAGCCAAAAAGGAAAATACTTTGAAAAAGAGATATAATAGCAAGGAGAAGCAGAAAAGTAAATTACAGAAAGGGAAAAGAGAGAGAGAAAGTTACACCAAAAAAAGGGATGAGAAAAAGGGGGGGGGGAGATAGAAAGGGAAAGAAATGAGGAACGAAAGCAAGAGATAAAGAAAAAAGGGAAGCACACTAGAATCAAAGATATATGCTCAGCTTGGGAACACAGAGATAATGGTTAAATCAAGTTAAAATTGAGAACTCTGTAAAGGTACTAGGGTTATAATTGTAGAATATTATGATGTGTTAGAAATGTAATATATAAGCAACTTAGGAGATAAACATATTATTATGTTTGGTATGTTTATTTAGGGAAATGGAAAAGAAAGGAAAGATCTATATTAGCTACTTGGAATGAATTTGAATAATTATTTTTAAAGATTGATAAAATATTTAAGAGTTAGCTAAAATGAATTTGAATAATTGCCTTTTTTATTGGATAAAATTGTATAATTAATTAATGATATATATATTGATAATTAATGTAAGAATAAAGAAAGGAGAGAAATATTTTGGCTGTTTCCAAAGATTGTTAATGTGAATGATTTATAGGGTTCATACCAACACGAGAATGATTTTGAATTATTTTATTAATGTTTATATATACACAGTGTTTTTGTTAGCGGTGTAGATCTTTTTCACATTTGTGGGGAGAAGTACCAACCAGAGTCTGAAGGATGAGATTTATATAAAACAGATATTAGATTTGAATGGATAAACTTAATCTTTAATGAGATTATAAATATAAGATTTAAAGGTGTTGTACTCCGATTGATAACTAGAGGGAAACCTTGCTTGTGTTTTGTTTTGATATTTTTTATTTTTGTTTTTCTTAGAATGTTGGAAGGGAATATATAAAATTGTAAACAATGACAGACAAAATATAAGGATAATGAATAAAAAGATATAGAAATTTGGATTGATATTACTATAAAAGAAAATTAAGAGAAGTTAAAGGAGAAATGGTGAGAAATTGATAAAAAATGATAAGATATAAAGTTGAATTTATAAGATGAATATAGATATGAAATTGTGTCTGTATGAAAATATGATAACATGGAATCATGCTGTACTCAAATAAGATGTTTATTTGTTTGATAAAACCCAATAAAACTTTTCAAAAAAGAAAAAGAAAAAAAGAAAACTAGCCTCAAACAACCCTAGTGAAAACCAAATGTGTTCTCTGGTAAATTGAAATAACATACTTTGTACCAACTTTATATTCCTTCCTTTTACTTCTAACCATCTTGATTTTAGTTCCTTTAAATAATATCCTGGAACTTGATACCTTTTTATTTTTATAAGAAAATTATTCAGATTAGTCTCCTGGCTTTATATTTAATTATTTTTAATTATTAACATATCAGCTAGTTTCTTTTGTACGTCCAGTGGAACATCTTTTTCCATGTCATTCTTGTAGCTTGTCTTTTTAAAACCTACTTTCAAATCAATCTCAGTCTGATCAGACAAAACTTGTTCGTCTTCCATAATATCTTTTAAACATAGGCAAACACTCTTCAACTTCTGTGTATTTTGTTCAAAAATACTCTTCAACATATTCAATGTAAAAATGTTTTGCTTTATTCTATATTTATAAGCTAAATCTGAATGTTCGTCTCCTTTAATAGTAATCTTTATTTCCTTCTAGTTCTTTCTGGTGTCCAATTTGTAAAGGCTTATCTTCTTATGTTTTTTTAAATAATTCAAAACAAAAACATTGTCCCATGAGAAGGATTTTTATAATTAATTCCAAGATCTTATTTCAAATTTATCTCTACCCTTAGTCCATTTGTAACTTTCTAAAATGAAAGTTTTGCTATTTATTCCATTTTTAACTCCGTAAACTTGAACAGTTAGTCCTTGACTTAGGACCATAATTGATTTTGGAATTATGGACATAAGCCATGCTGATTGTTAAGTGGGTTGCCACGTGACAAGTGTCCAATTTTACAAACTTTTGGGGGGGTAATTAAGTGAATCACCATGATCATTAAATGAACAGGCAATCAATAAGCAAAACCACTGTCCATAACGGAAGTTTTTTTTTACTGGAAACTGGAAGTAGATACTGGTTTCCAGTAAAAAATATCATAAAACAGGGTCATAGGTGAATAGACATAAAAACAGGCTGGTAGTTGAGTACTGCAAAGGGGCTACTGGATCATAAATAGCCTTGGGGAGGTCCATTGTAACTTCAGATGGTTGCTAATCAATTGTAAGTCAGGGACTACCTGTATTTAAAATTTCTCTTTCTAAAGATCATTATTGTAAAATGTTTCAGTCTAAAAGTTCCTAGCAGCTGAAAAGCAGCTAACGGTTTCTGAAAGTGATTAGGAAAGGAAATATGCAAACCCAATGTCCTTTCAAAGGCACTGACTCTGCTTTTAGCAAGATGGATGTTGACTATTCTCTTATCTCCCAGAACTTGTGCCTTGGGAGGAGCAGCTATCTGAAATACTTATGGACAAGCACAAATCCTCTTCCTGTCCAAAGAGGAATTTATCAAAGAACCAGTCTACTTACTAGCTCTTCATACTGCCATAGTTGTCAGTTCTGTTTTCAGTGGAGCTGTTTTTCTGTCCTCCATTCTTCCCTGGAAGTTTCTTACAGTAGCAGATAATTAAAAAATGCTTACTAAATCCATCAGTAATGTCTTAATAACATTAAGCCAGTTTGCGGTAGTGATTAAGGTGCTGGCCTAGAAACCAGGAGTCTGTGAGTTCTAGTCCTGTTTTAGGCATGTAAGTCAACTGGGTGGCTTTGGGCCAGTAACTCACTCTAAGCCCAACCTACCTCACAGGGTTGTTGTGGGGAAAATAGGAAGAAGAAGAAGTATTAGATATTTTTGCTGCCTTCAGTTATTCATAAAGTAATAAAGGTAGAATTAAAATTCTAATTAATAAAATTTCTTTCTTAGGCCTCACAAAGTATGGTTTCTGAAAACAGTACTTGAGGCTAAAAAGAAGAATGTGATTTTGGTCAGTTAATTTTATCAGATGGGAGAAAAAGTCTCATCTCTTTCTAAATGCTATTATATCATTCAAAGTTGATTTATTTCATTGTATTTTTTAGTATGACTAATGTTGCTTAGGGAAATGTTATGTGCTTCATTGGCTTTAATAAGATAAAGTATTTTAACAGTATGAACAAAATGCTACATCAAGCCAATGCAGTATTTTAATAAATACAAGTTACTTATTTAAAAAAATACAGCAGCACAGAGGCTTTTCTGTTGGCATTATTGGATATTTTTGTCTTAGTAGCCTTATTTATTTGTTTGTTTGTTTATTTATATTTGCTTTATTTTCTTAGCCCATAAAGTTACTGCAGCATCAAATTTAATGCAGTTGCTAAGAGAACTTTAGATTTAAAGGATTTAAAAAGAAACTGGCATTTACTGCAAAGTTGTTAACAGTGGCTTATAATTTGATGCATGTTTATTCAGCTTTGTGGCAGTTAACTATAGATTTCTCCTTGCTTTTAAGAGTTCAGTCTAAGTCCCACAAACACATTTTTAAAAATAGTAGTGGAGTAACTCCGGTGGTTGGAGAATTTTAATAACCTTCATTTTAATTTTGTAGAAATCAGTGCTCTAAGATGCAGTTGTGATGACTCTTGTCTTTCTCCTTGACTTAGCATGCCGATGACCTCTTCCTAGAGTTTTGTATTGCAATATTTCTCAGTCTGTACTTGTTTGCTTAGTGTGCCATGTAGGTAGCAGATAACCAGTTCAATAATGTTGCTCTGCACAATTTTTCATTGTCCAAGAGGATTTGAACATGTTTTGCACCAGCTGGCTGCTGTTTGCTAGCCAAACAAAAGAATGCTAGAAAAATGTCAAATTCCTTCTGTAGTCATTTTGCTGTGAATAGTGGAAGACCCAATAGTTTAAGTGTCCATCACATCTGCAGTCCAAAAGCCAATGGAAAGAGGGGCAGTAAGGTACGATGTTACTTCATTCCATGCTGTCTGTGCTCCAGGTTTTTCATCATGTAAAATAAGAAGAGAAAGAAAGGCAGGGGTTTTGCAACAAAGGTACACTGGTGTTGAAGCCCCTCCCCCCTTTTTACAGGTACTACTCTGAGTGATGTATATTTTAGATAACATTTTAACAACTCTGGTAGAAGAAAAAAATGTAAACTATCAGAGAATACTGCTGAGAAACATTGACATGTTTAGGTCTTCCTCCTTCACCATTGGGGCTTTCTTTCTGCAGTGGAAGGCCATCTCTATGTGATATTGGGAACCTCTTCTTACATTTTTTTTTTGCTCTGTGTCTGTGTATTCGTGTGCCTGTATGTGTTGTATGTGCAGAAACAAGACAGGTATGGATTATATTCTAATCTCTTTGTTTCTCTAATATGTCCCAAACAGGGAAACAATCGTAGTCTTGGAGCTGACAGAATTATTTTTTCTTCCATTGAAGTGAAAGGGAAATAAATAAAATATACTGTAAATTCTCAGCAAAAAGATAAAAAAGTCACTTTTGACTTCCATTTTGAATGTCCCAGCTTGGGGATTAGGGATTTAGAGACGTAGTGGCTTCTCTTTGCAGTATGTACTCTCTGCCAGTGGATTCTGTACTGTGCTGTTGCTCTCTATTTGACTGGCTTATCCTTAAATCAACCCTTTCTGGAATTAAAATTAAAATATATAGTTATGTCCTAATGAGGAGATGCAATATACAGTTCTGTTTCCTCTACACAGGTTGCCAACAGTAGTGTGTCTCCTGATTTCCCTCCAGGCAAAAGCTGTTACTATAGTATTTCCTTTACGTTTTCTAGAAAAAAAAGACCCATCTTTTATTTGGGATTGCTTTATGGCCACACGTTAAATGTCACAATAATAGGGTAGAAAATGTCATTAAGAAGGATGTATGCCCTCCAGCATTCTGAGCCAGAAAGTTGTTTAATAGAATTAGAAATGTGTTGAATATCAATGTAATTCAATAGAAATCTTTGTTTTTATACAGCCTGTAATGGAAGCCGTGTATCAGTCTTAAGGCAAGCAACATAGAAATGTTTTCCAGAGTTTTTGGAGATGGGCTAACTGTTAAGCAAAAGTAGACTTGGCTCTTTTTCTTTCAATAGAATTAAAATTCCACAGTGCATCAAAAATCATTCAGACATATAATCATAGACACAGAAGTGACAGCAAATCTCCATCCTGTCTAGGAACCTTATCTGTCAAGGTATATAACAGTGGTTGTGTAAAAAAAGTCTTTCTTTTTCATGCAAGGAGAACTAGAATAAATGCAATGCATTTTTCCTTTACTACAGTAAAATATATACTGAAATTTATAGTGAAATATGGAAGAGAACCTATTAGTGATAAGCATCTCTTCAAAATTAGCCATTTTACTACATTTTGGAGGATATTGTAATTGAGTTTCCATTGTCAATAAAAAGATCCATCACAATCTTTTTAAAAAGAACAGTTGCACGATTATTATACATGTTAAAATATACTTATATCCAGTATTTTAAAATTATATCATTGTGGGAAGAGGTCTTGGCATGTTCGGGTTTTTTCCCATGTAAGATTGAGACTATCTTGGCAACGTTTTGACGAGATCTCACTCGCCATCTTCAGACTGGTGCTTTCGGTTTTGTGCTTGCGCTGAGCAAAGCGTGATCTGAGTTGCCATCTCCTTATATATACTGGTGAGGAGGTTGGCTATGTTGTTGTTTCTTGATTGGTTGATGGAGTTGATGTTTGCAGATTGGCTGGCTTGTTCTTAAGAACATGTGTGGCTGAAGTATTGGCTATGTGTCTATCAGCCTCCTGTGTTGCAATGACTTGGGTAATGGGCTTGTGATGACTTTTTGAGTTCTATTGTTTTGACATCCTGGGTCTTGTGCTATAATCTCCTGGGTTGTAGTGACCTGGATAATGGGCTGTGTGATGACCTTCTGAGTTCTAATCTTGTGACATCCTGGGTCTTGTATTGTAATCTCCTGGATCATTGGCTGTGTTGCAACATCCTGAGGTTTTGTGGTATAGCCTCCTGAGTTCTGTGATGTGATATCCTGAGCGGGTGACTGTGATGTGACATTCCGGGTTTTGGTTTGGCTCCGAGTTTGAGGCCTGGCTATGTGTTCATGGTGTGTGTCTGTTTGCTTGGTTGGGGGTCGGGGTGTGTGGCAGCTGATGATGCAGCCATAGTCTGGTTTCTGGATGGTGGTTGCCTTTCGTCTATGGGGTGGGTTTGGGTTTGAGTCTGGTGAGGGAGATCACCAGACTCAACACACAAGACTCAGGATGTCAAAACAATAGAACTCAGAAGATCATCACACAGCCCATTACCCAGGTCATTACAACACAGGAGGCTGATAGACATATAGCCAAGACCTCAGCCACACATGTTCTTACGAAAAAGCCAGCCAATCTGCAAACATCAACTCCATCAGCCAATCAAGAAATGACAACACAGCCAATCTCCCCACCAGTATATATAGGGAGACAGCAGCTCCAATGACGCTTTGCTCGCACAAGCAGGAAGCCGAAAGCATCAGCCTGAAGATGGCGAGTGGGACCTTGTCAAAACATTGCCCAGATAGCCTCAATCTTACATGGGAAAACACCCGAACACACCAAGACCTGCATATATGTATATGTATATATATTCGTAGATTTTCACGGGTACAAGCATGCAGGTCCTGGCATATTCGGGTCTTTTCCTGTGTAAGATTGAGACTACCTTGGCAACATTTCGACTGAGATCTCATTCACCATCTTCAGCCTGGTGTTTTCGGCTTTGTGCTTGTGCGAGCAAAGAGTGATCTGAGCTGCTGTCTCCCTATGCCTCCTGCCTACCAGACATTTGGAAACTAGCCCTTATCAACAAATGAGTCCCAGCCACGAAAACCAACACTGATCCCAAAACAACACATGACGCCACCACCAATCTCCCTCACTAGACACAAACCCAAACCCACCCCATAGATGAAAGGCAACCACCATCCAGAAACCAGACCATGGCTGCATCACCAGCTGCCACACACCCCGACCTCCAAACCAAGCAAACTGACACATGCCATGAACATAGAGCCAGGCCTGAAACTCGGAGCCAAACCAAAACCTGGAACATCACATCACAATATTTGCTCTCTTTCTATGCATACGTGAACTGCCAATTTCCTATAAATAGAAACTGTATCCTCCCTCTTAAACATTAGTAGGTTATTCTAACTCAGGGGTGTCCAAACTTTTTGCAAAGAGGACTAGATTTGGTGAGGTGAAAATGTGTGGGGCCAATCATTCAGCCTGACATTCGCTGGAAAAATGCTGGCCGCCGGGGATGAGTGATAGGCTGAACCAGTAGGGAGAAGAGGCTGTGGGCTGCTCAAAATTTGAAAACGGGCCGCAATTGGCCCCCAGGCTGGACTTTGGACATACCTGCTCTAACTAACATTCCCTCTCTCTCTATCCCAAATGTGCTTTTTCAAGAGGCAACTGAACTTTCTGTTTTTTTTTTTTAAAACGATTTGCTTCTCATCCAAGAAGCTTCTTTAGTTCTCTCTGTATGCATATGCATATTTATCTCTTAGACTTCTGCAGTACTTTAGATTTAAAGGAAAAATACACTGTGGAATACATATGTGTGCGTATAATACTTATTACCAACTCTTTATATCAAGCACATTATTTTCTCAGAATAGTATTGCCTTTTGAATCTGAAGCGCTGCATAGCACCGTTGTTTAACAACAATTTTTTGTCTATTAAGGTTTGTGTGAGAGAGAATTTATCTGTCTGTCTGTCTGTCCAGTTTTCTTAGAGAAAATATTTGGCTTCCATTGTCAGATTAGCCAGTTAACAAACAACGTGTATAGTATTACAGAATGTGAAGACAAAAAGAAAAGTAATGGCTATAATATAAATCTCATACGCTTGCCCAAAACTGTTGATTTGACCTGAACTCAACTATACTTAAAAATGGCAAAACTTTAATAGCTGAAATTACAAAGGAAATCAGTTTTTTAAATCATTTGACTAACATTTGTTTGTGTTCTCTGGCTAATCTCTTCCATTTAACTGTTTGACTACAAATCTTTCCTGATACGTTTATTCAACATTACAATTTGTTCTGCATGTTTTCCGAACGTTTTGGTAGACCAGAAAATAACCATGAAAGAATATCCAACTTGTTAAGCAATTAAAAATTGTGTTCATTAATCACTGTAAGATTACATGGACAGTCACCTTGATCTCAATTTTTAATGATAACCTGAAAAGAGCAAAAAAAAGAAAAGGTAGATTCAAAGTAATCCAGCTGTGTGATATGGAGCTGTTGTTTAAGTCATTTTCAGATTGGGCGACTTCCATGGCCTTAAGATGGATTGTTGCTTCTGTGATCTCTTTTGACTATCTCTATTTGTTAGAACAGAATAGAATTTCTTCGTAGTCTTATTTGCATAAACTGAATAGAGAGAGGAAGCACTAAGCCTGTGACGGCAAACCTATGGCATGCATGCCACAGGCGACACGCAGAGCCATTTGTGCAGGCATGCGAGCCCCTGCCAAACTTACCTGCACTGTGCATGCGCGCACCTTCCAGGTAATTTTCGGACCGTTTGAGGCCATTTTCACTTTCCTGGAGGCCCAAGGGAAGGCTCTGCAGCCTTGGGAGGCCGAAAAACAGGCCGTCCAGAAATATTGGAAGTGCCGAAACGGGCCTGTTTTCAGCCTCCTGAGGTTGCAGAGGCTTCCCTCAAGCCTCCGGGAGGGCAAAAATGGCCTCCCCCGAGCTCCAGAGGCCCTCCAGAGGCTGAAAACACTCACTTCCTGTATTTCTGGAAAGCCTGTTTTTCAGCCTCCGGAGGCTGCAGAGCTTTTCTTCCAGCCTCCAGGAGGGCAAAAACTGCCTCAAAAGGGTCGAAAATCACCTGGGAGGCACATGCATGTGCAGTGAAGGTAAGGAGACAGGGCAGGGGTGTTGCGCGTGCATGCGCAGGGGGGTGCATTGCATTTTGGCACACCACAACAAAAAGGTTCGCCATCACTGCACTACGCTAATAGCAATATTTGCGATGTTGAAAATGGTTAATAGTATTTTAACACTCTGAATAGGGAAAGATGTCTGCTCCATTTTCTTTGTTCCTTTTACCTAGAGCTATTGCTATAGCTTCTCTAGTCAATACTAATTTTATCCTTTTTTTGTCCATGGTGTCAGATAGATTCCATTAAAAATACACATTTTTCCCTGACATTTCAAAATACACGATTTTTTTTTTTTGGCTGAACTTGCATTGTATCTCATTAATCTCTCTTTGCATGCATTTTTACAAACTTCTCATGGGGCTTCAGGGGATAATTTGGAAAGGGTCCAGTTTTTAAACCTTCACTTTGTCAGAAGCACAGTACTGTTTTGGAGAAATGTCTTGAACTCTATTCTCAAAGAAAATAAAAGCATGCTGAAGACAGTAGGGACAAATATGTGAGCTCCTTCTTCATGACTTATTGTGCTATTTTGAATATACAGATAAATGTTAGCTTTTCTATCTTTCTGTTTGTGTTAAATGTGTTCACGTTGGCTTTGTGTGCTAAGCAAAAAACTCTTCCCTCCTTTTGATTACTGGATTGAATTATTATGTGCCATCAAGTCATTATTGATTCTTAGTCACAAGATAGATAGTCTTTTTTTTTTCATGAAGATGTGACCCTCACCTAGTCTTTCAGGTCTTCCAACCGTGTATTCATTGTATCGATTGTTTCTGTGACTGAACCAATCCACATCTATGAAGATTCTTAGTCATCTTGGTCATGGTTGTCCCAAAGGTGCTTTTTCAAAAGGCAACTGGACTTTGTTTTTTCTTGGAGACTTTTTGCTTCTTATCCAAGAAGCTTCTTTAGTTCTGACTGAATGGTGGAGGATGGAAGGATTTACAATCTTTACAGTTATCTGGTCATTAGCTCTCTTTCTGAGAGTTGTTGAGGCCACTTGGAGGTTTAACTGTGCCTTCAGGGTCATCTGAATAGTGCAAATGGGGGTGGAAGCTTTTTGGAACTTAGAGCTGAAAGGACTGTGTTATAAATAGGAGATAGGTGGTGGTGTATCCCTTTATATTCTCACGAGTCTTCTCCAATACCAGAGTTCAAAAGTATCAATACTCTTCTGCTTCTGCTTCTTCAAAGTCTAGTTTAATTCTATAGAATGTCACAGGGAATACCATGGCTTGCAGAATTCTGATCTTTGTAGGTATAAATATATCATGGTATTTTCTAAGGCCTTCAGGTACAAGTGCTAGTCACTGGCATATTTCTTGACTGCTTGTTCCTTTATTGTTGATGGTTGATCCTCAAAAGCAGAAACTATCCACCATTTCATTATTACATCATCAAGTTTAAGGCCAGTTGTTCTACTTGTTATCATTAGTTGATCTTCTTTATATTTAAATTTAGTCTCATTTTTTCACTATTCTCTTTTAATTCCATTACTATAGCTTTGCAGTTTCAGCTATCAAAGTAGTGTTATCAGCATAGTGCAAGTTGTTGATATTTCTTCCTCCATTTATAAAACCATCCTCGTCTTCTTTCAACCTGGCTTCACTTAATAATATATTCAGCATATAGATTGAGTAAATAATGGAAGAGCCTATAACCTTACAGAAATACAGACAAGATTCTTGACTATTATATAACTTAAGTTCAAAAATTACAACCAGAACAAATATCTCCAACAGGGATTATAGTAGTATAGGTACTCTGATAGCAATTAGCACCCAGATTGCATCACTAAAGGAAACTATAGGAAAGTGAGTTGTAGAAATAAGAAATATAGACGTTAATTTAGGGAAATAAAATCACTGGAAGACCATGCATGGTGTAGAACAAGAGATTGCTTTGCATTTTGTATCTTTTGACATATTTGGATTAGGCCAGAAAAGCATTATATATTTACAAATATTATCTTCCACTCTTTGTTCCTTTAAGAAATAGATCGATCACACAGAAAAAACCTTAATATTATGCCTGTCAGAATTGCCATGTTCTGACACTATAATACTAAATATTTGAAATAAAAATATTATCTTTCTATTCTAGAATTCTACATAGTTTTTAAATGGTCCAACTCTGTTTTGGCCCAAATATATTCCAAATGTCTGTTTTTGATAATTAATAGCCCAAATTAGAACCATATTTGAAATGGTGTTAAATATTTATTTTGTCTCCTTCATGTTTGATTTTTTTTTAACAAATAAAGGTGTGCAGGGCACTGACCTGGATGAAGAGAAACATAATTTAACTTTTTGTCCTTGTGTGAAATTAATTTAGAGGAAAAAAACTGAAATGGCTTTCTTTCTAATCTCAGTTTTGGGATTGTTGCATTTTTCCAGGAATATCAGTCCGATTAAGTAGCCCAGATCAAGAAACCAACTCCATAAAAATGCTAAATCTACTTTTATTGAGATTGGCTATAAAAACAGAATTGTGCAAGTCTGATTAAAATTCTTATAGGCCAGTGAATCAACGGGGCATTTGCCTGAGTTGCTTCCAAATATTATCTCATTGCTCTAGACAAGAGGTGTCAAACTCATGATGACATGTTGTCATCATGTGACATATCACAACTTTTTCTCCCTTGGCTAAACTGGGGATGGGCGTGGCCAGCGCTTTATGCATCCGGCCCATGGGCCACGAGTTTGACAGCCCTACTCTAGACTTAAAAAATGTTTCAGCCCCTTTTGCTTAGGTAGTTGTTTTTGCATATTTCTGCTAACACTATTTTACTTACACTATAAGGAGGAACAAATTACAATTCTGATTTTAGATTCTGATTTGTTTGTTTATTCATGTCAGAAGCATCACAATGAAAATAAGGCCTACTGTATAACATAAAATTCAATACAAGATTAAAATATGTGCAAATTCACATATTCACAATACAATACAAAATTAAAATATGCAAATTCACAAAATCTTGCCCAGAAACTAGCAACATTCATTGTGTTCTGTCACGCTGCCATGAGTCCACAAGTGTACACTGATCGGGGCACAGAACAGGTATACATACAGTATGTGTTGTTGACTGCATGTCACCACAATAGCAAACAATAGAAGCAACTGGATGGCCCCATTTGTTCAGAGTGTGTCTGGATCTGTGCACAGTCTATTCAATAATTTCCATACTTCCCAGTTTTTGTCAGACCCAGGTGCCTTTCCTCCATTGGTTCCATCCAATGTTGGTTCTTTGTAGCTTTCCATAGAGCCATAGCATACCGTAGATTCTGCTATTTCCCTGTAACTGACTTGATTGCTGTGGGAAAACACTTGGATCTCTGGCAACAATATTTTTGCAGAAGACAAAAATGCAGAAGACTGTTTTAAATAACTATCGTCCAGTCTCCAACCTTCCTTTTTTAGCGAAGGTTGTTGAGAGTGTGGTGGCACGTCAGCTCCCTCAGTACCTGGAGGAAGCGACTTACCTCGATCCATTCCAATCGGGCTTCAGGCCCGGGCATAGTACCGAAACAGCATTGGTCGCGTTGATTGATGATCTCTGGAGGGCCCGTGACAGGGGTTTTTCCTCTGTCCTGGTCCTGTTAGACCTCTCGGCGGCTTTTGATACTATCGACCATAGTATCTTATTGCGGCGGTTGGAGGGGTTAGGGATTGGGGGAACTGTCTTGCGATGGTTCTCCTCCTTCCTCTCCAACCGCTCGCAATTCGTGTTGACGGGGGGGAGAGGTCCACCTCTAGGCCCCTCATTTGTGGGGTGCCTCAGGGATCGGTCCTCTCCCCTCTTCTGTTCAACATTTATGTGAAGCCGCTGGGGGAGATCATCCGTGGTTTTGGGGTGCGGTGTCATCTGTATGCAGATGATACCCAGCTTTACATCTCTACCCCGGGCCACCCCAATGATGCTGTGGAGGCTATGTCCCGGTTCCTGGAGGCCGTGCGGAATTGGATGGGCGGGAACAGGCTCCGGCTCAACCCGTCCAAGACCGAGTGGCTGTGGTTTCCGGCGGCCCGATATAGTCAGCTGACTCCATCGCTGGCTATTGGGGGAGAGATTCTACCTCCCACAGGGAGGGCTTGCAATTTGGGTGTCCTCCTGGATGCACGGCTGTCTTTAGAAGACCATATTGCGGCCGTCTCCAGGGGGGCTTTTTATCAGGTTCGCCTGATTTACCAGTTTTGCGGCCCTTTCTGGATCGGGACGCCTTACGCACGGTCACTCATGCCCTTGTCACTTCTCTCCTGGACTACTGTAACGCTCTCTACATGGGGCTCCCTACGGGGAACACCCGGAGACTCCAACTGGTACAAAATGCAGGCCGCGCGGGTGATTATGGGGGCGTCACGAAGCTCCCATGTGACGCCTCTCCTGCGCGAGCTGCATTGGTTGCCGGTGGTTTTCCGGGTTCGCTTTAAGGTTCTGGTTCTGACCTTTAAAGCGATCCATGGCATTGGACCAGGTTATCTGCAGGACTGCGTTCTGCCGGTGATCTCCAACAGACCTGTGCGTTCCCACAGGGAGGGCCTTCTCTGGGTGCCATCGGCTTCTATGTGCCGTCTGGCGGCCCCCAGGAGTAGGGCCTTCTCTGTGGGGGCCCCCGCCCTCTGGAATGGTCTGCCCCCAGAGATACGCACCAACACGGACCTGAGAGCCTTCAGACGGGCGTTAAAAACTTGGCTCTTTGAGCAGGCTGGCCTAGGCTGACACAAGATTTTAATTTTGTCTCACGTTTTTAATTGGTTTTGAATATTTGGGGTTTTAACTATTTTATGGGGGAGGGGCAAAGTTTTTTAAATTTCTAAACAGCCTAAATTATTTAATCTGTTTTTAACTTTTGTATAGTGTATTGGGGTTTGTGATTGGCTGTGCACCGCCCTGAGTCCTTCGGGAGAAGGGCGGTATATAAGTATTAGTATAAATAAATAAATAATAAATAAATATGCATTTTCTATCGTTGCACTTTGCTACAACAGGAGAAATAATATGCTATATGGATTTTGTTTGCATATAGAACTGATTTCAGTGTATTTTACATGCTTGTCCAAAATCTGATGGGTCTTTTATATGTCTTAGATCCACTGTCAATGGGGCCACAGAAAGCTCTAGAAACCATTGGTGCAAATTTGCAAAAACAGTATGAAAATTGGCAACCAAGGGTAAGTACATTTTTGCCTTCTTGTAAGATAAACGTTTCCCCCCCTCAACATCTGTGTTTACTTCTGGTAAACTAATAATACTAATATTAAAAAATATTCCACTTGAAATATTGGATACAGACTGTGATCTTTTATATATTATATTAGGCAAAATTTGGAGCTTTTCTATGTGTTCATGTGGATAGAATATTACAGATTCTCAAAAACGATTAGGCTTCAATTAGACTAACACTCTAGAAAGAGAAGAGTCATTTTTACAGCCAAAAATTTCTACATTGATGGTTGTATGATGCAGTATTATAGTTACCAAGTAGTTAGAAGGAAAATTAGCAAGGAAATTAATTCCAGTAGATAGAACTCTTTTCTGCATCATTGGCTTTTGATGTATATGCACAGGTTTTATAGTTAGATAATACTGTTTATGACTATTTTTTGGGTCTGTTGGGTCAGACTTTAGATTTATGATGTAGTAGTCACTAAAAGCTGAGATCACATTGGCTTCTATCCACATGAGTGGTATTGAACAATTCAATAGCGAAAGCAAAGTCATCCCTTTTCTGGATGTATTTTAGCCAAGGATGGACTGTCAGTTTTTAGAAATGCTTTAATTTGAATTCTTGTACATAGAGAGGTTAGTTTTCATCAGGAGAGTCATAGCAATAGTTGGAGAGAAATCGATGGCTTCAGTCACTGAATTTCTAAAATTTAATTTTGAAGGGTCAGGAGCTTTGCTGATTATGATTCTTAGAGTTTGCTAGAATAGCGGTGACATTCATGAAAATCAAAAATTCTTTATTTTCTGATAAGGCTTGATTTTTATGCCATTTTATTTTAAATTAAAAATATCTATTTCTCATTATCTCAGGCAATTGTATAGGGAATATGATGTTATGGTAAAAGCAGCCCGCTAGATTTGCAAGCATAATGGGACAATACCAACTCACAACAAAGGCTGCGTCCCAGGTCATAATTTTATGTTCTTTGGGCAGAAGTTCATTATTTTTTTGTGTTATGCCATCAATTTACAGAGAACATTTTTGCAATTCTGCAAACTTTTTCAGAGAGCACTCCTCAAGTTTCATTTGTCTTAACATGAGTATTTCATTATTTCCTTAAAATCTTATTTGTTCAAATTATTTTAAAATTAGAGTCCAAGCTGAATTTAAACTTAGTTTAAATGTCCAAATTCTTTAAATGTACATTTGCTGAACTCTTATTTCTTTCAAAGACAAAGTATGGGCAGTTTTAACATTCCCACTTATTCATTCCCCTTCCTCAAGACAGTAAAAGATAGTATGGGAAAAGGGAAACAAGAGAACTTAAAAAGTGAGATGGAAGATTATTCTTGTTCCATTTTGGGGAAATTGGAAAGTTGTTCAAAAGTTGGAAACGGGAAACTGCACAATCCAGTCTCTACTTTCTAATATTATTTTATTTTGTAGTAATAAAGTTCAAAGTGATTTGAACTGGTTGTGCACAAAATAGTGTACTGTTTGCTTACAGAAATCAGGATCAAATTCTACTGGATTCTTTTTTTAAAAATTCTCAGAATTGAACTGGATGTATTAATAAAAGGAGAATGGATTTTTCATCTTTCTCTTGCTGTCTTCCCACCTGTCTTTATTTCTGTCCAGATGCCACAGATGACATAATAGTTATTTAAAATAACATTTCAAGATGCAGAGCTTGAAAATATGATCGCTATAACTCTCTTTGGTGTAAGATCATTGATTCCATTAACAGTAACTTCTACAGCTGCATGAAAGACCTCGATAGTTTTGATGAGTTAATTTGTAATGATGCCACATTGTTACATTTATTGATGAGTCATGTCATTCAAATATCTGTACTATGTGCGTTCCAGAGTCCTCCTGTTTTCAGCATTACGATGCGTAATGAATCCTCTGGAAAACTGCCTATTGGCTCACTGATACAAGGTTTAATGCGATATGTAGACCTTAACAGTATAGTAAACTCTTGGGACCCAGGTCAAACAAAGCAGTCTCTTTGCTGTTTTAATAACATAGCCCATGGAGCTGGGGGAAGGGATAGCAGCATGTACTTTATGTGAGGGAGCAGACTTTGAGCTGCTTTGTATAGTTTGCACAGAACATAAGCCAATGTTCTGTGAACAAGATGTTTTGTGTGCAAGGTATTGGTTCATAGCACTAAATCACTGTCCTCTGAAACATTGCAAAGCTGAACACATGCCATTTTATTGCACTCTGCTAGCTTTTACGTTTTTCTGCAGTAACAAAGAGAAATTGTTGGGCTATCCACAATAAAACAATTGGAGAATGATTGAATTTCCTAGATCTTTGCTCTAAAAGACTTTTAGTCTTTTTTTCTTCCTTGTCTTTCTTTCCCCTCTCCCCGATCCCAAGCTTGCTGTAGATGGTCAGGGAAGCAAATGACAGATTATTGAAACAGAGTAGGAAACAGTGACTAAAAATGGCTCATTAAGAATATATGACAAATGGACAAGCACTGATTATTGAAAAATGGGGCACTGAGTGTACGAGGTTCGCTGGAAGAATTATCCAATTAAATATAATGGAATTTCAATGTTTACTACAGTTTTTCTTACAATTTTTTTCATTTGTAGAAATAGCTATCTATTTTGAACACATATAAAGAAACCGTAGAAGGTAATCTTATGAGAAACAATATTGAGGAAAGTCTTAATTTGCAAAACAATTCTACTGTGCATTGTTTGGCTGGCATGCTTCTCACTGACAGAATACTGACAGAATAGTGGTTTGCTAATTGGAAAATTTATCAGTTATTCTGCTAATAAATTCTGCTTCAAAACAATTAAAAAATTAAAACTATCATATGGTATAATGTTTTTCCCGTTGCAAGACTAGAAAATGATTCAGCCTATTCAATTGCAAGATGCTATAAATAATTAAATGTTTAATTATCACAGGGAAAATGGAAGTTGTAATCCAAACCATGGAATACCTAGCCTGATGCTTTAGAGTTCTGTGAATTAAAGACCCAAATGTGTTCATTCTCTATAGAATAATCATTACATATTATTCCTATGTACAGTGCATCCAGAAAGTATTCAGATCCCTTTTGCTTCTGTCAATTTTGTTATTCTGCCGCCTGCTTCTACAGTTGTTGAAATTCATTTTTTCTCATTAATCTACACTCAGTACCCCATAATGACAAAATGAAAACAGAGTTTTAGAAATTTATTAAAAAGAAAAAAAAACCTGAAAGATCACATTGGCAGAAGTATTCAGACCCTTCACTCTATGCTTCTTCACAGAGTTGTTCCTAAGCCACTCCTGTGTTGTCTTGGCTGTGTGCTTAGATCATTGTCATGTTGGAAAGTAAACCTTCAGCCCAGTCTGAGGTCTTGAGTTCTGTGGAACAGGTTTCATTGAGGATATCCCTGTACTTCACTCCATTCAGCTTTCCCTCAACCCTGACCAGTCTCCCAGTCCCTGCTGCTGAAAAATATCCCCTGCATGATGCTGCCACCACTGTGCTTCACTGTTGGGATGATATTAGGTAGGTATAAGCAGTGCCTGGTTTTCTCCAGATATAATGTTTAGAATTGAGGCCAAACATTCAATCTTGGTTTCATCAGACCACTGAATCTTGTTCTTCTCCAGAGTGGTGTCGACAGGATCCAGGCATGGGATATATTCAGCTCTGCTTGGCTATAAACTGAATAGAAAAACTGAAGACACCCCCCCTCCGGGCTACCATCTCCAGTTCTTCCATTCAGTCTCGGCTGAACTAGGCTGCCTTTTTGATAGCTCCTCTTGTTTTTTTAATAAATAGAGGGACACCGTCAGGTTAAATTTCCTTGGATATATTCCACCAACAGTTCTAAAGGGACTAGAGGCATGAGAGACTCTAGTTTTCCTTTGTGGTTCCTTCTGACAGGAAAAAGAAGAAAATGTTCAGAACGATGGCAAAGTGAAGGAACCGACTTTGCGTCTATCAGCTGGCTAGTGGAGTGCCGGTTTTTTGGATTTTCGCAGTTCTGACGATATCGTACCCAGCCCCTAGAAAAAGGTACTGGGGCATCTAGTGCTGACCTGCCTGATAGGCAGCCTGTCCAATAAGGGAGTGTTGCCTAGTCAGAGCAGTGGATCCCTTTGACAGTTCCCTGGCTTCACTGCCTGTCACAGGAGCGGTTCATTTTGGTGGGAGCGCCATTTTGAAGTGAAGAAGATTCAGAGTAACAGAAGCCAGAGCTGGATAATTTACAATGCTGTAACCGGTTATTAATTTGACGCAATCTGTGGCTAGGAGGATTAAAATAGCCATGTTATTGCTATTTATCTGCTGGCTGGAAATTCAACTCATCAGTCTGACAAGCGACCTTTAGAACAATCTGCTGGCCACGAACTTTTGAACAGCCCCGTGATTGCCTTTCTGCTGTGTTTCAGCGGAATCTCAGCCATAGTGTGCAGCATTTGGCTTTCTCCTTCATTTAGTGGCATCTGAATATTTTCCCTTTGGTTTGGCTGTTTTAAAGTCAATTCAAGGTTACCTGTCTCGTTCTCTCATCTTAGCCTTGCAGCCTCAATTTCTATAGTGATTACAATCTATCTATATAGGTTCATATCAAGATTAGTGTTTAGGTCTCCACTTTCAAGAGAGAGCACAACACTAGAAGTGGATAGACAAGTGGTGAAAGGATCCAGTATACAAACAATGGATAATTCTTCCGCCACACTTTCTCCCCCTCAGGTTCCCGAAATCCAGCATAAGAGAAGGGGAAAATGGGCCTGTAAATCCAAGGGAATGTCTTCTCGTTCAGGAGGCTCAGTTACGGAGGCGGCGGGCAAAATTAGGGTCAAGGCCAGGGCAACCAGGAGATCCAAGGTAGATGAGAAGGCTGAGCATAGGCTCCACAAAGCTGTGGTAAGACAGGTGGAAAAGAACATGAAAGAGCAGGGGAAGTTGCTATATCTTAATTCTCCTATGGAGAATAATGGAGCCCAGAGGGATCAGACAGGTTGTTCAATTGACCTCCAGGGGGAAGTCTTCGTTGCAGAGACTTTGGGGCAGTCAGTTAGGAACCCTCAAACTTCAGAGATGCCGTGTTGCTCTCATTGGGGTGTTTCAACTCCAATGGTACCTGTTTTCCAACCTATACCTGTCCCAGCGTGCCAACAGGTTGGGGTAGATGGATAGTGCCCAAACCAGTCTCTGACTCGATCCGCCTTCCAACTTTAGGGGCTCAATTAATGCCAATGGTAGTGCAACAGTGGTTTACTGAGGTAATTAGACAGAGGCTGATAGTGGGAACACAGCAAGGTATCCCATCCGTTCAGTTAGGTGCTATCCCAGGCATTACACACTGCAGTCAACAGAAGACGAGCCAGTTTCCAAGGACTGACTCTGTGTTGCTCCACCCTTATTCTCCGGTCTCCTCAGAGGAAGACCAATCTGACTATTCTGTTGAGGAAGGAGAGATAGAGGAACTGTCGGAGGAGGAAACTGAACCCGAAAAATCTGGGTTCAAAGGGCTTTTTAGACCCCATGTATTTAAGCCAAGGTCGCGAGTGGACTAGATCTTAACACAAAGGTCCCAATCTCTACGAATAATATGCTGGACAAGATGATACTATGCATCGATATTGTATCATGGGCATATATGCACTCACGGGAGTTACAAGTGGTTGTTATTCCCGTATCAGAGGGCAAAGAAGGAAACTTCACCCATACAAGTGAGATTACCACCAAAAGTGTTGTTATCTTTACTTTGGTGGACTTCTCCGGCCTTGAACAAAGGGTGCTCTTTTAGAGAGCAGAACCGTATAACAATAACAACTGATGCCAGTTTGTCAGGATAGGGGGCCCACTGTCAGGGCAAGGTCTCGCAGGGCATTTGGACCATTACCGACTTAAAAAACAACATCAATTGGCTAGAGCTACAGGCGGCCCATCTCGCTCTCAGGGAATTCAAATAGCAAATTGTGGGACAAGATATGCTCCTCCTAATGGACAATGTGGCCACTAAGGCGCACATCAATTGTCGGAGGGGATGCATTCCAGAACTTGAATGAAGGAGGCCTTTCGTCTCTGCAGGTGGAGAGAAGAACATAATATCATCAGTCAAAGCAGAGCACATTTCAGGGGTGCTGAATGTTCAGGCAGATTGGTTGAGCAGGTCCACAATGGATTACTCCGAGTGGACCCTGCACCCAGTTCTGTTCCAGGAGATTTCAGACAGATTCAGCCCTCCAATAGTTGACCTCTTTGCCTCTGCAACAAATCATCAATTGCCTCATTTTTCCTCTAGGTTCCTGTCGTAGGGGGCAGAAGGGGTCAATGCCCTTCATTGTCCGTGGCCGAAGGGGCTCCTTTATGCCTTCTCTCCATTGCCCCTCATTCCGGTGGTCATTAAGAAGACCCTGCAGCAGAAGGTGGAGATTCTCCTTGTGGCTCCATACTGACCCAGAAGGCTGTGGTTTGTGAACTTGGTCAGTCTGTCAGTGTCATGACCGTGGAGGATTCTCCCTGACAGGATCTCCCTCAGCCAGGGGCCAATCCAATATTCAGAGCCCCAGTGGCTCCAATTGGCCGCCTGGCACTTGAGAGGTAGATTCTGAAGAGGGCCAATCTCTCTTCTCAAGTCATCAACACCATCCAGGCAGGACAGACGACCATCGACCATTTGAATTTACGAAGCCTCAATGGAGGGCCTTCTGTATATGGGGCACTAGGAAGGTGTCTCGATCCCACCGAGGCGTCCGTCATTCAGGTGTTAGAGTTTTTACAGGAAGGGTTGGAAAGGTGCAGACAGGTGGCGGCACTCTCATCTGTACTGTCCTTTGGCAACCTAGAGTCATTAGTCAGATTCCATTAATACGTTGGTTTCTCAAAGGAGCAACCAACTTAAGACCGGCAGTGATACATAGGTTCCCCATCTGGGATCTATCTGCTTCAGGCCCTTACGGTCCCATCATTTGAGCCTCTAAGAACTGTCGCCCTACAATATCTATCTTGCAAAGTAATTTTCCTGGTGGCCATTACATCGGCCAGGAGGATATCGGAGTTGGCAGCCCTGTCAGTCAGGGCTTATCTCTGTATCTTCCATTCTAATCACGTAGTCCTGTGATTGGATCCAACCTTTATTCCTAAGATCAATTCCTATTTCCATAGGGCACAAGAACTCATTTTGCCAAACTTTTGTCCAAATCCATCTCATCCTAGAGAGAGACTCTGGTACACTATAGATGTAAGGCGAGCTCTTCACATATACTTGAAGAGAACAGATATCTTTAGAAAGATGAAGGCTATGTTTATCTCCTTTCATCAAAATTTCTTGGGTCAGAAGGTATTTTTTTCCTCCATAGGCAGATGGATTAGAGCGACCATTTCCAAAGCTTACGCAGAACAAAGTTTACCTGGTCCAACACGTCATGGCTCACTCCACCTGTAGCGCTGCCACAATGGCGGTTTGGACTACACAGGCTTTGGTGGAAGAGATATGTTGAGTGGCGACCTGGTCTACCCTTTCGCCCTTCATTAGACACTATCGCCTTGACTCTTTTGCTTCCACTGATGAAGGGTGGATGAAGGGTATTACAGAAGGTTTTGCCAGAAACTCACTCTCAGTAGCAGCCAGAAACCCGCCCATAGGACATTTGCTTTGGTATGTCCCATGCCTGAATCCTGTCAACACCACTCTGGAGAAGGGGCGATGGTCTTACCTGAGACGCACTTTCTCAGATGGTGGAGACAGGATCCAGTCCTACCCCTTTCACTGGCCTCTGTGGTTTTAGGTGTGTGGGATGGTACAAACCTAATGATGGACTACAATAAGACCTTGACTTCATTGAGAACTGGAGATGGTAGTCTTCAGTTTTTCTCTTCAGTCTACAGTCAAACAGAGCTGAATATATCCCATGCCTGGATCCTGTCTCCACCATCTGAGAAGATGTGTCTCGGGTAAGACCAATGCCCCTTCACACTGTGGGAGCCCTTCAGGTGCTTTTTGGCAAACTCCAAGCGGGCTTTCATGTGTTTTGTACTGAGACAAGGCTTCTGTCTAGCACTCTGCCATAAAACCCAGATTGGTGGAGGGCTGCAGATGGTTGTCTATCTCATCTCCACACAGGATCTCTGGAGCTCAGTCAGTTTGTGCCAAGTTTCTTCCATTTGAGAATTATGGAGGCCACTATGCTCTTAGGAATCTTCAGTGCAGCAGAAATTTTTATTGTAGTGTTCCCCAGATCTGTGCCTTGCAGTAATCCTGTCTCAGAGCTCTGCAGGCAGTTCCTTTGACCTCATGGCTTTTGCACTGCTACAGTATGCATTGTCAGCTGTGAGGCCTTCTATAGAGAGTTGTGTACTTTCCAAATCATGTCCAATCCATTTAGTTTAGCACAGGTGGACTCAGAAACATGTCAGCAACGATCAAGAGAATTGGGAGACCCCAGAGCTAAATTTCAAGTGTTGTTGCAAAGGGTCTGAATTCTTATGCCTTTTGTAACATTTCAGAGTTTTTAAAATACATTTACAGACATTTCTAAAATTCTGGCTTCACTTTGTCGTTATGGGGTACTAAGTGTAGATTAATGAGAAAAAAAATGAATTTCAACCACTGTAGCATCTGCAGCTTAACAAAATCGACAAAAGTGAAGGGGGTCTGAATAGTTTCTGAATGCATTTGATGTATGACATCAGTATTGAGGAGCAATATCATTTTTAGAAGGCTCAAAAATTACGGGATTGAGCTCTTCTTGTCTTAGTCATGGCTTCAAACAAATCAGCCAGGTTGCCTGTGACAATCCTCAGTGTTGGGTTTGTTGCCTTCAAATCCAGAAAAATTGACTTATGATCACAATTGAGCCCCAAATTTCTGTTGCTAAACAAGATAATTGTTAAGTGAGATTTGCTGCATTTTATGACCTTTCTTGCCACACTTGTTAAGTGAATCACAGCAGTTGTTACATTAGTAACGTGGTTGTAAAAAAAATCTGGCTTTCTCATTGACTTTGCTTGTCAGATGGTCACAGAAGGGGATCTCATGATCCGGGACACTGCAACCGTCATTAATATGAGTCAATTGCCAAACACCTGAATTTTAATCACATGACCATAGGGATGTTGCAATAGTGGTAAGTGTGAAAAATGGTCATAAGCCACTTTTTTCAGTGCTGCTGTAACTTTGAAAGGTCACTAAACGAAAGGTTGTAAGTTGAGGGCTACCTGAATTTGTTTACAGTGTTACGTATTATGTGAGTATGACAGTCACAACTTTGAAGACTGGTCATAAATAACATTTCCTAGCACACTTGTAATTTCAAACTGCCATTAAATGAATTGTCATAAGTCGAGGACTACCTGTAATTTCTAGCAGATTCTATTTGCATCTACATTACTGCCCATAAATGTAAAAAAACCGATAACAATATTTATTCTCCTGCACACCATAAATAAACCTCTTTCATGAAGAGAACAATTGGAGCAATGCAGTTAGAAGAGAGGATGAAATACTAGTGCTGTTCAGTTCCTTTTATATGGCAGCATTCCCTATTCAGTACCAAGACTTTACAGAACATTGCTGTTCTCTCATTCTGAAACTGCAGTATTGGAACTGGATTGTTTCAAAACCATTGAACTTTTTTTTTTTTTTGGTATTTTGGCAGGTTGAGTACTGAACATTAAACAGAAGTTGCTTTACAATAGGTCTTCCCATGGCCATTGACAGGTGTGTTTCAGAGAACCAAGTGCTGTCTTATCTGTAGCTAGAATGGTCATACCTTTCCATTCCTTTTTGCTGGATCCTGAGCTTTTGAGTTCATACTGCTTGTGTATTTCTGACAACTGCAAATGAGGTCACGTAGCCAAAGGCAAAATTGTCGGATGGGTGGTATTCAATTTACATAATGCAGAATTTGCTGTGGATCACATTGCAGGGTATATTTCTTAAATTTGGGTGAAATTAGTCTTCCCCACTTTTATTTATTATTTTTTTACTGCTTCATTTTTGAATTTGAATTTTCCACAATGTTTTAAGTTTATGTTTCTGTCAAGATCAATTGTGTTTAATGTGTTTCTGGATTTAAAACTACTTCCGTCTTTATTCTACCTGTTATGCCTTGAACAGATACTGTAGTGGATGTTTTTGCTGATCTAACTATAACCCTAAAGGAATTTTCCATTCTCCTCAGTTCTTCCTTCCATCGGGTGCATTCCTCCAATGGCCATAATGATTGCAATATATTTTCTTAATTATAAGTTCTTAAGAAAGTTAATTTTCCAGATTCTAATATTACTGTTACTAACTGGGATTCAATTCCCCCTGCCCTAAATGTGTTTTAAACTCAAGAAAGATATTCTTTTTAATAATTTATTGAATACCACTGAAATAATTTGTCCGGTGTTCGGTACAGATAACATTCTGTAACATTCTGTATCTTTTTGCTTTCGGGTGATGCGTTCAGGTGGGTGTTTTTCTAGACAGTAATATGATAGTGTTAACATTAATCTAATCAGTTGCATACAATGCACAGCAGTTCTCACACTATGACACCTCCGTGAGAGCTACTGAGAGATTATTTTATATATGGACAACCATTACTCCAATGGTAACAGAATCCTTGTGACATGCAGTGTGACAATAGCAGAGAGATCCTTTATTTGGCCATTGTTATTCTAAACAATCACCTACACTACCTAGGAACCTTCTCAGGATATTAGCAATATTGGCACCAATTATGGTAGTTTACCCAAGGCTGGATGGGAAGCTGATTCTTACTTCTGGGAAAGTGTCAGTTTAAATATCCTTTTAATCTATTGTCTGATTGAATGCTATGAAGGAGACTCTTGCAAAGATATGTGCTTGATATTTCGTTGGACAACATACATTCTTATTTTGTTTTAGTACCCAGAATATACACATTTCTGTAATACACATATGCATACACACGCGTGCTTTCCCTGCACACAAACATTGCATTTATATTCAGAAACTCAAATTTTCCTGTAGCTATGGAAAAGGTTTGGGCCTCTTCACTAGACAGTTTATCTAGTGGCTCTAAGAATACAGATATAAAAATACAATTTGTGATTTTATAACTAGGCAGAGCATATTATGCTCCAGCTTTTTGTTTGTCGGAGTTGACAGTATGGGTATATGTGAGTGGGCGGGTGAATAAATTCACAGAAAAAAAACTTTTTTTTTTTTTTGCACCACTTGGTTTTGGTGCAGTTGATTCCACAGCTCTCTGTTTCTTCTTCCAGAGCCTGAAAGTATCAGTAGGCATTTCATCTTTTTTTATTGCTAATTATTAAAAAGCTGTTCAGCAGTACAAGTTCCCCTTTTGAAAAGCTGGTCTAAAGAATTTTTAAAATCAAGCAGCGGTAGTAAAACAGGTTTTTTACACACACACACACACACAAAATAATAATCTTGGCTTCGTATTTGTTGTCTTAAAAATGAAGCAATCATTATCCAAGCTTATGAGTATTTAAAATGGCCAAATGATAAGACACCACTAAATAACTATTACAAGCTTTTTATTAATGAAACAGCAATCAATGTATGCCAGGCTTCTAAAATATCTCAGCATCCTTACAAGGAATATTTGGTCTGATTTTTTTGTTGCTAAAGAATATAAGCATCAGCATGCATGCCAAACACATGCACACACATATCTTTGTAGGTACCTCTGAAAATTGTTCAAGCTCATATATGGGTGGTTTGACCTATTTTCAAGTGATATTCCTGACAGTTGCTGTTGCAAAGTGTATGAAAGCAGGCTGAATTGCTACCAGCTCTGTCAACACTCAAACCTCTCTGAGTCTTATCTTTCCATGTCTGTGATTATGAACAGGATGTTAAAAGAAAGGAGTAGGAAAAATCAATCTGATTATTACAATGTTTAAAAATGTTTGAATCCATCTCTGCTTTCATGCAAACTAGAAATTAAACTACATCCATGTGAAATCTCTTAAAGATGAATCCATAGACCTGTGCTGACTTTTTTTTCTTTTTACATAGAAAAAATGCTTCATCTCAGTATATCTCAAAAATGATGAAATACAATTACATATTATTTTTATCCAGTTTTTGTGTCAAAGAAAGACATGGACCACTTTTGGTACTGATGTGTAAAAAAGGTGGTTTTGCTGGATGTATTTGTGTGACTTTTAGCACTGTATTTTTCTTTAACAAGGACATCTGTTCATGCTCAGAAGCTGTCCAGAAAGGTAATGCCTTGAATATGAGGATGTTCTTTTGTCTCAGAATATGGCATTCCCTGCTACTGAATGGGAGTGGACTGTTGGAAGTCCCAATTGAAATGTTTGTATCTTTCTTTTTAGGGACAACAATTGATATATGTTGTATATGTCAGCAAGTTGTTCATATTGATGATGGTTGCAGTGTCCCAGGATCATGTGATCCTCTTTTGCAACCTTCTGACAAGCAAAGCCAATAGGGAAGCCAGATTCACTTAACAACCGTGTTACTAACTTAACAACTGCAGTGATTCACTTTAACAATTGTGGCAAGAAAGATTGTAAATTGGAGCAAAATTCACTTAACAACTGTCTCAGCAACATAAATTTTAGACTCAATTGTGGTCGTATGTCAAGGACTACCTGTAATGTATTGTTATTACATTTAAATTGTTCTTGGAGGGTTTTCGCAAAATGCTATTTTTGAAAAATGTATTGTGCGAGTAAATTGACAAATTAGTAAACCAAGAATCTATATACAGTTTCAGAGAGTCACACATTGTTTGGAGGTCAGTTTGAATTAAACACTCAGAATATCCCACTTGAGATCTTAGATTTATATAGTCTTCCCTCGAGTCTCATTTGCCATGTGATTATGAGGAGGCAAACTAGAATTGGTTTTAAAGAAATCACAGTTCCTTGATTCATCTGGAAAAACTAATTTAAACTGTGATTTGTTGAAAATAGTCATGATTAGGTTATGGTTTATAATCCCAGAATATTGCTGAACTATATTTAATCCAGTTAGAATTCTTTTACTGCAGTGCATATATAATTTTGGGCAGTGTAAAATTTAAAAAAAAAACAATTCTTTTTAGTCCAGAATGGGCTATAAACACAAGGATGTCAAACTGAAGGCCTGGAGGCTGATTCTGGCCTGTGGGGTGCTTAGATCTGGCCCATGGGGCCACCCTGGAAACAGCAAAGGACTGGTCCGTGGTGCCTCTGCTAGTGAAAACAGAGCTTGGGAGGGCCGCATGTGCCTCTCCCGAGCTACATTTTCCCTGGCAGAGGGTTGCAGGAGGCCATCACAGCCGGGAGCCTGTTTTCTCTGGCAGAGCGCTCGGGCCGCCACAGGCACCCCTAACATGAGTGTTGTCAAGCTGGCCACTCCCACCCTGGCTACGCCCACCCCGGCCCTCCAAAGTTAAACATAACCATGATGCAGCTCTCAGTGAAATTGCGTTTGACACCCCTGTTCTAACTAAATGTACTTTTTTGGGGGGGGATTTCTATGACCTTTGTTTCTCAAAATTCCTTAGCATTTAGTCTTTAGGTAAGCGCTTTTGTTCTATGTACCTACATCTAAGCAGAGCTGAATGGAAAAAAATAATGTTATAGTAGTTATTCTGTATCTTTGAGTGGACATGGAATCTGTAATGCAGACATTGAGTGCGATGCATGAGCGCAAATTTGGCATTTAGTTTCTAGATATGCATTAAGATGCTAGTTGTGAACTAATATATTTTAAATGTTAAAGCAACTATTTTTATTACAGTAAAACTGCATATTGGTCAGTGAAAATAAGATATGATGGGATAAAACCAAGCTGCCGTGTATAAAACCATAGAAGAAAGAATAGAATTGTACTGTATATTAATAAAATTAGAAAATTAAGAAAAATAGTTTCCCACAAATGGCAATGGCAGCTGGGAGAAATTTTGCATCTCTCCTGGCGGTGTTAAGTTTCTGATCAGACAACAAGTAAGAAATGGTATTGACTTTAAGGGAAAAGATATTGTTGGCAGATAGAACTATAAGAATGAAACAATGATTATTGTAAAAAAAGGGGGTGCATTAAAGAAGCATGTTGACCAGGATCTCAAGTTGCCCCAGAACCTAGGGACAAATTTGATCTACCAAACAATATGATTATATCTTCCCTCCAATGATGCAGAGGAAAGGATAAAAAGTATATTGGGAAGAATTCACTTTTTGTTGCTGTCTAAAATTACTATTACATTTAAATATGTAGTGCATTGGGCCAATTCTATTACACATTAGAAATTCAAAGACCATTAAATATATTAATAGTGGTGCTTAAAAGTTTGTGAACCCTTCTGAATTTTCTGTATTTCTGCATAATTATGACTTAACATATGATCTGCTTTCTGTATAAGTCCTAAAACTAAAAAGAGCCCAACTAAATAAATAATTCAAAAATATTATACTTATACATTCATTTATTGAGAAAAATGATCCAAAATTATATCGCTGAAAACTTCACACCATTATGAGCAGTAGTTCTATAATGGAATGGGACATTTGCTGCGGCTTACCAACCATGGCCAACTTGCTCCTACCAACTCGCCACCACCAGCTTGCCTCTGCCAACTTGCTGCTATCATAGGATAATGCCACATGGCCAAATTGCTGCGGGTGGTCAGAGGAAGAGTTGGGCTTGTGGGTGAGCGAGCGAATGGGCAGTGCATTAGGGCAGGCAATAGGAAGGAGGTGGTGGCTGGGGACTTCCCATTTTCACACCCCTTGCAGCTGCTGTCACTGCAACAACTCTAGGGCTGTGTGGTGGCAGCAGCTTTAAACCAAGTGCACCAGTGATGGCAGCTCTAGGCCTGGAAAGTTGATCTAGACCCATTCTATAATGCCTACTGCATTCCAGATTTTTTTATTTGCTTAATATATACCCATATCCAGAAGAAAGCTAAATAAAGCATGTATACAATGAAACATTGAACCCAAATTATGATTTTTTCCTTGGAAAAGATTTCTTTTCTTTAGTTAACCTATTTACAAAGTAACTAACTGGGAAGAGTTTGTATCAGTTATTATATATCAGATTAGACATCCAGAATTGCTCTAAAAACAGATTTAGCACCTTACAAAGTCGATGGCTAGACTGGTCACCATCTGCTTATAAGCTTAAGCTTGTTCACCTTTATCCATTTCTTTCTTTTGCTAGATTTGGAGTATGGCAGCTGGGATAGGCTGCTGAATAGTATTGGCAGTGATAGACTTTATGTATTTATCTTAATCAGCCCCCAACAAAAGATTCCAGATTCTCACAACACTTAAAATAATGTCCGCTGAAAATAGATTTCTTTTTGGCTCAAGCTTGGAACAGAATCACTGGTTGGTACACTTTTGGGGGCATTGGTTTCAAAATGTTTGTTCTAAACTCAAAATACTGTATTTCAAGCTTGGAATGTTTTATATTTTCTTAAATCTGAGAATACATTAAGAAAATTCTTCTATCACTCACTCTTTTTACGTTAAATGTTATTCATTCCTATGACAGTTTCTGTACGAATGGCCATATTTGACCTTTGAGCAGATTTTAAAGTAAATCATTATTTTTATAAAGTTAAATTCCTAAGTATCTGACGTTTCTAACATATTGCTTTTCTTCTTTTGCTAAATTTCATGTCAATACTTTGGATTTTTTTTCTTTAATAAACTCAAAATCTGACACAAAACTATATTGTTGTGTATATTCTCTTAAAAGTACTGAAGAGTCTTTTGACTGAGTAATTGTGAATACAACATCATAAGGTAATTTCAGTTTATGTTCTTGAGCTGCCAATTTAACTGTGATATTTTCTTTTCTTTTCATATTTCTGTTGCTAATGGGTCTAAGGCAAGCAGAAATAAAGAAGAGGAAAAGGACTACTTTATCTTGTCTTCTTTGGCATATTGTATTGTTATAATAAAGAGCCATGTACTATTATCCTGGCTTTTAGTTATTTATAATTACCCTAATCCCATAGGAAAAAAATAAGGGTTACAATTCAGTCCGCCACCCAGGCTTGAAGGGCCTTTCCATGTTGTCAAAGGCTTTTTCTGCATCAAGAAAAATAATAGCCACTTTAAAAAAACTTCTCATCATAAAATTCTAAATTGTCTGATGTTGTCTCTCATATATTTCTTCATAACAAATCCAATTTAATCAGGATGTATTTTTGTTTAAAAAACATATTTCTCTTTTCTATAATTGTTGTGATAAGTGTACTATTTACATTCAATGATGAAACAGATTTTTATGACTCTGGATCGTTTTTTTCTTTATAAAAGTTTATTTTTGTGCCAAAGGAAATTCTTTTATTTACTGAATCATATTCATTATCTAAGTTAAAGTTTTAAGCATAATTTCATGGAATGTCTTCTATATAATAAAAATCCCCCCACAAAACTTTGAACATTAATCAGTTTTATCTTTTAGTTCTGACTTCAGTTATGAGTTGATCAAAGACTTCTTTTTGTTGATCCTCTAAATTTTATAAGTAATGCTTTATTGAAATGACCAATCTTTTCTGGAGTTGACATCAGTTTACTGTAGGATCTGGAACATTTGTTAACAAATTCTCTGCATTGTCTCACTGGATTTACTTTAATTCAAATAGAAGTAGTAATTATTATATTCTATTCTTTTTATAATTGATAGGCTAATATCTGATTTTTTTCATGGTATTCATCTTCTTGAAAACCTCATTTACTTCCATTAAATCTAGTAGGTTCCATATTTCTTTCTTCACTTTTTTAAAATTCAGAATTGGGTCTAATTTATGCTTTAATAGTTTCAGGACACAGATAGCATTGTGCTACTTTTTTGTATGTGTATTTAGAAACAAGGTCCATTGAAAAAATAGGACTTAGTTTTATTAAACATGAATACAATTAGGTTATAACACAAATCTTTCCATAAAGATCCAGGTTACTGGATAAGTGTTATGTCTCAATTAGGTAGGCAGTAAGTGATTGTGGTTTATTGAATATTTTGCAACTGAAATAAATATATTGCATTCAAAGGTATCTTAGGGTGTTGGATGTCTTGGTGGACTTTCTTTATATGATTTTGATAATATGTATGATATTATTTCTTGGATGCTTACCCATGTAATGTGCTGCTATTTGGTAGGTATAGGAGACCATAATTAAAAATGCAATATATATTTACTTTGTCATTTATAATACTATATCTCCGGAGCCAAATTTTATCAAGAGATAAAATATGAAATTGAAGATTTTTCCTATTTAATTCACTTTTCACTTTTGTGATTTGGCTAGATGTGAATTGACCATAGTTGTGATTTTAAAAGATTAATAATATTACCATTTGAACAATAAATACGAATCTACATACATTAGGTTTTGCATCCTCCTTTTCTGCAGTTGCAGATATTCAGAGAGAGTGTGCCTGTTTATAAAAACAAATGATGTGTAGATATTGTACTCAGAATAAAAAGAAAGAAGTGTGAGGTCTTAAACATTCTTATAAGAAACATATCTTAAATATTGTTTTGGTATTGTGGGTCTTTAAGACTGCATGTCACCTCAGTCAAACATTATAGCCTCATCTTTAAGATGTCAAAATGTAACTAAATTGAAGTTATATATAACAAGAGGACTTTGTTATTGGTATAAGTGGATAACTCCTGATATTTGTAGTTCAGGTCTTGCTGCTTAATTAAATAGTAATAAACATTAGAAAATAGGAGAAAAGATGAAACATTATAAATGAAAAATACTTTCTTCTGTACTCTCAAGTGATTAATGACAAGACGGGAAGAGAAAAAGAGAGAGGGCCAAGAAAGAAAGAAAGAAAGAAAGAAGGAAAGAAAGAAGGAAAGAAAGAAGGAAAGAAAGAAGGAAATAAATAAATACTGAAACCCATGCCGGAAAAGAGAAAACCAGGCATGGATCATTTTTATAAGGAAAATAGGTCAGCTTTATCACTGAAAACTGTTTCAATACATTGTCTGAGGCAATCTGTTATATAATTACATGGAAAAGCAAGAGATAGAATATTGTGTACATTTGCTCAGCAATAACTCATTTTTAAAATTCTCCTGTAAACAATTGAATCAGTTGACAAGTGCAGAAAAAAATAAGGAAATACATATTCCAGAGCTTTTTGATATTGAAAGTAGACCCTGGTAAAATTTTGGTTTAAGTTGAATTAGTAAAAGAGACAAGAAGGAGCTGTAGTGCTAGAGGACACTAGATCAATGTGCAGAAAAGAAAAGAGGGCGTCTCTGCATGCAGCTTGCTGGCACTGCAAATGGAATCAGTGTTTACTTTCTTGATAGCAGCATATTAGTTTTAAATATACGGAAGGTCTTAATTTACGCTGTTGAAGGGGAGGCTGCAATTGCTCAGTGGTAAGAGAAGAATACACTGTGAAGCACTGTTGTTTCTGATTAAGAGTTCTTTCACAGATTTACTGACAAGTCATATGTCAGGAAAAATGCCAAGACCAAGGTAGAATATTTTTTGCACATCAGAGTTGAATTTGAATGGCAGCTTCCTGCAGCCTCGGTTTTTCATCAATGGGAAATTGTAGTGAGCATAGCAAATGGCTTTGAAGGACAGGAGGAAGAATTGCTACCAAGGCAGTGGTTAGATAAGTGGGGCTTGAGCCTGGACCAAGAAGCTAATCTGAGAAAATGTTTCAGAGAAACTGCTCTTTAGTTCACCTGAAGATAAAAAAAAATGGGTGTGTGTGGGGAAGCACAATCACACTTGCAATATTCTGTTAATATAGCTGTTACAATAAAAGTAGTCCTGACTTATACCACACCGGTTTTGTAGTCTAATCTACCTTGTTGGACTGACAAAAATACACATAGAGCTCCATATTTCAATTGAGAAATGTAGAATTTTAGACCATTCCCAGTGGGAAGATGATTGTTTATGTTCAAAGTGAGAAGAATAGAGAAATAAGTAACTTTGATCCTGTCACTATGTTCCCACATCCTGCTTCTACCCTTATGGTTTTTGAACTACTATATTCTTCATGTTCCTCAT
Organism: Bungarus multicinctus; assembly: GCA_023653725.1. Taxonomy (NCBI): domain Eukaryota; kingdom Metazoa; phylum Chordata; class Lepidosauria; order Squamata; family Elapidae; genus Bungarus; species Bungarus multicinctus. The sequence goes on from CM042834.1 coordinate 124,139,634, forward strand.
TTTCAATAGATGTTAATTGGTTCCAGTAGAATTTTTAAATCTGATTGCCTTAAAGTTGACTTACGACAATTCAGAGTGTAAACCTTGCAGCCACATTTTTGTGGTATAATTGGTGCCATTGTATGTAAGAACAGTGGATAGAATATTTGTTAATAAAAATTCAGAGATTAGCAAAATTCCCAGTTCAACATGACTGCAGAATGTCTGAAAAATAGCCATTATAATTATATATTTTATTCAGCTCCAGAAGGGAATAATCAGAATATGCTGGCTCTCTATTAAGAACTAAAATAGAATATATTCCCCACATACTTTGATTAATAATTTAATTACACATTTGTGTTTGATGTAGTATTTTTCTGATCATCACAAATGGATAATTTGTAGCTTGATTGCATGATCTTTTTGATTGAGAAGCTACTGTAATGTATGCTATAATAAATTGGTACAAAAACATGTCAGAAAGACAATAGTATAAACTCTGCTTTTGCATGCCAATGTAGTGACCAAAATAAACTTTGGTTTAATCTTCTGAATTACATTTTCAATGTCAAATTTTACAACATAAGCAAATATCTGACAGATGCATTAGAATTATTGTTCAACTGTAAAAAGAAAATTGGGAGCTTGGCATTGAAATTATTTCTAATGATCTCTATGTGTTCCAGAAGGCCCATGCCATCAACTGTAATTTTTAATAGTCAGAAAACATGTTTGTGAAGAATAACATGTTTTAGAAATATAAACTTCCAAATGTTGTCTCAGTCTGATACCCAGTTTTATCACTTATTCCACATCTATGATTCTCTTTTCTAATCCTTGGGGAAGTCATAGTTAAAGAAAAGAAACTGCAATGCAAAAAAATATAGTACAATAATTTTCTGAAAGATTGTCCTCCCCACTCACTCCCCAAAAATATGTTCAAATGGAAACATAAATTTTCTAATATATTAATAGAGGTAGATGAGTTAGTTAGTTTGTGTCAAACATTCTTTGAAGATGGGAACATTTTAAACTGAGGCTCTTATTTCAGGTAAATTTGTCAGTTTACTTTGCCAGCTGATGTAAATCAGCCTTTTCAAATTCCCTGGTATATTTACTAGCTTATTATGGAAAAAAAACAAAAACTTACCAATATTTTTTGTGATGGCTAATAGTATAACCATTCTTGAAATGCACTTATGCATCTTTTGCAATTTTAGAATATTGTTGTTGTGAAGCTTCTTTCAATAGCATCCAAGTCTGAAGTAATTAGGAGATTAATTGGTGCAACTAATAAGTTCATTTATCATAGCCATTAAATGTGGCTGTTTAATTGGAATTTAAATGATGAAGTGCAGTACTGACAGCAGTTTTATAAACAGTGTAGGCATATTGTTCAAGTCTGACAATACAGTTGAAATAGTTTTCAAAAAATTAATTGTCTATATTACTTAATCAAGTAAAACTTTTATTAATTATCTCCTAAATATAGCCTGAGTACAAAAGAGATGATGTTCATTTTAATTTGTTTAAAGGGTATGAAGTTGGGGGTAAGGAAGCAATAAAAATAGTTTCATATGAATTGCTACTGTTTTCATTTAATGTGCATTTGCAACTTTTGTCTAACTTATTATCGGGATCTTGTGAGACTTTATAAGTAGACATTTGTGATTAAGAAACAATGCTGAAGTTCCAGCAGTATATGCCACAGAGCTTGGTGTGTAAATGGGCTTTGATTTAGAAGTTGTGATGTTCTTGTATGCAGGTAGTCCTCGATGCTTTTCACAGCGCTGTGCAGAATTTGTTAGGGAAGCAGAACAGAACACTTTGTTGCACAATCATGTGGCATGATTCTGGAAGCAGCCGCTATGTGCCCAGCAACCAGCTGGCTGCTGGGAACATGTCAGCTGCTTCTGGGGTTGAGCCGTCTGGCTATGTGATGAAGCAATCTGTTCCAGTGCTGCAGAAGGCTCCAGGTAAGTGAGGAGGAGGGTGTAGTAGGGACTGGTGGGTTGGGAATCAGGCCTAAGAGGGCCCCGATGGGGGAGAAAAGCCCTGTGGGGAGCTCGTAAGGGGGAAAGGCCTGTGGTTTGAGATGAGTGAGGGATGCTGCAGGATTATAAATAGCTTTTGCACTGTAACTTCGAACATCCATTAAGCCAACTGATAAATTAAGCGAGGATCCCCTAATTCCAGAGCATTTCTGGTGATAGGGTTCTTTCCGCATCAAATGTAGACATGTATGTGATGCAGCTAGGAATACCCAGAGCTTTATTAAGGTCCTCTATAATAAAGGTGCTGTTTAACCATTTACAAATTTTTGAATTAGAAAATATATATATTTGTACGCATTTCTGCCTTGAGTACAAACATGACATTTTTAAAAAAATAAATGCAGTTTATTCCCTGTATTTGAAAATGATAACATCTAAAATAGACCTCATCTAAGTAGCGTTTGAAGTTTAGTCTGGAAGATGCTTTAGAGAAGTTTGCTAAGCTATTAACTGATGGCTGTAACAAACTGCTGAAGTTTGGAGGATTGTGAAGTGCACAGCAAGCAGAATGGCTGGAAAGAATACAAACTGCCAGCTAGCTTCACTCATGCAGCCTCCTGCTTCATTTGTTCATTACTCTATTACTGTTCTGGGACCATGATGGAGCTTCTGAGCTAGCTCTCTGGAAATGAACAAGCAGCCAAGGATAACAGCCAGTTGTGCTCCAAAATGACCCTGGCAAAGGAATAGATTTGAACTTGGAGGAGGCCGTTCTTTTGTTCAGAGAGTGACATTCTGTAGGAGGAATAGGTCAGGTTCTTGGGGACCTCTACTGGACTCTTAATGAAACTTGCTCTGAATGGGAGAGAAGGCCAAAAATGACAAACCTATTTTTATTTGTATAGCAAGAATATCCTCAAGGGAAGGAAAATAGATTTCTGTGTTATTAAAGGAAACTTTTGTGATATTGTGCTTGCAATGCTGACAGATCTCTTATTGTAGATATAGAAAATAGAGGTAATTGGAATGTTTGTCTTTTTAAAATTACTTTCCCACAGTGTATTTGACAATAGAATTTGCTTTGCCTAAACTTGAAGAGGTCTTAGACTTGGAGAAATCCAAACTTACTTTGGGAATATAAACAAATTTAAAATTTATGTGAAGATTTCTGTGCATTCTCTATTTAGCAGTACAAAGGTCAAGGTACATGCTTTTTGTATGTAATTAGCTGCTAACAATAACTTCCACTGTCCTTCATGATTAAATTAGATAGCATATATTATAATATAATAAATGTTTGAATTATTCTTCTAATTGTTGTCTCCCCTTTATGGTTCTCTGTTTAGAAAAATAAGAATCTAAATTTACTGTGTTATATTTATTTATTTATTTCTGAGTTTTATATACCGCCCTTCTCCCGAAGGACTCAGGGCGGTGAACAACCAACTAAAATACAAGTAGACAAAGTATAAATTATTTAAAAGAGAATTAAATACTAGACTGTCCCAAATCTAAAAACCCCAATTAAAATCAATAAAACTTCATACCCCGTCCCAAGTAATCTAAAAACCCCATTTAAAATCCCATTAGTCAGCTCAGGCCGGCCTGCTGGAAGAGCCAGGTCTTCAGGTCACGTCTGAAGGCCCTCAGGTCACTGGTCGTTCGTAATCCAGGGGGCATCCCATTCCAAAGGGCGGGTGCCCCCACAGAGAAGAATAGAGGAATATGTCTGTGGATGTTTGTAAATCTGGAAAGATAGATGTCATAAATTTGTAATCCTGGAAGAATATATGTTACAGGTTTTTAAATATAATATAATGAAGGAGGCAAAGTTAATACTGTTCCAAATAGGCTATGGTTTGCAGTTGAGATGTAGCTCATCTCATGACTATTCTACATATGTATGTTTTGCTGCAATTTCAGCACACTGAAAGCCATCTATTATTTTACCATGCATCTGAGTCTCTTTCCAAAATATACAAGCGAGCATTGCTTGTAACACTGATGTTGCAGTGTTTTACTTTTTGTTGCTTTCTACTTTTCTCTGTGCAGAAAGCCAATCCTAAAGACATTGCTATAAAATAATTCTGGAGAAATCTCTGTTATAGTAGTAACATACCTCTCGAGAATGGAAAAAATAATAGAAGGGAAAGATTTAAATTTAATTATGTTTGATTTTTCCATTCATGCATTGAGCACCAGGCAAATAAAGATAGATGTTTCACCTTTCCTTCATGCAGATAGCCTTTTACTTTTTAGTCTATTGTATACAGGCCTGGTTTATATGATTCTAGTTGTTTTATTTTAAAAGACACAATGTCTGTTTCTTCTTAATATCTGAATTAATTCACTTAATTTTTTTTAGAGCATTTGAACTGGCAAGTTGTTTCCCTCTTTTATCTGTACATTGTCATCTGTTGATATTTTTTTATCCCTTATCAGATATCTGTACAGACTTTGATATAGGTTCTGAAGTTCTGCTTTATTCTTGATTCCCTTCCTAATTAAGCAGTGCACTGCCTTTTGCACATCAAAGGCCAAGGATTTCCTAAAGTGTTAGTAGTTAAGCATGAAAGTTAATTGAGCATATGACCTAATTACTGGGTGCTCTTCAAAATATTATTTTCTCTTTATCGTTGTAGGCGTTTGGCTCTTAAGCCTGTAGCAAGTGCTAATTATTCTTTTTTTTTTTAAAGAGGGAGCCTCCTCGAATCTCACTATGATGTTGTATTTCCTCCTGGAATTCAAAAAAGCCTAACCATAGTCCTAGGTGGGATTTTTCCTCCAAGAGAGTTTTCCAGTGTATTTTACCTTGGAGGTAAACTGAAGAAAAGTAAGATGTCTCAGTTTACTTTCTAGGAAAAATGCATTGGAAAAGCTCATTAGAGGAAACTTCATGGAGGGTTAGAGTTAGGCTTCCTTGATTTTGGAGGAAATCTAACGTCACATAAATATTCTTGAAGTGGGGGGCTCTTTTGGTGTAAGTAGATCTGTAATTTTTTCATAGTAAAGACCAGTTTCCAGGAAAAAATAGAATAGAATAGAGTAGAATTCTTTATTGGACACACAAGGAATTTGTCTTGGTGCAAATTTCTTTCTTTCTTTCTTTCTTTCTTTCTTTCTTTCTTTCTTTCTTTCTTTCTTTCTTTCTTTCTTTCTTTCTTTCTTTCTTTCTTTCTTTCTTTCTTTCTTTCTTTCTTTCTTTCTTTCCTTCCTTCCTTCCTTCCTTCCTTCCTTCCTTCCTTCCTTCCTTCCTTCCTTCCTTCCTTCCTTCCTTCCTTCCTTCCTTCCTTCCTTCCTTCCTTCCTTAAAAGTATAAATTGTATTATATATAAATATATAAGCTGCCACCCTCTTTAAATATAGTATATATGGTAGCAATGATTTCTCCATGGCTATTTTTAATAGTGCACTAGATATGAGGGAAAGGGGAATGCATTCAGAGCAAAATACTATATTTTGCTTGTGTATTCTGTAGGTCTTGCATATAAATGAAAATGTTTCTGAAGATTACATTGAAAAGAACAGTTGTGCCATATGACAGACATTATACAAGCATTGGGATGCTTGTGTTAGGCTGTCCAGGCATTATGTAGCAGTGACCTGCCATCTTGGAACTAAATCTGAAAACCTGCACAATGATTTTAATGGCGAAATCCTTTGGGTCTTGCCATCCTGCTGACAATGCAAGAACTATGAACAAAATGTCCTTGGAACAGAAGAAACTGAACAAAGGGGAAGGTTGGTGCCAGAACCTAAAAGGACAGAGAACCAATAGCCACAAATCATTCCTCTCCATGCTGCCCAGGATTTTCTTTTGGCTTAGTTTTTGTAAGTTTTTTTTTAAGTTACAGTGACATTTGTAAAATATTTTAAAGGGTCTCTTTTTTAAAAAAAAATCAAATATATTAGCTACTTGAGTAAATTTTTGATACTCAGTTGCATCCCCATTGCATCTTACAGGCTCTGTTTGCTTTGATTCACAGCAGAGTCACTAGCATGCTGAATGTCAAAATTCTCACTTATTCATTAAAGTTATAATGATTACAAACACATACATGCATACTCATGCAAATTTAATGTCTGTGTCCCACTTTCCTTAATATGTTTTATACAATCATTTTCCTTTATTCCTGGCTGGTTTAATGCAGAAATCATCCCTCTGACAAATTGCTTTAATTGTTTTTCACGTCCTCCTGAGCACAACTTTCAGGATGTGCTTATAGCATCTTGAACCCTAATAATCTAGCATAAAATTCCACAGATTCAAGCCCAATATAGACACGTATCATGCTATCAATGAAATCTGTATGTTTTATCAGATGTATACATTACTATGGAATAAGACTGTGTGTCCGAGAGATTGGAAAAGATCATGGCTATATATCAAAGAAAGAAGATGTACGAGCATTTGCTTATTACCAAATCACTGCACATATTCCTTGTGCAGGCAGATTTTGTTTAAGATGTTACAAAAAAAATAAATAAATAAAACTGAGGCCTTTTGTGGAAAGAGAAATGTCAAATGAGCAGTCAGGTTTCAGAAGAGGCAAAGGGGTATGAAAACAGATGGTATTAAGATTATAATGGCAAGAGCAAGAAAACCTAAGAGTGTTATACTTTTGTTTTATTGACTAAAACAAGACTCTTAATTGTGGAGATCATGCCAGAATATGATACATATTAAGGATATGAATATGCCAGAGCATCTTATTATACTTCACAGAAGGATTTTTATAGTGAACTAGAAAGTAGTATAAGACACACACACTTCAATCAGCTCCCAAATGAAATATTGCAGGGTATTTTATGTAGGGTTGCCTTTGAAGAGCAGCTGGTTCAAAATGCAGTGGCACAGATAGGTATGCGCGTTCCCTGAACAGTACATATATCTCTGCTCCGTGGCCTTCATTGGTTGCCAGGGTGCTTCCAGGTTTGTTTGTTTATCTATCTGTCTGTCTGTCTGTCTGTCTATCTATCTATCTATCTATCTATCTATCTATCTATCTATCTATCTATCTATCTATCTATCTATCTATCAAATTTCTGCACCACCAATCTCTCCTAAGTGACTCTGGGAAGGTTACAAATGAAAAACATACAACCATGTAAAAATACATAATTAAAAACAGAGTTAAAAGTAGAATTAAAACCAAGTTAAAATTAGAGGTTAGAAAGGTTAAACAGTTAAAGAGGCAGGGGGAGTATCCTCAAGCCACCAATCACCTCCACTGTCTGATTTCCATGCCAATTGGTAAAAATGGGTTTTGATATTTTTCCAGAAAGCCAGAAGGGTGGGGTTCAATTCAAGGTGCTGGTAGTTATTTGTAGAGGGTAAGGAAGATGACCTTCACAAAGTATGCAACACATGTCTCTAGGGCAACAAGACTGAACTACATTTTAAGTTCATAACAGATAGATAATATTCAGAAATGACTCAGTTAGATTGCTGCCTAATTCACTAAAGTATAAGGAGAAGGAAGAACTACTATAAAATCTGACTTTAAAGACTGTTGTTAGCTCCACTAGGTAGATTCGACCAAGTAATCAACTCCAAAGGAAGGCTAAAGCTACATTGACTGAGGTTGGCTATTGTAAGTCTGATTTTAGATTTACAGACTTAGAAATGTTCATTATGGTGGTAAAATGAAAAGTTGAAAATCCGGGCAAATGTCAACCAGCATGCTTAGCAAGCACTTAATTAATGGTGAAAGAAATGAAGGTGGCAGGATTTTTCCCTTTCACTTAGGACTAAATATAGATAGTGCACTGAAGAAGTAAAGAGAAGATTAATCCCAGGAAAGAAGGCTATAGCACATCTAGACAATGAAGATTAAGGATACTGTATTTCTATGGCAACCAATAATATAATAGATAAAGTAATGTTTTTCCAGTGGTAATGTACAGCTGAGCAAACAATGTTATGTGAAAGCTGAACAAACAGACAAGAGAAAGAAGACAGAAACTTTTGAATTACAGATCTTTTTACAGATTCTTTTTTTTTTAAACTATGGATACTGTGAACTGTAAGAAGTAATCAATTGATCATTGACAAAAGAAAAACTGATGTTTCCTTGAGGCAATAATCAGCAAGCAGAAAATTGTATATTTAGGCATTTGATGCAAGTTGATAAAAATGAATGTTCCAGAGCAAGGTTATGGAAAGTTAAGAAAGACAACAGATGAAGTGGATGGATGCGATCAAGGAATTCAGTGAAATCTCCTTGGGTGAATTATGCATTAATACCACATAGAAAATATATTGAGATACACAAACATTTGTTCATATGGTCACGAGGGTATGGCATAATTTGTTGACACCTAACTGTTTGCCTATAGATATTAAATATATATCTATAATAGCTACATAATTGCTACAAAATCCTTATAATAAAACCTTTTAGAAGTTGTTTTGAATCCAGTTTAAAAATAAGTACTGGGTTATTCAGAGCCATAAAGCAGTGATATAATTTTTTGTAAAAATGGGCATTCTTATTTGTGGGAGTGAGGGAAATAACAAAATAACAAGAGTTGGAAGAGACCTTGGATATCTTTTAGTCCAACTCTGCTCAAGTAGGAAACCTTATATACCATTTCAGACAAATAGTTGTCCAATCTCTTCTTAAAAACTTCCAGTGTTGGAGCATCCACAAAATAGGGATTGGAGAATTTTACACAGCTAACAACATTATGTCCTTCATATATTATAATTTCCATAAAGTTTAAGATAAAAATTTGGGCACTTGGCATCCAGTATGTAATTTGCATAACAACTATAGCAAAACAGATTATAAAATTAAGTGTGACTTAACAACTGCCTTACTTAGTAACAGAAATTCTGATTCCAGTTGTGATTGTAAGCTAAGGGACTATCTGTGATCTTATTATTTTAAACATCTTCAAATGGCAACTTATTCAAGATTCTTCAATGTGATATTGCCCTTCGCTGGTATCAGTTGAGTCCTTTGAATATCCTGCTAGATAGTGGGAGGTAGTTTGATAGTTTTGCTGTTCTGGATTAACTGCTTCTTTGTATGAAATATCTATAAAAGTTCTGCCCAATAGTGATGTCAATATTACTCATTTAACTGATAACATTGAAACAGTATTCTTAATAAATTATTTAGCTTTTTATTGTTGTTTTAAATAATTCACTTTCTTAATTGTTCAAGCAATCCATTGTTTTCTTGGTTAACATTTTACTTTTAGATCATTGACAAATAGCATCAATTGTTTCTAACATACTAGTCTTGTAGAGTTTTTAAAAATTATTTAAATTCTACAGTATTGCTGGAACAAATATTATTCTCCTGCTATCAAAGTTCAGGCAGTGCATTCAGCCATGTTTTCTCTTTCAGAGTTATCATTTTTTCCCTTTCCATACCTTATTCCCCATTACCAACAATGCACATATTGCATATTCAGCTAATTTGGAGTCTCTGGCGTTGATGCTGAGGTGCATTTTCTAATTCAAAACCAAAATCAAAATCTATGATAGATTAGTACACCTTGTTACCTAAGGAGATAAAAATAACTCCCCCGTGAGCTGTGTTTTTGCATCAAGCTGTTGTCTCACAGCCGGAACTGAACTTCAGTACTGATGAGTCTTCATTTAAGAAATAAGGAGCCACATGTAGCCTGAAACTTTAAAGAGCTCTTAAAATGAGAGGGGGGGGGGGGGGGAGAAGAAGGAAGGATAAAATGACAGAGTTGTATGCGATTTATGCAGTCTGTTGACTAAGAATGTTTAAAATTATTTTAAAATGCTATTAACAATGTTTTATGATGTATTCCTTGAAACTCTTTAATGCTTTTGGTGAAGTAGAATATTGACACAGAGAAGTAAATTAAGTGGTTTGGATTTTTTCTGCCTCAAGAAAAGAAGCGAAAAGTTGTTGTGTCAGAACTTGAAAATGTATTTTGCTTATCATCAGTAAAAAGGTGAAATTTGAAGGAAGCAAAGGAGAATGCTGCAAATTTCTGAACCTCTTTATACTTTATTGTCTATAAAGTAGATAATAGTCCCTGAATCATGTAATACTGCTACAGTAATATAGAGTATCAGATCAGATGCCTAGAGTTTGGTGCACTTGCCCGATTGTTAAGACCTACATGAAGCCATTGGAAGAGAGTATCTGTTGGTTAGAAATCAAGTGTCATTAGCAGATTGAACTTTCATAATTATACATCTCCTCCCAATTGAGACCAGAGATCTATGGAACTCTTGACCCAGTGACTGGAGGCTGCAAGAACTATCCCTAAATCCTTGGTGTAAGATGTGGTTGGTGTTTGTCTGGAGAACTTGTATCTGGATGGAGTAATTGAAATAATTGTGTCTGGATCATGAGGCTTCTCCTAGACTCACAATTACTCACAATTAGATGAAGAGACGACTGTGACCACTATTAGATAATTCCTGGTCATAATACAGCTCCCAGACCATATCCAACCCTTTGGCTGTCCCTGTCTGGCCTAAGTGAACTAAATCGGAAATTAGAAATCAAAAGACCACAGAAGCATCTTGTCTTCCTCAGCTAGAAAACAGAGATGAGCACCGCCCTCTAGAGTTGGACATGACTTGACAGGGGAAACCTTTATCTTTTTTTAAGGCCATGAAACCAAAAATATCAAAACTGATCACTTATGTGGATACTGTAAGTAAGAAATATTCCATATGGCACAAGATTAAGTTGGGAATCAAGACTCAGATGAAATTGTTGACAGAGCAAGGCCATGACAGATGGTGGATATTTCTGGGTCCATCTGCTGTTGACTATGGCATATAGAAGGTTATGTGTGAAAGTAAGAAGAATATGTGGTAAAAAGCATGAAGTAAACAATTAAATGAAATGCAAATGTGAATGTCACCTGTCCACATAACTACCGGTAAAGATACAGTAATTCTGAATGCACATGGTCTGATTTTATAGCATGGAATTGATGAATACAAGCAGGGAAGTATAATTATAATTATGACTGAAAGGACTAAAATTTAGGTTGGAAAGTATGACTTGATGATTTCTGGTTTATTACAGTACACCTAGTCCAATCTATTAGTGATAGTGGCATGATACCCTCCAGTAAATGATGATAATATGTATTTAAAAAAACAGACATGAGTTATGGGGGAAATTATGCAAAATGTTGAATGAATGTGGTTCAAAGGAAATCATTATTTGGATTAGATAAGCGGGGAAGAGATGAGAGAGTAGACAAAAAGTAATTTGGATCTTCAAAAAAACCCCCAAATGAATGAAGTGGTGACTTGTGAATATTGGCTTAGAGTCTAGTCTTCTTGTTTCAAGTATGTAGCAGAAGGCTGTTCATGCATATAGTACAATGTCAAAAAAATGAAAATTCATCTAAAAGAATGATTGATTTGAGTCTTTATGATGAAAGAGTATGAGGAATAGTGAAGATTAAAAGGTGATGAGGAGTTCTGAATAGAGATTAACAATTTTTGGTATTATTAGGAGGATTTTTAATTTTTTTAGTTTACTATTTTTTACTTTATTTTTGCACTTACCCCAAAATATAATAGTGTAATAAATATATTTCAATCCTGGTACCATTTGCTGATTTCTACATCCATATAAAGTTAGCATTTTTTATGAATTATTAATTGTTCATAAACCTTTCAATATTTAGTTGCATATGATAGCAAAATCAATTTTTTCCCCTCCAGTAAGAAGAAATAGGCAGGTGTTACTATAATACTGATAAAATGTAATTATTGGGGCTTCAGCTTTCATCTATTTCAAGGCCCTTATCTATTATCCCATCCTTTTAACTGCCGAAGAAGAAATCTATCATATTGAAAGATTTCTGCAAACTCTTGTGCTTAAAAGACCAAAAATCCTTTACCGAAGCAACAACCCAAGTTTTCAGTGAACCTTCTTTCACCTTTTTCAAATTACAAAGGTTTGTGAATTGAATAATCAGTACTCAACCATGCTGTTAAAAGTAGTCCTTGAAGCCTTCAGATAAAGAGATTTCTGTCTCTAAGTTAAGTATTTGTTAGTTCTGATGAATTCTTAAGGCAGAAAAGTATCTTTTCTTATTACAAATATTTTTACATAAATTGCTAAATACTTTTCCATTCACGTTTGCGTTAAAATGTCATACTTTTGGTAACTTTTAAAGCTGGTATGAGGTCAGGATTCCTAAAGTTCTTCGTTCAAGGATTTCATTTCAATAAACATTTTTGAGAATTGTCAATTCTAAATAGTTCAAAGAACATTATTTGGGCTCTTAAAATGTAATCTACATATCGCCAGGAAAGCACGTACAATATTAGAATTTATAGCCAAGGGACCTCATTTATATTATTTTTTCTTGGGGGAACAAAAGATCTAAGACTAGGTCCTAAGGCTAGAACCAGGAAAATCCTCACCCTCTGAATCCCTTGATAACTTTGGTCCAGTCACCAATCTGACCATCACCAAGAAATCCCAGAGCTCTAGTCTAGATTAGGAAATCCTAAAAATCTCTGGGAAAGAAGGCAACATCTATAATGATGCCAAGAATGAACCTCTCCGTATAATCATTAGAAGTCAAACTCAATTCAAGATATCCTTCTATCCTTATCATATAGTGTTTTGTCTTTTTAGCCAGATTAATTTGTACTAAATTATAATTCATAGAACATGAACACTTGCTTTTTTCACAAGTGTCAAAATTACCTCAGCACACACTTGAATACAATTTGTAGATTAACCAATCATTTACATGCAATCTAGTAATATTGTTTGTTGTTGTACAAAAGCTTAGTTTTATTGTCCTCCTATTGGCCTCAGCTGCGGCCCCCCTTGTCCCCTAGGTCCCCTCGCCGGTGGCAGAGGCGGGGGAGGATCGGGGGAGGCCGGTCGGGACATCTGGAGACCGGTCGGGGGTCTGCTGGAGCCGCGGGACCGGTGCAGAGGGCGGCGTGGTCGCGACGGCCCTGGCGGCTCCGAGTCGATCGTGGAGGCCCCGGAGGTCTTTCCCGGCGGTCGGCGGTCGGCGGAGTAAGTCGGCGGTCGGCGGAGCGGGGTGTCTGTGGACGAGCGCCTGGCGGCGGCGGCGGCAATGGCCGCGGCGGCAATGGCCGCGGCGGCGGCGGCGGCTGCCTCTGGGGTCGTTGTGGCGGCGTCCTGTACAGAGACTGTGTCACGGCATGGCCCCAGCGGCCCCCTGAGGAGTATGGTGGCCCTGGATTCCCCAGGGCGAGGCCGATTCGGGGGGGCCGTTTGGAGGGCCTTGGACTGGCCTCGGCGGCTTTGTTACAGCCGCGGAGGCCCTGGAACAGCGGCCGTGACACCCCCGGAGTTCCAAGGGGCGGTGAAAAGGCCTTGGCGCCCCCAGTGAGGCACGGCGGTGTGGCAGGCTCGGCGACCTCACTCGGGCCGGGGCGGTCTTGGGAGGCTCCGGTTGGTCCTGACGCGGGCCTGTTGCAGTTACGGCCCTGGAGTGGACCTAGGGCACCCTTGACGGCCCCGAAGACGACGCGGAGGCTGGGGGACCCACGGAGGAGCTCGGCTGAGGAGTGGTGGTGCCGATGCCCCCGTGGGCCGCTTAGGCGGAGCCATGGTTGTTCCCCTTTTTTCCCTGGGGCCCCCACCGGTGGCAGAGGTGGTGGGCCCAGGGGGGGGATTAGCTCTGCCTGTGACCTTTTCCCCCCCGGGGGTCCCACCGGTGGCAGAGGTGGGACGACTGGGGGGAGGCGGCATATACCCCAGCCTACCTGGATTTTTTCCGCGGCCAGAGGATGGCAGAGACTGCAGGCGCTCCGGGACTGTCGAGGTGGCCGGGACCACGGACTTACTCGAGGGCAGAGCTCTGGGCCCTGAGGGATGCCCCCCTCTCCCTCAGATGGCCTCCAAGGCTCTCTAAGACCTTTTGTGATGAGGGATCCTGGGATCCGGAGCGATGGTGGGGCCGAAGAAACCGGAGGAAGTGTTGTAAACCTGGGATTAAATTTTTAATGGGATTTTTTAAGGGGTTGGAAGGATCCAGGGCGGGCGGGGGAGACAGCCCGCATGGAATTGGGGGCAGCCAGGCCGGCACGCGCGCCTGGGGGGCCTCGGGGGTTCCTGTGACGGGGTGGCAGACGGGGTGGGCAGCGGGGGGCCAATTTTATTAGCACGGTGACTGGGAGAGGTAGATATGCTGGGGGTAGAGGGCCATATCCGGTAAGGGGATCGCGCTCCCGATGTCTGCAAGCGGTAGCGCGCTCCGACCCTCCTTACCCATCCTGCAGCCCTGGTTGTCCGGAATCTCAGGCCCTGAATACCCGGCTGTTGTTGTGCAATGCCAGGTCCGTGGTTAATAAGGCTCCCCTGATCCATGATCTGGTTCAGGAGGAGGCCGCGGACCTGGTAGGTGTCACCGAAACCTGGCTGGGCCCAGAGGGCGGTGTCCCTCTGGTTGAGATGTGCCCACCAGGTTTCCTTGCATTTCACCAGCCTAGGGCTCAGGGAAGGGGTGGTGGGGTAGCGGTACTTATAAAGGAAGTCCTCTGTCCTAGGGAGGCCACTGTCCCTCAGACGGCTGGCTGTGAATCTCTATTTGTGAAGTGGGGGCAAGGGGTACAGATGGGTCTTTTGATGGCGTACCTGGCTCCCTGCCACGTCTCATCGGCCTTACCCGGACTCCTAGAGGTAATAGCCGGGCTGGCGGTTGAGACCCCTAGGCTTTTGGTCATGGGGGATTTCAACCTGCCATCGCTCGGTGAAACTTCGGGGTTGGTCCGGGAGTTCTTGGCTTCCATGACGGCCATGGACCTGACCCAGTTAGTTTCTGCCCCCACTCACATAGGAGGACACATGCTGGACCTGATTTTTGTCTCTGGGCAGTGGTTGAATGACTGTAATTGGGGGGATTTAGTTATTACACCCTTGTCATGGACAGATCATTCCCTCCTTAGGCTGGATTTCTGTTCCGCTACCCCCCACCGCAGGGAGGCGGAGCCACTTAGATGGTTCCGCCCCAGGCGCCTAATGGATCCGGAGCGGTTCCAGAGGGAGCTTGGGCCATTTCCTGAATCTCTGGCTCTCAGCTCGCCTGGAGACCTGGTGGCCACCTGGGATGGGTTGGCCGCCGGGGCTCTAGAGCGAGTTGTGCCTCTGCGACCTCTGACCCGGCACAGATCCCATTTGGCTCCGTGGTATACGGAGGAGCTACGGGAGATGAAGTGCCGGAAAAGACGTCTAGAGGGCATTTGGAGGGCGAGCCGTTCTGAGTCTGACCGAACACAGGTGAGATCTCATATTAAGACTTACCTTGTGGCGATAGGGTCGGCGAAATCTTCGTATTTCTCCGCCCTTATTGCATCAGCAGAAAATCGGCCTGCCGCCCTGTTTAGAGTGACCCGCTCTCTACTTGAACCGAGAGCGCGGGATGACCTCTTGCAGGGTAGGGCGGAGGAGTTTTCCCGATTTCTGCATGATAAAATCGCTCAGATTTGGGAGGGGCTCGACTCCAATTGGGTGGTCCCGGGGGAGGTGTCCGGGGCAGGTCTTGAGAGTGTTATCTGGGGGGAGTTCGATCCTGTGACCGCCGAGGGTGTGGACAGGTTGCTGGGGGGTCTGAATGCCACCACCTGTTTATTGGACCCGTGCCCTTCCTGGCTGGTTTCGGCCACCAGGGAGACGACACGAGGCTGGCTCCAGGGGATTGTCAACGCTTCCTTGAGAGAGGGGGTGCTCCCTACCGCCTTGAAGGCGGCGGTGGTGCGCCCCCTCCTCAAGAAGCCTTCCCTGGACCCAGCTATTTTAAACAACTATCGTCCAGTCTCCAACCTTCCCTTCGTGGCGAAGGTTGTTGAGAGTGTGGTGGCACGTCAGCTCCCCCGGTACCTGGAGGAAGCTACTTACCTCGATCCGTTCCAATCGGGCTTCAGGCCTGGACATAGCACTGAGACGGCATTGGTCGCGTTGGTTGATGATCTCTGGAGGGCTCGTGACAGAGGGTTCTCCTCTGTCCTGGTCCTATTAGATCTCTCGGCGGCTTTTGATACTATCGACCATAGTATCTTATTGCGACGGTTGGGGGGGTTGGGGATTCGATGGTTCTCCTCCTTCCTCTCTGACCGTTCGCAATTCGTGTTGGCGGGGGGGGAGAGGTCCACCTCTAGGCCCCTGGTTTGTGGGGTGCCTCAGGGGTCGGTCCTTTCTCCCCTCCTGTTCAACATTTACATGAAGCCGCTGGGCGAGATCATCCGTGGTCTTGGAGTGAGGTGTCATCTGTATGCAGATGACACCCAGCTGTACATCTCCACTCCGGACCACCCCAACGATGCTGTGGGGGCTATGTCTAGGTGCCTGGAGGCCGTGCGGGACTGGATGGGCGGGAACAGGCTTCGGCTCAACCCATCCAAGACCGAGTGGCTGTGGTTTCCGGCGCCCCGATATAGCCAGCTGACACCTTCGCTGGCTATTGGGGGGGAAGTTCTGCCCCCCACAGAGAGGGCTCGCAACCTGGGTGTCCTCCTGGATGTACGGCTGTCACTTGAACATCACATCGCGGCCGTCTCCAGGGGGGCGTTTCATCAGATCCGTCGGATCTACCGGTTGCGGCCCTTCCTGGATCAGGACGCCTTGCGCACGGTCACTCAGGCCCTTGTCACCTCTCGCCTGGACTATTGTAATGCCCTCTACATGGGGCTCCCTGCGGGGAGCATCCGGAGACTCCAGTTGGTGCAAAATGCAGCCGCGCGGGTGATCATGGGGGCGTCACGTAGCGCCCATGTGACGCCTCTCCTGCGCGAGCTGCATTGGTTGCCGGTGGCTCTCCGGGTTCGCTTCAAGGTTCTTGTTTTGACCTTTAGGGCGACCCATGGCATGGGACCAGGTTACCTTCAGGACCGCATTCTGCCAACGTTCTCCAACAGGCCGGTGCGTTCCCACAGGGAGGGTCTGCTCCGGGTGCCGTCGGCCGCTATGTGTCGTCTGGCGGCGCCAAGGAGTAGGGCCTTCTCTGTGGGTGCCCCCGCCCTCTGGAATATTCTGCCACCGGAACTTCGTACCGGCACGGACCTGAGGGCCTTCAGGCGCGCGTTGAAGACCTGGCTCTTTGAGCAGGCCGGCCTGGGCTGAGATAATGATTTTAAATTTGGTCTCCATTTTTAATTCTAAATTGGGTTTTAAGGGTGGGGGGGGGGTTTCTTAGTCTTATTACGCAGCCGATTTAAATTTAATATTTTTTAACTTTTGTATTTTCTGTGGGGTTTTTAGATGAGCTGTTCACCGCCCTGAGTCCCTTGGGAGAAGGGCGGTATATAAATGGAATTAATAAATAAATAATAAATAAATAAATACTTTATGATGTCTTAAAACTTAAAAAAAAGAGGAAAGGAAAATTTACTTTACAAAACATTGCTATACCATTTCTTAAAGATTCTGTGCAGAAACCTCTGTTGAGAGGTGGACAGTAGTATATGTTTGTAAGAAAAGTGAATTTATTCCCCAAATGAAGATTTTACATAACAAAAATGAGGCTGTGCTGCATTGATTTAATAATAGCACAAAATCCCAGCATTTTTGTGCCAGGGCTGCTTAAACAGATGCAGGGAAGGTTAGATAAATGCCATATTGGTGGATTCTGCAGTACTAACATCTTTATTATTTCCTTTCTGTTTTGGTTTAGCAAATATATCCTTTCAGAGGAAGTACCTGTCTGCCTGCTCCTTTGTTTAATCATGATGTTTTGTGTATCCATTGAAGAGAAAAAAAATCTGGAGCATTAAATCATTTTACTACTTCTAATTCCATAAATAAATAAGAAAAATTCCTTGCAAATTAAGATTAAATTAATCCATTATGTGAGTTGATAAGAAGACATAACAAGCAGTAGTTCTGCCTTCTTCATCTTCCATGTATTTATTTATTTATTTATTTATTTATTTATTTATTTATTTATTTATTTATTTATTCATACTTCTATACCGCTCCCTCTCCCAAAAAGGGACTCAAGGCGGTGTACACTCAACAAACAAGATAATACAGAAAACAGAAGCGAAAACAGGTAAATAATCAAGATGGCCAAGAATCACCCCTATAATTTCCAAAATATAAACCCCAATGATCTTATTTGGCTAGACCGGCTTGTTTGAACAGCAAGGTCTTAACTGCGCGCCGGAAGGTTAGGATGTCTGACATGGCTCGTATATCCGGGGGGAGACAATTCCAGAGGGATGGGGCTCCCACAGAGAAAGCGCGTAGTCTCGGGGCTGCTAGACGACAGCGATCCAGTGGTGGTACCCCGAGCAAGGCAACTCTGTGGGAGCGTACTGGGCGGCGGGAGGTTGTTGGTGGCAGCAGGCGATCCCGTAAGTATCCAGGTCCCGAGCCATGGAGCACTTTGAAAACTGTAAGTACCACCTTGAAACGAATCCGGAAGGCCACAGGAAGCCAGTGCAGCCAGCGGAGAAGAGGTGTTATGTGGGCGTCCCGAGGGGCGCCCAAGATCATCCGTGCAGCTGAATTTTGAATTTTAACTCAATAATTTGGTCAGCTAGAGCTCACTTAAACTCACAAAAAGTATAAAGCGCTATGTGATTATTTCCTGTACTAGATGCCATTAAAGATAATTGCACTTCTTAATCAAATTTTGAGAGAAAGAGAAATATCATTATGTGAGCCATGCGACTTTTGCATCCACCACCCCCATCTCATTTTGCTAAAGTCAGACCTTGGATCCATGTTTAGTTGGAATGCTGTAATAATACACATACTTATTAATACTTATCTGGGTGTGTTATTCCTAAATGGACAATTAAACATCTTATAGCTGAGCTACAATTGTAGTTTCTATATCAGAATTCATAATAATCTCTCTAATCAGATAGTGACAAAGCAGTAGGCAAATTGGCAGATGTACAGTAGTTTCTATATAGATTTGTCCCACTAACGATTTATTTTAGCCCCATGTAATTATATAATGAAAATAATGGCTCTTGCTAGGAACAGTTAACACATACATTATGTGAATGAAAATTTTCTTTTCTTTTCTTTGGTTATTACAAAAAGAAACAATTTTGTATCTTTTGAAGAAAAACACTGAGTCATTCAATTTACATCATCTTTGTCTATAATGAGACAAGTTGATTATGTTTTTGCTAAAAGTTATGAATGGTAGGCAATGATATAAGGGTAATTAATTTTTGATACATAAACTAAAGACTAGCTTAAATTGCAATAACAGTTTTAGAAGAAATATAAGAACATTGTTTGCAAGTGCACCAGAATGCCCAATTACTCTGGACTTCTATAGATAACTTGCTCAGAATAAATTGGCTTTCCTTTGTTGTATTCTGATATTTATTCTGCATATATCTATTCAAGAGTTTCTTTAAAACATATATTGGTAAAACATAATCTTTCTACAGTGCTATTGATAGTTGATTCTCTTGTAATAGTTGGAAATGAAGATTGCTCAATACATCCCTACAAATCAAAATTTAGTTTGTTAAGCAAACTAAAACGTTAAATATTAAATACATGCATTGAAATGCTATCTTTCAAAGCTGTATTTTTAATAAGAAGACTTAATCCAGCCAAATTAATAATTGCATAAATTTTGATAAGCAAGTTAAGCAGAAACTTTGAATTTTTTTCTGCTAGGTCACTGTAATTTAAAGTAGCACAATATATTTTGTTAAATGTAAAATTGATCACTTGGAGAAAGCGGGGATAAAGATTTCACTATCATTTCTGCACTGGGCAGAGCTTTGACCCTAATGATCTACATCAGGGATATCAAACTGGATTTCATTGAGACCCACATCAGGGTTGTGTTTGACCTCAAGAGGCTGGGTGGGCATGGCCAATTCTATATTACTTGTGTTGGGAGTACCTGTGGTGGCCCAAGTACTTTGCCAGCAAAAATGGAGTTTGGGAGGGCTGCGCGTGGCTTCCCGAGCTCCATTTTTGCTAGCAGAGACACCACAGGCTGGTTCTTTGCTGTTTACAGGGCGACCCCATGGGCCAAATCCAAGCACCGGCCTGTGGGCCTTGAATTTGACACCCCCGATCTAATGGCCTCTTCTAATAGTATGATTTTATAAATATCTAATTAAAAAAAAAAAACAGAAGGGAAGGGGAAAGCATGAATGAGAGAGAGAAGAATCCTGTTCCAACATTCTGACCATAAAATATTTGATTGATTCATATATGTTTCACATTGTTAACATATATAGTTCTGAATGCCTTAATCAGTGCCTCTTTGCCCTAATCAAGGCTTTTGCTGTTCAGTTATAGGATGGGGTGGGCCACTGAGATACTGGGATACTCCAGAGAGGAACAAGGCTGGGAGGCTCAAGGCAGAATTGTCCGTTAAAATTGTACTTAGGATAGAACAAGTTGAATTTTCAACTGTATACCTCCCTCTAGAATCTATATCTATATTCAGATTCAGATCTAGATCTTAGATCTGAATATCAACAAACTCTGCTAAATTAAAACAAAGCTGGATTGGGAAATTTAAACAAAGCTGAAGAGATCAGAAGCAAAACAGTTCCATATCCTGCCAAGAAGGCTGAATGTTGTGTCCCTAGAGGTCATCAAATCAAATCTTTACAGCAGTCATCAGCCAGTACAAAGAAAGTGGAGTACTGTCATTAAAAAAAGAAAAGAATACATTAACAATTAAAATAAAAATCTAAATCTGAAAATGTATGAAAAACCAGAAGATATATAGGATGTATGAATTAAAAACTAAAAGTATACATATCACAAAAGTAAAAGTTAAAAAAAAACTTTAAAAAATGGGTAGGAGCATTAGATAGGTGTGTAGGGGAACATAAAAAGTTAGGATGCAGAAGAATGTAGCTATCGAATTCCAAAGCAGTATGCTATGGGAAACTAGGTGCTCATTAAATCTAATTTATAGCACAGGTCATCATCTGATGAATTTTGAGTGCTGCTGCACAGAACTTGGCAGCACTGTATGTTGTAGCCAGATTGGTATATGAAAGCAAGAAGTAGATGATGTAAAATTGCCCTGTGTGCCCTGGATAATCATGCAGTAATAGTGAAATGAGGCTAATATAAATGTCTCTGTAATGCAGGCACTGGAAAAACATATGCTGTTTGGTTTCTGTCGTCCAGAATTACAGGGGCATTGTCTCTCTGGGTAAACAATCTTCTTGTACAGGTAGTCCTTTCATTTAGTGTCCAAAGACATAATGGCACTGAAAAAAATTACGTATGATCATTTTTCACAAGACCATTGCAGCATCCCAATGATGCTTGATCAAAATTTGAACTCTTGGCTGATGGCTCATATTTATGACGGTTGCAGTGTCACCTTTTGAGACCATCTGACAAACACAGTCAACAAGGAAACCAGATTCACTTTTTTTTGACAATGTTACTAATTTAAGAACTGCAGTGTGTCACTTAACAATTTTGGCAAGAAAGGTCATAAATGGGGCAAAACTCACTTAAGAACTGTCTCACTTAGCAACACATATTTTGGGCTCAATTGTGGCCATAAGTTGAGGACTATCTGTATTACATTTGAAGACAACTGAGTAGAGGGCATGATATTGTGCCAGAATAAAGGCCCTTCTGTACTTAGATACTTGAAGTTTAGTTAAGTATGCCATAAGAGAATATCTATTGGATTCCCTAGCAATAAAGCTTGGGCTCCTAGGTAGATTCAGTTGGTGCTCTGTGTCTGGTTAATAAATGCTTTGCCTGACTATATCCCATACTGAATAGAAGATCAGGAGAGAGGCCAAATATGAGCTTTTAACAGTCATTGCAAGTGGATTGAAAATCATCACTCATAATTAATGGGGCAAAGCCAAGGGCAAAAGAGAACTGCCAGAGCCAAGAGTTGAGTATGGTCAGCCAACTCTAGTCTCCATTTTTATCAAATCTGTTTCTAGTCCCATTAGGTAGCATTAAAGATACGTTTAAAGATGTGAAGGGCTGCTGACCTTACATATTTAGATTGTATAGGTTCTGATGATGCAAAATTGGAGAAGGGTCCCAGCTGAACAACATAGACAATTATGGAATTGCTTAATGACCACCACAAAACAGGTCATAAAATTGGATTGATCACATGGATGACCTGATTTACAACCATCACAAGTTCTTGACATTATGGGCAGGCCCCATTATGGTCCTAACTTCAGATAGGACTATCTGTATGATGTCTGATGTAGCTGTAGTTCTATTACCTTAGTGTGCTAAATGGACAGGGTAGAATAAAAATAGGCAACCTATAAGATGCTTAATCTTCCATCAGACTAGTTAAGTCCAGCACAGTTGCTTCTCCATTTAGTTTCAAATTTGCTGTGACTGCAAGTTATGTGAGTACATTCCAATGACAAGTATCTTAGACCAATCCCTAATTATTTGCTAGGGCAAGGACAAAAAAGTTTCAAATGTGTTACTTAATAACTATATACACCAGCTTTGTTTTTAAAATATGTATAGACTAAAATACTAGGCCTTAAACAGCTATAAGCATTTTACAACATTCTTGAAAGTTTCTTAAAAGTGGTCACTCAGAAAAAGGGTAACAGCTTCCTAATCATAGTGACTATTTGAGTTGTTAACAATTGGAATTATTAAATTACCTTTGAGTATACAATAGTCATTTTAAAAGTGCATGTGAGAAATTTACTATTACTATTGCCACATATACTCCAGTGGTGGGATTCAAATTTTTTTACTACCGGTTCTGTGGGTGTGATTTGGTGGGCGTGGCAGGGGAAGGAGACTGTAAAATCTCCAGTCAAAGGTGGTATTTGCTGGTTCTCCGAACTACTCAAAATTTCTCCTACCGGTTCTCCAGAACTGGTTAGAACCTGCTGAATACCACCTCTGATATACTCGGAATCCAGTAGTCTTTATAATATTATTCCTGAGTGGCTGGGATAATTTCTTGAAAAGAATGTAGAAAAAATATCAATAGCAAATTGCTTATGTGTTTAATATCATACTGTTGCTCTGACATTATGCAGGACTTTCTAAGCATGGTAAGAAATAGGGCCTCTCTGTCCCCACCTTCTCTCCCTTATTAATGTATTCTAAATAAAATATTGAGATATTTCTGAAAGATTCCCCCGCCCCCCAAAAAAGAGCCTTGCCGGCCCAAATTTGATGTACATACGTATAAATTGGATGTAGACATTTGATGTACATATTCACTCATTAATGCATCCTTTTGTTTCACAGCATTGATACACCAACCCAATCTTTAAAATTTGGAATTTTTTTTTTTGATCAGCAAGTCAGAGTGACCTGTACTGTATCTTTTAAAATCTTCAAGCCTGCAGTCTCGCCAGATAATTTTTCTATTGATTTAATTAACCAGTTTTGTAAGCTTCTACCCAATATTTTCAAGACTTCCTCAAATAATTGAGGAACACATTTGATTTTAATTAAATTTGGGGATAGGGTAGACATTATATCATTATGCATAGGAATGATATTCCCAACAATTTTCCAATTGTTTGTACAGGATCCACATTTTGTGGTATTTGTAGATGTGGAAAGAGAAGCAGAAACAGTATATTTAAAGTATTAAAGAGCTAAAAATGATCAAACTGCTAGCTTTGTCTGTCTCAACAGAACGAAATGACTACTTATTTATTTTTATTTATTTCAATTTATTGGCTGCCCAACTCCACTGAACATCTTGTTTGTTTAAATTATATAGATCCTGGTTTCCTTGGGGACTTCATATATAATACGATTTGGAGTAGTATGTGATAAAATACATCAAGGAAAATATATAAAGTGCCATTGGCATTTCCTTCTCTTTTCATTTCAAGCTATGATGTAGACAAACCTTTCTACAGAGCTGATGATCTTGATGTACATTACTAATTCCTTCTGTCATCTACAGTCCCCTATCACCAAGTTGTCTCATTTAAAGGCAATTAATGAAAGGAAGCATCAGTCAGGCATTAATTGCATGAAATAGTTGCTCAAATTGGCATTTGTAATTTGGAAAGAATACATTTATTAGATTTGTTGTAACTCAGTTGTTAGTTAATGCTTTACCTATAAAGCACATTTCACCTTTCAAATGTTTTGACATTAATTTTGTTTTTTTGTGCAAATGCCTTTTGTATCTCTTCTGGGATTTCTTTTTTTCTACTCCATGTTTCTTCAACGTAAAAGGGGTGCTTTTCTTTCCTGTTGATAACCTTAATTTCTTTTTCTGGAAGTTTTATTTTGTATTGAATTAAGTAACATTCTGAGAACCCTTAGATAAAGCAAAAAAATGATAGTCCTGATTTGGATATTGATAGTTTGCCTTCTGTGAGCACTTAATAAGGTTAGATTAACTGTGCTTATGTTATTATTATATTTTTATCTCTGCCAAATGAACATGATACAGGAAGATGACACCATTAGAAGGAATAATCTTTGGTCCTTTTTATTTTCCGCCTAATACAGAAGTGTTAACTTTTCTTTGTGTTCCTTTATGATCCTGTGTTTTGCCTCTCAGGAATAAAATCCTTTTGTTTTTCATAAAACAAAACACTCTTTTTTAAAAAATGTACCCTCCATTATTGGCCAATTCTTGCACTAGTACAAGAGAGTTAAATAAGAGCTGGGCTGCTTAGGGACTATTTTTTGCAAGAATAAAGCATAATCAAATATTACAAATACCAAATTCCCTCCCTCTATTTCTGTTTTGTCTTTATCCTCATTGATATTGTCATAGTTGGTTTTTCTTTCAATTTTTGTGTTAAAAACATTAAAAGGTAAGTGACACACATTCCCTCTTGCTTTTTCATGTTTCTACCTTCCACAAGTCCCCATTTATTCATATTTATTATTTTTATAAGCTTCAGGCTTCTCTGTGGCCGCATTTCCCAAATTAATAACATGCACCTGCAACCCTACTTGCTAGGATAAGCTGCTAAAATTCCTTCTACTTGTTTGATTAATGATTATAAACCTCTACCTGAACTCATGAGAATCCAAGAATATGGCTTGTACCAATGAGAAAAGACAGACTCATTTTCCAAAGGGTTTTTTTTTAAGATAATAGTCATGCATGCATAGAAATCTGGCATGTGGATAAGGCCATTCCTTAGGTTAGGAGCAAAAAATAATTCTACTTTTCAATTTAGTATTTTTATTCAAGAATTAAAGAGGAATCAGAGAAAGAGCTAGTTGCTTTTGGAATAAATTCAATTTTGGAATAAATTCAAATAAATACAATAACTTCTGTAGAATTAATAGGAACTTGTATGTACATGTGTATTTCCTTATTTAATGTGCAAGTTATATATCTTTTTCTTGTGAAATATGCTTTTTTCTGTGGCCTGTACCATCACAGTTGCCACTTCATGATAGAAATCATATCATTTTTTAAAGAATTCAAGTCTGTGCATAAAAACATTGAAGCCCCCATGAGACGTCATCTGAGTGTTACATTTCTTGTCTCTGTTCATGTTTTGGTTTCAAATCATTTCACAAATATATCCTTTATCAAAGTAACTGCTGCTTTTCAGATAACTAAATGGTTGTGATGTCTTTCAAATTTGTATAAGTGGGACATTTATCACTGTTTCTTGACAATACTTTTGATAACTACTTGTTCCTAAGTGGCTTTGCATATTAAATTTAATTGATATCAAAGAAGTATTCAAGATTTCTGTATCATAAGTTTATAAATATCTGTAGACTAAATGGCTCTGATACAAATTCTCTAAATTTGAGCAGTGCTGAAGTGTCATCTAATGACATTCTATACAATGCACTGCAGTTCTTAATGGAAATTGCATTATTTTAGCTTGCATAATAATTTTTTACAAGTGACTAGAAGGTTCCTAGAGATACGCATAATTAAACTGCTGTGCCCTTTTTGAGTGTTCTTGCCTGTAGGTATTGAAGTCCTATTTATGGAGGACAAAACTTTGTTTAGTTAGGAATGCATCTTGAAAGCTTTCTAATTACATTTTAAAATAAATTGAAATATGATGCTTATCTAATCATATTGATTGAAGAAAGTTTTATATGATTTTAATGTGATTACTTTCAATCATCTTGTTTTCCCTTTTGCTACTTTTAATAATGTTGAACTCCAGAAAAATCTGGATTGAATTTTTTCGTAGGGAATCTTATAGTTTTGTCTTGATTGGTTTGTGGCATCAACTGTGCATAAAGAACGCATAAAGTCCTATTAACATCTAGAACATGGCATTCAACGTCTGACAAAACAGAAAGCATGCCCTTAGTGTTAAGAGGTCTAGGATGAACTGTTTATTCCATTCTTAGCAAGCTGTGTTGTTTAAAAAATACTGTCAAGCAGCTCACAGCTAACATTCGAATGATTTAAAAATACATCTTAAAATGTAACTACTGTGAATCAGTTAGTTAAACTCTGAAGTCTAGCTTTGTAAACAATAAACATATTTTAATTCATGTTAAGAAATGTTAATGTATTCCCAGCAATTTGGCAATTGTTATTGTTACCATTACTGTTATTTTGGTCCAGTTGAAATATGTTTAATAATTACATCATAGATAATTGAGATGCTTCAAAATGTTGTTGTTTGCTCTTTATGGTTCCCATGGCAGTTATAACTCCCATTCAGTCCCACTATAAAGTTTAAATTGCATGCTTATTAGCATTATTTTTTTATTATTTTTCTGGGATGGTTTTTTTCACCCTGGACCTTTTGTTCTTTTTTTTGGGAAGACTTAATGGGTTTCTTTTTTGACTAGTAAATGTAGATAAATTACATCCTCCTGTTTCAGATAAGGTTGATTTATGGTTCTCACAAGCAATGGAATCCAAGCAATGTTTATGATACTGTTCCTAAGTGGCTGGGATAATTTCTTGAAAAGAATGTAGGAAATTGAAAAGAATGTAGGAAATTTCCAATAGGAAATTACTTATCAGCTCAGTGTTACATTATAATGTTACTTTGACATTACGCAGGATTGTCTAATCTAAGCATAATAAGAAATAAGGCCTATTCAGAAATAACCACTATTCAGTTCTTGCCAACATATTCCTATAAAATGCTGACATGACATTTTTGTAAAGATTTCCAAAAAGAGCCTTGCTGGTTCAAATTGGTAGAGGTTTGATGTACATATGTACTCATTCATTCACCCATTTATTTCATAGCATTGATACACGAACCCAATCTTTCAAATTTGGATAACTTTTTTTGATCAGCAAATCAGAGAGACCTGTACTGTATCTTCTAAGATCTTCAAGCTTGGAGTCTGTCCAGATAATTTTTCTATCGATTTAATTAAACAAAACACGGCCGGAAGAGAAATAAAACAATTTTGGTACACCATATATAATATACAGCATCTAATATTCTGCCATATGTGCAGGGGTGGGATTCAAAATTTTTAACAACCGGTTCTGTGGATGTGGCTTAGGTGGTGGGCGTGGCTTGGTGGTCATGTGACTGAGTGGACATGGCTTGATGGTCATGTTATTGGCTGTGTGTGGCCAACTCAATATCACTCACATTGAAGCACACATCTCCTCACTTGGGCTCTCATGATTGTGGGGATGCTGCAACAGTTGTAAGTGTGAAAAATGGTCATAAGTCACTTTTTTCAGTGCCATTGTAACTTTGAATGGTCACTCCACACAAGCAAAGTACCAGCAAAGGAGGGGGAAAAAATTCCAGAGATGTTCCTGAGACAGGAAGTCTAGTCCTGCCAAGAATGTAATAAGGGTTAATGGAGAGGCAGTTTCTGTAAGCAACACCAGAATGTTTCCTTCCTGCCTTCCTTACAGGATTAGGCCAGTAATTTCTTCTAACAACCAGTTCTCCGAACTGCTTAGAATGTTAACAATCGGTTCTAGCGAACCTGTAGAAACCCACCCCTGCATATGTGGTTGAAAGTTACAAAGCTGTGATAGCATGTAACAGTTACATGAAGGATTACAGAGGAGAGGATTTGCCTCTCCCTGAAATCGGGGAGGGAATAAATGTATGTCATCTCCATAGCAAGTACAGATTATAGATGGATCGGAGGCATGTAAGGTTTTAATCTCATATTTGCCTGTGTGATCTTTGAGTCTACCTCCTGGACAAGGGATCACAAAGATCTAATGACTGAAGGTAAGGAAACAAGAGTTGGTTTCTGATGTTGGATTTCTGCCTGCAAGGCCTATTTCTAACTTCAGAGAAAGAAATCCAAATAACTCTGGGATCCCGGGGTGCTCTTTTAGTGACCATGGCATTGCAATATTATTCTTTTTATTGCAATAAAAGTATAGCAGTAAATATAGCAGTTATTGCAATAAAAGTATATGGTAACTTAAAAACTTTTTCAATGTTTGTATTTTCTTGAATTGGAAGAAAGGGTTAGAGAAAAAGGATAATTGACTGCAATTGGTATTGCGACATAAATGTTATATTCAGTTTATTGTTTGAAAAGGTACAACATTTTGTTGGAATTTTTCCCCCTTTTGTTCAATTGTGTTCAATTCTCAGTGAATGCCTGGACATGTCCCTGTCCCTGCTTCCTTGGCAAGATTTTTTGGAAGTGTTATGCCATTGCCATGTTCCTGGGACAGATAGAGAATTATGCCCAGGGTCACTCAGCTGGCTTTGTGTTTAAGGCAAGACTAGAACTCACAGTCTCCTGGTTTCTAACCTGATGCCTTAACCACTATACCAGATTGGCTGTCATAGTTCATTAGAATAGTTGTACATGACAATATAATTGCAACAATAATATGATTCTGTTTCTTTAGATTGGGACATGGTGCGGGGAGAGTTATTGAAAACTAATTTCGCCTGCCTGCCTTCTCTTTACTGCTAGAAATCAAAGACAGATTTATATTGTGTCAATTAATTATATATTTCTTCTCTGAACTAAAGTAATTCTAAAATGTACCATAAAAGTCTACTTAGTTTAACACAATCTACGCTGTTACAACATTTAGGGATTGACCAGTCGCTCACATCATTACCTGGCCCTGAAGTGAAGAAATTGCACTGCTTGGTATCTGCAACCCATTAGAGTCTTACAAAAGATCTGTCCAATTATTTCATATAGTTGCATGATCTTGATGTGAAAATGGAACACAGTCAAGGAGAAATCTCCAAGCATTATTAATTGGTTTATAATAGAAACATCACCTAACTTTTCTAGACTGAATTCTGACAATGGCTCTGAAGAATATAATTGCTTCAAAGCTATTAAGAATCCAAAGAGAACCAAAGACTTGACATCAGTGAATCTTGGATTCAGAAAGCCAGCATCGCCCCATAAAAGCCTGGGTTTGGTTAGGGTTATCATGGAAACATAGAGCTAGAAGGGCCCTTTTGGGTATCAAATTCAAACTGCTTAGTCAAGGAATCAAAATGAAACGACTCCAAATATGGTTTGTTCATTAGTATAGATTTAATGAAAGTATTAGTTATCCCAGCCAATTTTTAACTTCTGCACATTTAATAAACAGTTCCTCCATATCTTTAACTAAATAATTAATCAAAACATTAAAGATTGAAGGAGGCAGGATTGCTTCTTGTGTCATTACATTGAATACCTTTCTGCAGTTTATTGAGATACCATTGATGAGCACTCTTTGAATATACTGTTTTGGCTAACTATACATAGATTTAATTGTCATGCCATCCAGCTCATAATTATTCTAGAATGCTAATTAGCATTTCATTGGGGACTTTATAAAGATTTCTTTGAGTCAAGGTACATTATGCCCACAGCATCCCTACATTTTAATGTATTATTGTAAAATTTATATGCTGCTCAAGTCCCCGCAGTTTACAGTTTGTTACAAAGTTTAACAACAAAAAAGAATAAAGATGGTAGAAATGATAATAAAAGAGAGTGTTTAATCACCAGTGTCAAAGGACTTTATGAAGAAATGTATACAATTTTAAGAACATAATTAAAATTGGTCTGCAAGATTTGTTATTGTTAGATCCATGCTGACATCCAGTAATTGTAGCATTATTTTCAAGGTGATCTTTCAAGGAGGTAATTAATTATAATTAGTTATGTATTTTTTAGATTCAGCTGTTGCAGCACATCTTGTTTTTTTCTGATAAGCTGAAGCAAAATCTTTCTTAAAAAGGATTTTACAGGTATTGAAATACCAATATCCTCTTTTATGGTTATGATTAGGAGCAAAGGTGAGTCAACTCATGATAGGCTCAACCTTATCAAATAACTTCTTCCACATGTCCAAGAAACAAAAATTCATCTATCAATACAAGATCTGGCAGTATTTTATCCACCTTTGGAGAACTTGCATAATATAGTTATGACAGATTTAGCATATGGCAATTATATTAAAGCCCCTTCATGGCTAGGTGTTAAATGGCCCTAAACTGCCCAGAAAACCTAGATGACTTTAAAAGAATGTAATAATAATAGAAAATAACGACCACGTCATACATCCCTATGTATATTGAATTTAATACTCAATTGTATGTTCTCAAAATTGACATGATATGCATTACAGATATTTACCAGAGAGAGATTCGTATAGGAATCTTTGTTTAGCAGAAAACCTTGTTTTGTTTTGGAGTTTGGTAGGGTTTTTTGACATTTTAAAAATATGACATTTAATACAGTGCAACTTGCTCAGCCATTTGTAACATTTCTGTTTTAAGAAATTTGAGCTAAAATTATGCAACATGTGATTTATGTAACTTTTAAAATGACTGAAGAAAGCAGTTATGCTTCAAACCAGAATAAGGAACAATCGGTTGAAATTCCTATTTAAAAGATTTTTTTTAAAGATAAGTTAGTTAGAAATTATTATATAAGGAAGCAAAGTTTTAAGCTAGTTTTGGTTATCGTGAACTGGACAGAGTTGCTTAAGATAGGTGGCCATATAAATCTTTAAATGAATAAATAAATAAGTAGTTGTAGAACTCAGTTGCTGATAGATGTATCCATGTGGACTTTATTCATCACTGAACATAGATATTTCCTTAAGAGTAAGAAAATAGCTTAGTTGCTCCAGAGCACAATTATGGACCATACTATATTTCTAACAATATAATTGAAAATCCACAGATACTATATTCTTCTTACCCCTCCTCCCTCTAAATCATTTTATATATCTGGCAACTCCATATTAGCTGTCATTCTGAGAAGAAAAAGGAAATGGAGAGGAGAAGGAAAGGAAAGGAAGGATTATTTAATGGGCAGAGTCGTAGACATGCCCAGTTATTTCTAAAACTGCTGTAATGACTACAGAAATTACCCCAATATAGAGAAACAGATAGGCTCACAAGTAACCTGGTCCCATGCCATGAAGGTCTTTTAATGTGACAACCAGCATCTATTTTTACCAGTCATATCACGTTGCCTGCTCATATCCAGTAATCTAGTTGCTTTCCTTTTTGCATTCACTGCTGCCAAGACAGATTGTTCCAAACCTAAATGTATGCAGTTTATTTTTTTCTATCCAGTGCAGGATTTTATTTATCACAGATGAGCATCATCTTGTGGTATTTTGCCTAACATTCAAATCTATTGAGGTTGTTCTGAATTTTGAACTGTCCTTTAATTTATTAACCAATCCTCCCACCTTGGATATCTGCAAAACTGATAAATATCTCTTGTGTTCCATGTTCTAGACCAGTAAAGATATTACTTTACTAGCACTAAACTGATAACGCTGATCTGGAGTATCCTATTTGAAACTTCCCAGTGATCCTAGGAAATCTACAAAATATTAAAAAAAACACTTAACACAAGAAAACAACTTCAAACAAAAAAGACCAAAGATGGCAATGATAACTAACCCAGGTGGGAGAACAGTAAAAGGAGAAAAAGGGGCTTTAATCATGTTTTGCTAAAGACATGGGTGAAAAGCCAGATCTTTAGAACCCTTCAAAACACCAGTAGGGACTGTTTGAATTTCAGGACGAATCTCATTCCAGGAAGGAACTGACTGAAGGAACCCAGAACAAGTCAATCCTGCCAGTGTCTAGGAAAACTCGCCCCTGCTGACTCACTTGTCCGACTTGCCACAGCCGACTTACCCCAGTTATCTTGCCCCAGCCCACTTGCCCTGTTTCAGTCATCACAGGACAAGTTACAGTGGCGACTTCACAACTCACAAGTGAATTGCTAGGACTCCATACTCTAGCTCACCCCAACCTTAAGAAGGTTCAAACCTAAAGCAAGATAAGACCCACTGCAATTCATTTGACTTTCTCTTGAGTTATCCAGCATTGAATTGTCCCATGTCGAACCAACCAGGGTGAGTCAGCCATGGTAAGACAACCTGGGCTAGTCGGCTGGGGCGAGTTGTCCCATTGCAGATTGGATCAGCCAGAGATTATGGGATTTAGGCAGTCCCCCAAGGTTATGGGCCCCTATAATCAGGCCCTATGCCCTGCTTGTTCAACTGGCTGTAAATCCACCAGATTGTAGTACCATCTAAACTAAGTGTATTCAATTTAGCTTTTGCTACAAGAGTATCATGAGAAACTTTTCAAAAGCTTTGCTGAGATCAAGATACATAAAATCCACAACATTCTTTGATCTGCAAGTAGCCCTCACTTAACAATGGTAACTGGGGCTGGAATTTCTGTCACTAAGATGTGATCATAAAGCGCAACATCATGTGACTGCATCGCTTAGTTATGGTGATCCTGACAAGCCCCATTGTCATCACAAGTCAAAATTGTGAGTCATTAAGTGAAGATGTCATGTGACTGTAACTTGCAACTTCCTGCTAGCTTCCAATACAATCAGTGGGGAAATTGGCTGGAAGTCTTGTGTGGTTCACAAACAGGCTGCAGGGCGGTTGAGTACAGGGAATAAAGTGGGAGGGATTGTAGTGAATGGGTGTCGGCTGGGGAAAGAGTGCTATATGCTGCGTAAGTGTATGCGGACTGGGGTGCTGCAGCACCAGCTAAATCTGCAGAATACAATCCCTGGGCTCTCATACTCTGTAACAGGAGACCTTAGGAGAAAAAGCGATGTGAGTGACTTGAAACCTTCCCTGCTGGCTTCCTCATTGACTTTTGACTGTGGATCTTGTGGAATGCTACATCATAAGTTGTCAAGCGTCTGGACCACAATAATGTGTCTACGGGGATGATGCAATAGCCAGAACTTTGAGGACCAGTTATAAGTACCACTTATTCAGCATTGTCAGAACTTCAGATGGTCATTGAACAGATGATTATTAACTGATTAGAACTGCACTAATCACCTGATTATACAAGGAGATATGATTAGTTTGACATAACTTGTTTTTGACAAATCTATATTGGCTTCAGATAACCCAAAGCATTATTTTGACCATTTGTATTAGTATTTTGTCCATTAATAGACATTAAATTAAGTGGTTTTAGTTTGCCAGGTCTTCTCTCTCCCCCTTCTAAAATATTGGGATAATATTTTGCTAGTTTGCTTTTCTCTAGTCACCAGCAGTTCACTAATTTTCCAGGAGCTGAAGATGATAGTTAGTGGTTCTAAGATTACATTACTTCTGTTGTCTTTCAACACACCAGTTTGTTTGGCCTAGGTATTTGAAGTTGCATTTATTTAAGATAAGAAGATGAATTCCTACCACAGTAGGAAGTCTTGAACTTCATTCATGTTATGAAGACTTCTCTCTATCTTTTGAGGGAAAACAGGGACAAAGATGTTCAGCGGTTCCTAATTCCCTTCTTGACATAACCTTTTGTAAAGTTGTAGATCTTTCCAAATACTTCTTGTATAAAGCAAACAATTTGGTTGGAAAATACCCAGTTAATTCAGATGGGATGATAAGAAAAGAACATTTTGTAAAATATTTAAATAGTATTATTTAAAAACTTAAACGGGCTCAAATAGGACATAACTTAACGTACAGCATAAAACATATTTTAATGGTAACATTAATGGTTTTAGGGTATGGGACGGTAATGATGGTGGTATTATTGCAGCCAGTAAGGAACAATTGTGGTGATATTAATATATCATCTACTGATCATTATAAATGGTTCTATGTATATATTTATATTTGTGTATGTGTGTGTGTGTGTGTTATACAGTATATAATTACACATTGTATTGCCATAGCTATATCCAGTTCCATAGAACTGCAATTCTTTGCGATTTAGAATAAATAAATTATGATGTACTCAAATTGCTATATCTACTACAACAGTAGCATGTATTTTTAAAATGTGCTATAAAATTCTCAAAAAAGGTTGGAGGTTTTCAGTAAATAGAAACTATAAAATAAGTTCAGTAAACTATAATTTTAGTTTCAGAGTTAGTTATATTAGAAGTGACCATGAGCACAACTCCCATTACTTTTTATAAATACTTATCAGTAAATCAATTTAATATATACATTTTAAAGAAATGAAACAAGAACAGTGGCTTCCTAATTGTCAATAATTCAATAGATTTTAGATTATCACTTACAGATATATAAGCAGCTGATAAGATGCAAAGGGAAAAAAAGAAAGAAAGAATGACTTTGAGAAACACACAGCAAGGAACATTAAGACAAAAATCAGAACGTTCTTCACATCTACTCACTGACCAGGGAAGCCATTGGGACATTTGACAATGGAGATATTATAGTAAAATAATTGAATACATTTTTGGTTCTGTTTTCATTGCTGAGAACCTAGGGCAGATGGCTGTGTTACTAAGTGCTTTTTTCAGACAGAAGATCAGAGAACATACGTAAATAGAAGCAATGAGCAAGGATAGAAGTCACATTGAAAAACTAAATATAAATCCCCAGATCTGGATGGTGACACTCAAAAGTTATTAAAGTACTTTGAAATTGCTGATTTTTTTCCACAAAAAATATGAAACTTTAACACAGAATTGCAAATCAGACAATGTCATCCTAGTTTTTAAAAGAGAGATTAAAGTGATAAAGGAACTATGGGCCAGGTAGCTTCACATCTGTTCTGGAGGAAAAATAAGTTCATGACTGTTCAAGAAGAATAACCTCTACTGTAAATAATCCAACATGGCTTGTTTCTTTAACTTCTAAGCTTTATTAGTGTCTCTGTGAGCATATAAGTAATCACAAAGATGCTATATACAGTGTAGACAATCCAAGACACTTCGTTAAGTCTCTCATTTAGAAGTCCTGAGTAAATTCAGCTTTCAGGAGATAAGAAAATAGATGTGTTCAGTTCATAGAATGTCAATTAGTTTTAGTCAGGGATGGGATTCAAATTTCTTAACAACCAGTTCTATGGGCGTGGCCTAATTTGTGGGTGTGGCTTAGTGGTCATGTGACTGGGATGGGAATGGCTTGCTGACTGGGCATGGCTAGGTGGTCATGTGAAGGGCAGGCGTGGCTAGGTAGTCATGTGACTCGCAATAAGTGGTCTTTGCTTAATGACCAGATCCTCGCTTAATGGCCAGTTGCTTAGCAAGTGTTTTTTGCCAGTTTCGAAGGCCTGGAGAGGGCGGGGCGAGGCCCGGGCAGCTACGGGGAGCTACAGGGAGCTATGGGGAACTCAAAGTAGATTTGAAAATGATAGTCTATAAAAAGATGTTGCACTGTGTATATAAAAGAATGGCTGATATTTTCATAATTACAATTCATTAATTGAAAAAGAAACACTTAAAATGGAAATACTATTAACAAACCAAGGGAGTTTGTTATTTTGTGCCAGTAGTGGCACAAAAACCTTTCCTAGCCAAGACTACTTACCTCGACCAACAGTCCCTAATGGAATGTTCTCTATATAGCAGAGAGAGAGAAGCCAGGGGAAGCCATGTTTGATCGCCTAACCTTTTTAGAATGCAGCGTAAAAATGTACTAAAGTTTTTTACAGCCTTATGCAAATATATATAGTACAAAAAAAGATAATAATACAAAATCATTTAAGAAGTTAGATTAAGAATGGAATTGATAGGCACATTCACAGAGCAATACTGAATTCTTTTTCTGAAATTTATTCCTCAGTTTAAAAAACTGGAATATATAAATTCAGTATTGGCCTCTGCTGATGTAGCTATTCAAAAGGATGTAGTGTCAAGGATAGCAAAAATGGTAAAGCAACATATAGATTTAAATTTTAAAACAAAAAATATTTTTGTTGGTACCCACATAAATAAAGGGAGTACAATACACATTTAATGTTACACGTGTTAACAGCGGCTAGAATTATGTTTGCACAACAGTGGAAAAATGAAGAGATTCCCATAGATGAAAATGAAATTAAAAATTACAATGTGCAGAAATGGAAAGAGATAAGAGGTAGAAATTAGGCGGAGAATGATCATTGCTATGTATGAATTAAATATAGAAGGTTGATAATTATAAACATGTTGATATAATTAACAAAATTAGAAATAAGCCAATACAAAGAAATTTAAGTAATTTTTCTGTTACACTGCTGTACTTATTGATACTTAAGTATCAATATGTAACAGCAGTGTAACAAAACAATTTTCATTTATGAAATATTTTATCTTTATAATATAATATGTATAATAGAATTACAGAGATAAGGTAAAGTAAGGATATATTGTTATGGAATAGATTGGTGATGATGAAATGAACATTATAAAGTAGATTAAATAAAAATGGTGATTTGCTCACATAAAATGATGTAATATTAGTAAAGTCTAGTAAGTAATTAATAATAGTAATAATATAAATATATATAGTGGATTTATGATATAAGGATTAATGCAAATTGGAAGGGAAAGACTGCAGAGATTGTGCACAAGTGATTTGTACCAACCGACACACTGTATGTAACTGAAGATGGTTTGTGTTTTACATTTGTTTTGTTTATGTTTAAAAAAAATAAAAAATCTATAACAGCAATATGTTACATTGATGTTATATATAGATATTTGTGTCTGCTTTGCTTTTTCCTAATAGGAAAAAAGCAAAGGAGAAAGAAACATCAAGATGAATAGTAAAATAATTTTTATTTATGTATTTATTTATTTCTTTAGTATCTGTTTTGGTTTTATGATTAATAAAAACAAAAACAGATACTAAAAAAAATAAATACATAAATAAAAAAAGCAACTTACCAAAAATGAGGCAGGCAACTTGGCTAGCCAGCTATGCCGGGGTCCTCCCCAGTCTTCAAGCTTGCTACGGCGAGGATGGCTAGCCCGGGAGTTGGCACTCGACCGGGCTGGTGGCAGCGCCAGGAGAAGATAGGTGACCGGCGGGGCTTACTGCTTTGCCTCCTCACTCACCAATCGGTGGTGGGAAGGCAAGGCAGCAACCCTTGGGCTGTGGCGGGTGAGGGAAAGTGGCGCCGGCTTAGCCAAGATGGCGGCTGCCGGCCGGCCTAGCCAAGATGGCAGCCATCGGGTAGGCGAAGCAGCAGCAGCCAGCCTTGGGGTCGGCACTCGACTGGGGCTGGCGGCAGTGGCAGGAGGAGGTAGGGGACCGGCGGAGCTTCCTGCTTTCCCTCCTCACTCATCAATCGGTGGAAAGGCAAGGCAGCAACAATGGAGGGCCACAGGTGAGGGAAGATGGCGGGCAAGGCAGGAAGCACTGGCGAGGGCAGTGGGTGTCCCGGTAGTTGGCACTCGACCAGGGCTGGCGGCGGCAGATAGGCGACTGGGTTGGAGGTCCTACTTATCGATCCATGTCTTTGGAGTCCAGGGTAGGCAGTCCGGGAGGGCGAGGATGGCTAGGAGCGGCAGTGGCTGGGGCTTGCATGTTCTTTAATGTCAGCCGCCGTGGGAGGCAGTCCAGGCAAGGCAGGCAGGCAGGCCTGGGAGGCAGGCCGGTTGGGCAAGAGCGGTTAGCGGCGGTGGTGACCGGGACTTGCAGCTAGCCCTCACTCACAGCAGCAGGGTGGCAGAAGGCAGACAGCGACGGCTGGCTGGCTGGCTGCCTCGGCTGGTGCTTCTGCTGCTGTTGGTGTGGGTGATGGCATTGGGCGGGAAAATTTTTGTAGGTAGCGCACATGCACCATAAGTAGGGGTGGGGCAGGCGGGGGATAATGAGGCAAGGATCGTCGTGCATGCGCAAAAAATGTCACATATGCGCAGTAAAAAAAAACGGGTTTTGGAGTGTAGGAGCAGCGGAGAGGAGCCAGTAAAGGGAGGGGTGGGCGGGGGAGAATGACTATTCCCTGCTCTGTCTCACACAGTGTCTACCTCTAATGAATGCATCTGCTCAGGGCTGCACCTTATCTAAGCATTGGGTGCATTCAGTATTAAAATTTGAGTCCCAAACCATAATATCCTGAGGGAAAAGGGAAAATTGTTTTCTGTTACAAAAGATAGAAGAAAGATTAAATTAACCACTGGGGGTTAAGCCACTGCATCTTTTCCAAGAATCAGGAGGATGCCCTTCAGAGCAGCCAGGTGATCCTACGAAAAGAAATGTTAGCTTAAGGACTTGCAGACCAGTGTTACAATGCATCTTCACATGCCCTAAAGCATTTTCCTACCTTCAAATGCAAAGTAATGCATCGCTTTAATTCCTTCTCTCTGTTTCTTGTTATTTAACTAAAACCACAGGTGGGATTCAACCGGTTGTTAACGTCACCAGTAGTTCTAAGAACCAGTAAAACGGACCCCTGGCTGGCCCTGCCCCTCTCCACCGCTCCTACACTCCAAAAACTGGGTTTTTTTTTTACTGCGCATGTGCAACATTTTTTGCGCATGCCTGACACTCCTTGCCTCAATCTCTGCCCCTCACCACAGGAGAACAGCTGGCACCAAGAGGAGAAATCACCAGTGAAACCAAATTATCTGGATCTGGATCTTATCTTTTCTGGTTCCAATTCATTTATGACAGAGTGGTGGGGCAGTATTGCAAAGGTAAAACTCAAACGAATGCTAGAATTGGATATAAATAAGGCTATTTGACCAATAGGAAAAACAAATCTTAATTATCATAACTGCTTAGAGGAGAGTATGGAATCCCCTCACAAAAACATAGAATAACAGGACAGCCAAGTGAAATGTGACATTAGGTAGATCCCATCATAGTTGGAACTCATTGAGTGGGATGCAAAGGCAGAAGAATAGCTTGTTAGCACCTTACTAAGTTTTATTGGCTACAACAGAGCAATTCTGGATGCTTATTTGTTTGAATTTTAAAACTGCTGCTCAAAGCTCACTCTACCTTCTGTGAATTGCCATTTTATCCTTGTTACAACCCTAAAATAAATAGGATCTTCCTCATGATAACTTTGCACCAGGGCAGCTCCTAAGTCACTTGTAAATTGAAAGGGCAACTGTAATTTAATTCTTCTGTGCATAATGACTTTTGTTTCTTTGGCTGGTTCCTTTTTGGGGGTGTCATCTGTAAGGACCTTTCAATTTAGCATGAATTGTAAATTGACACTAGGTCACCTTTAATGCAACCTAGCATTCAATTACTGTGAGGCTAGCTTATGCCTAGCCTCACATTGCAGTTGAGGCTAGCACATGTACAGCTGCAGTTGGATTTTTATACACTCTGTGTGTCGAAAATGGAGAAAAGAATTATTCTGTCAGAGGAAAACAGTACAGGTTTTAAAAAATGAAGAAGTTTGTTATTACATTAGAACAAAAATCTGTTTTTGTTACATGAACATGGTCATAGCAACATGAACATGGTCATAGCAACACTAAAATAGGACAAAATGTTGGAATCTCTATGGGCTTTTTTCTTTTTCTTTCTATAACTACTCCGTGACTCTATTATGAACCATAAATTTAAAGTATAAGTACATTCTTTTCAATCTGTTGCTTTAAAATATAATTTTAAACTTTTCATTGCCCATTTCCCTCAAGCTGGAACCAATTAACATATTTTCTATAGAAATATCACTTTGAATAATGTGAATTTGAATGATGAGACCATTTCATGAGATTCTTTAATCATGCTAATCAAGAGGCACCTGTATAATGCTTGCCTAATTGGACAGTGGTATGCTGTATCTATTCTATGTTCAGTTAATGCATTGTTTCTGGTGAATCTGTATACACCACACCAAAAACTTCAAAACATTCTTTGAAATCCTGTGCCTGGGATTTGGATAATTCATGGTTAACCTGCAGGGAAACCTGGTTTCTTTTCTTCTAGCATTTTGGCTTCTAGATTTTGAATTACTTATACTGTCTTGGGCTCTCCACTAACCACTTCCTAAGCACATTTGTATGGTAGATTTTAGCTTTTTCTTCACCCATCATATGCTGGTCCTACCTCTTTGATTATGTGATGAAGTACTCACTATATTTCCTGAAATTTGCACTGGGCAGCTGCTGTTAAAAAAGAAAAACATCATGCTTGGAATCACTTAGAATGGAACTGAAGATAGAATAAACAATCTAATAGTGCTCTTATACATACCTATAGTCAGAACATACTGTGTAGTTCTCATCATCCTACCTAAAGAATATTATGAAAAACAATTAAGGGATATAGCAGCTATCCTCTAAGAAACCTCTAAAAAAGTTAGAATGCTTCATTTTGTAGCAAAGAAGGGAGAGGGAGACATGATAATCATGCATGACCTGTGGATAGAGAAAAAGAAAGAGTGTCCCTCCCCAAATCTTGTTAATAACTCAAGATAATCTATGGATCTAAATGCAAGGAGATTTCAGGGCCTGATTGGTTGCCAGATCACTGCCCTGGCAGAGGACTTTTATCTTTCAATTCAGGTTAAGGAGTTTTCCAAATGCAGTTGGCTATTGCATAGAATATTCCCTTCTTGTATTTTATGTTCTTATTCCTAATGTGTGCTCCCTCTCCTCCCCCCCTTTATCATTTTTTTATCCTTAAAAGCTATCTAAATTGTGGAGTCCAGGAAATGAGTGTCAGACTGAAAGTGGACTGAAAGATTTTTTTACAATATTAGTTCAAATAATTCTGCAGAATGGTGTCAGACAATGAGTTCATTACAAGAACATTGATAATTTATAAACTTAGATTCTTAATTACTTCATTCAAAAGACTTCGGAGGAGTATCTCATATTCCAAATGAATGAAATTATACGCAAGAAGTGTTGAAACAAATACCCACGTTGATTAATAAACTAGGTTAATATGGTCTTTGAGATTTTAAATGACAATAGGATGTTTTTTTCATTGTTCTCAAATTAGGCTCACCTCAGACCTTCCAAATGGATATTATATAATTCTGTTTTGAATAAATGCATGAGATGTTGACCCAGATCTTCTAAGCTTCTAAGGAAACTTTTCCTAATTTTGTTTCAAAGTATATTTTTTATTTTATAGACTTTTTACCTACTTTTCTGATCTACTAGACTAGTGGTTCCCAAACTTTTTCGGTCTACTGCCCCCTTGGTGCTACAAACTCATCCTCGGTGCCCCCCACCCAGGGGTGCGATTCAAATTTCTGTGGGCATGGCCTAATTTGAAGGTGTGGTTTGCTGGTCACGTGGCTGAGTGGGCGTGGCTTGCTGGTCATGTGACTGAGTGGGCGTGGCCAGGTGACTGGCAAAACAAATACAAGTGGTTCTCACTTAATGGCCAGTTGTTTAGCAAGTGTTCTAATTTATGCCTAGCCTCCCCAGAGCTACTTGTCCTGTTTTTGGAGTTTTGACAGCTTTAGATCAGGGGTCTAAATCTCACCCCTGCCTGTGTGTGAGAGAGAGGGGAAGAGAGAGAGGTTGGATCAGATCTCAATCTCTCTCTCTACCACCAATGCCAGAAAGCCACCGTCAGTCAAAATTCATATTAGTCGTCTCTGGGATTTAAAATTATGAGTTCGGTGGTCCCTGAAGTCCAAAAGTTTGGCGACCCCTAATCTAAAGGGTCATGCCTGAGAGAGGGAAAGAGAGAGAGAAAAGAAAGAGAAGAGAGAGAGGAAGAAAAGAAAGAGAAAAGGGAAAGAAAGAAAAAGGGGGGATGGAAGGAAGGGACAGAAAGACAAAGAAATAAAGAAGGAGGGAGAGAGGAAAGAGAAAGATAATGAGATATCTATTCTAGTCTAATCACCTGCTCCAGCAGGGTTAAAAGGGAGTGTGTGTTCTTGTAATTTACCAGTACATTTTGGTTTTGCCTTCTTCAGAATTGGCACTGTAATACATTTGGGAAAAGTAATTTTTAGGGTGGAGATCTGGTCCAGTGGATCCCGTTAAAGCCTCAACAAAATGTGGGAGCTTCCTGATAGCCTTGGCCGTGTTTTATCCACAAAACCTTTAATAGAAGCCAAAGAGGTTTCAATGTGCTGGCAAAGATGTTTCAATGTGGAAAAGGGCCTCAGTCTAAACTAGGCCTCATTCAATCTGATGCATCAGGTCTCTCTCTCTCCCTCCCTCCCTCCCTCCCTCCCTCTCAGACTGGCTTTGCTCTACTTTCCCAATTTGCCTGCGGGGCTGGCGCTTCGAACATGGATGGATGGATGGATGGAGAGACAGACAGGCAGGCAGGCAGGCAGGCAGGCAAACACACAGACCTTTTGGATGGACGGACAGACAGACAGAATGTGACAGCGGCGGCACATTGGGAAAGCGGTGGTGGTGGCTTTTCCCAATGTGCTGCCGCATTCGAGCCACCGGTTCTGGAGCATTACTACAGTCATTGGGTGAACCTGCAAGGCCAGCGCCTCGAACGCCACCCTGCCACCTTTTAGCATCCCCAAGAGGGTGAGCAGAGAGGTGCTAAGAAACGGCAGGGGGGCAGTGTGTCGAATGCAGCCGCAGCGGCACATAATGTGCCACGGCTTCTGCATTGGAGCGCTGGCTTCGGAGCGGTGGTAGTCAATCGGTGAGTCTGCAGGTCCGGCCAGCACCTCAAATGCCCCCTGCTGCCTCTTAGCGTCCCCAAGGGGGCCAGCAGAGGGGCACTAAGAGACGGCAGGGGCCGGCGCGTCAAATGCGGCTGCAGCGGCACATAATGTGCCACCGCTTCCGCATTGGAGGTGCCAGCTCCAGAGCGGTGCTTGTCAATGGGTGAGCCTGCAGGGCCAGATGGCGCCTCGAACACCCCCCTGCCACCTCTTAGCGTCCCCAAGGGGGTGAGCAGAGAGGTGCTAAGAAACGGCAGGGGGGGTCTGTCAAACACGGCCGTGGCGGCACATAATGTGCCACCGCTTCCACATTGGAGGCACCGGCTCCGGAGTGGTGATAGTCAATGGATGAGCCTGCAGGGCTGGCCGGCCCCTCAAACGCCCCCTGCCACCTCTTAGTGTCCCCGAGGGGGCCAGCAGAGGGGCGCTAAGAGACGGCTGGGGGCAGCACATCAAACGCGGCCACGGCGGCATATAACATGCCACTGCTTCCACGTTGGAGGCACCGGCTCTGCAGTGGTGGTTCAGTCAATGAGTAAACCTACAGGGCTGGCGCCTTGAATGCCCCCCTGCCGCCTCTTAGCGCCCCCTGTCAGCCCCTTGCCTCTTAGTGCCCCCCTAAGGCATCCCACTGCCACCAGGGGGTGATACCACCTACTTTGGAACCACTATACTAGACCAACAAAATTACTCAAAAAAAATTACTTAAACTTTGTTTCTGATCAAAGGACTTATCTGGGCAAATCATCTCGAAAGAATGAGAAATGGCTCACAGAAGTGCTGAACAAGTGAAGTAGACTTTGATTCCATGCTGTTTAATAAGAGAAACTATTTAAAGGAAATGCCTTTCCTCATGAGCATACATAAAAAAAATTGTATAGTCTGATATTTAAATCTAAGTAGCTTTCAATAATTTATGTGCAGTTCCTTTGGGAGAAGATTTGGAAGATTCAGGTAGCACAACATTTGGTGCTGCTTATCACCTTTATGGAGTGGCACTAGGATTCATCAGGTCATTCCTTGCCAGAATCGAACCATTCTGTCAAGCCCAGTCAAAGAGAAGGCTAATGAAAATGTTTTCTGCAAAAAGTCCATGGGAGATGTATTAGGCATCAGACCTGGTCTGTAGTGAAGCTGCCATTTTCTGAATATTCCGTCCTTCTGCCCTGTTGCCATTCTGCAACAAGTAACAACTATGTTGTTTTAGCATGTTTTGGCCCAGTTGAAGGGCTGATTGATGGCACTGAGCATAAGTGTTGATTTGACAGTTGTAGTATGTTAATTTTATAATCTTGTTTTTCTTCTTGTATATTACATAGAGACTTTTAGCTTGGGATGGTTATAAATGTGATAAATTAATGGAACAGTCTATTTCAGGATTGGGATTTTATTAAGTTTATATTCCCCTCTAGCAATTCTGTTTTACACTTGTCATTATTATTTGTATTTCACTAATACATTGGAACCAGATTTAGAGACGTTTAGAGCAGAACCATAAAAAGCAAATAGACTCAAGTTACCATTGCAAGCAAATCTCATTGATTTCCATGTGTGAGTTTCTAAATTCATTATTTTAAATCCCGCAGACCATTAATATGATCTGCCTAATGACCTGGTGGGTAGGCATGGCTAGGTGGTTATGCGACTGTGTAAGGATGGCCAACTCAATGCCACTCACGTCGAAGGACGCCTTGCCAGCCTCTAATCGTCCCTCCCTTCCCCTCCCCTCCCCTCCCAGTCTAATATAGTTTCCCATCTGTGAAAGGAACCTGGGTGTAAACAGAGATAAAGACATAACAGTTTTCAAAAATCAACTTAAAAAAAGAAAAACAAAAAGGCAAAGTTGAGGCTCCAATAAACAATTCACAGCCTTAGATCTCGCACAACCATACTAGAGCTCCAATAATATTCTGGTTCCAGTGGCTGGGGAAAAAAACACAAGTCTGCACCACACTATGAAGAGCCAATAGGCAGATTCTGCCTCTCCAAGGAGAACTTGTTCAGAAGGTAAGTGCCATGACGGATAAAGCATATTTCCTAGACCTCACCGGAGGACACAAGGTAATCGGCTGCCACCACCCAAACTACTGCATTTTA
Source organism: Bungarus multicinctus (assembly GCA_023653725.1). Classification (NCBI taxonomy): domain Eukaryota; kingdom Metazoa; phylum Chordata; class Lepidosauria; order Squamata; family Elapidae; genus Bungarus; species Bungarus multicinctus. The sequence continues at coordinate 124,184,331 of CM042834.1, forward strand.
GGTTAATCTTTTTGATAACCATAATCAGTAGTCAAACTTTGTTTTTCAACATCAGGGAAACCTGAGCAGAAGATGTTTTATAGAAATAATCAGCAAGAATTTTTCTAGGGCATATAAACACTGTAAAATTGTGTTTCTCATCTGCGTCTTGGAAGTAGCAAGAGATGCCGAAGCATACTTTGGGGAAGCTTATTCACTACACTTCTGATTACACTTTTATTATTGAAAATTTGTTTGGGGATTAAAAGTGTACTTGTCCTAAGTGAAAATTAGGTGTTCATCTTGAAACTACCATTTTGGAACCCCAGGCCATGAAAAATGACTAATACAAAAGAAAAAGAGAAGCAGAGAAAGAAAGACAGAGCATAGCATCCACATTACAATAATTGTAAAAGGAACAAGCTGCACTAATTATCTATACAGGAAATGAAAAAGTAAAGTAAATGAAATGAATGTAATTAATTTTAAAAATGATTGTAAGATAAATTCTTTTCAGTATCAAAAGCTGTTTTAATACTCATGCAACTGTTTCATTGCATCTTAACTGTCATCCGAAGAACCTACCATCAATGTGGGTGTAAGGGTAAATGTTAGCAAGGTAGAGGTGTGGATGGAATGGGACATCTCGTGATGGCCAACTTGCTGTGGGACAATTTGTCATGGCCATCTTGCTGTGGAACAACTCGCCGTGAGGCAACTCAACAATTCAATTTAAATTATTTAAAATAAATAAAAAATATTTTAAGTTTTGTCATTCATACTTTTCATTTTGTCCCTCCTTTGGCATCCTTTCTTTAATTATTCTATTCCATCATTTTTTCAATATTAGTTTAACTCTTTCCTGTGGAGAATTAGCCATGGCAAGTTGCCTGTAGTGAGTTGTCCTAGACCCAGTGCAGAAACTTTCAAGGCTGTGAAACAATCTATATGGCTGCTGAGTCAAAATGCAAGATGACGAGGCCCAGATTTCAAAACCTGCAAAAAAAAAGAAATGAATTGTGTGAAGATAGATGTAAATCCAAATCTACTCTTAAGACATAGATGAGAAAACTTTTCCTCAAATTTCTCTATTAATGCAATATATTTGTGAAAACTTAGATGGTAATTATATTTTGAATATCATACTTATTTGGTGGAAAAACTGAAGTCACTCTACTAGCTACTGGTAGGAATCAGGGATCAAGGCAAAGAGCTGGTTATTCTCTACAAAGATCTTCATGGCATTGGGTACCACCTTGCCAAGCTTGAATCTGCCCTATCTGGTAAGAGTATCATGAGAAATCCTGCAGGAAGTCCCCATTCCATGTGTGATTAGAGGGACATGCATTAAGTAACGAATCATTTTTGTTGTGGCCCATACTTGGCCTAGTGGTTTCTGCAGCCCCATCACTCCTGGCACATTTGGGACTCTAAGAATAACTTATTCCACCACACTTTCAATCAGAATTAAATATAATGGCAGCCATATTAGCTGAAGGAATGAGCTATTATTAATTATAACTTTCATTTTGGTTTTCTCTGTGATTTTTCTCTATTGTATGCTACCCATGGGTTGGGGGTGAGTTACAAAATCAGCAAAGTAATTTTTTTAAAAATCCAATAAATAGATGCAGTAATTTTGCAAAATACAAGTATAGCATACAAACAAATGTTCCTATCATAAGTGAAGCTTGCTCTCTTATTTCAAGCTCAGCATTTGTTGTGGGAAACAGTGATACAAGCATCATGCTTAGCTGTGCCTTAGACTGATAAGAATCAAACAGAAATTTGTTTGAGGCTGTATGAAGGAAAGCAGCATGAATTCCTGAAGCAGCTTCCAGTTTCCACACTGTGACCTGCAGAGTACAATCATCAGGTTTGTGCTGGATTATAGTGATAGCAGTGTCCATTTCTGTTATGCAACAATTTGCCCATTTCATGTTTAGGGGCGTGCAGTCTGATGTTTTCCAATTATGCTGCCAGTTAGATATTATTCTGCATACAATCAACAAAGGTATTTTGGCTGACAGCAAGAGGAAAGCTTCCTTGGTAAAATCTGAGCATACATCTGTTTGGTGATAATTGAAAGCTCTGTTCTATGTAACTTTTCTAAAAATGATTTACCTGGCAGCTTTTGTAGTAAGTAGTAATTGTATGTTAGGAAAGATATAAATTGTCTTACCACTGTAATTGTTCCCCCAATTCTACCAGGCTGGATAACTTGTGCCTCCAGAGTTTTTTCATCCATTTGTATTCCAACACCCCAGGGTTCATAATAAAAGGCAATATAAATGGGCATAGAAGTGTTCATCCTTATCAGAATTAAAGCACAATGGAATAAGTCAGTGAATTGGTATCAGCCATCACCTTCAGAATTTAAAGTAACGTAAGTCTACAATTAAATACCCAACAGATCCATGATTGCAAACATCCAGATGGATTAAACTATACCATCTGTTCTCAACCAATAAATTGGTTATTATAACTAGCTAGTAACCAATTAGTACCATATAGACCACATATATCACAATCAATCTAACATAAGAAAAATGGTTCTTGTAGATTTGCAAATGATTCGTTTTACACATTGCAGCAGTTTGTAATGAGCAAACTCTGTCAATCCTTGCTGATGAACAGCATAAATGTATTAGTTTCTTTCCAATTGAAGATGGGAAACTGAATGGTATGATAGCAAGTAGTTAGTCACAACATTGGGCAGCAGAAGGAAAGAACATTGAATATTAAGAGAAAAAGAAGTGTACAATTTTACATTGTGCGATTTTACTGTTAATTCTCTGTTAATTTTCTGTTAAAAATCCTGCTGAGAGGCTTCCTTGTATTGTTGGAAACAAGAATTTTTTCTGGCCTGTAATTGTCTACTAAATTAAATGTTTAACTTTTGTAGCTAAATTTGAAGCTTTTAATTGAAACCTCCCATCATGTCCCAAATCTAGCTATTATTGTTGGAAGAACATCAATAGAAATTCCAGCTAATTCATTTGAATTCTTATTTATTTCAAAGAATTTAAGCACATTTTCAGCAATATCATCAATTTTAATGGTGGTCTTCAAGGCTTGAGAAAAAAACATTTCTTCTTCCGTGCTCTGTTTAGCTGCATACATATTTAGAGATAATGAAATTTCCCTTATTGATCAATTCATGACATTTAAAAGAAAAACATGTTTATTTTATATTTTCCAAAACTGGAAGTTTGATGTCCTCAGTTGGCACTTGGCTGTAGAATTTAACCGGGAAGGCATGGCCCATTTTTGTAGTATTTTTGCCAGCACCAAGAGAGGGGACTAGTCTGAATAGACCCTTTTCCTGAAACAAGTACAATTCCTAAGACAAGGTGAGGCCACATGATTTGCTTTGCCAAGGGAAATTGGGTGGCCTTTTCACTTCAGTGAGTTGAATCATGTGGCCTCCATGGCACGAATCATTCTCTGAAGCAAATCTTGTTCATTTCACAAGTCAATTCCTTTTGTTCTCAAATGTTTAGAAGAAAACTTCTATTACTTTAACAGTTATTTAACCACTTATAATTCAACCACAACAATAACTTAAAACAATAACTTAATGATGTACAAACAATAATTGTAGGCATAGTGTTTGGAAGTGTCCATTAATTCTCTATAAATCAAAGACATTCTGTAGGATTTAAGGTTGTCGGGCCATATCTAAATGATGGAATGAATTTTAATGGAAAGTATTACTACTCAGCACTTTCTGGCATATGATATTTATGGGAGGCTGCTCAAATGACAAAAACTCATCCTGCATAAAGTAGATGCTGTATATCCCCCACCCTGCCCCCTCAAATGTCCTCTCTTGCTGTTTTCAAATCTGGGATTTACAAAATAGATAATTCTCCATTGAGCTGCTCCGAGCATCCAGAGATTGGGAAGTACTTAGTCTCTGGCACGATAGGCTGAGCTTAATTAACAGGACGCTGTGGCTCCTCCCCGTCTGCTGCCCAGCGTCCCCAGTTTTTGCTCAGCCTTGGAGACGGTAGGCAGCATTTCCTTGCTCGGAGCAGGACAACTTGTGGTTTGATCGTGTTAAATTGCCTTTCCTCGAGTGATTCTTTCAAAATTGGCTTCTAACTGACCACAATTGGGCTGAAGCAGTCAGAGCGATCGCGGAGCGTTCAAAACGTTCTGATTGCGATCGCACTAGTTTGCCTCCCCTGCTTGCCATTGATTTAGGTGAATTGGGTATGACTTGCTAATTGGATTCCTCCCCACAAGAGTGCAGGGGTGAGGATGTTGGAGTCCGAACTCCCTTTTTTTCGCTGTTCTGCTGCTCCTTCAAATATTTGAGGAGCACTTCTTTTCCATTGTGTATTTGGCGCCAAATGCGATCTGTGCCATACTTCAGGGGACAGTCCGCCATTGTTGAGCGCGCGTTCCCCCGGGCCAGGCCTCAACACGTGGCATTGTATGGCCTATTTTTATCTATTTCAATCTATTGGTGAAGACTGTTTTGTGACTGGCTCGATCCCCAGTCCAGGGGGGAATCAGCCTTATACATACTTATCTTACTCCATTTCAGCTCCGGCTGGGAGAATTGTTTTTTTCTACAGTTTAATCTGCTTCTCACTGCTTAAACGAAGTAATTTGTTTTCACACCTAACGCAGATTACCAAGGCCTGTGGGATATCTGTCTGGGGCCCTGTGGGATATCTGTCTGGGGCCCTGTGTATATCTAAAACAATTTGGAAGCAGTCCTACAATTTGGCTTATTTGATTCCTGTCTTAGAGAAGACTTTTTATTCAGTCCTGTACATAACTATTGTAAATACGTTATCTAGTGTTTTTGTAAATATAGTGATTTTAGGAATTTTCTAAAAAATAAAAAAATAATTAAAAATTAAAAATAAATAAATAAAATAAAATAAAAAGTGGAAAAAGAACAATAGTATTGGGTTCCCTGTCCTAGTGGGGGTGCAGGACCCTAACAGTGCCAACAGACAAATTCAATTGACATACAATTTGCATATTTTTTGCAGACTTATTACAATGGCAAGCAAAGTGGGGGCCAAGCCTAGGACCAAAGACAAGTCCCAAAAGTCTAGAGGTCCTTCAAAAGCCGCAGATAAGGATGCCTCCAGGCACCAGAAAGCATTAGAAAGACAAATTGCAAGGCACACAAGGGAGAGAGAGAGGGCCTCTCTACCTCATCCCCTCATCCATCCCCTCAATCTCAGGTTCAAGACACTCACGTACCTTTAGATTTATCCTTACCTTCTCGTCCATCTAATGTCATTGAACCCAGTACTTCACAGAGTCCAAGGAGAGTTCCAGAAGCTGCATTTACACCGATGGCAGCTGGATTAAGATAACAAGAGATCCTTCCAGAGGAGGTCCCTCAAGCATTGAGGTTGTGGATGGAGCTGGCGATCAGCAGGGGCATTGCAGCCGGACTTCAACAATCTAACAGGACCAGACAGGTACCACTGTCAGACTATGACAATCAATCAATTCGATCCTTAGTTAGATCGGATCTTCAGTACCCTCAGGTACTTTCCCCGAGGAAACCCTCCTTAGTATCTCATGCACAACATGCTCAGGAGGAGGGTGAAGGTGAGGTCAATTTGGATCCTTTAGATTCGGTGTCCATGCAAGATAGTGACGTTCCGTTGGAGGATGAGTCCCCAGGAAGGGACATGTCAGATGATGAAGAGGTCAGACCTGACCAGACTATTTTTACGGGCCTATTTCATGCTCAGCTGTTCAAATCCCTTCTTTATAAGGCGAAAGCCACAGCTCGACTTGATAAACCTTCACCTGCTCAACAACAAGATCCTCAGGAGCAGTCGGATGACCTCGTTTTTTCTCAACCGGCCAACAAAGTCGAGGTTATTCCGGTCCCAAAAATGTTTTCGGATCTACTCCATAAACAGTGGTCCTCTGCCATAACTCACCCTCCGCCCACAAATTTTGACAAAAAGTTCTTCAATTTAGATCCAGATTTTTCAGATCATCTCAATACACCATTGGTAGATGATCCTATCATTACTTTGGCTTCCCCATTATCTGTTCCCACGGAATCAGAGGATGCCCTTAGAGCGGAGGATAAAAAAATTGAAATTACTCTTAGAAAGGCTCATCAGTCAGATGCGTGGGCGATAAGGGCGGCTACTGCCGCATCCTTTTTTACCAGGACTTCCCTCAGATGCTTTCTCCACCTGAGGGACACTATTCTGAGTTCCAATATCAGGGCGCATCAAGATATCGCCAAGCTCAAGGCTGCAGCAGAATTCTCTGCGGATGCCACTTTCAATTCAGTAAAATTTTCGGCCCGAGCCTAGGCCTCTCAGATGGTGGCCCGTCGGCTACTATGGCTCAAGAATTGGCAAGCAGATTCCAAAAATAAATGGAAGCTGGCATCTTCCCCAATTTCCAGCGAAAAGTTGTTTGGCGCTTCCTTGGATCCCTTGTTGATTGAAACAAGAAATAAGAAGAAAGTTCTTCCCTCTCTCCTCCGTCGTACAGACACTAGACACTATCAGCCCTTTCGGAGGAGTTCCTTTCATCCCTATTACAGGGGGACATTCTCCAAAAGGTTCCAGAGGGCTCCCGAATTTAGGGATGTCCGACAACCAGAAGGTCTGGACTTTGGGGATAGATCTCGTAGAGGAGGACAGGGGAGGATATCCTTCATGGTCCCCGGAGGAAAAGGGTTCAGACGTCCAAGATAGCTGCTGTCAATCACTTCCCATTGGAGGTTGATTGAAAAGGTTTGCAGATAGTTGGGATTCCATTACATCGGATTCCTGGGTCCGTGACACGGTTAGATTTGGCCTGGCTCTAGAATTCTCCTCCACACCCCCAAATTTTTTTATGCAAAGCCCTATTTCTAGGGATCCTATTAAACGGAACCTTATGGAGGCAGCAATTGCTCATCTTCTTGAAATCAAAGCCATTCAACCTGTTGCTAGAGAACAGCAAGGTCAGGGATTTTACTCCCTTCTTTTTGTCGTCCCCAAGAGTTCGGGAGGATGGAGGGCAATATTCGACCTAAAGCGATTGAACCGTACTCTGGTTTATCATAAATTCAAGATGAGCATGTTACAGTCCATTCTTCTTGGAGTAAGGGAAGGAGATTCTTTATCTTCCATAGACCTAATGGAAGCATACTTACACATTCCAATTCGGCCTTCTCACTTCAAATTTCTCAGGCTTTGCTATAATAACAGACATTTTGAATATGTAGCCTTACCTTTTGGATTGTCATCTGCCCCAAGGACCTTTACAAAGGTTTTGGCGGCAGTAGCTGCTCATTTATGGAGTCTCTCCGTCAGGCTACATTGCTATTTGGATGATATTTTACTATTATCCTCTTCCCTTGAACAGGCAGAATTGGATTTGCAACTAACATTACAGGTTCTTCAGCAACAAGGGTTTTCAGTCAATTGGGCAAAGAGTCATTTGGTCCCTTCTACCTGACAATAGATACAGTTCAGGGGCAAGTATTCCTATCTCCTGAGAGACTGGGAAGTATCAGGTCCTTAGCTCAAAGTGTCAGAACTCTAAAATGAGTTCCCCTTGCGAATTTGTCAAAGCTGTTGGGGAAAATGATTTCCTCTATCTCTATTATTCCTTGGGCTCAATTCCATGCCAGATCGCTACAATGGTTTTTACTTCCTTACCAAAGATCAGGGCGAAGCAATTCCAGAGTCAAGGTGCTGGTCCCAACAAGAGTCCGTCTCTCCCTATATTGGTGGACCGTTCCGACAATCAACAGAGGTTGCCTTCTGAAAGAACCTCACAGGCTGACCATTACCACAGACGCCAGCCTGTCGGGTTGGGGAGCACACTTCCAGACCTTTTCGACTCAGGGACTCTGGTCAGTAACCGAACAATCAAACAACATCAATTGGCTGGAGCTAAGGGCAATTTATTTGGCCCTTCGCAATCTTTTTCCTCACGTGCTCATGAGTCATATTCTCATACACAACCGACAATGTCACAACCAAAACTCACATCAACAGACAAGGGGGTACACGTTCAAGACAGCTCATGACAGAATCAGAGAGACTGTTCCGCTGGGCGGAAAGGAATTTGAACTCCATCATAGCAGAACACATTTCCGGGGCGACAAACACGACAGCAGACTGGCTGAGCAGTGCCACGCTCGATCAATCAGAGTGGCGCCTGCATCCGAATCTATTTCAGGAGATGATTCGGAGGTTCGATCTTTCACTTGTAGATCTGTTCACCTCTCCCCAAAATGCGCAACTCCCCAGGTTCATTTCGAGGTATCCATCTCAGGGGGCAGAGAACTTTGATGCCCTCCGTTGTCGGTGGCCTCAGGGTCTTCTCTACGCTTTTCCACCTATTCCTCTGATACCGAAGGTGATCCGGAAGTTGTTGGAGGAGAGAGCAAAATTGCTCCTGCTGGCTCCACACTGGCCCAGGAGGACATGGTTTGCGGACCTCAAGAGGCTGTCCATAGCCGAACCTTGGAAAATCCCACCTCAGAAGGTTCGCCTTACACAAGGACCGATCGAGCACCCCGAGCCTCGATGGCTACAACTAACCACCTGGAGGTTGAGCGGAAACATCTAAATCAAGAGAAGTTTTCTGACAGGGTGATCGCTACCATTCAGGCGGCCAGGTGGCCTTCCACGAATCGCATATATAATGCTACGTGAACCATTTTCCATAAATGGTGCACTAAATTTAGGATAGATCCGTGCTCAGCGTCACCAGAACAGGTTTTGGAATTTCTGCAGGACGGCCTAGATAGGGGGCTTTCCCCAAACACTTTGAGGAGGCAAGTGGCAGCTATTGCCTCAATGGTGAGATGGGAAGGTTTTCCATCTATTTCTCATCACCCTAGAATAAAGAGTTTCCTAAAGGGCACCATGAATCTATGTCCTCCTGTGATCTACCGTTATTCCACCTGGGATCTCAATAAGGTACTTTCAGCTCTTACTGGGGGCCCATTTGAGTCCCTGAGGACGACAGGCCTCCACTATCTCACTTACAAAGTGGTATTCCTTGTCGCAGTCACATCAGCTAGATGCATTTCGGAAATAGCAGCCTTGTCGGTCCGTAAGGACCTCTGTATCTTCCATGCGGACAGAGTAGTGCTTCGTCCTGATCCCACATTCACTCCTAAGGTAAATTCGGCCTTTCATAGAGCACAGGAACTAATTCTCCCGAATTTTTGTCCCAACCCTTCTCGGGGCCTGGAGCAACAGTGGCACCGACTGGACGTTTGCAGGGCCATCCGCTTATACATTCACCGGACGGCTTCTTTTAGAAAGACAGAGGCTTTGTTTGTGTCTTTTCAACCAGCTACTCAGGGACAAAAGGTGTCACCATCAACTATTGGTTGAAGGCTACTATAGTCAAGGCATATGAATCTCATTCATTACAGCTGCCCAAAGGTATCACTGCACATTCTACAAGGAGTGCGGCAACTTCGGCAGCCTGGGCCACCCAGGCTCCAACCACTGAAAGCTGTAGGGCGGCTACATGGGCTACTCCATCGCCTTTTATTAGGCATTATAAAATTGACACTTTTGCTTCCGCTGAGGCCTCCTTTGGCAGGAGGGTGTTGCAGCAAGTCCATTCTGACAGGGAGAGAGTTCCAAATCAGACAGAGGCCCTCCCGTAGGACAGCCAAGCTTTGGTATGTCCCAATCTCTGGATGCTCGGAGTAGCTCAATGGAGAAAGGGCGTTGGTACTTACCTGATACGCCCGTTCTCAGTGAGCTGCGATGAGCATCCAGCCCCACCCAATGTCCATCTCTTTGTTCCTGCTCCGACCAACGATATTGTTGTTATTGATGTCTAATGTCAATTAGTTTGCTATTAGTATGGGCGGTGATACATCTCGTCTTCGTCAAAAACTGGGGACACTGGGCAGCAGACGGGGAGGAGCCACAGCGTCCTGTTAATTAAGCTCAGCCTATCGTGCCAGAGACTAAGCACTTCCCAATCTCTGGATGCTCGTTGCAGCTCACTGAGAACGGGCGTATCAGGTAAGTACCAATGCCCTTTCAGCACGGAGAAGTGAGATACATGGGAGAAGTAGGTTGATAAAAATATTTGAGCTGTTCTTTAATGCTTGTCTTATGGTGGCTGGTTCTATGGTTGAACATAGGAATGAGAAACCTGCTTGCCAATTTTTGTTGAGCTATGCAGTTTGCTTCAATTAATACGTTGGGAGAATCTATTAAGTCCTGTCAATATTCCCCTGAGGCCATTGTAAGGAGGCATGGGATAAGAGTAGGTAATCCTCAACTTACAATCAATCGAAGTTATGATGGCATTGAGACAGGCAATTTATGACTGGTTCTTGTATTTAGCATTGTTGCAGTCACATGATCCAAATTTAGGCACTTGACAGTTGCAGTCATAATTTGATCACAATTTGTCTCCCTCCTAAGGGACTTTTGACAAGCAGACTGCATAGGGGGAGGTTGAATTTGCTTAACGACCATGATGATTTGCTTAATGACCATGGCAAAAAAGGTAAAATCAGGGGCAACTTAATTAATGACCTCATCACTTTGGTCTCAATTGTGGCTGTAAGTTGAGGACTATCTTTCATAGAAGATTCTAATTAGATACAATTTACCTGATGCCTTTTTTTAGCTGCTTGGTTTTTCCTTTATGGCTAGAGAAAAATTGCATCCCTTCCTCCATTGTTTCAGTGCTCCTATATCCTATAACCAATTTTAATGGGAGAAATAGATCTCATTGGTTGTGATTTACATGCAAAAGGATCAAAATGCCCTATGGCACAAGAAAACATTCATTTGAAAGGATATGAAACTCCAAGCCATAAAAACGGGTTTTATTTGCTTATGTGAAATGTTACCTCCTAATTTATTGACAGAGCAATATTTGTGCTGTCATTAAAACGGCGCAACAGCTGCAAAGATTAATTTGGAGAACTTGTTTTGATAGGATAACATCTGTGGACAAATCAGCATGAATCACAAGAAACAAACTTACTTCTTCATATTGTTTTCTTCTCCATTTGGGGCGGGGGGGGGCTAAATGGTTAAAACACACTTTCTCCTTTTTCTGTAGAGGAGGCATGTAACATCAATAGGTAATGTATTTCAGATAAGATTGAGGATTTCCCTTCTTTCTACCTGTTCCCACCCTGCCACATTCGAGCTATTTTCCCTTCTTATTGTAGTCTCTCTGCTACCACCCAGCCATCCAATTATTACCAGCATCCCCATTCCTGCCACTTTTCTCCTTATCCTTTTTCCTTTCATCATCAGTTAGCTGATAAACACCAGAGTTCCTGACTGCAGCTGCCTGGGCCAGTTCATTTCTGAAGGTTTCTCTGTGCCATGTAGTATTCTAGACAAGGGGGAAATAAAGGAGTTGGATTGAGCAAGTTGGAATACTCTTGTTCAGTGATAAAGTTCAAAGATAAAGTTGTTCAACGATAAAGTTTCAGGGGTTCAATGATGCCCCCAGATGCCGTGTTTCCACCTCAAGACATTTGTATTGTAATTTGTTCATGAGAATAGTAGTGACTGGCACTTTGTTAAAGCCTTATACTGTCAAAATAGTTCTGTAAGCATCTTAGTCATCAAGATACTCTGTATTCTATGATACATCAGTGATTTGTTAGGAAAGTAGCACAGGGAGAGGAAAAAGTAACAGCTTTTGTTATGTGCACGAACCTATATCTTCAATTGTAGAGGACCCTCAATAGAATTGAGACACTCTACAAAATTTTATAGATGGTGGTAAGTGGTGAGTAATCTTCAGTTTAAACAGAGAACATTTTAGATGAAGTGCAGACCCAAAAATTCTGATGTTGGAGAATTATCTTTTCCAGGTTTTTGCCCCAAGTTTTTGCCCTTATCCTCTATAGAATTTAGAATTTATTTAATTTGTCAATCGCTTACAAGATAATAGGTATAAGTATATACATAGTTATGAATACATGAAATGGGTACATATAAGAAAAATAAAAGAAACAATAGGACAGGAACGGTAGGCATGTTGGTGTGCTTATGCATGCCCCCTACAGACCTCTTAGGAAAGGGGTGAGGTCAATAGTAGACAGTCTAAAGTTAAAGTTTTTGGGGTTTGGGGAAGAAACCACAGAGTCAGATAGAGTATTCCAGACACTCTGTTGCTGAAGTTGTATTTCCTACAATCAAGTTTGGTGCGGTTAACCTTGAGTTTGTATCTATTGTTTGCTCTTGTGTTGTTATGGTTGAAGCTGAAGTATTCATTGACAGGTAAGTCATTGCAATGTATGATTTTATATACCATACTTAGATCAGACCGAAGACAGCGTAATTCAAGGTTTTCTAGGTCTGGAATTTCAAGTCTGTTGGCATAAGGTATAAACAAGTAGAGGAGTGGAGAACTCTTCTTGTGAAATATTTCTGGACTTTCTCAACTGTGTTAATATCAGATATGTAATGTGGGTTCCACACTGATGAACTGTATTCGAGTATTGGTCTAGCATATGTTTTGTATGCTCTAGTTAGTAGTGTGATATTATCAGAGAAAAAGCTACATAGGATTAGGTTAACAACTCTTAATGCCTTTTTGGCTATATAGTTACAGTAGTTACAGGCCACTGTAACTCATTAGAGATGAGTATTCCAAGGTCCTTTACAGAGCTTGGATCATCAACAAGGTCTTGACTATTAAGCTTGCATTTTATTTTCTGATTTTTTTTGCCAATATGTAAGACAGAGCATTTATTTGTTGAAATTTGAAGTTGCTATTTGTTCGACCATTCTGATACATAGTCGAGGTCTTTTTGAAGGGTAGCAGTATTGTCAGTGGTATTGAACAGCTTTACATCATCAGCGAAAAGAACGCAGTTGCTCTTAATATGATCACAGAGGTCATTTATGTAGAGTATGAAGAGGGTTGGTCCTAGAACACTGCCTTGAGGGACACCACTATTGACAGGTACAGAATTTGATAGGACATTCCCAATTTTGACCATTTGTTGTCTGTTTGACAGGAATGCTTCTATCCAGTTATGCAGTTGTCCAGAGATACCATAATATTTTAGTTTTAGGAGTAGTTTGTCGTGTACCACTGAATCAAAGGCTTTACAGAAGACTATGTAGATTGCGTCTATTGTTTTGCCCTGATCGAGTTGTGTAGTCCATATGTTTTTACAATGTAAGAGTTGCAGATTACAGGATAGTTTTTTTCTGAAACCAAATTGTTTATTAGAGAGTAGGCTGTTTGTCTCTAAGTGGAGGATAATGGATTGGTTAATAATTGATTCCATGACTTTACAGGTGACGCAGCATAAGGAGATTGGTCTGTAATTTTCAACTAGGCTGGGGTCTCCCTTTTTGAAGTTGGGGATGACCGTGGCTTGTGACCATAGGTTAGGCAATGAGCTGGTCCTGAAAGATTTTTCAAAGATTATGCTTAGAGGTTCTGCTATGGCAGTGGATAGCTTTTTAAGAAGTAGGCACATATTCCGTCTGGTCCAATAGATAGAGATAGTTTTAGATTGCGTAGTGCTTTTTCAACATTGTCTTCTGTAAAATCGATATGTATTAGATCATTGTAGTTTTCAGTGGTTCGGCTAGGAAATATCCATTGCTGTTTACAAATACTGAGCCAAAGAATGTGTTAAAGATGTTGGCTTTAATGGTGTTGTCGTTGCAGTCTTTACCATTAGGTCCTTTCAAGGGTGGGATGGATCTTGAGTCTTTTAGTTTGTTGTTTACAAAATTGTAAAAAGTGCATGTGGAATTGGTGCATAGAAGGTTTTCGTCTTGTTTAATGTGATAATTGGTGCATTCAGTCTTTATCTGGTGACATAAATTTTTGTATCAGCTTTTGAAGTTGACCAGCTTTGTTTTTCCGCCAAAGTGATCTCTTTTTGGATTGACGTTTTCTTATTGTTATGGGTAATCTGGTTTTTTTTTGTTTTGGGAGTTGTTATTGGTATATATAGTTTGATGATACTTTTGACTTCAAGTAAAAATAAGTTGTAATGGTCTTCAACAGTATTGCATCCAGTGAATAGAGATTGCCAATCAAGGGATGAGAAATCATTGTCTATAAGATCATAGTTGCCTTTTTTGAAGTTATAATTGGGGATTACGTCAGTGTGATGATTTTTGTGTGGGTGTATGTTGAGACAAAAGTCAATCATATTGTGGTCACTGTTGGAAAAGTGTTCTTTAGTTTGTATTCCGTAAATTAAATTCAAACTATTGCAGAAGATGAGATCGAGGCAATTGTTAAGTCTAGTATTGTTGGTTACTAGTTGTTCCAGTCCCAGATTTGTAACAGCATTGTAGAAGATTGCATGCATGGGTTCAGTTGTACATTTGTTTAGGGTCCAGTTAATATGAGGTAGATTGAAGTCACCAAGAAAGATAAAATTGTGTGGGCAGGATGTTTCCCATGTTAGTATACACACACACATGCATGCACAACAGGGAGGGAGCGGGAGAGAGATTAGGAAGTAAAATTTGGCAAGTTTTTTCCCCTAAATTTCCTTCATTTGTTTCCCATTTTTCCAGTAAAAGGAATATTATAGTGCTGTCAAAACCCAAATTGCTGGCTATGCCTTTCAAGGGCAAAATAAATATACATTTGCTTTGTTGTATAGAATGAAAGAAAAGTGATGATCAACATAATATGTATTTTTCTGATTATTTAGAGCACGGGTATCAAACTCGTAGCATCACATGACGTATTGTGATGTTTTTTCCCTTCGCAGAGCTGGGGTGGACATGACCTGGGCATCCAGCCCACGAGCCACCAGTTTGACACCCCTGATTTAGAGGCTCTTTGTTTTTCTCCCCTCTCCTCCCCACCTTTTTCCCCTCTTGCAATTGTATGTTTAGAATTCTACGAAAATGTTAGGTTTTCTCTGTAGAGCTCTGGCAGCTGTGGGATTCCTTTCTTTTTAACATATCCATTCAGTTTCACTTAATTGTGAGCTCACTTTGAAGTGTATGTTAGGCATACTGATAGAAATTCAAGTGAGGAAATTGCCCATAAATACCCTTCTCCCAATTGAAAAACTGCCTGCCACTCGAGGATTTTAGTGATCGTGTCTTAGAAAGATGCCTAAAGGGAGAATGTGATTTAGGATATAAATTCTGGAAATCGGCATCTTCATAATGAAATTGTAAGATACAAGGCAATGCTTGCATTAATGCAGCCCCCTATGAGTGGCATTACTGAGTGACAAACTGCAGTGACTTTCTTGCAGCTGCCTGTCTTTTGTTCATGAACACAGATGAGAGAGGAGAAATATTGTGCTGTAATAGCCTGTAATGCTAAGGATCATCTCTGCATTCAGTTTCTGCTTATTCCTTTAAGAATGCAAGAACCTAAATAATAAAATAGGCAGCGAAAGATTGCTGGGCCATTTCGGATCTAACAAAATGTTGTATTTCATTTTGGTAGCCTGTAAAATAATATTGTGAAGGGATATTGTGTAACTTGAGATAAGTGGGTTGTATAACTTCATTTAAATGCAGGATATACTTCATGCTGCTATTGCTTGGGGTGATCAGTTTCCTATTTCTTCTCTTTTGATCAGACTTTCCAATGCAGGAATGAATAGGAATTGATTTTAGTCTTCATTCAAATTTTAATAAAACTGTTGAGGCTGATACAAAGCCAAGCACGACCCAGGGTAGATGAATTATTCTTCTTCCTTGGAAAAAAATTCCAAGAGACTTAAATATAAAGACTAATTGCAGTATTATAATCTTCAATTGATAGTAAGTTTTTAGTAAAAAATATTTCAGTTTAGGCAGCCAAGTCATTTTTTGTCTTCTCATGATATTTCTCATGATATTTCGCTAGAGAAGTAAAGCATCACACAGGAATTGATCTGGTTCATAGCAATTTCAGTTGTGCCTTACAGGAATATAAAATTATTGTGTACAGATAGTTCTCAACTTACAACCACAACTGGGACAGAAATTTCCATTGCTAAGCAATGTGGTTGTAAAGAGAGCAACTATAATCCCAACGTGGCCTGTTGTTGTCGTAGCGCCAGATGTCAGGCTCATTAAATGGATGGAGTTCCAGATAAGGAGTGTGAAAGGGGGGGTGCTTCAGTGGGTAGGGAAGGCCCTGGGGACCCAATATAGGCTGCAACTTTGGGGTGTGGCACAAGTGCAGGGAGACAGGGAAAGAAATGTTGTGGCTCAGGCCTCTTGGGGTGCTGCAGTTCCGGGGCTGTAAAAAAAAAACCCTGAGCCACATTGGAGTACAAAGATACAGCCTCAGCTGCCCCAGCCTAGGCCAGCAGCATGATGGAAACCACCGCTTCCTGGGAAACTTCAGCTTCCCTGTGCTCCACAGGCCCTTCATCATTTTCCTCCTGCTGATGAAGCACCCTTCGCCTGACCCTACTATATGTGAGGTAGAGCTGCTGGCTATGTCAAGCCTTCTTCCTGAGGCCACTCACACGATTGTCCAAAACGTGTGGCCTGTTCTCATGATACTTCAGAAAGTTTTCAGAAAGCTTCTGAGGTGTTTCCCAGGTCTTGCAAGAATGGGTGTGTTATTTGTAGTACAGTAGGTACCAGACTTAAAACCAGAAGACTCAGTTCTAGTGTCACCTTCGGCATGAAAGCTGGCTTTAGGCCAGTCACTCCCTCTCAACCCACAACATCAGGTTTGGGCAACAAACTGATTGGTCAATTCTTGTCATGATCAATGGTTCAACACTTGATTGATCTGGAAAAAAGTAGATCGTGCACTTGTGGGAAAAAGACCAGCAAGAAAAAAATGTACTTGCGAAAATTGTTGTAACTGTTATAGTTCTTTTGGCACTTTATATTTTGAAGAGAATTGTTGTTATATTGGTGGATATTTTGAAATTATTTTATTGGATTGAGTTGTTTAATAATAAAAATGGAAAATTGTCAAAGTGACGTAACAATCATTTATTGATCTTATCCTTGGTCGATTTTTTTCTTAAATATTAGAAAATGAATGGAGAAATTTTAAGATATGCAAATTTTGTAGAAAGGGTAGGAGGTAACATATAGTATATCATGACGGATGAATGTTTGTAGACAGAAGCAAAATGAATTTTGTTATATGGGAGTGAATAAGGCTGGATATCTCAGAAGAAACATAAAAGTAAATAGAATGGAAGGGCATGGAATATTTATGAAATGCCTATAATAAAACAAGAGGAATAGATCAAGAATAAATCGCCAAGGAATGTTCATAAATAGGGAGAATGAATGAGAATCAAATTGCAGAACAAATATACACAGGAAGAGTAAATGGCATAAGTACAGATTTAGTTAGATACTTATTTTTTTCTACTTATTGCTTCTTATTCTTTTTTTCTGCATTTGATGTAGTGTTGCTAATCTTAAAAGAAAATAGCATGATTGGTACATACATATGTGTATTTTAGATAGATAAATGCATGGTCCCTTTTGGTACTATCCCACAATATTTCAGATAATTTAAAATGATTGTGCATTTCCATTTGCAAAGCAAAATTCATTCATTGCTTCTTCTTCTTCTTCTTCTGTTTTTTTCTTTTGCAACTAGGCCCGGTACAAACAGAGTCTAGATCCTACAGTTGATGAAGTTAAGAAACTCTGTACTTCATTGCGTCGAAATGCCAAAGAAGAAAGAGTCCTTTTCCATTATAATGGACATGGTGTCCCCAGGCCAACAGTGAATGGAGAAATTTGGGTCTTTAACAAGGTATATGAATTACAAATTGAGCTAAATTGCAGTCTCTCTTGTACCTTTGTATTTCCTGGGAATTCAATACAGTATAAAACAGTGAAAAGCAGAATGTTAATGTTTTATTATCTAGCTGTTCATTCCTTTTGTGTACCTTGAAGCAAAATTATGATTATGTCATAAAAGCAAATGGGGTATATTTTAAAGTGGACATTGTACCATCTGCATTACAAAAAATATTTTTATTACCTATTTGCTAACTAGCTTGCCAGTATTGGTCAGGTTTGCTGAAGTTTGTTTTAGCTATTATTAGGATTCTTTTAAAGATTTCAAGTCCAGGCTACGATGAATAACTGTTTTGAAATATCTTTGCTTCTGTGTATGCCTTCTTCCCAATACAGATGGCAAAATACCCAAGGTAGAAAAAAAATTCTGCCCCAGTCCTAAGAGTATTTTGACTGTAAGGAAGGAGCATAAGCCAGCAGTGTCCCACTTCAGCTGTCTGACTTAGCTACAAATATCTGTCTAAAAAGTTGATGAAAACTGCATCTGGCTGTTCTGACTGACCCATACGAGATAGTGCCTATATTTTTTTTTAAAAAAAAACCTTCACTATCTGCCAGCTACTTTAAAGTGAGCACACTTTGAATTGTTGGTGTTAACTTCTCAAGTTCTAAATAGCTTAAGGCACTTCTCCCTGGGGACTGTCTGGCTGTTAAGATCTTGACAAGAATTCCTTTGGAAGAAGCCTTGAGACCTGTCTTTCTGATATGAAAGCTGCAGGGTAGTGGAACACATTCACTCGGGAATTGTCTTTGTCTCCTTTTAGCCAAAGATTTATCAACCTATCAATATGCATCTCCTTTGCCAGGTTCTAAATGTTAAACTATTTTTTTCTGCCTCTTTCAGTATTTATGTTATGTTGTTAACTTTTTGTTGTTTCTAATTTTATTAATTGCCTTGAGTATTGTTAGGATAGACCAGAGGTGGTATTCAGCAGGTTCTGACCAATTCTGGAGAACCGATAGTGGAAATTTTGAGTAGTTCAGAGAACTGGCAAATACCACCTCTGACTGGAGATTTTACAGTATCCTTCCCCTGCCATGGCCACCAAGCCACACCCACAGAACCGGTAGTAAATTTTTTTGAAGCCCACCATTGGAATAGACGGATAGTTAAAATATTCTCCACTCATGTTTATTTAGAGTAATGGTAATTTGAGTGTCTATTATGTTGGGGGGGGGGGGAGGCAGCACAAAGGACAATTTATTTTAGCATCTATTGTTTATTTTTGGCAATAAAATCACTATGTTTTGATGCTGGTTGAAAACCCCTGCCTTTATTTGACTAGGTCCAAAACCAGAAATCCTTCTTATTTCTTGATTGCTTTGTCATGTTGCTCACTTACCAAGTAACAGATATTTTTGCGTTTCTGACATTAATGCTGGAATACCTATTGTAGACATACTGTTAACTCTTAATGAGATGCCTGATCCACAGGAAATAGCCATCTACAGGGAAAACAAACGATTAGTGAGGCTTTTTCATTAAGTGTTTTTTCCCCATCCCATTTCAATTGCTGAAGAAATGCCAGCAAGTATTTTTACATCATTGACAAAATAGGGGAATTTATTGGATGAGTAAATTCCATCTAGGGAAATATTCTAGAGAGATAGATTATAGGAAAAGTCATTTATACCCAAATGGTTAGCGAAAATATCTTCAAGTCTGAACTTCTCATAAATACTTCACTCTACCGACTCTTGGTGGTACAAAGATAATAACAAAATGTATAAGCCTAAGATATCCACAATAATATGTAAATTGCAAAATTATAAACAAGTTAATAGCATACAGCAATACTGTTATAATTTAAATAATATAAATAATTTGCTAAATATATATCGCACTGAAATAATAGAACACTTTCCAGAAACCCAATAATCAAACAAAAACTTTATAGATACATTAAAACATTCCCAAACAATGTATGGAATGAAATCCCAAAAGTCCTCTTGGAAAGCTATTTTTAACTTCTTACAAAAGATTGGTAATTTTTATTTATTTATTAAAATTTTTTATAAAGATAAAGTCAAGTCTGACTCTAGAGGCAGTGATCATCTCCGTTTCTTAGCCAAGGGAGCCAGCATTGTCCAAAGACACTTCTGTGTTCATATGACCAGCATGACTGTATACTGAAGCACATAGAACATTGTTACCATCCTACCAAATATTACCTATTTATCTATTCACATTTGCATGTTTTCAAACTGCTATGTGGGCAGGAGTTGGGGTAAGTAACAGGAACTCACTCCATCACATGCTGTTCAGGTCTTAAACCCAGGCTGTCAGGTTTCCAGCTAACAAGCTCAACATCTTTAATTGCTGAGTCATCACGCCCCCTTAAGAAAATTTATATGGCAGCCCAATTCCCAGACCCTGATGCTATTCCAAAAAGATGCCATGGTTGACAATATAAAACGCCAGTGAGAGGTCCAAGAGGATCAGAACATGCACTGTACATTGTCAATAGTAACAACCAATGTTGCCTCCATCACATATCCATCTCTGAGTCCACATAATCTGCTTTGTCTATAAAACCACCATCTGAACAATTTTCACCCAGAAAAGAATATTGCAGGCTGGATGGTAGTAATCCAACACCTCTGGATCAAGAGAAGGCTTCTTCAGGCATAAGATGACGAACACCAGTGTTTGTGCTGCTGGCATTTGCCATTTCCACAATGAGGCATTAATAATCACTTTGATCCAGGATACTAATATCCATCCCCCTTCCCCTGCTCCCAATTTTCCAAAGAAGCCAAGGGACAAGGATCTGAGTCACAGGTGGACAAAGACATCTTAAAAAGAAAACTATCCCTGAATTTATAGTCCTTGAAAACTATATTTTCCAATATGTTTTTTACATCCTGTTAATCATAATAATTTTTCTTTTGAAGATGTTTTGCTTCTCATCCAAGAAGCTTCTTCAGCTCTGACAGGATAGTGGGGAATTGTCAGAGCTGAAGAAGATTTTGGGATGAGAAGTGAAACGTCTTCAAAAGAAAAAACAAGAAAATCCAGTTGCCTCCTGAAAAAAAGCACCGTTGGGGCAACCATGACCTGGATGACTGAGAATCTCTACAGACTTTCAACCTGTTGAATATTTTCCCTACATTATTAGCCATGGAGTTGGCCTGAGGGCACACAGCCAGGTTCAGACAAATTAAGTTTTAATTTTTCTCCATCTGCATTTGAAGCATCACTTCTGCCAGTTCATCTTCTGCAAGTCCTTGGAAAGCCAAGAAGGATGTCTGGTAAAAAGAAGCCGTTCAGGCACAATATACTGTACTATATGCTTTATAAAGCGCAGAGTGAATTTGACTGGACAAAGCATGCTATAAAAATCTGTATGTTTCAATTCTTCTCAAAATTTTCAGTCCCTTCCCATGCCCAATGTGGCTCCAATATTGTTGGAAATTTTACATTTCTACTCACTACCTTTCATTTGAAATTTTCCTATCCTTTTTTGCTGTTAAACTTGTACAAAGGGTGCAACGTTGCACTGAGTTTTCACATTGATGCTGTGGATCTAATAGAAAGCAGATAGGTTTTTTTCGCTGCATTTTGGAAGCCCTTGCCCATCAGAAGGCAAATCGTAATAGGGAAATGCATCAAAGAAGCACTTTGCTTCTATCAGTGTTATCTTGTGAGGTAACTTGAAAAAGCATGCTCTGAATTGCATGACATATTGTATATGGAAGAGTTCTTCATCTGCTTCAATACTACTGAATTAATAAAAAGTCTTATTTCTATCAAAGTCCAAAGGGTTTTGGATGGACTTGACTATTGGACCCTATTCAAAAGCATGCAGTTTGGTGGTAAAAAAAATGAAACAGCCTGCCTCTTGGACATGTATATACTCCATCACTGGAGGTTTTTTTTTTTAAATGGGCAGCTACTTTTTGGAGATAATATAAAGATTTCTACCAAGGTAAGGGCTGCATTAGATTATCTCCAAGGCCCTTTCAACTTTTGTGATTCTGATTCTGTGACCTCTGGTTATAGTGTTGGTGGCTGTCCTGAACACCATATTAATTTTTGTTTAAACTTGATTAAATCAAAGGAACCCTTTTTAGATTCTAAAAACCTTATTTAAGGCACCAGTGATTGCTAATGCTATACTTGTGTTTCTGCAGAAGTAAAAAAATGGCAACTTTATATACATATAGTATTTGAATATTGTACAAAAATATAAGTGAAAGATAAAAATTTGGGACTTTAGATACTAATAAATCTACTGTCCCATATGTTTCATGTGATGGAGTCTAATTCATAATGATGCTTTAGTCCATGGACCGTATGCTATAATAAATTAGTTAATCTGTAAAATACCATAAGGTTCTGGTTTTTTAAATATCCATATGCTAACACATACATATTCATATATATTAAAACGTGTTTAGATTGGACTTGCCTCCTGCCTCCAAATAATTGGCAGTAGCATAGTATCTGACATGTTACTGCCTTGTTCTAAAGCAACCAATAATTGTAGAAAAGTGCATTGATGTCTGTGATCCTTCTGGGTCGTAGATTGAAACCCACTGCCTCTGCTATCACGAGCAATTAGATTGGCATGCAATTGAATGTTCGCTGTGACCTTCCACACAGCTATAGAATTGCAGCTCTTGATTAGAAAAGCTGTAAAATTATGACTTTATCCTTCAGTGGAAAGCATGCGAATTTTCAATAGATCTATACAAATCTACAGGCCTGTCATTTTCTATAGTGCTATATTTTATGATAGATTAAGTATAATGTATTCTGATACTTAGATTAAAAGGAATAAACCATGAGGGTGTATTATTTTATTCTGATTTGTTTCAACCAAGAAAGCCAGCTTTCAGCTGCTTTATTTATGTCAGATTTGTGCACCAATGGGGATCTAGATGGCATAATTTCAGAAATGCATCTTACTCAATGTAAAGAATAAATAAGATTGTCTTCTAATATAAAAATGGGTTTAAAACAAGAAAGAAGAGGATACAACTGATAATTGTTACATCAGGTTGATTCTCACCAGCTCAAGGTTGACTCAGCCTTTCATCCTTCTGAGGTTGGTAATATGAGGACCCAGATTGTTGGGGGCAATATGCTGACTCTGTAAAGCGCTTACAGAGGGCTGTGAAGCACTGTGAAGTGGTATAAAAGTTTAAGTGCTAGTGCTAAGTGCTATAATCATATTGTTTTGAATGTAGATTTAAAAATAACAGGCTACAAGAATGATATGGACAAAGATGTTACACAGGACTTACAAATGAAACTGGTTGATACTTTAATAGCTAAAAGGGAAACACAAATAATAAATCAGAAGTGATTTAAATGTGCAGATTTCACTTCTCATCTTGGACTTATAAAAGGAATGTGTTATACTTAAAAGGAATTCCTGAGAATCGATAAAAGGAATTTGAAAGGGGAAAATGAAAAGAACTCAGCTTTTAGAACACTATTTAAAATTTAGGAATATACATCAAAAACCAAAAGAGAAGGAATATAAAGTTGGTTTATGTAATCAAGTTTAAAATATATATGAAATATTTCGTAGTAGATTTTAATGTTTTTTTTCTTCACTGTATGATAAAGCTTTTAAGCTTTGTTTATAGATAAGATATGGGAAAGATGTTTTTTGTTGTATTTTTAGAGAAAGTGATAAACTAAGGTGTTAAAATTGAAAGGAAGTGTTAAATTTGCGAATAAGTTTCTGAGAAGAGATAAAGAGAAAATGATAGGAAATTAATTTGTGGGACACTATTGGAAGGGATTAAAGTTCAATATTTTCAATTGTTTCTGGTAGCTCTTAAGAGAGTTTTTCTTGGTTGAATAATAAGGCTTTAAAGATTTTTTTTATACAGATAACAAGATAAGATATAGGAAGAAGAGATTTATTTTGTATTAGAGAAAATGTAATTATTCTGATAACTGGATTTTTGCTGATTAAAATAAAATAATGTTTTATTTGTTAATAGATAAAAGATAAGAAATGAAGTGGTCTCTGTTTGAAATGGTAGAGAAAGTGGTAAATTATTGAAATTGTACTTGTCTTGATGAAGGGGAAGTAATTTTTAAATATATTTTTTCTTTTTTTATATATATTTCCCTTTTTTCCCTGTATTTTTTATTTTATATACTTTTTATATATCTGTCATGGATATCTGCCTCTTTCATGATCTAGGCTAAATTCATTATTCCTTAAGCTTAATTTCTTTACCTCTTCAACATAGTCTATAATTATCTATTCTTGAATTCAAGGAAGGAAAGCAGTTCATTTCTTCAGTTTCCGTTATAGATTCACTAACTATAGTATGCAGTTAAAGTAACATTGTCTTCTCCATTGAGCTGCTCCGAGCATCCAGAGATTGGGAAGTGCTTAGTCTCTGGCTTTGATAGGCTGAGCTTAATTGGTAGGACGCCCTGGCTCCTCCGTCTCCTTCCTTCCGTCCCCCAGTTTTTGCTCAGCCTTGGAGAGATAGGCAGCTTTCTTTGATCGGAGCAGACTCTTGAGGTTATAATTGTGCAATTGTGATTGTTTCTTCTTGAATTGGCCTTCTTCTAAAAGTTTTCTTTCACATCTAATTCGTCTAAAAGTATTTAAATTTGGCTGAAGTGATCGCGGAGCGCGATCGGCGCTCTGATCGCGGTCGTGATCATCTGGCTAGGGTCCCCTTCTGCCGCTTGAGTTTCCCAGCATTATTTGATCCTTTTCTGTTAATCAGGCGTTCCCCTCTCTTGCCATTGCCCGTTGCTCTCCCAAATACATTCCTCCCCAGGAGAACGAAGGGGGGGAAGGTGTTGGAGCTTATCCCCCATCCCATTTCTCTTTTTCTGCTGCCGATCCGACATTACTGTGTGGCGGCGTATTTGCTGGATGCGAATTGGCGCCAAAGCCTGTATCTGCGCCATTGACTGGGACTGTCCGCCATTTTTGCGTGCGTGTTCCCATAGCCAGACCTTATCTAGTGGTCTGTATAGGCCCTTTTTAGTTTTTGGGCCAGTTCACTGTGAGAGGGTTTTAATTCCTTTAATTCCCGAACAGGGAAGAGGCTACAGAAAAGACTTTACTCCCTTTTAACTCCGGTTTGGGAGTTTGTGTTTCTTTAACCTTGTTGGCTACCCTCACAGTCCAAAACAGTTTACTCGGGCATGAGGCTTGTGGTACTTCTGTTTCAGGGCAATCTTAAACATATAAGCCCTCCTTATATATATATCTCAGTTCTCCATTCGGTCTTTTTTGGTTTAATTCGATTATAGATAGTTTTTATTATTTACAGACATATAGATTTAATAGTTGGTTTAAAAAATAATTAAAAAAATATTTTAAAAAATTCATAAAATAAAATAATAAAAAGAGGGGAGAAGTATATTATTGGACTCACTGTACCAGGTGGGGTTCAGGAGTCCAGACCTGCCAACAGTCCATAAAACCCATATATTCACATATTAAAAGTCTGGGTAAGGGAGAGCTATTTTTTGGTGTTCCACAATGGCAAGCAGAGGGGAATCTACGTCACGAACCCAAAACAAGTCCAAAAGGACCAAGGGTTCTTCAAAGGCTGCTGAGAAGGACACCTCCAGGCGTCAAAAGACTTTAGAGAGGCACATTGAGAGGCACACAAGAGATAAAGAGTGGCCTTCTCTCCCTGCAGACTTATCTACTCAAACTCAGGCTCAAAGTATATCTAGACCCTTAGATTTATCCTTGCCATCTTGTTCACCCGGTGTCACGGCTCCCAGCCATTCACAGGTTCCGAGAAGAGCTCCAGAAGCAACCTTCACTCCCACAGCGGCCGGGCTATGTCAGGAAGAGATTCTTCCAGACGAGGTTCCAGAATTCTTGAGGTCATGGATGGAG
Source organism: Bungarus multicinctus (assembly GCA_023653725.1). Classification (NCBI taxonomy): domain Eukaryota; kingdom Metazoa; phylum Chordata; class Lepidosauria; order Squamata; family Elapidae; genus Bungarus; species Bungarus multicinctus. The sequence continues at coordinate 124,209,883 of CM042834.1, forward strand.
GTAATGATCAGCAGAGGTATCGCAGCTGGTCTTCAACAGTCCATCAGGACCAGACAGACGCCAGCCTCGGAATGTGACGCTCATTCTGTACGCTCCTTGACCAGAAGGGATTTTCATCACCCCAGATACCCCACCAAACCGAGCACTCTTTGTTTTCACAGGCCCCTTCTCGACACAGTCAGGAGGAGGGAGAAGGTGTGGGGCACATGGATCAGTTAGATGCTGTTTTCCTTCATGATAGCGAATTTCCTCTGGATGACGAGTCCCCAGAAAGGGGCATGTCTGATGATGATGAGGACATCAGGCCCGACCAACCCACCTTTACTGGCCTTTTCCAACCACATCTCTTTAAACCTCTTTTGTATAAGGCTAAAAACACTACTCGTTTGGACAAGACCCCATCTGTTACACAACAAACTCAGGAACAGTCGGAGGATTTGGTTTTTTCCCAGCCTGTTAGTGAAGTTGAAGTCATTCCAATTCCACAAATGTTCACAGACCTTCTCCAAAAACAGTGGTCATCCACTGCACTGTACCCCCTGCCTACAAATTTTGATAAGAAATTCTTCAATTTGGCACCAGATTTTTCAAATCATCTGAATACTCCTATTGTGGATGATCCTATTGTGGCATTGGCATCCCCTTCAACAGTTCCTACAGAATCTGAGGATGCACTTAAAACAGAGGACAAGAAAATTGAGAGAGCTCTTAGAAAGAGTCACCAATCTGATGCGTGGGCAATCAGGGCGGCTACTGCCGCATCATTCTTTATCAGAACTTCCCTCAGATGGCTCTGTCATCTCAGGGACTCGATTCCAAACTCCAACATTAGAGCGCATCAGGACATTGTCAAACTGATTGTTGCTGCAGAGTTTTTGGCGGATGCCACATATAATTCAGTTAAATTCTCGGCTAGAGCCATGGCTTCCCAGGTTACAGCTCGTAGACTGCTTTGGCTAAAATATTGGCATGCTGACTCTAAACATAAATGGAAGCTCGCTTCCTCCCCAATTTCAAGTGAAAAATTGTTTAGCGCAACTTTGGATCCGCTATTAATCGAAACCAGGAATAAGAAGAAAATTCTACCCTCCCTTTCACGTCGGCCAGATACCAGATCTTATCAGTCCTTTTGGAAGAGTTCCTTTCGTCCCTACTATCGAGGGACATTCTCTTCCAGATTTCAAAGAGTTCTAGAATTTAAGGGTGTCCAACAGTCAGAAGGACAAGAATTTGGTGACAGACCTCGTAGGGGAGGCCAAGGGAGGAGATCCTTCTGGGGTTCCGGAAACAAGGTTGCTGATGATTGGGATTCCTCCACATCGGATTCCTGGGTTCGGGATACCATTCGATTTGGCCTGGCATTGGAGTTTTCATCTACTCCTCCAAATTCCTTTATGACATGTCCCCTATCCAGGGATCCTAGTAAGAGGGTCCTGATGGAGGCAGCAATCAATCATTTGTTAGACATTAAGGCCATCCAGCTGGTGGCTAGGGATCAACGGGGTCAGGGTTTCTACTCCCTTCTATTTGTAGTACCCAAGAGTTCGGGGGGGTGGAGAGCGATATTAGACTTAAAACGGCTTAACCGCTCTCTGGTTTATCGTAGGTTTAAGATGAGTACCTTGCAATCTATTCTCCTTGTGATACGAGAGGGGGATTTTTTATCTTCCATAGGTTTAACGGAGGCTTATTTGCACATTCCAATTCAACTTCTCACTGCAAATTTCTCAGATTTTGTTATGATAATATACATTTTGAATATGTTGCCTTGCCTTTTGGGTTGGCGTCGGCCCCGAGGACCTTTACAAAGGTCCTGGCAGCAGTAGCTGCTCATTTACGAAGTTCTGGCATAAGACTACACTGTTATCTGGATGACATTTTGATCTTGTCTGATTCCTATGAACAGGCGGAATCGGATGTGCAAACTACATTGCAAGTCCTCCAATGACATGGTTTTTCAGTTAATTGGGCTAAGAGCCATTTAGTTCCTTCTACCCGTTTGGCTCATTTAGGAGCGATAATAGACACAATTCAGGGATGGGTATTTTTATCCCTGGAGTGTTTGGAAAGTATTAGGACTTTAGCCTTACAAGTCAGGACATTGAAACGGGTTCCCCTAGCCGATCTTTTAAAACTTCTTGGAAAAATGATTTCTTCTATCTCTATTGTTCCTTGGGCTCGTTTCCATGCCAGGTCCGTTCAATGGTTTTTACTTCCTTACCAAAGATCAGGGCGAAGCAATTCAAGACACAGAGTTTTGGTTCCAGCAAGAGTCCGTCTATCACTTCATTGGTGGACCGTGCCAAAAATCAACAGCGGATCCCTTCTCAAGGAGCCACACAGACTTACCATTACCACAGATGCCAATCTATCTGGATGGGGGGCGCATTTCCAGAACATCTCAACCCAAGGTCTGTGGTTGGCAATAGAATGTTTGAACAACATCAATTGGTTGGAGCTCAGAGCCGTTCTCATGGCACTTCGCAGTTTACTTCCCCATATTCTCAGGCGTCACATACTGATACTCATGGACAACGTCACAACGAAGGCACGCATCAACAGACAAGGGGGCACTCATTCGAAACAGCTTATGGAGGAGGCAGAGAAACTGTTTCACTGGGCGGAAAAGAATCTGGGCTCCATCATAGTGGAGCATATTTCGGGGGCCACCAACACGAAGGCAGACTGTTTGAGCAGGGCCACGATCGATCATTCGGAATGGCGCCTGCATCCGGATCTCTTCCAGGAGATGGTTCGGAGGTTTGGTCTTCCCGTGGTAGATCTGTTCGCCTCTCCTCAAAACGCACAGCTCCCCAGATTCATCTCAAGATTTCCATTGCAGGGGTCAGAGGACTTCAATGCCCTCTGTTGTCAGTGGCCTCAGGGTCTCCTCTATGCATTTCCACCTCTGCCTCTGATCCCCAAGGTGATCAGAAAGATGTTGGAAGAAAGGGCGGAACTGATTCTTCTGGCTCTGCACTGGCCCAGAAGGCCGTGGTTCGCGGACCTCAAGAGGCTGTCCACGGACAACCCTTGGAAGATTCCACCACACAAGGTTCGGCTTTCCCAAGGGCCAATCCAGAACCCAGAACCTCAATGGTTACAGCTAACCGCCTGGAGATTGAGCGGAGACATCTAAGTCAAGAACAGTTCTCAGATAGGGTAATACATACTATTAAGGCGGCTCGACGTCCTACGAACCGCATATACAATGCTACATGGTCTACCTTTCATAAATGGTGTACCAAATCCAGAATAGATCCGTGCTCACCATCAGTAGCTCAGGTGTTGGAGTTTCTTCAAGGGGGTTTGGACAGAGGTCTCTCTCCCAACACATTAAAACGGCAGGTGGCAGCGATTGCTTCGGTAGTGCGCTGAGAAGGGTTTGCTTCGATTTCCCATCATCCGCGCATACGGAGTTTTATTAAGGGTGCTGTGAATTTATGTCCTCCAACAATACATCGTTATCCCACCTGGGATCTTAACAAGGTTCTCACTGCTCTCACCAAGTGTCCCTTTGAACCCCTGAGATCCACATGTCTTCATTTCCTTACATACAAGGTAGTTTTTCTAGTAGCCATTACGTCTGCAAGACGCATTTCGGAAATAGCGGCCTTGTCGGCACGCAAAGACCTGTGTATTTTTCATGCGGATAGAGTGGTTCTTTGTCCGGATCCCACATTCACACCAAAGGTCAATTCAACCTTTCACAGGGCACAGGAACTAATACTTCCTAACTTTTGTCCCAGGCCTTCCCAGGGTCCAGAAATCCTCTGGCATCGATACGGCAATCCGTATCTATCTCCATCGAATGGCTCCCTTTAGGAGGTCTGAGCCCTTTTTGTCTCTTTTCAGCCGGCTACGCAGGGGCAGAAAGTTTCCCCCTCAACTATAGGTAGATGGTTGAAGGCCACGATTGCTAAGGCTTATGAAGCTCACTCGCTGTCAGTACCTAGTGGTATTACGGCGCATTCTACAAGGAGCGCAGCAACTTCGGCGGCCTGGGCCACCCAGGCGCCTATCACCGAGATCTGTAGGGCAGCTACATGGGTCTCCCTATAGCCTTTCATTAGGCACTACGAAATTGACGTATTTGCCTCTACTGAGGCTTCATTTGGCAGGAGGGTATTACAACAGGTCCACTCAGACAAAGGAGTTTCTTCTCGGTGAGCTGCGACGAGCATCTAGCCCCACCCGTTTTCCGTCTGTTTGACTCTGCTCCAATCAACGATATTTTCATTAATGTTTATGTCATCAACCTACTTGACATTGGCAAGGGCGGAGATTATTTTGCTCTCGTCTTCGCCAAAACTGGGGGACGCAAGGAAGGAGACGGAGGAGGAGCCACGGCATCCTACCAATTAAGCTCAGCCTATCAAAGCCAGAGACTAAGCACTTCCCAATTTCTGGATGCTCGTCGCAGCTCACCGAGAACGGGCGTATCAGGTAAGTACCAACGCCCTTTCTAAATAGCACAACTTTATTCAATTTTTTTAAAATTTCCAGTTTTACTTCCAGAATTAGTTTTTCTACATCTTTTTAATAAAAATGTGGTGTCGCTTATATATCTCCAATTGTTAATTTTCCAGTACTGTCATTTTTATGTTTACTGGGTAAATTGAACAGCTATGTCCTTTATTTTAAACCACTCTGTTTCGCCAAGTGCAGTTCTTGAAGTAGTTTCTTGTGTACCGCAGAGGTGATTATTACTACCGGTATTAGCTCTACCACTATTGCTATGTTTGAAAGATCCATGAATGGGAATTGGATGGCATATCAATGTAATAAATTGTTATTATGGCATGATATACACAGAAATCTTGTCAAGAAAATGTCCAAGCAGCCACCATAAGTCAACACTAACTGGAAGACACACATACCCCTTGTAGTTCTTTAGTGAAACTGATATATTTCCTTTCCCTGTTGCTACTTTCATTATCCATCTTATATTATTTATCTGATTTCCTGTCTCTCTGTCTTTTCTAAAACCTGCCCATTTGTTCTGTATTTCTTTCTTGAACTTTGTCTTTGAAAGATCTTAGGAAATCTTTGCTTGCATAAAGAATAAATTAAATAATTCAGTTTTTGCATGTTCTGACATCCTGTTTCTTTGATTTAGGTATGTAACTGACCTCTTTCAGTCTCTCGGCAAAAAATATTGTTCCATATTTGTTGCTACAGAAATGTTAGCATTTTAAAGTTACTGAAGTTAGTTAAAGGGTTGGTGGTATTTAGTTTATGACTTGTACTTTCTTATTTAACATCTATTGCCTTTGGTATCATATTTTTAGTACCACTGGATATTGAAAATGTATTCTGTCAGCAAAGATTTCAGTTATTTAATAATCCTGTTTGTGAATGGTTTCAGCATTTTTTCCATTTTATATTTTATCATATTTTATTTATAACAACTTTCTGTTGCCTTATAAAGTAAATACCTTATTTTAACTTCATTTATTCTGCTCCGTAGTTATCCTCGAGTATTCCTATGCGAGATGCAAATTTGCCTGTGATTTTTCTGATCATAAAAATATCTTTTATTCTACTGTAGTTTTATTATTATATTCTCCTAATCCCTGTCATTCTTGATTGAAATGCATTTCTTTGTCCTTGCTTGAAATTGTAAGTGTGTGTTCAGTCATTGCACTGTTGCCCGAGGCTTTCATCTTCCTTTTTCCATGGCTAGCATGATAGCTTGTTCTGGAAGTTAAATGGATCTTTTCTATTTTGAAATGTGTTCACAATGTCTCTCCTTTCTTCCCATTGATCCTCAGGTTCATTTGCTGTGTATGTTAAGCATAATTAAGATATTCCCTACATTGATTTTATATTTTGACTTTATGTTCTTGACATCATATCTTGCTACCAGATTTATTTTAATTTTTTTTAATTCAACATGTATCAGTAATTTACAGTACGCTTTAATGTCTGCGTCTGAAATATCCTACTTCCATAAAATCTATGTCATTGTAATATTTATCATCTGGTTATGTCTACATACATAATAACCAATACGCACATAGCTTGAAACAAGTGTCAACTATGAAAAGTTATGTTGCAGGTAGTCCTCTCTTATTGATGGTAATTATGACTGGCAACTTCATTGCTAAGCAACACGGTTGTAAAGTATAACATCATATGATTGTGTTCACTGAGGATAACCAGTTTTGCAGTTCCAGCTGCAATTGTTAAGTGAATCCTGCATGGTCATTAAGTATAATGTCACATAATTGCCATTTGTGGCCTCTTGCCAACTTTTCCACTCACTTTGCTTGTTGGAACTTGGCAGTGAATGGCAATCATGTGACCATGGATACTGTGACTATCATAATTACAAGTCAGTTAACAAGTGCCCGAACTGTGATCACACCACTGAATTGAGACACTGAGATGGCCACACTTAAGTCTCACCGCGATTCATCAGTGAGCATAGTGGTTAGAATGCAGTACTGCAGGCTATTTCTGCTGACTGCCGATTGCCAGCAGTTTGGCAGTTCAAGTCTCACCGGATTAAAGTTGACTCAGCCTTCCATTCTTCTGAGGTGGGTAAAATGAGGACCCAGATTGTTGGGGACAATATGCTGACTCTGTAAACTGCTTAGAGAGGGCTGTAAAGCACTGTGAAGCTGTATATAAGTCTAACTCCTATTGTTATTACTGTTCAGTGTCATTATGACTTCGTATGGTCATTGAACAGTCATTAAATGGGGACTATCTATATTCTACCTCTGGAATTACTATGTCTACCAAACTCAAATGTTTCTGTGATTCTAGCTTCTTCCATTGCTCCAACTTTTGCATTCCAGCCACTCATCAAAGAGGCATTTGTTGGGTGGGCGTGATAGTGTGGTGATGCCAGCAACACCAAAATGTTGGTGTTGCATCTGGGAGATCAAAATGCCAATTTTTTTAAATGTGTGTCACATGAAATGTAGGCATATAGATAAAGGGTGAGACTTCAAATGCTCACCACTTTGACACTTTTGAACTCCCATCCCAAATACCCCTGCATTAATAGCTCTATATCCTTTTTTGGATGTTGCATCTGGCATTTCTTGCAGTTGGCCATTTTTAAAAATTCTTTCTCCTTCATGGTTATAATACGTACATATGATTTTACTGGATGTTTATTGAGTTTTACATGTGAAATTATGCCTCAGATCATTTATCATGTAATCATCTTCTGCTTTTCCTCTGTTTATTCAGCAGGGGGGGGCGGGGGGAGGCAATTGCAGTTATGTTCTTCTGGGTGCCTAGTTTGTGGTGGCCTTGAAAAGGCCATAACAGAAGAATAGTAGATGTGTGTATCTTTTCCCTTCCTCTTCCTCTCTTTTTGCCTGTCTTCCTAACTCTCTTTCTTGGCAGAGGGGACAGCAGTATCTCAAAGAGGGATAGGAAATATTAAATAATGTGATTTTTCCTTTCTTCCTCAGTGTTGCAGCTGTCTAATACTTTCTCACAGGCATCCCTTTGAAGGTTTTGAAGTACCTCCATTCACCTTCACAGCATAAGAAACAAAGGGATACGACTAATAAGACATTAATGGACTCTAGAAAGAAAGAAAAGATGAACATTCTCCAAACCTCTTCTTTTCTCAGTTATTTCCTGTATATTTTATAATTTTTTTAAATCATACATTTTCAGGGGGGATTTTAAAAGTCTCAGAATTATTCTTCTGGTTTTCAGCGGCATATTGTGAATGGTGGGGAGTTGTGAGTCAGAAAAAGAATGGGTTAAGTCAGAAAGGAAAACCTGAATAATATGACAAAGGTGCTACTTTTTCCTGCTTCCTCTGTTTTTATCTTTTCATATATTCAGTTTTATGACATATTACTGTACATAATTTGTAACAGGTTAAAGCTCATATTTTTGTTTAAAGCTTAAACCATTAGAAGATGGTACTTTGTTGCAAATATCTATTCTCAGATAAATTAAGCAACTTGGAAACATGTAATATTCGCATCAGAAATTATTTCAGTATTATTTCTTTTATTGCCCGAGGATCTCTATATAGAGAGCATATTTAGAAAATATACTTGAATAGGACTTGTTTAAATGGAATTTTGTTGTGCCATCTGCATTCATTGTTATATGAGGCTATTTTTGTTGAGCTACTCCATTATTCTCTCGTGACTACATTTGTACACGGATTTCCCAATAATTGTTTAATGAGTCTTGTAATAAACTGTCAATCTGGAAAGAGGATGTTGCTATAATTCAGTCAGTAACATATTCCTAGAGGGACATTTGATTGGGAATTCATTTAGTAGGTCTTAGAAAAATATAAGAAAAATAGGCTATTTATAATTACTAATCATTATGGCTGCATTATTACCTCCTGTATCAGAAGTAGCATGACAGTCCAGGTGATGCCACCACGTATTTTTATTTTATTTAGAATACCTAATGAGCTGTATGAACATCCTGAACATAGTTGCTCTTTCTTGAGCACTTCTGTAATTGGATGTGTATATGAAAGTAGGGATGGATGGTTTTTCATAACATTTGCATTTTTTTAATTTTTCTTGCTCCTTCCTTTTTCATACATAATTTTCATTATGCACTGCAGCGATACAGATACATACACACAGCTACATACACGCAAATAAATACACTTTAATATGTAAGAAGGTTTTTTTTTTTTTTTGCATCTTGTTTCAAGAAGTATCAATTAGGTTGGTTTCAATTAAAATGTGACATATAGAGATCCCATAGTAATTCCTAGGTAAATATGTATTTTGGCTGTTTACTTACTCTACTTATACCTGAACTTATTTTTTCTTTCACAGAACTACACTCAATATATCCCGTTATCCATATATGATCTACAAACGTGGATGGGCAGCCCCTCCATTTTTGTGTATGATTGCTCAAATGCTGGCCTTATTGTCAAGTCTTTCAAACAATTTGCCCTGCAGAGGGAACAGGAACTGGAGGTGAGTTTTTTTTTTTTTTTGAGAATTAGATAGCCATGGTTTCAAACATACAGTCCAAGGTGGATCCTAAAGGTAGCCTCTGATGTGATGGTGCCTTAAATATGTAGGTTTTCTATGGTGGGAACCTTGGGAGATTGCCATTTGTTATGAGATTCTAAATGTGATTAAATCAATTATATTTATTATAATTATCCTATTCAATATGCAATAACAAATAGTATTCACTAAGACAATAATAATATTGCCATTATATTATTATGTATTATTCGCTTTGCAGATACATGCCTGCTGGGGAAAACATGGGCCTTGTTGCCTGCCGGGGCTAAACTGCTGTGTTTTGGCTTATATGGTGGTCCTCCAAAATTTTACATATAATTTAGTAGCTTGCAGCAAGAAGGAGACTGAGAATTGCTCATGTTATATAGATTGGTAGGAAATCGCAGAAGAAAATCTAATGTTTTCTGTCTTGTTTGGAATCTGTTTCATTAAAAAAAATAGATGACTGATAACAAATCATGGAAATCCAAAGCTAATTTGGAAAAAGACTTGCCATTCCAATTTAGTCTGTTTTGTCATCCAATGGTACAGACATCTAATAAAACTGTTAATTAAATTGTAACATTTAATAGAATCTTAAAGCTTTTCAACTGAAATGAAGACAGTCATGGTAAAGGTATTTATTAGTTACTTCCACTATACTTTAGGACTTCCAAGTAGATATTCCTGCCAGTTAGTTATCAGTCAGTTATCAGTCACTAATCTAAATGCTTTGTAAGATGTACAAAGAAGAAACTTGCTTTTGTTACCCTTAATTCTGCAGAACCGAGAAGTACCTTGGTGTTAATAAAAGAGGACATTGGGTGATTTCTTAAATTTGCGGCAAATGAGGCTAGTAAACAAAACCCTTTTCATGTCTGCCATGTGAAACTAAATCTGACCTGATACATTTAATCAACTGCAGAATGAGAAAGTTGTGTTCTTGTCTAAGATGTGTTCTTATTTTATGTTGTTCAGTTTGTTCTGCCTTTTAAACTTCATTTTAAAAGCAAACAGCTAAGCATATTATATTGGAACACAGTTCTGATTAACAAAGTCATTTTTAAATTTTATTGAAGCAAGCCAACCAATAAAAACTGTTGCATTGCATAGCTGGAATGTAGAAATCATGTAAATAACCCAGTTATGCAGATAAATGCAAATTATTTTCCAGCTCATAGAAATGTGCTAGCCTTGTGTGTACATGTATCATGGTGCTGTAAAGTAACTTTAATTGTAGCTCTGCAAAATCCTATGTCCTTAATTGTTGCAAAACTGTACTAGCGACATAGTTACTAGCAGCATAGTGCAGTTTGACATTCCAGCTGTCATACAAAATAATCTTGCTGCTGGCTGCTCATTTCTTAACCTGAGAAATTAGAATGCAAAAGATTGTATTACTTTCTAGGGTAATGCAGAGCTGTAGGCTAGAATTTCAAAAATGAATATTCCTAAAGTCAGTATTCATTACCACTCCTCTCTAAAGGTCCTCTCTATTTCTTCTAATTGTGATCCTTACTTTTTCATCTGTCAGGGTTGCTTTGTATCCAGTGCTTGTCTCTGCTTCTATCCAGCATAATATTGAGTTTAATTATTTGCTCTGAATTAAAGTTGTAGCTGAATGGAAAGGTGGCTCAGTCTGAGGTCTGACTTACACTCAAAGACTTCAAAGAACTTCCACATCCATAATTCTTTCTGAAAGACATATGGGTGGCTTCTGTACTATCTTACCTAAGCATCTCAATGTAAATCTCTCTTGCTTGCTGCTTCCCAGCAGTAGCCATTTTAATCCTGGCAACAGGAAGACAAAAGCTGAGATACCTTGGAAACTAATGCAAAGTCATAGATTTGTTGATGAAAGATAAAGTTGCAAAGCTTGCTGGAGACCTCACAGCAACTCTAAGGCCAAATGGAGAGCTTAACCTTAATTTCATGTTTGCTGCGGTAATCACAAATTGGCTTCTTTTTAAAGATCATAAGTCATCTTAAATCTTTAAAAAATTTTTTAATTATGTTGTTCTCTGAGTTAATTTTGAAAATATGTTTTAGGTACATACAGTGAACATTAAGACTTTTGGGTAACATGCTATGAAGGTTAATCATTTTGAAATAAAAGTAATGCATGAAAACCGTTGGTATTTGATAGACATTTCAATGTAGAAAGGCAAATGTTATAGATGAAAAAGATGGCACAATGTGAGCACAGCAGGTGAATGTTTAGTTTTAACCATGCTCCATACAGTTTAGGAAGTATCATGAAGAGATTTAAATTATGCAATATGGAAATTAGAGCACTTATTTGGTTATTCTGGGAGAGACATGTCCAACGAGTACTGAACCAGGAAACCTCACTAACAAAACAATCCCTTGTGTAAATAGGAAGTTCTTTCCTTTTACCTTTTGTTTCCTTTGTCCATATGTAATGTGCTGGTGGTGGTAATGGGGGTGGTTGGTAATAGTGGTGGTATTGAAGAAATGACAGGTTCTCTTCTTTTGGGTGTTCAGATTCACTGCACTGTATCTGTGAAATAAAGCATGTGTTGAGTGTTTCCGTGTTAGCTATAACTCTCCGGATAGAATATGGGTTTAGTTTAACAAGAGGCTCACTTTAGTCCTCTTAACAGTATGCATTCTATCATTAATTAGAATGTTTTTCTTCCAATCCTTGACTCATCTCTCACCCACCCACAAACACACAAATCTCTCAAAAATATTCAGTGACCCAGTTATTCTGTTTAACATGCCATGGTCTGTTGCAGGACATTATCTCTTACTCTTACCTGTATGTAAAGATTGCATAGATTTGGGATAGAAATGTATCGACCTGTATGTGGGGGCCGATATTTATGTATCTTTTCTTACTGTGGGGAATCTGGTTTTTACTCAGAAATCTCCCAGCAATTGACATGATTCGGATGTCTGGCCATAGATCAGATCATAAGTCCACTTCCAAAAGGCTATTGTTCATCATTCATATGGTTATGCAATTGGATTTATCCTCTTCCTTCATCTCAGACTCCCTATCTCCAATCAGAGAGTAGCTTGAAACATCTGGCCAGTTTCTACAGGATTTATTCTAAATGTACAATGCAGATAGGAGGAGGATAGGTGTAAGCGCATTGCATCCAGCAGCTCATTATACAAATGGAGGGGAGCCAAGAGCAAAGATTTTTTCTTTGAAGGAGGAAGAGGGGAGAGGGAGAGAGATAAGCAAGCAAGCAAGCAGTGAATATTTAGACATTGCCTGGGTTTTGACCAGCAGATGTTCCAACATTCTGCCTACTGAAATAGATGGAACATCATATCTCCATCAAGTTATAATGATACTTCTAAATTTATGGCCCTCTACATAGAATTGCTATTTTGTCCCATATTAACAAAGGCTCTGAAAATGTATGAGCTGGGAAGAGCTTTTGGTAACTTTTTATCAAGGTATAATGACTTTCTTCCAGAGCTTCTTAAGTATTTCTGGGGATTCACTGGCTAAGTCATGTGGTTTTCAAATCTGTTATGTATTTATTTTTCATAGGAGACATTATTCAATCTGATAAAACACATACAGCATTTACTATTTACAATGTAGTAAGGATTAAACTACTAGTATTTTATGTTTACAAATACATAATATCAACATTAAAAATATCTAGATAAATATATATAGGTTTAGTGAACATAGATTTTAATCTTGGGACTATATTTTAAATAAAGAAATGCCATTTGTATGCCAGTAGACTTAATGACATGGACAATTGTTCAGACATTTGCTTGAATAAATAGTGGATAGTAAAACCTTTAATCTGTTCAGAGTTAATATCATGGAATACTTATTTGGGTAAATACAATCTGAATATTAAAAGAATCAAATTGCTACTATTTAGAATTTTAGGAAAATATACACTATCTATTCGATGATATTAGAATTGTATTTTCTGTCCTTGGTATCTAATAGGTTTGAGTTACTAGATTATTATCTATATATAACAATAGTAATATGATTAGATTTTGCTTCTACTATTCACTAACCAGTGACCTAACCAGTGAACTAAGCTGCCATAGAGTTTTGTGCAATTCAGGATTGATTGTCTGTTTTCAAGGTCTTTATTAGTAGCAAGTCATATTCAAGTTTTATTCAGCTCTTGATGCCTACTCAAATGCAGCCATACTCTTTTTTTGGTAGGGTACAGAGGTATCTTTGCCTTCTCTCCAGATTTTTTTGAGGAGGGGAACAAAGAGAGGGAGCGTATTAGATAGATTGCTTTTGAAGACAAGGCCTACATTATCACCCAGCTTTATAATAATGAGAACGAACTCTGATTAGCTTTCTAGATCAGTCAAAATTGGCAAGGCTATCCTACGCTAATATTTTCTTATGTGTGAGCCAGTGTTGGACAATCAACTGCCATGTATATTGATCTTTATATCTTAAAGCAAGAGTTTTGAGAAACTGTTTTCAAAATAAAAGCTATCATTCATTCCATATTATATTATGGGTATGAATTCAGACAACATATGTGCTTCTTGAATATAGTATCAGCACTATGGAAAGAAGCTCTTCCTCCACAGTGCTGATTGGGAGTGTTTCTTAAGTCTTTAAATCTCACTGGAAATACCTCAGTTAGGAAGAAGTCTTCCTCGGCATGAATAATGTTCTTTTGGGACATAAAAGTGTAGAAATGCCAAGTCAGTGTTCTATAAATGTTAACTGCCAATTCAGCTGTATTCATATTCTATGATGATTTTTCCTTCCCTAAAGACGAAAAATGAAAGCACCTTTTTCTTACTCCATTACAAGTACTTTTTCTAATCACTGTGAAGGAATTTCATGATTTTTTTTCTTGGTTTAACAGAATCCCAATTAATATTTCAAAGCTCTGTATAAGGCTCAACAATACCCTGATCATAAATAAAAGGTTCATGGCAAGCCGCAGAGTGCAAACATTTCAGGTACTTTCAGAAAATATTGTTAACAAAATAGTGAGGCAATGTTTCAAGAAACCTGAAAGCTCAGTGTATCCTGTTTGTACCCAAATATAAGAAGTGTATTTTCATGAGCCAGGAGGCGTTTCTCTTGAACTGAAGATAGGATTCAGAACTACTAGTATTTCTGAAAATGTAACACCTCAGTTTACTCACACTAAGTAGCTACTTAAAATAAAGAAAATTTTCTTATAATCGAAGAAGTTATAAGGCAGCAGGTATAGTACTTTATAAACAGCAAATCAGTTTCACAGCCAAATTTATTTTTTCTCACCTACTTTAAGTTTTGACCAAATAGAGAAAATGAACTATATAAGTCAGTAATTTTGAGAACAGAATTAAAGGAATAATTACTTTGTTTCTTGACCCTGAGGTGGGTGTAGGGATGTCAGTCTGTGGATAGGTAGTCCTCGACTTATTACCACAGTTGAGCCCAACATTTCTGTTGCTAAGTGAAACATTTGTTAAATGAGTTGGCCCCATGTTATGACCTTTCTTGCCACAGTTGAGTCACTGTAATTATTAAATTAGTCAAACAGTTGTTAAGTAAATCTGGATTCCCCATTGACTTTGCTTGTCAGAAGGTGACAAAAGGGGATCACATGACTCTGGGACACAGCAACCGTCATAAATATGAGTGAATTTCCAAGCATCTGAATTTTGATCACATCACCATGGAGATGCTACAGCAGTCATAAGTATGAAAACAGGACATAAATCACTTTTTTTAGTGCCATGTAACTTTGAACGGTCACTAATTGAACTGCTATAAGTCGAGGACTACCCGTATAGCCAAAATACAGTGCCCTCTTTTCCTCTTCTAATGTGATAAGACTTTACTTTGGGATCAGTTAACTCCAGAGATTTATATAAGGATGCGTTTAATGGAATCATTAGTGTTCTCTGAGCTTGGTTGTTTGTTTGCAAACATTTTGCTACCAAACTAAATAATATCTTCAGTGCCTGAAAGGAGTGGGATTTGTTTTCACTTTATGTACAGTAGCCTCCTCTGTTGGTGGGAATGCTGTTTTCTCTTTGACAGTTCCTTGGTTGGGTTGTTGTTTACTGCTTGTCTGCCTGAGTTGGTAGTTCCTGGATTGCGGCATTCTTTACTGCTTACTTTATTTTTATCTGATGTTAATTCCGGTGCTGATTGCTGTTGAGAAAGTGTTTTGACCTTTTTATTTGCTTTTAAAAAAAATATTGTCTCTTTTGAATGGTGTGTAAAGGCTGTGTATCTCTGTGTGTCAGTTGATGGCTGATTGGTCTGAGTGATGAGCTTCTAGGAATTCCCAACCATTTTGGATTGAACTTGGTCTTGGTTGCTCACTGTTTCCCAGTTGAGACTATGGTTGAATCTGCACAATTGTAAAATTAAGAAGTTTTCATCATGTCTTCTGACTGTTAGTTGGCGTTCTTGGCTACTCTCTGCTAATATTCTGCCTCTCTGTCTAGTGGCTACATTTTAGATATATTTTAGGATACATTTTAGTTGCAGGAACAAATATTTCAGAGGTTGGCTATCATTTCTCAAAACTAAAAATTATATTAAAGGAGAACAAGCAGCCATTATGGTTCCTCTATATTAAAAGGAAAGATAGAATTATTTTGTTTACACATGCCAGGAAAAGTGCTTGGCAGCATTTGGATTGAAAGGATAATAGAGATAACAAGAAATAAAAGTAGACTGGAACATGCACTGGGACTTTATGCTGAATGTTGAGAGTTTTGTTTTTTAGCAAGTCATTGGGAAAATTTATTTTTCATTTGTTTATTTAGCAAAAGCATATATTTCTTTTTTCTTTGGAAAATATGAAGTGATTGCTGAATGTGATTAAATATGGTATATAAAGGAAATAATGGACATGTGAGAATAGATGGGATGCCTAGTGAATATTTCAGCAATGAATACGGAATAAGACAAGGATAGGTGATATTCCCCTGGCTGTTTAATGTATTGATGGATAAATGCATAAGAAATGCTTTTGGTGATACTGAAGCTATGTTGGTCAGCCTTAGTGTATGTTACTTTAGCATGCAGACAGTTATCAGCCCTTCAAGATGATCCCTCTTAGGAAACCAGTCATATATGCTAATGCTACTTTTTTTTTATAAGGTTATATTAATAGAATCTTGCAAGTCTGAATGTATTTCCCCTTCATTCCCTTTACAACAGTGTTGTGTTGTTGACTGAGAATCCAAATGATTTGCAGCCAGTGTTAGATAGACTGTGATGCACTGAGAATACAGATCTGAAAATTAATGCATCAGAAACAAAGATAATTATGTTTAACATGGAAAATGGACTGAACAATTGGAAAATGCTGAAAAAGTAAAGCAAACAAATGAATATGTGTACCTTGGTAGAATGTTTATTAATCAGGGGAAAGTGGATGGAGACATTTTAAGACATGCAGTTTGTGGGAGAAAGGCAGTAGGTAGTGTATAGTTGTTGTGAGAATTGAATGTTTCCGTGGTGGGTTTCAAAGTGGTTTACCACTGGTTCAGTGGGCATGGCTTGGTGGGCACAATTTGTGCATGCACACACACTTTGTGTGCAAATGCACACCAAACACACACTTTGCGCATGTGCAGAGGCTTTCCTATTCATCTGTACTCTCCCTGTAGCTTCAACAGCTGATGCGCGACAATCTGCTGTGCTGCGCAAAGCAGCTGCGTTTCAAGAGCAGGAAATAAAGGTCAGTATGAGAGCCTGGGCGGGTAGGCCCAACTGCAGAGCATCGGAGAAACTCAGAGCACACCGGTTATCTGCCAGCTGATCTTTGGCGCTACCAGTATGCCAGAACCAGGCCAAACCAGTAGCATACCACCACTGGAATGTTTGTTGAAATAAGTGAAAATAACTGTGTATGAGAGTATGTTTTTGCCTACTTTGTTATATAAAAGTGAGAGTTGAGTATGTCAGAAGAAAAAAGTAAATGGAATACAATTGGAATAGTGTTTTATAAGTGTGGGTGGTACAATAAGAAGAAATAAGTGAAATATGAGTGGATGTTGAATGAATGTGGATTGAATTTAAAACTGAGTGATCACTATAAAAGAAATATGTAAAGTTTTTTGGTTGCATAGGGAGAACTAAAGTGTAGTTCAATATGCAAAATAAATCTATTAAATAAGAATGACTTGATTGTGAGGAAGAGAAAGGCTAATCAAGTCCTGGTTGAATGAAGTTGAGGTGTCAGGCCTAAGGGTAAAGACAATACAGTGAAATCCAATCAAGTCCAGTCCTTTATTTGCTCTTGCCTAATTGAATCTCATCAAATTAAAGCTATAGCTTTCTAACCTAATAGTTATAACCAGGAGGTTCTAGAGCAGGGGTGTCAAAGTCAAGGCCCGTGCTTAGATCTGGCCCACAGGGCCACTCTGGAAAAGTGAAGGACTGGTCCACGGTACCTCTGCCAGTGAAAACAGAGCTCCGTTTTCAGGTGTAATGGCCTCCTGCAACCGTCTGCCAACAAAAACTGAGCTCGGGAGGGGCATGTGCAACCCTCCTGAGCTCCTTTTTTGCTGGCAGAGCACTCAGGCCACCACAGGCGCTCCCGACATGAGTGATATCGAGCTGGCCATGTCCACCCTGACCACCCTGAGGTCAAACACAGACCTGATGTGGCCCTCAATGAAATTGAGTTTGACACTCCTGTTCTAGAGTTGGGCTACTCTGAATCTCTTCCTTTCTTCCCATTCTGTCCAAGACTATGCAGTCTCTTGCCTGGGCCCCTCTCTAGAATCTGATACCTCCTCCCTGGAAAACCGCAGTTTTATCCCTGACAACTGCATATTTCATCACATGATGTGATCCCCAGAAAGAGAGAAGTACATAAAGTAGACAGTTAAGTTATTGGGGTTAGGGAGGATGGCCGGGGGTTGGGGGACAACCCGCCTGAGGCTGGGGCCAGGCCGTGGGTCGAGCATTGCCGGGAGGTGCTGGGGTCGGGTGGGGTCATATCGAGGATGGGGGGTTGTTCCGGGGAGGGCAGAACACAGTCTATCGGCACGGTGAGCGGGAAAGGCAGATTTGGCGGTTATAGGGGGCCATATCCTATATTGGGAGCGCCCCCGCTGCTTGCGCGGTGGTGGCACGCTCCGACCCCCTAGTCATGTCCCGTTCCCCAGGTGGTCTGAGTCATCGGGCCCTGGGCCTTTGGCTGATGTTTTGTAGCGCCAGGTCCGTTGTTAACAAGGCCCCCCTCCTCTATGATTTGATTTGTGAGGGGGGAGCGGACCTGGCGGGTGTTACCGAAACCTGGTTGGGCCAAGAGGGAGGAGTTCCCCTGGTGGAGATGTGCCCACCCGGGTTTTGGGTCTTTCATCGGCTGAGGGCTCAGGGGACGGGTGGGGGGGTTGCAGTGGTTATTAAGGAAGATCTGTGTCCTAGGGAATCCACTGTTTCTCAGACAACCGGATGTGAGTCCCTTTTTGTGAAGTTTGGTTCCAGGGTTCAGGTGGGCCTGTTGATCGCATACCTGGCTCCCTGCTATGTGACATCGGCCCTGCCTGAGCTCCTTGAGGTTATAGCCAGCTTGGCGGTTGGTCATGGGGGATTTCAATCTGCCTTCTGCTGGCGGGACCTCAGGGATTGCTCAGGAGTTCATGGCTTCCATGACAGCCATGGGCCTGACCCAATTAATTCGGGACCCCACTCACTTGGGGGGGGTCACATCCTGGGTTTGGTTTTTGTCTCTGATCAGTGGCAGGATGATCTAGGTATAGGGGATGTTGTAGAACCCCTGTCATGGACTGATCATTCGCTCCTTAGACTCGACTTCCATTCTGCACCCCCCCACCGCAGGGAGGCGGGGCCTATAAAATGGTACCGTCCCAGGCGCCTGATGGACCCAGATAGGTTCCTGATGGAGCTTGGGCCTTTTCCCGAGACTCACACACACGACTCGGTTGAGGGCTTAGTGGCTGCCTGGGATAGGGTGGCGACTGAGGCCCTTGACCGGATCGTGCCCTTGCGGCCTCTGACCCGGTGCCGATCCCAAGCAGCTCCTTGGTTTTCCGAGGAGCTGAGGGAGATGAAGTGCCGGAAAAGACGCCTAGAGAGTGGTTGGAGGGCCAGCCACTCTGGATCTGACCGAACACTATTACGATCCCATATAGGGTGTATTTAGTGGCGATAAGGACGGCGAGGCGATCTTACCTCTCCGCCCTTATTGCGTCCGCGGAAAATCACCCGGCCACCCTGTTTAGGGTGACCTGCTCCCTTTTGGAAGTGGAGGCGCGGGAGGATCTCTTGCAGGGGCGGGCTGAGGACTTTTCTAGGTTTCTGCAGGACAAAATCACTCAGATCCGGGACAAGCTGGACTCCGACTGGGCATCTCCGGGTGGGGGGGCGGGGGCGGACTTCGGTGAGGTCATTTGGGATGAGTTCTATCCTGTTATCCTGGAGGACATGGACAGGATACTGGGGGGAGGTTAATGCCACCACCTGTTTATTGGACCCGTGCCTCTCCTGGCTGGTCTTGGCCACTCGGGAGGTGACATGAGGCTGGTTCCAAGGGATCATTAACGCTTCCTTGAGAGAGAGGCTTTTACCTGCCGCCTTGAAAGAGGTGGTGGTGCGGCCCCTCCTCAAGAAACCATCCCTGGATCCAGCATTATTGTCGAATTATCGTCCGGTCTCCAACCTCCGCTTTGTGGCGAAGGTTGTTGAGAGTGTGGTGGCACGTCAGCTCCCTCAGTACCTGGATGAAGCGGTATATCTAGACCCCCTCCAATCGGGTTTCAAGTCCGGGCACAGCACAGAGATGGCATTGATCGCGTTGGTGGATGATCTCTGGAAGGCCCGAGACAGGGGTTGTTCCTCTGTCTTGGTCCTGTTAGATCTCTCAGCGGCTTTTGATACTGTCGACCACAGTATCTTATAGCGGCCATTGGGGGGGTTGGAAGTGGGAGGCACCGTTTTACGGTGGTTCTCCTTCTTCCTCTCCGACCGCTCGCAATTTTGTGTTGACAGGGGGGCAGAGGTCGACCACGAAGCCCCTATTATGTGGGGTGCCCCAGGGGTCTGTGCTCTCGCCCCTGCTGTTCAACATTTATGTGAAGCCGCTGGATGAGATCATCCGTGGTTTCGGGGTAGAGTTCCATCAATACGCTGATGATACTCAGCTGTACATCTCTATCCTGGGCCACCCCAACGAAGCCCTTGAAGTGATGACTCGGTGCCTGGAGGCCGTGCGGAGTTGGATGGGTCTTAACAGGCTTTGTCTCAACCCGACCAAAACTGAGTGGCTGTGGTTTCCTGCGCCCAGATACAGCCAGCTTATTCCGTCTCTGGCTGTGGGGGGAGAAATCTTGCCCCCCATGGAAAGGGCTCGCAATCTGGGTGTCCTCCTGGACGTACGGCTGTCTTTAGAAGATCACATTACGTCGCCAGGGGGGCCTTTTGTCAGATTCATCTGATTTACCAGTTGCGGCCCTTTCTGGATCTGGACGCACTTCGCATGGTCACTTCCGCCCTCGTCATCTCCCGCTTGGACTACTGCAATGCTCTCTACATGGGACTCCCCTTGAAGAGTGTCTGGAGGCTGCAGTTGGTCCAGAATGCGGCCGCATGGGTGATCTTGTTACACCGCTCCTGCGTGTGCTGCATTGGCTTCCTGTGGCCTTCCGGATTCGATTCAAGGTGGTAGTGATCGTCTAAAGCGCTCCATGGCTCAGGACCTGGGTACTTACGGGACCGCCTGCTGCCACCAACAGCCTCCCGCCACCCAGTGGGCTCCCACAGGGTCGGCCTCCTCGGTGTTCCGCTGGCTGGGCGTTGCCGGTCCCGAGGATGCGGGCCTTCTCTGCGGGGGCTCCCTCCCTTTGGAACGACTTGCCCCTGGAGATACGGGCCATCACCGACATTCAGACCTTCCGGCGTGCAGTAAAGACCCTGTTTTTTCAACAGGCCGGCCTGGCCCAGTAACGATTTGTGGGGTTTTAAATTTGGTATTTTAAATTTTTTTATCAGTTTTTATATTTGTTAATTTTATATTCGGCCTCTAATTTAATCATTTTAAATTGTTTTTAACTTTATAACTTTATACTGTTTCTGTTTTAGCTGGCTGTACACCGCCCCGAGTCCCTTTTTTGGGAGAGGGGGTGGTATAAAAATCTAATAAACAAACGAACAAACAAACAGTACATAAAGTAGTGTAAGCATGTGATGGAAGGAAGAATGTAAGATATGGATAGAAAGGTATTGAGAAGTATAATAGACCTTGTCAGTAGAAACTAGCTTTATCTGTGTTTTTTATTTTCTTTTTCTTAGTCTTACTGTTTCCTACTTCTTTTCTGCACAATACATGTTTTTATACCAAAATGGAATTGATATGTATAAATATTTATACATTAATACAGACAATAGTCTCTCAAACTATGTCAGCAAAAATTACAATAAAGATCTATATTAGATTCCAATCCAGAATCAATTTAACATTTCAAGCTCAGGAGATGAACCAGAACCAAATGAGAAATGAGGGGCTTCTTTACTTTCCCAGGATCTAGGTTAGAGTCCCATTATGTCAGTCTCCAGCTCTACAGCTTAAAAAAAAAGAAACTGTCAGAAGTAATTTGTATTTGCCTGGTTTAACTTAAAAGTCTTATCTGCTGTGCGCAAAGATGTTACATTCCATATCGAATGATCATGGACCTGAATGTTCAGACCTAAGATATCTGCCTTGCCTAAACAATGAAGAAAACTGTGAGATAGTTCTGCCTCAATTGCCACACCATTACAGGTTCAGGGAAATAGTTGGTGACATTAGGAGAGGAAGAAAGAGGAGAACATGTGCTCTTCTTTGTCAGAACAGAAACAGAAATGGAGCAGTCATACAGGGTCATTATGAAAAGGGTAAAATAGCTCTAATGACTCAGTGTTTTGTTCTTGTGCTAATAGGGATTTATATTGTAATTTTGATTAATAGCTCTACAATCTTACAGAATCAAAAGTTCGTGACTGTTTTGCTCCAGCGCAAACTGCTTGATCTTTGGGAGAGTTCTCTGTAGCCTTTTTTCAAGACAGTCTTCTGAACACAGTTTGCAGCTGGCATTCCAATATACAGTTCACATTCTCTCTGCCATCCACTCAAAGTTAAATAACCTGCCCATTGCTCTGCTGGAGATATAAAAGTGTTGGTTTGTTTAAATTCTTGGGAGAATTTCAAGGATAGAAACCAATGAAGAACAGGATTTCCCAACTCTCAGCAATCTCTGATTCATTTGTTGGAATCTCAAAGAAATTGGAGAAATCCAGATAATTGAATCAAAGGAATATTTGCTTCAGGAATTTTCTCATACTATAGTAACAGATAAATAGAGAATTACAGAATAACGGAGTTGGAAGGAATCTTGAAAGTCTTCTAGTCCAAACCCCTGTTCAAGTAGAAGACCTAATACCATTTCAGACAAATGGCTGTCCAATCTCTTCTTAAAAACTTCCAGTGATGGAATACCCACAACTGGAGGTAAGCTGTTCCACTGGTTAATAGTTCCCATTGACGGGATTTTTTTCCATATTCCTGTATTGGATCTCTCTTTGATAAGCTTCCATCTATTATTTCTTGTCCTTCCCTCAGTGCTTTGGAGAATAAATTGACACTCTCCTCTCTGTGGCAGCCCTCAAATACAAATTATCAAATACAATTTATCAAATACAGTTTATGTAGATGTCAATTTTTACTAGGTGTTGTGATTTCAGTGTATAATATAATGTGAAGTTTTATGTTCTAAGTTTCTATACATAAGGGAAATTGATAAAATTTCATACGTTCATAAATTTATGTGTTCCTAAATTGTTTTTAGTATCTTGTGATTGGTGTATAATTTATGGAAAATTTGGGTACAGAGCTCTCTATTTGTTTTATTTCATCTTTTCTTTTTTAAAAATAAAGTTTGGTTTTGTTTACCTTCTGTGAGTTTCATTCATTTCAGCAATATGCTGCAAATTTCAACATTGAAAATATGGTGGGTAACAACAAGCTGTGAACCTTTTTAAAAATAAATATGATAGGTAAGCCCATTTACTGAGGTTTTATTGGGTTCTTCTTGGGATGGGTTCACACATCCTTGACTGTTAAACATATACAGTTATAAGGATTATGATGATGCTAAATAATTTGTCTTTTTCCCTTTCTTGAATGTTCCTTGTCCTGCTACAAATGAGTTTGATATTAAATCTGTTCCTGGAGGTTTACTTAGTTGCTCATGAAAGCAGGAGGGATTTAATGTTTGTCTTTGAAAATTTGGTATGATGTTTGTTTGCTTATTTGCTACAGATTATATATTGTTCAGTACAGCAAGGCTCAAAGTGGCTTTCCGAAGAAAAAAGTACACTGAAATAAAAATCATAACCAATAGAAAAAGCAATAATGCCCCCAAAAAGAGCCACAACTTCCATTTTTTAGACTGAGGTTCCTTTTCATTTACAATCTATTTCAAAGCCATATTTTCGTGATTCCAAATAACAATAAGGCTGGAAGATGCATGTTTTGTAAGAGCAGGAGCCCAGAGAGATCCTATTCTGTTCAAAACCGAAGCCAGTAGTAGTCTAATAGGTATCCTGTACATATGCAGATTATTGGCAAGGCTGTGATTCCAAAGCAGAACATCATATACTTAGATTTCACACATTTGCCCACTCATACTGAAAGCTAAAAGCATTATGATATAACTCTTAGTTATCTAATTGCTGTATATACGTTCGTTATGTTCAGGTTATATATGTAAACATATCAAAATTCTGGATAACTAAATGAGTTAGTCAGTTGTACAATATTAAAAAAAAAACAGTTTAATCTTCCTTTATTTCCCCACATAACTGCATAAATCTAAAACTCCTTAATACAAGTCAAGACAAATTTGGAGTGGGGTGTGATGAATAGAATGAGAAGAATATTATAGAATATTGCTTAGACTGTAGATAGAAATACATATCACCTTTAGATATGTTGCTTCTACTCATATCTGACATTATTTTCAATCTCTCGATGCAATTACTTTTATTTTTGGATACAACAGTAGAGTTTCTTGTTTTAATTCCTTCTATATGTGGAGAATTAAATGCTACAGTGGGGGTGCTTTTTCTTTTAGCTACGTACCTAGCTGCTTCTGATCAGAACTGGCAAAATCAAATGTATAGTTTTGATTGGTTTCCCATTTTTTACATTGATTAATCTTTGCCATTACAGTCTAGATGACGATTATGCTGTATGTCAGTGGTATTTTCCTAATCTGTCAACTGTTGAAAAGAAGGAATTGTTTTGGTTTAGGTGTGTCAACACACTGAGATGAAAAATGAAGATGCTGTCAGTTCTGAGAAATTATTAAGACTCTACGCCAAATCAGAACACCAAAGGAAGCTGTTGACAATAACAATACCTGCTAAAATCACCAGCAATTAAGTAGGCTGTATCATAATTTGACAGACATTTTATAAAAGTGTGTAAATTTAAAAAAAGGAGCTTAACTGATCTCTAAAAAAAGTCAGATATGAAATAAAAAGGTAACAGTCATTAAGCACATTTCAGGCATAAATTGGTTTTCTTTAGTGATGGGAAAATCTAAAAAAAATGGGAATCTAAGACTGCAAATATTATAGAAACACAATACCCAGCAATGCTTAGTCAAGAAATCAAATGCGGAGTTCCTCAGTCTGTAGAAATAGTATATGCATGTACTTTCTAAAAGCTTTGGAGATTCCTTCAGCAAAGGTTCTTATGTTAACAGAACTGAGATCTCTTTTGATATAATATGTATAATATAAAGGTTAAGAAGTAGATTGTAATGATAAAAGGGCAGTTCCCTAATGGAGAGATGTAAGAACTCAGACCATATATTAATATTAACATTTTAAATGTATTAATTATGGTTAGAAGTTAGATGGGTAAGAATAGAGATTGGAGAATTAAGCAACTAAATAAAAACAATGTTTAACTAAGTATAAATACATATTGAAAAACATGTTTTATAATTACTGATAGGATGTGAGACAACAGTGAATTACGAAGAAAGAATCTCAAAGCTGTTGGTAGCTGGGGTTCAAATGTCCCATTGATATTATAAATTATTAGGAAATCCAGTAAAAACAAAAGATAGCAAAACTATAACATTAAATCAAGATGATACCACCTACGTCTATTAAAGGGAGATTAAGGAAAGAATACTGTCAGTGATAATTACTTTTAATTAGAGAATTAGAATAATTTAATTTCCTTTTGATTATATAGTGTTAGAATATAAAGAAAATGTAATCCTGTATCCTTATATTTAAGTCTAAAATTGAGCTTGTCCTAGCAAATGGAAGGTTATCCAAACAAAATTAAAGATGGTTTGGAAAGCTGTCAGCACTAGAACATGGACTGTCCAGATTGTTGAGTTTATTGAAATTGTTGATTCTGTACCATCAGAAAATGCTTTCCTTCTATCAAAAACAGCATTGACGCAGATGACTAATTCTGAATTTTTCTTAATAATTCCTTATGTACAGAGTGTTAGGGGTGGGATTCAAATTTCTAACAACCTGTTCTGTGGGCGTGGCTTAGTTGGTGGGCGTGGCTTGGTGGTCATATGACTGGGTGGACGTGGCTTGGTGGTCATGTTATTGACTGGGCGTGGCCAACTCAATATCACTCACATCGAGGCATGCATCTCCTGGCCTCTCATAACTGTGGGGATGCTGCAACAGTCGTAAGTGTGAAAAAGGGTCATAAGTCATTTTCAGTGCCATTGTAACTTTGAATGGTCACTCCACACAAGCAAAGTACCTGCAAAGGAGGGGGGAAAAACTCCAGAGAAGTTCCAGAGACAGGACGTCTAGTAATAATGTAATTATTAATTATAATGTAGTTATTACAAGAATGTAATAAGGGTTAACGGAGAGGCAGTTTCTGTAAGCAACACCAAAATGTTTCCTTCCTGCCTTCCTTACAGGATTAGGCCGGTAATTTCTTCTAACAACCAGTTCTCCGAACTGCTTAGAATGTTAACAACCGGTTCTAGCGAACAGGTGCGAACTGGTAGAATCCCATCGCAGCAGAGCGTAGTTTAAGGAAAAAAGGAAAATGACTCAGAAGTATTTTCCCTTATAGTGAGCAACAAACTTGAATTGATTTTTCTTTTCGTTTGCCAATTGCTTGCAAGATAATAGGTATAAGTAAAAACATAGTTATGAATACATGGATACATATAAGAAAAATAAAAGAAACAATAGGACAGGGACGGTAGATACATTGCTGCCCTTATGCATGCCCCCTACAGACCTCTTAGGAAACGGGTGAGATCAATAGTAGAAAGTCTAAGGTTAAAGTTTTTGGGGTTTGGGGAAGAAACCACAGAGTCAGGTAGAGTATTCCAGACATTGACCATTCTGTTGCTGAAGTCGTATTTCCTGCAATCAATTTTGGTGCGATTAACCTTGAGTTTGCATCTATTGTTTGCTCTTGTATTGTTATGGCTGAAGCTGAAGTATTAATTGACAGGTAGGACATTGCAATGTATGATTTTATATACTATACTTAGATCGGACCGAAGGCGGCGTAGTTCTAGGTTTTCTAGGTCTAGAATTTCAAGTCTGGTGGCATAAGGTATTCTGCAACAAGTAGAGGAATGAAGAACTCTTGCGAAATATTTCTGGGCTTTCTCAACTGTGTTAATATCAGATATGTAATGTGGGTTCCAGACTGATGAGCTGTATTCAAGTATTGGTCTAGCAAATGTTTTGTATGCTCTAGTTATTAGTGTAATATTACTAGAGAAAAAGCTACGTAACATTAGATTAACAACTCTTAATGCCTTTTTGGCTATGTAGTTACAGTGGGCTCTAGTGCTTAGATCATTAGAGATGAGTACTCCTAGATCCTTTACAGAGTTTGGATCATCATCAAGGTCTTGACTATTCAGTCTGTATTTTATTTTCTGATTTATTTATTTTTTTGCCAATATGTAAGACAGAGCATTTATTTGTTGAGATTTGAAGTTGCCATATTAAGGTAGTGTATCTGAGAATAGTCTTAAAAAGAATAGTCATGAATTCTTACTGATCCCTTCCTTATCCCTAATATGTAACTGAGCAAATTTAAAAACTAAATAGTT
This sequence comes from Bungarus multicinctus, assembly GCA_023653725.1. Classification (NCBI taxonomy): domain Eukaryota; kingdom Metazoa; phylum Chordata; class Lepidosauria; order Squamata; family Elapidae; genus Bungarus; species Bungarus multicinctus. The sequence continues at coordinate 124,236,930 of CM042834.1, forward strand.
GTAGTTATATTATTATTGGATTTTGGAATCTTCTCCCCAATATGTAATTAAGTAAATTTAAAAACTCAAATGTAAGGGTTTGTCGTGTATTATTATTGGCTTTTGGAAGTTTGTATTGATGCCAAAAGAATAATAATATAATAGGTTATTGCAATATTTGTGGCATAGAAAGAATCTCTTGTTATAACAAAAGTGATTTTGGTTACTAGAAAAGCATATACTTGCTACGGAATTTATTGCCCAATGTATTTAAATTCTCAGGACGCATGAAACCAGAATTGAAAAAATACCCACTCTTGTTTGATTCAAGAGTCAAATAATGCTAAAATAAAACAATGCGGCATATTTACATCATCTGCAGGGTGCAAATTAGCTTACAATATGGACAAGCTTTAAATATGTCCATAGTTTTATGAGCTTTTCTTGAAAAATAAAATATTTATATCTATGTATATTGAATAAGCTGTTCTTGTTTCAGATTAGTACTGGTTGTAGTCTGCCTTTTGTATCAGTATTCCTAATTTCAACTTGATAAGAATAACTATGCTGGAAAAATAATTGCACACCTTGAAATGTTATTTACATTTTACGTTTCTGAGGAATAAATATATATAATGTTCTACTGACTACTGACCCGTTTATTTATCATCTCCCTAATAATGTTTGTCATTCCATTATGCTATTATTTGGGCATCACATTAAAATTATATATTAATGGAAATCAGACTACCAAATTATGTTCTTTATTGGTCATTTGGGTTATACCTGCTATATTGCATAAATATTTCTCTGTATCGTTCTGTTTTTGCCCAAAGCAAAGAAAGAAATGTGCGATTATATTTACAGTTGATCTGACCAACCTTCATTAGTTTCTAATATTGTACACTCTTCTCTGCTTGCATCTTTTAAAATTTTATATTGTGTAATAGATGCCTTGTTAAATAGTATTTCTGGTAAAAAAATTGACATAACAAACTGATTACATTGTGGTGTGCAACCTCTCTTGAAATACTTCCAACATTGCCAAAATAGACAGTTTTAAATATGATCCAATTGTTTCAGGTTTGAAAAAGGATGTTTCAAATTTGGAATTTGAACTTTGAATACTTTGCACACTGTTATTACAATCTTCAGTTGCTGTTAGGATAGGGTATTTCTCAGTTGATGCTTAATAAATGAAATACTTTTCTGTTGCTGTTTTGGCACAGATTTGCACTCATAACTTGTAGTGAGGATATCAAAAACCATGAAAGCAATTTCCTCTTGGGAGCAGATTCAATAGATTGACTTGTCTTGATTTATCTTGCAGAGATGAAATTATATTGCTTGTAACAATTGAACGACCTAATGCAATGGTCAGAAATAGGGCGTTGGTACTTACCTGATCCGCCTGTTCTCAGTGAGCTGCGACGAGCATCCGTAGATTGGGAAGTACTTAGTTTCCTACACAATAGGCTGAGCTTAATTAATAGGATGCTGGCTCCTCCCCCGTCTGCTGCCCAGCGTCCCCAGTTTTTTGACGAAGACGAGGAGATGAAACCCCGCCCATAGGAAGGTCAGACTACTTGAAATGAGAATTCAACAACAATTATATCGTTAGTCGGAGCAGGAACAAACAGACGGACATTGGGAGGGGATGGATGCTCGTCGCAGCTCACTGAGAACGGGCGTATCAGGTAAGTACCAACGCCCTTTCTCCATTGAGCTGCTCCGAGCATCCGTAGATTGGGACATACCAAAGCTTGGCTGTCCTACGGGAGAGAGTCCGTCTGATTTGGAACTCCCTTTCTGTCAGAATGGATTTGTTGCAACACCCTCCTGCCAAAGGAGGCCTCAGCGGAGGCAAATGTATCAATTTTGTAATGCCTAATAAAAGGCTATGGAGAAGCCCATGTAGCTGCCCTACAGATTTCAGTAATAGGAGCCTGCGTGGCCCACGCTGCCGAAGTTGCCGCACTCCTAGTGGAATGTGCGGTGATACCTTTTGGCACCTGTAATGAACTGGATTCATACGCCTTGGCGATCGTGGCTCTCAACCATCTGCCAATAGTCGATGGTGAGACCTTTTGGCCTTGAGTGGAGGGTTGAAAGGACACAAACAAAGCTTCCGTCTTTCGGAAGGAAGCTGTCCGGTGAATGTAGATGCGGATGGCCCTGCGGATGTCCAAGCAGTGCCATTGGTGCTCCAGACCCCTAGAAGGGTTGGGACAGAAATTCGGGAGAATTAGCTCCTGTGCTCTATGAAAGGCAGAGTTTACTTTAGGAGTGAATGTCGGATCAGGTCGAAGCACCACTCTGTCCGCATGGAAAATACAGAGGTCCTTACGGACCGACAAGGCTGCTATTTCCGAAATGCGTCGGGCTGATGTGACTGCTACTAAAAATACCACCTTGTAGATGAGATGACAGAGGCTCGTCATTCTGAGGGGTTCAAATAGACTGTCAGTGAGAGCGGAGAGTACCTTATTGAGATCCCAGGTGGGATAGCGGTGGATCGTGGGAGGGCGTAGATTCATTGCGCCCTTCAGGAAACTCTTTATCCTTGGGTGATGAGAAATAGAGGAAAAACCAGCCCATCTCACCACTGAGGCAATAGCCGCCACTTGTCTCTTCAAGGTGTTTGAGGAAAGCCCCCTATCCAGGCCGTCCTGCAGAAATTCCAAAACCTGTGCTGGTGATGCCAAGCACGGATCTATCCTGAGTTTGGTGCACCATTTATGGAAAATGGTTCATGTGGCATTGTATATGTGATTTGTGGATGGACGTCTGGCCGCTTGAATGGTAGCGATCACTCGGTCAGAAAAATTCTCTTGAGTTAGATGACTCCGCTCAACCTCCAGGCGGTTAGTTGTAACCATTGAGGTTTGGGGTGCTGGACCGGTCCCTGTGTAAGGTGAACCTTCCGAGATGGGATTCTCCAAGGTTCGGCTACGGACAGTTTCTTGAGGTCCGCGAACCACGTTCTCCTGGGCCAGTGTGGAGCCAGCAGGATCAACTCCGATCTCTCTTCCAACAACTTGCGGATTACTTTGGGTATCAGAGGAATAGGTGGAAATGCGTAAAGAAGACCCTGGGGCTATCGGCAATGGAGGCGTCGAAGTTCTCCGCCACCTGAGTTGGATTCCTCGAAATGAACCTGGCGAGCTGTGTATTTTGGGGGGAAGCGAACAGATCCACAAGCGGGAGACCGAACCTGCAAACTATCTCCTGAAAGAGATCCGGATGCAGGCGCCACTCTGACTGGTCGACCGTGGCCCTGCTCAGCCAATCGGCTGTCGTGTTTGCCGTCCCGGAAATGTGTTCCGCTACGATGGAGCTCAAATTCCTTTCCGCCCAACGGAACAGCCTCTCTGATTCTTGCATGAGCTGTCTCGAACGTGTGCCCCCTTGCCTGTTGATGTGGGCCTTGGTTGTGACATTGTCCATGAGAATGAGAATATGAGCCTTGCGCACGTGAGGGAGAAAGTTGCGAAGCGCCAAATGAACTACCCTGAGCTCCAACCAGTTGATGTTGTGTAATTGGTCGGGTACTGACCAGAGTCCTTGAGTCGATACGTTCTGGAAGTGCGCGCCCCAGCTGGACAGGCTGGCATCTGTAGTAATGGTCAGCCTGTGGGGTTCTTTCAGAAGAAAACCTTTGTTGATAGTCGGAATGGTCCACCAATAAAGAGAGAGACAAACACTTGTCGGAACCAGCACCTTGAGCCTGGAATTGCTTTGCCCTGATCTTTGGTAACGAAGTAAAAACCATTGTAGCGATCTGGTATGGAACCGAGCCCAAGGAATAATAGAGATGGAGGAAATCATTTTTCCTAATAGCTTGGACAAATCTGCAAAGGGAACTTGTTTCTGAGTTCTGACATTGTGGGCTAAGGACCGGATGCTTTCCAGTCTCTCAGGAGAAAGGAAAACTCGTCCCTGAACTGTGTCAATTATGGCGCCTAAGTGGGGTAATCGAGTAGAAGGAACCAAATGGCTCTTTGCCCAATTGATTGAAAAACCTTGCTGCTGGAGAACCTGAAGTGTTAGTTGCAAATCCAATTCAGCCTGTTCAACGGAAGAGGATAACAGTAAAATATCACCCAGATAGCAATGTAGCTGGACGGAGAGACTTCGTAAGTGAGCGGCCACAACAGCCAAGACCTTTGTAAAGGCCCTTGGGGCGGATGATAAACCAAAAGGTAAGGCTACATACTCAAAATGCCTGTTATTGTAACAAAACCTGAGAAATTTGAAATGAGAGGACCGAATTGGAATGTGTAGGTATGCTTCTGTCAAGTCTATGGAAGATAAAAAATCTCCTTCCCTTACTCCAAGAAGAATGGACTGCAACGTGTTCATCTTAAATTTGCGATAAACCAAGGAACGGTTCAATTGCTTTAGGTCTAATATGGCCCTCCACCCCCCCGAACTCTTGGGAACGACAAAAAGAAGGGAGTAAAAACCCTGGCCTTGCTGATCTATAGGAACAGGTTGGATGGCTTTGATTTCAAGAAGATGAGTACTTGCCGTCTCCATAAGGTTCCTTTTAATAGGATCTCTGGAGATAGGGCATCTCATAAAAAAAATTTGGGGGGGGGTAGAGGAGAATTCCAGTGCCAGGCCAAATATAACCGTATCACGGACCCAGGTGTCCAATGTAATGGAGTCCCAGCTATCTGCAAACTCTTTCAATCGACCTCCAATGGGAAGTGATTGACCGCGGCTATTTTGGACGCCTGAACCCTTTTCCTCCAGGCCCCCTGAAGGATCGCCTCTCCTGTACTCAACGACGGGATGTATCCCCAAAGTCGGGCCCCTCTGGCTGTCGGATCTCCCTAAAGTCAGAAGCCCTCTGGAACCTATTGGTGTACAATCCCCTGTAGAAGGGACGAAAGGAACTCCTCCGAAAGGGCTGAAAGGGTCTTGGGTCAGAGCGACAGAGAAGGGAGGCGAGAATCTTCTTCTTATTCCTTGTTTCAATCAACAAGGGATCCAAAGCAACGCCAAACAGCTTATTTCCGGAAATTGGGGCAGATGCTAGCTTCCACTTGTTTTTGGAATCCGCCTGCCAATAGCAACCAGCGGGCCACCGTTTGGGTCATGGCTCGAGCCAAGAATTTTACCGATTTGAAGGTGGCATCAGCGGAGAACTCTGCGGCTGCCATCAACTTGGCAATATCCTGATGGGCTCTGAGATTGGAGCTGGGAATAGTGTCCTTCAGATGGCAAAGCCATCTGAGGGAAGTTCTGGTGAAAAAGGATGCAGCGGTAGCCGCCCTTATCGCCCAGGCATCATTGAGATGAGCCCTCCTGAGTGTGATTTCGATTTTTTTGTCCTCAGCTCTGAGGGCATCCTCTGATTCCGTGGGAACAGAGAAGAGGGAAGCCAAGGAAATGATGGGATCATCCACCGCTGGAGTGGTGAGATGGTCGGAAAATTCTGGGTCTAAATTGAAAATTTTTTTGTCAAAATTTGTAGGTGGAGGATGTATTGAAGCAGAGGACCATTGTTTTTGGAGTAAATCGGAAAACATTTTGGGGACAGGGATAACCTCAACCGCAGTGGAAAGTTGCGAGAAAATGAGGTCGTCAACCTGCTCTTGAGGGTCCTGGAGCTGGGTAGGAGGAGGCTTGTCAAGGCGAGCTGTGGCTCTTGCCTTGTAAAGCAGGGATTTAAAGAATTGGGGGTGGAAGAGTCCCGTGAAGACAGGCTGGTCGGGGCGGACCTCTTCATCATCTGACATACCCCCTTCTGGGGTTTCAGCGTCCAGTGGAAGGTTACTGCCTTGCATGGAAATTGAGTCCAGAGGGTCCACATTGAGGTCGTCACAACCCTCAGCAACAGAAGGAACATGAGATACTAAGGAAGGCCCCGTTGGAGAAAGTACCTGTGGGTACTGAAATTCCAACCTATCTAAGGAGCGGACTGATTGGTTGTCACCGTCTGACAGCGTTACCTGTCTGGTCCTATCGGATTGATGAAGTCCGGCTGCAATACCCCTACTAATCGCCAGTTTCATCCAGGACCTCAGCGCTTGAGGGACTTCTTCTGGGAGAACCTCTTGTTGTCTCAAACCAGCTGCTATCGGTGTAAACGTAGCTTCTGGGGCACTCCTGGTCTGGTTAGAAGTACTGGGTCTGGTGAAGCTAGATGGGCGAGATGGCAAAGATAGTCTAGCGGCAAGGATACTCTAGCGGTGCATGAGTATCCTGAACCTGAGCTCGAGGGGATGAATTGCGTGGTAGAGAGACTCCCTCTCTTTCTCTAGTGTGTCTGGCAATCTGCCTCTCTAATGCTTTCTGGCGCCTGGAGGCGTCTTTATCCATGGCCTTTGAAGGTTTACCGGGATTTTGGAACCTGTCTTAGATCCTAAGATTGCCCCCCCCCTTGCCTGCCATTGCAGCAAAAAAACAGGAGAACTGAGCAGAGAAGGTCAGCAAATTATATATATATATATATATATATCTTTGGTTCTTGGGTTTCTCCCGTAAGTTGGAAAGCGCGTTTCGTAGTCTCATCAGGCTGTGTCTCGCTTGCTCTCAGAGAGCCAAGGCCGAAACCAACTGATTATGAATGAGATATCGAATCGCTAGATATATCGAACGCCCTAATATTCCAACTCTACCGGGAGAAACCCGAAAACCCAGAACCAAGACCACATATATATATATATATATAATTTTTTATCCTTATTAATTTAAAATTACGCTTAAAACCTTACACCGTACAAAAGGCAAGAAACAAAAGCTTCCCCTGGTGAGAGAAACCAAAGCTATGCTTCTCCATAACATATACAATATATATATATATAATATATATATAATAATATAATTTCATTCTACGGGGAAAAACCGAAACAAATCATATATTATATATTAATTTAATATATATATATATATATATCTATATATATATATATATATATAATAGTTACGGATATAGGATGTAGCAATTTTATCTATATGTAGATATATGCAGATATATATATATATATACACGGAAGATCGTGTTGTCAGAGGACACAGCCAGGTCCCTGCAGCTGCACGTGACGGTGACAGGTGACCTGGATAATAACCTCTCCCCTTTATTCTATTCTATTTTTATTTTATTTGAGTAATATTATTATTTTTATTTTGGTTTTTTGTTGTTGCTTTTATTTTTTTTTATTTTTTTTAATTTAAACTTATGAGAATATACAGGACAAATTGGAAAAAACTCCACCTGTCAAGGATTGTATTGTCCTCAGGAATCCCACAGGCCTGAGCCTTGGCAATCAGATTATGAGGAGGCAACCAATGGTGCTTGAACACAATGCAGAAGATTCCTTCCCTCAACCGGAGCGAGAGAAGAGAAGAGGCTCAGACAATTTTCTTCTTAAAGGTCTGCAGGATGGTACAGGAAGGAAGAGATTGGAGAGGCCTCACGAGGCACGCAGTGAGGCCGATAGCAGGGGAAACGCGCGCCAACAATGGCAGACTGTCCCCAACGTTTTTTATGGCGCAGAGCCAATTGGCGGCAAAATTAACGGCTGCAGAGGCACGCTGCTGCAATGCCAAATGGGGGGGGGATGGCTTCAGCGCCCCCACCCCTGCTCTCTGGGGAGGAATTAAGAGACCACTGCCCAGTTCTGCTGAATGGCAAGGAAAGGGAGAAGTAAAAGACAGGGAAAACGAACTGCTGAGCTTCGGGAGAGCTGCGTTATCAAAGCGATCTCCACAGAGCGCCTGAGACGCTCCGCAATCGCTCCGACTGCAATTTAGAGATCTCAGTCGGCTAGGGCTCAAAGAGGGTGATTTATTTTGGCCAAATTGAGAGAAAAACCCCTCCAAGGATTGCCAAGATCACCTCAGTCGTCCTGCTCCGTTCAAGGAAGCTGCCTACCATCACGAGGCTGAGCAAAAAAACTGGGGACGCTGGGCAGCAGACGGGGGAGGAGCCAGCATCCTATTAATTAAGCTCAGCCTATTGTGCAGGAGACTAAGCACTTCCCAATCTATGGATGCTCGGAGCAGCTCAATGGAGAATTAACTTTTCACATGCTAGTTGCCATTACTAGTCCTAAATTCAATCTTGGTAGTCATATGTCCCCTGAGGAAAACAGTTACAGTGCATGAATGTACAGAAGTCAGTAAATAGAAATTAATTGAAGTTCCATTGGTTTTACTGTCAGATACAATTGCATTCCAAAGTTGAAACATCTTTGGTCAAATTTTCTATTTTAATTAATCCTTAAGTGGGGAGAAATCCCCAAAACAAGAATAAAGCCTCTAAAGATATTATTTCTGTTGTAGAAGATATCACAAATTACTGCATGAAAGGATGTCTAAATTTCTGCATGTGCCATGTTATTATTTTAAAATGGATTCTATAGTTCAGCGGCCCCCAACCTTTTGGGCACCAGGGACCGGTTCCATGGAGAGAGATTTTCTTTGGATCAGAGGGGATGTGATTTCATGTGCCTTCTGCATCTCACGAATGGGGCTTCGCTTGTTTGCGCAGCCTGATTTCTGGCCAGTCCATGGACCAGGGGTTGGGAACCTTGCTATAGATAACTAACTGCATGTAAATAGAAAGTATATATTCAGATTTGCAGAAAGATATTTAATATTGAATCATATAGAATTTTGTCATCTTCAATTGATGGAAGGATTATTGAAGGATATAATTTGACCATGGGTGCCTAAAGTTTTGCATGCAGCTGTAACTTTGTTAAATAAATAAGTAGTTTATTGAATAATTCTCCAGACCATTTCAAGTATACTGTAATTGACAACAATATACATTTGTACCTTTGTACTCATTAATTGGTACCAGGAGGCACAATAAGTACCAAACAATTTTTTCCCATAAGGAATAATGTAGTGAATCACAAGGTAGCTGACATTGACAAGCTCTAGCTTGTGCATTGAGTACCAAACAAATGATGAGGGACAAAATGTTTGCATCAAAATGGATTGAGTACTAATTTTGATGAGGTTCAAAGGTAACACTGTACATAATATGTTTATGACTTAAAATGACAGTTTATTATTAAAATCTAAAACTAATAAACTACAGATATAATTTAAATCTAAAATCTAAACAATGATAATATTAACATATTAACACAATATTAACTCCATTAACATTTAAATGGTTAATGGAGTGGGGTAGGACTACACCTTGTCAGAGTTTAGGAAATACAAGTATTACATATTGTAATTTGTCGTGTCAGGCAGAATCTACTATTTCTTTCCCCCTTAGCCTTGCTGCCTTAATTGCAAATATAGCAACTCACTGTGTCACAAACTGATTGTTACCTTGTAGAATGAAATTCAATTTATTTTCAGCATTCCAGTTCTTCATGTCATTAAGGAATGGAGATTAATAATGATCCCTATATTTAACATACAACCAGGATTACATAATGTGACAAATTCTCTATTTCACCTGCCCCTCACACAAAGTCTGTCCTGGGATAACTTAGAATTTGGCTTGTTGCATCAATATAATTGTGTTTAAGATTGTCCCTTCCTTCCTTCCTTCCTTCCTTCCTTCCTTCCTTCCTTCCTTCCTTCCTTCCTTCCTTCCTTCCTTCCTTCCTTCCTTCCTTCCTTCCTTCCTTCCTTCCTTCCTCCCTCCCTCCCTCCCTCTCTCCCTTTCCTCCCCCCGTAATTTATAATAAATCATTTAAATATAAATGAATCCTAACTTCTGTAGCCAGTTAGCATCTCTTGTCTCTATAGTCAGGCTTTGGAAGCTATATTCAAATCTCTGTGAGCTATAGCAGATATTTTTGCTTGCAGTCAGAATTTCAAAATTAGAAATCCTGACAAAAAGGAGTAACTTATTTTATAGAGAATTGCTATTGATCAGATACAGATGCTGAACTGTTGGGTTCCAATACTTTAGTTTGCTAAACTCTTGCAAATGATATAATTTTTCCTAATAATGTTCAGGAAATCATTTATGTATAGTGATGATACAATATTGAAAGATTACATTGAAATTTAAGACAAAACAGATCAAAGATGGATAATAATAAATAAAAGAACTCCAGGACGATCTGGATGAATAGTTACATATAATGTTGAACAATTGATTTATAAGTCTGAGTGTGTATCAACATGGTTAAGGAATATCATTGATGTCTTGTAAATTATATATTTTATTATTTTTTATATATTGCTAGCTTATCATTAGGAGATTTAACTTCTGGCTTTTCTATCTCCTGTGAAGGTGGCTGCAATTAACCCCAACCATCCACTTGCTCAGATGCCCTTGCCTCCTTCAATGAAAAATTGCATTCAACTAGCAGCATGTGAAGCTACTGAGTTGCTACCAATGATCCCTGACTTACCAGCTGACCTGTTCACGTCCTGCCTTACCACACCAATCAAGATTGCACTTAGATGGTAAGTGACTCGCTTGCCATCTGGGTATGTAATGCACGATTTCTGAGACTTGCCTATGAGTCTGACAATGATGTTGACTCAGAAGCTTCAGTTGCCCTGATATTTCTCTGTAGATCTAAATTAGAAGAATTTGATATAATCAACTGGGAGGCTGTCTCTAAGTATACTGTCTCCTTGGCTTTTTTTATACTTCTGTTTATTACATTTGTATTGTATCTGGATGTTTGGGTTTGCTCAGATTAAAGGACTTAGTGTGGTGAAAATTAAAATAGGCTGCTTTTCACAAATCAGAAGTACCATATGGTGCAGCATAATGTTATATGAGCACACTACATTTTTCAGAGACGCTATAGTGCCTGTTCTCAAGATCTTTTACCTGCGCACGCTCTGTACATTTCAGTGAAAAGCTTAATTGGTTGGGATTGAGAGAATTGGACTGTGGATCCATATGTTACAGAAATGTTTTGAATGAGCTAGTTAAGTAATAGGAAAAAATTAAGCTTCTTTTTTAAAAAGAAATTTGAAGTTATAGGGTTATCTGTTAAGGAAGAGAGAAATAAAAACTTCTCTGCTTTCCGCTTAACAACACACCTGTCTTGGGGTTAGGACAACATCCAGGACTGCCTGGGTTGCTGTCTCGAAGCAATGTAGTCATGTGGTATCATGCTTTACAACTACTGTGGGCAATCAGCAGTCCTGATCCCAATTGCAGTCACAGCTCGAGGGTATATTTGTTTATATATTTATTGAGGAAAATGATCCAAAGCTACATATTTGTGTGTAAGCAAAAGTATTTGAACCTTTCCTTTCAGTAATGTGGGAAGCAATAACTACAACTAAATATTTCCAATAACTGATGATCAATCTTGCACATTGACTTGGAAAAAATTTAGTCCATTCCTCCTGACAGAACAACTTCAGCTCAGGAATGTTGGTGGGCTTCCTCTCACTAAGTCCCTGTTCAAGCCCTTCCACAACATTTGTATAAGATAAAAGTCAGGATTTTGACTTGGCCATTCCAAGTCAATAAACTTTCTTCTGTTGTAACTATTCTTTGTAAGACTTTGTATTTTGGATCAGTGTCTTGCTGTATGACCCTCTTTCTCTTGACCTGCAGTTCATAGACAGTGCCTTGACATTTTCTTATAGAATTTGCTGGTAGAATTCAAAATTCATAGTTCCATCAATGATATTACCATAATACTGCCACTGCCATGTTTCACAGATGGGTTAAGGTTCTTAATGTTGGAATACAGTGTCTTTGCCTTTCACCACACACAACACCTTTTATTCAAGCCGGAATATTCTATTTTGATCTTACCTGTCATTCTTCTACTAGCCTTCTGTCTTATCCATGTGGTCTTTTGCAGACTGTATGGGCAGCAGTGTTCTTTTTGGAGAGTTGTAGCTTTCTCTTTGCAGCTGTAACTGCCACTCACACTATTGTTGTTCAGTGTACTGTTGATGGTGGTTTCTTGAACATTGACATTCCCCCATGCAAGAGAGGTCTTTAGTTTCTTACATGTTACCCTGGGTGTTATGTTGATTGGTCATCCACTCCAGGGGTGGATAACAATGGTGTTGAATTGTCTCCATTTGTAGGCATCTCCCTGACAGTGGACTGCTAGAATCCAAACTCTTTGAAAATAATTTTGTAACCTTTTTTCAGGTGAACATCTGCTTGTTGGAGGTTTTCAGAAATCTCCTTTGTTTTTGAGCTCATACCTATGTTGTGAAGATTAGATTTTGATATTGAATAGCCAGAATTCTGTTTTTTAAAGAAAGCATGCTCGCACTTGATTTTCATCCCATTGATAGATAACCCTGACTCTAATGAATCCCATTGAAATGAATTGGTAATCCCAAAGGTTCACATCCTTTTGCTACACACAAATATGCCAGTTTTGGATTATTTACCTCAATAAATAAATGAGCATATATAATGCTTTTGATTCATTTGTTTAATTGGATTCTCTATCTAGTTTTAGGACATAAGGATAGATCAAATTTTAGATTATATTTATGCAGAAATACTGAAAATTCAAAAGTTCACGAACTTTTAAATACCACTGTATATTATAGTGTATAGTGTATATACCACTATATATTATAGTATACTGAAAGCAAATGTTCCACATACAGCAATTTAAGTTTTCTGTGTTATTAAAATCAGACTGATTATTTTGGGGTGGCTTTACTAGCTTAAGTAAGAATTTGAAGGTTAGGAAAACAGTTTGCTATTTGTGATTTTATAAGTGTTGAGGTCTTGTCCCAAGAAAAGTCAGATCGCAAAATACTTGTTCAGTTGAATTTGCATAAAAGATTATTGATATAAAATGTGTTATTTCACCTTCAGTATTGACAGATAATTATAAATGGAATCCTGACTCTTCACAAGTTATTGAGTCATTTCTAAAGTCTGAAAGTGTTGCCTACATATTTCATTGTATGTAAACTCAAGCTAGAGGTTTCACACTTTTTGTACTTCTTGCCTCTTTCTTTCCAAGTCATGGTATCACAAGAATAGTGTAATTTTTTTCTGAATCCAATTTTCCTTCTGACTTCTGACAATTTTCCATAAATGTTACTCAACATACTAAGCTCAGTTACTCAAACCATGATCAGAATGGAAATGATGATGGATCTTGATAATTGTCATGAGCCATCAGAAAACCAATAATGCCACTGTCTCCGCTGAATTGTTGACTTATTGCTTTCTTTTACTTAACCATTTTCAACCAAGAGGTGAGCCTTGGTCCTATTTTTACTATAACCTTGGCATTTTCTTGAGTTTGATGCTTAACCTTAGTAATTTTTTCCTATTTTAAAAATTGCATGTACACTCTGTACCTGATATAGAAAAAAATTGGGAACAATAAAAATAAGTTTGTGTTTTGTCGTATGTCTGATAAATATGCAATTCCAAGTTAAACCTTTAAAATTATATTAAGTGCAGAAAAAATTTTTGCTTGGAAAAAGGTTGGGTCAAGTTATATGCCTTTCAAATAAAAAAAGGTAGATAAATATGAATGTATCCCACCCTGCCCTATTCTTATTGCATTCAGTTTCCTTTTATTTCTTACTTGACATACCCAGATATTAGTTTCAGATAGCAACGTAGACAGAAGTAGGGTCTTGTATACAGTCATTTTTGCTTTTATCCAGTGTTTGTTTTTTACCACAATGCAGCATTCTATCAACTCCCAAGTAGAGATGTGCAAGTGCAGTCTTCACAGCAATCTTAGACAAATCACCTAACATGTTACACATTCATCCTACATCATGTACACCTGCAGCCTTACTAGTTTTCAACATTTGCATAGCACAAATGACTTCAGTTTCTTCTTGAACCCTAACAGACTTGTTTTCATTTCTATTATCAAGCAACAGCTAGCCGAACAAAATCATGGAAGCAAGAATTACATATAATGCTCTAAGGTATCTTTAGTGGAACTCTGGAGTAAACACAGAATCTTACACACTAGAAAAATAATTTCCCACCCTCATTGGCAAGGATGTATCTCTGAATGCTTCTTCCCAGGTTTCTTCCATCCTAGCCAAGTTGCTGTTTAACTGTCAAGTAACTTGCCCAGGGATGGGCTTCAAAAAACCGGGTTCTCTGCCCGGTTGCTAGGTGGGCATGGCCATGGCTTAGTTGACTCCAGAGGCTAAGTCGGGCTCCAGAGGCTTTCCTTGAGCCTCTGGGAAGGTGAAAACGGCCTCCTGGGATCCAAAGGGCGCCTGGCCTTCTGGAGCCTCTGGGAGGCCCGTTTTTCACTCTCCCCGTGCTCTGGAGGCTTTCCTTGAGCCTCCAGGAGGGCAAAAATGGCCTCTCCTGGATCCGGAGGCCCTCTGGAGGCTGGAAATGGGCCCGTTTAAAGGTACAACCTTGTTTTTTTTAAAAAAGGGTTGCAATCAATCCTTTAATCCTTCCCACAGTCATGTCATCACCACCCAGGTGCTTTATACATGGCTTCTGAAAAACAGAGTTAATAGAGGAGGCAGAAATAAAATCTTAAATCACAATCATATGATTTTTGCTTAGCAAAAATATTTCACTTATCATTCTGAAAAAAAAAAAAAAAGTTGAAAGCCTGTCCCAGTCATGTCATTTTCTGTTTAGCGGTTGCGGTGCTTAGGGACCACATTACTAGTGCCAATTGTGGTTGTTAAATGAGGACTACCCTATAAGGTACAGTACGCTTATACTGTAATCCCTCATCTTATTTATCTATTCATGTCATCTAGCAGAACATTCCAGTTTGCATCCATTCAGTATGTTGCAAATTGTTTTTTTCAAACTCATCTGATACTTCCATGATTACAGTGTACTGGAGTATAACATGCAATTACTGCCAACCTATCAATTCATATTTTTGTATTCAGCACAACAATTTAGATGACAGCAGTTCAAATTTTATGAAATCTATATCTTTTAACTCCTTCATACATAATTCAACCTCTGCATTCACTTCCCTGCCTGCTCCACAAGATCAGACCACCTTCATTCATATCTATTATATCATTCCCCTTTCCCCTAATTGTGCAGACAGATCACATACCATTTTTCCTTCATTGCTTTTATTAATTCACAATATTTCCCATGTATTTTTAATTTTATTTCCAAAGATAAAATACAAACTCCAAACGAAATAAGAAAAAGCAAAACTAAACAAGGCAAGAAAATAGTGCATAAAAAGAAGAAGAAAAGTTCGCTCCTAGTTTGCCCCCTCTATTTGAATACTCTTAAAAGTATGTCAACAATAGTAGTGTTCCCTCCCCTTGTGAAATAGGTCTACAATTTATGAACTTTTACATCTCTATTTACTCAGCCAGTTTGACCTACCATCTATCTAGTGTTCAAAAAAAAAGTTAACAGGTAAACCTAACAGCAAAACTGAACTTCAAACCCTCTGTTAACAATGTATTATTGCATTTAACTCACAGAAAGTCCACAACAGCTTTTAATCTACCATAACCTACAGCAATCATTATTTGTCATCTGTCCAAGATCAAATATCCTCACTTGATTCCTAATAATAAAGCTTTCCTTTAAAGTTATGACTGAGATCTTTCCATGCAATTGCATTTCATTCCCCAAAGTCAAATATCTCCACAGCATTAGTTGTTCAAAATGTCTTCCTGCAAATTGAAACACAGCATCTTTTGACAGTTGTCTTCTGGTTGAATATAATAAGACTATTCCACAATCCCCATGAATTTTCTTAAGAAAGTGCAGTTCATCATTGATCCAATCTGTAATCTCTAAGTCTTTTGAATTCATGCCCCTTTCAGCTTTTTCCAATGAGCCTAATCTTAAACAAAACTTCTTCTAGTCTATGATATCAACAACAAATTATCTTCCAATCAACTCAATTGCAAGTTTGATTTAATTGCTGTTACCTGTATTTGAGTGTCATTCTTAAATTGGTTTATAACTGCTGTTAATCTATTAACCCTTTTATCTGAATTTTCATTCAGAGGGTGTAAATTGAAAAACATTTTCCCCCCAAAGGCTTCCAAGAAGGCTTTGACCAGGGGTGTCAAACTCGTGCCCCGCAGACCACACCCGCCCCTGATTTAGTGAAGGGGGGAAAAGTCACAATATGTCACGTGATGAGAACATGATAACGCGAGTTTGACACCACTGGCTTTGACATTAACTTGCTCTACCTCTCACAGTTTTTGTATCTCTTTTTGTGGAAGAGTATATGATATCTAATATTCAAAACCTTATTTTATTATTTTTTTCAATTTGGATATAGTCTAAATCTCTCTTATGGTTGGACCTGCACAATAAAACATTGGTAATTCTTCTCAAGGACAAAGGAAGTAGATATTCCATAACAAAATGACCACATGAAAAGTTGAGACAATATTTCCCACAATAGAAAGTGAATAAAAAGAAAGTTTTAGTTAAGAGAGAGAGAAAGAGGGAGAGAGAAGATCAGAGATACATACAAAAGTAAAATAAAACAGCCAAGTTCTTTTAAAAACTAATGAAGTACAAAACCCTTGCAATAGAAATCTGGTGTAAATGTAAATCAAATCAGATCACTTTCACTACCAAGTGGAAAAATCTTCAACCATCACCTTCCATGTTGCAAAAGTGAAAGTGTTTCATAACACATTGCCAAAGAACTGTCTTTAGCAGCAAAATCAGCTGATTGTCAGCAGGAGAAAAAATTGCCCCACCGCTCAGTGTGTCATTTTCTAGAGGACTGTCCATCATTTACTTTTCTTAGATTCCAAGTCTTAGTCTTCTATATGTCATGGTTGTCACCAGATGGGTTCATAGATATTGAATTCAGCTTTCCATCATGACTTTTATTAATAAGAGGGTTACACATGTTTTTTTAAATATATACAAAGGTTGCCAAGTTTAGCTATGTCTGCATCCTGTACAGCATTCCCTGCTAATAATAATGACATTGTCAATTAGTATTTGCACATTTTGTCCAGTATGCCACAAACGTAACCAACACTCAGTTTTACTTAAATCATGCTCCAGTTTTTTTGTACAAGATAGGATCTGTAATTTAGAGAGTTACTTACATACTACTAACTAGTGGATATATGCATAGTATATACAAATATAGCTGCAACATTTATGAGACATGTTTATTTTGCTAATTTTGCTGTAAAGTGCAAATGGAAAGAAATAAATTAGACTGTTCCTAATTCTCCAAAATGTACAGTGAGAAGGTTTGAATAAATCTTAATCATTCATCTCCATTACCATTGGCCTGCTGGTTTAATAATGCCTTCATTTAAAAAGAGGGATTTCAAGGTTAGTAGAGGAAAAGAGGTTATCTGCTGAAGGCATTGGGAACAAATTTTAAAAATATGGAAGTTGAATTTGACTTCCTGAGAAAGAGAAACTGAGTCAACATAAATATTGAGTATGTTGAATGGTTTGTGGTAGAAAATAAAGTGAAGTTTGAGCAGTTGCTATCATCTGCCTCAGTTAGACGGTTAATAAGAACAAGGCAGATGATAGCAATTGCCTATGTTTATTGCAGCTCCAAGGTATTTTGCCATCTAAGGCAAATGAGGAGACAGTGTACTTCACAGATTATGGGACCATAAAGTGAAACTTACTTCAACTCTGATATTGGACATATTTTTCCTTACCTGAGGGTCTAACTTAACTTGAATTTGAAGGGCAGTCAGACTAGAGTGCACAATCCCGTTTTCCAATATATTACTCTTTTACATCATTTGCCTGAGGCCAGCTTTGACTGTATCTCTGGCATTTAATCAACTACTGAAACAGCAAAAGTAAGCTACGATATTTCACCTCCTGAGTACTTCAACTTGAGTATTATATGAGCTGTGTAAATGGTTATTGCTGAAAACAGTATCTTCCTTATTTTATTTTATTTTTTTGGCTTGATAAACCCTGTGCTGTTCTTGTTGCTGTGCTGTGTATTGGCTTCCTAAAGTGGCAGTCAGTGAAACAAAAAAACAGAACCAGAAATTCACAGCACTGATTCGCAAAGTTTTATCAATTTTTGAATTATTAAATATAATTCAAGAAGAATTATATTTAAAGAAAGAAATGAAGAAATTATATTTAAAGAAAGAAATAGAGAAAGAAAAGGAGAAAAGATGAAGGGCTGCTGCTTTTAGCAACAGCCAGTGTAAAGTCTGCCACTGACCAAAAATCCTTTGGTGCAGCTGTTAATATGAAGTCTCATTTTATAAGATGGGCAGAAGTTGAAGAAGCAGAAGCTGAACCCCCAAGTGACCTCAACAGAGAGAGTGCTAAAGACCAGATGACTGCAAAGAAATGTAATCCTTCCATTGTCTCCCCCCCCCCCTATCTTCTCAGAACTAACTCTTCCATCCTCCAATCCAGAGGTGGTATTCAGCAGGTCCTGACCAGTTCTGGAGAACCAGTAACAGAAATTTTGAGTAGTTCAGAGAACCAGCAAATACTACCTGTGACTGCAGATTTTACAGTATCCTTCCCCTGCCACACCCACCAAGCCATACCCACAGAACCGGTAGTAGAAAAAAATTGAATCCCACCATTGTTCCCATGGTCCAACTGACAAAGCTTCTTGTATGAGAAGTGAAATATTTTCTGCTTCTTCCTCCTCAAGAAAAAAACAGTCCAGATGCCTTTTGAAAAAGCACTTTTGAGACAACTAGGACCTGGATGACCGAGAATCTCCATAGACATTTTCAGAAGGAAGTAATTGTGATTTCTGTCAAAAGCACCCAGTCATTTGAAATGAATATTTGTGTAATGTGTATATGCTGAGATTATTTACACCAAAATTTACCTCAAAGTTTTTAGGATGTTCGTATATTAATGAAGTTCTATAAATAAATCACAGGTAAAAGTAAATTATAACTCTGTCTTCTTTTTTGGCTAGTGCAAGAAGCAAATATTCTGTTTACGGTGGGTTTTTTTTAATATCATTATGCATCAGGACTGCAAATTATGTCTGTAATGTGTTGAGAAATATAACCTATAAATCAGTTGAAATGTAGTTTTCCCTTTGTTTCTGGCATCTATAGTTCTCCTGGGGATTCAAATGAGAGTTATTCATTGCAGTTTTCAGTATATCTCATCCAGCAAATATGAGGAGCATATTATTGAAAAAAGCCCATCATGAGATATACAATTTCAACCCCTCTAAAAGATAGGGTGAGATGAGAAGGTTGTCCATTTTGTTCTTCTAAAGCATTTATCTTCTGGTTCTGGACCATCCATCACTTGCTCTCCTTGAAGATTTCATGACATCTGATTTTCCTCTGGGGAAGTATATCTTGCTCCTTTAGCTGGATAATTAAGTCAGCCACATGGCCAATCCTTGAAAGAGATGGAGGAAAGATCTCTGGGGCCAAATTAATGCTCTCACCAACCTATTCCAGACAGCCTTTAAAGTTTAGGAAAGGATCAGCATGCTACCTTTGCTATTACTTTTATTTTTATGTTTGGACAAATTACATGTTGAAACAGCTTTGTCAACAAACCCACAGATGTTATTAGCCTTCTGGGAAATAATAGGAAGGATAGAGAGCTGTGGTCCTTCTCCCTTTCATTCCTGTACTAAGTGCGCTTCTCTCCTCCAACAGTGTTTTTTCCCCCTGGCTGTCAAGGATAAATGGTATGTTCCTATTGCCCCATTCATTCACCTGAATGACATTCTTTGATGGGTACTTTACCTTGGTAGGTACTATGCAAATGCTAAAGTTGAGGGTCTAAAAGAATGGTAGATGTTTAATGTTAGTTTTATATTCCAATGGAATGCAGCCCTGGGATATTTTATTCATTATTCCCAGGTGATTTAATAATGGAATTTAATGATCAGAAGCAGTATGATAAATTGAAAAGGAGATAAACTTTGCCAACACTGCCTGACAAGGACATCCTAAAATTGCTGGAGAATACAAAATTGATGTAATGAAGATAACACTTTTGGCAATTCGGTGCCTTTAGCATTCTGGTATAGTCTTCTTGAATATTTTATTATTTTTCTCCATCTAGTTTTTTGGAACAGTTTAATGGTATTTATATAACTTTAATTTGCTTTAGTATTATATTAGTGAACAGTGAGTGAGCAAACGAGAGCCAGAGCCAGTGTTATGGCAAATAAATAATGACAATATTTAAATTTAACTGCCATATTACTTTTTTTTGTAAATCTGCATATTGTATTAGCATATTTTTACTACTCAGATAATTCGTTGGAGAATTAGGATGCTATTTTTTTCTGATATGCAAAATACTGTTGAACACTCTAGCTATTTGACCTGATTTCTTACACAAATCTGGATATCTTGTTTTGTGTTTGGCTTGTATGCAAACTGTGTTGCTGTTCTGAAGTTATAGAGAAAAAAAGAAGTATTCATGTTTGGTTTAATGTTTTAAGTGAAGATCAGTAAATCTGATTATGTCTGTTTTCTTAAAGCCACACATGTTGGTTTTATTATTTATTATATCACCTAACTTTCTTTCAAAAAGCTCAGAGTAATGTACAAATTTGGTTTCCCCGGTTTTATTCTGTGAGTAGATTAGATTGCAACATGGTAACTAGCCCAGTAAGTATAATTATTACTGTCCTCATAGTCAGCCATTCAGTGGTGTCTGGCCCTTGGCCACTCTATGAATCAGCATTTTCCATGTCACTCTGACTCACACTACCTCCTTCTGAGGGAGAAGGTCATGGTCATCCTGATGTCATCTTTTATAGTGTCAGCCAAGAGGTAATAGGATGGCTGCTCCTTCTCCTTTTTCCACTGACCCACTCCCAGCATGATTAACTTTTTGAATGAATCAGCTTGAATGACATGACCAAAATATGATAGCCTTTATTTGGAGGTCATGGTTTCGAGTGATATTTTTGGTGAGGCTTGGTCTAGGACTTCTTTGTGATTTTTTCAGTTTGTGGGAGGCATAATTGTCATCTCTAGCACCATAGTTTGAAGGCGTCCATCCTTCTGCTATCTGCCTTTTTCAGAATCCAAGTTTTGCAGCCATAAGTAGCAATAGCATATGGTATAATTGTAGAAAATTTTTAAAACAAAATTTTACATTTTACTTGGGGCTTGTTTTCTACACTTTCCCTCCCTGAATCTAAAATTCCTTCTGAAAACATCAGTTTTGTTTCATCTCGGCGGTGGGCAAATTTGTTTCAATTCACTGGCATCCATAATATTTAAGTCAAGTTTGTTAGCATCAACAGTCTTGTCAGCTACACTGGAATAGTGTATATAATCACCAAGCTCTTTTTCAGGTTTGTTTTACTGTTTCCTATTATACAATTATAACCAAAAAAGGTCTTTGGAGATAATAGAAAGATAGTTAATAGTAGTTACCAGAGCTTGAAGCTTGAAATTTTCCTGGATGTACAGCTAGGTCTTTTGTTGTCAAAACATCTGAGAATTGGACCTGTTTCAATTAACCTCTTTAACTTAGAAAAAAGCTTGTTTATGTTGGCATCCCAGATGAACTGAGTATTTTTAATGAGAATTTAAAAGCTATTAAGCTACTCTGACAGGTTTTCAATACATTGCTACTTGAATGACCATCCTTAAAACCCTTTCTTGTCTCGTAAGGAGTGATGTGTTTCAGATTGCTGTTACTCTCTTTGGATTAATTTGAATTATATCTTCAGATATTATTTCCATTAAGGTGGTGATTTTTTTAAACTCTGAATTTGTATTTTTCTTGGTAACTTTCACTGCTATGGCCTCTTCTGGTTTCCAGTAGCTTCTGCTGTATAGTTTTATTTGGTACGAAGATAACTTGTAATGTTATTAATGATATCATCTTTTAAAATGTTTGTTACAAGAATCCTACGGAACATTTTGGGTCTAGATCTTAGGCCAAATCTGAGAAAATGCTTCCAAACTGCTTCTTGAAAGTACATTATCCTATGTTTTTTTAAATCTTAAAATCTTGAAAACACAACTGTTTTTTTTAAATTCTGCCATTTCACCAATATTATTATTACTTTTGCGGTCACAGACTACAAGTACAACAAAGAAGAACATGGGAAAATTAATCATGAACAATTGGTCACCAAAAACTTGACTAAGGGGAATTACAGCATTCTCCTCTGATGGTTACAGCTCTTAAAAAAAAAAAGGAAACCTGAGAAATAATGTATGAGGAGCCATCCCCTAGACAATATAAGAAGAAATTGCTAACATTGGGTCTAGAAGGGTCTGTTCCAAGGAGAGACAGTAACTTAACTGCAATAACTGCCTGCATTATAAAAGGACAATATAAAAGGACATGCTCCACAGTTTCAACCTCAGCTTTGTCACAGGGGCATAGCCGCTCGTTAATCGCCTCTTAAATCGCCCATCTAGTAGTGCTGAGGGCAGGACATTAAAGTGAGCTAGGGAGAAAGCTCTTCTATACTTGGGAATGGTTAAGAGTGTAAAAATAGGAAGCCATCCTCAGTCCATAGTTATTTCACCAAATATATTCTGGAACAGAGAGGAATATTCCCTTTTAATATATTATGTTCTTTGGGAAGTAGATGTAATATTAGTATCCATCTTTATGTGTCTGTGAAATAGCTAACAAACGTTCCCTAAACTGATCCGAAACATAGAATCTCTAGTCAGCAGAGTCCCATCTCTCAATTAACCGAACTATCTGTTTTCAAATTATCCTCCCATTTCTGCAATATATGCTCCCATTTCTGTAATATATTGTAAGAGTGAAAAGTGGGGGAACCATATTTCCAAATTCTCCTGGTATCTAACTCCCCTCTGTAACAGCATTAGGCACTAGAAAATAGAAAAGAGAGCATTCTTTTTCTTCCTTCTCCAGTGGAGTGCAGACACAAACAGAAGAAAAACAGAAGTAAAGAGTATTGGAAATCTGTGGAACACTGTGCAATTTTCCCCTTTTCTATTAGGAATGTATCTAAGATGGAGAAGAATTTGAAATCTTAATACTAACTTTTTTAAAAAATGGAAGTTTTATGGATTTGAATTTCAAAAATAAAGAATTATAAGTGACAGTAGCCAGAACATACTACTATATTTAAAACACAAAGTTCTGCATTTATACAATCTAGTCATTGATCTGCAGCCCCCGGGCTTAGGTTATTGCCTTATCTACAGTTAAAGAAACAGTTCTATTTAAAAAATAGAACAAACAACCTAGGGACCGAAATGGTCCGTGCTGACTGAATTAGCAGTTTTGCATGATTAGAATGGACATGCCTGACAACAGAATTCTGATTACATCATTCAGGAGTAACTTGCTGGGATATAATTTGCAATTACTTCTGCTTGGCATTTCCTGCCAGCAGGAAGAGCTAAAGTAATTCCCATGTAGAATTACTGGGTGTTACTGGGCCTTCTGACTAGGAAGTTAAATCAAGAATAAAGTCACACAAGAGTTTGTTAACTGAACAATACATCTGGAATCCCCATTCATATAGAATATTCAGTTGTCCCCTAGTGAGCTTCAGATGAATTTAGCTGCTTTCAGTGTTGGAGGGAATTGAGGAGAAATGATCAAACAGTGTGCAGCTGTACACTATTCATTGGGGATAACAGATTGAGGCCAGATATCCTAACCTAACACACATATTATGTTAATAGACACTGAATTGGCAGTGACTAAGCAAGAAAATGATCTTGGACCTGTGATGGGGTAACGAAATGAATTAAAATGGAAGTATTATTAGCATAGTTGTTTTGAAAAAAAAAATACTGGGGATCATTGAAAAAAACAATCACCACCAGCACTATCATACAAGTAGTCCTTGACTTATGACCATAATTGAGGCCAAAATTTATGTTGCTAAGTGAGACATTTGTTAAGTGAGTTCTCCCCCATTTTACAACTTTCTTTGCTACAATTGTTAAGTGAATCTGCCTTTCCCATTGTCTTCGCTTGTCAGAAGGTCACAAAAATTGATCAGATTATCTTGGAACACTGTAACCATCATAAATATAAACCAATTGTCAACCAATCCACATCTTTGTCATGTTGACCATGAGATTACTGCAATGGTCATAAGTGTGAAAAATGGTCATAAGCCGCTTTTTTCAGTGATATTATAACTTCAAATGGTCACTGAATAAACTGTTGTAAGTCAAAGAGTACCTGTAACATCTTTACACAAAACTATGGTTCCTAGTCATGCCATATCTAAGTGGATGTTGTAGAGTTTTTCTGCATGGGATAGGTACAGAGAAGTAAAACGTGGTCAAATATGGACCTATTTAGCTGTAAGCAGCATTTCATACTGTATTTTCCACTTCAGTCTTGTTTAAAATCCATTACAGTTCTATAGGAAACTGATTTGCTGCCTTCCTCTCAGTAGCTTTTTAAAAAGGGAATTGAATTTTGGCTCCCTGCCTCTAGACAGGTTGAGATTCAGAGCTTTGCAGTCAACATCAGTTGCAGTTTCTTTCAATGACTGTCTCTGGAAATAAAACTTCTAAGGACATTTTGCATGGCGTAGCAGTATAAAACAAGCTTGAGAAAGGATTGTTTAAATATGGCTTTCTGCCCCTGTATTTTTAAAGGATTGATTTTGAAAGGAATCAGTTTTGATAAACAGGAGAAGAAGTTATGCCACCATGAGATGTTATATTTCCTAATTTGGGGATGCAAAGAAGACTAGATTGTTTCGTTTGGGGGCAGAGGGGGGAGTATAATGTAAGGGAATAATACCATAGTCTGTGTTTCCCAGTGGTGGCTTGGGATGGGGGGGGGGGGGGGACAAAGAAGAGTGCAAAATATTGCTGATTGATTGGATTTACAAGGCTTCCCTTGGTGACATACAGCATAACATTTTTAAGGTTGGGAAAAAAAATGGGTTTAAGTTGCCACCATACAAACAGGTTTGGATTTATTTCATACAATATCTTGTAGATGTCGAGAAAAAATATGTCTTCATTGCCACATATGCTTTTGTTAAGCAATCATAGAAATTAACTAATAAACATTTTAGAAAAATAATAAGATACATTTTTCAACAAACTGAAACTCAATAAAGACTATAACTATTCTGAAAACTGGGAAAAGGAGAGACCAAAATAGGGATAGTGAATGGACAAATCATCATTCACCCAAGAATTTGTTGCATGCATTCCAAGAAGACTAACCCCAAAAACCTGCTATCTCACCCCAGGTCATCTGTACAATATCTATCAGACAGGGAATTAATACCTTTATTTTCCAAGTAGAACATCCTTGATAATATGTAGAGTGAAATACAGGATGACCCAAAGGCTACAGAGAGCACGAGTATCCCTTGACTCAGGACCTGTGGCTTAACAACCATTTAGTTTAGTTTACTTTATTGTCAATGCACCTTGTACAACGAAATTAAATACCATCTTCAGTGTACATTATGACTATGAAAATAAACACAAAAACGCATCCTTCACATTCTATACAATTG
The DNA here is from genome assembly GCA_023653725.1 of Bungarus multicinctus. Lineage (NCBI taxonomy): Eukaryota > Metazoa > Chordata > Lepidosauria > Squamata > Elapidae > Bungarus > Bungarus multicinctus. The sequence continues at coordinate 124,262,204 of CM042834.1, forward strand.
AATTGAAAACCCCTGATATTGCATTAATATTTGAAGTCACCATAGAGTTAAAAAAAGTTACTTATGGTCCATCCTTGAAGTTGCAAATGCCACACCATCCTTGTGGACACATGATAACATTCTGAGCACTTGGCAACTAGCTCACATTTATGACCAGTTGCAGCATCTGGCAATTTTTGTTAGTTTTGTTTACAGAAACAAAAATGCCTATCAGATAAGCTGGATTGGATTTACCACATGATTCACTTAATGACCATGGTGGCTTATTGTCATATCATAAAAATGCAAGAAACTTGAGTCCAGTCACATGATGACTCAGTTTATGACTGCAATGATTTACAACCAAAATTCTGGGATCAATTGTACTTATAAGTCAAGGAGTACCTGTAAAAGATCATTTTAAAATCTTAGCCTCAAGAAGAAAGGCAAGAGGAAGATAATTTAGCCCAACCAACCAAGCAAAACCAACATATGTTTCCCCAGCACCACACTTTCTGTTTAAAAACTGTTATGATGATAGATGATAAAGCAAGAGTTTGGGGAAGGTAAGAGAGAAAATGCTAGAAAAGAGACAAGGTGGGGGATCCAGCCCCCAGAAGTCACTAGGAAGTCAGCAGGAAATGATCAATTTTCTAAAGAAGAGGATTTTCCAGATTTATGAAGAAATAAATCTGTCTGGATCCATGGTAAATAGAGCTAAGCTACTGTCTCTGGATTATAGAGGGTGAAGAAAGGTTCTCTTAACCGAGACCTAGAAGCCTCCAGGAAAATAAAGAATTATGGCTGAATTATTTCTAAGACCTAATTAAAAGTTAGAAATTTACAGAAAGCAAGGTTCATAATAACAGAGATTATTTTGACCAGGATATACCGTTAGGATTCCACTTTTTTCCCCCTGAGGATTGTTTCTGTTTGATTATTTCTAATAATTATCTGCATTAACTTTTTTATTTGCTGAATTTGATACAGTCTGAGTTCTTTTAATTTTATTCTATCTTAGTTTTTTTAAGCCATAGATAACCCATATCATGAATCTGTACCTACCGTAGTCTAATTTTTAATGGAAGATTAAAGTGCTGTTTGTGATTTCATTTGCTTATAAGACTTTGGGGTATTTGATTACTTTGCTTCTGTTAATTTAGGGCACGGGTGTCAAACTCACATTGCTGTCATGTGATGTTTTGTGATTTTTTTTCCTTCACGGAGCTGGGGTGGGCGTGGCTTGCATGTGAAGCATCTGGCCCATGGGCCGCCAGTTTGACACCCCTGATTTAGGAATTTATTGAAACATGCAGTGACCAGGGATTTCTAAACGTTTGCATATAACTGTAAATAAATAAGATAGCCATCTAAACTAATAATTTATGGCATTCTGAGATTTATGTCCTATGGTGAAGATATTAAATAATAATTTTGTAATCAAGAATGAATTATGACAGCTATACAAAATCGTGCTCAAAGTCTGTCTAGTCTAATAGTCTATAGATTCCTTTCTTTTCAGATCTTGGGACCTTTTCAAATTATTAAAGATCTATTGAATATATACATATAACATTACAGAGCTATATATTATAATATTAAAATATGTATCAATTTCAGCATAAGATTTAAAATGAAAAAAAAAACATAAATCCAAATATAATGTATACATTAGCCCTACAAGGTACATTAGACTTCAAAACCATTGCCCAATAAGTCAGTACTTTTACTGTAACAGCTATAATCATCAGGATAAAAAGATCATATAAATACAAAAATTATAATAGGTTATATATACGTGTGTGTGTGTATGTGTGTATGCATGGCACTAGCATTTTGCTTATGGTCAAATAGTACTTCAAAGTAGACAACAGGTATAATTTAGAGCAGGGATGTCAAACTTGCATCATCACGGTGGTGTCACCTGATGTATCGGGACTTTTTCCCCCTTTGCTAAACTGGGCGGGGGCAAGGCCAGCATGTGACGCATCTGGCTCACGGGTTGCGAGTTTGACACCCCTGATTTAGAACATAGACGTCCATCTCTTTGGCTTGCCTTGGCTACATTGACTGAAGAAGAATGGTCTTGGGCCACATATAAAACATATAGTTAATGTATATAAAACATATAGTTAATGTATATAAATCACATAACTTCACAATCTTGTGGGGCTGCATTATTAGCTGTACAGCTCTGTATGCAGCCCAGAAGCTGCAGGTTGGACATATCTGATCTAGAGGTTCCAACTTAATATACTGTATAAAGATAACGTTTACTTTCTGCACTATTTTTTAATTATTTTCCCTGTGTAATCACAGAGTTATAGCTTGTATGAAGTTGATACTGTTAAGATTGCTGTCATAAGCATTTGCTGTTAGGTATTATAAAAATTTTTTGAAATGTATTTGCTGAGTGTGTCATATTTTACTTCACTAGATAATTTCATTTTTGTACTGTTTAATAACAAATTGCCAGTATAGATTTTACAGTGCCCTCCATGACCATGTTTCAAATTATTGATGCTTTCTAAAGTATTGGTACAATGCTTTGGCTCATGATATTTCCTCCTATCAGAATACCAAAAGGCAAAATATGTGTGCATTTATGTACTTGTTTTTAAAAATTATGGATGAAGAAGGAACACAACTTAAGCAAACTAATTTGTTTTATCTTTTTATTCATAAGAGAACTTACATAGAATGAAATAGTTTGTCAAATGTGAAATTAGTCTGGAGACAGAAACAGTAATTTAGAGGAGAGGACTTGAACCTTTCCTTTACTAATCTGTTCAGAATTATGATTGGACACCTGGGATATTGGAGTACATGTTAAAAAAGATAGATTTTAATAAAAGTTATGAATTGTGCCATCAAAGTATGCCATTAGTCTGAATCCAAAGCAGTTGAGCCACAATGAACTGGCTTTGCCTGAGGAAGGATGTTTTCTTTACTAATCAAAAGCAGCCTGATATGATTCATTATTCTGTTTCCTTTGCACAATTGACATCACCTTGAAATTTCTGAAGCCTCAGCTTTATTTCCCCCCTGCTCCTATGTTTTTGTGCCAGGCCCTGAGGGGAGAACAAAATCACAGCTTTGTAATGGGTGGAAATACTTTATTATACTTGACCCTAGATGTGCAAGTTATTTTCCTTTCCAAAGGAAAGCACTTGACATAGGGCCGTTCTCCATTAGGAATGTGAGAGGCTTGTCCCAGCTAGGCAGCAATCCTTACTCAAAGGATTGTGCTTGTAAATGACCTCTGGTTGGCTCGAGATGGGAGGAGTGTATCTGTCTTGCTTCTACTTGTTCTCAGCAGTTCTCATTGATCAGATACTATCGTTCGTCTGGAGTTGGTAGTAGGAGGCATGGTTTTCCTCCTTCCTTCAAGTCTGGTTCCAGTTGGTATTGCAGGGAGAGTATAGGGCTCGACTCTCTTTCTACTGTGGTATAGCTTTTACCTGAAACCGCTAGGTGAGTTAGGGTCAAATGTCATCATGTGCTGATAACATTCAATGGTGCATTTCTGTTTGAACTGTCAAAGTGATGCTGCTGAGGTGCTTTCTTAGTCCCTACATAGAGTTTGGGTGGATCTTGATGAAGAAAATTTGGCTTAACTCAATCCTGATTAGACGAAGCGAATAATTTTTAGGGCCCCTAAAATGATTTGCCAATCTTTGACTAACTAGGGTTACATTTCCCCAGTCAAAGTTAGTATGCAATCTGGGGGTCATCTTAGACTCCTAGCTCCTGCTTGAAGGACAAAAATACATCCTTTGTGCTAGTTTTTCCCCTTTCTAGATCAGAAGGCACTGCTCCTAGACATTCATGCCTTAATCCCCTTCCAACTGGATTATGGCATAATATGGCAACATGCTCTACATCGGGGTGTCAAACTCGTGTCGTCATGGTGGCGTCTCATGATGTATCGTGACTTTTTCCCCCTTTGCTAAACCGGGCGTGAGTGTGGCCAGCGTGTGATGCATCTGGCCTGCAGGCCGCGAGTTTGACAGCCCTGCTCTACATGGAGATGCCCTTGAAAAGTGTTTGAAGTTTTAGCCTGATTAGAATACAGAGGCATCAGTCATACAGGTAGACCACAATTGCTATGCAAAGCGCTTGTTAAAGTGAGTCATGCTCAATTTTACAATCTTTTTTTTGCCGTGGTCGCTAAATGCATCACTGCAGTCATTAACCAAATCCAGCTTTCCCTATTGACTTTGCTTGATGGAAGCCAGCTGGGAAGATTGTAAATGGCAATCACATGACTTAGATGATATGTAATCATTGTAAATACATGCTGGTTGCCAAACAACCAAATTTTGATCATGTGACTGTGGGATTCTATAATGGTTTTAAATGTGAGGACTGGTCATTAATAGCCTTTTTTCCAGCAGTGTTGTAAATGATAATTAATGGTTAAGTCAAAGACTACTGATAGTGCAAACACTACAATTGCTCACATATAACATTACTGCTACATGAACTGTACCGGCTCCCAGTGGGCTTCTGGGTGCCAATTCAAAGTGCTGGTTGTTATCATTAAAGTTCTACATGGCAAGAAGCCTACCCCTAATGGTCTCTGCCAATTCCCACTAGATTTTTGGCTCCCCTCAGTAAAACAGTGTCAGTTGACAAGACTTTGGGAGTTTGCCTTCTTTGTCATGGCACGTGCCTTAATGAAATAGCTTCTCCTGGATTGCCTGATCCCATTGACCTTCAGGGAAGCAGTGAAGATTTGGCTTTTCCCACAATCACTGGGGCCAGAATGCTAATGGAGCTGGCATAGTGTGTTTTCATAGTGTGAACTTTATTGGGGTCTTAACGTTGTCTTACTTGTTTTAATGTTTTGCAGTAATTACATTGTATTTTTATTTTTATTTACCCAAATTCCTTTTGTTGGATGAATTTCCATAAACATTTATTAAGCAAACAAATAAACAAACAAGTAGTTCTCCTTGTTCTTTGTTGTTATAGTCAACCCCCTGCAGTTCACGACAGAATCCATTTGATTTTTAGAAAGCTGGATTATCATCATCCAGCACATAACTGGGATTATTTATGATTATATGTTCCTCTTTCACTCCAACCTGAAGTCTGCATAATTTTCAGAATTTGCAGTGCAAACTGGCCATTGATATTGATTTCTACCATCAAACATCAGTATAAGATACTTTGCAGATATTCTTCTGGCAAAGTGCCTTCTGGATTATTCTTATACCTGTTTTCTTTATGTGGAGCTGTCAATTTGTTTAGCTTAATTTCCACATTATTGTTCTCCATTGCTTTTCTTTGGCTATAGCAGAGTAGCTAGGAGTTCAGTAACTCCCAATCAACCCAAAATAATATAATAATTGACAATCCCAAAAGCTGCTGGAAGAATAAGATGAAGTAATACGATCATCGCCACTCACCCTGGCTCTTGTAGAAGCTATTTGTCACATTGGATTGGGTTTAGATAATCATCTTCTTCCAAAAGCGCCTGGAGATTTTCAGCACTATCATCTTGAGTGCTTTATTTAAGAAGGAATACAGTGACTATCAGGGAGTTAATAAGTTCAGAGTGGATTTCTTATCTCTTTCTGTATACCTAGCATTGTGATCCTTACTACAAAAGTTCATTTGCCATACACCAGATCTGTCCAGTCAGTCTCTTTCAGCTTGATCAAATTAGCCATGAAAGGCCGTGGTCAAAAAAACAGCTAGTCAAATGCCAAGTGCCCTCCTCAAGTCTCCAGAAGGGAAACTGGTTCTGATAGGGCATCAAGTATCTCATTTGGATTGGCCTCATTGTGGAATGCAGGTCAGAAAAGTTTTTTTTTTAACCCTCTTGCAAATATATCGTAGTAGGCATCCATGGACAACATACCATTTGTTGTGGCAAGATTCAATTTCTTTGCCAAGTTACTACTCAAGAATGCAAAGATGGCAGAAAAGAAAGAAAAAAAAAAGGACCTTATTTTTGTACAGACCTTTCCACAATCTGCATTCCAGCCGTGCCAACCTGGAGCACAGTTGTTAGATCCTCCTTCAAGTTTCCTGATGCTTGTAACAATGCAACAATGAATGTACCTGAGCTAAACTTCATTTAATCTCTTTTTTGGAAGTTTAGTGCTGAACAGGAAGATTGAATATTGAGGCTTTAGAATCAAACATTGCTAATACACTCATTTAATTTTATTGCATGTTGCAGTTTTACATTAGAAATCTGATTTATAGTATTTTAGAGGACTGAACACATGATACCTGATGCTTAAATTAAAACATATTAAAATAAAAATTGTATATAAAGCACTTACATATATTACTGTGGTTTTTTCTGACGTCTAGCTGACGTTTCCCTTATGTACATCCAATCTGTTCTTTCTTTCTTGGAGACATATTTAAAACAGAAATCTACCCAGCAAGAAGGCTTGTATGATGTACAAGTACAAATGATTTGTAAATCAACTTTGAATACATCTTTCACTTCAACATTTAGTATGGCTCCCAGATTGTTGTAGTACTCACAAAATATTTCACAGCATTTGAAGTTTGGTTAAGCAAGACAAAAAAAGTTGAAAATGATATTATAAATTGCTGAATTGGATAATTAAATAGAGAAAGGGGGACAATTAGCATAAATACAAAATAAAAGCACACTTCCAAATTTTATAGGAACATCATCCTCTGAAGAAAGTAACAGGCTGATTTCTGTGTTCCTTAGTCAAGGACATAATATTTTATGATTATCAAAGCACTTAATGCAGAAATGTTGTAAACAGACATTAAGTGGCAGAACTACTTAAAAATTCTAGGTTCACAGAAAGACTTCCCATTCCCAGTGGCAGCAGAACTGTTTTGATTTGTGAATGAGGACACAGCAACCAAACAAGTCTCTAGAGTTTCAAGCTAGGAGTTAGAAGACCAAGTTTGCTCTGTGTGTGATCGTGTGCAGCATACATTCTTTTGAATTCAGCCTTTAGTTTGCACAGGTATATACATAAATTGTAATGCAGCCTTTTCTGAAAAATTAAAGCACTACCTGGAGGAAGTGTTTCTGAACATTGAAGAAAAGGCCAGAGAGGAGGAACATCAGAGAAAAAGCAAAGGAAGAAAAAAGGGTGGAAGAATGATAAAGCACACATGGAAACAGACTGGAGAAGGAAGAAGGGTTACTGTAATTCACAGCTTCAGGCCAATGTTTATTACTTTCTTAAGCTGTTCGTTTATTTAAAACAGAAATCTATCCAGCAAGAAGGCTTGTATGATGTACAAGTACAAATGATTTGTACTTGGCTGTTATATAGTTTTAATGGCTCTTATATAGTTTTAGATTTATGACCATAATTGAGCCTAAAATTTCCATGGCTAAACAAGGCAGTTGTTAAGTGAGTTTTGCTCCATTTTATGACCTTTCTTGCCACAGTTGTTAAGCAAACCACCACAGTCGTTAAGCGAATCATGTGGTCATGAAGCAAATCTGACTCCCTCCATTGACTTTGCTTGTCGAAAGTCTGCTGAGAAGGTTACAAATGGTGATCACATGACCCCAAGGACAGTGCAACTCTCAAAAACACATGCCAGTTGTCAACCACCCGCATTTTGATCACATAATTGGGGATGCTGCAGTGGTCAAACTGGTCATAAATTACGTTTTTCAGTACCATTGTAACTTTGAATAGTCGCTAAACAAATGATTTATAAGTCAAGGACTACCTGTAAGTTAAATTGTTAAGACTGAAAGGGAAAGTTATTCAGATTTCTTTTGTTGACTTGCCTACTGTTGCTTCTACCTTCTGTTGAAACTGTGGAAACTCCTACTTGCGTAGAGGCAACTCTGATCAGCTTTATTTAATGTTGCTCCCCAATATGGTAATGAATAATTACATGTTTCTCCTCCTGCTCTTTCTGTTGGAAATGTATGTCTGTTGTTCTTTATATATATATATATTTGTTTTCGGAGATTTTCGCGGGTATTTGTATGTGGATCTTTGGTTCTTCGGGTTTTCTATTTCCAACTCTACGCGGGAGAAAACCCGAAGAACCAAAGATCCACACACACACACACACACACATATATATATATATATATAAACATTAAAAAACATTTATAATGAGAGACGTGTTCCTGCCATACATCATTTGGATTACCCATATCCTTAGGTATTTAATTAGTGTGATTTACTTCTGATCTCTTCTTTTCTCCACAGGTTTTGCATGCAGAAGAGTGTGAGATTGGTACCAGGAGTAACGCTGGATTTAATAGAAAAGTAAGCATTATTATTTTAAGACTTGAAAACTATTCTTATTTAACGTTCTTTTTGTTAGATTTAAATCTGAATTATATAAATTTCATCACGTCTAGGAAGTTCTTCTCTTTAGATATTAGTACATGCATTTTTCCCTAAGGTTCATTGTGATTACAAGGTTGAAAGATGTTCATGGCTTCAAGGGGTAGCCTGAATGTCTTCTAGATACTTTCTAATAAAAAAACAGGAATGTAAGCCAAATAAACCTAGTTTCATCCTTTGTGCATCAAGATATCCATATTTCTGCAACAAAGCAATGTTTTGAAGTTGTATAGTAATTGTGGTCATGTTTGGAATCTGATTTTCATGTATTCCAGGAATTCTGTTTATAACTTTCTTCATTCTAATTTTGAAACTTGCTAAAATTATTTTGTCTTGCATTCTGAATATGTGCTAAAACAATTAAAAAATCCTGAAATTAGAATTTCATCATTCAATTTTGTAAAAGCTTGCTCCTTGACAGAAAATGTGTTTATTGGTACTTGATCCAAGAATCAAGGCACTATGAGATACAATGGAGATCTATATAATGGCTGGTTGCTATGCACACTGTGAATAGCCTTAGAGCAGGCGTATCAAACTCAATTTCATTGAGGGCCGCATGAGGGTTGTGTTTAATCTCAAGGGGGGGGCGTGGTTAGAGGGTGTGTGGCCAGCTCAACGTCACTCATCGAGGTTCTGTTTTTGACTGTGATGGCGTGCAGTCCTCTGCCAGCAAAAATGGAGCATGCGGCCTCCCCAGACCTCCATTTTCGCTGGCAGAGGGCTGCAGGAGGCTGTCGTGGCCAAAAATGGAGCCTGGGCAGGCAGTGGACACACACACACACACACACACACACACACACACACCTCCATTTTCACTGGCAGAGGGCTGCAGGAGGCTGTTGCAACCAAAAATGGAGTCCAGGTGGACCTTGCATGGGGCACCACTTGGCACCCCGGGCCAGTCCTTTGCTGTTTCCAGGGTGGCTACCTGGGTCAGGTCTAAGCACCCCACGGGCCAGATCCAGCCCCAGGCCTTGAGTTTGACATCCTGCCTTAAAGCAAAGGCATGCTACAATAACCAAATGCAATAGAATTGCTGCTCTATTCAAACGTGGACTGTCAGTATACATTGTACATATTGTACATATACTGTACATATAGATTTTTTTAAAAAAGGAAGATAAAATCCAATACAAACTAGGAAAAAAGAAAGAAATCAAAGAGAAAGCCAAATACAAAAAAGTAGCTTCCAATTTTCTTTAAAACAGTTGTAAATACAATTATAAATTTTCCTCTTTATGATTAAAATAAAATCCTCTTTTTATAATCTATCAGGTCCAATAATCAAAACCATAAATCATGAATTTATTTTTTCAGTTTTACACAAAAAATCCAGAAAGGGTTTCAATCAGTAATCAGTATAATTATTGTCTTTTCTCTGGTCAAAGAAGTCAATTTAGACATCCCCAGCAAGTTCCATCATCTCTCCCAACCATTCCTATCAACCACTATGGCAAATCTTTCCATCTTTGTGCATACAATAAACTCTCTGCAGTCAATTTGTGGTCCTTTTCACACTCCTTATTGCTGCAGCTTATTTATTTGTTCACATTTTTAAACTACTGTTTATTAAGAAATACTAAAATGATGTTACAGTTATAATTATAGTGGATGCAATAAAATGTAGAAGAAGAAAAAACTAGAAAAATAAAAATGCTTAACCATTTAAATAATGAATAAACAGTAATTAGTTCAACAAATAAAATCAGAAGAAAGCCTGATGAATAAATAAGTTTCAGTTTCTAATCTTTAAAAAAAAGCATATTAAAGGCCAACCTAATCTTCATTAGAAGTTTACTCCACAAGTATTTATATCACTCATAATACATTATCCAGCATCAATGCATGAATTATTATGATGTGGCTGGCTAGGAAAGGTATCAGTATGAAAGGAGATATCCAGTAGGTATATCCTGAGCCCAGTGCTCATCAGCATTTTTATAAATGGCTTACGTAAGAGAAAAGAAAAGATGCTAATCAGATTTGCAGGCCACACAAAACTTCAGGGATTGATAGCACCTCAAAGAATAAGCTGAAAAAGAACTTCTAGGTCTTCAAAAAGATTTCAGTGGATTTGAACCTTGAGCCCTATCCAACAATAGTCTGTGCATTGGTGAGAAATATGGGCTCTTTTTGGACTTAGATAGGAAAAAACAGAGACACTATGAAAAGACTGGTGGTTTCTGACTCAGCAGTATACTTGTGAGAAGTACTATCTTAGAGTCCCAATAGACTACTGATTAAGCATGAGCCAGCAGCATGAATGGATTTGCTACAGCGGCCAAAAGAGCCAATGCAGTCTTGAGTCTTATCAACAGAAATACAGTACAGGTACAGGTAGTCTTCAACTTATGAGCATAATTGAGCCCAAAATTCATGTTGTTGAGTGAGACATTTGTTAAATGAGTTTTGCCCCGTTTTATGACTTTTTCTTGCCACATTTGTTAAGTCGTTAAATTAGTAACACAGGGTGTTAAGTGAATCTGGTTTCCCCATTGACTTCACTTGTCAGAAGGTTGCAAAAGGGGATCACATGACCCAGGGACACAGCAACCGTCATAAATGTGAGTCAGTTGTCAAGCATCTCAGTGTAAATCACATGACCATGGGGATGCCGCAACAGTCGTAAGTGTGAAAAATAGTCATAAATCGTTTATTTCAGTGCTGTTATAACTTAGAATGACCACTAAGGAAATTGTTGTAAGTTGAGGACTACCTGTATCAGAGACATGGGAAGTTCTGGTTCCACTCTATGCTGTACTGGTCAGATCACATTTAATATATTGTGTCCAGTTCTGGTTGTCATTTTACGGAACAAGAATGCTGGGAACTGGAGAAAATTCAAAGAATGAAAATTGGTAAGGGTTTGGAGTCTAAATTCTGTGAAGAACAGTTAAAGGATCTGAGCTCTTTTAGCCTAAAGAAGAGAGGGTTAAGGAAACATACAACAGCAGTCTCCTAATATTTGAAAGCTAGCACAGGGAAGAGGCTATTGATTTATTCTCCATAGTGCCAGCAAAGGGAAGTGTTAAAGGAGAAGGTCCAAACTTGAAAGAAGGAACTTCTTGATTACGAGAAGTATTAAGCAACTGAAGGAGGAGCCTGCCTCCTGGACTTGTAGTTATTCCATCACTGGATAGCACTCATGGATGACTTCTGGCAGGAGCACGATGGAAGTAGTGCATCCATCCTATCTTTTCTTGATCTCTCAGTGGCATTCAATACCATTGATCATACTCTCCTTTTGGGCCAGCTGCAGAAATTGTAGGTGGGCAACACTGTATTGTGTTGGTTTCTTCTTTTCTGTTGGGTCAGTTCCAGTTGCTTTATGGGATACCTCAGGGTTGGTTCTCTCTTCCCTCCTATTTAACATTTACATAAGGTTGCTGGGTAAGTTTGGGGTGCAATATCATCAATATGTGAATGACACCCAGCTTTATATCCCTAGCCTATGCCTCTTGAGTGATGCTGTGAACACCCTATCCCAGTGTCTGGAGTTAGTTGGGGACTGGGTGGAGTGACTCAAACCTAGCAAGACTGAGTGTTTCTGAATATTTGGACCTTCCAGAATCAAGATTCTTCCATCTTTAGTTCTGGATGGGGTTGTGCTACCTTAGACAGACCTGGTGTGCAGGCTGGGGATCTTCTTAGATTTATGCTTCCTATTCAAAGAACAGGTGATGGCCATGTCTAGGAGAGCTTTTGTTCACCTTAGGATAGTGTGCCAGTTGTTTCCATTCCTGGACTGGGAGGCCCTGGTCACTGTCACCCATGGATCTGTAACCTCTTGTTTAGACTACCACAACACACTTTACCTCAGGAGCTGCTCCTGAAGAGCATTTGGAAACTTTTAACTGATGCAGAATGTGGCAGTTAAGTTACATGGGTAGTAAGTGATACCAAATATAAAGCACACATAACATCACTTCTTCCTGAGCTTCATTGGTTACCAGTATGTTTCCAAGTGCAGTTCAATCTGGTTATCATCTTCAAAGCCCTATAACAGCTTGGGATGATGTTACCTGAGGGACCGCCTTTTTCCAAGAGTCTCTACCTGTTCAATTCTATTTAGCAGATTGGGCATGCTACAGATCTCGTCAGCCAAGGAATGTCAGCTGGCAGGGAGTAGAACATGGGCCTTTTCTGCAGTAGCCCCTGCTCTGTGAGAGATCCTTCTGTCAACGATTAGAAATATCGGAAAATATCCTCCTGTCAGAGATTAGAATAGCGCCAACCCTGTTGGCCTTTCATAAGACTTTAAAAACTTGGGGCACTGAATGTGTTAAGGGTACCATTTCCTGCAGGGGTGGGATTCAAATTTTTTAACAACCAGTTCTGTGGGCGTGGCTTAGGTAGTGGGTGGTGGCTTGGTGGTCATGTGACTGGGTGGACATGGCTTGGTGGTCATGTTATTGGCTGGATGTGGCCAACTCAGTATCACTCACATTGAGGCACACATCTCCTCGCCTGGCCTCTCAAGACTGTGGGGATGCTGCAACAGTCGTAAGTGTGAAAAATGGTCACAAGTCTCTTTTTTCAATGCCATTGTAACTTTGAATGGTCACTCCACACAAGCAAAGTATCAGCAAAGGAAGGAAAAAAAAACTCCAGAGACGTTCCTGAGACAGGAAGTCTAGTCCTGCCAAGAATGTAATAAGGGTTCAGGGAGAGGCAGTTTCTGTAAGCAACACCAGAATGTTTCCTTCTTGCCTTCTTTACAGGATTAGGCCAGTAATTTCTTCTAACAACCGGTTCTCTGAACTGCTTAGAATGTTAACAACCGGTTCTAGCGAATAGGTGCAAACTGCTGGAATTCCACCCTTGATTTCCTGGCTGCATTGCTAACTGGCCTAATACGTAGTTCATCTGCTATGTATATTTATTTTGGATGTTTTATTGTTTTTAATTGAATGTAAACAAAAATGCACTGTTTTAAATTTTGAATATTTTTGGAATTGTGGGCCTCCCAGAGTCATTGATTGATATGGGCAGCTATAAAAATTGGATTAATGAATAAGTAAACCATATGATCCTGTGATTGTAGCTATTATCCCAGCTAGTATAGTAATTGTTGATTGTAATTGATGATCTTGATCACTTAAATTATTTGGGTCTTCAGTGACAAAAATAAATCCACGATAACCCTTAGAATACATAAATCCCTTAAAATATGACTCAAAATCATGTTTATCATTCATAAATAATGCCTAGGGAAAATTACTTTCTATTGAGTAAATTAAACATTTTTAATGAAAGCTGATACAAGAGTGTTAAAATGGATGACAACTTGCTGTTTTTTTTTAATCTAGAAGTTCAGAAGAATCTATAGTTTGCTTAATAAATATGTACAAGAGAATCTTCGTATGTTAAGAAGCCTCTGCTTATCAAGTTAAAAGAGAATTTGCATTCAATATTCACATGGAGAGTAGTGAAGCATAAATGGATGTTGATTTGGAAAACGATGTTCCATCATTTATTTCCTACCCAATCTTTGTGGGCAATGTAAAACAGACATTAGGAGTCTGAAAGGTGTTAAAGAGATGGTGCAACGTTTGTGCTTCATGAAAATTTGTATTGACAAGAGTAATGTTGTTGACATTGCGGCATGTTTGCACCTGAATATGCACTGACAGAGCATGGCATTGCTACAGCACAAATGAAGTACATCGAAATAGATAGTGGTGTGGGTTGCATCTCTGCAGCATTGCAGACTCAAAGTTTTTACTATGTCTATTTAAGCAATGACTTAAGTAATGACTTTCTTCCCCTTCTCAGGCACTGCACTCATTTTGTCTTAAATACTAAGTCTAAAATACATACCGCACGTTGAGGATCTGCCAAAAAACCCATGAAGAGGCAAATTAAACTTGTTTTCCATTTTTCTGACACATTAGTTCTTTTTAAAATATAACATTTTCTTTTATATTTAGAAACCTTCCATTTGAGTTGTGCATTACTGTAAGTGCATTTCCAGAGCAGAGCAAGTTGATAACAATAATTTTTCTTCTTAAAATACAGCTCTACTGGTGCAACTCAAATCTAAGTATTAAAAGCTAAGCTTTCCTTAGCAAGAATTTTTGCAGTTCTCAAAGAAGCTTTTGCACTTAATGAATTTTCAATTCACCTCCCTGTAATGTCGCTTTGTACCTAAATACAATTTAGTTGGAGCAGTTAATCATCTAAATTTGATTTCCAAGATGCCTTTTCTTGAGATGCATTTTATTCAAGTTAAAAACAGGCCGTGGACTCGATTAGATTTTCGGAGTGCCTGTTCATAAGCAATTAACAATGTTCATCCATCTAGTAAAAATGTATAATAATGAAGCCCAAATATACTATAATTGTAACAAATAGCTGTGCATGTACAGGTATGTATTCATAACTGAAATGTTAATCAATCTTGACATGTTTAGTTGCAGATTCTTTTGCAGTGCTGTTTAGCTCTGGCAAACTAGCGGAGTTGTGATAGAATTCTTACAGAAAATAACTATGATTATGTCCCAAGTCTTAGCAGCCAGCTCCAGTCTTCCAAAACTTCCAAAACCAAAGTTTCAATGGTAATAGATAAATAGAACTGCAACATGAACAGCAACTACCCCATCCTAATAATTGTGTGTTGTTTTCTAGCATCTAACACTATATTGTCAAAGCTCTTATCAGATAAAAATTTCATCACAAAGGGAACAAGCAACTTATACATCAGATAAACTTACCATTACTTGAATGGAACTGGAATGCTTGGGGAAAAAACGGCATTTATATTACTGCATCTGGTTTTGTGATTAAAAACCTACAGGACATCAGCTATGTGCATTGTCTACTTGCTATCAACTTTCTGAATCTTTTGGTGTTCAAGAAGTAGTGCATTAATAATTTCTTTCCATCTAAGTATAAAGAACACTCACAAGGCTCCAATTTTCCCTAGTATAGCAATGAGTAAGTGAGTGAGTGAGTGAGTGAGTGAAGGTAGGAGGGAGGGAGGGAGGGAAAGGAGAAAAGGACGAGGAGGAGGGAGGCAGCAGGAGACAGGCAGGAATTTTTTTAGCAGGCTCCCAAGAATTGTTTTCCAGTCAGCAGGCACTAATATAATATTATTCCAATCCACTTTTATGAGAATACGGTATGAGTATATTACCAAGAAATTCCAAGTTGCCTTGCAGAAATACTGCTTTCTTGAAGTATTCCCTGTTGAACAATTTGTCCATTTTGTCCTAGAACAAGTTCCAAAATGGAAAGCTGTCATCTTAATGATGTTATAAACTTCAGTACCAGTCAATCTTCTGTAAATTGTACTTGAAAAAAATGAGGCTTCATCAAGTATTTAATAGGAAAAAAAATACTGATCGTTCAGATTGGAGACAAGAAGATAAAATATGGCCTGACAAATAGTATCTTTGATTTGGTTCTGTTTCTCCCTATTTGGATGTTGTCCATTATATTTTAGCATTTGCCATGCTAAACTATTACTACTTGAGATGTAGTAATATTTTGGAAGTTAATACAGAATTTAAATATTTGTTTCTTAGAAATATGGCTAATACATTTAACTTTACCTGGAATTTTCCAGATTTTTTTTTAATTTTTTTTTTTATTTTGCATTTTGTTCCTATGTGGTTTTTACTGTATTTTATTATTTGCCAGTTCTTATTGGCTGCATTAATCAGGATTTGGTGGAAAGGTGGGATATAAATCTAACAATTTGATAAATGAATTCTGCTTGAAACAAGATAGAGCTCTCCTTTGCACCTCCATGGAGGCAAATACATTTTTAATGTTCTAATAAAAATATTAATTGTATTGGAACAGATACAGCATTGGTAGCATTAATATATGACTTTTGTCACAACCTCGATGAGGGAATTATACCCATCCTGTTTCTTTTAGATCTCTCCATAACTTTCAATGTCATCAAGCATAATATCTTCCAAACCATCTACTGAGTTTAGGGATCGAGAACAATGGATATTGTGTGGCATTGGTTCCACTCCCTCTTAAGCAGGTGTTCCAATAAAGGAAGGTGGGCCAGATTAGCCATGTGGCTTTCCTCTAGTTAAATGACTTAGAAAAGTTGAGCCAATGGTTTTAGGTTTGGTATCAACATTGTGCAGATGATACCCAGCTTTACATCACTATCTCAGCCTAGTCTACTGATGTCATTGAAGTTTGGCCCAGATGCCTGGAAACTGCAACTGGTTTAAATTGAACCTTACAAACTGGAATTATTCGCTGTCCATTAGAATGCTCCAGTAATGTCTCTTGACAGAGTGGCCCTGTCCCTGAAGGAGCTGATCCATAACTTAGGAACTCACAGCTCCTCCTGGAACTGCAGCTGGAGGATGCAACTTTGCCCAGCTTCAGTCAATGTGCCAGTTGCAGGAGAACCTCGCTATATGACTCACACTGTAATCACCACCTGCTTAGATTACTGCAATGTAATGTAAATGGGGTCGCCTTTAAAGATCACTTAGAGGCTGCAATTGGTTCAGAATGCAAAAACCCATATTATAATCAACATGCATCGGTGAAAGCATATTATACCAGTGCCACAGTCCCTATAGTGTTTACCAGTAGTCTTCCAAATGTAATAATTTAAAGCACTATGATGTCCTACCAGCATTCACTCATTGAAATTGGCCCTGTCAGTATCATCCTAAGGGAATCTACAAGTGGTTCTTCACTTTAGGCATGAGTGGGGAGGGGAGACGGTGGCAAGGCTCAATAGTGTTTTTCTCAGTGGCAGGACCAATCCTTCGTAACAACCTCCCCAGGAAACTTCCATCAGCTCCCATCAGACTATCTTCCGGGACATGATTCAATCTTGGCTGGTTTAGAATTTGACTTTGTTAATTAGTTTTATTCTTTTTTATACTGATTTGTGGATCTTTTTTTGTATGTATGTGTATATATATATGTGTGTGTGTGTGTGTGTGTATGTGTACATATATATGTGTGTGTTAGTATATGTATATATGTGTATATAATAGGATTTTTTTGTAAACCACATTATTATGTTTTGTTTTGTTTGGGGACTGTAGTGGTCTTTACATAAGATAAATGAAAATATAGATATTTTTGTGGTTCCCACTCTTATGATGATCCAGAGTTCTTTAAAACATGATTGTTTCCCCAAGCTTTTCAGTAGAGAAGCTGTGGAGCCCGTGTGTCTGTCTGTCTGTGTGTGTGTGTGTGTGCGCGCGCGCGCGCGCGTACTCATAAAGCTCATCAGTCTGGAACCCACATTACGTATCTGATATTAACACAGTTGAGAAAGTCCAGAAATATTTCACAAGAAGAGTTCTTCACTCCTCTACTCGTTGCAGAATACCTTATGCCACCAGACTCAAAATTCTAGATCTTGAAAACCTAGAACTACGCCGCCTTCGGTCCGATCTAAGTACAGTATATAAAATGATACATTGCAATGTCCTACCTGTCAATGAATACTTCAGCTTCAACCATAACAATACAAGAGCAAACAATAGATACAAACTCAAGGTTAATCACACCAAACTTGATTGCAGGAAATACGACTTCAGCAACAGAATGGTCAATGTCTGGAATACTCTACCTGACTCTGTGGCTTCTTCCCCAAACCCCAAAAACTTCAACCTTAGACTGTCTACTATTGACCTCATCCCTTTCCTAAGAGGTCTGTAGGGGGCGTGCATAAACGCACCAACATGCCTACCATCCCTGTCCTATTGTTTCTTTTATATTTTATTTTTCTTATATGTAACCATGTATTCATAACTATGTTTTACTTATACCTATTATCTTGTAAGCAATTGACAAATAAATAAATAATAAATAATAATAACATTCAGGTATAGAAATGTTTTTGTTTGGGGGAAATAAGAAAGCCTCCAAATCCAATAAAAGTATATGATATCTTATGTCTGGAGGATATTCATAATTAGTGGCATATTTAATATAAACATAATGTAATGGAAGCAATATATTTGCTTGTATACCCTTGTATATCACTTGTATACCCTTCAGCACCAGAGAATATTTATCCCTGAAAACCACAGTAACTGAAAATATGGCTGCTTTACCCAACACATCTTTTTATTCAATGCGTAACAGTTTTATCTTTAATCTGAAAGCCTTTCAGATTAACTGTTATGTATGACATTTAGTCTGTTGCTTGCTAATTACATTGACAACATAACTGACATTTGTACCACTGGGTAAAATGTACTTAACACCAGAAGCAGAAAGAAGGATCAATGGCAGTTGAAAGTTACATACTCACACAAAAAAGAAATAAACATATATTGGATGTACTTCATTCTCTAGTCTCAATAAATCCTTGCTTAAGAATGTGGCAACTAGATAAAAGGAGAGTAATATTACTGCTTCATCTCTCTTTTTCATCCTCCTCTCTCATAGACATCTGACAAATGTTCTGCAAAGTTTTAAAGTTGTTAGATCACTACTCTAAGTGCATTGAGGACTTCTTACGAAGCAAAGATTCCTTTACATGGAATCTTTGGTCGCCTTACAAAGAGAGAACTTGTTAAAGTGGCAGGATTGACTACTGTTAAATCACAGGATAGGATTTGAAGATTGGCTTCTGCATGACCTGCTCAATAGTAGCCTAACGCATAAAACAGAGGTGCTTGTTTTGCTCAACACAGATCTTACTCGGACTGACTAAAGCCAGCAGAATAAATAAGGTTTCTCTGTAATGTCAGTGAGGGGGATATAAAAGAGAGCAATTTTCTTCCACTTGTCATATTTGAAAGGGAAGCTTGCTCTTAAGAGCAGGTTTGGAAATCTGTGGGCAAAATAAATAGGAAAACAGCACAGCAAGTGTAGCTCTTTTCATTTGACTTGGCGACTGTTTTACATATAACCGTCAACCCTTACCTTGAAAGCTGTGCAGATTTTTCATGTTGCGTTCAGTTACACTACTACTGAATGCCTCAGAATTCCCCTTTTCCTGCTGTTTGCATCATGTCTCATGCATTTTTCATCATAGTCGTCTGGGTTGAATACCGCCCACTCTGTGTCATGTTTATTGTTTGTTCCATCAGTTCCTGTGCATAATGTGTGCTCCGGCATGAATAATTAAAAATCCAGGCTGATAAGCGACTGCTAAATTTGGATGTGACTTGAGAGGGAAAATATCTGAAATTGAGAAATGCCTATTTTTGTAGATGACGAATTGGTATTTGCCCCTTAGATTTCCTTAGTCTTCCTTTAGGATTGTTGAGAATAGAGAGTGAGTGTTTTTCCAGTAAGTCTGGTCTGTCGGGGCAACCTGGTCTACCCAAATATGGCATGGAGCATACTGTTTCCGCTTTGGCCTTTCAGCCTCAATCCAGAAGTCTTCATAGGTAGTTGCTTTCACAACAAACTATTTTTGTGTTGAATTTATTTGTCTGTAAAACATAAATCCAACAAAACAGAGAGAGGTTTGTCCAGCTCCAGAAATTTTTTCAAGGGACTGTAACATTTAGCTTGGGTAACAGTGCCTTTCAGTTAAAGCAGCCTTGTTTCCCCATTGACACCGCATCTTTCTCAAGACACAACATTTAGTCATATGTGCAACAAAAAGGTCATCCACCAAACACACTTGACAAATTTCAGCAATGCCATTTGTTTGAAGACAGATTGATTGGCCATAGAAAATGAATATTTGATTTATTTTATGTGAAATAATGCCTCTGTTCGTCCTCCTTGCAGTTGTTACGTTACAGTGGGACAGAAAAGAGCAGGTGTGCCTGAATCATGTTATGAATATTTAATCAATTTAGACAGCATTCTCTGGGGAATATTTGTGCATGCTTAGAATATTAAGAAAAGAAAAAGATATCTTTTAGGATATTTTCTATCTCCAGTAGATGTATCAGAATGTATTATGCTTGAAAGTGAGATGTTTTATGTGGTGGATCTATATTCAAGAATGAAAACTTCTTATATTGGCAGGAACAATCAGCCCATTTTGGATCCCATGCTCCAGAGTCATTGGTTACAAGATGGGCAGCAAATAAATAAAGGGTCCTTGAGTATGACCATAATGGAACATGCCTGTCACAATCAGAACTTGTTATAAAATGGTGATGTGACAAACCCAATTGTATAATGTTGCAAGAAACATTCATTAAGTGAGCACCATGATCATTAAGGGAATCCACATTTGTAAAGTGAACACCATGGTCAATAAACAAACCAATTGTTTCCTATGGATGCAGTAAGTATGAAAAGTGATCATAAGTCACTTTTTTGCAATGACGTTGTAACTTTGAATAGTCACTAAATGAACTATTGTAAGTCAAGGATTACCTGTATCGATGACCCTTAAATGCATTTTAAACAAATTAATGGCCTGGTGAAAATATTTTCTTCAAGTATGAAAAACATGATGTGCCACTTATAGTTGTAAAAGACAGGGATCACTATCTTGTACCCCACGTCCATAAGCACAAAATATTCCAATAAATGAGGAGGTATGCAGAATAAATCATTTATAAGAAAAGCATGTACTTATTTGTTTCTTTAACATTTATATCTGTCTCTTCTAGTATTCAGAATGGCTTATCAGAAAAATAAAATCAATAAACACCAACATATATAACTTATAATAGGTAAAGCTACCTTCACATCAGACATAACTCTTGGTGATCATTTGATTATTCTGGCAAGAGTATGGAAGCAGTTTGCAGTTCCTGTCTTCCCATTCTAGCCTATAGCTCTAAACCAGGGGTCCCCAATCCGTGGATTGGCAGCAGGTTGTGGCATGCCAGAAAGCCCCATCTGCAGGTTGCAGGCACCACACGAAACTACACCCCCTCCAGTCCACAGAAGAACTTCTCTCCACAGAACCGGTCCCTGGTGCCCAAAACGTTGGGGGCCACTGCTCTAGACTGTTCAAATAATTCACCTTCATATTCCAGAAGTGAGGCAGGGAATGTTCTTTCTTTAATGCAGGTAAGAAACCGTATTAGGCATCACTGAGACCAATATTGTAGGAGGATTTCTTTGACAATCTCATTAGTTGGTATTGTGGTGACAATTCTCTCCTTTTGTTATGTTTGGTTGAATCCATTGTAAAGGTCAGGACTACTGAATATGGATGTCTGAAATATTGGTTGCATTTGACGTTTTATATGCATAAGTGAACATCAAAGCCTTAGAATATTTCAGAGTGTTCAGAGCACAGTCATATCCTGAAATTCATACCTTATATTGGCAACTCAGAAGAGGTGCACAAAAATATTTACGCAATGGAAAGGATTTGTACCAGAAGTGGTATTCAGCCGGTTCGCACCTAGTCAGGCGAACTGGTAGCAAGAATTTGGCATGGGTCGCCGAACCGGTAGCAACATCTAGCTGGCCACACCCCCAACCTAGTCGCCTGGTTTCCGCTCACTCGCTTGCCCCGCCTGCCCGATGCTCGCTCGCTCCAGTTTAAAGGAGGACTGTTCCTCCGTCCTAGCCATGCATTTTCAAGCAGCCACTTGAAAACACATGACTGTGGGCGGAGCAGTGGTCCGTTAACCTGCAAAACTGTTCCAAGGCTGGATTCTTCATGGACACTAGAAGTATCTCTTCCCCTTGTGAGTAAAGTGTCTGGAGCAAGAGGGAAAGAACGCTGGGGGAGGGGGAGAAATCCAGCCATGGGGAAGTTTGCAGGAGCTGCAAATGCAAGTCCATTAACCTGCAGAACTTCTCCAATGCTGGATTCACTTCCCCTTGTGAGTAAAGTGCCTGGAGTGAGAGGGAATGAAGGCTGATGGGTATGTGTGTGAGAGAGAGAGGGAAGGAAGGAAGGAAAGGAAGGAAGGAAGGAAGGAAGGAAGGAAGGAAGGAAGGAAGGAAGGAAGGAAGGAAGGAAAAGAAAAGGAAACAAGAAAGAAAGAGGAAGAGAAAGAAACAGGAAGAAAAAGAAAAAAAATAGGGAGAGAGAGAGAGATAGTGGTGTGAGAGAGATAGAAAGAAAGGGAGAGAAAGACAGAAAGAGACAAAGAAAGAGAAAGAAAGAAAAACAAATAGGAAGAGAGAGACAGAGAGAGAGACAGAGAAAACTCTGTGCTATTATTTTTAATTGTTCCATTATCATGTGTTAATATTTTACACTGTCCCTACACCTAGAGTGATTCTACTGCCTTTCTTTTGCCCAGGGCTACCACATATTTTTCAGGGTTTACATGCATTCAATGTCTATAGTCCAGAGCATAAATACATGTGTGTTTAACAGAGTTGAAAGGAAGTTTGGAGGTCTTCTAGTCCAAGCCCCTGCTCAGGCAGGAAAACTGAGGATGCCAAACTCTGAGTAGAGGTCCTGGGAAAGGTGTCAGAATAACACTTAAAAGGGACTTTGGCGGGAACCCTATACCATTTCAGAGAAATGGCTGTCCAATCTTTTAAAAATTTCCAGTGATTGATCACCCAGAACTTCTGGGGACAAGCAGGTCCACTGGTTAATTGTTCTCACTGTCAGAAAGTTTCTCCATAGTTTTAGGTTGCTTCTCTCTTTGTTCAGTTTCCATCCATTTCTTCTTGTTTGCCTTCTGGTGCTTTGGAAAATACATTGCCCCCCCTTTTTTTCTGGCACCCCTTAAAAGCCTGTTGCCTATCACACTCTTGGGCAAAGCATGTGAGCCATTTTCTCCTGTCAGTGATCCATGAAAGTACATCTATAGTATGCAGATAATAAAGTCAAAAAAACGTGAACAACATTTTTACAGAACTATAGATAAGTTGAGGCTGGGTATGACAAGGAATGGCTGGGAAGGAAGGGGCCAGGTGAGGCAGCAGTCGATGTGAGTGACATTAAGTTGGCCATACCCACTCAGTCACATGACCACCAAGCCACGTCCACCAAATAAACTGCCCCCACAGAACTGGTAGTAAAAAAAATTGAATCCCACTACTGATTTGTACAGAACTGCAATTTCCACGGGAGGAGGTGTGGAATAATGCAGGAATGAGGATATTGGCTAAAATGCATACATTAGGAGAAACATGCTTGAATTTGGATATAAATATGCATGCATACATTTTCTGCTGGATTTTTAAATGATAGGACAAAACATTACAAGTTATAAAAAGTTAATTGATGATTGAAACACTACTAACATTTTTATCCCATTGCATATCTTAAATTATATGTATACCAATCTTGTGAATTGTTTGTTAGTTCCAGTCACACCAGTTAATCTTTATAAATGTCCCTTAATTTGTTGATACAGATATTCAGAATGAAACCTCTGATTTGAATGGTAGTGCAGGCAATCCTTGACTTACGATGACAACTGAGCCCAAAATTTCTGTTGTTAAGTGAGACACTTTTGTTAAGTGAGCTTGCCCCATTTTACAATCTTCCTTGCCATAGTTGTTAAGTGAATCACTGCAGTTGATAAGTTAGTATTCCGATTGTTAAGTGAATCTGGCTTCCGCATTGACTTTGCTTGTGAAAAAGTTGCAAAAGGGGATCACAGGACCTTGGGCCACAGCAACAGTCCTAGCCAGTTGCCAAATATCTTAATTTTGATTACATTATCATGGGGATGCTACAAAAATCATAACTGTGAAAAATGGTCATGTCACTTTTTTCAGAGCCGTTGTAACTTTGAACAGTCATTAAATGAACTGTTGTAAGTCGAGGACTACGTGTAATCTAGAGGAGATAGGTAAAAAGTGGAAATTTTTAGGGGTAAAGGAGACGGTCTTTGGGGGATACTTAAATGCAAAAATTGATAACTATTGTTACAGATTTTATCTCTTCTCATAATTGATATTTGTTTTATCAAATAAAAATATTTTTTATTACTTACTATGAAAGGGATATTGGCATCTTTTCAGCAGTTTTGTTCTACAGTTGTGTTGGATTGTTACTTTAAACCACTTTTACAATTGGTTTGAGAACAAGACAGGAGAAACTACAAAATGGACAGAAAAAACCTTAGTGCAAATGAATCTATATAATATATTCTGGACAGCTTGGTTTGCATTTTTGTGATATAAATAGCAAACATGGCTGAAAATAATTCTCAAGGCCACCAAACAGTGCATTGAAGGCAAAGAAAAAAGCTTCATCATTAAATAACTGAATATTGATTGAACTGTCAGGGTATTTGCCAAATTGGATTTCTGAATTTACTGTATAATTTGGGGATCTGTCCTGAAAAAAAATATTTACCAAATGTTTTTTATTAAAGTAAACAAGACTTAATTAATTTTAGACCACTTGAGATATTTGTATCTTCTGCTTCTTCTCCTTTTCAGTGTTGCGTGCTGCAACAGAGAGGTTATTAAATAATAAATTAGGCAGTTTGAAAGAAGTTAACTAACTTATATATTGCACTGAGGAAGTTCACCATTCCAAGTGGAGCAATTTGCTTGCTGTCTATTTAATCCAATACAAAAATAAGTGAATTTTCAAAGCTAGTAATATGAAGGCATGCCCAGATTCTTCCTTGAAAAATTAATGGACTTCTATAGATGCTGTAGAGCTATTAAAATATCACATTAACAAATAAATATTAAAACAGTCTTTATTGCACATATTGCATAATATGTGGTGGCAAATCATCACAGGTGTCACATGAGGATTAATTAATTAGCCAGGGGTACCACTGAAGCCTTTCTCCAGACATTGAGGCCGAGGTGTTCAGTATTTGGACCGCCAACAGGTATGTATGTATTCATTTATTTATTGTATCTGGCCATTCCAAAAGACTCTAGGTGGATGCATATCAATGGAATGCACACAGACTGCATTACAGTGGTCAACTAGTGAGGGGACCATGGTTTGAGTGGCAACCTGCAGGCCCTCCTGGTTGAGGAACGGATGCCACTGGCATATAAGATTTATTCGTGCAAATATCATCCTAGCCACTACTGTCAACTCCTCTTTGAGTAGCAAGTTTAGGAGGAAACTTCCCCCTTCCATTACACATGGGACCGCCATCCAAGACCAGTGATGAGAATGTGTTCAAGCCAAACAAGTAAAGTCACTCAGGATAATCAGGACTGAGTCAAAGTTTATTTTTCCCCAACCAAACTTGAATGTCCTCCAGATGCTCTGGTCAGTACATCAACAGTTTCACCCGTGCAGCTCAGGCTTGAGATATAAAGCTTATTGAAGATACCAAACTTGGCATTGACCTCACCCAGCACTGTCATTTAGATATTAAACAGGAGGAAAAGCATTAAAGCCAGAGGCAACCCATACATGAAGGGACATAGGTATGGTCTCTCCGCTCCCATCAACACTGATTGGAACAGACCACTAAGGAAGGAAGTGAATCATTGCAATTCAGTGCTCCTGGTTCCTAACCTTCATAGTCAGTCCAAAATAATACAGGTAGTCCTCAACATATAGCAGTTCCGTTCAAAGTTACAATAGCACTGAAAAAGAGATTTATGATGTTTTTTCACACTTGTGATTGTTGCAGCATCACTATAGTTATGTGATCAAAATTCAGATGCTAGGCAACTGACTCATATTTATGACAGTTGCAGTGTCCCTGGGTCATGTGATCGCCTTTTGCGATCTTCTGACAAGCAAAGTGAATAGGGAAGCCAGGTTCACTTATCTATTGGATTACTAACTTAACAACTGCAGTGATTCACATTTAACAATGGTGGGCAGAAAGGTCATAAATTTAACAATTGTCTTGCTTAGTAACGGAAATTTTGTGCTCAGTTGTGGTCATAAGTCAAGAACTACCATGTTTCTCATATAATAAGGCCGGGTTCCCGCCGGCGGCAACAGTGAAAGCCACAGAAGCGGCTCCTCCGCCCGAGAAGCAGCTGAAACGCTTCCACAGTTCCCGCCGGCGCTGCCGCTGTTCTCTCGCCAGCGCTGGCGGGAACTGTGGAAGCTATGGAGGCAGCTCCCCCACCCGAGAAGTGGTTGAAATGCTGCTGGTGGAGGAATGCAAAGGGAAATCAAGAGCAGCGGAGGAAGCAGCAACGGTAGGCACCGAAGTTCTCGCAATTTAAAGTGTCCTGCTGAGGCCAACATCCACGCGCTGCCACCCACCTGCTGACCTGGCCTGCAACCAGCACCATACCTGCGTCTGCAGCAAAGGCGCTGGGCAGGGTAGGAAGCACTCCGCGCTCGGCCATGATTGGCTGTTAGGAGCGGCTGGTGACGAGGCGTGGCTGCCCGCGGGGCACTGTTAAAAGCAAGTTCCCCTCCTGCCCCCCCAATTTTGCATGTTTTAAAATAGGCCTAAATTTGGGGGGAGGGGATTAATTTCATTTTATCCCTAGAAAACATGCTGGGTCTTCCTATTGGGGGGGCGTATTGTTGGAGAAATACGGTACCTGTATTGGGGTTAACAGTTTTGAAATCTGAGCAATTAAGTAGCAGAAAAATGGATGTAGTCTCCATTCTAATTCTATCACAGGTCGAAATTAAGTGCCACCAACACTATCTCCATGCGATACCCCAGTCTGAAGCCAGATTTGTTATACTGCGATAATATGTACCTGGTATACAGGTAATTTGGGGAGAAGTGGTATTTTTATAGTGGGGTCAGCTTGGGATTTACTGTATTTTGGTGTTTAATGGATTGGGATATGTTTTGTGTTGTTCACCCCCAAGAGTTTCTTTGGATAGATGGGGAGCTTTAGAAATTTCATTAATAAATTACTATCCTAATCTCATCAATTCCATGAAATGCATTGTCTGAGTGTAGCTCAAAGGATTCAACATTAATGAGCAGAAAGACTATTAAGTCAGGTCTGGATTTCAGATACAAGATGTATAGCTAATTTATAGTAAGGTTAGCGTTCTGTTAGTTTTATACATTTTGGTTTAATGATATATCATGTTATTCTTCGTTTGTTTTTATTTTTGACTACGCAGAAGTATCCAACCTTGGCAACTTTAAGACTAGTAGATTTCAACTCCCAGAATTCCCCAGTCAATCATGTTCTAGAGCATAGGTGTCCAACCTTTTGCCTTGCCTGTGCTGCATTGAGTGCAGGTTTATCTTGGGCTGCATATAAAACATATATAATATACTGAATGGATATAAATCATTGGATTATATTAAAAGTTTATGATCTTATAAACTTTTATAATGGTTATCCGGGCTGTGGGTTGGACATATTGGATATTCCAGAGGCTTTTGTACATGCTTATAAAAGCTTCAGCTGCTGTAAATGTCATATGAATTTAGGAAATAGTTAACAGTGGCAGATTCTGGCTGAAAATTAGCAATAAGGATTGGAGGCCAGTATGAGTACCAGTTAACAAGTTTAAGACATGTACAAACAGGACATGCACAAGAGAAATTTCGCTGAATGCAAAGGTAATATCTAAACATGGAAAACTTAGGAACAGTGTTTGAAGTTTCTGCCATTTCCAGGTTTTCTGATTTATTTCTGACACTCTAAAATCATTTCTGGTTTGATACAATTATTGGCTACACTGCAGTTCAGAAGAGGTAGTTTCTGCTGTACAGAAACTTTTATCCAGACATCAAAATCACTGCTGGAGCTGATATAGATATATCAGTATAAACTTCCCAAGATCAAAAAACATTTTGGCTTTCTGAACTTTTACAGTAGCTTGCTATAGCGCTTGGGCTGCATACTCTTTGCTATGCAATAGGTATACAACTCTCATTCAGGTTTCCTTTTACATTCTGTGAAGTGGTTGTTCCAGAATATGCCTCTTAAAGAACTGAGCAGATAATATTTTATAAAGCAAATTACAAACAACTTGAGGAGAAAAAATTGCAACCATTTATTTAAAAGATATATATAGTCACCTGTTTTGTAAGACACAACTCTGGGTTAGCACTAATAAAACAACAATCAAACAAGAATAATACTTTACCCAATCAAGAGCATCTTTATAATTATACAAGCCTTCAGGCTCCAATCTTGATATCCTTGGTAGCGTGGAGGGAAAGCCAACTCTTAATAGTTTCCCAGAAAACTAAGAGGGTGGGACTGGCCAGAAAGTGTTCCATAGGATAGGGGCCCCTATAGAAAAGCCAAGCTTCCTAAGATCCCACTAGATGGCAACATTTGAGGATCTGGGGCATACCTACTCTATCTGATCTAGTGGGATAGGCAGATACCCTCAGGGAAAAGTGGTCCTGATATAATCTGGCCATGTACCTTATAGGACTTTAAAGGTAATAACCAGCACCTTGAATTGCACTCAGAAAGAAACTGGGAGCCAGTTCAGTTCACATAACGATGCCATAGCACGGGCGAACCAAAAGGAGCCCAGTATCCACAAACTGTTGTGTTCTCTTATCAGCTATAATT
Source organism: Bungarus multicinctus (assembly GCA_023653725.1). Lineage (NCBI taxonomy): Eukaryota > Metazoa > Chordata > Lepidosauria > Squamata > Elapidae > Bungarus > Bungarus multicinctus. The sequence goes on from CM042834.1 coordinate 124,290,766, forward strand.
TCTGCATGGTCCTCAAAAGCAGAGCCATGTAAAGAACATTGCAAGGTTGTAGTCCAACTGACTACAGTTGGCATACAAATTTGAATGAATGAATGAATGAATGAATGAATGAATGAATAAATAAATAAATAAATAAATAAATAAATAAACTGAGACTAACCAAGTAACTGTGAGCAGCAACCTGGAGAATTTTTTATCGATGAAGATGTTCAGTTTGAGAATAGGCAAAGAGTAGAACTAGGAATAGTAATCTAATAGGCAGGACAACAAACTTGTTAGGATGGCATAATGTGGTAGAAATAATTTTTCTCCAGATACTATAAAAAAGACAGAAACAGATGTACTGCAGGTTGACCACTCTGGTACATATTAAAGCCATATAAAGTCAGCTGCAACTTGCCAATTTCTCCATTGACTTTGCTTGTTGCAAGCCAGTTGCGAAATTCAAAAGTAGGATCATGTGACCATTGGACACTGTGATGGTTGTAAATGCTCACTGATTGTGAAGCACCCAAATCACAATCATGTGACCCTGCGGATGCTGCAACAGTCATAAGTTTGAGGATCAGGCTATTTCGTTGCTTTTTTAATTTCAAATGGGTAGTAGGATAGTCTTCTTCTAACTAGGATAGTCATTAACAATAGCACTACCTGTAGCCAGAGCTATGTTGCTGTAAAGCAGAACTACTTTATTAAAAATTATCTGAAACTGTTCCCTGAGAATATCATATTTGAGGAATGCTCTTAATTTCGTTATATTCAGTATGTCTGTTTTAAAAGACATTGGCTTTTAAAGCAATCTGAAGGCAAAATGTACAATATATAGCCAGTGAAGGCAGCGCACATTCCTTATAATTTATAATTTTGCTATTCTTACATTTAACATGGAAGTTTGTCTTCCAATTAAGCTCTGGACTTTTTCAGATAATTGCCTTGTCCCTTTTTGTAAAAGATTACATTTCCTCTTATCAAAGCAAACTGTAGCCTAGTGATCAAGCACATGGCTAATGTTTTTTCTATTGCTGCTGTAGCTGCCCTGTGGATTTATTTTAATTCTTTTGCCAGAATGCTAAATCTGTATCTATATCCTTGTTTCTGAGATAACTGGATATTTCAGTATATGAAGTGTGTTTGTTTCAGATAAAAAGAAAGACAGAAAACTGGAAGAGACAATAAAAGAACATTTGGCTATTTTTTTAGAGGCAATGTATCAGCCATCATTTATCCACTAGTCAAAATACCTCTTTTATAATTTCAGATGCTTATAATAGTCAACTGTTAGTATAATGAAAATTTGCTCTCATATTTGGCATTAATTATTTATATTCTCAATTAATTAACTTTTAGCATATTTAAACCAATAGTGAAAATGTGTATGTTGCACCCCAGATTCTAAGCATTCTAAGTGTTTGCTCTCAATAAGTAGGGACTTAGGTTAGATCTGAATTCTGTCAGTCAGGTTCCTATTTCCCACATACAAATTCATTTTTCTGACATTATTAGATGAGCAAGCTAGGTGCTAAAATTATCTTTGTTTCCATTATAACTATCATGGTGAGCATACCACTGGAAATCAGTAATTCATTAATGTCTGTCAGTCATTGATATGATGAGTAAAGATTCAACAGGAACTCATTTGGAAATGGGGAAAACAAAACCCCTAGAGAGTGCACAGCAGGAAAAATGCTAGTAATTGGAAATCGTGCTGCAGTATGGCAAGATATTTCTACAATGTACCATCGGAGATGCTTAATTAAGCCCCATTGGTTTTTTTATCCCAGGAAATCTGGAAAACAGCCTACTTGGGTATAGTTCATTGCTTCATCTTTGTAGAATTAAATAACAATGAATATATGGATTGATTGCTTGTGCAAGGTTGGGTAGGTTCTTTATAGTCCATTTGACATTCCTGCCACCCCAAAGAGGTGGGTTTTTTTTTCTGGGGGTAGGTGGGTGGGTGGGTGTTGTTCAGCAAATCTGCATTGCATTTTGATATAATTAATAGAACTTCCTGAAAGAGAAAGCCAGGTAAATGCAAAATTTAAATTACAAGATTCTTCTTTCTGTTACCTCATGTTGTTGGTTGAATAAATACAGTTAGTTAAAATATAGCATGAAAACAACAGCTAGATTGACAAATGGATTGCTCATGTGCCACTATAGACTTCAGCAGGCACAAGAGCTAAAGGCATCTTCTACACCAGTCTGGTTTTTGCCCCTCCATTCCATTGTGCCAGCAGAGAAGTCACATCACAGCATTCCTCATGCTGATTGACTTCACGAATCAGTAGGATTTGCTACTGGTTTCGTGTGAAATCTAATGCATATGGAACATCTGGGGACAATGGCAGCTGTAGTTCAAAAGAACTGGATGGTATTTGATTGGGAAAGCTAGGTTTGGGTGATTCCACAGAGAACCACTTAATAAGGTAGTTTTATTTAAACAAACCTCTGTTCAAGAAAATTTGCAAAAAAAATTCCCAATTTTATTAGCATAACTGCACAAATAAAATAAAGCAGACAAACTCAACAAACATGATTGTACATTGGTGCTGAGGGATTTAATTTTCTATAGCTGGTTTTGGGAGGGTTCAGTTCGTAGTCTCCATGGCAGCTAATTTTGTCACGTGTTTTCTCTTGCTCAACTTACATTAGTCCTCAGACCACTTCCTAGTCTAAATGAGGCTCATTGTCCCCTATGACTTCCGGTGGTATGTGGGGACTTAATAAGTTGTTTTACCCCAATCATCTTACGAATCCAGATTGATTCCAGAAGGCATGTGTAGTCCCTTGACACCCCAAAGTTGTAAAAGAGGAAATAAAGAAAAAGAAGGCATGTGAAGACTTTCCCAGAAATCTGACAAGCAGTTCTCTTAAGCATTTGGTTAAATCTGGAATTTGGGTGCACTTTCTCTATGTTTGCCAGTCCTGTGAGGTTTGTTGGTTTACTGAGGAGCTCTAGGAAACAAAGCAGCAGAACTGAGGTGTGGAATGCCAGTAGAGGAAGATGAGTACTCAGGTTGATTAAAATAATGTTTGAACCTACATGATGGTAATAAGAGTGGCAAAGTATTTTTCCACTCTTATTGTGTTGTCAAATAGCTGCTCAGAAGGCTGCACTCTCTATCTACAATCCACAAGCTGCAGGTGAGTTATTTTTCAGTTTGTTTATTTATTTATTTATTTATTTGTTTGTTTGTTTGTTTGTTTATTTATTTCTTCGATTTGTATACTGCCCCCTCTCCCAAAAAGGACTTGGGGCGGTGAACAGCCACAGTAAAAACATACAAATAGAAAAGTTAAAAAGAATTTAAAAATTAATTAAATACATAGCTAAGACCAGTAAAACCCGTAAAAAATTAAAATTGAATTAAAAACCCTACTCATAACGTTACGCCGGACCGGCCTGTTGGAAAAGGTGGGTCTTAAGTGCTCATCGGAAGGCCCGTAGGTCAGTAATGGCTCGCATCTCCGCTGGTAGTTCATTCCAAAGGGAGGGTGCTCCCATAGAGAAGGCCCGCACCCTCGGGGCCGCCAACTGACATCGACCAGCCGGTGGCACCCTGAGAAGGCCAACCCTGTGGAGCGCACCGGCCGGCGGGAGGCCGATGGTGGCAGCAGGCAGTCCCGCAAGTACCTGGGTCCCAAGCCATGGAGCGCTTTAAAGATGGTCACTAGCACCTTGAATCGCACCTGGAAGGTCACCGGAAGCCAGTGCAGCTCACGCAGGAGCGGTGTAATATGGGAGCTCCGAGAAGCCCCCAAGATCACCCGCGCTGCCGCACTCTGCATCAGTTGAAGCCTCCGGATGCTCTTCAAGGGCATGTAGAGAGCATTGAAAATAATCTAGGTGGGAGGTAACGAGAGCAGAAGTGACTGTGCGCAATGCACCCCGATCCAGAAAGGTCTGCAACTGGTAGATCCTACGGACCTGATAAAAAGCCCCCCTGGTGATGGCTAATATATGATCATCCAATGACAGCCGCCCATCCAGGAGGACTCCTAGATTGCGCGCCCTCTCTGTGGGAGCCAAGATTTCACCTCCCACGGTCAGTGATGGAATGAGCTGACTGTATCTGGGCGCAGGGAACCACAGCCACTCGGTTTTGGTCGGGTTGAGCCGAAGCCTGTTGACCCCCATCCAACTCCGCACAGCTTCCAGGCACCGGGTCATCACTTCAACGGCTTCATCAGGGTGGCCCGGGGTGGAAATGTATAGCTGAGTGTCGTCAGCATACTGATGAAATGCCACCCCGAAGCCATGGATGATCTCCCCCAGCGGCTTTACATAAATGTTGAACAGCAGGGGCGAGAGCACGGATCCCTGAGGCACCCCACAACACAAGGGCCTCGAGGTCGATTTCTGCCCCCCTGCCAACACAAATTGCGAGCGATAAGAGAGGAAGGAGGAGAACCACCGTAGCACGATGCCTCCCACTCCCAACCCCCCCAACCGCCGCAATAGGATACTGTGGTCGACAGTATCAAAAGCCGCTGAGAGCTAATAGGACCAGGACAGAGGAACAACCCCTGTCCCAAGCCCTCCAGAGATCATCCACCAACATGACCAACGCCGTCTCCATGCCGTACCCAGGCCTGAAACCCGATTGGAGGGGATCTAAGTATACCGCTTCCTCCAGGTGCTGAGGGAGCTGTCATGCCACAAAGCGAAGGTTGGAGACCGGATGATAATTTGACAACAACGTTGGGTCCAGGGACGGTTTCTTGAGGAGGGGCCTCACCACCGCCTCTTTCAAGGCGGCTGGCAAAAACCCCTCACTCAAGGAAGCGTTGATAATACCCTGGAACCAACCTCGCGTAACCTCCCGGGTGACCACAACCAACCAGGAGGGACACGGGTCCAATAAACATGTGGTGGCATTAAGCCCACCCAGCATCCTGTCCACATCATCCAGGGTCACAGGATCGAACTCCCCCCAAATGACCTCACCGAAATCCTCCCCTGCCCTCCCACCCAGAGTTGCCCACTCAAAGTCCAAGCCATCCCAGATCTGAGCGATTTTGTCCCGCAGAAAAATAGAAAAATCCTCAGCCCATCCTTGCAAGGGGTCCTCCCGCGCTCCCTCATCTAAAAGTGAGCGGGTCACCCTAAAAAGGGCGGCTGGGTGATTTTCTGCAGACGCAATAAGGGTGGAAAAGTACGATCGCTTTGCCACCCTTATCGCCACTAAATAGGTCCTAACATATGACCGCAATAGTGTTCAGTCAGATATGGAACGGCTGGCCCTCCAACCACTCTCTAGGCATCTTTTCCGGCGCTTCATCTCCCTCAGCTCCTCAGAAAACCAGGGAGCCACATGGAATCGGCAAGGGCACGACCCAGTCAAGGGCCTCGGTCGCCACCCTTGATTACATTAGTTCAAATAGCTTATTCTTGAACAGCCAAAATCAAACTTCAGTTTCTGTTTCTTTTTTTAAAGTTCCATTTGAAAGCCATTAGCAGGCTTTGTCTTTATCCACTTTCCCCTTGATCTTTTGTAACACTTTTCCTTGCCAGCATTCTATTCTTCTTATTACATTGTTTCACTAGTCATGTTTTGTGTCTTGCACATTTGTCATTTTATTGTCCTATTATTTTTTCCGCACGATAATGAATTGTTGTATGAAATCATTTTTTTTGCTGCAAAAGTTGGTCAAAGATTATAATAACGAATTGGATTTGATTCAGACATTTTCAATATTTAATTTGCATCAGTTGTTCTTGGCTGGCTTACATAATCAGCCAGTGTATACTTTTCTTCTTTGACAGTTGGTTTGTTTGAAATCATTTTTAAATTATTATTCCTGATAACGTGGTTCTCTGCTACCCATTAGATATTTATATACCTGACATGCTATTTTTTGCAAATAAATGTCTCATTTCCCAGAGTGGACAGTGGGTATCCTAAACTGGTGCCAAATTGATATGACATATGTAGATAATAAGCTTGCAACTTCAAGGAGTTTATTACCTTAATTACTTGTCAATGCTTCCATTCAAATAAAATGGATAAAAAAATCATCTATGGGAAATCACTTCCCTCAAGTGTCCTAGTTAATTAAAAGAAGAACAGTAATTGTTTGCATTAGTTGGATACCCATTTTTGGAATGATGGCTGATTAGCATATTCATCTGTAAATTTGGAAAAGTCACAAGTAAGACAGTTTCATTCTGCAACGAGTAGAGGAGTGGAGAACTCTTCTTGTGAAATATTTCTGGACTTTCTCAACTGTATTAATATCAGATACGTAATGTGGGTTCCAGACTGATGAGCTGTATTTGAGTATTGGTCTAGCAAATGTTTTGTATGCTCTAGTTAGTAGTATAATATTACCAGAGAAAAAGCTATGTAAGATTAGGTTAACAACTCTTAACGCCTTTTTGGCTATATAGTTACAGTGGGCTCTAAGCACTTAGATCATTAGAGATGAGTATTCCAAGATCCTTGACAGAGTTTGGATCATCAACAAGATCTTGACTATTCAGCCTGTATTTTATTTTCTGATTTTTTTGCCAATATGTAAAACAGATCTTTTATTTGTTGAGATTTGAAGTTGCCATTTGTTTGACCATTCTGATACATAGTCAAGAGTGGAGAAGTCCTTTCTGGTACTGAAACAGTGAAAACACCAGGCAAACATATACAAAGAAAAATATGGGAATATGTCCTATGGATTTTGAATATAAAGACTGGAACGGAATTTTCCCAGGATTCCAGACAGGATTATGCTCTAGGTCTGGAGTGTCAAACTGGCATCACACAGGCCAGGTGCATCACATGTAGGCCACGCCCACCCCAGCTCTGTGAATGGGGAAAACATCACGTGACGGCAACGTGACACCACAAATTTGACACCCATGCTCTAGGTTGACCTTAGATGGTAGGGATGTCTGTATTTTACTACCGAGTAATGCCCAGTTGAGCTTTTATCTCTGAGTGCTCTTGTTCCAGGTATGAATAGATATCAGAGCTGATGATACGGGTGGAAACAGAATCCTAACCTAGAATGTGTGTTCCTCATTGCTGGAGTCAATTGCCGAATCTGGGGCTTGAAGTGCTTCTTCTTTCTTTATCAAGTGAGAACAAGTTGCTCATCTTTAGATAGATTAACAGAGTTGGAAGACCTTGTAAGTTATCTAGTCCAACCCCCTGCCCAAGCAGGAGATCCTACACCATTTCTGACAAATGACAGTCCAATCTCTTCTTGAAAGCCTCCAGTGATGAAGCTCCCACAACTTCCGAAGGCAAGCTGTTCCATTGGTTTGATTGTTCTCACTGTTAGAAAATTTCTCCTTTCTACCAGGCCTGACTACTTCAAAGGCTTCATAAGGTTTACCAATCATAGGGTCTCTTGTTATTTACCAATATTCCCACTTATTAAAATCCCTGATGGTAGTTATAACAGAAGTCGCTAGGGGATTGTGCAAATGATTAGGGAATTAGGTAAGCATATTTGCTAAAGATTTGTTAAATCCTCTGTGCTGGAAATTATACATTTGTTGGGTAGGACATTTAGTATTAGGCAGCTCATATAATGTTATAATTAGGATTCAGGTAAAGAGACAAAATGTGACTTTTGTCAATGTCAGGTGCTTCTGCAATGATTAGAGTGAGTCATTAAAAACAACTAGATTTTCAGCTGTCTGTAATACCTGACAAAAGCTATTTAGTGATTGTGCATTTCTCTAATTCTTATGCCATGGCAGTCCGTGGGGCAGGCTGCCAGCAATTGTTGATGGAAGAAGCATATCAGGAGTATCGTTTTTCTTAGGGATTGAACCATATTATCTATTTATCTTCCTAGCTCTTATGTATCCAAAATTTTCCAGATAATATCAAAGGCACAGATAAACTGCCCTTTCCCTATAATTAGCTGGCCATCTGATTGTCATATACTTGACTGGTGTATATTTCTTTTTGTGTTTTTCTTTTCAGATTAACTAGGTTATTGTCTCCATAGATGGGTAATTGACTTGCAATCGTTGTAAATAACTTTTAGAAAATATACCTCTTTAGGGTATTTTTGTGTATTTGGGAACAAATAGCCACATGAAAGAAAATAAGATCCAGTTTTTCCTTCTTTGAAAGATCAAAATATGTCAAAATATCTTCTACATGTCAATATTAATTGATGGTCAGGAATAAAATCAGATAACTATATTGTGTTTCAAAGGCAATGTTAGGTTTTGGACATCAAACATCATAATAGACAGTTGATAGAGCTACATGTATTGTTGAGCTATATCTACCATAATTCCAGCAAAAAACCCAGTGTAAACTAGAATCCAAAAGATGAAATATGTGGGACTTTTTATTTTTTAGCTTTCTTTTAACTTCACTGAACTGTTCTTAAATGTCTATGTTGTTTTGCACTGGTGACAGTAAAGGCTCTGGCAAGATTAGCTGAAATGGAATAATGGCATGAAATATTTACAAGTGTTCTAACTGTCAATCTTCAGTGAGAAAAAAATAGTTACCAGTTTATTTAAACTGAAAACTAATATAGCTTCTATGGACAGCATTGGAAAAAGGCTGAACGCTGCCAAGAGATCCCAAAGGATAGGAAAGCTGGAAGTAAGAAGCTCAGAGTTAGGGCAGCTAGTAAAAGGAACTATTAGTAGCATCCTGAGAAATAGGAATTTGTTGTAAGGATAAGAGAGATGGTTTGGAGAAAAGGCCAAAGACCGTAGCAAGTTAAGTTAAAACAAAAACAAAAAAAGTGGAACTTTGAAAACTGTTCCGTCATACAGAAGCTGTGCATTAATTGTAGCTATAAGTCCTAATGTGTGCTAAACCGGGCATATCAATATTCAAGAAACTTGTTAAGACCTCAGCATTTCAAAATCTTGGAGGAACAAAGCAATTGTGTGCTTGGAATGTTTCCTGATGGTAAGAGATGATGCTATAGTTTTAAAAAGTTTGGAATTACTGTGATTTTTTAAAATATTATTCTTGCGTGTTGTTAATTATATTCTGACAGCTGTTAAAAGTTGGCCAAACTGAAATGGCATAAAACTCACATCCATATAAATTTGAAGAGCATGTTTGATTGTTGCTTGATAAGTTTATTCTGGGAATAGCTGCATTGATATAGTACTGTGATAGTATATGTAACTTATAAAGAGATGTGTGTGTAACTGTTTGGCTCTACCACTTTAAATTGCAAAGCTTTAGGACAGTCTCGCACCTACTTTTTATTACATTTTCAAAACAGTCATTGTAGTGTATATGATTGTAATGAGATAGATTTATATTTCCACCTTTATATTTGTACTTCTTAAATAGTTTGAATGCATGCTTTAGTGATTTTCATTACAGCTTATCTCATTTGAAATGTTGCCAGCTGTTAGCTCCAAACTTAGACCTGAGTATTAATATGATCATAGAACATTAATGTTAGTTTTGCATTAATATTAGTTTTGTTTCTTCACCACTACCTTCCCACAAAGAAGAATTTAGTTCCAAGAGTAGAATTGTTTGACAGACCATTAAAAAAATGGATCACTGGAGGTATTAAAAGCACAAAGCATCCCCTACTCATTGGGAACAAAGGAGATTGTTCCATTTCAATCATTTCATTCCACACAAATCACTAGGGGTATCTTTTGATGAATGATCCCATACAAAAAACTGTTGGTTTTATAAGATTAGCTGGAAATGTTATCCCATGTGATAATTAGAAGCTTTCTGTGGCACAGTGATTTGAAGTTGTAACATCAGATAACCAGATTCTCTCAAAATGTTTTGGACTCTAGATCAGTCCCAACAAATATGGCCAGTAGCAAGGATTATAGAAAGGTAGTTATTTGAAAACTACCAGAATTATACCTGTTATATTAATTGAACTGTGCAACAGATCAGCAGTTAATTCATACAAACAGCAAGTAATCTCACAGTTTATGGTGTTCTGGAAATAGTTTTATCAACAACCTTCAAAAACACACTGTGAGAATATGTAAAAAATGTATTAGTGTCTTCTCTCTCCCTGAAGAGTTGCTTGTTTTTAGATATTCTAGATATATCTAGTCTGAGTTGCTTTGCGTAGAGGCAGCCTTTCTCAACCTTTTTTTTACCCTGGAGGAACCCTTGAAATAATTTTCAGGTCACATTAAAATTATTATATCTACAGCTCATGATAAACTAGCATGTTCAGTAAAATAAGTTACAGCATGTAAAAATTCTCACCACTGCAAATGCTAGCTTTGTGCAAAGTTCAGAAAATGTTTATTTTGTTTCAGTCAGAATTGTTCACACACACACACACACACACACACACACACTCAGTGACCTCTCTTGGAAATCTGGGGTTCTATAGAATCCCCCACTGAGAAAAGCTGGCACTGAATGTAAGAGGACTTCTCTTGAAATCTCACTCCTTTTCCCTTGATCTTGTCTTAATTTAATAAGTCCCGCTCTTACTGAAGTCCAAAAGCAATATATTCTAGTCCAGTGTTTACTCCTCAGAAAGTTCAATCATCATAGCCCTTTACATCTCAGGATTATTAATCAATTCCATTTAAGTAGTCCAGGAAGCTTCTGCAAGTCAAAAATCACTTTGCTTTACTTAAAAGTCTTCCTTATTCTCATAATAGAGTCTCCAGTAATCATACAGTAGCTAGTTATAGAACAATAAGTGTCACCACAGTCCTCCAGATGAATGTTGTTTATTCCTCTCATCAAAAAGTATTTCTAAACTTGTAGGAGTCTGGTATATTCTATTCTCCAATAATGGCCCCTCAGCTTAGGTTTCAGTGTTATTTCAAGTCTTGTAGATTTAATTAATCCAAATTTAATTCAATTTACGAAAGCAAAGTCAACTGTTCAAATAGAATCAAGTAGATAGTCCAGCATTTTATAATGCCTTTCTAAAATGCCTGTCCAGTTTTCTGTGTTTTAAAAGGTCTTTAGCTTTTCTCCCCTTAGTTTCTTTTTTTTCGGGTCTAGGATTTTTCTCTCTATGGTATTCGCCACTTTAAAACATAGTTCTTTTCCTGGATTTTCCTCTTTCTTTTTTTCTTTAAAGTTAGGGTTTAAATAAAAAGGAATCTTCTCACCCAGCTCCAATCACTGTTCATCTGCACCACTCCTACACATTTCTTTGTTGCCTCAGCTGTTCCAGCTTTGTGGCAGCCATGATGGTTGCCTCTTCTCCTCATCGAGGGAGAGGGAAGAAGCCCTGAATCCAGCAGGAGAGTTGTTGCTCTCCCCGAACTACAGGGCGCCCCTCTTTTTTTCACCACCCCATATGGTGACTTTAGCTCCTTTCAGAGTCATCCAATGGGGAGAACTCGGCGTGGGAGCGTGGAGACATGCTCGTTACATCTGATATCGCCATGACATCAACCGGAAGTTCCAGAACATATGCTTTTTGACAAATAGAAGTGACTTGCTTAGAATGCATGTTTTTAAAGCACTGAGTTTGAGGTCCCATTAATGAATATATTCCATCTAATCTTGAGCGCAGTAACTGCAGAATCACTCCTGGCTGATTTCTTATCCCAAATTATCAGATCTGAATCTGTGTTGATTCAGTTTTTCCAAGCCTCATGTGAACAGTAAGGGTTAAAGGCAGTTACTTTGGAAGCTATCATACTGGGAATTGATTAGTGACATTCATTTTTCAATTATATGAAATAAAGACCCATTGAAATTTGAGAGAAAGAGGGCACACATTAATGGCTTCCTGTGAAGTGAGGTGCAATTTCTGTGATTCCTGTCTGATTCTGAGGCAGCCAAAGATGTACCACAAAATGAATGATTTCTTTGCTGAATTCAAATCACAATCTTAATGTTTCCTATTGAAACTGAAATTTTACTTCAGAAGAAAACATTGTTTCTTTTTCTAATATTCTCATAACTGGAAAATTGGAAGAATGGGTTTATATTATAATTTTTAATTGGTATATTCCACATGAGGTTGTTTTTTAGATTAGTGATACAGTCTTTTCTACTGTATATTTTGCGTTCTAAAATGGAAAAGCCTCATTGTACAATTTATTCAGTATTCCCTTACTTCCCAAGATGCTCATTTTCAAAAAGATTCAACAGTTTATTAGTCAATATAATCAGTGATTTAGCATGTAATTCATCTTTACTATAATATTAGGAGGAAAAAAACATAAAAGTATTCCCCTGTTTGCTTATTAGCACTTATTCTGAATTATACAAGGCCTTTATTATTGTCTAGTATTTTTATATACTTGATGAAACTAAATATTTGAGTCTTTTTATTCCAGTAAAAACCAGTACAACCAAGAAATCTGTACAATACTTCCTTTTTATCATTTATGACTTAGAAGAATAAGAACTTATATTTTTATTGGATAGGTGTTTTTTGCCATTATGAACATTGTTTCAGTGTGTTTCTGTTTAATCATAAAATTTCATTATTTCTTGTAGAATTCCTGGGAGGCTCAATGACAGAAGAACGCCTCTAGGAGAATTGAATTGGATTTTTACAGCCATCACGGATACAATTGCATGGAACGTCCTACCTAGAGGTAAAGACTATGACAGATAAGTGCACAGAATTACTGGTAATATATATAGCTTGATCATAATAGAAGAGGGCAGGCTAATTTCTAATGAGAAGGGAAGAAAGGATGCAGTGAGAACTAAGAAATAAAAAAAAAGAGAGGAAAAAAAACTTGTTTAGGAAAATAGTACTGAGCCAAATCTTATTCCTTTACAGCATCAGAGGCTGTGAATCACCAAGTTTGGTCTCCATATTTCATTCCCACAGAAATGACAGTTTTGTTTCTCTTTAAGATGTACTCACTCAAGGAGTTTAGGACATTGCTTGGCATCTGATGGAAAAGCATTCAATAGATACCCCTTAAAAGAGGGCTGTCAAACTCCCGGCCCGGGTGGATGCATCATGTGCTGGCTATGCCCAGAACCAGTTTAGCAAAGAGGAAAAAAAATCCCGATACATCATGTGACGATGCCGTGACGACATGAGTTTGACACCCCTGCCTTAAAACAATTGTATCACTTTGAAAATACAACATAATTTTATTTCTCATGTATGTCATAGTACAATATAGCACTTGGCATTTTGCTGAGCAACAGCAGAATCATACCTTATATACCTTTGGCATGCTACTTTGCAAAAGCAAGATACAGGAAAAGGTGGACACAGTTTCAATTGCAGCATGACGTTGGAAGGGTTTTGATAAACCCATCTGGGATCTGGGCCACCTCACTATTATTTATTCCTTCTCATCATTTATTCCTTTCTACTAGGTCAGCATTATAGCCATATTACCTTGGAGATACGATCAATGAATATAAACAATTTGATTTACTGGTTCCTGATTGATTCTTCTCCTGTTGCCATTCAGGGTCAATTCAGCTTGTAAATGTTTTCTTACAAGGGCACTTTAAGCAGTTCACATGTATTTTGTGTGTGTGTGTGTGTGTGTGTGCGTGCGTGCGTGCGTGCTTGTGTAGGAGGGGTGAATCTCATTGCTTGATAACGACTGCAGCTTATATATGTATTACCACCCCGGCTTGAATTACCTTACTTCTGTAGTACTTTCTAGAAGAAGAAAATTTTGGGGGAAATGTCTTAATTGAAAACTCAGTTATATGTATTTAAAAGTTAATATATAACATAGACGAATTTGTAGAGCATCTGTCAGACAAAATTGGTTGGATTCAATCCAGCTGGATGCCAGCCTTAGTGCAGGCCCTGCGGACATATCAGACACAGTCTTGCCATGTTATCTGGAAGGATTCAAACCTGTTGGGTTCGAGGAAGCAAACACTGTTCTTAAGACTGTGAGCTCAGCACCTGTTTATTAGACCCATGCCCTTCCTGCTTGGTGCAGGCTTCCAGGGAGGTGACATGTGGTTGGGTGGTAATAAATTCTATCTCTGAGAAAAGGAGTGGTGCCAGAACCTTTTAAAGAGGCACTGATCTTCCCTCTCCTCAAGAAATCATTGCTGGACCCAATCATTAGGGACAATTTTTATCCAATATCCAATCTTCCCCCTTTTTAGCTAAGATTGTTGAGAATGTGGTCATGCAACAGCTTCAGTGGAACCTGGATTAAATCTAGACTTCTTTCAATCAGGTTTCATGTTTGGTATGAGACTGAGGTAGCATTGGCACACTTTTTGATAACCTCTGGCAAGAGTTTGGAGGCAGTAGGGATTTGGATGGGGAAGAACAGGCTTCAGCTTAACCCAGGCAAGACTGAGTGACTTTGGATTTTGGGGCCTGGTAAATTCCTGGATCTAGGAATTTACCATCTTTGTTTCGGGATGAGGCTGCTCTTCCCCAGGCAAACCAGGTGGGAAATTCGGGGTCCTTCTGGATGCAGAATTCCTGCTCAAAGAGCAGGTGACAGGGCAACTAGAAGGCCCTTTACACAGTTTGAGGTTGTAGGCTACTTATATCCATTCTTAGATCAGGAGACATTACACTTAGTTACTCATGCCCTGGTCACTTCTTTTATGAATTACTGTAATACACTCCTTATGGGGCTGCCCTTGAAGCATATTCAGAGGCTAAAGTTAATGCAAAATACAGTGACAAAGGGAATTATCTGTGCATCTAGATCTGCACATGTTACAACATAAAACACTTTATGTTTTATCTGTAAGCTACCCAGAGTCACAAACGTGATATGGATGGCTATATACATTAAACAAATACATAATTTTACAGTAGTTCATGTTGGAAGGTTCAAATTCCAGCAGCAGCAGCCACATTCTTCATGGGTGCTTTCCTTTGTTACATCTTTTGTGAGTTTTTTGTTTGTTTTTGCAGATCTTTTCCAAAAGCTCTTCAGACAGGATCTTCTAGTAGCAAGCCTCTTTCGAAACTTTTTGCTGGCAGAAAGAATAATGAGGTCTTATAACTGCACACCTGTCAGCAGCCCCCGTCTACCTCCAACCTATATGCATGCCATGTGGTAAGTTGTTCTTAGAAAACTATTTAAAGCTACAGGTAAAGTTTCCCCTGTCTAGTTTGTCCAATTCTAGGGGGCGATGCTCATCTCAGTTTCTTAGGTGACAGAGCTAGCATTGTCTGAAGACACTTCTGTGGTCATGTGGCCAGCATGACTGTATCCCAAGATGTCCAGAACGCTGTTACCTTCCCCCAATAGTCGTACCTATTTATCTACTTGCATTTGCATGGTTTTGAACTGCTAGGTTGGCAGGAAGGAAACTAGAAATGGCTCTAGAAATGAAATGTCAACTGTCCGACTAGTGAACCCAAAACAAGGAACCACCCTTGCAAGATTTGAATTCCCCAAAGGAAAACTTTATTGGATACACTATATTGGTACCTAAGGAGAAAAAAAAACAGTTCTGGTTTACCTGTGCAAGTGCTTGTTGTGTTAAACCATAGCCTCCTCTTCTCCTCACCCCTGGGTAATCACATTGTCCAATTATGAGACATCCTTTTGTTAGGGGAACAATCCATCTCTTTCTCAAGCACCTGCAGTGGTGACCTTGATAGTTTCTATTCTCTCATGATCTCCACGTACATTCTTGGCGTTCCATTTCCCCTTTTCTTCCCCTACCCCCAGTTCATTGGAAAGTTTGAAAAGCATTAGGGTTTGAAAGAAGCAAAGCGATTCAATCTTGACACGAGATAGTTGTCTGTTCGTCCCCTCACCTTGTACCAGACAAACAAACAACCCCAAGTGCAGATATCCAGCAGCGGTTTCAGAAACTGTTGTCATTTAAGATTGTCACCTGAATCTCCTCTGAATGTTTTTGATTACTAGGTTGGTGATGAATTATAAGCCACATAGCAACTCAAGGCAATTTGATTCATCATAAAATCTGTTCCCCTTTCTATTAAACAGTACATTTATAGAGAAATGTACCCAGAAATAAGTCCCACTGCATTAATTAACCTTATTCCAAAGTACAGTGGTAGTCAATTATACTATTTTAAAAGTGCTGTTATCCATACCAGTTAAACAGGCTTGTCTTTAAAGAAAAGGGTAATCAAAACATTTCCATCACCTTTATTTTGAATGCATATACAGGATTTTTTTCCACTTATCTGCTATGTAGTAGAGATATTTCAGTGCGAAGGATTTCATCTGGTCAGCTGGTCTTGAGCCATGGTATGTCTTGTTTAAGAAGCTGAATATTGTTCATCTGCTTTCAGACCAATGCTTTTAGAGAGCATTTAATGTAAATTTCAGTATGGACTGGCTCAATAATGCATGAGAAATAGTCTTACCCGTTAAATAAAAATAATGCAGAATTATCCCAAATATTTGTCTCACATCATGTACTTTTTAAATATGGGATTGATTGATTGATCGGGATGGATGGATGGATGGATGGATAGATATTTGTGTATGTGTGTGCATGTGCATGTGTGTACACATGAGCAAATGGTACAGTTATTGTACAGAATTCTTTTGATTACCAGTTGGCAAATGTTTAATGGCCCCAGCAAGTGTCTGTATGAATTGAGGCCGCTCTGCTGTCTCCCACTTAACACAGTATGCCACAACTTAGCAGGGTCCCTAGAATAGAGTTTCTGTGAACCTGTAATATTCTAAAAGGTGGCTAAGACGATAACTAAAAGAGTTTTGAAAACACTTAGTGTGCTTGAATTTTTCAGGAAGCCTTTTATTAGGATTTCCTGTGATGAAAAGTAGTGGGTGAAATAACAAAAAGCACAGCATGTGAGGGCTACTTTAGCAATGACTCTTTTCCCACTTGTAATTTAAATTGGCACCAATGTGCCTCAGTGATAATGTTCTTCATTCAAATGATACTTCATTTAGGTCCTGGTCCAGAAATTTAAATCTTCTGTCATCCCCATGCATTTGAATTAATTTTTCCTGCTTAAACCAACTGAATCCACCAGAGCAACAAGGTATATACAATTTATGCTGTCTTATAACGTCAGGTGATCTGTGATCGCTGGGTGATGATGTCTGCCTATCAGATAAAACCAGGCCCAATATTTTTCTCTGTTCCTTCCTCTACCTTTATATAACTACAACTATTAGATATTGAGTTGTATAAAAGCTCATTGGTTCTCCCAACTGCCTTTACTTTCCCCTACTGCAGGCAAACACAACATTCATTGCAGTAAACCACAGAGAAGGGATACATAGGAGTGAGTATAAAATTGAGGAACCCAAAAAGGGAGAAATGTTTCTAAATGCCCCTAGATTCAGTTTTAATGATCTTTCTGAATGCAAACTAGTGGCAGAATCTTCCTAAGAATTAGGAGCCTCTAAAGGTAAAATGAGGAAGAAGGAGGGGGAGCAAATGGCCCAGATGGGTATATGCTAGTGAAATAGCACAAAGAACTAACCGCTCTAGAGAAGATGCTGTAGCTGTGCCCTTCCTTATTACATCATCCCGATTTGTATGTTTTACACTAGCAGATGAGGCTGTCAAAAGAGAAGATTCTCAAAGGAAGGGGAGAGAAGAAGGTGGTATATTGGCACCTTTGATAGTTAAGGATTAAATATCAAATGCAGGTAGGAGCCAAGATGGAGTTGGATCAAAACAATTTTTTCACAGCAGTGATTTTTGCCTATAGACAGAGAGAAGGGAACTGTACTTTAAACCAGCTGTAAGAAAACTCCCATTTGGGAAAATAAACAGAAGTTGGTCTGGAGGAGAACATTCTGGGTACTTCTTATTTAATTATTTTCAAAAATAATAAAAGTAAAAATTACTGAAAGCATTGTTCTTCTGACAATTAAAATAAGACTTAAGGCTCCAAAATTTGCTGGAGTGGGTGACTATAATAAATGTAATGACATTATTTATTATTGTTATACCGCCTGTGTCTGGTTTATTTGCCATCTATCAGGACTCCTTTTCTGTACTAGTGCCTGCCTTCTGGAATCAGACTTCCTTCAAGTTCTAGGTGGCCCCTAAGTTTTTTGATGTTTCAAAGGGCCTTGAAGATCTGGCTTTTTGCCCAGGCCTTTGGCAAGGAGACTGAAATCCTTGGATTTTGTGATTTGTTTCTTTTTTGTTCCTCTCTACTTCTTGTCTTCTTTGCCATTCTTTATTCTTTTGTTCTTTCTTTATTGCATTTTTTCTTGTTTTTAATATTACTTGCGAGCCACCCACATTGGAAGTAATTCAGAGTTGGGCAGCATACAGATTATTATTATAAAAGTAATACTAGAATTGTGTAGAAAACAAGAGCATGGTTTTAGTTCAGTGGTAGTCAACCTGGTCCCTACCACCCACTAGTGGGCGTTCTAGCTTTCATGGTGGGCGGTAGGGGTTTTGTCCCCTACTTTATAAGTCACCATTACTGTGGAACAGGTGGGTGGTTAGAGAAACCTTTACTACTAAGAGAGATACAAAAGTGGGTGGTAGGTATAAAAAGGTTGACTACCCCTGGTTTAGTTAGTATGAATGTTTTGACTCTTCTCCTGAACAGCAGGAGTGTACAGATGCCTGAAAAAATTATCCATGCAAAAGAAAATATGCATCAGCATCTGTATGTAGTATCAAATTCTTAAGTTCTAACCAAACCAGTTTTCCTGCTCACAGGGTAATAAGAATAAAGGGACTGTTTGTCTATAAAATTGTCCTGCATGGGTTGTGGGAAGCAAGGGGCTGTTTTACTTACGTTCATTATGCATCATGCTAATGTAGATGTGGTATTTGTGAGAATACATATTGAGCACCTTTATGAATTTACCTTCTGTAAAGTTCATTTTTGAATATTCAGTGAGAAGATTGGCTCAGATCCATATATATGCCACGTATAGTTAAATTGTAGATCTCCAACTGCTGTAAGTCTTCTTAATGTGAGATTCAAATGCAATCCACATTTCATATGGAAATGCAGCATTGCAATCAAATTCTGAACAAAAACCTTTCATTTATTTTGGGTGCTGAATGGCCAATAGAGTAATACAAAATATGGAAGGAAGATTCAGTCTTTAAAAAGTGCCTCTAATCCTCAGTGATTCACTTTGTGTTCTTCGTCTCCTCACACTTTTTTTCAGATTGTTAAAATTCAGATTATGTAGACTTTACACTAAAGATAAGTGGGCTGGGTAATATGCTAATAATGTTGTGTTACAAAACTGATCCTAGCCTCTCCCCATGGAAAGCATAGACTTGCTCCTCCAGAGAAACTATGAGGAGCTTTTACATTCATTTTAGAAAAGCCCACAGGCTAATTTTATCCATTTTTAATCTTTACTAAAGGCATGGAAATAAACTGTATTTAATTATGAGAAGTTGGGCAGGGCGGGGGTAGGTGGATGCTAAAACAATGATGTAATTAATTAATTACCTAAAGCCATACTTAATCTTGATACATGACATATAATTTATGTTGCTTTTATTTCTAAGGTTCTTTAATATATAATAATAAAGAAAATTATTATAAACATGACTTCCCTGTATTTATTACAAAATTGAATGATTCTAAGTAACCTCAACTTACAACAGTTCATTTAGTGATCGTTCAAAGTCACAACAGCACTGAAAAAAGTGACTTATGACCATTTTTCATACTTACAACTGTTGGGGCTTGCCATGGTCATGTGATAAAAATTCAGATGCTTGACAACTGATTCATATTTATGACAATTGCAGTGATCATGTGATCCCTTTGTGCAACCTTCTGACAAGCAAAGTCAATGGGGAAGTCAGATTCACTTAATAACCTAGTTATTATCTTAACAATTACAGTGATTCACTTAACAACTGTGGTAAGAAAGGTCATAAGCAGCCAAAAAAGCTAATGCAATCCTAAGTTGTATTAACAGAGGGATACAATCAAGATCAAGGGAAGTACTAATACCACTCTATAAAGCCTTAGTAAGACCACACCTAGAGTACTGCATCCAGTTTTGTTCACCACATTATAAAAAAGATGTTGAGACTCTAGAAAAAGTACAGAGAAGAGCAACCAGGATGATTAGGGGACTGGAGGCTAAAACATACGAAGAACGGTTACAGGAACTGGGCTTGGCTAGTCTAGTGAAAAAAAGAACCAGGAGAGACATGATAGCGGTCTTCCAATATTTGAGGGGCTGCCACGGACAGGAAGGGGTCAAGCTATTTTCTAAAGCACTCGAAGGCCAGGCAAGGAATAATGGATGGAAACTGAACAAAGAGAGATTTAACCTGGAAATAAGGAGAAACTTTCTGACAGTGAGAACAATCAACGAATGGAACAGCTTGCCCTCGGAAGTTGTGGCCATCACTTGAGACTTTCAAAAAGAGATTGGACTGCCATTTGTCAGAAATGGTGTAGGGTCTTCCGCTTGGGTGGGGGGTTGGACTAGATGATCTACAAAGTCCCTTCCAACTCTGATTATCTGTTATTATTATAAAATGGGGTAAAACTCAACAAATGTCTTGCTTAGCATCAGAAATTTTGGGTTCAATTGTGGTCATAAGTGGAGAATTACCTGTACTAATAACCTTCTAAGTAACTCATTTCTGTGGGCATTTCTGCATGTATAGTGCATATTTATTTGCCTTTTACCCACAGGATAGAGTCCTTTGCTGGCTTTGAATGATGTTTAAATTTTATAAATTGTGGCACTCGGTCAATGAAAGGAAATCACTATGCTCGTATCTGGATTCTTTGAGTGTTGGGTTCTTTGAATAGAGTCCCTCACCCTAGTGATGTAAATACCTTTATCTCAGGAAGCTGCGTGAATCTATTATAGGATTAACATATAAACTTGGCCATGCTATTTTTAATTGCTTCAATGTCCTGTTATCAGTGCTAGCAGAATTTGTCATTTCATTTCTCTCTCCTGTGTAGTTCTGATCCCTTTCACACAGTTAGGAACCATTGTCCTTTTAGCTATGTTTCAGTAGCTTTTGTGAAAAGAAAAGCATGATTGTGCCACTCAGTTGTGAGTGGACCAAAGGAATGTGCATATGCTGTGAAATGTTTTAATATTTTTCTACTTGATTTGAGTTTCATTTTATCTCATGAATAATTACGGAACTCCCCTTTTAGGAGTTTATAAGGGAACAATTACATCTTCTTTGGGTGTGCATTTGTATCTGCCTAAACAGGATAAAATATTTTGTGTGTTTGCCCAAAGCAAATTTCTTTCTCTATTTCATTCCAATCAGCTAGGATTAGATTTAATGGCTTGTTGTGGCCCAATTGATTTCTTCAACACTGACAATATAGAGTTGCTTGTTCTACAAATTTATTGTATTGGTTTATTCTGTTCTTTAAGATTATTTGCTATCAGATTCGTTCTGTTTGGAAAAATATCTAATGTTTGTTATTGAGCGAATGCTCTGTTATTCAGCCGTAGGGAAAAAATCCAAACAAACAGATAGTTATTTGCCAATGTGACAGAGACCAGATTAAATGCTAACTGCCAGATTAAAATGACGATAGAAAAGCTTTGTTTAGATATAATCACTGTAATGCTCCAGCTGTGGAAAACATGCTATAACATGCTTTTAGGAATATGGTTTTCCTTTGGTGCCTAAATTCATTGTTTTGCTCTGCAAAATTTACATGTTGAAACATAGCAATTAAAATATTTTGAAATTGTATTAATTTAAACTCAGCCCAAATCTCAACCATGCATATTATATTACTTTGACTTTTTAAAGATGTGGCTCTCTAGCTGAATGATTTGCCTAGAATGATTTAGTCAAAGTCCTGTTTAAGGTAATGTCTTTAGGCCAAACTTTATATGATTTTCATGTCCATGTCCATTTTTTTAGTTTAGTGGGTTCTGGGATGTTTCTGAGATTGGTTCCCTCCCCTCCCCTCCCATATCTGTACAGCCCTGGGATTTCTTTGCAATTTCCTATTCAAATACTAATAATGTTTGACCCCGCTTAGCTTTTGAGGATCAGCTATGGTATGCAAGATGCTATGATCATAGTCCCCCTATTAATTTTATACATCTCTCCATCCATCCATCCATCCATCCATCCATCCATCCATCCATCCATCCATCCAACTATCCATCCATTCACACACATACAGGAAGCTCTCAACTTACAACCATTTATTTAACAACTATTTGAAGTTACAGACAGCGCTGAAAAAATGATTTACATCTAGTCATCACATATACGACCATCACAGAATCCCACAGTCACATGATCCAAATTCGGGCTCTTGGCAACCAGCATGTATATAAATGTTGCAGTTGCAGCTCCCAAGGTTACATGATTGCCATTTGCAACCTTCTAACAAGCAAAGTCAATGAGAGAAGCTGGATTCATTTAACTGTAGTGATTCACTTACTGATCATGGCAAAAATCCAATGCACGCAATGACCTCATTGCTCAGAGATGGAAATTTGATTTCAATTATGGTCACAAATCAAGGACCACCTGTACAAGACAAATTCTTCTTATTGTTGATAGTGGAAAATTGAAGATCTGAAGGAGCCTGTTTAGCCTGAGAGTCTCACGCATGTTAAACAAGCATGATGCTGGAGATAGCCTTCCTACAGAAAAGATGTTGTAACTTCTAAAGGTCTACTCAGTATAGTAGACAAAGTAGGCAGAATTACAAATAAACTTATTACTCGGAATATGAGGCTTCTAAGGAGGCTCAACTGAAGCAAACTGGTCCCAGCAGCAAGAATTCAACTCACTGTCAACAAGAGAGGCCAGAAGAAAGCTATAGCTAAATGGCGCCCAACATGTATACTTCTGT
This sequence comes from Bungarus multicinctus, assembly GCA_023653725.1. Taxonomy (NCBI): domain Eukaryota; kingdom Metazoa; phylum Chordata; class Lepidosauria; order Squamata; family Elapidae; genus Bungarus; species Bungarus multicinctus. The sequence continues at coordinate 124,313,401 of CM042834.1, forward strand.
TCACCCCCTAACGCTGCCATCTTCTCTTCCTTCCTGCTATAGGTCAGTGCTCCCTGTAGCAAGAGAAAGGAATATTTTGGTACAAGGAACAAGTTAATTTTGTTTTCCTTTATAAAGTTATTTTCTTCTTGAATTATAAGTTAGTACTTATCATCAATCTTGTGAAACCCATAGAAAAAAAACATTTAATTAATAAATGGATGCTTCAGGCTCACTGCTGAAACCCTTGTTTACAAATTCCATTATATTAATTTGTGACTGTACCTTTACAATATAAATTGGCAACCTCTGCATGCCCATAAAATTCAGTCTTGCCCGAATTGGTTGATTATTAAATTAGTGCAATCGGCCAATTCAAGAAAAGAAATTTGAAAAAGTCAAATGGAACAGAACCGAGCACTGATTTATAATTCAAGGAAGAGTACACGTAGTAATAACTGATCCAATATGTTCCTACAGACTAAAATGTTAACACGTTCAGAAATCTATATCTTTAGGCCATTAATGGTTGCAAAATGTAGCAATTATATACTCATTTTTATACGGAAAAGTGCATCTTTTATAGTTTTCTGAAGGGCAATTTATAGAAAACACGAGACAACAATTTATATAATTATTCACCAAAAGACAAGTGGATGTTTGTAAAACTGCATCAGCTTCCCAAAAGGAAAACAAGAATCAATCATAGCTGCCAAAACTTGGTGTGAAAGATGATGACCAACTTGAGCCATTATAATTCTGATTTCATTCTGATACAGTGGAAATGAAAATGTACAATGCTGGAACAATTTAGAGTTTAGCATAATAAAGTGCTTTTTAAGGAAATCTGAAAGTTCAGTGCCTTCCTCCTCTTGTTTATAAAGTCAAGCCTTGCTGCACCTCAGGAGACATAGACTAGAAATAAGTTGGAAGAGGTTGGGATAAATTATTCAAAGGTATATTATACCTTTGCTATGTGTGTATTTGGACTGAAATGAGATGGAATTTTCAGTAGAAGAAATAAACACTTTATATTCTGAAATAAAAGAGAGCTGCCTTTTCCTCCAGGGAAAAGGGTTGTTAATGACAAAAGCCACCGAGGCCTTTCCAGGCTTCCATTTTTTTAAATTTGAAATCATAAGGGAACTAGGCTGCCTGCGTTTTTCTTCAATATCTGTATACCTTCAAAGTTACAGGTTTCTTTTAAGTTGATAAATATCACCAGAGAGTCTCTTTTGCTTTGCTTTGCTTTGCTTTGCTTTATTTTAGGGCCAACTAAATTTTTAGTGATAAAAAGATCCATTCCCAAAGGATACGTGGCTTTTAAAAACGTTTTTGCTTTCTTTCCACATTGGTGTAGAATTGGCAGTGTTTTAAGCAGTCCAAGAATGAGCAGTCAGCATGGTAACCTTAAGGTGTTATCTAGCCTAGAACAGTAGCTCATGAAGCCAACTTAATAATGAGAAAGTTGCTTTAACTTGCAGTGTTTTTGTTGATAATACAGTGTAGTCAGAATAAAGGCAAATATTCTTCCATCTCACTGAAAGGGTGAACATTCACAGTTTCATCCTACAAACAGCTAAAAATAGGCTGTGTTCTTCTTTATTGCAAAAAAATAATGTTTAAAAATGGATTCCACAATAAATGTTTGCATATTGCATGTTTTCCCAGGATTTCTTCTTTCTTTGCTTGCTTTTTAATTAGTCCAGTTTAGTTAGTTTAATTAGTTTCATTTAATTGGTTTAATTTAGTTAATTACATTTATTTATTTAATTATATATTCTAATGGAAGAAAAGTAAAACTGAGTTTCATTTTATAAATATAAACCTTAATTCTACCAAGTAAATGTTCCTGAGTAGCAGGAACATTTTAAAAAAATAAGGTTACATTAAGATATATTTAAATACCTTCCAGTGATTTCTAAATGGCATAATACAGCAGTTGAACAATGAGAAATTATTCTTTAATGCAGTGGTTCCCAAACTTTTTCAGTCCACTGCCCCCTTGGTGCTACAAACTCATCCTCAATGCCCCCCACCCAGGGGCGGGATTCAAATTGCTGTGAGCGTGGCCTAATTTGAGGGTGTGGTTTGCTGGTCACGTGACTGGGTGAGTGTGGTTTGGTGACTGGCAAATCAAATACAAGTGGTCCTCACTTAATGGCCGGTTGCTTAGCAAGTGTTCTAATTTATGACTGGCCTCCCGAGAACTATTTGACCTGTTTTTGGAGTTTTGACAACCATGCAGACACATATACACAACCCTGCTGGAGCAGGTCATTGGACTAGAATCGGCAAAGCATCTCTGATTAGATTCTAGTAGTGAATAAAATCTAATCTAATTGCCAGTTCTTGTTGATTTGTTTTATTTGTATTTCTTTATTTTATATTGCTGAATTGCATTGACGTGTGTCCCTTCTTGTGCACAACCCAGAAGCTTTTGTGATTCTTTGCAGCAAAAATTACCGACCTCTGGCTTTGCTCTACTTTTCAAACGTGCCGGCACTGCCACGTTCTAGGTGCCGGCCCCACAGGTCCCACCCCATTGAGCCCGCTGCATCTGGAGGGACCTGCCCAAGCAAGTCCGAGCAGAGCAGTGCACCACGTCAATGGGGTGAGCCTGGGAAAGAGAAGAGAGAGAGAGAGAAAAGAAAGAAAGAAAAACGCAAAAGAAAGAAAAAGGGACAAAGAAAGGGGGGATGGAGGGGGAGGGGGAGAGAAGGAAGGGAGAGAGAGAGAGACCTGATGCATCAGATTGAAATGAGGCCTAGTTTAGAGGCCCTTTTTCACATTGAAACATCTTTGCCAGCATCTTTGCCAGCACATTGAAACATCTTTGGCTTCTATTAATTAAAGATTTTGTGGACGAAACATGGCCAAGACTATCAGGAAGCTCTCACATTTTGTTGAGGCTTTAAACAGGATCCATTGGACCAGACCCACCCATCCATTGGACTAGATCCACCCTAAAAAATGACTTTTCCCCAATGTATTACAGTGCCAATTCTGAAAAAGGCAAAACCAAAATGTACTGGTAAATTACAAGAACACACACACACACTCCCTTCTAACCCTACTGGAGCAGGTGATTGGACTAGAATAGATATCTCATTATCTTTCTCCTCCCTCCCTCCTTCTTTATTTCTTTTTCTTTCTGTCCCTTCCTTCCATCCCCCCCTCTTTCTTTGTCCCTTTTTCTTTCTTTCCCTTTTTTCTTTCTCTTCTTCCTTCTCTCTTTCCTCTCTCTTTCCCTCTCTCAGGCTCACCACATTGATTTCATGCACCGCTCTGTTCGGACTTGGTTGGGCAGGTGCCTCCGGTGCAAGGGGCTCAATGGGGTGGACCTGCAGGGCCTCGCCCCGAACGTCGCGGCGGCAGGAAGTTTGAAAAGGAGAGCAAAGCCACTCTGGCTTTGTTCTCCTTTCCCAATGCTGTGTTCGGGGCGAGGCCCCGCAGGATCACCCCATTGAGCCTTTTGCACCAGAGCATGCAAGTCAATGGGGTGATGCTGTGGGGCCTTGCCTCGAACGCAGCGGCAGGGGAATTTTTTCTCACCCCTGAATTGTGCCCTGCCGCTCACCTCCAGCACCCCCTGCTGCCTCTTAGCACCCCCTTGCTGGCCCCCTTGCCTCTCAGCGCCCCCCTAAGGCATCCCACCGCCCCCCAGGTGATGGTACCGCCCACTTTGGGAATCACTGCTTTAAAGGTTTCTGTAAAACAACATCAGCTACCGTTGGTCCTCAGCCTGCAATCACAATCTGGACCAGAATTTCCATCACTAATGTGCTCATTAACTGAGTCATGTTGGGGTCATTAAGTGAATCACCACATCTTTAAATGAATCACATGTTGTTAATTCACCCAGCTTCCCCCATTGATTTTACTTGTTGGGAAACCTTTTGGTAGATCACAAATGTTGATCGTGCAACCCTGGGATGCTGCATCATCCTAAATACTTCTAGGTTCCTAGGCACATGAAGCATGCTTCAGTAGTTGTAAGTGTGAGGATCAGTTTTTTCAGCACTGTTGTCATTTTGAACAGCAGTTAAATGGATGACATAAGTTGAGACTACTTGTAAATAAACATGAATAGCCCATTACTTTGGCTTTGATTCTTTCCAGTGAATCTATTCTAAGGGCAGGGAATTCTGTCAGGTTTCTGTGTCAGGTGCAACCAGACCATTTTATCAGTATTGAGCATTCTTTCTTGGTTGTCCAATTAGAATTTATACAGAGACCAATTTGAAAGTTGGCAAGGAAATTCTTCTGAAGATAACTAAATTATATAAACTCTAGAGGATTTGACATACAAATATGGATTAGAAAAGATAATATTTGAATATCATAGATCTAGTTGATTTCAGTCTAAGTACAGGTAGTCCCCAACTTATGACCACAATTACGTCCAAAATGTCTGTAGCTAAGCAAAACAGGTAAGTGATTTTTGCTCAATTTTATGACTTTTTTTGCCACAGTTGTTAATCACTGCAGTTGTTAAGTTAGTAACATGGTTGTTAAATGACTCTGGCTTCCCATTAACTTACATTATCCCAGGACACTGAAACCATCATAAATATGAGTCTGTTGACAAGTGTCTAAATTTTGACCACATGACCAAAGATTGTAAATATGAAAAAGGTCATAAGTCACTTTTTAAGTGGTATTGTAATGATCATTAAACAAATTGTTGTTAAGTCAAGGTCTAGCTGTAACGAAAGCAAGACTACAGGTAGCTTTTGAGTGGTGACAGTAATTGGGACCTAAATTGTGTCACTATGCAGTGCGGATATAAAGCACATCACATGACTGCATTGTTTAGTGACAGCAATCCTTGCCATCATTAACCAAGGATCCACATCAGTCCAAGCCATTCTGGGCTTCATTCCTCCCAGCACAAAGCCTCAGTAAGGTAAGTGACTGTTTACAATCCCCCCATCCATCAATTTCCTTTCCCATTTCTGCCATTTTGGATGCCCTGATCATGCCTTGAGGTGTGGTAAACAGTCCCAAAATAGCCAGGCTCTAAGGCTGCTTGCCATGCTGCAGTTCTACAAGAGGCCATTGAGTACAGCACAAAACCAACATCACAGCTGCTCCTAGAAGCCACAGTAACCCCAGCTGCATGATGCAGAGTCTCAAGACCTCGGAGCTTTTCACAGCACTGTGTAGACCAATACATTAGGGAAGCAGAACAGAGCAGCTCATCATATGGCAACATGGCACAATTCCAGAAGTGGCTGCCATGTTTCCAGTGACAACAGTTCAATGTGGGCTCTGGGAACATGGCAGCAGCTTCCAGAATCACATGGCATAGCTGCACGACGAAGTGATCCATTCCAGTGCTGTGGAAAACTTTGTAGCTCTTCAAGAGTTAGGCAAGGAGGAAAATGTGCAGCTTGGTGGGGTGGGAATCCGTATGTGTTGGGGGGGGAGAAACCTGCATGGATTCAGTGCGGGAATAGGAGAAGATACTGTAGGTAAGTGCTGCAGCATCCCTGTGGTAGCCATAAGGGCAAATGATCATGGGTGCTGCAGTGTCCATAACCTTGGAACTGGATTATAAGTAGTTTTTTGGGGGGGATCTGCCGTAACTTCAAACGGCTTTTAAGCAACCGTTGTTAAACGAGGACTGCCTGTACAGCAAGAAAAGTAAAATGGACCTAGCAATATCTATGGCAAAATTCATGCTAATCCCCAACTCATTCTGTTGCTGAAGAGAAGCATAATAAATTCTGATATGGTGATTATGATTTTCAGAAATAATATTTCTGAAATATCATGAAAAGCAAAATATTCTGAAAAGCAACAGAGTTTTGCTTTTAATTTGCTGATTTGTTTTAAAATACCACTGAATTTCTGAGGTTTTAAAATCTGATCTTGAAAGAAGTGTCCTCTCCTGCCACCCATCCCTCCCTCATCCCCTTTGCAGAAACATTTGGCCTCTTTACCTGACACACTTTTGAAGTGTTAAGCTTTTTAGTTACATCTGTCTCCATGGTCTAATGACCTCCACTCACGTCTGGTGCAATTTGCAAGCAGTACAAATCAAGACTTTTAAATGTGTCTCTTCTAGTTACCCTTCTTCCCCACTAAGCAATATATACAGATAAACAGCACTTGCATCAAAGTTCTTCCTGCTATTGGCTTTCCGTAACTATTGGGAGATCAGTCTCTTTTGTAAGTTTCCTTCTTCCTTGTTTTCTTCCCCTAAAATTGAACAGTATTGTTGGTCTTAGACCTGAAGCTTAATGGTGTTACTGTAGTATGTGTTCCCTTACAAAATACACAGATAAATGATATGCATAGTCGTCTTTTTGAGGTTTGGCAGAGCTGAGAAACAAGGGGAGGTGTGAGCTCTGAAATTGGATTTTTGACTTTGTTGTTGGCCATCCTCCACAGCCAGTGATCGAAGCATTAAAGGGGGCTGTCAGAATTGTTCACACTTCACAGAATGCCATTTATTCATCCCCCCCCCCCTTCTTTGGTGTCCAGGTTAGATTGCCTGCCTAGGGAAATGTTCAAGTTGTGATTAGGTTACTCAGGGAGAAACCAAACAAAGCCTAATGAGAATTAAGCTTCAGAGAACACATTCATTTCTAGGAATCTCCCCCTCCCCACATACCTTGTTTGAGCACCAGTTAAGAAGAGGGAAGGGGTGTGGCTTCCTTTACTATTGCTTTACATTTTCTCTCTGGGGAAGGAACCCAGGCCAGATGCAGGCTTACCTGGGAAGAGATACTGGTTGTTTTCATTTCAACTACATAAATCTCTTGCTGGCCCCACTGGGGGGCTATTTGCTTCCAGGAATTACATTTCTAAATATATCCATGAAGAAGGAATAGCCTCCAAACGTAAGAATCGAGTCTCTGCAATAAGGTTCAGGGTTTCAACATCCTGTCTGTACATGGCAAGCTGAATTTAGAACCAGGATATAGATTTAATTGCAATAATTGACTCCCACTCTTGTCACAATCTGAGATTAATACCTTCTGCAATTGTTCTCTCTTACCATTTTGCCCGCATCCTGGGTGTTTATTGAGCTTGTGGGAGCCATATATTGCTTTTGTTTTGAAGCTGTTTTTATTACCCCCTGATTATCTCATAATTATATAGGCAGCCTATTGTGAAGAGGAAGGTCGTTACTGAAGAAATCATGGAAAAGAGGGAACAGATGAAACTATATGCTGCAGGAAAGATCTGGAGAGTTTTGAGACTCATTTCTTTCTTATTTGTAGATTCTGTTCTGAATCTGATTAACCAGTGTTGTTGTAATACAGATAGTCCACATCTTACATTCATTTTGTGACAACAGTACTGAAAAAAGTGATCTATGATCGTTTTTCACACTTATTGTAGCATAACCAAGGTCACATGATCAAAAATCGTATGCTTAGCAACTGGCATGATACATTTTTGACAATTGCACTGACCCAGGGTCATGTGACCACCCTTTATCACCACCTCAGCCAGCTTGTGACAAGCAAAGTCAATGAGGGAAGCCAGATTCGCTTAACAACCACATCACTCACTTAATAACTAGTGATTTGCTTAACAATTGTACCAAAAAAGGTCACTAAGCTGAGGCACTACTCACTTAGCGACAGAAATTTTGGGCTCAATTATGGTCATAAATCGAAGACTACCTGTGGCTAGTATTAAGGTTTAGAGACATAGATTAAGATTTAAGAAAGGCACTCAGACGAATATAGGTAATCGTCAACTTAAAAATAGTTCATTTAGTGACCACTCGAAGGTCACTAAATAATTTAAGTTACAACAGGACTTAAAAGTTTTTTTAAAATGACTTGTGATCATTTTTCACGCTTGTGACCGTTGCTGCATCCCTGGAGTCATATGATTTACATTTGGATGCTTGACAGCTGGTTCATATTTATGACAACTACTGGGTCCCAGGGTTCTGTGATCCCCTTTTTGCGACCTTCTGACAAGCAAAGTCAATGGGGAAGCCAGATTCCACTTAACAGACGTGTGAATAATTTAACAATTGCAGTGACTCACTTAACAAATGTGGCAAGGAAAGTCGCAAAATGGGGCAAAATTCACTTAACAAATTTCTCACTTAGCAACATAAATTCTGGACTCAGTTGTGGTCATAAATCGTGGATTATCTGTATCTGCAACCTTGGAATTACTTATTTTAGATATTACATGAGGATTTTGGATGTTGCTTAATCAATAGTTACATTTTTAGTGTCACGAAGCACAAAGAAACAAGTATAGCTATCTCTCTCCATTCCTCAAAAACAAAAAGAGTATGGTGGTGATGAGGATGACATACAGTTTATAATCCTGTTAAAGTAAAATTTTACTGGGGGGACCATGCATGCAACAAGATGGGAACGTGGGGAAGTATTGTATAGAAGTTGTCTGTGTGCTCAGATAAGTTTGTGATTGCTGTATTGATTAGCTGTCAGAAATAAAAGATGGTTAGGCAAAAGTACTGAATTAACCTGCTAGCTGTTGTCAGGCTCACTACTGTTTAAAATAATGGACAAGGGCTTGTTTTACAGTAAATTTAGCTTTCCATTTCAGTTATATCTTTGTGGCTCTGTGTGATATATTTAATTAAAATGAAAGACAAATTCAAAGGCATGTGCACATACTGAAATATTTTATTTAGAAAAATGTAACCATAAAGTCTACAAAACACACATACTCTCTATCACCGCCCCTTTTTCTCCAGTGGGAGAATAGTGGCAGGTCGTTGCTTACTTGTAGTGGTACTGGAATAATGACACAACCACAATATGCAGTCATCTTTAATTATCTTGGATTCTGCCTAGATTCTTCAATGGTGCTGGCATAGCGGAAACTTTTATGAATTGTACCCTTTCATCTGTACTCTATGAAACACCCTTATAATCAATTTAACACTGTAAAAGAATATTCTCTCCTCAATTTAATTTTCATTAAAACTAGGATATATTTAACTTCAGATTGATTGGAAACTTGTTATGAATACAGATACAGGACAAAAATAATATTATGGCATTTAATTTCATGGCTTCATTGGGGGGAGGGGTTATGCCTTGCTTAGCTTCAGTTGCAAAAAGAGGCTTTGTATATATATGTATGTATGTAGGTATTAAGTTTATTTGCTGCCTATTACTGCTCCAGACAGCTTACAACATAAAAATAAAGAAATGATAAGTATAAACATAACAGTAGCAAAATAGTGAAACAATAAAACAAACAATGAAATCAACAATGAAAACACAATAATATGAGATTTTAAAATGGGTGGGAGATGCAGGGAATGCCGGGGAGGGGGGTTGCTATCAATCCAGCAACCACTTTCAGTGCATTGGGTCCCCAGGAGAATTGGTAGAGCCAGGTGTTCAGGTTCTTGCAATATGAAGAACATAGCACTTGTCCACTACTCTTTAAGAAAGCCATACAGCTAGTCCTCACTTACTGACACTTGTTTCATGACCATTCAAAATTCCAATGATTTTAAGATTAGTCCTTCAAGTTACAACCATCTCAATGTCCCCATGGTCATGGGATCATGATTGGAATGCTTGGCAACTGGCACGTGTTAACAACTGTCGCAGTGACCCATGGTCCTATGATTGTTATTTGCAACCTTCACAGCCAGCTTCCGGCAAACAAAATTATTGGGGAAGCTCAAGGAAATAGCAAATCATGCATCATGCTTAATTTTCTTAACAACTGCAGATGGGACTGATGTGGTCAGTCAGGTACGGTCAGATGATATTTCATTTTATGATCGCAACACTTAACGTTGAAGTTACTGGTCCCGAATGGGGTCAGTAAATGTATATTTCCCCAGGACTGCAAATGATATCAAAAATTAATCAGTGATTAATAAAAATTAATATATTTTAAGTTGCTTTTCTCATTCTTCTTCCTCTCATTCTCTATATTGAAAGTATAATAGAAATATCATGCAATATACCAATGAATGCTTAAAAAGCTACTTGAAGGATTTCTGAATAATTTTGCATTTAAATAATTTTGAACTGAATGTTCAGGTGGAGGAGAGTGACATGTTGCTTAACTGGAAATTGGTACTACTTCTATATTTCTATATATTTTCATCATAGAAAAAATGTTCAGATACTTATAGTCTAATACAGAGAATGTACAGAGAGTATTAGTTATGAATCACTGCTTATTAATATGCCCATCACTTAACCAGCATCTTGGAAATTAAGTGGTAGCCCACCTAGTGGGTCACCATCTGTGAAATCCTGGGGGAAATAATATCTCTGAAGAAGACAGTTTAATATGACTTCAATATCATACTAAGAAAACTATAATAACGGGTCTATGTATATCAGCAAGAGTTGACCATGATTCAAAGGCAATTTTAAGGTTTTTTTTCTTCCTTATTTCATCAAGGAAAATGTGCCATCTCTGATATCCAGAAAAACAGAAATGTTGTGGTGAAAACCACTTTCCTAATGATTCTTCATAAAATTATAAAGACTCAAGTCTAGTTTTCACTAGTTATATTCCATTGTATAAATAAGATTATTGTACACAGGGAGGCTATTTAGGGGAAATATAAGCTAAATTCCATTTATTTAGGTACTTCAGCATGGAGTCAAATTATAAGATGCTTGTCACAATTTACCAGTAGTATAAAAATTGCATCTCTAGTTAAAAGAGTAGGGCCTTAGGGTTTGTTTCTTAAAATTATATTCTGCTATAATCTAGGAGCTCAAGTGTCAGGCACAAAGATCTCCCTTCATTTTATCATCTCTTTATTTCAAATTGGACTGATGGAAAGTGATCAGGCAGAGTTGAAAGACTTCAGAGATAAGGGAGTGAGTTTTGAAATAAAACAGTATTTCCAAGAGCTAGTTCAACCCTAAAAATGGATGAGATTGTTCCTCTTTCTGAAATGTTCCCACTTGGATTAGGGTATGGTGTATGGGCGGTGGGGGTAGCAGTTGTTATCAGGGAATCTCTGTGGGTTTTCAAGATGCTGCTCCACGAGTTGCCAATCATCAGGTTCTGTTTTTGAAGAAAGGCTTGTGGGATCAGTTGGGATTGTTGCTAATGTAACAGCTTCCCTGCTGTGTAACCTTGCCTGAGTTGCTTGAGGCCATCTCGGGATTGGCTGTGAAGTTCTCCAGGTTTATAGTCTTGGGACACTTCAGTCAGCCATCTCTGAGGTGAACTTAAGAAGCAGCTCAGGAGTTTATGGCCACTATGTTGGCCACAGGCCTATCCCAGATTATTCATGGCCACAAACCAGACATAGTTTTCTTGTCAGAGCAGTAAAAGGAACTTTGATTATCAGATCATGGTCCTGGTGACTTTGAAAATCCTTTATTCTACCCCCTTCTGCAGGGAGATAGATATCAGTCTGCCCCAAGTGACTAATGGACCTTGTAAGATTCCAAAGGCAATTTTATTTTGGGGGGGGGGGGGTTGTACATGAGGCCCTATTACACAATCCTTTGAGGCTTTGGACACTGCCTGGAATAGGGAGGCAGCTAAAGCCTTGGATAGGATTGCACCTATCCAACCTCTCTTAGCCCATCATTCCCAGCACTCCCTGTGGTTGACTGAGGAGTTAAGGGAGCTGAAAGAGATCAAGAGACATTTGGAATGTTACTTGATGGAGAGGAGGGACAAATCTAATCAGACACGTAATAGAACTACTATTAAGATCTACCTCAGGGCAGTAAAAAGTAGTGAAACATCGGTATTTCTCCATTCTTACTGCATTCACAGAGTGTCACTCAGCAGCCCTATTTAAGGTCACTGCAGACCCTCCCGGGCAAGGGATTCTCAGAAGTTTACCTTTGGGACCTCATGGAGCAAACCTTTATGCAACTGGGAGATAAAATTGCTTGGATCTGTTCTCAGTTGTGGACCAAGCGTGTCGCAGACCCTTTGGAGATGTCAAGAAGCATACTTACCTGGTTTGATACTGTTGATCCAAGGAAGTGAACAAGGTCTTCGAGGCTGCAAAGTCACTGTGCATTAGATCCATGCCCCTCCTGGTCAAGGCTGCCCGACAGGTGATGTGAGTGGGTTCTAGCAATGGTTAATGAGATTTCATCAATATGCAGATTATACATCTCTGTCTCAGGATGATCTTTCATGGTGCTTGGAGGCTTGGGGGTCTACATGGGGAACAACAGGTTTGAACTAAACTCTGGTAAGATGGAGTAGCTGTGGGTGGGGGGCTTCTCTGTATTTGGATGTCTACTAGCTGTGGTTTTGAACGGGGTTGCACTGTCCCAGATGATCTCTGTGCATAATCTGGAGATACCGCTGGACACATGGCTCCTGCTCAAAGCAGGTGTTGTGTGCCAGTTGGGCCTTCTTGGATCAGGAAACCTTTCTCTTAGTTCTTCATGCCATAGTCATCTGCATGGACTACTGCAATGTACTCTACATGGGGCTTCCCTTGAACATTATCTAAAAGCTGCAGCTGGTTAGAATATGGTTGCATGGGCAGTTCTGAGTGCCCCAGGGTTGCACATGTACACCTCTGCTGCATAAGCTGTATTGAGTGCCAGTTTATTTCTGGGCCAAATTCAAAATATCAGTTATCACTTTTAAAGTCCTTCATGTGATAGGACCAGGTTACCTGAGGAACTCTCTTATCCCAATTACATTGATCTCTCCCAGTCTGTCAGACACAAAGGGCATTTTAAACACTCATCAGTTGGCAGGGTCAAGGAAGGGAGCCTTTTCTTCTGTTGTCCCTGTACTTTGAAGCATCTTGCCCCATAAGATGCTGGCCTTCCGGAAGAACATTAAGGCTGGCTCTGTCAACTAGCATGGGAATTCAATAATGGTATGCAACCCTGGGAGTAGTTGGTGGTCTGAGGGCACCCACTCCATCTTTTTAATTTTGGGATTTTTTAACTTTGTCTATTTTTGTATAGATTTTATGGTTTTTCTTATTTGTACACTATTCAGAGTCACTCAGATAGCAAGATGGGTATATACAAATTTGATAAATAAAAGCTAGATCACACTTAAGACTGTCTCCTAATGTAAGCAGATAGGCTATGTTTCATGAAATATTTATGTTTGCTAAATTTTATTAAGCATTCTTTATTTTTTAAAAAAATCAACTTCTATCCCCTTTGTTTCTATACACACGCTTTTATTTGCTACTATTTCAGAACCAGTATATCCCACATAAATAGACAGATTAAACTTCCCCAAACTCTTTTCTTTTTCATCTACAGTGGTGACTTTTTCAAAGACAACTTTGAAATGCTCTCCCTAGAGAGAATCATTTGATTCTGATCTTTTATCTTTTCAATGATTTGAGACGACCTAAGCATTTTTGTGCCATGGAATTTTCAGTGAATTTGTTATTTACAGTGCTGATTTTATGTTTTGTTACAAAGCCTGGATATAATAAACTGCTTTAAGTTATTAAGTATAGTATATACTAATTGGGAAAAAACTAATCTAAGTGTCCTTTGTTTTACTAGCACAAAGCAAGTACTTAACATGTGCTGTAAGTGAGGTGATGGTGTTGCATATAATTTTGCCCAATTTTGTAATGCCCCTGTCTTTTTCTCTTTTCCCAGGCAAGCATGGGATCTTGCTGTGGATATATGCCTATCTCAGCTGCCTACCATTATAGAGGAAGGGACTGCATTTAGGGTAAGTTACTAAACTATTGAACTCACATCTGTGTTACTCAAACATGGCTGTCCACCTGTAGATGACCTCTGCTTCCAGAATTCCTTAACTAGTGTGTCCATTGCTGACAATTCTGAATTCTGGATAGTGCCAACATCAGGAAGGATAATCTAATAATTCCAAAATTCTCATATTCTTTATCAAGCAATTATGTACCCATTCCTTCATATGACACCTATGAATCATTGACCCAGTTGAAGAAAGATGCATGCAGCATAGTCCGTGTGTATTGCACAGAATAATTTTAACTATATCCCTTGTGTTGCTTCTTAAGAATGAGAAAAAATCTCTTAGTGTCGGAAATTCTCACAGGATACTTTCAGATATTATATATAATATGATAAACATATTCAACATAGCAGCATAAAAGTTGCAGAATTATTCATAGTGTTTTATAAAAATCAAAGGATAGAGACATAATCTGTGAAGGTTTTGCAATCTAAAATTTTAAAAAGAAGAAATAACAGAAAGGAGCAGGAGGTAGATACAATAGAATAATTGAGGCAATTAGGATATATAATAAATAATTACTGTCACATTGCTTAATGTGATTTCCATCATCAAAACTAAAGCTGATATAATAGTTCCATCCTTCCCTCCTTGTACTCTGTATCTGATATTCCAATTTCTCACTATGGAATTCCCCTGTTAGTATCCCGTTAGTAAGTTTGTTTGCAAATTTATATGAATGTGCATCCTAATCAAAGAACTCTGCAGCTAATGAGGTATAAACACACACACACACACACACACACACACACACACAATATAAAAACAAAAAATGTGAGGCAAAAATAATTAACCAAAGCAAGGCAAACAAACTGAGCTCCCATTAACATCCTGACCTTAAAGCCTGAGGGAATAGCCAGGTTTTTAAGACATTCTGAAAATCCCATTCTTAGAATCTGAATCTCAAGGATTTGCAGAAATTATTGTTATGATAACAGGCCTCTTTTAATCGGAAAAATTGAACTCTCAAATCAAAGCCTGATATGGGTTGAAAGTACATTTGGGTTCTTTGTTAGCTGGTTTCCATTAAATTGGGCCTGAACTATGGTAACTAAATAGACAACTACTCAACCTATTCCTGATAAAACAGATATAATCTAAAAACATTGCAGTGATCTTCTTGATCCTGTTCATCTACTTTATTTTTGCCTTTCATGTTTTTTCAACTGTGTTAAGTAGCTGGATTTTTTTTTGTCCATTATATACTCATTTCTGATGCTCAAATATGTGAGTTTCTATTTGTTTAAAATTGCTCAAGAGAGCAGTCAATCTTTACTTCATGGTTCTTCTTGCAGTTCATGATAGTCTTGGCAATCATCTCCAGATCCACAGTACAAAGACACCCCCACTTTCTCCCCCTCTCATTCTTAGTGCCCAACTTTCTAGCTATACATTACCACTTGAAAAATAATGCTTTAATATCTGATCTTTGTGGTCATCAGGATATCTCCTTATCTCCTATGAGATGACCTAAATATCAATAGTCATCTTTAGGATTAGTCTGCTCACTAATGCAGTATCTTTCTGTTCTGGCATGATGTGGGTTTCTCTAAGCATACTTGCTTGGTATTAGCATTGTCTTAATATGTAAAAACCAGATTTCCACTTTCTATTTTCCCAGTGAAACATTTTGTAAATGTTTTTTTTAATCTAAAAAAAAAAAGTATAATTAATAATGTTTTGGCCTCTTAGTTTAAATCTGGTTATCTTTTCCAGTCCTGCCATTTTTATTATATATTTCTCTATATGAAATATTTGTATTATTTTCTTGCTTATCAATCTTGCCTCTTCTAAAGAATAATCAGAAATGCTGGCATGCTCATTAGTCTTGATATATTCCATATTATGGCATTATCTGCAATCTTTACTTCATGCAATAAGTAAAGTAAAGCTAAAATTCTTTTTAACACATGTGTACGACCCATTATTCACTTTACATTTCTTATCTGATCAAACCTGCTGCTTTTGAGGAATGTTCCTGTTTAAGGCTCTCTCCATCTATTTCTCTATTTATCCTTGTAAGAATTTAGGAAAAAACTTTTCATGAAGAATTAATGCAATGGTTTGGTAATTCTTTTGCATTTTGCTTTTTTTTTTAATAGACCTAGTAGGCTAGTCAGTCTGTTTCTTTTTTCCCCCACATAGAACGATTAGTATTTTAACTGCTTCTTCTGCTGTAGTGTTAAATTCAGGGATTATTTTATCTGCATCTGGTGCTTTCTTATTTGAAAGCTGATCTGTTGTCCCTTGTACCTCAGTTTAGAGTTAGTTTCCAAATATATTCTCTCTCCACAAATATTTCTATACAATATTCCTGTTTGTAAAATGTTTCATTCTCTTTTTATCTCAATTGTCTGTATTAGAACACTTCCAATATTACTCAAGAGTAATCCTAATTAGGTGTACATTTTTCTGTAGTTGTTCTAATTTCCTTTAAACCAACTCTCAATTTCCATTTCTGTTCTGTTCTGTCTCTATCTGTTTGTTTGTCTGTCTGTCTGTCTTCTGGCTTTATGTTTTCTAGGTTGTTTCTTGTTATTCTTTTTAATTTTCTACTCTAATCTATATACTTGACACCAATAATTCATGTTCCATAGTCTATCCTTGGAAATATTCTGATGGATTTGATTGTACTATTGGCAATGTATAAAGAATTGTTTTTCCACAGTTTTGTTAATCTGCCTCCTGCAGCATTGCATTTACCTAATCCAATTTTTTAATGATTCAATTCCTTTAATTTTCCAATCTTAGCATTTCATTTGTAATATTGCTTTCTTTCTAGATTTTGTACACAGCATCTCTTACAATTTCTCATACAATTCTTTATTCTTTTTCCATTGCCTCTGTATTAGACATACATTTGTAAAACTTTGATATTCACTGGATAATTACTAACCCCAATATGGTGTGCTTTACTGGGTTGTAACTGAATTGAACACATACTTAGCAATGTCCTTTTTAAATATAATTACCTTTCCATTGTTTTGTAGGATCTCCTGTCCTAAATAATATTATCAGGTAATAAACTGATTTCATATGCATTCCAGTCCTTCTACATTTTCTTGGTTCTAAAATATCAAATTTTTACTCTTAAAACATCCTACATTGTTTCTATTTTGTAAGTTTCAAACTTTTCTTGGTAAATGATTCTATTTTTCCATATTCAGATTACATACTGTATATCTCTTTTGATATTGACACCATTGAAATGGCCAGATATTAATGTGCCAGCTTGATCTCTTCATCTAGTACCAAGCTTTTTCTAAGTGTTTCAGCCATAATGATACCATTTTCTTGGCAATAACTAAGAAGAGGTTTGCCATTGCTTCTTCTAGATTTGATTTTGGAGTTCTGTGGGTTGGCTTCATCTTAATCCCTAATCCATCTACTCTCATCTTTCAAAGAACCCTTCTCAGGCACAGCGAAGCTACCAAGTCCTGCATCACATCAAGTGATAATACTGGTAGGGGGAATTTTAAAAAGCTAATGTTTGTAGTAAGATAGTACTGTAAAATTTACAGACAATATAAGTTGTCCAATGGAGGCTGAGAAACATACAGATAGTCCTCAAGCCATGATCATAATAGAGTTTGCCCATTACGGTCACATGTTGTGATGGTCATTAAGCAGGACAGTCTCATTTAATAACTCCCATTCCCTGCTCTCCCTGATGCAGTTGTTAAATTCAGGATATAGTTCTCGCTTCCTTCTGCAATAACTTTGTGAGGTAGGTGGAGCTGACATTGAATGACTCATTTAAAATTATCCAATGAAAATGTCTGGAGAATATACATAATACCTGGTTTTCTCGGAGGAAGGGAAGGAGATTTCTGATGTTTCTGCCAGCTTCTCACAAGGAAATTCAATGGGTAAGATGACAAGAAGTCAAAAATTGCTCTTGCTCCTTCTGATTTTTACCTTCCTCTGCTCATTCTGTTTCTCTGTTTAGGTAAAGAAATGTCTCTGAAATGATGACCTAACAGGGCATAGATTGATTAGTTGCCTATAAAATGATGCAGCAAGGAGAATATGGAAAACACTGAGCTTTGATATAAGGTTAAGAAACATAACTGAGCCTGAAATCATTCAGCAAGGAATCATTCAAAAGTCTGGGAGAGATGGTGACTCATTCATAAGAATAGGCTAAGAAGAGTATACATACATGTTTAACAAAATAAAATGGAGGAGAAAAAAGGGCTTAGTACAAATAGATTTTTATAAGGCAAAGACCATTCTAAATAGTGATGGGACTGAAAATTATTTTGCATTGAACTAGAAATGGAACTGCTGTACCTATCTAGCTAGATGTAAAAGTGATGGTGTTTATTTTAATTTTTGCTCACTATATTTGAAAAAGTCTACATAATATCATTGCTTGACAGGGACTGCAACATTTGGAGCTTTTTGACTAGATGTATGATCCTAAATGGATGAAAATGCAATAGGAATATATTAAGAGTTTTTAAAAAATTATATTACTAGCAGCGACAACAGTAATCAATGGCTTTTAAAAATGAATTCTTCCTCTACAAATGATTAAAGTCTTGAGCTTAATTATTTCAAAGATAACTAATATATAATCTACTAAGCCATTTCAATGCTTTTCAAAACCATTCCAGTACAATCTGTACTTGGCACAAAGTATCTTTGAAATTTCTGCTTGTAAGGGAGCATCAATCTAATTGTACAAATGTAACATTTTCCCCTCTCATTGATCTTTGAAACAAGTTGTTTATTTTTGTTTCAACATGTTAATGAAACATTATCTAATGCTGTTTTAAGGACACCCCCGGGCCTCCTAGGTCAAACACAACCCTGATGTGGCCCTCAATGAAATCGAGTTTGACACCTCTGATTTATATGAATGAAAGATTTTTTTTTAAAAAAGCGTATAACTCCAATCACAGATGGAAAAGTTATCTAGTATTGCTAACTAAATTTTGGGTGCTTATACTCTTTCTTTTTAATTTGTTCCAATTTTATGTATTTTTACAAGGTAGATTTTATAATTTTCAAGAGAAAAAGACAGAGTATAATCCTAATATTAGTACAGATTTAAAACTGTTAAAATAGATAGCATAGAGGTTTTATACATTCTTGGTTAACTGTGATAATTGGGACTAGAATTTTGGTCACTTAGAGATGTGGTTATAAAGCAGGATGTCATGTGATCACATTAATAATTAAAGATTGCAATCCCAACAGTTCCCAGTTGCTGTCATTAAGCAAGGACCTCCTTCCAACTTTCTGCCAGCTTCCACCAACTAAATTCAGTGGGGAAGCCGGCAGGAAGTCACAGGCTGGGACTTAGGCTGGCTGACAGGCAGGTAAGTGGTTGCTTGGAGTAACTGCTGCCAGGTGCAGGGGGTGAGGAGAGGTGAGGCACTGGCATGGTGCAAGAGCAGTGAATTTGGGGTAGCTGCTGCCAAGTGGTTCAAGGCTGTGTGAGGGCCTAACACAGCAAGAGAAGAGTATTTTGAGGCTTTCGGTAGGTGCTGCGAGGTGCAGGAGACTTAGCAGAGCAACCTGTGGTCTTCCCTGTCAGTTTTGCCATTGATCTTTGCTTATGGGAAGCCAGCAGGGAAGATTGCAAATGGGGAGCATGTTGCCATGGGACATTGCAACTGTTATATGTGTGAGCCAGTGGCCAAACTCCCAGATCATGTGACTGCAGGGGTGCTGAGCTGGCCAAGCTTTGAGGACCAGTGGTATCAGTTGTTCAGTGCCATCATAACTTTATAAGCAGTTGCTAAACAAATGATTGTTAACTGAAGACTAACTGAAATAGTAATAATAATATTACATAATAATGTAAATAATCTATTTCAAGCAGTAAAATAAGGGCAGATATCCAACAAATCTCAGCTAATCAAACAAAATAATATACCATTAAAAACATAAAGTACTATGAAATATTTCATCCCCACTCTCTAGTTAAAATATGTATCTATTGAATTTTAAAATTATTTGAGTAACACAGTTAAAAATCAGTAAGGACAAATTACAGGTAATAAACAATACATGAAGAGAATACTGTAGATAATATAGATTGTATGTCAATTTTATATAAAGGAATCAAATATCATTTCCAATACAAAGTGAATAGAATTGTTGCAGCTGTTACAATATATAGTTCAATATATTTTGAGGCAATATATGGTTTAGTAAAATGTAATAAAAACATCTCAAGATGAATTCTGTATGAATTATTTCCTAAATTGTTGCATTTTGAACATTGCTATTGCATGAAGAAGAAAATCTGTTCATTGCATTTTGAGCATTTTGTAGAAGAGTTGCTTACTTTGGTAATCGTAACTGGAGTAATATATCAACAATCAAACATTTAATATCAATTATATTATTCAGAGAAAATTAATATTTTTCCATTGGAATTCCTATGTTCCAGCTCTGTGATCATGCTCAAAATCTGCTTTGCATTCTAATTCATATCTAGTTTCTTATGATTGCATTATCTAAATGATTACTTTTTAGCAGGACTTTAAAATCAAAGTTTGTAGAAGAGTAGACAAAGTAAAACTTTAAAGTTTCATTTCTAGGCTTTAGTTCCAAACTGATAATATAATTTTAAATAGGATAGTGGGAGTAATAGTGGGAGATCACTGTTACTCAGAGACATTTTAGTAGTTAACTTTATTTCAGATACATTTCAGTAATCTGAAAATATTATAAATAATACAAATATGTGTCATTTGCAAACCATAACTACTTTGTTTTTACACTTATTTATATCCTGCTTTAAAAATACATGAAATTAATATGCTAAATTTGATGAACATTAAAAATGAATACTAAAATGAACAGTGATGATATCATTAATGCAGAAAACAAATTTAATTGAAGTATTAAAAAATATCTTCCAAAGTGTAAAGGTTTCCAGTACTCATCTAAAGATGGAGTTAAAGCAAGGGTGTCAAACTCAAGGCCCTTAGATCTTGCCTGTGAGGCCTCCCTGGAAACAGTGAAGAACTGGTCTGCAGTGCCTCTGCCAGCAAAAACAGAGCTCGGGAGGGCCACTTGTGAGCTCCATTTTCGGATGGGACAACTCTGCCAGCGAAAATGGAGCTTGTGAGCCCGTTTTCACTGGCACAGCGCTCGGGCGATCACAGGCACCCTCAACATAGGTGACGTCAAAGATGGCCACACCCACCTGGCAATGCCCATGCTGTCCCCCCGAGGTCAAACAGAACCCTGATGCAGCCCTCAAAGAAATTGAGTTTGACATCTGTGAGTTAAAGGAAGCTGGCCAGGTAATTTCAGAGCTATATCGCTGTTAAGAAGAAACACTTTAACATCATTTAAATGTGCATACATGCATGCATACATACATACATATGTATGTATGTACATACATACATATATGTGTGTGTGCATAATTTATATATAATATATATTTACATATAAAATAATAAAGGATAGATAGATAGATAGATAGATAGATAGATAGATAGATAGATAGATAGAGGTATATATATATATATATATATGTCAGCTGATCTGGAGGAGAACCAGTGGCCTAATGGCAATTACAACTGCCTCACATATAATACTTCCCTGGTTCGAATCCTAGTAAGGGTATGGCTAGCTGACGAGAACTAAATAGCTCGAAATAGATCTATCCTAGTCTCCCTTGTTTAATTATTTATCAGCTCAAAAACCTAACACACACACACACACACACACACACACACACACACACACACACACATATATTTCATAGATTTTCACGGGTACAGGTATGCAGTCTTGGCAGTGTTCGGGCCTTACACAGGAAAAGACCAAGACCTGCATATATATAGATATATACAGTATATCCTCCACACCTTTATTATTTTTACAAATAGTTCAAGGTGGCAAACATATCCAATACACTTCCAAGCATGAGATGTGAACATTAGTTTTTCCCTCTTCTTTTGCTGCAATAAATTTGAACGAGAAGGATATTGCAGTGTGATGTAGATAGAAAGTTAGAGGCAAGGAGACATCTAGGCAATTTCAGTGTCACCTCATTTGCATTCAGAAGCAGAATCCAAATGAATTAATTTGGGCTCATTCAGTCAGTGTCCTAACCTTTTTAATACTACCTGATCACATGGAGCTTGCCATTTTGTACTGCTCTTTCAATGATTCTATTACATTCTTTATTTTCTTTTATGTTCTCTGTTCCTCAGTTTCAGAAACTTCTGCACTTAGTGGCTTCTTCCACATATTATACAAAATTGTTGGATAGGATGTGTCCTTGATACTGATTTCCAAGATTACATGTAGTTGAATATTCTACCTGCCTGGCAGTTGTTTTTGAATTGAAAGTGGACAAATTGGACAATGGAAATTGGACGATGAGGAATAAATGACAGTGCATAAAATAGGGTTAATTTATCACTGACCAATTAGCAGCAAATAAACTGACTATTGTATCAGAACTAAATAGTAGAAAAGTCAGATTGCTGGCATTTATGACTATGGATTTATAAGTAGAATATGGATAGGAATACACTGAATATTGGAGATCATCAGCTGTATCATTTTACGTTTCCAGGAATGTACCATTTAAATATTTCCCAGTAAGAAAAAAACAATATTTAATGGCTACCCAGAGTATTTTTTTAACTGCCTCAGATCTAATTGACTTTAGATGTTGTACAAATTAAAGCATGGTAGAATGCCAAACACATGCCAGAATAATACCATAATATATGTCATAGTTTACAAATAACAGAAAAGCATGCAAGAAAGGAATTTGAAACTAAACAATGCCTATGAATTCTAAAAAGTTGGGGACAATGGTAAATTCTTGGCTTTGCACCAAAAAGTTAACAGTGTAGAGACCAGATGGGTTTCCTATTCCCAATCCATTATTCTAGGCTAAATCCTTCTGTATGGATTTGCTAATTGCATCTGATAAAAGGGGGGGGACTTTATTTGACTGTCATCTAAAAATGAACAGCCTGTCATTTTGTTTCAGAAAACAAAATGGGAAAAAAACCCTAATCCATTTTCCTTTTTAAAAGGTATCTCAAATGAATTCTGACAGCTCTTTATAGCCTCTCCAATTCAATTGAAAATATTTTAATGGGGAAACTATGCCCTAAATAGTTGTTATGGGGCCAATGCATAGAAAAGTAAATGAAAAAAAAAATTGGGGAAAAGTCCAAAATTGTTCATACTATTCTGCTTAACACTAGAAGGAAATCGCCTTTGTAAATACCTTCAGTTTGCCAAGAAACAGGTTTCTAAGGACACTGGAAACACTCCTTCAGACAGTTTTTAGTAAAATAAGTAGCCTATTATTATTTTTAAGTAACTGGTTTTTACAAGTAAAAATGGGTAGTGGACTTCCTATTAAGTTTTAGACAACCATGTTTTCAGAGACTGCTGATCTGCACCTAAACTCATAAAATTGCTGGAAAGAGGAGGGCAATGTTTACTGCTGTTAATGGATGGCATTGTAATTATCCACTGGTAACGTACTAAGGAGGGGGAAAGTATTTTGTGACCCATTAGGGAAGGCAAGTCTATTTTCCTGCCTTTTTAGCAATACATCATGATCATCAACTCTTCTTCTGTCTGAAAACCAATTATTTCCTTGCTGAATTAAGTGCACCCTACATGTTAGGCATGTAATATATTTATAAAAGGAAGCACAGAATGATTCATTCATTGTGCAAAGAATTTTCAAGTCACTGCCAAACATAGCACTGCTGTTGGCATGGGAACTTTCCATTTGTCAAAAGCAATTTAGTCATAGTAGTCCATTAACATGTATCACTTGAAGCAGCCACCTGTTATTTATTAATTTACTTACTTACTAAGGCGTCTATGCTACTAATTATCAGGGGCTTTAAGTGGCTTACAAAATGGTGCAACAAAGGTTAAAAATAAAAATAAAAAATCCAGCACATAATCGCTGGATTTGGAACTCCAAAACTATGACAGTGCCATTCCACTAAACCTCCATATTCCTAATACCTTTTGTTGGTGGCTGTGGCTGCCAATCACTGGATTTCAAAAATGAAATAGACAGTAGACATCACCTTAGTTAAGTTGGCAAAACTTTATTATTTCTATTTGCTTACATCAGAGACCCTTTTTCAGCCATGACAGATGTGAGAGACAAACCATAGCAAAAGTCCATGCTGCACCACTTTTAATAGCCAGATTTTTAGCACTCTTTCCCCCTTTTCTTTCCAGGTTCTGTGATTTAATATAAAAGAACTTTTGAAGATGGGCACTGTTCAGTAACGCACCCAATGTATGCAGGGGTCTCCCCAATCTCTGGACTGCAGCCCATTACTAGGCTGTAGCCTATTTGCAACCGGGCTGCATGAGTGATGGGCCGGTGCACACACACAGCTTGACTCGTGCAAGCTGAGGGCCAGCACACAAACACTCACAGCTCAATTTGTGCAAGTCGAGATGCACACCTGTGTGCCGACCCATCCTTCGCATGAGTCGAGCTGCATGTGCATGTGCAACAGCCCACCACTCATGTGGCCCAGTTCTCTTCTCCCTCTTCCTTATAAATGGAGGGGTGTTCACCTACAAATCCAGCAGATATATTTTTACTCTAATTCTGCTACCTGTTGATTAAAAACAAGTGGCAGGAAGATAGCCAGGTTAAATTACTACATGCAGCCATGGTCATTATGTTAGATTTCCAATCCTAATGTTTAGAACTCAATAAACTGTCATATTTTTCAACCTTACCAGGTAGACCTAACAGGAAACATGATCAGATAAACTAATTCTGCTTTAGTGTGAAGCTACATTAATAGAATTTTGCAAGTCTGAAAGTACAATTCTCCCATTGATCCCTTCCTTTTGAGCCCCTTGCCCTGCCTGCTATATAGCTGCGGGCTGTACTGTCTCTTATCTCATCTGTACCTCTATAACTGTCTGGTTTGGTTCTGCAACCCAACAGGACAGACACAGACTTCAGAGGATAATTAGGACTGCAGAAAAAACAATTACCACCCACCTGCCTTCAATCGAAGGACCTGTATACTGCACGAGTCAAAAAGAGGGCTGTGAAAATATTTACAGACCCCTCACATCCTGGACATAAACTGTTTCAACTCCTTCCCTCAAAACGATGCTATAGAGCACTGCACACCAGAACAACTAGACACAAGAACAGTGTTTTCCCAAAAGCCATCACTCTGCTAAACAAATAATTTCCTCAACACTGTTCAACTATTTACAAAGTGTACACTACTATTACTGTTAAACTTCTCATCACTCCTTATCATCCATCCCCTCCCACTTGTGACTATAACTTTGTTGCTTGTATCCTAGTATGATTTGATGTTGATTGTACCCTATGACTATCATTAAGTGTTGTACATTATGATTCTTGATTCTTAACGAATGTTCCTTCTTTATGTATACTGAGAGTATTTACACCAAGACAAATTCCTTGTGTGTCCAATCACACTTGGCCAATAAAGTATTCTATTCTATTCTATTCTATTCTATTCTATTCTATTCTATTCTATTCTATTCTATTCTATTCTTATCTGACCATTCCCTAAGCAACCTCTCTTCACCCCATCTCTCAAGGTCCTTTCCATCTAATATTACAATATGTCAGAATAGCAGAACATAACACAGCTAATGTAAAGTATGTATATCATTTCTTGTATCACTATGAAGGCCTATCACATGAAAAGATAGCTTTAGTTATTAGGACAGGGGTGTCAAACTGGAAGGCCGGATCAGCATTGTAGTTCTCTGTGGGCCAGCAGGGGTGCAGGATGGATGGGGTATGGAGAGTCTGCATATGGGCCCCCTGTGCCTCATTTTCACCCTCCATGGCCTCCTGCAATATTCTGCTGGCCATTTTCAGGCCTTTTTTGGCCTGTTTTTCAGGCAGTTTTCAAGACCATTTACGGCTCATTTTTCGGGCTGTTTTTTGGCCCATTTTAAGCCTGTTTTTGGGCTGTTTTTCAGGCTGTTTTCAGCCAGCAGAGTGCTACAGGAGGCTATGGAGGGTAAAAACGAGGTGGGGCGGGGGGAAGGGGCATGCAGCCCGTGTCAGAGGCACTGCAGACCGGTCCTTTGATAGTTCCAGACCGGCCCCGTGGGACAGATGTAAAAACCGTGTGGCCTGGATCCGGTCCCGGGCCTTGAATTTGATACCCCTGTTATAGGAGATTCCCAATACAACAAAAGATACTGAAGTTTAGACTCAATACCTCTCCAGCTTTCAATTGTCCCAACCCTCCTTTTACCAATACTTGCATTCTGGTACGGCCAAAATTTTTCTATTACTGTCCAATTGTCTCTAATAATCTATTGTGCAATACTCTCCTTTGCCTTTAAATGTAGCTCTGCTTTCCTGAATCTAAATAAAAGGGAAATTTTACTTCCCGATAGTAGTCAAGATTTATTACTCTCTTCTTAAGGCTATGGCTTGAGGTACCAAACCAAATTAGAGATATACAGTATATTCCCATAAGTTTGGGAACTGAAATGTACTTATATAGTATTTCTTGTCCTATAATGATTCAATAACCAGATTCAATAATCATTTTGTGAATCCAGAAATGAAGACACAATTTGAATTTGCTTTTCATTAACTTTTCCATGAGTCATGTCTAAAACTAATGCTGTTGATTTCCCATTGTTACATTAAGTTATGTTCTGTGTATTTGCCTTTGTGATGTATCTTTTAGATTTCAAATGATGTTTCAGATAGTCTCTCTGGCTGTATAAATAATTGTAACACAGTGTTCTTTTCACTGCTTGCTAAGACAGCAACCTCCAACCTTTTGGGCACCAGGGACCGGTTCTGTGGAGAGAGGTTTTCCCATGGACTGGAGCGGGTGTGGTTTCGTGTGATGCCTGCATCCCGCAGATGGAGCTTTGCTTGTTTATGAGGCCCGGTTGCTGGCATGCTGCGGCCTGGTACCGGCCCATGGACCGGGGTTTGGAGACCCCTGTGTTAAGAATTTCCATCAGATGGGTTAGGGGGATTGTTTTGTGAATGCAGTGATTGATAGATTTGGCTCTCCTTCCTGGACATTAGAGGATTAACATCACTGCAATCCTTTAAATGAACATGAACATATTTTTGATCATTTTACTCATTATGGTTTTAGAGACTGTTGATACAGATACCTCATGAAATACTACTCTACTGTTCATGGCAACTGGTTTATAAGATTTCGTGCATTTTCATTTAATGAATTATGAACATATTGCTGTAGACGTTTTGTTGTATTCTAAATTATAAAAAAAGATTTCAGTGTTTTATGCTGCTTGGAAAAGCATGGCCTGATAAACAACTTGAAAATGTTTAAAACAAATAATGCAAATATAATGCACATTAGTAGATAAATAAAATCACAGCTGTCATTCAGTTTTATTTCCATCCATTGATAGGCTGCAATAAGCACTATATGTGTCTTAATGGTTCCCAAGAAAGAACTTCAGATCTCCTTAGGATCACATAATTTAGGAAAGCACATTACACAAGTTGTTGTAAACCAATGGCACATATTTCTATATATTAAAGTACAATCAAATTAGATTAGGAAAAATCTGGACACTTTTCATTAGTAAGACAATAATCAAAAGCTTCCTTACCTTTTGGGAGATATAATTTGTCTCACTATAATTAAAAATGGATTTAAAAATAAAACAAAATTGGGAAGGCGTACATTTTGCAGATGAGCGCTTGCCCATGCTTGAATCAGGCATCCAAAACTGGATGGCTTTCATTATTGCTGAATCATTTTTACTTTAACTTAACAAAAACTATTCCATGCATGAAAAATGTACTTAAAAAAAGAAATAAATTTGTAACTTTGCAAATTTAACTGCTTGTCTTAGCATAAATTTTGCTTAGATTGACCAGTGTTTTCCAATTGTCTCTACTTTCCTTGCTAGTTAAATCATTTAAAGTCTGAGCAATTAATCCCAGCAACCCTTAAAAAATTTACATTGAAAATTTTTTGAGTGATGCTATATTGAGGGAACTTTTAAAGAGATTATTTTTAAATATGTTATATTTAATAAAAAAACAAAACGTGGATTTTGGAAAGCAAGTAGTCCTCGCTTACAACCACAATTGAACCCAGAATTTCTGTTGCCCCATTTTATGACCTTCCTTGCCACAGTTGTTAAGTGAATCACTGCAGTTGTTAAAGTGAATCTGGTTTCCCTGTTGACTTTGCTTGTCAGGTTACAGGAACTGATCACATGACTCCAAGCACTGCAACCTTCATAAATATGAGTCAGTTGCCAAATATGTGAATTTTGATCATGTGACCATGGATCATGTGACCATGGATGGAGATGCTGCAAATGGTGTGCCATTGTAACTTTGAACTGGGGTAGGATTCTACCAGTTCGGACTGGTTCTATAGAACCGGTTGTTACGATTCTGCGCAGTTTGGAGAACTGGCAAATCGTGGCCCTGGCTGGCCCCGCCCCTCTCAGCTCACCCCTCCCCACCCAGTCAATCTTTATTGCGCATGTGCAACATCGCGCTCATGCCCAACATCGCTGACTGTGTTCTTCCCTGCCCAGTCACTCCTTAAGGTATTTCTTTTTTCCCCTCCCAACGATCAGCTGTTCATACGATCAGCTGTTCCGGGATTCCACTAGCTGTCTTACTGCTATGCCCAGGAGGGTTCCCTGAGGCACAGGAAGGCAAAAAATGGAGGGAGGGGTATGTGGGGGTGTGTGCTGCGCCCCCTTCCTCCATTTTTTACCTTTCTGGGCCCAGGGAAGCTTCCCTGAGGCCCAGAATGCCCCCAAATGGAGCGTGGGTGGGTGTTGCATGCCCCTCAGGCTCCATTTTTTTTTTCTTCCTGGGCTGCAGGGAAGCCTTCTGGGAGCAAAAACACACCGCAGGAGGCTTCCCTAAGGCCCAGAAGGCCCCAAAAATGGGGTGGGGGAATGCTGCAAAAAAAGCCACTCCCACCCAGTCACATGACCACCTAGCCACACCACAGAACCCACCCCCTGCTTTGAACAGTCACTAAATGAATTGTTGTAAGTCGAGGACTACCTGTATATTTGTTGGCAAGCAGTTTAATTTGATTCCTGTCCGTTGTTTTCTCTACAGCACAGCCCATTCTTCGCTGAACAGCTTACGGCTTTTCAAGTCTGGCTAACAATGGGAGTGGAAAACCGCAATCCTCCTGAACAGCTCCCTATCGTATTGCAGGTGAGTTGTCTTGACAGCCAGCTGGACTATTAGCTTAGCTGAGGCTGCTGAAATGCGGGCAACCAGCCAGCTGCAAATTTGTCTGTGTATTTATGGACATGCCTTTCTGCGACTTCTTTGCTCTTTGCCAGATGGTGTTTGGGTAAATAAATTATGTGGATGGCACTGGAGACTAATTGGAGCTCATTGTTTGCTGGGCTTTTGCTGATACAGACACATTACACACAAGCAAAATCCCATTCCCCCATCTAGCCACATGTTCTCATTTAAACATAAATTGACATTGTTTTGCTAGAGAATTTCATTCAGCTGTATAGTCACAAAGCTCTTGTTCCAAGCAGCCAGGTTTGAACCCTACCTGGCCTCTTACCATCCATAATGCAGTGGCTACCGGTGACAAGAGGCCTTGGTAAGAATAAATATTCTCTTGTTAGTATTAAGCGAAGTCCTCTTTTTTGCTCTACACAAAGAGAAACAAGAAAATATTCCAAATGACATGCTCACACTCCAGGTCAGAATCTGGGGAGAAATATTTTTGACAAGAATATAAAATACTATCAGTTTTCTCTTCAACTCTGCCTAATTCCTGTATGTTTCATCATTATCCCTGAAGCTGAGAAACAAAGCTACACACATTTAATAAAAATATTAAAATAGACAATTTATATGTAAATAAATAACCAACATGTTCACTTACTACATGTGTTATCCAGTACATTCAGCATCTAGTATATGACTATAGTTTATTTTGAAACACATTCATCTTTGCTCTTTTCCACATGCTCAAAAAGCACAATCATTATTGTGGAGATTTACTAAGGTTTACTAAAATGTCACAATTTAATATCCGACTTTGTTTCATCAGGCAGAATATTCAACGAAGTGGGAGAAGAAGCAAAAATCTGAGTACAGTCTAGGTCTCCCAGGTCAAAAGTTCCTCTGATAAAGTTTTTAGGATATTATATGATACATTCAGGATTACTGAAGTGCAAAGTCTGTTCCCTAATTATTCAAGGGTATTCGGTTTATCAAATATTCCTCTAAAAATAAACAACTATTGTATTACTCAGTTTTATTCAACATTTATGCTGGAAATCTTACCTGGTTATAATACAAAGCAGTTCTAATTCTGACAGGAACTAGATTATTAGCTATTGCCAACATTCTTTGGGGATATTTGGTTTTCCTTTCCCCTTCCACTTCCTTCTGCCAAGAGGAATAGGGTTACATTATTCTACCTATTCAAGGGCATCCATTTTCATCTTGTATAATGAGAAAAGACTCTCAGTCCCACTTAGCAGCGCTGTCTTGTAATATGGGTGACAATGTCATCAATCATTGTGAGTCCAACTCTTCATTTTCTACAGTCTCTGCAGCCTGGGAGTTTGTTGTGGTGATAGATGGACAGTTTATCTCTGACAAAGCAGTAAGACAGACAGATTTCTTGTCGAGCAACAGATATGCTGAATGACTTGACAGCCGAGAGCTGCACATATAATTAATTTTGCAGCAATACTGAAATCCCCACCTGCTTCTTCATGAACAAGGGTGATCACACCACTGCAAAAGCCAGCAAAAAGGTAGAGATTCATTAAAGCAAGTACAATCACATTGTTTCATCAAATTTGAATTACGATGCAATTAATTAATCTGCTCAAAAAGGCCCCCCCAAAGGGCATTTTATGCTTTGGGCATAATGCCAGGTACCTGAGCAAAAGATTTTTCCAGCCACAGAAAACAGCTTTTATAAATAGCTTTCTTTGACTTTTTAAAAACGAATCCCTTTAGAATCTCTGTCCTCTTGGGAGAAGCATGACACAAACAAATTATTAAGGCAGAGAGGAGGGATGAATTGGCACATGGCTGGCGGAGAAAAGCCTTAATCCCCAGGGAGGGATTTTCGTTCCAGACTGTATTTCACACAGCTCCATAGGATTAGTAGTTGCCCTGTAGAGACAAAGCCTAATTGTAGATGCAAAGGGTGGTTTTGTTTTAGTCACCGGCACTGACTTTTGACCTGTGCTAGTTTGTAATTTTAATAGAATATCTCCATGTATGCAGTGGTGAGATTCAGCCAGTTTGCACCACTTTTGTTAACTTTCTGAGCAGTTTGGTGAACTGGTTGTTGGAAGAAATCATTAGGGCAGAGAACCGGTTGTTAAATTATTTGAATCCCACCACTGCATAGGTTTATCCAATGCTTTGAGTTGATAATTTGATATTTGCAAATCTACTGAATGTATGTTTGTATGTATATGTGTGTGTGAATAAAAATCTCATATTCCCTGTCTGTTTTGTATATTCCCCTCTCTTGTCCCCAAGACAGTTGTTCCTATTATTGTACAGGACTCTGAGATTGATACATAAAAACTAACTAAAATGTTCATTTTGATTGTGCATCAAATAAAAATATAAATAGATTTTACTACATCCTATTCCACAAACAAAGTACTGATCCTGAAAATAGTTCTATATCCATTTCTATAAATGAAGATAGCTTTTCTTATGCAGCTTGTGAAAATATTGTATCTGAAAGACTGAAGCTTTCCCTTAAATTTTCCCTTAGTTTTATCGAGTGTCTAGAGCAGGGATATCAAACTCAAGTCCAGGGATGGGATTCAAATTTCTTAACAACCAGTTCTGTGGGTGTGGTCTAATTTGTGGGTGTGGCTTGGTGGTCGTGTGACTGGCTGGGTGTGGCTTGGCTGACGGGGCATGGCTTGTATGTAAATATTATAAATATTTATGTGAATATTGAATTTTTTATAAAAAAGAGCAACTTTTACCCAAAATCAGGCAAAGCAGGCAGGCATATTGAGTAGCTCGAAGAATCACAGATTTATCTGCCATCTGCTACCTAAGTCTGCACTGAATAATAGAAGCTTCAGGCTCAGCTCGGCTTTTAGATTAGCTAGAAAACAATAAAACCAACGATTTCTTGCTTTCTAGTTAATCTAAATCTCCTGCACAGCAGAACAGCTGATTGTTGGGAAAAATAGCAACTTAGCAGGCAAATTTGATGGTGTGCATGCCAGGTAAGGAGTGAGTGGGCGGGGCAGGGCCAGCCAGTGGTACTCTGGTACTCTGGCAGGTAGAATCCCACCCCTGTTGAGATTGCGTTTTGTGCGCATGTGTAGACTATTTCCTAAAAAACTCAGCTGTGCCACCCAGACAGCTGGCAAGCGCTGTGCGTAGGTACGCAGTGTTTCAACTTCTCTTCTTTCCTGCTTTTTCAACCTCAGCTGTGCCGCGCAAAGCAGCTGAGGCTGAAAAAGCAGGAAATAAAGGACAGCCAAGAGCCCGGGAGGGCAGCTGGGCCAAACAGAGCAGCAGACACCGAACCAGTTCGGTGTCTGCTGCTCTTCAGAGCTACCGGTACTATAGAATTGGGCCGAACCGGTAGCACCCCAACCCTGTTCAAGTCCCACGGGCTGCATCCAGCCCGCAGGGTGCTTAGATCTGGCCCACTGAGTCGGCATGGAAATAGCAAAGGACTGGCCTGCAGTGCCTCTGCTACTGAAAATGGGGTGCGGGGGCCCCCCACACACGGTCCCTCCATGCCCCATTTTGACCACCAGAATGCTGCATGAGGCCATCCTTGACTCAGAAGGTTATAAAAGAAGGAAAGGCAAAATATTTGACCTTTCAACTTGCAGGATTCTGCTACTATAGCTTATGTCAATAATTTATAATTCTAGTCTTCCTATGGAATCAGTTTCTTGATCTGGTTTCTCTCTCATAGGATAATCAAGTAGATCAAGTATATTAAAAAAACA
This sequence comes from Bungarus multicinctus, assembly GCA_023653725.1. Classification (NCBI taxonomy): domain Eukaryota; kingdom Metazoa; phylum Chordata; class Lepidosauria; order Squamata; family Elapidae; genus Bungarus; species Bungarus multicinctus. The sequence continues at coordinate 124,346,029 of CM042834.1, forward strand.
AAACCACAGAAATGTAGGCCTATTTTAACAAGAGTATAAAACCATGTGTGTAGAGGTGTGGTCCCATGTCATGCCCACCCTGGCCATGCCCATCACTCCCACCTTGGCTACCCCCACCCCTGGCCCTCCGAGGTCAAACACAACCCTGATGCAGCCCTCAATGAAATCAAGTTGGTCACCCCTGATCTAGAACGTGGGATTTTGGCCTGCCTGGGCTGCATTAAATGGAAGGAATTTTCTTGGACTGCATAAAAATATATATAATATAGTTAATGTACATAAATATCACTAAAAGTATATAATAATGTTTAAAGTTTATGATCTTGTAGGATTGTATTACTAGCTGTCCGGGGCCACATGTGGCCCATGAGCCACAGACTAGACACATCTGATTTAGAATATAGGTGCTTTTTAAATTGTTTGCAAGTGTTGCCTATTGTATGATAGCCCAGTTATAACAAGCTCCGAACTGAAATCTATTCTGTGTTGGTGTGGGTGCATATACTTGTATCTTCCACAAAATAAAATCTATCATTTCAGCTGTTGAATAGAGATAAAAGGATAGGATAGAAAACATTGGTGCTTATTAAAAGCCCTGACATTAAAATTACAAGACCTGCATCACAGTATTATCATGTCATTACACAGTTTTTACCAGTCATGTAACTATACATAATACATAACGATGCACAATAATATCAATAAATGACCAATCAAATACAATAGATGATGCTACACCTCACTTAGACAATAATGCTATTCTCTTCCCTTAAGGCCTTTGGCATAATCAGGTTTTTAAAAGTTTTGAGAAGTTCATGAGGAACAGTTTCTCTTATCAGTCCACTCTCCTTTGACCTTTTTTCTTTCTAGCTGATGAAAAAGAAAAAAAAATCAGCCTACTCTTTAATAGCGCATTAATTTTATATTTGTTACAGTGCAGTCTTTAATATAATATGAGATAGACATCAGAATTCAGGAGACAAGAATGAAAGGGAGAAAAAGTGCTACTATTAAATAAAAAGGAAGAACATTGTATAATGCATATAAGTGTTGAGACAACTTAAAATTTATGATCCTGATTGAGAATCTTACTAAATTAAAATAGAGGTGCACAGAGCACATGTGAATCCCAAAGCTATAAATTCAGTTTACTTTTCCAAAAGTTGTTTCTGAATTACAATTTTCTTTTGACAGAAATGGAAAATTATGACATGTGGGGAATAATCTTATTAATTGTGTTTAATTTAATTTAAATTTAATCAAACATAATGTTACCCTTGCACTGGAGTGCAATCCACAGCTCACCACTCTAAGTTAAGTGTGGCACTTAGATCAGGAAAGGTTGTATATCCCTGACTTCAAGCAGAGTTAGGTTTTAGCCTCCTAATTTGAAAGGTACAATGTCATTCTCCCACATTAGGCAGGCCACTTTTCCCCAGAAGCAAGGTTAATTGGTTGTGGGACTAAAGAAAGAGTGGCCTAGCTGCCTATTTTTTGACATTAACAGATTGCTAGCTTTTTCTGTGACAGCAAATTGAAAGCTAAAGAATCATCTTCTTATTTGGATACTAAGAAATTCACCCTCTGGCCTGTGTGCAGTTTCTGACTTTGAATAGAACACTTCTCTGATTTTTTTTTTTTTGGGGGGGTGGGGGAGTGTGGTAGAAAGAAATGGAGTTCATCATGTATTTAAAGCTACCGCTTTAAATAGATAGGAGGGTTAGGTGTCTCATATCTTACAGTGGATAAATGCCTTATGCTATAATATATATGATTAGTGGTTCCATTTCTTGAAGTGTATTCATTGTGTATATTCTATTTCTGGTATTTTGGGAAAAACTGATTTGGGCAACATGAATGGGCAAACTTACTTGCTGACTGCATGTTGTGTCCTCCAACACAATTGCAATACCTTGATGTCATTGTGCCAGGGAGTGAAATTGTCACTCATTTTGTGTGTTTAGAAAATGTGAGATGGCCATAAAGGGAGCTTTAAGCCTTGCAGAACCACTTATTTCATACATTAAAACATCCCAAAATCCCCACCCACACATTTCAGCCACATTTTCTCATTTGGGGAATTCAGGGGCAACATGGTATTGTTTTTAACTCCTGCAATAAATAAAAGAGCAAACTACAGCCAAAACATTTGGCCCTATCTACTTCAATACTATTCTTTTAAGTCTCATCCTTTGCAGTCTTCATGTAGGAGGCAATGGCAGAATATAAGTCTCGGATCCAAGATCATTATCCAGGCCAGCAAGGTGATCACAAAGCTCTGAAATCCAAAATAATTGGCCTTATTGTGGGTTTTTCATGACAAATCTTGTTTTCTCTGATTTTTACAGGTGTTGCTGAGTCAAGTACATAGGCTACGAGCTCTTGATTTACTTGGCCGTTTTTTGGATCTGGGTCCCTGGGCTGTTAGCTTGGTGAGTCCATATTACAGCCTTTGTGCTGAAAAAGGAAAGACTTTTTCAAGTCACTTTTTATATCATCAACATGGTCTGATGAATTTATTCTTCCTGGATGTGGAAAATAATGTCCCATGAGAGACAGCCACTATGTATCCCGCAATTGGATGTCCTCAGGTCACTATACATCAGGCTCTCAGAATTTGACCAACTCTGCAAATGGTTGAGAATCTTGTTATCTGCTGCAATTCCTATCGTTGTTCAGCCTCTTCCATTCCATCTGAAGCTGGGCCTAACGATATTAAAAAAGATATAATTTGACTGCTCAGGCATTTTCTTGTGGGCATGCTGATAATGTACAATTTCCTAGAATAAAATGAGAATTAAAACTAGAAGAGCTTCCAGCTATTATAATTTTTATTCACACAAGGATTGTCTAGACCTTAAAAGGAGGCTGCTTAGCACTATGTAAAAATCGGACCTATTCCAGCTTCGCTTTTTAATTGAGAAAACAAGACAGAAACTTTGAAAGCTGCAGTGTTAAAAAGAAAAATAAATCAGGAGGAAAGGGAAAGGATGTGGGTGGTTAAGAAAGAATAATTATGTTTGGGTTTTGTGTATATCTGAATATATTTAAAATCGTAAGGAGTGATGCAATTTAAAGGTTCACATTCAGTATTTCTGTCAAAATGTCACTTTCCCTATTAGGAAATACATTGTTAATTTATCTAATAAATTGTGACTAGATTAGAAAAAAATTACTCTACATTTCAGAACTCTTGTGGTAGTGATTTTCCAGACTGAACTATTTTCCATGTCTCTAAACTTCATCATCCAGTGAAAGAGGTGCTGTAATTTTTCATTGTTTAGCAATAACAAACCTGAATGAGTTCCAAATTGTCATATGGAAAACTACCATAGTACATTAAGTACTGAACAAAAATGGATCAATCAACTGTTGATAAAACCAGATAATTAAAAATATTGCACAGCATCTATGATGTTGACCGGAAACAAATATGCAGATTTTTTAAAAATCACTGTTGCCAGTGGTGGGGGCAGGAGGTTCTCGATGCCAGCCCTATATTTATATCCTTTCTCAATTGTCTTTTCTGTTAGGCTTTATCTGTTGGCATTTTCCCTTATGTATTAAAACTGCTTCAAAGTTCTGCTCGAGAACTAAGACCTCTTCTGGTTTTCATCTGGGCCAAAATCCTTGCAGTGGACAGCGTGAGTAACCATTAAGTGTTAATTTACCAAAAGGCAAAATACAATACAGGGGGTCCTCAATGTACGACCATTCGTTTACTGACCATTCAAAGTTAACAATAGTACTATAACTGAAAAAGGGGGCTTGTGACTGGTTTTCACACTCTTAGGGACCGTTGCAGCATCCCCATAGTTACATTATAAAAATTGGGCGCTTGACAACTGGCATATAGGTATGACAGTTGCACTGTCCTGGGATCAGGTGATTCAATTTGTAGCCTTCCCAACCAGCTTCTGATAAACAAAATCAGTAGGGAGGAACCAAATTCACTTAATGACCACATGATGCACTTAACAACAACAGTGATTGACTTAACCACTGTATCAAAAAAATCATAAAATGGGACAAAATTCATTTAACAACTGCTTTGCTTAGCAAGGGAAATTTTAGGCTCAATTGTGGTTATAAGTCAAGGACTACCTGTAGTTGTGCAAGGCTTTCAGTTTCACCTACAAAAGGTGCTTCGCAGCACGTGAGGACATGAAGATTGCATCGGCTTGTAGCTCTTTAAAGCTCATGGAGAAAAAGTGTTACTTTTAGATGTTGCAAACGGATGTTATAGTCAAACTTCCAAACATTCCAAAATACAGCCTTGTGATTGCTTGTCTAAAAAATGAGAAGATTTGCTTCCAGATAAAGTAAGAGCAACAAAATTAACTCTGTCCCATGATTGGAATTTAACTTTTGGGTCTGCTGCTTATAAAAAAAAATCAGTGTTGTTTACATCTTTTTCTCTTTCATTGGAAGTGGAATGTTATTACCTGACAATAAATTTAAACTGATTTCTGCAAGAATATAGAAAAATTGGGAAATCAAATTACAATTTTTGTAATGAAATATAAAACATTTTTAAGCAGTGAGTGATTCCGCTGGGGAATTACAACTTTATTGAAGACTGTAAAATACCAATTATTAGGCTACCAGCATTTGGGGCCAAGGAGTAGAAAATATATAGTTCATGAAATTTTTAAAGCCTGGACATAACCTCTCTTCCCTAACCTATACTGAAGTTTAAATAAATAAAATAATCAAAAGTCTAAACCATTTTTGTTGGTTAATTAATTTAACAGACGAAGACAATATCTAGATAGCTTAGTCTATTTTAGAATGAGTTCCTTCAAGTAATATCTAAGCATGAAAATAAAGCATGCTGGAAACATGGTCATCGTAGACAATAATGAAATACAGACTCATCATTTTTCTCTGATTACCTAATGTTTTGTAATCTAATATTAGTTTTATCTATTCTACATAAGACAGTTTTTTGTAAGTGGACAAATATTTATTTGCTCTTCATATACTTCTCTCGGTCTGCCTTCCCGTGTTTACAAATGTTTAGCATACATTGCACATTAAAGTAATTGCAAATGAAAATTATTAAGTACTGTAAAAATTATAACATCAAAAGCTTTTTTAAAGCCTAAAATTCTACATATTGTTGTTGACTGATTCTTTATATTGCCTCGTCTGATTAATGCTCTTAAGTACAAGTAGCAGCCATGATCAAGCACTGGCATCTTTTCCCACTAATGTGGAGTTATGTTTAATGTTATTAAATATATTTTGAATAATGTTTTAAAAGGATTTTAGACAGGAAAGAAAATGAGAAATAGTCCTCAACTTGTTTCGGTGGGGAAAAAGTGCTTATCTTTGATGAATACTTTTGTTTAGCTGGGCAATCAAACCTCCATGTATAATTCAGAATAAGAATATATTCACTGAATAAGGCATGCAACACTGTGCAGATCTATAATAACAGTATCATTTGGTTTATGGGTGTAGAGGACGTAATCTCTTCTTTGAAAATGGGACTAAGAAGAGTATAGTCTTATTTATTCAAGCCATGCTTTGCTGCCCAATACTAGAAAATGTAAGAGGACAATGTATTTGTAATATTGCAATGCAATACTGGATTGAATATGTTGTTAATTTCCCTGACAATCAGAATATTTTAAAAGAAGCATGAAATGTAATGACGTTTGAAGAGGAAGGAGTAATAATGTGAAGAAAGGATGCCCACCACCATCCAGAAGCCAGAATCATTTGGTAGCAAGATGGGTGGTATACCAATAAATTAATAACAATAAAGTTATGATATTATTATTATTATTACTACCTCCAAACTCCTTTTCAAGTTCTGTTATTCTGTTATTCGTGAACTAGATAGCTAAGACCCTCATTGGGACTCTATTTATTTTGCTCCTTCTGGATTAATGAGTGAAAGAGCTGCCTCTAGATATTCCTTTTAATAAGACTTAGAAACCTTCAGTTGAAAGTTCTTCATGTCTCCTTACCCTGAAGACCCAATTTCATTTGGAATTTGATCCCAAACCAATTGCCCTTTTAGCGTTTCTTTTGACACTTCTCCAAAATGCACCCCCAAGAAGCCACACTCCTTCCCCTCTCTCTCCCTTCTCCCCTCCCCCCCCCCCCCCCCCCACACACACAGAGGTTGGATTGGATATCTCTCTCCCACCCTCCTTCCCTCCCTCCCTCTCTGCTTTAGGCTTAGAAAGTCTAAAGTGCTGCTCCTCATTTGGCAATGCTTAAGGAGAATTAGGGGCTAGAAACAGTTGACATCCTCATCTCTGCTACAAGTGAGGATATCAGAAAGACTTTTTGGCAGGCGTGCAATGCCTTCTCCTCAGCCTCTCAGCACTAATGAGAGATGCAGCTCTACTGCCCAGGGTAGGCAAAGCTTCTCATTTTGTACAAACTATCTGCTACCAGAGGATATTATGGGTGGCACGGGCATCTAGAGCATGGAAGTTCTGCCGCTAACCTGGCAGCCCAGCTCAAGCCACAGAGTTTGTAAAAAAAATTATTTTCCCTACAGGGGGCTACTGAATGGGAAACATGCCTCTGCCTGCATAATTAGGGGAAGACTCTCCACCCTGCAAACGCCAATGGCTTGAAAGCAGCTCCTCTGCCACCATCCTCATTCTCCTGCTGCTTTCCCCAAACATCTCCCCCCATTGCAAATGCGGTGTGCTGTTTGGGTGGGAAATGGCTGGAACACAATAAAGCCCATTAACTCACCTCCTGATGGCAGGCTGGCTAATGGGATAAAAGGAGAGGCGGAGAAGCCGGAGGGGAGCCGACTGGAGCCCGCCGAAAGAAGGGGGCTCAGGGAAAGTGCATGTGCTACAGCATGCTATGGATGCCCTCGCTCACCCCTTTGCCTGACTTCCCTCTCCTCAGTGCTCGCTCGTGCTCCCCCTCCCTAGTCTAGCTTGATTGCAGGCGGAGCAATCCCGCTGTTGGTGAAGCTGGGTGCCAGTGAGGGCTGGCTTTTTGCATAGCTTTGTCTAGCTGTCGGGGGTGGGGGGAGAATGGCTTCCTCCCCAGGCCCCCATCTGTTTTTCCCCGACAGTTGGAGTTGGAGTTTGTTTTCTGGAACACTGACAATAGCTAGGCAAAAAGCCAGCAGCACAGAATTTTAACAACCAGTTCGCCTGAACCAGGCCGCAGTGACTGAATCCACTGAACGTGGGCCAGTCCTGGAGTCTTGGGAAAGCTCTGATGAGTGCTCTGCATCAGAGGCAGAGATGGGGCCAGGACATCCAACAATTATCAGCTACCTTCGGAATTGGAGATAAGTGGGGCAGAAGAACATCTGGAATCTGTTCCTGATGTGCGCATGCACAGAGCTGTCAGGTGAAGAAACAGAAGGTCAACTCGGGAATAAAGACACAAGGGGACGTTGAATGGCCCCTCCCATAGGGAATAAATATAAGTGAGAGGGGAGTGGTGTTTGCAGGAGATAATTAGTTCATTTAATTAATGTGAAGATTTGCTTATCTGAGTTTCAAGTATTTCTTTGTACAGCATTGCGCTTGAAAGCTATCGGCCTGGCAGCTCTCCAAGACTGATAAGGTCTGTGGTTGCAATTCACCCTTGAAAGACTATTTGCTGGGACTTTGCTGGATGTAAATGCTAGGAATTCACATTAGCCAAATAAAAAGGGGTTTTCTCGTGACAAGTAGTCTGTTTCGTGATTTTGTGAAGCCTAGATCAGAATATATTCCAAAACTAATTTTTTTTTAATACTTATGTCAGGGAAGGATTATTTTGGGCAAATATCCTAGGAGCATGACTAAGTGTACTGCCTCAGTTGCTGTGATCAGTCACTGGAAACTGGTTTGTGATATTTGCCATGAGAAAAATATTGCAATTAATTGTTCTTCTGTAATGAGTAATAGTGCAATAGAATAATGCAATAGAAAAAAAATCAATAGTAGAATTAAGGAAGGGTGTTACAGAGATATTTTCTCAAGTTGCTATCCAACTACTGCTATGCTCTAGACAGACGAATTACAAATTGAGCTGTGATTCAGAAAATGTTCATTTCATATCTTCCTTCTGTATGAATTTAATGCTAGACAGATTAGTTTCTCTCAGTTACCCCATGTAATTTAATAATACCTTAAGTCGATACCTTAAAAGGTTGTTGTAAGAATTACAATGTCTGGAAGTGCTTGATACTGTAGAATTGACAAAACATAGTGGGCAGGAAAGTAATCTATATTCTAGGTGTCCATAGGAGAGCAAAATGCAAGTATAAATAACACTAGTTTAAAACAGACTTAGTTTGAGCTTGGTTCAGTTAGAGCTTTGCCTTCTCTATATATAGTTATTTTTAAAAGCATTTGTCTTTTTCAGATTTTCTGAATTTTTTGCATATCTTTGCTGCTGAATATTATCAGAACTTCATAAGGCTTATTGACAGATAAAGGGAATCTAAGTGAACAAATAACAACCAAAGGTTGCAAGTACTTTTTCATACATTTTCAATACATGAATTATCCTAACTGCTGATGGCATGCAAAATATCTGCATTGAATAGAAACAGTGAAGTTTAAAACACTTACTTATTTTCTTCCTGTTAGCTTTTAATGTGTGTTCACCCTGAACAGAAGTATCTCCTGCTGTTTATACTTTTGTTTGCAGGATTAACAAAAATTTGAAATGCAGAAAGGGAAGGATATTTATAATTATGCAATAATACACATTCCTGTAGCAGCCTTTGCAATTCAATATTTTTTTCCATTTGGTCAGTATAAATAGGTAGGGACAAGGCTCTCTTCTGTACATTTTTTGTGCATGCTTTGATTGAATGTCTCTTGTCTACATGAACATTTCATTGAATAGAGTTGGTGTATTCTTTCTTTGGAAATAAGCAGAATTTTCTTTAAAAAAATAAATAAATAGAGTGTCACGTTCCGATGTACCACGTAAGAAAAAGCTAGCAACACAAGTTGATGTTAGATTGTTTATTTAGAAACGTGGATCTGGCACAAAGCAACCATCCAAAAAGAATTAAAGTTTGTGCTACCGTGGATAGTTTACCCGCCCCTTATATTGTGCTCCACCTCTGTGTGTATACCCTGCCTTGCCTACCGACTGCTTGCTGCAGCCTGGTCATGTCCCTAGCCATCTATCCCGGTCTATCGCCCCCAGTTTCCTGCTTCCTCCCATATTCCAACAATCAGCTGTTTATATGATCCGATGGTCAGCTGTTTCGCAAAGAGCCGGTTACAGTCTGGGCGGAGCGAGCAGTCAGGTAACAGTTGGGCCTCGCTAGCCAGGGAGCAGCCCTGTGGACGCAGGAGTGATGCAGGCTAAAGGCGTGTATCCTGGGTAGTGGCTCCTCCCTCCCCTACCTGAATGGCGGCCCCAGGTCATCTGACGGTCCGGGGCTGATATAGAGCCTATATATAGAGTATATAGAGTATATTTTTAATGAAAAGAATGAATTTCTTACTTATGTATAATTCCTGAAATCTGAGTTTCCTTTAGAAGCCTGCTATTTTCATTCATCAAAGTCAGGAAAAGAGAAATGAACAGGAAATAAAACATTTTCCCTGGTTCTCTTAAAATGCTTGGGAAACACTGGTAGGTTCTCTGACCCTTTCTTTTTTCCTTGAAGACATTTAGCTTCACGTTCAATAAGCTTTTTCAGTTGTTGCATGAAACGTCTTCAAGGAAAAAACAAAGAAAGTCCAGTTGCCGTTTGAAAAAGCACCTTTGGGACAACCATGACCTGGATGGTTGAGAATCTCCCTAGACAACTGGGAGGCTCTGAGTTTCTTCTGGTGCCTTTTGTCTCAGTGCCATGACACTGAGAGAATAGTCACAGCCCACCTCCATTTCACCTTCCAGCCTGGCACTTGTAAATCCATATCCAACCTTGGTGGTTCCTCCTTTGCAGTTCCTCCACCCTTCCCCTCTGTCTTAATTCCCTCTACAGGTCAAGTAAAAGGGTCAGAGTTTTCATAGTTTTATATGAAAACAGTGTAAGCCTGCTTGGAAAAGCCAAGCTTGGGAGACACTCCCTCATAATCCATTGTCTCTGGGGGAGTCGTGACCCACACTTTGAGAAAGACTGCCGTGGATAGTCAGTCAATAAATACAACTATACTCAGGCAATGATCAGTGCCTGAATCAAATTTATGTTCAGCCTACACAGAAAAATGGCACCTCACTAAAAATAGTGACTATAATAAAAGCATAATTGATGCTACACATCCATTTCTGATGGCACATAAATTTGGGGAGAATTAATGCATGATACTAATAAGAGTGGTGTCAGTGTGATGCTTATAATAAATAAGTGAGAAACAACCACATTAGTATGGTATAAAGCTGTACACTTTCAAAAGGAAAAATGGACACTCTTTAAGTTGTGTGTCTAAGTATCTGTGAAACATCCTTCAGGCAGAAATTGTAAAGAGTAGTAAGATGTCATAACCATTGATATCCTAATGAAAATGCATATGCATTAACAATCCTTAGAGCATAGGCTTCCATGGCAGAGCCTTCTTTTTCTCAGATGACATGAAGCCTTGTCAGGAAACTATATCCTTTCCTTACCAATTAGTAATTGATGGGCAACACTGTTGAAAAGAATTCAAACATAAGTAGTCATTTCAATCCTAAGTCTCCCAGGACAAAAAGCTCCACTTTCTTTTGCAGCTCTCTGTAAGAGGCATCGTTAATTACCTCAGCAATGGAGTACTATATTCTTCTTATTCGTATCTTTCTTACCTTCTTTCTTTTGACAGTTGTGTTCTACCTTTCTTTATGCCTTATTACAGATTTAAAAATGCATTTGCACTGCTCCTGAAGTGCTTGTTATGTATTATCCAAAAGGAAGATTCAAGTCAACTTTCTTTGGAATGTAACTTTTGCCTTTTATATAAATATATCTGTGTTTATATTCATTTGTCCTCTTTTTCTGGCCTTAATATGTCATCCCCAAAGCCTGAGCTGAGGTGCTAGTACAGGGTGTCTCAGGAAACAATTGATAATGGGAATTCTTGGAGATATAAATCAGGCTGCTGGATTCTTGTTTGTTTAATTTTCAACTCATGGGAAATGTGAGGGAAGTTCACTTCCAAGGGAAATTCTTCCTCGTGGAAAAACAAGAGTGTGTCCCATCCTCATTATTAACAAAACAGTGGATGGTGTTTTTGTGGAGAACTGAAAGATTTGAAGAATATTTGCTGTGTTTTCAGTGTGCCCTGCTCCAGGATTCCTAGGAGGACCACCCGAGTGACAGATGGCAAACAATCTCTAACTGGAAAGCAGTTTATAACCCTGTTTAGTTATTTATCTCAAAGGTGCTTTTTCAAAACACAACTGGACTTTTTTTTCTTGAAGACATTTCACTAAAGAACTGAAGAAGTGTCCTGGATGAGAAGCGAAACATCTTTAAGGAAAAGACAAAGGAAGTCCAGTTGCCTTTTGAAAAAGCAGCTTTGGGACAACCATGACCTGAATGACTGAGAATCTCCATAGGCATTTACTTGATTTGCAAGTAGTCCTCAACTTACAACCATTAGTTTAGTGACTGTTCCAAATTATAGTGGCCCTGAATATAGTGATTTATGACCATTTTTCATATTTACAACCAATGGTCATGTGATAGAAATTCAAATGCATGACAGCTGGCATGTATTTATGATGGTTGCAGTGTCCCGGAACAGGTGATCACCTTTTGCAACCTTCTGAGAAGCAACATCAGTGGGGAAACCAGGTTCACTTAACAACCGTGTTACTAACTTAACCACAGTATTTCATTCAACAACTGTAGCAAGAAAGGCTGTAAAATGGGACAGAATTCACTTAAATATCTGCCTTGCTTACCAATGAAATTTTGGGCTCAATTTTGGTCATAAGTCGAGGACTATATATATACTTTGGCTTTTCTACAGGAGTTCAAGCAATGAATATGTCTCTCTCCCTCTCTTCATTTTTCCCCAACTCTGTGAGGTATGCTAAGTGAGACTTAGTCTAAAGCAGAGATCTCCAACCCCCAAGCCATGGCCTACTACTGAACCATTTAGAAGTGTGTCTGCTTGCAGCTCCCCTTGCTCAAGTGGCGGCCGCTGCCAAGGGAAACTCCCCTCATACAAGTGGCAGGCACTTGCACTCACGCACAAAATGCCCCTTGCATGAATGGCAGGTTGCACAAATGGAGCTGTGCTCACCACTCTCACAGAACCGTTTCTTCTACCCTCCATACCAGGCTGCCAAGCCAGAAAGGTTGGGGACCGCTGGTCTAAAGCCATCCCATGGCTGAGAAGACTAAAATGTGTGTTTCCCCCATTCCTGTGCAACAATGACCATTACCCTACATTGTCTCTTATAAATTCATAAAGAACAAACATCCACTAAACTTGGGAGAAAATAGAAGGGGTGAGTTTGGAGATACCATGAAATATATTAACCTGTTCCCAATTTATTAATATGCTTTTTGGTGCTATAAGAATTTTTTTTCAGATCCATATCATCAGACTTTTATTATGTTAACTCCTAACATACAAACTGATGTAGGATCAATACAAATGAATAAAGATTCATGCAGAGGTTGCTATGATTTGTTCCCAATAGTGATTATTCCATGTGACAAGCTATTCCACATGCTGCAACTTACCATGTAGTCCCCACAGAATGACAAAAAGAACTTTAATCTGTGGAGGAAACAGTTGTATATACAGTATATGGCTTTCTTCATTCAGCAAACTTTAGAGGTAGCTATTCAGAGTGACCCATGAATAGCTACTTATTCATGTGTGAATGCCCCTAAATTGCAACATCTCAATATGTGGTCTATCCCGTGGGATGTATTCCTTTTTAATGAATTCATTTTTCAATACCATCAGGCCCTAGAATGGTATAGAAATATTCATAATAATAATACAATTGTAATAAATTTTAAATTTTGAGTAAAAGTAGATTTTTTGCAAAATCTAATTAAAGTAAAGATGAAGGTCCTGTACTTAACATACATACACATATAATATATGCTTCAGGTGAATTAATTCTGAGTATTTTTTTAGACAGAAGAATCTATACAATTAATGCTTGTTGTTTTAGAATACGTGTTTCAGTATGGCTGTATTATTTTGGTTGTTTCTCTCTTGACAACCTGGGGTGTGTGTGTGTTTGTATGTGTGTGTTGTTTTCCATAAAATCTAAGCAATTGCACTTGAATTTTGATGAGGCTATCAGGCATGCTCCTGGAGAGAGATTTTGGTTTATTTCTTTAATAGTTCCTACTCCATGACAATTACTTCCTGTTCTGAAGTTTTTCCTCATGCTGTAATTTTTCTAGTTTTAATCTTCTAATTAAAGCTGTAATTCAGAGAAGAAGAAACAAGGCCCTCCAGGTATTGCTCAAATTCCCAGCAATCCTAATTAGTATCACCAGTAGAAAGGAATACTCAAAATCTTCAACATTTAAAAATACTTATATGGCTGACCCTTAAACCCTCCCTAGCTGTGGCTAATAAGATTAGTTTCTTCTTCACTCTTATCCCATGTTCTCTGTCTGCTTCCCCCCCTCCCCTTGTATTATAGTTTTTTAAAGCTTCTTCAACAATACAATAGTTCGATAACTATTTTTTCTCTGCCATTGCTGCAGCTTTTCTGTAAAATATTAAACAGATGAAGTATAAACTTTGCCTTTTTTTTTTCCAATTCATTTATGCTTTGGCATCAGGTCCCAGCTTAATACTTTGAATGTTTTTCCATCTGTTGTTTTTCATATATGACTCTCAGGACTTTCTGTTATAGATTTTAGCCCTCTTATGATTTCCTTCCCTTAAGAATCAGAGCTCCTAAAAAGCTTGAGCATCCTTTTTTTCATTGCCACATATAGAACTAAGGTAAACAAAAAGAGATTATAATATGAAATAATATTAACAATTCTGGGTGGAGGAAAAAACATCAATGTATGTTGCCTATTAAATGGTGTGAACAGTGGTTTTGAATTGACCTAAAGGACTGTAGCAGTGGTACCACTCACTCACCCTTTGAAACAGCACAGCAGAACTGTAATATGGAAGTTTCTCTGCCTTATTGTCATATACAGACCTTCACATAAAGAATCCTCTGTTGTGCCTCAGTAACTGTATTCATCCACATCGATTAGATATTACCAAGAACAGAGCAGTGATAAAGCAGTGTTTTATTTCTTCAGCACCTCTTTACACTCAAGGGTTTTTTGTTTCCTCTCTCCCCTGTTCAAAAAAAAGATGAAAGCAAAATCAATGCCTTTGTGAGCATGTGTGCTAGGGTGCTTGTGATGTTCCTTACCTCCCATCTCTATCTGAGCTCAAGAAAATACAGCCTGAGTAATTTTGTTAAAAAAAAGAAAGGAAGCTTGGTGATATATGCAGATAATAATCACGTTAATGGAATGTACGGTACATATATGATTTTGACTTGTAACTTACATACATCGAGGAAACTTGGTTTTTATCCAGATGATAGAAAACAAAAAGGATGCGAGCACCAAAGGAGTCACCCAGGGTAACTGTTGAAAGAAAAAGTATGTCAGTCATTAAGTTTGTTCCCTCTTCCCTAGGCTTTATGCCTTAATGGACATAGATTTTAAAAAAGATGAACCAGAGGAGCCCTTAGATTTTATCAGATAGAGAAAAAAATATAGTTGACTATTGTGGAAGAATATTTTTTTTTTCTGCTATACCTGGTTTACCGATGATGGTACTCCTAGTTTATTGTGCAGACTGAATGAACAAAAGATGTACTGTTCCTTGAAGGTAAAGTTTGCTGGTAATTACTTCAAAGGATTCTCCAAGCAAACAAAGCTGCCTGTGGGCCTTGGGCATGAAGCAGATGTCCTTTGCTTCCATGATATAAATCTTGACCAAGATTTCTTGGCCCATGTCCTGGCAGAAGAAGCTTACTTCTCTATTTTGTTTCTCAAATCAATTGAAAATTGAATTTGAAGGAGAAAAATTACAATGGCATGAAATATTCATAAATCATCTGAAGACTTAGAAGATTTTTTTTCAGGTTATTGAACTTAACTGTGTTCTATCTTCTCTTTCCTCACCCTTAATCTTGTTTTTTAGTCATGCCAAGCTGACCTTGTGAAGGACAATGGTCACAAATATTTCCTTTCTGTTTTGGCAGATCCTTATATGCCGGTAAGATTAAGTAATCAATCCCCTTTCCTTTCCATCACTTCCCCTCCCTCCCCTCCATCTGTTTACAACTTATGTATGGTGTCTTGGCTCACGTGCAACTCTTATGTGACTTAATGAGGTTTTGTAGAGGTAAGAATTCTAATATGCAGTTTGTTTTGTTGAATAACAGCAGTGAAAAAAGTAAATATAACTTTTTCCCTCTCCTTAAGCTATTAAAAATATTGACAGTGTATTCAGGATATTCATGGGAATATGATTCTTCATGCAATATGACTGAATTAATCTTAGTTAATTAATATAAAACATGGTGATAGTATGTTTGTTTGTTTGTTAATTAAATTACTGGCTAGATGGGCTATTCATGCCCTATTCAAAAGGAAGTTATCTGAGATAGTGCTGTTATGCTAACTTCACTTCCCTGACTTCCTCTGCTGAGCACCCTGATGAGAATAGGAGAGTCTATTAATGTCCAGCTGCTTTCCTGTGAGATCCCTTTGTATTATCACAGTTGTCTTGATTTTGACACTGGGTTGTGCATGCCTTGAAAATGATTCAGACCTTGCACAAATATACTACTTCTCTGCTATTGACTGTAACAGACCTGCTTTTTTCAGGCTTCTCTGGTTTCTTAAAATTAATATATTTCTCAAAGCAACTGTTCGTTTTTCATTAATAGTGGAAAAGTACTGTGTTCTCATGAAGTCTGAAGCATTTTTCCTGAATCATTTATAGAGTATGCACAATTCTATTGGATGGGCTTCCAATCTAAGAGCCACAGCTCATAAGTAATTTTCCTATTCAACTCTTCATGCTCAAGCTCAGGGAGTAATTATACCAACATAGTAGTCCCTTTCTTCTGCCATTAGCTACATGGAAATAACATGTGAATAGGCTGTTGTCTGTCCATCAGAACAAAATGAACCATCAGCATCCAAAAGCTGTTGAATGCCTTGTGCTAGAGTAAGGGGAGACTGTTGCCTTCATCCCCTGTGAACTTGTTTGTTGTTAGGAAACAGGTTAGTCTTTGGTCTGCTCCTCTTATGTTCTTATAGCAATGTTGGAATAAGAGATATTCTATTTCACAAGGAGCAATGCATTTTAATTATTTGTCTTCAATTAAACTATTTGGGTCTTTGTGAATAAGGCCACAGCAGACCTGAATAATAGTTCCATGTGAAAAAGTTACTGTATAAGAATAGATATACAGATAGTACTCACTTATCTAGGTCCCAAAGATACTGTTTCAAAACAGAAGAAACTTCTTGGATGAGAAGTGAAATGTCTTCAAGGAAAAACAAAGAAAATCCAGTTTGCCTTTTGAAAAAAACTCATTTGGGACAACCATGACCTGGAGGACTGAGAATGTCATAGACTCCTATCTGGGACCAGAAATTATGTCATTAAGTGAAGCAGTTGTTAAGCAAAACATCATATGATCACACTACTTAGCAACAGCAATTCAGGCAGTCCTGGTTGCGCTCACTAGATCAGGAATGTGAATCTCTTAAGCCAAACCTTGTTTTTCTCCTGCCTGAAATGAACTTCCTTTGCTTCAGCTCCCCCTATCTGCCTGGCTGTTCCCATCTCTGTTCTTTTGGCAGTAACAGACATAGGCAGCAGATGCAGGGCAGCCAAAAAGGCAGAGATGAGGGGAGTAGAAGCAGAAGCAGTTCAGGCAGAGCAGAAGAACATGAACATGGGACACTGCAGCAATTGGATCTTCAAAGACCAGGTGTAACTACCACTAATTCAGCACCACCATAACTTCAAACAGTTGCTGATGAATGGATGTTAAGTGAGCACCATGTATAAATACAGTCTGTTGAGAAAAATAATTGTGCTAAGAATTTTTCTGTAAATTGCAGTTTCTTCCATGAATCAGTGGGCCCTAGTTCCTTCCTTGTATATTTTTAATAATATGTAATCTGGAGAAATTATAGAAAAAATAATTTCCAATCTTTCAAGGGGCCTTGGAAAAGGTTTTGCATGGTTCTTTAACAGCATTTGAAGCACAAAGCAATACTGTTGTTGCCTATTTGACATGCATGAATATAGAGTTAGTAGAAAATACCCATGGTACTTTTAATAGATGTACAATATATAGGCTTCTTATTTTGACACATTGCTGTGCTTGTATGGTGTATTGCCTATATTAACTTTATGATTGTTGATATTATTTTCAAACAGCGTTGTCTGATATCACGTTAGAAAACTTCAATCTTGAAGTTGAATTAATTCTATCAAAGAGCACCCATATTACCATCTGAAAAGGATTGGTTTGCTTTCATGACCATTTTCCTGTTCAGTTAAATAACATAATTTGTATATTAAATTTACAACTTCCTGGAGTCCTCCAGCAACGCAAATCTTTGTAAAAGATGCTGTTTCTCTTTTAAAGCTTTTGCCTAAAGCATTCCTGTGTCGCTTTACCCAAGATCCATGAATAAAAATATTCTTGTGTCTGTATGTTAAGGCTGAACACAGAACGATGACAGCTTTCATCTTGGCAGTGATTGTCAACAACTACAACACAGGACAGGTGAGTACAAGTGAAGAAAAAGTGAGGCTTGACTCAGTAGCCTTGAATTTTTAAAAGGTTAGATAGCACTGATTTAAGCCCAGGCACTTCTGCCTCATTTTCCTTGGGAATATCTTGGCCTTAAGATTTATATACTGGTAAGAAATGGATTGCGATATCACGAAGACCTTTTCTTGCAGGAAGCTTGTCTTCAAGGGAACTTGATTGCCATTTGCCTGGAGCAGCTGAATGATCCACACCCTCTGCTGCGCCAGTGGGTGGCTATTTGCTTGGGCCGCATCTGGCAGAATTTTGACTCTGCGAGATGGTGCGGCGTGAGGGACAGCGCTCATGAAAAGCTCTACAGCCTTCTCTCCGATTCAATACCTGAGGTAATTTTCTAGTTCCAAAACAAATCTCTTCCAGCAAGAAGACCCTGTTCTAATTAGCTGCCTTAATTACCGGTAGCTTCCCTGGGTTACAGTGCTGCTTCAGCAATTGCCTAAAAGGAAGAGCCATGCCCTGCTTTTTGCAGGATAACCATTGAGAGGCAACTTTTTAAAAGGCTTTTTGTAAAGCTTGACCACAGATGGCCCTTGCTTAGCGACTGCCTCATTTAGTGACTATTCACAGTTAGATGAAAATGATCTTATGGCCAATTCTCACATATATGATCTTTGTAGGTCTGTAAAGCAAAGGGAAGCTGAAGTAAGGTCATAAGCAAAGACATGGTTTCACATAGGAATCGCTTTGTTTAGTGACTTGTTTGGAGGACTTGCTGCAGTAGGATTGCAATCTGACTCTGTTTATTAACTTATTGATTTTAATTGATAAATCTAATCATTTGTTGTTTGTTTAGAAGATAAAGGCATTCATTGTAAGACATTCATTTTAGTGGGAAAATCAAATATGCCTTTTAAGTACGTCTAACGCTTCAACTAGCAGCGGCAAATTAACAAATGCGCAAGTAGATGTGGAGAGCTCTTTAATCAATTAACATTTCTTGTTACTTATTAGACTGCATTGAGTACATGTTTAAATTTGTGAACGAGTTTCCAGTCTGAATATCTCTTTGCCCAAGTACGTCTGATTGACACCTGCATTTTTCAGTAGGAAACCTGATTTGGCCTATTCAGGGGTGGGATTCTACCAGTTCGCACGTATTCGCTTAAACCGGTTGTTAACATTCTAAGCAGTTCAGAGAACCGGTTGTTAGAAGAAATTACTGACCTAATCCTGTTAGGAAGGCAGGAAGGAAACCTTCTGGTGTTGCTTACAGAAACTGCCTCTCCGTTAACCCTTATTAAGTTCTTGGCAGGACTAGATTTCCTGTCTCAGGGACTTCTCTTGAGTTTTTTTCCCTCCTTTGGTGGTACTTTGCTTGTGTGGAATGACCATTTAAAATTACAATGGCACTGAAAAATGTGACTTATGACCACTTTTCACACTTACGACTGTTGCAGCATCCTCACAGTCATGAGAGGCCAGGCGAGGAGATGCATGCCTCTATGTAAGTGATATTGAGTTGGCCACACCCAGCCAATAACATGACCACCAAGCCACGTCCACCCAGTCACATGACCACCTAAGCCATGCCCACAGAACCAGTTGTTAAAAATTTTGAATCCCATCCCTGGGCCTATTCTTTGCAAAGACTCTTGTGCTCTGTTATGATGTCTTCTCTTTCTCTTGTAGGTTCGCTGTGCAGCAGTCTTTGCCCTTGGCACTTTTGTAGGCAATTCTGCTGAGCGGACAGATCATTCCACTACAATCGATCACAATGTTGCCATGATGCTGGCCCAGCTCATTAATGATGGAAGCCCCATGGTCCGAAAGGTATAGCAAAAGGGGTAGGAGGGACAGATGCTAGTATCAGCGTTATTAGTTTTTAAGTACAGGTACTGCTCAGTTAACAACAATAATTGGGACTGGAATGTCTGTTGTCTGATGCAGTCATAAAACATGATGTCACAAAACCACATCAGTTAGCAGTTAGTTACTGCTCTATTCCCCTGTTAAGCAAGGGTCATTAAACAAGTCCCAGGTGGCCTTGTATGCAGACCAGTTAAGTAACTGCTGCTATGTGGGGAAGGGTCTGTGGGTGGCTGATAAAGTACAAACATGGCAGGACCAAGGGTAGCTGTTGCCTTATGGGAGAAGAGTACAGTGGTGGCTCCCAAGACATGACATGAGCACAAAGGGGCAGGGGGTAGCTGATGCTTGGTGATGGAGGGTATGAGCAACTTACTTCAGCAACTTGCAGCTTAACTGCTGGCTTCCCCACTGACTTTGCTTTGTGGAAGCCAGTAGGGAAGATCACAGCAGAGATCCCTTGACAATGGAACTTTCTTGAGTGCAAGCCACTTGCCAAATACCCAGGTCTTGAACATTTGACCATGGGGATGCTGGGATGACAGGAACTTTGAAGATCAGTCACTGAATGAATGGTTGCTAAATGAGGAGTAGCTGTACATAACATTCTGAATATCTTTGTTTACTGGGAGGTTTTTTTTTTCCTGATACCAGTCCTTATGAATTCTAAATGATTTGACCCTAAAATTGGCTCATAGGATAGATACCAAATTTCCATGGGAAATGAGTGGGGCTCTACGGACTGTACCAAAATCAAAGAGAGATGGGCAGTTCTTTATTTCTAGTTTTTATAGCACTTGAAGCTTAGAAAGGAGATTTTAGCCTGTTTTTCGCTCAGGGGAAAGTACTATGGGATTTTAAAAGCTGCCCCTCTCTCCTCCAGCTCCTCCTCCTTTTCAATATTAATCCCTGGTAACTGACGGTGCTTCATCTATGAGCAGGTGCCATTTTCCCAACTAGTGAGTTCTTTCAGATAAGGTTCTTCTAACAAAAGAGAAATTGGAGCTGACATTTATTTTTCTTTATTCTGCTGACTCATGAGAAGTTGGGTAAAAAGGGAGTTAATGCCTAAGGCCCTCTCCAGGGATTTCAGCTGCTTGATGGCTAGTTCTGTCATCTAATTTTCTGCACTTCTCCAGGGTATATTGGCTGTGGTTCATCAGTGATTTCTCTGGATGGCAAGTCAGGTGGTACAGAGTATTTTGCCTCTTTCTTTCCTGAGAGGCTTCTAAAAATACCGTTTTTTGCACTTGGCTTTGTGCTTTCAGTCTGAAAACTTTTAAAAGAAACAGAGTTAAGCTCAACTCACAGAGTTAAGATAGAAAGCACTTGCTGCAAAAGACATGTTGGATGGAGCTATAGGGATATAGCTACCATTTTGCTGTCACACCTCCAGTGGCCCGTCATTCTAAAACATGAGCTGCTGTTTCTTGACTGACCTGATAGTTCTTTGCACCCAGTTGGGTTGCTATCAATGTGGCATTTCAGTGTGAATAACCTTTTTTGAAATAGAAGAGGGCCATTGTATAACAAAATAATGAAAAACTGGGTATTAAAAAAAAGATAATTTTAGACCTGGCAAAATATTCACTGTTGGAAAATATGTTGCTGAATGCCAAAGATAAGTGATAATTGTCAGCAGCAAGCTGTTATGCTGTATACCATTACTTTTATCTGGAGCTCCTCTGTTTAAACCAACAACAGGAGGAGGAGATTTCTGTCTTGTTCTATGCTTCCAGAACTAAGACTGCAGAAATTTTCATTCCTTTTTTAGGAGATGGGTTCTGTCTCTGAAAAGCTTTTCTGTTGATCACTGTTTGCATAGCGCAGTCTCTCTTTTTTTTAAACAAGTTTTATTCAGTTTTCACATTTTAACATCTCTTTTTAGTGAACAGCATGATTACAGGTTTCACATATACATACAAATATGATCATAGTTACATATTCAATTTTTGTATTCAATTTCTTATCTTAACAATGCTTTTATACATTTTCTATTTTATTATATTATTCCAAATGCTTATCTTATTATTTAATTCACTTATGTTAGCTTCAAAATTATTATACTTTAGTACTTTTAACTGTCACATTTATATATTTCATCTTAAATTCTAATTAAAAACACTCCTTCTATAAATTGGTTTCCCTCCTAAAATATCAGTTTAAGTGCACCACCTCTAAGTTACATATTCATTAATTATCTCCCCTTTTAAATCCCATTAAACGTTTAACATTTTATTACCTAAAACATTAACATTAATAATCCCTTTAAAATTACATAGCATATGTAAATCAGATTCTGCATGGTTTTTCCCCTTTTTAATTTCATAAGATTTATTTACAATTTCAAAAAAGGACATATTTATCTACTTATTTAATCCTAAACCCTGATGTTAATTCCATTTCAGCTCTCCTCCTATAGTTTCATTTATTTCAATATATTTAATACATGTATTCCATTAATTATTCCATTCATATTTAAACAAAAAAGCCTACATTCCAGTCCTAAAAATATTTCAATATATTTAATAAACATATTCCATTATTTGTTACAGTTATCTCTATACATAAAGGAAAAGAGCGTTAGATTCCATTATCAAGAAATAACAGTTCTGTTTTCCATCTTATCAATCTATATGTCCCTATTTCATAACTATAAATTTATTTATGTTACTCCCCAGCACCTTGCAGAATCCCCTCTCTAAATATTAATCAACCAACTAATTAAACAATTTTTTCCCATTTTTTTTTACAATTCCCATGTTTCTTTGTTCCCAAGTCCTATTTCTTATCCCTTCTTTCCCCTTGTATTTTCCCCTTTATTCTTTCACTCCAGTTTTTATCCCCCTCTCTATTTATAGCTTCCTTCCACCCTTCGAATTTCTGCTGATTCTTTTTCCCTTTTTAAATTTTCTGGATATTCCCCTTTTTATTTAACTTCTTAAATCTATTTATTTCCAACTCTTTTCCTCTTTCTTTCTGGAGCTTTGTTCTCGATGATAATTAAAGATGGCCCCTTCTATAATTTGCTCCACCTCCTCTTCTGTCTTTTGTCTTTGTTGTTCATATTCTGCAATCGCATTTTCATGCTTCTAAGTTCCATTTTTTATTCCAGAAGAGATATTGCCATTTTACAACTTTCTAGTTAGCAATTTAATCCAAATAGTGTCTTTGAAGTTAATTTCCAACACTCAGTTTTTATTTTCTTCCTCTCAAGTTTTAGTCCTCAACTAATCCAATGCCAGATCCATGCCAGAATCAACAATTAATCCGAGGGCAGAATCTTCCTGTTTCTTTCTTTGTTTCAATTTTTCAAAGTTCTTGTTTTATTGTATCAATTTTCCTTACAGTTTTTAAGAAACAGAATCTTTTAAAAGAAGAACAAGTTTGATTTAAATTAGATGGCACTCTTTGTTATAACAGATCTTCACCCCTTCTTTTTTTTTTTCAATTATTCAGAGTTTTTTAAACCACAGTCTTCCAAACAAAAAGATCAAATCCAATTAGTATTAAATTTTCTCTTTAACAATTTATAGTTTAGCTTTATAGTGCCTGTATAGAATCAGAATATACTTATCCAATTTGATTAGATGATTCCTTCTTCCAGCTTCTACCTTTCTCGGTTCAAAGCCACACTGCAATTTACACCTTTTTTTCTCTCTTTCTCTTCGCCGCTTTAAATCCTTTCTTAAAAATTCATTGAAATGTTAATCCTGGGGGGTACCTTCCATTTAATTATATAGTCCCATTCCTCCTGCTATTTGCTTCTTTCTCTCTCCTGTGCAATCTTATTCCAGCCTAATCTTCCCCTTCAGGGTAGCCATTTTAGACCACCGCTTCAGGCGTCTTTGGGAGGGAGCAATTGCCAAGCCAGGGAGGGGATTTGTGACTCCCCTCTACCCGGCTAACAGTCTCCCCTTCTTCTGCCTCCCCTACAAGGCGGCTTCTGTCCCAAATCTGATAGATTGGGGCTCTCCGATGCCGAAGCACGGACCAAAGACACGTACAGTTGCAGTCAGCAGTCCGTCTTCGGGGAAGTTCAAAACTGGAAGCCTCATAGCGCAGTCCTGTATTACAATCTGTGACATTAAATGTGAAATAATATTTTCTACTGGAAATAGAAATATATGGCAGTCCTCTAGAAGAAAAAAGAAAGGATAGGGCAATGCAGGAATGAAAAAGGATAACTTCATTCAAGAAAGAGCTCTCTTTAACCTGCTGGTGGGGGCAAGGATGGGAGAACGATTTAGAACGATCTTGGTCTGCTTTGATTTCCTTTTACAGAAAAGTAGCATATTAATCACTTGATAGCAGTGAGGTATAAAGAATGCCCCAGAATGACCTGCTTGGTTTCAGCATATTATAAGCAAACTGTTTCTGATCTTTTCTAGCTAACTTTTCTATATGTTTTTTTTTTCTTCCATTCAATCATATCTGATTTTCAGAGACTGCCTGGACAAGTCCCTGCTATTGTCGGCAAAGTTTTCCAGCAGTAATTTGCTGTTGGCTCCTTCCTGGGGCTGACAGAAAGTGATGACCCATGGTCATCCAGCTGGTTTTATTCCTAAGGCAGGACTAGAACTCATGGTCTCCCATTTGCTAGCCTGATGCCTTAGTAGTAGATTTGTAAATAAAATGCAAGGATATGTTTCTGACCTTCCTTTATAGCTGCCATTTTTCTTAATTCATTGTAGATAGACATTTCAAGAAAATAAATCTGAGATTTTTAAGATTTTCAATTGCCAGTTTCCTAGTTTCATTGTCTGGTAGTTCCAGAAAATAATTGCCTTTTTTAATAAGGCAGGTTATCCTCAAACTAAAATAAATGGCAGTGTGGTAAATTATGTTTTAATGGATAAAATTTTCTATGGATAGAAAAAGAATGCTACAATTTCATCTCTTCCTATTCACTATTTCCAGGACAGTACATCAGTTTGACAATGCCGGTTTGAATCAAATAATAAGGAGGGTAGCCTACCCAAGAATAAAAGAGCCTTTTGTTGCAAATAATACATTTTGGAGTCAAATGTTCCTGCCTTCTTTAGATCCTTAGGCCATAGTGAAGGAAAAATCAATGTTTTACCAAGCAACATATAAAAAAGTGCCCTCAGTCTCACTTGAGGTGACAGATGGGTATTAATTTTGTCAGAATGCTGATTTCTAGGGACTTGATTTTCTTGTGCTTTTTTTTATGGCCACAAAAAGCTTTCAACTACACTAAAGCAAGAGAATATATTAGCTAAGTATTGCTGTCAGCTGTTTTCAAGGAAGGTAATGTATGTGCTCTTCAGAAATAAATAGGAACAGCCCAATGCATTTTTGTAAGAGCTGAGACATATTGTTGAATCCAGAAATCTTAAATCTGGTATAAAAATGTTAAATTCAAGCTAATACATAAATTATCTCTTTGCTTTCCTTCAAAACCTGTAACATGGCTGCTTAAATAAAATAATCTAACAATTTCCAATCAGCGTCTCAACGATAGCTGAAACCTTGTACTGATTCTCTTAGATGATATTTGCTTCCTTGGTTACTATTTTGGAATTACTAAGGCACCAAGTGTCATGCCCTTGGTAGAGTCGGACTCTGAGAGAGAGGAGGAACAGCCAAAAGGGTGTAGAGGTGTAGCTCCAGAGGTTGTGGAGGAGGCTGGGGAAGGGCTGAGGCCGGCTGGGCAGTCAGAGGAAGAACCAGGCCCATCCCCTCTGCATTCTAGGGCACGCAGGGAGGAATGGAGAAGGCAACAACTTGGCTTGCAAGAGAGGAAGCGGCAATGATCCTCCTCATTGGTTGCAGCCGGGGAGATGAGTATATAAGAGAGACGGTTAAAACACAGGTTGCCAGAAGCAAAGCGTGTTTTATTTTGGTCTGAAGTTATCTTGGTTGACATCCTTCCAACAGAATGTGCCTTGTTATTTCCTTGAATTTGGTAAATACTTCTCCTGTTGTGGAAATTTCGTCATTGTAGTTTGTTCGGTTTTTTATTTCACCTCTATCTGCTCATTAAATTCGGACTGTATTGCTTTCTTCTGAAGACTATTTTTGAGTACGTTTTATCTCCAACTGAGTGTTATTAAACAGTGGGGCCAAGTTGGAGGCATTAAAGGACATTTATTTGTGTTTTGGATTTTGATACGTTTATATTACACTCTGGGTCATCACACCAGGCTAGGAAGTGGGAGATGGTAACTTCAAATGCCGCCTTAGCTATGAAAGCCAACTGGATAAGCTTGGGCCAGTCATTCTGCCTCAGCCCAACCCACTTCCACAGGGTTGTTACTGTGGGGAAAATAGGAGGAGGAAGGAGTATTAGGTATGTTCGCTGCTTTGCATTATTTGTAAAAATAATAAAGGCAGGATGCAAATAAATAAATGAAATGTTTGTATGCAGATAACGTAATGTCCAGACTGATATTCCTAAAGTTTTTCCCAAACAAGATCCTTCAGTTAACTGTTAGATAATATTTGTGCTTATCTATGCATCATTCTAGGACAGAGGGATCAGATATGTGCATGACCAGTATGGATTCATACACTATACTTAATCATGCTAAGGTAAAGTTTGGTTTGGGTTTAGCATGTTATGGGAAGTCACACATTGTGGTTGAACACAATGCTTATTGACTTAGTCCACTGCTTGAAACCTTGTTTAATTGAACTTTGGGTTTATACAGTGTGAAAGCCTGTTCCACGTATGTAGGGATCATTCTAAAAACAATCCAAAGAGATCAAATATTATTTTAGCAGTAAGTGAGGATATTATTTTCCAGATTAAAAGTCTATAATAGACGTTTCCCAAGGAATGATGCAATTTCTAAGGCACCTGAGACTTTTACACTGGAATCTGTCTGGAGTTTGGAATTTATTTGTAAAATATTATATAACGTTAAAAGCCAGTTTGCTGTAATGGTTAAGGCATCAGGCTAGAAACCACGAGTCCAGGAGTTCCATTAGGCACAAATCCAGTTAGGTGATCTTCGACCAGTCACTCTTTCTCAGCCCTAGGTAGCAGGCAATAAATAGCAAACCACTTCTGAAAAACCTTGCCAAAAAAACTGCACGGACTAGTCCAGGCGGTCTCAAAGTTTTGGACACGATTGAACAGAAGAAAAAATACAGTATTCACAACCTTGAACAGAATCCATATTTTGTAGAAGAATATGTTTCTACTTTTCCTCCATTCCTGTTATATTTATAGATAGACAGGGTGATTGTTACATTGTATTCCAAGCAAGCTTAGGACAGATTTTCCCTATTTAGCTAGATGGGATAGATAGTTTTCATTTTCTAAATTTAAAGTCTTTGCCAGAAAGTAAGGGCTGGAAGGGACTTTGAAAATCATTTGCTGCCTATTGCTGGAAATCATTACTCTTAACATCCCAAACAGATGGCCATCCAGTTTTGCTTAAACAACTCCAGGGAAGGAGAGAGTCCACCTCCTTCCAAGCGGTTCCATTCTTGTGCAGCTCTTGCCACTAGATCTGTCTTGATGTCCTGCCAATATTTACTTCCTTATAGTTTAAATCTAATATTTCTGGTACTGTCTTCTGGAATAACTTTGTGCAATGCATCATGTCTTCCTGCAGTCTTCTCTAAGCTAAGCATACATAATGCCTTTAACTGTTCTTCCCAAATCTTTTTTTTCCCTTCCAGGCTGTTTATCATTTTGATTGCTATCCTGTACATGCTGTTTGGCTTGTCAGTGCTAAAGATGGAGTAAAAGAATGATGTCATTTTTTGAGTCTTACATTAGATTTAGTTTTAGTTGAATCTGCCAGTGATTACTGCTTTAGCTAACTATGATAATGAAAGTATTACAGTAAATGTTCCTATAACTTCAATGTTACTGATAGAATATCCTGTGTTTTGCATTTCAAGTTATTTACCAGGCACTTAGTAACAGCTTTCCAGTGATGGAACATTCTTCTGGTTAATTTCTTGAGGTTCAGAGGTCTATTTTTTATCTTTGTTTCTCAACAGGAGTTAGTTGTGGCACTGAGTCACCATGTGGTTCAGTACGAAACCAATTTCTGTACAGTTGCCTTACAGTTTATGGAAGAAGAGAAGAACTATGCATTGCCCTCACCTGCTACTCCAGGTACTCCAGCATCTTCTTTGTAGACACGATGTTTTCGAAATAGATCTTTGAGCTATCTTTTTTAACAGGAAACTGGGGAAAAAATCTTGTTTCCTTCTCCCATTTTCTTGAATCGTATTAGTTTATCAGTGGTCTAAAAGCACCCCCCAAAAAATCCCTATTCTGTTGGAAAATAAGATAAAAAAATAAAATTCAACTGGTTTGAAGTGCTTGAACTCCCTTAGCATTATGCTAATTCTTATGTACATCAGCAGTTTAATTTTTTATGTATAGCATTTATACTCTGCTGATCAGTTTAAGAAGCTCCTAGAACACCTTATATAACAATGTTTTAAAACAAAAACTCAGTCCCTGGGTTTTTAGCTTTACAATCTTATAGCATCAAAGAAAAAGAAGATGCAGAACGAAAAGGAAAACAAGAAAGAGACAACTTCTCTCATGATTCCTGCAGAAGGCAACTGTGATAAGAAACAGCCAACGAATTCCCTCAGGAATGGAGCAGATAGTTCTGTTGTTCGTTTTTACATGGCAGGTGCAAGTGGGGAAAAGCCCACATTCAGACTGGGATGTTTCTTCTGTCCTTTCTCCCAGTGCATTTGATTTGTGTGGAAAGATTTGTTTGGGGGAACAGTTGGTTTTTTAGATAAAAGCTTCCAGCTTTTCATTCCCTATATCTTCTCTGGAATAATGCCTCTCCCAAAAATACTAAAATAGTCTCTTCCCTCCTAAATTTCAGAAAGTCTAAAAACTTAGTTGTTCTATTAAGCCTTGAAGGGCAGGATGTTTTGACTGTTCTTCTGCACAGTAATTAGATTCTTTGGTTTAAAGTCCCAATTTATTTATGTGCTTTATACATTTTACTTCTGATTTACTGTATTTTTCTTTAAATTCAAATTAGGAGGTCATGAAATTATATGCTGCTAGGAATAAATTTGTTTGAAACAGTTTATATGTACCCAATAAATAAAATGTGTACTTTAATAGCTACTGTGCCTTAAAAGGGGGGTGGGGGGCATTATAAAAAGTAGAAACATAGACCAACATTATATGTATAAGAAATAAATGGTTATAAATAAAATGCACAAGCAGCTGTCTTTGATGTGCATTAAGAAAGCTTTTTTATAGCCGACTAAGTCTGCCTTTTGGAGAAAAATAGGATAAATAAATAACAATTGCAAGCAGTCATAATATAAGGGAATTCGTTGGGTAAATGTGTAGGCAGGAAAAAGATCGTTAAGCTTTTTTTGTTTGCTGTTTTATTGTAATATCCAGACTTGCACCGCAGCAGGGATACCTTGCTGAACTCAAATGAGGTCAGCTTTGTTTGGGACTGTCACGTATGTCTCATAGCTCTAACAGTTCTTGCACGGGAGCAGTCTGTACATTTTCCTCTACTTTAAATAAGCAAATTGAAATAGTATCTCAGTTTTAAAATGTTACTTCTGAGAAATCCCATCGATTGTCCCATTGATACTAAGCTAGAACATTTGTTAAAAGGAATGAAGAGAAGCAGTCTAGCCTTTCAATTTGTTGCTTGTGGAGTTCTTCGTGCTCTCTGAGCTTGGCTGTTTTCTTGCAGACATTTTATTACTCTATTGTGCCACTGTTACTCTTCGGTGCCAGAAGGGAGTAGGGTTTGCTGTCTGTTTATATATATAGTTTATACATAGAGGCTTGCCCTGTCAGGGTTGATGAGAGTCTTGTTTTCTTCTTCTGGTAGTTCCTTGATTAAGTCATTATTTAATGTTTATTCATTTGTTTACCTAAGTTGATTTGTTCCTTGATTTGTGACCTATTTGTACATTGCCTAGAACAGGGGTGTCAAACTCGATTTCATTGAGGGCATCAGGGTTATATTTGACCTCGGAGGGCTGGAGTAGGCATGGTCAGGGTGGGCATGACCAGCTCGACATCACTCATGTTTGGGGCACCTGTGGTGGCCATGTGTTAAGGCAGGACTTCCTTCAGATCCTCCCTCATTCTCATTGTAATCTCCTTCCTTCCTTCCTTCCTTCCTTCCTTCCTTCCTTCCTTCCTTCCTTCCTTCCTTCCTTCCTTCCTTCCTTCCTTCCTTTTCTTCTTTTTCTTTCCCTCTTCATTCTCCTTTCTTCTTCCTTCCCCTCTTTCCTTATTTTTCTTTCCTTGCTCTCCTCCCATCTTTTTTCTTATTCTTTTCTCTTTCCCTTTCTCCTTTCCTCTCCCTTCTTACATGCTCAAGTGCATAAAGGGAAACACTTCTCTTTTTTTTTTTTAAGTTTGTTTTGCTAGCCCTCTGCCAGCTAAAATGGAACCTGGGGTGTGTGTGCAGCCCCTGGACCCTGTTTTCAGCTGCAACAGCCTCCTGAAGACCTCTGCCAGTGAAAACAGAGTTCAGGAGGCATGTGCAGCTTCCCTGAGCTCCATTTTCTCTGACAGAGAGCTCTAGAAGGACATCATGGACTGGGACATCAATCCTGAGCTCCATTTTTGCTGGCAGTGGCACCACAGGCCAGTCCTTTGCTATTTCCAGGGTGGCCTCGCAGGCCAGATCTAAGCATCCTGTGGGCCTTGAGTTTGACACCCCTGGCCTAGAAGATACATTTTTTAATGTATTTATTTATTAAATTTATATGCCACCCATCTCCCGGTTTGAGGCAACTTTGGGCTGTAAAAGATAAAGCAAAGCCATGGGAAAACACATGGGAAAAAAAAACACTAGGGCTAAAAGAAGACATAGCGCCACCGACTGCTACCCAGAGTCATTTTGATACTAGACAGGTGGCAAATAAATAAAATAAATAAATAAATAATAAACCCTTTCTAAAGGGGCAGCAGTGGCTACTATCATTGACTTACTTGAAACTGTTACTTGTTTGCTATTTTGCGGGGATAAATTTTTACGTTGCCTCCATAGAGGTTGGAAGTCTGACTCCAGTCCGAGATAATCCATGTACTCCAAAACTACGTTCTGTCAGCTCCTATGGAAATATTCGAGCAGTCACTACAGCAAGGAACTTGAATAAGTCTCTGCAGAATCTCAGTTTGAATGAAGAATGTAAGATAACTTTTCATTTTTAAATATATATACATATATATACTGTATATATATGTATAACCTTATAGCCACGGGTGGGCTTTAAAAATGATAGCAAAGGGTTCTCTGCCCAGTTGCTGGATGGGCGTGGCCTATTCAGCTCCTGCACCATGGCAAGGGGGATGTTTTTGCCCTCTCTGGGCTTTGGAGCCTTTCCTTGAGCCTCCGGGAGGGCAAAAATGGCCTCCCCAGGCTCTGGAGGTTCTCTGGAAGCCGGAAACTGGCCCATTTCCGGCCTTCCCGAACTTCTGGGAGGCACATTTTTCGCCCTCCCCGAGCCTCCGCACACGCCCTGCACTTACCTGCAGCCAAAACAGGTGCCGTGGGGACTCCTGGGATGGGCAGGGCAGGATGGGCAGGACCAGCCAGGAGTGGGATTTGGGGGTTCTTTGAACTGCACAGAATGTTAGCTTGGGGCTCTCCCGAACCCCTGCAAACCCCCCAGCTGCCCACCCTTGCTTATACCATGTGTGCATTTGTAGCTACAACAGAAATGGCCAGGTTAAAAGTGGACCGTGTTTCTAATTACTATTTGTGAATAGTGTGACATGGGATCAGATCCTGAAAATCACGACCAGAAGTAGATTCATTGGCAAAAGTGACATATCTGTCCTGTCGACTATAATCCCTGTGCCTCTCCCAAAACAAGTGCTGAAAGAGAAGGGAGAGAGAGAAAAGGAAACATCTTGCAACAACAGAGTTGCATACAGATATAATGTCTTCATCTGATTTTCAGTTACAGACAGGCCTCAGTTAACAATAAATGTTATTTAGTTATGGTTTGAAGTCACAATGGCAGTGAAAAACATGACCTATGATCATTTTTCACATTTATGACCATTGCAGCATTCCCGTGTTCACATGATCAAAATTTGGACGCTTGGCAACTGGCATGTATTTAAGATGATTGCAGACTCCCAAGGTCATGTAATTATTTTTTTGTGACCTGAAAAACAAAGTCAATGGGGAAGCCAGATTCATTTAATAACCTGTGTTGCTAACTTAACAACTGCAGTGATTCACTGAAGAACTGTGGCAAGAAAGGTCATAAAATGGGGCAAAACTCACTTAGCAGTGGTTTTGCTTAGCAATAGAAATTTTGGGCTCAGGTGTGGTCACATTTCAAGGACCATCTTGTATATTCCCTTATCTAGAAACAAGTCCTGATGCTGCCATATCCCAAAGGTAGTTTTCCAGGGAAAACAGATAGCTGCAGCACTGAAAAAAGAGAAGGGAAAAAAATCCCTCTTTTTATGAGTTTCTTTTCACATGCAGCTTTCAGAACATAATCATAATAACCAGTTCCTTGGTGGAGGGACATGAAACCAGCAAGCCTCCCCCACTTATTATTCCCTAAATTCCATTATGTTAATCTTTTTTACATATCTTTTCAAGGTTTTTTTACAGATTTACTCCCAAATCATTCATGCATCCCCAAAATATTTCCACATCACAAAGTTGTATATGTATGCTAATTTCTGCTGTCAGATACGTTTTGGTATTTAAATTAACATTGGTATTACCATTCTTCTGTTTCTCCATTAGTAAGCATACTGTTAGTTAGAATTAGAGTTAGAATAACTTTATTGTCACTTAGAATATACAGTAATTGGCGTACATTAAAATGAAATTTCATTGCATACAGCTCTCAAAGGGTCACCACCTCCCATACACACAACATAAACATGACAAAATAAATAAATAAATGCTAAATTGTGCATATAACCACATATATTATATGACACAGAGAAACAAGAAGGTTATATGATACCCCTTCTGAAATTTTTCGGCTTTTCAAGAGTAGAGACAGAACCTGTATGTTGACTTATAAAATAAAACTTATTTAAGAGATGGCTAAGCCTCAGACAGATGGAGCCTGGTGACAAAATGATGGAACTAATGGCACACTGCAGTCACTAGAATTTCTGCATGTGGCTAATAGATACTACTGCAAAACCAAGTATATCCCTTCTCTTTCAAATTTCCATATGCAACTCATACTTTATTGAGCATAGTTTCTTGCATAAGTGTTTTGTTCAGTGTCTGCATCCTTATTGTTATTCAACAGCTGGAAACTCTGTTGCATTTTCCCCGGGGAATCTGAGCACCAGCAGCAGCGCCAGCAGCACCTTGGGCAGCCCTGAAAATGAAGAATATATCTTGTCTTTCGAGACAATTGACAAGATGAGGAGAGTCAGCTCCTACTCATCACTGACTTCTCTGATAGGTAAGTCTAAACATTTTCAAGCCAGCTTATTTACAACACAGAGGATGGGATGAAAAGGTCAACAATTGCTCCAAGCTAACACGATTGTGATAGAAGGAGTAGAAAACGATGATTAAAAGTTTTTTTTTTTTTGAGGGGCGGGGGGACAGGTAGATTCATAATGCAACAACATTCATGTGGGCATGTGTCAATTTTCCATTCAGGATATTTTTTTCTACAAATTTAAGCAAAAGAAGAAAATACTGATTGGAATTTGTAACAGAGCTATTAAACAGGGTACATGACCTATGGTTTCCTCTTAATTCACTATTTTGTTAAAATGACATCCTTGTAAACAGCAATGTTTCTTACTGATTTGTCTATTGTATCTCATTTTTTCCCTAGCTAAATAGAAAAGTCAGGAGCAATCTTGCCAAGCAATAAACTAGCATAGCTTACTATCACTACAATGGTCAAGCTCTTTGGGCAGGATAGACAGTCGCCATCTTAGAGTAAAGCTTCTTTGCATGTATCATGATACCAACTGCACAATAATGTTGACAGCTCAGATTAAAGGTTCCATGGATATGGACTGTGAGTATGTGCCACTCCCTTTGCTCAGGTACCTTTATGAAATCACCTGCCACTATTATTAGAAAAGAAACACGAGGCAAAACTATGAGAGGTTGCAAATAAGGAGTGAAATCCTGACATTTCTAGGTAGAAGGATCAAGGAACATACTGGGCTGGATGGACAAATAGTTTGACCTAGATTATTTGGCATTTCTTTCAAGAAGAAGCATTGGCACTCAGTGTTTAGTGTAAATATTATCAATTCACTAGGGAGTTAGAAAGAGGTTGTTTTTAAAACTGCTATCTATTATTTTTCATTCCTTCCTTCTGATCATCAACTCTACAGCTCCTCTTGCATATAATATGTTTTGTGGTGAGTGGGATTCTTGAGATTATTCTTGGGAATATAATGCTGAAAAACTGCACTATAGCCAATCAAATTCAAAAACATTAAAAAGTGAAATTACAAAAGAACAAGAAACTGACAAATACTGGTTTGAGAAACAGAAGGAAAAGAACATATTGTCTGCAGAAGATGAAAATTGTGCACCTTATATCATCTCTTTTACAATACTCTGGCGCCTCAATTGCTCCTTTTGTAAAGCTTGATATTTCCCCACTGTTTTCTTCAGATGTTCAAAAGAGTTTAATTTTTTTCCTGAATTTCAAAAAAGCTAAAGTCAAAGAAAGAAACTGAAAATAAGCACACACACAAAAAAAGAGTGACCCAAAACAGTACTCTAATGCTCCCCTTATTCGTATTCTGCCAGGAACAGCTCATATCCAGCTGTAAACAAAATAGCTTCTGGAAGTGGTTTAAAATTCATAACTTGCACAAAATTCCATTACTTTCAGTACTTACCTTTTAAATGATGGGGGATTCTTCCCCCTCATGACTTCTTTCTTCCACCTTCCCACTTTGTATAAGAGTCTTCCATCCTTTCAGCTGCAGTGTAAAGAAAATCATTTTAAAATGTTGAACAATCCATATGCTTGACTTTAGAGATGGCAGGCTTACATTAATTCTTAACAAAGCTGCAGGGTAGTGTTATTCATATAAAAATAATAATATTTAGCAATATAGTTATGATTTAGACAGCTCCTATAGTTGACTGAGAAAATTGCTGTTTTACATAGATATGCTTTCAGATTCCATTTTTGACCTGGGTAGCAAGAACGAGAATATGTGTAAGGAATCACTGCTGATCAGGTTAGACATTGGTCATCCAACTTTTTGGTTTGGCTGGGCCATATTGTGTAAAGAGGAATGGTCCCGGGCCACATGTAAAATATATAATATAGTTAATAATAGATTTTGCTGGACACAAGAAGTCAGGAACCAGGATGAGTTCAAAAGTACTACAAGTTTATTTCAAAGTATCTATATACAAAAATCTGAACTACTAACAGTCAAGGAGTATTGGTGTCAACAGACTTTGGGGTAATGGGGCTAGAATTGCATCTTTTCTGGGCCATAGATACTCCAGATTGATTATGCATTTGATACCACCCTCAGGCTCAATCTGGTTGTCTCGCACAAGTTTATAATCTTGTGGAGCCACATTACTAGCTCTCCATGCGGACCACAGGCTGTGGGTTGGAAATGCCTGGGTTAGTGCTGCAATATATGACCAATATAGCCCAGAGGTATTTATTTATTTATTTTATATTGCAGTCTATTCGCCCATGATGACTTGAGGCAGCTTACAGAATGTAAAACTATATTTAAAATAAAAACTAAAAAAAAAGAATCAAATAAATAAATTATTAATAATACAATAGAACAAAATCTGAAAATAAATAAATAAAAGATCACCCCCTAATTCCCCCCTCCCCCGCTCTGACGACAGCAGATCACATGAGCCATTTGATGGGCTCCATCCCGTTCTGGGTTCCCCAGGCCCGCTGGAAGAACCAGGTCTTCAGTGCCTTCTGGAAGAGTATTATTGAGGAGGCCACTCTAATCTCTGCGGGAATGATGTTCCAGAGAGAGGGAATCACCATGGAGAAGGCCATTCTTCTGGGTCCCACTAGGTGTATCTCACTCAGGGATGGGATCCGCAGCATTCCCTGCCTTCTTGCTCTAATGGCTCTGGGTATTGCCCAGAGATAGATATATCTTACACCATATAAGGCTGTTTCATATGAACAGATCCTGTACCTGATGCTTTAGCGTATGAAAAACTTCTCCCAATTACAGTATATCACATTAATTTGTCATCTTTAAAATTATGGAATTAGTATCATTATGCCTAGCGCTTAGAGATTAACACCAGGCTTTACTGCAGACCTCCTCCTGAAATTACCAGAAATTGTACTTTCTGATGAGACAGAAGGGAGAAGAATGTTAAATATATTAACTTTAATTACATTGAAACCAAATCAGATTTAGTTTTATGCTAGCTCCACCAGTTCTTTATGCATCCCCCCAGCATACCACTTGAAGGTCAAGTGAAGGTCCAGCTTAAAAAGGGGTCACACATCTGTGGCTTGGAGAATAAAAGAATATAGATCCCAAGGAGTTTCAAATTGAACATGTAACACACTGCAGGAGAGGAAAAGGGGCTGGAGGAGCAATGTAATTAAAGAAATGATATTCATTATTTTAGTTATGTGTACTTAAGCTTGAAAATTGGAGCACGTCTATCATGGGATCAATAGGATGGATATCATTAGAGAATAAAGTAACGGAATACAGGAAAATGTTTTGAATTCAGGTCATTGCAGTTTTGAAAAGGATATGATGATCAAGGAGAGACAGAATAGATTTTGATAAGGGCAGTAATACATAAGGCAGTTCATTGGAGTTTGCCTTAAGACAGAGAGGTCAAAAGAAAAAGCCAAGGAGCTTATTGGAGGAGAATCGTGAGTGCAATCACAACAAAGTGAAACCAAGGCAAGGAAGAAAGCAAGACAGTATTAAGGTCTGAAACAATGGTTAAGAACTCTACAATACTTGGAGATGTATTGTAAAGGGTAGTAGGTTTCCAATTTCAAAGGTAGAAATGCAGTGGGCAAGTGAATAGGCAAAAGCTGATCAGATCACACTTGTAAGAATGCCACAACTATTAGAATATGCTTCAAAGGAGAGAGTGCAATACAGTATCTTGGGGGAAGCAGAATCAGAAGTTGAAATATTAAGAATGGAAAAATCATAAGACAGTGATGGGTTCCATGGCATAGGAAACGGCAGTTCCCAAGAAAGAAATTAAGGACAGCCAAAATGATATAATTAAGTGATATGTGCTAGAAAGAAGTAGTAGGGAGTTTGAGAGGAAAACTGGAAAGGGAAAAAGGAAATGTAAAATCCTCTGCCAACTTGTGTTTAATTCTTGTCAGCTTCATGGATACATCTATATAATTTTCTTGCCAAACAATTTGGAAGTGGTTTTGGCATTGTCTTCTTCCAGGAATTTTTTTAAATTCCCAGTCAATCCTGCACCTCCATTATTTCCTGATGGTTTTCCATCTAAATAATAATATCTAACCCTTCCTCCTTAACATGCACAACACGGAGAGCTTTTTGAGATCAGACATCAAAAATGCAGCTTACCTTAGAATTACTTGGTTGAAAAACAACATCCTGCACTTTGGGCACCACAGGCTCAGTTGAGCCTATGATGAAATGGCATTCCCTTTAAACTTTGATCTTAGTGTAACTGGGAAAAAAGTAAGGATTAGTAAGAAATTACTGTTAATAAATTATATTTCCTCAGTAGCAACCTTTTTCGGTAGGAGAAATAATCAGAGGAAATAATTTTTCAGTACTGAAACTCTCATTGTCATTCTGAATATTAAGAGATGAAAAATATACAGCTCTCCAAATGTTGTTATTCCTGATTTTCACCAATCCATAGTTGTCTTGAACCACTATGTTTGTGTCACTATCAAATCGCTTTATTTAAAAAATATAAATACTATTTCTCATGTTTATGAATCTCCAGACATCATATTTAACTGCAGTTTAGCTTGAAAATGAAACCACCTAGATACATGAAGATGTGAATTGGTATAAAAACAAATGAATAAATTTCAGGAATTTAACTGAAAGGGTACTTTCCAGTGATGTTTACAGAACAGCATCCCTGTTTGGTGACTGAAATTTTGATCTTTGAAGTTTTGATGTAAGAAAAAAAGAGAGAGAAATGGATAAAGGAGAGCATTAATAATTGTACAGACTTTTTGTTACTATCATTAAAATATCTTGTCCTTCCTCAACAAGCCCAGGGCTGCATGTCACATGCATTCTTATTTTCTCCACCTTTGTAATGCTGATTTGCCAGAGAGAGTCCTTGGGCTCTGGGGCTGAGGAGGGATTTTAACTCCCATCTCTCTGGCTGAAGTCCAGCACTTTTGCTGTCACCATTTGATTTGTGGTCCTTGAAACCCTCTGTACAGTTTGGTCATGATTCATTGTTTTCAGTAAATAGGCATCAAAGCTGCAGTGCAATTAACATTTAAACAGCAAAGAATAATCCCAGACCCATCCAAGAAGTACCAAAGAAAGAAAAAGAAAAACTTGAACCTTGTTCTCAGGTATGATGTCAGTACCAGTTTTTATCCTTGCCTTGTCTACTGTAACCCTCTCCCATTATTCAAAAAATTAAGTGACACCTCCCCTTCTCCTGAATCACCTCACAAGATCTTTCCCCACTCAGAAAGTGAACTCTCAAACAAAATTTTAGGGACTATTTTCCAATAAAATAAATCTTATTCAGTTGGTTAACTAAATAAAACAATTGAGAAAAATTTAAAAACTGCATATTAAAAGAGAGATTATAATAAAAGAATTCCCTCACCTTCTTTCAAACCACCTCTGAGGTTTAAATAATAAAATGGCATTCTGCAGTTTTTGTACAACCATTGCATTGTTTTTTTTACTAAATAAAAAAGGAAATGTGATTGATTAATCGGGACACTATTTTTGTCAGTCAGAATGTTTTAATCATTTAATCTCTGTAGCATTGCAGTCCTTTTTTTAATTACCTGTCATATTACAAAATATACATGATATAAGAGAACATACTCATTAATGCAACAGCATAGGATTGAAGATGTATTTTTAGATAGCTGAAGGATTTATAGAAAGTTTGTTTTACATTGCTCATTCAGGTGCATAAATTTTTCAGTCATTGATTGCCATAAAGGCTAGCAGCAACCTCTTTTTCCTAAGCGTTTTATGAGATCTCACACACAGAAAAATCCTATTCCCCACTTTCCCTCCTGCTGCCTTCCATGTATATACCTATTTAGGAGGAGCATCAGCTGGAAGCAGAGAAAATTCTCACTGTTCCTGATGGCATGATGGGTCTGGATCCTCCATTGTGCTCTTAGAAAGGGTGCTGAGTCTTTTTAACTGTTGCTTTCTCCTGGCTTGGTATATTCAAACAGGAAATTAAAACTGAATAAACCTCCTCTTTGTTGACAAGGTCAGAGAAAGAACTTAAAGATCAACCGCCTATCATCTGCTGCTAGTTAATCTGTTTTCTCTGTTTCTAGTTAATCTCCTCCCTGATTAATTTTGAAAGGGGGAAGAGTAGCAAAAAAAGTTTGGAAAAGCTAATGGGGGAGGAAGTGGCACATACTATGCTTAAAGCTCCTAGAGAAAGGTAGGGTGTACATCAAAGGGTAAATAAAGAAGAAAAGCTTTACCCAGCAAGTTTAACTCAGGCTGTAATTGGTACGGCTTTCCTGAACGAGAGGAGCTCATTTCTGAACCCTCCAATTTACAAATTTGGTACAAGCATTGCAACTGCAAATTATGGTGAATTCCCGCAGCGTTCAGTCTCTCAGTAAGCCAGGCATCTGAGAGAAATAGCACTGCAGCTGCTCTAACTTGTATGTGTGTATCATTCAGCCAGGCCCCTTTCAACTGAAGGGGTTGAAAAATGCAAGCCACTTGAAGTGTCCTAATTGTAACTGTTAAATTGAATAAAGGGCCATGCATAGCTGAATGTAAAATTAAAAGCTTGCACCAAAAAAGGGCTATTTACTTCTTGCGTTCTTGTTAAAATGAATTGTTTTGCAACTCTCTGTATTGTAAGGCCCATTTAACCAATTTTGAATTGGCCCAGCTAATTACAGAACTGCCATTCTTATAGAATTTTTATTAAACGTTACAGTTAAAAAGGTAAGAGCTAATACAAGCTTCAGTAAAAATAAAAAACATACAGAAAAAAGGAAAAATCTAGAAAAGAAAGAAAAAAATAATACAGTAAAGAAAAATATCTAGCTATAGGTATAGCAATAGAAAAAACATTTAGACTTATATACTGCTCCCTAGCGCTTTACAGCATTCTCTTGGTGGTTTACAATGTCAGCATATTGCCCCCAACAATCTGGGCCATCATTCTACCCACCTCAGAAGGATGGAAGGCTGAGTCAACCTTGAGTTCCATCAAGATCGAACTCCTGGCAGGGCAGAGTTAGCCTGCAATACTGCATTCTAATCACTGTGCCACCACAACTCCTATACCAAAGAATAGAACTGAGTAACTTAATACTAAAATGATTATTAACAATAGTAATATAAAGAAACAGGAGGGGATTCTTCAGATATCAATAGATGGGAATCATTAGACCTTACCCTGTGAGAAAGGTGAACAATGTCAAAATGAATATTATTGCCAGATTAATTCATATTCTGAGAGGAATTCCAGTTTATATATCTGAACAATATTTTCAAAAAATAAATTCTTTGTTTAAAATATTCCTATGGGTTGTTCAATTCCAAAAATATCTTTACAGAAAATGTAATTACCAATTAATGAGGGAGGTTTTGGTTTTCTGAATTTGCTATATATTTAATAGAATTGATATAAATACAGAATAGATATTCCTTAAATGGATGGGTAACCAAATTTTTACCTGCATTCTGATTTGGACCAATTAATAGAGTATCTTGCTATTTTTCTAAAGGCCCCTTTTTTTGCGTAAATACTGGGATAATAATACGAAGTTTAAAAATAAACAAAAGATTGTCATCTGCAAGTTAAACAGATTTATGAGATTTATAAACAGATTTATAAACTGAGTTGTTTATTACTCCATAGAGTGTCTAGCACAAGGGTTCCATGCAGTATGGATGGAAGAGATATCCTTGCCTTGTTCTTCTAAACCAGGGGTGTCAAACTCACATCGTCATGGCAGCGTCATGTGCATATCGGAATTTTTTTTCCCCTTCACTAAACCAGGTGTGGGCATGGCTAGCATATGACGCAAACGGCCCGTGAGCCGGGAGTTTGACAGCCCTGTTCTAAACAGTGGAAAGGCAGGAGAAAACATACCATTGATTTTCACTTTAGATATAGGTGACCCATGTAATATCTTAATCCATTTTATGAATTCCAAAAGAAATCTAAATCCGTTTAATATAGCAACCATTTTGTCGAACACTTTTTCAGCATCCAATGATAAAATTGCAAATAGATCTTTATTTTTATTCATGTCTATTAAATCTACAATTAACCTAAAGTTATTTGCTATCTTCCTAATTTTTATAAATCCTGCTTGATCATTCTTAGCAACAAAAATATCACTTGCTACAATCCATTTGCTAACACTGCTGTTAAAATCTTTTATCAATATTTATCAACAAGACAGGATGATAATTAGAACCAGTGGTGAGCTGTAACGGGTTCGGACAGGTTCTAGTGAACCGGTAGTTCCGGTGAGCAGTTTGCCCTGCCCAGCCACCTCTGCCCCTTCCTGTCCTGTATTTCCCTGTTTTTTAGCTCAGCTGATTCACGCAGCACAGCAGATTGCCGTGCCTCAGCTGTTTTACTCACCAGCACTGACATAGAAGATAAGATTTTAAGCTTAAAATGGGCAGTTTTTGAACGCGAAGCACATCCTCACTGAACTGGTTGTTAAATCGGTTGCAGCTCACCATTGATTAGAACACTGAGTATTATCTTACCTGCTTTTGGTACAACTGTAATAGAAGTCTGGTTAAATGTCAATTATAAAATTCTGTTATCAAATATTTCTTCATATATTTGATAAAGTTTTGGTACCAAAAGATCTATGAATGTTTTATATTACCTGATCGGAAACTCATCTAGGCCTGGTATTTTAGCACTTGTTATTTTTTAAATTATTTGTTTAATCTCTACCTCAAGTATTAGAGCAAATATATGTTGATATTGTGTATCATCTAAATATGATACATTAATTTTATTTTAAAAGGCCTCTATCTTCATTCAA
This sequence comes from Bungarus multicinctus, assembly GCA_023653725.1. Classification (NCBI taxonomy): domain Eukaryota; kingdom Metazoa; phylum Chordata; class Lepidosauria; order Squamata; family Elapidae; genus Bungarus; species Bungarus multicinctus. The sequence goes on from CM042834.1 coordinate 124,387,717, forward strand.
TATATTCTCTAGTTTACTGTATAATTCTGAATAAAATTTTAAAAATTGATAATTTATGTCAATTGAATACATTTCATCTCTTTTATTAATTTTAGTAGGTTATCGTTTTCTCTTAAAGTACAACAAATGACTTCTTCTTCCCACATCTCATTTCTTTTCTATAAATAAATGTTTAAAGCCTTATCGTTCAGTCCTAATCATCAAAAGTCCATTAAGGGTTACAAGTAATAACAATATATTTATTTTAATCTTGATCAAATAAACCAACTTTATATTTCTTCCTTTTACTGTCAACAAGTTTGGTCTTTAATCCCTTCAAATAATATCGTAGAACTTGGTTTCTTTTCATTTTTAATTTGTTCCTTCACACAAAGCCTTCAAAACTATAACAAGTCTCTTTTGTAAATCCAATATAGGTAACTTAGCCAGATCACTCCATTGGTTTGTAATTTGTATATCCCTTTCAATTATTAAGATATCAGCCAGTTTCATTTGTATATCCAATGTAGCATCTTTTTCATATCATTCTTTATCTTATTGATAAAACAAATTCCTCTTCCCTAACATCTTTCAAACACAGTTTATCTGTAATAGCAAAAATTCTTAAAATTAACTTTTAGGTCCATTGTTCACTGATAATCTTCAATATGTCAATTGTACAGTATATTTCTCTATTCTGAATCAGTGAGTCAAATTTAAGTATTCTTCTCCTTTAATTGTAAATGTTAGTCCCTTCTGGTTCCCCTTAGTTTCTAACTTTCAAAGTCCCATCCTATCATTTTTTTAAAAAGAGTTTAGAACAACAGCATTGTTATAATTAATTTCAAAATCTTATTTCAAATTGATCTGGACCCTTAGCCTATTTGTAACTTTCCAAAAATCAACATTGTAATCACCCTTTTGCTATATATTAAAAAAAAATCTGAGTCTTTAAATTTGTATTTAAAACTTCTTTTGCTAAGGATTGAAACTTACCCATGAGTTTCCTTGACATTGCAAAGATTCCCAATAGCTAAAAAGCAGTTAAGAAGTAATTTAGAAAGTGATTAAGAAATGAGACTCAGCAAACCTTATGTCCATATAAGCTGCATTATGGTTGGTAAGCTTGACTGAAATCCCTAGACTCATATGTCAGCCACAAAAATTTCAATTTTTGCATCTAGCCCCAAGGGGCATCTGTCTAAAGTACAAGTTAGTGATTTCACAATCTCTGTTTTTTCCAGAGAGATTTTACTGCCCAGAATTGACCGCCTGGTTTCTGATCCTGTTGCAGTGCCATCCTTGTTCCTTTAGGGATGTCTAGTTTGTCATGAACTCTCACTGGAAGTCCCACAGAGCTGTCATTTTAGATGCACTTTTAGCACATATGTTTCTGCCCATGTGTTTGTCTCTGCGTCCCTTTTTATCATTACAATCCCTAATGCAAAAATAGAGCTTTTTTCCTCCTCCTGCTGTTAGTATTTCTTTTCATCAGTGCACTGACTCAGTCAGTTCAAACTTGACAAGCAGCTAATTTGGATGCATCACTCAAGGGGCTGTGAGCCATTTTTTTTTCAATGAAAATAATATATAAGGAAGAGGGAGAGCAATGAATTTAAAAATTCATAGAAATTCCTTCCGTTCTCTTCAGCTGATGAGTGAAAGAGGAATTTCAGTGGATTTTTTTTTAAGGGATCAGATTCATTAAAGTCTTGTGCAAGTATTTTTCTTTCTTCATTCCTTATTCTTTGGCCCTGAGAGAAACATGTTGGTTCACATTAACACAAAATATTGCAATATTGAAAGATTCTTTTCCTTTTCTTCTGGTCTTTCATTAACTTTCAAAGGAATCTCAAATACCTGAGATTTCCCAGCTGTGGTTATATAACTTCCTGCATGGAAATAAAAGTAGAAGAGGCAATATGCTGATCAGGGGAAAAGGAGCTGTGGAGAATGCTCTTCCAGTGGCACAAGCTGCCTGATGCCTTGACAGCTGCCATCTTCTTGGCTTTCATCATTTTGCCTGCTTGTTTGTGTCTCCCTGAGTGCATATACAGTACCAAAAGCAAAGCTTTTTCAGTGACTCCAAGTTGACACACACAAAAGACCTTAATAGATTGTGCCAAGTAGGAAAGGAGCATGAGATGCCAGCCACAATCTAAGATATCATAAAATAACAAATGTACCAAAAGCCTGCTTTGATGTTTATTCTAGTTCAAGAAATGGCACACAAATCACATGAGGTTACCCACTCCACTTACCCAGGTAGAAAAGCTCATTTGATATTTCTCTGTCCTGTTTTCACAATGATTTAAAATGTTTTACCAAGATAAGTAGAATGTTTGATTATATGGCTTCACTTCTCAGATTATACAGATGAGGAACTACTGATTTCCAGTGAATACCATTCTAACTGCATGAATGAGGAATCCCAATTCACAACTGTTCTGCATAAAAAATGAATTAGATATTATGTGAAATATCATACCCAGTAATACTTTTAGATATATGGACATCAAAATTAGTCACTTAGTAATTATCCACAATTGTTTCAGCATTGAGGAAAATGTCTGTTTTCCCACTGTTGGAACTATTGTTTACACCTGCATGTCTATACAATATGCCAGATCACCACTCAAAGTTCCATTGTTTAGACCAGCAGCCATATAAACATGTTAAATAAATAAATTGAATAAGCAATCATTTGTTGAAAAGAAGCCAAAAATAACTTTTTCTGCAGGGAAGGGAAGGATAATTTTGGGGCAATGAAAATTAAAAGTAAGATTTCACTACATAAACACCTGAACAATTATTTATCAAAAAAATTAGCATCATATTTAATACCGCCAATTCCACTGACCATTACAAGTCATATATCATGGTTACAAATTGTCTGTTGATCCAGTGACTTGGTTACTGTTAAACCATGTTGTAAATGGCCACTGTAATAAGATTTCCTTTCTGACTTTCTTACCATTTATCTTTCCGTAGGTACTTAAATGTTTGTATTTTAGGATTATATTTAATGTATCAGACACAATAGATTCTTATTCACTAAAGTTTATGGCATAATAAGTGTGTTAGTTTTCAAGATATTGCTGGATTTTAATTTTATTTACTGTGGGCTTACTACAAGTTTCCCCCTGGGATTGTTAATAATGTAGCTTAATGATAAGATCAAAATCAGAAAGTATAATGTGATTGCCTTAGTCTAAATCCATTACCTAACTACATTTGGTCAGTGCATATTCCAGAGCTGGGAAAAGTTACACAAATAATTGCAAGCTTGTAAAAAAAGGTTAGTTATGAGGAAAGGTGAGAAATTTGTTTATTTTTGCTTGGAAAAAAAGAGAAACGAAACACCTAGAGTAATTTTAAATAAACATGTAAAAAACTTGGATAGAAAATGTTTCTCCTTCTCTGTTAAAAGCAGAACTCCAAATTATCAAATGAATTTGAATGCTGGTAAATTACCTTTTTATGTGGAATGCATAGTTAGATTAAAAAACACATTTGGTCAATGGCTTCATGGGGGAATAAAGAGGCTTTAAATTTGAATTAGGCAAATTATATAGAATAAGAACTTTGTTGGCTACTATTGAAGATCACCATATTTAGGGCTTGTTTGCATGATTATCTTGGGTTAAGAAAGAATTGCTCTAGTTTCTGATGTTATTTAGATGCTCTAGAGTAATCTAAACTGTTATTTTTCCCAATGGAGGGGCACATCAAAAGAAAAAAAATATTGAAGTGTCTCTCTCAGATTTGAGCTTCTATACTTTATATCCATCTTCAGATTCTTGATTTCATGTACAAACAATACTGTGGTTAAACTCTAACAGCAGACCTAGCTTTTTAAAATTCACTACTCTGTTGAACAAGCTGTACTAACCTGATCTGCATATATTGCAATAATACAATTGCAGGAAGTCACCCTAAACCAAAAACAAAACAATCATTTGGTTTATCACATAATTGTGTGATTATGTATGAATTAGACCACCGATGCATTGATAATCAAAAGTGGACTACTATAAGCCTACCTTTGTGCGTTAAGCATTTATCTCAGCCTATAACATGTTGCAAACACTGCATATTAATAGCAATATGATCTTATTTTTGTTTATTTGCAATTAAGTCTGATACATTGTCAACATCCTGGGATCATCATATAAAATGACAATTTGGCAACTGAATTTCACTCAGGCATATTTTCTTGCTTTATTCCTCTTTGTTTCCAGGGGTGTCTTTCAATAGTATTTATACCCAAATTTGGAGAGTCCTGTTACACTTGGCTGCTGATCCATATCCTGATGTTTCAGACCTGGCAATGAAAGTGCTGAACAGCATTGCTTACAAGGTAAATTTTGGGGGAGGAGGGAGTTATTGGGCGAATAATATGCAAATGGATGTTCTTTTGGACAGCATTTTGAGATAATTTTATCAGATAGCGAGTTTGTCATATAATCTGTGATAGGATATTTTCAATAAATTTGTTCAGTTAACTATCTCTTTGCATTTATACAGGTAATCCTCGACTTACAACCCGCCATTTAACAACTGTTGAAAGTTACAATGGCATTGAAAGAAAAAATGATGTATGACCAGTTCTCACACTTATAAGCATCCCCACTTTAGGTGCTGGGCAATTGACATATATTTACAATGATTTCAGCATCCTGGGGTTTTGGGATTGTCATTTGCAACCTTTCTGGGAGCTTTTGACAAGCAAGTCAATGGGGGGAAACCGAATTCACTTAACAACTGTATGATTCACTTAACAACTGTAGTGATTCACTTAACAACCATGACAAAAAAAACATAAAATGGGGAATTATTTACTTAACAATTGCCATGCTTAGCAGTATAAATTTTCGGCTCAGTTGTGGTAATAAGTCAAGGACTACCTATATCCTGCCTTCAACATATGGTCATGGGCTAAACAATCGCACTTAAATTGAAAGAGTTTTATTCTCTTCAAAAAGTTAGCAGTCTATTATATTGGCTAGAGGGCATCAGGGGAGAATGAAAAATAATAAAATTATATCATAATATCCATATTATATGTTTAATATATGTTTTGGTTTTATATCCTCTTCCTGTTCCTTGGGCCTGTTTCCTTCCCCCAAACACACCAAGTAACTAACTATCTACCCTAGATCACCCCACTAACCCTATAAACATTGCAGATCATTACAATTTTTTGATGGGAATCATGCACCAGATAAGATTGGGAAACTAATATTCCTGAAGGAAACTAGTTTCCAAGCCCTATATTTATGCTTTCATTGGTATCTTATTTTTGTGGAATTCAATTTTTTAGCTAGATAAATATCCTTGCTCCCTCTTTTCACAGGAAAATTCATAGCATTTATATAGGCACTTAAATAGCGATGCTGTATGCTTGTCAAATGTTTGACAGGTCAAGATTTGGTGGCCTTGAAATTGGCAGACTGATACAGAAGAGAGTAATCACAAAATCTGAGATTTGGCAAATAGCAGTGGAATAAGCTACTTTATGGCCAAGTATTTCAACAGCTTCTAATTATTCAGTTACTACTCTCTTTCTCTGTTTCCTTTTCTTTGGTTTTTATATCATTATGTTGGATAAATAAATTGTGAAGTTTCACATGTGGCATACTTATTCAGAGAGTCTTTTACCCTGCTGATAATTGATGTTTTCTGCCAACATAAGAATTTCTGGACCCTATCCAGAATGCATTATGCATTTTCTAGCTTTATAAATAAGATAATAGAAAAATGGTACAGTATAGCTTAGCTGAAAGGGGAAAGCAGTACAAAGCTAAGCATTTGATGAATATCTGAATGTTATCCTATATAAAAAGGTATTTGAACAACTGTGCCCCATAAATTAATGTTGAAAAAATACCAAAGTCACAATTGCTGTGTGATGGTTATTAGCACTACTGAACAAACAAGCCATCAGTCAGTTTTAGCAATCGTTTTTTTAGGAAAGGATTTATTTTGTTATTCACCCTAAATGGATTTTAGAACCATGACTGGGTTGTGTTTCTAACATGTAAAAAATGGGAAAATATAATATTTTAGAGCTTTTATATAAGATTTCAAGTATGAGATCATCAGTGTTTTGTGAAATTTGGGGTTTCTTGCAAATTTTTCTTCATTTTGTAATTGGCAGCAGACCATTATAAAATATGTGAAAATTATCTGAAGATACCGACATCTTCTGCTTAGATGTTATTAGAGTGTTTCTCTGAACTGTCATTGTTGTGTGCATAAATAAAGTGCTAAATTGACAGTGAATTTAATGTTTAAACCCAAGTTTGTAGAGAAGAAACAGAAAAGAATATAAGAAAGAAAGAAAATGTATAAAAATGTGACTTCCAGCCTTCATTACAAATATAAACAAATTAATCCCTTAAATGCTACTTTATCTTTTCATCCTATATCCTATCTCTTACCTATAAACAAATCCATAAAACATCAACTTTTTAGTCTTGGTATCAATATATAATGTAGTCAGAGGTAACAACATACCTTATTTTAACCGTGATCAAATAAATCAACTTCATATTCCTTTCTTTTACTTCTAACAGCTCTAGTCTTTAGTTCAGTATCATAAGATCTGATCTCTTTTCATTTTTTTCTTTGTCCCAGTTCTTCAAGGCTTTAACAAGTCTCTTTAGTAAATCAAGTAGGAAAAAAATTTCTAAGTCACTCTCTTGGCTTGTCATTTTTATTTTCTTTTAAATGTTAAAGTCTCCACCAGTTTGTTTTCTAGATCTAGTGAAACATTCTTTTCTAAATCACTATCTTGGTCTGTCAGCTGGAAGGGACCTTGGAGGTCTTCTAGTCCAACCCCCTTCTCAAGCAGGAGACCCTATACCATTTCAGATAGGTGGTTGTCCAGTCTTTTCTTAAAAACCGTCAGGGATAAAGCACCTACAACTTCTGAAGCCAAGCTGTTCCACTGGTTAATTGTCCTCACTATTAGGAAGCTTCTCCTTAATTCCATGTTGCTTTTCTTTTTGATTAGTTTCCATCTGTTGTTTTGTGTTTCGCCTTCTGGTGCTTTGGAAAATAAGTTGACCCCCTCTTCTTTATGGCAGCCCCTCAAACTCTGGAATACTACTATCATGTCACCCCTACTCTAGACTGACTGTACCCTATTCCTGTAACCGGTCTTCATTTATTTTTGTCTCCTGGCTCTTAGTTGCTCTTCTTTGCACTTTTTTCCAAAGTCTCAACATCTTTTTTTATAATGTGATGACCAAAATTGAATACAATATTCCAGGTGTGGTCGTATTAAGGATTTCGAAAGTAGTACTAATACCTCATGTGATTTTGATTTTATGCCTCTGTTTATACAACCAAGGATTGTATTAGCTTTTTTGGTGGCTACTGCACACTGCTGGCTCATATTTAAGTGATTGTTCACTAGGACTCCAAGGACCCTCTCATAGTTACTGTTTTTGAGCCAGAGAGAATGATCTCTTACCCTATCCTTATCTGAATATCAAAGAACTCATTGGTCCCTTTGCCACAGTCATCAACTTTGTGTTTTGGGTGCAAAAAATTGAACGCAGATAGACACACATACTGTACATCCCTAAGCATCAAAGATATGTTGATGGATGGATGGATGGATGGGTGGACAGAGAGATAGAATATATACATTAATATATATGTACATTATAATACTAATTGGGAAAACTCAAAAGAGTAAAGAAACAAAACTGGTGATGGTAGTTTCATTAAAATCAGAATAAATATCTGTGTTTCTAGCACAAGGTATACATTTGTGATATTTAGTTGCACTCACAGAGAATTCAGTGAGACCCAAGAGATCTAGTTGCATCCAGATTTAAAAGGAAAACATTTCATTTGTTCAGGTTCATTATATAGATTACATAGAAGTATTCTATCTGTCATTGCTATTTCAAAGTTTATATTATCCAGCTTATTTTAACTTCTTGTTGCATATTTATAGGCTTTAGCATGTTTCAGTTTAATATTATCTTTTAGCCCAAACTTTTTGTCTTTATGTACTTTTCTTAACTACCCTGACATTAGTTTTAGATATTCTCTTGTGCTGGTTAATACCTGCAACAAGGTTAAGAAAGTACATAGAGGAAGGTTACAGTATTACAAATTATATCCTTAATGGAACCGGATAGTAGAGAGCTGCCAGAGAGAAATTTCTATCATGCTGGAATGCACATGTTTGTCAGAAGGTATCAGGAAACTAACTCTTCATTTTTCTTTCTCTTGATGAATATACATGAACTGGGAATTAACCCCTTTTTGTCCCGATGATAATGGTTGGTGCTGATCTAACTGCTATCAGCATTTCAAGGGATTTGCGAGAAACTAAATGCATCAGCTTCAATCTAATATATTTTCCTCCCCTTATAACTCTATTCTGGCTGCATGTTAAGGGACCATGGGAAGGTTTAGATTCCCATGACCAAAAACCTACTTAGAATGCCTACTTTCTACCAGGGCCATAATTAGAGATTGGTTGGCAGAATAACAAAAACTGATAGGGTTTTTATCAATGGAGAGTTTAAAGAGATAAATTTCCTTATCTCATTGATTTTACAAATGTAGATTTGCTAAATTTACCTATCTGCTAGATTGTGATCTATATAAATTAATATAACTAACCTTTCACAACTGAATCAAAGGGAGTAGAGGAAGTAGCTAACTCCAGTATAATTTGTAGTTATTTAAAAATGAGCTGGCATTCCAAGCTGCTTAAAACAATTAGATGAGGAAGAAACCTTTTTTTCCCCTAGCTATAGAAGATGATCAAATTATATTACATTTTATGATTGAATATATAGTCTTAACAAAAGAAAGCTGATTAAGAAAAAAATGTAATAAATAAACCTAGAACTTGTTGCCAAGCAATTCTACAATTGGCTTTTCAGAAGGCAAAGTCAGTTTGACCTCCAGATATAACTTATGCAAGCTGTAGCTTTTCTTACTACTTTAGTTAGAGCTAGTACTGTATTACTGCAAATTCACAAATTATTCATCCTCTCAAGGCCATAACATACTTAGAGTGGGGGGGTGGGAGGGAGAGACAGCTCTTTCTTTCTTGATGGCATAGTGTTTTTGTTTTTAAAGAAAAAACAACCATCTAGTGGATTGGAGAAACAAGCCATTTTCAAGGCCCATGCAGCCAGTGAGTGCTTGAGGAGAAATAATAAGTGCTCTGTTCCATAAGTGCTGAAATTGTTTGGGTGTCCTCAGCAGCACTGGGTGTAAAGAGCAAATGCAGATACTCTTAGAACATCGTCTCCTGATTATGCTATTTATTTCTGCAGGTTCCCAAATGTCCTGTTGATTACTTTTTACACCTTTTTTAATATAACTGCTGAGATCTTAATAGCCATCAACGGTCTCTTGAGTTGATGGATTCCTATAAGTGAAGGTTTCTCCTGCATTAGAAACTTCACAGCTGTACGCCTTCTCTTTCCATTCCTTCTTCTTTTGCCCAGAATCTCAAGAAGTGGCAAATGAGATTTATCCTTATATCTTTGGGGAACTGTAGGAAGTGTTGTATTTATTTTGTTGCTCCATTTTATTTATTGCATCAGAAGCTAATGCAACATATCAACCGAGCATCTCAAGGGAAGTTCAAGAAGAAGGACCCTAGTTTTGAATCATAAAGTAATTTTTCACCCCTGAGCACACTGGGAATGTTTGATCCTATGGGCCTTGACAGATTATTCTGTTGTTGAAATATTATTTATTCTATTTTATCTGTTTGTGAATTCTTGTTTCTTCTGGAAAAAAATTGATATGGGAAGGTTCTTAGATTTAGGCAACAGGGTCAGGTTTTGACATTTTTGTCATGTTTTACTAAGGTCCTAAAGTGATTTCTTACCTTAAAAATTGCCTCTAGGTTCTATTGCAACTATTAACATGGTATAGGGAAGCATATTAAAATGGAATCTTGGAAGTGGAAGTATGAGCTAGATTCTTCTTTGATAGGCATGCAGTAGTGCTGTAGAATGAATCTCCTTCCCTTTATTTCCAAATATAAAAATCATATTAAGCAGAGGTTGGCATCTGTTTCTCTCACTTGTTAATTTTTTGTTTCCTAGGCAACTGTAAATACCCGCCCTCAGCGCATCCTTGACACATCTTCTGTCACGCATTCTGCCCCAGCCAGTCCTACTAACAAAGGCATGCACATACATCAAGTAGGGTAAGTTGCCTATATGTTTGATCTTGTCCCATATCCTAATTTAAAAGGTGTGTATTGTACAGATACTATTCTTTGTGCAACTTATTTGAAACCACTTGTTTATTTACAAGATTTTTTTTCCTGTGAGAGCCTTTAAGAATACCTTTTCCTTCCCTATCTAATGTCCCTCTAATGTAGTGTTTGCAATGAAGACTGCAACACCTCAAGAGTCCTTCTGAATTATCTCTGATTCATTCCCCATTAGTAGTAAAGCTTTTAGTGAAAGGAAGCATAAACAACACTGCTCATGACTCAGTTTAAGAGTCAGGTTGGAAATAAATTTATCTTTATGCCGGAAAGATCTTTATCATATAATAAAGGTGGCAGATACATTGGGAGCCACTTACGTTATGCACTGAACTTTCAGGCCTTATAAAATGCACATTTTTTTTTCAGCAGATAGATTCATTCCTGGGTTGGGGAAAAAATAAAGATGCTTTGTTGCTCCAAACAGCATACTGAGATCTACAAAAAGACCTACCTATTTGGTTATATTTTTCCTCCAACAATTTTGTCGGGGCAAAGAACAATGAGAGAGGAGGGCAAAGGCTAGGGGAGGGGAGTATAGCTTAAAAATACTATTACCTAGAAAAATTAAGGTTAATTGTTAAGGTACTAGGCTAGAAGCCAGAAAACTCTGAGTTCTAGATCTACCTTAGGCACAAAACTGAATTGGTGTCACTCTCTCTCAGCCTTAGAAAGCAACCAGTAGCAATTCACTTCTCAAATCTTGCCAAGAAAACTCTAGGAACTAATCTAGGCAATTGCCTGGAAACAAACACTAACTCAAAGATGCCTATGCACAAATACAAACACGTCCACAAGAATAAACAAAGTGGCAAGTAGAGGAAAGGGTTTGCGCAGGAGTTGCTAAGGAAAAATCAACTCTACTACAGGTTAAGTTTTTGCCTTGCTTTAGAAAAATTCTGAATGCAATCCTCATATTTTCACTCTATTTTCATTTCCCATTATTAGAGGGTCACCACCAACTGCTAGTACCAGCAGCTCTAGTTTGACCAATGACGTGACAAAGCAGCCTGTCAGTCGGGACATCTCATCCATAAGACCTGCAAATGTTGGCAACATGGGAGTGCAGTACACTCCCCACTCCCACCAGTTTCCCAGGACAAGGAAAATGTTTGACAAAGGCCCAGATCAGGTGAGAAGGTCATACTTGCTGCGGTTGCACAGTGGTTAGAATGCAGTACTGCAGGCTATTTCTGCTGACTGCCAGCTTTCTCCAATTTGGCAGTTCAAATTTCACCAGGCTCAAGGTTGACTCAGCCTTCCTTGTGAGGCGGGTAAAATGAGGACCCAGATTGTTGGGGGCAATATGCTGACTCTGTAAACCACTTAGAGAGGGCTGTAAAATACTGTGAAGCAGTATATAAGTCTAAATACTATTTCTGTTGCTTGCAGTAATTCTTTCAACATGCACCTGAATAGTATTTCTATTCCCTAGTTAGGGTTTTGTTCTCCCTGTTTTATTTCTTCCTGCATTTTTCATTTATCTATCTATTACTTTTTAGACATCTGTAAACTTACACTAATGGTTTATAACCAAGAACTTTTTCACATGCAATAATTTTACCATGAACTATTGAAAAGTGTCAGTTGGTGTTATTGGAGTCTTCCTATATTACGCAGCATAAGGAGCAGCACTTTAAATTGTTACAATTAATACGTTGACCATCAAAGTGATTTTTCCCCTTTATTCTTTTCATCAAAAGAATAGAGGAATTCTGAACTTCTCAATTTGCACCTATAACAATTCTTTTTTTAATATATGCAATGTGTTTTTAAGGCAATGTGTTTATGGAGATTGTCAATCATCCAGGTCAAGGTTGTTCCAAAGACGTTTTTTCCAAAAGGCAACTGTGTTTTCTTGGGTTTTTTTCTTTGAAAATGTTTCGCTGCTCATCCAAGACGCTTCTTAAGTTCTGAAGAAGCTTTTTGCACAAGAAGGAAGTATTTTCAAAGGAAAAAACCAAGTAAGTCCAGTTGCCTTTTCAAAAAACCACCTTTCAGATGATATGGAAGTCACAAATTCTATCTGAAACCATATCTGGTAATCTTTGTTTATCATGAACAGTATTGTTATTAGTATGGCAACTAATGATACATTGAATTTATATGAGAAAGAAACCATGTAGATTCCGTAACTAAAGCGTATATATTTTTCTCCTTAATAGATAACTGATGATACTGATGATACTGTGGGTCCCAAAAATTTCATGTCAGCAGCAATGCAGACAGGGTTTTGTGATTGGAGTGCTAAGTATTTTGCCCAGCCAGTAATGAAGGTACAATCAATTTTTCTTTTCATGAATCTTTTCTAAAAAAGTAAAGCCATACAAATGCATAACCCATAAAAAACAATTTGCAAACAAATACACATTTACATACATACACATTGTTTGTGTATACACATATACATACATACATATATATACACAGACATATACACATACATACATACACAATAATTATTTACAGAGCACCCATTTTTGAGAGGGCTCAAGACTATTTATAATGCAATGAAAACAAATCTGAGTAACCAACTTAAGGCAGCTCAACTGTGATCATCACCTAGATGATCAGCTGAATAAAAAGGTATTTACAGACTCCTTGAAGGCCTGTGAGTTGGGAACATTCCTTCTCTTGGAAAGTTGGATGTTTCAAAGGGCAATGATGGCCACTGAGAAGCCACATTGTTGGATTGCCACCTCTTCACCTCCTCTGTGATTGGAGCCTTCCACTTTCCTTTCCTCAGAGACAGCAAAGTAAAGACCAACCAAATCTGGGTAGGATAGACAGTCTTCTTGATGTTTAGGGACTAAGCCATGTAGGACTTTTAAGGGAGACAACCATCACTTTATATAGGACTTGGAAGCAAACCAATTAGTAATGCAATAACCTCAGCACAGTTTATATGATTGAGTCTGCTCATTCTGGTTAACAGACAGATTGCAATATTTGAACCAACAGAAGCATCTGAAGAAATATTTCAGTGGAGATAAGTTTAGGATTAGGGTTAGGCTTCTTTGAAGTCCATGCTAAAAATGAGCATCATAAAAATCAGCTTAAATTTTTATAGATAGTACTATTTTTTCCTTCATATTGCTGTTACCATTTTGGCTTGGAACCATTTTTTAAAAAAATATTTAGGTGGACAAGTCCCTTTTAAAATTTAATGTGATCAGGTAAGATTTTTATGGATGATAGTAGTTTTTTGTTTATAAGAGAGTCATAGGAGGATTTTTTTCATGAAAATCTTTAGAGGGGTATTGCAATAAGCTTAGAATTTTGCTTCCTTGAAGCCTTTGCTAAAATCTAATACAAGAATCTTAGGTTGAATTTCAATGGATACCGATAGTCTTTGCTTCATATTAGACTTATAATTTTGATTTGACTTGATTTGACATTAGGAAAAGAAATTTAACAAAAACTAATAAAGTTTATTCAACAATAAATACTATTAGAACTTAGCCAGTCAGTGCTTAGGAAAATTATAGATACTAAAAATTTAGAGAGTATAGAACAATTTAAAAAGATAGTGAAAATACAGGTTTTTTCATGCAAATAAAAATTGTTTTAGAGTTAATTAAAAAGGGTTTAGTAAAGAAATTCCAGCAGAATGAATGGAATTAAGGATGAAAATGGTGAAATGATTTGGGGTGAAATAGGTGAGAAAATACCTGAAGGAGTGTTTTAGAGATTTATATGCAAATGATAGTTATTTGTTGAAGTGTAGCATTAAAACAAATGCTTATAAGTATCCAAGAAAAAAAAATGAATGGAAAGGAAGTAATAAATGCTGTGAGAAAACTGAAAAATAGTAAAGTTGCAGGTGTAGAGGTAAAAATTTCAAAATATGGGAATGCTTTGCTTATGGGGTATCCGTGCAATTTGTTTAAGTGTAAAAACTGCCTGATGATTGCAAGAATGTTATTTCTCCCCTATATAATAAGGTGACATATATTTGGAAAAGTGCATGACAGAATTCTGATTGCAAGGATGAGAGAAGAGACAATGAATAAAATAGGGGAAGTGCAGTGCAGCTTTATACTGGGCAAAGGATGTAGAGCACAGATTTCTGTTCTTTAGCAAGTCATTGAAAAATTTATGTGCTTGGGAAAGTGAATAGGCTTGAATTATGGAACGTTTTGTATGAGTTGAAGATGGTTGCTGAATGCAGTAAGAGTGATATATGTTGGAAGTGAAACATGCATGATAATAAATGGAATGCTTGGTAAATGATTCAGCATTGAACAAGGAATAAGTCAAGAATGTAAGGTATCTACTTAATTGTTTAATGTTTGTAAGGATAAATATATGGAGTGCTTTTAGTGACAGTAGACATGTCTTGGTTAGGGACATAAATGCCTAATATATACTTTTATATGCAAATGATCCTATGTTCTTAAGCTGTGAATTCCAATTTTTGCAGCAAATGTTAGATAGATTATATGAGGCATAAAGGAGCATGGAAATGAAAATGACGGCATCAAAGACCCTATTGAATTTCACAGGGAAAATTAAGTGGACATTTGCAAGTTATATGTAAATGACAAAAAATAGGGCAAGTAGAATAATTTGTGTGCCTTTGTGGATTATTTACCAAATGTAGGGGAAAAAATAACTTGATGCATTTTAGGGCATGCAAATACTATCACAGATATAATAGATACTATGAAATAGATACTTGAAAGAAGCAAAAATGATTGCTTTTGCCCACTTTGCTCTATGGAACTATATCAGAAGAAACAAATATAAATTTATTACAATGGGAATGACTTAATTAAGATATTTATGTGGTAAAACCATGAGAGATGGGGACAAAAATGGGAGATCATTAAAGAGAGATCCAACCTAGAACTAAGGGGAGATTTCTGGACAGTGAGAATAACTAATCAGTGAAAGGATTTACCTTCAGAAGTTGTAGGTGCTCCATCATTGGAGATTTTCAAGATAAGATTAGACAGAGCTTTGTCCAGAATGGTATAGAATCTCCTGCCATGGGAAGGGGGATTAGACTAGAAGACCTCCAAGATTCCTTCCAATCCTATTATTCTATGTTCTAGGATCTATAAATGTAAGGCTAAATGCCAAAATAAGTAACCAGTACAAAATAACTATACAATGAAATAGACTTTCATATAAAGAGATTTCAGTAAGGATTGAATTGCAAAATAATATATAAAGAAATAGTGGGAAGAACAAGGGAAAGGAGAAACTTATAATTGGATAGGGCTTATGAGATTCTTGAATGTTTAAATAAACATAGTATAAATGGGATCAAAGCAAGATGGTTTACCAGCATAGAAAAGAATGGGGAACTATGGTGTTGAGTCAACAATGTTTTTAATTTTAATTATGTTTTAAACCAAACAATATTTTTAAATCTCAAATCTTTTTAAAAATTTAAAAATTCTTACTTTCCTTACTTCCTTATTTCTTCTTCTGCATTATGCATAAAATTTCTTACCTCAGAATATATATGCTGTGATATATATGTATGAAAGAGAGAGAGATTTCCAAGTGTAAGCACTGTAAAGAAAAAGAATCATTATATGCAGAAAGCAAATGCAACTTCTAGCTAATTCAAACTTACTGTATAAATCTTGTGTTCTGATATTGTAACTTCCGTAGGGATATTTAGAAATAGGTTTGTATTACCTCTACTGTTTCAATATCCAGAAAGAATGGAGAAGTATTATGGGAAGGACCAGCTCCTTGCCAAACCTATGGTCACAAGCCATGGTCATCCCCATCTTCAAAAAGGGAGACCCCAGTCTAGTTGAAAATTACAGACCAATCTCTTTATGCTGCGTCACCTGTAATTCATGGAATCAATTATTAACCAATTCATTCTCCTCTACTTAGAGACAAACAACTTACTCTCTATAAACAATTTGGTTTCAGAAAAAAACTATCCTGTAATCTGCAACTCTTACACTGCAAAAACATGTGGACTACACAACTTAATCAGAGCAAAGCAATAGACGCAATCTACATAGACTTCTGTAAAGCCTTTGTTTCAGTAGTACACGACAAACTACTACTAAAACTAAAATCTTATGGTATCTCTGGACAACTGCATAACTGGATAGAAGCATTAGGTTTAGGTTTTATTTAATTTATATATCACCCCCTCTCCCATTTGGGACTCGGGGCGGTGTACAGCCAGATTAAAACAATACAAAAATTTAAAATTTAAAAACAGATTAAATCAGTGGCTGAAAGTTAAAAATAATAAAAATAATAAAAACAAGGGTAAATAAAATAATTTAAAATTTAAAACCCCACAATACTACTAGGCCAGACCGGCTCGTTGAAAAAGATGAGTCTTCAGTGCGCGCCTGAAGGTTCGCAGGTCAGGGATAGTCCGTATCTCCAGAGGTAGCTCGTTCCAAAAGAAGGGTGCTCCCACAGAGAAGGCCCGTACCCTCGGGGTCACCAGCCAACATCGTCCAACTGACAGCACCCCAAGGAGGCCCACCCTGTGAGAGCGCAGAGGCCGACGGGAGGCCGATGGTGGCAGAAGGCGGTCCCGTAAGTACCCAGGTCCCAAGCCATGGAGCGCTTTATAGATGACCACCAACACCTTGAATCGCACCCGGAAGGCTACCGGAAGCCAATGCAGGTCGCACAGGAGCGGTGTAACATGGGAGCTACGAGAAGCCCCCATTCTGGCGCGGCCTCATTCTGCACCAACTGGAGCCTCCGGATGCTCTTCAAGGGGAGCCCCATAATAATAATAATAATAATAATAATAATAATAATAATAATAATAATAATAATATTTATTTATATACCGCTCCTCTCCCAAAGGACTCGGAGCGGTGCACAACCATACAATTAAAACAATAAATATGTGAAAAGTTAAAACTAAATTAAACTAAAGGCCCTGGCTGAAAACAATTAAAACCCCTCCCTAAAACCCTAAAATTTAATATAAAAATTAAAACACCGAAATCTAAAATCAGCCCAAGCCGGCCTGGTCAAAATGCCAGGTTTTCAAGGCACGCCTGAAGGTCCCCAGGTCCGTGGCTATACGTAACTCCGGAGGCAACCCATTCCAGAGGGCAGATGCCCCCACGGAGAAGGCCCTATTCCTCGGGGTCACCAGCCGGCACATAGATGCCGATGGGACCTGCAGGAGACCCTCCCTGTGGGAGCGCACCGGACGGTGAGAGGAAAATGGCAGAATGCGGTCTTGTAAATATCCTGGTCCGATGCCATGGAGCGCTTTAAAAGTTAACACCAAAATTTTAAAGCGCACCCTGAGAGGCCACTGGCAACCAATGCAGCTCGTGCAGGAGGGGCGTCACATGTGCGAATCTTGACACCCCCATAACCACCCGCATGGCCGCATTTTGTACCAGTTGAAGCCTCCGGATGCTCCCATTCGGGAGCCTCATGTAGAGGGCATTACAGTAGTCCAGTCGGGAGGTGACCAGGGCATGAGTGACCGTGCGTAAGGCATCCCGATCCAGAAAGGGCTGCATCTGGCGGATCAGGCGAACCTGATGAAACGCCCCCCTGGAGACGGCCGTAATGCGGTCTTCCAAAGACAGCCGTACATCCAGGAGGGCACCCAGATTGCGAGCCCTCTCTGAAGGGGGCAAAATCTCACCCCCAATAGCCAGCGATGGAACTACCTGGCTCTATCGGGACGCCGGAAACCACAGCCACTCAGTCTTGGAAGGGTTGAGTCGGAGCCTGTTCCGCCCATCCAGTTCTGCACGGCCTCCAGACAACGGGACATGACCTCCATGGCATTGTTGGGGTGGCTTGGGGTGGAGATGTACAGCTGAGTATCATCAGCGTACAGATGACACCTCACCCCAAAGCCACAGATGATCTCCCCCAGCGGCTTCACATAAATGTTGAACAGGAGAGGAGAGAGGACCGACCCCTGAGGCACCCCACAATCGAGGGGCCTAGAGATGGATCTCTCCCCCCCTGCCAAAACAAATTGCAGACGGTCGGAGAGGAAGGAGGCGAACCACCGCAACACGGTGCCCCCAACCCCCAACCCCCCCAACCGCTGCAATAGGATACTATGGTCGATAGTATCAAAAGCCGCTGATAGTCTAATAGGATCAGGACAGAGGAATAACCCCTGTCACGGGCCCTCCAGAGATCATCAACCAACACGACCAATGCCGTTTCAGTACTATGTCTGGGCCTGAAGCCCGATTGGAAGGGATCCAGGTACGTATCTTCATCCAGGTACTGGGGAAGCTGATCTGCCACCACAGTCTCAACAACCTTCGCCACGAAGGGAAGGTTGGAGACAGGACGATAGTTGTTCAAGAAAGTTGGGTCCAGGGAGGGCTTCTTAAGAAGGGGTCGCACCACTGCTGTTTTCCATGTAGAGAGCATTGCAATAATCGAGACAGGAAATGACAAGGGCAGAAGTGACCGTGCGAAGCGCGTTCAGATCCAGAAAGGGCCGCAACTGGTAGATCCGTCGGACCTGATAAAAAGCCCCCCTGGGGACAGCTGCTATGTGATCTTCCAGCGACAGCCGTACATCCAGGAGGACACCAAGATTGCGCGCCCTCCCCGTGGGGGTCAAAATTTCTCCCCCCACAGCCACCGAGGGAATAAGCCGGCTGTATCTGGGTGCAGGAAACCACAGCCACTCGGTCTTGGTAGGGTTGAGTCGTAGCCTGTTCATACCCATCCAACTCCGTATGGCCTCCAGGCACCGGGTCATCACTTCAATGGCTTCGTTGGAGTGGCCTGGGGTAGAAATGTATAACTGAGTATCATCAGCATACTGATGGAACTCTACCCCAAAACCACGGATGATCTCACCCAGCGGCTTCACATAAATGTTGAACAGCAGGGGCGAGAGAACAGACCCTTGAGACACCCCGCAAACCAAGGGCCTCAGGGTCGACCTCTGCCCCCCTGCCAACACAAATTGCAAACGGTCGGAGAGGAAGGAGGAGAACCACCGTAACGTGGTGCCCCCCATTCCCAACCCCCCCAACCGCTGCAATAAGATACTATGGTCGATAGTATCAAAAGCCGCTGAGAGATCTAACAGGACCAAGATAGAGGAACGACCCCTGTCACGGGCCCTCCAGAGATCATCCACCAATGTGACCAACGCCGTCTCCGTGCTGTACCCGGGCCTGAAGCCCGATTGAAGCGGATCTAAATAGACAGCTTCATCCAGGTGCTGAGGGAACTGTCGTGCCACTACACTCTCAACAACCTTCACCACAAAGCGAAGGTTGGAGACCGGACGATAGTTCGATAATAATGTTGGGTCCAGGGACGTTTTCTTGAGGAGGGGCCTCACCACCACCTCTTTCAAGCCGGCAGGCAAAAACCCCTCACTCAAGGAAGCGTTAATAATACCCTGGAACCAACCTCGTGTCACCTCCCAGGTGGCCAAAACCAGCCAGGAGGGGCACGGATCCAGTAAACATGTATTAAGCATTAAACATGTATTAATCATTAAGCCCACCCAGTATCCTGTCCATGTCTTCCAGGGTCACAGGATCAAACTCACCCCAGATTACCTCACGAAGATCCGCCCCAGTCATCCCATCCAGAGTTGCCCAGTCAAAGTCCAGCCCGTCCCGAATCTGAGCGATTTTGTCCTGCAGATATCTCAAAAAATCCTCAGCCCATCCCTGTATGGGATCCTCCCACACTCCCACATCTAAAAGGGAGCCTAAAAAGGGCGGCTGGGCGATTTTCTGCAGATGCAATAAGGGCGGAAAAGTACGAACGCTTTGCCGCCTTTATAGCCACTAAATAGGCTCTAATATGGGACCGTAATAGTGTTTGGTCAGATCCAGAGCGGCTGGTCCTCCAACCACTCTCTAGGTGTCTTCTCCGGCACTTCATCTCCCTCAGCTCCTCGGAAAACCAAGGAGCTAATTGGGATTGGCACCAAGTCAGAGGCCGCAAGGGTACGACCCGATCAAGGGCCTCAGTCGCCACCCTATCCCAGATGGCCACCAAGTCCCCAACCGAGTCGTGTGTGCGAACCTCGGGAAAAGGCCCAAGCTCCATCAGGAACCTATCTGGGTCCATCAGATGCCTGGGGTGGAACCATTTTATCGGCTCCACCTCCCACGGCGAGGGGGTGCGGACAGGAAGTCCAGCCTAAGGAGCGAATGATCTGACCATGACAGGGGCTCTATAACAATATCCCCAATACATAGATCATCTTGCCACTGGCCAGAGACAAAAACCAAATCCAGGGCGTGACCCCTGATGTGTGTGGGGTCCCGAATTAATTGGGTCAGGTCTATGGCTGTCATGGAAGCCATGAACTCCTGAGCAATCCCGGAGGTCTCGCCAGCAGAAGATAGGTTGAAATCCCCCATGACCATAAGACTACGGGTCTCAACCGCCAAGCCGGCTATAACCTCCAGGAGCTCAGGCAGGGCCGATGCCATGTAGCAGGGAGCCAAGTACGTGATTAATAGCCCCACCTGAACCCCAGAACCACACTTCACAAAGAGGGATTCACATCTGGTCTTCTGAGGAACAGTGGATTCCCTGGGACATAGATCTTCCTTAATAACCACCGCAATCCCTCCACCCCTCCCCTGTGCCCTCGGTCGATGAAAAACCCGAAACCCGTCAAACAGACAACAAATGGTCAAAATTGGGAGCGTCTTATCAAATTCTGTACCTGTCAACAGTGGTGTTTCCCAAGGCAGTGTTCTAGGACCAACTCTCATCATACTCTACATAAATGACCTCTGTGATCATATTAAGAGCAACTGCGTGCTCTTCGCTGATGATGTAAAACTATTCAACACCACAGACAATACTGCTACCCTTCAAAAAGACCTCGACAATGTATCAGAATGGTCAAACAAATGGCAATTTCAAATCTCAATAAATAAATGCTCTGTCTTACATATTGGTAAAAAAAATCAGAAAACAAAATACAAGCTGAATAGTCAAGAGCTTGTTGATGATCCAAACTCCATCAAGGACCTTTGAATACTCATCTCTAATGATCTAAGTGCTAGAGCCCACTGTAACTACATAGCCAAAAAGGCATTAAGAATTGTTAACCTAATCCTACGTAGCTTTTTCTCTGGTAATATCACACTACTAACTAGGGCATACAAAGCATTTGCTAGACCAATACACAAATACAGCTCATCAGTCTGGAACCCACATCACGTATCTGATATTAACGCAGTTGAGAAAGTCCAGAAATATTTCACAAGAACAGTTCTATACTCCTTTACTCGTTGCAGAATACCTTATGCCACCAGACTTGAAATTCTAGACCTAGAAAACCTAGAACTACGCCGTCTTCGGTCCGATCTAAATATAGTATATAAAATCATACATTGCAATGTCCTACCGATCAATGAATATTTCAGTTTCAACCATAACAATACAAGAGCGCATAATAGATACAAACTCAAGGTTAACCGCACCAAACTTGATTGCAGGAAATACGACTTCAGCAACAGTCTGGAATACTCTACCTGACTCTGTGGTTTCTTCCCCAAACCCCAAAAACTTTAACCTTAGACTTTCTACTATTGACCTCAGCCCTTTCCTAAGAGGTCTGTAGGGGGCGTGCATAAGCACACCAACATGCCTACCGTCCCTGTCCTAGTGTTTCTTTTATTTTTCTTATATGTATTCATTTCATGTATTCATAACTATGTTTATCCTTATACTTATTATCTTGTAAGCGATTGACAAATCAAATCAAATAAATAAATAAATAAAACATCCTTTTCCCTAATATGAAAGTATCGTTCATATGGTAGCTAAATTTTGTATCGCCAAAGAAACAGGACAATGGTTGATGCAGGTGTGAACACTGCTGTTTCTCCTTTTCAGTTAGGATTTTGTGTAATTTGTTGACCGTTAATTGAAACAAAATCAAGTTTTTTACTATACATAGGCAAACAAAATATACTGGAAAGCATATTCATCGGGGAGATGCAACAAACCCTGCTCTAGAGTATAATGTACCTATATGATAACCTTGTTTACTGTAATTGCATCTTTTAAAAAATATACGGTGAATTACTTCTGCAGATGGAAACTGTAGTTGAATAGACAGAACTGTCACTAACTGGACCAAAAGCAAATCAAAGTCCAGTTATAATTCCCTGCCTAGATGACAGGCAGTAAATTGGCAATAGTTTCCGACCCCAAAATTCTAACAATAAGAATAACTAGAAAATTCTTGTCACACTAAATTGAATTGCTGAAAGAAAACCCTTGAGAGAAAACCAAGAATAGATTTTTGAGTGAATTGTACTCATAAGAGGTTCATGAGCTGAGCTCAGAGACTTTGTGCTTATATGGATAGATCCTTCCTGACTGAGCTGCTGTTTTGCACCTGTATTTGTTTGGTGGATTCATAGTTTGGGTGGAAAATCATTTGTATCTAATGGGACTGATCTCTTCTCCAACCTGCTATCTTAGCTAATATATTTGCTGCACGGCTGTGGGAGCAGTTTTCCCCAATGCTATCTAATGAGGAACCACTATTTGGGGGAGATTAATAGAATGAATAAAATCTCTTGATAAAGAGCCCAAGCTATTGCCTGTGAGTAATCCAGTGTGCTGTGTTTAGATTTTTAAGCATGTGTTTTCCAATCACAAAGATTCCTTGCATTACTGTTATTGCCTGTTTCCAGCAGTAAAAACATGTACAATAGTAACCTGTCTCACTGGAGTATGAATAAGAGACGAGTTGTATCCCAAACATTGCTATGTAAATTATGTATAATAATGAAACCAAGATTATCACAATGGTTTGGGAAAGATGGTTTCTAAGCAGCTGGCTGCATATTTTGTGTAAACAGCTGTATTTTCTATATCTTTGCTAATTACTACAGAGAATTGTGTTCAAAGAAAATCCTGCTCCCTCCTCTCTCATCTTGCTTTAGTGTTATGTGTATATATAACCACCAAACTCAAACTGTACTCTGGGAAGTGTACAAAAGATAAATTCATCTTCCCCACTATGGAGATGAGTTAAATTCATGGTGCTGATGTTATGTCTAATGTCATAAATAGGACAATTTTATATTTTGCTCTTTATTAATTTTTCCCATTAATCCTATCTCATATATAATGGAATAAGATAGCTAAAAAAGATGAATGGCTGTATGTAGATTTGACTAAGTGTAAGGATTTTATACAAATACAGTCCAGTTTTTAGCTTATATGCTATGAATTTGTCTGTTGTGAAAAGCCATAATGTGTGAGCTCCTAGTTTATTGTTTATTTAAACCATACACTCTTACGCTACCTAAGAATGTTGTGGTAATTAACATTCTACCTCTTCGTTGTCTCAGATGAACTTCAGAACAGATATCTAAAATGCTTGACATTATATGAAAATATATCATAATGAATAGAATCCTGGCAGAATGAAGAGAATCTATGGGATTCTATGATCCCCATACAAAACATTGTAGAAATAAAAGACATATTGAGAATAGAACAACTCTATCACTTTAGATATTGAGAATAATTAAATTGTGGTAAATAATAGTACTAGGCCTAAGGCATAATTTAATTCTAGCAAAATATTATTTTCCTATTAGCAAAAGTTGGATCTTCATACGGGAAAATTATCCAGGAGCTTTAATCATGTTTAATGAAGCATTATAATAATAGTTGACTCAGATTACACATATATTGACAATCATGTTGTGCTCACAAGTAAAGTTTTCATAATAATGCCATGGTTATGCATGGATATTAAGAAGTATACCCTGGTAGCCAGGATAGGACCAGAAGTGCAATTTTATTCTTGGTATGAATAACAAATTGTGTGCTAAGCCTAAGAGTTATAATGCTTGCTGAAGTGAAAACTAAACCATAGCACTTGTATGAAAATAAACATTTGGTATTAGATAATATTGGGGAAAAATCTCAAAATAGACTGTCTCCATGGAAATCTACAATGTGAGTTTATGGAATATTAATATTAATATAGTTCTAGTTATACATTCCAAAATGTGTATCAGGATGCAAACAAGGATCTTCTCTGTGTACATGGGCTCATGTTATGAGATTTTCTCTTCTCTTGCAGCTCCACTCCTTCCAAAATCTGTTCAAATATGCATACATGATAGGGTTAGAGAGACAAAACAGCTTAAAGAATGCAGATGAGGGAAATGAGGGAATTTATAGAAAAGAACATAAACCTAGATAAATGTTAGAAATACCTGATCCATAGCTCTGTAGAAGGGGTGTGCCATATTTTTCTGCTGCATAGAGTAATTTTTACTGATGTTGTTGCAACAGGTGAGAAGATAATATAAGAAATCTGTTAAGGTTATTTATTTATTTCATAAATTTATATGGTTTCCTATTTCATATAGAGGTAGTCATTGTATCCTGACCACAAGTGGTACTGGCAACTTCATATTTAAACGAAGTGTTGCTGAGTGAAACCATGACCGTTAGTTCAGCTTTCTTTGGCTTTCCAGATGTGGGCAAATGCACAGATTGGTCATAAAGTAACCTTTTCATCTCTGTTATAACTATGAATGGCCACTAAACAAGTCAGTCACTAAGCAGAAGTTACCCTCGGCGGCTAACAGCTAAAAAAACAGAATAAAAACAGTAAAAAACACAAGTTTATACAAGTTTAAAATCAAATGGAATAACATTAAATAACATAGCAGCTGAGAAATGCAGTTAACCCAATCAAGACCAAGAAATGGGCTCACCCATATTATTAGGGCCCCAGGCATGATTGCAAAGCCAAATTTTCAATGCCTTGCCATATCAGCAGGGTAGCATGGTCAAGGCAGCTGTGATCTCCGAGGGACTGATATTCCAGAGGACCACAGCTCTCTTCTTGGGCCCCATGGCAATGGTTTGGATTCAATCTTGGAAAGGGTACGCAGGAGTATGAATGCAGAAGCCATATTCAACTATTTAAAGCAGTTGCCATCTGTTCTTGGGAATGGCTGCCATTGCCACAAATAATAAATAGGTTGCATATTCCTAGTTTGATAAAAGGCTTATCCGCATAAATGGATTTCTGTCTCGGGCTCATCATATAATTCATTTATTTTTATTCTAGGGTGCCTCTTTGCTGTTGGCCACTGTGCCTTTTGGGGTTCACATCATCATTTGGAAATAAACTTTCTATCTCATTCCCTTCAGCTTTTTAGTCAATGACCATATTTCAGAAGGTCATTTGTGAGAGAAGTCTTTTGTAAAAGTAAAATAAAGACTCTCAGCAGTCTACCTATTATTTTTAGGAAGACTAAACCTTATCTTGCTGTTATATTGATTATCACAGCAGCATTTTATTTTCAGTTAATAGAAATGATGTAGTTTGCATTTGATGCTCCAACATATATTACAGGAGCAATTTTTGCTAGAGAGGGACAAGGAAAAAAGACTAAGAATCAATGAGTATGAAGCACTGGAGTATATAACTATTACATGAAGAAACAACTGTGACTCTAGAGGGCATTTGGCTCATAATGACACAATCTGCAGTATTTTAAAAACACATTTTAATTTTTAATAATGATTTTTATATTTTTATAATAATGATTTTTATATTTGTTTTCTTGGTTGTTTTCATGCTGTCTGGAATCACTTTTGGTTAGATAAGGGGCCATGTAAGTGTGATAAATGCATAAATAAATTTGAAAACCTGGTTTTCCCTTTTTAATATTAATCACCAAAGCAATGGCTTAAGTAATAAATAGTTGGTACTTCAGTCACAAAACATTCATAAATAATTTTCTCCTAATGCCCATGGCTATTGTCTGCACCAAGTGAAACATTTGGAAATGTTAGTAATTTGGAATGTTTGCAAGTTTTAAGCCTTTGGGATCCCTGCAAATCTTTTTGGACAAACTTTGTTTCCACATCTAAAGAATAGTATCTTAACAATTTTTAAAGAAAAAAAAGGGTAATAATGGTTATTTTAACATTTGAAATGGGAAGTATATAAACTTCCAATGGTAATTAAAGGCATTTGTCTGCTTTCTGAAAATAGCTTTTCACCAGAGTGGTACCTTATTACTCTATTAAATCACTCCAGACTCCTAATCAAAATGCATGCTTTTGTGCACATTGTCTATATGTGTTTTATGTGAGTGCTTGAGTGCTTAACAAAACAGGGATTTAAACATATCTGCAATGCTTTAAATTCCTTAAATTACAATGTTATTAAATAGAGAGTTTTTTTTCCAGCAGTATAATGTAGAGAAAAAAAAGTATCATGTTATGAAGCCTGTAAGTTTATCTCCTTAGAATATGGAACGTTTTCCACAGATACCCCTAACAGACATCTGCTTAAATCTACAAAATTATTTTAAGCAAATTTCCTTCCCATTTGTTCCCACTGCCACATTTCAGGATTACGACACTTTATTTTAACTTCTGTTCTCTTTTTGGTCCTGTTCTGAACTGTTGTGTTCTTGGCTATATTTGCTGAAACCAAGAAACGTTAATGTTTGGACATTTAGTCTTTCCACTGTTCCATGCTCTCATATTATGCAGTTATACTGCATAATGATATGTCTTTTTCAATCTTATAAATATTAATTGAATCACATCTAAAGAAATATATATTATTTAGCATCCCTGAATGATATTTTTTTTTGTGTGTGTGTGTGTGTGTGTGTGTGTGTGTGTGTGTGTGTGTGTAAGCAAGCCCAGTTTGTTCTACCGAACAATTACATTGCAGCATACTGTACATACTCAAAAAATGCATGAAGGAGCTGCCTAGTGAAATATGTTATTCAAGCCATTTGAGACACATTGAAAGAAGCTGAGAATTTTAAAATAGTACAGAAAAGTGTGTATTTGCCTTGCTCTTTGGGTCATCATTTTTAAACTACCATTGGAAATTCTTTATTTTGTAATTCAATACCTAATTATTCTTGATTTTTTTTTCCCCTTTAGAGTAAAATCACAGTCTCTGATATGTTCTTGTGTGTTGCATTTGATTAAAAAACAGATACTTTTATATGAGAAATTGAGGATTCCCCAAATACATAAAAGGCTATTAGTGTTGTCTAAGCAATAACCAACATTTCACGTTATTTTGGTCTATTCTTTAACACTTAAAAAGAGAATCATAACTACAGAGATAACTTTCGGGACTCAGTTCTCCCACATCTCTTGAACTTCATTTTGTTATTTTACTTCCTTTCCTCAGTCCCTTGTCAAATGTCACCTTGTTAAATGTCACCTCTCTTTTTCAGCAAGCAGTACACTAATGATGTTTCTTTTACACTCTTCTTTGTTTATCATGAATGAGGCATGATAGCTCAGCGCTTAAAACACACTGACTTTGTCAGTTGCAAAACTGACAGCCTGGGTTTGAGATCCAAGTGCTACACAATGGGGTGAGCTCCCCTTACTTGCCACAGCTTCTACCCATGTAGCAGTTCGAAAGCATCCAAATGTGGGTAGGTAAATAAGTACCACTTTGGTGGAAAGTTAACAATGTTCCATGCATCTTTGGCATAGAATCATGCTGATCACATGACCACAGAAAGAGTCTTTGGACAGCACTGGCCTCCCTGGCTAAAAAATTGAGATGAGCAGCGCCCCTAGAGTTGGATACAACTGGACATGGGAAATCTTTACCTTTTGTTTATTGTGATTGTGTGTCTGCAAGTGAGCCTAGTGTCACATGGCAGTCTGTGAATGAGTCTTTCAATTCTATTGATGATCCTGGCAGCCTCTTTTTGGATCAGGAGCTTCATCCTGAGACTGATGAATGAAAAGAGGCATTGCCAAGGCTCTGCCTACAACTCCCTGTTTTGCTTTCTGCCTAATCAAAGGCATGGGTTCTGCTTCAGCTGCCACATATCAACCACTTGATTGGCCAAGGGGAGGAGACAGAATCTTCTTCAAATAAGTCAGTTTGACAGACAGACATAGGCTGAAAGGTATCCAAAGGAAATGCTTTAAGGAGGGCTGTTTCCTTGTGACCCAGCTTGCACTTTCCTCTCATAAGAATGAATGAAGCCAACTCCCTTGCCTGACTTACTTTAAACTCAGAAGTTAAGCAGGATCAAACCTGATTAGTACAGGTAATCCTCAAGTTACAACCATTCGAAGTTACACAATAACCCCCCCCCCCAAGTGTTTATGACAAAGTCTCAAAATTATAAATGTTGCAGGACCATGGCATCGTTCGCCCTTACAAATGATCAAAAAGGCACTGCGACATTCACTCTACTCCCCCCTCCCCTTGAGGGAAAGGAGAGCAGGACAATTTCCCTTCCAGCCTACCAGATGGCTTGCAAATGCTTTTCGCACCAAGAGTAAAAGGTTCTGGGGGCTGTGATCTCTCACGACTTCAGCCACCCTTTCTCTGCAAAAGTGGATGGGTGAGTCCAGCACGGCAGAATGGGAGGGGGGAAGCATGAGGTATTTCAGTGGGTTGGGGAGGCCTTGGGTGACCTACTCCATCACTAGATGTCGTTCCCCCCCCCAAGGCCTTCCCCACCCTGAGATACCTCGTGCATTTAATGACTTGCGCATTCAATTAGCGAATGTGTGGACGAAAGCTGGGAGTGAACACGTTCCAGTTATGTGATTCACTCTTATGAATCTTCAAATTATGAATGTAACAGGCAGGCTCCTTTGCATTCGTAACTCAACGATTACCTGTATTTGGCTATCAGGAAATACCAAAATTATAGATTAGACTGGATCATTGAAATAGCATCCCCCAAGAGACAATACCAAATGACTTCCATATGGTTATCAGGAGTTGTTTGACTCTGGAGCCTAGTTTTTTTTTTTTTTTATAGATACAACATATACTGCATAGACCATGACACATTCTTTAATAATGTTCTATAAAATAGTTTTTAAAATGTATTACAATTTAATACAGAATGTATGAAATAAAGTCTGAATTGTTTGGCCATCAAGGAAGAAAATTACCATATGCTATCCTTTTTGGTTATGCTGTTTTTCATATAACTATGAATTCCCCTTTCTTTTAATCCAAAATGTTCTTTCTCTCTCCTGCAAATACACACTTGGTTTATGAAGAAATAAAGGCCTTTTCTGGCTTCTGGGAATTTTAATTAATTGCATTAACACAATACTGAAATGTAAGCTAAATATCAATAGACAAGTGTTTTAGGTTATTTCGTGCCAGCTATGTAGTAGCAAATGTAACAGTCGAAAAAGTGTTGAAGGAGAGGAGGGCATCGGATTTTTGTCAAGGTTTTCTTTTTTTGCACAGGGACTGATAGGGTTGTAAATCATCAGCATGATTCAGAAATCAATCAGGCCATGATATATTGACTACCGAATCAAACTTTTTATCAGACGAAAGGCATTCATCCTTTTTGCTGGGTAGACTTGTAATTTATACTTGCAAGCATGCTCATTAAATCAAACCTGCCTTCACCACCACCACCTCTGGATTTCTGAAAATAGTTAAAATTGAACTTGGAATTCCATAAGCTGTTGTTCAGGTCTAAGAACAGATTCCAAGATCTGTTCTTTGAAAATTAGACCAAGTGTGACTGGAAATACACTCTTATGAAAAAGAATGTAGAGAAACATATTTAAAGCATCCATAAACATAGTTGAAAAGTCCTTGGTGCTCTCTGAGCTAGTAGCACTGATGGTTACCTAGTTTGGATAATGAAACATCTGCAAGAGAGCCAGAAAGCTCAGAGAACACCAAAGACCCTCATTTCAACCCTGAGTTACAAATATTCTCCTTTATTAATAAACATGTTTATTCTTTAACATTGTGATGTTTGTGGCCCAAAGGAATTCTAAGAGGTGAACTGTATAACGCTTTGGATTGAAGGCAGAAAGATTCTTTGCACTAAGTAACAGCAGAGTAGAATCCAAATAGTGAAACATTGGAGGTCACAAACTTCCTTTTCCAGAAATATTTTATTTTGTGTAGCAGCTTAGTAGTTAGTGCAGTCACCATCTACCTTCCAAGGCATCTTCTCCTCTAACCAAAAATATGGAGATAGACACAGACTCCACAGCCTGAGGGCCTTACTAGCAAGTTTATTTATTTATTTATTTGTCAATTTGTCAATTGCTTACAAAATAACAGGTATAAGTAAAAACATAGTTATGAATACATGGATACATATAAGATAAATAAAAAATAAAAGAAACAATAGGACAGGGATGGTAGGCACGTTGGTGCGCTTATGCACGCCCCCTAGATATTTGCAAACGGTAGCGCGCTCCGACCCTCCTTACCCAACCTGCAGTCCTGGCTGTCCGGAGCCTCAGGCCCTGAATACCCGGCTGTTGTGCAATGCCAGGTCTGTGGTTAACAAGGCTCCCCTGATTTGTGATCTAGTGCAGGAGGAGGCCGCGGACCTGGTAGGTATTACCGAAACCTGGTTGGGCCCAGAGGGCGGCGTCCCTCTGGTTGAGATGTGCCCACCAGGTTTCCTTGCATTTCATCAGCCTAGGTCTCAGGGAAGGGGTGGTGGGGTGGCGGTGCTTATTAAAGAGGTCCTTTGTCCTAGGGAGGCCACTGTCCCTCAGACGGCTGGCTGTGAATCTCTTTTTGTGAAGTGGGGACAAGGGGTTCAGATGGGCCTTTTGATGGCATACCTGGCTCCCTGCCACGTCTCATCGGCCCTGCCCGGACTCCTTGAGGTGATAGCCGGGCTGGCGGTTGAGACCCCTAGGCTTTTGGTCATGGGGGATTTCAACCTGCCATCGCTCGGTGAAACCTCGGGGATTGCCCGGGAGTTCATGGCTTCCATGACGGCCATGGACCTGACCCAATTAGTTTCTGCTCCCACTCACATAGGAGGACACATGCTGGACCTGGTTTTTGTCTCGGGTCAGTGGTTGAGTGACTGTAATTTCGGGGACTTAGTTATTACACCCTTGTCATGGACAGATCATTCCCTTCTTAGATTGGACTTCTGTTCCGCCACCCCCCATCGCAGGGAGGCGGAGCCACGTAGATTGTTCCGCCCCAGGCGCCTGATGGACCCGGAGCAGTTCCAGAGGGAGCTTGGGCCATTTCCTGAGTCTCTGGCTCACAACTCACCTGGAGACCTGGTGGCCACCTGGGATAGGTTGGCCGCCGGGGCTCTGGATCGAGTTGCGCCTCTGCGACCTCTGACCCGGCACAGATCTCATTTAGCTCCATGGTATACGGGGGAACTACGGGAAATGAAGTGCCGGAAAAGACGTCTAGAGAGCATTTGGAGGGCGAGCCA
This sequence comes from Bungarus multicinctus, assembly GCA_023653725.1. NCBI lineage: Eukaryota > Metazoa > Chordata > Lepidosauria > Squamata > Elapidae > Bungarus > Bungarus multicinctus. The sequence continues at coordinate 124,419,133 of CM042834.1, forward strand.
CGCTGAGTCTGACCAAACACAGGTAAGATCTTATATTAAGACTTACCTTGTGGCGATAGAGGCGGCGAAGTGTTCGCATTTCTCCGCCCTTATTGCGTCGGCAGAAAATCGGCCTGCCACCCTGTTTAGAGTGACCCGCTCTCTGCTTGAACCGAGAGCGCGGGATGACCTCTTGCAGGGTAGGGCAGAGGAGTTTTCCCGATTTCTGCATGACAAAATCGCTCAGATTCGGGATGGGCTCGACTCCAATTGGGTGATCCCGGGGGAGATGTCCGGGGCAGGTCCTGTGAGTGTTATCTGGGGGGAGTTTGACTCTGTGACCGCTGAGGGTGTGGACAGATTGCTGGGGGGTCTGAATGCCACCAGTTGTTTATTGGACCCGTATCCTTCCTGGTTGGTCTCGGCTGCCAGTGAGACGACACGAGGCTGGCTCCAGGGGATTATCAACGCTTCTTTGAGAGAGGGGTCGTTTCCTACCGCCTTGAAGATGGCGGTGGTGCAGCCCCTCCTCAAGAAGCCTTCCCTGGACCCAGCTGTTTTAAACAACTATCGTCCAGTCTCCAACCTTCCTTTCATAGCGAAGGTTGTTGAGAGTGTGGTGGCACGTCAGCTCCCTCAGTATCTGGAGGAAGTTACTTACCTCGATCCGTTCCAATCGGGCTTCAGGCCTGGGCATGGCACTGAAACAGCATTGGTCGCGTTGGTTGATGATCTCTGGAGGGCCCGTGACAGAGGGTTCTCCTCTGTCCTGGTCCTATTAGATCTCTCGGCGGCTTTTGATACTATCGACCATAGTATCTTATTGCGGCGGTTGGAGGGGTTGGGGATTGGGGGAACTCTCCTTCGGTGGTTCTCCTCCTTCCTCTCCGACCGTTCGCAATTTGTGTTGGCGGGGTGCAATTTGTGTTGGCGGGGGGGGGGAGGTCCACCTCTAGGCCCCTGGTTTGTGGGGTGCCTCAGGGGTCGGTCCTCTCCCCTCTCCTGTTCAACATCTATGAGAAGCCGTTGGGCGAGATCACCCGTGGTCTTGGGGTGCGATGTCATCTGTATGCAGATGACACCCAGTTGTACATCTCCACCCCGGACCACCCCAACGATGCTGTGGGGGCCATGTCCCGGTGCCTGGAGGCTGTGCGGAATTGGATGGGCAGGAACAGGCTCCGGCTCAACCCATCCAAGACCGAGTGGCTGTGGTTTCCGGCGCCCCGATATAGCCAGCTGACACCTTCGCTGGCTATTGGGGGGGAGACTTTGCCCCCCACAGAGAGGGCTCGCAATCTGGGCATCTTCCTGGATGTACGGCTGTCTCTGGAACATCATATTGCGGCCGTCTCCGGGGGGGCGTTTTACCAGGTCCGCCGGATTTACCGGCTGCGGCCCTTCCTGGATCGGGACGCCCTGCGCACAGTCACTCATGCCCTTGTCACCTCTCGCCTGGATTATTGTAATGCTCTCTACATGGGGCTCCCTGTGGGGAGCACCGGAGACTCCAACTGGTGCAAAATGCGGCCGCGCGGGTGATCATGGGGGCGTCACGTAGCTCCCATGTGATGCCTCTCCTGCGCGAGCTGCATTGGTTGCCGGTGGCTTTCCAGGTTCGCTTTAAGGTTCTAGTTTTGACCTTTAAAACGATCCATGGCATTGGGCCAGGTTATCTACAGGACCGCATTCTGCCAGTGATCTCCAGCAGACCGGTGCGTTCCCACAGGGAGGGCCTTCTCCGGGTGCCGTCGGCCTCTATGTGTCGTCTGGCGGCCCCCAGGAGTAGGGCCTTCTCTGTGGGGGCCCCTGCCCTCTGGAATACTCTGCCACCTGAGTTACGTACCAGCACGGACCTGAGGGCCTTTAGGCGCGCGCTGAAGACCTGGCTCTTTGAGCAGGCTGGCCTAGGCTGAGATAGTTTTAATTGTCTCCTTACTTCATTTTTAACTTAACTTGGGTTTTAAATTTTTTGGGGAGGGTTATGTTAATCTAAACAGCCATTATTTAATTTCTTTTTAACTTTTGTATTGTTCTGGGTTGATTCGGCTGTACACCGCCCTGGGTCCCTAGGGAGAAGGGCGGTATATAAATAGTATAAATAAAATAAATAAATAAAAATAATAGAGACCTCTTAGGAAAGGGGTAAGGTCAATAGTAGACAGTCTAAGGTTAAAGTTTTGGGGGTTTGGGGAAGAAACCACAGAGTCAGGTAGAGTATTCCGGACATTGACCAGTCTGTTGCTGAAGTCGTATTTCCTGCAATCAAGTTTGGTGCGGTTAACCGTGAATTTGTATCTATTGTTTGCTCTTGTGTTGTTATGGTTGAAGCTGAAGTATTCATTGACAGGTAGGACATTGCAATGTATGATTTTATATACTATACTTAGATCGGACCAAAGGCGGCATAGTTCTAGGTTTTCTAGGTCTAGAATTTCGAGTCTAGTGGCATAAGGTATTCTGCAACGAATACAGGAGTAGAGAACTTTTCTTCTGAAATATTTCTGGATTTTCTCAACTATGTTAATATCAGATACGTAATATGGGTTCCAGACTGATGATCTGTATTCAAGTATTGGTCCAGCAAATGTTTTGTATGCTCTAGTTAGTAGTGTAATATTACCAGAGAAAAAGCTAGGTTAACAACTCTTAATGCCTTTTTGGCTATGTAATTACGGTGGGCTCTAGCACTTAGATCATTAGAGATGAGTACTCCAAGAACCTTGACAGAGTTTGGATCATCAACAAGGTCTTGACTATTCAGCCTGTATTTTATTTTCTGATTTTTTTTTTTGCCAATATGTGGGACAGAGCATTTATTTGTTGAGATTTGAAGTTGCCATTTGTTTGACCATTCTAATACATAGTTGAGGTCTTTTTGAAGGATAGCAGTATTGTCTGTGGTGTTGAATAGTTTTACATCATCAGCGAAGAGCACGCAGTTTCTCTTAATATGATCATAGAGGTCGTTTATGTAAAGTATGAAAAGAGTTGGTCCTAGAACACTGCCTTGGGGGACACCACTGTTGACAGGTACAGAATGTGATAGGACACTCCCAATTTTGACCATTTGTTGTCTTTTTGACAGGAATGCTTCAATCCAGTTATGCAGATGTCCAGAGATACCATAAGATTTTAGATTTTAGATACCGTAAGATTTTAGATTTTAATAGGAGAAAAAGAAATTGATAAAAATGAATTCTGTATGCCATTTGCTGGCTCTGTCTGTAGCACTGAGGCATGTGACTAGGGAAATCATTGCTACCCCTTTGAAAATCAGCTCAACCACGCAGGGAATAATTAGTTCAAAGTTATCAGTGCTATAAATTCAGGGGAGAAAATGTGTATGTTTGTGTGTGTACAGAAAAAAAATTTATTATTTATTTATTTAAATTTATATACTGCCCCCCTCTCCCAAAGAGACATCCCGATCCAGAAAGAGCCGCAAGTGGTAGATCCTACGGACCTGGCCAAAAGCCTCCCTGGCGACGGCCGCCACATGGTCTTCCAATGACAGCCGCACATCTAGGAGGACACCTAGATTGCGGGCCCTCTTTGTGGGGGCAAAAATTCCCCCCCCCCCCACAGCCAGCGATGGAACCAGCTGGCTGTGCCGGGAAGCACAGCCACTCAGTCTTAGATGGGTTGAGCTGAAGCCTGTTCCGCCCCATCCAACACCGCACGGCCTCCATCACCGGGTCATCACTTTGACGGCTTCATCGGGGTGGCCTGGGGTAGAGATGTACAGCTGAGTATCATCAGCGTACTGATGGAACTCTACCCCAAAGCCACGGATGATCTCACCCAGTGGCTTCATATAAATGTTGAACAGAAGGGGTGAGAGCACCGACCCCCGAGGCACCCCACAAATCAGGGGTCTCGGGGCCGACCTCTGCCACCCTGCCAACACGAATTGCAAATGGTCAGAGAGGAAGGAGGAGAACCACTGCATAACAGTGCCTCCGACTCCCAACCCCCCCAGCCACTGCAATAAGATACTGTGGTCAACAGTATCGTAAGCCGCCGAGAGATTTAATAGGACCAGGACAGAGGAATAACCTCTGTCACGGACCCTCCAGAGATCATCCACCAATGCGACCAATGCCGTCTCCGTGCTGTGCCCGGGCCTGAAGCCCAATTGCGTGGATCCAAATAGACAGCTTCATCCAGGTGCTGGGGAAGCTGTCGTGCCACCACACTCTCAACAACCTTCGCCACAAAACGAAGGTTGGAGACGGGACGATAATTAGATAACAAAGTTGGGTCCAGGGACAGTTTCTTGAGGAGGGGTCTCACCACCGCCTCTTTCAAGGTGGCGGGCAGATATCCCTCACTCAAGGAAGCGTTAATAATACCCTGAAACCAACCTCGTGTCACTTCCCGAGTGGCCAACACCAGCCAGGAGGGACACGGGTCCAATAAACATGTGGTAGCATTCAGCCCCCGCAGCAACCTGTCCACGTCTTCGGGGGTCACAGGATCAAATTCCTCCAAAATGACTGCCCCAAATTCCGCCCCCGACCCCCCACCTAGAGTTACCCATTCAGAGTCCAACCCGTCCCGGATCCGAGTGATTTTATCCAGCAGGAAATTCGAAAAGTCCTCAGCCCATCCCTGCAAGGGGTCCTCCCACGCTCCCCCTTCCAGGAGGGAGCGGGTCACTCTAAACAGGGCGGCCGGCGTTTTCCTGCGGACGCAATAAGGCATAAATGAAGGCATAAATATTCCTTTTAAATGAAGTCTTATGCAAAACATGATCAGTGTTGGAGAAATTAAATATACAATGCTGCTAAAAGTCTAGTCTAGTCTAGTCTTAGTCTGTAGAACTAATACATAGAAAAAAAGACTGAGCAAGTTAAAATAAGCTGTTGGATTGTGTCCAAGTAACAGAGTCAGTGGATTTAATAAAGAGAAAATAAACCTCAAAAGCAATAAAGATCTTAATTACTATACACGTTCCAAGTTAAAAAAATATTTCTTATGTCCAATATTTTCAGCTAAATCTTTATTCCTTAGGGAGAAACTGATCACTGCAGCAGTTTGCTTCCATAGATGTTCCAGTTTTTTGTAGATTCCCCCCCCCCCCCTTTTATCAGAGACTCAAAAGAACAAAGCTGTTTCTCTTCTTTTCCACCTCAGTACCCAGCTTCTGGCTTGAACTTAATTTTGGAGGATTGTATAGTTTTTGCATATGCTTTGTGTTCTTTAATCTCACAATGTTTTCCACCTTCTATGTAGATATGTGTATTTTGGCTACATTAATGTACGTTTTAAGGTTTGTTTAAAGTGATTATATATTGCAAACACATCATTTCATTTTTGTGAGGTTTTTTTTTTTCCTGTTCTCTTGAAATACATTGGGATTTTTAGAACAATAAAAAAAAAATCCCCCTCACTCTAATTTTTTCCTTTCCACGTAGCTGATTGGAATGTTTCCTCTTGTTGCTTCTTGGATGGAAACTAACAAAACCTCTTTTTTTCTCCAATAGAAAAAAGAGAATTGAGGTAATCTTATTGTGTAGGTACAAAATTATTATCAGCCATGCCTCGAGCCTTAGCAAAGATATGCAGTGAGTATGTCTGAACCAGCAGCTTGGTGTCTGGCCTGGAAAAGCCATGGCAGAAATACTAGACATAAACAACCAAAAGATCGAAGGAGGGCCTTCATAGCTGGTTTCCTAAATGGCAACTCAGTCCAGGTGGCAAGAATCAGAACCACAGAATCCCAGGGCAGGAAGAGATCTTGGAGGTCTTTCAGGTTTTAGTCCAACCCCTTGGCCAAGGCAGGTAACCTTAAACCAGTGGTGGCTAACCTTTTTGGGCTCCTGTGTCAAAAACTGTGCATGCGCGCTTGCGTGAACACCCAGAAGACAATGTGCACAGGGGGAGGCATGCCCCCTGCGCATGTTTGGTTTACACTCAAACATTTCAAAGTATGTTTTTACCTCCAGTTCAAACCACTGCATTGCTGCGATCAGGAATATAAAGTGTTAAGGAAAAAAGCTTAGGAAGAAACAGATTTGACACTGGGAATCAGTACAGTGATTCCTATAAAGTGATTTGTTGCTGCAACTGATAAATCTACTGCCTGTCACTATTTTCTCAACCTTCTCTGATTGTTTTCATCTTGATCTGGGTAAAGAACAGAACAGCTTCATTAGCTTTTACATGAGACAGCTCAGTAGATGTCTTTTTCTGAATTGTAATTGGTTTCTTTCTGAATGGAGGCCAAAAAGTATTAGAAATCCACAGCTTATCATAATCCTAATCATCTAGCACTGTTCCAAACGCCCACACACTTCTGGGAAACCCACATAGGAGAGAATAGAACAAAAGCTTATATTTTATTGATCACAGACAGGCTTTTTTAAAGACTGAAGGGAGCATAGGCGAGGCGAATGTAGCATGAGCGAAGCCCTACTGGCAGACCCATGGGTCCATCAAACCCAGGACTTTACATTCTGCAGGGTAGGCTAAGCTCATAAGAAGCCACAAAGGCAGTTGGCCTTTTCCAACAATTGATGTAGGTGAGTTCGAACTCTGTTTAGCCATCTGCACTAAACCAGATGGTTCTTTGTCATGTCATTTAAGCCAGTAACTTCACTGTACCTCAGCAGAGTGAACACCATGTGCTAATTAGGCTTTGAATGAAGAATGTTTTCTCTTAAATCTCCTGTGTCAATTTTGCTGGATGGCCCTCAGTTCCAATATAATATGTGAGGAAGAAACATTTGTCTCTCTCCTCATTTTTTATTTGCTTTATAAATCTCACTTTAATCATCAGGTTTTTCCCACACAAACACAACTAAAAAGTCCCAAATATTTTAATCTTTAATCACAAAAGAAATATTTCTGCATCAGGGAATCTGATTATTTATTTTTTAATTTAATTTTATTTATTTTGTTAAACTCTGTTTGATTGAATCAGCAGAGCTCCTCTCTTGGCTTTTCATTTCCTTATCTACATCTTAGTTGTTTCTAAATGGTCCACAGATGAGGTTTTTTTTCCTCTGCAGCTAGGATAAAATGCTGCATCTGTTTTAAGAAGATGTCTGATAGTGCATCCTAATTTGGGGTACAAAAAATCCAGCCAATTATTTATTAATTAGAGGTGTGTGAGTGTATTATTACATTAGTTGAAAAGAAGTTGTTGAAAATGAAAGAATAGCCAGAGGGTACAGCTGACTGCCTGCTTAGCTGCTAAAAAGACTGGATGCCTTTGAAGATTAGACTGGATTAGATTAGATAAGATTGGCCCATTGCTTGGTCGATTAGATCAGCCAGTGCTTGCGAGAGAGCCTGCTTCTTTTATCAAGCTGAACTCTTGAACATCTGAATTGAAGCTATATGTGTTCAACCTACCTGGAGGGCATCAAACTGCGGATGGCAGTGAAAGCCAACAATTCACTTTCTAAAAACGTTTGCCACCTGCAAAGCATGTAGATTTCCTTTTGTTTGTGCATGTATAGTTTGATTCTCGTTTTTTCAGAGCAATAAAGCTAAGGCACCTATTAGCATAGACATGATTTATTTTGAAGAAGGAGCGGGGATACCTTCGTAGTCCAGTTTTATTAGGAATATATAAATCAAGAAGAAGCTTAATCAGGTTTTTGCACGTTGTGTTGCAATGCCTTGTCTTCTGCTGGCAATTCAGCATCGAAGAGCTACATATAAATTACCCTACAGCATATGGGTATAAACATATGGACTAGAACTGAACAACATGCACTCTTAAATTGATTCAGTAAAGATGCAACTTCTAGACGAAGTACAATCAGATCATCTCCACTTACCCTTCACTTAATCCACTTCCAGTCTTGCAGAGCTGAGTTGAACTTCACAGCTGGGGAAGATATCCCCACCCAGAAGTATATTACTATTTGGGGCTGTACTCTACTTCACTGCTAGCTTGTTTTGTGTGCGTGCAGTTGCAATAGTCTACAGCAGGGGTATCAAACTCAATTTCATTAAGGGCCGCATCAGAGTTGTGTTTGATGGGGGGAGTGGCCAGCTCAACGTCTCTCAAGTCAGGGGCGACTGTGATGGCCTGACCGCTCTGCCAGTAAAAACGGGCTCCCGAGTGCTACCTGTGGCCCTCCCTAGCTCCATTTTCGCTGCAAGGGGACTGTGGGCTGGTCCATTACTGTTTCCAGGGCAGCCCCGCAGGCCAGATCTAAGTACCCTGGGGGGCTTGAGTTTGACACCCCTGGTCTACAGGTAGTCCTTGACTTATGACCGCAATTGAGCCCAGCATTTCTGTTGCCAAGTAAGGCATTTGTTAAGTGAATTTTGCCTCATTTATGACCTTTCTTGCCACAGTTGTTAAGTGAATAACTGCAGTTGTTAAAGTTAGTAACATGGTTGTTAAGTGAACATGGCTTCCCCATTGACTTTGCTTGTCAGAAGATGACAACACGAACCTGGGACACTGCAACCGTTATAAATGTGAGTCAGTTACCAAGTATTTAAATTTTGATCGTGTAACCATGGGAATGCCACAACGGCCGTAAGTATGAAAAATGGTCATAAGTCACTTTTTTTAGTACTATTGTAACTTTGAATTTAACAAACTGCTATAAGTCAAGGACTACCTATATTTTCTTCTCCCAACCTCTGGATTTGTTAACTGATCACAGCCGACCCACCTGCCCTTCTTAGATGACTTGATCTATTTTTCTTCCATCCTTTTGTTTCTTCTTTTGCTTTTGCATTTTAAAACCCTTCCAAACTTTTCTGTCCCTTCTTTTTCCTTCTGTGTTGTATTTAATTCCTCCTCCAATTATATAGCTGCTCAGTCTCAGGTTTTAAGTGTTATTTGTTTACTGTCCTCTAGCTCTGTTCACAATACCTTTTTCTTGTCAACTTATGTTTTTTCCCCATGAGTGTTGCTTGCCTCTGTACCCCTCATTTCTTGCTGGCCTCCTCTGATTGCAGTTTAAAGTTATTTACTTTCTTGATACCACCTTTTCATATCTTCTTCTAATACATTGCTGTAAAATGAGATATTCATTAAAGTATAATGTTTCTCTACTTGAATATGTTTCCATGCATTTTAACTTGAGATTGGTTATTCCATGATGTGCTGCTAGCTGTTTGTCGTTCCCCATGTAATAAGTCTTAAATTGTTGCAAAAAAAACCTGCTGGAGAAAAAAAATTTAAAAATCAGTTATCTAGCAAAGTAATTTCTGTTATGATTTGTTTGAAGAAGATGGGCTGCCCAAGAAGTAATTTGCATAGTAATATGATTGGACTTGGATTGATTATATTTTTACTGGGTAGGTTGGGTCCATGCGATACGAGTTTGATGATTATCCTCGATTACGTAGAATTCTAGAGAAAAAATCTTCAAGGTCATTCATTTAAATTCTTTCCTTGATTCGAAATCTGCAATTCAGGATGTTGCCACAGTATTCTTGGCAGATGGCTGTCCAGCCTGGACCTCATTCAAATATCTTAAATTGTTAGAATGCTTCCACTAATATTTAGCCCACATTTGCTTTCCTGACCTTTGAAGCAACAGAGAGCAGTTATTTTTCTATTTAATATGTCTTGACTGGACTAGGTGCTGATGACTAATCTAAATTATTTCACTTAAAATCTTTTGTGAGGTACAGTCCTTTTTTTCTGAACAACATTAAAAAGAAACCACTTCTGATTTTTTAATAACAACAAAATCAAATCTGTCTGGGTGCCATATCGGTTTCTAAGTTACACTGTCTTTCTTTTCAGCAAAATGTTCATCATGTCATGAATAATAATTTCAAAAGAGATGGGCATGAAAGCAGAAGAGCTTAACTTGAATATTTGTCTTTGAAAATAGCAAGCCTAATTAGAATAATCAACGACAGTGTTCTCTTATCTTCTTCATTAAAAATTATTATTTCATTAAAATGTGTATTTTCATGCAAACAATGCAGCTGCATATTTCTTTTCAGAACACTTCCAAATCCTTGATCAGAACCAGCTTTGATGGTGCTGATAAAAGCCATGAGCTTTGCATATTTGATGCCCTGGGTCAGTAGAGAAAGCTGTTGATGACTGAGTGATGGATTTGGGTTGAGCTTTGTTTTAATTTATTTTTAAAAAATAGCTGTAAACTACTGTCGTTGCAAAATGCAGGCGGTTTTAAAAATTGAAAGGATTCTTTCAGCTAAAATAAAATGCTTGCAGTTGGAAAGCTACCTGTTTAAGCTATCCCTTAATCAGTAGGACCATCATTTATAGAAACTAGCTTTAATGAGCAAGTTAGCGTGGCAGATCTCTACGCCAAGTGATTTCAAGCAAATTCTGTCATAAGAAAGAGTACCAATTTTACAGATCAAAGAGGTTTGGGTAAGCTACTCTTGCCAGAAGCCTTTTCTTTTTCAGCCAATGCGTTTTTCTTATTTCAAATGGTTTTTGCTGATGTTTTTAAATGTTAACATTAAAAGTAGATTTATGTTTATTATCTGGTGTTCACTGAATTTTAAGCAGGCAGGTTGGCTATGTAACATCAAGCAGAACTGGACACGTACAAAAGAATTTCCCCTTCCCCAATAATGGCAATAGGAAATAATCAAGTGAGGCCACATTATGGCAGCAGTTTTGTCAGTCATGCCATGGTAGTAACCAAACCAGAACCATTCAGAGTCACATTACTGATTGATCGTTTTATTCGTTCATTGAATTTCTATAGCCCCCCCAACTCAACCAAGTGATTCTAGGTGGCTTACAATCCTAAAATTCTAAAACAGTTTAAACATTAAAACAGTAAAAACATCCACAAAATACATAAGTACAACCAGCAGCTGTGATGATTAATCAACTAATAGTAAAATCAAGTAACAGGACCCTCACACATTCTGACCCCCAGGCCCAGGTACATAGCCAAGTTTTTAAAGCTTTGCAAAAAATCAACAGGGTTGGGGCCAGTCTAATCTCCAAGGGGAAAATGTTTCATAAGGCAGGGGCTATAGCAGAGAAAGCCCATCTTCTACTTTCCACCAATTAACATGGGCTGACAAGATCTGCAGCATGCCTAGTTTGCTTAGTTGGATTTGACAAGTAGAAAAGCTTGGGAAAAGATGGTCTTTCAGGTAATCTGGTCCAAAAAGACATAGGGCTATAAAGGTTTAGTGAAAATATTACTCTGGTTTGAACTAGACAGGGAACTGCTACAATTTCTCTCTAAATTCCTTCCTCCTTTTTTCTTCCCCATTTAGAATGACTCTATGGAGGCTCCACTATCAAATTTAATTTCATATTATAATCAATTTTTTCCATTAAATAAAAACTAAAAAAGACTATTTAAAAAGGACAGAAAAATCACAAAGCATATGATGTTGCAAAACTTCATTATGCTTTAAAATGTGAATTTTGCATGAAAAATTATTTAAAAAGAATACAATCAATATCTCAACAATAACCTTATAAAACAGCATAGAAGAAGATAGCTCTCCATCTCACCAATCCCCCAAAGGCAGAAACATTACCTAAGTAATATGCTATGATAGCTGCCTAAGATTAGAACTGAGGAAATACTAGTGAATTGACCTAGCATAAAAGCCCGGCAATATGTCAACTATATCAGGGGTCGCCAACTTTTTGGACCTCAGGGACCACCAAACTCACAATTTTAGATCCCAGGGACTATTAACTGGTTCTGTGGGTGTGACCTAATTTATGGGTGTGGCTTGGTGATCATGTGACTGGCTGGACATGGCTTGTATGTAAATATTGTAAATATTTATATAAATATTGAATTTTTTATAAAAAAAGAGCAACTTTTACACCAAAATCAGGCAAAGCAGGCAGGCAGATTGAGTTGCTCACAGAATCACAGATTCATTCAGAAATCCATCTATCTGCCATTGGCTAACTCAGCCTGTCACATAAAGTTTGCTTGCAAGCAAACTCATAAAATTTGCTAGCAAGCAAACTCACAAAATTAACTCACAACACACCATGCATGTAAATATTGATTTTTTTATTTTAAAAAAGAGCAACTTTTACCCAAAATCAGGCAAAGCAGGCAGGCAGATTGAGTTGCTCACATAATTTATTTATTGCAAATGTATTTATTGCAGTTTTTATATACTGCTCCCATCTCCCAACGGGACTTGGGGCAGTTTACAGCCAAATAAAATACAATCCAGTAAAATATTTAAAATACAATTAAAAAGATTAAATGAGTGGCTGAGGATAAAACAAACTGTAACATTAAAAAGTTAAAAAAGTTAAAACCAATTAAAAACCCTACCAATAACTCTAGGACAGACCGGCTTGATGGAATAGGTGGGTCTTCAGCATGCGCCGGAAGGCTAGTAGATCAGGGATGGTTCTCATCTCCGGGGGTAATTCGTTCCAGAGGGAGGGTGCTCCCACAGAGAAGGCCCGCACCCTCGGGGTCGCCAGCTGGCACCGTCCAGCTGGTGGTACCCCGAGGAGGCCCGCTCTATGGGAGCGCACTGGCCTATGGGAGGCTGATGGTGGCAGTAGGCGGTCCCGTAAGTACCCAGATCCCAAGCCATGGAGCACTTTAAAGATGACCACTAACACCTTGAATCACACCCGGAAGGCCACCAGGAGCCAATGCAGCTCGCGCAGAAGTGGTGTAACATAGGAGCTCTGAGAAGCCCCCAAAACCACCCGCGCAGCCACATTCTGCACCAGCTGGAGCCTCCGGATGCTCTTCAAGGGAGCCCCATGTAGAGAGCATTGCAATAGTCTAGACGGGAGATGACAAGGGCGGATGTGATCATGCGAAGTGCATCCCAATCCAGAAAGAGCCGCAACTGGTAGATCCTACGGACCTGACAAAAAGCCCCCCTGGCGACGGCCGCTATATGAGCTTCTAACGACAGCCATACACTGATGGTGACCACTGAACTATATGGTATGGGAAAGGTAGGTGGCAGAAGCAAAGAATCCTGCATACGAACAACTGAAAACTGAATTCCTTTTCCTTGTAAATCTGAATCCCAGATACATTATCTAATTCTTTCTTTAAAGGGTTCTAAAAACAATATGATAACAAGTTCAGGACATCAATTTTTTATTTTGATTTATACTCCATTTTCATTATTTTTGCAAATAACTCAAGGCAGTGAACATATCTAATACATCTCCCTCTCCCTATTTTCCATACTACAACAACAACCCTATGAGATGGACTGGGCTGAGAAAAAGTGACTGGCCCAATATCACTCAGCTGGCTTTCATGACTAAGGTAGTACTAGAACTCACCATCTCCCAGATTCTAGCCTGGTACCTTAACCACTAGATCAAACAGATTGTCTTCAGGTTCCTTTACACATAGATTGAAATTTGTTTTCTGAAATTAAAGGGCCTAAACAGCTTGTATCAGAGGTGGTATTCAGCAGGTTCTCACCAGTTCTGGAGAACCGGTAGCAGAAATTTTGAGTAGTTTGGAGAAGTGCCAAATACCACCTCTAACTGGAAATTTATAGTATCCTTCCCCTGCCACGCCCACCAAGCCACACCCACAGAACCGGTAGTAAAAAAATTTGAATCCCGCCACTGGCTTATATATAGATAAATGTCAGCCAAAGATTGAGGAAATGTAGCACCATATTTGATACACATTAGAGCCCCTGGACCACAGACTGCTAGTGTCTCGCAGTCCGTTGGGATCCGGGCCACTGCAGCTTCATTTCCACATGTGTGGATTTAGGTTTCGAGCACAAAACCATTTCCTCCCAAAGCCACTGCCAGTCCAGAAATCAAAAATGTTTGGGGACCCCTGCATTTGAGAACTAGAAAAGCAAAACATATGAGAACACCTTGAAGAGTCTCCGGAGGTTACAGCTGGTCCAGAATGCAGCCGCGCGAGTGCTTGTGGGTGCCCCTCGGAGCTCCCACGTTACTCCGCTGCTTCGCAGGCTGCACTGGCTCCCTGTGGCCTACCGGATTCGATTCAAGGTGGTACTGATGGTATTTAAAGCGCTCCATGGCTCGGGACCTGGGTACTTACGGGACCGCCTGCTGCCATCGTCAACCTCCCGCCGCCCAGTACGCTCCCACAGGGTTGCCCTGCTTGGGGTACCGCCACCTGGCCGTTGTCGGCTGACGGCCCCGAGAGTTCGGGCTTTCTCTGTGGGGGCTCCCTCCCTATGGAATGATCTTCCCCCGGAGATACGGTCTATGACGGATATCCTGACCTTCCGGCGCGCGGTGAAAACTTTATTTTTTAATCAGGCCGGCCTGGCCCAGTAACTGTGTTTTAGGTTTTTAATTAAATTTTAATTGGGGTTTTTAGTTTTTAACTTTTAAATTGAATCTGAATTAGACAGCCGGATTAAATTATTTAATTTATTTTTAACTGTATTTATTGTATATCTTGTATGTTTTAGTAGGGTGTACACCGCCCCGAGTCCCTTTTTTTTGGGAGAGGGGGCGGTATAGAAGTTTAAACAAACAAATAAATAAATAAATAAATAAACACACGTGAGTTCATGTCCTTTGTAAGAGCAAATTTGTATTTTGCACCACAGCTACAAAATCAGATTTATTTCATAACATTTATGGCACCAAGCTCATTTTAGCCTAGTATAGGGGAAAAAATAGTAACAACCACACTTCTCTAAGGCCCCTCAATCTGGGAAAAACTTTCTCCTGGTAATATTTGGAAGACTACTACCAAATAGTTTATTTTTATTTATTTATTTATTTGATTTGTCAATTGCTTACAAGATAACAGGTATAAGTAAAAACATAGTTATGAATATATGGATACATGTAAGAAAAATAAAAAAAAATAAAAGAAACAATAGGACAGGGACGATAGGCATGTTGGTACGCTTATGCACGCCCCCTACAGACCTCTTAGGAAAGGGGTGAGGTCAATAGTAGACAGTCTAAGGTTAACTTTTTTGCGGTTTGGGGAAGAAATCACAGAGTCAGGTAGAGTATTCCAGACATTGACCACTCTGTTGCTGAAGTCATATTTCCTGCAATCAAGTTTGGTGTGGTTAACCTTGAGTTTGTATCTATTGTGTGCTTTTGTGTTGTTATGGTTGAAGCTGAAGTATTCATTGACAGGTAAGTCATTGCAATGTATGATTTTATATACCATACTTAGATCAGACCGAAGACGGTGTAATTCAAGGTTTTCTAGGTCTAGAATTTCAAGTCTGGTGGCATAAGGTATTCTACAACGAGTAGAGGAGTGGAGAACTCTTCTTGTGAAATATTTCTGGACTTTCTCAACTGTGCTAATATGAGATACAGTACGTAATGTGGGTTGCAGACTGATGAGCTGTATTCGAGTATTGGTCTAGCAAATGTTTTGTATGCTCTAGTTAATAGTGTGATATTACCAGAGAAAAAGCTACATAGGATTAGGTTAACAACTCTTAATGCCTTTTTGGCTATGTAGTTACAGTGGGCTCTAGCACTTAGATCTTAGTTAAAGATTTAGTTAAAGACTTAGTTAAAGTGGTTCACATATTTAATTAAATTCCCTTCTAATTGTGACCTGTTGGATTTTTCCACCTCAGAGTGGGTGGCTGTGCCATTTCTGTACAAAAAGAAAAAGTAAAAACTATTGATATTTGTTAATTGTGTAATTAATTGGTTTACATTTAATTATAATTATACTTTATGAAGCATTCTGATTATTGTTAGTTACCTTGAAACAGCTGATTGACAAAGGGGAAATCATCCACCAGTTTCTTACAAAAAAATTTGTAATGAAAGCTTGTTCATTCAAGGGAAGGGAATTTTTCATTTTCCTCCTCCCCAGAATGTTTTTATTCTATCAGGATTTGAGAACAATATTTTATGTTATTTTTACAAGTAGACTGCAAAGCATCTTTTGCTTTCAGCATGCTGATTCTACTATCTGTGGTTTTAAAGTAGACAATGTAACCCTGAACAATAATTACTGTATTTCCAGATGTGCAAAAAGAAACCACAGAATTCCCCCCACGGGATTATCTGCAATCATCTGCTACACCTTCTGCATTTATGTTTCCCTGAGACATGCTTCACAGTGCCATGTATTCAAAAAGAATAATGTAAAAATCTCATTCTCTTCTTTTAAATGGAAGAAAGCTTTAGAGACCAACGTTAAAATGGCTCAGTACCTTTGTCCATTTATGCAAGCAGCCACTAGATTCAAACAGATCTGCTATAATAAGTCATTTATATAAGCTTCCTCAATTTACATGGCTCTTTAAAAGTAACAGAAGGCTCGCTCTCTCTTCATATGAGAACTTATAGCCAGAAAGAGACATGCTACAAGGCTTAGACCTTATTAAGCTGCAGCTTTTAAAATATTGGATGATGAATCACATGATTTACAAATCCTGGGCTTAAAATATGCATTTTTAAAGAGCTGTTCCCTACTGAGAAGATTCTAATTCTGACATTATTACTGTGTGGAGTTTGTATTCATGCAGTGCATCTTTTCATATTTCCCTGCAATTTTCAAGGAAAATGTTACTTTCCTTAGGCTTAGTAAAAATAATTACCTGCGAAAATAATGCAGAAGTGGTATATTCAGAAGGTTCTGACCAGTTCTGGAGAACCGGTAGCGGAAATTTTGAGTAGTTCGGAGAACTGGCAAATACCACCTCTGACTGGAGATTTTACAGTATCCTTCCCCTGCCATGCCCACCGAACCGGTAGTAAAAAAAATTGAATCCCACCACTGAAGTAATATATAATAATTTATATGAATTGATTAAAAAGCACAGCACAGGCTTTGATTAGCCTGGAACTAAACCATTTTAACAATTTAGACTCCAAAGGTGACGCATGTTTAAATGCACAAAATCATCTGCCTGTTACTGCTCTTAGTCAAGCCAAACTGAAGAATCTCCTCCAAGCAGAAATAAAGAAGGAAATGAATATATTATTTATTAGCTTTATAGTAGATCTCATCTTTATTTTGTATGACAGACAGTATATATAATGTACAAGTCTTCTATTTCCTCACAACAACCCTGTGGGGTGGGTGGTGCTGAGGAAGAGTGACTGATCCAATGTTACTCAGCTGGTTACCATTCCTAAGGAATGAACTCATGGTTTCTCAGGTTCTAGTCCAGCTATGTAGCTAGTACACCCTGGGGAGTATGGTGGCTCACATGGTTAGGATGCTGGGTTGGAGGTTAGCAAGCCCATGTTTGAAATCTGGGTGCTGCTGCATGGCGGGTGAGCTCCTCTCATTTGCTCCAGCTCCTTGACAGGGACATAAAAGGAGCTTCCACAGACATCCTCTGGGGCAATGGTGATGTCACTGGTTAATCCTTTCAACATGGAAGCACTTTAGTTGCCTCTTATACAAATGGAATGGGGGACCAGTACAGTAAACTGCCACAGAAATTAAACTGGAGTGGCATTCACACATATATGGCTATTTTTTTTTATTTATTTGTTAAATTTATTTGCCACCTGTCTTACTGTGGGGGCTACTCTAAGCGGTTTACCATAATACAAAAGAAAATGAAAAGACTAAAATAATAGAACACTAAAATAAACAATGAAAAAGAGCACAATGCGAATATATACCAAGTCTCTGCCTTTGTTTTGTTTTGTAATTGTCCTGCTCTCATATCTTTTCATAACTGCTTGATAGATTCCTGAAGAGCATGATTTGGAGAGCCAGATCCGCAAAGAGAGAGAGTGGCGATTTCTGCGCAATGCTAGAGTCCGAAAGCAAGCACAGAAAATTATTCAAAAAGGTAATTTCCCCCCTTTCTTCTTGTCTTTTCTGATGCCCCAAAGGAAAAAAAATGGCCATTTTTTCCATTATGAGTATGTGCTCCATCCTGCTTCAACAACGCACCCTTGAGCCTCAATACTAATCATTGATCTTTGGTGCCAGCCTGGCTAATCTGATTATGTGCTCCCCAGACATCTGGCATACTATTCTATGAAGGTAAAGTAGAAGTTACATCTCAATTACAAGAAAGGATGTTGCAAGCTAAATGGCAATTTTTCCCACTGCTGCTAAAAGGCAGAATTAAAGTATGATAATGTTCCTAACGCTTTCAAAGTTTTCTGCAGTTTCTTATGTACTGGTATTCTTTACCTTTATAGATTTCCTCCCTCCTCCCACAACTGTGCCTTTGGATTCAAGTCTATTCTGTGCTTAATTGAAAAGTCACATGGTTTCTTTATAACTCTTTATGTATTTGCAAATTATTGTTTAAGAACCGACATTATTCGAGGTCCTTGCATCTTGCTGACGTAATCCCCTAAATTTTGCATAGCAATGGTTAGACGTGACATTTGAAAAATAATGAGAAATATATTATGTAATAATAAGAATAGTGAGTCAGAGGGAGTGAATATGTGTTGCTCACCTACATTTTGAGCACGACACAAAATGAGCAGATGTTTTTTTTAACCAGAAATTAGAGAGAGTGGGTGCTTTCCCATCTTGAATTATCAGCTGGAGAAAGATTAGTGCAAAATATTAATCTTCTGAGAGAGATGATCTGTCTCTTACATGTAGCTCGGTTCTTCTGTAATTGAAGTGACCTCATTCATTGTCATAGGTTTGGGACGGTTTTTTTGGAGGTAGTGTCTTTCTACTATGCTTACTATATGTCCCCCTTCCTTTCTTTTTCTGCACATAAGGGTTTTTCATGGCAAAAACTTGTTTTTGTGTGAGCCAGTCCTCATCCTTAAGATCTTTTAGCCTTTTGTTTTTATTTTTTAATGGGACAGTTTCAAACTTTTAGTAACATCTGTTTATGATATCTGTCTGCTTATTTTTCCTAACACACAAATGATGTTTTAATCAATTTGTTCAGAGCTTTTAAATTCTAGATTTCTCAGGTGAGGAACTGCAAGCAATAGAAGAAATCTGACTATCCTCTTTCAGTCAGGAAACATACATATAATGCTAAAGTACATCAGATGTACGATTTCTGGATCATGGTTTCATTTTTTGACTGGATGAAAATAAATTAATCTATCTGGAGGAAAATGGAAGGGCTGTGTTATTTTTCCATCTAATTTGAAGAGTTTTCCTATGCTATAGCTTAGAGGGTTTTTTTTTGTAAAACAGTAAACAATGCCCAATCAGTTTATAAGAGACTGATGCTAATATTCTTTCTGAAATACTTTTTAGGTATTTCAAGACTAGATGATCAAATCTTTCTGAACAGGAACCCTGGCATGCCTTCCGTAGTCAAGTTTCACCCATTCACCCCATGCATAGCCGTGGCTGACAAAGATAGCATCTGGTAAAAATACTGATTTTAAAGTTATACAATCTTATTTTATCTGGTGCCTTCTTGCTCCTGAGGGAAAGCCTTATAAAACTGTAATCTTGGATGAGTATAGATTTTCTATACAGAGTTCAAATTTATTATTCTTTCTGCAAAAGCTGAAAATACAATGAAAACATATTAATCAAAAATATTAAGCACTTGGGGGGAGGAGCAAGCTATTTGATTTGCAGCCATTCGATAGAATGATATCCTGGATACCTAAAGCCAGGTTGATTAATGGATTCCACTATATTTCATTTAATTTGTTCTTGCTTTTTTTCCCTTCTTTTCCCAGTTTTTGGGATTGGGAAAAAGGGGAAAAGTTGGATTATTTTCACAATGGAAACCCACGTTACACTAGGATCACTGCCATGGAATATCTGAATGGACAAGACTGTTCTCTACTCCTGACTGCTACAGGTTGGTATATTATTTTTATGTAAGAGCAGATAATAGAACTAAAAAGAATCAAACATTTTATCTGCCTCATCATCTTACTGATTCATTCAGTCTTAGACACAATATCTCTCTGTTTATTTGTTCCAACACATTCTGCTAGCCAACTTTTGAGTCATCCCCCCAAGCTGTTATCTCACAGCAGACCATGATAATCATGTAAAAACGATCCTATGAGTGTTTTACTATTTTCTTCACCCATCCTCATTTCTTCTCAAGTATGTAAAACATGTTGAAAGTAGGCGGGAGAAGGTCTATATTAGATTCTCTTCCATAATCATCCTCCTGACAGTAATTGCAGGAATTCACATCATGTCATACCTTTGCCTCAGACTTTCTGTTGGTATGGCAGTTCCAGAACATTCCCCCTCTGGGACTAATGTGAATTACCTGAAGCCGGAAAGCCACATCCACCCTTTGGGTGCAGCTGTTGAAGACCAACAAAGGTTTTTTTTTTAACCAGATTGTAATTTGTAATGTGAAAGAAGGGGGTAATTATTAAATATGTGTCTAGAAAATGATTCTTTTGATTATATTTAATTATACTCTAAATCAGAAAATAGCCCTCCTGCCACTTTTTACAATGCATCCCTTGACAATCTATTCAAAGACCAGATGGGGCATCCAGACTAGAAGAGGTTGTACAAGAGTTCAGGGTAGGTTAGCCAGAAAAATAAGCTTTTCTAGTTTTAAAGAAAAATATCTCCAGGAATATTCAATCTCCTTCATCTTAACCTCCCCAAACAGCATTATTATTATGAACGCATTATTTACGCAGTAAGTATTATCTAAGCATATCCTTCTCATAGCCCTTATTTCTATTAAGAGCATGATTACATAGCATAAGCAAGGCACAGGTATTCCTATGATTGCTGTGGGGACTTGGATATATAAATGAAAAAGTATTGCCAGTACTAGAAAATAGGTTGTATTCAATTAAGGGGAAATTGTATTTTTTTAAGTTATCCATTTAAAGATTTGCAATGTGAAATTCTTTTGAAAATGATTAAGCGCCTGGTTTTTAGTTCTTCATCTTCAATGCAGGCAATCTTCATCTTTCCTTAGATAATTATCTAAGAATGTTTCTAATAGGGTAGAGATACTCTGGGTAGTTCCAAGTGTGCTGTATGAAGAATCTAGATGTTGATTTTTATCACGGGTTCCTTCTAACATTATGCTGTTCTTGGAAAGAAACATGGCAACTTCTGGATCCAGAGCCCTTCTATCCTTCTTAAATATGCTTTTTGATAGCTGACCTTACTAATCCCCTCCATATATTTCAGATACATTTGAGTATAAGTGGGAGTCCAAAACATGCAGCTCTTCCAGGCTAAAAAAAACCCAGTAGATCTCCCTCTTCCCCTGCCCAAATAGGCACTATCAGCCAACCAAGATTTAGAAAGGACTCATTCACCCCTTCATTCCCTCCCCTGCTTTCATTGGCTTCTTCTGCCCAAATCTATATCTAAGTTAATTGCAAAGTTCTTCTAAACGCAATGACCTTATAAAGCAGGGGTGTCAAATTCAAGGCCCAAGGGCCACATCTGGCCTGTGGGGTGCTTAGATCTGGCCCACAGGGCCTCCCTAGAAATAGTGAAGGAGCAGCCCGCAATGCCTCTGCCAGTGAAAATGTCCTCTTGAGCTCCATTTTTGCTGGCAGTGGGTTTCAGGAGGCTGTTTCAGCCGAAAACAGCCCATTTTCGTTGGCAGAGCACTCAGGCTGCCACAGGTGCCCCCAACATGAGCGATGTCGAGTGGGCCACACATCCCTGGCCATGTCCCCCTACCCCAAGATCAAAGACAATCCTGATGTGGCCCTTAGTGAAATTGAGTTTGACACCCCAGTTATAAAATATGACCTACCTGGATTTACAAGACCATCAGTCAGCTAAATATACACCCACAGAAAACCTATTCTGATGAGCCATGTTTTTCCAATTTCATAATGGAGGTGTGTATGGAAGGTGAAACCTCTCTGTTTTTTGAATAGCCACAGTGAAGTGTCATTCAGGGAACATTACTGGACAATGCAGAGATGAAAACGTTTTTAGAAGAGGTTAAGGTAAAAATAGGAATGGGTGGTTTCCTAGAAGACAAATAATTACTATCCCTACTTTAATCAAACTTTGTAGCCCTAAACAACAACCTGAAATCATGTTGCTAAAATTCAGCCATTTTTTGAGATGAATTTCAGCAATGTGGTTTCAGAAAATTGGATATGGTTGTCTATTACTATCCCAGACTGACTAAACTTCTAAAATTCGGCATCATAATATAGTATAGAGAGGCTTAATAAAAAGTATTGGGGCTAGAGTTACATCTTAAACACAGTAGAAGTATTAGGGCTAGAGTTATATCTTAAACACAATAGAAAAATGCTTATTGGATAACAAGATGTAGCAAACAATCAAGTGAATAAGATACTACAAGTAATATGAGCTCAGAGTGATTTATACAGTTGGAAATCTGATGAAAAACAATACGTTATGCCTTGTCTGATTCTTAATATGTGAGTCTATATTTTTTAGAGTGTCTTATACATCAGCTCTAATTTTTAGGAAAGTTTTTTCTTAGGAAATTGACCATGATAAAAAGTTTCATCTCCATAGTGCTACACCCAGTATCAACACTAAAGCTTTTGAAAATGGTATGCCTTTTTTATTTAAATCCATTAATCTGAAATAAAATGTTCTGTACTAAGATAGGGTTGTTTGCTCTATGTCTCAAAACCACTCTTTTTATATTGCTTTGTATGTGGTTTTTTTGTCCTGTCTTCAAGATGATGGTGCTATAAGAGTGTGGAAGAACTTTGCTGACCTGGAGAAGAATCCAGAGATGGTAACAGCCTGGCAGGGTTTGTCAGACATGCTACCTACAACCCGTGGTAAATATGACCATATCACTCTTTTCTGAATGTGAAATATAACAATAATTAATCTTGGTCTGAAGTGAGGCTGGGTAATCTGGAGCTGTCTTCTTTGCTTCTGCTTTCAGTAGTATCTTGTAATTAGATTTTTGGCTGCCATGGATTGACATGTTAAGAGATTTCTTCCCAGCCATAGTTTCAGAAAATTATAAACACAGGCCTAAAGATGCTACCTGAGGAATAGATAGAGAGGATTTAGTAATGTGAATCAGGACTAAAGTTGTGTTCCCTCCTCCTGCACTATACTGGTTTTCCTATTAGTGGAGGTCAGGTCTAACTTTTTGCTTCTTGAGAAAGAGTCATAGAGAGCTGCACTGAGCACTGCCCTTCTTGAACTTCTCACAGCAATTGGTTATCTCCTTCCAATTTGGGGTTTATCCAGAACCTCACCTCTTGCTGCTGTTCTGTTTATTTGCTGATTCTTCCTTGACCCAGCTTTGCATGCTTCCCATATCACTTTGCTTAGCCCGCTTTGACTTCAGCACATAGAACACCGCTTCAGTCTTTCCTGCCATTACGTGAGGGGAAAGGGAAGGAGAAGAAAATAGGAAAAGTCACAATCGGGGTCTTTTACAAGTAGCATAAACGATCCCAGCATGGTAAGGGCTCTGGCAAAGCTAGATGTCAACAAGAGACTTGTCACTATACATATTTGATGGAGACAAGTTCACTCACTCACTCTCACACACACACACACACACATACACACACACACAAAGCCTATCTCAAATATTTTAATAGAAAGGTGTTTGCTCTGCTTCCAAGACATGAGGATTCATTAAGGCACTGACAGTTCCTATTTCTGAGCTGCTACATCTCTGCCCTAAGGATTGAGAATTGCATCTTTGAAAATCTCCTGTTGCTATACTACTACTTTGCTAACCTCTTAACATATTTGCGCTAACACAGCCAGTAATCAGTAATGATTTGACATGTCAATATAAAACAACTACGCCCTTTCAACTTTATGGTTTGAACACTTACACAAGTAACATCTACATATTTTTCTTTAATGTCACTTTCCCTCACACTGCCCTGCTTTTCCTGCATAATGTGATTCAAGCTACTGATAGAAATCCGCATAAAATATCTCCCTTAGATCTAAAAAAACACTAACAATCCATTCTTGGCTTTACCATAAAAATCCTGAATTGCTCAAACAGTCGGAAAGCAGAGGTCCGTTTGCGGTAAACCCAGCTTTCTATAACATGCCTCTCCGTGTTTGCAGAACATAGAGTCCTAAAAGGCACATTTTAGGCATTTGGCAAAAAATCCTCCATTTAAAAGGCTATTTGTCAGCAGCCAAGCAAAGATTGCATTGTGCATTGTGTTGTAAATAGAAGAGTTCTAGGCTCAAATCTTGCTGATCTTTTAGCATCTTTCCATCTCTGAAATGATCATTAAATAAATAATAAGTTGTATCTTGTCTAAGGCATCTATATAATGCCCACGCATTCAGTTACTGTACATTTCAGATAATTTTATTAGCAGTGTTTGACATTGCCAAAAGAACGGTTCCTGCAAATTCAGTTTATTCTTGTGCAGCTTATTTAAAAATGTAAACTAAGTAAAAAAAAGGCAATCACCAAACCATTAAAGGAATATACAGTTAAAATGCAGGAGGAAATGATTTTGTTAGTTGCCTGTGTCACTCTTAAATAGAAAGACTAATCACAGTATAGTACAAATTCATCTAGTGATAGAGACAGAAATGCACACACAAACACACAAAAGCCAGCCTTCAGTAGCCTAGAGCATCCTGGCTACCAAGTTTATAAGAGATAAAGTCCCATGTATTTGGAGGGTGCAAAACTGGGAGCTATTATAAGACATGTTTTCCTCTAGAAGAGTTAAGATGTAACAGAAACTGATTTTGCAATGTTTAAAATTGATAGTCCAATCCTATAAAAATATACAAACCATGTTCACAATTATTTTAAAACACTGAAAAGTGTGAAATCTTATGTGAAGAAATACTGTCTTCTAAGATATCAGAAATACTGTTTTTAGTCTGTTAACTTTTAGTCTGTTAGTTTTTAGTCTCCTAACCCTAACCCTAACCCTAACCTTTTAAGAAGGTGTAGATACTATAATTGTAAGGGACAATATGGAGTATACTGCTTGTATAATATTTTTAGTTCTGATGTTAGTAGTCAATTAGCTAAATAAAATCAGAATCTGAGCTATCTTTTGGATAACAGATCTGACAGGAAGCGTCGTTTTCAGAAATTGGCTTAAAATATTAACAACCACTTAAAGAGTTCCTTCTTATGCTTATGAGCTACCGCATTAAAAATAGCCCAAGGCCAAAGGGAAATCATATTCCTTTGATACAGTTCAGTAAATATGCATAAACAGATGTTATTTTAATTCTGGGGCTCCAGCATAAAGGTTGGGGGCCAATGCAGTCAAATTTAGTTGTATCTTTGGACTTTGCTTGCGTCTGCTTCTGCAGTTCATTAATAAGAGACAAGAAAATACTGACCAGATGACAATTGTGTAGTGTGACACCGTCATATCACAAAATGTTCCGCTTTATTCCAGAGAAAATGCACACATATTATATGGAGTTAAGTGTAATGGAAACCAACCAACCTGTTGGCATCAAATATAGCCATGAATCCAATAAGTTAGCAGTAGTTAACTTTATTTTATCAACAGTTGCTTCCTCAAGAATTTGCTCCCCAAAATAAAAGCATTGAATCCCCTCATAATCTGGGGTAAAGAAGTTCTTATTTTTCTTTGACCATCTCATTTCCCCTAGCACCAATTAAGAGAGGGCATACAATAATTACATGGCTTTGTCATATCTGATCCTCCCCTGCCCCACTTCATGGCTTCCCAACAAATGCAACACGTTCAGATGAATAAAAGCTCTAGGAGGATTATGTTTTATGAAAGAATCATTTATCTTCTGTTTCAACTCTTGCTGCTGTGGGGGAAATGAATGGGCTAGGTCAGTGGCCCCCAACCTTTTGGGCACCAGGGACCAGTTCCATGGAGAGAAGTTTTTCAGCGAACTGCAGGGTATGTGATTTCATGTGCTGCCTGCATCCCACAGATGGGGCTTCGCTTGTTTGGGCAGCCCTGTTTCTGGCATGCCGTGATCCGGTGCCAGTCCACAAACCAGAGGTTGGGAATCCCTAGGCTAGGTAAAGCAAAATCTAATCAGTGCCAAGAAGCAAAGTGAGATATAGGTAGTCCTCGACTTACGACCACAATTGAGCCCAAAATTTCTATTCCTAAGTGAGGCAGCTGTTAAGTGAATTGTGCCTCATTATCTTTTTGCCACAGTTGCTAAGCGAATCGGTGCAGTTATTAAGTGAATCCTGTGGCCGTTAAGCAAATCTGGCTTCCCCCGTTGACTGCTAGTCAGAAGCCGGCTGGGAAGGTTATGTGATCACATGACAGTACAACTGTCATTGATACATGCTAGTGGTCAAGTACCTAACATGATGCTGCAAAAGCCGTGAAGTGTGAAAAATGGTCCCAATCACTTTTTTCAATGCTGTCACTAAGCAAATGGTTGTAACTCGAGGACTACCTGTTCTTGAAAGAATGCTGCTTCTGTTGTGGAAACCAAGGATCGTAATATGCTTGTGGCCCCAATGTTTAGTTGCACTTCCTTCGTATGTGGCCAGTGAAATTATTCCAGGGATTTGAGGGAACAACAAGAGCAGATGACAGTCTTAGGGGAGTGCCCTTTCTTTAACGACCTTCTTGTGCACTTTTCCTCATTTGTGGTGAACCAGCTGGAAGGAAAGCAACATTATAATATAGTGCAATTCTTTTGTTCTGGAAAAATAGAAGAGGAGTCCAAAGGATTTCAGTTCTATACTAACCTCATAACACAGAGACAAATAGATCCCCTCTACTTTTAACAAAAAATAAATGTACCCTTGCCAGGCTTATTTGGATTTATCAGATGAATGCAATTGTCCTACACAGAAGAAGAAGAGCAAATTGGAATTGCTTATCATCTAGTGTTTTACTTTATGTAAAACATCCCACCATAATATGACACTGAAAAAAAGGATCCCTAAATGCAATGAAAGAGGGGCTGCTCAGGGTCTCTATACAATATGTTATGAACTAACTCCAGTTTAATCTTGAACTGGTCAATTCAGCATAAAACTAACTCGGGTTGTAATAAAAACATTGAGAAATAAATGCAAGAACCACCTTAAATTGTATGTACACATCATGTCCTAAAAGAAATTCTTGACTGCTCTAATTCAGTATTTTTAATGGAGCAATGAAGCCAACGCAAATGATTAGAACTAGAACTCATCTCAAAAAAGTTCCTAATCAGATCTTATTAACCCAGGTAGTTCTTGACTTATGATGATTCATTTAGCAACTATTTGAAGTCATGATGGCTCTGAACAAATTGTGGTTATGACCAGTCCCCAGAGTTGTGGCTGTCCCAGCAACCCCATGGTGATGTGATCATGATCTGGATATGTGGCAACCAACTTGCACTTACAACTGGTTGCAGCATCCTACTATCATATGATCACCATTTGTGGTCTTCTCAGCAGGCTTTCCCAGAAAGTCAATGGGAAAGCCGGGAAGGAAGATCACAAAATGCTGGGGTAAGTTTCCTCCACCCAGCCCCTCTGTGCTTGCACCACACCAGCCATTCAGGCACCCCTGCATACTGTCTCCAAGTTTCGCCACTTGCATACCTTCCCTAAGCTTCACCGTGCCTTCCTCAAACACTCTCATGCACTCTCTCTGAGCATGTCACCTTCACACAACCTCCCCAGCCTCACTGCACTTCCCTCATCCCCTACTCACCCTTATGCCTCCTCTCTGAGTCTCGCTGCATCTCTCTTACACATGCACACCCTCCCAGAACTTCCCTGCACCTTCCTTGCACTCCCACCCATCCTCCCCTTGCCACATTCCTTGCACATCCTTGTGTACCTTCACATATCCTTCCAAATCCTTGCCATGCCTCTCTCACACCTCACACAGGTCCTCATGCCCTGCCCCACCTGGCAGCAGTCACTTGAGAGCTGCTTGGGACTTGCAACTTCCTGCTGATTTCCCTAATGACCATGGAGTTTAGTTAATGCCCACATTACTTAGTGATGGAAATTCGGTACCACTTGCCATTGTAAATCAAGAACTGCCTTTATTTGGATGGGAGACAACAAGAAATCCAGAGCTTTGGACTAAAGTGAGAAACCTGCCAGAAGATCACAGTGCCAAAGCATTTCCATTTGATTAGACTTTTCACACTCTTCTGTATGGTTGTTGGTTCTTCTTCCATGTAATGTACAGTCTGACAAAATAAGAGTTGTGATATAAAAATGTCACAGGAATAATTTATTCTTTTCCTTTGAGAAGCTCTGGAAATCATATCTTGATATCTTTTTCTATACTATGTGCATATAGTCCCTGAAATTTTAATCAGTTTTACAGGCTCAGGATCAATAGACTTTATAGCTAATCCTCTGTTTAACCCACTGCACTATCTAAGTTCCTCTGGCATTTGATAGCCCTTAGTAATAACTATATTTATGAAGCATAAACTGCATAAATAATAGATCAGCTTAATTATTTCATAGCACTTGTTAAAATAGAGAATCAGATATAAAAGCAGATAGAGTTAAATTCAGGTTTCACTTCAGTAAAATTGCAAGTAGAGGCCGGATTAGTTGTTAGGATTTCAGTTGTAATTTGAAAAGGCCAAAGTTGATTTGTGTAATTGATATGTCAGATCTCACAAGATTATACTGCTTATTTGACAAAGAGGACATTTAAAGATTTATTAATAAGGATCGCATTTAAAGGGGTGACTTCCCACTTCTTACAGCATCAACAAAATGGGGGTTTGTTGATACTAAATTGATTTTGGAAAGGCAGGAGGAACAGACCTTAAGTGTTGTTCTTTCCTAGGTCAGATCAGCAGTCCAACTACCCTGACAACCTGCACAAGGCTTGGACTGCTGTTGAACTGTAATAGGGAAGCTTTGCAATGGGGAAAATGACCATCACTAACCCTATAATGTGCTTCCAGCTGCTTCAATTCCTTCCAGGAATGAAAATGTTGCCCTAAAAGGAACAGGAAATTCTCTTCCTGGATTAAATAGATTCCTATGGCCAAGGTAGTCTCAATAAATATCTAAAATTCAATTTTTCACCCTCTGTCTGCAGCCATTACCTTCCATCTCTATTCAACATCCAGGATTTGTTTGTTTTTTTAATTTTTTACTTCAGATATATCTCCTTGTAAGACTAATTTCTCTACTTAGGCAGTTGTTTGAGCAGTCGTTCTATAAATTGTGCTGCCTCTCCTAATCTTGAGTGCCCATTAGCAAATCACTGAAGTGTGCTTTGCTGATGCTATTATATGACTGCAGCTGAGCTGGTGGCTCAGAAAGTGAGGCCTGAAGAAGGTATGCTTGCTGTTTTCTGTTTGGTTCCCTTCACGTTTTGGGGTTGGTTTCTGCTATAGAGTCACTCAGCAATATTTTCATTTCTCATGCTCCTTTGAACATAAGACACCTTTCAGTCTCAATCCAGAAAATGGCTCTGATTAGAGAAGACAATGTCAGATCAATTGGGAGCATGAGTACAATCCCCCACCCCCCAAAATACCTTCTTTTTTCCCCCCTTTTCTGTGATTAATGGCTTCCTAGGATGGCTGCTTGAGTCAAGTTGCTCGTCTTCCTTCCTTTCCTGAATAGAAGCTTTTGCTACCGCTTCTCTCTAACTCTGTTCTTTTCTGTTTCTTTTGGGTTGTGTTTTCGACTCCTTTTAAAGATTTGTTTTGCTTTGGCTGATCAACTTACCCTTAGCATCAACCCCTTAATCCCTGTCTTCTCACAGGTCTGGCCCGAAGGGTTTCAATCTATCTTGACAGAAGTAAACAGGGAGGTGAGTGCTCTCTTTCCTCTTATGTACAAACAGCATGGGAGGGATGGACCTTCTAATCTTGTTACTTGGTTTAAAAGAAATGGCATTCCTTTTAACACTTCCTAGGCCATGTTAGCACTTGAAAAACAATTTAGTACCCACAGCCTGTTTGTGTTAGATCTCTACATCATGGGTGTCTAATACACTTCTAAACCCAGCGCAGCAAGATGAAAGGAGGGAGTTGCTCTTTCCTTTGGGAGTTGGCTTATTAACAACAAATGGAATTGGGAAATTGTTGCCATGTTATTCAAATAACAGGGCACCAAAGCTCCAGGATCTGTGTATATTCTTCCCATCATATTTCTGTTCTTCTATTTTTCAAAAGGTATTTGGGGATGCACAAGATTCATTTTTTTTTCAAAATGTTTATGATGAATATTGCCTTTGTTCCAATTTTGACACTCTGTGCAAATATTCGATGGCTGTGACCTTTGTGTTGTAATATAGAAAATGGATTTCCTCCTTTGTAATATAAATGTCCAGAAAACAGTTCTGAATCTTGTTTTGGACTCCTGGTGAAATCTGTACTTAAGATTGGGGGATTGGTAGTACTTTGGGACTTGAAATCTTTCTCTGTTGCTTTAGATGTTGAGGTAGGGATCAATGGCTTGCACAACAGGATGTGATATATATGGTATGTGTCAGAAGGGCTGATGTAATCTTCTGAGGTGTTTCATGAATTATGAATAGTGTATTCACTTGATGATAAGAGCTGAGATATGTCAGCAGTGACTGCCAGAACAAAAGTGACTTGGTCACAGAAACCTTTATACTTCGGCTGATTCTTTGAAAGGAGTGTATAACATTAATGCAATCATTTTACCATACAGCCCTCCTCGCTGGCCCATTGACAGGGTAGTAATTAGCAAGCTGGAAGATTGAAATGACTTCCCATTTGATACATTAAGCATCAGACCAGCTTAATGCAACCACCATTGAGAATCAATGCTAATAATGCTCAGGCAGTAACCATCAGCCAGAAGCAGATAGACTGATGTTTCTTATTCGGCACTAAGCTATCAAGCTAGGAGGCCTGTTGAACTCTTTGGAACTTGCCCATCTTTGGTCTTCGGTCCAAAGGTGCTTTTCAGAGTGACTTTGCATATTACAGCACTACTACAGAAAATGAGATTAATGGGTACAGAAGTATATTTACTTTCTTTTCTTATGCTGTGCTAAGTCACAGCCATTATCTTAATATTCCAGGCTCTAATCACTCCTTCTTTATAGCCAAAATACAGCAAGACTCCATTTGTACTTACCTTAAATCCCAGATCTAGTCTCTAAAATCAATGTGAGCCTCTAAATCTTGTTTTCCATCTTTTTTTATTCTCACATCTAACTCAAAGCACAGTGGTACAGAACTCTGAGAAGTTTTGAGATAATATAACGCAACTGGTTAACTCAAGGACAAGGCCTTGAGGCAGGAGATACAGGGTCAAAAAAGGTCAGTGGAAATCATGACTGTGATCAAAGCCTGTTCCTAGTGTGCAAATAATCCTTAGGTGCCCTGATATGGAAAGATTTAAAGGAAAGGAGGAGATGGTACTATAATATATGGTGCTGGTGGGGTTGTTATCAAACATTTCTCAAACTCTCTATCAGTCCAACAGCCCACATATGTCCTCTGTGCAGCACAAGATGAACTGACTACCACTTCCTCTAGTTGGCCAATGAGGAAGTGCCCAAAGCAGCCTCCAGCTGGTACTTTTGCCCTGTCCCTACCTGATGTTTCCTTGGCTTCTGAAGTAGAAAAGTAAGAAAGAAGCCAAGTCACTAATTACAAGGCTGCCCTGAAGTTCAATGAGAACAAATGGGTGCAGGATAGACAAAAGCGAAAGCCATGGGATTGAGAGGCAGGGAACGACAGAGGTTCCCACTGGTAGGAAAGCAACTACCTGAAACCCTGCAAAGCTCAAAAAGGGAACATTGCAGTTTTAAGCTGCACTACCCAGAGTTGGAAGAAAATCAGCTCAGCAATCCAACACCTATTGATGCCCCAGGTCCAGCATCACAGAGGTACAATGACGCCAAACCCCATGAAGACCTCTCCATTTATCTCCAAGAAGTTATTTTGTAGTCAGAGCCATAAAGTTTGGTATCATGCAAGAGGAGAGACAATGAGAATAGGAAATAGTGAAGAGGGCTGCAATTCTGAGCCCCTTTTTGTCATGTAAGTGATACTTGGGATGAGGAGAGTGTTATTTGGAGGGGCATTTTTAGGATCAAATGAAGAATGAGATAAATCTACCTTCTCCCTGTTGCCTGAAAACAAAAATAGAGATATGTCCTATGCAGCAACCCAGAAAAACTGTACAGAAAAGATCAGCTGTGCATAATTGGGACTGGTGCTCTGTTGTGGCCTCTATGTATACAACTAATCAAAATGGAGGATTAGACCAGGATAGAATTCCAACAATTATTTTTATGGATCAAGGAATCTGATTTCTTTTGGAAAGCAGTCGTCATTCATGAAGTCAAGCCCCTTTATTGAATTTTTGTGCTGATCCATTGAGATACAATTCTGCATCCTGCAGGAATCATCATAGGAGGTTCTCCTTGTTGACTTGATGTTACCTAGTTTGGTAATGAAGCATCTGGGAGAAAACAACCAAGCTCAGAGATCACCAAGGACCCAACAGTGCCCATGTTGTATATCATAGTATTTTAAGCAGTACTGTTACTACTTGCATGAAGAAAGTGGGCTGAATGTTCTTAAATCTGTTTTCTGGAGAAAGCTTCTTTGCTCCCAAATTTATTTAATCACATATGATGCTTTTTGAAGATGATTATTGCTGTAACAAAGTTTGGGTTTCAGGATCAGGATCTGATAGTAGCAATAGCAGACTTATATACTGCTCCATAGTTCTTTACAGCATTCTCTGAGTGGTTTACAAATTTCAGCATATTGCCACCCAACAATCTGAGTCCTCATTATATCGATCTCAGAAGGATGGAAGGCTAAGTCAACCTTGAGCCGGTCAGGATTGAACTGCTAGCAGTTGGCAGAATTAGCTTGCGATATTCTAACCACTGCACTACCAATCCACCATAATCGATTCCATGACCAGATTTTCTCACAATACAGAGTGGTAGTGGCAAGTTTTGGATTTCCCTACAAGAATGAATTTCAAGTTCTAAAATGTGTCTTTATTTCTGAATGCAGAACTCATTTTTGTGTTTTCTTCCAGCACTCAATCCACTTACTACATTAGTGAATCACTGCCTTAGTGTTTCCTTGATATTTTCCTCTTTGTCTTGCATCCCAAATCAGGTTGATATTCATATGGTTGCGTTCCCAAACAACAGATGAAAAGTATATTTTTGTGAAACTATTCAGGTGACTCAAACAATGGGGTCATTCCGCATACCTTAAAAGAATCTGATAAAACCTGAAAAAAATAGTTTCGGAAATGAGTTTTTAGCAATATAAGGAAAATTTATTGAATCTTCTTGCCTTTATTCTTATTTTTCCTGTTATATGGTTCAATATTTTATTTTCTTCCTTTGTTGATTTTAAGATTGATATCCTACCATGGCATCTTCAGCAGTGTTGCTCATGGGTATCTAATCATCCCAACATAACATGTTAGCTCACTTGAGCTCCAAAGGATTCCAGTGTGATGTATGCTTTTAGAATATCATTACTTTGCCTTTTCTTTGATTTCCAAGGTGGTTTACATCACGATAAAATCAAAAGCCATAAATAATAAATTTCATGTAGCATCAGTAGCTGTGGTCCAAAAGGCAAGCCAGCAATAAAATTGAATGTACAATATCATCCTAAGAAAACAATCCAGTCTGGGAATCATATACAGTAAAGGTGGGGGGCTCCGATAGTTGGAGCATGACTGTCGGCATTCGCTTCTTTATTAATGATCAGGACTGGAGAGTTGAGTTACCATTATATCCCAGGTACATTTGAAGAAACAGCCTTCACATGGTTATATTTGGTTTCTTTTCAAGGATGCCTTTGCACAAGGCAGCGCTAGCACTGTTCTTAACATTATGGAATTAATACAGAAAGACTTTCTGACGGAACGAACAGGCCTGTCTCCCCCTTTTGTGATTTAAGACCACCATTGAGCCCAACATTTCTGTTGCTACACCAGAAGGTTATTAAGTGAGTTTTGTGCCGTTTTACTATCTTTCTTGCCATTGTTGTTAAGTGAACCACTGAACTTGTTAAGTTAACAACAGGGTTGTTAAGTGAATCTGGTTTCCTCATTGACTTTGCTTGTCCGAAGGTCACACAAGGGGATCGATCATGTGACCCGGGGGCACTGCAACTGTCATAAATACGAGTCACTTGCCAAAGGTCTGGATTTTGATCACATGATCATGGGAATGCTGCAATGGTCATAATTGTGAAAACAATCATAAGTTACTTTTTCAGTGCCATTGTACCTTAAAATGGTCACCAAACAAACTCTTATAAGTTGA
Organism: Bungarus multicinctus; assembly: GCA_023653725.1. Lineage (NCBI taxonomy): Eukaryota > Metazoa > Chordata > Lepidosauria > Squamata > Elapidae > Bungarus > Bungarus multicinctus. The sequence continues at coordinate 124,453,088 of CM042834.1, forward strand.
GGACTACCTGTGTTTAGCAATAGCAATAGCACTTAGACTTGTATAAGTATACACTTAGACTTGTGCACTGCTTTACAGTGCTCTCTAAGTGGTTTACAGAGTCAGCATATTGCCCCCAACAACCTGGGTTCTCGTTTTACTGATCTCAGAAGGATGGAAGGCTGAGTCAATTTTGAGCTAGTCAGGATCAAAATGCAGACTATTGGCAGAATTAACCTGCAATACTGCATTCTAACCATTGCGCCACCACAGCTCATTTAAATTCCACAATAACAGGAAATATCTGATATATTACAAAGTAAAATAATTTACATAAATAAAAAGTTTGCAAAAGAGCACAACCATGGAACAATCTGTTCACATAACTGAACTCTGTGCTCGTACCAATAATGGATGCATCTTCATGTATTCAAATCTTGCTGTCTGAATATTGGGAGTACAATCAGTGAGAGCCAGGTTGGTCTAGTGGTTAAGGCACTAGGCTAGAAACCAGGAGACCATGAGTTCTAGTCCCACCCTAGGCATGAAAGACAACAGGGTGACCTTGGGTCAGTCACTCTCTTTCAGCCCAACCTACCTCACAGGATTATTGTTGTAGGGAAAATAGGGGAAGGAAGGTGTGTTGGATATGTTTGCCGTCCTGAGTTCTTTGTAAAGATAATAAATGCCAGATACAAATAAACAAACCCCAAAGTCTTGTCTCTAACAGAAGAATCTAGATCTTGGAAATAAAGTAATGAACAACTAATTGTTCAATGGATAAATTGCATGCAAAAATATGGTTTCAAAAGGCTCTGAAGGAGGCCAGCAAAACATCTTGCTCACGTGCCTACCTTACTCTAATATCCCACAAAAAGTTTGTATTTCCTTTTTTAACTAAAAATAAATCAGAGACTAGCGGTGTACTCATCCTCAGGGTATAAGAAACTTGAGAAGTGAACATGAGTCAACAATGTTACATTTTTCTATTTTAAAACCATTAAACACCTCCTTAAATAAATATTAGTTTGCCCTGAAGTGGCCACCTGGCTCCCAGTTGTGTACAGTTTTCTCTTTATTATGATTTCACAGTCTTCTATATATGCATGTAATTATGGCATCTATGGGTTATTTTCAATGTCTTGTAGATGACTTTGCAAAAAATAACATCTGAACATCTCATCTCTTGTGAGAGATTTGCAGTCCTTTAAGACTGGAGGGAGACTGTGCCATCCTGGTTCTTAGAATGTGGCTCCCTCTGGTGATGAATGATGCAGAAATTGACCAGGCTGTGCTACTGGAGGTTCTACTTTTTCATCAAGGGACTAAAAGAAAACCCCTACTGCTCACTACTTGTTTATAGTCAGAAAGATGCTGCTGTGCCTGGAACTATGTCCCCTAAGAAATCAGTGCTATAGTAAATTCTGTTAAAATAAAGCATTGCTTTATTTATTGCTCACATTTTGAGGCCTTCTGATTCTAAAATGATTCTTGCAACTGCAAAATAAAAACTGTTGCAGAAATGTTGTGCCCAGAAGGAGGAAATCCACAAAACACCACCTCATTCCCTGACGTAAAGATTGCACACTAATTCAAGGCTTAAAGAGAAGCCCAGTTATTAAGGTTCATTTAAAGGTGTAAAGGTTGGAGATCATACGACTCTCCAGAAGGCTGTTATTCCTGAGATATCAGCCTTTTGACCTGAATGCCAAAGTCACAAATACCAAAACATCTTTTATTGTAGGGTCACAGTGACAGAATCTTGCAACTCTGAGTATATTTCCCCTTCCTTGTCTTTCTCCCAAAGAGAACAAGGGAGGGTTCAGTCTGAAATGCTTTCTCTAATTCCATTCCTGCTCTGGGCTCAGATTTCTCTTATCTGGCTGTTGCCTTGGCTGCAGCCCTTCCTTTTCTTTCTCAGGGTTATTCTCATAACTCATTACATGAGGAAAGGTGAAGCAGCAGAGAAAGCTAGTGAGGTTTGCCTATCATTGCTCGTGCTATTGTATTCTGGACCAGCTGTAGCTTTCAGGCGTTTTCAGGGGCACTTTCTGTAGAGTACATTGCAACATTCCACCCTCAAGGGGACTAAAACAGGGCCTCCCAGTCCAGGGAAGGATGCAACTGGCATACAAACTGCACCAGTGCAAAGACATTCATGGACTCAGCTGCCACATGCACACCAGGCCTGAATGGGGCATTGCAAATTATGAAAGATCCCCAGAATCAGATGACCAAGGAACCCACAGCTACCCAGCCTTGCTAGACTTGAGTTTGAATCTATTCTGCCCCATACAGACTCCCAGAGCCTGCAGCAATAGTATAAAGCTTGGATATCATCGCTTGGCTGGCCAGAGGTCAAGATGAATAATTGAATATCTTCAGCATATTGATGATGACCTCTCCTAATAGTCTCATAGATAATAAACCAGGACGTGAGAATCTTGGCACCTGTGGACAGGTTTTGGACTCAACCTCTCACGACCACCCTCTTACTGTGACTGGAACCAGCTGCAGAAGAATGAGGAGATCCACTAAAACACCCTGTCACCAACTCCCATTCCCTGTCATCAATCCAGAAGATACTGTAACAGTAGAAAGATGCCATTATCTTATTTGCTAATTTAGTAGCAAGTTCTCACGAGAATAACCATAAGAATGGGCTGCATTTATGTCTCAGCACCATTTCAAAGAAAATCAGGATTCCTTCCCTTTGGTTATTTGAGGATCTATAGAAGAACATTCTCTGAATTGGTACTATCGGACATGAAGTACTAAAATCCAGGTGACTTCTAGCAAATAGTGAAGAAATACCAAGACCTCTGGTTCTGTGTTTCCATATCTACATTTTACTAGTGCTACTCAGGGCTTCTCACTTCAGTATCTTCTTTATAAAGCAAGATGGTCTAACTCTATAATGAGAAAGTCGAACAGTCTCCTGTGTAGCTTGTTGAAGGACCCTAACTAAGAAAGATTTGTTTTCAGAAACACAGTGGGATGTAATAAATGTAAGCCATGTCTGAGAATTATTTTTCTTCTAGTCATTTGTTGCATTTAGAGTCTTTCCCTTGTGATTTCTGCTGCTCACCATGAAAAAAAGCAATTAAGAATCCAGAACACACTATCGACAAAGGATAAAACTAGAGAAAGATATAAAAAACACAACTAAATACAAGTATAGACAGGTATTTTGGTCATGGTCTGTTACATTTTCACTGTAACCTGTGGATTTGAATTTTTGCTTCTTTTATTTAAAAAAATAATAATTATTTTCAGGTTTCCAGAATTATGCAACATTTTATTTTTGCACATGTATTTGCTTTTTATGTGCTTTTTAAAAAATAGATTTTCCATACCAATATGTCTTGCAAGAGAAGATTTCCTCTCCACAGTGTTTGTTCATGAACATTTATTTGTGTGCTATCCATCTCAGAGGAGAGAAAGAGTTGCTTTATAAATCCCATTTTACAGATGGAGAAAGTGAGGCTTCAGCAGGAGTAAATTTTCGTTCAATTGTTGTCAAAGTCAGGAAAGTAAATGACAGAATAAAAACATCATACATTATTCCTGTAAAGAGAAGAAGCCAGAATGGCTCTGCAGATTCATGAAGCCCTTTAGAAAAGCATAATTATAGTCACTCCTAGATATTTTGAATGCCTGGGAAGGATGCTCCATTTTCAACAACAGAAAAACCTCTATGCTACCTGGAGTTTGACAAGAGCAAACCCTAGTAAACTCTGGCACCGTATTTATTTTGTCTTGATTAACATCCATCAAGAGAAACCAAAAGCATATTGAAAAGCTACTTTGGTCATATAAAGTTTAATAATCAAGATAGAATGTGCTGCCTAAAGCAGAAGAAATTAAGTTATATTCCAAACAGAATCGATATCATTTGTGATACAGAAGGGGCACTACAATAGGAAGATGCTGACTAAGGCTAACTGAAGTCTTAACTTAGGCAGCAACCCTTTATATAGCATTGCCAGCCCCATCATCTTTGGAGAAACTGAACTGCAAAGGAACATTATTAAGAGTCATGGTGGCGCAGTGATTAGAATGCAGCATTGTAGGCTACTTCTGCTGACTTCCGGCTGGCTGCAATTTGGCAGTTTGAGTCTCACCAGGCTCAAGGTTGACTCAGCCTTCCATCCTTCTGAGGTGGGTAAAATGAGGACTCAGATTATTGGGGGCAAGATGCTGACTCTGTAAACTGTTTAAACAAGGCTGTAAAATGGTATATAAGTCTAAGTGCTATTGCTATTATCTATCTCTGCTTTCTCAGATTTCTGTGAGCCTGCAAGATACAGGTTGTGCTGGCATCTTTTGTACAACTCAAGGAGAGTAGCAAGGCTGGTTATGAGGGATCAGAACATAAGGCTGTCTTTTGTTGAGGAATCTCATTGAATTCCATCCTTATCAGAATTCCCTGCATCTAGACACAGGATAAGGTTTCCAAGGTCCTTCCTCTCACCTCTGCTAACATTTTATTCGTTTTATTTGCATACACATTCATGCAAAAGCAACCATAGATTCCCAAGCACTTGCAGACTGGGCTACAATTGCAAATATAAATGAGCCTTCCTCTAAATGGGAATGATGGGAAAGCTAGCTATTTAGCATCGCTTAACAGAGTGCTGCTTGCTAAATCTGAAAAGGCCTCCATCCATCCCGAACCTGCTGGATTTATTTTGTCATGCAGACCATAAACCAGATGGCGAACACAAATTGTTTGGAAAATGCTTATCATTCAAAGTATTTGTTCCATACTCGCTTCAGAACTCTTGCATTCTTCTGAGCTGCCAGGGAAGCTAAAGGAATAATCGATTTGGATGTCCAGATAAAGATCTAAATTCTAAACTGTCAATTTAACTTATTCTTTCTTTTCCCCTCTCTTCTATTTCTTCCATTACATTCAAAAGGTGTCAGGAGCAAATCAAAGGAAAACCTCCTAGTTCTTCATTTGCACAGTTGTCTGTAACAAAATATCCCGAGTGTTAGTGATGGCTCGGGCTACAGACTGAAAGAAAACAGGATAGAAAGATGCATTTTCTTTATAATCTTTATTATTCGAATATTGACCGTTCCTTTGTCCAAAGTCCAATGGCAGTCTGATTTAACCCAGTGATTATTAGCACCCTCTGTTTTCAGGCAGGTTTTCCCACTGCCATGGGTACTGGGTAATTGCCCTAGGATGTCCGGGGGATGAGGGCCGTTTTTTAGGTTGTATTGGCATGTGGAAGTAATAGACCATAATCTACCATGCTAATCCAAGGCAGGTTGGCAGATGTGATTGGTATTATTCTGGAGTATCTATCATGGCCTGTTCACCTTGGGAGACCCTTCTGGATATATACATGTCCAATGACATAGCCCACAATTTCATTTACTCATACAAGCCCCTTCGCCTTGTCAAGGCCCTAATCGTAAGAAAGGTAGACTGCATTTCTTTGCCACTTATTATATTGCAAAAAATCCTCAATTCAGTTTTTTAGTGGCACTGGCATAAAATAATCCTATAGTATGATTTCACTCTGATTTCTACTCTCCCCACTCCACTATACATTTGGGAGCCATTTCAGGTGTCACAGTTAGAAAGCAAATATCAGCATCTGATTTGATTTTCTGACAAGAAATGTGGGCCTTTTCTTGGTGTGAGAGGGTATATTCACTTTCGGGCATGCTAATTACAGCTAGCTTTGTCTTTTTGAAAATGTCCTGGTCAATGGGATGGAGAAATTATCAGGAAGGTCTTGGACACTACTGTATGGTAGAATTGCAGAAGAGACCATTATGAATCATTTCTTCCAATGCCTTTTCTTTTAATGACACCCTGATTTCCTTGCTAAGAAGCTTAGCAAAATATGGGAATGGAAACTCTTACTCCCTTGGATTTTGTTGGCTAGAAACAAGAGGGATATTGGACTAATGCAAGACATCCATTTCTTCTGTGCTTTGAACCATGTATCTGCACATTGTAACATCAAGTTCATGCATATCTCTTTGACAATATTATACAATATGAGATATGCATAATCTGTTGGTTTTTTACCCCACCAGGGAACAAAAGACGGATTTCCCATAGCAGTATATTTGAGCAGCATACGAGCAGGCTATAAACTTTAAAGAAAACATATTCACATTAAGGAAGTTGGAGCTCATTATGGGAAATTCCTGGAGGTCAAAGTCATTGAAAACCTTCTCATTTTCCCAGGTTTATGGCTGCTATTGCATATAGTGCAGATGCCCTAGATACCCTTGGTGATCCTGGCTCACTGCTTAGTTCTCAACATTTACTTTCAGTGTAAATGTCAGTGGGAGGAGAAATAAACCTCCATAGGAAAAAAGCCTTATCTGTGAACCTGCCATAATAGCAGCCCAGGGAGTACCAAAAAAGGAAAAGAAGGAATCCTTGAAGCATTCCTGTGCCACTTAGAACAGTTTTCTCCAGGCTTGTGTTCTTAATTGGTATGTACTTAATAGCAACTATGATACAATTATTTCAGTTACTTTTATTTGTAAATGTTCTAGGTTCCCCACTCCCCAGCTAGGCCAATTTGTCCCCCCCCCCCAGCTAGACCAATTTGTCTAAATTTGATTTGGATATGGAGCATTATCCCTTCTGCAAAATGCATTCTTTTTTTAGAATTGTACAATATCTGTGAGCTTCATGTTTCCTTGAAAGCAAAACATTGGTGCCTGAGAATCAGCTCAGGCTCTGAGTCATAGCATTCAACCAGTAACTAAAAGATGTTCTATGGTATTCTATATTGCAGCAACCTCAGAAATAGAATTTGCTCATTAGCAAGTTTTTACATTTCCCTGTGCACCAGAGGTGTAAACTGAAAAGTAAAGTTCACAATGCCAACATGACTCTAGAGCCTAAGTCCCCCCTCCTCCCCAAATTCAAGCTGGACAAATAAATGAATTTGGATAGATCTTCAGATACTTTGCCTTTTTATACTCAGAAAGCATAACATTCTGATTTAAACACAGCCATCCAAAATAAACCATTAAATAATGTTCAATTCAATGTGCCAGGTTCTGTTCTATCAGTTCTGTTCTGTTTAGTGACTGGCTAGGTTCAACTGAAAAACCCAGTGAACTCTGACAAAAGAGTTTTGACCAGTTTAATTGGAGGGTTTACTTTTTATTTGAGTCAGTTAGGTGTAGTGGTTAAGGCAGCAGGTTAAAAATCAGGAGACCATGAGTTCTCATCCTGCCCCAAGTCCTAAGAAAGAGGTAATGGCAAACCACTTCCAGAATCTTGCCAACAAAACTGCAGAGATTAGTCCAAGCAGTTGCCAAGAATCAACATTGACTCAAAGGCACAAATAAATAAAAACCACTTACCTTTTATTTGGAAATGACATGTAAAGTAGCTTGCAAATAGGTATTACTGTTTAAAAGGCTAGCGTCTTGTAGGAACCCTAAACTGGGGGGGCGGGGGGGGGGAGAGGGAAGGGATGAAGAAACATTTGGTTTCTCTTTGATTGTTTCCATTATTCTCTGGTTTAATCTTTGTCAATAGCTTGTATGAAAAATAGAAAAATGTTGTTGCTATCTCATTTGCCTAGCAAAACAAGGAAAGCCTGTCAAATATTCTGTTGCTCTAATTTTGGACCTGCTTTCCTCTCCTTTCTTTCCTTCGCCGCACTGCAGCTCCGCACAGTTTTCCTTTTGACAACTTTCTCATTTTAGGGCTTTGTTCTCTTCCTAGCCTACATTGGTGCAAATCTTTATATCTAAAATGAGATACAGTCCGACTTAAATTGTCAGCAGGCTTTCTTTGATATCTCATTTACCATTCCTGGTACACCACAGCTGAAATTGAATGAGGGAAATTTAAAAGAAACAGATGATGCTTATTGTAGATCCATTTTTATTTGCCCAGTTTCAGGAATCTGCTTGTTTCTCCATAGGATTTTGAGAGCAGCCATTTAATTCTAGCAGAATTCAGAACTGGGAACCAGATACATAGGAGTGTTGACTCTCTTTGGGCCTGCATATTTGTAAAAAAAATAATAATGCCGTATGCTGTGCTTTGTCTTTTCCCAGGAGCAGGAATGGTGGTGGATTGGGAACAAGAAACCGGACTTCTCATGACTTCCGGAGATGTGCGCATCATCCGAATCTGGGATACAGATCGAGAAATGAAAGTGCAGGTAACCCCAGTATGTCTTACTAATCAAAACAGTTCGTATCCTGTTTTCAGTACTATAAAAGCATGAGAAAAGAAAAGTGAAGAAAAGCTGTTTTGTGTTATCTTTTCAATATGAGTGTAATAGAGCTGGAAGTTAGATTTGGGAAGTTATGAGAATGGGACGTATCTGGTTGATGTGCCTGTGATGAACAACCTCATGCAATTATCACCTCAACTCTCAGTGCTTCTTGAAACAGCATCACTGCCTGTGTAGATTGAGTGTACATGGGCAAGAAGCACACACTCTTCCACGTACAGCACACCCAGCCACGGGGGGTGTGGGTCTTGGCCTGCCTACTGACAGCTGTTACTAGTATAAGGATTTCTTTCTTAATCATTGGCCCCTGGAGTCACACACCACCTCCCTTCTAACCGAGCATGTTCAGAGATTGCAAAACATGGGAAACGGTGAGCCTCTGCCCACTGATGAGATGCCTAGGCAGAGAAGCACACTTAATCCAGTCATTTTGCAGCAGTACTCTAACCAATTGCGCAGATCCTGTCACCTGGGCTAAGCGTGTCAGGGCCCAAGAAATGTTGTCTCCTCCTCCTTCTCCTCTCTTGCCCCCCCTCCCCTCAGCCTATGGCTATATCTCACTCTGAAACCACATATACATACCCCACATTTCTTGTATCTGCAACCTGAAGAGCTAATTCTACTTCTAACAGAGGCTTGTCATAGGCACCAAGAAATGTTCCAATATTCTTGATATTTCCCTACCCACACTACCCTATTCTTCACTCTTGCAAAAAGTAAACCTGTTTACATCAATTGCCATAAAACCAAATCTTTTCTTCAGATATACACATTTCTGTGTAAGCCTCTGTGAGAAATAAACTGTAGTCACTTTTAAATAATATTTTAATTAAAGTTTACTTTAATTTTTGCTGTTCTGGACCACTTAGAAGCATCTCTTGTGAGTTGAGTGACTGTATAAATATGATTGATAAATAAATAAAAGATAAAAATAAGTACAAACCAAGAATAATATAAAAAAGAAAAAGTGCAGAGAAAAAGAAAAATATATAATTAAAAAATAAAACTGCATAAAGAAATGCTATACATGCATAATAACATGTATACTTTAACCTTAATCAAATAAATCCACTTTATATTCTTTCTCCTTAACTTTAAAAAAGCCTGATCTTTAATCCCTTCGAATTCTAGGCTGATCCCTCTTTTAACTCTTCTCCCAGGTTCTGCTACTTTTCTCCTACACAATGTTTCAGTTAGCTTTTTGCTGTTTATCCAAAAATAAAAATAAAAAACCTTTTTAAACTCCTTAAATGTGCATGAAACATTTTTCATCAAGGATAGAAGGAAACTCACCCAATATAATGGAACTTGCTCTTTTGAAAGTCCTTAACAGTCAAAAAACCATTAACAAACAATTTATTTATTTATTTATTTAATCCAATTTCTATACCGCTCCCTCTCCCAAAAAAGGGACTCGGGGCGGTGTACAGCCTACTAAAAAAACACAGAATATATACAATTTAAAAACAATTTCCTGATTAAGAAAGGAAGTGTCCATTTGAAGGCACCAAGCCACAGCTTAAGCCAAGTGACCTTCCCCCAGCCCTCAAACTCTAAAGCCCACACTCTGGATCACTATCTTATGATCTGCTCATGGGGAACCACTGAATTGAGCATTTGTGGGTAGTTCTTGCCCCGGAGAGGAATTCCAAGGAGGTGAGCTCTTCGCTGGATGCTCTTTGTGCCACTTTCCAAAGAACCATCTTCAGTCCACTGTTGCTTCCTGGAAAATAAAAAATAAAGAAAAATAAAGTGTGATTTCTGATGGTTTTGGAAATTAATTCTATCTGGCTGATAGTAATTATGACACTTTGACCCAGCAATGCAATTCAACTAAGACCATGCTAATCTTAATTATTTTCAAACAGAACTTAATCTGTGTAAATTAGAGAACATCAGAAATAAGGAGGATGAAAATATTTTAAATGAGGATGATTATTAATTATTCAAAATGCTTCCTACAGTGCTTCATAAGCTCAAACCTGAATCATTCAGCAGCATCTGGCAGAGCAGAACTGTAGAAATCAAATGTGGAAATGTCGGTGCCCAGTTGCTAACCCACAGATTTATATACATAAAACCCAGGTACTAAAATTAACGCCTGCAATTCATTATCAGGCTATCTGTTATGATGACCATGAAAAAAATAACATCCTTCATTTAGATCAGGGCTATCAAACTCCCAGCCCGTGGGCTGGATACATCAGGCACTGGCAACAAACTAAATTCACTACTAATATGGGCAACATCCTGCCCACATGCTTTTATCTTTCTTGGTGACTTCAATCTACCTCATATTAACTGGACCCTAAACGAATGTACAACTGAACCCATACATGCAACCTTCTACAGTGCTGTTACAAATCTGAGACTGGAACAACTAGTAACCAACAATACTAGATTTAACAACTGCCTCGATCTCATCTTCTGCAATAGTTTGAATTTAATTTACGAAATACAAACTAAAGAACCCTTTTCCAACAGTGACCACAATATGATTGACTTTTGTCTCAACATATACCCACACAAAAATCATCACAATGATGTAAACCCCAATTATAACTTCAAAACAGGCAACTATGATCTTATAGACAATGATCTCTCATCCCTTGATTGGCAATCTCTATTCACTGGATGCAATACTGTTGAAGACCATTACAACATATTTTTACTTGAAGTCAAAAGAGTCATGTACCAATAACAACTCCCAAAACAAAACAAAAAAATAGATTATCCATAACAATAAGGAAACTTCAATCCAAAAAGAGATCACTCTGGTGGAAAAACAAATCTGGTCACGTTGCCAACTTCAAAAGCCAATACAAAAAATTATGCCACCAGATAAAGACTGAATGCACCAATTATCACATTAAACAAGAGGAAAACCTTCTACGCACCAATTCCACACGCACTTTTTACAATTTTGTAAACAACAAACTAAAAGACTCAAGGTCCATCCCACCCCTGATAGGACCTAATGGTAAAGACTGCAACAATGACACCATTAAAGCCAACATCTTTAACACATTCTTTGGCTCAGTATTTGTAAACTGCAATGGATCATGCCCAGTATTTCCTAGCTGAACCACAGAAAACCACAATGATCTAATACATATCAATTTTACAGAAGACAATGTTGAAAAAGCACTACACAATCTAAAATCACCTCTCTATAAAACTAATAAATAAATAAAAATATCTATTGGACTGGAGGAAAATGTGCCTACTTCTTAAAAACGCTATCCATTGCCATAGCAGAACTCTAAGCATAATCTTTGAAAATCTTTCAGGACCAGCTCTTTGCCTAACCTATGTTCACAAGCCACGGTCATCCCAAACTTCAAAAAGGGAGACCCCAGCCTAGTTGGAAATTACAGATCAATCTCCTTATGCTGCATCACCTGTAAAGTCCATTTCTGTCAAACAGACAACAAATGGTTGAAATTGGGAGTGTCCTATCAAATTCTGTACCTGTCGATAGTGGTGTCCCCCAAGGCAGTGTTCTAGGACTAACTCTTTTCATACTCTACATAAATGACCTCTTTGATCATATTAAGAGCAACTGCATTCTCTTCGCTGATGATGTAAAGCTGTTCAATACCACAGACAATACTGCTACCCTTCAAAAAGTAAGTTCCTTTCTTTCCGCAAAGTCAAAGCTCAACAGAGGATAAGCCTTTACCTCTCCTCCTCTGGTAAATTATACAGTCACAGGAAAAATAAAGAATAGAGTAGCTCCACGGCTAGATAGGCAGCATATAAATTTAATAAATAAATAAAGCACCAGCGCTCCATTGGTCACTGCCAGTTTAGGCCACTGCCATATAAGATCCGTTTAGAAGATGTTGCTTTTCTTCATGATTTTTGTTATAGAAAATCTTATCTCTCTCTCCCCGCCACCTCACGGCACTGGAGATTGACAGGTAGCTTTCGAATGCTGCCTACATATAAGAACATATATTTGAGTTGTGAATCCATATCAGTTTGCAGCAGGTGAAGAATGGAGTGGGTTGCAGATTATAGCAGTAAGCCCTCACCCTCGGCAATGGAAGGCACCCCTTCCATGTAATCTACATATTTGCTGACTCACCTAGGTATTTCTTCCTGCAACATCTTTGGACCAGTGATTCTGTTTGCCATGGCATGTTCTGGATAGGATTCTAACCTGGATTGCAGTCTGGAATGAGCGTATTTCATAAAGAGCACTACAGTTACTTCCTAGCCCTCTGAGATTTTGGAGGGGAGTGGTGTTCCTTGATTTGGAAGTCAGAGCTTTTGTCCTGTAAAAAAGCCCTCTATGCAACTGTAGCATCTCAGTAGAAACCTGGCCATCCCTTGATAATTGTCTCCAGCAAACTGTTAAATAATTTTTAATTGAGTTAATACAAATATAGCAGTGATTAAAAATGGAAAGGAGGCATTAAATTAGCTAAGCACCATTCTGCAGAGCCGAGTCTGGCTATTGCTCAGTTCTGTAGCTGCTTAACTGTAACTTGTTTTTCTTTCTTAACAGCTGTGCTGTTATTATTCCAAGCAAATCTTTTGTCTGTAGTGAAAAAAAAATGCTCCAGCTTTAGATTAACATTGTTGAGTGTATTTCCAATAACATCCCAGCTTTGCTCTTTGCATTTATTACCTTTCAAAGGTATTCTTTAAAAAAGAAAAAAAAATCATAGTCCTGAATTTCTGTGCAAATCATTTTCTGCAGAAGGCAACATATGAAGCTCAGATTCCTCTAGCAGCCCATTAAGGCTTCCAGATTCTCCTCTGCCCTTACCCATGGCCTTGCACCTGTTTTTTAATTACCTTTTTCTTTAAAGTGTTCCTCATAAAAGCAGGAAGAACATTCCTTGCCTGGAAGAAGTCATAAAAGCATTATAAAACTACCCACTCCAAAGTTTGGAGCTTGACAGAGTGAAGCAACACATTTTCTGGGAAAGTCTTTTTCTTCTTTCTGAAGGAAATAAGGGGCTTTGTAGTTCAATATCCTTTATAAACTCCTGTAATCTTGTAAAATGCCATGCAGTCATGGTGAAATAGGACAAAGTTAGCAGCAGCCGCAAGTCTCTTTAGAGAGCCATCACTGTAAGTGAGTCACCTTAGCAGGTCATCAATCACTTTTTAAGACTCAAGAAACAGTGACTGTCAAACAGGCTTATTTCTTGGATACTTGAGTCCTTGTTTCAGGACTGATATTTTCCAGGAAGAAGCTCTATCTACTCTTCCACTATGGTTGGGTTTCCTTCTTATGCCGCTTTGCTGTCAGCATTGAGCAAGTGTAGATTTATTACTCACAGAGAAAAGTTGTGCTTTAAATTGCCTTCAACTTCCTGTATAACTGCTGTGGAGCAAAACTGAGTGGGGCGGGAAAGGGGGACATTGTCGAGACATTTATTTGACTTATAAGATTTTTATTAAACTCACCCCTTTGAAATGAAGAGCTGTTTCTCCTATCCGTTGCAAGGGAGGACTGGGTCAGTGGATGTGTTGAACCACTGTCTGAGTACACGTATGAAGAAGCTGATGGGCTCTGAAATCTTCTCACATATATTAAAGTCCTTTTGAGACATAGATACATCAAAACAAAAATGAGAGTCATAATCTCACTTTCACATATTTCTGCATGATTGTATATCAGAAGTCACCCCAATGTCTTTTTCAAAACAAAGACCACGGGCCACAAAGTAATTTGTGGAATACCCCTGCAGCATCTTTCGGTTTGGTTTTGTTATGCTGTGCATTAATGTTACCTACATCTGAATTACAACAGTACTTGTAGTTTGCTTCTGTAAAAGAGGCCAACAGCAATAACTTGGTAAACTGCACTAAGGTAAAATGACATTGCTCATAAAAACCAAAAGAATCCCACAGAACTAAGATGCTTGTTACATTATGGCATATACTTCAGGGGAAAATTGTCTAATGTTCCTGCTTTTGAACTCTTAGTATCTCCAGTTGAAGTGGATAACAAATTGTATTTGTTATCCGAGTCCCTTTTTGGGAGAGGGAGCGGTATAGAAATACGAAAAAATAAATAAATAAATAAATTAACAGGTAATCTACCTTTCCGATTAAAAATTGCCCAAGACAAATGCATGCATAAGTAAGAAAAGGCACATGACACAAATAACAAGGAAGATAATTGTGCAATCAGTCAGCAAAGATAAATTTGGAAAGTTATAGTAAATGAGAAAGATGTTACTAATCAGCAAAAAGAAAATAATGGGGAAGTACAGACGCTGTTAAACCCATAACAGCCACTCAGAACCACAAAGGCTAGATTATTGAGTCTTTTTAATCAGATTTACTGTATTAAAAAGGGGAATAGGTTGCAGAATTTTGAAACTGGATAAAAGTATTTGTGTTTGTGAGAAACCCTGCAGCTTTCTTGGCAAGGTGTTTTGGAAGTGGTTTGCCACCAGTTCCTCCCTAGAGTTGAGAGAAAGTGGCTGGCCCATGGTCACCCAACTGGCTTTGTATTTAAGGCGAGGCTAGAACTCACAGTCTCCTGATCTCTAACCTGATACCTGTAAATGTTCCAGCCTTATAATGTTTTTCAAACCATTTTTTTTTTCAAAATTCTGAGAAGTCTCTAATACAGATACTTTTCACTCCCCCAAAAAAGGCCATGACTTATCCATGTTGGTTAATTAAACAGTCATCTAGGGCACCAAGTTAAATAGGATATCAGATGTTGAAGGAAAAAAAATTAAAAATGAATATTTACCTCTTTTTGAAAACAAAATCTTCTTCCTAGATCTGCTTGTAGATTTGGGATTGCTGAATTAAGGGATTTCAGGGTGGTAAAAAAGGGAGTTGTATGACTTGCCTAGAATCTTAGTTGCTGGAACATCCCCTGTGGCAGAAATGAACATCAGGGCCACGAATGGCACTACCCAGTGGTTTTAATTTTATATATATTTGCAGGTGTACATTAGAGATTCCAGGGGTGTTTATTGCAGCAAAACAGAGTAGCAGAATCTTGAGACTTTGTCTTTGTCTCTCTCTGTCCTAACCTAACTAAACAAAATCAAGTTTTTTTATTTTCCCCCTCTTTCTCAGCATTATATTCTTTTCTGCAAAGTAATTATTTCCTCCCCTATTATGTGCGGACTCACTCATACCTTTCCTATCCCCAGGTCAGCTCTTAATTCCTTTATAGCTACTATCAATTAGCACTGCAGAAGCCATGATTTTTTTTTTCACATTAGGGTTGCTAAAGTGACCTTAAATCTACAAATACACAATATACAAATGGAGAGGGAGAGGGATCTGTAGCATGGTGAAGTTTGTGTGGGAGAAGGCCCTTCTTAAGAAAGGCAAATTGAGCATTCTCAAGGGTCAGCACTCAGCTGGATGGATGCTGGGTATATCCATTATGCAACTACTGTGTAAAACTTGGGATCTTCTTATTGTCTGGATGTTGAAAGTGTCAATAATAATAATGAAAAACGTTCCAACTTACTGTGGTGGCCACACTATATATAGGAAAATCTTTAAATCAAATCAGCTCATCTTTTCCCTGCATCACACCATGGTTGTGCCTTTGCTTATAAAATTCCACCACAATTGATAAGATATGAAGGCAATATGAGAATGCACCTGTGAATGCCGAAGATCTACGTTGTGCTTCATGTGGGTATTAGGTGGAGTGACTTGGGATGGTCTCCAAATGGTACTAATTAACATGTTAAAAATACCTTTTTAGACAAGATGTTCTGGCATATGTCTGAGAAAAGCAAAAGTAAAAAGGTGATACACAGTAGTACAGTGTTTTTAGGTTAGCTCCTGAATTTAAATGGATACCTATGTCATTGCTTTTTTCCCTCTCTCTTCCTCCCTCTCACCCTCCCTCTCGCTCCCTAGATATATATGAGAAATTACTTTTTCTTGACATTATATAAGTATCAACTAACTCTCAGTTTAAAATATTGGACCAAACTGCTTGATTTAAACTGACAAGAATTATAAACTACATACATGTGCGCATACGCACACACATGTGCACACAGACACATACATACCCACAAGTATAAAGATGAAAACAGTTTGTCCTGTTTTAGTGACATGGCATCTGGGCTGAATTAGTCTAATGTGCTATGTGGATTGCTTTCTAAAATAATTTGGAAACATCAACTAGTGCAAATTATTGATCATTTTATTGTTTTAAGTGCCTGGAACATTTGACATACATATTTTACAAATTCCACTGGTTGCATTTCAAGACCCAAGCAGAACGCATGTATTGACCTTTAAAGTTATAAACAGCCTAGGAGTGAATTGTTCTAAGAATTGCCATCACCTATTAGTGTATCCACACAGAAAGATTAATATCTGAGGCCCTAATGTTGCACTATAGTAACTATTGTAAAGTAATACAATATTGTACCATTAATAAGAACAATTACATTAACAGTAACTCCTCATGTGTGAATTCTATTCCACTCAAGATTTGTCAAGCTTAAAAATGGGAGATAAATCCTATATTATGTTCTGCCTTTTTTTAAAATATTTTCACCATGATGCTATATTTATGATGTGGTTTCACTGTGATTCTTTTATTGTCTTCTGTGAATTTACATGTTTGCATCTGCTTTTAAGAGACAGCCTATGCTCTTCGAACTAAATAAAAAAATATGGTCAGCACGATTGCAGCTTTGAATTGTTATTTTAATGTTTCAGGATATTCCCACAGGGGCTGACAGCTGTGTCACCAGTCTGTCCTGTGATTCTCATCGTTCGCTCATCGTAGCAGGGCTTGGAGATGGTTCCATTCGGGTTTATGACCGACGGATGGCTCTGAGTGAATGGTAAGACTACCATCTCATTCCTCCCATCAGCAAGGGAAGCTTATGTTTGTTCTGACTCTACTGGTTGGTTGAGGGGCTAGGCATGTAGGAGCACTTGCCCCAACAGTGCTTCACAGATTACTATCAGTTGCAAAGATTATTTTTACCTTCACCCTTTCCATATACGCCTTAAGCTTGGATGAATTTTAACAACATAGGCCTTCCTATATGATGGATGGATGGAAGGAAGGAAGGAGCTAGAAACAAATGCTATGGATGCAGGTTTTTTAACCAAAAAATATTTTTGTTAACATAAAAGATAGAGCAATGTTATATAATAATCAGGGTTGACTCAGCCTTCCATCCTTCCAAGGTGGGTAAAATGAGGAGGTGGGTAAAATTGTTGGGGGGCAATATGCTGACTCTGTAAACCACTTATAAAGCACTGTAATATGGTATATACATCTAAGTGCTATTGCTATTGCTAATATGTGAATTTTTCCCTTCCCTTTCCCTGTGATGGAATTACTTCTGGCATTAAATTACAGATAAGCTCCTATTACTTTATTGTGCAAGGCAGAGTTTAAATCACATACACGCAGGGCACGGTTGCTGCCTATCTTTTCTCCTGACTTCCATTTTCTCTTTTGCTGTACCTATCAAGCCCAATGCTGCTGAAATGAGCAGCTGAAGAAAGAGAGGTGCCTTAATATGCCAGTTCTCCTTCAGTGGCTTACAGCTTCACATTCATGGTCAAGCCATTCCAGGAAGCAGATGGTTCTCCTAGGGTTTTCTGAGCATCTTATTTTCAGAATATCTCCTTTTCACTTGTAGCCGTGTGATGACCTATCGAGAGCATACAGCCTGGGTGGTCAAGGCATATCTGCAGAAACATCCTGAAGGAAACATCATGAGTGTCAGGTAAAAAAAATGGAGTAAATGAAAGGGAACAAGAACCTCTGAATATTTATGTGACATTTTCCTGCTAAAACATTATTTTGTGCACTCTTGTTTGAAAAGCTGCCTTCGGTATTTAAACAGCAATGAGGTTTGAGCTCTTTACTTTGGCATTTCTGTCCACCAATTAATTCACAATTCAATCCTGGAGTGGCAAAAGGAAAGCCTTGTTCCTGAGGACAATTTTTTGGGGGGGAAGATTGATTAGAACAAACTCTACTCAAAGTAGTTGACAAAATTGTACAGCTCAATCTTATCTAAGATGGGAGAGCTAAATTACAGGTAACCCTTGACTTACAACCACAATTGAGCCCAAAAATTTTGTTACTCAGTGAGACAGCTGTTAAATGAGTTTTACTTCATTTGACAATCTTTCCACAGTTGTTAAGTGAATCACTGGAGTTAAGTTAGTAAGTGAATCTGGCTTCCCCGTTGGATGACTGTAAAAAAGTCACAAAAGGTAACCATATAATACTCCAACTGTCGCAAACATGAGTTAGTGGTCAAGTTTCCAAATTTTGATCATGTGACCATGGGGATGCTGCAACAGTCTTAAGTGTGAAAAACAATCCTAAGTCACTTTTTCCAGTGCTGTTTTAACTTTGAACGGTCACTAAATGAGCTGTTGTAAGTCAAGAACTACTGTGTACAGGGAGAACAGCAGTATTTGCAAGAGGGAGCATCTCAATCCAAGAGAAAAGACTTTTCAATTGGACTCCCACAGGACAGAAACATCAGTATTGCAATTGACAAGTCTGGAAATGGGGCCCAGTTTTTAGACCTGATTTCTTTATCCTTGGGGGAGGATCTGGAAGAAATGTGAGCTGATAGCGCTCATTTTGAAAACTTTAAAAGGAATAATCTTCCACTTTTAACAGGGATTTTTTTTCTGACACTGAAGCGAAAAGGAAGAATTGGGTAACTAGCCAAAAACAGTAATTTATTCATTAGATCTGTAACTTTCCTTTCTTTCAACAACCAAGGCAACAGACTGGGTTCTCCCTCCAATGGTTTTTTCCCCCCTAAAAGTAACCAAACTGTGAAGTAGGTTCGATTGACAGAGAGAGCTGTCTGCCAGTTGAGCTTCCATGGCAGAATGTGGCTTTGAACCTCATTCCCAGTCCTTTATCTTAACTACTAGATCACATTGGCACTCACAAATCTTTTGCTAGTAAGAAAGGAAACTTAAAAAAGAAACAGTGGGAGAGATTTCATTGCATGTTCTGAGCTTATTGCTATGTGAAATTATTTCCCTGTCTAGCAATTTTTTGTGCATAAATCCATTTCTTATTCTCAA
The DNA here is from genome assembly GCA_023653725.1 of Bungarus multicinctus. NCBI lineage: Eukaryota > Metazoa > Chordata > Lepidosauria > Squamata > Elapidae > Bungarus > Bungarus multicinctus. Next base: position 124,472,350 of record CM042834.1, read on the forward strand.
TAAATATGATGTGAGAGCACTCTCTCTATTAAGTGCTCCATTCACAGGACAGCAGAATATAATTTATTGCCTCTATATTGCCATTTATTGTTTTTTTTTTAGAGAGGTTCTTTTTTGGGTTAAGAAAGCATATAAATTCTCTGTGATGTAATACTTCCTCACAATTGCTATTGGGCAGCAAATTCTGTCATCTTATTTTCCCTAGGAATGAAGTAAAGACTTTTAATTTGCAGGATGTGAAGTTCTGTGTGATAGTTTCCTTTTTAGGGATATAATTTTATTAAGAATTTTGATTATGATAGTAAAAACTAATATGAACTAAACTTGCAGAAAACAATAAGAATAGAAAAAATAATAAAAACTGCAGAAAAAAGAAAACAGAAAGAAACAAGAAAAAGAAAAGAATGTGATAAAAAGAAAGGACGTATATGAAGAAGTGGTTTTTAACCTTCATCACAATAAGTATTTTTTTTTAAATAATAACTCTTCACACCCTTTAAGGTTACAAATAGATATCTCTTCATCCCATATCCCATCCTTTAATAAGCAAATCCATAAAGCTTTAATATTTCCATCCTGGGGTCAGAAAAGTCCTTAAAAGTCCAAAACATAGTGATTTATATTACTTCCTTTTACTTCTAGCAGTCTTAATCTTAAATTCAATCAAATATTGTCATAGGATTTGATTTCTCTTCAGTTCTTCTTTATCCTTTTTCTTCAAAGTTTTAACAAGCTTCTTTTGTGGATCCAATAAGAAAACCTATTACAAACCATTTTATTGGTTTATACTCTGTATTTCTCTTTTAATATTTAAAACTTCAGCCAATATCTTTTGTATATCTAGTAAAGTGTACTTTTCCAAATCATTCCCTTGGATGTCATCTGTAGGTCTACTTTCTCTACTTTCTCTGTCTTCATAGATAAAATTTGTTCCACAGCTGTCATTCCTTCATTAAGAGCTTTTGGACATGACATATCATTACTGACATTGTTTGTTAGTTTATAAAATTTATAGGCCGCCCATCTTATCCCAAGGTAACTCTAGGCGGCTTACAACCGTAAAAGATAAAAACTATGTAAACTAAAAACATAAATTAGGTTTTTTATGTTTTAATTTATTTAAATTCAATTAAATTTGCAGCCCAATTAAAAGATGGGGGAGGCAGGAGCAGGATTTGAGGGGAGGTGGGATCCACTGTTAATCAAGCAACCGCTTCCATTGTGATGCGCTCCTATTGGAGCCCCAAGCTAACTGGCAGAGCCAGGCCTTTAGGCTCTTACGGAAGGTCAGAAGGGTTCGGACCGACCTCACACTGGAGAGCAAGATGTTTCACAGGGCAGGTGTTGATATTGTAGTTACTTGTTTCTGGCTCCATTCTTCAGAGATCTCCTTTAAGGTTTGTAATACAATAATGTTTGTTTCATTTTGTAAGTACTAACCAATATCAAGAACAGGCTTTTATGTTTTTTTCTTTCTCTTTAGAATCTTTAATCTCCTAGTATCAAGTTTCTGCAATCATAAAGTCACTTATCTTGTTATGACTTACAATAGCCAGGATAGCCAAAATAAACCTGTTTCCTATGAGAAGCTGTTTTTTATACTGTAGTTAATTCCAAAACCTTATTGTAAAAGTCAACACTCCAAATGTATCTAGAGCCTTAATCCATTTACAACTCTCTTAGATCAAATTCTTATTTAGCATTTTGTGTTTAATTCAAATTCTTTAAGTTCTTAAGCTTACAATATTTTTTTCTTTTGTTCAGAGTGGAACAAACCCACCTAATGGCTTGTTGTTCCTAAGTTCTTTTCAGATAGTTAATAGACAATTTCCAAAAGTGATTAGAAACTTAGTGTCCTTTTAACAGGTTCGGATGTGCTTGTGAGCAAGTTGATTGATCCTTTGTCTCCCCGTACTCAAACCCACAGAAAAATGCTATCCTGCAGTCTCCTCATCAGGAGCAGCCATCCAGAGCACATTTAGGCAATCTCTCATCCTGTCTTTATCCAGGGAGGTTCTTTGCCATGGTCATCAACTCTGCTTTTGCAGAGATATCTTTAGTTCACCATACCTCCCCTGGAAGTCCCTGTATGGTGGTTTCCTCAAAGCCTTGATTCTGAATTAACCTCCACAGGCTGCCCTTGCTATTGCATAAGCATCAGAGTTTTCAGCAATAGCATTTCTCATTCAAATTCAGAAGGGACTCAAATTTTCCTTGAAATAGGGTATGTGTTGACTCCCATGTAACTTTCCTATTATCTTCAGTAGCCTGCTGTTCAGTTTGTTTTGCCAAAAGAGACTGCAATTCAGGCATGCCATGAAGAATATTGATGTAGCAAATTTCCTGAAGCTAAGGAGACCTCAGGCTAATTGGTATATAGAAGGGAAAGAATGTAAGCTTTGTGAATATATATTGAATGGGATGCCCTAGAGGAAAGGCAAGCTAGAAATGCATTTTGCAAATCAAGGAAATAAGTAGATATGATCACTAGGTTAAATCTGTTGTGCAAATCCAGTGATAGAGTCCTGGCTAATACTAGACAAAGCCCTGAGCTTCCCAGTGTACGTCAGTAGCAACAGCAGGAGCTGACTATCAGCTAATATTGCCCAAAAAACTGTGTGACTTAATTTCTGTCATCCCAGGACTAAGCCCCTGTGCCTCCTTATGTACTCACTGCTGATTATTTATTTAGTATACTTGTATCCTGCATAGTCCCAGCAAAGCCAGCCCATGCTGGCGTCTAGCAAAATTCAATAAAGAATAATGAACATCCAAATAAAATATGTAATATTATGAAACAATACAGTAGTCACAAATCAAAAGCAGTGTAAACTGGCAAAACAAATCATGGCTTCAACATTAAAAGCAAACAAACAAAAAAACCACATAGCCCCTCCAGGAGAAAGGCTAAGCTATAAAAGTAAGTTATTAATTTGGTCTTAAAACATGCCAAAAAAGTGCACAGCTGAAAAGCGCAGATGTCTTCCACAGTCAGAGGAGGGAACTGGTAGCACACGAGCTGCTCCCAAAAGAGCAGCTGATGCCAGGGCAGCTTTCTTCGTGGGCAGCCTACAGAACTCGGGAACCCACTTGGTCCCCAAAGACCCCCAAACCGCCCAACGGATCTTTGTCTAAAGCAGGAAAAGCCCCTTTTACCAAATTTGAGATTAGGCACATGCAGCATTTCTGAGCCTGGATGAACAATGTAATTTAGGGTGACATTCCTATACTTTACCCACTATGCCATGTCAGGAGAGATGCTGAAAGTTCCTTGTTAAGCAGCTTCTGATAGTCTGCAGGTTATTCACCCTGCAATCCCGGGAGTTGACTTCCAGCACATATGGAGGGCACCCATTTAAAGATGTTATAATTGCACTGGTTGAGCAACAGCATTTAAAGAACATAGATTCACAGCCAAGAAAACCTAAGATCATGAATATGGGCATTTATTAATTCAGAAGACAGCAAAAGATTAATTAGAGATCTGTGTAACAGAAAGGTATACAGAGGAGAAAAATAATCATCTACCACCCCTCTTTCCCCCTTCCTTCACAGGTAGAGCAAGGTCAGTTCCAACTTCAGAGGCGTGATCTGTTTGCAAGGGAAACACCAAGCAGCTTCAGTGTCTGTTTTCTTCTTGTGGGATCTGGGGACATCTCTTTTTCTTTCTACACATTCTGCTTTTATGACTGTAGCAAGAAAGGGCACAGAAAAAGTGACAGCAGTTGTAGATAAACAAATGTTGTCATATCTTCTTCCTGTGAAACAAATCTAAAAATCACATTCCTTTGATTCTGAACAAATTACTCACAATTATTTTTGTTTTTCAGCAGTAGGTAGATATTTCAGATTATTTTTATCCGGTAACTAAGTCTCAAGCACTACAATGACCAGAACTCCTTGAAAGTGATTTGAGAATCTCAATGTTGCCTTTGCCCAATAAGCCTTTTCCAAAAGAGTTGTCAATTATTTTAGTACAAATATAGTCTTAAGAATGAGAGTCAACTTTAGGGACAGAATTTCTGTTTTTATTGATTGTAGCGACATATGTAAAAAAAAATGCAATAAAAGCAGTTGTAGCACATACAGAATCTTTTGTTAGAAGGATTTTTTTTTTCATTAAGATGGTTTGAATCTGATCTGATCACTCAGTTATATGTTGCTGGCAAATTACAATTGTTCACTACCTCCAATGCAGATTTAGATTGCTACAGAAGCAAGCCATTAATTGGTAGTAAGGCATGGAAAGAGTCCTTGTAGGAGTGTGCAAAATGTTTTAGACTCCAAATACTTGAAATGCTTGGCTTCAATTTCACTGCAGGTGTTCCAGCCATTCATTCCCAACAGTGTTTTGAGGTGGAAATGGCCTGAGCCTGAACAGAGATTTATTTGAGCGTGTGGCACTTCCAAGAGAATTGAAACAAGCCTTTTCTGAACTCAGGGCCACTGTTTCAAACCCCAAAGAGGTTGTTTGAAATTCAAAATGTTTTGTCGCTCAGGAGGCCGTTTTAGTTTTTGCAGCACTAACAATGCCAGAGCTGGACCATTTTAGCATAATAAATAAAGGTCTCACTCTGTGTAAAAATGGAAGAGACAAAGGCTTTGAACTATACAGGTTATTCAAGAAAGTGTTAGGGCACCAGAAATATAAACCATTGACTTATTTCTATAATCACTTTGCTGCTCATACTGTGTGGTACAGTGTACCAGTATAAATATTTTAATCAAATAGGTGGGTGATATGCATGGTAATATACATGGTTCAAATTGTTAGTTTGGAATACAAGTCTAGACCTACATCTATCTTACTTCTCCCCACTCCACCCTACTCCATCCACTTTAGTTCCCCTGTTCTCTCTGTAGGACAGGGATACTGCATGATAATGTTGCTACACCACTGGCAGCTTAACACCAGGTGTGAAAGCTGGGGCATCTTCTCCTTGTGGCCTTCATTTCATAGTATTGAGTACTGGCAACTGGATTTTCTAATTGCCTGGCTGAAAAATACAATCTTTTTTTCTGCATCAGTGTCAGTTGTGTGTTGTTGTTTTTTACAAAGTCTTGCTCAATTTGAAAGCCTCTAATTCTGATGGACTATGACTTCCATCATTTGCAGACAACAAAACTAGAGATCAACAAGCTTAAGAAAAGCTGGCTTAGACCATGGTTTATCTTTCAAGTAGAAAGGAATTATAAGCTCTCAGCCTTCAAGCAGTTCACTATCAGCTTCCACCTAATCTGTGTACAGTGAATCAAATACTGGTGCTTCCATCATTCATCCTATTATTAGAGCTCTGTTTTTTCTTCCATATCAATGCACTATTGCTATTACAACTCTTGCAGTTCCTCCATGCATTAGTACACTCCCAATGGACCTGTAGCTGCCATTCATTCTCCCTGTGGAAATCCTCTTTTGATTGATTTTTTAACCATTCAGATAATTCTGGAAGAATGTGACCCTCCCAGCAAAAGGTCCTTGTTGGAAAACAGTTGGCATTGTTAGTAACAGTTGCAGTAGTAATAATAATTAAATGCTTTAGATGTTAGTCTCCTAATAATTAAAGGGAAATGGTCAAATATAGGAACATTCTGCAGTTTGAGGAAAGGGCAAGACCTAAAGAAAAGAAATCAATGGTAACAATCAAAGAATCCTGAAAAAAAGATATTATTGACACTTTTGCAAAGAGAGGCATGCTTTTGGAAGCCTTTGGAAATAGGCAGCATACAGATAAAGGAAATAAATACATTAGTACCAAGAGAAGAGAATATATGTAGCTAAGAGTTGAATATCAGTGCACTAATTATGTTACCTAGTTTGGTAATGAAACATCTGCAAGAAAACAACCAAACTCAGAGAGCACCGAGGACCCCACAGATACATTCATTCCTAAGAAAGAAGGCCATGGACATGAAGGAAAAATATAAATCAGTTATGGTCTAGACAGGAGAAAAATAACTGTAGAGCAGAAATAATCTAGGTGGTATGTGTTAAGAGGGAAAAAAATAAGGACTGGCAGTTTGAAGAGATTTTAAAAGAAATAGTAATAACTAATAGATCCATAAGACAAGTAGATAAAGAAACAATGTCCAATATGAGGGTTATAAAACAAGGAACAATAAATAACCTGTAATAATGGGGGGGCGGAATCCCACGTGCAGAAATAGAAGAATGAAAGTAGAAACAGTCAAAATTAAACAAACACTGAAATTGCCAAAACAGGCAGAGCAAAAAAAGATTAATTAGAAGAAAATAGAGAAGAACTAACAAAGCTAAGATAATATCTTGATGAATTCCAAATAATCAGCACTTACTCTAAATGCCTGCTGGTGTGCCTAAGAATTTCAGTCCAACCTATGGCAACTCCAAAACAACAAAATACTACAATTGAAAGTTCAACTCTTGTATTATTTCCCAAAAGCAGAAGGATCACAATCAGATCTTTGTGAACATTATCTGAAGTGGCCAATATAAATAAAGTACTATTGTACAAAGCAGATTTTACAATAAACGGATTTTAAAACAATTTGATGCAGGAAAAGGATATTCAAGCTCATTATTTTTGAAGTTTCATCAATTGTTAATATCATTTTTTCAATTTCTTCTGAAGACAAGTTTCTTGATGCGTGCTATATATCCTGCAAGAGAAAATCATAAAAAATGATTGAAATGATTAACAACCCTTCCCTCCGCACACACAAAGTAATTCTTGGAAAGTCAACCTGTACTCATAATTCTGCAACCTCTAAAAGATATGTATGAAACCCAAATGATAGAAAGGTCCTTCATACTCTGGATTTCATTTCATATGTGTGTGTGTGTGTGTGTGTGTGTATGTATGTGTATGTGTGTATATATATATATATATATATATATATATATATATATATATATACTTTGTATATATACAAATATATATATACTTTGTATATATATATATATATGACATTCTTCCAATCCTTTTCTGGATCATCCAAATCCTCTCTAGCAAATTTCAGACAGGCTCGGACATGTACTGGCTTAAGCAGGGGGACATGTCTGGCACTGCAGGATCTGAGGCCCTGGCGGCGTAGTGTGTTACTGATGGTAGCCTTTGTTACGTTGGTCCCAGCTTTCTGCAGGTCATTCACTAGGTCCCCCCGTGTAGTTCTGGGATTTTTGCTCACTGTTCTTGTGATCATTTTGACCCCAGGGGTGAGATCTTGCGTGGAGCCCCAGATCGAGGGAGATTATCAGTGGTCTTGTATGTCTTCCATTTTCTAATTATTGCTCCCACAGTTGATTTCTTCACACCAAGCTGCTTGCCTATTGCAGATTCAGTCTTCCCAGCCTGGTGCAGGTCTACAATTTTGTTTCTGGTGTCCTTCGACAGCTCTTTGGTCTTCACCATAGTGGAGTTTGGAGTGTGACTGTTTGAGGTTGTGGACAGGTGTCTTTTATACTGATAACAAGTTCAAACAGGTGCCATTAATACAGGTAATGAGTGGAGGACAGAGGAGCCTCTTAAAGATGAAGTTACAGGTCTGTGAGAGCCAGCAATCTTGCTTATTTGTAGGTGACCAAATACTTATTTTCCACCATAATTTGCAAATAAATTCTTTCCAAATCAGACAATGTGATTGTCTGGATTTGTTTTCACATTTTGTCTCTCATAGGTGAGGTATACCTATGATGACAATTACAGGCCTCTCTCATCTTTTTCAGTGGGAGAACTTGCACAATTGGTGGCTGACTAAATACTTTTTTGCCCCACTGTATATGCAAGTCTTGGTGTGTTCGGGTTTTTTCCCGTGTAAGATTGAGAATATCTTGGTGACGTTTCGACAAAGTCCTACTCTCCATCTTCAGGCTGGTGCTTTCGGCTTCATGCTTGTGTGAGCAAAGCGTGATTGGAGCTGCCCTCTCTCTATAAATACTGGTGGGGAGGTTGGCTGTGTTGTCATTTCTTGATTGGTTGATGAAGTTGATGTTTGCAGATTGGCTGGCTTTTTCGTAAGAACATGTGTAGCTGAGATATTGGCTGTGTGTCTATCAGCCTCCTATGTTGTAACGACCTGATAATGGGCTGTGTGATGACCCTCTGAGTTCTATTGTTTTGACGTCCTGGGTCTTGTGCTGTAATCTCCTGGGTTGTAATGAGCTGGGTCATGGACTGTGTGATGACTTCATATTAGATCTTTCAAAAATTTATTTATTGCATGATTAATCTAGTTCCATAAAAGGGGAGAGGAAGAGTTAAAATCAGTATTTACTCATTTCTGAACCACATGAAGAGGATGCTATAGTATTTTTTAAATAAAATTATTTTTACCTTTCTATTTGCAATAAGAGCACTACAGATATGATTGCTAAACTTACACAAAATAATAATCTAAAAACTGAAGGCTGACCCTGGAATGCCAAATAGAGAGCTCTGCATGTTTCATGCCATTGCTGTTGGCAAAATTATTGGCAGTTTCCTTCCCTTTTTACAGCTGCAGGAACAGTGGATCACAAAAAATTAAAATTTTGTTTTAACAATGGTTTGGTATCAGTAACTTGAAAATATAGGAATTACATTGTTTCTCCTTGTGTGAAAAACAATCTGTGTATATAATTTAAGAGTGTTTGATTTCCGACAGGGGCTAACAGCATCTCTCTTTTTTTCTGCTTCACATATTATAATTGTCTTCCTTTCCCCCTTCTTTTCTGTTCCCACTGTCACCCACCCAGATGTTCCTAGGTTTGTTAAATGGAAGTAGTCTATCACACCTTTATTTGCCTTCTGCTGAAACACAGTTTTTCAAACTTGGCAACTTTAAGATGTGTGGGCTTCCAACTCCCAAAATTCTCCAGACAGCTGAAGGCCACACATTTCAAAGTTGCCAGGTTTGACGAATCATCCCTTGAGAACTCTCTAATGGCAGGACCAGGACAGGTAACACCCCAAGGGCTCCAGGATAGACCCTCTCAAATCTAAAAAAGTTTGCTAGCTTCTGGCAAACTCCTTGGCAGCACCTACTGTTGCCCTAATGTTTGAGTTCTTGATGTATCTGAAGAAAAGCAGCTTTAAATACGAAGCTAAAGATTTCCCATTATTGTCTGCTACATTTCAATATTGGCATTTAAATGATTGCACTGACATTCAAGGCTTTGACCAGACTTATTGATGCCATTTTTGTGATTTCTTTTTTCCAGCTGTTTGTGGTCATTTCTCTTAATGCAAGTGCAAGAGAGGCTGAGGTCAATATTCAATATTCCAACAAACTTAATTTGAATTTCTTGGTCATTATTATATAAGCTGAATGACACTCCCTCCACTTTCAAAATCATTCATTCTAAAAAAAATCACAAACATGTCTTAAGTTACTGCTGCCTGTCTGTGATGTGCGTTTGTTGTTAAACAAACCCAGTGTTAGCTATGGTGCTGTTTTCCCAAAAAACAGAAGTAACTGTCAGTTTTCAGCAAAACTTCCATAAGACACAGTCAAATGACCATGGGACACCACACACAGCCATCAGTGCCTCCAGAGTGCAGACACCTGATCATGGGCTGACCATTGGAAATTTGAATCCGGGTCATAAGTCCCCTTTTCAGGTAGGTCATAAGTCAAGGACTATCTGTAGTCCAGGTAAGAAGCATAACCAAGATTATTAGCTCTATCCTTATTGTAAGATTACATTGACAAGTCTTGCAAATCTGAAAGTATCTTTTCCCTTCTTTATTTTTACTCTCTGGAAAACTAGGGAGGGTCCCTTCTGAGACACTTCCTACATCCCTTTTGTTTCTGTGGACTGAAATACCTTTGGCATGGTAGTTGTCTAGGTTGAGAGTCTTCCTCCTGTCTCCCAGGCTCACTACATATGGTTGGAGAAATAAAAAATGAAATGACCCATACTGTATGCATTATTACCTTATATACAAATGAGCTGAATCAAATATGTTCAGTGTGATTTCTGTACTATCTCGGGTTTTGTTGGTACTTCCTGAAAAAGAGGCTCACAAGGATGAACAAGGCAAAGGAGAAATGTTGATAAACTAAGTATTAACTTGTTTAATTTGACACTAATTAGAAGTTTCTGAGATACACCATCTTTTTTCCATGTTGGGACAAGTTATTAATAGTCCGTTGCTTCATCTGTCTGCAGCGTAAATGGAGACGTCCGTTTCTTTGATCCAAGAATGCCAGAATCAGTAAAGGTCCTCCAGATAGTCAAAGGATTAACAGCTTTGGACATTCACCCCCAAGCCAACTTATTTGCATGGTAAGATCTAAAGGTTTTCAACCAAGGAGCTTTTTGTTCCTCCAGAAATCAAAGGAAAGAATTATTTTATTCTTAAAGACACTTCAGTTTCTTTTCCTTAATTAAGCATATCGTATCTGAACTGCAAACATGTGGACCACCAGTAAATGGCAGCTTTTTATGAGTTTTATGTACCTCTTTGTTAACATCTAATAATCATCTCCTTTTTGCTGCCCATAATATATTTTTATTTTGATATAAATAATACATCTTATTTCCTTTGCTTTGTGAAGCTGTATTTTATCTTTTAACATTTTCCTTAAATTCAGCAAGTTGGCTTTTGTTCATTGTGGTTCAAGTCGCTGAAGAAGCATTTTCTTTATTGAGAATAGCCAATGTCCTATATCCAATTTCATCAGCTTGCCACTTGAGTTATCAAATCTGACCATCCCGAAGCTGCATGTTCTAATCCTATACCTGTGACTTTTGTTGAGCAACTCTATCTTTTGCTCCAAAATTGTTTTTGGAAGAGGTTATGTTGAAAATTCAAAGAGTTTAAAAAAAAAAACAACTTCACTTGGCTGGTATGAGATGTCTTGGAATCTGTAGTAGATTAACAGAGCAGAAAAAAATCTGTTTTTAGGTCTTAGCCTTTGTTCTGTTTTACTTTGCAGCGGTTCTATGAATCAATTCACTGCTATCTACAATGGGCATGGCGAGCTGATCAACAATATCAAGTATTATGATGGATTCATGGGCCAGAGAGTAGGTGCCATCAGCTGCCTAGCCTTTCATCCACACTGGGTCAGTCTCCTTTCTCTGATAAAGAACTTCTCTTCTAGAATTGAATATGTTTTTAAAAGCAGGATTGGTAAAGGTTTCCAGAGGGCCTATCATTAATTACAGTTTTATAATTTATAAATGGCATTACAATTATTATTTTAGTTTTAGGTTTCTTACAATGTGCTTTTACTGTACTGTAAGCTGTCCTAGGAAAACTTGATTCTGGAAAGCAGCACAGAATATTAAAATAAATATACATATACTACACTTAACAGTTCATTTCACAAAATTCTAATGCTATTCCTATTACTAGATCAGAATGCTTACGTGTTATTGAATGAAAAAAACTCACCTGTTTAACATGTGAGAATATTTATGAGCAACTTTTACGCATTTTTTAAAAATGAAAGTAAAATCCAGTCCACAATAATGAAGCCGCCTCAGCTTGTCAATATTCCTGATCTTTCAGTCAACCTGGTGCCCATTTTATTTAGTGAAGTGGATGAAGTTTGAGCACTCACCCAGAGGAAGCTGTCTGTATATTAGACGACCTCATGGCTGTATTGTATACTTGCTTTTTTAAAATATACCACCTTTTCCTCAAACCCCGGAGAGGTTGCTAGCGATTTTCTTGCCTCGCTTCAGAAAAACAGCTAGCTGTTTCCCTGCTTTCTGAATCTCCCTGCGATGAACTGTAGGCATGAGATTCACCCACCATTCACATTGAGACAGAGAAGGAGGGAAGTGCCTCGCCAGTGGTAGCAGATAAACCTGGCGAAACAAAAAATGCCTTTGATCCTAAAGCTAGTCCTTTTCCCTTTGTGGGAGGAGGAAAGTTAGTGCTAAGCACAAATTTGGCTGCCAACTAAGGCTAATCAGAATTAATAAGTCCCTACTTCTACCTGTGTACATAATGTACTTTTGCCCTCTCTCTTTCTCTATCCACAGCCTCACCTGGCAGTTGGAAGCAACGATTACTACATCTCTGTGTACTCGGTAGAGAAACGAATCAGATAACAGCGTGTGACTGCTTTGTCAGGGCTGGACATCTTCTGGCAGGCGAAACCATGCCTCACTTACGATGTATATAGTGAAAATATGACTTGAATGTTAGTGTTGGCTGCTGCTGCTACTGCTGCTGCTGCTGTGCAACCCCGTGACTTGGACATTTTTTTTTCTTCCTGACTTAGCTACTGATGACTACATCAGAGGGGAGGGAGAGAAGTGTGGTCTTCTTTCTAGCTGGAACTTCCAGGAACTATTGGAAAAGGAGAATTTAAATTTTCAGCAAGTTCCACCACCTGCCACCATTACCACTACTAATGACTGCTTCTCTGGTTGTTTAAACTTCTTCTCGGAAGAGGGATGGGAGTTTTCCTCTGAATCAGGAATGAATTCAGAACATGCTCTACTGTTCCACAGGTTCTTCCTAGAAAGTCTGTGGCTGCTACCTGTTTTGTGCCAAATGCTGCCCTGGCAGTTGCATGCTAACAGGTTGCCTGGTTTGGATAGTCCATGCGTATCTTTCCACTCTGTATGCCACTGGCCACCTCTGTCATTCACTGTCCTGCCGGAAACAAGAGGAAAAAAATTTAAGGAGAATCTTAAGGGAGAGAAAGAGAGAGAGAGAGAGAATGTTAATGCTGCAGATAATAGAGTTGGCTGCCACTGTGGAAGGGAAAATAGGAAAGTACCCCCAGTTTCTGTGGTATTCATTGGAAAACTGGTGTACCTCTGAATAGCTACATGAAAAAGCATTACAGGGCAAGAGACCTTCCCTTCTTATGCCCTTTCCATTCTTAAGCAGTGACCCTCTGCTCCTTTTACTCATGGCAGAACCCCTTAAGCACAAGAAATGGCCTGCTACCTCTGCATAGACAATAAAGATTTCACTTATTGTACCACTGCCTTAAATCCGCCCTCCCTCCCCAATTCTGTCTTACAGAAGTGCTATTGATCAGCTTATTAATGGATGCAGGTACCTGCAGCAGGCTGAAGGCTAGTGCCCACGTAGAAGTCCTTTCTCTGCTTCAGACACTTGCACAGTGGCAAGCTCTGTACATGCCCAGGACTTTTATATTCGCAGGCGCACATGATCACTGCAAAGAACGGTTGATTTCCCATACTACGGAGACCATGATCTGGCCAAACCTAAGAGAAATACTTTCATGTAGAAAACTGCCTCAATAGCTTAAGTTCAGAAGGCCTTCCTTGAATTGTGTGAATTATGCCTGAATTGTGTTCATTCTTCTGGCATTGGCTCCAACGGCAGATGTCCACAAAGCTGTGGAGAAGCATGAAAGTGAAGTCTCGCAACTGTGAAGAGCAGGGAGCCATCCTCTTCATCTTCTCTATGATGGAACTGAGCATTGTCTTGCTTGCAAAATCCACCTCCCAGTTCTCATTATGAAGCCTGCTTTGTGCGTAGTTTGCTAGCCGAGAACCATTGCCCAAGCTGCAAAATTTGTGATGGAAATAAATATGTGGGTGATTTTATACCCCAGTTTGCTGATTCGAGTGTCAGCTCTGCTGGAACATTTAATCTTTGTCCCATCCCCCCCAATTGCCATGCCTGTCCCTCCCCAAGTGGCATTTAACTCAGGGAAGGTTAAATAGTTGATTGTGCTCCTAAGCATCAAGCCAGAGTCTGGGATCCATTTATAACTGACTTAACCTACACAATTAAATGAAGATGTGATTTTTTTTGGTAACCTATATCCAATGTGTTTATTTCAAGAACAAGATTCCTCGTGCTTCCTCTCAGCTTGCATAGCCAGAAGTAAGGTTATGGTAGTTTTTCTTTCAAATGCCATCATTTTTGAAAGGAAGAGCTGTGCTTTTTTTTTTTGCAAAGATCTGAGATGGTGATCCAATCATGAAGTTTAACCAAAACTCCAGAAAGCGTCCAGCTTACACAGTTCACTTCTCTATTTATTTTCAGGAAAAATGAAAAGGAATAATAAACCACCAGACGATTGTAATGTAAGAGTAAAACAATTAACGAAATAAATGTTAATAAAATGTAAATGCCAGAAGAAGCCCTTGGTCGTTAGGGTGTACTATTGTTTTGATGCTGTAAAAGAAACCTGGGGAAGGGATGGGGAGGGAGAGGAGGAGAAAGTTTCAAGATGGTAGGTCTCCTTTCTTGGGCAGAAGAAGAGAAGGTAAGCACTGCTGCTTGGATATCCTGCCTCGGCTGCCTTAACGTTTCTGCAAGAGCTACAGCTATTCTTTGATTTTCAAAGTGGCTGGGCAGAAAATGGTGTCTGTGTGTCTATGTGTGTGAATGTGTATGTGTGAGCCTGGAAAATCCTGTTTACCTGTGATCTACAGCTCACTCTAGAGAAGAAATAGCAAACAGAGAAAGAAACGAGTATATGTGAAGCCAATAACTCCCAATCTCTGCCTGCCTTGACATATGTGGTGCTTGCGACAATATATCAACCTTTCAGATGTAGTGAAAACTAAAATTGGGTTTTTGGGCAAGTGTGATATTCAGAAAAAATAAGACTTACCATTTAGTTTTTGTTGCTTCTGGGAATGACAAAATTGAGTTTCTTACCTTCTCTGTAGTTAAAAAGAAGTATAAACATTGCCCCAAATCAAAGCATGTGAATTTGGAAAAAAAATAAGTAACCTAGGTGAATCTCAGATGACAGCACTACCAACTAGATATGCTTCTTGATCTTCTATACAGCCCTCAAGATGATAGAAGTTTTCCTCTTTTTTACATTTTTAGTAATATATTGCATTTAATCATTGGCTCTAAATATGACTTGCATTCTGTCCTCTCCATCTTCACAAGAAGAAGATGTAACATCAATACCTGGGAAGATCCTGGAAAAGATAATCAAAAAACAGATCTGTGAACAACTAGAAGCAAATAAAGTTATACCTAGTAGCCAGCACAGGTTTGTTATAAACAGATCATGCCAAATTCAATCTTATTTTATTTTTTGATAAAGTGACTAAATTAGTAAATCAGCAAAATGCTGTGGACAGAGTATACTTAGATTTCAGTAAGGCATTTAACAAAGTAGACTGCAACCTACTTCTTGATAAGCTAGGAAAATGTGGTATAGACAACATCACCACCAGATGGATTTGTAGATGGCTGACAAACAGCACTCAATGAGTAGTCCTTAATGGTACTGCATCCACATGGAGAAAAGTAAGCAATGGGGTACCACAAGTCTCCATCTTAGGCCCAGTATCTTCATAAATTATTTAGATGAGGAAATAGAAGGGGAACTCAACAAATTTTCAGATGACACTAAACTGGCAAGAATAGCCAACACTACCAAAAAGATATCGACAAACTTCAACAATGGGCTCTATCCAACGAAATGAATTTTAATATGGAGAAAAGAAAATTTTTTCATTTAGGCAGAAAAAATCAAAGGTATAAGTACAGATTAGGTGAGACCTGGCTCAAAAACAGTAACTGGGAGATGAGTCCTAGTAGATGATCACTTGAATAGGAGCCAGCAGTGTGCAGCAGCAGCCAAAAAAGCTAATACAATCCTGGGTTATATAAACAGGCATAGAATCAAGGTTACATGAAGTATTAGTACCACTTTATAAAACCCTAGTAAGACCACACCTGGAATACTACAATCAATATTGGCCACCATACTGCAAAAAAGATGTTGAGACCTTGGAAAAAGTTCAGAGAAGAACACTAAAATGATCAAAGGCCTGGAGACTAAACCATATGAAGAACAGATGCAGTATCTGGGTTTGAATTAGAGGTTGTGTGATAGCAGTATTCCAGTATCTGAGGAGCTGCCACAAAGAAGAGGGGGTCAGATTATTCTGCAAAGCACCAGAGCGCAGGACAAGAAACAATAGTTGGAAACCTATTTCCAAAGAGAGAAGCAACCTGGAATTAAAGAGAAATTTCCTAATAGTGTGGACAATTAACCAGTGGAACAGCTTGCCTTCAGAAATTGTAGATGCTCCATCACTGGAGGTTTTTAAGAAGAGACTAAACAGTCACTTATCTGAAATGGTATATAGGTTCTGCTTGAGCAGGGGGCTGGATTAGAAGACCTCCAAAATCCCTTCCAGATTCTATTCTATTCTAGTCTTAAGCTACAAGTGCGATCAAGCCTCTGATCACATTTTGTGATGAATATAAACTAGTATTTTATTTGTAAAGCTAATTAGAAGTTTGATGCAGGTAGTCTTGTGTCACATTCAAAAAGTTGGAGAGACTATAGTTCAAGCACTATTTTGTGTGTCATGCTTTATTGTATAAAGAAGCCCAAGCTCTAGTTTTTCTAACATAAAGGGCAACATAAAACATTCTTGTTCTCATTTTCATACAGAAATTAAAAGGATTGTGAGAATTGCCTTACAACCTTTCCAGTGGTGGATTCAAAAAATTATACTACCGGTTCGGTGGGCATGGCTTGGTGGGCATGGCAGGGGAAGGATACTGTAAAATCTCCATTCCCTCCCCACTCAGGGGAAGGAGGCAGAGAATAGATGTGGGCGGGGCCAGTCAGAGGTGGTATTCTAAACTCAAAATTTCTGCTACCGGTTCTCCAGAATTAGTCAGAACCTGCTGAATACCACCTCTGAACCTTTCACAACTTGATGCATTGGAGATGTTGGGATTGTAATTCCAATTATCTGCAGCCAGCGAAGTGTGTTGGGAGACAGATATTGTAGTCCAACAAAAAGACATTGGATAAATAGTTAACTGGAGCCAGGATCTGTTTGGCCATAAGCTTCCTAGATAGGCCTTTACATGCTGTTTTTAAATGCCTCCCCCTCTCTTTAGCAGAGTAAGAGATCAGTATTAATAGAATTGATATAAAGGTTGCAGAGACCATGCTTTGAAATCTCTAAAATCAATATACAAATTAGGGCACATTTTTCTCAGGGGTGGGATTCAACCGGTGTTATTACCAGTTCGGTGATTATATTAGGTAACAGGTAACAGCCAGGGCGGGCGGGTGGGCCAAACAGCATCAGACACTGAACCAGTTCTGTGTCTGCTGCTCTTCAGAGCTACCGATTCTATAGAGCCAGGCAGAACCGGTAGCATCCCACCCCTGATTTTTCTCCTCGAGATAAGGTGCATTGTTATCTCTTCCATTTTATTTTTCTAACAACTATGTCACAACAATTGAACAGATATTGGCTGGCCCCAAATCACTCAGAAACATTGGCTAAGTGAGTTTGAGTTTGAAACTGACTAGCAGCTTTCTAAAATACTGTTGGCTGAAACATGCTGTGCTTGGATCATTCTGTGTTCAGAACAGCCAGATCTGTGCAAGGACTGAGGCGTGCACGTTTGTGTCTGAACGTGCAGAATACATGCATTTGGAATAACCAGGAAAAGTGAGGTAAAAGCAAAGCCGCCTGTGAGGAAAGAGGTAGTGGAAAAATTGGGGAAGAGAGGCAGCAGCGTAAGCCAATTGAATACACCATGTTTGAATTCAACTCTAACCATGATTAAGGCAAGGAAGATGCTGCCAAGATTGGTCAGCAGATGCGCAGGGGGTCAAGTCACACCAACATTGCTGTACTTGCCCTACAAGACCCTCCAGAATCTGTTTTGGCTGAAATATGCAACAACTGAGCTGTTGCAGAATTCAATTAACTCCATGACCTGCATAGCGTAATTCAGTGGAGGATCAAAATCAAAAACATGTGTTTTCCATCAACAGCACAAAACACTTTTTTTTTTTCTTTCATGCATACTTTCACTCTGGCAGTAGGAAAAAGGAATGTAACTGTGAAAGTGAAATCTATAATAGGAATCCAGTCAGTATATACAGTGCCAGGATTCAAATATTTTAACAACTGGTTCACTCAGGGTCAGATTGGCTGTCGTGGGAAGAGTGGCCCATCCCCTCCAGTTCTGCCACACATGTGGGACGACCCTCCCTCAACGGCTAACCTGACCCTGGGCAAACTGGTTGTTAAATTACATCCCCCTTGCTATCAAAGTGGATCTTGGGCACTGAGCTGCAATGGAGAAACAGGAAATGGAGCGGCTGGCACAAGGGAAGGTGGTGGTAATTTAACAACTGGTTCGTGTGTACCAGTGGAAACCGGCTGAATCCCACCGAGTACATAGGAATCTAGCCTGAAATGGAAAATAACAGATTTAGCTTGAAGGGGATTTTAGCTTTTTTAAAATACATAACAGATAATCCTTGATTTATAATCATAATTGAGCCCAAACTTTCTGCTACTAGGCAAGGGAGTTATTAAGTGAATTTTGCCCAAGGTTATGACCTTGCTTGCCACAGTTGTTAAGTGAATCTGGCTTCCCCATTGGCTTTGCTTGTCAGAAGATTGCAGAGGGTGATCACATGACCCTGGGATACAGCAATACATGCCAGTTACCAAGCCTCTGAATTTTGATCACGTGACCAGGGACATGCTGGAATGGTCATAAGTGTGAAAAATGATTGTGTCACTTTTTTCAGTGCTGTTGTAACTTCATAAAATCACTAAATGAGTGGTTGTAAGTTGGGGGCTATCTGTATGCTATCTTCGTCTGTCAAAAGAAACAAGTCTAACAAATATAAGTTGCAACATTGGTTCAGTGGTTTTGATATTAAAAAACATTTCCTGATCAAAATGACCACAGGCTGGATTGTGAGGGAAAGGCTTTACAACAAATGCAAAGTATGTGTGCTATTTAATTTGATTTTAAATCAATCTTGGCCTGGCAAATTGCTTGCAAAGAGTGTTATGAATGGAGGTGGAGCAGGATAAAAAGTCTCCCATGCAAATATCCTCAATGAAATGCCACTACAATAAAGAACAAAAGACTAATATGTCTGTCAAGCTTGTCTGAAGCTTTTAAAAAATTAATTGATATGGTGCTTTGCTATTTCTTAGTGGAAGTAGTTACCATGGGAACTATAAATGAGCTCAGTTGGTGGTATATGTTTTAATCAAGTATGATGACTATACTAAATTACTGATAATTTTAAACAAGAGGGATGCTCATCAGTTACACCGATTATAAATTCAGGGTCTTCTACTCAGGAACTTGTAGCTGTTATTCTAGATGGGTAGCAAATTCTGTGGGGAAGCATTTCTATAGTGATTACAGGTGCTCCAATTACCTGTTTCTCCTTACTGTTAAAGTGAGGAGTGCTCAGTGTCTCTAGTTTTATTTATTGGTGCGCCCCAATCCCAATTTCTACCTGAAGGTCAGTCCTTAGCTTTCCCGATATTTGTTCATTTCACCTCACCTCTATTAACACAGAAATAAGTCTATATTGCTGACTTTCCATTTAAATCACAGAGAGATGTAGCAGAGCCAGCCACAAGTTATTTAAAATGGGAAATACACCTTTCGGTCAAGCTTGAAATTGCTAGTTTGGGAATATGCACCAACTCTTACAGAACACGGCTTGTAAGGTAGTCCTCAGCTTACAATCATTTGTTTAGTGTCCATTCAAAGTTACTATGTCAATGAAAAAAGGTGACTTATGACCAGTTTTCACACTTAACGACTATTGCAGCATCCCCATGGTTACGTGATAAAAATTCCGGCACTTGGCAACTGGCTCATTTATGATGGTTGTACTGTCCCGGGGTCATTTGATTCCCCATATGTAACCTTCCCAGCCAGCATCCAACAAGCAAACTCAACGGGGGAAGCTAGAGTCATTTAACAACTGTATGATTCACTTAACTGCAGTGACTTGTTAAACACCTGTGGCAAAAAAGGTTGCAAGATGTAGCAAAACTAACTTAACATCTGTCTTGCTTAGCAATGAACATTATGGGCTCATTTATGGTTGTAAGTTAAGGACTACCTGATTTTCGTTGGATAGCTAGGAGCTATCCATGGTACTAATGGGATTAACCCAAAGCAGAATTTCTTAAAACTTTTTGCTCTTCGTACTTTTAACAATTATGGAGGCTTTTGTTTGTATGGGTTACAGTTATCAGTATTTACCATATTAAAAATTAAAGTGGATATATTCACTGCTGCTGCCACATCTCACGATTGTTTGATGGCATTTTAATATTGCATTGTATTTGAAGATTGGCTGTCAAATCATTTTGATCTTGTGGCTAACTGACAGGATGTTGGGGGACATGCAGGGGTCCCTGGACCACACTCTGAGAAACACTTTAGTTCTGCCAGGCAACATAGTTCAATTTTATCAAGCCAAAAGATGTACAAAGGATGTATGGATGCTTTTCAAGGTGAGCTTAAAATACATTTGTTATGTATTTTGGTATGTCTGAAATTTTACCACTCCCATGATGTGGTGGATTTATAATATATGTGTTCTCAAGTACTTAGTTACCTAAGAATCCGCTTCCTAAGTGACCTCTAGCAAATCTCTCTGGAGTCATTTTCCATAGTTATGAGTGGAATATAATATAAGTCTTGTCTTTTTATGTTTCTTTGTCAGGTATATATTTTTAATATCTCAGCTAGATTCATTTTTATTTTTGGCTTTGCTAGATGAGTTAATGAGCAACAGAGGTTAATTTGGTTTTCATGGCTTTCAGTATCTCTTCCCTAAAATCCAATGAATTTCAACATGAAAGGTTGACACAATGACTTCTGGAGCAGCTGGAAGTCATGTCCTCTCTCTCCCTCTCCCTCTCTCTCCCTCTCCCTCTCCCTCTCCCTCTCCCTCTCCCTCCCTCTCTCTCTCTCTCTCTCTCTCTCTCTCTCACACACACACACACACACACAAACACACTAGCTGAAACAATATGGAGGACCTTCCTCCTCTCCTTTAGGAAAGTTTGAAAGTTAAAAAAAATGTCAATCTCCAAAGACCTGTTACTTATATGACAGCTTGTACAATATTCTCTAATTCCGTTGCATTGTTACTTGGCAGAAATGCACATGTTTCCCCTATTCTCCAAATCTGTATGCGATCACATCAATTAGGAAACTGGACTCAGTTGGCATGTCAGAACAAACAACTATTACTACCAGTACTAAATAAAGTACGACTTCAGCAACAGAGTGGTCAATGCCTGGAATGTACTACCTGACTCTGTTGTTACAACCTCTAACTCCCACTCTTGTAACCTCAAACTAACCTCTATTGACCTCACCCCATTTCTAAGAGGTCTGTAAGGGCGTGCATAAGTGCACCATCATGCCTACCGTCCCTGTCCTATTGTCCCCATCTATTCGTACCTATTTCCTGTATTCTTACTCATGTTTATACTTATATCTATTATCTTGTAAGCAATTGACAAATCAAATAAATAAAAAAAAATAATCCTAAAACATGAAGCTGTAGCTCTGAAGATTAGTTTTGAATTACAGGAAACCAAAATGCTTATGACCTATCAGACCTATAATCCATCGCAGCCATTTCTGCACAGTTGGACCAATAGGAAAATTAAATTGTTTCTACCTAATTTATCTTACATGCACATCCTATTTTGCATGATTGTTTCTTCTCTTGTATAATTTATATAATTCTGGACTATTGTGTACATTATGAAGTAGCTCAGTCCAGAGAACTGCAACAGGCAGCCTTTCATTTTAAAAGATGGTTAGTAAAATATGTAGCTGAATAAATTAAATAGGGAAGAAATGTGTTTGTGGGTGTATAAACATGTATATGAATTATTTTAGAAATAATCTCATCTTGTTCCCCCAAGAATTCTGGGAACTGTTAAGTGTCTTGGAAAGTCTGTTTAAGAACCCAAACGCCTCTCACGACAGTTGCCAGGACTAATGGGGAGAGGGAAAGATTATACAAACCATTTTTAGTCAATGATGTATTGAATGTCTAATTTGATCAACATGATAAATAGAGAAAAACATAGAAAAACTCGTAATATCTCATTTTTAAGGCAACTTTTTGGATAAAACACAGCACGTAATCAGAAAATTCTCTTTTATTGTTCATTAACAATATGTTGGGGCAGTTGCTCTGGAAGTATTTTCCAAAGAGGGCAACAGGAATCTTTAAGAAGCTACTATTCTGTGTACTCATGTGTGATCACTGAAATTAAAAGGTAATTTTATTTGTTAATAACAGTGAGCTAGACTAGGGAGAAGAGGGTCCTTAAATGGCCTAGAGTCCTGAGTATGAAGAGATTTAAAGGTTACTACACAATGTATGATTCATTGGGCCATCCTTTCAGAGATACTTCCTTACATAAACAGACAACAGAATTCCTGCACGCAGATTGCTCTTGTCAAGGTGCACTTGAAGGTAAATAATGGATGATTCTCTGTCATGAATCTAAAATCCAAATATCAATACAACATCTTCAGTGTATCTGCCTGTAAAGTACTATGTGATTTGGTCTTCTCTGTTCAATGCAAAAATGGCCTTGTTACTCCCCTCCATGGCATACTTGATGATGTATCTGATGGGCTTGACTGATGAGCATATTTCTACACTGAGATGACAATTGAATGCCTTCAATGGGTTATGCATTGTAAAGTACCACCCATTGAGAAGTTATGGTTTGACTTTATGATCCTGCTTGATGTCCTTCAAATCCTCCCATTTCAGAAGACCTCCTGTGGATAGCATATGAATCATCACTACACTTTGTATGCTCATTGAATGGCATAGGCTACTCTTATTGCATGTACCATTTTACCAAAACGCTGAGTTTCTACCACAATACAGTCTATGAATCATATGCTTCAATATGTAATTCTGAAGCTCAGGATCTTTATTTGGGACTAGTATTTCAGTTTGCACAAATGTGTCATCATTTTGTGCTGTTTTTTTCATTCCACAGCAGACAGTGCAAATGAAGCAATCCCTGCTTTTGGTATTCCACACTTAGTACCTAAGCAATGCACCTACCAAAGAGATATTGTGTTTCTGTAAGGCAGAGGTCTCCAAACTTGGCAACTTTAAGACTTGTGGACTTCAACTCCCAGAATGGAATTCTGGGAGTTGAAGTCCACAAGTCTTAAAGTTGCCAAGTTTAGGGACTCTTGCAGTAAGATATTTCAGGGACAATTTCTCTTCAAGTTAAATACTCTTGCAATTAAATCCGGCTGATCATTTGGGTGCTGATTTAAAAAAATGATGCTGTCATATTTATGGCCAGTTTACATGTCATCATAATGAAAAATGAAGCACTGCCCTACTTCCATATATACATCACAGCTTCTTGACATTGTCCCATCATATATTTTGGTCCACCAACAAATATTGAAGAGGGGAGGATGCACTTTTTGATGTTTTTGAAATATCATCATTCCATGCATCAGTCAGGCTTCTGCATGTGGTTGATTCCAAAGTAACTTGATTCATTCAGTTGTAACTCAGCCTCTTATCTGTAATCGTAGCAGCCATGTTAACCATATATTCTTAGAATAGACATCCTCCTCTTGAAAGGTTATTAAACTCATTCTCATAATTCATTATTCAATATACACAGTAATACATTGCCAATAGTTTTTTGTTCATCATTTGGCGATGGTGATGCCAGCCATCATCTCCAAAAGGAAATAAAAGTATGTATTGAAAGCTGTATTAGGAACAACAGGACTGTGTTATTTGCAAATCACCTGCTAGTTTTTTCAACACAATGTGCCATGGGTTGATTAAGTTTTAGAGTTGCTTAGTATAATGATTTTGACTCCATTAACAATTTGTGTATTAAATCTTCTCTCACTTTCAAAAGATGATCTCCGGTCAGGATCAGTGACAGTGGAAACTTTTGCTGCGTCACAAATTTGTTCTTTTGCAAGCTGAAGGGATGCATTGTAGGGGGTTTATTCTGGTACTAATTTCTCCAGCAATACAACAGTCTCATGTTGATTTCCATCATTGTGGAGTGTACTTCTTCTCAGTTCTATGCTGTCTTGAGGATCCATGAAATAATTTGAAGGCACTGTCTTAGGCCCAGTACTCTTCAACATCTTTGTAAACGGTTTAGATGAGAGGATAGAAGAGGAACTCAAAATTTGCAGATGACACCATTCTGGGGAAAATAATCCACACTTAAGAAGATAGACTCAGTATAGAGAAGGATCTTGAGAAACATGAATACTGGGCTTTATCCAAAAAAAGACAGTTTGGTGGTAAGAAAAGTAAGTTTTTAGACTTAGGCACAAAAAAACAAATGCACTGGTATAAAATAGCTGGTATCTAGTTCAACAGTAGTTGCAGTGAGAAGAATAACACATAACAGATATTCAGAGTTGGAAGGGACCTTGTAGATCATCTAGTCCCACCCACCCCCACCCAAGCGGAAGACCCTACACCATTTCTGACAAATGGCAGTTCAATCTCTTCTTGAAAGTCTCAAGTGATGGCACTCCCACAACTTCCGAGGGCAAGCTGTTCCATTGTTTGATTGTTTTCACTGTCAGAAAGTTTCTTCTCATTTCCAGGTTAAATCTTTCCTTGTTCAGTTTCCATCCACTATTCCTTGTCTGGCCTTCAAAGGTGCTTTAGAAAACAGCTTGACCCCTTCCTCTCTGTGGCAGCCCCTCAAATATTGGAAGACCTATCATGTCTCCCCTAGTCCTTCTCTTCACTAGACTAGCCAAGCCCAGTTCCTGCAACCGTTCATTATATGTTTTAGCCTCCAGTCCCCTAATCATCCTGGTTGCTCTTCTCTGTACTTTTTCTAGAGCCTCAACATCTTCTTTATAATGTGGTGACCAAAACTGGATGCAGTACTCTAGGTATGGTCTTACTAAGGCTTTATAGAGTGGTATTAGTACCTCCCTTGATCTTGATTGTATCCCTCTGTTAATACAATTTAGGATTGCATTAGCTTTTTGGCTGCTGCTGCACACTGCTGGCTCATATTTAGCTGGTTGTCCACTAAGACTCCAAGATCCCTCTCACAGTTACTGCTATTGAGCCTGGTTTCACCCAGTCTATATGTATACTTTTGGTTTTTCTTGCCTAAGTGTAGGACTTTACTTTTCTCTACATTGAATTTCATTTTGTTAGATATGGCCCAGTGTTCTAGTCTGTCAAGATCCATCTGGATCTTGAGCCTATCTTCTCGGGTGTTAGCTATTCCTGCCAGCTTAGTATCATCTACAAATTTGGTAAGTTCCCCTTCTATTCCCTCATCTAAGTCGTTAATGAAGATATTGAAGAGTACTGGTATCCTAGTTGACTATCACTTAAATATGAGCCAGTGGTACGTTGCAGCTGCCAAAAAAGCCAATGCAGTCCTAAACTGCATCAACAGAAGGATGGTATCAAGGTGAAGTGATAGTATAATTTTATACTGTACTGGTAAGACCAGACTTAGCATACTATGTCCAGTTCTAGTCACCCAAATATAAAAAAGATGTTGAGAAAGAGTGCAGAAAAGAGTAGCAAAGATGATGAGAGGTCTGGAAGCTAAATTGTATGATGAATGGTTGCAGGAACTAAGTATGTCTACTCTAATGAACAGAAGGACTAGGGTGTGATATGATAGCAGTCTTCCAATATTTGAGGGGCTGTCACAGAGAAGAGGGAGCAGGACAAGGAGTAAC
Organism: Bungarus multicinctus; assembly: GCA_023653725.1. NCBI lineage: Eukaryota > Metazoa > Chordata > Lepidosauria > Squamata > Elapidae > Bungarus > Bungarus multicinctus. Next base: position 124,497,798 of record CM042834.1, read on the forward strand.
GGGTGGAAATTATTAAAAAGAGAACCAACCTAGAACTAAGGAGGAATTTCTTTTCAGTGAGAAAAATTAACTAGTGGAACAGCTTGCCTCCAGAGATGATGGGTGCTCCATCACTGGAGGTGTGCAAAAAAGAAATTGAGCAGCCATTTGACTAAAATGGTATAGAGTCTCCTGCTTGATTTCTCCAAAAATCTCCCAATCCTGTTATTCTATGTTATTCTAAGAACTGAAGCAACCACACAACTTCCCCAAATTTCAATCCCTCGAGAGTCATGGTTCCAAATTTTGGATACATTCTGTGAGTTAGCCAGGGGTGGGATTCAAATTTTTTAACAACTGGTTCTGTGGGTGTGGCTTCATTGGTAGGCATGGCTTGGTGGTCATGTTATTGGCTGGGTGTGATCAACTCAATATTACTCACATCAAGGCACGCACCTCCTCGCCTGGCCTCTCATGACTGTGGGGATGCTGCAACAGTCGTAAGTGTGAAAAATGGTCATAAGTCACTTTTTTCAGTGCCATTGTAACTTTGAATGGTCACTCTACACAAGCAAAGTCCCAGCAAAGGAGGGGAAAAAAACTCCAGAGACGTTCCTGAGACAGGAAGTCTAGTCCTGCCAAGAATGTAATAAGGGTTCAGGGAGAGGCAGTTTCTGCAAGCAACACCAGAATGTTTCCTTCCTGCCTTCCTTACAGGATTAGGCCAGTAATTTCTTCTAACAACTGATTCTCTGAACTGCTTAGAATGTTAACAACCGGTTCTAGCAAATAGGTGTGAACTGGTAGAATCCCACCCCTGGAGTTAGCCCAACTGAGGTACCTTAGTTGAAAAACAGCCTTGTGATGCACTGTTTTATCCAGGTAAAGGTCATAACAAGAGTTTTAGTAGCATATGGATGATTAGCCATTGTGTTTTATACCAGGGAACTCTTTTCAGTATACTGTAGTTAGGATATGAGAAAAACCTCATATTCATATTGTGAATAGTATGTTGATCTAATTGTTCTTTAGTGTTTTCCTCTGTAATGCTTCCTTTTTATTATTAATATAGATAGAAAGTTTATTATTTCTGGCTTGCTCCAATTGTTTCATCTATATTTCTAAATTCCTTGCTTCATCCCTCTCAGGAACACTTCACAATTGACTATTTCCTATATATGTACTAGGCTGTGTGACAAATACCCATGTGTTTATTTTGTTGTGTTTTGCTGCTTATAGCTTTCAATCCTGCACCAAATCAAGCGGGGACATTGCAGATGTTTGATCAATTTTTTTATGGTGAGCTGGCCTCTCTGCATTCTGCACCCTGCACTAGATTTCATGCTACACTATATGCAGCTACAATAAATCAGATCCATCTAGCATGGCCTGGGCTCAGAATTAAAGTTGGTAGCCCAGAAAGATCTAGAAAATAACAAAATTACAGAATTGGCAGGGACCTTGGAGATCTTCTAGTCCATGCTCCTGCACAAGCTGAGACTCTATAACATTTCAGACAAATGTCTGTCCAAGCTCTACTTAAAGGCCTCCAGTGATGGAGCATCCCAACTTCTGAAGGCAATCTGGTTAATTCTTCTAACTACCAGGAAATCTCTCCTTAGTTGTAGCTTGCTTCTCTCCTTGATTCGTTTCCATTCATTATTTCTTGTCTTGCCTTCAGGTACTTTGGAGAATAGGTTGATTCCCTCTTCTTTGTGACAGCCTCTCAAATATTGGAACATTGCTATCATGTCACCCCTAATCCTTCTTTTCACTAGACTAAACATACCCAATTCCTGAAACCATTCTTCATATTTTAACCTCCAACCCTCTAATGATCTTTAGTGCTCTTTTCTGCACTCTTTCCAGAGTCTCAACATATTTTTTATAATATGGTGAAATTCAAGTTCTTGCCCCACACTACCAATCTCAGTTTAAGAACCTCAGAAACTACTTAATGTTTTACTGTATCACCAACAGAATTCCAAATACAGGACTGTTAAGGAAACTTTCACTGATCCACTGCTTTCCAAAGGTCTTTGAACTTAGGTAATATAATTCCCAATTCATATAACCATGTTTCTCATTATGGAATAGGTGTCATCCATTAGTCCTTGAATGAATAGAATGCTTGCAGAAATAATTACACTGGAACAGTCAATCTAAGTGATTATTAAAACAATTCTAGACAAAATAGCAAAATAATTATTCTCAGCAGTCTTGGTATCAACAATGTATGAGCAGAGCAATAAAATAAAACCTAACAAAATCTTGTCCCTATTTGGTCATGAAATATTTACCACTTTTGAGTTTGTCATGTTTATGACACATAACTATACCCATGCATACATACACACACACATATACAACAAAACAAGCAAAGTAGCATTGATAGACATTTTCGTCAGCTAATGGAATTGATTTTCTCAGTCAGAATCTTTAAAAAACAACCCTTTTAATAACTTTTCATGGGCATTAGAACTTGCACATTTAGTGATTTAAAACAAATATTTGGAATCTTGTACAAGTTTAATCAAGGCATCGTTCAGGCATTCCACAAAATAGCTCTTTTTTTTCCAATCTAGAACCTGAAAAAGAGATCCAGTTGTTTTAAAAGTTGCCTTATTGTAAACAACTCTTAAAATAGTTGCAACTTTTTATTCAATCTACTCTATTGCAAAGGACACTCAAACAATGTGATCACTTTAATGAGATTTAATAATTTAAAGAGATGCAGTGTTCATGCTTCTGCAAAATCCAAGTATTTATTCCCTAATCTTTTCTGAAGCATGCACTGGTCCAAAAACATTTCAGGATAACATTTCCAAAAATAAAATGGGACTGTCTGCACCTACCTGAAGTTCCAGTGGTTTTCCATTGCTCCTGAGAAAGTTAATGACAGATGTGGCTTTATGTGCTAGAGAAGGAAGACTCAGATGCCATGAATTAAAAATTAAATGAACTCCCCCTTGATTTTTACAGGGGAAAAAACATGAATACAAATGGAGGTTTCAGATCATCTCTTATACATGAAATTAAATTTCCTGCATTATTCGTGTTGTAGTTGCTATTACATGATTGTGATTTAATTCTAAATTTAGGTGTGAGTTGTGAAACTCCTTCTTTAGCCATCTCAGCAATGGCCTCCACAATGTAATCTCCAAAGATGCCATACTGCTGGAAACCTGGTAGATGAGCTCCCGGGGACCTCCTGTCATTTCCCATCTAGATTATTGCAATGCTCTCTACATGGGGCTCCCCTTGAAGAGCATCCGGAGGCTCCAGTTGGTGTAGAATGCGGCCGCGCGGGTAATTCTGGGGGCTTCTCATAGCTCCCATGTTACACCGCTCCTACGCAAGCTGCATTGGCTCCCGATGGCCTTCCGGGTGCGATTCAAGGTGTTGGTGGTCATCTATAAAGCGCTCCATGGCTTGGGTCTCGGGTATTTACGGGACCGCCTTCTGCCACCATCGGCCTCCCACCGGCCTGTGTGCTCTCACAGGATGGGCCTCCTTGGGGTGCCATCAGCTGGACGATGCCGGCTGGCGGCCTGAGGGTACAGGCCTTCTCTGTGGGAGCACCCTCCCTTTGGAATGAGTTACCCCTGGAGATGCGGACTATCCCTGACCTGCGAACCTTCCGGCGCACATTGAAGACTCATCTTTTCCAACAAGCCAGTCTGGCCTAGTAATATTGGAAGGTTTTAAATTTGTTATTTTATTTATCCCGTTTTTATTATTTTTATCATTGTCTTAATTCTCTCAACCATTGGTTTAATCCGTTTTTAAATTTTATATCATGTATTGTATTGTATTTAGTCAGGCTGTGGACTGCCCCGAGTCCCAATTTGGGAGAGGGGGCGGTATATAAATTAAATAAAACTCTAAAAACTCTAAAACTCCCTCTGCCAAGACGTATAATTTACTGGCATTCAGAAACCCAGTTAAAATATTATGTCTCACTGTGGCTAAGATATATATTGGAGGGTACTGGTTCACAGCTTTTGCACATATACTGTACTACAATATCTGTATCCTCAGTCTACGTTTTTGATTTATTTAATTTGTGCCTTTCAATTAGCTGAGGTCTAGCAACTGACTGGACTAGTCCCTGCAGTTTTCATGCCAAGATTTTGGAACTGGTTTTCCCTTACCTCCTTCCTAGATTTCAAAGTCCCAAGGTCGCCCAGCTGGCTTTGTGCATCTGATCGGAACTAGAACTCACAGTCTCCCAGTTTCCAGCCTAGGGCTTTAACCACTGCATCAAATTGGCTTTGTGCTTTTAATAATCATGGTCAAATGTAGCACCCATTCTATCCTACTCAGCTCATGTGAATAGAGATGCCACCTCTCACTGATGGCCCTTACCTGCCTCTTTTGGTTTATCTGGGGAAGGTGTGCTAGAATCCAAACAGGTCTGAAAAGTTATCATCAAAGTAATATTCTCTCTCCACGAGCTTTTATTTTTAAGTAATAATTGTTTGATCAAATAACAGATTGTCAGGTAAAAAAGGACTGTAACTAAATATAACCTGGCTTGTAAAATCTCTAGTGGGGATTTGGACCTGTCACATTTTTTCTGCCATATGTATTATTTACTGTAGACTGAAAGTGGAGTTTATTAATAATTCTCTGCGTGTTTTGTTCTACAGATAGGATTTTTCTTCCTCAATTTGTTCTTGCTCCTTGGGTGATTTCAATAAAAATTGGATTTTCTGTTCTTTTCAAGTAGGAAGGTGTGCATTTTAGAAGAAGAAAAGCAAGGCTGACTCTAGAAGGGAAGCATCTGCATTATGGCAAGGGACTCTAAAAGTGATGCAAGGTGCCAGTTCTCATGCAAGCACAGCCCCTCTCTAAATATTATTTAAAGCAAGGGTGTCCAACCTTGGCAACTTTAAGACTTATGGCTGGCTGGGGAATTCTGAGAGCTGTCTTAAAGTTGCCAAGGTTGGATACCCCTACTTTAAAGCAATTGTGTCCAGAGTCTACGCAAATACAAAAACAAAAAACAAAATTTATTTATTATTTATTTATTTAGACTTATATACTGCCCCCTCTCCCAAAGGGACTCGGGGCGGTGAACAGCCAGAATAAAAGCATAAAATGCTGTATCCCTTAGCAAACTGAACTGAAATCTGACACATTATGGATCCTTAAAGTTACCTCTGGACTGTTTTCAGCAAGTGTCCCTCTGTTCCCCAATATATATTTTTTCAGTTGCCTGGAGTCTTTACCAGAATCTTCTATTAGTCTTTATCCCAGTCCACTATTCCACCTTGTTTGAAGGCTTCCACCATTGTTCTGCTGCCAAAGAAATTCCCTATCAATAACCTCAACAATTACAGATCAATGGCACTCCTACTATCATGAAGTGCTTTGAGAAATTGGTCTGACCGGCACATGATTTCTGGTCTTCCGCATACATTTGATAAACACCAGTTTGCATACAGAAGAAATAGATCTACAGAGGACGCTATAGCCATCACTCTTCACACTGCTCTGACTCATCTAGAACAGCAGGGGGGCTATGTGAGGATGCTTTTTGTAGATTTTAGTTCTGCATTTAATACAATTCTTCCACATAGACTAGTTGTCTAAACTTCTGGACCTTGGCCTTTCTTATTCAATCTGCCTTTGAATTACGGATTTCCTGTCTGGCCACTCACAGAGGGTCAGATTAAGTAATCATACCTCTTCAACCCTTGTTCTTAACACCGGTATGCCACAGGGTTGCGTGTTCAGTCCCTTACTCTATATTCTTTATGTGCATGACTGCATACCCACTCACGCTAGTAATACTATTGCTAAATTTGCAGATGATACAACAGTGGTGGGACTCGTCTCCGGGGGCGATGAGTCTGCCTATCGAGATGAGGCGGACCAGTTGCTTTCGTGGTGTGGAGACAATAACTTGGTCCTCAACACCAATAAGACCAAGGAGCTTACAGTGGACTATAGAAGGAACAGATCAGACATCCAGCCCTTGCTTATCAATGGAAACTGAGTGGAGCAAGTGGCCAGTTTTAAATGTCTGGGTGTTACCATAAAAGAGGATCTGACCTGGGGTGCTTACATTGTAGCACTGGTCAAAAGGGCCCAGCAGAGATTATACTACCTGAGACTTCTCAGAAAACAACAACTGAATGGAAAACTGCTGGTGACCTTCTACCACTGCACCATAGAGAGTATTTTAATTTACTGCACCTCTGTATGGTTTGCCAATTGCACAGTGACAGATAGGACAGCACTCCAGAGGGTTAATGTCATTGTCCAGAAGATCATTGGTTGCCCTCCCCCCCTCTTTGGAAGAGCTTTATAGCTCCCGCTGCCTTAAGAAAGTTCAAAACATTCTCAAAGAACCATCTCATCCTGGGAATCCTTTTTTTTTAACTATTACCATCTGGCAGAATAATAAAAACAAGGACAAATAGGCTGAAAAGCAGCTTCTATCCCAGGGCAGTAGCTCTTTTGAATTCTGCTGTATAGTGCAGTTTTCGGTTCAATGTGTAGAGGGTGAAGGATGTGTGTTTGTGTTTATTTTCATGGCCATGGTCATGTTGTGCACTGAAGATGGTGTTTGATTTCATTGTATGAGGTGCAATGACAATAAAGTAAACTAAACTAAACTTTTGTTCTCAATAACCATGGACAGCAGCTATCTGTGATTCTCTAACCTCTGCACCAAACATCTACTCATCTATTTAATGAACCAAACAGTAATGTTCTTCCTTACAAAAGATTATTAGACTTGAAATAGGTGGTTAGGTATTTCAGGAAGAGAGCCAGCAAGGGTCTTTTTATGAGGTAAACAGTTACCCAACACTTTCTAAAATAGAAAACTAAAGAAAGGCAGAGCTATCTCAGCTCGTATCTTCTGAAAGTGAAGTCTTTTTCCAACAAATTCTGCTTTGCTTTCTTGCCAATTTTGGCATCCTCACCGAAAGAACCGGAAGCAAATTCGCCCCTTACTGAAGTGCTCCTGCAAGGAAATGCATTCAGTTTATGGATTTGGGACTAAGACTAAACTGCATTAGTGAAAAATATGCTTCCAATTTTTCTCTAAAAACATCCTTATTTCAGATGAAGTACTTTATTATGCATTCAACAAACAATTCTCTTTCTAGTTGTTAAGGCGACCATCTGGTTAAGCTAAAAAACAAATTGAGCAGACAGAATTAGAACTCCAATTTTTTAAAATTATTGAGGCAGGAGGGGGGACACAGAGGGCTTTCACAACAGACCTTGCAATCCATCAACTTTGGCTTAAAGGGGGGCTCAAGTGCCAGGATGCTGCAGTCCTGTTAAAACTATTGAAGGAGGCTAAACCTAGAATTAAATTGATATGTGTGGAAATGGCTTTCCCCAACGAGTCTTACCATCTTTCATTGTTAAAATATATGCACAATAATGAGCATCTTTCATACTATAGCTCCTCCAGCAATGCTGCCTGAAAGCTAGAATTCATAGGTGCAATCTATTTTCATTGTCCAATGGACCCTCATGCAAGCTTTTAAACTGAATTATTGTCACCAGTATTTTAATCACTGCTTTGAAACAGAATGTATCGATTCCCTTAAAGAAAAGAATACCTTGCAGTTATTTGCAGAACTGAAAACCAAGGAATGGTTTTAAAAGAACCTAAGAGCAGAGGCACTTTGCAAAGAATTGGTAGAATATTTTGTTAACCTCCTGCTTTCAATCCAAATATGACATCCATACTTTTCACAAATCCTATTTAGCTTACAGGAATGCAGATCGTGTTCTAGGAAAAGATGACCTTGTGCATAAGGAAACCATCAGTAAAACCAATCCATCGTTAGTGATATCATCTGTGGGCAACAGGGACTCAGGCATAGTCTCTGTATGTTGCATGAACTGGACCAGCACATGATTGATTGATCATGTGTTACATGAATACAAAAATTAAATTCCAATCACAGCTATAACTCTCAGCAAGGACTCTGCATGAGATATTGATTTCCCATTCGCTTACTTCAGTATCATATCAACCGGAGGCTCAAACCAAGATTTTCTGACAGGTTGGAGTAGATTGAGACAGAGAGGAATTCCAGACTATCATTTTTATATAAATATAGCCCCACCCCTGAATGTTGACTGGTTAGGACAGAGGGGGCACTATTGTCCTTTGATAGCCAAGGCAATGATTAGAGCATCCAACTAGGAAAACACAAACCATGAACGTCACTGAGGTAATTTGGGAAGTAAAGTCAATGGAGAAAACCAAATTAAGATAACCATGTTATTGACTTAGCAACTGTGATTCACTTAGCAACTGTGGAAAGAAAGGTTGTAAAATGAAGCAAAATTCACCTAACAACTGACTTGCTTAGCAACAGAAATTTTGGGCTTAATTATGGTAGTAAGTCAAGGACTAGCTGTAGTCCACATGTGAGTCAAATCCAGTATATTCATAACTGCTAAATTTAAATGTTATTACCCTGCAAATTTCAGTTATTAAGTCTACATTAATATACATACATACATACATACATGCAGGTCTTGGCGTGTTCGGGTCTTTTCCCGTTTAAGATTGAGAGTATCTTGGCAACGTTTCGTCAAGGTCCCACTCGCTATCTTCAGGCTGGTGCTTTTGGCTTTGTGCTTGTGCGAGCAAAGCATGATCGGAGTTTCCGTCTCTATAAATACTGGTGGGGAGGTGTGGTATGCTGGCTCTGTGTAAGCAGGCTGGTTGGCTGTGTTGTTATTGCTTGATTGGTTGATGGAGTTGATGTTTGCAGATCCGACTGAGTCCCAGAGGTGGTATTCAGCAGGTTCTCACCAGTTCTGGAGAACTGGTAGCAGAAAGTTTGAGTAGTTTGGAGAACTGGTAGTGGAAATTTTGAGTAGTTTGGAATACCACCTCTAACTGGTCCTGCCGCCATCTATTCTCTGCCTCCTGAGTTCCAGATGATTGGCTGGGTCTTCTTTTGTTGCCCTGCACAGGAGAACAGTGCTAGAAAACAGGTTAGTGGGGTAGGGAGGGAATGGGATTTTGCAGTATCATTCCCCTGCCATGCCCATGAAGCCACACCCACCAAGCCATGCCACGCCCACCAAGCCCATAGAACTGGTAGTAAAAAATTTGAATTCCACCACTGCAGCTGACCATATATATATTTGCACCTGTACTGCATTACTCTATCTGATGATGGGGTTGTTGTTGTTTTTGAAATTAATAGTCCTGGACATGGGCAGCTGGTATTTTCCTTTCCAAATAGTCCTTGAAAGCCAGCAAAAGCAGCTGTGCTTCCTAGCCTCTCAAAGAGGATTTTCCATTTTTAAAAAAACTTCAGGAAAAAGAAAAAAGAAAAGAAAAAAATGGTGAACAAGCCCTGGGGCAACCTCATACAATTTTAAATTTAAACTTGCTACTCTGAAATCTTGTAATGTCAGAGAATTCCATTTCCATTTAAATCAAAATCAAATTTGGGCCCCTAACTTACAAATTAGGATGAAATAATGAATCCATCTTTTTTTGATAGACCAGAGAACAATATCTGAGATCAAGCATTGCCTTGATAAATATTGAATTTTCATACAATGTCAAAATTCACAATACACTCGCCAGAAATATTATCTTATTTCCTTTTGATATTGCCACATCCCCTTTGAAAATAAAGGCCCTTCCAAATCCTCCTCCTCATTGTCTTCCCTTCCTATACTTAAAGAACAGATTTAAGAAAATAAGAGAGTAATCCACCCCCCTGCTCAAGCAGGAAACTCTACAATTTCAGATAAAAGGCTATCCAATCTCTTCTTAAAAACTTCCAGTCTTTAGAGCATTCACATCTTCTGGGGGCAAGTTGTTCCACTGATTAATTGTTCTGTCAGGAAATTTCTCCTTCGTTCTAGGTTGCTTCTCTCCTTGATGACCAATGGATGGTAGTTTCCATCCATTGCTTCTTGTCTTGCCTTCAGGTGCTTTGGAAGGCAGGACAAGAAACAATGGATGGAAACAATTGGACTGGATGGCTGGACAGAAACAATGGCTGGAAATTATTTTCAGGGTTTTAGCAATGATATTTAATACAACTATCTTTTGGAACGCTTTACCCACTATATACCCACCTAAGTACAACGGTACCTTGGTACTCATCATTAATTGGTTCTTGGAAGTGTTAATGATGATACCAAAATGGATGAGTACCAAACAAATGTTTCCCATAAAGAATAATGCAGTGAATCTCAAGGCAGCCAACACCAACAAGTTCAAGCCTCTGCATTGACTTCCAAACAAACGATGGATACTGGGACAAAAATTTCATGTTAAAATGCATTGAGTATTGAATTCATTGAGTTTCAAAGCAGTTGAGTTCCAATGTACCACTGTATTTGATTCTGCAAGGAAAGCTCTCTTCTATATCCAGCCATTGGGGAAGGCATACAACATACGGCTGTGGGAAAGGGCCTGCTCTGGCCTCTTAAAGCCCTTTCTCAAATGTCAGCCCGGCATGGCCACTGTCTACCTTTTGATACCCAAGAAATATTTTAATTAAATCGTGGTGGACCTTTTTTCAAGGTTTCAATGGGGGGCGGGGAACTATTCATATTCTGAAGGTCATTGATAACAGCTCCCTTAGTGAAAGGAAGAAAGGCAAGAAGGAAACAAGATTACCCCAAAGGAAATGCAAACATAATAGAGATTTAGCAGCCTTGGCTGAGCCTGAATTCTCTAACTCTGCACCTAAAAGTACCTTTTTAATTGAGCTTTAGAGATGGAAATATTTTATTAGTGTTTCGTTTCTCTTCCCCAGCAATAGTCTGTGCTTCCAGTTAGCCAAAAGGAGAATCTAAATGTGTTACATAAATGTAAAAGTGGGAAAATCAGCTCTGGGAAAATGTTTAGGGGAAGCAACCGTTATACATAATCACTAAAGAGATAATTCTGCTACAATATTGGTAAAGCTTATGGGCAAAGGATCACTGTTCCTTTCCTGCATGTTACCCTAGCCAATTGCAACCAGCTAATTTGGGATGCATTCTCTGCACTGTTTGCAAAGTCTCAAAGCATTTGATGGGCTTTTTCCCCAGGATGCACATGGTTGCTTCTGCCATAGCCTACCATTATTTTTCAGTTCTGTTCCTCCCTTCAATGCAAGCAATTTTCTGCCACCCACTCTTGTTTTTCTCCAATACCAGTTTCTATTCCAAATGACAAATATCATTCCTCTTTGGCTTACCAGGTGCTCAGCAAAATAGCATTCTGAGCAATTATTTTATGTTCTCATGCAAGGATGTCCCATCTTACCAGCTTTAAGACTTGTGGACTTCAACTCCCAGAATTCCCCAGCCAGCCACAAGTTTTAAAGTTGCCAACTCTGGACACCCCTATTCTAATAGAAGAAGCATGGCAAGAGTCTTAGATTTGATGTCCATCTGTTACGTGCTCCTGTGTCAATAATTCTTGGATAGCCTTACTCAAAATAAAAGAATAACAGAGTTGGAAGGGACCTTGGAGGTCTTCTAATCCAGCCTCCTGCTCAGGCAGGATATCCTATACCATTTCAGACAAATGATTGTCCAAGCTCTTCTTGAAATCTTCAAGGGGTTGGAGCATCCATAATATCTGGAGGCAAGTTGTTCCACTAAGTAATTGTTCTGTCAGAACAATTCTCCTTAGCTCTAGGTCGGTTCTATCCTCAATTCATTTCCATCCATTGCTTCTTGTCCTGCCTTCGGGTGACTTGGAGAATAAGTTGACCCCTTGTCTTTGTGGCAGCCCCTTAGATTTTGGAACACTGCTATCATGTCACTCTGATTCCTTCTTTTCACATGTCACTAGACTAAGTATACCCAATTCCTGCCACCGTTCTTTATATGTTTTAGCCTCCAGCTCCCTAATCATCTTTGATGCTCTTCTCTGCACTCTTTCTAGAGTCTCAACACTAGAGTCTCAACAGAATTAAGAAATCCTAATCCCTGCCTAGATTTTATTTTGGATCTATTCATGGGTCCTTAAAGGGAAATTAAGATATCAAAAAGGACCAATTCTGTCTTTTTTTAAAAGCTGGATGGAAGAAGCATGTCTTTGGTCATAATTTTGCCAATTGCTTCACTTGAATAAACTTGTTAATGGACAAAGACTATTACACTATTACACTTTTTACTCTTTAGACCTGCCATTTCAGCTTTTAGTCCTTAAGGAAAAGCCCAGATAGTTGTTTGGGCTAAACTATCTCACACACTGGCTATCACAGGATGAGCACCTAGACATAAGGTAGAGCATTTGTTTAAAATGGTAATAATGATAAGGGTAATACTAAATACAGAAGAGCTAAAAATAATAGGGAGCAGAGGGAGAGTACAAGCTTTAAAATAAAAGTTGTGAAAAACGCAGTCCACCAGAATGTATTTCAGAGACCCAGAACTAGGTTCTTAAAATGGACACGATCTTGGCCATTGCTTCCCCCCATAACCCCTTGTGAGAGGTTATGAAGGGCAGAAAGGATAAGCCTTAGAATTGGCAAAAGCTCCATTTCATCCCAAGAAACCTCATCACCACAATCACACAATCCTGGTGGATCATCCCTTAAATATGATTCAGCAGTGTGCTGTAGCTGCCAAAAAATCCAATACAGTCCCAGGCCGCATCAACACAGGGATAAGATCATAGGAATTAATAGTGCCGCTTGCTTTATATTGCACTAGTGAGGCCATACTTGGAATATTGCATTCAGTTCTGGTCACCTTGATACCAAAAAAAAAAAAAGATGTTGAGGCCCTAGAAAGAGTGCAGAAAAGAGTCCAGGGTCTACATACAATGGGGAACTAGGTGTGTTTAGCCTAACGAAGAGAAAGCTTAGGAGAGACATAATAGCTGTCTTACTGTAATACTTGAAGGACTGTCACAGGGAAGAGGAAGTCAGTTTATTCTCCAAGCCACCTGAGGGCAGGATAAGAAGCAATAGGTGGAAGCTTGTCAGAGGAAGATCAAACCTGGAACTAAGGAGGAATTTCCTGATAGAACAGTTAATCAGTGGGACAGCTTGCTTCCTGGAGCTGAAGATGCTCCATTGCTGAAAGTTTTCAAGAAAATATTGGACAACTATTTGTCTGGGATGGTATAAGGACTCTTGTCCTGGGCAGGGGATTGAGCTAGGTCCCTATCCCAGTTCTATTAGTCTATGAGATGGTGGCCTCACCTCCTTTGCCATACAGCCCTCTGCATGTCAAACAAAGCCCAGCCCTTACTCAATGGAGTTTGGATAACTATACAAAATGTAAGATGACCAACTTTTTTACAACGAGAAGGAGAACACAAATAAATTGAAGAAAAAAAACAAAGCCACTTGCGTGCGACACACTCTTGCATATGGTGCACTCTCACAAAACAATTCTCCTGTGTGGAGTGCATGTGTCTCATAATCGTGTCTCGCGCACTGTAGCGAGACTTGACGAATCGCCATGTCAAATACAAATACGTCACATCACACACAACGGATCGGATCAGCATCGATCAAATACGGAGATTTATAGATTAGTCTTCAAATATCAAAAAGGAAGACATGGAGGAGGACACTTTTCGAGGGAGGACAGAACTTACAAACGAAGGACTGTCCTCCCTAAAGGAGGACGGTTGGTCACCTTACTAAATGTATAGTTTAGTACTGAAAATAAAGTTGAACAAATAAATAAAGCATGTTGAGCCTTTTTCAAGGCCATTAAGAACTTATTATATATATTTTATTTCTATGAAACATTTCTCACCAAGCAATCCTCTACATGACTTCTTTGAAATCATTTCCACTGAATTCAGAGAGGGATTTATCTCCGATAATTTCATGTAAGATTGTAATTTTACAAGGGAGAAGGAAGGAAGGAAGGAAGGAAGGAAGGAAGGAAGGAAGGAAGGAAGGAAGGAAGGAAGGAAGGAAGGAAGGAAGGATTTTGAAGGCAGTAAGAAGCAGATGCAACAGAAAATCAGGTAGTAGGAAAATCAGATTGTGCTGAATGTTTTAAACCCAGCATGTCCTTTCTTTGTGCACACATACAGAGATCCCTTATGGCCAGCATATGTGCATACACGAGTTGCTGAGACTTATTAGTTGAACATGCAGACACTGATAAGCTGTTAGTATGATTTGCTCAAGCAGTTTATAAGACCATTTTAATATGAGGTTTACATTGGCAGATAGGCAGGGAGTAATCTTACACTTGAGACAACTAATGCTAAACATTAGGCCTAGCAATGGCATAAAGGAAAACTATGAAGTATGAAATGTCTACTTTTAGTTTTGGATCATAAAGACAAAAACTGCATTGTTCACTTTCTCTTCCTCTCTCCTACACATACAAGTAAGACACTTATATTGTCCTTTCCTACAGACCTAGTCCACTTAGATATATGCTAAATGCCAGACAGGTGAAACCATTTAAAGAAAATCTCATTTATATATTATTAAAACTCTTGTGTCTGCAACTTTTAACTGGGTGAAACAGTGCATCGTATGGCAAAACTGTTTCAATCAAGGTACTTCAGATGGGCTAACCTACAGAATGCCAGGATCCATGACTCCAGTGGAATGAAATTTTGCAGTTTTTGCTGCTTTAGTACCACTGTGCTGCAGTTCAATGCTGCTGCTGTACTGCCATGATCTGGTAATCTTTCCTGACACCTTCCCACAACTCAGCAGGGAAGGCTGGAAGGGAAAATGTCTGTTTAACATTTGTATTGAGTTATATGATAAGATATAAAATACAAAAGTAAATAGGAGAATGGTGGGGAGGAAGAGAGGGAAGAGAAGTGAAGAAGGGTAGGGAAAAAGAGGACAAAACGTTGACTTCTGACACTCTGTTGCAGTAAAATAAGTCATTAACATCAAATCACAAGGTTTTGTTTTTTTATAATAATATAAAGGCATTTCTATAAAGATCTATCAATCTGCCCGCCGCCTTGAAAGAGGCGGTGGTGAGACCCCTCCTTCCTGGACCCAACTTTGTTATCTAATTATCGTCCAGTCTCCAACCTTCGCTTTGTAGCGAAGGCTGTTGAGAGTGTGGTGGCACGACAGCTCCCCCAGCATCTGGATGAAGCTGGCTATTCGGATCCACACCAATCGGGCTTCAGGCCCGGGCACAGCACGGAGACGGCTTTGGTTGCATTGGTGGATGATCTCTGGAGGGCCTGTGACAGAGGCTATTCCTCTGTCCTGGTCCTACTAGATCCCTCGGCGGCTTTCAATACTGTCGACCACAGTATCCTATTGTAGCGGCTGGGGGGGTTGGGGGTGGGGGGCACTGTTTTGCAGTGGTTCTCCTCCTTCCTTTCTGGCCGTTCGCAATTTGTGTTGGCGGGGGAGCAGAGATCGGCCCCGAGACCTCTGATTTGCGGGGTTCCTCAGGGGTCGGTGCTCTCGCCCCTTCTGTTCAACATTTATATAAAGCCGCTGGGTGAGATCATCCATGGCTGTGGGGCAGAATTCCATCAGTAAGCTGATGACATCCAGCTATACATTTCTACCCCGGGCCACCCCGATGAAGCTGTTGAAGTGATGGCCCGGTGCCTGGAGGCTGTGCGGTGTTGGATGGGGCGGAACAGGCTTCGGCTCAACCCATCTAAGACCAAGTGGCTGTGCTTCCCAGCACCCCGATACAGCCAGCTGGTTCCATCGCTGGCTGTGGGGGGGGGAAATTCTTGCCCCCACAGAGTGGACGTGCAATCTGGGTGTCCTTCTGGATGTACGGTTGTCGTTGGAAGACCATGTGGCGGCCGTCGCCAGGGGGGCCTTTGGTCAGCTCCATAGGATCTACCAGTTGCGGCCCTTTCTGGATCGGGATGCACTTCGCGCGGTCACTTCCACCCTCATAATCTCCCGCCTAGACTATGCCAATGCTCTCTACATGGGGCTTCCCTTGAAGAGCACTCGGAGGCTCCAGCTGGTGCAGAATGCAGCCGTGCGGGTGGTGTTGGGAGCTCCTCGGGGCTCTCATGTCACGCCGCTCTTGCGTGAGCTGTATTGGCTCCCGGTGGTCCTCCGGGTGTGCTTCAAGGTATTGGTTACCATCTTTAAAGCACTCCATGGCTTGGGGCCAGGGTATCTACGGGACTGCCTCCTGCCATTATCGGCCTCCCGTCGGCCAATATGCTCCCATAGAGTGGGTCTCCTCGGGGTGCCGCCAGCTGGATGGCTGGTGACCCCGAGGGTGTGGGCCTTCTCATTGAGGGCACTCTCCCTCTGGAATGAATTACCCCCGGAGATGAGGACCATCCCTGATCTCCTGACCTTCGGACGGGTGGTGAAGACTCATCTATTTCGCCAAGCCGGTCTGGCCTAGGGTTCTCTTAGAGTTTTAATCTGGTTTTATCTGGTTTTTAATCTTTTTAATTCCCCTTTATATACTTTTATTTCAGCCACTATATATTTAATTTTAATTGTTTTTTTAATTTTGTATTGTTGTGGTATTTTTAATCGGCTGTACACTGCCCTGAGTCCTGTCAGGGAAAGAGGGCGGTATATAAGTTTAATAAAATAAATAAATATAATTGGTAAAACCCAAAAACAAAATTTTATTCTTTTCCACTTCAAGCACAAAGTTCAAAAGTGGTCTCCATGTGGAAACAAAAGTACTTATATTCTTTTCTTTAATCAAAATAGTCAATTTTGCCATTTCAGCCAACTCCATCAACTTCAGTAACCATTCATGCAAGGTGGGAAGGAGAATGTCCATGGGAAACCTTGCAGGGAAGGTTGCAAGTTGCTCAGGTAAGTTTTCACACCCACACAATCTCTACAGGCCCTCTGTGTTCA
Organism: Bungarus multicinctus; assembly: GCA_023653725.1. Lineage (NCBI taxonomy): Eukaryota > Metazoa > Chordata > Lepidosauria > Squamata > Elapidae > Bungarus > Bungarus multicinctus. The sequence goes on from CM042834.1 coordinate 124,514,546, forward strand.
TGAATATATCCGAAAGGATGACCTTACAAACCACAGATTGTCTAATATAGCTTTAAAATACATTTTAGCTTCTATCATGATATGCATGAATTCCCCAAGGATGCTCTTATACACAGAATGGGCATCAGATATCTTATCTTTAAATCCACACATATATCCTTTTCCATTAACTTCTTATATGCAGTAATTTAGAGCCCAAAGTGGAGTTTACCTCCATTCCTACATGCACATAAATTGCATGCCTTTTGAATGCATATTTATGCACTAAGGAATAAATGTCTATTCAAACATAGATTTTGTGATAACCTAGAATTATTGATAAAGGGAAAATATGGAAGGTTCCTCTTTCCAAACCTTCTTTTTGTACCATGATCTAATTTCAACCAAAAATAAATCAAACAGTTTCCTATTGGATGCACTAGATGTCACTATTGCTTTAAAGAAGAATAGTATCAGCTAAGAAAAAAAAAATACAAAAAAATCACATGGAGTGGCTTTGGGACAAATCTCCTGCCCCTGAGAAGAGACGTGAGACTTGGGAAATGTGCTACGTTGCAGCTGTACAGCAATAACAGCTTCAGGCTAACATCCCAGTTACACAACCACATTGTCCAGCCTCAGATCTCAACATCTTTCACTTCAGCCCTAGGAGTGCCATTTGAAGCTAAAGCTGCTTTTCTCACTAGTTTGGAATGGAAGAAAACAGACCACAATATAAACGTAGCATTTGGATGGGGAAAAACACTGGCTATATTTTTGGTATTTACTGACTTCATTACAACTGCTTTTACTGCAATTACATAGAGCAATGATGTTGAGAGCTCTATTTGACTTTAACAAAAAAAAATAATGGTTAAGTTAGTCATTGTATACTTTAATTTGAAACTTCATCTCAAATAGCCCACATTCAGACCAAAGAGTAATTTGACTTTCCCTAACGGCTTGCCATGTTCAATAAAGAGAAGAATATTCAACTGCTCAAATCTTCCACAAGATTTGAATATGACCATGGCATTGTGCTGCTGACTTCAAAAATGAAACAGGCAAAGAATATAGTATATCATAAGCTAATTGATGCCCAGCCAAGCAACAGAATGAAAAACTAAAAGAAAAACAATGTTTTTCATAAACATTCCATAAACTACAGCATCTTCTGGATTAGATGAAATCGCCCCATGTACATTCCACTGAGAAAGTGTGAAATTAAACTGGTAACCCCACCACATTTCAGATGCTTAATAGACACTGCATAGATTTGTGGGACATTTTGTAGAAACAATGAGCTATTCGTGTGAAGACCAAGTGATCTGGATGCTTTCCCAACAATTATAGTCACTTATGCTGGTTGCAATATGAATCTTCTATGTCTCTGTTGTTACCACAGCATGCTTAATCCAGTTAGTGCTATGCCATGATGGCACAGTGGTTAGAATGCGGTACTGCAGGCTACTTCTGCTGACTGCTGGCTGACTGCAATTTGGCAGTTCGAATCTCACCAGGCTCAAGGTTGACTCAGCCTTCCAACCTTCCGAGGTCGGTAAAACGAGGACCCAGATTGTTGGGGGCAATATGCTAACTCTGTAAACCGCTTAGAGAGGGCTGTAAAGCACTGTGAAGCAGTATATAAGTCTAAATGCTATTGCCATGTGGTTCAATTTCCTTATCCCCCTCCCTGTCACTGGATCATAAAATCTCACTAAGGGGGTTAAAATAGGATCCCCACCCCTTTTTTTCAAGAAGAGTCTGGAATCCCTTAAACTCCTGTGCCAGGAGACCACAGGCAATGCTTCAATAATCCCTTTGCACTGGCCAGGCATGGCACAGTCAGGCAGCCAATAGGGCCTGGGAGCTGTGCCCCATGTTGGGACTCACTTGTCAGTGGGTTGTGTACTGGAGGGACTTGCTTTCTTTGTAGGTCTTTCGCCTGGAGGACTAAGTATGCCAAATAGGTTGACGCCACACTTGACCGAAGTAGTGTTAGATTAACCTCCTCTCTGTGTCTGTCGGAGCCTAAATTTCACATCCTCAAGTTGGACGGATTAGATCAATTAGAGGCTCTCCTCAACAGATCCCCACTCAATCTATTGTGGAAAAAAGGCTTGTGCATTTGTCAGGGAGTAGGATATCACTTCTCCCTTGAGCCCTGAGATTACTCATATCAATGTAGAAAATTAAGCTGGACAGTTTAAAAAGAAATAGAGATTGTGGGTTGTTTTTTTCTCTTGACTACAATTAAGATCAGATTGATTTTAACACTGCTGTGAAATTTATTCAAAAGCTGAGAAATTAGGCATTGGGAGGGAGGATGAGGCAACTGTTCCCATGAAAGGGGGGAGGAGAATAGCCTTCTCCCAAGCCCTACAGAGCTGCAGTGTCACAAATCACAAAATGGAAGCTTTGTGATTTCAGCTACAGGACCGCTAAGCTAGAAGGAAATCCGCTTACGTGCCCAAAGAGGATAACCTTCTGGGAATAACATGGTAGGAATCAATGCCAGATTAGCACAAAAGCACTATGAGGACTTTTCCAAAGTCCAAATCGTAAAGAAGGAAACAAAGGTCATAGGAAGCCCCTTGAGGAGCCTACCGGATTCTTCAGCTTCCTCTGACATGGGCATGCAGTGTTTTTAACACTCTAGAACAAAACAAAATGAAACAAATTGTCTACTCTGGACATAAATGCTAAGAGAGCTGAAACGTTCATTTCCATACACTTAGGGGTCATATTTCAGTTTTGCCTTAGCATGATGTATGAAGCCCTCTATTGTGTTTATTCAACAAACTACACTTAGTGTGATGTATGAACTACCTTCCTAAAATTATGCAGCACTTATACTGTATCTATAGCATTTTTTTTCCAAATTTTTTTCCCAACTCTGCAACTTTCTGGAGACTGTGCCTACATGCACAATCAAATGTAGACACCAGGGTAATATAAATTCTGTGCAGTACATATATCAGGTTTGCATATCAATGGGCTATGCATAAAACATTATGGGAGGGGCACAACCCCTACTTGATTGCTGAAAATCAGCTCTCTCTGGAGATTTCAGCAGCTGTGCCTAATTATACCCAAACCGTTCTGCACCAACCATTAAGAGCTAGTAACATGTCGAAGAAGGATGAATGCTGCATCCCAACCTAACTATGTGCCCTATCACCTGCGTCTATATCAAATCATTGAATTGATTTAGACTTCCATAGACTCTAGAGTCTAATGCTGCTTTCTAAATTCAGTTGTCATCTTAAATTCATAAGGATAGCAGTGAAAAAAATCAATTCCAATGAACTTCTGTTTACAGATCTCTCATGCAGCAAATATTCACCCATCTCTTTGCCAACTTAACAGCACCTGAAAATTATCAGTACTTTTTTGAGTGAATTCCTTTATGCCAACTTACAATTGTTTTGCTGGCAATTTGACCTGGCCCAGAGATCCATCCTTGCTGCGAATAGCATTGCAGCAAACTCCAGTGCTGAAATGCTGCATGGAAGCTTTGATGGTAAGCCTGTAATGCCATCTAGCGAGAAAAGGAGTCCACAACCACTGCAGAGCAGGAGAAACTGGATCCCACTTGACGATGCACCTATTCGTGTATCTTATTATGTACCGAAAAGCTAATTCTAATGCTTATTTTAAAAAAACATACGTTAAACATTTGATTGGGGTTTTTTTTTATACATGGAATGTTATGAACCAGGTAAAATTTTCTAGCGATGACTAAACTGCAAAAATAGGCAATTCTAATAAGGTAGTATCTAGCAGGTAATTTTGAATTTGTCTCTCCTCCTAGATCAACATGGCTCTCTTGACTTTCTACATGCTTCTGTTTAGCACCCAAAACTGTTCCAAAGTCTGCCTCTTGAGGGGAGTAAGAAATGTCTGAATCTTAGGGGGATATTATTCACATTTATAGACACATATAAAATGCACAATAACAATGCAACATTACTATATTCACAATTTAAAATTTTATTTTAAAAAATTGAATGCAAAATACAAGTAATGTAACATAATCAAACCTGGGCAAGATAGTATTATAGCCCAAATGCCCTCCAGAAAACAACTGTTTTGAGGTACTTCTAAAAAGCTGTCTCTGGGAACCAATCCAATGCCCAGTAGGAGGCTGTTTTAGAAAGATCAAACTGCTATTGGAAAAACACAGCATCTCCAAGCCTTGGGCATTCTCACTTCCCCAGGGTGGGTGGATAGACACTAACAGCTTCTCCCAGTTAGATCAAATTGGCCAGTCCAATTCCAAAGCAATTGGCCAGTCCAATTCCAAAGCGAGAAACCAGGTAACCATGTAGGGCTTTAGAATTAGCACCAGAACTTTAAGTTTCACCTGAAGCTGATTGGCAACCAGCATAGAGTCCGGGAAAGAAATAATATTGCAGAAGGTATGAAGGAATAATTAAGGAGGGATCCAAAGATTACAGTCTGGAGACTGAAGCAAGAGTAAGGAAAAAAAATCTCAAAATAGGCCTGCTTGATTTTCTTCAGTATAATATGAGACAAAGAGAAACTTGGGCAGCTTTCAAGATGAATTGTCAATCCTTCAAAGAAGGGTCACATCAAGAAACAAACACCCCTATTTTGATGATGTTGAGTAAAATAATAGAATCTTAAAAATGTGTTTCTCTCTGGAGATCATTTCCATTGTATGCTGTAGATTTCTTTGGATGAGAAAAAAAAAAGTAACTCTAGTAACCCTAGAAAAACTAGGGGTCCCAGAGATCCATTTCCCTCTCTGTACCAATCTAGATGCACACAAACAGCAGAGGAGGGTATATTTTTTAAAATATATTCTTCACAAATCACATTGAAGAGCTGGCATATGATAAAATGGGAACAGTATTTAGACAGCGTGGGAAGTACCAGCTGTTAACTGAAAGCCTCCTCCAGGCTTCATTATATTCATATTGGTCCTTTTTCTTATCAATTTTGGGACAAATCCTATTTTCTTAGATTCCTCTCCTTGGTCTGTAGTTCGCAGTCTCATGGGTGGAATAAAGGGAAGGGCTTCAATTATATGTTTCTGTATTTCAAATATTTTCTTCCTTTGGACAAGATTATTATATAAATGTGACTCGGCATCTCTAAATTTACAGGCAAATAAAATGTGTCTGTTTGGGTTTCAGTGAAAACATAACCCATTGAAATTATTGGTATGGAAAGGAAGGGGTTTCATTTAGGAAAAATGTGGTTTCTAGAAGCTAAGCAATGCTGTGCATTCATGTGACCTGATCCTAGCTTGTGTAGTGCATGTACTTTGTAGGTCAGATTCCAGATTATACTTACAATATAACTCATCACATACACAAACTAAGAAACCCTAGCACATTCCTCCAATGGAGGAGGTTTGGCCTTTTTTAAAAAACAAGAGAGGATTCTGTAGAAAAAGGCCACATGAAGAATAAGGCTTTTTTTAATCTCATCAGCCTGTGAACATTTGCTATTTCAAAGAAGCTGGAGAAATCAACAGACTTTGAACACAATCTGCTTTAAAATTGAAGAAATGATCAGAATCTATACCAAGTTGTGGTAGGTTACTTTTTGCTCTGTAGTAAGTGTCATGTTCTTTCTCTCACTATACAAATTATGGAATTAGTTATTTTTGAGCCCTCATTTACACTTCAGGTTGTGTTCATAAAGATCAGGGGTTTTGTGTATGTGTGATCTGTATTAAAAAATTTCCAGTCTGTCTTTAGGGAAACTACTCTTTATCTGTTGGAGAGAATTATATATTCTTTTCAATTTTTCTTTAACTAATTTGAAAGTTACTGTATTTTTATAATCTGGGGAGCTCCATACAGAATGTTTTATTTTAAAGATTAAAATAACTTTTCTGTGTTTTATTTTTTTCTATTTAATTAACTTTGATTTTGTTCACCTTCTGTGATATGTCTTTCAAGGTGGGAGGAAAGGAGAGCTGATTCTTCTAGTACCATTTTTACACCACACGCCTAGGAGATGCCACTATAAAACTTATTAGAATATTTCCACTTTGATTTTTTCTGAGAGCATTATTTCTTTTGCACTCCAGGGTTAAACAGTGGACGACAAGTGAAGCACCCTAAGATATAGGATAGTGGCAGCAGCTACCAAGCTGCTTCCCCACCAGGAAACGGAATCAGTATGAAGACCCAAAACAATTTCTGAGAAAGATTTGTAAACTCCTACTCTCTACCTTGCAGGCTTCCTGGATCATGTTTTCTCAGAAATTATCATTAAAATGAGGCTTCCTGATGTCTGACCCACCTTAAAATTGCATCAAATAGGAGTGTCCATTGGAGGGACAGAATAAAATCTGCAAGATGTTGGAGCAGGTTCATAATGCAAAAGCCCTGGTCCTTTTTGTACATGAGTGCCACATAGATGCACTTTCAAATGGTTCAAGGCATCTGCCATTTTGTCAGATTTTGACTTCCCTGCAGATGCCACTGGCCTTCAATTAATACTGAATGTTAGAATCACATTAAGGTTGGTATGGACTGCATGTCAAAGATCCATCCAAATAGTGTCAAAACCAAGAGTGCTATTTTCCTTAGTCTCCCTTCTCACCAACTGGGCTTCATGCAGCTGCTGTGCATTTGATTCCCATGGAATTTTGCTGTTCATTTTTAAAATGTGTAAGAAACTAGGAAAAGCCACCCTTGGCCTGTCTCTCTCCTATGAAAGTTTTGTTTACTTCTGGGTAATACTCAACCACAGCTACGCAGCTAAGCCTGGATCCATAATCTACTCAGACTAAGGAAACTAATCACAAAAATTGTAGAAACTTCTGAGTTCCTGAAACCTCTTTCATAGGGAAAGTCTCACAAAAATAAAAAAAATAAAGGAATGCAAACAATAAGAGGACCCCCTAAATTATTGTCAGGAATTGAATGCATGCGTTATTTGAAGATATTATCAATTCCCAATTGTCTTGTCTTCTCCGACAACAAAGTCACCTTCCCCTTCGCCCCCCCCCCCCCCCCCCCAAAAAAAAAATATCGAATTGAAGAAGCTACTCTCTTATATAGTATGCGTTACGGTAAAAGGGTGGGGGGATACGTCACTTCCTCCCCGGAAGGTGGGAGAAAAAATACTTAGAGAATCGAAAGTTGAATCCTATCTCAGTGTGCTAGTAAAACCATAACTTGTCCCGGAAGTGTGCTATCCAAAAAAAAAAAAAAAAAGTGGGGGGAAGTCTTCCTCTACATTTTCTTAAGTCCGCGACGCGAGTCCGCCGTCGATTTCTCTGCGAGTCTAGCGGGTCTCGTTCTACCAGAATAGAGCCTCGGTGGCCTCCGTACTGAAGTAAGGCACGGGTGGGGCCGATGTAGGCCAGGCCGCGCGGGCGGGGCCGGGGCGATGGGGAATCTGTTCGGTCGCAAGCGGCAGACCCGCGTTACCGAGCAAGATAAGGCCGTGCTGGTGAGAGCGGGGACGGGGGAGGAAGCGGGAGGAAAGGTGGTGGGAATGGCAGGCTGCGGCCGTGCGCCGGAGGTTCAGTTTCAGCTTCTCTCTCTCTCTGGCATCAGACCCAGCAGGGCTGCCTTTCCTGCGGGGTAACCCTTTGCTGCTCTGTTTGCCCCTTTCCTGCCTTCGCCCAGCCACTTTCCTCCGGAGGAACGAATGCAAAAAAAAGATCTCGCGCCCCGGGTGCCGGGGTTGCTGGCACGTGCGGGAAGGGGGCGAAACAGGTGCACCTGCCCAAGTGTGTTAACTCAGGAAGGCGGGAAAGGAAGCGACTTTTGTTCTCTTTTTCCGGGCGGAGACTTCTTCCACTGACTTCCTCGCAGTCCTTTTCCACTTTTTCTCCCCCCCCCCGCTTCTGTTTAAATAAAAAGTGTGTCACTCTGTGTGTGTGTGTGTGTGTGTATACATACATACATACATACATATATATATGTATGTGTGTGTATGTATGTATATATATATATACACACATACATACATATATATATATATATGCATGCACGTATATATATATATATATATACATACATATATTCAAAATACCTGCCAACTTTCTTTTCCTTTGAGGGGGTCCTCGGTGCTCTCTGAAGCTTGGTGGTTGCCTTGCAGACGTTTCATTACCCAAACCAATGATGATAATGATACTAGCACTGATGATGTTCCCTTAGTTTGGGTAATGAAACGTCTGCACGGCAACCACCAAGCTTCAGAGAGCACCGAGGACCCCTCATTTTAACCAGAGGTTACAAATATTTTCCTTTTTTGGCGTATCAGTGCAATGAGGCAGAGCGCTTCAACCAATAGCTTGTTGGATAAAACAATTGTGTGTGTGTGTATATATAAATTATGGAATAACAAGCTGTATATTATTATGATTGCATAATAAAATAATGGGGTGTGTGTGTATAAATTAGCATGGAATAACAAGCTGTATATGATTGCATAACCTATGTTTGGCCCTAGACATTTTGTGGGAACACAGCCATAAACCAACTGATAGATGGGTGGAAGCTCCCTGGATATTATATGCTGTCTTGAGTTGGGAATCTTGGCTTGAAGTCTTGTTTAAGCTTAAGACTTTTGACCCAAATCCTACATTGCAAAGCTATGATATCTTTTTAGATGATCTTTAAAATATTTGGAAGTTGCTGAGTCCTTTTGAAGTTGGAATTACTTTGGGTATGCTGTAGAATTTTTCTGAAAGCCTTGAATGTTAAAAAGCATAGCCTACTACTATTTCAATAATGTGAAATAAGTTGGAAAGCAGCTTAAGTACCAGGAAATAAAGAATATTTTGAGAAAAGGACATAATATGTAGAATAGAGAAATTCTGCGGGTTGTAGAAATGCATAAAGTAAAATGCAGATCATTGGACAGGAAATAAGGGATCTTTTCTCAAATGTTTGTTAAGGGAAATCTCAAACAACTGTGCTTTGTTTGGCCTATTTTGTTCCAATTTCTTAATCTGGAATCTTTTCATATAGTTACTTAATGTCCGCTAAATGTATGTAGGAAATTGAATATGTATCATCTCAAGCCAGTGCATTCATATAAACTTTGTATTGTTTCTTACAGTGAGACTCTTGCTGTCAAGTAGAAAGTTTTCAGCAGAAATATTTTGTAATCCTACCTGAAAGAACCAGGGACTGGACTTGGAACATTGTTACACTCAAAGTACATGCTATGCTATGAATCACAGTTCTTCATTTAACAAGAAAATCTGAGTGCCTTATCACTTTTGCATTATCAGAATGTTTTATGACATTTCAGAGTTTGTTATTACTTTATGAGGAGCCTTTTTATATATATGCCAATAGCTTTCAGTGCAGATTTACTTACTGCATTGAATCTGTCAAAAGAAAAATTGTGAGCCACTTTCACTTTTGGTTCTTCCGTATTTCCATATGACTAAAATTGTCATTTATTTGTATTTATTACATTAGAATTTAAGTAGATCACCATTGTTGGGTGTAATTTAACTGAAGATATTAAAACTGTATACAGAATGGAAAGAAACGTTGGAATACAATTACATATTTTTTAAATAAAAAATATTATTAGTCAGAAAAGAGAATCTGTTACCCTCTGAATTCCAGTCAGTGGTCATATATGAGAGGAACTGTAGTCTAACAATATCTGGAAGATCAAATTTTTTGTTAATAAATTCATAGCAACATAAACAATTGTTCTGAATGATACTTAAACTTACTGTTTAATGTGTGAATGCCAGGGGATGGCAATAATTCTCACCATTATTTTTTAAGTATTTTTAATATATGACTTATACCAGTAGCAATGGCTTGACTTTAATTTTGCATAACTTAACTTTCAAGTCCAGTTTAACTTTCCAGTATTTTCCAGCACAGTAGATTGGAGATCAAGTTTGCTGGGTTCACAGGTATATCTTCTTAAGGTAGAAAAGATTTCTTCTAATGGACTGTTTGTTTTCTTCTCCAGCAACTAAAACAGCAACGAGACAAATTAAAGCAATATCAGAAAAAGATTTCTCTACAGCTGGAGCGAGAGAGGATTGTTGCTCGTCAACTACTAAAAGATGGCAAGAAAGAGTAAGTCACTTCTGATAGAATTTGAGCTTACAGTTATTTATTTATATTTATTTATTTGTACCCCATCTTTATTATTTTTAACAAATAATTTAAGGTGGCAAACATATCCAAACATACCTTCCTCTTCCTGTTTTCCCCACAATAACAACCCTATAAGGTGAGTTGGGAGGAAGAGTGATTAACCCAAAGGCACCCAGCCAGCTTTCATGGCTAAGGCAGGACTTGAACTCTTGGTCTCCCACTTCTAGCCTGATGCCTTAACCACTTAGACCAGGGTATCAAACGCACAGTGCATGCCCACCCCAGCTCTGCAAGTGGGAAAAAGTCACATGACACCAGAAGTTTGACACCAATGACTTAAACCAAACTGGTGCTATATATATTATATATTGTGTCAGATTTCAATACGACCTTAGCCAAATGATTCCCACTGGTGTTTCACCTGAAACATGCCCTTCTATACTTTCTAATTCTTTGCTGTGTTTAGTGGAGACTGCCCTTTGGAAATATTCTGGTGTGTCCCAACAATCCTTTTGGTTGCAGCATTTTCAATAGATGCCCCTAAGTTCTAGAATTCTCTTGTCAGGCACTCCCTCTCATTTCCTTACCAACAAACTTCCAAAAGTTGATGAAAAACTTTATTTTTAAGAAGAGATTGTATTGAATAATAGTTTTTATGTTTGTAACCATTTGGCTATTTCAGGATTGGATGTTTGAGGGGGAGCGATGATTGTAGCTATTGTGTTTTTCTGCTATTTTCTAAGGTTTTATATTTCTATTTTTTATTTGTTTACAGTAACAGTAAATAATTTAAATAAATTAAAAAATCTGGAAACAGTTTGACATCCAGTGCAATTCAATCACTGTAGCGTGTTGACATAATGGCCGCACACTTTTAAAACATTTTAAAGAGTTAAAAAGATTTATAGAAATAACTTTATCGGTTTTGTTGGCTATAATGGTGAAAAATAAGGTTTGCTTGTCAAGAGACAATATGCTAGGTTAGTATTGCAACTGACCTGTATGTTTTTCCAGGATATTTAGTTAACTTGTCACATCAAACCCTGAAATAATTTTTTTTTTCTATTGGGCCTGGACAAAAATGTATAATTTGTATTATTTGTATAATATTTTTTTCTAGACTTGCTTTTTCATCCACTCCCTTTTTTCTCCTTCTAGGAAAGCCAAGCTTCTGCTAAAGAAGAAGCGTTATCAAGAGCAATTGTTAGACAAAACTGAAAACCAAATTAGCAATTTAGAGCGCATGGTATGTGGGATTGGGTTTCTGATTGCATCTAGTCACTTGATTTTCAGGATTTTTTAAGTGTGGCTTACATATAAACTTCATCATTTAGTTTAATGCACTTTTAATATAAGAGAATTCACATTGACTTTTATGATGGAATGCTGTGATTTAAGCTTCCTTTAGGAGTATTGTATATACTCACAGATAAGCTGACCCTCAACATTTAGTCCAAATACCATGAAAAATATGTCACCCTCAGATAAGCCAAGATTTTTTAACCAAGATACTGCTGTATTTGACTGCTATTGGTGCATGTGGTGGTCTTTTAAAAATCTGAGCTGTAGTTCACAGGTAAGCCAAACACAATTTTGGGGTGTATTTTGATACCTAAAATTCTCAGCTTATCCGCAAGTATATACGATACCCCTGCTCTTATCATAAGTATATATTGCTTGTCTTGAGAATAGAATGATAGCTTTGAACAGCATTATTTGCTTTAATGGTCAGATGATGTTGAATGAACTGTCCCTCGTTCCATCTTTTTTTGTTGCTCATCCAATCCTCTTATCCAACTTGTCGCAACTGTAATGTCCTTGCATTTTAAGGCGGGTTGATAGCGTATACATTCATATGTTTGTGTGCCTTTTTCCAAGAAAAGGGGGGAGGTAGAGCAGAGGTGGTTTTCAGCAGGTTCTGATCAATTCTGGAGAAGCAGTAGCAGAAATTTTGAGTAGTTTGGAGAACCGGCAAATGCCACCTCTGACTGGAGATTTGACAGTATCCTTCCCCTGCCACACCCACCAAGCCAAGCCCACAGAACCAGTAGTAAAAAAAAAATGAATCCTACCACAGGTAGAGGCATCAGAAATTAATTTGAACAACTTGAAGTCCTAGTAATTCATTAGACACAGATTCATACAGAGAAGTTATAACTTGGATTTCTCCTGCTTTTATAACTGACATAGCAAGATTCTCATTTACTAAGGAAATGTTACTTATTTTGCTTGGTGCTTTACTGTTCATGGATACCATGTAGACCAGTGGTTCCCAAACTTTTTTGGTCCACCGCCCCCTTGGTGCTACAAACTCACCCTCGATGCCCCCCACCCAGGGGTGGGATTCAATTTCTGTGGGCGTGGCCTAATTTGAAGGTATGGCTTGCTGGTCATGTGACTGGGTGGGCGTGGCCAGGTGACTGGCAAACCAAATACAAGTGGTTCTCACTTAATGGCCAGTTGTTTAGCAAGTGTTCTAATTTATGCCTGGCCTCCCCAGAGCTACTTGATCTGTTTTTGGAGTTTTGACAGCTTTAGATCAGGGGTCTAAATCCCACCCCTGCCTGTGTGTGTGAGAGAGAGGGAGAGAGAGAGGTTGGATCAGATCTTGATCTCTCTCTCTACCACCAATGCCAGAAAGCCACCATCAGTCAAAATTCATATTAGTGGTCTCCAGGATTTAAAATTATGAGTTTGGTGGTCCCTGAGGTCCAGAAGTTTGGCGACCCCTGATCTAAAGGGTCACGCCTGAGAGAGGGAAAGAGAGAGAGAAAAGAAAGAGAGAGAGAGGAAGAAAAGAAAGAGAAAAGAGAAAGAAAGAAAAAGGGACAGACAAAGAAGGGGGGATGGAAGGAAGGGACAGAAAGAAAAAGAAATAAACAAGGAGAGAGAAAGGGAGGGAGGAGAAAGATAATGAGATATCTATTCTAGTCCAATCACCTGCTCCAGCAGGGTTAGAAGGGAGTGTGTGTGTGTGTGTTCTTGTAATTTACCAGTACATTTTGGTTTTGCCTTTTTCAGAATTGGCACTGTAATACATTGGGGAAAAGTAATTTTTAGTGTGGAGATCTGGTCCAATGGATCCTGTTTAAAGCCTCAACAAAATGTGAGAGCTTCCTGACAGTCTTGACCATGTTTCGTCCACAAAACCTTTAATAGAAGTCAGAGAGGTTTCAATGTGCTGGCAAAGATGTTTCAATGTGGAAAAGGGCCTCAGTCTAAACTAGGCCTCATTCAATCTGATGCATCAGGTCTCTCTCTCTTTCTCTCTCCCCCTCCCTCCCTCCCAGACTGGCTTTGCTCTACTTTCCCGATGTGCATGCGGGGCCGGTGCTTCGAACATGGATGGATAGATGGATAGAGAGACAGGCAGGCAGGCAGGCAAACAGACAGACCTTTTGGATGGATGGACAGATGGACAGACAGACAGACAGACAGAATGTGACAGCAGCAGCATTTTGGGAAAGCAGTGGCGGCGGCTTTTCCCAACGTGCTGCCGTATTCGAGGCACCGGTTCTGGAGCATTACTACAGTCAATGGGTGAACCTGCAGGGCCGGCCGGCGCCTCAAATGCCCCCCTGCCGCCTCTTAGCATCCCCAAGGGGGCCGGCAGAGGCTCTGCAGGCTCGCCCATTGACTATCACCGCTCCGGAGCCGGCGCCTCCAATGCGGAAGCGGTGGCATGTTATGTGCCGCCGCAGCCACGTTCGACGCGCCGCCCCCCTGCCGTCTCTTAGTGCCCCTCTGCTGGACCCTTTGGGGATGCTAAGAGGCAGCAGGGGGGTGTCCGTTGCCTCGAACACTCCCTGCCACCTCTTAGCGTCCCCAAGGGGGACAGCAGAGGGGCGCTAAGAGGCAGCAGAGGGGCGGCGCATCGAACGCGGCTGCGGCGGTATATAATGTGCCACCGCTTCCGCATTGGAGGCGCCGGCTCCACAGTGCTACAATCAATGAGTGAATTTACAGGGCCGGCGCCTTGAACGCCCCCCTGCCGCCTTTTAGCATCCCCCTAAGGCATCCCACTGCCCCCCAGGGGGTGGTACCACCCAGTTTGGGAACCACTGATGTAGACCATATCTGGGCTTTTTACAGCCCCCAGGCTACATCTGGTCCTTTTGCTGTCACTGACTAGCCCACATGAATTGCTTTTATTTTGAAGACAACTGCTGGTTTTTTGTTTTTGTTTCAATTTAAGTATGTGTGCCCTTCCATGGGTCTACACCTTCATAGCCCTATTGGTTTGACCCTGCACAATAATCCCAGTTCCTGATATGGCTCCTTGGGAAAACTTAATTGCCTAATCCTGCTGTAGACTATCCAAGTGTACAAACTGTCAGCCAGTGAAACAGGCTGCCACAGGCTGTTCGCTAGAAGTCATCAAACATCTTCCGATTGCTTTCCTTAACACTTAAAGATAGAACATGGCATTCTGTGATCCTTGTTCTTCTCTCTTACAGGTCCACGATATTGAATTCACACAGATTGAGATGAAAGTGATTGAGGGTCTCAAAATTGGCAATGAATGTTTAAATAGAATGCACCAAGTAAGTATGATCAGAGCTGCCCGCCCTCTCTTAAATTGCATCCCATTGCCAGTCATCTTGTTGATGTAAAATTGTGGGGTTCTCCTACAGGTCATGTCAATAGAAGAGGTGGAAAGAATCATGGATGAAACCCAAGAGGCTGTAGAATACCAGAGGGTATGTATGAGTTGCATGGTCCCTTCTACAGGGCTTGGTGCAAGGCATTGTGTTTTTATGACTTGCATTTCACCATTTCACTCCCTTGGATTTTTAACATACTTGTTTACATGTAGAGTAAAGTACCTTGCTATATTATCTGGAAGCGTGTATTACATTAGTCCTGAGTATCCGAAGCTGAAACTCAGATAGGTACAATTGTTCATATTTTTTTGATGTCAATGAAGGAACTGAAATGTTTGAGATCTGTTACTTCCTGGTGTTCACTGAGCCATCTGCCTTTTTCTTTGCAGCAAATAGATGAGATATTGTCTGGAAGCTTCACTACAGAGGATGAAGATGCTATTTTAGCTGAATTAGATGCCATCACTCAGGTAAGCACCAATTCCCAAGTCAGGGACTTAGTTCAGGAGTTGTATTTGAAGGGGTATCTTTTCTGAGGAAGCAGCATTTTTATCCAAAATATTCAGATTACAAGCCATCCTTGACTTAGGACCACAATTGAGCCCAAAATTCCTGTTGCTAAACGAGAGTTAAGTGAATTTTGCCCCATGTTTCTTGCCACAGTTGTTAAGTGAATCATTGCAGTTGTTAAGTTAGTAGCATGTTAGCTGTTAAGTGAACCTGGCTTCCCCATTGACTTTGCTTGTCAGAAGGTCACAAAAGGGGATCACATGCTCCCGGGACACTGCAACACTCATCACTATGAACTAGTTGCCAGGCATCCAAATGTTGATCACAGATCCATAGGGATGCTGCAACAGTCATAAGTGTGAAAAACATAAGTCACTTTTTTCAGTGCTCCTTGTAGCTTAGAACGGTCACCAAATGACCGTTTGAGGACTGCCTGTATATCATTTGCATTAACCTTCTGAATCTTCAAAGGATTCATCTTGATCCTTCAAGATTCATTTTAAATAGAAAGATAGAATATTTTCCATTTATTCTTGGATTTTCCAAAATTTGGTCCTTCACTCTGGGATAATTAAGCTTTGTTTCCACAATAAGTAAGCATTCATATGAGCAGCAGTATGCTCAATTTTACATTCATGTTAGAAATAGATAGGAAACAGCTAATGTTAACAAAAATAATTAATATTTCATTATGATCTTATGCAGAGAGGAGGGCAATAAATAAATCCCTCCAGTAATTAAAATCCAGGGTAGAAAATCCTAGTTGTTAGGATAATAATGATGGAATTATATGTTAAGATGAACTGGGAAGTTATTTGGAAAGGAATAGGGAAGATATTGGGGATTGTAATTACCTTCATGAATTCAAAAGCAATTCAAAAATCAGAACTAGAAAAAAGTGTGGTCCCTCTTAAGATTAGGAGCTTTTTCAATTCTGATTCTTCTTTACATGTTTTAACTGACCAAAGAAGAAGTTTGCCATACTGATAGCAAAATAGTGTAGTTCTTAAAGCTGATGATGTATTTCTATCAGAATTTATTACAATGAATAATGTACTTTAACCCAGAACTCTTTAAGTATTTTTATAGGTTGCTGATAGAACTTAGCTCAAGAAAATTCAAATAAATAATCTGGCTGTATTAGTATATTATTATTATAATACTTTTATTCATTAAACATGAAACTCAAGTCAACTAAACGTATCACAAATATTATAAAATAAATTGTATGTTTCGGTTTTTGACAACTATATTTTATTTTTATTTTTTTTATTTAATTTGATTTGTCAATCGCTTACAAGATAATAGGTATAAATATATACATAGTTATGAATACATGAAATGGGTACATATAAGAAAAATAAAAGAAACAATAGGACGGACGGTAGGCACGTTGGTGCGCTTATGCACGCCCCCTAGAGACGTCTTAGGAAAGGGGTCAGGTCAATAGTAGACAGTCTAAGGTTAAAGTTTTGGGGGTTTGGGGAAGAAACCACAGAATCAGTAGAGTATTCCGGACATTGACCACTCTGTTGCTGAAGTCGTATTTCCTGCAATCAAATTTGGTGCGGTTAACCTTGAATTTGTACCTATTGTTTGCTCTTGTGTTGTTATGGCTGAAGCTGAAGTATTCATTGACAGGTGGGACATTGCAATGTATGATTTTATATACTATACTTAGATCAGACCAAAGGCGGTGTAGTTGTAGGTTTTCTAGATCTAGAATTTCGAGTCTGGTGGCATAAGGTATTTTGCAATGAGAGAGGAGTGGAGAACTCTTCTTGTGAAATATTTCTGGATGTTCTCAACTGTGTTAATATCAGATACGTAATGTGGGTTCCAGACTGATGAGCTCTATTTGAGTATTAGTCTAGCAAATGTTTTGTATGCTTTAGTTATTAATGTGATATTACCAGAGAAAAAGCTACGTAGGATTAGGTTAACAACTCTTAATGCCTTTTTGGCTATGTAGTTATAGTGGGCTCTAGCATTTAGATCATTAGAGATGAGTATTCCAAGGTCCTTTACAGATTTTGGATTATCAACAAGGTCTTGACTATTCAGCTTGTATTTTATTTTCTGATTTTTTTTGCCAATATGTAAGACAGAGCATTTATTTGTTGAGATTTGAAGTTGCCATTTGTTTGACCATTCTGATACATAGTCAGGATCTTTTTGAAGGATAGCAGTATTGTCTATGGTATTGAACAGCTTTACATCATCAGCAAAGAGAACGCAGTTGCTCTTAATATGATCAAAGAGGTCATTTATGTAGAGTATGAAGAGAGTTGGTCCTAGAACACTGCTTTGGGGGACACCACTATTGACAGGAACAGAATTTGATAGGACACTCCCAATTTTGACCATTTGTTGTCTGTTTGATAGGAATGCTTCTATCCAGTTATGCAGTTGTCCATAGATACCATAAGATTTTAGTTTTAGGAGTAGTTTGTTGTGTACCACTGAATCAAAGGCTTTACAGAAGTCTATGTAGATTGCGTCTATTATTTTGCCCTGATCGAGTTGTGTAGTCCATATGTTTTTACAATGTAAGAGTTGCAGATTACAGGATAGGTTTTTTCTGAAACCAAATTGTTTATTAGAGAGTAGGCTGTTTGTCTCTAAGTGGAGAATAATGGATTGGTTAATAATTGATTCCATGACTTTACAGGTGACGCAGCATAAGGAGATTGGACTGTAATTTTCAACTAGGCTGGGGTCTCCCTTTTTGAAGATGGGGATGACCGTGGCTTGTGACCATAGGTTAGGCAAGGAGCTGGTCCTGAAAGATTTTTCAAAGATTATGCTTAGAGGTTCTGCTATGGCAGTGGATAGCTTTTTTAAGAAGTAGGCACATACTCCGTCTGGTCCAATAGATAGAGATGGTTTTAGATTGCGTAGTGCTTTTTCAACATTGTCTTCTATAAAATTGATATGTATTAGATCATTGTAGTTGTCTGTGGTTCAACTAGGAAATACTGGGCATGATCCATTGCTGTTTACAAATATTGAGCCAAAGAATGTGTTGAAGAGGTTGGCTTTAATAGTGTGGTTATTGCAGTCTTTATCATTAGGTCCTTTCAGGGGTGGGATGAGCCTTTTAGTTTGTTGTTTACAAAATTGTAAAAAGCATGGGTGGAATTAGTGCGTAGAAGATTTTCCTCTTGTTTAGTGTGATAATTGGTGCATTCAGTCTTTATCTGGTGGCATAAATTTTTGTATCGGCTTTTGAAGTTGGCAACATGACCAGATTTGTTTTTTCGCCAGAGTGATCACTTTTTGGATTGAAGTTTCCTTATTGTTATGGGTAATCTGTTTTTTGTTTTGTTTTGGGAGTTGTTATTGGTATATATAGTTTGATGACTCTTTTGATTTCAAGTAAAAATATGTTGTAATAGTCTTCAGCAGTATTGCATCCAGTGAATAGAGATTGCCAATCAAGGGATGAAAGATACTTGTCTATAAGATCATAGTTGCCTTTTTTGAAGTTATAATTGGGGATTACGTCAGTGTGATGATTTTTGTGTGAGCATATGTTGAGAGAAAACAAAACTCAATCATATTGTGGCCACTGTTGGAAAAGGGTTCTTTAGTTTGTATTCTGTAAATTAAATTCAAACTATTGCAGAAGATGAGATCGAGGCAGTTGTTAAGTCTAGTATTGTTGGTTACTAGTTGTTCCAGTCCCAGATTTCTAACAGCATTGTAGAAGGTTGCATGCATGGATTCAGTTATACATTCGTTTAGGGTCCAGTTAATATGAGGTAGATTGAAGTCACCAAGAAAGATAAAAGCGTGTGGGCAGGATGTTGCCCATGTTAGTAGTGAATTTAGCTTGTTTACATGTTCGATGTCATAATCAGGTGGTCTGTAACATAGTAAGAATCGAAATGTGATATTTAAGGACAGTTCACAGATGATAGTCTCAGGAATAGCAAGCTCCTGGGTAACTTGGATGTTTTTTAGATGTAAGGACTTTTTATAGAAGATAGCAACACCACCTCCTCTATGTTGTATTCTAAGTGATGATATGTCTGTATTCAAATTATTATTTATTTATTGTAATATTATTATTTAAACTTAATAATAATTTAATAATAATTCTGCCTTCCTGACACCAAACGGGCAGTTGAGCTGCTGCTCCTGCCCCCACCATGGCTGGGCCTGGACGGCTATCAGGTGCAGTCCCTGTGGTTATGGGATTACTGGTCTTACTGGATTGGTAGTGGCTTAGCCACCGTGAACCAACCCAGGCACCTACCATCACCAATTATGAGAAGAAATTAACAAAATTACATATTGCATTGGTCGTCTCCTAGGTCAATAAGGGCCATGTCAGATGCTATGGCTCCTGGACATTTGTCGAAAAATGGGCTACAGGGCCCAGTTGTTACTGCTGGAGAATTAGGGCATGCAACTGCAAAGCGATTGGAACAAAAGCGCAAAACCTGGACAATTGAAGAAAATTGAGAAATCATCAAAGGTTACTACCAGGCAGAACCAACAGCAAGGGGATTTCAAAAAAGAATTATGCAAATAAGTGATTTGCAGAAAATACAAATCAGAATTTACTTTATATCTTATCTTCTTGCTGTGAGCAAGAAAGAAGGAAATAAATTGTGCCTCAGTAAACTTCTGGTTACTCCTTCTTACAAGTTTGGAAGCTCCTGTATAGTGCCTACCAGCAGTTTCAAGGATAAAGGAAGGGGTTGTATCTTTCAGACCATACATTGTTGCTTGACAGAAAATGATGACTATGTATCCGATTGGAATTATTATGAATCCATAGCTATCAGTATGAGCAATTTACAATATTTCCTAAGAAATGTCTATGCTTGTCCTACGCTATGCAATACCATAGACATGGTATAATCAACAACCAGTCAGCTGTGGGAGATCTAGAAAAAACACTGAATAGCTTTGAACCAGGAATTCCAAGAACTATAGGTGTGAAAAAAGACCATTTCAAACCATTTCTCTAATGTTGTCAAGAAAACTACATGTCCATCTCCAAGGTGTTGGAGGCATAGTATAAATAATACAGGCTCAAAACTCTAGAATTGGCAGACAGAAGGTAACATAGTTATTTCCTGTTCATTTAAAAATTTTACAGTTAATATAAAGCTGTTTCCTGTCTTTAGAATATGTGTTTCACAAGAACTATTTTTTTCTTCCAGGAGCAGATTGATCTTCCAGAGGTTCCCTCAGAGCCTCTCCCAGAAAGGATTTCAGGTAGTATTATCTGTTTAGAGTTTATCCTCTCCTTTTGATAATGCCATTGTGCGCAAAGCCAAAACGGCTCTTGGTCTTTGGCTGTGATTAATAAATACTTAATTCAAGACAGAAATGAAATCTACAGAACATTCATAAACATCTCTAGGGCTATTTATAATAGTTTGTATGTGTGTTCAGGCCCCAGCCAGTTATTAAAATCTATGCAGAGCTTTACAGTTTGTAGTTTTAGTGTTTGTACCGCTTGGTGGCAATTATTTGTAAATTACCTTGAAAGTAGTTGTGGTGTATCAGCCCAGACAAAGGGGAAGGCTGAAAAATGAGTGAATTTTCCATTTGTATTAAATTTAATTTAGTTCTGGGCCTTCCATACTCTGGCATCTCAGTGTCTGAACTACTATTTGCACTAGCTGTAGTTCTTTAACCTATTTTATTGTTAATTCCATGTTTTCTCTGGAAACTCAAAGGAGCAGCATGGAGATCTATTGATCTTATCCTACTAGCAACCCTTCTAATATGAGGGTGTTACCATAGTCCATAGTCGCAATGGTTTAATAGAAGTTTGAACTTGGGCATGTCTCATTCCTGCACTTTAATCATTATGCCATATTGATATATACCATATAGACCTCATAAAAGGTTATTTTTTCACTGCATTTTACTCAAGTGCTTCTCCCATTTCAAGCATAAAACATAACCTTTTAAAAGTAATTCTTTGTTTATTTAGAAACTGTTAACTGTTTTCCTATCTCTTACCTAATTTTGAATTGCTATGAGAGACTAAAATTTAGAACAGTGGTCGCAAACCAGTGGACCATGGCCACTGGTGGTCCATGAGAAAATTTTGGTGGTCCGCAGAGAAATGTCACTCCCAGTGCACCCCCCCCAAAGCAATTAATCCAGGCTGCGCAGAACACAAGGCTGCGCCGCCCTCATGGCCTGCGGGAACCCTTCCCACCCACTAACTCCTTACCTGGCTAAGTTGCTATTTTTGCCTGTTAAGTTGCTATTTTTCCTTTTTCCGACCATCAGCTGTTGTGCTGTGCCGGGAGATTTAGATTAGTTAGAAAGCAGGAAATCATTGGAACCTTCCTTAGGACTGAAGCAGTGCAGACTCAGGTAACCAATGGCAGAAACACAGATCTCTAAGTGAATCTGTGATTCTGTGAGCAATTCAATCTGCCTGCCTGCTTTGCCTGATTTTGGATAAAAGCTGCTCTTTTTTTATAAAAAAAATCAATATTTACATACATGGTGTGTTGTGAATTAATTTTGTAAGTTTGCTTGTAAGCAAATTTTATGTGACAAGCTTAGGTAGCCAACCTCACAGATCTCTGAATGAATCTGTGATTCTGTGAACAACTCAATCTGCCGATCTGCTTTCTCTGATCTTGGGTAAAAATTGCTCTTTTTTTATAAAAACTTCAATATTTATATAAATATTTATAATATTTACATACAAACCATGCCCAGCCAGTCACATGACCACCAAGCCACACCCACAAATTAGACCACATCCACAGAACCGGTTGTTAAGAAATTTGAATCGACCCCTGCCTGTGTGTGTGAGAGAGAGAGAGAGAGAGGGAGGGAAGGAGGGGGAGAGAGAGCTTAGATCAGATCTCTCTCTCTCTCCCACCAACATCAGCAAGCCACCGTCAGTCAAAATTCATATCAGTGATCCTCAGGATTTAAAATTATGAGTTTGGTGGTCCCTGAGGTCCAAAAGGTTGAGTTGAGTGGCTCACAGAATCACAGATTCACTTAGAGATTTGTGTTTCTGCCACCAGCTAGCTGAGTCTCCATTCCTTCAGTCCTAAGAAAGGTTCAGCTCTGCTTTTAAGCTCTAAAGATTAGCTGAAAGCAAGAAATCCAACATTTCCTGCTTTCTAGTCTGGATTAATTGCTTTGGGGGGGGTGCTCTGGGAGTGATATTTCTCTGCGGAATACCAAAATTTTTTCACTGACAGCCCACTGGTTGGCGACCACTGGTCTATGACTCATTAAAGCAGCCACATCTGACTTCAGGATCATGTAGCAACGGGCAAAGACTTCTCTGCAATAGTTGGCATTATATGCAGGGGTAGGATTCAGATTTCTTAACAACCAGTTCTGTGGGTGTGGCCTAATTTGTGTGTGTGGCTTGGTGGTCATGAGACTGGCTGGGCATGGTTTGCTGACTGGGCATGGCTTGGTGGTCATGTGACTGGTTGGGCATGGCTTGCATGTAAATATTATAAATATTTATGTAAATATTGATTTTTTTATAAATAAAAGAGCAACTTTTACCCAAAATCAGACAAAGCAGGCAGGCAGATTGAATTGCTCACAGAATCACAGATTCATTCAGAGATCTATCTTTCTGCAGTTGGCTACCAGAGCCTGTCACATAAAATTTGCTTGCAAGCAAACTCACAAAATTAACTCACAACACACTATGTATGTAAATATTGATTTTTTTTATTTAAAAAAGAACAACTTTTACCCAAAAGCAGGCAAAGCAGGCAGGCAGATTGAGTTGCTCACAGAATCACAGATTCACTTAGAGATCTGTGTTTCTGCCATTGGCTACCTGAATCTGCACTGAATAATAGAAGCTTCAGGCTCAGCTCTGCTTTTAGATTTAGATTTTAGATCCAACAATTTCCTGCTTTCTAGCTAATCTAAATCTCCCGGCACAGCAGAACAGCTGATGTTCGGGGGGCAGGGGAATAGCAACTTAGCAGACAAGTTTGATGGTGTGCATGTCAGGTAAGGAGTGAGTGGGCGGAGCCAGCTAGTGGTGCAATTTGCCGGTTCTCCAGCAAGTAGAATCCTACCTCTGGTGAGAGTGCGTTTTGCACTTGTGTGTAGGCCATTTCCAAAAAACCTCAGCTGTGCTGCGCAAAGCAGCTGAGGTTGAAAAAGCAGGAAATAAAAGACAGCCAAGAGCCCGGGAGGGCAGCTGGGTCCAACCAGCTGGGTCCAACCAGCTTCAGAGCTATCGATTCTATAGAACCGGGCCGAACCAATAGCATCCCACCCCTGATTATATGATCCTGGAAAACAACACAACTGCTTAAATGAGTCATAATTAGATGCCATATTTGCACTCCTGCATATCCTGTAGCACCTCTTGCAAACTGAATCTATAGCACAAGATGTCAACTACCAAGTGCACATTCCCAAAGCAGTTTTCTGGTTTTTTTTAGCAAATTAATTGTAATTTTGATCATGCCGTGGTGCTCTCAAAAATAGATTGAAAGCACATCTATTTAGAATTAGTTTTGCTTGGACCAGATTATAGTCTTCCTAAGATGCAATGGATTAAAACTGAATCTGGACAAGTCAGAAGGCTTGGTAGTTGGTGAGTTCTCAGACAGCTGGGAGGGACTCTTCTTATTCTACATTAATATATTTCTTTCTCCTGAAGGAGTAAATCTACAATTTGTTGGAGAGATTCTTGGACTTTGTGCCGTCCTTGAACGCACAGATCAATGAAGTGGTCTAGAGCAGGGGTACCAAACTCACGTTACGTGGGCCGATGCATCACGCACCGGCCACTCCCACCCCGATTTAGTGAAGGAGGAAAAAGTTGTGATATGTCACACGACGACAATGTGATGCCCTGAGTTTGACACCTCTGATCTAGAGTATCTTTTCTAACCTGGATATGATTTAGTATTTCAAACCTTTTCTGGAGAGATTGTTTTGCTTTGCTTACCTGTAAAATGGACTATTACAACATACTCAGTGTAAAAGGTGTTCTTTAAGGAGAACTGGAAATGGCGTCCGAGCCAAATGGCAGTGGCCTTACTTATCTCAGAAGTATCTTATGCATGTACTTTATGCATGTGATGCAATTTGGCTAAACTGCCCACCCAAAAATTTTTGAATCGGATTCAAGGTGCTTGATACTAAATTTCTGAAAGACTTTGAGTCCCACCATCCTGAAGGAAAGATTTCCTGTGCATGTTGTAATCTTGGAGTTACATTCTTCAGATAAAGGGCCTTTGTATGTGCAACTCTGGGAAGAGACTTATTTGGGAATCTGCAATGCTGGTAATGGCTCCAGTGCTATGAAGCTCCCTTTTCCTAATAGTTTTACTGCTTCCTTCTGGCATTTCTTGGGGAGGATAGGGAAATTGGGGAGAATTAGAATCTATTTTGGCTCTTTCACTTTTTTCCCAGAGAGTGCATTTTGATCTATAGTCTTTAATGTTGATTTCAGATTGTTTTGTTATTGGCGGGGAAGAGGGAAACTATGATTTTTTTAAAGGATTTTACAAAATATTTTGTATATTTTGTCTTTAGTACTTATAGGCTGGCTCTGCTAAGAGCATGCAGTATATAAATATGAGAAATAACAAATACGTAAAAGACATCCAACTATGGAATATCATATGTAAATAGATAGCTCTTCTAGCAAGCAGAAAGATCTGGCTTTATTTACAGAATATATTATTTAAACCTTTTCTTGGTTTGTCTACTGATTCCCTTAAATGGGCTAAACCTGGGAGCATCAGTCAGAATCAGAAAAAAGCTTTCAGCGAAACTGGACAGAAGAATAGGCTTTTCAAAACAATCACAACGTTGCTCTGCTTGTGCTACAGCATCTCTTGCCACTTGCATTCTGCATTCACAGTATGATTAATAGTAGCACAGTTGATTGGCATGTTCTTCTATGAACGTCTGTGCCTTCTCACAGTAGCTCTCTTCTAAAAGGCATTAGGTGGCCACTGGGAGAATATAATTTGTCTGCTAAGGCCAGAATTGAAAAGTGCACTCATAATTAAGCATAGCTTTTCCAGAAAGACTGGGACAGGGAGGGGGAAGGCTGTATTTGAGCAAGCATTGTGCCTTTGTTAGTTGACCTTGAAAACAAAAGTTTGGTATGAATGCAGCTCCCGAAGAATGTAACGGCACAAACACACATATCTTAATCATCCTGGAAGAACAGAGAGGAATTCACCATTCACTTTGGAGGGAGTGTTTGTAGGAGCAGAAGGCAAAAAGAACTTATGTCTGAGATCCTGAAAAGTTGCTCCGGGTGCATGTCAGTGGCAGGATTGCATAAACCGCTGCTTACAATTTACTGGCTCTAGAACCATTCAAAACCAATAACTCCTTCCTCTTTGTGTGTGTTTTTCCTTCTCCACAGAAAAATCGCCCATCAGAATCAAACCAAAGCCAGAATTGATTGCTGCATCTTAACTCCACTACCTGCGGGGTATCCCTGCATTGAATCTCGGAATCCCAGCATGCCTGGGGATAGGAGGCCTCCCTGCTGGCATTACCCAGCCATACTGGGGCAGGTTTTCTGCACAGAATGGAAGCTGTAACTGGTTAATGTTCCCATATCAAGGTTATTTTGTAGCGTGCACACTCCTCCTTTTTGTAACTTAAACGGGATTAAACAGTGACTCTTAAACCTTCCAAGCCAAATGCTTTCTGCGACCAGATTTCAGCTACAGACCTGCCTCAGATGCCAGCAGAGCCTCCCTGTCTTTCGCTCTCGCTCTCTCAGTTCCCGATACACGTTGGAGCATGTTGTCACTGCTCGGCTATCCAGAGGAAAGAACTTCTGTGGAACTTCTTGGCCTTCCTCTTGACTCATTTCTCACTGGCTTTTCTGAAAGGCTGTTTTCTTTTGGCAAGGATGGAATCTCTGAACCTTGTTAAATCTGTGGGTTTTGTGTGCCAAGATGGGAACATCTCTTCTATTAGTAGTTCCAGCTTCTTGTGTTAGGCTGCTAGTGGAGATTCGAGAAGTTGATTCCATGTTCAGTGTGCTCTTGAGGTTAATGCACTCCTAGGCCCGGGCA
The DNA here is from genome assembly GCA_023653725.1 of Bungarus multicinctus. NCBI lineage: Eukaryota > Metazoa > Chordata > Lepidosauria > Squamata > Elapidae > Bungarus > Bungarus multicinctus. The sequence continues at coordinate 124,540,748 of CM042834.1, forward strand.
CTGGGGAATAATGCAAGGCTGATGGGCTCATTCATTAGAAGAAAGAAGTCTTGTTTCCTGCTGGGGGAGAAGTCTAAATGGCTTGCTAAGGGTTTATGCTTCATATGCTTCCGAGGCCGCCTGCTTTTTCCTTTGCCTCTAGAGTCCCACAGCATGAAGAGGCTGAACATAAGTTCGGCTTCTGAGAGCTTCTCAAAAACAAATGAGTACAGTCATAGCAGAGGGCTTTGTTATGGCTCGTGCCCTCCTCAGCTTCATAGATCTGGGCGGTGGGCATACTTTTTGTTCTTAATGACAGAGCCACTTCTCATCTTCATTTGTGAGTTACTAGGTGGGCTTAAGAGCAGAGTGAGACAATGCCACCCACATGGTTCTCCTCACAGAAAACCTGAATGTCCCTTCAATTTCCTGAATATAGGAAATGGTTAACACTAGTTAACACTTGAAGGCTGGGCTGTGAGCTGAATAGACTTCCCTTGAGTGGATGGTTCATATATCAATAATACCCCATCATGTTGTATTGATTTTGAAAGTATTCAGTTTACTTTGGGCTGGTAGTTAAACAAGGAAGAGGACTTGAAAGTTGCCTGTTGCCAGATTGGACAAGATAACAGCTGCATTTGCATTGTTCACCAGAGGGCAGTCTTAACTCTAAGCTCTTCATAACTATGACTGAAGAAACATTGAGTTCTGTGTCTTCACCTCTGAATTGCTCCAGAGGGGCTACATTTATTTTTTATTTCTTCAAGCAAATGGCAAGGGAGCACCTGAAGGAATACAAGGTCCTGCTCTGGTGGTGTCCTGGGTATCATACAGATGGGGTTTCTTAAAAGGGCTTTATTAGACACCCCCCCTTCCCCCCGGTTTACAATACAGCTCAGTGCCTGGGGAAATAGATGGAATAATGTTTCTGCTTTTTCCTTGCCAGTAAGAACAGAAACGAGAAGAACTAATGAAAACCAAATCTGCAAAGCCCATGAAGAGAAAACACTACTGTGTGCCACGTGGCCTTAGAGAACAGGCTTGGACTTAGCTAAATCGCTTTGTGATTTCCTGATCCATACTCTTCTTGATGACTCAGGTGGAATTAAAAGTGTTGTTCAGCCTCCAGGAAAGTTCTGTCTTCTCCATTTGCTGTACATGGCCGTAATTTGGCTGAATTTCTTTTGGGAGCTCCTTAAAACAGGGAAGGTAGAAGCAGAGTAGGTAGTGACAAGTGCGTAATACTTTCATTCCCCTAATGTCTTGTTGTGTACCTTGGTTAGGAGCCAAACTCAATACTTCGTTTCTGGGTACCTGAAACATTGGGGATACCATGACATCCTGGTGTTTTTCTTCCAGCAGGAGACCGTGCTAAAAGGTGAAGAGAAATTTGAAGTATTTACGCAGAAGGAATGACTTGACTCTCTACATTCTAAGAATGTATGTCAGGGATAGAGATGTTAACACACCCCAGAGCTTTGCTGTTCTGAGATACGTTAGTAGGGTAGCCAATTTTAATAGCTTTCTTTAGAGGTCAAACCTGAAATGCAAACGAGGGCCAGAAAATGAAGTGCTCTCACTGTGCCAGTCTAACATCTGCTTCAAATCAGAAGATAGGCCGTGATGTGTTTTCACGATGCTTAAGTGTGAATTCGGGTGCTGGGATTTATTGTGGCTTACGCAGCCATCTAATGTTAGCAAAATTACATCTCAGATTGAAATACGAATTCAATCTCTGTCTTTCAGTGGGGAGGGGCAGGGTGTGTCCCTGAGGAGCTTGTACGCATTGTACTTTAGTTTCCTGGATTCAGACATGCTCCTATCCCAAGGAGTTGCGTTCCAATTTCCCCCAACAAAGAAACTTAACAGAGTTTCCTACTTTAAGGAGTTCAAACTGTAGCAGAGGTTGTGCAATAGACATAGCCCCCAACTTGGTCCTTATCTAGAAGGTTCCTTGCCTTGTCCTTGTCCTTGTCCTCACGGACTTTGCTGCCTTTTAAACACCAGGTGGGTTCAGCCTCCCTCCCTCCCTTGCTCAAAGCCTATACAAGGCTTTCTTTGGTGGAGCTATTCCTATTCTCCTGGGGCTGTGTGTGTGTGTGTGTGTGTGTGTGTGTGTGTTTGGGAGGGGGGTTAGTGCTTGTGGAACTGCTGTAGTTGTCTAGCCCTGGTGTAGTTTCTATGCCAACTCAATGCAATCCTGGGAGTAGGAACAGAGGAATTGATTTAACAGTGATCAGTTTAGCAAAACCAAAAGGTTTCCTACCCCAACTCTATAAAGTTCTAATGTATTGTAATTCTTGTATTCTTATGGCCTGAAGATGATTTAGGTTTTAGCACAAATGCTTGTTCCAAATGCAAATTCCTTTTCCCAAAGAAGCTCCAGCCTTCAACTAAAGGTAGCCGTGAACTATGTTATGTTACTTCATAACTAATACAAAATCTATACTACATTTTAACTTGATCATTTCAGTGACAGACCATAATCTGCAAACGCAGCCTTTCTACCATGGGCAGAGGGCGTACTGCTAGCCTCCTCTTCCCTATCTGTCCCCATTGATAGGTTCTTTCTCAGAGAGCTTGAAAAAGTTCTGGCTGAACGTTTGCCTAGTTCTATATCTTAGACCTTCCTGTTTATATTTCTTAGTCTCACTACCCTCATTGCCCTGGACTTAAATTCTTCAGTGCCATGAAGTAATTGATAGGAGAACATAAATGTCAGGTGTTGGCTGTATTTCCCAGTTAATCAGACAACCACTGAAGAAAATATTGATAGGTTAATTTTATTACCCATTGTCAAAGCTGATTACAATCAAATATTAACAAATCCTTAACTCTTAAAATCCTATCCAGTGTGATAGAAACTAGAGGAAAAATTACGGAAGTTGGCAAACCTATCTCAACCAGGGCACGTCCCTCCTAATAGAACAAAGCGTTTTTCTGAAACAATATTGTCAAATCCCTTGGTTGCTCATGACCTTAATGGATAGGAATGTTCCCTCAAGTAGACAAGCTGATTGATGATTATGAAAGCGGAAGTAAAACATCTCAAAGGTTATTTATTTTACTGGGACTTGTATGCTGCTCCAATCCAGAAGTGGGCATCGGGATCAAGGGTATATCTTGAAAATGATAATCAAAAGCACATTGCAGAAAATGTGATCTGTTTTTAAAGAGGGATGTGAGGTATTGAAGAGATGGGTTAAAGCTTGTTTATATATCGGCAATTTCTCCCAAGGATGTTTCCATGTAATATCTCACAGTTTCATGGTGCTGTATTAAGCCTTGTTTGCTGGCTCTGCTACAGCTAACCTGGCCTGCTTCCACATAAGCCACTACTGTATTGTTTTGAAATCTAAATGTGAATGGTAACTGGGAAGGTGACATTTTGGTTGATCTCAAGAGCTTTACTAGATGTTAAGCATAGTGGGGTCTTTCATGACTACAGGAGACCTGAGGAGCAATCCCTCATGCCTAACAGTTTTCTCAGTAATAGGAATGGACTTGATTTTTAAAATACTTGGTTATGTTTTCATCCTTTTGATATACAGGTAATACAGGGCTTTTTTCGTTTAACGTCGGTACATAATTATGACAGTCTCGGAAAAGTGAATTAGGATCCATCCTCAAAGTTTACAACTGTCATAACACCCCCTTGCTCATGTGATCGCAAGATGGGCATTAGCTACTTGCATTTACAGTGGTTGTACAGGTAGTCCTCGACTTACACAACAGTTCATTTAGTGACCATTCAAGGTTACAATGGCACGGAAAAAGCAACTTACGGACATTTTTCACACTTAGACCGTTACAGCATCCCCACGGTCACATGATCAAAATCCAGCCGCTTGGCAACAGACTCCTATTTATGACCGTTGCAGTGTCCTGAGGTCATGTGATCACCTGTGGCCTATTGGCATGCAAAGTCAAGGGGAAACTACTTCATAGCTGCACACTTAGGGGTTGTAGAATAATCCAGGCATCCCTTGTTTTTAATTATCTGCTGTTGAATTATCCTAGCCTGGTTTCCTTACTTAAAGACCATTGTGGAAGGGGGAACACTCCACACCGTATAAATGATTATATCACTTGCAATTATGCAAATGTTATAAACTCCATTCTCCTAAGGCATCCCTGGAGAGTAATACAGCAATGCGTGGTTCTGTATTTACTGGTTTTATAAAACAAGTCAACCAGGTGAGGAATCTCTGAGGATCTGATATTCATCTTCCGACAAATTTTTTTTTTTACATTATCCTCTTACCTGTCCTCTAGTTCTCCCTCCCACCCCACTGCCCAGCAATTTGAAACCCAATAGGAGATCTTCCTACACAATTCCTTTCAAATTATCCCTAATGCAAAGCTTGGATAAGGAGCTTATATCCTGTATGAGAAGGCTCTGCGGACTGACTCAGTGCAGCCATTCATTTGCATTTTAGTAATAATGGTAAAAATAAAAATCAGGCAAGAGATTTCCTTCCCTCAAAATGGAAAGGTATCTTAACGTTCATATTTAGTATGGTTTCATAATACGATTGCACATTATGCTTAGCCGTGTTGTAGCCATAATATGTAGAGGGTAAGTTTACGTGAACTATAAAGCATTTGAAAGAACTGTACATGTCTCTGCTGCTTCCAAACCCTTAATCTGTGGCCTACATGGATGATGCAAGGTAGGGGTAAGATAGGCAATACCTTATCTGAGCTGCTAAAATGCAGATGGCCACTAGATGGTAGCATACCTCTTTGCAAATTTTGGTTCCATCTACTGATTTTCTGAATTTGACCTAAACAAGAACACCAAGGAGCAGGAGGAAACTCAAGTTTCTTGTATTCTGTGCATAATGGTTCTAACCACCAGTTTGGTCACCAGAAGGGAAAAAAACTTGGAAACATAAAAAACAACTAACTGCATTGGCATCAGGCTTAGCACCTTAAGTATCGTAACTAGATATTAGCAACCATGACAAGTAATATTCTGCTTAGATGTATCATATTGCTCAGTTTACATATTACATGCTAACTGGCTAGCTATCATAGGAGGGCCACTATCTTGAAATGTAGTTTAGAAATATCTTAAATAAATTGGAAAAGAATTGCTAAAAATGCAGCTTTATGATCTTGAAACCATATAAACCATGGTTTTGGGCAATAGAAATAGAGGAAGAACAGTATATACTAGTTAAATAAGAACTTTAAACCCTCCAAAACCCGCTTCAAGGGAAGGCAGCAGTTCAGCAGAAACTTATAACACAGTTTCCAAAATACAGATTTCAAATTTCCCAGCCATTACAACAGGTTGGGAATTCTAAAACTCGTACCAGACCAGAAAAAGCTGTATAAGGGACATTCTCCATGTACCAATTTCCATAGAGTAGTAGTGCATCTGGTATTCTGCTTGTAGGTGTGAGAAAAAGCTGTGTAGAAATTTCACATTGCCCACTGGCTTCCTTCCCCCAATCTCATTTTCTGTGATCCAGAAAGTACAAAATAGGTCCAGTTGATTTTGTTCAAAAGATAGAGCAAAGCCTCATGTTGAGAAACCTACACCATGCCCTATGGACACCTCAGGAACATGTTGCACTGGTATCACCCAAGCACTATTTCAGTAGCAAGTGTTGGCATCACCATGGATACCAGCAGAAGAGTGTGAAATTTCCCACCACCTGTGATGACCATGCTTTCCTTATAGCTAGAGCCAAACTGTACTGCAGTTGTCTACTTTGTATTGCATATTCCAAGCTATGCTTTTTTTTATGTACACAAATGTCAGAAGAGGATTTAAATTTAAGGCAAAGCAAAGATAATGATGGCTACATTTCAGGGAATGCTTTCTCCCATAACAAATGCCTTTAAGTCATTAGCAGAGGTCCATATCACATGAAGGGGATGACAATGAAAAGATATACATCCTGGCTTTGGAACAGCTTTCCTAAAGACCACTGCTTCTTTTTAACTGACTTTGTTGAAGTAATACAGGTAGTCCTTGACTTACAATCACAATTGAGCCCAAAATTTATGTTGTTAAGTGAGAAATTTGTTAAGGGAGTTTTGCCCCATTTTACGATCTTTTTTGCCACATTTGTTCAGTGAATTACTGCAGTTGATAAAATAGTAATCTGATTGTTACGTGAACTTGGTTTTCCCATTGACTTGGCTTATCAAAAACGTTACAAAAGGTGATTACATGACCTTGGGACACAGCAACAATCATAAGTATGAACCAGTTGCCAAGCATCTGAATTTTGATCCCATGATCATGGGGATGTTACCAAGGTCATAACTATGAAAAATGGTCATAACTTTTTTCAGTGCCACTGTAAATTTGAATGGTCCCTAAATGAACTGTTGCAAGTCGAGGACTACCTGTCCCCTCCTCTTACTAATATATTGTGTTAGTGCTTTTAACATTTAATTTAAAAAAGATTTGTGAAGTATCTACAATCATATTAGTAAAATTCACCAAACTGGCTGTGGAGAATTTCTCAGTGGAGAATTTAGTAAAGACATACTTGTCTTACTAAAATAAACCATATAAATAAAGAGTGTTATGTATAATTTGATGATAAAACATAACTACCACAGTTATTGGAATTCACAATGACCTTCATGTAGTGGGATAAATTCTAGTTGTAGCTATGGTGATGCCATTCGGCACAGCCTGCGGTGATGTTTTGGTGATACCAGTGTTTCTTGTTCCTGAGTCAGCACAGGGAGTTCCTCAATGCAATGAATGAAAATTTTTGGCCTTCACTGACCTCATTTATGGAGCTTTTGTTGTAATCTGGCCTGCTTACCGGTCTTGTACAAACTGGGTGGGACTGGCATAAGTTGAGCTTTTCTAAAGTTATTACTGCTTAGACAAAAGAGCAGTCTTTATGCAGGCCAGTGGTGTAAGTGGATGTTAGGGCTGCGCATGGTTTAAAAATGATGTGAAGGAAGTTCTTTGACTTTTCCATGTGTGCAATGCCACTTTTGCTCTTTTTCAAATCCTGCACAGACCTAGTCAATATACTGGAGATTTCTGTGGGTTTTGTTTGTCCACCTTAACTGCATGACGAACATTCTATTAGGATTTGGCTGTTACAGATTTACTTGGCTTTGGGGAGTAAGAAGGAATGTAGTATTACTATTTAAAAATAATATTTTTAAAACATATGTTTATATTTAATGTTTTAAGTGATATCATTTAAAAAACAATTAAGTGTCAAAGAGTTACACCCTCAGGATCTGACGCTTTCATCAAAAGTACATTAGGCCAGTGATGTAAGCTCCTCCCTTTTTTTGTTTGTGTGCCTCAACACAATGCACTTATTAAAGGAGGGGGAGACTTACATTATGCCAATAGGATGCTGGTTTTGTCCCTTTTTCCTTTCTTGATACCCTCTCTTCCTTTGCCGATATTACTAAGTACCCGCCTTGGTGCACCCCGCCATATCATTGTGATTGTTGAAAATAAAATTCAGGCAGGTGATAGTTTAACAAAATAATGTTTCTAAACCTATGCTACTCTAGTTTTGTCAATGATTTTCCGGGCTGGCTGAAAATTAGTATCTTCCTCCATTTCAACTGCTCTGAGAGTTGGAAGCTTAGATACAAAAATTAAAAAGAGCTATGGTAGATTTTCAGCCAACACTATTTAACCATTTTATTTCAGTTCTTTGTGGTTCTCCCAGACATTGCTACACTCCAACTCCAACATCTTTGGACAGAATGCCCAATGAAGAAGGAACCTGGTAGTATAGCTTTATAGAGCTCTAAAGATCCTTGATTCTGCACTTGGGGTTTATTTATTTTTTTGTTTATTACAAAATATATTTATGTTTGCAAAAGGTTTTTATTGCCTTGAAGAAAAAATTAAATAGAAGAGCAATTGATTGATGAAAATAGAGTAGAGTAAAAAGCAGAGCAAAGCAATATTCCAATTTATGAAAGAGAATATGGGCTAGAAGATTACTAGTCCATTTCATTTTAATCCAAGCTCACAAGTACAATAGTTTGTGCTTCAGGTTAAGACTGACTATTCTATTTAGTTTCCAAATTCGTGATATATTCTTGACATATGGATGGTCATTGATGGACAAGCATTATATTTTTTCTTCTCCTACTCTCTCATGCAAGACTATGTCAGCATCCATGTCTACCCCATGTCAGTTTATGTTTTTAGTTACTTAAACTTTCTCTATTCACCCTACTTGTTCAGACATTGTAGCAATGATAGAATAGAGAGGAAATTTTTGAGAAAGTGAACGAAAAAGTTCTTTATGCATATCTGTTCCAGAGCATATCAATATTGACTTGTTCCTTTGTATTATCCTCTGTATGTGTCCAAGGACCCATTCAATGAACCCAACAGTTATGGGATTTTTTCCCGTAATAGTTGAAAAATAAATGATGGGAAAGTGGGTTAATAACTTATTTGCATAACTATTCAGACACCTAGGAAGATTTGGGCTGCATCAGGTCTGCTGTCATTTTAGTCCTTGTTTCTGTTCCTACAGCAGTCAATCGGTATGTCTCTGAGATACAAGGATAAAAGGAGAACTTTGTCCTCTAAGCAAGATTCTTCAGAGGAATATTGTCTCAAATACTGTAATAATATAATCAGTGTCATAATAATTTGATATTATCTTCCATTAGTTTTTCTAATATTTTCATAAAGCCATCCAAACTGACGGCTGTTGTTCCATCTTGTTCTTTGGCAACTTTATTCATTTGTTGCTATAAAAATAGTGTGCTTATTGTTTTCATTGTTACTGTTTCTGCAAGGTGGGAAATGAATAATGGAGACAATTCTGGAGGATTATAGAGATTTCCTCAATTGCATAGCCTAGCCAAGAGTTTCTTAAGTTCCATTGTTCTTTGGGGTTCAAATTTTCCTGAGTAACAGTTATGAGTTATTAGAACTACAGGGAAGTCTTCTTGCTGCAGGGATTGGAAGCTGAGTCTTAAGAGTTTTAAGAACAACTTTTGACGTCACAAATTGAACACTATTAGAAAGTTAGTAATCTTGGGAAGAAAAGCCAGCTTCAGATGTTTGATACCAGCTACATTTATTATGATAAAATATCACTAAACATCACTGAAGTTCTTCTTTAAGCACATGCACACTCAAGAATTCATAGGTATATACGCTTGTGTGCATGCAAGCGTATATACCACATTATCATGTGGTAATTCACTAGATGGCAGCAACAACTCCTGGAGCTTTTCACTATGGGTTACTGAGTCTTTATCTGGTGGGAGGAGGAAGGCTGGTGTTTCTGTGTACTTTCAGTTGGCATAGAAGCTACACCAGATCTCGATGACATCTGTGAGAAGGCAGCTTTGTCTCCACTCTACTTATCCACCCAGATAATCAAAATAGATCAAATGGAAGTAGTGTAGATAGCAAACATGAATTGCATCATTGCTGGTCTGCAGGTTAAGCTCACAGTAGTGTCAGTACCATTATATTATTGGGCACAACACTTTAATAGCTTTCTTATGATATATTTTAAAAGGTGAATTGGTCTGTGAACTGGATATGAGACAGAGGACTCATCTATATACAGTTGCTTTTCTCATCTGTTGTAGAATTGAACTGGAACTCATTGAGTCACCTGTGTTATCCTGCTGACTTGGTCATGTGACTTAGCTCTGAACTTCATGGATGGGTTTCAGAGATTATATTGATAGTAAAAATCAATAGAAATCTTATTTCAAGGGGCCATTGCACATTGCCATGTTGCTTTTCTATCCATACACAGTTTTAGCATGGTGAATGAACATAGCAATAGCAACAGCACTTAGGCTTATATACCGCTTCACAGTGCTTTACAGCATTCTCTAAGCGGTTTACAGAGTCAGCCTATTGCCCCCAACAATCTGGGTCCTCATTTTATGACCTCGGAAGGATGGAAAGTTGAGTCAACCTTGAGCCTGGTGGGATTCAATCTGCCAAATTGTAGGCAGCTAGCTGTCAGCAGAAGTTTGCAGTACTGCACTCTAACTAGTGCCCCACCGAGGCTTTTATATATATGTACAGCTTGTGAAGTATAGTAGACGCAAGTAAGGTCTTGCATTTGTGATTTTGAACTGGAAATGGAGATGGTACAGCATAACAGGCAAGTGGCTTAGCCAGCCCATTCATAAAATGTCCTCATGTTGGCACAGTAATTCACTGCCAGTTCAGGTTTATTCTATCTTAATAAATGATCAGCAAACATGTCAGCCAATGTACAACTGCCATCAATTCAGACCAGGTGTCAAATGCCAAAGACCCCCCATGATTGAAATCAGCAGGCCCTTCATTATTGACTTTGTTTTCACAGTTGAAAAGAATATCAGACTGAGTGAGAGGAGTGGCTCTCTCTATTTTTACCTGTTCTTATAGATCACGGGTAGGCAAAATATGTCCTTCATAAATCATATCTCATGCAAGAGTGATCATCCCATTTCCTGTCAGGCTGCTAAATGAGAAATGGGGAAAAGGGAATAAGACAGAAAGTGGGGGAAAGGAATGATAGAATGGGTAACCCCCCCTTGCTTTCTGGCAAAGGAAATACAGTGCTCAACGGGCGGGGATGTCCCCCAAATCCCACTATTACTTTATAGAAACTAGAGATATTATGGGCTTTTAATAAAATAACACTGAAGATCAAGCAGTGCTGACAAGAGTCAGAATACAGAATAAAAAAATTGGAAGAGGTCATCTAGGCCAACCCGCTGTTCAAGCAGGAGACCCTATACCATTTCAGACAAATCTCTTCTTAAAAGCCTCAGATAAAGGAGCATCCATAATTTCTGGAGGAAGCTCTTCCACTGGTTAATTGATCCTAGGGATTTGCAGCCCCTATTCTTCCCTTTCCTGTCACTGGCTTCTGAAGCAGCCATTAACTTCTCCAAGGAGACTGCTGGAGGCATTTTTCTAATCTGGAACTAGATTATAACAATGTGCCTAAAAATGCAACACCTTCCTGCTCTCCCACTGTGGTCTCTCCCAATTTGCTTACTTTTTTCGTGGAACTACCAGAAGAGACTAGAATATTACCAGTTGAACGGATTTATGCTACCTAGCATTATTCCCCACTATTGAGGTTAGGGAAGAAATTTCCTCTGTATTTGTCAGTTCTATGTTATAAGCATTTGTTAATATCACCAAGTGTATTTGATTTCTGTTACCCATCAGTTCTAGGTTTAGATGACTTCTTAGTAAAGCCTTGCTCCGCTTGATATCCTCAAAATGTATTCAGCTGTAAACCCCATCATCTCTGGTCATCATAACTCAATTAGCTGGAGTTATGGGGACTATAGTCTGTCATATAAGAGCCCTGGGGCCATAGGTGCAATACCGCAGGCAAACTATGCCCATAGCTGGTGTGTGATCTTAATAGAGTTCCATCCTTTCATCCTTCTCAATAAAATGAGGACTCAAGATTGTTGGGGGCAATATGCTGACATTGCAAACTGCTCAGAGAGTACTGTAAAGCACTATGGGGCAGTATATAAGACTAAAGCTTATTGCTATTGCTATCATATCTGAAATTTTAACTGGGAAACCTAAAATATTACACAATTTTAATGTGTGGTCTTATCTTTTACCGTAGACAACTGGCATTGGGATGCTTGCAAGGAATGAAATAAAATGGAGAACTGAGCATTCATTTGCTATTTGATCACGTTACAATTCTAGGTAAAATAACAAGGGCCCTCATATGCTCTGATAACATCAGAACAAATCTGAATTCATTAAAAGTATTAAGAAATGTCTTGCTATGAAATAATATATTTGTAGCTTGGGTTTTAGATTTTGGCAGTGGCTGGCTCTCTAAGCTTGTTTCAATTTAGTTTCTGAACATTTCATTACCAGACTAGATAAATCATTAGCAGGAGTTTCTTGTCCTATTCTCCTTAGCTTATAAATGTCTTGTCTGCCAGTTTGGTCAGTTGATCATGTGACTGGTTATTCATTTGGAGCTGTATTTAAATTCTGAGCAGCTGATTGGTTCTTTTGTTATTGGTCGTTGGAATGGTCTGGTTTGTACATATGTTGGATCTAGATCAATATTTAATTGCTTCTTTGGTAGAATAACCAGGCTTCAATAAATTCACATGTGTGCTGGGTGCTGGCATGTCCAATGATTTTTGTTCCTTCCCAATCAAACTGGTGTTTTATATTATCAATGTGGTTTGAGATCAGAGGTTTTTGGTTGTGCTGTTTAACTGCTAGTTGATGTTCATGAACCCTTGTTTTCAATTGCCTTCCTCTTTGTCCCACACAGAATTGGTTACAATCGTTGGAATTTATTTTGTATACTACGTTTTTGTTGTCTTTTTTCTGTGTTTTGTCTTTGACTGTAAATATTGATTTGTGAGCTAGGGGTTGCAGTATTCTGGCAGCCATTTCGGATGTTCCTTTGATGTATGGTGTTTTGTCTGGGTTCGGATAACAAGGATGGTATTATGAAATTTTTGGGATAGCCACTGCGGAGGAAAACATTAAAAAGGTTTTCTCTTCTGGTTTGCTTAATGACTCGGAGTTGCAGTGCGTTTTGGCTCTTTTGAAAATGGTCTGGATGCAGTTCTTCTTGTGTGCTTGCTTGTGAAATTTAGAATTTGGTCTGTGTGCGTGGATTTTCAGTATAATTTGCCGTTAATTTGCCATTATCTTGTATCCTTATGTCAATATCTCGGAAAGGTGTTGTTCTTTTTCTTCCTCACTCATGTCTTGCTAATTCATTTTCTCAAAAATTGCTTGTTCGCTTCATCCTGTTTTCCAAATAGAAAATCCAGTAAATATGAATCCAATATCCATTTGTATATGCAATAGCTGGTTACATCTGACAGGTTAATCTGAAGAAACAATTATACAAGATTAGTCCTAATTAAATATTTTCCACCATAGAGAAAAATCTTTCCAATCAAGAAAGAGAAGTAAATATCTATCTTCCAGAATTGAGCAAGAAATAAGTCATTCAGAAGGGAGAAAATTAAATATTAGCGCAAGGGGAAAACCAGGAGAATTGGACTGCTCTGAACTGTAAAACAACAGCGAGATAAAGCATCAGTACTGGTGTGAAAGCCAATTTAAGGGACTGGAGGAGAGAATGATAAATTAATCCAATTCCTGCACATTTGAAGAATCCCCAAAGGATGGTATTATATCTCAAAACATCACAGAATCCTGCTAATATTTTTAAAGTATTTTAAACATCTCTGTCTTCTGCGGATAGTCCATAACTATCTAGGTTGTGTGCAGTTATGCACAATGACCAAATCTGAGCTGCAAAATTCTGAATGATCATGAGATGGCAGCAAAGACATACAGGAAAATTAAAGCTCTAGTGCCCCCTATCATTTATAAGACTGGGAGATATGTTCAGAGAGAAGGCAGAAGACAAAACAAGAAAAAGAATTTTCTGCCTGAGAAGACTAGAAGTTAAGAAGAGATTCAGTCTTATGATAACCTATTATCACCATGTTTTCTTGGGAATCTTTAAAAGGAGGTCTACCAGGAGATTTTTAAATTCTTAATTCTGGTTTGTAGTGGTATAGGAGTATAGTTCTGTATCCAGCTATGAATCTACCCAAAGATGCAAAACTTTTATACCAAAAACCAGATTTGTTCTTTGGGTAATGTTATAATGTATAGTTTACAGGTTGATGAGGATTCAGGAGGCAATTTTATAACTTCTTCATTAGGAACAAAAAGAGCCATCCTTTGCCAATTCACAAGAAAGCCACTAGAAAGAAACTGGAAAATTTGCTGCCCTATTGCATTAGAGGATAAATTGATTCTGAATTAGAAATATTTCAGTTTCTGAAATTCTTATAAACCTATCCTTTTAATTTCAATATATCCTGCTAAAGTTTCTGTGAGAATCTTATATGAAAAAAATGTATATTTTCAGTTGTGTTGGTGGCCAATAATATTATATATGGCAAAGCTATAGCCCAAAAGCAATGGGTGGAGCCAAAGAAAATAATTTATTTTTATATGTGTACTCTTCCTCCTTTATGCACAAGGCTTTTTACCATGAGACAGAATTGCTTAGACGACGTTCTCTGATACATGAGCCAGATAATCAAGTCAGGTCAAGTCTCCTTTGAGTCAAACTGGACTTATGGTAACTTCATAGACAACATCCATGCAGTTCTTTTGGCCACAGCATGGAAATTATGTACTACAGCTGACTTCTAGGATCTTCTTTAACTTCTGAGGCTAATTTATAGTCTCCAAGTACTAAATACATCCAACTCTGCTTAATCTCCCAAATAATCCAAAATATCAGACTAGAGTTTATTGAAACTTCCTTCCTTCCTTCCTTCCCCCCCACCCTCCCTCCCTCCTTTTCCACAGGATAGTTGTATATATTTGAAGTAGCATATTCAATTCAAAGGTCAAGGGCCTTAAGGAGGAAAAAATAATAACTTACACGTGTCTATCAGCAACTTTTAGCACCTGGAGAGCTGCACACTAAGCAGGCATACAGATCACCTGGCTATTACACAACATTAAAATTAATTGTATTGCTGCTTAAATTGTGTAATTGTTTCTGCCTTTAAAGCCATGCTTTAAATTACTATTGTGCATAATTTATGTAATTATGAGCCCTCTTTTTTAAAATATAATTTCCTCATTTTGAGGGAACGGTTAAGCGGCCTTCCTAATATATGCAATGTTAGGAGGACATCCACACCTCTAGAAGATTTGAGAGCTGCGGATTTAATTAGCATAGTATAACGCCTGATCAACTTACTGGGGTAACAGTGAAGTTTGATAGGACTGGATAATCTAATGGCACAATGCTAGTGTTGTGCACTTTAACAGTGGCAGGAACTGTTGCAGATATTATCATCAGCCTGCAATAATCACAGTGGGTTGCCTGGCATCAGTTCAAATGTCACACGGCAGAATAGAATTGGAATGGAGATGAAGCAAGTAATTAAAATATCCTTTTCAATGTCTCTACAATGAATTATTGGCTAAATTCATATAAAGCAATATCATCCACCTTCCCCTTCACCAAACATAGTTAAACCGGAAGATCGTAAAGAAGAGATGCAATCAAATAGTCCCCTGGGGTGTCCATTTCAAATCATGATAGAATTGTTAGATCAGATCTACAAAAGGCAACACAGATTATTGAGTAGCTGTGTTGCCTTTTGTTATTATGGGCTGGTTTGCTTTTTTCTCTCCATACTTCTGGTGGAGCACTAGTTATTGTCACACGTGTTTGGTTGATATCCAGAACGGGCTGCTGGAATGCATCCCTTTAGAGTTAACTTTTAAATTGTTTGAAATCTTCAGCCTGGATGGAAATTGGAAAGCTGTCAGCTAACCCAGGAAGATGTTTCAATTATTATTATTTCATATGTGCCATCACTGATATAGCTGCCCTATGGCTTCCAAGACCAATTCAAAGAGCTAAAAGTCTTAATTTTTAAATGATGGTTTCCTGGAATGTATTTCTAATTATTCTTTGGTGCTTTGTGTTTGTGCCAGCTTTCAGCTCAACTTAGATTACATTTTTTTCATGGAAATCTTTTGTTTCCTTATGCTTTTCAGAAGCAACAGCATATTTTTCTTTCTGATTTTTAAAAGATTTCTTCAAAGGCCTTTCTTTTTCAAAGTTGTTGATTTTTGGTGCCTTGAAATACATGCTCTTGCTCTGTATCTATTGATTTATTTCTTATTTATTTAAAACATTTACATAGCTACCCATCTTATATCAAACTCTGGGCAGCTTCCAGTCAACAATTAAAACAATATCAGTAATAATTTCTCTGTCTAGTAGCTGTAATTGCTTTACTAATTTGTTTACATTGTTGGGCCCCATTTTGATAGTTTAGGGCAGGGTTCCTCAAGCTGTGGTTGGAAGAATCCGGGGGAGGAGTGATGTCATCATGGGGGGGGGGGTCCATGAATGCTTGAAGAAATGTTATGATTTAAATCTTGAGTTAAGTCTTGGTAGTGCGTGGCCATAAAAGATATTTAACGGGGGGTCCGTGATGAAGAAAAGGTTAACCATTTGGTTAGGGTTAGGCAAAGAAATTGGCAATGAATTTTTAGAAGTAGCAACATAAAAATACTTCAATAAAACAAACATAACTGGATGGATGGTATGTGCCATATGCCAATTGCCTTCAGAGTAAAGGTATACAGATATGGTAATACAACGGTGATAAGCTTCGTATCACCGTAATGTAGCCTAGCCTAATATGATATCTTTTAGATTATTTGAATTCCAATTTCCATTAGTCTTCACCAAAGTAACTACTGGCCTTGCTGATGTAAGAGGCTTTAATTGAAGAGAATATTTGTAGCTCAGGGTTAAACCTCAGTCCTTGATGCTCTCAAAGCTTGGTTGTTTTCTTCCAGACATTTCATTACCCAACGAGGTAATATCATCAGTGCAATAAGGGGTTTACAATTCAATGTGTCAGAAACTACATTAAGCTGGGGAAGGTGGATCTAACACAAGCTATATCTTGAGTCAGGCATTTGTCTTTGCTATTGGCCAAAGATACTAATGGGCAACTTGGCTGATGTCTGCAATCATGTTTGAATGTAATTTGAGCCACATCAATCCATCGACTGACAGGCAACTGCCAAGATTGCTCATCATTCTTGCTGCAAGTACCATGGATTGTGACTCTTCTTCTTTCATTATTGAGAAGTGCCTTCAAATTTGTTTTCTATGATGTGCTACCTCGGTTCAAGCTTTTGCTGTCCTTGGCTGATTATGCGGTGAGGGGCCAGGGATGGAGGGATGGGTCCTGCTTCAAAGCAAGATATGATGAAGAATTTTCCTGCATCATACCAGCTGGTGGTAATTGCTACAGCAAAAGGAAAAAAATTGTGTTCAATTGAAGGATGTGAAGATTTCTGTGGGTTTTGTTCATAAAGCAATAGGGATATCTGCATGGACATGTGATTAAATGCTGCAGACATGTGGTTAAAGATTGGATACTTAGCCTCTTCAGACTCTGGCTGAGAGCTTCATGTTCTGGCTGAATTACTTTATGGGCTAGGGCTGTTCCTGTTGATTTAATGTTTTTCCATAGTATGTTTTGAAGATCATTCTTAAAATACTTTTAAAACCTCAAATGACAATGACCGCTCTTCCTTTTATATTTCTAGTTTATGAAAAAAAAACCACAGTTCCAAATCAGTTTCTGTCCTCTTCTTGTTTCAGCCTTTTTCTTTTAATGCTGCAAAATTATACATCCACAGCCCCTCCCCACAACCAAATAATAGCAACTATCTCCTGTGCAAGGTTTTTGGGTATACACACATACAATAAATTAAAAACATTTTTACAGAGAAAGAAAGAATGAACAGGAAACATGTCCTTTAATTGAAATTTTATGCCTAGCTAAAAGTTCCCATATTTTTTTTAACCATCTAGTAATAGATGGCAGATGCTTGCATCAAGTTGCTCTTGTGTTATAGCAGCAGCAGCAGCGACGACACATTGCCTCATGATCTAAAACTCTTAACTAAATGAAGAAAGACTTTATTATGGGATTCCAAACTACGTTGTGTTGGGTGGCTATAACAAATTTGAATAAATAAATTTAGAATTTAGATTAGAACAGAAGCAACCTGGGGCATCCATCTGGTTTCTTCCATATTATTTTTTAATCTCATTGCTGAATTCATATTTTAAAGCAGTTGATGTCATATGTTTAAGCAAGTGTCATGAGAGATCAAAGCAGAGCTGGCTCCAAAATGTCCAAAGTAAGGATCTGTCTAGGTGAACAGAATCCCTGAAGGCAGAAGACACAGGCTGGAGCCCTAGAAAGCCTCAGAAGTTCCTCCGATGCTGACATGTATTTTTTTCCCAATATGACAGAAGGGGAGATTGAATCCATATGCAGCAAATAATAATAGAAACTTGATTTAATTCAATTAAATAACTTTAAAAAAATAAAGGTAAACAAAATTAAATGATCCTCCATTTTGTTTTATCTCCAATGGTCCAGGCAAAAAACTTGAATGGAGTACTTGGGGGTGGAAAATATTGGTTGTCATCAGCTGAATTTCTTCTATCAGACTGTAGTACTCTGGAGGGCTGCCATATGCGAATGCCTACTTTAAGCTAAACAAATTCTGAAATGAGCATTAAAGTGAAACATCAAAAAGATGTTGATAGCAAGATGGGGTGGATGTACAGTCATGCCTTAAGGAATTCCTTTTTATTCCTTTACCATCAAAGGCCAATGGAGGCATTCGTTCAGGTAGTCTTTGCTTACCGACCACTTGCTCAGTGACCAAACAAACTTATGACAGTGCTGAAAGTGGAGGCTTTAGGCTTTTATTTTTCTTTTCAGTGTCATTAAAGGAACCCAAACTGGGTTTAGGATGCAGAAAATTAAATAGAGATTAAATATCAAGAGAAATAATTTAGCTCTGATTCCTATCTAAGGAATAAAGACAACCATATATTTAAGTGTACAAGTCATTAACGGTAATAGTTTGTCCTTCTGTTACTGAATTTTTTTAAAAAAAAACGTTTGATTCGAAGAAATGGGAAGTGATGGGTTAATATGCACAGCACCTAAAATTCATCTTCCCTTTATTTCTCCAGAAATCTTTCTCTCCAGCTCATTTCTCCATTTTCCTTTCGTAATCTCAAAACACACACAAAACCTCCAAATCAACCAACCATCCCAGACGTGCCACAGTAAGCAAATGCTGCAGAAATGTAGCAGTATATCATTGTGTTGATAAATTGCACAGGGTGGAGTGAAAGTGGGGGGGTGGGGAATCAGGACGACACCAACAAAACCATTCAGGGAACACACACGCTTGTCTCTTGCACATACACACATACCTACAGTTAAATTGGGTGGATTACATAATATACTGTGTTGCTACAGTAACTCTGCTCCATCCCATGGCAGCTGGGGGCAGATGCTACTGTTCTGTGAGCCAATGCATTATAATTTTCATCTCTCTCATTTTCTGAGTAGAAAATATACCCTGAGATTAAGAGGATTCGTGGAAATGAAGAAAGGAGGGGGGGGGGGGGGAGGAGAGAAAACATAAAAGATGGAACAGAATTCTATAAGGAGTTGGTACCTCTAAAAGATGCTTTCAGCCATCACTTATTTTGTGCAGTTCCCTTATTTTTTTAACTTAACAAAGCCTCTCTGTCTCTTTAGCAGATATGCAATTCATTTACCATCTGAACTGTTATACCTCCCCCAAAGTGGGGTGCCTTTCTTGGTGTTACCCCAGCCTTGTTCAGGTTTACTAGCAGAGACCCCCAGATTCTCAGGCAAACATATTTTCCTTTTGAAAGCAGATATAGACACTGTCTCTGATAATCCAAGCTACAAAGATAGCCTTACCTGTCATGATAAAACTGAAGCCAGCCTTAAAGTCAGAACCTAGCATTCAACTTAGAACTAAGGAGAAATTTTCCTGACAGTTAGAACAATTAATCAGTGGGACAACTTGCCTCCAGAAGTTATGAATGCTCCAACACTGGAAGTTTTTAAAAAGATGTTGGATAACCATTTGTATGAAGTGGTGTAGGGTTTCCTGCATAGGCAGGGGGTTGGACTAGAAGATCTCCAAGGTCCCTTCCAACTCTGTTATTCTATAATTATGTGTGCTGGTGACTGCTCAAAGTGATACTTGTAACCCAACCATCCAGTCTATATGCTCTCTGGAGAGGATAAGATTGTAACTTCATGCCAGCCAAACCAATGGAAAACATATTAGATAGAGGTTTGCTTTGTGACTCAGCCTCTTGAAAGACTTTTTATTTAAAAAAAACCCAAAAAACTTGATTCACACATTGTGCTAACCCAGGATTTGCTTACTCATGTCTCACTGAATGAAACCACTTGTCAAATTCACACAAGATGGCAGGTGCAGCCTAAAGAAAACCACATTAAGGCCATATCCTCAATAGAACTTTAGCATCTTCTAGCCATAAGCACAGACAATCAACTTTACCGGATTGGTTTATAACACAAGTTGCCAGCAACTCTGGCAGCTTTACAACCTGTAGACTTCAATTCCCAGAATTTTTGAGCCAGCCATGCTCTATAAGATCCTCTTGATTCTTTAATTCTTATTCAACAGGGCTAATCATCAAAACCAATCCCTTGAGCATGCAAATGAGCTAGAAAAACCACAATGCAACCTCCACCTTACCCACACAATATTGCCAACTCACGCACCCCCAGCCCATCAGCAAAATGCAAGTAGTCCTCAATTTACAACCACAATTGAGCCCAAAATTTATGTCGCTAAGCAAGACAGTTGAGTTTTGCCCCATTTTACGACTTTTCTTGTCAGAGTTAAGTGGATCACTAAAGTTGTTAAGATAGTAAGACAGTAAGATAGGTTAATCTCACTTCCCTATTGACTTTGCTTGTCAGAAGGTCACAGACGATGATCACATGATCCTGGGATACTGTAACCGTCTTAAATATAAATCGATTGCCAAGTGCCTGAATTTTGATCAAGTAACAATGGGGATGCTGCAACGGTCCTGTGAAAAACAGTCATGTCACTTTTCAATGCCGTTAAGTTTGAACAGTCACTAAACGAGCTGTCATACATCAAGGACTACCTGTACTGTAATTTCACCATTAAATGTTCTGGCAGAAAAGAAGTATCCTCTTCCCAATCCCCCATCTTCAAAGTATGCAAAATCTTTAATGGGTTGCCATGCAGCAGTGCAATTCCCCCCACCCCACTGAAGTTGAGTGACCTTCGGTGTGAAGATCCAGAAGTCTCTTTTGAAAGTATCAGGAAGTATGGCATGGGCCCCTTTCTTGGGCCACTAACCAGGCCCTGGAGCAGCCACTTTGTTCTTTCCATTTTCATTTTGTCGTTTGAACTTCTTTCGTGCCTCCTACACCCTCTCTCCAACCTCACTTTTGACTTCAATTTTCTCTCCAGACTTCCCATAAGATAGAGGAGAGATAGAGCAGAGAAAAAGCAGAGCAGAGTGGTTTATTCAGAGAAAAAATGCATGGGATATGAGCACGGTTCTGCTTTTGTAGTATTTTGAAATGATCAGATTGCCAGTTTTGTACTGAGGCTTATTCTCTTTTATCAGAATTCTGACTTGGGTTGCACTGAATATCTTCAGTTTCTCCCAATCTTGCATTCTCTATAAGTTGTTAGACACTGAATGTTATATAGGTACTTCTAGTTTGAGGACATGATGGCTGAACGGTTACAGACAATGAACTTATCAGCTGGAGAGCTGCCAGCTCAGGTTCAAGACCTAAGCACCATGTTAACAGGGTGAGTTCCCGCAACTTTCGCCAGCTCCTGCCCACCTAGTAGTTCAAAAGCAGGCAAGTGCAAATAGATTAATAGGTACCACTTTGGTAGGAAGGTAACAGCATTCTGTGCCCCTTTGATGTATAGCCATGCTGGCCACATGACCACGGAAAATGTCTTCAAACAATGCTGACTCCCTCAGCCAAGAAACGGAGATGAACACCACACCCTAGAATTGAACTTGACTGGACAGGGAAACCTTTACCTTTTGGTTCTAGTTCAAGTTTAGCAATCACAATTGTGACTTAAGCAAAGCAATAAGTCACATCACAATTTTATGATTTTATTTCAACTTTCTGTTGCTTTACAAATCTGTAAAATAAAATCAGCAAAGCCTTAATGAGACCACACCTGAGAATACTGCATCCAGTTTTGGTCACCACACTTTAAAAAAAATGTTGAGACTCTAGAAAAAGTGCAGAGAAGAGCAACCAAAATGATTAGGGGACTGGAGGCTAAAATATTTTTTTATTTTTTTATTTGATTTGTCAATCGCTTACAAGATAATAAGTATAAGGAACATAGTTATGAATACAAGAAATGAGTACATATAAGAAAAATAAAAAAAGCAATAGGACAGGGACAGAAGGCACTTTGGTGCGCTTATGCATGCCCCCTACAGACCTCTTAGGAAAGAGTGAGGTCAATAGTAGAAAGTCTAAGGTTAAAGTTTTTGGGGTTTGGGGAAGAAACGACAGGTAGAGTATTACAGACATTGACCACTCTGTTGCTGAAGTCGTATTTCCTGCAATCAAGTTTGGTGCGGTTAACCTTGAACATATGATGAACGGTTGCAGGAACTGGGCATGGCTAGTCTAGTGAAGAGAAGGACCAAGGGAGACATGATAGCAGTCTTCCAATATTTGAGGGGCTGCCTCAAAGAGAGAGAGGAGGAAGTCAAACTATTTTCGAAAGTACCCAAAGGCCAGATGAGCAATAATGGATGGAAGCTGATCAAAGAGAGATTCATCCTAGAAATAAGGAGAAATTTTCTGACGATGAGGACAATCAAACAATGGAACAGCTTGCCTTCAGAAGTTGTGGGAGCTTCATCACTGGAGGCTTTCAGGAAGAGACTGGAGTGGACTGCCATTTGTCTGCCAGAAATGGTGTAGATCTCCTGCTTGGGCAGGGGATTGGACTAGATAACCTACAAGGTCCCTTCCAATTCTGTTAAACTGTAAATCTACAAAGATTGTAAATGTGAGGATTGGTTATAAACTTAATTTTCATTACCATTGTAATTGGGAACAATCGCTAAACAAGGCAGTCACTAATTGAGGATTAACTTTAATTTCTAGCCAGATTGGCTGAAAACAGCACAACATTATTGTGTTGCATCCTTCAATATGCAAATAATTAAATTTGGGTCCAAAAATCTAAAGGATAAAATATTTCAATGCTTTCAAAACAATGCTAGTCTTTTCAGTTTTCTGGAAAATTTGTTTAAGTTCTTTCATTGTGTGGTAATCATTTTATGCTAGGATATATATATATCTTGCACTATATGTTGTATATTATATGGAGCTTTCTGAAAGCAGCCTTAATTTAGCATCCAAGTTTCACATATGGAGCTGCTCACCACACAGATTTCCCTGAATTATGTGAAGAATGTTCCTATTAATGCCAGTTGGGGATGTTCTCCATACAAGCTGGATGATCCATATGTGTGAAGATCAGAAACCTACAGTCATAGCAGAGACCAGCAGCTGTGGCTTGTTTCAGCATTTTTTATACCAAGGCGTAATGGGTCATAAAGGTCTTGTCGGAGTTCGGTTAACTCCATCTTTCCTATTTTGTTATATAAAATGTAATTGCAAGAAAACACTCTACAGCAGTCTTCTACAACTAGATGCTTTTCAGATGTGTCCATTTCAGCTTCTAGGATTCTTCCATAGCATGGTTATTGCTAGGAATTCTGGGAAACGTGTCTATAAGTTTATTAGATTAGGGGAGTCTAGGACAGTGCTTTCGAAAGCTGTGAAGACTACTTTCACAAAGATACATTTAAAGCAGCAGTGTCTGCAGAGGATCAAAAAAGGCAAGATGGCAGCCACAATGCCCATTATTTTTTCTGATCTTCCCCCACCCCACCAGCAGATGTTGCTGGAGGAAGAAAAAGATAGTAGGACTTTCAAAGATTTTTCATTTAAGAGCTCATATTCACTGTGGGTGTTCATCCAAAAATCACATTGTTTCAAATGTGACATCTGAGGAAATGCTTGACAAGATCGTTTCTTTCATGGAGAGGGTACTTGAATAGCTAGTAAAATTAAATGCATCCAAATCCCACAAAGAAAAAAAAACTTCTTTTGTGTGTGTTCTTAGGCCAGCTCACAGAATGCCTTTAAACTGAAGGAAGAAAAATAGATTGTATACAAGCAGGGAGATAGCTTGAGGCAGCCATGAACAAAAAAATATTTGAGAAAAGAGACTTCTGCTGATGAAGCTGAAGAAGTAAAAAAAAAAACCTGTAATGAATATAAAAGCATAAATACAAAGGAATAACAAGAAAATAAATAAGGGATAAGAAATTTATGCTGGATCAGCAACATGATAAAAACCTGGTAAAGTTTCCTAGACCTTAATTTTGGAACAATATGGCGCTTTTCAACCAAATAAAATTGTTGCCTTACTACTTTGTCTTCAGTATTTATACCTTATTCCCTTTTCTTACCTCAACAATACCTTTTTATCTGTTCTTTCTGCAATTACCTCTTGCCTTCTGAACAATGGAAATTATATTTATTTAAGTGGCACTTTCATAACCTTGTTTGTGAACAATTAAATGTAATGTGGCTGAAGAACTCCAAATGTACAGTGCCACTTTGAAAACTGGACAACGGTGGGCATAATTACAGTATACAGTATAAACTACCTGGTGTTTTTAAGAATAAATTGGAAATGAAGAAAAGGACAAAGCAATAAAAGAAAAAGAAGCAATGCTACACCAGAGCACTAATATAGTTTGTACAATAAATCTTATTTTTAGATCCCTTAAGGAAGAACTCATAAAACAAGAGAATCCTGGGATTGTCAGCTATATTGTGGATGACCCCAGTTGAATTTCAGTGTGAAATCTCAGAAGCCTTGGAAAGGTTATAACCTGGAAAGGGGGTAGTGGGTAGAGAGATAATGAAAAAAAAGCTCAGGTAATCTGTTAACCTGAGATTAAAGAGATTCTCTGTTTACCTTTTAAATTTTTGACAGGAAAAGTAAACTAAAGTACCATTGTGAAGAAAAATAATATTTTGAGCTAGAGATGGAGAGATAAACATGTGTTTGAAGCTGGAGCCTAATTCCATGAAAAATAACTCCAGAGATGAGCTTCCTAATGGGAATTATTGTAAAGTCTTTTATCTCACTTGCCAGACAAATGACTTGTTTGAACTGGTAGGCTGTCTCTCTGAAAGTAAATGCAAGCATCCTCTTTCCTTCTTTGTTCCACTCCTAGCCCCCTCCCCAGCCAAATGAATGCTCAGTGTAATGAAAAATATCTTACATAACATCCTATTTGTAATATGAGGGGTATATGCTGGCCTTGCTCTGATCGGAAATTTTTGCCCTGAGTCTCTCAAGGGATGCTTAATTAAAAGCTGAGACTTAAAGTCATCAAATAAAGAGGGTCAGTATCCCAGCATTCCCTTCTTCACCATCAGAATCGTCAGTTAAAAATAATTCTGTGTCTCTCTGTGTCCTGAAAACAAACATAGCATTATTGTCTTTTTAATTAAAGAATCAGTGCCCATATCAGATACCTGCATCTCTAACGTAGGGCAACGTTATAGATGAAGGTATCTTGAAATAATATACTTAGGTTCACATGAGTGAAACAAACACTTTGAGATAGATGTCTGAAGGAGATTAACCATATTAACCATATTTAATGCCTTGGAATAAGAATTAGCCGTTGAGTGCCTAGCAGACTTTCCTTTCTTAACCAAGGGCTGGATTTCCAGAAGCTTCTGAGAAAATATAAATTGAGTTCAAGTTTGGAATGTGGATAAAGTCAATTTTTCTTCTGTCTCTCAAAAGTTAAATGTTGCTGCTAATATTTTGCACCAAATAATATTAGTTATGCTCGCCAGCTGATAATATCGGTCCATAATCTTCAGATTCCTTCTTTCCTGTTAGCTCTGGCTTTTCTTCCTTATGAAACTAGAACAGGTCTGGTGTTTCTAGTTGTCTTTCTTTTGCCCAGTTCAGAAACTATCTCAGACAAAAATGAGCTGGCCCTTCCATTCTACTGTTGCTTATTATGTCTTGCAGATTTCCTAGAATTTCCTCCTCATTTAATTTACCTTATTCTTAAATACAAAATGCTTGCATCTACCTCTGTTCGCCTTTTGACTGTATTGCTTAAATTATCTTATTGTATTGGCTTATTCCACTACAGTAATATGTTTAACCAGTTAACTTTCTCTACAACTGTGTACTTACTACACTACACACTTCTGATAAATTATCATTGCTTAGAAGGACTGCCGTATTTCACATGTAGGAACAAGTTTCAGGTCCCCAAGTCATGATTAAAAAGGTATTCCCAATTCTAACTATTAATTTTAAAAAATTATAAGACCATAGCACATGTAAATTTATGTCCCAAGCATGGGCAACTCCTGGAGGGTTTCTTATTCCTTACTATGGTTGAAGAAAATGTAATTGGATTTGGCCTATGTTAATGCTAAACTGTTCTGAAAACTGGCTCTTTTCACTGAAAGGAAAAGGCTCACCCAGGAAGCCTGAAACAGGTTGAAGCTGGTAGCAGTGGTGAGATGGCCTGCTGGTATTATTATTAAATGGCAATTCGTGTGTGAGGAATTGGATCTGATTAGCCGGAATGACAGTTCCCATGAGCCATCCATCCTTATGCTTGAGCAGTCTAATGGCTTTAGAGAACCCAAGTCAAGAGGGGTAGACAGGCTCTTTGGAGAATGTCAATGGTGTTGCCTGGAGCTCTGCTGGTAGCATCTTGTCTTTGTCTGCTGCTCCCTGTTCTCTGGGAAATACTTCTAAATTATCATTGCTATTCTCAAAACCATGCAAGGAACTGAAAATGAAGAAGACTAACAGAGATAATATTCTTCCATGATGGAAGCTTGCCTCCAAACACACATCCAAAGTAAAGCACATTTAATGATAGTACTAAATGGAGATTGAGAGAGATTCAATGTTGTTTATAGAACCAGAGTCCCAGTAGAGCAGGGTTTCCCAAACTTGCATTGCTGGATGGGGTATTCTAGGAGTTGAAGTCCACCTGGCTTAAAGTTCCCAAGGTTAAGAAACCCTGTGGTAGAGTATCTTTTATTAGCTCTGGGGAATATGACTGACTTAAGGTTATGGTTATCCATGTATTGGGTAACCTTGATATGTTAAGCTAAGAACTAGCCTGAAAACGCCTTTAATGCAGGATAGTCTTACTCGGTTTAGCCATTTTGAATATATCCCTCCAGTAATGGATCAGCTATACTAAAATCTGTTCAATGATTGGATTCCAAAGAATAGGCATCAAGTGTTGACTCTGAGGATCTGGAACTATCTCAAACAAAAATGATTTTCAGAAGCCTTTCTCTAACTGCTGATTTCTCAAAGATGCAATTAAAAAAAATGTTTTCCCCACAGTCGTTCTCCTTAGGAAGGTCTGTGTGGCAGTCTCCTTTCTTACGTTAAAATTCCTAGCTAAGATTATCTTGTTCTGTTAGTCATATGATGGTTAACGCTTACTAGGTTTTTATCTGTACTTTTAATTTTGTTCAGTTTATATTGATTTTATCATTACCTTTGTTGTGGTGGTGGTTTTGTTTCACATATAAACTATTTCTGGAGGCAGTTTGAGCAACATCTAAATAAATCTAAACTCAATAAATAAATAAAAGAGATGGAAGTTGCATCATGGGAGGCTTGCAATTTTCCAAGTCTAGAGGTAGTCCATGACATATGACCATAATGGAGCCGGTCCATTACAGTCATTAGTTGTAACTGTTGTAAAATGTCCAACCTTTTTTGTGGTGATGGCTAAATGAACATGGTGGTCATTAAATGTACTAAAGATTCACCATGGCACTGCTTTGCTGAAAACTGGAAGTATCAGTTTTTGACAAAACGATAGTAAAACATAATCACAGGATCACAGAATGCTGCAAATGGCAGTAAATGCAGCCATGTTGCTGAGTGCCTGAAGTTCAGTCACATGACCACAGAAGTGGCCCGACTGTCGGAACTTTAAATAGGTCCAAAGCAGAGGTGGTATTCAGCAGGTTCTAACCAGTTTTGGAGAACCGGTAGCGGAAATGTTGAGTAGTTTGGAATACCATCTCTGACTGGCCCCGCCCCCATCTATTCTCTGCCTCCCGAGTCCTAGCTGACTGGCTGGGTCTTCTTTGGTTGCCCTGCACAGGAGAACGGAGTTGGAAAGCAGGTTAGTGGGGTGGGGAGGGAATGGGGATTTTGCAGTATCCTTCCCCTGCCACACCCATCAAGCCACACCATGCCCACAGAACCAGTAGTAAAAAAATTCGGAATCCCAAAGTAGGTCTGTTCTAACCTCAAACATTTGTTAAGTGAGTCATAAGTCAAGGACTAGCTTTAATTGACTTAAGAGCTACAATTTGCTGTCAGTCCCACAAGACAGACCAGGTTCAAAAATGAACTCGTCAGAAAGGTTACAACTATATTTGATTGGCAGGCTATAATACAAGAATCCTGCATCTCTCTGTTTTTCCTCCCCTCTCTCTTATACCCCAGGGAATCAGGGAGCGGCCAACTTCTACCTACTCCTTTTTCCTTTATTTTTTTCCCCAACTCTCTTCTTATACCACCTCTACACGGCTCAGAGTTGAATACAATGTCTTTCTGCAAATCTGAATGCAAACTTAATTCAGTATATGTGCTGTTCTTTACAGATTCAAACAAACAAAAAACAACCGAGGGATGCCAAAACTTTTCTTGCAACTGTGTATATAGTAAAGACAGGAAATCTTAGTAAAAAAAATTGATATTGCCTCTGGGAATAAAGAAATAAGTTTTAGTGCATAGTTGACCAGCTTCTGAAGAAAAGGTAGTAAGACCACCATTCATTCATCCATCCATCCATCCATCCATCCACTGCCCATATCACTATCTGAGGGATCCTCGATGGTTTATATCAAAAGACCCAATTATACACAGAGTTACAAATGAATAAATTGGGGCAGTGAAGGATTTCTCAGGAGCAAAGCTGCTGGTGACAGCATTACCAAGCGGGCTTCTTGGTAGTGCAGTGGTTTGAGTACTGTACTGCAGGCCACTATCTGCTGATTATTGGCTACCCGTAATTTGGCAGTTCAAATCCCACCAGGCTCAAGATTGATTCAGCCTTCCATCCTTCCAAGGTGGGTAAAATGAGGAGCCAAAATTGTTGAGGTCAATATGTTGACTTTGTAAAACTGCTTAGAGAAGCGGTATATAAGTGCTTTTGCTATTCTTCTCAGGGCTGTGGGCAGAATTCCACTGGGTTATGGCTGATGGATTTAGACCCACCCTCAGCTGGAATCCATGCAGCCCAATTTATTGCATCTCTGCTACGTGAGTTGACCAAAATTACCTTAGCAGAATTTGGGAGGGGGGCATTTGCTCTTAAGAAAAAAATTGGCATTTGGTCAAACATTTCTTCAAAATTTGTGCAGAAATGGGGGGGAGCATAAATGCAATTTTTAAAATCTTATAAACTATCTCTGTGTATCTAACAAAGATCTCTCTTGTTTTTTATGCTTATCCAATGAAACAAGTCTCACTGAGGTACTTTGTTGAAAAATAAGGTGCAATTCATTAAAAAAAAACCTTAGTAGTTGCAGAAAAAAAATCTATGCAATTAACTGGGGCATTTATTTAGTATAGTATTTAGAAACAAAATGTAAGACTCAATTGACTGCTGTTACTATTTATGTGGATCTGGAATAAAGGAGAGAAAAGGACAGGTAAAATCTTCTAAAGCAAAAGGTCCATTTTAAAATTGGTTAATTTATCTGAGATAATTAATTGACTGAATACTGGTGGACCGAAATCACGATGTATACCACCACTGTCTGGTCTCAGTTTGGTAATTATGGATGCCAATTAAATAAGTCATTCACCTACTTCACAATCTTTCAGATCACATATTGCTATGTATATCTATGTATCATAGACACTGAGACTGCTGTGTTCATTTTGCAGTTGATTATGGATTGTGTTACAAAGTGAGTCTTGCTCTTGCCCCAGTAGCAATTGATACCTAAAAACATATACTTTTTGTTTATGACTGAAATGCCTACATCAATTCACCTGAAACAAACAACCAAGAAATATTTTTAAAAACATTCTATTGCAATGTGTAAACAGAACCTTTTGTTTCTATAATTACTGTTACAGGCAGGCTGAGACACAATACCTGGATTTTTCTTTGCATGGCTCTATAACTACCCCAGATGCTGAAAAAAAATCCAACAAGCTCTTTGTGAATAACTGGCTAAAAAGCAAATCTGATTGGTTTTGATGCAGCCAGGCTATATTTATATTCTTCAGGATGTGGTAATCAGTCTTTAAGCATCACGAGTGAACAAAAAGTGCTTTCAGATGAAAGGCACCCATATACATACACAACATAATTTTATTTCCTTTCAAGGAACTTTATATTATGATAAAATGAGCAAGAAATAGTGGGGAGGATATAAGGGGTCAAATACAATAAAAAATAATGTACAGGCAGTTCTCGACTTACAACCATGATGGAAACCAGAATTTCTGTTGCTAAGCAAGTCGGTTAAATGAGTTTTATGATTTTTTTTTACCACAGTCGTTCAGCAAATCACTGAAGTTAAGTGAACCATGTGGTTGTTAAGCAAATCTGGCTTCCCCCATTGAGTTTGTAAGCCAGCTTGGAATATTGCATATGGTAATCAATGACATGATCCCAGAATATTGCAACACACACACACACACACACACACACACACACACACACACACACACACCTTGATCATATGACCGTAAGGATGCTGCAATGGATATAAGGCAAAGACTGTTATAAGTCATTTTTCTCCAGTACTATTGTAGCATAGAACAGTCACTAAATGAATGGCTGTAAGTCAAGGACTACCTACCCTGTTTCCTCGAAAATAAGACCCAATCAGAAAATAAGCCCTAGCATGATTTTTTCAGGATGCTCTAATATAAGCCCTATCCCCGAAATAAGCCTCAAGTAAGAACGTCAGCCAGATAGATGCATTTACTGTATTTCCCCCAAAATAAGACCTAACTGGAAAATAAGCCCTAATGCATCTTTTGGATCAATTTTCAGGGAAACATGTGGTGGTGCAGTGGTTAGAATGCAGTACTGCAGGCTACTTCTGCTGATTGCTGGCTGTCTGCAATTTGGCGGTTCAAATGTCACCAGGTTCAAAATTGACTCAGCCTTCCATCCTTCCGACTTCAGTAAAATGAGGATCCAGATTGTTGGGGGGAGGGCACTATGCTGACTCTGTAAAACTGCTTAGAGAAGAATGCAAATCTAAATGCTATTGCTATATACCAACACCATTCACAATGCCTTTCTCTCTTTGAAAACTATTCTTGCTACCACCCAGCTTTAGGAGTGGCAATTAATACAGCCCTGCCATTAACCCCTTACCCCCACCACCGCTGTTGGCATAATTTCTGTACATAAACAAGGAAACCAAAGTGAATAGTTTGCTGTCCTCCTCTCCTTAGCCAAATAGCCAGCTGCAGAAACATGTTTTTTTTTTTTTTAAATGCATTTGATACAGTCTATTTTTAGTAAGTAACCCTTTAGGTGTTATATTTGGGGGGCGGTTTACATACCTTCCCAGGGCTCTAAATTGAACACAGCTTCTTTTCTTTAAACTTCTCACTAACAAAAACTATTTGTTTTTGAGGATCTGACTCCTTTTTACCAGATTTTTCATGATCTTCCCTTTCCCTCAGTTTACTCACTTGTGCTCATGTAGCTGTTTTGTACTTGATCCGTATGTATTCTCTGTATATGACTACATATACTTCTATTGGGCTGATAGCTCATTTTTATATTTAATCTACATTCATTCAGCCTCCCTTTGTATTGAACTTTTACCAGACACACACACACACACACATCTCAAGTTCCCTATTCCCACTGCATTCAATTTACTTTTATGTTCCACCCCCCCCTCCCCCCCCCAATATACCCTCCTCTCACTTCTATATAACTAAATGGGCAAAAGCACATTCTTTTACACAGCCATTTTCACTTCTTTCAGCATTTATTCATTCCTCACAGCAAGCCTCCTGCTACCTTTCTGAAGCATTTACACATCTTAAAAATTTGACAACTTCAATCTACCCATAATAAACATTCTACTCACAATCCTTCATATATTGTTTGGATTGTTCACCATTTTTCAATCACACAGAACTGTTCACATTTCCTCTTCAAAATACAATTGCCACTTGTGATCTATTAATTTGCAGATCCATATTTCACCTTGCTTCATACAAGCTCACATTCCTTGCAAATTGCTTGGCTTCTCAGCCAACAATATTGCACCGTTTGCATTATAAAAATTTTCATCCATTTACACTGCTGATCAACAAATCCTTAAACCTTACCATAAACATTTCTTATGTAATTATTCACATCATATCCACATCCTTATGCAATTATCTATAAATACTTCTTTGTCCTTACTCCCTACTCAGTAAGCTTCAAACTTTTTACTAAGAATTTCACCTTCTGTCACATATGCTTTCCCTCCCATTATATACTATTTTACTACATTTAAGTAACCTATTTTCAAATCCACATTTATACAAAAGTTCCATAATTCAAGGCTATGCACTTTATCATGTGTTTTCTCCTTTTTATGTTTTAATCACTTGAACTTTATAGTTTAAAAATGATGTTATATATCATTTAATTTTGGACTGGGAGCTGCCCAGAGTTGATTGAAAGATGGGCAGCTATATAAATGTTTTAAATGAATAAATAAAAATGAACAAACTTGCAGTAAATTATTTCTCACCTACATACATTTCTCAATAAACTGCTGAAGAGCAAAATGTTGGTTCTCACATTCCCACCTGGGCAGAAAGCTCCATTGCATTCTTCTAGTCATCAGCTACAACATTTATATATACTTTAAACAAGTCTGAAAACTATTTTCATATGCATTTTCTTTCTTCACTTAAGAACACAAGGGCATAAGCAGCACCCTGCTGGATCGTCCAGTCCAGCAATCTGTTCCATGGTGGCCAACTAACTGAATAAGAAAGCCTACTATTCTCCCGCAGCCATCAGGGCTACTTGCCATAGGTCCCCAAGACTTCCAACATTCCCTCTACTTCAGTTTCATCCCAAATCATGTCATCACTTTTATTATTAATACCATTTGCTCTTCTTGAAGCTCCATGGTTTAACCCATATGTGTGTGTGAATATATGTGTGTGTGTTGTTTTCTCTTTTCATCTCTTTGTACAGTCTTTGCTGTTTCTTTTTCTTTCTGTATATATTAACAATGGTTTTCCTCATTTTTATAGCAGTTATGTTTGTTATCTGCATTTTCTCCTCATCCACAGGTTCTTTTACTTCATCATTCCATCAATAATTCTTTTTCATGCTTCCCATGAGCATAACTCAACACATTTCTGTGGCAGTCTAAAACGTAAGTCTTTTTTGTTCTTTCCCAAGCTCTTCATCATCCTCTTTATTTATGCCCACTTTTCATGCATTTTGTTGAAACATTAATCTGTCCTCTGTTTTTTTTTATGCAGAACTCATAACTTTTTCAGCACTCTACTTTCTCCTCCTTGTCTTGCCTTGTGTTGTCTTCCATGTCCATAATTTCTCAAGACATTCTTGACGCTGCTAAAAAAAAAACCCAAAGCTATGTCTTTAATTCAGGACTCCAGGATGCAGGGCTATTCCACCTGTCCCTTCTTATGTGGAATGTATATGTGAAGAAAAAAATTGAAGAAGAGTAGAAAAAACATTACATAGGTTATAAATGGAAGTCTGTCCCATCTCTGTCTCTCCTCGCCATCAGTATTCCCTGGCTGAAGCAGGCAATGACTCTTAAATAGAGGTAGCATTAATTGCTAGCTGTAGTAGAATGCCTGGTTAATAAAGAAGGAAAACCATTTTTCTAAGGGTATATTCTTTGTCACATATAAAATTTCAGACTGTTTGGTCTTTGTTTGTTGCTAAGAACCACAGCTTTCAGTAAAAGCAGGAGAGGTTTTGGGTCCAAACGATCTCTTCCAAAAGCAGCCAAAGAACCATTTAGAAATAAAAAATGCCTTAAAAGCTATAGTTTGGCAACAGGAAAGTTAATTGTGGACATATATTAAATTCATTGAAAATTTCCAGTATCCTGGAGTCAGATCAAAAAGAATTTACTGGCTAAGAGTGGCAATGGCGTCTTAGAAAAACCCACATGTATATTTTAGAGACTTTCATCATCGCTTCTTTTTTTTTCCTGATCATCAGCATCCAAGTCTACTGGTATAACTAAAAGTAATAATATAAATCCATTTATTTCACTTTTGTGTTTTGTTGTTGACAAAGTGCTGCTCTTCAATTGGATAGAAGGGCTGGGTTCTGATTTCTACTTCTTCTTAAAGATTAATGAAACCATGGCGCTAATTCCTCAGTTAACCTAATAGGTTGTTTTGAGGGTAAGATGATGTGGAATCATTCCAAAAAGAATTCTACACTTCTAGGAGAATGGGTAAATTTTTTAAAAAAGATCGTTTTTGGTTTAATCCAGTTTCCAGTGGCTATTCACCTGCTGGTTTCTAGTTACAGCTGGGAAAAGATAGGCAGGGAAGTGCGGGGGGGGGGGGGGGGGAGTCCTGCGGAAACCAGGAAGTGGCTGAGGTTTATTTCTCACAAGCAACAGTGGAGGAAGGGGTAACAATATTATCTCCATTGCACAACATTAGGGCGCAGAGGCAGTGACTAAAATCATCATTATCAGGGTAGAGAAATAGGTGCCTTGGGAAAGACTTAGCCTAATCTGGTTATCTATTAATAACTAATCAACTTAGCTATTTAAGTAGAGGAACATTGAATTATGTCAACTCACATCATCAGTCTGAAGTAACACAACTCAAATAGCACAAGTTTGCCATCTCATCTGCTGTTTCTGAGAACTAAGCCAGAAAAGGGGGGGGGGGATCAGAGTAGGCTTTTCTGAGTGGGAATTAATGTGTGGGACATGAAAAAAAAGGACATCTTTACTGGATTTCTGCTTGGATATTATTTGTCCCTGAGTATTTATATTTTTATTCTTTTCTCTATCAGCTGTTCTTGGATTACGTATTGTACTTTAAATATAGTAAAAAAAAAAAAGGATAAAAAATACATAATCATAAGTACATTTTAAATATGGATGAAAGCAGCATACTGGAGAGTGAAGACAAAGGCTTGTGTTTAAATACATCTTTCACCTGAGAAATTTCTTGTACCCCCAAAAATATCTTGGGGAGGGAGTTCCCCAGATTGGTTGCCACAGCAGAAAATTCTTTTCTTTTTCTTTATTTGACATCTGTCTTACTTCTGAAATGTATAGTTTCTCAGCTGGTTGATATGAACAAAGGAGTTCCTGTAAGAATATCATTCTGAAGCCATGATGTAGGCCTTTGTAGGTAAATGCCCAGCTTGAACTGAGTTGGACATAAACCAAAAGCAAATAAATCCTTTTCTGTTTCAAAGCAACAGGAAAGATATATTCCCAGAAATTTACCCTGGTTAAAATGTTCCTTGCTATGCTTCCAGACAACTGCAAGGACAGATTTGTATGGTAAGCTAAAATAGATTATTGGAGAATTTATAAACAATAGCTAAATTGTCCAAAGAATGATATAATTGAAAGTGCACTTTTTGTCACTGAGATTAGTTTGGATTTTAGTAGCAATCCGTGAACTCTGAGTATGCTGGTACGTATTATTATTCAAATTAATCTACTCTTTACTAATGGAAATCACACCTGAAAAAGCCCAAGTAATATGACATTTTGTAGATAAGGACACATACACTGATAATAGAAATGTAAGTTATGTAACCCATATAACTGGCCAGCTAACAGATACTGTAATTCTTTATGGATTTCCAAAATATGAATTTGTCACAATTGATTTAAAGGCAGTGGTACTTACATTTCTACCAAGACTTTGCCTCTTAACTGCTTGCTCATTTCCTAAGTTCAGCTTCTTTTGCCGGATCTTAAAAATAGTTTCTTTGCAATCTACTAGCCTGCCTCTTCACTCAGTGTACCCATTTAATACTAACCAACAAATTTAGATGTAATAACAAAAGTCCTTCAATTTTGCACTAGCTGGTTAATATGCCAGCTGCTCAGACTGCTAGAATATGATGGAAATTGGGATCCCTTCCAAATTTTTTGGAAGGGATTAGATGGGTGATTACTCTCCCTCTCAGGATTAATTACATATATTTGAAGCAAAAAGTATGATAACCTTTAGTTAGGGTTAAAGTTAGGGTTAGGTCTCCATGAATTCAAAGGGCAAAATAGAAATCGCCAATTGATTTGGAGCACTAACCCCCTCTATCTTGTCTGACTCATCTGACTCAATTGCCAAATTCACTGGATTCGGAGTGCGTGATTATGCTTAGGAGGTTGCTATTTTATCAAGTCAGTCTTATCTACGTTTGCTGGTAAGATACATGGAAAAATCCCATTGGGGGAAAATACACCTAGGGTTAGAGTTATGTCTGCATGAATTCAGACATAAAAATGGACATCACCATCAGATTCAGATAAGTCAGCATCCTCCTAAGCATAATCAAGCACTCTGAATCTGATATTGACATCCATTTTTATGTCTGAATGTATGGATTCATAACTCTAACCAAAATGGACATCTCCAGTGGATTTGGAGTGCTTGATTATGCTTAGGAGGGTGCCAACTTATTGAGTCAGCCTTATCCACATTTCCTGGTAAAATACATGGGAAAATTCCATTGGGGGTGGGAAAATACACCTAGGGTTAGGGTCAGTGGTGGGATTCAGTCAGTTCGCCTAAGCTGCTGGTTACATGTGTCTGCATTTCAGCGAATTGCCTGATCCCTCCATTTGCTAGCCTTACCCTGGCCCCGTTCAGGGCAATGTCCTCCCAGCCCCTCCTCCTGTGGTGGGCTTTTCCATCCTTTGCCAAAAGGTTGTTTCTCTGGGTGCTTGTCTGTACATTGGACTCTCACGGTTTCTTTAGCCTTCAGGGATCAACCAGTTTGCTGAAATGCAGAGATATGTAACAAGCAGTTTAGGCGAACTGGCTGAATCCTACCACTGACCCTAACCCTAGGTGTATTTTCCCTCCCAATGGAAAGTTCCCATGTATTTTACCAGAAAAGGAAGATAAGGCTGACTCGAAACGTCATCACCCTCCTAAACATCATCATACACTCCAAATCTGTTGGTGATGTCCATTGTGCTCTCCAAATTCCTGGAGACCTAACCCTAACCCTAGGTGTATTTTCCCCCAATGAGATTTTACCAGCAAACATGGTGGATAAGGCTGACTCGATAAATCAGCACCCTCCTAAGCATATTCAAGTGCTCCAAATCCATGGAGAGCTAACACTAACCATAATAGACATCGCCAACAGATTCTGAATGCGTGATTATGCTTAGGGAGACTTATCGACTTATTAGGGTTAATGTTAGGTCTCTATGAATTCAGAGAGCAAAATGGACATAGCCAATGGATTTGGAGCACTTGATTATGGTTAGGTGGATGCTGATTTACCGAGTCAGCCTTATCTACGTTTGCTGGTAAAATACATGGGAAAATCCCATTGGGGAAAAATACACTTATGGTTAGGGTCAGGTCTCCATGAATTCAGAGAGCAAAATGGACATTGCCAATGGATTCAGAACGGTTGATTATCCTTAGAAGAGTGCCACCTTATGAGTCAGCCTTAACTACATTTTATAGTAAATTACATGGGGAAATTCATTGGAGGGGAAATACACCTAGGGTTAGGTGTCCATGAATTCAGACATCAAAATGGATATTACCAACGGATTAGCATTAAGAGGTGATGTTTCTGAGGAACAAGGATGAGCTTATCATAGAGACAAGGAGTTCATGCTCCCGAGATCTCGCATAGTAAGGCGAAGAATTGGGGAGAAGTGGAGGGAGAGCAAAGGGTGGAAAAGCCAGCCATGCAAGGAGGGGCCAGGAGGACATGGCACTGGACGAGGCAGGGGCAGCACCAGGAAATGGAGGGATCAGGCAATTCACCAAAATGCAGACACATATAACAAGCAGTTTAGGCGAACTGGCTGAATCCCACCACTGACTTTAATCCTAGGTATATTTTCCCTCCCAATGGAATTTTCCCACATATTTTACTAGGAAACGTGGATAAGGGTTACTGTATTAGGGTTCCTAATCATAATTAAGTGCTCCAAATCCATTGGCAATGTCTATTTTGTTCTCCGAATTCATGGGGACATAACTCTAACCAAAATGGACATCACTAATGGATTCAGAGTGCTTGATTATGCTTAGGAGGGCACCAATTAATCGAGTCAGCCTTATTCACATTTCCTAGGAAATTACATCTAAGGTACGGTTAGGTCTTCATGAATTTGGAGAGCAAAATGGATTTGGAGCACATGAGTATGCCTAGGAGGGTGTTGATGTTTCAATTCAGCCTTCTCCCTGTTTGCTGGTAAAATACTGAAATGTAAAACATATAAAGAATAGTTGCAGGAATTGAGTATGTCTAGTTTAATGAAAAGGAGGACTAGGGGTGACATGATAGCTATGTTCCAATATCCGAGAGGCTGCCAAAAAGAAGGGGGGGGGCAACGAATTCTTCAAAGCATCTGAAGACAGGAGAAGAAGCAATAGTTGGAAACTAACCAAGGAAATAACCAACCTAGAACTAAAGAGAAATTTTCTGACAGTTAGAATAATTAATCAGTGGAACGACTTGCCTCCGAAAGTTGTGGGTGTTCCAACACTGGAAATTTTTAAGAAGAGATTGGATAATGATTTGTCTGAAATGTTATAGGGTTTCCCATTTGAGCAGGGAGTTGGACTAGAAGATCAAATAAAACAAACAAAACATTAAAAAGTTATGATATTTATGTAGTTCCTTACTATGCACATCTAAATTATATTAAAGTAACCAAAGTATCTTTACAATCCTCAAGGCATGTCACAACTTTTGGGCAAAGTTGTTTGGAAATTGAATGTTGAAAAATTTGACATGCTTTAATCCTTCAAGGTCTCTTCCAACTCTGTTATTCTGTAATTCTATACTATAGCTTGGGTTGGAAGTGGCTGGAGTGACCCATAGTCACTGGTTAAGAATTTTTATGGTGTGGATAGACTTCAACATGGGTCTCCTAGTCCAGGACCTTAACCATTACGGTTGACTCAGCCTTCCATCCTCTCGGGGTAGGTAAATTGAGGACCCAAGATTGTTGGGGGCAATAAGCTGACTTTGTAAAATGCCGGGAGCCAAAATTGTAAAATTGTTGGGGGGCCAAAAGCCCTAGTAATAAGCAAGCATGTACAATGGAATGAAGGCTATTGCCGAGCACTTAGCATGGTGCTCCATAGACTGTAAGCCGCCCTGAGTCTCCGGAGAAGGGCGACATAAATGCAAATAAAAATAAATAAATAAAAAATTACTCTAGACTGGCTGGAAGATAGAGAAATATTGGGGAAATGGAACTAATTCTCCCTCCAATCGGGCTTCAGGCCCGGGCACAGCACTGAGACGGCGTTGGTCGCGTTGATGGATGATCTCTGGAGGGCACGGGACAGAGGCTATTCCTCTGTTCTGGTCCTTTTGGATCTATCAGCGGCTTTTGATACTGTCGACCACAGTATCCTATTGCATCGGTTGGAGGGGTTAGGGATTGGAGGCACCGTTCTTCGATGGTTCTCCTCCTTCCTCTCCGACCGTTCGCAATTTGTGTTGACGGGGGGACAGAGATCGACCCCAAGGCCCCTACTTTGTGGGGTACCTCAGGGATCGGTGCTCTCTCCCCTACTCTTCAACATTTATATGAAGCCGCTAGGTGAGATCATCCGTGGCTTTGGGGTGGAATTTCACCAGGTACGCTGATGATACTCAGCTGTACATCTCCACCCCTGACCACCCCAACGAAGCCGTCTTGGTGCTGTCCCGGTGCCTGGAGGCCGTACGGAGTTGGATGGGTCATAACAGACTTCGTCTCAACCCGACCAAAACCGAGTGGCTGTGGTTTCCTGCCCCCAGATTCAGTCAGCTTATTCCATCACTGACCATAGGAGGAGAGACATTATCCCCTGTGGAAAGGGCATGCAACTTGGGTGTACTCCTGGACGTGCGGCTATCCTTGGATGATCATATTGCGGCCGCCACCAGGAGTGCTTTTTATCAAATTCGTCTTGTCTACCAATTGCGACCCTTTCTGGATCTGGACGCACTTCGCACAGTCACCTCTGCCCTCGTCATCTCCCGCTTGGACTACTGTAATGCTCTCTACATGGGGCTCCCCTTGAAAAGTCTCCGAAGGTTACAGTTAGTTCAGAATGCAGCCGCACGGATGATCTTGGGCGCCCCTCGGGACGCCCACATAACACCTCTTCTCCGCTGCCTGCACTGGCTTCCTGTGGCCTTCCGGATTCGTTTCAAGGTGGTACTTACAGTTTTCAAAGTGCTCCATGGCTCGGGACCTGGATACTTATGGGATCGCCTGCTGCCACCAACAACCTCCCGCCGCCCAGTACGCTCCCACAGAGTTGCCTTGCTCAGGGTACCACCACTGGATCGCTGTCGTCTAGCAGCCCCGAGACTACGCGCTTTCTCTGTGGGAGCCCCATCCCTCTGGAATTGTCTCCCCCCGGATATACGAGCCATGTCAGACATCCTAACCTTCCGGCGCGCAGTTAAGACCTTGCTGTTCAAGCAAGCCGGTCTAGCCAAATAAGATCATTGGGGTTTATATTTTGTAATATTATAGGGGTGATTCTTGGCCATCTTGATTATTTACCTGTTTTCGCTTCTGTTTTCTGTATTACCTTGTTTGTTGAGTGTACACCGCCTTGAGTCCCTTTTTGGGAGAGGGAGCGGTATAGAAGTACGAATAAATAAATAATAAATAAATAATAAATTCTTCACTCATTCAGTTATCAAATTTATATAGCTGCTGATTTCACAAATTTCACTCTGGGCAGAGTACATTAAAAAAAAAACCCATATAAAACAAACATCAAAACGTTCCACAATAAAAAAAAAAATTTTTTTTTAAGCCTAAAAGACAGCATCTTTGGTGTTACAAACAATGTAGCCATCTCAGCAATTCTCCATTTCCTTCCATGCTAAGTGACATGTTTTGAGGGACTTCCAGAAAAGTGCCTAGAATGAGTTCACTTTACTCTCTTTATTGCTAAGGATCTAATACAAATACCGATGCCTGAACCAGCTTTTTAAGAAAAATATAGGACAAACTGAGATAAATAGAGGTAATGAGTACTGAAATTATAAGTCAAATTAACTAACTAAAAATAAATCTTTAGGCTCACTCAAGAGTTTTTGATCTTTTTGCTAAAATATGAATCTTCCCTTTAATCTTGGCATTTATCCCTGAAAAAGGAAAACAGCCATTGAGATCACAATTTTTTAAAATTGATTTAGGGGCAATGTAAGAAACTTAACATGTGGAGCAAATTGTTGATATTATTAAAGGTAAAATAACCACATAAGTAAAAGAAGGAGTCTTATTGAAAAGAATCTAACAGCTTCCACAAAAGTAAGTCAAGTCTCACTTCCTTTTAGACTTGAAGGAATCAATAAGTACATAGTCAAGAATAACCCAATAAGTATTTGCTACGTAAGACTTTCAAGGCTCCTTTGACAACGTTTCTCAACAAGGATTCCAGAGGAAACTGGCAATCATTTTTTTTTTAAAAAAAAGGTTGCTGCCGCATACTGCTGGCTCATAATTAAGTGATCATCCACTAGGACTCCAAAGTCCCTCTCACAGTCACTGTTTTTGAGCCAGATTTTGCCTAATCTGAATTTGTACTTTTGGCCATTTATCAAATCTGATTGATTGGGCAAGTAAAGAAAAATAAATGGACAATTCTCACACTGGTAAGGTGTGTATAAAATGAGGTCCTTTATTGTTGGTACTATTCTTTTTAATTTGCCTATAAATTACCGGCTGCTTTGCTGATGAAACTAACCTGCTTAAAGTGGTAAATTTAAAAAAATGGATGTTAAGAATCCTGCCAAATGTGATGAATTAACTTCAAAATGGCAAGGGCAGTTCACTGTAAATAAGTATACAGTGACTTATGTTAGAGTAAAAAAATCCATATTTAATTAATGAGACCTGAGCTGGTAATGGTTGGCCAGGAAAGGGATCTTCGACTCATGGTAGGCAATTCAATGAAAAAGTCAACCCACTGTGCAGCTCCTGTAAAACATACATGCACACACGCAAAACCCCATAAAAGAACACAATTCCGTGTTTGAAATTGAGAGTATAACTTTCAGTATAATAATATTTTAATACATTTATGTGTCAAGGACATGCTTGAAGAATCGTAGGCAATTCAAGTTAGCAATCCAAAATGATGTTATAGAATTTGAAAAGCTGCACGTAAGGACTACCAAATTGATTAACAGAGCAAAGCAGCTCCCTTATCAGAAAAGACTACAGCAATCACCAGCCAGGACTGTTTGGCCTTGAATCAAGGAAATAAGTATGCAGGGTGAGGAGAGACAAGCATGCAGGATGCTGTGAGTTTTTTTTCTTCTTTCACAATAATTCAAAACCAGCTTTCGAATTAAAGGCAGAGAAACACGGGACCAGCAAACTACTTTGTTTCACAGTGCATAGTTAAATTCTGGAATTCATTGCCAGCACTTGTAGTAATAGCAACCAGTTTAGATGGAGATTGCTCAGGTTCGCAAGATTAGATAATCAGTGACTTAATGCTGATGACTCTTTATTACCTTTTGGATCACAGCTTGCTGTAATACTGAATGCTGGGAAGTGATCGTGGAAAGGGGTAATTTATTTATTTACTAAACCTCTAAGGTCATCTGACCCCATAACGATTCTGGGTGGTATACAATACTGAAAATAGTCAAAAACAATATAAAGAGGGAGGAAGGAGCAATAAAACACCCAACCTAAAGATAAACTATTCCGTTAAGAGGCCTGCCTGGTGGAGAAGGTAGGTAGGGACCGTGTAGATCTCTGTGGAGATGCTGCTACCTGGACTCCATTGAATGAAACTGTTTAATGGAGGGACTCCGGCGAAGAGCAAGCAGAAGCTACAGGAGATAAATGGTCCCTTGGATAACCAAAAGCCCCTTGCTATGAAGTGTTTTATACTGATCATCAGTATTTTGAATTGTATCTGGCAGCTAGCTGGTAACCATTGCAGCTCATGAAGGAGAGGAATTACATGATTGTGGCATAGTCATCATTTCCTGTGCCACTAGACCAGCTGCAGTTTCAGATGGATAGCTCCATGTGTAGGGTATATGGCCATGGACCTCCAGATCCAAGAGTGGATGCTATTGACGCATAAGAGAGCTGTATGCAAAGGTCTCCTGGCCATACACTGCTTTTCTGGGACAAATGCACAAGTCCAGCAAAGTTGGATGCTTCCAAATAGAGGGACAGTCTGGGCCAGATGGTTCAAATAACTGCAACCACTCAATTTTCCTTGGGTTGATCCCGAGTCTATTCCTCCCCATCTTGACCACCAAAGCCTCGTGCCACTGGGCCAAGGGTGAAAAAATATTAATGTTCTCCAAATATGCATTCAGTTGCCCATCCCATCGAGATACAGAATGCTGGAGAAGGTGAAGCAATGGACGGATTCAACCAAGGCCGTTAGAAGGGCGTTGAGGTTTCAGGTATACATCCACTCTGGATCAGATCGGCGCCTAACACAACCCTAAGAAGCCAACCAGCGCGTCAGTGTGGATGGGTGGGTGAGCGGACGTGGGCGACTGCCCCTAATCTGGGTTGCGCGAGAAAGGCTGCGAACATTAGCGCGAACATTCCGCAGAAGTCGTCCGAGTATACGTTATGCATGAGGAGCGAAACCCTCTTTCACCCTCTGTTACGCGACGGCGCCAGAGACGGGACGAAATTGTTCCACATACTTTCTCACTTTCTCGCTCGTGGGTGGTCAAGAGAGATTTCGTCTTCCTTCCTTCCTTCCGACTTCTTGGCGTGAGGCGGCGCACAGGAGAGCTGCCGGAGCGCCTGAGGTCTGACTAGGCTGTGGGCGGCGGGTGAAGGTGGGCGGCGCGCCGCGGTGTGCGCGTGTGGGCATTGCCTGACTGCCGCCCGCCCGCCCCCCTCGCTCCAGCCTCCTCTCTGACTCTGCTTCGCCTCCTGCCTGCCTGCTTTTTCCCAGGCGGCGCTCCTTGAGGCAACCGCCAGGGCAGAGCAACACGGAGCAGGCGGAGCTGGGGGCGGGTGGAGGCGGGGGCGGCTGCTGGCGGGGGGGGGGGGTGCGCCCGGCCCTGAGAGGCGATATAAAGCGTCGCGCCTCTCCCAGTCGCTTCGCCTGCAACGTCCACGGATCTTAGCTGTGGTGGCGGCCGTCGCTCTCCCGCGCTCTCCGTGGAGCCCTGCGTCCTGACCAGTCGATGGTGTTTCCTGGAGCTCCCGGCCCCGTCATGTCGCGCTCGGAAGAGGTGCACAGGGTCACCGAGAATGTCTACAAGGTTAGAGGCGATCGTCTTCGGGAGAGGGACGGGGGTAGGACTCGGGCATCAGGCTGTGCCTCGCCCTTGGCATTTGGAGCAACTTCCCGCCCCGTCCCGGGATCTGCTGCCTGAATCCTTTTGGCCGTGGCGGGACTCCCTTGCCTTTGGCGCACTCCTCTTCCATCGCCGCCCGGCCGCGATGCCTGCTCGTTTTCCTTTGTGTGCTTTGCGGAGTGGCGATCACCTGTTGCAGGATTTTTGTACCTTTCCTCGCTCGCACTTCTCACCCGGGACGCCCCCCTCCCCCCGCTGTTCAGGTTGTGCTGGTCTTTCCGTCCTGTTTATCGGCGAGTGAAGCAATTTTCTTTTTCTTTTTCAACCTAACCGAATAAATCTCCCGATTCTGCCGCCCAGCGCTGGCTGGCTTGCTTTCTCTCCTGCCTCGGCATTGATCGTTTACTAATTGCCGAAAGAATATAACTCAGTTCCACCTAAACTCCTTCGCGATTTTTTTTCCCTTTTTTCTTTTCCCCTTTGTGAAGTGGTGCTGTGGAGACTTGATTGAAAATCATATTTCCTGGGGCGAGAAGAGAATGCGTACGTTTGTGTATGTGTGAGCGATTCGCCGGTGTGTTTGAGTTTCCCTGGGAAAAGGGGAAGCGAACCATAAAGAACCGGGCTAATTTGCCAAACAAGCGAGAAAGCAGAGCAACTCTAATCTCCTTTCTTACCTACAGCTCCTTTTTAGTATGGTGT
This sequence comes from Bungarus multicinctus, assembly GCA_023653725.1. Lineage (NCBI taxonomy): Eukaryota > Metazoa > Chordata > Lepidosauria > Squamata > Elapidae > Bungarus > Bungarus multicinctus. Next base: position 124,585,501 of record CM042834.1, read on the forward strand.
ATTTGTAGGTTTGCTTCAAAAGAATTCCGGTTTGGGGGCAAAGAATAGCGTTTAGCTTCTTCCTTCTACCTGGTTGATATCCACTGCATTGGTCTGAAGCTTTAGTTGCTCTCTATCAGGTATTCCTGGGGAGGAAACATCATCCCTTTATTTAACAGATTTAAAGATTGGTCCTCTTCCCTCTCTTTGCCTTTTTTGCCTCTCCTTTTTGTCTAAAGAAGGAGGGAAAGAGATTTTGTCCTTAAAAAGGGGTGGGAAAAGATAGCTTATGTAAGAGTACAGGTGACTTGTATGTGGGAGTATTTTTTTAAAATGTATTTCTTTTTGTATTAAAATGAAAACCAATGTTCTACATTGGATTCTTTATTGTTCTGGTTGGAAAATTCATTCTGGAAAAAAAAAAAATGCTAAAGGACAGAAACGACCCCTCCCTCCATGTCAACACATACTTCCTGGAACATGATTCTGTGGTAAAAAATAAATAAATCATCCTTTCTTTGCTTTTGATGTGGTTTCTAATGGAATGCAATGATCTTAAAAAGGACTTCTGCATTCAGAATTGTAAAAGTCCCAGGACACTGGTAACATTACAGAGTTGGATTCCTCTAAAAGCTGAGATCTCATGTTTTTAGGTATTTATGGTTTCCGTAGAAGCTGTTCTGAGGTTTTTGTGGAATAGAAAATGCTTCCCTTCTAAACTGTTTCTCTGCTAGGTGAAATCACTGCTCCCAGCATGGCATGTTAGTTACATGAATAAACATTTTTTCCCCTCTCAGTGGTGTCATTTTAATTTTTACATTACTGGGTTCATTGGTTGTATTTTAATTGGTATGACCAAGTCAGTAAGAAATAGGTTATTTTAAAGGAAGGTAGATTTATATTGGAACATAATTCTAAGAGGGCATAAGATGGCAATTACACAAAAACAACAATTATTACACTCATTGAGTTAATAGCTGGTTGGCTAGCATGCCATTCAAAAGCATTTATCCCTTAGTAAGCAAGGAACTGCTAATTCAGGTGGTTCTTCGTGGCTTATTTGCATGAAGTGCAATAATTTAGCTGCATGCCTAATCCAATGCTACATGTAAAAAGATCAGTACTATTTACCACCTGCACATATGTCACATGCAGAAATCATAGCCTGAGAGCACAGATGGTGCTGTTGGGGGCGGAAGGGGGAGAGGGTGAGAGAGAAACAGAGCTGTTAATGGAAGTCTTCCAATACAATGTCATACTTGAAAGAACAAGTATACTTTCTATCTTGGGCGTGGAACCAAGTGTATCCGAGTTAGCATATGGTTATTTGCCTTGACCCCCTTGTCCCTAATGTGCATGGGAACATTGGTGTAACTTCTGTGATTTTTTGTCAAAAATTAGAGGGGGTGCATTTGAAAACACTGTTTGGCCCCCTTTTCCAGTTACAGATACTGTACTTCAACATTAGGCCAGTAATTTGTGTTGTGTTAATTTTTTTTTTATATTAATGACTCTGAAACTTTTATCTCTCAGGCATCTTATTGAAAACATTCTTTTAAATTGGTATGTTCTACTTCAGTAGACCCTGCGAACCACACTTAATCAAATCTTATTTAACTTAGGAATGTAATGCAGGCTGTCATGCATTAAACTAGATCTAGTTACTGTGTTGTCTGGGATCAGTTCCTGTTCCTTCATTTAAATTAGTGTAACATTAAGTTATCTAGGAGAAGAATGAGGCATCTAAAGTATTAGACTCCCACCATTTAGCCCTGTGTGATATTGATAAGCTTTCCTCTTTTTTTTTGTTCTTTGTCCTAGCTTTTTTTCATGTATAAAGCCATCCTTTTTTTTCATGTATAAAGCCATCCTTTTTTTTCATGTATAAAGCCAACCTTGGCCATTTCAGGTTCTATCTTTTAGCAAGGCCTACTCTCCTCCCTCCCTTTCTTATTTTTTTTATGAACAAGTTTATGTACTGTAATGTTTGGGTCCAAATAACTTTGAAATCATCCCCCCAACACAAGAATTGTTGATGTTGAATAATATCTGCTCCCTGCAATAAGGCAAATGCTTTCTAAATAGTTTTAAGAGCTCTGGCAACCCATTGTGCAAAGTTAGTTTTCAACAGGACTTAATTTTATCATGATTAACACCCATATATTCATGCTTTGGTAGAGTCCAGTCATGGAGGGACATGTATTGTTTTGGTTTTTATAGAAGATAAAAATGCTTTTGAGTTAATGCTTATGCAGTTTTCTCGGAGCTCAGCTTTTTTGTGGAAGCTTTCTTATTTGCAACTCTGGGATTTCCAAGTGGTCTTCTATCCAAGGACAATCAAAGTTGGCCTTGTTTAGCTTTGGAGAGCACCCTAAGTCAGCAAGGAGGTTCCCTCTGTAGTTTTTAATGCCATAGTCCTAAATAGATGCATTATGTTTGTAATAAGGGCTGTTAGTTATCATTTGAAACTTACTGAAAGATAAATTATAGACCTGACTACAATTGTGTTGGTACAGTACTTGAAGAAGGTTGCCTGGCCCAGGGGCTGGATTTATACACCATGCTAAACCAATAATAGGCAATCTTTTGGTTGACATTGGCTATCTTTAATACCATTTTTTGGTATAATTTTTTGTATTTTTTTATACAATGTAAAAGATAAAAATTCAATATCTATATAGACATAAATCTTTTGTTGCCATTGGCTATCTTTAATACCTTCAATGAGTTCAAAGGCTGCAGTGGTTCTAGCAATAATGCCAAATGGATATGAGTGGCTTGTGCATGCAGGAAGAACCAGAATTTTTCATCTCCCTCCCCCCCCCTCCCGTTTTGGGTTGCCAGGCCTTCAGGGCAGATTAGATTAGGTCACTGCTTGTCGAGGGCCAGGGAAATCAGGAGATCCAGGCTGTTCAAATGGGTATAAAGACTTATTGCAAGCCTCAGCTATCTGCAAGAATCTGAACTGCTAATGATCCAAGTACATTGGCGGTAGATAAAGAGTAGAAGGTGGGCTGGAATTAGACCTCTTGTAGGTGTGAAGAGACTCATGACTGGTGACACTCTCTCGGGCTCAAGCTGGTCATCTCCTACATTGCTATTTCTATTGCAAAGCTACAACAGCAGAATCTTTCAATTTGCACTTCCTTTCTCTTCTCTTTTTATTTTGGGGGAGATCTTCTCTGAAACATTCGCTTAGGTTCCATTCCTGGTCTCTGTCCTCCTTTATGTGACTGTTGTCTTGATAGCAGCTCTTCTTCCTGTTCCTCAAGGCCATCCCTTCTGACTTTACAGTGGTTTGTGATTTTTTTTTCTTTATTGGCCAAATACTATTTTAGGGATTACACCTCCACCTCAAAATTAGTAGAAGACTATAATGTTGATTGGGACAACAAGGCATTTACCCTTTTCTACACTAAGGCAGTCCTTGTCTACACCTGGTTTATCCAACAAGCTCTAATGGCTTAAACCAGAATGGCAGAAGTCACCTCAAGGCTGAGTGTAATGTATGCACTCTGTCAGGCTGATTTGCAAACCATGAATTATAGCTTAGCAATGACTCACTGTTTCTCCTCGCGAGGGTTTGCTGAATATGCAGCCACTGCAGTGGACCCTAAGATTCTGCGGAGCTGCACAGTGCTGCATCCCTCGCCATGGACCATGCCTAGGCAGTTGGGAGATATACCAAGTAGAAATACTTTTATATGCTGCATGGTATGGGTCTCCATTTGCTTTAAGCATTAAGAAACAGTTATGTAGCTATATGCCACTGATCCCATACTGTAGTGTTTGGCAAGCAAGATAAAGGGTATCACTGTTTTCTGTGTTAGGTGCAGATTATTAAATTTATCTCTAAATCAAAACTCTGTAATAATAGGTTGCTGCGCTGAAATAACAGAATAACAGTGTTGGAAGGGACCTTGGAGGTCTTCTAGTCCAAGCATCTGCTCAGGCAGGAAACCCTTCAGATAAATCGTTGTCCAGTTTTTTTGTTTAAAACCTCCAGTGTTGGATCACCTACAACTTCTGGAGGCAAGTCATTCCACTGATTAATTGTTCTAACTGTCAGGAAATTTCTTGGTTGTAGGTTGGTTCTCTGCTTCATTAGTTTTCTTAATATTTCTTAGTGTTCTAAATATCCGTTTTTTAATTGTAAGAAAAAAATAATTGGAAATGCCCATTGTGGTTCTTAAACTTTCTTCCTGGCATATGCACTGTTTATATCTACTCCATACCTTGATTCAGCCAACAGCCAAACTAAGGTTTAACATTGACTGGTAGAGTTTGACAGAGAAACAGTCAAGCTGCTCACATCTTGTTTACTTGCTATGTTATTTCACACCACACTTAATCTCCTGCACAGCTGTGGTCAGCTTGTTCACTTTCCAATAGCATCTTCCACAGTAATGTTGGGTTTGATCCTCAGAGATGTGATTGTAGCAGTACCAAAGAAGAAAGTTGTGTATATGCCTCAAATGAGCCTTAAGTAACCTTGTGAATGAAATTGCCTTCATTCTTTTGACAGCCCAAGGATCAGTCTCATAGTAGTATTCTTATTGACTTGTTTTAAGAATACATATATGTAGCTGGTCTTTCTCATTATTTGTTTGTTGTTTTTTTGCTGCCTTTCATGGAAAACTATTAAGATGGGGATGTTACTTATAGGAATATCTTGGATTTATTAAAATCTAGCATTAGTAAAGTGCATAAAGTATTCAGAATGCTCTTTGTACATTTTATCTGCAGTTCTTATGACAGACCAGTAAAAATAAATCAAAATTATTTAGCTTACATTGTAAAAGATAAAGGCCAAGAGAGAGGTAGAGGTAATGTTGAAGTGAGGTCTCAACTATTGACTTTCCAGCAGAAATATTTACCCTGCCAGTTGGACTTTCAATAGATCGCTGGGCTGTATGGTATTTAACTATAACTCCTATAATTTCCATCAACAAAGAAACCAAACATTTCTTGAATTTATGTGAGTTTCAATCCAATATATTGTAGTTGGAAGGCCCTAAGTCAGGCAAGGCTGTCTTAAAGCATTGAACCAACCTAAGAAATCTCATGGTAAATCTGCTTTGCCATGGCAGGAAGTTTGGTTTTTACAGATAGTGAAATTTATTTTAACCACAGTTAAAAGTTGAAGAGATGTGATTAATACATTGCTAAACTGCAAACCAGGATTTATACATCACAAGGGCTGGTTTATACGTCCTACTAATCTAAACAAGTCACTTTATGTTTAGTGCAGATATCTACAACTTCTGTAAGCCTCCAGTATTGCAGTAGATGACAGGTCAAGGCCACATTTTAAAAGTGAAGGTACTGCATGCAGCCTATTTGTTTTAGGATGAACTCAGCCTTGTGGCTTGTAATCATTGTTTCTTGGGATGAGTTCATACATCATATTGAACCAATAATAGCAATAGCATTAGACTTATATATTGCTTTATAGTGCTTTACAGTCCTCTCTAAGTGGTTTTTACAGAGTCAGCATATAGCCCCCAACAATCTGGGTCCTCATTTTACCCACCTCGGAAGGATGGAAGGCTGAGTCAACCTTGAGCCTGGTGGGATTTGAACAGTTCATATATGTTTGTCTGATATATTTAAATAACTCCAGTTGGTACATTGCATTATCTTCTTATCTCCCTCACTCATAGTTCCTTAGTAAGAGTTGGTGACTTTTCCAGCTACGATATCCAGGAATGCCCACCCACCATCACCTCACCCCCATTTTTATCACTGCCCAATAGAAATGGCAGCTTCTTTGCTTAACCAAAAAAAAGCTATTGACCATGGTTAAGGATCTAGACAAGATGGAGTTAAGGAAGTCGCATGCCTTAATGTTAACCAACTACAATGGTTTAAAACATGTTATATGAACAATGGCTTAGTTTTATGGGAGGACCAGACTGATTCTGAAAAGCACTTTTAAAACAAAGAACAAACAAAACCAAGCCTATTTTAAAATTTGATCTCAGCAATGCCCTTACTTATTAAATCATATTTTATGCCAGTTTATAAAAGTATTTGAAATGGGCTTGGAAGTTATGTTGTGTTATGTTTTTCTTAGTAGCAACCAGAATTGCCCTGGTAATGTGTGCTGGGGGTGAGCAGGGTGGCTGAGGATTAGGAGTGCCTGAGCAGTACAAACAGGAAGGGAGATGAGCCTGAAGAAGGAAGTTGCATCTGCCAGTTCTCCAAAATCAAGCATGCTGGCCATGGCTTCTGAAGGAAGGCTGCTGCTGCTGCTGCTGCTGCTGAAGTTGTTGTCTCTTAAAGAGCTCCACTAATGGCACAGTTTCAGGAAAGGTAACTTTCTCTGGGAGTTCAGGCACAGTGTTATTGTGAGCTTGCTTGCTCTTTGCGGTGTCGGTAGATGCATGTTTCTATGAATAGTTTGCTTCATTCTCTTTAAAGAGACGAAGCTGTGGTGGAAGTAGAGCAGTAGCTTAAGGCTCCCCTATTTTGAAAGGAGGAAAAGCAAATGGGATCTCCCCATATAGGACACGCTGGTCTCTACTGGACTTACCCTGTACACAAAGCAGCTACTTAATAAGGTTGCTTCAGGTATCACCGCTTACCTGGATTATAAGCGTCATTGAACTCTGTTGTGCTGTCAAGCTATCTACAGCTTTTTCAGTGTGTAAGATTTTCTGCCAGATTAAATTTGCTGCCACTGGAAGATTTAGAAAAATAAGAATTTAACATTATCATGCAAGAAAATAGCAAAGTGACCACTGCTGCATACTTACAATCCAATGGCTGGATTTGTACAGAGGACTAAACCAAAATAATGGCTCTTTTGGAGTTTGCTTATTGCATGAACTCAATTGATTTTATTAACTATAGTTAAACAATACCTTAAAGCAATATATGAATTCAGAAATATATAATACAATCTATTTTTCCCTGATCTGACTTTTCATTTCAGCTTCCTGTAAATGATTAAATAGCGATAAATGGTTTCTTGTTATGCCACTATCATACATACCATTAGTCACATATAAGAAAGTACAGTTTTTGCAGGAATTCTATGTGAGTGTTTGCTCAGCACATAACTCAATCTATTTTCTGGGAACAGCTAAGAGAGGGGAAAAAATCAATAAAGGACAATTTAAGCCAGCCTGATGATATTCAGATGTGCCTTTGGTCATGCCAGCTGAAAATGTTGTGAAATATAATCTAACAAATCTGGGGTGGGTGGGAACCATGTTGAGGAGAGAAAAGAAAGTGTGTTTATGTTATACAGGCTGAATTACAGCTGGGAAAGAAACATCCATGATTAGGCCAAAAGCTTCAGAGGAGAGGATCAGAACTGGCAATTGTCAATTATTTTTAACATATTATTTATTGTTTACCACCAAATCAATATTATTGATATTTCATAAAAATATTAAAATTACAATTTGAAAATAACAGCTGCTATGATGCTGCAAACTTCAGTACAGAAACTTTACTACATGCCTGCATTTTATTTAATAGCCCCATTTAATTATTATTTTAAAATGGTGATTGGAGTTCAGCCATCAATGGAGCGGTACTGAAATGTTTCATTTTTTGATACAGTTGCCTCAAACTGAATCTTCCTTTGCTTCCATTTATTTGCATAAACCAAGTACAGAAACAGATTTTTACAAAAACATTATAAGGCCAAAACAAATTACAGGTTCTGTCAATGCTTTTCATTCCTTGTAAATATTGATAGTAAGGTTTTTAAAAAATGGTTTTGGACCTCTTCTAACAGTAATATCACTTAGATTTATATAACACTTTGCAGTGCTTTACAGCTCCCTCTAAGCGATTTACAAGGGGGACAGTAGTTTTATCCAGGTTGTTCATTACTCTAAACCAGAGGTGCGGAATCATGGCCCTTTTCTGAGTTGTAGACTTCAACTCCCAGAATTCCCACTCTAAACCTACCATGTTATTTTAAATAGGTGCGAGGCCAATCCTTGTTTAAGCCTCGGCTTTCTTGGAAGCCATGCTGAGAAGTTAAAGGGATGAAAATCTAAGCAATCTTCCCACTTTGTTTTATTTTAAACTGATGTATTCATTTAGTTATGAAAAAGTCTGAAAAACCTGTGCAATGTCTTTTCTTCTGAGAAAGGAAGTGAGAATTTGATTCCATGACAACCTGATATTTTCCTTCTTAATATTGAAATGAAAGGAAAAAAAAACATGCCTTGATTGACTTGATGCTGCCCAGCAATGATTGTACAGAGAAGAACATTTCTGGCAGTATCTCATGCAGCAGTTTTTTAACTGAAAAGAAGTTTATGAAATCTTGGTTTTCAGTTATCTTTTTATTCCTCATGGGACCATCAGTACCATTTAGCCCTGCAAGGAGCTTCTTCGTGCTTCAGATTGGAACTGGAATCTTCCAATGCCTTGAAACTGAAATTCAAATTTTGGATTATTTGGGATTGTTTTTGGGTTCCCCAAATGGAGGTCCTTAGGTGCAGGCATAGTTTTACAGTATCACTGAAATGCTCTCGATAGTTTCTTCTCTCAATAGGATTCATAGAAATGTTTCTAAACATGGATATTTAAAGTGCAGGTACTCCTTGGTTTATGACCACAACTGAGCCCAACATTGCTGTTGCCAAGCAAGACAATTGTTAAATGAATTTTGCCCATTTTATAACCTTTCTTGATACAGTTGTTATGTGAATCACTGCAGTTATTAAGTTAGTTAACATATTGTTAAGTGAATCTGGACTTTGCTTCTCAGAAGGTTGCAAAAAGTTATTGCATGGCCCCGGGACATTGGAACCATCATAAATATGAACCAGTTGCCATGCGGCCAAATTTTGATCATGTGACCATGGGGATGCTGCAATGATCGAAGTGTAAAAAACAGCCATAAGTCAATTTTTTTAGTGCCGAATGTTGTAACTTTGAACAGTCACTAAATGAACGGTTGTAAGGTGAGGATTACCAGTACATTAGAGAGAGAGCAGTGTCTTGTTGTAGCTTTCTCTTCTATAATATGTTTTCTGCTGTTTTATTAGATTTCAGAGCAAATCTGATTGCAAAGAGGATGGAGAATTGTATGCATTCTTAAACTGTTTTTATTGGTCTTTTGAGGATGGTTTCAATCTTGCTGTAAATGAGATGATATTCATAGAGACACAGAGTTGGGAGGCGTCTAACCCCCTGCTTGGTACACCAAATTCAAGCAGCCCAGGCAGATGGCTGCACAACCTCTGCCTGAGCATGTCTGTTGCATGGGAGCCCCACACTTTTGCCATCTGAACTGTTCTTATTATTAGCACGTCTTCTTTAATGCCTGTGCAGGATCTGCCCTTCCGGTAATGTTAATCCACTATTCTGTATCTGATCTGTACCATGGAAGGATAAAAGAACAGATCCTGACCTTTTTGTGCAAAGAGTGTTAGCTCTCATATTCCTTCTTGGCTTTTCCCCACACCCTAAGACTATTCTACAATATGCATTTACCATGGGATTTAAAAAGCTGCCTTTTTAGTAATCTACTGACAACGTGGGAATCCCCTCAGTATGTTTTAAATTCAGAAGGCTGTTGTCTGGATGTGTTGAGATATATCATCTGGGCATTTGCTTAAGCTGCTTGAAGAGTAAGCAACAATGGCGACTTCTGTTCTAAAACCATATTTTATTTCTGTTTGATGGTGAGTGTGCCATAGTGTCTGCTTATAAGAACAGAGAACATGAATACACTGTGTCACTTCTAATGACAAGGAAAGAAGCAATATTTTGATCTTGAGCTGAAAAGCTTCCTCCCCCCTCAAGTATTTGGTTATGACTGGCATTCGTTTGCTTAGCATCTTCCTGCTCATCTGACATCGTATGAGGCAAAGCAAGAACAGCTTCAGCTAGGAAGTTTAAGAAAGGGCTTAAAGTAATCTAATGGAAACTAAATTAAACTAAATCTAATGGAAACCCTGAGCCTGACTTCTAAAGCAGCGTTTCTTAAACTTTTCTCTCTCGGGACCCTTTTGTACTTTAAAAAATTATGGTGAACCCCAAAAGAGCTTGTGTTTCTATGGTTTATATTGATTGATATTTACCATAATAAAAATTAAAATTGACACATACACCGCCACTTCTTACAATTGTTTGATTGGATTTTAATGTTATATTTTTTCAGCATAGGTTGGCAAATAATTGTGATTTTGTGAGCCCCCAGGGCGTCATCTGGCCACACTTTGCAAAACATTGTTTTAGATTAGAAGAAATAAGAATCGGAATACGCTCTATACCAGATGGGGAAAGTTCTCTTAAGCTTGTGTGGCAGTAGATATGCCTGTTTCTAAAAATACTGAAGCAGTTCATGTTGCTTGCTCTTTTAGTTCTTTCCAAATAAAAAATACCATGTTTGATCACAGGGGCCTTTAAAAATTGTCTCACTGTATCTTCCAAATTCACACTAAGGAAAGCAACACTGGAAAAGTTGTATAATAATGACCAAGATACTGGCTGTTTTTTCACCATCATTTAGCCTGGAAAAATGGACATGGGAAGTTGGAATCTTCCAACATTATCTTAACCACCTATGTTGATATAATGGATAAGGGAAGACACCTCACTGCAATCTGGATGCTTCTCCCTGAATCTCCCATTCTTGCAATTGCTCATTAAACTCTTGGAGAATTAATGTTAATTGATTACTTTTTTTTCAAGGTAGTTGAGTATATTACCAATATAGATTCTGCTTCATTTATCTGAGTCTTACCATTAATTACTATGATTTTAGGTGTACAAATTATGTGTGTATTCTTTATTGAAAATAATACACACATGATTTGGGCAATGTAAAATCATAGTACTTAATGGAATAGATCTTGTAAAGTCTATCCATCATTATACAATTGTCCTTCCCTCAAATCTGTTTACATCCTTCTGCTTGTTGTAATCCACCTATTCATTTACAGTGTGGCATCAGAGTCTCCTTTAGGTCAAGCCATTTTCTGCTAATAGTCTGGAAATGGTAGGTCATTACCTTCTTTCAGGATGTTTCTGATGAGTTTGCATTTAAATACTAAGTAAGGTCAACACTACAGTACTTAGTTTTGTAGTCCATACAAAGTTACACAAACATATGACAAATCTGCATATTTATAGAATAAAAAGATACTGTTACATCAGGTTTCTTCTAGCTGGGAATCTCCATATTCTCCATTTCCCAGAATACTTCTGGACCACAAAAGTCATAAACATTCTTAGATAGCCAAGAGGAAAATCCACTAGAAAACAGTGTTGCACTTTGAAGGGGTTCCGGACACACACATGAAGAAGGAAGGAAAGGACATCTCTTACTGCCTACACTTGACAAGGAGAGAAACTAGGGAGTGGCAATCAGACAGCACAATATAATTAGGAGCGGAGGAAACAGCAGATGACTTGATAGAGGAGAAGATACATCAGGAGACCAGAGCTAAAGTTCACGAAGTAGGACAAAAAGTGTTAGGCGGACCAACATAGTGGCCAAGTGGAAGAAAGGAGAAAATGGTAAACATATTATGACAGAGAGAAAAGTTCATGCTGTATTTCAGAGGTGTCAAACTCATGTTGTCATGATGGCGTCGTGTGATGTGTTGGGACTTCTTTTCCCCCTTCTAAACCAGGCATGGATGTGGCCATGGGCTGGGAGTTTGATAGCCCTGCTATATGGGAATGAATCTTGTGCAGAGCAGATAGCGAGAGAGAGAGGGGGGGGGGGGGTAACTGGACTGTTTTTTTTAATGTCTTCCTCAAAGAAGAAACAATTCTTTTGAAAAAGCAGCTTTCAGATATTCTGGGAAATAAAAATATCAGATGCTCAGTGGCCATCTCTTCTGAGTTGCTTCTTAGTAGCTGAATTTTGCTTTAAAACTTTAGAACCAACGTAATAGAGCTAATAGGGTACTTGGCAAGATCAGTAGAACTTCCTTGTCTACTGTCCAATACACAAGATTTTTCCTTGTAGTTTTAAGTGTATTCCAGCTATAACACAGACAAAGGTTGGTTCTATCCAGACTAGTTCTTCTTTGTGTGCTGTGCTTTGTGGATTTATTTACCTTTGGAATCCACCAGTTATTTCTCAGAGTGCTTTCTGAAATGTGTGTGTGTGTGAGAGAGAGGAGGGAGAGGGAGAGAGAAAGAGAGAGTTGTATATTCATACATTGCCTGACACTTGCACAATGACCTTCATTTCATTTTAATGTATTAAGTGACCTGGGTCTCCAATTTTCCTATGTTCACTTTCCCATTTTTGCTTAGAAGGGCTTCGATTAAAAGAATCTGCGATTACTAGCACTCATCCTTGGAATGATTACACTTAATGAGAGTGGAAAGAACTATCAGCCTCCCCCTCACCACTGCTGCCTCTACAATCTCTTGCCTACACATGTGGAATAATTACAGGGGGAGGTTGGAGAAAGCTTGGCACCTTCCGCCAACATCATCCCACTTCTTCTCTGCGGTGACTCATCCTGAAAGCTCTCACTGTGGCACTGATAGAAGTCTTATCACCTCTGCAAGTGATGTCTGAAGATCTGCATCTGCAGCACAACAGAAACCTCTGCTGTGAAGAGGTGCAAATTCACTCTGCTGTGCAGAGGTGCAGATATTAACCACTTAAGTTGAGTTCTGCTTGTATGAAATTAGAGCAGGAAAGCAAACTTATGGTAAGGTTTTCTTTTAGCATAGAAAAGAAGTTATTAGATACCGAAGAAGGCTGGAATATTAGCAAATCATCCCCTGAAAACCATGCTTTCAAGTTTTCAAAATGTTTCCCCTTCCTCCTTAATATTATTTTATTTGTCTTGGCTGTGCACAGCTAGAATTTCTGATCATGGGCTTGATGCAGATTAACGAGTAAAATGTCATTCCAAACAGAAGAGCTGATTGCTTTATTATCTTTAAATCCATAGGGGAGACAAGAAATTCTCCTTCAGATAAAGCCTAATTAAAATGGTGGATGGCTGTCATGTCTTGGAGATATGCAGGTTGACAGAGGGTGATCTTGGTCCCTAAAGCTTCATTGAGCCTCTTTATGGATGTAATTCTTTCAGATCTTTACTGCATAGAGAGCAAAATGTAAATATAATTACTAGCAGAAGATAATTGAATATAGAGATATGGCTTGGTCGGTGTTCCTTGGGTTCAGTTAGGAAGTGGCCTTCTGTGAGATTCTGTTTAACAATCTACTTCCTACTGACTTTTTTTTATGTGCTTGGATTCTAGAGTTGCACCAAGCTATGATTAGTTATAGCGTGGTTTGTTGTCCTATATTTTCACCTTCTAACCTTGTTTCATTGAAGTTTAGCCCACACCACATGCTAAGTTGAAGGCCACAATTATAGCTGTCACATGTAAACCTAGCTAGGGTTAGTTGTATTGGCTTATCAACGCAGGGCCTACATCTGACAATAACACAAGCTACTGATTGCGATCTTAGAAGACAGCTATCTTGGACAGGTAGTCCTCAAGTTAAGGGCCAATGGTTCACTACAATTTTGCCAAAACTCTGAAGTCACTGCCAGTTTTTTGGGGTTTTTTGGCAAAATAGTTGTAAACCACTGTCATGGGACTAAGGTATGCTGCAAACAGCTGAAAATGTGGACATGTTGCCAAATAGCCAAAGAATGGTCATGTGACCATGGGAGGGGCATTATTGTCAAAACTTCAGATTTGGGTTCCTAAATCCCCTTTTTCAGATAAGTTATAACTTCAAACCCTTCCTGAGCAACTGGCCGTAAGTCGAGGACTACCTGTATCTCGTTATAATATCCATTTTCTATCTTGCTTTGAATATATCACAGGGATCACTGCACGCTTAACTTTTAAATTAAGGATTAATTATCCAGGTATGCAAAGCATCACTGTCTCAGGGGAGACCTTTATCGAGAGGTAAGACATTGCTGACTTGCTGGTGATACACTAATAGTTCTAGTTGACATTGAAGGGGGTGATTAGCATTTGTACTTTTATCTTTTCTTAGATAGCTGACGTTATCCTGTTTGAATATCTTAATGTTATCCCCCACAGCAATCCTGTGAGGAAGGTTGGGCTGAGAATGGGAATGAGCCAAAGTCACATAGCAGGTTTCCTAACTACAGGTAGTCCTCAACTTACAACTAATTAAGCCCAACATTTCTGTTGCTAAGCAAAACGTGTGTTAAGTGAATTTTGCTCCGTTTTATGGCCTTTCTTGCCACAGTTGTTAAGTGAATCACTGCAACTGTTAAGTTAATAACACGGTTGTTAAGTGAATCTGGATGAGAATCTTGCTCATCAGAAGATCACAAAAGATGATCACATGATCCCAGGATACTGCAACCATAATAAATATTGAGTCAGTTGCCAAGCATCTGAATTCTGATCATGTGACCATGGGGATCCTGCAATGGTCCAAACTGTGAAAAACAGTCATATGCTGACTCTGTAAACTGCTTACAGAGGGCTGTAAAGCACTATAAAGTGGCATATAAGTCTAAGGGCTATTGCTATATGCTACTTTTTCACTGACATTGTAACTTTGAACAGTCACTAAATGAACACCTGTAAGATGAGGACTACCTGTATAATTGTGGACTGACTGAAAGCTAACTTGCACTACGTTTCAGTAAGCATCCTAGATCCTATGAGAATACCCTCTCAAGGTAGTTCGGTTTGGTTCACTTCATTACAAGCTCTATCAAAATGTGGCTGTGTGAATCTTGCCATGATGGTTTGCAAACGATGGATGCGATTTACTATTTCATGTGAGCTCTCTTGGATTGTAGTGTGTTTAATAAACCATAGTTAAAGTGTGGCACCATGCAGTGGATGAAAGCGAGTCCATGGGCTGCTCAGTAAACTTTGAGATGCTGTAATGGCAGTCGGTAAACTCTTAGGGTGTTGCGTTAGGCAATTCTGAACTATATTCTCCTTCAGGTTTTGCTAAATTAGAAGTATCGGTACAGATACACAGATTAAGGGTGTTTTCTGAGTGCGTATGTGCTGCCGAAACTGGATTTGGGCTTTGGTAGAATTGTGGTTTCTGTTCCTTCTGATACTACTGGGAGATGCTTTGAATACATGGATGGGAGTGTCAGATGTAAATAGTGATTGGTTTGTTTTGAGCAACACATTTTAATACCGGGGTGGAGTTCTGAAGCAGGATCAACCAGTTCAGATACTGGAGGAACTCCTTTTGGCATAGAGCCTGCACATTGCCAAAGTGCTGATGCTATTTCCAGAGAAAAAAAAAAGTGGCTATAAGATGATGACTACAAATGTAAATTCCTTGGGACAAAAATGGCATTGTTCAGGTATGAAATAAAAGGCTGATTACCTCCATGTATTTGCATCATGGCATGGAGCTTGACTTACAAAACCTGAGGATCTGGTTTCAGTGGAGTCCCTTATTGGTCTAGGCCGAGGAAGAAACCAGAATACAACACAGTGATCCCAATAGTCTTATTATTTTCTACTCTAAACCTTATTTTGGAAAAAAAAATCCAGGATAACCACTGCACTGCCCTCAATGTATTCCATGCTGTTTCCCCAATCTCTTCCTTGCTTCTGTTTCTCCACACCAATTCTGAGTCAGTCCTTGCCATATCCTAGAAATTAATGTGATAAGTCAGCTGCCCATCTCTGCTTCAAACTCAACAATGATTGCTTCCTCCCCCAGAGGGACTGGGTTCTGTGAAAGTCATAAGAGCAAAAGTACAAAATGCAGTAGAATGAAACTTGGAAAAAAATCTCTTGCATTAAGAGTTCTCCAAGATCTGTGGGTCACATTTATGTTTGTCTTGCCAAGTAGAGAGAAGTGTGTGCTTGGCTGCTTCACCCTATTCTTTTCATCGAGTCCTTAACAAGATAAAATAATGTCATTTGAAATAAGTCTAGCGTTTATCAGTTTTCTGAAGTCCGCAGAGGAGTCTAATTCTTTTGTTAATTTTTAGTAGAATGTTTTCTACAAAAGTTTTTAATTGTACTTCATCAAAGCAATGTTGTTCCAAATAGTACTTGGATAGGGATTGTTCCATGGACTGCTGAAGCTTTTTAGAGTGAAGATCCAAAATGGCTGCAGATTGATTGGAGTTTACTTTGGAATATATTTTGTTACCTTTTCTTGCTGTTATCTGATTGTGAGTTATAATATAGG
Source organism: Bungarus multicinctus (assembly GCA_023653725.1). Lineage (NCBI taxonomy): Eukaryota > Metazoa > Chordata > Lepidosauria > Squamata > Elapidae > Bungarus > Bungarus multicinctus. The sequence continues at coordinate 124,601,603 of CM042834.1, forward strand.
TGAAGATTTACTTAAGTGTAAATAAGATAGCATTTTCTGAAATATGGTTGCCAAGAAAGTACACAAACTTTTGAATCCTGATTACCACATAGCTTTGTTTCACTAAAAAGGTTTGCACTACTATAAAAGAGCCTCATTGTTTTCTTAAAAGGATATACAGGAAGAATCTATAATAAAATATTTCAGAGTGGAATGCTCCTACTTAGGATTTCTGCCTCTGAATCCCATACCTCATTTGTCTTTGTGATGCAAACTGACTTATCCATGTTCAGTTCTATTAAAGTTTTTCTATCCAGAAAAGGGCACAATTGTTAGGCCAGATAAATCTGTGCAAAGATCTTTTTGACTCTAGCTGCTACCTGTTCCTTGAACTGGAGTGGCAAGTTGATGAAGACCCCTAAATTATGCACCAAGCCTTAACAAGTCAAATGAGGAGGGGATGGGATGTCAATGCCACCCACTCAAGACTAAGGATGAATGATCTCTGGATCCAGGGAGTCCAAATAGCCACAGCCATTCAGACTTAGCAAGATTGGGTTAGAGCTTGTTTCACTCCACTCGGTCTCTTATGACTTCCAGACCCTGGAACTCTTCATTGGCAGCATAATTTAGACAGTTTGGGATTGAGATCATCAGCATACTGGGGATACGTCACCTGATGCAAAAGAGGACTTCAGCCACAGAGTTTATATAGATATTAAAGAGAAGCCCTGAGTCTTGTGGGATGCCAGGTTTAATCTCTTACACATACACCCCCTTCTCATAGCCACTGTCTAGACCATGGAAAAAGGAAGAGAATGTGCAAGAACCATGTGCCATATGTTCCTTTGGAGCACACTTTGAAAGACTGTTATGCAACTGTCCATAAAACAGTGTTGTCTCATTTTTACCCAGTAGAGGCACTTCATATTGTTTGGTTAATGCTTTTTTAATGTAGAATTAGATTTAATTTTCTCTTAGATCATGAAATTTGTTTACAAGAAAATGCTCTTGTTTTGAGGACTATTTTTCCCCAGCATATTGGCCACTGAACATTGCAGTTGTGTAGTTGGAGCTATCTATTATTCAACCCAGACAACTATTGCATGCTATTTGGTTCCTTCTCCTTACTCCTTCTCTACACACTCTCTGTATTGCAGCACTGAAGAATTTATTTTCCCAATAATTAATTTATTAGAACATTAGTTTTGAACTAATCCCTGGCATTGCAGTCTGTAATATCACCTCTCTCCTGTAAGTGTATGATGCCTACTCCATATTGTAATAGATGAGCACCATGATGAATAGAATTGAACAGGACAGTCTTAAAACCTTACCCAAAAGCCATCAGAAATATATACTGTTCATACTTACACAGTTCCAAACTCTGTTTTCATTAGTTTTTAACAAGATTTAACCAGAATTTATTTTATTTTACATACTAAATTAATGGAGTAATTCACACGCCATATATCTAAATATTTATCCTTATAGAGGTAGTCCGTCATTAACAATGATAACGGAGACCACAATATCTATCATTAAGTGTTGTGGTTGGAAAATACAACATCATGTGACTGCATTACTTAGCAATGGCAATCCTGGCACAACCTGTTGCCATTGTTAAGTGAGGACATAGGTCATTGAGGACCTCCTCATAACGTCTTCCTAATTTCCAAGGAGCACAGTCAATGGGGAAGCCAGCAGGAAATCGCAAGTCCCAAGCTGCTCACAAGCAGGCTGGCAGGCAGGTACATGGCTGTTACTGAATAAGGAAGGGTGCTTGGGTGGCTGGTGTGGCATGATACAAGTATGGCAGTATCTGCTGCAGTGTGTGGGAAGATGTGTGAGGGGCCAGCAATACACAGCATGAGCACCGCAGGGCTGGGAGCGGCAGGTGCAGGGTGGCAGAGACTTATCCAAGCATCATGTAAACTTTCCTGTTGGCTTTCCCATTGAGTTTGCTTTTGGGAAGCTGGTTGCCAATGGCGATTATGTGGACTGCAGGAAAATTGCAACCATAGTAAGTGTGAGCCAGCAGCCAAGCATTCAGATTATCATTATGTGGCTGCATGGGTGCTGGGACAATTAGCACTTTGAGGACCTATCATAAGTACCACTCATTCAGTAGTGTAATAACTTGGAATGGCTGCTGAACAAATGGCATTAATACTATCTGTACTTATTTTATAATGAAAAAGTAAAACCTCAACTTTTGATGACTTCATGGACATACTTTTGTAGTATTTTTTTACATTGTGTGTATGTTCATGTGTCTTCAAGTCAGTATTGACTTCTGGCAACACCCTGAAAACAAGTCCTTGTAGTTTTCCTGGAAATATATTTTTTTTGGAAGTAGTTTGTCATTGTCTCCTTCCTAGGGTTGGGAGAAATCAAATAGCCCAAGATCACCCAGCTGGCTTTGTGCCTAAGGTAGGATTAGAACTCACGGTCTCTTGGTTTCTACCCTGATGTCTTAATCACTGCACTAAACATGATCTCATATTTTTTTAATTAGTTGATTACATAAAGAGGTTATTGATTCCATAAATACATTATTTGAATCATTACTATTAGTCCTGTTATAGTATTTTAGCAATTAAGTCTGAGGTTTGTGTATGTATATAGATCTTGATATAAAGAATCTGCCATAAATACTTACAGGATATGACTTTTTGGCATGGTTAACCAAAGAATTACAGTGTAATGAAAAATGCTATATTTTATATTTTTCATCAGAGAAAACTAAGTTAACAATGTAACTTATAAGTTACATTGTTATACAATACAGAGATAAGCAACCTTTCTGTGACCAGGAACTCTGTTGGCTAAGTTTTTAAAAAATAAATTTGGTCCACTGCGGTTACAAAAATCATCATACTCAAAATAGTGATTTCACTGGAGAAGATGCAAGTAAAATTTTCAAGCTATTTTTAGACTGAAATTAATTATTAAGTAAAACTTATTATGTATGTCTGACCATGAAAAAATAGAAATTTAGCAAAAAGTCTCTTGGGGAGGGGGAATGCCTTTTTTGGGTATTGGTGGAGGAGGTTTATTGAATTAAAATCAAAAGAATGGCATCGTAGAATGTGAAGATCCAAAAATAGTTGCAGGAAGAATGCAGGTTTCTCTGGTGACAGATGATTTGTTAAAAAAAAAAAAAAACCCACTAAACTCAAAGTTCAGGAGTTTTCCCCAGAATGCTGAATTTTGCCTCCCATACTCTTGTCAAAATGAAAAATGAGATTCTTTAGATTCCAAAGCTTTCATCTGGGAATACTTGAGACGGGTGGTATACAACATCTCTGTGTGCCTATTCAAATAGGTCTATAATTATAGTCAGTGAGACAATTGTTCCTGATATCTTGTGCATTGCAGCATTACAGAGTAGATAGTGCCTATAAATTTAAAAAGATTGCTCTTGTGCAGATAGTGGAGAAGAAAAGAAACCTGAAAAATAAGAAGAACTGCATAATATTCAGTTCCAAGCAAAGAATTATTGGGGGAGGGGACAAATCACATTTCAAGTGAATCATGTGAGCTAAAAACTAAAGTGAGGAGATAGCAGTTTTTTATAGTTAAAACATGTGGTGCCTACTTTAAATAAGCAATCTAGAATAATTATTTACATAATTATACAGAAGCAGCTATCAACATGTGAGCACTTTCATCTAGAATAATAACTGCTTATATGTGTCGAAAATGAAATTGTAATTATTTTACTAAAAATATAGTCGATGTTGTTCTCTATGATATAGCTGAAGGGAAATCAGGCTTGCTTTAGGGTATGGAACAGTAATTTTAAAATTACACAAATTAACAGTGAATGGTGTCATTATTCATAGAATGGAACACCACAAGTGGGAGGCAGGCAGATTGCCAAGTGTTTGAAAAAGTCTGGGAGAATGAACTTTCCCTTTTTTACTTCCGACAGGGAAAAGTTGACCATATGACCGTATATCAGTTCATATTATGAAGAGGTAGTGTAGAAGGAAAGAAACCATAATGACTGGAAGCAGTGGACCTCACAGAAAGATTGTCATTCTTGGCAGACAAGAATGGTTGACAAAGCAATTGCTTCAGTGAAGGCTATCACCAGTAGATGATAATAATGCAATGGTAGTTTTAACAGTGTGCAAATATCATCTATGCTTAGCATGAGTAATGGATGTTGCAAGAGGAGAGATACTAGATTGCAATTGCAGGTAGCCCTCAGTTAACAACTAATTCAGCAACTGCTTGAAATTGTGATGAGGCTGAACAAATGACACAACTGGTGAGGGGTCCTTGGTGCTCCTTGTGCTTGCTTGTTTTCTTGCAGATGTTTCATTACCTACGGTAAATAGTAATATCATCAGTGCTAGAAGAGAGGGGGGGTTGCTCTCTGTTTATATTCTATATACATTCTATAAACAGAGAACAAACCTATCTCCCTTCTAGCATTGATGATGTAATCTAGTTTGGGTAATGAAATGTCTGCAAGAAAACAAGCAAGCTCAGAGAGCACCAAGGTCCCCTCATTTCAACCCTATGCTACAAATATTCTCCTTTATTGACACTACTGGTCCTTGAAGTTTTGGCTACACCAGCATCCTTGTGGTCATGTGATCTAGTCACATGGCAACTGTGGCACACTTATGAGAGTTGCAATATCTATTGTCACATGATTGCAATATGCAACCTTCCTTGCCAGCTTCCCATCAGCAAAGTCAATGGGAAAGTTGACAGGGAAGATTGCAAGTCACTTGGATAACTCTTCCCCCACCCCAAGAGCAACAGCCATCCCAAGACCCACCATGCTTTTGTTGTGCCACAACGGCCCCTTGTGCACCTTCTCCCACGTGCTGCTAGCTTATTTATGAGTTGCAGCTTCCTCCTGGCTTCCCAACTGACTTTATTGGAGGCTGGTAGGAAATTTCAGGAAGATCCTTGCTTAATCTATGATCTTCATTTAACGAGTACGAGGTTTGTCACTGCTAGGCGATATAGTCACACAGTGTCACATTTTACAACTCTTACCACTCAGCGAAGGAAATTCCAGTCCCAATCACCATAATTAACTGAGGACTATTTATATATGTTCGATTTATGAAGACTTGATAGCCAATGTATAATCCGAATAGCCAAAGAAACTAGGGGTCCCTTTGCCTATTTCATTCCCCAAACAAGGTACTGGAGATTTATTTAAAATATTGTCAATGCACTACAGTTGTGTCATGCATCTGTAAGCAGGCATTCAGACACACACAGAGGTGTGATAGGTATTTCAAGAAGAGTGGACAAATGTGTTGGATATATAAATGCTTTGATGGAACACAAATCTTGTCTCACAGTTCAGGTAAGTTTCCATCACCATTTGAAATGCAATCCTAACTATTTGGTCTGTACTATATTGATGATAAAACAAGTCAACTATTTGTAGCTATGTGCAATAGAAAAATATATTGATTTTCCTGTTAAATGCAACTAAAGTGAAAAATGGCAAAATAAATAAGTTTGCAATAAATAATTAAATACATAAAATTAGAATTATATGCAGTAGCAAAATGAAAGCTAGGAGTAAAATATTTTTTGCAGGATATAACTCACAAAGTAAGGAGAGCCAAACTAACCTTACTATAAATTTTGCAAGAAAACTGCCATGATTTCAGAGCATTGAAAGATTAAAAACTGTAGAACACACACACACACACCACACCACACCCCTATGTGTATATAAAGGCATAGAAAATGGGTAATTAAGCCTGTCTTTTACTGTGATCCCACAGTCAGTAATATATAGTGTACATTGGACTCTAATAGTTGCTGAAATTCTAAAGTTAAGATAAATATACGACTGTCAGCCCCACTAGATAGATCAGACTATGAAATCAACTCAACAGGAAGGCTAAAAACCACATTTTCTGTGATTGGCTATAATAACAAAATCTTCTGCACCTCCTTCTCCTGTTTATAATTCAGTGAATTAGGGAGAGTCAGAGCATGTTATCCCATTCTTCTGGACTTGAAAAATACTTCAGCCCCTTTTCCCAGATTAGGGTTCCTGCCTATCTCCACATAGGTCATCTTCCTTACTCTCTACAACTGCAAGTAAGAACGGCCCAAGTAGCAGTACATATTTTTTTCAGAAATATTTTTTTTAGCATTTGGCCACTTGGGTAAAATAATAGTTTAGTCCAAATCAAATACAGAAATAAATGAATTTCAAACAGAAACAAAAATTTAAAAATCTCAAAATTGAAAGGGTCTCTCCAGAAGTATTGGACTTCATTGCCCATCTTCCCAAGCTACTATATTAATCTTCTAGTTTTATATAATGTGTACAGCTCATCTCAGAAACATTTATTTATTTATTTATTTATTTATTCACTCACTCACTCATGTACGTACGTACGTACGTACGTATGTATGTATGTATGTATGTATGTATGTATGTATATATGTGGCTAGCTAGCTAGCTAGTTAATATAGCCAACCATCTCACAAAACATGACCCTGGGTGGCATAAAACATATTTGCAATTAAAACCATAACATGAACCACTTAAATAAAGGTTTAAAAAAGTGCAGGTGAACCCAGTCATTTATTTATTTATTTATTGGTCTTTTATACCGCCCCCTCTCCCGACGGGACTCAGGGCGGTGTACAGCCAGATAAAATGCAATGAAAAAATACAATATTTAAAAACAGTTAAAAAGATTAAATAGGATGGCTGATAAATAAAAGCAATCAAGGTTAAAAGTTTTAAAAATTAAAAACCATTTAAAACCAATTAAAAACCCTACAAGGAAATCTAGGCCAGACCGGCTTGATGGAATAAGTGACGCCGGAAGGTCAAAAGGTCAGGGATGGTCCTCATCTCCGGGGGTAATTCATTTCAGAGGGAAGGTGCTCCCAGAGAGAAGGCCTGCACCCTCGGGGTTGCCAGCCGTTCAGCTGGCGGCACCCCAAGGAGGCCCACCCTATGGGAGCGCACTGGCCGACGGGAGACCGATGGTGGCAGTAGGTGGTCCCGTAAGTACCCAGGTCCCAAGCCATGGAGCGTTTTAAAGATAGTTATCAACACCTTGAATCGCACCTGGAAGGCCACCGGGAGCCAATGCAGCTCGCGCAAAAGTGGTGTAACATGGGAGCTCTGAGGAGCCCCCAAAACTACCCACGCAGCTGCATTTTGCACCAACTGGAACCTCCGGGTGCTCTTCAAGGGGAGCCCCATATAGAGAGCATTGGCATAGTCTAGGCGGGAGATGACGAGAGCGGATGTGACCGTGCAAAGTGCATCCCGATTCAGAAAGGGCCGCAACTGGTAGATCCTACGGACCTGACAAAAAGCCCCCCTGGTGACGGCCGCTATGTGGTATTCTAACAACAGCCGTACATCCAGGAGGACACCCAGATTGCGCGCCCTCTCCGTGAGGGCAAGAATTTCCCCCCCACAGCCAGCGATAGAGTTAGTTGGCTATATTGGGATGCCGGAAAGCACAGCCATTCGGTCTTGGCTGGGTTGAGCTGAAGTCTGTTCCACTCCATCCAACCCCGCACAGCCTCCAGGCACCGAGTCATCACTTCCACAGCTTCGTCAGGGTGGCCTGGGGTAGAGATGTATAGCTGAATATCATCAGTGTACTGATGAAACTCTACCCCAAAGCCACGATGACCTCACCCAGCGGCTTTATATAAATGTTGAACAGAAGGGGCGAGAGCACCGACCCCTGAGGTACCCCACAGATCAGGGGCCTCAGGGTCGATCTCTGCCCCCCTGCCAACACAAATTGCGAACGGTCAGAGAGGAAGGAGGAGAACCACCGTAATACAGTGCCTCCCACTGTATAGCATCACCTAATCATTTTGCAGACTCCACATGAGATGTCCAAGTCTGATAGAAAAGCCAAGTCTTAAGAGCCTTCTGAAAGGCAGATAGGGATGGGGCCAATCTTACTTCAGGAGGGGTTCCATAGGGTGAAACGAATAACAGACAAGGCAGGTTATCTGGAACCTGCTAGGTGAAACTTTTCGGGAGACAGGATCTGCACTTATACCCCTCCCGCTTAACTTGATTATTAAACCAATTTATATTGCCACCAATCTACCAGAAGGAACTCTGGGCAACAAATAAAAAACAATTAGAGAGAAAGAACACAGTTCACTAAGCTGCTTTTCTGGCTAGTTCATACTTCACTTTAAACCACCAATAAACAAAACATAAAAGTCAGTAGATCAACTTCCCCTAGACTTGTCACCATCAGATATATTGAACTACAACTTGCTAACTATTTTGCAGCTGAAGTTGGGAGAACCCATGATATATGGTAGCAATTATTGTCTTACAATGTTAAGGTTGTACAGACTCTTATCTGTACAACCTGGAGATAGATTATAAGGAAAAGAGTAAAAGACATCCTACCTACAGGAATGCCACTGTTCAAATCCAATTGAAAGAGAGCTCCTCCTTCCTGTTAAGCACAAGGTTGTTTCTGTGTGTGTGTGTGTGTGTGTACATGCACATGACAAAATATACTTTTATATGCACTTATAAGTTAAGTCTAATTATAGGATGAATTAAGTTGGTAATTTAAATGACACATTTGTTAATTATTTCTTTCATCTCTTAATAAAATAATATTGTACTTGGAAAGGTCTGCAGATTGGAGTTGTATTTTTGAAAATTAGTTGTATAAAGTCAAGAGGCGTTGCCCTTAACATTCTTTTTACTTAACCTTTCTTAAGTGAATGTCCATTAATTAACAATGTATTTCTTTGAAGTAGAATAAAATAATTAACGTTCTTTTTACTTAACCTTTCTTAAGTGAATGTCCATTAATTAACAATGTATTTCTTTGAAGTAGAATAAAACCTTTCTTTTCTCCACCCTTCACTTTACTGTTGTACTGATTTTCATATTTTTTCAGTGTAACACCATTTCTCCCCTTCTTAGAGTGCTTGTGTTTTGCGTTACTTTCAATATTTTTGGCAGCCAGATTAAAGGAGTAACAATCCCAAAGTGTTGAGTAGTAATACCAAGGAAATGTAGAGCAATGGAACAAAACCAAAACTCCTTTCAACCTCTAATTAAGAGGGTTTTATATTTTTCCTTTTTTTCCAAATTCTTTCTAGTATATAGAAAGCTATGCCAATGGAAAAAAATGTGGGTGATTTGATGGAACAAAATTCATTTGAAAGTATTTTTTACTTTTATTAATCAGTAGATGCTGTTTCCTCTTAATAATCTGTGCTGCGTTCATATAAGCAAAGAGACTGTTATACCACAAAATGATTGACTTTTGTCTCAACATACGTCCACACAAAAATCATCACAATGACAAAATCCCCAATTATAACTTCAAAAAAGGCAACTATCTCTCATCCCTTGATTGGCAATTTCTATTCACTGGATGCAATACTGTTGAAGACCATTACAACATACTAGAAATCAAAAGAGCCATCAAACTATATGTACCAATAACAACTCCCAAAACCAGGAAAAACATTACCCATAACAATAAGGAAGCTTTAATCCAAAAAGAGATCACTTTGGCGAAAAAACAAATCTGGTCACGTTGCCAACTTCAAAAGCTGATACAAAAATCTATGCCATCAGATAAAAACTGAGTGCACTAATTATCACATTAAACAAGAGGAAAACCTTCTACGCACAAATTTCTACAATTTTGTAAACAACAAACTAAAAGACTCAAAGTCCATCCCACCCCTGAAAGGACCTAATGGCAAAGACTGCAACGATGACACCATCAAAGCAAATCTCTTTAACACATTCTTTGGCTCAGTATTTGTAAACAACAATGGATCAAGCCCAGTACTTCCTAGTTGAACCACAGACAACTACAATGATCTAATACATACCGATTTTACAGAAGACATTGTTGAAAAAGCACCGCACAATCTAAAACCATCTCTATCTATTGGACCGGATGGAATATGTGCCTACTTCTTAAAAAAGCTATCCACTGCCATAGCTGAACCTCTAAGCATAATCTTTGAAAAATCTTTCAGGACCAGCTCCTTGCCAAAGCTATGGTCACAAGCCACGGTCATCCCCATCTTCAAAAAGGGAGATCCCAGCCTAGTTGAAAGTTACAGACCAATCTCCTTATGCTGTGTCACCTATAAAGTCATGGAATCAATTATTAACCAATCCATTATCCTCCGCTTAGAGACAAACAACCTATTCTCTAATAAACAATTTGGTTTCAGAAAAAAAACTATCCTGTAATCTGCAACTCTTACACTGCAAAAACATATGGACTACACAACTCGATCAGGGCAAAGCAATAGACGCAATCTACATAGACTTCTGTAAAGCCTTTGATTCAGTGGTACATAGCAAACTACTACTAAAACTAAAATCTTATGGTATCTCTGGACACCTACATAACTGGATAGAAGTATTCCTGTCAAACAAACAACAAATGGTCAAAATTGGGAGCATCCTATCAAATTCTGTACCTGTCAACAGTGGTGTCCCCCAAGGCAGTGTTTTAGGACCAACTCTCTTCATACTCTACATAAATGACCTCTGTGATCATATTAAGAGCAACTGCGTTCTCTTCGCTGATGATGTAAAGCTATTCAACACCACAGACAATATTACTACCCTCCAAAAAGACCTTGACTATGTATCAGAATGGTCAATCAAATGGCAACTTCAAATCTCAACATATAAATGCTCTGTCTTACATATTGGCAAAAAAATTCAGAAAATAAAATACAAGCTAAATAGTGAAGACCTTGTTGATGATCCAAACTCTGTCAAGGACCTTGGAGTACTCATCTCTAATGATCTAAGTGCTAGAGCCCACTGTAACTACATAACCAAAAAGGCATTAAGAGTTGTTAATCTAATCTTACATAGCTTCTTCTCTGGTAATATCACACTATTAACTAGAGCATACAAAACATTTGCTAGACCTATACTTGAATACAGCTCATCAGTCTGGAATTCATATCATGTATCTGATATTAACACAATTGAGAAAGTCCAGAAATATTTCACAAGAAGAGTTCTCCGCTCATCTACTCATTGCAGAATATCTTATGCCACCAGACTTGAAACTCTAGACCTAGAAAACCTAGAACTACGCTGCCTTCGGTCCAATCTAAATATAATATATAAAATCATACATAGCAATGTCCTACCTGCAAATGAATACTTCAGCTTCAATCATAACAATATAAGACCACACAATAGATACAAACTCAAGATAAACCGCACCAAACTTGATTGCAGAAAATACGACTTCAGCAACAGAGTGGTCAATGTTTGGAATACTCTACCCGACTCTGTGGTTTCTTCCCCAAACCCCAAAAACTTTAACCTTAGACTGCCTACTATTGACCTCACCCCCTTCCTAAGAGGCCTGTAGGGAGCGTGCATAAGCGCACCGATCGTGCCTACTGTCCCTGTCCTATTGTTTCTTTTTATTTTTCTTATAAGTATCTATCTCATGTATTCCAAACTATGTTTATTCTTATACCTGTATCTTGAAAGCAATTGACAAATAAAATAAATAAATAAAATAAACCAGCCTTCCTCAATTTCCTCCAGTTTTGGGGTTGGTAGCTTCCATCATGTCTTTCCTGACTGGGACATGATGGAAATTGCACCTTCACATATTGGGAGGGCTTTGTTGCTTTTCTTGATACTGAAACTTTCTGTCTGACAAATTGGTATAAATCTACATTAGGGAAATAGGTCTATTGATTAAAAATATGTAACAGTATTTAAGATTGATATACTGTGTTATACAGTACAATTTGTAGAGACAAATCTTCAAATGAATGTTCACTTTAATTCAGCTGCATTGAAGATCCATATTACAACTTGAACTATTATTTTGTAGTGTATTAAGTTGATACTCCTTTCCAAAGTTATGTAGCAAATAAATTCTCTAATATCCACCCAGGAACTGGTAAAAGCATAAACAAGTGTGGATAGAGACATGGCAGTATACTAACAGTGGAGTCCTTGGTGGTCATTGAGCTTGGTTGCTTTTTTGCAGGCGTTTCATTACCAGACTAGGTAACATCATCAGGGCTAGCAGTATTGCTAGCTAATAGTTTTGCTAATTTGCAGTATTTGCTAATTTGCAGTATTGCTATTTTTTCTATTACCCTTTATCTTGATCCTTTCTATCTTATCTCTGACAATGCTTTCTATTTTGACTTCAGAGTTGGAAATTCTTTCTTTTCCTCCAGTAAGAACTTCCCAGTCTATTCTTTTGCTTCATTTAGTTTTTCCCCTTTTCACCTCTCAGACGCTCCAAGCTTGCCTCATTCCTCAGCCAATATTCTTCTTCCATTATCCATCAGTTCTCCAGGTTTATAAAATTTAACCACCTAATAAGAAATGTATGTATTATTCTTTAGGAATCATGGCCACTGCATTGTAATTATCTAATATTCCAACATTTTATTTCAGAGTTCTTGCCAACAACTAACATGCCCCTGAGCAATCCTTTTAAAACTGTTTATTTAAAAATTGTGCACCCTGAATTATCCAAAATATATTACTAATACTGATAGTAATTCTGGATTTTTGTACATGGTGAATGACATCTGGTGAATGACCTTCACTGGATGAGAATTAGTGTCCTTGGGTGAGAAAGAGTTTTTGCTACTGTTGTTGGGCCCCTTAGCAGATCTTGATAGTAGTGATAGTAATATCTTAATTAGATTTACATATTGGCTTCCGGACTATTGTTATGCAATGATTCCACTCCTGTCAGTGAGGCAAGTTTCAGAGAATAGCATTGAACGAGCAGTCCTTTAATAATCTTACTTGAGAGGTGCTTAAAGGAACTCTTTTTCGTCCTGTTTTAATATTTCTATGAAACCTTTGCCGCAGTTCTTAGGAGTTTGGGGTAATAGTGGGATTCAATTTTTTTCACTAGTTCTGTGGGCATGGCTTGTGGGCGTGGCAGGGGACGAATACTGTAAAATCCCCATTCCCTCCCCACTCCACTAACTTGCTTTCCAGCTCCATTCTCTTGTGCAGGGCAACAAAAGAAAACCCAGCCCATCATCTAGGACTCGGGAGGCAGAGAATAGATGGGGGTAAGGCCAGTCAGAGGTGGTATTTGCCGGTTCTCTGAACTACTCAAAATTTCTGCTACTGGTTCCCCAGAAGTGGTCAGAATCTGCTGAATACCAACTCTGGTTTGGGGTAAAGGACTGTTTTGTCCTGACTTTCAGACATGCTACAATACTGGATTAAAAAACCAGTGCATAATATTTACAGTGGTGGACAGGGAAGTGACTAGTCAAGGTCTAGGAGACTTTTCCAGAGTTAGGGTCCTGGTAGGAAATATTATCTGAATTTAGATAGAGATCAAATTACTGTACTCAGAGAATGAGGGGGTTTAAAAAACTAGCACTTACCAGTACTTAAATCAAAATGTCATAGAAACACCTTCAGATTTGAATGAGCTCAAACTCAGCCATAGGTTTTTAGCTGAATGCTCCTGATCTCCACCTACACAGAGTTGGCCTTACTTAGATTGGGTTGCAGTTAGGCTATTTAGGAACAACATCCTAATTCTAATACTAGAAGGCAAAACTTAGAAATCCAGTGATGGAGCATCCATAATTCTAATTCGACTACTACTTCCAAGGTCCTCTGAAACCAGACATTTCTCATCTGTCCTCTTTCTGGTACTCTTCTTGGAGACAAGCACGAAGGACTCTTTCAGCCTTGGTGGCTGTGTCTTAGCTTCAGTGTTGGAATCCAGGATGGCAGGGTTAGGGATAGCAAAAGGCACTCTTATTAAGACCTAGGACCCTGACACACTCAGGATGGTCTTGACTCTATTCTTATCCAGTTCCTTGGAAAAGAACCTATCTATGAATATCAGGACAGTAGACTTAGCTTTATTTCCGTGTCATCTCAAAATCAGGACATATTGCCTGCAGCCTTCAATACAGCAGTGGAGTGGATGGGAACCAGGGCTAAAGCTGAATCCTAGTTAGAAGGGAATGGTTTAATTTAATGTTTCCAAAGGGCAAGAATGCCCGGGTTGAGATCCCACTAAGAGAACAGATATAAATCTGGGCTGTGGTCTCTGGTGACCCAATGATCTCAATGGTTAGGAGCATTTACTGCTAGCTGAGGCTGTACATCAGCTGTCCTCATTCCTGGACACAGATAAGTTGGCCACAATGGCCTTGGCAATCTCAAGTTTTGATTATTGTAATATGCTGTTCAGAATCTGCAATTACTGCAGCTTATATAATGCTGTTCATTAAATTCTTACGTTGTAACCCATGATAAGGTTGCAGCATTCTAGCAAGAAAGAAACAGTGGATTTTTGTTTTGCTGAATGTGTAATATGCTTTGGTTTTTATCACACTTTTACATAGGAAAGAAGCATTTGTTCATATGTATGTCACCTGAATGATTCCTTAAAAAGAAGGAATGACTGATGTTTTTTCCTTTTGTCTCTTTTATGCCACTATAACATTTTAGTGTTTGTCTTGTATTGGTATGTCCATCTCTAGAAAAGCCATAATATTCCATCAAATATATTTATTTTCATTGCAATCCCTCTTAATTCCTGAAATTCTTGAACATAGTTTAACTTTTTAATTCATCCATGTGGAACTAGGTTGAATTTTCTTAGCTCTTAAATTTTGAATAGAAAAGCAGATGTGCAGATTAATCTTTCCTCATATATAACTGCTATCACAGCATATTAAAAAAATCCTCCCTGTTTATACCTCAAATTCAGTCCCAGATATGTGCAGATAGCTAACAAACCATCTATATTTATGTCTCTTTAAAAAAAAAAAAATCTAAGAAGAATCTGGAACACAATTATGAAGAAAGAAAAATAATGCACTCTCTGAATTTTGAAAATGTGTCTTGTTTCTGAAGCTGCAAAATAACTTTTGGGAAACTCTGGTATAATTGCTTTTTGATCAATATTATTTAAGACAGGACTACTAATTGCGTTTGGATCAATATTGTTTAAGCAGGGCTGCTGAGATAGCTATTTCAGCAATTCTGTTTTTCAGTTTACACCACCAGTCTCCAATCCTTGAGGTTTTTCAGCATGGTGGGGAGAGAGGGGAACCAGGTCGCGCGAGTGGTAGGCTAGTGTGCATGTGCATGCACAGATCAACTTGTACAAGCGCTGGGCGAGCACATGAGTGCATGCACAGATCAACTTGCGCTAGTTGAGTTGCTCGCGCATGTGAATACATGCTAGCCAGCCCGCCACCACTCATGCAGCCCGGTTGCAAATAGATTGGGGACCCCTGTTTACACCATTGTACTTGCAAAAATAATAGATAGAAATAATTACTGCAATTTTCTTATAATGTGTGATATATTATTTAAAAATATGAATAGAATAATGCTGCTACAAACTTGTTCAGATTTAATCTCTGTAAGCAAAATACACATATTGTCTCAAAATTCTTAGTTGTGACCCCTGCCTGTTATTCCTTAAAGTGATCATGCTTTTTCTGCACTGTGATCCTGGGACAAGGCATAGCTATCCCAATAATTGGTTGTTTCTTTTTATTTTTACAAATATGTAAAAAAAAATACCTTCAGTGTCTACCATAAGCTTATGACAATAAATGTGCTGGAATTCAGTCTCTATAATCCAGAGGAAAAAAATGGCTATTGGCTTTATAGTCACTATTTAGTTTCTATATCTTGAGGATATGCCCTGACAGTCCTGTCATTCAACCAGTTGGTCTCTGGAATAGTCACCTGGTGAGGATGCTAAATGACACCGGGAATGCTCCTGCTAGGCCTCTCATGGCATTTGATAAAATCAGCCAGGGTATCTGCTTGATCATGTATGTGTTGGGCATTGGAGCCACTGGGCTACAGTGATCTCATACCTTCCTGAGTCCATGAATCCAGTAAGTGGTAATGGGGAATAAGTGCTGAAATCCTTAGTTATTCCTGCATGGGATGTCCTAAAGCTTGATTTGGTCTCTCATTTTGTGTAGCATCTATATGAAGCTACTGGGATAGGTAATATCATGGTTGAGTTATCATCAACATGAACATGTTGTTCATCCTCTCCCTAATCCAAGCAAGAGATATGTTAGAAGTCCTAGCCTGTTATATGGAGGGGGGCCAAATAGCTCCTGTTTTACAACTTTTGTCTGTGTTAAGCTAGTGTGCCAGAGTGACCATTTTTAGAGCAGGATACCAAAATGACAGTCACTCATGGTCTTATCATCTTGCTTTATTTATTTATTTATTTAATTCAATTTATATACCGCCCTTCTCCCGAAGGCCTCAGGGCGGTGCACAGCCAACTAAAACAACACATATACAAAAGTTAAAATAGAATTAAATATGGGCTGCTTCCAAATCTAAAACCCCAACATTAAAACCATAATTAAAACCCCATTTAAAATCAATTTAAGCTCAGCCCAGACTGGCCTGCTCAAAGAGCCAGGTCTTCAAATCACGCCTGAACACCCTCAGGTCGGTGGTCGTTCTTAACTCAGGGGGGAGCCCACTCCAGAGAGCGGGTGCCCCCACAGAGAAGGCCCTATTCCCTAGTTTTTATGCCATTTCATATTTTCAATGTAATTGTCTGTTTTTTTAGTGACTGTTGTAATTATGATGATGATGAAAACAACAACAATAATAGTGATAACAACAATAATAACTTTTTTAAAAAAACTCCTTATTTGGAATTGCCTATATACTCAGATGTTACCTTAACAGCAGTTAGGTTTTTGGTTAGGATTTGAACTGTTAAGTTTTTACCAGTCCCAGACTGTGAATCAAATTGTAGATTAAATTAACAACAACAACAATAATTTGTAC
The DNA here is from genome assembly GCA_023653725.1 of Bungarus multicinctus. Taxonomy (NCBI): domain Eukaryota; kingdom Metazoa; phylum Chordata; class Lepidosauria; order Squamata; family Elapidae; genus Bungarus; species Bungarus multicinctus. Next base: position 124,618,398 of record CM042834.1, read on the forward strand.
ATCCTTTTTTGGTAGCCTCGTTTTTCTGGTTCTGCTTTGTAGTAGCATTTCATTACAGTGCGGTTCTCTGACATGGTATATTTCTGCCGCTTCTGAGGTTGTTCATCTTCCAGTCACCCTGCAGGCCCACGCCCTGGTTGCGCAGCTATGGGACCCATGGCCTGTAGCCCACTTGTCGACCAATGCCCAGGTTCCCCAACACCTGACATGGTCCTTGTTAACCTGGGTAGTTTGCACTACCGCCAGCACAGCTCTCAGCTTCATTGGAGCAGTTAAGCCCCCCGCTACGTCCGCCGATACATCACACAGTCCTAAACACTTGGGAAGTGTTCGACTAGTGATTTGTGATACAAAACCAAGCGTTTGCTATGTATACTGTCATCATCATCATCATCATCATCATCATCATCATCATCAATATAATAAATTCTGTGCCACCCACCTCATTGTTATATTTTTATAGTTGTGAACTGCTCTGAGCCTGTGATTGGAGCATCATGTAAATTGTGTGAAATAACTAAGTAAGCTTCTGTTACTGGATAACTGTTCAAATTGGGGGAAATGTTTGTTTGCTTCTTTGAAGAATCCCACAAATGCAATTATTCAATATTCCATTGTTAATAGAAGATTAAGGTTATCCTATTTGTTTGTGTAAATATCTCTGTTCATTTAGGATGTTCAGAAGCCTGGTGGAATAAAACCATAGTTTAGAACTAAGCTTAAGGTTTACAAAGGTTAATCAGTCCCCGCCCCCCCCCTCCCCAATTCTAATAGCATTACCTTCATCCACAATATACTCTACCAAGCTTGGAACTATCACTGTGAAAATAATGTTGTTTATTCTGAAATGAATAATTGGTTGAAATAAAGATGTGTCATTGCTACTCAACACTAGAAAGGAGTTGCATTGGTCATGGGCTTGAAAGAATAGAATCCATAAATAAGGGATAAAATGATTCAGGTAGCAAATGAGATTTTTAGCTGCTTGTCTGGCTTCAGTTGAGGTAGCAGATGTTTAATCAGTTTATTTGGCAAAATAATCTTGTTTTGATTTTCTATTCTCTCTCCAATCCCCAACACTGTGCCTTCTGAAAGGGAGTGTGATAGCCAAAATTATTCCCTGCCATAGTGTGAGAAATGAATGGTAAGTTAGTTTGGACAGTCTCACTGCATCAGTTGGATATGCAACCCAACTGGTTTTAGATAAGTGACAAGGCTTTTTTCAGTGATAAGACACTTTTTCCATTAGAGCATTAGATTGGAGTTCACATTTGTGTATGTGTGGAGAGAGAGAAAGAGAGAAGGGAGGGAGAGGGGACATACTGAAGTCTTTATTCATATGGATAATGTGAAGTACCAGGGAAATCAGAAGATTTCAAATAAATATAGATTTATGGTATGCTAATTATCTCTACAAGAATCTGAACTATTAACAATCAAAACAAATTGGTAGTAAATAAGAGTCAATGGAATTCAAAATGGGTTAGATTTAGATCTTTTGTGGGCATGTAGTGACTCAAGACTGATGACACATTTGACCCCTTTCCCAGACTTAGCCTCCTCACCTACAAGCACAGCTTGAAGATCAGTCTTCCTCAACCCATGTCCTGAAATTGGACTGGACTGAACTCCCCAAATTCCCAATTAATATGAGAATCCAACATATTTGGAAAGCATGGGTTAAGAAGGCTGCTGTTAATTGTTATTTGGCATTGAGAACAGAAGCAATTACAATGTTGTTCCCCTTATTACCGTAGTATGTTTCCTTGGTGATACCAGAAACATCTCCAAGAGCTTTATAATATTCTCTTTGCAATGCTTCTGATTCAGTGAAATTTAATGGCAGATTTGATATTTACCTACTGGTAAATATTTGTATTATTTTTTAAATGTTAACTTTTATAATTGAGAGTATTTAAGCTACTTGCTTCTATATGGTTCTTTGTGTTGGTAAGGTTGCTTTATTAGTTTGCATCTAGAAATAATATTTTCTAAAATATAAATCTTTTTATGGGGATCACAATGTTGATTTTTCTTGTACTCCTTTTTTATGAATTATGGGTTCATGATTTATGAATGGGTGGTTATTTGATACACAATCATTTAAAATGAATAACAGCACTTTAAACAAATTCTTGAATATATTCTGGTATATTTTTTTTGTTACAGCTACCAGGATAGATCAACCTGAGTTTTGATTCCGGTCCTAAATAATGTTATCAGCAAAAATGTGTCTAATTGGGAAAAAAATCTCTAGTAAATGTATTCAGAATTGTTACAGTCCTAGTTCCAGCTTTGAAATATCAATTTTTTTCCATCAAGTGGCAGAAATTCCTGTAACATTTATTTTCCTACTGAATTAATTCATGTATTCACCCTCCTTTAACAAACTGGATGGTGGTTCCTTAATCCTCTGAGACAGCATTTTAGCTGTGGAGAAGAGAAGGGAGGAAAAAGTTCATAAAGAACTAGCTAAATGGCCAATCAATTAGCAAGCCCTTTGAACCTTTAGAAAGGTATTAAAATGAATTTAGGTCAGAATTGAGTATGTTTTTGAAGTTGCTTTGGCACTGAGGGAGAATAAACTTGAAAGTTTGGAAAAAAAATTGAAAACAGAGATTGTTTCTCCACATTTGTTGTAGGGAAAAGACTAGAAAATAAATAAAGTTGAGGTGGGCTTTGTTAAGTATCAACAGCATTTCTGCGCTTGTATATACATTTGCAAATGAGGGAAATTAGGAACCAATCATAAAATGACTGCCTAGCTATCAAAGATAAATAGGTTGCCTAATTAAAAGGCATAAATTAGGTTGAACTCCACATGTCAAGCTTTCTATTTCAAGCCAATACAATCAAACTAAAAAGACTAAACTAAAAACTAAGCTAAAACTGAATTATAAACTAATTTTGTGGAATGAAAGCTGATGAGCCTAGCATTTCATCCACTGGCCAGAGAATCACTTTTCCTCTGCACATTTCATCAAGATGTTGCCAAGACATATTGTGCCATGGTTAGAGGCGCATGGGAAAAGGCCCTAGGGCTGTGTTCTCTTGTGTCACTTAGATGAGATGGGTGGCCCTATAAATGCAATACAGAAATAAGGCAGGAAGCTGCCTATTAAAATAATGGAAATTTAATTCTAAACATATCTATGTAGAACTTCTCTGCTAGTTTCTGTCTGCCCTAACAGAAAAGGAAAAAGTCTCTAATCCCCACAGAAAGAAATGCTCTCTTCCCTCTTTTTCTGAGATTTTCCTAAAATGATGCTTTCCTCTTTAGGATTGGAGCTTTCACCCAGGAAGGGTTTGATGTCCATCTAAATGTGGGAAGGACAAGCAAGGAAGGAAGCTGAGTGAGGTGAAGGAACATGTTCAAAGCTGTGAGGAGAGGAGGAAAAAAAAACCCAGGCTGGATATATGAGAAGAGGAAAGAATCTGGCTAGACAAAAGAAATCATTCTTTCCTATGGATGCTTGTTCTCATATAATTGAGAAAGAGGGCTTTAAGCCAAATGCAAATGGCCTTTAAAATTCATTTTGGAAGGTCTGAAGGGACTTCGCTTCACGTTGGCTGCCGCTGCTGCTTTTATGGCACCCATGGGTGCTATGCTAAAGACCCCACTACTAGAGCTGTGACAGGCTTTTAATGATGATGATCAGATTTAAAAAAAAAAAAAATACCATGGATTCTGTGCTGAACTTCTTGTTCTGTTACCAGCCTCTTTCCCTCAACCCTCTTATTATCTGACTCTGGTTTGCCATACTGCATGGTGACATTCGGGGATTAGTTTCTGGGCCTGAAAGAAACAGAAATAGTTGTGATTCCTACCAAGCTCAGTTAGCAAATTCCTTGTCTCATTTGTAAGGTGCCATAATGACAAAGTGATTGAATGACTTTGGGGACTGTGGAGCTACAGTAGGCAGGAGGACTTGCTCACAGCTTGTTTTCACACAGTGAACAAAGAGCCTTTCTTTTCAGTGATTATGAAGAAAAAGGGTTTAAGAACATAGTTCACTAACTGGAGGTAAGTGAGCCCTTCCTTATTCTGCGCCTGGCTATCCTCCTCTTCCTGTATGTGTGGGCACATATTTTTAATTTAGTTAGTTATTTGTATCCCATCTTTATTAATTTTTCAAATAACTCAAGGCAATGAATATATCCAACAGACCTCCCTCCTCCTATTTTCCCATGTGTGTGAGGCTTTTTCAAACAAGAAAACCTGTTAATCACTCAAAATATTTTAAATTTGGTTTCAGCAGAGCCTAGATAAGTTTAGACTTGATTCTCTGCCATTCTCTGTCTATATACACAATCATATACTCTTTATCAGCTGTCACAGTATTTATATAAAAAGCTTTGATCTTCTATTTTTTGATTACAAGAGTGATAATGAACAATCCATACCGGGGTTGTGTGTAGAGGTGCAATGTTATAGATCAGGGGTGTCAAATCTAAGGCCTGCGGGTCAAATCCGGCCCATGGGGTGCTTAGATGTGGCCTGTGGGGCCTCCTGGGAAACAACGAATGACCGGCCCACAGTGCCTCTGCCAGCGACAACAGAGGAGGGGCCACGTGCCATCCTCCCGAGCGTGTGTGTGGCCCTCCTGACTTCCATTTTTGCTGGCAGAGGGTTGCAGGAGGCTGTCACAGAGCTTGGGAGCCCTTTTTGTTCGCTGGCAGAGCGCTCAGACCACCCCTGACAGGAGTGCCATCAAGTTGGTCAGGGCCATTCTGGCCATGCCTCCTGACCCCCCCCCCCCAAAAAAAAAATCAAACACCACCCTGATGCATCCCTCAATGAAATCGAATTTGACACCCCTGTTATAGATGTACACAGCTACTACACAATTGAGATCCGGAATAATATGAGCCTAGATTTATCCAGGCTGGCTTACACTCAAAGTATGGATTTTGGGTGGGATAAAAAGCCAGTCAAAATTTCTAAGTATCTCAGCCACTACTGCCCCACTGACAAGAAAAATATGTAGGGATAGGAAATTGGACCTTAATATCCAGGTTGCTGACACCCAGTGATTCTTCATTTGGAACTTCCTATCAGATGACTCTAATGAGAAAAGCTGCAATGAAGGGATGGCTCAGGTAGCAGATTACACCAACAGAAATCCATCCTGATGGCAGTTGGTTATTCTCCTGTCAGCAAATGTTTAATTTTAGTAATACTTGTCTGGTTATTCTGGATTCTTTGAGGTTTCAGTGACGTGGACAGGGCGTGTGAAGAGATTGCCGCTGTCTTGTTTTTTTCACCTCTTGGCTCTCTGCCCCTTATTTATTTGAGTTGATTTGATTTATTTGCTTCTCATCTTCCCTCAAGGTGGCTCTAGGCAGCTTACAATATTATAACCTAATAAAAAAAATTAAAACTATAAATAACAACATTAAAATAATTTATAATTGACGAAGATGGGGAGGAAAGGAGCAAGATACACACCGGGGGGGGAGGGGGGGAGTTGGGATCATATTTTAGTCCATTAACCACCTCTGGGATGAGGTATTCCCCCGTTGGCACCCCAGGTCATTTTGCAGAGCCAGATCTTCAGCCCTTTTCAGAAGGGCAAAAGTGTGGGTGCGGCTCTAACCTTGAGAGGCATGATGTTCCAAAGAGCCATGGCAGAAAAGACTCTTCTGACCTCACCAGCCAGAATTCCTTGACTGATAGGGTCTGCAGCATGCTCCTTTCTGCTAGAGTAGGTGGGGCGAGCCCCTGAGAAACAGTTCCTCAGATAGTCTGAACCTGTGCCATGAAGAGCTTTAAAGATGATAGCAATCACTTTGAATTTGACCTGGAAGCAAACTGGCAACCAGTGCAGCTCGTGGAATAGCAGTGTAACATCAACCACCCTAAGGGCCACAAGAGTGGCTGCATTCTGCATCAGCTGTATAGCTTTGAAATACTCTTCAAGGGTAGCCCCATGTGAGATGACCAGGCCTTGAGTGACTGAGTGCAGGGACTCCCAGTCCAGGAAGAGGCACAACTGGTGCTCAATGTAAAGTTGCAAAAAATCTCCTAGCCACAACTGCCACTTGCTCTTTTAGCAGGAGTTGCTCCTTGCAAAGCAATTGGGAAAGCTTTTAAACAAAGGAGGAGTTCATTTTCTGTTATTTGAAATGTTTCTGATTTGCCTTGCAAAGATTTGCTAGAACCTATCTATTTGAGCCAATTCCCCTCATTCAGGTTGTTTATAGCTGCGATAAACTAGAGGTTATTTCTCAGTAAAATAACCTTCTTTAAAAAAAGATCTTTAATTCTTGTAAACTTGCTAACTGTTATTTTATAGCAACAGAAGGAATTAATTAACACCATTGTTTCCTTTTTAGCTCCTTTTATTGTCTCTCTGGAATGGTGTATAAATGTGGTTTATCTCTATAGTTATATTGATGGTTGATTTGTCTGAATGCCAAGCAACCAGAAATTCCCTAGCATTTTTTGGCATTTAGCTTGACACTCTCCCATGGTGATTGAGTCTGTCCGTGTCTTCTGATTTTAAGAGTTTTCATTGTGTCTTTTAATTGTTAGTTGGTGTTCATGGATGCGGTCTGTTAGTCTTCTGCCTGCCTAGCCTACATAGTGGCTATCATATGTTGTAGATGACTCCTGCTTTTCTGTCTTGGTTTATTCTTTTCTTCTTCTTTTGGTTTATTTAAGGTATTTTGGAGGGCTTTAGTTGGTCTATGTGCTACAGTGATGCTATGTGCTTGTAATGGTCTGTTGGTTTCTGATATGTTTATAACATATATGGCAGTATTGCCCTTTTCATAGCTTGGTTACACTGTGGTGAATTGAATGGTTAGACACTTTTTGATAAAATCACATGGTATAAGCAGGGGTGGGCTGCTGGGGATTTGCAGGGTTTTGGAGAGCCCCTAGCTAAGATTCTGTGCAGTTTGGAGAACCTCCAAATCCCACTCCTGGCTGCCCTTGCCCACCCCACCCCGTCCCTTCCAGGAGTCCCCACAGGGCCATTTTGGATGCAAGTAAGTGCAGGGTGTGTGCAGAGGCTTAGGGAGGACAAAAAACGGGTCTCCCGGAAGTTCAGGAAGGCCAAAAATGGGCCTGTTTCCAGCTTCCAGAGAGCTTCCGGAGCCCAGGGAGGTTGTTTTCACTCTCCTGAAGGCTCGAGGAAAGCCTCCAGAGCCTGGAGAGGGAAAACACTCCCCCCTCCACTGTGGTGCAGGAGACCGACTAGGCCACGCCCACCATGACCACACTTACCCAGCAACCAGGCAGAGAACCCTTTGCTAAACCTTTTGAAGCCCACTCCTGGTGGGTATCCATCCATTTTGTTGGAAGATGTTGGATAGAAACCGGTTTCCTTTTTCTGCCGCTCTGGATTGCTTCGTTTTGCTTGTAATTGTCTGAATAATGTTGTTAGCTCCTCATGTGGGAGGTTGGGTTGTTACTTTGGTAATGGAGCACTTGGTTAACGATTAATACGGGTCTCCATCCTGAAAAGCCCTACAGATGAGCCAGATTTTTATAGTTTTCCAGGAGGACATCAGAGTGAGGCTCATTTGTGGGATTGCTAGTCCTATGAGGATTGCTAGTCCTAGGAGTATGCAGTAAGGGCTTCTCTGTTATTGCTTCATTTCCTAAGAACGCTGCTTTAGAAAGACATCAAAAGCTTGGTTTTTCAAGGAGCTAGGGAACAAGGTGTTTTGTGATCCCCATGGAGTGATGAAAGATGGTTGAAACTGTATTTATGTACTTCCCCATTTAATGTTTACACTTTTCACACTCTGATTGTTCTTTTTATTGTTTTTTGAATATAAACTGCCTATGTCCAAATTGGTGGCTATATAAGACAAATAAATACGGTAAATAGCCTATTAAGCCCCTATGTTTAATTGGGGGTTGAAGTATAATGTTTATATTAGTGTTGTAAAATTTGAGAAAAGTACCTTTGTAACAATATATGTAAGATGGCATCTGACCAGATCAATTGACTTATTTAGCTGTGTTATATTTACATATTTCATTGTATATATCTCATAGCTAATTATTCTTCTGTTTCATATTTTTCATTCCTGGCAAACTAAATAGTCATACAAGAAAGTTGTAGGGCCTGGAATTCATATTGTATATAGCTATATATTTAAATCATAGAATAAATTGTTAGAATACATTATTATCTGAAAAAATATCAATCAATCAACCAGAATAGAGCTGGAAGGGACCTTCCTAGAGATCTTCTAGTCCAGCCCTCTTCTGAACAGTGACTTAAGTTTGTATTGCCTGTATATGTGGATATGGAAGGGTTCTCTTTCTAAGAATTCATGGGATAATGGATTGAATCTTGTGTATTTATATGCGTTGTAGAGAAGGAGTAGAAAAACACAAATGGCTCTTACATTTAGATTGCTAATGTCTTTTGTTTTCTTATAGACAATCATGGAACAATTTAATCCCAGCCTCCGGAACTTCATATCCATGGGAAAGAACTATGAAAAGGCCTTGGCAGGTAAGTGAAATAACACTGTATTAGTTTGTCATGGCTGTCATATGACAACTGTAGAAATGGCACCTTTTTTTTTAAACCTTCAGTGATGGCAAAGGTGGGAAAAACTAGTAGTATCTGTGGAAAGTGTTGTCAGCATCGTTCTTAGTGCTAAAGAGGCTTTCAGCTGTCCCAGACAAGCTACGAAGCAGTTCTTTGAATTAAATTACAAGGATAGTATTCTTTATGACATATGAGGCATGAAAGCTCTCTTAAGGAAGACTTAGAGTGCTATAATACAGAAGATCTTCTTTACAATTATGAGCCAGGAACAGGCTGCTGGTTTATCAACAGGATAACCCATTCTGTATTCTTGGGACTTCAGTTTTCTTAGTCTCTCCATGTCATCTTGTCTCTCTGTACTTTCTTAACATACTATATCTTTTTTAAAAGTATAACAATTGCAGACTAGTGTTTTATTGATAGACCTGAATTGTTAGAGATATTCAAAAGTTTTGAATTTAAATGTTTTTTAAATTGAAATGTCCCACATCAAGTTTAGAATAATTGTTTTGAGTGCAAGATTCCTTATTTCAAGTTCAAAACGGGCATTTCAATCATTTTTAAAGTGTTTAAAGTTTAGCTGACACATATGATGAAAGTTTTGAGTTAAACTTAGGCAAAACTGGTTTTATGTTGTCAGCTTTAGCCAGTGTGTCCATTGCAACTTTATCCAGATTAGATGTAGTGGGACTGATGAACAATTTACTTAAATCTTACGACTTCAGGGCACAGGTAGTCTTTGCTTAATGACCAGTTGCTTAATGACTGTTTGGAGTTACTTCAACTTTGGAAAGGGTGTTTTATGGCCTGTAAAGCTTTTCTGACAATTGTAAAATGTCACCCTGGCTTCCCATAGTCACATGACTGGTTGCAGCTTGGTCATGTTACTTCAATTTTTCATGTTTTTTGCCAGTTTCAGAAGAAAACAACAAAAAACACCAATTGGATATGCTAGATTCACTTAATTAGGTGGTTTGCTTAATAATTGTGGTGACTCACTTTATGACCTTTGCAAAAGCAGTTGTATAATCAAATCTGGTCACGTGGCAATCCACGTAATGACCACCCTGATTTTTGGCCAAAATTCCAGATCCAACAGTGGTCATAAATTGAGGACTACCTGTATTTCACATTAGCCTTTTTTAACACATGTAATCATGAGAAGCTTCTTAGGCAAGATCAGCTGTATCCAATGTTGTCGAGAAAAGCAGAGGTCACGTTGTTGAAGGAATGCAAAAACTGTTAACAAACAAAAGAGACCGTAAATGACTGTGCGAGGCAAGTGTTATACCCCTAAGAGGGCAGAAACATGAAAAAGAGATCAAAATATTCAAAATAGCCACTTCTTGCAAGTTTCTGTATAATGTAGGTGCAGTAACCACATATCCTATGTTATGAAGGACAGTTTTATTTCAGAAAGATGTATTTATTTTTCAAAAATTCACATTTATCCTTTATTTTGATGATTTAACTTTTACTGTACAAATGGTGCCACTTAATGAACATTCGTGTAAAAATATGGAAATTGTATTGTCCTTTTAAAATAAATTTAATATATTCTGTTTGATTTTGGATATTTTTATTAGAATATGCATCTTGGCAAAGCTCTTGAATTTACAAAAACAAAACAAAACCCCACAAAGGTATAAACATAAACAATTAATTTTTTTATCCTTAGCAGCCTTTTTCAGAGTTTTCCCTTTTTTAAGTTTGTTCATTTTCTTCCAAGAAAATATGGTCACCGTAACTATAAGCTAATAGGGAAATGCTTGCAGGCTCCAAAGATTTTATTATTATATCTTACAATAATACAATAGAGTTGTATGAGTCCTTGTGATATCTGACTTCTTGACTTGGCCTACCTCAAAGGGCTGATAGAAGTTGACTCTTGCTTATGAAAAGAGAAGCTTCAATAAAAGACACCAAATAAAAGGGCTGGAGCTACCAAGATTAGAAATAAAGATCCCAAGACTATATAATACTATTATCCAAATACTCTGGAAGTCCCCTCAACATCCAAAGCTGACAAATGGATTGCAAACTAAATCCATGACATATAAATGCAGGAAAAAGAGATGGAGAGAGAATCTGGTGTTGATACATAAACATGGCTAGATTTCTACATTCCATAATAGCTGAACTTTGCTGTTCTTAGAACTTTCTCGCTATCTGCTATGAAAGCAATTTATCTAAACCTCATACTTGAATTCCATTCTTAAGCTTATGAGCATATATTTGTGTTTTCTAGAGAGGTGTACTGCTGTTCTCAGGGTGAAGCTTTGACACCAAGAACCCAGTAGAAATCATGTTGATGGACAATAAGAAACATTCCAATAGCCACATCATAAAAATATCTTTATTAAGTCAAAATAATATGAATGTTCTCAAGCAAGATGTTACGGTTTATTCAATTTGCAACAGTTCTCTCTAGAAAGCAAACAATAGTGATTCCCCCTGTTTTGGAAATGCAAAATACAGCTTAGATTTAGATTGGTTTGATTTGATTTGGGGGCCATTCATCTCATCAAAAGCCAAATTAACTCAAATCCAATCCAAATCCAAGACTCTTCACACTAATAGAGCATAGTAAACTTCATAGTTTTGGAAAATAGCTTTGGTACTTATTATATATACTATTATATTTTGGAGACATAGCCAAAGAGAATATATTTTCTTATGGACTTAGTTCATCTCACTTTCTGTTCTGGCTACTTTCCCTGAGCTGGAAAATCTTTGTATGTTTTTGTCAATGTTTCAACACATTTTGGAGATCATTGTGTGTTTTTCTCCTGATGTTTCTTTGCTGTTCGTTATTAATTTTTTTTCAGTTCCAAAGTGCAGGTCGACTGCATTTGTCCACTATGTCTCAGGGACGTAAGGAACAAAATAGTATTTAATTACTAATCAGGGTGTGTTTCGCAAAAAAAAATCTTCTTAAATTGTTTCACAATTCCTTAGCTGTTCATTATATCAGCTGACTTTGCCAGCTTGTTTGAAATATAGCTTTGGCCAATATCCTTGGGATTTTTGTTTTTCTGCCATCAAGTCAGCGTTGATTCTAAATGCACCCATAGATCTCTTCTAGGATTATGTATCCCTGATTTGGCCATTCAGATTTCTCAAAAGTGCCCCTATCACCACTGTAATCTGTAAGCCACGTTGTGGTTGATTATCTTCTTTTTTCCTTTCACCTTTCCCAGAGTTACAGATTTTTTTTCCCAAGGGAGCTGATTCTTTTCATAATATGTCCAGAATTAGAGCTTAGTCCTTTGTTCTATGATTAATGTGTTTGTTTTCTTGCTGTCCATGGTATTCTCAAGAATCTTCCTCAATACAAAGTTTAAAAGTGTCAATACACTTTCTACCCTTCTTCTTTAGAGTCCAGCTTTTGCTTCTATAGTGCTGCAAGAAAATAATTGCCTGCACAATTCTGATCTTTGTGCACATCACAGAATCAGTATATCTTTTCTAAGTCCTTCATTGGTACCCTACCAGATATTAGTCTGTGGCTTATTTCTTGACTGCTGGTTCTTTTATTGTTGATAAAACTATCTACCAAAAGGCTAAAAGGCAGAAACTATCTACCATTTCAATGACAGTTCTAAGGTTGGTCGCGGTACCTGGTATTGTTAGTTTGGGCTTCTGTGTGTTTAATGTGCCATTTTTCATTGTGTTCTTTGGCTTTCATTACAAGAGCTTGCAAATTATATGCATTTTCAGCTATCATATTAATGTCATCAGCATAGCATTAGATTATTCATATTTCTTTCATCAATTTTAAAACCACTCTCCTCTTCTTCCAATCCAGCTTCCTTCAATATAGAGGTGAAACTCGAAAAATTAGAATATTGTGCAAAAGTTCATGTATTTCAGTAATGCAACTTAAAAGGTGAAACTGATATATGAGATAGACTCATTACATGCAAAGCAAGATAGTTCAAGCTGTGATTTTTCATAACTGTGATGATTATGGCTTAAAGCTCATGAAAACCCCAAATCCACAATCTCAGAAAATTAGAATATTACATGCAATCAATAAAACAAGGATTGTACATAGAACAATATTGGACCTCTGAAAAGTATAAGCATGCATATGTACTCAGTACTTGGTTTGGGCTCCTTTTGCAGCAATTACTGCCTCAATGCGGTATGGCATGGAAGCTATCAGCCTGTGGCACTGCTGAGGTGTTATGGAAGACCAGGATGCTTCAATAGCGGCCTTTAGCTCTTCTGCATTGTTCGGTCTCATGTCTCTCATCTTTCTCTTGGCAATCAGTCAGGCGAGTTTGCTGGCCAATCAAGCACAGTAATCCCACAGTCATTGAACCAGGTTTTGGTGCTTTTGGCAGTGTGCCATGTCCTGCTGGAAAATGAACTCAGCATCCCCATAAAGCTCATCTGTGGATGGAAGCATGAATTTCTCCAAAATCTCCTGGTAGATGGCTGGGTTGACCCTGGACTTAATGAAGCATAGTGGACCAACATCAGCAGATGACATGGCTCCCCAAATCAACACAGACTGTGGAAACTTCACATTGGACGTCAAGTATCTTGCAGTGTGTGCCTCTCCAATCTTCCTCCAGACTCTGGGTTCTTGGTTTCCAAATGAGATGCAAAAGTTGCTCTCATCAGAAAAGAGGACTTTGGACCACTGAGCCACAGACCAGTTCTGTTTTTCTTTAGCCCAGGTAAGATGTTTCTGACGTTGTTTGTTGTTCAGAAGCGGCTTGACAAGAGGAATATGACATTTGAAGCCCATGTCCAGGATCCATCTGTGTGTGGTGGCTCTTGAGGCACTGACTCCAGCCTCAGTCCACTCCTTGTCAAAGTCCCCAACACTTTTGAATGGCCTTTTCTTGACAATCCTCTCCAGGCTGCGGTCATCCCTGCTGCTTGTGCACCTTTTTCTTCCACACTTTTCCCTTCCACATAACTGTCTGTTAATATGCTTTGATATAGCACTTTGGAAACATCCAACTTCATTTGCAATTATCTTTTGAGGCTTTCCCTCCTTATGGAGGGTGTCAATGATGGTTTTCTGCACAACTGTCAGGTCAGCAATCTTTCCCATGATTGTGATACCTACTGAACCAGACTGAGAGACCATTTAAAGGCTCAGGAACCTTTGCAGGTGTTATGGCTTAATTATCTGATTAGAGTGAGACACTTTGAGCCTAGAATATTGCACCTTTTCACAATATTCTAATTTTCTGAGATTGTGGATTTGGGGTTTTCATGAGCTGTAAGCCATAATCATCTCAATTATGACACGTCACGGCTTGAACTATCTTGCTTTGCATGTAATGAGTCTATCTCATATATTAGTTTCACCTTTTAAGTTGCATTACTGAAATTGCATGATATTCTAATTTTTCGAGTTTCACCTGTATATGTAGCACAGAGATATTATATAGCTTTGTCCCATTGCTTTGCTAGTGGAGCCAGCAGAATTGACCAGATCTTCTGATTTAGAGAAATTTGTTAAAACCAGCTGATTACCTTTGTGAGCTAGCTACTTAGCATACCTTTGAGCTGTTTTCCAGTGGCTACTTGAGGTGCTGATACCTGCTAAAAGTCTACATTTTCTAAGGTGCAAACAGAGCCAGGCTTTCTCATAGCAAGAGAACTCCATAGACGTTCAAGAGCTGTACTTTTCTATTCTGTGTATTCAGAGACTGAACTGCAGTCTTCAGAACAAGCTGAAGTATTGAAACTTTGATTTAAAATGTGTTTTGATAATCTTTTGCCAGAAAGAAAATTTACATAAGAAGATGTTATTCTATCATAAAAATGCATGAAATCATGCAGCCCCTTTTTGATGACATTTTGACATACAATGATTTTCTAGCTCATCCAAATAAAAGAGAATACACGGTTGAAATGATAAATCCTTGCTATTGTCTGAGGTTAGTTGCTTTCTTACAGATATTTCATTACTTGAACCAGATAACATTATCAGTGTATTAGCACTGATGATGTTACCAAGTTTGGGTAATGAAACATCTGCAAGAAAGCAACCAAACTCAGAGAGCACCAAGGTCCCCTCATCATAATGAATTGATTCATATACCCAAGGATATCTAATAGACAATTTTGCAAGAACAATATACTTTTTCCACTTTGCTTTGGATCAGTATAAGTAGTCCTTGATTATGGCCAGTTGTTTAATGACTATTTAAAGTTACAATAGCCCCAGAAAGGGAGCTTCATGGCCCATAAAACACATCATAAACCATTGCACCACTGCCTGCTCACCCCACAGTCACACAACTTTGAGCTCTTGGCAACTGTTTTGCATTTACTAATCAAATTGCAGTGTTCACGTGACCACAATTTGTGATGTTTTTTGGAAGTTTCTGGTAAAAAAAAAAACATGCCCATGAGGCATGCCCATTAGTTCAACTTACAACTTACAACTGTGTGATTTGTTTAACAACTGCTGTAAAAGTAGTAAAAAAAATGAGTTCAGTCACATGAGTACTTTGACTTACAACTGAAATTCCACTCCCAATTGTGGTCATGAGTCAAGGATTATCTATATAAACATTGTAAGTATAAACACCTTTGATACACATCCTTATCCTATGTACTGTATGTATGTATGTATGAATGTATGTATAAAATATGGATACTTGTGACTGCTTTACAATTGTAGTAGCCTATGAAACGAGGGGAAAATTGTATACTTCCATATATGTCTGTGACCAAAATCAGCGGAAGTAAAAGATATAGCATGATTTATGACAATGCAACTAATTTAAAATCCAGCATTTGAATACAACTCCTTTGTATTCTTGCATAGAAAACATTTATTAAACGAGGTTAAAATGAATATTTATGACCATTCTATGTATTTATTCATGATAGTTACTTTGCAATTCAGATTTTTCAGAACAATTTTTTAAAATTGCATTATGTACATTTTTCCCATACATATTTGCTTTTAGGCAAAAGGCCAAGAAGTAATCTACACCATTATCCTTCCCACAATTAAGTGCACATCCAGATATTGGTTAACGTAATTATTGCTGAATTTTGAAAACTATTATTACCTTTCTAACAAATGCAAGAAGATTTATTATGAGGTCAAATTATGCTTTGGATTTTAAGTTGCAATATAATAAAGGGCTGAAATTGTTATGGGCCATTTAGTTATGGTAACTATTATGGAATAGGCAGGAGGTATAAATTAAATATAGGGCAGACAATGAACTGTAACTTCTGGGAATTTTGACTGTTGAAATCCTAACACTTCTGGAGACGAAGTGGTAGTAGAAGACTAGGCATGGAAGAATTACAAGTAAATCTCTTCTTGTTCAATTGTGAAATATGGAAAAGTACAATTTTATTAAAGAGAAAGAATAAACATTTAGAGAACTGTTGAACTTTGGCTTAGTTTCACATAGCTTTGAACCAAATGATAACTGGAGACCTTATATACCAATATATATTTGTATCATAGCTGCAGAGCCCAAGAAACATATTGGGTTACTAAAAGTGGACTTTTAGAGCTCAGGTTTTTTTAAAAAGGAACCAGTAACTATGCTTTAAAAATAAAAGAGAAATCAATTAATACCTTGTATTATAGAAGAGGGATCTGACTAGATTAAACTCAACTGTATTTTAAAAATACTGCATAACTTATGCTGATCTGTATTTATTCTAGATTAAGTTGAAAGAGAAATACATTAAGATATTTGAATGAGAATTGATGCTTCCACTCTAGTTTCACCTGATTCAAGCTTTGATTTACATATTTCCATCATAAATCTATAATAATAAATGGCAGTTTTTCCCTCTCCTTCATTTTCTGATCTGGGTTCTCTTGAAAGGCAAGCATTTTAAATAGATAGCATTTGTAAGAACAATATAACTTGAGGCAAAACTATTTTCACAAATTGTCACAAATTAGTGACAAAGCTTATGCAATGTGTTCTTGTGACTATGAGGAGCTCTCTCCTTATCTGATTAAAATGATGTGTGTGCAGTTAGAATTTCAACAAATCACCTTAAATCTAGGAGCTGCATTTGAAAGCCTATGCTAGTTAGTTTCTTAATATTATGCCGTATGTTAAATAAATAAATAGATCTTGATAATAGTTTTAGAGCTATTCTTAAGGTAATGTCAAGGATGTGTATGCTTTATTGGGCTGTCAGTCTGTTCACCCAGATTCCAAAAGCTTAAGCAATCCAGACAAATCCATCAGGTTGGTAGCTTCCCATTTTCTGACTTTGAAGAAATTTCCAATTCTTAACAAAGTTTGGAGGTGGCCAACAAATAAAAGGTCCAACACATTTTACATTTTGAATCTTCTCAGCCAAGATGCCAATTTGAAAAGCTGAAATTCACACATCTCCTGGAGGTCCAGGTTAGGGAATACTGATGGAATACAGATAGTCCTTAAGTTACAACCATATGTTTAATGTCAGTTTGAACTTAGAAAGGCACTGAAAAAAGGGACTAATAATCATTTTTCACACTTACAACCACTGCAGCATCCCCACAGTCACATGATCAAAATTCATATGCTTGGCAACTGGCATGTATTTATGACGGTTGCAATGTCCCTGGGTCACGTGATCATTTTTTGTGAATTTCCAACAAGTAAAGTCAATGGGGAAGCCAGATTACTTTGCAACCATGTTACTAACGGAACAGCTGGCAAGAAGGATTGTAAAATGAAACAAAACTCTCTTGTTTACCAACAGAAATTTTGGGCTCAGTTGTGGTCGTAAGTTGAGGGTTATCTATAATAATGTGGAATTGGACTGAAATTTTCCAAATTGTAGGGTTTCCCTAATTTCCTGTATTTAATTTATATGGGATGTTTTCTACAACCCTAACATCTAGACAGCAAAAGCTGTTAAAAGCTATAATAGGATCTTCTGGTAATTTTAAATATGCCATTTTGATTTCTTGCTAATATTCTGCAAAATTAAATAGTATTAATAGTAATAGTTGTAATAATAATTAATTTGATTGTTATAATTATAAATGGTTATATGGTAGCATTACTATTATTAATGAATGTAATTGAACAGATGCTATAAAAACCATGTTAAATTTTGAGAATTTAAGTTAAAATAAATATGGTGTAATGTTTTAATTTTATATTTTTTATTATCTAGGTGTGACATATGCTGCAAAAGGATATTTTGATGCCCTAGTTAAAATGGGAGAATTGGCCAGTGAAAGTCAAGGATCTAAAGAATTAGGTAAGTCAAGTATATGAATGATGTTAGTGTAAATTACAGTTATGAAATTTATTTATTATTTTTATAAACAACTCAAGGTGGTGAGCATATTTAATATTCCTTTCTCCTACTTTCTCAACAACAACAACCCTGTGCGGTAGATTGGGCTGAAGGAGTGACTGTCCTAATACCACCCAGCTGACTTTCAAGACTAAGGCGGGACTAGAACTCACTGACTCTTGCTTTCTGGCCTGGTACTTTAATACTAGACCAAACTGGCTCTTGAAATTTAAAGTTCATTTAAATCACAATGCAAGCTTTATTTAGAAAGTAATCTGCAGTCACTAGAAGTAAAAAATAACCCAAATGTACAAAAAGTATACTTTATTATGGTTGTGCTACCACTAATTGCCAAAAAACTGATTGGTGCTTGGTGTGGTGGAATGTAGTCTGGATTCCCAGGAGGGAGAATATGCATTTCAGAGGAATAAAAGAGAGCAAAGTTTTAGATAGGTTGAGTGGGAGGAAGAAGGTCAACTCAGCTCCTCCCTAGAGGTTCTCAGAGTATAACTTCAATGGTGTAAGGAATTTGCTTTAGTTTGGCAATGTACAAATATATATCAATCTAGTGATAAAAATATATCAAAATATTCAATAAATTATAGAATACAAATATAAAACTGTAGTGTCAAAGATCCGTGAACTACAAAATATTCATTACATAAAATTACTTCCACCCACTACTGTTTCAGTAAGTATAGTGAAGCATACAGCTGCTTCAAATTGCATATTTAAAAAGCCATGGTTTTTAAAACTTCCTGAATATTAAAATTGGGAGCAGGAGGACAGATTTTACTTTGTCTAATAGTGTCATAAAAAGCCAGACTTTAGCCCTATGGAACTTTCAAGGTGATTACCAGCATTGAACTACACTTGGAAACAAAGTGATAATCAATGCAGATCCTTTAGTGCTTTCATGACACTATCAGGTGTTCCAATCAATATAGTGTCAGGGTTCCAAGTAACACCCTCAACAGAATCAAAACTCCGAAGCAGACGTATTCCTCAAAGTAAAAATTTATTAGGTATGTCATATTGGCCCGTCTGGGGAAACCCAACTCTAAAGTCCCTCGGGTTTCCCCCTAGTTAAAAATGCATTTTTTCTTCTCCTGCCCATGCAGATAATCACATGCCCAATCAGGTCACAATCCAAAGTTCATCTGGACTCATGTCCAGCCTCCTCACACCTGGTGGGAACATCCTTGATTCTTAGAGGAAAGAATTGTATTTTGGTTACAAGCCCTTGCTATCTCTACCTCCCCTCCCCCACCCACAGCTCACTCAGCTTCCACTGTGGCAGCCCTGAAGATGCCAGGGGCCAGGGAGAATGGCTCCAGGGCTGACAATAGGGACTCTTCCCTATTTTTCATACAGTAGTTGCAGTTTCTGGATCATCTATGTGTTGAGAACACAGTGACTGTAGCTAATGTTATCTTCTCCCTGGCTTCATGTGTTATTGTAGGCTCTTACATTGTGCTAAATATAAGGCAAGCCATTTTTGCCTTAATGCACTTTATAAATACAGTAAATAATACAGTTTTAAAAAGGGAGTGCAATGACTCAGCATTTAAACATACTGAACTTGATAATTGGAAAGCTGTCAGCTCAGGTTCGAGACCCAAGTGCCATGCAACAGGGTGAACCCCCGTTCCTGCCCAGCTCCTGCCCATCTAGCAGTTTGAAAGCACGCAAATGTGAGTCGATTAATAGGTAGTGCTTTACTAGAAAGGTAACAGTGTTCCTTGCACCTTTGGCATATACCTGTGTAGACCACATGATCACAGAAACATCCTTGGACAATGCTGGTCCCTCAGCCAAGAAATGGAGATGAGCGCCGCATCCTAGGGTTGTACATGATTGAACAGAGAAAACTTTACTTTTATTTTAACACAACCCTATAGCAATTATCAGGAGAAGAAGATATTGTTAATGACTTGTATTTTGCAAGAGATTCATAATATTGCTGGATATAAGATGAATGGAAAATAAATTTTATAAACAAACAAATATCTTTTCTAGTTATTGCTGTGTAAGTAGGTACCAGAAATTATACCAAAGATACCCTATTCTCTGCTGATAGATACCCTCCTTCAACTGTTCCAGGTAGATGTTAAAGAGGAACAGAGAGAGTAGACGGTCTTAAGGCAATCCATGAAGTAGACTCTGAGCTGATCTCTCATTCCCTCCCTCAAATACCATTCAGAACTAACTCCTTGGGCAGGAGGAAAATCACTGAAGAATGGCCCACCATTCAAATCCTATAAAGTTGGTCCATCAAGATATCATGGATCCATTGAATAATCAAGGAGGACCGATAGGGTTGCACTCTCCTAATCCCAGTCTCTCTAAAGCTCATCCACAAATGTGATCAACACAGTTTCTATGCTATGTGGTAAAACCTCTCTGCCAAATCCAGTTAATCCCGTTCCTCTGGAGCCTTCTGAAGTTGCAGTGGCATCACTTCCTCTACTGCCTTTTCTGGAAAGGGAAATCGGAGAGCTGTCCAAAATTATCAAGAGTAGCCAGGTTGAGGGGAGGCTTTGTGAATAGTGGGCCCACCACAGCTTCTTTTAGAGAGGTGTAAATTACTGCTCAATCCTAACCTCTTACCATCTGTGAGAGCCCTTGACTAACCATCAGAAATAGGAATCTAGTTGAGAAGTAGCAGAGTTGACACCATGATACTCACAATCTCACATTGATCACAGATGATTTCACAAGACAAAAACCCAGTCTTTTTCATGGGGAACTGTCCAGCAAGAGTCCAGCTCTGCTTGGATCTGAGTGGTTTTATCCACTAAATCAAACATAACCTTGAATTACACTTTAGGAAGTAAAAAACAGGTCTAAGGCAGCATAACTCTGTTGAACTCAGCAGTGTAAGTGATCTTAATAGCAGCTGCATATAATGTGGGTGTATTTCAAATTGGGGTAAATCATTCTGCTGCCTGTGTCCCAGCCTTTTAGTGCATCTATTTGCTGTTTTCACTAGCCCAGCGTGATGTTAGTAATTGTTCCAGTAGATGGTAAACAAAGCACTAAAGAGCAGTTGATACAAGAGTGCTGCTTTAATTTGTGAACTGCCGAAAACAATATTGGTTTAAGAGCCAAAGAAGGCAGTATATTTTAAGGGAGCAGCTTGTTTTAGAAGAATTTGGCTGAACTTAAAATTTAAAAATATTACCTTGGGCAAAGAGTTAAGAGAAAAACCGACTAGTTCCCCACTTTGAATGAATTAGTTATAGATTTTTCTGATTTTTATATACTATTTGAAAAAGGCTAGGGAGGAGATGTTGAGGAATTTATAACTTTAATCAGCTATATAATTTGCCACATACATATTACCTTGGGCAAAGGGTTGAGAGACAAATGGACTTATTTTCAATTTTCCATGAGTGAATTATGCTTCTTTCTCATCTTTATATATAGCTGTAGAATATTTGACAAAGGCTAGAGAAGAAATTAATAAGCTGCTTCCATGTATTCTAGATGTGAGTCATCTCTGTGCATGGTCCTTGCCTCTATGATGTTGACAAGAACAGCTGCCACATCTGGTGTGAATGTGAAGTCAATGTAGATCTTTGAATGCTTTAGTATATTTCAGATAAGCTATCTTCTAGGAAGAAAACTGCATTTGTAGTCTTTACATTAAATCTACTCTAATTTTGCTTTCAAAATTGTATGCTGTTATAAAACAGGTTTGTGTATTAATATTAACAGGAAATGTAATTTATTTGGAGAAGAACAGTAAAACAGTTGATAATCCAAAGGTCCAGCTCAAGATTATAGGCAATTGTGTTAATGAAGGTGTTGGTACCCAGTAAAGGTGATACTACTATTATTGATAACAGTTGTTTGGGGACACTAATTGAGGCTTCAAATTAAACTTCAGAATTCAACATATAGAAGCTTCCTTTTCCAGCAGGAGCTGTGTATTCAGCTCCTCCCCAACTCCAGGCTCTCCAGAATCCAAATCATTTTGAATTTCTTCAGGATGAATTCTTCCCAAGGCAGAATAAATAATTTAGTGCAACTATGCCAAGTCACACACAGCATTAACTACAGTATATTTTGAGATAGTGATCAAACTGATTTTGATTCTGATTTGCTTGCTGATCATAAACTATGATTTGCCAGTTGGAACATCATGCTGGATTGATATGGTGTCTGTATTTCATTCCAATTATTTCATAAATATCTTTATTTGCTTGAAACTTCACACTAGCAGATGGTGCTTCTTCAATTAAGCCTTAGTTCACTAGTTTCATAGCAGTGAATGGTTAACAAAAGAAATGCCAACATTATTCAAAACAACAACAATGCAGTAATACACTATAATCAGAATTTTAATGTAAATTAATGCAAAATCTCTGGCAAACCATAAAGCAGATGTAAGATGAATGCTCTGCCCTAGGACTGCCAGTATAAATATATAATCTAATCACTCCTTGTAAATACTCCCATTTTCTGCATGTTTAGAAGAAACAGTCTGAGTTCTTCATTAACTTCCCAAACAACTTACTTTAATTTTACCAGAATGTAAATTAAGTTAATCAGGATTTTCTGTGAACCTTGAGTGCATTGTTCTGTCAAAGAAAGTATATTTTATGTCTGAGTGCCATGGAAGATATTTTTGATATACTGTATTCTTCATTCAAATTAGGAATACTTGCAATTAATGCTTACAATGTTACAAACTCATACATTGTCCTTTAGTTCCTAAAATCAGGGTGGACAGCTTAACCTAATTGTTTGTACCTCTTAGTCTCATTCAATTATTTAGGGAATTGTTTCAGATAAGAGATACTGTACATTGCCTTTCTTTGACACCTGAAAAAGGGAGATGGTACCAGGAAAGGAAAAGAGGAACTATCAATATAGATGTGGATGTCCATGTTATGGTTTTTCTTTCCTCTTTTGGTTTTGGATCTATTCATCTCTTACTTCAGCCCCATCCATTAAAGATCTTTTCCCCTTTTCAAGTGGGAATACAACTCATGATAACAAAAAGGTTGCTCATCCTCCAGCAATAGCAGTATTTTAGAAAACAACTGGAACAGCCTCCATAGTGCTCAAACCTTGGCATAAGATTCTTTGTTGTAGATGTGGCAACATCTTTACAGAACTATGACATCAACTGGTATAACGTATTATAGATTTTGAACCATGGGCGTAATTCAGGAAAAAGACTTAGGAACACAGAACTTTGTTATATCCCTACAAATCATCATCTCCTGAAAACCCTACTGCAATGGTTCCCTTTTGTCTCAACCTTTTCTTAACCACAGAACACCTTTAAATACCATTTCTAGCCATGAACCATGGCCACAGACCATCAAGATTTAACTCAATATTTAAATTGAGTTAAGAACTGCTCTACTGTATATGAAAATATGGTAATATAATACAAGACTTCATGCATGTTCTGAAAAGCCAGACATTTTAGCACATATGTCAGTGTTTCAAAAACTGCTTGCCAATATATGGAGAGTTTGCTTGGGCTTCCCCAAAATCTCTTTGCGGTTTTTAAAAATTCCCATCAACTAACCACCCATATTTAATCTTTCCTTGTTGCTCAGTTTCTAAATCCCCTCCTGCATCATTCTTCCAAATAAATGTGCTAGACTGCATGATTGGTACAGCGAAAGTCGTAATGTAGCCTTCTGGCTCCAGTAAACTCTCCAGTTTCAGGAGTATTTAGGGAAACATCTTGAACTACAAGCTGTTAGAACTCCAAAAAGTCTTTCCAGACGCCTTGCTAATCTGATATGCACACAGTGGTGTTCCCTTTTGTCCCAAGTCAACAACTCATTTGGGTTCAATTGCAGCCGTTTGCAGATACATGACATTTCCTGAAGAGCAGCAGAGTGAAGTAGGGTTTTTATTATTATTATTTTTTTGCCAACTGGCCTCTGAGGAGCCTTTTATCTGTTTTAAAAACACCCTGTGGAGAAAAATGCCAGTTCTGTGTCTTTTTGTACTTTCCTTTATTCGGTGGGTAAAGCATTTAAGTGTACTGCTTTTTTTGCCTTGAAGAAATCAAAGAGAGAATACAGGACTTTCCATTAGCTTCAGCTAATCCTCAGAGAACTGGACCATCCCATTTTTGACTACAGGACATATCTACTAGAACTTGAGAAACTAGCTGTGGATTTGTGTTGCATTTTCTCATTCTTTTGGATGTACTTGCTTTATTAGCATACATTTTCTTTAACACTGAAATTCTTAGAGCTTGGGAATTCCAGTACATTGAATAGATGTAACTCTGTTAAATTATGGAGTATATTCTGTGTGAGATTCACTGGACTTTTAAGAAAAATTACCAGTTAGCCAGTTCCCCTGGCAAAGAGGAATAGTTTTTAACTCACCTGCCACCTTTGCTTTACTCCTCAAATTTTTCTCCACTTCACTGTTCTCGAGTCATTTTATTAAAAAAAAAAACTAGTAGGTTAAGGGGCAACTTTTAATTTAAAATTTTGTAAGAGAAGCTGTATGTAATTTGAATAAATTGTGTAGGAAGTTAGCACCCATCGTTCCCCTAGAAAAATGAAATATCTTAGGAAATATTAAAAAGGCAGAATATTTCCCTAAAAGGGAAGTAGAAACTGTTTCTAAAATGTAGATTTCCTATTTTGTTAATCAAAATATTTTGTTAATCATGGGTTCATCAGCATTTCCTCCATTCTATTTATATTTTATATACTTTAGAGAGCAGGAAGCTAAACTTGAGTTTAATGTGAAAGTTTTTATATCTGCCTTCTGTAGTATATTTTTAACTGGCAAGGTTGCTTTTAGTCATTTATAAATGGAAAAAATATTTAATTACTTAAGGCAATGACTTTAATTATGAATTTTTGGAAGATTAAATTTCTGAGTATACTTTGTTGTTTGCATATTTGCAGTGATCAAAAGGCTTATGCAACTTCTGTCATTTCCACTAATCAAAGTCATAAATTTCAGTTGCTAAAATATATTTCTTAAAAATTTAGAGAGGTCAGTAGAAAGGTGGAAACAAATATTCCCATGCAAATGCTCATGTGTACATTGGTGAATTTTTTTTACTGAAGGCCTTGAGAAAGTTTTAAGAGGTGAGTCACTTTACATGGGTATAACTTTACCATTCTTCTACTTCTAGTTGTTTCACCTAGTAGTCATTGGCCTTTTGCCAGCTACTATTACACCAGCAGAACAATAGAGAAAACACCTGAATCTAACAAGAGTCAGAATTGATTTCCTGAAGATTTGTTCTGCCAGCTTCGTTTTCCCAAGATAATCTCCATCTATAAACCAAACCTATTTGTTTTATAGCTCCTGAAAAGCTATGTTCTTCCTCTCTCCTCCTCCTCCTCCTCCTCCATCTCCATCTCCATGCTAATCTCACTGTAAAACCTGGCACTATATTCAGAAGTGACATCCAAAGGACATTTCTTATTTCAATCTTTAAAAACAGAAAATACATATTTATTGTGGTGGTGGGAGAATTCAGGCGTATAAAAAAAATAATGTATTTGGGGAAAAACAGAGAGGAAAGAAAGAAGCCATTCTTAAAACTTTTTAAAGGGTCTGGTGAATATTTAGGTTAAGAACAGGGGAGAAAAAAAGATCATTCTTGTGAGACATTTTACTGACAGAAGTATAAAATCAAAACAGGATTTCTGTCAGGAATGAAGGAATGAGTTATATTTGACTAGCTGAAATTAATTAAAGCTATACATAATATCATTGTAGGAAGCTCTAAGCTTGAGGAGCCCTTGATGGTCTCTGAGCCTGGTTGTTTTCTAGTTTAGATTTCATTATCCCAAACTAGGTAACATCATCAGTACTGAGTGCCTAGTTTGGGTAATGAAATGTCTGTAAGAAAACAACTAGACTCAGAGAGCACCATGGGCCCCTCATTTCAACCCTGAGCTACCAATATTCTCCTTTATTAGCTCTAGGCATGAAAGTGGAACCTTTCACTTCCTTGCTCTTGTTCATACAGTATTATTATTTTTCCTCGTGGTATTAAATAGCATGAATTTGACTTACACATAAAAGTTGCCAAAACACAGCTGCCATTTTGACTTTTTATAAAATAAAATCTGCAAACATCCCTGTCATGATACTTAATGTGTTTTGACAACTGTTCGGATTCAACCTTGAAGCTCTGTGTGGACTTTGTACTTTGGTTGTTTTTTTAATTCATTTGTTACTTTAGTTGTTGGCAGCAATTCAAAGGAGAGAAAGGTGGATGCTTATCTTGAGGGACTGTTTGGGACTCAGTACAGGCTGGGAATGAACATAATTCTCAGCATTGAAGTAAAACAAGAGTTGTTTTAACTAAGCATGTGCTTAATTACGGTCTTAGGAAGCCTTGGTCAGAACAATACCATCAGTATCCTAAGCAAAGTTTAGCAACCTTGATTTAAGCTAGATAGAAGCTTGGATACATTTTTCCAAACTAACATAGACTGAAAAAAAAAAAGGGGGGGGGGAACCATGTGTGAAAACTTCATTTCTCAGGAAGCTAAGCTCTGAATGGCATTTTATATTGAAGATCTGTTGCAAGTTAATCCCTTCCAGATACTCATGCTGATTCCTTTCCTACTGAATGTTAAAATTCTCCTGAAGATCTTAGACAGATTGGCTTTGTGGACAGGATGTTTTCCTGTTTGTACATTTTTTACTAAATTGCAAGGAGTGAAAGTACAGAAGATGTGTCATCACTGTGGATCAGTCCTGTAAAAAAACACTCTGTGGCATTGGAGGCAATTAGTTGTTTCACAGAGCTTGCTTTCTGGCAGTTTTTGTGTTAGCTGTGTGCAGTGGTTTATGCTGGGAGCTTTTCTTTCTGAGTGCAAATTGTACATTGAGCTACTTCCTCTTAAACTGTGTCAGGCATTGCCTTTGACCCAGATTGAAAACCTTTTGGAAATGCTCCTTTTGAATCCTCTGGGGTGATTAATACATCCCTTAATTGGATTTGTACTTGTTTGAGGTATCTGTGTTAGCAGAAGGATGTGGTGATGATAAACATGGTGAATGTAGAAAGGTCATTATGTAAGGGAGTTACTATAACAACAGATGTATAACAAGCTAGGTTCATCTTCTTTGACTGGGCTGATTATGATTGCCAAGCCTGGTTATGAGGCTTAGAAATTGCTGATGGTTCATTTAGTGCTCCTAACTTAGAGTGACACAGGGATCTCAGGAAAAACAGTGGATCATCTTGGTCAAGGGCAGCCAGTCTTAAGAAGCATATATGAAGTATGGCTGGCCAGTCATTGAAGCAGGGAGAGAGTGAATCATATTTACCCATTCCAGTTGGTCACCACTGCTTCCATCCACTACTTCTGTGTCATACTAGGGAGCTCACCTGTCCATGATTGTGCTGTAAGAATCCTTAGAGCAACCTATTCAATGGATGCTCCAGAAAACCTAGTGTAGGTAAACTTAAGACCAAAACTTATGTTGCTGAGCGAGACAGTTGTTAAGTGAGTTAAGTGCCTCATTTTATAAACTTTCTTGCTAGGAAAGAAAGAGTGAATCCCTGCAGTTGTTAAGCTAGTAACACGGTTGTTAAGTGAACCTGACTCCCCCATTGATTTTGCTTGTCAGAAGGTCACAAAAGGTGATTACATGATCTCAGGACACTGCAAAGGTCATAAATATGAGCCAGTTGCCAAGCATCCAGATTTTGATCATGTGACCATGGGGATGCTGCAAACAGTTGTAAGTGTGAAAAACAGTCATAAGTCACTTTTTTCAGTGCCGTTGTAACTTTGAATGGTTGTAAGTCAAGGACTATATGTAATAATTTTCTGGCCATAGCTTTCGGTGACAGGGTTTCCCAGCATGATCATTTTCAGATGAACATACTTCAATTCCCAGAAATCTCAGCAGCATCCATGCCGGTTAAGGAATTCTAGGTGGTGAAGGCATAGGGAAGTTGCCACGATTGGGAAAGACTATTCTAGTATCTCTCAGGACAGCAGCAGATCCATCATTTCAAACAGAATATTGTCAGGCACAAAAAGCATCTTCTTCCTGCTGTGTCAGCAACTCAAAATGCTTGCTCCACCATGGAACAATATATTGTAGGTGAGATAGTCACAGAGTCTCAAGTGAAAGTTAATTCTCTCATGCTTAAAAGTAAATGTATACAGCAGCAGGACCTTGCCAAAACAAGGAACATATGGAAACTCTGCCTCCTACCCTGGAGAAAATTGCTTCTACCTTATAACGTAAAGTGGGGAAGAGAAAAAAAATGCAAGACATCTGAACACTGATAAATAGAATGTACATCTGATACTTAGCAACTGTTCTGAATAGCTTCTCAGTACGGAAAATAAAATCTATTTTCAGAAGTTCTTAGAGTCTCGGGTGCATGCAAAGCTGTTTCAAGTCCAGCCTGCAGGGGGAAAAAAAAACCCTAACATTAATCTGTGCTGCTGTTGTAAGTCTTGAACTCTGCCCATTCTGGGATTTCAGTATTTCATTTATTTGAGGGGCCTGCCTTACTCAATGCAGCAGTGAATGCTTTCCTGCTACTTGCTGTTACCAGCTACCTCCTGTCCCCTCACACCCCAAGTAACTAGGGAGATGGGAGCAAGGATAAAAATATAGGGAAATGCTTTCCCCTTTCTAAAAATAAAAATAAGTAAAAAATAAAATCCAGGACCTATTTAAGGCACGCAGCTGGTAGACAAACTGTAAAGGTCTAAACCAGGGGTGTCAAACTCAAGGCCCGGGGCCCGAATCCGGCCCATGGGGGCTTAGATCTGGCCCATCGGGCCACCCTGGAAACAGCAAATGACTGGCCTGCGATGTCTCTGCCAACAAAAACAGAGCTCAGGAGGGCCATGGGTAGCCCTCTTGAGCTCTGTTTTCGCTGACAGAGGGTTGCAGGTGGCCATCGCAACCCAAAATGGAGCTCAGGAGCCCATTTGCACTGCCAGAGGGCTTGGGCTGCCACAGGCGCCCCCAACACGAGTGAAGTTGAGCTGGCCACACCCACCCTGGCCATGCCCACCCTAGCCCCCTGAGGTCAAACACAACCCTGATACAGCCCTCAGTGAAATAGAGTTTGACACCCCTGGTCGAGATTCTAGGTTATCTGAAGCATGTTACCAGCTTATCATTTCCAAACACCTAAAACATCATTTTATTAGAAAAAAGGCATAAAAGGAAAGGAAAAATATGGATGGGAACCCCAAAAACAAGTTTCGATTTCAGTAGTGATGGTAAACAATAAACAAAGTGACAGTAACTAGGTTCATCTGTAATTAACCCTCAGGGAAAATAGCTGTGAGAAGAATTGGGTGAAGCTCTGACAAACTCAAAATAAATCCAAAACCTTAATGCAGTCTGACGGATTGCTTATGGAGTCTTAGTTCAAGATATATTTTTTTTGTAGAATCTTAAAAGATTGATATTTCCAAATGTTTCCTTTTTGGTCTTTCTGCATGAAGATTCAGAAGACAAAAATCATTCCCCCCTTGCCATTTAATCTCAAGAAGAGACGTTATTAGTGATAAAGATAAATAATTCATAGGCCGACTGTGGTTATACTGCTGATCTGGTGGAAACCCCTAGACATTACTGCAGAAATGCCTGCTACAAGGAAAATAGCAACTACACAGAGAGATTAGAGAACCTAACAGAAGGTGTGTGGCTATGGTTGGCTTAAAACCTTGAAATATGTTGGCATAAAGCTGGAGCAATTCAAGCAAAAACGCTTCCTCTATTTCTCTCTTTCTGAGATGTTACAAACCCTGCAATAGATGACTAGCTCCAGCCATAAATCAATTCAGAGAGACTTTTGAATGTGTGAGGCAAATTTTTTATGCTTACCACTGATGTGGTTATACAGGTAGTCCTAAAAAAAAATTCATTTAGTGACAGTTTGAAGTTACAGTGGCACTGAAAAAAAGGGACTTATCACAATTTTTCACACTTGTGGCCGTTGCAGCATTCCCCTGGGTCACATGATTTACACTTGAATGCTTGACAAGTGGTTCATATTTATGACAGGTGCACTATCCTGGAGTCACTGTGATCATCTGTTGTGACCTTCTGACAAGCAAAGTCAATGGGGAAGCTAGATTCACTTAACAGTCGTAACTAATTCAACAGCTGGAGTGATTCGCTTAACAAACATGGCAAGAAAAGTTGTAAAATGGGGCAAAACTCACTTAACACATTCCTCACTTAGCACCATAAATTTGGGCTCAACTTGAGAATTATTTTATTGCTATAATGGCAGACATGTGGAAAGCTACAGAAGTTGTATTATCAGGGTGAAGTTCTGGTAGGGAGAATGTACAGTGATAAGGAGGAATACGAAAAATATCCAAGCAGACTTCATGTCTTCTTGGCTACTTGGCTGCAGCCCTTCTCAGAACAAAAGAGACATTAGGAAAGGCAGCAGGATTGATGCCACCACAAACCAAACACATGCAAAAGTCAAAAAGGGCAGATTTGTCAGTACTACTTTGGTTCCAGGATATCTAATTAGTCTTAGAAGGAGCAAAAGCTTATCAGTTCCTGTATGTTGTATCTGTTACCAAGCAATATGTGCCAATTTTGAACTGAGATGAGAAAAAAGAGCCTGTACTTGAATCTAACGTCAGAAAGATGTGCACTTCAGTAGCAGTAATGCTTTCTTCAACCACTGTGATTTCAAACTGTGTTCCTAGGTGGTCATCTTCCCTTTTTATTACAGCATATCAAATAGATCTTTAGATCAGGGGTCTCCAACCTTGGCAACTTTAAGACTTGTGGACTTCAACTCCTAGAGTTCCTCAACCAGAGTTCCTCAGCTTTGCTGGCTGAAGAACTCTGGGAGTTGAAGTCCACAAGTCTTAAAGTTGCCAAGATTGGAGACCTCTGCTTTAGATGTCTGATGCCCTTCTCCTCTCGGAGGTGAGGTCATTCCCCACACTCCTGGCTTTCTGAAGAGCCTTGTAACCTGGCTCTGCCTGCTGATATGGCTTCCTGGTAGTGAGGTTCAATGCTGGGGATGGCTGACAGAGTAGAGAGCAGATCCCTGCTCTCATGTCGCCTGTCCTCTTGGCTTTTTAGTCTTTGTTTAATCTTTCTTATGTTCAATTGTTTTCTATTGTTGTTTTCATTTTTTTTAATTCTGTAAGCTAGTAGTCCCCAACCTTTCTAGCTTGGCAGCCCAGCCTGGCACGTGGTGGGGGGATGTGAGTGGCACAAATGGAACTTCATGCTTGAGCGGAGGGCACAAGCGCTCACCTGTGAAGCTCCATTTATGCAAGTGGAGAATGCTCGTGCATGAAGCTCCATTCACATAAATGGAGCATTGAGCACAAATGCCCTTCGCTCGTGCAAGTGGAGCTTCATGCACAAGCACACACCCCCCGTTCAAGCACCCTCCACTTGCACTAGTGGAGCTTCACGTGCTTGCACTTGCCCATCGTTTATGTGGCCCGGTTTTGAACAGGCCACGACTCGGAGGTTGGTGATACTTGCTGTAACAGCAAGAGGGACAGCATATAAATTTAATTAATAAATAACACCAATCGCAATGCAAAGGTATATCTATACCTTTATTTGTATATATTTATGCTTGCATATTTATACAAATGAGTCCACATGGGCTCCTCTACGCATTGACAATTTATCACTTAATAGAGAGCCGTCTGATTAATCAAGCCCAAACGTTAACAAAAACTCACGGTATCTTACCACTGATAAGGATCACCATAAGTTCAGGACTTGGGCGTGAATTCCCTGTTATCTTTCTGCAACTTCCACATTTGCCTTCCTAGTAGTAACATAGGGAGGCAAATGTTGCATTGTTTAATGTTCTTCATGCAAGTTTGTCTGGGTGGTCATGTTCTCTTTTTATTGTTTAGTTTGTAAATTATGTATTCTTCTGGAATTGTAAACTGTTCAAAGTCTTTCTGGAGTTGCACAGAGGTGCACTGAACACCTACAGAACCAACAGAATTATGAAAAGATTGAGAAAATTTGTTTGGAAATGAAGATAGCCATCTGTTCTGTTACTTTAGAATTCCCCGTGATTCCTAAAGTTCTGGTTTGCCAAAGACAGAATGGTGGGAAGTATAAATGCCTTCCAGGGAAAAATAATGTTGATTAGTGGGGCTGGGAGGAGCAGAATAGCCTGAACTCATAGTTGAACAACACATTTATTGAGGGGGAGGTATTCCAGATCCCCCAGAACATCACTTTTGAGGTTCTGGTATGTGATTTTTCTGGATACTGTGCTGCCCAGAGACCTTTGGGATTCATGTGGTTTACAAGTACCAACAGTGAATCAATATTAAAGAAAATTAAATAACATATAGTGCATGCAGCACTCAATAAATCTATTATTCTAAATTTTGGTTTCTTAAGTTGTGGTTTCTGTAATAGAGATCATTTAGTAAGCTAAATAAATGCTGCTAAAAGGATCTTGGGAATTTGTTGGTAAAGCAGAATACATCTATTTCACGTTAATAAAGCAGTACCATTCCTGACAAAAACGTCTTGGTGCTGCATTATGTCGTATCATTCCTGATCGTAATAGTTTAGCCATAGTTTTGAACAGAGCTGTCCGTAGCCCCAAAGTTTAGGGCCAAAAATTCAGTGTGAGATTTATACTACCTCTTGTCAGCTACCATAGCATTGATATCAGACTCATTTTCACATTACAGATGTTCATTGACTATAATTGCATTTCCCTCATCGAAACATTTTCTCAAAATTCCAAAGGTGCTTTTTTCCAAAAGGCGATTGGACTTTTGTGGTTTTTTTCCTAGAAAAACTTTTCACTTCTCATGCAAGAAGCTCCTTCAGTTCTCTGCTTGGATGAGAAGCGAAACATTTTCAAGAGAAAAAAATAAAGTCCAGTTGCCTTCCAGAAAAATACCCTGTGGCACAACCATGACCTGGATGATGGAAAATCTCCATAGACATTTTCTCAAAATGTTATTCACTTGATGATATCCAAAACTGTATTCATCTAAAAGGAAAACTACCGTAGGTTTTCTCAAAATAAATTATCTTCATAGCAGGAATGTCAACTTAGATTTGCTGAGCCTATAATAAAGGAAGCATATGTTTTCTGTCTAAAAATTCAGCATCGTCTTCTTTTGGATAAATACAATAGGTTGTTTTCTCATTGTATCAGAAATACTTTTGATCAGATTATGTCCCCCTGCCCAGTTTTTTTTTTCTTGGTTTTCCCTTTTTGTTTTGTGTATCGGCAGGAACTTTTTACAACTCTACAAATATCTGGTAATATGATGAGATGTTAGAACAAAAGATGAATAATTTTGGAGAAAAAACTTTTTATTTTAAATGTCTTTGATCCATTACAAAGAAATATTGTTGTAAATATTCTAATAAATCAGAAACATCTTCATTTTGTATCTGATCTCTGAAAACTGATTTGGGAGGGTATAAGCTTCCTTGCAATGTAGGAGAAAGCCTGAAAGATCTGTTGTTGCTCATGCTTTAAGGATCTTGTTGAATAATGAATATTCAGCATATGTTAAAACAGGAATCTCCAAACCTCGCAACTTTAAGACTTGTGGACTTCAACTCCCAGAATTCCTCAGCCAGCTAAAAATTCTGGGAGTTGAAGTCCACAAGTGTTAAAATTCCCAGGTTTGGAGAACCCTGTGTTAAAATGTTTTGACAGCTAAATATTTGGTTCTTGAAATGCTGACTTCAAACTTTGTAGTGGCCTCTTTCAGTGACAAATCAATTTCAGTAAAGCTGGAATGAGTCATTCCAACATCAAAATGCTCCCATGGAGATTGGAACGGGATGGTTTTGAACTGGTGTGTTTTAACATCAAAGCATTTTGTACAGCTTTTAGATACATCCCCCTCAGAGGTGGTATTCAGCAAGTTCTGATCAGTTCTGGAGAACCGGTAGCAGAAATTTTGAATAGTTCGGAGAACTGGCAAATACCACCTCTGACTAGAGATTTTACAGTATCCTTCCCCTGCCACGCCCACCAAGCCACACCCACAGAACCGATAGTAAACAAATTTGAATCCCACCACTGATCATCCTACAATATGATTGATTGATGATTATGTGCTATTAAGTTGATTTCAATTCTTACTTTTTTCTTTCCTCTCATCTTTCCTACCAAAGTATGGGGAAATTAATTGGAAATAAATTAATGCCTCCTATTTCAATGTTTGGATGATATTGTACCCAGTTCTGCAACTTTTAGCTAATGTCCATGACAACCCTGCAACATCTTTGTTACTCTGCTTTCCCAAGCTGGTTTACAAGTAATATGAAAAATTTAAAAATGCCACATACAAATTATTGTTGTTCGGTAACAAGGTATAGTTGTTTAGAGTTGCTGTTTCTGAAGATGGTGTATGAGCATGCATGTTTATCTCTATGAAAACACATATTTTTTAAAAAAATTGGTAAGGTTACAGTGGTCAACTGCTGTAAAGGAATGGGACAAGCTTCATAGCTGCATTCTCTTGGCATTTCTGATAAATAATTTGTACCATAATTTTTGCATGGTTTAGCTGTTTGTTAGGCTAACATCTGTTGCTACTGAATAACACATACCTTTCTTTTCACTGTCCATTTAGCAATTGTCTCTACCCTTAGCAGCAAAATTCATTCACTTTTGAAAACTAAATTATATGTGGGTTGGTCTTTTAAGTTAGTAATAGATACTGACAAAGTGGAGTTGATTGAAATCAAATTGTTTTAGAACCACAATTTAATTATTTAAATCACTACTCAGGAAGTCTTGATTTAATTTCTGTCATGATGTATTCACTAATCAAGAGGCTCCTATAACCACCATTTCCAGCAGCAATGCATTCCTGTTTTATTTTACAGCCTGAATTCATATTTTCCAGTCCATGCAGAGACCTGTAAATTTTATTATTTAGAAGATACATACTGTGTAAAACAATTATTTACTCATTTTTAAATATTGATTTAAGTAAAAAATTGAATTATGATCTCAGTACCAACCAAGCAGGCATATACAGTACTTATATAATAATCAGGAGCTGAATTGATTCCAGTCAACAGTTAATCTGTTCAGTTCATTGTTGTGCATGTTTGGATGGTATATTACCATACTTTTCTAGGAGATCAACCATCATCATTTTTTAAGATGTACTAGTAATTGTTTTGGTTTAATTTTAATGAACAGATTTATTTTAACATATAAACATGTTTTTATTAACTATTTTAGACTTAAAAACAGTATTGGCTAAGGCACAGAAGAAACTGAAAATATTGAATGGACAGTGCTTGCTTACTTAAGTTTTTGCTGCCTTTAACTAGCATAAGCAAATTGGTATTCAGATATTCAAATTATCCAAAACTAAACTGACAATGCAAGGATAGTTAAGAAAAGTATAAACAAAGACATTTGGTCAAAAAAACCCAAATAGTGAATTCTGCTGTATTTGTGTTGTTTTCTTTCTTCAATCTTTAGATTATTTCTCAGTTTTTAATTTATTACTTCAGTGGATTTTTTTTTTTAAAAAGTCCTGATTTTCAAGGGTGGGTGGGAAGTAAAATGAAAGTAGTGTATTTACTAACCTGAAGGCCTGCTTATTTAGACATGCTATCTCTAGAGTCTTCTCATGATATTTCATGCATTCAAGTAGGGCTTGCCTTTTGGTATTGTGCTACTGGCATTTTAAATACTTGCCTGATTTACCCATAGATATATGAATATGATATATAAAAAAATCCTTAATGCACTTTCTGACATTTCCCTCATATTTTCTGCCATATAGACTTCAGAATCGGAAAGTTCTTCCTCAGATCTCAGGATTGGAGAATTTTGTTCTTCTAAACATTATGTTCTTCTCTTTGTGTCACTTCCTATTCCTCCAACCCAAATGTCATTTATTAGTTTAGCTAGTCCTGGTTGCTGAATCTATGTTGACCTTGTTCTATTAAAGATTAATTACTCATACTAAAAGTTAGTGGGACATTAGTATGAAGCCAGAATATTGAGAAATGTACACCTGCTGTAATTTCTGCAATTTAAAGGCATATGACATTTGTATTGTATAGTGGACTAACTAGAGGATAAATTGAATAAATTATTCATACAACTTTTTTAAAAGAAAAAAATAGAATGTCTCTTCAGTTTTTGAGCAATGATTTGATATCACTTGACAGGTATAGTAGAAATAACATTGTATGTCACTGCTTGTTTCACAGGCTAAAAGGGAATGAAAAATATGGGATTAAAAGAAAAGCATAGAGGGATATTAGAACCTGTGCATTTTTTCCTGGATACAGAATGGGTAACAACCCACTGAACATGTTTTAAACATAATACTCATATATGGGAGAGCTACGGAGACCTTTTTAAAACTTGTACCTTCTTAGGTACAAACTGGGTGTTATACACAGCCTCACATAATGGATAGATCTTGCAGCCAAATTCAAATGGAGGAATGGGAGCAAATATGGCTCATGTTAGAAAAACTAGCATAGGTCAATATATAGATTTAGGTTTACAATTCCAAATGAGCTAAACCTAAAACACCAGGGGAAAGTAACATCAAATCAGATAACTAAGGCAGAAATATCTGCAATAATAATAGAAATGGATTATTACAGCTATCCTCAGTTTGGTAGGCAAACATTAGTTACAACACTGAGGAAATTTCTACGTGGAAATTGGGCACTGCGAGAGTAAACAGATAACTTATTTTAAATGCTAAGTTCTTTGTCAGCTGGAATCTGTTTGGTTTAGTTTTGCCTAGAAACTTTGTAAAGTACAATACCATGTGCTATAGTGATAGCTTTTTTTTTTACAAACAATTCTTGATTTAGCTTAACTGTGTGCTCTGACTGTGCCATAACTGGTACCAAAGTCCCTGATAAAATTGCTTACAGTATAATGCTCTCAATATATGAGTGAAAAATGATCAAAACATCCCATCATTTCTATTTGCAAGAGTTATAGACCTTCAATATTTTATTAAAACATGTTGCTAAATTACTTGAAATAATGCTATGTATAAATTGTGGAATGAATAACAAATACAGAATTGGGAGGGACTGGCTGTCAGTAGTCTTGTGCTGGAAAAACCTCAGATTCAAGTTATAACTTCAGTTAAGGTTAGAAGAAGTTCTGTCTGAAACCAGAGACAGATAGTAATCTTGACATTGTGAGGAACAGAATTCTTGTGCTTAGTTGCTTTTCCTGTATTCTTTAAAAAAAGAATATGAATAGAAAGACCTGAATTATTAGGACAACTGTTCAACTATCATCATACGCCTTACAATTTATTTAGTCACTCGTGTGACTAGTAGACCAAGGAATGAAGATATAATGCATTATCACAATCATTCAGTCTTAACTAACAAAATCGCACAATGGGAAGTATGGGTGAGTAGCAAATAAAATGAGACTTGATATGAGTTGAAACGGTTCGTGAAATAATCTCATATCTCTTCTCTCTCTCATGTGTATTATAGTTTTCACCCAACAGTTTTTGATGGCTGACTGCCACAAAACCTCTGCACTATCTTAATACCTGTTAATGGGGAGGGGGTGCCCTGAAAAGATATACTGCTTTTCCCCTGTTGCCTAGGTAATTGGGCATTCGAGAATTGCTGATACAAGCAGTCTTCTTTTAACATCTCTCTGGAGAAGAGCAGTCACAAAAAAATAAATGTAGTTTTTTTTCCCCCTTCAATGTTCACTTAGTAAAAATATGATCAGTTAAATTTGTTCGTGACTTATCAGTTTAATATGTATATGCAGATAGCTTAATATTAATATTAATCTTTACATTTCCGAGTATGAAATGCTTCAGGTTATCTCTGAAAAATGTTTGCTAGCATTTGGGCTTAGAATTAATTGGACTTAAAGTGTGTCGCCTGACTTTTAAATACCTGCATTATACTAGTTTAATCACTTTTTATTTATTTTAATCCTGTTCTTCGGTCTTATTTAATAATGGATTTAACTTTTTTCATTGTTTATTTGCTTTGGTGTAATACTTTATAGCATATATAGGCTATGCAGAAATTTTTAATTATTGAGGGAAATTAAAAATATAATAATTGCAAAGGAGAAATTTTTCTTTCTTCACTTCAAAGATTTAATGATTTAATTATATAATATAGAGTAACTGACTACGGGAAGTCACATATATTTATCTACAGAAAAGACTTATACAGCTGCCCATCTTATGAAGCTCAACTCTGGATGTCTTATAATAACAAAAACCAATGAAACCTAGCTCATGGCCAATAATTTCCAATCCATCCAATACTACAATCCTCAGAACTCCAACCTTACTCCATCCTAATGCCTGAGGGGGGAGAGCCAATCCTTATATCTTTTCAGAAGGCTGAAAGGGTAGGGGAAGGGTGTTCCACAGAGCAGAAGTTGCTACAGAAAAAGTGTGCAAACCAACTAACTGTTTTCTTACACAATAAGGGAGCTGCACTTACCAGCTTGGAGGGCAGGTCTTAATGGATAGTTTTGTAAACAAAACATTGCCACAGGGAAAAAATTGCATTGGGATTAATTCTGAATTTCTTGAGGCTCTGATTCTACTGTGAAGAAATACACATACAGGTAGTCCTCAACTTACAACAGTTCACTTAGTGAATGAAGTTACAACGGCACTAAAAAAAGGTGACTTATGACTGTTTTTCACACTTATGACCGTTGCAGCATCTCCCATGGTCGCATGGTCAAAGTTCGAATGCTTAGCAAGTGGTTCATATTTAGGACGATTGCAGTGTCCCAGGGTCATGTGATCGCCTTTTGCGATCTTCTGACAAGCAAAGTCAATAGTGGGGAAGCCAGATTCATTTAACCACTGTGTAACTAACTTCGCAACTGCAGTGATTCACTTAACAACTGTGGCAAGAAAGGTTGTAAAATACACTTCACAATTGTCTCACTTAGCAACAGAAATTTGGAGCTCAATTGTGGTCGAAAGTCGAGGATTACCTATATGGGGTTGAGAATTGTACTAAGCCATATCTCCTGAATACAGGTAAATACAGGTAGTCTTTGACTTACAACCATTCATTAATGACCATTCAAAATTAATAGCACTGAGAACAATTGACTTATTTCCAGTTTTCACACTTATGACCATTGTAGAATCCCCATGGTCATGTGATCCCAATTTGGGAGCTTGGCAACTGGCATGTATTTATGACAGTTGCCCTGCCTCAGGGTTATGTGGTCACCTTTTGTGACCTTCCCAACCAGCTTCTGACAAGCAGAGTCAACGGGGGAAACCAAATTCATTTAATGAACACATAACAACTGCAGTGATTCACTTAACTGTGGCAAAAAAATGTTGTAAAATTCACTTAACAACTGCCTTACTTAGCAATAGAAATTTTGGTTCTGTTTGGTTTAGTAAGTCAAGGCCTACTGTCTAAGTAGAATAGAATTCTTTATCGGCCAAGTGTGATTGGACACACAAGGAATTTGTCTTGGTGCAAATGCTCTCGGTGTACATAAAAGATACATTCGTCAAGAGTCGAGAATCATAACGTACAATACTTAATGATAGTCATAGAGTACAATCAGCAATCAAATCATACTAGGAAACAGTCAATATAAATCGTAAGGATACAAGTGACAAAGTTACACTCATACAGTCACAAGTGGGAGGGGATGGGTGATAAGGAGTGATGAGAAGATTAACAGTAATAGTAGTGCAGATTTTGTAATAGTTGAACAGTGTTGAGGGAATTATTTGTTTAGCAGAGTGATGGCTTTCGGGAAAAAACTGTTCTTGTGTCTAGTTGTTCTGGTGTGCAGTGCTCTATAGCGTCGTCTTGACGGAAGGAGTTGAAACAGTTTATGTCCAGGATGTGAGGGGTCTGTAAATATTTTCACAGACCTCTTTTTGACTCGTGCAGTATATAGGTCCTCGATTGAAGGCAGGTAACCCTTGACTTACAACAGTTCACTTAGTGAGCATTCAAAATAACAACGGCACTGAAAAAAATGACTTATGACCACTTTTCACGCCTACAGCCTTCGTAGCATCCCTAACATCATGTGATCAAAATTCAGATGCTGAATTCAACTGACTCATACTTATGACCATTTCAGTGTCCCAAGGTCAAGGGATTCCCCTTTTGCAACCTTCTGATGAGCGAAGACAATGGGGAAGCCAGATTCACTTAACAACTGGGTTACTAATTTATCAACTGCAGCGATTCACTTACCAACTGCGGCAAGAAAGGTGGTAAAAGGGAGCAAAACTCACTTAACAAATGTCTCATCTAACAACAGAAATGTTGGGCTCCGTATTTTAACTCCTGGTAGGAGTTAAAAATATTTACTACCCTCTGCTATGTATGTTAGCCACAGCAACTGCTGTTGGCATTCAGTCATGGGTAGAACGCAGTCCACTGGTTTTTCCTCTACTGTTTGATTTTCTTACACTTTTAGCAAAACATGCAAGAGTTTGATATAGGAAAAAATAAAAAGAGAAAATAATATAGAATATTATATTATTTTATAATATTATTTTATTGCAGGGATCACAGTGAATACCATATGATAATCAGGTCTTTATTTGTGAAATTTCATAATAAGTGAGATTTCCTTCAGAGGTTTGAGTAGAGATCGTTCGAATTATATAAGTTGCTGATCATACACAATCATATACCTGTTTCTGTGGTTAGGTCTGCATTCCTTTAGCCAATTATAGAGCTATCCAGAGACAGAGATTTGTAAGTAGGTTGGACTTAGGCAGAAGTAAGTAGAAACTCTGAATTTCTCTCTATTTAAATCAGAAAAAACACAAGCAAAAACATCAGGGGAAAATAACATCAAATGTTATTTTCTCTTAATGGCAGCCAAGCATGAAAAGTATTAGATTGATATACAGACACTAATACTTTATCTGCTTCCCAAATCTTTAGACTGTCTTTACCTACACTGCTAATTTATATGAAGGTTTTTAAGTGCTCACTAAAAATATAATTACTTTTTATGTAAGAGTCTGATAATTATAAACTTGAAATCAATTTGCCTTTTTTGTTGCTATATTAACATTTCAGAAGCATTACTGTTTTGCTGATTGGCTTACAGAGACTCTTCAGCCATGAAATTGTCCACTAAAATTACAGCTGAGAATATGTATTAAAGGTGAATTGAAAATTACCTTGGAAAATGAATGTATTATTCTCCCAGCAATCATTTTTGTAACCTTTTTACCTTTGATTTTAGACTAATAATCTATTTTTGCCACATGAAAGATCTCGGTCAGGTTTCAAACATTGACAGGGTTTGTATTATGCAGTAGATTTGATTAGGATTCAGAGTGTTGTAAAAATCCTCCATTGTGCTTTAGTTCATTGAGAGAAGTTCATTGTGTTTTAGTAAGTTGTATGAACCAGGCTATTAAAATTAAGTTGCAATATATCCCAAAGGTGCTTTTTCAGGAGGCAACTGGACTTTCTTGTTTTTTTCTTTTGAAGACATTTCACTTCTCATCCAAGAAGCTTCTTCAGTTCTGACAGGATAGTGGGGAATGGAAGGATTTATATCCTCCATTGCAGACAGCTGGTGATCTGCATCCTTTTAGAGGGTCCTTGAAGCACTTGGAGGTATATCTGTGTCCTCAGGGTCACCTGAGTGTTGCTCCTGGTTTCTGTAGCCTGCAGTTTTTTTCTGGAAATCCATTCCTACTCCCACACTATTCAAAGGGTGTTCATCCCAAATTGTATAGCTAAAAGTCTGTAGAGATTCTCAGTCATCCAGGCAGCTGTCTGCAAGGAATATAAATCCTTCTATTCCCCACTATCCTGTCAGAGCTGAAGAAGCATCTTGGATGAGAACCGAAACTTCAAAAGAAGAAACAAGAAAGTCCAGTTGCCTCCTGAAAAAGCACCTTTGGGACAACCATGACCTGCATGATTGAGAATCTCTACAGACTTTTAAAGTTGCAATGTGATTTATTTGTATGGGCACAACAAGCTGTGTGCATAGAGAGCATTGTTGTTTTGTAACTCAGCTGCTTATTATATGTATTCTTCTTGAGAAAGACATTGTGGTAGTGATACACATAGTAGCCTTTCCTAATCTTGGTTGCAATCTAGAATATCTTGGAATTTTGCCAAATGAAACTTTGGTAATGAGAGGAAGAAACGAGAATGGAAGCTATGAAACAGATTATGATCTTAAGGTTTTAAGTTGTATCTCTTAATGGATCAATGACTTGGTGCCAGTTTTTGGGATTTTGGGTGTTCAAACATATTCATTGCATGACAGTTTTATGATTTAAGTTAGGAAATAGTAGCTGCCATGATGCTATTGATTCTGGTAACCCCAAGTGCCAATAATAATTTTTAAGGCCACATACTCCTACAAATTAAGAAAGAATGAGCGGTTATGGCAAACGTGAGACATTCAACTTTCAGTCAAAACTAAACATGCTTCCAAGCCTCGTGGCTACAGAGAAAAATGTGTACGTTTTTGGCAGTGTCTGTCAAAGGAACAAAAACTAGAAAGACTGAATGGCTCTGATGGGTTTTCCATAAGAGATTTCTGCACTGCACATTAGCTGTACTTTTCATATCCTTTTACCTCTCTCTGGTTATTACAATTCCCAGCCCATCTTTCCTGTTAGAATTTCGCATTCAGTCCATTGTGTTATTGTGAGAATATTTTGTGAGAAGCATTCCTATTTTAAGAGTTGGGCAAAGTGTAACATGAATAACCATAGACAATATTGACTCAGACAAGGAATGCATATTGAAAATAGCATGAGGCTCTCTATCTAGAATCTGCAGAATTCATTTCAGATAGCTATAAAAGATGAGTTATCTCCTACTATATTGACTTCTGCAACTTCAAAAAGCCGCTTTGCCTAATACACATTTTCTAAGATAATTATTTTCCCATAACAACATGGTAGATGAATATGACTTGGTTTGGGCAATTCCTACAAAATTTCCATTTTGTATAAATCTTTATTGATCCCCATTTAGCAAATAAGAGCTTTGCTTGAAAAATTAAGCAGAAACATTTTGGGTTTCAGGGCAACAAACTAGCATTCTTTTTTCTAATCTGCATCTAATTTTCAGATTTTGATAATTCTTTCATTACAGCCTGCTAAAGTCTTTTATCATATGGAGGAAAGTACAGTTATTATATCTACCTGAGTTCTACACCAGCAATGGTTGTAACTAACAAAACAGACTTAGATTTTCCATTTCTTTTTGCAAATATACATGTGAAAGACTTTGTTTCATAGACTTTTTAATCTTTTTATGAGACTGAAAGAAACCTGGAGCAATTTGAATCTGAGATTTTCTTCTTTTAATTGTCCCCTTTTAATATAACTTTTTATGTGGTCAACTATGTTTAAAATTAGTGATGATCTTTTTAATAAAATGTAAAGTAAGACTTTCTGTACTAGTGTAGGTGGCCCATTTGGTCAGTTTGGCTTTTCTCATTCATAGAAGAAGTCAGTACATTAGCAATTATTTATTGCCAAGCTTGTAAACCAGGTTGGCTCTTCTTGAATTTTAACTGATCAAAAGATAAAAAGACCTGCAGTTCAGTACTTGAAACAAATGCTAAACTTTTTCCGGATGAGTGAGTGTCCTGGTAGGTGAAACCAAGTGGGAAGCAATGTTCCTACATGAATTAATTATCAGGCATTGGTCTTACCAGTTTGTCCAAATCTAGCTTTCATTTTGTTTTTTTATATTTTAATTAATCTGTGCAAAATGTGCATGTCATGGAACAGTGTCAATGGAATTATGCTCAAGGGTCTCCCCAAACCACTTGCAGAAGCTAAATTTCTGGTACTACAGTATAGCACAACAGCAGGGGTGGGTTAATTTCATTCAGTTTGCAGATTCCTTGAGCACATTTTGATGACTCGAGAAAGTTACGGTTAGCCATAAAAGCACTTTGGGACTTTCCTTCACATGGATATCATAGCTGCAAGCCATCCTACTGTGACCGAGTTTGAGGTTGCTCAAATAATAGCCTTCTTCTAGGCCTCTTCTAGAGGGGAGATAAAACCTGCAGTGGTTTTTAAAAAATTGGAACAATGTCATTGCAGAAGCCTTAGAAATTGAAGATAAAAAGGTTAGCTGTAGAGACATCCACATTAAGGGAAGTTACCTGACATGCTTTATTTTGAAAGAGGAAGATCCTTCATGTTATTGGATTCTCTCTGGAATGGTTTGCAAATGGTGTTGACAATATTTCTTAATGAGGAAATTTCTTTAAATGGAAAATATCTCCTATTATTTAGCATATGTATCCCAAATCCAATTTGGCAGCTTCAATCTCTTCTCTGGACTTTTATTTCAAGCAAGAAACTACTGCAGTTACTACAGGCATGGTGTTTAATTGCTAGAAATTTAAGAACTGCTTGGATTCATTCAGGAACTTCATTAATTCTCTGGAAAATTTTCCCCACCAGTTGATATGTTGTCTTATAACTGTAATAAAAATACAAGAAATTGAATAAGGAAGCACTTGTACTGCATAGGCCTCTTTTCCCAAGCATCAATAGAATAAGATTCCTGGACAATGTAGATGTAAACACACACATACACACTTCAGAATGTGTTGGTATGCAGCCAAGTACTTTAAAGTTGTTGAAAGATGAGTATGTTGTTGTTATTTTGTCTTTTGAGACAGGGTTGACTTCTGGAGACTGCCCAGACAAATCCTGCAGTTTATTTGGCAAGATACTTGGGTGTGATTTGCCCTTGCTTGCTTCCTGGGTCTAAGAGAGGATGATTGACCCAAAGTCACATA
Source organism: Bungarus multicinctus (assembly GCA_023653725.1). NCBI lineage: Eukaryota > Metazoa > Chordata > Lepidosauria > Squamata > Elapidae > Bungarus > Bungarus multicinctus. The sequence continues at coordinate 124,662,918 of CM042834.1, forward strand.
GTTTATTTCTTACCTAAGGCTGAACTAGAACTCAGGGCCTGCTGGTTAAAATGATGGGAAATTGTCTTGTAAAGTAGTGGGATAAAATTACATGAAGCTTTTAGAAATTGATGGTGCAGCTCACCTATTGCTACATCAGTATGCCAGCAGTGACTGATCTGGTGGGCATTTTTTTTGTACTCTTCAGGATTTTTGTCCCATTGGATCTTACTTGTTTAAATTATTATAAATTATTTTAAAATGAAAATCAGACACACTGCAAATCAGAGTAACAGCCCCAGGCACCATTATTATTTCTACATACTGTAAGTATTCTCAGAAAATAAGGAGGATAGTTCGGCCAGCTATCCTGAAAGAAATGGAAGCACTGTGGATGCTGAATAAGGTGTGGAAGTAGGAATGGGAAGACCTGGGTACTAGGCCACCCTCATACACTAGCTCCCAAGGTGATTATGGAGTAGTTAATTTCTCACAATCCAGCTCACTTCATGGTGTGTTGTGGGAATAAAAATGGATGAGGAAGTGTTATGTGTGCTGTCTTGAACTCCTGGAGGAAAGATGGATATAAATCTAATAAATAAAAAGAGAACTGTAAGCTGCAAAGGAACATCCTAACTCTTACCAGCAGTAATGCTTCCCAGGACATTCCCTTGTAAATTATTGATGTTTACAGTGTATATCAGGGGTGTCAAACTTGCGGTTTCACATAGTCATCACATGACATATTGTGACTTTTCTCCCCTTTGCTAAACCAGGAGTGGGCTTGGCCAATACATGATGCATCCAGCCCATGGGCCATGAGTTGCCACCCCTGGTGTATATTTTGTGACTAGCCATTCCTCCTGTGACAGCGTTTTGTTGATTCAACCCATCTCTATAGCAGTCATGATGTGCTCTTAAGCCCCAGAGTCCCAAAAGATTGCAAATATTTATTTCACTTCAGGAAATGGTGATTCTCCAGAACCTTATTTATTAGTGCATCCAGGGAGCAAATGTGTAACATTAGTGCTGGAGATATATGCTTTATCACAGAGCTTTATCACATCCTTAACTTAATTTAGCAACTTGAGGTTCTGATTTAGACAGGTAATTTGACAAGCTGTTTCAGATAGTAGGAGTTGGGGAAGCTCAGTCATTGAAATTTTGGAGCAGGTAGAATAGGAGGGAGGGGGTTGGGCCATTAGAACAGTACTTAGAGCTTCTAACCAATGAAGGCAAACCTAAATTCCCTGGTGAGCTTCATATTGTCTTCCTCATAGGCCAGCTAGGTTAAATTTATAGCTGGGAATATATTTCTAATCCAGTAAAATGGAACACTTTTAAGGAAAGAAAGAAAGAAAGAAAGAAAGAAAGAAAGAAAGAAAGAAAGAAAGAAAGAAAGAAAGAAAGAAAGAAAGAAAGAAAGAAAGAAAGAAAGAAAGAGAAAGGCAATGGCAGCCACTTTGGGCCATGAAGGGATAATATCCCAGATCTATAGCTGAGTTCTGCCTCACCAGAATTCTATGATGAATTTGTGAACTGAATGTAGAGACTGAATTAGGTAGTGTGGTTATCTAAGTAGAACCTTTCCACAGCAGTATTTTGCCTGATTTTGGGATTTTTCACTGGACGTCACTGATTAACTAGTTACTTTTTAGTAAGATGGGCAGCCAATAAATTTAACAGATAATTGGATAACTAAACAACATCTGTCTGGGGGATCAGAGTCACTTTAATTTTGACTCTTATGCTCTAGTAAATCATTGTAGAGCTAGTCTTTGCCTTTGAAGTCCCTCAGTTCTGCAGGCTTGCAGATTTTCTGGGGCGGGGAGGATTGTTTCTCATTCTTCCTTTGAGTACAGGATCAGACCAGCCTTTTTTTTCTCTCTGCCTGTGCCCCCTATAAGGACTAATGTCCTGCTCCTGGCATTGGTCTCTTTCTTCTGCACTATTTAACATTAACCTGCCCCATCTCCATAGCAACCAATCCCTTGAAAATGATTGAAGAAATACTTATACAATCACAGCACCTCTCAGTCCATCAGTAGAGTACATCAACTTCCTTCTGATTTCTAGCCTGTTGGGGTTTTGTTACTCCACAACTGGTAGTAGTCAGGGGCTGGGAGAGAGATTGGATTGTAGTTTTTGCAGTCTCCTGTTAGTCAGCTGGATGATGAGCACTGAATGATTTAATGTGTTCTCTGGGTTTGAAGAAATGAAGCCATGGTCATGGACCATTTTTGAACTGCCTTGTGAGGATTGATTGGAAATGATAATAATGTAAAAATATACACCTTGTTCAGAGACAGAATAAGTTGTTGTTTCCTTTAACTCTGAAAATACAAAAACATGTTATTTATTATTAACTTACAATGATAACAACATATAATTATAAATAATATGTAATATTTTTACATTATAATTATATATACCTATAATACATAAGCATTATACATTATTTATAATATATTATTTAAAGTTAATGGCTGCACAACTCCAGTGGACTCTTTAAAAACGTAGGGGCCATGCATAATTCACAAGGGTGTTGGGAGATAAGAATGATGGCTGTACATGTGTGTATGTGAAGGCTGACCAGATTTGATGAGATGCATTGTGTAGAGAGTGATAAAGTTCCCATGGTTTTTGTTTTTTTTTTGCTGCAGGATTTTGCATAATCTCAAAGACATAAGGGTCATAGTGAATGTTTCTAGCATTCCCCTCAAGTGTCTAATGTCAGAAGAGAGGCAGTAGCATCTTAAACAGGGCTGGGCAAAGTGTTTTGAATTTTGAGTAGCTACAATTTTGAAATAGCCTGATTCAAGTTTGAAACAGTTGTTTCAAATTTGAAGCAGGCTGTTTTGATATTTGTGGCAAAGTTTCCAGAGCTATTTCTAGCTCAAAACACTTCCAAGATGATTGAAACGGTGAGTTTCAAGTCTGAAAAATCCGTTTTGAACTAAAAAAAAAGAGTTCCAAGTTCAAAGTGAGACATTTTGAATTTGAGGTGTTTCAGATTTGAAACATTTTGCATGCAGGAATGCTCTTAAGTTTTATATTGCTAATGCTACTTCTGTCACTCCCCTTGGAAAGAATTGAAGAAGCACTACGCTGGTTGGTTTTGTTAAACTGGAAGTTTGTCTTGCAGTTCCTTCAGCTTTCAGTAAAATAATATTTTAATTTTGAATAAATTGAAAGGCATAATATTATAATTTTGAATAATTTGACTCTGTGATTTTTAAGGAAGTGGACATGATTCTCCAGTTGTGAACTCGGCCACATGTTGGTTAGAGCCAAACTTGCCACTATTTCATTTCATTTTATTATTTTATTCATTAAATTTATATGCCGCTCATGTCACTATCGAAGCAACTCTGGGTGGCTAATGGGCATGATTTGGGCCCATGCTGTGTTCTCTGCTTTTTTGCATGACAGATTAGTTTCCTCAGTCTTCAAGGAGGCCATGGTGTACCACCTCTTTAAGGAGGTCATCACTGGACCCAACCATCTTGGATAATTTCTTTCCAGTCTTCAACCCCTTCATTTTTGAGGAAGGTGATAAGGTGGTCAGGCTTCAGCTCCTGTCAGCCCTGCTATGCAGACCGGAGCAGGAAATCACCTCCACAGGAAGGTTAAACCTTCCCTTACTGAGATTGGCTATAATAGCTATACCTTCCCCAGCTTCCTATCCTTCAGTGAATTAGGGAGGTATCTGCCTGAGCCATTTCCAAATTTTGTATTGTTTCTTAGAAGTTCAAATGTGTTTCAACCCCTTTTGCCTAGATAATAATTCTTGCATATTTCTGCCATGGTCATTTCCCTTACATTCTGCAACTCTAAAGGACCTGGAGAGGAAGTGGATTATTTGATATGTTTTAGTCGAGTTTTATCCTGGCATCCAGTACATAAACACCTGTGGATTATCTGTGGTGGTGCCTGGATGGTGCGGCATCCATCATGGGGTTCCTTGATCACACAGTGGCTTTTGATATCATTGACCAAGGTATCCTATTGGGACAGATTTGAGGAGCTGGGAGTTGGAAGTCCTGTTTGTGGCCCAATAGAGTTTCCTACTGCTTCCATTCTTTTGACTTTCCTCAAACCGCTGAAGACTTGGTTGTTTTCCCAGGCTGTGGAAAAAGGGAGTAGTTGAGCCTCTTTGGTTAGTTTAGTTTTTGGTATCAGTCGCTTGTTATCATATCTCATATGTCATATTATATCTCCTTTAATTTTTTTTATTTGTAAGCCTCTAAATAAATAAATCCCATGAAGAAGTGGGAGAATGTCTCCATGACTCATTGGATTTGAAGTAATAAAAATATAGTCACGCTCATCTGCAGTTTTGTGAGGCCTATTGTTGCTAGCCGGACTTTAAATATTGCTTATTAAACTTTTTTTAGTGATCAAAATGATGATGATTTCATATTTCATCTTGCAAGGAAGAGTTGAAAGGAAGTAAAGGCTTGACAATAGACAATCTGGTAAATCTGTGATGGAGATTAGATTTGAAACTGGAGACCAGTTGGCTCGCACGCTTTGTCATGGTGCTAGTCTAGAGGTAGGAAATGTTTAGAATCTCATGCTATAAACAAAAGAGAGGAAAAATCTGGAGGAAAAGGAGGGGGATGTTCCTGTCCATCTGCTGAAGCCATTCCCTGAGAAAAATAGAGTAACTCTCCTTAAAATGGATTATAATTATAATAACGTTAGTGTCACTTCAAATGTACACTAATTGGTATACATTAAAATGAAATTTCATAGCATAACAAGAATGCAGCTACAACTGGAAAGGCCTCAGGTAGGGGAAGTCAGGAAATAATTTAACAATATAAATTGCATCAAAATAATAACAGAAACAATAACAAAAAACTCATGGCTGCAGAATACTTATAAAAGTATGACATGCACATTTTCAGAATGGAGATCTAATTAGGTGCCTCATGTAGGTAACAGAACTGTAGAGTCCCCTGTGAGCTGTAGTAATCAGAAATTGTTGCTTGTAGTATTTAAGAAATAAACCTCTGGCCTTTCCCCCAAAAAAACTTTTAACGTATTTACTCCGTAAAGGTAGCCTTCATCTTACAACCATTCATTTAATGACAGTTTGAAATTACAATAGCACTGAAAAAAGTGACTTATCAGTGTTTTAGGACCATTGCAGCATCTCCATGGTCACATGATTAAAATTCAGACGCTTGGCAACTGGTTCACATTTATGACAGTTGCAATGTCCCGGGGTCATGTGATCTCCTTTTGCGATCTTCTGACAAGCAAAGTCAATCGGGAAGCCAAATTCACTTAACAACTGTGGCAGTTGTTATTAACTACAATAATTCACTTAACAACTGTGGCAAGGATGATCATAAAATGGGGCAAAACTCACTTAACTGTGTTGCTTAGCAACACAAACTGTGGGTTTAATTGTGGTCATAAGTTAAGGGCTAGCTCTAATAAAAAGACAGGTTTTCTTCTTCAAATTGGGTGTTATATGGCATAATAATAAAAGAATTACCTGTATAGTTTATAATGAAAATGGAATGAAAAAAATTAGGCGGCTTGTCTGGAGTAGGAAAAAAGAGAGCTTGGGTTATATACCAAAATTTGTGGGGCAAAATAGAATGTTAAAACCATCATTTATTTGGGTGCATATTTAAGCAAGTCACATGGGAGCCTATTAGCAGCTATAATTAATATTCCAATTTAACCAATTCCAAAAATATCATGGTTTTTTCTCTCTCTTTCATTCTTAACTTTATGAGGAAGCAGTATGTTCCACTTAATGCTAGAGAGAAAACAGACTGAATTACTGCTGGCTTGTGTAATACGAAACAAACAAAATGTTAAAAAATTATGATATTTATATAGTTACTTACCAAGCACATCTAAATTAGATTAAAGTAACCAAAATATTTTTACAATCCTCAAGGCATGACATAACTTTTGAGCACCTAATGTTTGAAAATTGAAAGTTGAAAAAGTTGACATGCACTGGACATTAACTCTTGTTCCCTAGCTCATCTTTAACGGCAACTTGCATCTTTTTCTGCATTACACATTCAAGATAGGGAATTAGTGGCCTTCCAAACGTTGTTGAGTAGTAAGTCAATCTTTCTCTGCAGTTTCTTAACCATGCTGGGTGGAGCTGCTAGGAATTACGGTTAAGTAACATCTGAAGAGGCACAGATTCCTTGCTGTTAGTCTCACCTAATTAAGTCTGCTTAATAACTCTTCAATTCATCTTACATAATTTAATAAATGCAAGGGTGACCTAATGGGATGATTCCCATGACTGAAGAATGTATTCAGAAGGAAGAGAAAAAAATAGAAAAGGAAGAGAAATTGCACTGTAAAATAAAAAGACCCAAAATTAGTAAAACTGAAAACAGCATCTAGGTTAAATAACAGCAATACTATAGCTGATGTTGATGAGGCTTTCCAAAAAAAAATCTTTCAAATAAGCAAGAAGTAGTAAAGATAATCCTCACTTGCGAACCACAGTTCAAATTGGTAACTCCATCACTAAGCAATGTGGCTGTTAAGTGAAATGTCACATGAGCATGCTACTCTTAGGATGTCAGTTCCACTATTAAACCAATCATGATGGATTATTAAGTGCAACATTATATGATCCAACAACTTGTGACTTCCTGCTGGCTTCCCCATTGACTTTGTCAGACACCAGCTGTTAAGATTGCAAAAGGGGATCATATGACTGTGGGATGCTGTAACTATTTACTGTAAATGCTCACTAGTCGTAATGTGACTATATCACAATCATGTCACTGTGGGATGCTCTGATTGCTGCAAGTTTGAGGAACAGTTGTTAAAGTTTTTTCAGTACCATCATAACTTCACACAGTCACTAGGAACAAGGCAGTCAGTACATGAAAACTGTATTGAAGGGAAACATTTAAGTTCCTGATTTCTAATGGAAACTTCCAAATATGGTCTCTTCAGGAAAGTTCAAGATTTGTCATATGGACAAGTTTCTCCTACAGAGCATAAAAGAAGGCATAAAAGAATTCCTTTTTTAAAAAAACTTGATACTAGCCAGAAGGGACAACTTGTCTGAATAAGTATAGTTAGTAAGATAATAGTTGTAGCAGGAAACTGACTATACATAGCTGGAATTTTTGATTTTAAAGAAAACTGAATATAATTAAACACACTTCTTGTAACCTCAAGAAAAAAAGATTTCAGTATACTAACTAGAGAGCAAAGACAACAACTCATGGCAGGAGAAGTGAAGAAAAAGGAGGTCAAGATAGATGTGAGTTCCTAAAAGAGGAAATATTAAAAATGCAATTGAAATATTCTAACAAGGAAAACAACAGAAGACACCAGTGTAGCTGCAAAAGAGGCTCAGTAAATCTGAAACACATATATATACACACACAGGAAATAGAAATTGTGACAAGTCACTGGGGAAGGTTAGCTATATGTAACCTAAAAATATAGAACTGGTAGTAGGAAGCTAAAACTAACTGAACAACATCAAAAAAACTCTCCTTCAAATATGTTCAAAATAAAAGGAAGAGAATAAAAATGTCAAAATGCTAAGCGAAATAATAAAAAGGCAGAACTATTCAAATCCTGTTTTGGCCCAGTCTTTCCTGAAAAGACACTTTGGATTTTGTCTGTTAGATAATTGCACTGATCAGGATGAAGAGGAAATACTAAAAATGCAATTAAAATATTCTAACAAGGAAAACGACAGAAGACATCAGTGTAGCTGCAAAAGAGGCTCAGTAAATCTGAAACACATATACACACACACACAGGAAATAGAAATTGTGACAAGTCACTGGGGAAGAGTTGAAATTTATAATTGATAGAAGCTGTGACTGATAGCCAATTCAATTTCAGTTTTATTATATTCTTATAGCAAGCAATCAACAAGGTAAAAGAAAAGGAATAGAAGAAAGGCCTAGTAAATAAACAATGGAAAAGTATACAAAGCAATCTATCTTATTTTCTAGTACAGATCCCCTGCAGGAATATTGTGACCAAATAACACATTTTTTGCAATGTCAGCAAGCAGGAAATCAACATAGGAAATATCGGATTGACTAGGGATTGCTGTTAAGAGAAGAGCGATATAGTTTTGGCACAATATGATATAAAACCTACAATGTAAAAGAACGTATGTAATTGATTTTACCTTTTGTATGCCACATGGATAGAGATGATACGCCACAAGAAGATTGCAATATATGCCCTATAACAATACTGAACTCATTCCAGCAACTCCTATAAAGCCCACCAATAGTTCAGATGAGTCAGTGAGTCAAAACAGAGAGCCATACCTTTCTGATTAATTGTGCAAAAGCTGGGAAATCAGTTCAAATTATACTGCAACTCAATTTCAAGTACTTATTTAGCTATTAGGTTTTTTTTTAATATGAGCCAAGTTTATATAAAGTGGGAGAGAGAGGCCACGTGAAAGCAAGGAACTTCATCCACAGTTGATTGAAAGGTATCACTTAAAACAGAATAGAGCAATGGTGTGTGGGGGGTGATAGATGAATTTAAGCCAATAAATAAATATAACCAGCCAAGCTTTTGTATCTACTCTAATCAGCTCTGCTTCTAGCCTAAGAGCTACATTCAAGACACGTATGGGAGTACCAAATATACCAGCAGGGAATATCTCTTCATTCTGAATGTGTTTATATCTCTGTTGGTCTAGAGTACTAAAAATACTTGCTGATGATCTGGCTGTACCTTGTATTTCTGAGAAATCCTGGAGAACAGATGAAGACAATTGCAAAGAACAAATGTCCCTTTCTTTAACACGCAGAAAAGACAGGATTGGGTAAATTGTAGATTAATCAGATAATAATATCCGGTATGCTTCTAAAGCAGATCATAAAACAATAATTCTATAAGGACCTTGGAAATATTGTAGTAATTACAGGTAGTCCTTGACTTACAACCATATTTTTTTTTTTAATTACATTTATATGCCGCCCTTCTCCGGAGACTCAGGGCGGCTTACAGTCTATGGAGCACCATGCTAGGTGCTCAGCAATAGCCTTCATTATTTTTGTCACTAAGTGAGAGAGTTGTTAAGTGAGTTTTGCCCCATTTGGGGGCCTTTCTTGCCACCATTATTAAGTGAACCTCTGCAATTGTTAAGTAAATCTGGCTTCCCCGTTGATTTTGCTTGTCAGAAGGTCGCAAAAGGCAATCACATGACTTCAGGACCCTGCAACCATCATAAATATGAGCCAGTTGCCAAGTGTCCGAATTTTGATTATTGTGACCATGGGAATGCTGCAACAGTTGTAAGTGTGAAAAAAAAATCCCAAAAGTCACTTTTTTCAATGCCGTTGTAACTTTAAACTGTCACCAAAGGAATAGTAAGTTGAGGATTTCAAGATTTCATGATTTCAAGAGCAGATGTTGCCAGGCTGTGTTATTTTTTTAAATTGAGTCACTTTCTTAGTAGATTGTGAGAATGCAGTACACATAATATATCTTGATTTCAATGAACAAGAGAATGCAGTACACATAATATATCTTGATTTCTGATTAGTAGTTAATGTACACCGAATGTCATTACTAAATGGAGACATAGCTGGCTCAAAAGTCACAGTGAAGCAAAATATGTATCTATAATACCACGTCAAATTGGAGTGAGGTATTGATTGGCATAACAGGGTTCAGTCCTGGGCCTTGCAGTTTCAACATTTTTATTAAAGGTTTAAGAGGTGGAGGCACAATTTATGAAGTTATCAGATGATACAACATAGTTGATGTTTTAAGAAATGGAAATTATTTTAAAAAGATCAGGGAAACATGCTAAAAACAACAGAATAAAATTTAACAGAGCAAGACTCTTTACAATGGAAATAGAACAATATATTGGTATATAGATGGATATACTTAGTTTGATATGATTTTTCTTAAAGAAAAAAAAGTGCCTCTCCAATTATTTATGGAATCGAACAGTTTCAAAAACATTGGCCATACTGTTTGAAAATCATCTGTCTTCCTACTTTGACAGACAATATTTTAACTCGTATCAGTAATCCATTACTGAAAAATAGGTATAATAATTCTTTTAAGCAATTTATGCCTGAAAATTGAAATTGTTCTATATTAAAAGACTATAAACACTACACCATAGCCAATAAGAAATATGGTTTTCAGTATACATTAGTTAATTCAAAGTCATATTATTGTTGATTCTGATCTACAGTGGAATGATGAAACTAAATTTCTTATGTTAACTATGTAACTAAATTCACCCTAATTAAAACAAGTCTTAAATCAGGACATACAAGCTCTTTATTCCAGAGGTGGCATAACATATCTCAAAACACTTCTTGCAACTTCCAGTAAAAACAGTTTTAATCCTGTCCCAAAACTCTAACCTCTAGGGCATTAAGAATAGTCATATAGTTTCCAGATCATGGGAAGTAATTACTATATTCTGTGTTTATCAAACCTATTTTACATCTTGCATTTGGTTTTAAACATTGATAAGGAATCAGATAAACAAGTTGAGGAAACTGAAACAGGATGATCCAAGTTTCATAGAGCCTAGGAAGAGACATTGTAGAAACAGGATATATTTAACTTTGAGAGGATGGGGAAGATAAATAGCTCACTTCAAACACCTGAAAGAATGCTAGAAAAGCTCCATAATCTGTTTTCTAGCCTGTCAAAGTGCAGAACGTGGAATAATAGAGTTAAGTTACTGGAAAACTAAGTGAATGGTAGAAAAAAATATATTCCAAGCAAGAAGTGTAGCAGTGGAACCAATAGTGTAGGAAAGGAAATGGATATGTTCAAGGTCAGACTAGATAGCCATCTGTTTGGGATGCTTATATTTGGGTTCTGAGGCGATTGGGTTCAATATCCAAAATGCCCCTTTCCAACTATGCCTGTATAAATCTGTGACAAACTGCGTAGGATTTCCACCATATCCATGCTTAGTGTGCTCATTCCACATTCTGATATTATTTTGTTGGAAGAATTTTGAAGACCCCCAGAAATGGATCAATACTTTGTGAAAAAATTTTTTAGTAAATTCTTGTCAAGACTAACATGTAATTCAAGTGTATTTTAATTGGATTTTTTTTCATTTCACTGACTGTAAATTCTATTTGGTAACATCTCCCTCCCTCCCTCCATACATCCATCCATCCAAAACTTCAAAACGTCTGCAGAAATATTTGTATGTATTTGCATGAACGTGTCTAATGTATAAATCTAATCTATTGCACACTTTTGCAAGTGTTTTATATATACTTTTCCTTAAATTAACATTTGGTACAGTGCACAAATTTTAAACATATTGTTCAATTGTAAACAGAACAACAAAATTCCAAGATGTGCATTTTGATATTTACTAGTTTTTCAGGTTGTCCTGTGAATTGCAACGTTCCAATATTAATATAAATTGCACCCACCTTTATAAAGGCATTATGCTACTGTTGCTATTTCAAACATTTTTTTTCTCCTTAACTGGAATATAATTAGCTAGCAGTAGCTATTATCAGAGATAGGAGCTATTTCCATAACAGACGTGCATATATTTGAAAGGAGCCACTATTCTTTAAAAGGCAACTTGTGTCAAATAGCTTCTGCTAAATGGGATGCGTTTGGAGGGGAGCAGTGGCAGGTGCCCTTTATTGAGCAAAACTGTAAAGGGTTTAACTTTCCAGATCTTTTTTTCTCTGGGAGCGAGGCCAATATTGACTCTGTGTCCTCTTTAGGAAAATTCATTTGCTTGAAGATCTGAAAGAGAGGTTCCAAGGGAATAAATAACTTGCAAAAAACTGTGAAGCCTTTATTGCCTCTCTTGGGAATTCATCAATACACACAAGGCAGAAGATCCTTAGCTATTGCAGTGTTTGGAAAGGAATGGCCATCTGGTAGCCTGAGCAAAACATGCACTGGTTGCAGTCACATGTAAACTAAACCAAGACGTAAATCATAGTTTTTGGAACAAGTCAGAGCAGCTTCAATTGCATATTATGCTATGTTTTATTTATTTATTTATTTATTATTTAAATTTCTATACCGCCCCCTCTCCCAAAAAGGGACTCGGGGCGGTGTACAGCCTACTAAAAATGGAATATATACAATTAAAAATAAATTAAATAACACGAATCTGGCCGAATCCCTTCAGTTTTACATTGCTTATTGTCACATGCCAGCCAGGCATCAAGGATCAATATCTGCTTTTCCTGTCTTCATTCTCCTGGCTGGATGCCACTGTTGTATATTCACTTCCAATCTAAATTAGTCTTAAATGAATCCTTGAAATAAGCTTTCCTTGTTTCAGCAAAGGGAAACTGTCAACTAAGGCTGCATTTGGGATTGGGGGAGGGGAGAGAAGGTTGATACAGAGCAGTCTCTTGGATTTGTTTTATTTAGTCTCTCTTCTTTTGTCTTACTTTTTCCAGGGGATGTTCTGTTCCAGATGGCTGAAGTCCATAGACAGATTCAAAATCAGTTAGAAGAGATGGTAAGTGCTTGTGTTCTTATTAACTTGTCTTTTTGCAGAGCTTGGCCATTGAGCAGCCTGCAGAGCATTTGATACACACGGATTTAAAATTGAAACACATCTGCTGTAGAATAGCTGCCAAATCCTTTAAGTAAGAATAGGGACCTCAATTGAATAAATTGTGGGCCAAACAAAATTGCAAGTCATGTGCTGGCTTTTGAAATATCCAAGAAATCTGACTGGTTTGAAGTAGCTTCCTGATTAATTAGGAGAGGTATGTCCTTAATTATGCCCTGACTTTTAAGTAGAGTGGCCAATTAAGCTTTACTCAAAAGAATAAGAAATAGAAATTATTTTCCATAGAAATATGTTGAATCTCAGCCTACTGTTAACCTAGTTGGTTAACAGATGACCTGCGTGTCTTCTCTCCAGCTACTAACTAGAAATGAGAAATGTTTATTTTTATGTCTTACACTTCTTTATTTTCAAGGTAGAATTGAATCAAGTAGTCTCCAGCTAGAGAATATCTTCAAAAACTGTGCTCTAAAGAAGAATTCATCCATGTTACTTACACTGTTCATTGCTTGTTATTCCAATTATCCATTATTGCTTCATTGCTTTTATTTTATTTTATTTCATTTCATTTTACCATATTTATTTGCCATTCTGTTTTCTATTATCAACCACTTGTAATGATTTGTTTGGTATATTAATGTAGATTATCTTTTTATTTATAGTTTTCCTCCAATGATAAAATATTAATATTTATGCTTGTTCGGTTCACTTCTCAGCTGAAGTCCTTCCACAATGAACTACTAACACAGCTTGAGCAGAAAGTAGAGCTAGATTCACGATATCTAAGCGTAAGTAGCAAGCAATTTTTATTGAACCTAAATTGGATTAGTAGCTATGTAGTTATTAACATGGCATTATGAAGCTACTTGACAGTGAACAAAGCTATAAACTTTGTTTATAGTAGGGATGAGTTTGCAAGAACTGGCAGGTGCCTTCATCTGTTTTTGCAAGGTGCAGATTAAGAGAAATGTTTATTCAAGATCATTTGAATAAGCATTGGAATAAGTGCTGTAAGAAAAAAGCCATTTATTCAAGATCATTTTATTCAGACAAATTATGCTTTAATTATTGCATATTTATAAGGATGCTCGTGGTTTAAATTAAACCCATAAGGATTCTCATTTAGTTTTTTTGAATTTTTAAAGAAGATTCACATAGTCTTGGGGGGTGGGGAATTGTGTATTGGAATTTGAGCCCCGGGACTCATGGGGAATGCTTTCTTGGCATGTCCCAAAGGAAGACGGCTTTTGTTTCTAATCAATGCACCCTCATTCAAAACATGTCCTCTACAGCAGGTATAAGGTTGAGACCTTTCTGCCTGCAGGAAGCATATAAACTACGCTCATTACCCACAAGGGAAATCTCTGCCCATGTCTTCAGCCTGTTATTATTTCAACTATTCAGCACTCCCACACACCTTCCATGTTTCAGGCTGCACTAAAGAAGTACCAGACCGAGCAAAGGAATAAAGGGGACGGAGTAGAGAAATGCCAGGGTGAATTAAAGAAGCTTCGGAAGAAGAGCCAAGGAAGCAAAAATCCTCAGAAGTATTCAGAGAAGGAGCTGCAGGTAGGCCTCTGGTTAATAAGCTGGGTGGGGCATCAGTTAACTGGGATTGTATTTGATTGTTAGGTTGACATTACCATTATGGTAATGACATCCATGACAGATGGAAGCTAATTTGGGTGGAAGTCATTGGCGTTGCTTTGAATCCCTTTGTATGATAAAAGCCAATCTGACCATAAGAATATAAAAGTTCAACCCTTTGCACATATCCTTGGGAGTAAAATTGATTCCGGTCAGTAAGAATTTTTTCTAAGTTAACAGTTTGGATTGCAGATCTTGAACATTGTACAGCTTCATTTTATTCTTTATGACATATTGACTAAAAGGTGAATATATACCGTGACATTCCTGAATATATATCCTGGCATTCTGTTGCTTGAAGAATTTTATCTACTAATAGTCCAAAGATTGGTAATTGATCGGGTCATTGATATCTAAGAGTCCACTGAATTTTAAAACCAAAAACTGGTGTGTGTATATAATACATTGTTTAGAATGGAACTGATTCTTTCCAATTCTTATATCTGGTTTGCTGAAAACTACTTTTATTCAGGCTTTCTGAATTTAACCTTTGCTATTTTGGTAAGCTTCTAAGCAATGATTCAAAAGTTGATCCAGATTTTCTTACCTTGTTAACATTGTGGCAACAATGTCTGATACTTCTGTCTGCAATAGCTACACATTCAACTCCAGAACAGGATTCATGAGTTCAGCAGTTGTATATTACTACAAAGCGGGGGTCTCCAACCTTGGCAACTTTAAGCCTGGAGGACTTCAACTCCTAGCTTTGCTGGCTGGGGAATTCTGGGAGTTGAAGTCCTCCAGGCTTAAAGTTGCCAAGGTTGGAGACCCCTGCTACAAAGTATGGGTTGAGGGCAAATTAAATCATTACCCCTGTGTAAATTGCCTGCAACACAAGCCTTCTTCTTGGGGTTAGGAGAAGCTGTGGTAGAATTTCTAAGGAGGAATTTGAAACTCAGGGAGAATAAATGAAAAGCTTCAAATAGACGAGGTTTGGAAAACCAAATGGCAGTCAAATTCCCACTCACAGCATTAATCAAACTAATGCCTTGAGTCCAGAGACTTCAATCTGAAGCCTACATCCATAGGTCTCTCTAGCACTGACAGATCAAGTTACAGTACCCACTAATATTAGAGGGTGGGAGTTGTTGTTGGATATTTTTATTTATGAAATTTCTATACTGCCTATCCCACCTAAGTGACTCTGGAAGGTCTGCAAACAACCATATTCACAGTGCAAACTTAATCCTATCATTCTTTTGGTTGGTTTTATTGAGCAAATGTGGTAATCTGCATTTTTTTTTTGTTTGAAGACTATATCTAAAAGAATAAAAATTCCCATTCTGAAATGAAATTGTTATTGCCATTAGATAATTTCATTTATTAAATGTAAATGCCGCTTGACTGCAAGCCATTCTTATTGCTTTGGTTAATTTGCAGACCCCAGTACATAGAGAAAAGGGTTTGATCACCATTTAAAAATGGTACTTGTTCTTTTTCAAAACAAAGGGAAAATAAATAAACTTTGGAATTTGGGAGTTTAAGAGTTGGAATTTCACCAAATTTAGAAGGTAAATGATCAAGACGTTTCATAACCTGTATTTAGGATGTGCACCATCACAGAAGTTGTCCTTCGTGCCTCATTTCTCTAAGTCCAGAGGCAAAGGATGAAGCCCCCGGGATGTGCAGAACTGCTGTAGCTCATCCTAGTCTTAGGAATTCACTTATGAAGTTATCTAAGCCATTGTGCATGATTAGTACTGTGCTTGGAACATGTCTATTAAGATGCCAGATAAGCAACCCTTCGCAGTTTTTTAAATGCAGGTATAAGAAATAATTGCCAAATGTTCCATATAAAGAGTATACCAAGAAACATCTGATATTTTATTGTGTGAAAAGTTTCTCAATCCTAATTGGCAGCCTGCCCTGAAAAGAGAAGCAGCAGAGTTTTATTTGCAATTGCCTCTCAGGTTGCCTTGAGCTATTTGATTGCAGAATGAAGTGCAAAATAATAGGTAAACTTCAGAATATCCAGCACTAGTCATTTTGGTTTAAGCAGAATGACAACAGTAAACTTTCAAAATGCTTTTTCTTTGGCATGATTACTTTTGATTAAATAAAATGTTATCTTTACCTTGTACTTTCATGTTTACATGCTTAATTTATTTGCAATAGATACTCCAGTTGTTTTTAAGAACTGGGTGGAAAAAAGAAACCAGCTAAAATGAACTCCAACATTTTTAGGAGGAACAGATATTTCATATTCCTTGTTTAGGTAGTGTGTGACTTGATCCATCAAGTGTTCTTAGCTGTATTAGAGCAGAAATTTCAGAATATGTTTCTGAAGGAAAAGTTTCCCAAAGGGCATTATTGTGTGACCTCTGTTTAAATTTCCTGGGATTATGCTGCTGCATTGAAGCTTATTCTTACACCCTTCTGGAGAATGTAAAAGCACATCCATTTTGTTTGGCAGTTCCAGCACTGATGAAATATTGTTTGTTGTGTACATAGGCAGATAATTGTGGACAATGTTCAAAAGAGCCACCTGAATCTTGCAGAAGAAAAGTCTGCTTTAATGGTTTAAAAAGAAGTACAATCCTTGACTTACAACCACAAATGAGCTCAATATTTATTTCTGTTGGTAAGCAAGTCAGTTGTTAAGTGAGTTTTTCCCCATTTTACTGACTTTCTTGCCTAGTTGTTAAGTGAATCGCTGCAGTTGTTAAGTGAATCTGGCTTCCCCATTGATTTTGCTTGTCAGGTCGCAAAAGGCGATCACATGACTTCAGTCATCATTTGGTGCGATTAACCTTGAGTTTGTATCTTTTGTTTGCTCTTGTATTGTTATGGTTGAAGCTGAAGTATAGGTAAGACATCGCAATGTATGATTTTATATACTATATTTAGATCGGACTGAAGGCGGTGTAGTTCAAGGTTTTCTAGGTCTAGAATTTCAGGTCTGATGGCATAAGGTATTATGTAGAGGAGTGGAGAACTGTTCTTGTGAAATATTTCTGGACTTTCTCAACTCAGATATGTAATGTGGGTTCCAGACTGATGAGCTGTATTCGAATATTGGTCTAGCAAATGTTTTGTATGCTCTAATTAGTAGTGTAATATTACCAGAGAAAAAGCTACGTAAGATTAGGTTAACAACTCTTAATGCCTTTTTGGCTATGTAGTTACAGTGGACTCTAGCACTTAGATCATTAGAGATGAGTACTCCAAGATCCTTGACAGAGTTTGGATCATCAACAAGATCTTGACTATTCAGCCTGTATTTTATTTTCTGATTTTTTTTTTGCCAATATGTAAGACAGAGCATTTATTTGTTGAGATTTGAAGTTGCCATTTGTTTGACCATTCTGATACATAGTCAAGGTCTTTTTGAAGGGTAGCAATATTGTCTGTGGTATTGAACAGCTTTATATCATCAGTGAAGAGAATGCAGTTGCTCTTAATATGATCACAGAGGTCATTTATGTAGAGTATGAAGAGAGTTGGTCCTAGAACACTGTCTTGGGGGACACCACTGTTGACAGGTACAGAATTTGATAGGACGCTCCCAATTTTGACCATTTGTTGTCTGTTTGACAGGAATGCTTCTATCCAGTTATGCAGGTGTCCAGAGATACCATAAGATTTTAGTTTTAGTAGTAGTTTGTCATGTACCACTAAATCAAAGGCTTTACACAAGTCTATGTAGATTGCGTCTATTGCTTTGCCCTGATCAAATTGTGTAGTCCATATGTTTTTGCAGTGTAAGAGTTGCAGATTGCAGAATAGTTTTTTTTCTGAAACCAAATTGTTTATTAGAGAGTAGGTTGTTGTCTCTAAGTGGAGGATAATGGATTGGTTAATAATTGATTCCATGACTTTACAGGTGACGCAGCATAAGGAGATCGGTCTGTAATTTTCAACTAGGCTGGGGTCTCCCTTTTTGAAGATGGGGATGACCATGGCTTGTGACCATAGTTTTTGCAAGGAGCTGGTTCTGAAAGATTTTTCAAAGATTATGCTTAGAGGTTTGGCTATGGCAGTGGATAGCTTTTTTAAGAAGTAGGCACATATTCTTCTATACTTTGTGGGGAAAAATTGGGGACATAGTACTTCTTGCACTCTCGCTTTATTTTAAATAATTTTCCTTGCATGAAAAAATCAGAAGAATGTCTCCTATCTTTTTGTGCAATTAAAAAGTGGATGATTGCAAGTAATGGGAGTTCCTAACCTAAGCTGGGCTGTTGACATTGGCTGTCCTGCTCAGGCAGCAGGAGGCTGGATCTGACTTTTCAGCTCAACCCACTTCATTGATTCCTTAGCCTTGATCTATAAGAGAGCGGTAGCAAAGAACACTGCCAAGAAGATTGTAAAAGTAAAACCATTCATGTTGGAGTTTCAAATGCAGAATTGTCCTTGTGATGTAAGACAGGCTTCAAACTTAGAAACTGGAACAGGCATCCGAACTGTTTTCTGAAGGAATATCCAGATAAATAAATCCTGGAACCTGATGCTCAAAATTGATCAACTGTAAAACATTTTCATCACAAGATTCTAATGTGCACCACAGTTGAAGAACTTATCAACTATAACAATTTTCCTGTGAGAAACATTTGTGTTTGGGTGTGTTGGCCACCTGCGTTAACATTTGGTAACAAGTGACGTCCAGCAGGGAAAGTAATTCTCAGCTATGAAATTTCACAGCTACTTTAAGGAACAGCTTAACACTTGTACTATTCAGATACTAATGTTTCAACACCAATTCTTTATGTGTTTTAGAAGATTTAAATATTTGCTGTTATCTGAAACATCCTAAAATTTCCATTAAGGTTTTGCATATTTGGTGTGCTTTTTTTTTGGGAGTGGGAAACTAGTCCTTTCTCTGAGGTTACAGTTCTTACAATTATTGCACAGAATGTATTTAAGATTTATAATTGTTTCAGGATATGGGATGCTTTTTTTTTTTGCTGTATGCCGTTCTGAGATTGGTAGCCATATAAATCTGATAAATAAAATACATTGTAGACTAAAGCAGAAAAAAATGTTCCCATTGCAAATCCATAGGTGCCACACATGTGCTGTGGAGGGATATGAGGCATCTCTTGGAGCAGAGTCGAGGCAGATGGAAGGCTGTAGAGGAAGGAAAAAGAAAATAACCTTATATGAGCATGGTGCCCTCAAATAATGTTGGATATAGTCACTGTTATTGTATTTCAATATGTTTTAGTGGAAGAGTAGACTAGCTGGCTACTTCCCTCCAAATAACCAGAAAAAATAGTGAAGAAGCACAGAGTAAATGAAAACATATTTAAGAAATAGATAACATGTTACATATGGCCCATATAGGAAGTTGCTTTTCTATATTTACCCAAGGGTTTACTATGATAGAACTTACAAGTTTATTTCAGTGTTGGGATTCTAAAATAGAACTGTTTCCAGGACTTGTTATACAGAACAATGCCATTTCCTGAGCTGCTTAATCAGAACTCACATACAATATTTCTGATAAGGATGAAACAAGTTTAAATTTTGTACCCATAACTTTCAGGAGAATTTAAACCCAGTAAATAAATAATAAAGACTATGGAGTTTTTACTTTATAAAGACTAAAGACTTTTTATTTTTAAAATACCATGGCCAAAGAGTCTCATCTCAATTGACAAGGGAAAAGATATACATCCATTAGATCTTTCTCCACTCGTATTTGATGTTAAATGTTCCTCTGTTGAATTATAATATGGGTAAATATAACTATGAGCAAATTTTTCTGTCTGTATCAATTGTAGAAGTAATTTAGAGTGCTCTTCCCCAACCTGCCCACAACTATTAGAATCATAAATTCCGGCTTTCCTAACAACGCATAAGAATATATTGCTGAAATGTGGATATTTGATATTGGAACATTATGTTTTCTGGGAATCTGGGGGTTGCAGTACCAGCACAAAGAGGAGACCAAATGTCAACAATTGACTGACAGCGTCAAAGGTTGTGCTAAGTCAACATTTTTTCTCCCAACAAACATTTTTTTACACTAGAAATAGGTTTTTTTTTTTTAAAGAGAAAAGCATAAATGCTTTTGTCCATTGACTTATGCAGGACTGGGTTTCTACTGGTTCTGTCCACCTCTGTAAAACTGGTAGCTCTGAAGAGCAGCAGGCATAGAACCGGTTCTATATCTGCTGATGTTTTTGACCACCTACCCACCCGGGCTCTTACCTGACCTTTATTTCCCACTTTTTCAACTTCAGTTGCCCATACGAGGCACAGCTGCAGTTAAAAAATCAGGAAAAGAGGGCTGTTTCAAAGGCTGCTTCTAGGATGAACTGGTAGTTAACCCTGTCAGATCCCACCCCTGGATCCCACCCCTGGACCTATGCAGTACAGGTACTCCTCAATGTACAAACACAGTTGAGCCAAACATTTCTATTACTAAGCAAGATAATTATTAAGTAAATGTTTGCCCCATTTTACAACCTTTCTTATTATAGTTGTTAAGTGAATCACTGCAGTTAGTAAAGTAAATCTGGCTTCCCCATTGATTTGGCTTGTCAGAAGATCATGAAAGATGATCACATGACCTCAGACCACTGCAACTGTCACATATACATGCCAGTTGCCAAGTGTTTGAATTGTGATCAAGTAACCATGGAAGTGCTGCAATAGTCATAAGTGTGAAAAACAGTTAAAAGTCTTTTTTTTCTGGGCCGTTATAACTTTGAATGGTCACTAAACGAATGGTGATAAATCAAGAACTACCTGTAATGTCTTCTTGCATGAAAACAATGGAATCATTCTGTGTTAAGAGTCCTATAATTGGTATTTTATACAAATGAAAGGATTATTTACTTAAATTAAATCACAAATTGCACCAGATGAGTTCTCCTGAAATATTCTGGAAACGTTTGATATAAAAAGATCTTTGCTTTTGGAACAGCTTGGTTTTCAGTTCAGTATATCCAAGATACTTGAAACAGCCCATGTTGCACTTGGAAAAAAAAAAGCTTTACACTCAGTCCAGGATGTTTTATAAAGTTTCACACTTGAAACAATTCAACACTAAACATTTGCATACTCTCTGATCTCGGCTTGATTCTATATTGATTTCCCCTCCCTTCCATTCAGTCATGTCTGATTCTTGGAGACTGCCTGGATAAGTCCCTGCAGTTTTCTTAACAAGATTTTTCCGTAGTGGTTTGCCACTGCCTTCTTTCTAGAGCTGAGAAATAGAGACTAGCTAAAGATAATCTTAGCTGGCTTCATGCCTAAAGTGAATTCCCAGTCCCCTTGTTTTGTAGCTTGATGCCTTAACCACTACATCAAATACCGATTTCCAAATAGCACATGACAAGCAATTGTCCTGCTTTTTGTTTGAATTCTCCAAACCTCTTTGATGTGTATCAATTGCCTAAGAATTATATATCTTTATTTCAAAATGTGCTTGCTTATGAAATTTATTTGGTTATCCCACTAGGAGGGTCGCAGTAAACCAAAAATAAGCCAAAACAGATAGACAATTCAATTAAAATGAATTTAGGCCATAGTTGCTTCCTTTCTTTGGATGGGACACCCCAGCCATAGCTCCAGAGGAAAAAGATAAGGTTTTAATTCCTTTTTAAACAGCAACAGGGTTGGGGCCAGTCAGAGCGAGAGGGAGATTGTCTCAGAGAGCAGGTGCCACAGTAAGTGACTGGTAGGGCAGTGAGTAACTGGGTGTGCTCCTAATTATTAACAATGAAGGTAAAGACAGGGTTCCATTGCCAACCTGCTACAGCAATGCCATCCTGTGTGTGTTCTGATCTTTCACTAACACCCTTTCTTTTTTCCTATGGAAGTGTGGTTGTATAGTTGACAGTAGTTATTTTAAAAACAATGCCACTCCCTTTCTGGCACAAGACTCCACACAGATGCTCTGAGCTTATGGAACGTTTTCAGTTCTTCCTTAAACTGGTGGAAAGCAACTGTGGATTTAGACTGTCAATATAAATGGAAGACTGCTGAGACTGGAGGCAGCATACACCCTAAATGTCTTTGCCTGGCTTTACTTTAATGACTTTCGAATATTTTCAAGCCAGTTCCCTCCCACCCTGTCCAATTGGCAAAAGATGTTATATACCTGTCCAGCCATACTCTCCCCACTATTGGGGGAGAGGGAGAGAGAGAGAGAGAAACCCCAATCTATTTGCAGAAAAGTCATATGTTACTACTTAGGAAGAATCCTAGACTTTGCTTTAGTAGACATGTTTATTTAACTGGCGGTTAAACATCCACGATTCAGATTCTGTGAATTTCTTGTTTTGATATTTTGGGACCCCAGGAAGTTCAAAAGCTGTTTTGTGAACAGCCATTGTTTGCAAACTATAACATTTTGTCATTGTCTTGAAGCATTAAAAAAAGCCCTTGCTTTATGAAAAAAGGACAAACGGCTGCTCTGATGACAAGGTTGAATAAATATCCAAACTTTGGTTTGCAAGCCTAACATATCAAAAACCTAACAGCTGTTCTCTGGTTGCTTTGCTCGGTCGTATGAAAATTTCAGCAAGCCGTGTTACTTCAAAAGGATTATCGTCCTTAAACACAACTTTAAAATTGCTATTCCAAATAGGAATGCTGTTTTAGGAAATGGTTGCCATGCGCCTGAAATGTAAACTTCAGTGCATTATTTATTGCAGTGCAGTGGATCCTCAGTTGGAGGAAAACCCTTTAGCATCATAGAATTATACGAAATTTCTGTTTCTATGGAATTTAATAGAGTTGGAAATAAAGTTATGCATCAAGGACTAGTTCTCAATATTTATTACTTTGGGAGAATATTTATTCTCCAGTCTAGAATTTAGTATTTAGTTGTTCTCTGACATGTATACTTTTACCCCTCTGGATACTACTTAGATCTAAGATTTCATTTCAAAATGAGCCACAGCAGAATCTTTGGGTTATTTGTTCATTCATCTTCATCCGCTTGGGTGGATCCCTCTGTTTCACTTGGGAAATAAACCTTGACAGATTTCTCTAACATACTTAGAAAAAATGAACATTAGCCACAACAGAACAGTCTTGTCTCCTTCCTTTAAATCTACGTGAACCAATTGTTTGTAGACAACATATTTCTCCATGAGTAGAAACAACATTGAAAGAAGTTATCATCTGTTAACATTATTTTGTACTATATGATCATTTAAAATACATTACATTGTGTGTGATGGAAACCGACTTGGTAACAATACTTATCAAATGCTGGTGTTTCTTTCTTCACAGGCTTTGATGGTAGATAAGTAATTTTGTATCTTTGGCCAAGGACAAATATATCGAATTTTATTCAATCCTTGTCTTTTACAGGTAGTCCTTGCTTACCAACCATTGATTCAGTGACCATTCAAAGTTGCAATGGTACTGAACAAGTGATAGTTACAACTGGTCCTCAAAATTCCTGCTGTCTTGGTGTCCTGAAGTCACATGATCACAATTCGGACACATGGCAGCCAGCTCACGCTTACAAAGGTTACATCATCCCAGGTCACATGTTCTCCATTTGCAAGATTCCCCTCCAGCTTCCTACAAACGAAGTGAGGAAGCCAATTGGGAAGACCAAAAATCACTCTGGTAGTTCCAACTCACCCTGGCCTTCCATTGGCTATACCTTTGCTGCGCCATCCATCCCTTCCCAATCTTTCTGTGCTTGTGTATGACCTTTGCCAGGCCATCCAAGCTCTCCTCTGACCTTTGCCAACTCATGTACACCCCTACATTAGCTCTCCTAAGACTTCCACTGATCTCCCCCAACTCCAGTGGCACTTTCCAAAACCCCACAGCAGCTCTGTTCTCTTTGTTTGGGAATCCTGCCTTGTGGTTACAATGGCAATGGGACTGCTGGGATTGCTGGTGCTAAGCAATGCAATCACTTTTCCCTGTGCTTTGTATCCACACCATTTAGTGACCAGGCAATCCTGGTCCCAGTTAATGATATAATCCAAGGACTACCTGTGTTACCTTTAGCTATTTCAGTCTTTGTTGTTGTTGTTGTTGTTGTTGTTGTTGTTGAGTTGCTAGATCATGCTTAACTCCCCATAACCCCATGGATCAGGTCACATAAGCCACTCCCTATCCTCCACAGTTTCTGGGAGATGATGTTTCAATATTTCAGTATTACTAAACATAATATTCTGGACCTTTCTATGCATGAAATGACTAATAGGTGGTTTAGCTTGGTCAGAGCAGCTCTTTGGTATCAAGTCCCTGAATGGAGTGTGCGTAACAATGGACAGATGATGACAGCTCACAAAGGAACATTATACCCTATTGAGACATCTTGTCAAGCACGTTTAGAAAACAAACAGATCCTTCTAGCATAGCCCAAGCTCAACCTATGATGCTAATTCTTAAGGCGATTCCTTGCTAGACCCACAACTTTTATAGCCTGATCTTGTGTGTGTGATTACTCAGAAGTAAATAAAACTTACTTCCAAAGTCATAAGATCAGTTGTTTCATCAGGAAGGAAGGCCTTTCATTGTCTAGCAATGTGTATGGTTTATATTTTCTAGTTGTTTTTCTGCCCGGTTGGATAAAAAGTACTTAAGTGAGCCAATTCTTTTAAAGATATTTCTGCACCATAATGTTTCCATGTCTAGTCGTTTGGAATTCCTTACATCTGCTCCTATGGGTCTTCCTCTCAAGCTATAAATATAGCTTTACAGCCTTTGGAGTTGGAAAGGAAAGCATGAAAGGATCAGTGGCACAACTGAACAAAAACCAGGTGTTTAGAGTCATCAATTGAGGTGCATTTGGTGGTCTGTTCTCTACTCCATCTGGCCTTGACAGTGAAGAGTCAAATCCTAAAAGAGTTGAGGAAATATCTAGCTTGTTACTTGTCTCATCCTAGAACCTGAATGTACTGACAAAGGCTCATTAAAGGGGTTGTTGGGGCCATCTGACCATTCATGTGCTCTTAGCAGATTGGCGTGCTGTAGTGTTATTGAACGCCTATGTCATAAAAGCGTTATCCTCCGTGAGGGATAAAAATGTTTTCAGAGTCCTTGTGAAAATACTCCCTGTGATGAAAAGAGAAAGGCAATAACAGTAGGTACATGTAGCCCTCGACTCACAACAGTTACAGTGGCACTGAGTGGTCTGTTCTAAGGAATGCTTTAGTCTCATATGGTCATTTTTCATGTTCGGGTATGAAAATGTAAAAATATTGATTTTGTACTAGGATCATATTAAATGGACTGACTGCAATCTATCATGAAATTAAGCATTAATATGCTTTCTCCTTTCATGAGACTTGAGGCATGTCTTCTCTGACTGCTTGCTTCAGCGATATTTGTTCAACTAATCTAGAGTTCTTACACAATTTCCATAATTGAAGCCTCATTTTGAAATTCCCAGAAGAAATAATTTTAGTTATTAGCCAGGGAATGCTAACAAATAGGAAAGCCGGCTCAAACCAGGCCATGTGCATTTATGTAACATACATTAATAAAAAAATATAAGTTAAAAGCCCAGAGATAGTTCAATTTCTACTTTGTCATTCATTGGGGAACAAGGAACAAATGGTAGCCCAATTAATAACCTTTAATATCAGGTGAGAGCATACTCCTGTAGCCCTATTTAATATATAAGATTTTATTCTGGTCCATCAAATTCTAACAAACTATCTCTTAAAACACTGGTTGTCATGCTCTGTACCTCTAATATAGAGTTGTTGGAAGAAAATACTGGATGAAATACAGAAACAGAAGTTGTGAACAATATTCAAACAGATTTTAAAACCAAATTAAATGTGTCCTACAGGTTATATTTGAATTAACTAAATGGCTCCTGTATTTCTCAACTTCAGTTTCTCAACTGAACCTCAACTTCAGCTGTGAGTCACGGCAAGCAACTTGGGTGAGAAGAGTTGCGTAGTTTTTCTAAATGATTGTGCAGGTAGAACAGGATTTGTCCTGCATCATTTGGATAAATCTTCAGAGGACTGTGCGAAGCAGAGAGTAAGGCTCAGAACAAGTTTTGAAAGATGTCCCAACCTATATATTTGCCATACGAAATAGAAGTTCTGAGTGATTTGGGGCCAGTTCTCTCTCAGCCCAATCTATCTCAAAAGGTGATAGTTATGGGGGGAAATAGAAGAATAAAGTGTGGTGTATGCTACCATGATGGAAAGATGGGATATCCAACTATCAGAAATAAATCATCTAATTTTCATTCATTATTTAATCTCTTATTTATTGCACCAATTCATGTATTGTCACAATTCTGTAAGGTTTAAAAATCCCTGCCAGGCTTCTTTACTACAGGTTCATGAATGTCAATGTGCTTTTGTCAGTCAAACTATTATGTGAACATCTGTTGCTTTGGCTTAAACATAGCTAACAATGAATGTCAATGAACAGGCTAAGTGATACTGCTCCAAAATAAGATTTCAGTCTGAATTCCAGGAATTGACCTGGGCTTGGTAATCATTCATAATTATAAATAACATTTTAACATACTGTATATAACTATGACATGCAAATGAAAAATATCACCATAATAAATATATAGTCTAAAAGGAAAAATAATAAATAAGGTAACAGTGAAAAGTTCTTTAAAAGACTCCAATTTGTATAATACTTTATTGTGAGATCATTAAATTAATAAACAGTAATAAACCTGATTAAATAATTCATTCAATTATTTTGCATATCCTTGTTCAAAATTCATTCACTGTCATTGTTAACTGTATTTTTTTGCAACATCCAGATTATGATAAATTGAAACCTGTCCATTTACGAATGAAACAATTCGTAACAACAATTTCTTTTTGTTTTCTTTCAACATACTAAGATGATAATTTCCCAAAAAGCTTTAATGTTGAATTCTATTTCAAAAACCAGTTGAAAAAAAATTATGTATAAATTTCTAGAGTCAGATCATTGGAAAACTTGAAAAGACACACTAAACAGCTCCACAGGGAATATTTAGTAGAGATATTTAGTATTTAGTAGAGATATAATTTATACATAATCTATAAAAATGTATTAACGATTTAAAAGTACTTGTTGGAAGATTGAATGAGAAACAAAAAAAAGTTGACATTCCTTGAAAAACAGATTTACCTAATTTATAAATTAAAATAATATATTAACATGTAAAACATTCCAAAATGTCTAGAACATTAATTACTTGAAATACTTAAAATACCAGAGTTTTTAGTCTATTTTCTATGAAATATTTCATTACCACAAGAATTTTCATTTATAGTTGACCATTCCTGATTACCTTAATTGCCTTGTTTTGCTTTTAATTAATCTATAGAATATAACAGATAACAGTTAATCAGAATTGAAAGGGACCTTATAGGTCATCTAATCCAACCCCCCGCACAAGCGGGAGATCCTACACCATTTCTGACAAATAGCAGTCCAATCTCTTCTTGAAAGCCTCAAGTGATGGCGCTCCCACAACTTCTGAGGGCAAGCTGTTCCATTGGTTGATTGCTCTCACGGTCAGAAAGTTTCTCCTTATTTCCAGGTTAAATCTCTCCTTGTTCAGTTTCCATCCATTATTCCTTGTCTGGCCTTCAGGTGCTTTAGAAAATAGCTTTCCTCTCTGTGGCAGCCCCTCAAATATTGGAAGACTGCTATCATGTCTCCCCTGGTCTTTCTCTTCACCAGATTAGCTAAGCCCAGTTCCTGTAACCATTCTTCATATGTTTTAGTCTCCAGTCCCCTAATCATCCTGGTTGCTGTTTTCTGTATTTTTTCTAGAGTCTCAACATCTTTTTATAATGTGGTGAACAAAAGTGAATGCAGTACTCTAGGTATGGTCTTACTAAAGCTTTATAGAGTGGTATTAGTACCTCCCTTGATCTTGATTGTATCCCTCTGTTAATACAATTTAGGATTTGGCTGCTGCTGCACACTGCTGGCTCATATTTAGCTAGTTGTCCACTAAGACTCCAAAATCCCTCTCACAGTTACTGCTGTTGAGCCTGGTTTTACCCGGTGTATATGTATACTTTTGGTTTTCCTGCCTAAGTGTAGGACTTTACTTTTCTCTACACTGAATTTCATTTTGTTAGATACGGCCCAGTGTTCTAGTCTGTCAAGATCCATCTGGATCTTGAGCCTATCTTCTTGGGTGTTCGCGATTCCTGCCAGCTTAGTATCATCTGCAAATTTGGTAAGTTCCCCTTCTATCCCCTCATCTAAGTCATTAATGAAGATATTGAAGAGTACTGGGCCTAAGACAGAACCTTGTGGCACCCCACTGCTTACTTCCTCCATGTAGACTTAGACCCATTAAGGACTACTCATTGAGTACGGTTTGCCAGCCAGTTGCGAGTCCATCTAGTGGTGGTGCTATCTATTCCACTTTTTTCTAGCTTACTAAGAAATAGGTTGTGGTCTACTTTGTCGAATGCCTTGCTGAAATCTAAATATATTATGTCCACAGTATTTTGCTGGTTTACTAATTTAGTCATGTTGAAGAATGAAATAAGATTGGTTTGGCATGATCTGTTCTTAACAAACCCGTGCTGACTGTTAGTTATTACTTTACTTGTTTCTAGATGTTGGCAGATCTGTTTTTTTATTATCTTTTCCAGTATCTTCCCAGGTATTGATGTTAGGCTGATTGGTCTATAGTTTCCTGGGTCTATTTTTTTCCTTTTTTGAAGATGGGAACCATATCAGCTCTTTTGCAGTCCTCTGGTAGTTCCCCAGTGCTCCAGGATTTTTGAAAGATATGGTGCAGTGGTTCTAAGATGACTTCTGCCAGCTCCTTTAAAACTCTGGGATGTAATTCATCAGGCCCCGATGATTTGTGTTCATCAAGATCAGATAGGTGTTCTCTTACTATTTCTTTTGCTTATTTTAAGTTTTATTTCTGGTCTGTCTTTTACAGTTATGTTTTTGGTGGGTTGAGCTATAGTTTCTTTTTGCGTGAAGACCAATGCAAAGAATGAGTTAAGCAGTTCTGCTTTCTCTCTGTTGCCTGTTACTTCCTTGCAGTCTTCTCTCTTTAATGGACTGACTGTTTCATTGATTTTTTTCTTCTTATTTGATTTGGCATGTAATTGCTGTCACATAGTCTATTTATGTAAGTAGTCCTTAACTTACATCCATTCATTTAACAAGCCTTTAAAGTTATGAGGACTCTGAAAAGTGACCTGTGACTTGTTCTTGCACTTATGATCATCGTAGTGTCCCCATGGTCATGTGATTAAAATTTGGGGTATTTGAAATGCACCCTTAACGACCGCAATGCTTAGTGATGGAAATTTTGGTTCCAGTTGCAGCCGTAAGCTGAGGACTAACAGGATGACTACATTTCCCTAGCAGTTGAGTGTTTAATACGAAATGATAACTTACTTTCCTCATACAAAAAATAGATGATGTCTACCTCACACAAATGCATTTTGTAATTAGTATTTCTGCTTCTGTATTGGACAGTCTCTGAACTAGTAAATTATACCCTCTATCTACATGTAATCATGGGTGCCCCGGGAACAGGCCTCAAGTAAAATGTTTCAATCTGTACCAAATGATTATGTTTTCACTCAATTCCATATCCTTAATTTGTTTTATAACTTTAAAAATAAACCTATAATAGTTGTTTAAATTTTAGATAATGTCAGCATAATCTTTTGCTCCTTTTTTTCTGTTTGATATAAAAAAGATCCAATTTCATGTTATAATAATGCTGAATAAGAGCCAAAACTTTCAAGACCATTTCTACATATTTTCTGACAAGGCACGTAGACATTTTTGATAAATTTCAGAATAATTTTTGTCAGGAGCCAACCAAACCACGTCCTACTAAAAATGCACTACTATTAATCACAAGCAAGCAGCTTCAATGTCAGGTGTAAAATAGCAGTAAAAATATTCTCCTGACTTTGGGTTGCCTTCACCTCTCAGGACAAATTTAGAAGGAATAAATATCTGCATATGGTTCTTTTTTCTTCATCTTTCCATGCAGTCACCTCTCTTTCCATCTTCTAAGTTCTTTGGAATGGGTGGAGAGTTAGGCATCTCACCCTATAACTGGGAAAGGCAAGTAATTATCCTGTAATCTGCAACTCTTACACTGCAAAAACATATGGACTACACCACTTGACCAGGGCAATACAATAGACGTAATCTACATATCTAAAGCCTTTGATTCAATGGTACATGACAAACTATTTATTTATTTATTATTTATTTATTTATCAAGTTTATATACCGCCCCCTCTACTACTCCTAAAAGTAACATCTTATGGTATCTTTGGACAACTGCATAACTGGATAGAAGCATTCCTGTCAAACAGACAACAAGTGGTCAAAATTGGGAGCATCCTATCAAATTCTGTACCTGTCAATAGTGGTGTCCCCCAAGGTAGTGTTCTAGGACCAATTCTCTTCATACTCTACATAAATGACCTCTGTGATCATATTAAGAGCAACTGCGTTCTCTTCACTGATGATGTAAAGCTGTTCAATACCACAGACAATACTGCTACCCTTCAAAAAGATCTTGACTATGTATCAGAATGGTCAAACAAATGGCAACTTCAAATCTCAACAAATAAATGCTCTGTCTTACATATTGGCAAAAAAAATCAGAAAACAAAATACAAGCTGAATAGTCAAGACCTTGCTGATGATCCAAGCTCTGTCAAGGTTCTTGGAATACTCATCTCTAATGATCTAAGTGCTAGAGCCTACTGTAACTATATAGTCAAAAAGGCATTAAGAGTTGTTAACCTGATCCTACGTAGCTTTTTCTCTGGTAATATCACACTACTAACTAGAGCATACAAAACATTTGCTAGACCAATACTCGAATACAGCTCATCAGTCTGGAACCCACATTATGTATCTGATGTTAGCACAGTTGAGAAAGTTCAGAAATACCTCACAAGAAGAGTTCTCCACTCCTCTACTCGTTATAGAATACCAAGCCACCAGACCTGAAATTCTAGACCTAGAAAACCTTGAATTACGCCGTCTTTGGTCTGATCTAAGTATGGTATATAAAATCATACATTGCAATGACTTACCTATCAATGAATACTTCAGCTTCAACCATAACAATACAAGAGCACTCAATAGATACAAACTGAAGGTTAATTGCACCAAATTTGGTTGCAGGAAATATGACTTCAGCAACCGAGTGATCAATGTCTGGAATACTCTACCTGATTTTGTGGTTTCTTCCCCAAACCCCAAAAACTTTCACCTTAGACTGTCTACTATTGACCTCACTCCTTTCCTAAGAGGTCTGTAGGGGGCGTGCATAAGCGCACCAACGTGCCTTCCATCCCTGTCCTATTGTTTCTTTTATTTTTCTTATATGTACCCATTTCATGTATTCATAACTATGTATATACTCATACCTATTATCTTGTAAGCGATTGACAAATCAAATAATAAATAAATAAATAAACAAATAAATTGAACTTCAAAGGCAATTGGCATCTGTGAAATTCTCCTTGTTCTAATATGGATTTATATTCATTGATTAGGCTGCCCTTCAGCCAACTCCCTCTGGTTCTGGGGAACTTAGCATCCAGTCTGAAAAGAAGAGATTTTCTCTTTTAACATGTGTTAGAACAGGGGTCTCCAACCTTGGAAACTTTAAGCCTGGCAGACTTCAACTCCCACAATTTTGGGAGTTGAGTCCACCAGACTTAAAGTTTCCAAGGTTGGAAACCCCTGTGCTAGAAGACAGTTTGTATTCATCCAACAGCAACCAAAAAAACAAAACAAAAAAACAACCCAATCATGATTGGGAGAAGGCCAAGAGACAGCATTGCAAATATTTAAAATAAATAGTACTTTGGCTGTTTTGGAAAGTGTAGTAAAGGAAATAGATTAACTACCCTTTTAATCTTCTACTGTATGATTTGATTCACTGTACTGTAGGTATTTGTGATACAAATATTGTCTTCTTAATATTTTAGATATACACCAGTTAACAATTTTTGCAAATTATGCAGCAGTCTGTTTTTTAACATGTCCCTGATCCCACAGATTTTATTTTATACATGAGACAAAGCCAGGTTGTTGTATGGAAAATGTGATTGCAAATATGTTCCGATATTCACAAGCTCGTATGACGTGAATTGTTATGAATGTCACAATACCATCTCTATATTTTTTACCTTTTTAAAAACAAAATGAAAATTGCAACACAGCCTTCTCTTCAGTAGATGAGTTCTTTATCTTCCTATTTTTCCCTCTTTCTAATTCTTTTTATGTAGATTACAGACTTATAACCACAATTGGGACTTGAATCTTATTTGTTGAGAGAAGTGGTTGTTAAGCAAGACACACGTGACTGCTGCACTCAATGTCTGCAATCCTGGCACTCCCGGTTGCAGTCATTAAATTATTTTCCAGGTTATTAAGTGGATGGAACAAAAGAGCTGCCTCCTGAGTTCAGCTCCCTTCTATGCACGGAAAAGAACTGTTCTGGTGGGCTGCAGAAACAGATCATTGGGATTTGAGCTCCATTTCTCCAACCCACTAATAGTGTTCAGGTACTCTCCATACACGGAAGAGAACTACTCCAGTGGGCTGCAAGAATGGAGCTCAAAACTTCAAAATCCAAATTCCATTTTCCCACTCTGCCTCAACTGCTTTTATCCCTAGGGCAGTATAGCTTTTTTGACCTTAGAAATAAAAACACATATGTTGAGTCATTTGAGAGCTTAAACCCCCAAAGTTTATAAAATGTTTCTTACCTAAGGATAAGGTAAGAAAGGCAGGAGTGTCAAACTTGATTTCATTGAGGGCTGCATCAGGGTTGTGTTTGACCTCAGGGGGCTGGGGTAGGTGTGGCAAGGGTGGGCATGGCCAGCATAACATCACTCTGTTGGGGCGTGCCTGTGGTGGCTCAAGCGCTCTGCCAACAAAAATGGGCTCCCAAGCTCTGTTTTTGTTGGCAGAGGCATTATGGGCTGGTCCTTTGCTGTTTCCAGAGTAACCCTGCAGGCCACATCTAAGCACCCTGCGGCCCACATCCAACCCCCGGGCCTTGAGTTTGACACCCTTGATTTAAGGGATTATACTTATCGGCCATAATCAACAGTTCAAATAGTTGCTTATAAACCTGACATACAATTACCTGCATTGTTCATAAGCTTTTTATTCCTATCTTCCTTAAATAAAAAGTCAGTAAGCAAAGCAGTGGAGAGTTGTTACCACAACAGTTATATTCTTTGCAAATTTGGTGTCATAAATGTGCTTTGTTCTTCATTTATGTTAGGCAGATGTCTACTGATGAGCATAATTATTTGTTTATTTATTAGTTTTACTATATATGGCTACCCATCACACATAAAGCAACTCAACACAATAAAAACCTCAATGCAGTAATGAAGTCTAATAAATGAAACACATCAGAAAATAAAAAGAAAAACTGAGGATAAACCAGTCAGGAACAAATTCATTCAACTCATATAAGCTTATGAATATAACATAAAATACATATTCCTTTTTCATTTTTTATATTCTGTTCTAAGGCCAATATTCTTCAGACTGGTTAAACTACTTTCCCCAAATGACAGGTTAGCGAAGACTCAACAACAAAAGAATAAGTCAGTTGGATTTTTTTTTTTTGAAAAAATGGTATGTGTGTGAATGGAATATAACAGGATCTTTTCCTTCGGATTGTGTACATTTTCTTATAGAGTTCTAAAAATTCTGAGATTAATCTTTCAGAAGTTTTTTCCTGGAACAGCCCTTTGTTCTGTTAGCTTTATGAAGCTGGATTCCCAGATGGTTGTTCCACAGTTGTCTGTTTTAAGAATTTGCATTTTTGCATAATACTCTATATTGCACTTTTCAGACAGGGAAAGGGGCCTATTTTTTTCTCTCCCTATTCCTGTCTAGTATGATAATTAGAGAATTTGCTTTTCCATTGGAGCAAGCTGATTCCAGCATTTAGAGGGTTTTGTGCATTTTTGGTAGCATAGATTCCTGGGGAGAAATGAAGCCTTTGGAAGAAACCAGTGTTTTGGAAACAGACTTGTTCCATTTTTCATATAACTGATGGTTTAAAATTCTTGACAACAAAAGCCAGAGATATACATGTAGGAACTTTCTTAAACAGGAAGTTGATTTTTTAAAATTTACATTTCTTTTAGGGCCGGCATCATACAGTGATGGAAAAATAGGATTAGGAGCAGGGAGAGCCATGTTCTAGTCCTTCCTTTAGTCATGGAAGATAAATTGGATCAGTCACTCCCTCTCAGTCCTTATTATAAGCATCAGTCTGCCTAACAAACCATCTCATGGCATCATGCATTCATAAAAATGCCTAGTAGAAGGGGAAATGGTTAGATGAATGATCTAACTCCTGCTCTAGTCTGTCTTTTTCAGCTCTCAACAAAGTAACATGTGCCTACTGGTGCTTAAGATTCCTTCCTCTAGTACAATATATTGCTAGCTCTATGTGAAATAGCACTGCTGATGTTCCAGGGAAGCAGTTTGTAATGCCCATTCACTGTTGTTGTTGTTGTTGTTAGAATCTTCATTCTGGTCAATCTTTTTTCCTATATAAAATATCTTTTTCCATGGAATGGGTCTAACGTTTTTATTTTAAAAATTCCCTTGGCATTAATCTAAGATTTTATAAGGACATAAGAGCAGTGGTGGTGCAATGGTTAGAATGCAGTACTTGCAGGGCTAATTCACTGCTCACTCCAGGAGATCAATTATGATTGGCTCAAGGTTGACTCAGCCTTCCATCCTTCTGAGGTCAGTAAAATGAGGACCCAGATGGGGTCAATATGCTGACTCTGTAAACTGCTTAGAGAGGGCAGTAAAGCATTGTGAAGCAGTATAGAAGTCTAGGTGCTGTTACTACATATGCTGTTCAAGAGTTTGCTACAGGCCAATGTATACACTTATTATTACATTTCTGCAATAATTTCCTGGCCAATCCTGCATTCATTTTATAATTTCTCAACCTCCTTGTTGTCTCGTAGTCACCTAGGCACCTTCTTTATTTGGTGCCCCACCCTTTTTTCTTTTCTCAATGGTTGCATGACTCAGTTTCCTTTGTTAGCTTTACAGGTCTGTCAGGAATTATCTTTTTTTTCTTCCTGTGTGTGACAGATTCTTGGTTACAAGGCAGTAAAACATGATGTGCAACCTCATTTTTAAAACCAGTGGTTGGAATAACAGGTTTATCACACCAAACTTCACTGCAGAAAATACGACTTCAGCAACAGAGTGATCAATGTCTACCTGACTCTGTGGTTTCTTCCCCAAACCCCAAAAACTTTCACCTTAGACTGTCTACTATTGACCTCACCCCTTGCCTAAGAGGTCTGTAGGGGGCGTGCATAAGCGCACCAATGTGCCTTCCATCCCTGTCCTATTGTTTCTTT
Source organism: Bungarus multicinctus (assembly GCA_023653725.1). NCBI lineage: Eukaryota > Metazoa > Chordata > Lepidosauria > Squamata > Elapidae > Bungarus > Bungarus multicinctus. The sequence continues at coordinate 124,698,369 of CM042834.1, forward strand.
TATTTTTCTTATATGTACCCATTTCATGTATTCATAACTATGTATATACTCATACCTATTATCTTGTAAGCGATTGACAAATCAAATAATAAATAAATAAATAAACAAATAAATTGAACTTCAAAGGCAATTGGCATCTGTGAAATTCTCCTTGCTCTAATATGGATTTATATTCATTGATTAGGCTGCCCTTCAGCCAACTCCCTCTGGTTCTGGGGAACTTAGCATCCAGTCTGAAAAGAAGAGATTTTCTCTTTTAACATGTGTTAGAACAGGGGTCTCCAACCTTGGAAACTTTAAGCCTGGCAGACTTCAACTCCCACAATTTTGGGAGTTGAGTCCACCAGACTTAAAGTTTCCAAGGTTGGAAACCCCTGTGCTAGAAGACAGTTTGTATTCATCCAACAGCAACCAAAAAAACAAAACAAAAAAACAACCCAATCATGATTGGGAGAAGGCCAAGAGACAGCATTGCAAATATTTAAAATAAATAGTACTTTGGCTGTTTTGGAAAGTGTAGTAAAGGAAATAGATTAACTACCCTTTTAATCTTCTACTGTATGATTTGATTCACTGTACTGTAGGTATTTGTGATACAAATATTGTCTTCTTAATATTTTAGATATACACCAGTTAACAATTTTTGCAAATTATGCAGCAGTCTGTTTTTTAACATGTCCCTGATCCCACAGATTTTATTTTATACATGAGACAAAGCCAGGTTGTTGTATGGAAAATGTGATTGCAAATAAAACTTCAAACTTCACTGCAGAAAATACGACTTCAGCAACAGAGTGATCAATGTCTACCTGACTCTGTGGTTTCTTCCCCAAACCCCAAAAACTTTCACCTTAGACTGTCTACTATTGACCTCACCCCTTGCCTAAGAGGTCTGTAGGGGGCATGCATAAGCACGCCAACGTGCCTACCATCCCTGTCCTATTGTTTCTTTTTTCTTTTTTTTCTTTTTCTTATATGTATCCATGTATTATATGCTTTTACTTATACCTATTATCTTGTCAGCAATTGACAAAAATAAATAAATAAATAAAATAAAAGTTTACTTTTAGCAGTGATTGAGAAAGATACATACTTGCCTTCCTGCCAGATGTTCGGATTAGCTGTGCTTTATGTTAATAATGGCAGAGCATGTGGCCTTTCAATCCTATCTTTTACCTCTGCAGTATAGGATATTTTATAGGTTTCATAGAGTAAACTTATGGAGCACCTACAACTCTGGGACTGCAAGCTGTTCCACTGATTAACTGTTCTCACTGTGAGGAAATTTCTCCTTAGTTCCAGGATGGATCTCCCTCTGAAGAGCTTCTATCCATTGCTTCTTGTCCTGCCTTCAGGTGCTATTTGATCAATATTAAAATAAGACACTTCTTTTTGCAATGTTTTGATAACCATTTATGGACTTTTGTTGACCCTAATATTGAAAAGTTGATGTTTGGTGTATTTGCTTGTAAGATTAGGGATGGGTATTTGTTTCTAACTTTAAAGGGCCTTGATGGCAAACCTATGGCACGCATGCCAGAAGTGGCATGCAGAGCCATCTCTCCGGATATGCCAGCCATTGCCTGTTGCTCTTTCAGGTTCCAGCATTCGTCAGCCAGCTGGTCTTTGCGTGCTCATGCACTTACGCCAAAAATTGGAAGAGCAGCTCCCAGCATGTGCATGCGTGCCAGCCACCTGGTCTTCTGGTTTCTAATGTGCATGCACACACAAAGACCAGCTGGCCAGTGCACGCATGCACATTAGAAACTAGCCAGCTAGCTGGTCTTAGTGCGTGCAAGCGTGTTAGAAGCCAAAAGATGGCCGGTGGCCAGTGTGCCTGCTGGGAGCTGCTGTTTTGGTTTTCGATGTGAGCGCATGCATATGCATGCACACACGCATACACGTTTCAGCACTCGGTTCCTTGTTGGTGCATGCGCACTCCCGTTTCGGCACTTGGTGCCGAAAAGATTAACCACCAATGTTATAGGGGGTATTGTGTGGTCATGGTTGATACTATCTCCCACTCTGATCATTTTCTGGACACTTGATTTGTGTGTCTTGTGTGTTTGTATGTAGAGATTACGGTCTCTTTTAGGTTTTGAAATTTGCTACTTTCTAAGCTTGAAGTGAGTTTTCCATATGTGTCCATTTTTAAAAGCCATATTGTCTTCCTCAGATCATGTGATCGTTACATTCCTTTTAATATACAGGAAACCTCTGATGCTTTGCTCAACATTAACTGTCTGCTTTCAAATGTTATCTAGATGCTTTCATGATCTTAAAAGCTGAAGTCATCATTTCTTTAAAAAGCTGAAATAATCAGAATCATTAATGTTTTGCATATTTTTTTTACAACCAGGGCCTACATTTATACTTCTTTCTGGATTTAGCCTTATTAGCCTGGAGGGTAGTTCTTAAAGCATATGTAGCTTTTCCTTATGACATCATTTCCATCTTTGACTTATTTTCTCTATCAAGACTTCCATTGTGGAATCCATCGCTTCGTTTTTCAAAACAAAATCAGTTTTTCTCAATTAGCTTAACTTTGTTATGCCTAGTTTCAAGTAACAATCCTCCCAGATGTTATGCTTCCCTAACATACAGTCATTGTACTGCCTCTTAACATTAACCAATTTCACAACATTGCTAGAAAGTAGTCAAAATTTGTTGGTTTCTTCTGTCAGCAAATTCTGCTATTATATGGAGTCATCTGTGTTTATACAAACAAGTCTTTCATCTTATGTCAGTAAACAGAGTAAAACAAATCAGAGTTTATAGGTCACACATTATTCTAAACCAGGAGTAGAAATTATTTTCAAAGAGAGTCTGCACATTTTTTAAAGTGGCCTTTGAACAGCTTATGAATATAAGCTCAGTGATATCATCAGTGAGGGGAGAGCTGAAAATTTCAGTGTCCCTCTCCTTTTTATTATTATAACACAAAAATATGAAATCACAACTGCCAGTTCTTTAGGTAGTGTTCACTTTCATAGTCATCAAGTTTTTCCCAAGAACCTAGGATGTTGTAAGATATTGGTGTGGTATATGTGTAGATTTAAGCAGTGTGGCACTAACAGATAGAAAATTTGTCAATGTGCACATTTTCTAAGTGCCATCCAATATTTTTCGGAATGGCACCCAGTGTGCTGATAACCACTGGGACTACCATGGCCAGTTTATACCATAATGTTTAAGTTTTGATTTTCAGATCCTGATACTTTGTGATCTTCTCCAATTATTTGTCTTCTATTCTAATATCCTTGGAATTGCCACATCAATTATCCACATTTTCCTCTTTTCAATTATAGTTAAATCTGGTGTGTTACTTTATTAGTGTGTAATCAGAAATCCCACAATACTTTTACCTGCTCATTTTCAGCTAATTTTTCCCACAATTTTTTTTATTCCTGGACATGATAATATTTACAGATGTTACAATGAATCGTTGTGGCAACTGTTATATTGTTTATAATGAATTTGTGTGATCTTCTTGCACGAGATGATTTTATTATTTACCATTTTTCCTGCCTATGTACCCTCCGTACTTGAACCATTTGACGATTACTCCATACTAACCTTGATTGCATTACTTCAAATAGCTTGCTCTTGAGCAGCCCTCAGTTTCTTTTTTTAATGATCCAATTGTAAGCCATTGCCAAGTTTTATCTTTATCCATTTCCCCCTCAATATTTTGTACAAATTTATCATGCCATGCTTCTATTCTTTTTTTTAATACATTATTTCAATATTCCTGTTTGTTTTCATGCACATTAAATTTCTAACTTGTATTAAATTTCTAACTTGTATTAACTTGGCTGTCTTTTATGTAATCAGCCAATGCATGCCTTTTTTTTACTGTTTTGACTTAAAGAAAATCTCTGCCTCCATTTCTGCAGGGTATGTATAATTTATCATTATCACTACAGGGATATAATACCTAGTGACGAGTCATTGGCTTTATTGTTTTTAGGTTCAAACTATCCAGTTCAAATTGTGTCAGTTAATAATTCCAGCAGTGTATCGTATCACAGATATGGTCCAGGTATTGATGACTTTCATGGTGTTTCCATCATTCAATTTTGTCTTTATTTATTTAATTAAATTTTTATACCGCCCCCTCTCCCGCAGTGGGACTCGGGGCGGTGTACAGCCAAGATAAAACCACACAATAAATAGAATTTAAAATAGATTTAAAAGAATTAAATTAGTGGCTGAAAAAACACACTAAAACAAGGTATAAAAGTTAAAATTACCAAAAAAATTTAAAAATTTAAAACCCTAGTAATTGATACTAGGCCAGACTGGCCTGTTGGAAGAGGTGGGTCTTTAATGCGGGCCAGAAGGTTTGCAGGTCAGTAATGGCTCGAATCTCTGGGGGTAATTCATTCCAGAAGGAGAGTGCTCCCACAGAGTAGGCCCGCACCCTCGGGGCCACCAGCCGACATCGTCCAGCTGACGGCACCCCAAGGAGGCCCACCCTGTGGGAGCGCACTGGCCAGCAGGAGGCCGATGGTGGCAGCAGGCGGTCCCGTAAGTACCCGGGTCCCAAGCCATAGTTAGCACTATTCTCACTGGAGGTATTCTTTACTAATCATATTTGTAAATTGCCCATGCTTGGTGTTATCTGTAAAATGCCCAGATACTTGTAGTCTTCCTCCTGATGGTTTCTGATGGTTTGGGCATTTGGCATTTCAGTTCCATTATAGATTTTAAATTTCTCCTCCTGCTACAGAATTTATATGCTACTCTAACCTGAAAGGACTTTGAGTGGCTTATCAACAATCTTACTGTGAAAAGGTTAAAAACAGCTCAATAGAATTAGATTACAAATATAGTAACTCTGCACTTAAGCAATACTCAAAACTGCAGAGAGAAAAAAGAAAAAAGATCATAACAAAATGTCCACTTCTCATCCTGATTTTGGCTTTCAGTGCCTCTCCAAAAAGTCACATTGTGCTGAAATAATCATTAAGTCATCTATACTGTGTTTTGCAAGGGCACGTGGAGGGAGACCCAGCATGGCCGTAAGGTGCATTTTCAGCTTAACCCAGAGGTGGGATCCTAATGGCATAACAACTGGTTTGGGGAGCGAACGCATGCATGCCAAACGCACGCTGCACTTGGCTCCGGCAAGCATTTACCTTCTCCAGCTGATGAGTGGCACTCAGCTTTGCCGTGCAAAGCAGCTGAGGAGGTAAAAGCATAGGATAAAGGACAGCCTAGAGCCTGGGAGGACGGGTGGGCCAAACCGACGACCAGACAGTTGTTGCAGCGAACTGGTTTGGTGTCAGCTGCTCTTCGGAGCTACCGGTTCTATAAAACTGGGCTGAACCAGTAGCATCCCACCCCTGGCTTAACCACAACATGACTTCCTGTAATATACAAACAGATACACTGTAATATCTTCTCTGGGTCCTACATGAGAGCCAGGTAACATAAGCTCATTAGGTTTAAAATTAGCTAAGAGCAAGTTGTAATATTATTGTTAAAGCGAGTGTGCGAAATTCCCACTGGGGAACAAGAGGGGTGTGATTCTGTACTCTGTTCCTAATAATCTTCTTAAGAATCCAGAAATACTGAGTCTGTGTTGCAATCGCTTCTTTAAATAGAACACATGGTGAATCTTTCCTCTGGAATGATCTTGAACCAGAAAAATGCTTCAGGTACATTCTTATAGCCAGAAGAAGAAAGTGGTTGTTTTTCTTAATTCAAAAATCATGCATACAGTTTGCCAATGTGATCCCTCACTGGCTGTTTGCCTCATTCAGGGTTAAGTAGCAGTGCTTTCATAGGTAATAAATAAAGTGATTAAAAAAATAGCCTCGCTTTAGGAGTGAGCTTGAAGTTGATCTGTGCATTTTAAAGGATTATTGAGACTCTGGGTTCAGTATTTATATGGCCAAACCAGAATTTAAGGTTTGGGTTTCATTTATTTTGCCCAATTATTTAGTTTCTTGTCTTATCAAAACTGCCCATGGCATATTCACACAAAGCATGCAATTGGCTAGATGTATAAGGGCATGAAGCCATAGAATAGGCAACTAAGGGCATGGAAGAACAACCCTTGCAGAGCTAAAAGTGTCCTGCTTTCTGCTAAGTAAACCTTGTCTCACTGGCCTTCTGGAGTTTTTCAGGAAGAATGTGACTTTTACAATTTTATAAATTAGGACAGAGTTTTGATCCATGATGATGCCCATCAGTTTAGCTCTTGGCCTCTCACCATTGTAGATGTGCCTGACATTTAAACTATTCAGTGATCAACCTAACAGAGGAGACAATTCATTTTAAATACCTCTAAAATGATACACAATGTGACAGCCTCTCTACCCATTTCCCAATTTCACACTAATGGGGTTTGAGTGATTGTACCTATTGAACGAAATGCCTTGGGTTCAGATGATATTATTGAGGGCATCAATTCAGTTCCAAAAAGAGGCCAAGTCAGCAGAGGGACTAATTGCCAAGGTTGCAGTACACTTACACTAATCTATGTTGCAGTTTGTATGCTTTTTCCTGCTAGAATTAGATGTTTGGTATTTTGGATAATGCTTTTAGATTCATTTCAAATTATGTATCTGGAGATGAGATCTTTCTAGGAATATTTTGCAAATATTTCATGCACTTACATAACTGTTACTTTCTGAGTAGTCGGTAGACCTCTCTTCATGGAACAAACTTGCATGATGAATTTGCCTTAATGGAGAGGGGGAGGAAACATTCAATAGTATGAAAGCTAAATGTTTCTTGCCTCTTGAAGTTCCCATCTCAGATAGTATTTTGAAAAGTCCCCCTGCAATATTGCTTACTTTATTACTACAATCCTAATGTTAACAGAGCTTCTGCAGCAAAGGGTTACAGCTGTATGTTAATGTGCAATCCATGTGGGCAGAAGCTGTGCTTCAGAGCAGCCTATTAATGATAGAAAAAAATTTCTCTCCATAGCTGTTTTTCTCTCCTTCTGTTCTCTCTTCCCACCCACCCACCCCCTTTTCCCACCCCCACACATGCCGAACAATAGAGACTGCTTATAATGCAACTCAGTCTTCAGGATCTGCAACACTCGCAGCACCTCTCATGAGTCATCAGCTTCAGGAGATAGCATACCTTTTCCCCCTTTCTTCTGAGACTTGCACTTTTCCCCTTCTAATCTCTCCTTTATTTCTTTTTCTGATTATTTTCCTTTCTTTGATGTTGAAACTCTAGAAAGAGTGCAGAGGAGAGCAGCAAAGATGACTAGGGGACTAGAGGCAAAAACGTAGAAGAATGGTTGCAGGAATTGGAAATATCCAGTTTAATGAAAAGAAGGGCTAGGGATGACATGATAGCAATGTTCCAATATCTCAGGGGCTGCCACAAAGAAAAGGAAATCAACCTATTCTCCAAAGCATCTGAGGTCAGGACAAGAAGCAATGGATGGGAACTGATCAAGGAGAGGACCAATCTACAAATAAGGAGATATTTCCTGACAGTGAGAACAATTAATCAGTGGAACTGCTTGCCCTCAGAAGTTGTGGGTGCTCCAACATTGGAGGTTTTTAGGAAGAGATTGGACAACTGTTTGTCTGAAATGCTTGAGCAGGGAGTCGGACTAGAAGACCTCCAAGGTCCCTTCCAAGTCTGTTATTCTATTATTATTTGGGGCAGATTCTGGTTTATATTAGCCCAGAAATATTTTAAACCTTGTCTAAATAACTCAATCTGATTTGATTGTCCTCTTATTATCATGTCTTATCCAAAGTAGACTGCTTAAGATCACATCCTTGTTTTAATGACTGATGTGACTGAGTTAACTGGAAAAAGTATTTATGTTAGAGTTTTTTTGAACAGTATTTTTATCAAAAGAATTAAATGTACTGTATAAAAATCTTTCCCTCTGAAAACTGCCATTTTTTCCCCTTAAAGAACTGTGAATTAAACTCTAGAATTTGTAATGCAAATATTGAAGTAGTGAAAATGGCTCTTCAGGAGTTTTTTTAGGGACAGTTAAAAATAAATTTGTTCCTGGCTGGTTTGTCCTCAGTGACTGTTTTTCTTTTTGTTTTCTGATGTGTTTCATTTATTTGTTACTGTATTGAAAGTTTTACTGTGTTAGCTGCCTTGAGCCACTTTATGTGGGATAGGTGGCCCTATAAATCAAATAAAACAAAGAATTGTGTTAGACTACTTCTCATCTGCCTATCATAAGAGAAGAGCAAAATAATTTTATGACACTGAGTTTGCAAAGAATATGTCTTTAGATAACCACCCTCCACTGCCTTGCCAACTGGTTATGTAAGGAAAATAGGCATATATTACTCAATAGGTAGCTGTATATCAGATTTATAACCAACAATTTGAAATGTTGATTGTGGCCAGGATATATAATCCCCTAAGTGAAGGCCTAATATTTTTTTAAAATGGGGAAAAGATTTTTTTCATAACATCTCAGATGAAAATGTAAATAGATTGTGAGGTATTATTTGGTATAGATAGAACAGGAACATTGGTTCCTGTTTAGGCATCCTAGGGCCTAAAGTATTTGCATTGCTAATGTAAGTGGTCCTTATCTAATGGATTTCTTATATAGGCATCGGGAGCTAAATGCCTAAGTGATTTTATCCTAATGATGAACTGATTAATTGACATTGCATGAACTTGCTGTTGATGTTTGCTGATCGCTGCAAAAGGTATAAAGTAATCAGTAGGATCTCTTTAGTTCCATCCTCAAACTTACCCAAGTGCTATACTGTCCCAATTGCTTTGATTAGCAATGGCTAAAAGGTTGTTTCATTCAGGTAGAGAAAAAAGGTGAAGATCTCGCAAGTACATAGGTACAGGATAAAAGGATGGTGTTCCTTTGACCAATTTCCTGATTGGGAAAACAGCATGAATTGCTGTGATTTCAAACAGTTGTCTGAGGTTGGAAATGGCATGTTTTTTTACCTCAGTATAAATTGAGAGCATTCAATTTTGAAAGTTTTCATCTTTGTCTTTATGTGTCACAGGCACATACCGTGCCATGAAAACCCTTAGCAGTGACTGTTCCTCACTCATATCCTAACATTTCTGCCAAGAACATCACATTTCATTCTGTATATGGACCATAACGTTCAAAACATGCCTGTTTCAATCCAGACGCAGGCCACCCAAAACCAGCTGTTCCATCTATGGAACACTTTGCACATCCCTACTTAGAAGTTAAAACAAAAACAAAATTGGAAGAAGGCAATGGTAAACCACTTCCATTCTGTAGCCAATGTATTCTTCATTATGTGAGAATCTCTCCATGCACGCACATTTCTCCTTCCCTAGTAGCTCATGTTGGAAATATTTTTGATGTTGTGGTTTGACATAGTTGCTAGTGAAACTAACTTCATATCCCCAGTAGCTTTTGCAGCAGGAGTTCCTTGCTAATACAGAATTCAAAATCAAAAATTCTCCTTAAGAACTTTGCCAAGAGAAGGAAATGTTTTTAATGTTTGGGGATTCAAACTGCTTGCATTTATTTTGATATGGTGATACTGTTTAACCAACCCAAGTTATAATATCAGCCATTGTAACAGAAGAGAATACCAAACAGCAGAAGAAATGGTCAAACCTTTTTCAATATAATATAACCCAGAACCATCGGACTGTAATATCCAGAATTCTTAGCCAACATGACTCCACATCATACAGGTTGGGAGTTTTCAGCTTTGTAGTCCCCCACCACCAAAAAAAAAACAAACAAAAAAAAACCAAGGATGTAAAGCAAAACTCTAATTATTTCAGCACCTTGTGAGAAAGTAGTCGTAATAGGGCCTCTTTATTTCATTTGGGGAAAAAAAGAGATGGCTTAAGAGAGCTACTGTTTAGGCAGCTTGAGTGCATGTTTAATAGCTGCTTTTCGGTTATGTTTTCCATGTCTTCCATGTGCCTGGCAGCAGTGAGTCTAAGACCTTTTCAAATAGAGGGGGAAAGTCTGAGATTTTTGCGTGATGACACCTTGAGTGACTTCCTTATGGGACAAAGATACTGCTGAAGAAAGGAACAAAACATATTGTTTTGATTTAAAGAAATCTTGCCTTAATGCATTAGCTGGTTGCCAGAGTTTAGATGAGTGGCAAAGAAAGCAAATAAGCATTATTGTCTGCAGTTCACAGACCTGTCAGGTTTAGGCTGGTATTGTAATTATTGCTCTATTTTAAACAAGTAACATAGCACATGTTTGTGTGCTGCTGCTGAGCATGTTGGGAATTTAGGGGAGAACGTCTCAAGCTTTATACTTTATACTTCCATTTGATTCCTATTTCTCTTCTCCGCTGACAAAATAGAATATTCATATCACCCAATAAATCTTTTAAAATGGAACCTTTATTTGCAATTCTGCCATTTCCCTTCAGATATTAAAGTTGCTAATGCGATTGCAGAGACATTAAAAGTTATGTTCCAAAGAATCTGTAAGGCATTGTAGGAAGAGACAAATGGCAGATGTGGATCCCTTTGGCTGAAAAGGAGGCACATCAGCTCATGGGCAGGTGCTCAGAGAAAAATGAATGCTGGTGTTAATTCCTTCCTGAAATAAAATCCAGTTGATGAAACACATATCCCGTTTTTTCCCCTGCAAAAAAAATGGAATTTCAGAATATTTCTTAGGGGCCAAATTTACCTAACAGACAGTGCCAGCAAAGCTGTGATAGGGGTATGTGAAACCTCAAATCGCACAACCTGTTTGAAACAGCTGTTTCAGATGTTTGAAACAAGTTAATTCAAACTTTATGCAAGGATTTTAGCTTGAAGTGTGTTTTGAAATGCAACTATTGTGTCCCTCACAAATAAGATATCTATGAATCAATGTGTTTTGTCTAGCATGGTATTGCTTCCATTAACAGGCTGTGTTTTCAGCACTACCTGGAGATGCTGAGGCTTGAACCTCCAATCTTTTGTGGATCCAGCAGAGGATTCACTACTGAATCAGCACCCTTGGTTAGGTAAATGTTCTGTAATACAAATGGAACATATCCTAAATAAACTCGATCGCACCACATGATGTATCGCGACATATTGCAATGTTTTTTGCCTTTGCGGAGCCGATGTGGGCGTGGCCTGTGCATAATGCATCCAGCTCATAGGCCGCCAGTTTGACAGACCTGCTCTATACCTATGAATTAAGAAGGAAAAGCTTATGGTTTCTCTCTTTCTTTTAATGTTGCAAGGCATGGTATAGTGAATGACAAGAATTTTCCAAAGGCATTCAGCATGAATATAAATGAATTTGCAATACACTACATACAGGGTAGTTCTCGACTTACGACTGCAATTGGGACTGGAATTTCTGTCATAAGTTGTTGTGGTCATAAGTCAAACCTGATTTTATGACAATTTTTATGGTGGTCATTAGGCAAATCACTGTGGTTATTAAGGGTCTCCAGCTTCCCCAATGGATGCTTTTTCCAGACATCAGCCAAAAAAAGTTAGCAAATCATGATCATGCTGCCACTGGTCATAAATGCGAGTTGATTGTCAGGTGCCCAAATTGTAGTCACATGACTGGAAGGGTGATGTGACAGTCATAGGTGCAAGTACAGGCTGTAAATCACCTTTTCCAAAGCCATCATAACTTTGAACTATTGTTAAATGGCCATAAGTTGAGGACCACTTATAATTAAACTCTACATAAAGAAGCTTTAAGTGGCTTGATCATGGCTGCATGGGAAGGAAAGTGTTTTCTCTTTTCCATAAAGATGAAAAGGTTGTATATTGTAGCATACAAAGACACATCTGTAGTTATTGTGGAAAGGAAGCCATGTTGGATTAATATCATAAAAGAGATGGCACAAAGAAAAGCAATTCTTTGTCACTTCAGAATGGAGCCCATCTTCTGCAGGGAATGGTGGAGGAAAGAAAAGGCCAAGCTTTTGTCCTTGGCTAGAAATGGACCATCATCTAATTACAGGATTCTTAGCCGATATATTTATTTTAATTGGCTACAATACATTTTGAATCTATGTACATGTGGCATCTGAATAAATACTAATGGGAGGAAAGCGTGCTGCTCCTTAATATGTATTTATCCTGCAACAGGCTTCCTCTTAGGAAAGGCATTTTCCTTTCTCACAGTAGCCTTTGTTGAAGTGGCATCAGCAGCCTGCCTGCAGAGTCTTTTGGGGTGAGGAGGGAGGGAGGGTATCCAGAAAGCAGGCAGAAATGATTGCTCAAGGGCCTGGGTGTGTGTGCAATAAAGAAGGGGCTCTATTAACTCTTTTTCAGTTAATGACCTTTAAAGCTATGAAGGTTTACATCTAAAATGCTTTAGGATATACCAGACTTTTAGGCTATTGAAACTGAGCATGGAAGTGCTGAGTGCAGAGAAACCTCTGAATGTGAGAAAGGAAATTTATTGCATTGTGGATTTCTCGGGCCATTGGCTGCAGAATTAAGTGGATGACTTTATGTCAAAGTTTGAAGACTTCACATGAGAAGATGTGCTGTTTGATTAAAGGGGGATATGGAGCTATTGGAGAGGGTGTCTTCTGTTCTTCTGTTGCATCTTCTCACAGCCAAAGAGTTGTGGGTTCAAGTGGGCTGCGTGAAGCCTCTCGGCATCACCTGCAGGCCTTTGAGGAGGACCTCTGTCCTCTATGATTTTGAGAAAGAACAGGGGAAGCTGATTCTCAGCAGCCTAGAAAGGAAAGCTCAACGGAGGAAGTATAAAAAAGAAATCCTTCTGAAGGCCCTTTAAACTTATATGAGCCACCAAAGTCGATTCATCGCAATAGGCTGTAGAGAATTAGCAGTATCCAGGTGCAGAGGGAGTAGGAGGGAGACTAAGAATCTCTCTGCTCTTCTGCCACCCACACAACATCTGAAGCCCACGTACTGAGTCAGGAGCTTTTGTGTGAGGGAAGTCAGATGACTAAGGATGGATGTTGGAGTGGGGGGGAGAGATTCTCTCAGCAGGCTTATGCTCTGTGGCCCAGTGCCCCCTGCTGTCCAGGCTGCAGCTGAATGCCAGATCAGGAATCTCAGAAATTCTTGTAGGCTAATAATGAAGAGGCAACTGCCTATTTCTTTCTCTCTGCTTCCTTTCTCTGAAGCAATTGGAATAAATGTTAGATTTGCAAAGGAATCTGCTGTATTCCGAATACCTGCAGGCTTGTGGGCTCATATTGTGATTAACATGCTAGTTTCTACTCACCTCTGATATTTTATGTTCTCTCTTTTCTTCCAGTTTATTGAAGCAATGACCAATAAACAAAGTGAGCTGGAGAACTATGTATCTGATGGTTACAAGATGGCACTCACAGAAGAGAGGCGGCGATTTTGTTTCCTGGTGGAGAAGCAGTGTGCAGTGGCCAAAAATGCTCTTACGTACCACTCCAAGGTAAGCAGGGGCACTTAGTGACTGAACTTAAAACCATTCCAGAGATATAGGTTTTTTTTAAAAAATTTTTTTTATTAAAGATTACAATTAAAATTTACAATATAAATTAATACAAACTAAAAAGAAAAAGAAAAGGTGTATAAAAGAAAAAATAAGAATATAATAAAGAAAAAGAAAAGAAATATACAAAGAAGTGACTTCCCTCTTCATCACAAGTATAAACAATTTTAGTAAATTATCTCTTAAAATGCAACAAATGATCTTTTCTTCCCACATCCCATACAAACCCAAACAAATCCATAAAGCTTCGTTGTTTCAGTTCTAATGTAAGCATAAGTCCATTAAAGGCAATAAGAGATAACAAGGTATCTATTTTAAACTTGATAAAAAAAAACAGCTCTATATTCCTTCCTTTTACTGCTAACAACCTTGATCTGGGGCTTGATTTGTTTTGATTTTTTTCTTTGTCCCTTCTCACAAAATTCTTCAAAGCTTTAACAGGCCTAGTTTGTAAGTTCAAGATTCAAAAGCATCCATGTCACTCCTTGGTTTGTTATTTACAATATCCATTCTAATTATTAAGATATCAGCTGGTTTCCAACATAATTCTTGTAGGCTATCATTTTTAAATCCACTTTCAAATCAACCTTGATCATGTAAAGTAATACCTGTTTCTCTACCATAATACTTTTTAAACACAACCTATTTATAGAGGCACTTAACTTCTGGGTCCATTGTTCAAAAATATCCTTTAGTATGTCCAGTGTTAAAATATTTTGCTTTGTTCTGTATTAGTAAGTCAAGTGTTTATCTCCTTTAATTGTAACCTTTAGTTCCTTCTAACTCCCTACAATGTCCAGTTTTTAAAGTCATGTAGTATGCTTTTTATAGAATTCAAAATAAAAGCATTTTTCTATGGGAAAAGTTCTTTATAATTAATTATGAAACCTTATTTCAAATTGCCTATGGCTGAGTTATCTCGAGCTCACAGTTACTATAGTGGACTGCCACTAGTGTAGGAAGAATGCCCACTAGTAGTACTTTCTATAGTACTTTCTATGTGGGTAAACAAAGGAAACTAGTCCATTAAGATCAAATGTTTGGGAGGTGGCCCTGTATAATTTGTAATAGATATTCAGCTCAAGTGCAACTGTTGCTGCCTAGTGGCAAAATCCTTGGGGAAGAATATCTTAACTGCATGCCAACCCATACAAATTCAGTCTAAATAAAACGTGTTTTATTTTCATGGCTGAAAAGAAAAGTTGGAAAAATAGGGAGAGTACCACATGGAAATGGAAATGTTATTCTGTTTTTCTTAATGGTGAAATAATTTGTTTTGTTAGTATCAGCAGGCTTATTGGCATTGGTTTGAAAAAAAAATGGTTTATTACTGTGTGTATGTGATTATTGTCTCTGCATTTCCTCCATGTATCATTCATAGTATCCATCTGGTTAGATTGAAGTTAATCAGATAATAAAGAAATTGCCTGCAAAATCTTAGTGAGTCACAAACACTCTTCAAGTAGAATTGTATGTCAGGCCATTTACTAATATATGTGGAGAAATAGAAAAACAATATTCTTTTCTCCGGAGCCTCAATGGCGCAGTGGTTAAAGTGCAGTACTGCAGGCTACTTATGTTGACTGTTGGCTGCCTGCAATTTGGCAGTTCAAATTCCACCAGGCTTAAGGCTGACTCACCCTTCCATCCCTCTGAGGTGGGTAAAATGAGGACCCAAAATTGTTGGAAGCAATATACTGACTCTGTAAATTGCTTAGGGAGGGCTGCAAAGCACTATGAAGCGGTATATAAGTCTAAGTGCTATTGCTGTTGCTATTCTCTCATATGGTGGATATTTTTTTTCCTTGCTGTTATTTTGTTACAATATTCTAATGAAGATAAACTCTTTCAGGTTTTTTTTAATTTACATTTTTATTAAGTAGATTATCATGGTAGTATTTACAGTTAGACACTGAGATCACGGGGAGTTGTGCTAAAGCATATATGGCTTGTTTTATAACGTGTTCGAGAAATGTTACTACACACTCTTACATTCCAGATCAAAACCATTTGCATGGTTTGGATTGTTGGTTTATAACATTCACATATTCATATACAAAACACCCACACAGATACTTCAAAATGTCATCAAAATCTTCTGGGAAGTATGGGCTTCTACTTAAATTTAGCTATGCTGTTATCTTGAATATCAACTGAATATCAACCTCTGGAGAAGACTCTAATGCTGGGAAAAGTGGAAGGAAAGAAAAGAAGAGGATGACCAATAGCAAGTTGGATGGACTTGGAGCAGAATTGGAAAATGTGAAGGACCAAGCTAGGGACAGATTATAATGGAGAAAATCTTATCTAGATAGTTGCTAAGAATCAACACCACCTTGATGGCACATAAAGAAACAGTGTTCTTAGTTCCTTTGTCTTACTGAAGAGACCAAGGTGCATCTTGCCATTCACGCAAGATTCATGACAAGCCACCACCATTATTCTTTCTATATAACAATTTTTCTGTGAAGGAGCCTTCCCTTAAAAACCATACATTATGCAAGCAGGAAACACTCTATATTTTGCCTGAAGACACCAACACATATGTTTACCTTCACCCTCTTTTCAACCTCCTATAATAACAGCTAGGCATCCAACAGGGCAGGTGTGCCTGTTTCCTGGCAGATGATGTATGGGTGGCACAATGGCCCTTGTGGGAGAAATTAACAGGAGAAATTAAGAAGCTGCACAACTGCTTTTTGTGCCACTGTTTTTTTTCTGAACTCAAATATAGATAATCCTTGCTTAACAAATTGTGACTGGCAACTCTGTCATTAAGCAATGCAGTTGTGAAGCACAGTGTCACATGACTGTGCCAACTTAAGCCACAGTTGTGACAGTCCCAGTGGCTGTTATTAGGTGAATCCGGTGCGCTCGCAGCATCCCGCAGTCACATGAGCACCATTTGCAACTTCCTGCCAGCTTCCCCATTGACTTTTCTTGTTGGAAGTGAAGGTCGCAAATAATCACGTGATTACAGGACACTCTGACATCATAATTGTGATGCCAAATGTCAAACTGTGATGATGTGACCCATGGGAAAGCCACAATCATAGGACCCATCATAGATGCCCCTTGTTTAGCACCATCATAATTTTGAACAGTTTCTGGACAAGTAGTCTTTCAGCAAGAACTACCTGTAAGTTCCTACTTCAAATGAGAAGTGCTGAATGTTCTTCTTTTGCTCCCAATTTGCATTTTACCTAGAAGAAACCCTGGGACTTTTGCCTACCATGTGTTATTTTTTAACACTGGACTGTTTTGATTGCTTTCCTACTTGTGCCCTTGACTGGTCCCAGAGATTCTAGACTTAAGTTTTTTTGGGGGAGGGGGAGGGGAAACTGAAACTAATGCAGGGGATTAAGAAGCAATTGAAGCAGCAGGACTTTCCAGAAGAGCAGCTTTTCTTTCAGTGGAAGCTAAGAAGCTCCTGCTGCTCATGCCAGTAGGGAGAGTTATTTCCATGCACACAATTAATATGCTTTCATGGAGGAGAAGAAAGGGAGAGATCCTCGCCGAAATGATCCACGGAGCTATTATTGACACTTTCACTTTTGCTTCTTCCACTTATGTGATATTAGTGGTTACCTGCTTTCTCTGCAAAGCACAACCTTTTTTCATGTTCCTGTTCAAAGACCCAAATAACAAGACAACTATTATGCAACAGTCTCCCGTCCTACCGCTGACCTATGCTCACCTGGGGGCTGACAAAGGCTATTCTCAGACCTCCTTTCAGATAGCATGGTTGCTGTGGAGCAGCTGATCTGTGCTGCTTAGGCATCTTGGGAGCATCCTAGGGGATGTGCAGAAGTAAGCAATCAGATTCTTTTTGTTTTTTCCTAAAGAAGTAGCCCACATGTACTAGTTCCTGCTTACCTTTTGCCCCTAACGGTGAACCTTCAGCTGCTAAGAGAGCAGAAAGGAGAGAGTGAGCCCACTCTGCTTGGGCAGCATTGTTGAGAAAGAGCAAGTTTATGGAGGTAAATGTTTCTATGAGAATCTGTTGTCTCCCCTAGCTACATGTCTTTTTTCAACATTCCTTTTGCCCCATAACACCCATGTTTTATATGCTTCTCTTTTAAACATTTTTTTCAGAACAATTCACAAAATTTTGCTAATCAGGAAATTAAAATTGGGGATGGAAGGCTTGTAACCTGGTTTGAATGTGTATATCTGGAAGGAGTTGTTTTAACGGGCTGCCCCTCAGGAAGACATGTCCATGTGATTTCTATCCAGTGAAAGAAGAGAGCAAGTGAAGAAAAAGGGATAGATGCAAAAATCTGGGCATTTTCTTATATTCCAGCTCATTCATTTTCCTCAAGGATATCCCATTTGGTGCTCGGTACTAAATGTTTTCATCCAGGAGAATGTTATATTAGATGTTTTGGCTTGTGTCAGCATTACATATCCCTGAAAGCAGTGTCAGGTCAAACCATTCTCTTGATAGCACTCATACTTGGTTAATTAAAGGAAAAGTGTCTGGAATAACAACTTGTGAACAAGCACTGGAATAAAATACCTCTTTTCAGAGATGGGAAGAAGTGGGATTTCTTAGCCGGAGAAATGCACAGAGCTATATTGTACAACTCCTGGCTTTCCAATTTCTTTTCCTTTCTCAAGTTGTTCAGTTACAACATTTTAGTACTGCCTGTGTTGCTTCAAGAAGGGAAGAGTACATTCCCTATAAAAGACAGGTTCTCATCTGTGATTATTTTAGCCTATACACTACTCTTGAGTGTATTTTTTCCCCAAAGTGAACATGTAGTACCTGTGTTAAATTTTAAAAAACAGAGCTGGCTACCTTTGCATTTGGGAAGGATTTCAATTTTGCTTGTCCAGATCTTGTGAGGATTGGAGTGTTTTCTTTGTATCACATGGTTCATTGTGTCTGTGTCTTTGCAGCTGTGCAAAATTAAAAAAAATAAAAATGGCTGCATATTCTAAAGTGCTCTATATTTGAATGGAGGCTTCCAAGATTCCAACTTCCTTAATCAGGTCATAGCTCCTGGGTGTTTGTGTGTGTGTGTGGAAGCAAGCTGAATTGTTCTTGGGAGTAAAGTTGGAGAAGGGAGGCCGCTGCAACCCAGCGACACAAATAGAAGCTCTTGTTTTGTATTTAACACTACTACTCTAAAGAAAATAAATAGCCTTTAAAAAGAGCTAAACGTTAATTTGGTCCATAAGTAAGCAATGATTGAGGTGACTTTTACTGTGTTTCTTAGTTTAATATAATACCCAGAGGTGGTATATTCAGCAGGTTCTGACCAGTTCTGGAGATCCGGTAATGGAAATTTTGAGTAGTTCGGAGAACCAGCAAATACCATCTCTAACTGGAGATTTTATAGTATCCTTGCCCTGCCACGCCCACCAAGCCAACCCCCACAGAACTGGTAGTAAACATTTTTGAATCTCAATACTGATAATACCGTGGTGAATTTGAATGAAAGAAAGGGGTCTTGCAGTTGCCTGAGACTGACAAGTATGAAATGTTTTCTTTTTAAATTAAATTGCCACAACTGGGTCTAGTCCATTTCTTTGGTTCTATATTTTTGGTGTCCTAACTAGTATCAGGCCTAATATATATGAATCTCTCAGACCAGATCAGATCTATCCTTTCCTCTTCTCTCTCCTCTCCTCTCCTCTCCTCTCCAGCGTTTAGATTCATGAGGCAATCATAAAGACACCTCTAACCCTGAAGAGTGAAAATTGGCTGATTAGCATGGAAAATATTGTTTTCTCCCTTTATGATTTTACCCTTTTTACAGTGGACCTAAAAGGGAAAAATGGAATCTTACACAATCTCATTATATCTGTATTTCTCAGATATGCTTTATCTGAGAAGTTGTTAAGAGAACAATTTCAAAACAGTGGTACACAAACACCAAATTAGCCTTTTCCCCCTGCTCTAACTGAATAACTGACAAATAAACCTAGTCAACCTATGTAAATTACAAAGTTACAATAGTTTAATTTCTCCTAGAATCAAAAAAATAATTGGCCAGTTAGTGTTAGTTAGTTAGTTAGTTAGTTAGTTAGTTAGTTAGTTAGTTCCATTCTCAGGAAAGTTATGTCTGGGAATTTCTTGATTTCCTTCAGTTTTTGGATTAAAATCTTATCTGGGTTTTTCTTACACGCTGACCTCTCTCTCTTTTTCATTTTAACGATTTTCAGGGAAAAGATATCTTGACACAGAAGCTCCCATTATGGCAACAATCTTGTTCGGATCCCAACAAGATCCCAGACCGTGCTCTCCAGCTTATGCAGCAGATGGCCCTCAGCAGCAATGGCTCAATTATGGCTACACCTCTGTCAACATCCAAGTCAAATCTCATCATCTCGGACCCTATACCTGGTGCCAAACCTCTTCCAGTCCCTCCAGAGCTGGCACCGTTTGTAGGAGTAAGTATAGCATGGATTGATAAACTGGGGAGAGATGTCATAATACATCTTTCAACTGGAGTGTGCAAGTTTTTCTAAGTCAAAGCTACAGTGGTCCTTTCACTGGCATGTTGGAAGTCACACACTTCTAAAATGTAAAGGGATTAGAATTAAAGCGGATTTAGGTTTTGATTTAGTTTAAACCAGTTAAAATGACTATTGTACTGTACATTTAAGAATCTCCATACTTTGGGTAAGTTATCTTACTTTGCTCAGATACAAAGCACGGATTGTTTCTGAATTAAGATTGTGTCTTTTAAAGACAACTGTTGCAAGACAAATGGGTTCCACTGCATTTATTCTGAAGAATATAAACATGCCAGACAGTTCATTTCTTGGCAAAATATTAAGTGCTGGTCATTACCACTAAAGTCTAACAAAACTATTCCAGAAAAGACCCTTTTTTCTGTTTGAACCTCCTGCTTACTAACATCATCTTGGCATTTTGGGTTCAAGCCTTCTCTGTTGCTGCCCTAGTCATTGGAGTGTATTCCCTGCAGAGTTAAGGAGGCTAACAGCATCATTAGATTTTAAAATGGCCCCTTTTGAAATAGCAGCCTGACAACTCATAATTTCATAACTCCTGCAACGTTTTGTACTTGATGCTGCCTTTCAAGACTACTGGGAAACTGCAGAAAGCAGCTGCCCACTTACTGGCGGTTGAGAGCCACTAGATCAGTGTCACACCAGTTCTGCAGGATTTGTGTTGGTGGCCATCAGGTTTCCAAGTATACTTCAGAGTCCTGGTATTAACCCAACTGATGATGGTATTTATATATATGGATTAGCTCCCAGTTACCTTCAGGACATAACTTTTGGAAAGAAAGAATTGGCCTATGCTGGGTGTTCAAGGTGAGAGGGAATGTTTTAATTATTTTCCCTTCAAGAGACAAGAAAGGTGGAGATCCAAATAAGATGCTCTTATTGCTCTCCATTCACTATGGAACAACTTTGTCCCCTTATCAGTTGGCACCATCTGGTCTAGTTTAGGAAGGTTTAGGAAGACATTGGATTCTAGCAACTTACAGTTAAGATTGGGGGGTGTTTTTAATAGGCCTTTTAACTGTTTTAATGCCTTAGTTTAAATTTTTAGGTATAAACTGGATGCAGTATACTAAGCTACAATAAACAATTAGAATACGATTTAAAATGTATTGTCACAAGAAGTCTCTCAGACGTCCTTTTTTGTTCATTCTTGAAAAACAAGGCACCTGAGCTGAAATCTGTTGATACATTGCTGATAAACTTGCACAAGTCAATAACTGACTGTGTTCCAAATTTACATGTCTTCAAAAGCTAACTTCAGTAGAGATAGGAAAATTGAGGGATTAAGAGAATTTATGCTTCCTCTTGCTGAAGTATTTGGGTTTCCCTTTAAACAATTCAGGGCTCTTTGGTTTTTCTTTTCTTTACCTTGCATTAATGATTTTCCCAGCTGCTGTCCAAAACCCATTTATTCAGTCCAGTTCTACAGCTATAATATGATTACATGTGGGATAGGCTGGCCATGAACTATGTGAAGAAATTTTAAGTTAAACAGATTTGCAAACCTGAGCACAAAGAAGCTGAACTCACAGTGCTCTGACAGGTATTATACAATGTGGCATATCTTGGTAAGACTGGTTTTATTTTGGCATGTCCTTCTGGGCAGAGTTGAATATCTTCAAGCTAGCTCAAGAAGAGCCATGGTTCGAGGTCATGTTACAGGTAATCCTCAACTTATGATCACAGTTGAACCCAAAATATCTGTGACTAAGCAAGACAGTTATTAATTGAGTTTTGCACCACTTTACGACCTTTCTTTCCGCAGTTGTTAAGCAAATCACTGTAATTGTTAATAGTAGCACTGTTATTAAGTGAATCCAGCTTCCCCATTGACTTTACTTGTCAGATGGTCGCAAAAGGTGATCACGTGATCTTGGGACATTATACTGCAACCATTATAAATATGTGCCAGTTGTCAAGCATCCAAATATTGATCATGTGACCACTGGGAAATTGCAGTCGTAAGTGTGAATATCAGTCACTTTTTTTCAGTGCCATTGTAACTTCGAATGGACACTAAATGAATGGTTGTAAGTCGAAGACTACCCGTAGAGGTTTAAGCCATTTGATGGGACCACTTATTTCCTCAGTCTGCCAGTCAAAAGACACTGTGCTCCATCTTAAACAGTAATTGTTCTTCCAGCTCTTTGCCAGGAAAAATAAAAAATTAAGGAGGAAGTGGTGGGAAAAACGAGAGGGCAGCATGATGTAGATTGCCTGTAATATTTTCTAAATAAGGCAGAATGGTTGTGCGAAACATACGTTTGTATCAAGAGCATCCTATCTCTGTTTCTCTCTCCCTCTCCCCACTCTTTCTCCAGCGAATGTCTGCACAAGAGACCATTCCAGTAATGAATGGAGTCTCAGGCTCGGAAGGTGAAGATTACAGCCATTGGTCTGACCGAAAGCCTCCTCAGCCAAAGTCTTTATCCCCACCACAAACTCAGAAGCAATTGAGTGACTCTTACTCCAATACTCTCCCTGTGCGCAAAAGCGTAATGCCGAAAAACAGCTATGCAGCCAGTAAGTCATTCTTGTAAGAGATTATTCCTCTCTGCCCTTCCCTCCATTTTGGAGGACTACATACGTCAGATTATGGATGAGAGGGCCACTGAATTCCCAAAAAGCAACACAGTAGGAGAAAAAGGCCTAAAACAATTTTCTCCAGACTTTCCACCTATGCAAAGATTAAGGGTCCCTAAATCCCCAGCCGTCATAACAGTCCCAAGAGATCTGGATTACCCCAGTTTGGGGAAAGCTGGCATAGAAGCACAAAAATAGCACCAATTTCATGTTGAGTCTTTTAAAGGGTCCACCTAGACCTCCTGTCTTTTTGCTGGTAGAAACAAAAACAGGTATTGAGAAAGCACTGAAAATTTGGGGAGCTAAGACAGCTCAAAAATTGCATCAGGTTTGCTAACATTAAGCAGGGCTTTGTCAGAAATTAGTTGGATGTGCTTGTTTCTTATTTGCAAGCCCTTACACAATAGAAGTGGATGAGTCAGATGTTTGCACATACCTGAAGAAGCAGCTTTTTTTTTCCCCTACAAAAGCTATGAACAACAAAGCTGTTTCTCCAGAGTGATGCAGCAGGCTTGGCTCTTTTGCATCATACTAGAAACAGTGGTGAACAAAGCCTCCTTTAGACTGGCATCACTCTGCAAATGTGACTAAGGTAACAAGTGCCTTTGAGTCAGGCTCAGCTTCATGGACCCAGTTTGCAGCCTTCCTGACAGCACCAGAGAAGTAGTTTTCCACCGCTACCTGCTGGGATGTGCTTCAGCTTCCAGGCTAGTCAGTAGCACAAGCATCCCATGAAAGTCTCTCTTCCGAGGACTTCCCAGGCCTTTCCTGTTTAGCTTGGAACTCAGAGAAAGTCAGCCAGATGCTACCACCTCCTGAGATTATATGGGCCCCGATACTATTGCTGTATTGCTTGGTTCCAGCAAGAAACGAAGTACTTATTGCATGGAACATGACGAGGTTACTGTACTGTGTTATTATTTATTTATTGAATTTATATAGCCACTCATCTCACGCCTCTGACTCTGGTTGGCATACACAATTAAAACATAACTAAACAATTAGCATAATTCAAACATAACCATTAAAAGAACCATAATAACAAAAAGACGATTTTCATTGCTTCCTTTTATGCCATAATTATTATTGATAATAAATCTACATAATGCACACTTATCTAGCACTAAGTAATGTTTGTTTTTAGGAGTGGGTTGCTCACTACATCATATCTGTGTGGGTGTTTTACCAGGAAATTCAGTCTTTTCTTTTGCTTTACAAATTCATTGACATTTATGATCAAGAGATAAATGTTTTAGATGATGAGAGACTTTTAGCCACAATTGTGAAGTGAATCACCGCAGTTATTTGGTGAATCAGGCGGTCATTAAATGAATCCGGCTTCCCCCCACTGATTCTGCATTTCAGAAGCTGTCTGGGAAATGGCAGTCCCATGACTCTGAGACAGTGCAACTGTCCTAAATATATGCTGATTGCAGGCACCTGAATTTTAAACACATGAATGTGAGAGTCATAATTGTGAGGACCCGTTGTAAGTCATAGCGCTGTTGCTATTTCAGACGGTTACTAAATGAACGGTTGCAAGTCAGAGACTATCTGTAAATCAGCAATCCGCAGTCTTTAATTTAAAAAAAAAAAAAACATTTGGCAAACTTTCTCCAGTAACTGAAGTATTAGCATAGTTGTAAAATAACAGAAAACAAGGTTTATTTATCGAAAAGAGTGGACTCCATCCAGTGGTGTATTAACCATTAAGCAGACTAAGCACATGCTTAGGGCACCAGGCCCAAAGGAGGCACCACAAAGTTGAGAATATGGCTTGGTTTGTACAGTATGTACAAAGGAGAGGGCACCAAGATTTGTCAGTGCTTAGGGCACCAGTGAGCCTTAATCTGCCACTGACTCCATCTCGGTCTTGTCTTTCAGCTGAAAACAAGACTCTTCCTCGTTCCAGTTCCATGGCGGCAGGACTAGAAAAAAATGGCCGAACAAGAGTGCGAGCCATCTTCTCTCACGCTGCTGGGGACAATAGCACCCTTCTGAGCTTCAAGGAGGGAGACCTTATTATGTTGCTAGTGCCTGAGGCCCGAGATGGCTGGCATTATGGAGAGAGTGAAAAGACCAAATTGTGAGTATGCTTGTCAGTGTGTGGGCCTCCGAATTTGTTTTTCTTTCCTTCTGATGATATTAAGGTGTCGTCTTCGGGATTCAGTCTCTTTCTTAGCACAGCAGTGGGCAACATCAATGTTATGAACTGTAATTTAAGTTTTAAACCTCTCAGAGCTCCGGAAGGGTGATGCTAATTGCCTATCTGAGCCATCTTCAGATGGTGGACACCCAAAGCCATGCTGCCTTTTGTCCCCAAGGTTCAGGGGTACAACCTGAGTATACTGAGGTGGTGCTGTAGGTACAGCAAAGCATGGGCTGTCTCATGTGTGATCCTCTTGTCATTTTGGTCTCTTTCCCAATATGGCATTGCTGCAGAAATTGCAATGAGAGTTCTAGTATTTTGTATCTGTATTAAAAAGTCAATGCAAAATCAAAGAAAGGGAGGAGAGAAACATCACAAGTTTTACATTAGGGAACTCTGATGAACTTTGAGCCTAAGACAAATTATTATTCTTTATGCTTAAAAAGTACCGCGACTTTCCAATGAACTTTTTCCCTTACCCTGATTTGGAAATCTTTGCTCTGGTAGCCAAAACCGAAGTTGATGTGCCAAGAAGTGGAATGTATAATAAACAGTTCTGCCCTCAACAACACAGCTCCCACGCTGGGGAATGCCAGAAAAAAAATGAAGAAGGAGGGCAGAAATTGTAGGCTTTTAATTCCTGGAGAGTCTGTAGCGTAACTAGGAATAAAAGCTGTCGCTGGGGTGGACCTCTCCAGCAGGTTTGCTTTGGCATAATGGGTTTGTTTAAGATTAGGACAAAAAAAAAAATCTTCCTTGGCAACAATTGTGTAGGTAAGCTCCTTCATAGATACTGAATGTTTATCTTCTTTTTTTTTCCTTCTCTCCTTCGCCACATTTCAGTATTTAAAGCTCTAAACCTGGAGGTGTGGTCTTTTTTCCATTGTTCACTAAATATAGCCATACTTTTACTCCTTCGTCCATGCAATTTGTGACTGGCTTAACAACAAATGCCAGTTGCCAAGCAAATGGCTGGCTTAATTAGCAGAACCAAATTAGGAAGCCTTAGAACAGGAGGGCAGTCGTGAGGGTGGAAGTCTGCTGATCTGGTCAATCCTTATTTTAGCCCAAGTGTCCAACGTCCATTGGGTGAGCCGGAAAGCCGGCAGGGTGTGAAAGTAGGTGGCTGGTAAGATTGTGCACAATAAATTTGGACAGCAGGAAAACCTTTCTTCATAAAGTAAAAGCACAGATGGCAGTTAGACACCTGTGGCCATTTGGGGGAAACTGACACATATATTAGCAGCTTTCCTTTAAAAGATCCAGGATGAAATCATTCTAGATACAGGTAGTCCTCAACATATGACCTCCATTGAGCCCAACATTTCTGTGGCTAAGCAAGACAGTTGTTAAGTGAGTTTTGCCCATTTGTATGACCTTTCTTGCCACAGTTGTTAAGTGAATCACAATTAAGTTACTCACATGCTCGTAAAGTGAATCTGGCTTCCCCATTG
The DNA here is from genome assembly GCA_023653725.1 of Bungarus multicinctus. Lineage (NCBI taxonomy): Eukaryota > Metazoa > Chordata > Lepidosauria > Squamata > Elapidae > Bungarus > Bungarus multicinctus. Next base: position 124,724,440 of record CM042834.1, read on the forward strand.
ACTTTGCTTGTCAGAAGGTTGCAAAAGGGGATCACATGATCCCAGGACACTGCAACCGTCATAAATATGAGTCAGTTGCCAAAGCATCTGAATTTTGATCACGTGACCATGGGGAATGCTGCAATGGTCGTAAATGTGAAAAACTGTCACAAGTCACTTTTTTGGTGCCGTTGTAACTTCAAACGGTCACTAAGCGAACCGTTACACGTCAGGGACTGCCTGTACTCAAATGCTACCTTCTGTTATAATGTCCCCTTCTTACTGTAACACACATACTGAATATGCCTCCAGCCCTTTTTGGCATCGTCACGCTGTTGCACATTCCCAAAGCCACTCTGCTGAAGTTCACTGGCAAATCACCAGCCTTCAGTAATGTGACATTTTAAAACAGTTTTTAAAACAATTTATAGGTGAAGAATATATTCAGTTCCTTATAAATCTCTCTGAAGAGGCTTCTACATCGCTCTCCAAATACTCAGTTGCGATCATAATTCTTGGCTGCCATGAAGCTTGCTTGTGCCTCTGCCCAGCTGGCCAGTGGGAGGAGAGTTCAAAAACGGGTGTTCATCTGGTGTCTTAATTCCTCCCCCCCCACAGCCTCCCGCCTTGCCTTTGCTTCCCTGCATTTGTTGTCTGGCAAGGAAAAAAAACCCCCACAAAATTACTGCGCTGAAGTAGCAAAGCTGTCACGTTGGCAGAGTGGGGAAGGATAGCAAGGTACAATGGCTCCCTGCCTTTGGGAGGAGTGGGAGGAATCCACTGGAAGGCAAGATGAGGCAAGAATTCCCACGTGAATAAGGAAGGCAAATATACCTGTCCCAGGATAATGCTGCGGGTTCCAATCTGGGTCAGTCAGCGGGACTTAGAGGTTTTGTCTTCCAAGCTTTCAGATTCGTGCTGGAGCCCATCTCCAGGAAATTTCTCTCTAGCCTAGGCAGAGAAATTCCTTGAAGATGGGCTCCAGCGCAAGTCCAAAAGCATGGCAGACAAAACCTCTGGTCCTGGTGACCGACCCAAATTGGATCCTGCAAGAATTCCCACCATTGGGAAGTGACTATCTTCTAAAAGAGCAGCTGCTCTGGGAGTACATTGCTCACCTGCCAAAGACCTTCCATGACCAAGAAAGTCAAGGGCACAGAGAGATGCAGCACTGGTGCAGTTCATGCATATGGAAGGGGTCATATTTCTAAAAAGCTGTTCACAGTTCCCTACTTTTTGAAAGAAGTGGCCAAACAATTCATCCTCAGGCCTCCCTCATATCATCACCATTCTTCCTGAAGCTGCTGGAGATAAAAAATAATTATAGGAAAAAAGGATGAGCCCCAACCATACTACTGCCTCATAAACTGTGTCATGTCATATAATGGAGAGAAAATAACCTAGTAAGCATTTTGAGGTGACAATTTCTTTATTGGCTTTTTTTTTTAATCTTTCAACTGGAAGATTTATTCAAGACTAGGATTAAAAATTAAGAGGCATTCTAGATTCTTCCCATGGAAAATGGAATGCATGGGTTAGGGTTAGGGTTAGTTTATTCCTTCTTCAGTATCCCCTTCACTGAATGGGGAAAAAAACATGGACCTTTTTCTCTTTTTTTCTACTTGTGTTGTAGGAGAGGCTGGTTTCCCTTCTCCTACACACGTGTGTTGGACAGTGATGGGAGCGATAGATTACATATGAGGTAAGAAAGTTCTTTTCATGGATGCAGTGTAATCATCTGACATTTGAATAATGTTTATACTCAAACAGACAAGCCCTGTGTTTATTTAGCCAGGAGCAGGATCTGTCCTGCATTGCCCTCTTCTGGCTTATCTTTCATTAGGAATTTGATTAGACTGGCTTCATATTTTTCAAGCTAAGATTTCAGGCTTTGCTGTGAAAATACACGGTGTCTCTTTGTGTGGGTGTATACATTTGCCCATGTATTTGTACCCAAAGAGATACATATATGTGTGTACCCATGCATGTATGATCTAGAGCAGGCCAGCTTGAATATATTTGGTGGAAAAAGTCCTACGAGACCGTTTCATATGGTAAGCATAAGGAATACATATGGCCCCGAATGGAACGGCTTCCAAGCCTTGGTGGTGACAGGAGGAGGAGGAGGATGTTCCTTAGTGATTCTGAGCAGGTTCCCCTAGGGAAAGACGTGTGGGAGGAAGAGAATTTGAAGAATCCTAATTTTGTCTGCCTGCAAAGAATGAGGCAAGCCTTAATGGCTTATAAAGCGAACCCCGTTTGCAAAATTCTGCCACAGAGGAGATGCTGACTAAATGTGCTTATGTCTTCAGCCAGGGGAAAAGCAGCAGTACAGGTAACCTGTTGGACAAAGATGATATCCCACCTCCCGACTACAGCATGTCCTCCCGAACTTTCCAGGCACCGAATGTCAGCACTTTCAAACAGAGGCCGTATAGCGTGGCGGTGCCAGCATTCCCCCAGGTGAGACCCCTTTTCAGCTCAGAGGAGAGGAGACATAACCATTGTGAGTGAATACATCAATCAGGAGGGACCCTGCCAGTGGGGTAGATTCTAAGGCTCCGTCAGTGGAGAGGGAAAGTGGGTTTTTAGAAAACCAGCATTCTGCAGGTGTCAGTGGTACCTGTCTTGTACTTCTGGTTGGGTATGGTTGAACCTTTATTTTTATTAAAAATTTGAAGTGGCTTAAATCAAAAACGGCTTAAATCAAACAGATGTATGGGTCGGTGAGAATGAAATGGGCTTCAGATCATTTAAATATAGCTGCTCTGATTATGAAGAGTAAAGGAGAAAATTGGCCCTGAGTGGGTTCTAGCTGAGTCATGCTTTATTTTAACTGTGATTTGGGTAACAAGCCATAGAAGTTTGGTTCACAGACTACTAAGCCATAAACGTGGCTCAGCACAATGTCTGAGTGAAGCTAGTCCATGTGAATTGTGGTTTGAATGGAACAAACTTGAGATTAGCCCACCGATGGACTACCGGCTCTTGTTTTCAACTAAGCCAACTTGCAATATCCATCTGAACTCATTATTTTCCCCTGTAGGATAGGGGAAGCCTTGTGATGAGATGCTTGATTCTGGGAAACATTCTTTGGGTTATGAGCAAAAGTTTTCCAAACCTACTTACTCACTTATCGTTAGAGATTATTTCCATTTGAATTAGTCGGATCCTTGTGGTGCTATTTCTTAATAATGCTATTGGTATAAGCTTAATAACTCTCTCTAATGCCTCCCTTTATTGTTTGGGAAATTCTTCTGCAATGTTGAGAGCTAGGGCAGGAAGTGAGTAAGCCGCTTCCTTTGATGCAACAGTTATTCTGCTTTCTTTGTGCTAAATCTGCAAAGTTATCTTCCATATGCAAGCCAACAATCAAATGTTGCCATTATGTTTTGAAGCTGATCACCAGAAGGAAACTTGGGCCCAAAATCAAAGATGCGGTGTGTACATTGTTGGTAGGTAGGAGGTTGCCTTGCTAAAAGTAGCTCTGGTTGTACCATTGCTGAAGTGAACCTTCCCAAAAATTCCTGTTTCGTAACCCAGGTATTCATACAAGCAGGTGAGGCTCATCTTGCCAACAGTTGCTTGTATTCATTATTTGTAGGAGTACCTTATGCCCTACGGTTGTGCAATTAATGAATATTCCCGTGGCCTCTTCCCAGTGTCACCTGCCTCCTACCAGCCTTATTCTAGGTCAACAGCCGTAAGTCCCAAGAACGCAATGTTTCCATTGGGGTTTCAAAAGCCTCTTTTCTGCCTCAAGCATCTTTGTGGCTTACCTAACACGTGTATCCTGGCTCCCCATCTTCCTCAATCTCAAGAAGCTGGTGAGATGAAAGGCTTCTTTAAAAAAAATGCAAACAGCTGTCAAGAAAGCAAGCATGGGTAGAGGTAAAAAATTAACTGATTGGAAAATTAGTGACGGGTAAGGCAGAAAGACTGGCAGGAAAGGGCAATGTAAATACCCAACTGGTAACATATGGCTGTTCTACATGTATCTAGCTGCAGAATTCAATGGCTCTTAGGCCAACAATGCTTATTTTTCCCCCATCCCTTGGACCTTCCACACGGTGTCTCTGGAGGTTTGAGAAGATTAACACCAGCTAATGGGTGGATGGAGACAAGGAAAATAAGCTGAGGGACACGGAAACAGAGTGTACACTGTAGGCAAAGGAGGGTGGGTGGGTGGGAGGTAAATCACATTGAATTTAATTTTGTTGGAAAACCACATTAAAATGTTTATCTCCTATCAAGGGTAGCAAACTGAGAAGAATGTTATCAGCCCAAGAATACTTAGCATTAGAATGAAGGCACTATTTTTGGCTGTGAAGAGGTTATACTACCAGAGACGTTCTAAGCAGAAGAGTCCATCCTTTTCTCAGGATCTTTAGAATTCAATATCTTGGTCAGAGTGTGCTGTGAAGAGATGTTGCAAAATAATAGTGGCTTTGGCTAGAAAGACGTTGGATTTCTTTAATGGCGAGCTTTGATGCTCAAGTCGGGGGTTTTCATTCAGAAGCCCCTTTTTCTCTGGCTAGACACATGTCAAAGTCAAGGACCACAGCAAAAGAAGAACGTGACTTATCCTTAATACACACACATATCAGTTAAGAGGCTACCATGGTACTATTTGAATATATTTTGATTATAGCCCTTCCATTTCAACTACAGGCTGCCTGAACAGCTGACATCTGATCTAACATTTTATATTTTTGTCTAGAATATGTATTGCCGTAATCGGGTGAAAACTGATTACAAGTACTGCAGTTGAGTCAAATAGTTTCATAGGTCTGAACAGGACTAAGGGAATATTAGTTCAGGCTGGAGGAAAATCCCTAATACTATCCAAGATTATGATTCCTTTTAATCAAGAATCGGGAACTGGTGGCACTTCTGATATTACTTGATTTTCAGTTCTCCAGTATTTTCATCATTGGATGAAAGCTAGAGGTTAGCCATGTTCAAAGGCTTACCATTTAGTATGGGTAGTCCTCGACTTACATCCATTTATTTAGTGACCAAAGTTACAATGTCACTGAAAAAAAGTGTCTTATGACCAGTTTTCCATATCACAGGCTTCTCCATGGTCACATGATCAAAACTTTGGCAGCTGGCATGTATTCATGACCATTGCAGTGTCCCGAGGTCATTTGATCATCTTTTGTGACAAGCAAAGTCCATGGGGAAGCCAGGTTCACTTAACAACCGTGTTACTAACTCAACAATCGCAGCGATTCATTTAACCGCTGTGGCAAGAAAGGTCTTAACATGGGGCAAAACTCCATGTTAGCAACTGTCTTGCTTAGCAGCAGAAATTTTGGGCTCCTTTGTGATCATAAGTCAAGGACTACCTATACTCTCGTCATACAACATAGGTGGACCTAAATATGTTTCACACCATCTACAGTAGCTGTAATAGACTTCACCCCCCAAAAAGGGAAAAATAAGCACTTTTATTATTATTTTTTCCCCTTCTCTTCCCTGGATGCATCAGAGAGCAGCAATGAAAGTAGCAGGCTGCATTTCACTGTGCATGGCTGCTTTGACTTCATCTGTGCTACCTCTCTCTGAAGAGAAGACGACGTGCAAAAGAGATGGAGGGGCCTTCCTCCATCAGGAACTGAAAGGCTATCAAGCTGCATTCCCCACGGCGTGTTTTTGCAGCCTGCATAGCATTTTGCACCGTCCCTTTTAGCATCCCTGCACTGCATGTCTTTACGTTGGAGACTATTTTTAATCTCGCAGATCGGCTACACAAGATCACCCTCTGGTGAACAAATGTCTTTTGAGACTAAGTACACTTTGACTTTGCCTTGGGGGAGGCTGCTGGGACAAAGCAGCTGCATACCTTCCATTGCTATCTTTGTGGCAAATGCATTATGATTCCATAGCTGATACCTTCCCCCACTTTTTTTTTTTTTCTACAGGGACTGGATGACTATGGGGCAAGACCCTCAAGCAGGTGAGTTATTTCATTTTCAAATCCATTATGGATCTACAAAGTTCATTTCAATATGAGAAGCTAAGGTTTGGGCAAAATTTTAAAAATGACGTCAAATGCAATTTCTGGTGTTTTCACTGACATGCCCTATATAGCATCTTGAAAATTACACAGAAGTTGAATTTTTTAAAAAATGTCCTTAGTCTATCCTGCAACGCTGTAATTTTTCCCATTAAAGTCCAACCTCCCAGGTCCAACCTTGGCTTAGCTTTCTTGGATTGGCCACACAGCCCGGCAGAAGCTTGAAATGAAAGAAATTCCCACAGAACCACATTTTTAAAGTATGCAGGAACTGTTTTATCCCTGGTTTTTTGAGCAAGGCCTGGCATAATTGCTTGTATTTTGGTTTGGTCTGGCTGTTCACAAAAAGGATATATATTACACTGAGGACCTTCACCTTTATTATTATTATTTTTTCCTTGAATTGAAATGCTTCTCATACATATGTAGCCCACATTATTTTCCCTTTCAAGGTAGCCAGTAAAATGCAGAAAATATTTATGCACCTTGCTCAGACTCATTTGAGTGATCTGTATAAAAATGCTGCAAATAAATAACACGGAATATCTCATTATACTTTTCTATCCTTGTGGCTATGACTTCTGCTATATCTATACCCCACTTGATACATTCATTCTTTAAACCTCACCTTCTTTTTGAAGGTCCTTGTCAAATGCACTCAACCACAACTTCCTTGGTGTTCTTCTTCTTAACCACTCACTCTTCCTTTGTTTTATAAATTTTGTTCATTATTTCAACTCATTTCTTTCCTGCTGGTCACCTTTTTGTAGGTAGTTCACATTTATGTTCATACATTCTTGATCCTATCTCTTTTTGTTTTTCTAAAATAACTACATCCATTTCATTCAACTGACTTTTATGTTTTTCCTGACATTCCCAACTCTTTCTTCCATATAACTACATAGGGGAAAGGACATCTTATAAAAAGGCTATTATTGTTTCATTTGACATTCATTTGTCAAGACAGATTAAGTATTACCCGTTAGTTTTCTTTTATCAACGTTTGCACAACTGAAAATTTCCTCATCCATTTTCTCATCTTTAATAAACATTCTGCCAAGAGGCACAAATTCATCTACTTTTCCTGGTGTGTGTGTGTGTGTGTGTGTGTGTGTGTTTATAAATAAATTGAATTCATTCATTCCATCTTCCATGACAAACAAAATTACATTGAACTTTGGTATATTAATTCTCAGACTTGTGTACTTGAGGAGTCCTTGCTGTTCTCTGAGCTTGGATGTTCCTTTCCAGATGTTTCATTACTTGAACTGGGGTGCTAATGATGATGTTTCATTACTTGAACTGGGGTGCTAGTGATGATGTTACCCAGACTACCACTAATGATGATATTACCTAGTTTGGGTAATGAAACTACTTCCAGAAAACAACCAAGCTCAGAGAGCACCAAAAGACCCTGCATTTCAATCATGAACTACACCTATTTTCCTTTATTGGTACTTGTATGTAGGCATCATATAATATGTTTCAATTCACTAGCATATCCTTTGGCTCCTTAGCCAACAGCACAGCAACTTCTGGAAAACTAGTATGTGCCCACATCATCTAATATCACCATAAGCATCTATCTTTCTCATTGTCATGAACTGGGCAAAACGGTGCAGTCGTAGAGCATCAGTTATTGAGCCCAGGCACCTTAAATGGGCTCCAGTATAGAATGCCAGGATTAGTTACTCCCTTGGGAATAAAATTTGGGAAAGGTGTGGTCACTTCAGTGCAGTTGTGCAGCTGCAGCTTTAGCACCACTCCACTGCCACATCAGCTGCAGTCACATGATCCTCATTTCCAACACTTCCTGACAGCTTCCCACCAAGTCAGTGGAGAGGCCAGCAGGAAAGGTTGCAGGTTGCTCAGTTTTAAGTATCCCCCACATATATAACCTTCTCAGCCCCTCTATGTGTTGTGCCACTGTGACCATCTGCACATCCTCACACTCCCTTTTGGACTTGTGCTGCGTCCAATCCACATGACACCTCTTCCTCACCTCCCTGTTCCCTTCCCAATATGCGCCACACCCCTGCGTACCCAACCCATGCACCTCCTGCACAATCCCACATGCCCTCCCTAATCCACACCACTCCTCCTTCACACTCCTGTATTCCCTCTCCTATCTGGCAGCATCCACTTACCTGCCTGCTGACCCGGGACTTCCACGTCCATGCCAGTTTGCCCATTGACTTTCTCCCTGGAAGCTTCCCATAAGCAAAGCAAATGAGGAAGCTGGCAGGAATTCTAGGAAGAAACAAGGGAGGGAAGGAGGAGGGAGGGAAGGAAAGAAGATAAAAGAAATAACTCTTGGGGTTTTTTGCCCACCCATAGTTATTCTGTTTAGGTAAGGAAATATCTCTGAAACGATGACCCAATGGACGATAGATTGTCTAGTTCCTTATATATTTATTCATAAATACATTAAACAACACAATATACATCCCTAATAAATGTCAAACTATTCATTAATTACTTTATTTACACTACTGGAGGCTCCTTTTCACCCACTTCCAAAACACTTTTGATTCCCATCAAAATTACTTTGTCTTTTCTCTGTTAAATTTTTTTCTTGCTCTCTTCTTTGTAATCATCCTTTTTTCTCTGTACATTGTACGATATCAGTTTCTCTACGCTTTTTGCAGTGGTCATTCTTGTTTGCATTTTTTTCCTCATGTCCAGACTTCTTGCACGTCATCATTCCATAAAGTATCCTTTTTCATTCTTCCTGTTAAGTCAGACTAAAAAGGAAGATGAGCTTTATTGAATGCCACTGTGTTAATTACCACAGAGTTTCCCCTGCTGTGTGCAGTGATAGGAAAACATGACTTTTCGTTACGTTCCATTGCAACCCATGCAGGGCCATAGGCATGCTCAACAGACACGGTTGGCGGATTGAATTAACTGAACGTGCACCACACAACATGTCTCAATTTTCTGTAGTGCATTCATGAGTCATTTGTTCAGTGGGTCACAACTTCAGTTTTAAATGCAATATTCTCAGTTAAACTGACTTTTTTTTTGAAGCAGGAAGTAGATTCTACATTTTGCTCTTCTTGCATCTCTAGTTGCATATTTGTTAGACTACCTTTTTTCCTCCCTGGGGCCTTCAAACTGAGACACAGTGATGGAAATGCCCTGTACAAAACCAGGAATGAATGCAAAATCCACATCCAAGCAATTAGAAGCAATAAAGATGTCATAGAGCAGCAACCTAATCTCTTCCTTTTGTTTTCTGAGTATGGCAACCTCTTCTAATCTAGTCGGTTCTTCTACTAGATGAAGCCCAAGAGAAGCTGCCCTTTCTGAGCAATAATGAAGTGTGAATAGTTACTCATTGCTTCCTGCCCACCCTCTCTGCCCTTGCTCCCTAATTCCAATATCAATGCATTGCCGCTTACTTGGTGCTCTTCCATCTATTCTTGGTTATTATTTCTCTGTCTCTGTCTCTCTTTCTGGTGAAGTGAGTTTGGGCCGAATTGTATGCTTTTTCTTTCTGTTCCACAGCGGCAGTGGCACGTTGGTATCTACAGTGTGAGAGAAGGAATCTTGACTAGAAATGACAGCTGCTGCTTGGAAGACTTCCTTATTTTGCTTCTCTGTCCCCTTCATTTCCTTCTTTCTACTGAGATGCACATTTTTCCTCCTGCCTGTCCTCTTTTCAAAGCAACAGTGCCAGCTCCTCCTCTCATCCCTGGGACTCCAAGGACCATTCTTTGAGGAACACTTGGAGCTGCTACTTTCCCATCCCCTGGTATTTGCAACCACCCATTTTGAAGCAGGAAAACGTCCAGATAAGGAACGTTAGTTTTCACAGATGCTATTGGGTGCAATTGAGATAAACTAAACTAGATAAAGATGCTGCATCTCTCTCTCTCTCTCTCTCTCTCTCCCTCTCCCTCCCTCTCTCCCCCCCTCTCTCTCCTCTCCCTCTCTTTTATAAATTATTTTACTTTTGTTATTGCATTCTCTCTTCTCAGAGATATTAATGCAAGCTGCACATTTATAACAAAATAAGTGCAAGATTCCTGCCCTCTTTTTTTTTTAAACAACAACAATCTGGAAACAAAATATGCATGGCATATGGTGTACGTACTGTTACTTCAACTATCCTTTTTTGCAACTTTATCACAAAATCAGTTCTCTGTGTCAAAAGAAAAGGGGCGTTGGGATGCTCGGGTATTACTGTGTTGGTTTTGGCAAGAATTGGACTGTTAAACTGAGCACCAACCCAGTCTCCATTTTGTAAAGTATTTTGTTTTATATATATGACAGACACAAGCATATTATATTATTATTCTATTCTATTATGATATATATTTTGTAGGAAGGTATTGTTACCTCACAGTTATGCTGAAAAGAGCAGTGGAGTAAAAGGGAGTGGAAGGGCTTCTTCTGTTGTATTATGCAGATTGCCAGATCAATCCAAAGACTTTCTCTTTATAAAACTGGAAGGGTTTTTTTGTCGTCTTGGTAGAGAGGGAGGGCCAAACTGCCTGTGTTTTGAAGTTCCAGTTCTGAACAAGGAGATTTCTTTTTCGTTTGCTGAAATTTCAACCACTTTTCTTTCCTTAAAAAAAAGCCTTCAGTCTTCTTTATGTGTCTTAAGTAATTTCATGGTCAAACAAAGTAGGAAACTAATGGCTACTGATTGGGGCTGCTTCTTCCGTTATCAAATTCCAAGAGGTCAGACCTATGCTGAAGACTGAAGGCTTTCAGCTTTGTGTTACAACAAGGTTTCCCAACCTTGGAAACTTTAAGATGTGTGAACTTCATCTCCCAGAATTCTCCAGCCAGCAGCAGCTGGGGAATTCTGGGAGTTGAAGTCCACAGGTCTTAAAGTGACCAAAGTTGGGAAACCATGGGTTACAGTTTACAGTGTGAAACTGTATTATGATCCAAGGGTGACTGCAGGATATGGTCCAAAAAAGTCAAGATGGCAACCCATAGTGGTGCAATCAAAACTCCACCTGTGTTTTATATAACGCACATTTAAAAAGAGGCCAGGCTTTGACTATATTGTCTTAACTACCATATTGACTTTTTTTAACCACACTTGCTGATGCCCTTGTGTGATGCCAATGTGAGTTAAGTGAAAAACAGTCAAAATATTTGATCTGTATCGGAAGCAGCTGGCAATATTATCTTGACTAATTGTATATACGAAAGTTCTATCTCTACATATATAACAAAGCTTTTGTTTTATATAATAGACTTGGGGCATATGTAGTACGATCCTCATTGTCATAGCTTTGCTCCAATGTTTACATCAAGGATACTCTGTAGAATACAGACAACGAAGCAAAACAGAAAATGCACAAGTACTCTGTAAAAGTGCTGGTGGGGAGGGGAATTGTGTTCTTTTTTCCTTTTCTTTTTAAAAAAAGCTAAGAAGCAAAAAAAAAAAAAACCCAACAAAAACAAAATCAAGCTGAAAAGAAATGTGCCCTGTACTATGATATTTGAATAAAAGTTTTACTTCCTCCATTGAGTTGGGCTTGGGTAATTTTCTTCAAAAAAATTTAAAGTCTATTTAGCTGACTTTATCCTTGGCAGATTATACGCTCACACTTAGCTTGTTTAGAGCCTAGTGGAAGACTCTTTCCAACAAGCCCAACATGAAACATGTCAGAGTGTTTACCAAGAATCAGATCATTAGAACCTCAGAGTTTGTTGCAGGAGAACCTAAGCCACAGCTAATAATTGCAGTTAAAGATAAAACTTCTTAAAGGTAAAAAAAAATTAAACAGTTCTGTTTATATTTCTGTTGAGCATAATCTCCTAATCTTTAGGACTGCAATTTCATTAATACCCAGCCTTCAGTCATTCTGGCTCTATAATGTAGAGTTTGAAATCTGAAATATTTTGAGGGCAGCAGAATGGGAAAGGGGATTTTCTAAAGGTACAATATGTTCAGCTATGTCTGCGTTATCCCACGATAATATTGGGACAATCTAGCCTTTTATTTTCATCCCCACTATGTTGCTATCCATGTGGTAATCAAAAATAATCCCACCGCAGCCTGGTTTCACTTTGTGGGAAGCTACATTCAGTTTTCCTCATGTGGTTAATATGCTAGTGGCTTATGATTGTTTTTCCCACTTATGATTGTTGCCCATGGTCATATAATCAGAATTCAGACATTTGGCATCTAACTCATATTTATGACGGTTGCAGTGGCCCAGGGTCATGTGATCACCTTTTGTGACCCTCTGAGAAGCAAAATCAATGGGGAACCAGATTCACTTAACCATCTTACTCTTTTAACAATTGTGGTGATTTACAACTATGGCAAGAAAAGTCGTAAAATGGGGCAAAATTCACTTAACAAATGTCTCAATTAGCAACAGAGGTTTTGGTCATAAGTCGAGGACTACCTGTACCTGGAAAGTTACGAAGATCCAGGAAAAAGGTGGCTGCTTTTTTAAAGAATGTATCTAAAAACTTTACATTTATGGGGAAGAGTGTTAAATGAAATATTTTCTCTAGCAAGGAGCCAGGACATAGTGATCTCTTTTTAAACCTGAGGCAATAGAGAAAAAAACAAAACTCATTTCCTCCTTCCCTTTAATTCTCTTGCCATTGACTTTGCGGGCAAAGAATTAAAATTGCCAAAGGTGAAAAAAGTGAACTCTCTGGCCCAGGGGGTCCGAACTAGCTGACATCTAATCAAGCAACTTCTCTCCACTGGATGGTATGTCTTTAAGGGGCCTTATCAATCAAGGTTCCATCATCACCCACCCTTATTCTCCTCTCCATTAGAGTGGACTATACGTGTTTGCCACATACTGGTCTACAAACAGCCTCTCTATTTTTCCATTACAGCCCGGATGTTGAAGTGGCCAGGTTTTGAGATGTATCCCTGACTGTGTATACAGTAGTTGTAAGTTTACCGTCTTTTTTTCCACATGCCCCCACTGCTCTCCCTCTGCCCCACACTTCACTCCTAAGGATGCTCTGGACTGACTTCTTAAATGCTGGTGCATATGGAACCACTGATGGAGATGGAGGGCATAGGAAAACTTAAGACTGGCTGAACAGTTGCAGATAGTCTGTTGAAGGGTTCCATTCTCTGCAGATAACTGGTCAGTTCAGAGCACGGCTCAATTTGCTTGCAGCACTAGTTGGAATTTCATCACCTTTCTTTGGCTAATGGAAATGGTTCCTTTTCTCCTCTGATCTTGGGAGTAAATCTCTCTTTGCAATCCACACTTATATCCACCAACCTTAAAATCCTCTCTTCCTTGGGTCTTCTTTTTCCCCACAACCTTTTCTTTTTGCTACATTGCTCCTGGGTTTGAATCTTCATCGAGCTTTTAAATCTGGGCACTGGGGGTTTCTGGTTTCCAGGGAGCGTTTTGAAGCTTTTGCACAATTACTATAATATTGTTGGCAAATATACTGAGTTTGGGGTCATTGGTTTTCCTTCCCTTCTGAGTGGTTCTGTTTGACTTCATTTCTTTTATGCCAGGACTTTGTCCTAGGACAATACAGCTCCAGTTGCAGGTATCTGGTTGTGAGAAAAGAGAATTTACCTTGTACCTACAGATTGCCTATTGCCACCTTTATCAGGGATGGGAATGTAAACTTGAAATTATCAAATGGCGTGTGTATGTGTGTGTGCCCACATAAAAGTTCCCTTTGTATGTGAGGGAATGCTGGAGAGTGCCAACAAGGTAATGAGCCATTTTTTCTTCTAAACTGTTTATGTTTTCAGTCTTTTTTTTTTTGCCTCAATATTCTTAGGAACAAGGCAGTGTGAGACAATAAAGTAAAATAAGGAATGCTTTATTTTAAAAAGAAGGCCCTTTATCCCTCTGCAATTTTAGCCTTGCGTGGAAGTCATGCTAGCAAACAGCTGCTTTGATACAAGCCCTAGGACAAATGGAAGGAAACGCAGGTTAGGACTAAAGGGTTGTGAGAATAAAATAGATATGGCTCTCTGTCCTCCATCTTGGCTTCCGTCTCTGCTCAGCAGCAATATGCTTTTTAAAAAAAAAAATTCTGTCAGGCTCTCACATTTTCCCTCCCTTCCCATTTGCTATTACAAAAATAGTTAACTATTCCTTGGTGAGTCACAGTGTAAACAATTTTCAATACTTTCTCTCTCTGTTCCCTTTCAGCTTCAAAAATCTATTTTAGCATCCCTTGTGGGGAGAAGGGGTCACCTTAAGTTCCTGCATTAATTAAGTAGGAAATATTAATTCCCTGTGCTTTAAAAATAGAATAATTAATTTTGCTGCTGTGAACTGAACAGCCCTTTTTAAATAAGTTGCAAATGGGTCCAAAAGAGAAATGATGCTGTACTTCAGGGGTCCCCAAGCCCTGGTCCATGGACCAGCAGGGCAAAAACTGGGCCACGCAAACAAGTGAAGCCCCATCTGTGGGATGGAGGCAGCGCACAAAACCATGCCTCCTCCGGTCCCTGGAAAAAACTCTCTCCACAGAACCAGTCCCTGGTGCCCAAAAGGCTGAGGCTACTGCTCTACTTATATCTGCACAGCAAGCCCAACTTTTCTTTGTCTCTCACTAAAGAGATGTTGGGCTACTGCTTCTGCAGACCACCTGGGAAGACCCCTATTTTTTTCTTGGCAGTAACACGTAAGTAATTTACAGTATCTTCTTCCTATTTTTTAAAAAATTTCCCAGTATAAAATGGGGAGGTCCCCTAGTTATTTCCTATCCAAATATTAGCCCGAGCTAATGATACTTAGCCTCTTTGGAGACCAGCCAAAGTTGGGTAACTGCAGCCACCTGAGTTGGAACAGCATGCATTAAGTTAAGAACAGCATAAAATGCTTATAGATCCCTCCAGATTATCAGCTGTGGCCTCTTTAAAAGAAGGTATGTGAATAATGATTTTGTGCATACCCCACGTGCTATTTGTTCATATCTTGCAGTTAATATTTAGCTATTGCATTGGTGCATAGAAACATTACATTGCAAAACAAACCGGAGACCAGTTACTGATTAGCAAACATTCTCAAACTTATACTTTCTTTTGCCACAAGCATAAAGAGGAGATGCTTTCTCTTGTCAGTTACCTAGTAATTCCTGGTTTCTACCGCTTTCCCCCCACAGATATGTGATTCTGTAGAATGAAAACACTTATTTGGAAATGCTGTACAGTTTTGTGCAAAGGAAGTACCATTTTGGTCAGTTAAATATTTTCAACTGAATCTAAGTCAAACCCAGTTCTTAACATAATGTTATAAAATCTTGCTTCAGGGAATGTCTTTCCATGGTTATTTTATTAATAAAAGATTACCGGTCTGGGCAGGATTGATGTTCTATGACCATAATTAATTGATTTATACACCAGCATTTTTTTTCTATGAGCATCTGGAGGAGGAGGGAAACGTTTTTTGTCTTGGGATGCCCTGAGGCAAACTCCATCCCTTTGGTACTTGCATTGCAGAAGTTAGTCTCATGACATCACAAGGGGCTAGCCAGATGCCAAAACAATAAAGTGGACCCTCTGCTTTTTAGTCTAGCAAATAGTGTTAAATGTTAAAAGGAAAATATAACTCATTTTAAACATAAATTTACATAATATAAACCCATATTAAAATTGATGCTAAGCTCAATTAACAAATCAAAAACCTGATGAAAGAAATGTATTTTCTAAGCTTTCTAAACCCAGAGATAATGTGGGAGAAATGCAGCTCCTGATGAAGCATATTCGGTAACCTGGGAGCAACACGGCAGGAAATCAGAAAAATGAGCCTCTTAACAGCAGCCAAACATGGAATTGAATCCCTGCTTCTTTTTTGGCTGCTGATTCCATTTTCCTTCATTGAGATTAATTTTTGTGGGATTATAAGCTGTTTTTTTTTCTTTTTACATTATCTTTTCATCAGCCAAGAACTACTAGCAGTTAATGGATATGAGGATTGGAATAAGTTGGGTTCCCCCCCCCCCCAGCATCTTGTGCAGAGAGATATTTTAAAGAAATAATAATAATAATAATAATAATAACAACAACAATAACAACAACAACAACAACAATAACAATAATAGCAGCAGCAGCATGTAAGTTCAGTAGATTTAAGGAATTTTTTTCCCTTTGGTTTCCTACTCAAACCTGGTGGGAAAATGAATCGCTCCTAAATTTGGCAAAGTGGTTTTGTGAACTGCAGAGCCACAGAAAAGACATTTGAGGACTTGCATGTGAGTTACAGAATACCCAGTATTGCTTTAGATGCAACAGTGCTAAGTCCACTTTGGGATGCTTCCATTGTATCGCTATCTTAGGCATACAGGGAGGACAGTGAAGAAGACTACATTTTTTCATAAATAAAAGGGCTCTTATTCTCTTGCACATGGATTTTTTAAGGATAACATGGATTTCTTTGAATAGCTTCATTTTCTTTTCTTAGAATCTCTGCTGATAAGAGTTGAACTTCGAAGATGCCATCAGCCAATTTCTCCTGTAATTTAGTTTAGACTTGAACATTTCTCCATTTCTTCCCCCATCATAGAGTGCTTACTGTTGAGACAGCAGTGGTAGACATGTTGAGTTTGAAATTGGAGATCTGTGGATAAGAGTGCTCATTTTTATGTTCCCCTTTACCACCTGGTAAAGGTCAGTTTTTGTGCGATTAGATGCTAAATCTCCATACATCAATTGAATCCAGGAGGAAGCCTGGTCAATTATTGTTTTCTGTTTCTCTGTTTAACAAACAGGCCCAGACTTGGATATCATATACCAGGTGACTTTCTGAACCCAGAAAAGAGTACATATGTGGGCTAAATTTATCTCATGGAATCATGCTTTATGAAACTTACAAAAAATATAGGCTGCTTGTTTAGTCAGTCTTGGCAAAAGGAGGATGCCATCAGCAGGCTTGCATTCAGAAGAAATATATGAAATGTTTAGGCCAGAAAATAGGTGGTGTGTTTTTTCCTTTCGAGATAGGCATGTTGAACTTCAAGGGCACACTTAAAGGACAACCATCAGATGAATGGTCTGTTGTGGTGAGTGTGACAAACTGGGGAACTTGTTGCTTCTTGCATTATATTACCCTACTTTATATTTTTTGTTGGTCTTTAGAGACATTATTGGAAATTAGAGTTATTGTCTTCTTTGCCATCTTCCTATTTAATTGTTTAAATTAATATGTCAGGGAGAATGGTAGGTACCTAGGTAGGTACCCTGGGCATATTAGTGCTTACAATTAGTTTAAACAGAGATAATGCACTACTGGTTTTAAAATCCTCAATAGCATTAGACAAAGCAATACCCTCTGGCCTTCCAATAAGAAATTGCCCATTTCATACACCAAGCATCAATTGCCAGAAATGGGGAAACTAGAATTTCCAGATGTTTCTAAACTACGTCTCCCAGGATCCCAGTTTATTGGCCACGTGGGCAGGAACTGCTAGGAATTGTAATTCAGCTCCTCACCCTGACTATATAGCTGCTACACTAAGCATCCATTTGTATGCTACGTTATGAACCCCTGAGTTTCTTTCTCCTCTGCAAATAATTGTGGGCCACCTGTTTTCTTTGAACACAGAAACTCCTTTCTGTTGGCTTCAAGTTGATCTTGCTCAGTGGAAAGTGCTTTTTGCCTCTTTTTATGGCAAACATCCATCCTGTATTTACACAGGATTAAGCCTAATTCAACTCAGTGGAACATTTTTAAGTGGACACATACAGGATTGCATAGTCATTCAGACCAACTGCTTTCTTGTCACAAATATATAAGACCAAAGAAAACCTGACATCCTTTAGGTCAGACAAAACAGAGCAAAAAAATAAGGAAAATCAAATGAAATGATGCTATCACCAAAATAAAATACTTTGTTTTAGGAACATTCCTCTCATGCTGTACATGTAGTTTTCACAAATAGGGGTACAGTATAAATCTTGCATTGGTGAATGATTTTGAAGAGGGTCCATCTAATGTCCCCAGAAACTGTCTTCAAATCCCTATCAGTGAGCTGCCAAATATGAACTCTCCCACTCCTCCTATTTTTAGCTGCTTTATGCAGTATTTCCTCTGTCAGTGTCTTTAGAGAAAAATTCTGTGTGGCCCAAAAGAACAGAAATTACAAAGAGGCAAATTGCTTGTGTGTGTAGCTAATCCCTCAGATAAGCTGTGTCTCTTAAAGAGAAGGTAGACCGCTTGTTATTTTAAGAGAGAAGACTGTAGGATCTGAAATCTGTTCTCTTTGGCCAAAGACCAATCAGTCTGGACAGTCTTCAAACACAATTTCTCTGCAGCTGAGCCACACTCTGAGAATTGTTGCTTCTTGCGGAACAGCTGATGCAACGCCCCCTCCAGCCTCTCTGAGCCAGGAAAGATCAGAAATGTAATTTGTAATTGGCTGGAAGTATCTCCCCCACATCACTCTGTAACCTCAGCCTGGTTCTAGATTTGTCCATGGTGGAACAGCCTGCCCGCCCTGAGAGTAAAGTAGACCCACAACAGTTATTTGTTAACAAAGATTGGGAGAGCAGCAGCTTGCCCTGAATAAGATGCCAGATGTTCTGGAGGAAGCAATGTTTTCTTTGTATGTGGGCACAATATATATATATATCTCAATAACAGGTGATGTTTCGGTGGGGTGGAGAAGAATCATCTGGTAATAGTTTGATTGCTCAAGAGACCTGGAAATAAATTACAGGTTCTTTCTCCTTTACATGAAGATTGACCAACTGGTAGAAGAGCTAGAATTCTAACTGTGAGGTGGCACTCTACTTTCATATAGCTTGAATTTATGGAAGAACAAGCTGGAGCTGCAACAGAATGTGGCTTTCTAGAATAATGTAATGATTGTTCACTCCCCTCCCCCCAAGAGTCACTGGCTTGAGATGGATGGCTATGTTTATTGATTGAAAAAAATAATAAGTAAATACATTCCTGACTGCAGTCAACCAGCTAAGACTTCTTTCAAGATGAACCATTCCATTCCTCCTTTCTTCTGCCAGTTGTTCATTACTCCTATCCACTGAGTGTATTCAGTCCCCATGAAGATATGTGGGAATGGAGGTCCAGGATTTTTCTGTTGCTATTGGACATGGAGGGCATCCACAAACGTCAGAATCCTCTCCACCTTTTTGAAATGTCTCTTCTGGTCATGGGTGATGTTACTTTGGCTGCATATGTATCTACACTCCTCAGTAATTATCAGAACTGTAGATGATTTTTTCTTACATTGCTTGTCTTAAAATAGAAGAGCACTTTTCTTTTCTTGAGAAAGGAATCCATAAAAATAAGATTGACATGAACATGCATATTTTGATCAGAAGAACCTTTAGTACCAGCCTATGGCTTGGAGGTATGCACTCTAAGTTGTTTAGCTGTTTTTGTATTTTTGTTCCAAATTTCATGGGCTGTAAACTCTTTGTGTTTCCTGGATCTGGGGCATGCTGCCACTGCCATGAACATTTCTTCCAAGAGTCCTAGTAGTTGATCATCTAATTAGTTGTAATACAGGCAAGCAGATTTTTTATAGTCCAGAGCCAGTATAAGTACTCTGTGACTCTCTTACGTTCCAAGAATATGGGGCATGACAAAGTGATACCCAAATTCTCTGAGAAGATATGCATATTGATTACAGTCACAGTGGAAATCATGTGATGATAGCAACAGGGAATGTGGTATGGTCAGGAAACAAAGACAAAAGTCAACCTTCCCCCTAAAGGAAAGTTACAGTGTCTTCCTGCCAAAATAACTTTTCTAAGAAAGCAGCTTATTTTCTTTGTTTCTATAAGAGGAGGGATATATTCTGGTGTCATGCCCATGGCAACTGTGACCTACGTTCCAATCTCATCACTTGACCTGAGGCCAACATCTCCCAGCGCGTTTGGCTACAATGCATATTGCTCTTAACTTGTTTGGGCTAATGGTGGTTGTAGTCCAACATATTTGTGGGTGAGTGATCAGGGAAGGGTGAAGTGGACAGCATCTATTTACAGCTGTGTGTGTGTATGTGTGTGTGTGTGTGTGTTATTGTTGTTTTCTGCATGACACAAAGCAGTGTCTATTCACCCGTCCATGTTCTGGATAGTCTTCCATGCATTTAAGGTTGGCTGGAGAAAGGAAACATTGAGATAGTTTGTCACTGAAAGCTGGCATTTAAGCCAAAGACTTTTTCCAGGCAAAGCCATTGTTTAAAGATTCATAGTGTTGCTTGTTTTGTGAAGACATGATGTTTCTTTGGCTGCGGTGGGGACTATGTTTGTAGTGATCTTTGTTTGGTGTTGCGTCATCTCTGCATTCCACTTTGTTTTGTTGTCCTTGTCAATACAGACCACTTGTGTCCTGAAACAGTTCTGGCTAAAACTATGCCTTGCTTTCTCTCTGCAGGAATCCTTTTGCCAACGTCCAGCTCAAACCAACGGTGACAAATGATCGTTCAGCTCCTCTCATCAGCTGATCCAGAAATGTTGGGTTACGGCGGGTACCTTGCACCTTTTGATTTCACTTTCACCTGTGTTGTATTTCTGTGAGGTCCTTGTACAGTTTACGTGTCTTTCCCTCCAACTCTGTTTTGGTAGTTAAATAGCATTGTGTGCTTTTCCTTTTGCTAATTAAAAATAGAAGAGAAACTTGACCCTTGGAGGGCGATGGGTTTTGAAAGGGATGCTACGCTGCTATATTGAGGGGAGACCTAGATAGACCAGAAAACAGGCCCTGCCTTCTTTGCCTTTTGCAGCTATATGCAACGTTCATAAATGTTTTAAGAATAGCCATGGAGATAGATGGACCTGGAAGTTTTGCAGTGGTCCTATGTTTGTCAGTTAACATTTCTCCTGGAAATCTTCCTTCACCTTTTATCAAAACCTATGGAGTTTCAGAGCTTTTATCAAAACCTATGGACTTCAGAGCTGTCAAGAGAAGCTTTGAGGCTGCCTAAGACTGTCAGATGAAATGCACGACCCGGGTCCTGCTCACTCAACCCTTGGAACTGACATGGACTTGAATCTTCCGAAAAGCTTCTTGGTAGCTCCCTCCTTATCTTGCGTTGGACTTTTGCTGGATAAAAGTAAAAGTTTTACTGAATCAATGTTTAGAAGAGCTGGGCTCCTCAAAGCAATTGTCTGGATTTGACACTTCGTTATTAATGGTCCTTTCTCTCCTAATGGTCCTGCATCTATTCTGCTTGTCTGTGATGATCCTTAAGCGGTAAGGCCCACTGATGGCCAAATTATTGTGCGTACCTTTTCCAGCATTTTAAGATGGTTGGGGAATATTATGCAGGAAAGAAATATTTTCAGCTAGCACCATCTGTTGCTCAAGCATTTGTTTCATTTCTCTGTAGCTTTAAATAGACCAAAGAGGGACCATTAAAAATCTAGTTTAGTCCTACAGTGCCCAAACTCCCCTTGCTCTGTCTTCTTACTGACACATCTTGACTGGTGCAGGTGTGTCTTCTGCTGCCAAAACAAGTTAGTTTAGACAGCTTGACCTCTGCCTTGGTATTGGGTCAATGCTGTTTGAAAGGTCCTTTGTTCTGTTACTAAGCCAATACTGTATTCTTTTTTTTTTTTAATTTTTCTTTTTAAGTTGCACTTGCCTTCTAAAGTAGATATTCAATCACAAATAAGCTTTTTTCTTATGTTCTGTCCTATTGACTCTCAAAGTCTGGTAAGATGTAACAAAGACAATTCAGCTCGCTCCTTGTATTTATGTAACTCAAGATTAGTGAATAGTTCTAGGAAACGGTAGTTATCAAAATGGAACTGGACTTACCCACTATTTGGAGTGCTCTTGCTGTTTGAATTCCAGTTATAGCGCCAGAGTCTGGTGATAATGAACAATGGAAACCCAATTCCTAAAATACATTTGACTTCAAATATGGAGTGATAGAGGCAAATTAGCAGTCAATTTTAAAGAGCTGTATGTCTGTTTCTATGCCATTTAACCATTCTTTCTTTTAAATTCTTATTGAACAAACCCTAATGAATTATGCTAGATCCAATCTTCTGCCTTATTCTACATAATAGTGATCCCCAGCTGACTGTACAAAACCTATATCGAGCTGCTGCTTTTTCTTCACAGAAATGAATGATGATAATAATTATATTTTTTCCTCTAAAAGTGGCAAAGCTTTTGGTGTGAACTTTGGCCAAATATTAAACAGCCTCCCTCATCTGATCCTTTGTGCAACCTGAAGTCATTTGCAGCTGCTTTGCTTTTTCCAATGACTCTTAAAAAGCAGTCGCAGCTGCCTCAAATATAAATTTACAATTTTATCATTAAAATCATTCAAGTTCAAATGTGATAATAGTTTCTGTGGTCTCTGTTCTCAGTTTCTGAAAAACATCAAGACTAGTTTCTGTGATACACTTAGCCCAGAATTGTATCGTCTGGCTTAATATGTTGATTGAACTCAATCATTGTGGTTTATTCAACGAATCAAAATTAAACTGTGGCTTAGGATGCCATGTAGATCCTGTTTAAGTCTCCCATGCAAATGTGGAGACTGTTAGTGAGCATTTCGACCATGACTTGTACATTTCCTCTGTGGCTTATGATGCACAAATATAAATATCTCAAAATCTATATTTTTATATAAAGAAATTTAGATAAAAACCAGTTACAGAAAATCTCTAACTCTGATAGTTCAGATAAGGCCGCAATCCTAAGGAAAATTATGTAAAAGATGAAGCTCACTGGCCTTGTTTTTTACCACATGTGCTACAATTGCTTTTTTTATTATTGCATCTTTCCTCTATTACAGTGCTTTCTTGAAAATCATTTTTCCAGTTGTTGAATCATTTACTTTATGGTCTTTGTCTGCATAAATATAATGAAGATTCTCAGCGACATTGTACTGTTTTCAAAAATTGCTGTGTTTTCAAAATTTTGTGTGTGTGTGTTGCGTATGCATTTTTTAAAAAGTTTTGCCAAATTATTATTTTTCTTTAAGGAGGAAGATTGATTTTTAGTTCTTTTCTTTGCTCCTCCCTCAGACCAGTTCTTTTCTTACATAATATTTTCAGCAGTGCACCCTTTGCTGTGGAATTATTTAGATCTGTGTTTCTCAAGGCTGGCAAGTTGAAATCCATACATCTTAAAAGTTATTAAGGCTGAGAAACTTTGATTTAGATGATTCAAGGCAAATAGGAACTGTAGCTTGCCAAATGGAGCTGAGGGGTGGCAGGGCTGTCAGCTCCTAGACTGAATGAGAGACAAAAGATACAAAGATTCCCAAACACTGCAAGATGGGCTATCCAGTAGAATCAGAAAGTAGAACAGGCTAGCTGAGGCTCAGATTACCTCAGGGGTTTTTCTTAGGTGCCCAGTGCCATATGAAAATGGGAAGGTTTGTGGGAACATCTTATATAGGAGATGCCAGAAAATGGAGCCTAATATTGCCTTTCTTCTTTCAAAGGTAGGATAAAGACTTGCAATAGCAAATGAGGGAGAGGGTTTTTCAAGGGAAGATTGACCATAGCCATTTTTAAAATTCACTGGTTTTTTATATCCTTCTCCCCACCCTAATGGTCCTAATTGAACTGTTGAAATACTTTCTCCTAAACAGGCCCCGGAACATGAAATAAATGACTGATTGACTAAATGGGAAATTGTTATTGTACTATATGTAAGAGTTGGCACAGCAATTACATAGCTGAGGATGAATCTGAGCAATTCAACTGAATTGTGGCTGAGAGTTTTGGAAATTGTAATCCCAGTCCATGAGGGGAGCAGTAGATTGGGAAAGCTGGTTTAGGTAGTGTTACTTGATCAACTTATGCTGTTCAAGAATGTCTTTTGTTAGAACTTGAAGATTAAGAGGTTTCTCCTAGGCAGTGATGGTTTATGGTGTGTTTGTGCTGCCGATACTTCATTTCTTGGTTAACTAACTTTCCCAGATGAACAATGTTATACAACCCTCTTGCCTTCATGTTGATCATGTGAAATTAAGGATTGAAACAATCCATGCCTAACTCTTAATTTCTAATGCAATGTGATAAGGATATGGTGTATACCTTCCAGTTCAAATCAGAATTGGAGCTGGGTGGCTTATCAAATAAAGAAAAAAAAATTAAGTAGAGCAAGTTGGTATATGTGATGGATCTCGGGAATAAGCAACATAATTATAGTCACAGCCACAGCCTATTCCATGATGTGGGAATGTATCCTGTGACTTTCCAGCACTTGTGCTACAAGAAAGGCAACATCAGACTAGTCAAAGTCTTGTGGTATCAGAGTACCTAGTCTGAGCCTGATTGGAAACCACCGTGACTAGCCATTGGGAGGCTGGCTCTTAGTAACATTGAAAGAATGGGCCAATAGCCAGTGAATTACACACAATTAGGAATATTACCTTCTGAATGTTACCTTCTCCCTTTGTTGCCCTGCTAAATATTTAGCATGCATGCCAATGATAACCACAATAGTGGTGGGATATTCTAAGAACTGATGCTGCGGACCCTAGTATTAAAAGTGCAAGGGCTCTTGGAACAGTTGCCAAAAGAGGCAACATACTGGCCCAGGAATAGTTGTGATCACCTTTTCAAAGCCAAATCACCACATAGTTCTAATAGCTTATTCCTGCTGTGGATGGGGGTGCTTACTGTGCTGTGGCCTCCTGCGGTGAAATTAGCCTTCCAAAATACGAAATACTGAACAGTTAGTTACCTATACACTGGCATTAAAATCAGAAAATGATTGAACATTTTAACAAGAGTTGGCTCTCAATATCAAAAGAAATTGTGGTAAGAAACTAGGTAAATGAGTTTTTTTTTTTCTATTATAACACATCAAGGGGAGTGTTAAAAGAGCTTCCATAACAAGCTTCAAATCATACTAGAGCCCAAGTCTCAGTGCCCAATTTACATAGCTATAGGAAGGAATAATAATTTATTATTTCTTAGTTGGAAGTGATAAAAGTTTCAAATAATAAATGCTGCCCCATCTTTTTAAAATCCCTGCATAATTCCCATCCAGTGGCTGTAATCCATGCTTTATTCCTACCCAGTTAAGAAATAGAGCTAGCCTTGGATTACCAAGTTCAGCCAATTTTGGTCCTAGTTTTTAAACCTACTAAATATTTCTTGAGGACATCCTCTGTGAATTCTTGAAAATAGCTAGTTTTTCCCCACTCGACATTCTCACCTCTTAGGACATTGGCATCAACTGGAGAAGGAAAATAACTTGCTTCTAATTCTGTCACTCTTGTCCACAAAAGGAATAAGCTGTTAGAGCTATGTGGCAATTTGGCTTTGAAAAAGTGATCACAACTATTCCTGGCCAGTGTGTTGCCCCTCTTGGCAGCTGTTTCAAGAGGTTTTCACAACGGTAAATTGACCCCTGCTTTGCAATACAAGCATAGTAGTGGAGATGCCAATTTTCCTGAATTTTTCCATTTTTTTCTGTCTGGCAGTTACCTGATGCCTTTGTCAAGAAAGGGTCAGTCATTTTATCTGCAAACCATTACTGTACTGCATGGTTTGATGTATTCAGTGTCTCTCAAGACTTCTGGCTGAATCTGTACTATCCATAATTTTCATTATTTCCTGCTGTCTTCAAAACACAGATGGAGGAGAACAAGCAAAAATTACGTTATTTTAAAAATGTTTTATTTTTAATAGTTATTGGACCAATGGTATTTGACACACATGCTGGGAGCTGTATGGAACTCAGCACTGATAAAAAATACAGCAATTATGACCCGTATCAATAAAATACACTGTAAATAGCCCACCCCTTCTATTTCTCTCTGTTTCAAAGAAGATCATTAACCCAAAACATAGCTCTAGTTCTGACCTCATGCAGTCTCTCAGGGGTTGACAGCTGTCTGTTGCTATAGACCATATACCTATAGGGGCAGCCTTTTCAACGGTAACTAGATAAGGAAATGAAAATTAGAGAGCAAACTGTTCTGTAACTACTTCCTGTACCTGCTCTTTTGTCATGGTACTGGTT
Organism: Bungarus multicinctus; assembly: GCA_023653725.1. Classification (NCBI taxonomy): domain Eukaryota; kingdom Metazoa; phylum Chordata; class Lepidosauria; order Squamata; family Elapidae; genus Bungarus; species Bungarus multicinctus. The sequence continues at coordinate 124,750,330 of CM042834.1, forward strand.
CTGTCTTTGCCTTAGAAAATGGAATATGGCAGTGGCAAGCTAGAATCATGCTGTGTAGCTGACAGATTTGCATTTCATTTAATGTGGAAGAATGAGTACACACACACACACACACACACAAAACACACAAACCCCCTCCAAGTGCATGGATGCAGCACTCAACTATCCAAAGCCAACACCATCATTCCTGCATGTACCAATGTGGACCAATGCCGCCTGATAGTTGCTGAAAATCCAGGCTGGTGCAGGACATCTACACAGAATATTTTGGGAGGATGTGAAATCCAATGAGATTAAGAGGTGCCAAGAATCTGGAAATACTCAACAGTAACCTGCCTTTTCTTGGTAAAATTCTCCTTTTGCTTTGCCCAAAATGTCTTCTACAAGAAGGAGCAGATCTACCCATTGCTTCTCAAATTCTTCTCAATTCTCAATTCTCATTCCCAAATATCTCCCCATGGAGATATTTATTCCTTAAATAAGGAATAAACAGTGCTCCTGACATTAAATTTGTTATTTCCCCAAAAGGCTTCTCCTTCATAAATAAAAAATAATCTTGGAGGATAGTTTCTTTAATTTTTTCCAATGAATGTTGGATTTGGATTAAACCTGCCCAAGAGGTAAAACTGCCATACAGCTGTGTAGCCAACATTATTTGATTTTTTAATCACTTTTCCAAACTTTTGCTTTATGGTTAATAAAGCAATAATGGAAGCATCCTTCAATTTAAGGAGGTTTTTTTTTTTTAAAGAACCTTGCCTGTTTGGTCTCTAGGCACTTGCACATACCTGTTTAGGAGAGTCTCTTGTAGTAAAAGTCTATTTGTAGCAAATTAAGATATGTTGCAAAAAGGGAAGGAGGACTATCTCTTTGGGCCTTGAAGATTTAAGATCTACTAAGCCACATTTAAGCCACATTTGCTTATTACTCTTTTCTTAAAGGCATCTTATGCTCTAGTCTCTTGTTCACCACAGTAGCAGAATACAGAATAGAAAGTAAGAGCTGGAAGGGACCTTGGAGGTCTTCTAGTCCAACCCCCTACTCAAGCAGGAGACCCTATGCCATTCCAGACAAATGGCTGCCCAGTCTCTTCTTAAAAACCACCCATTATGGAGCACCCAGAACTTCTGGAAGTAAGCCATTCCACTGGTTAATTGTTCTCAGACCACAGGGTGTTTTGCATTCTTTGAAATAAATCTAAGTCCTGTATTTGTGTGAATCCTGCAACTTGCATACCTATACTTTGCAAAATTCACTTTCTATGTATTATAGAAAGTAAGATTGGCATATGGGCTTCATATTTTTTTTCCAAGCCCCACCACACATGTATGGACCACTGCCTGACCCTAGTTTTTTAGTCAAGAAAGATCCATATTGTCCAAATCACAGCTCCCTGCCATACATTCTCCCTGTCTTGAGTTCACAAATGGATGTTAAAACCCTTGGTCAGATTTCTCCTCCTGCCTCTCTTGGTCTTTAGAGTTGGCTCTTTCAGATACTGGAACACCTCAATCCCAGCCTCCTTCCTCTCCATCACACTCATGAATTGGGAGATTCCCTTGTTATCCACATTATTCTGAAGCTGAGGTGCACAGCTTTTTTCAGAAGCTCCAGGCATTGTGTAGCATGCTGAGAGCTATCTTCTAAAAGTGAGTGGGACTAGGAACCAAAGGGGGTCCAAGTTGGGAGGTTGGATCCATTTCAGTGGTGGTATGCTACCGGTTCTGACGGGTTCACCTGAACCGGTAGTTAAAAAAAAAAAAAGCTTCTGAAGATTATCTGAGAGGAAGAAAAAAAGCCTCAGATGATTAGATAAGAGGAGAAAGAAAAGGGCAGGATTTGCCTTACGCCCCTGCACTTTTCTCTTCTTTATCCTCTCAGCTGATTGGTGCTGCAGGCCTCAGCTGGTGTGTGGAAAGCTGCGGGCATGCAATCAACGAACCAGTAGTGGAACAGATAGGATCCCATTGCTGATCCATTTGTTCTGATGGAGCTTAGAAAGCTCCCAAGCAAGTGATGGGTGGGATGGTCTGAAGCTTGCAGGATGCACTTTTTCATATTTATTTTAAAGAGAGTGGGTGTGTATGTTTACCTAGCAAATACTATAGCATAACCAGATCATTCTGGGTCATTCCAGTAGAGATAATGGATATTGGTCATGAGCATCCTAACCCACTTACCCTCCCAAGCTATCTTGGCTGTTATGTAGTACAGCCGTGTTTGCCATCCACAAATTATTCCAGTTCAGCATTAATTAATGGTGCTGCAGAGGGAAAAACCAAGGCTAAGAAATAATAGGCTGAGTATGCCAAAAGGGGAAACAACAAATCGCAGAACAATGAGGATTAATGAGTCTTTTACATTCCTCAGAGTATCAGAGAAGCCTAAGCTATACATGCCCCATAAATATCTGCTTGATTTGAATATAATACAAACTGATTGTAAAGGTGTGTTAATTGGCATGTTCAGAACATGCCCATTATTTCAAGGCAGAAATAGCCACTGGAAATCTTTAACGAACAAAGTTGCTACTGCTCTGTCTTCAGTTTTATCAGGTATTGCAGAAGTATATTTAGGCTTATCCTTGCACCTACAAGATAGCTTTTGACATCCAAATGCAGTTAGAATGATAGTATCTGTAAAGCCCTAGGATTCCCTCACTTCTGGGAGGGGGGGGCAGAGGCATTTTCATCAGCCCAGACGGATATCAGTTACATTCCCCAAACACAGAATAGAGTTCTGCATTTGGCAATAACATTCTACTGGTTCGCCAGGTGTGTAAGATGAACTGGTGGGAAGTATGCAGAATTATGAGAGCAATGTTCCCAAATGCACAGAGTACCCTCAGACTGGAAGCTTCAGGTACTAATCAATTGTTGCTACATGCAAAAATACCTTAGGTAAGACCTCTTTTTAGATGCTTGGCTCAATGGATGGAAAGCTACATGTTGCAGTCCAGTGTTTCTCAACCTTAGCTACTTTAAAATGTGTGGACTTCAACTCCCCAAAATCCCCAACCAGCAATACTAGCTGGAGATTTCAGGGAGTTGAAGTTCACACATTTTACAGTTGCTAAGGTTGAGAAACACTATTGTGTAAATAAAGGGCTAGGCCTACATCACATGTTTTTCTTTGACCATAGACACAATTTGAAGGAGAGTTTTATCTGGATTTGAATTCAGGTAGAGCTCTCAACTTGATCCATTTCAAACAGAAGATCAGCTTTAAAAAAAAACCTAATTTGCAATTTCTGATGCATTCAGTAAAATGCCTGAAAGGAGAAAAAGTAAACCAACCTTTGACTGGTACCCTACTTAATCAGCCTGTGCACATTCTGCAATATTTCACATACACAAGGAAGGACATAGACATAAAGCTATATGGATAGGAGAACAAAAATGCAGCCTCCCCCTTTAGTCTTTTTAAAAGTTGGGGGTAAAGTGCTTTTTATTTCAAGTTATTGCTAAAATGTTTATTCATTTTCAGGGAAAGTGCATTTTAGTGCAATTTTTCATCTATCCATCTAGGAGAGTGAATAGCATGGTGCCTGGTGCAGCAGACAGCAGTCAAAGCCATTAAAAAGTTGAAGTTCACTTACACTTGTGATGTTTATAAAATTCAAATAGCAATGGAAGAAACAGGAAAAAAAGAGCCAAGATGAGTGGGCTGTGACAGCATCATAGAGATGCTCTGTATAAAATGAGCAAGCAGAGATTCCTCCTATGGGTGAGTCCAGCCTTTATGCCCCTGCCTATTAAGTTCTCAACTCTTCTTATTCCAGGTTCTAAAAACAGATCTGAGAATGCAAAGAAAGGAAGAAATCAATTATAACAATATCTCCTTTTTTTTTTTCTTGTGGGAACTTGGGAAAGGGACTTCCAATGGGATGAATCCCATTGGAAAATGCAGCTGGCTGCATTTTTAACAAATTGCAGTTCTATAGAGGGCAATATAAAAGCTGCTCAGATAACGATGGTAATCGCAGTCTTTTAGATGCAGTTTGGGATTTATTACAAGCCTGCTATTCCAAAACACCTGGGGGTTCTTCTAAACTAGCCTGGGGAAGGAAATAGAATTCTAGGTATATTGCAGAAAATCAAGAATTCCATTCATTATTTAATCTTTGTCTAGTTAAGAATTTCAGTGGCTACATTATTTCTGACCAAGATATTTACCTCCACTACCACCCCATAAAAGTGGTTGTTAGTGAGCTGTATGTTTGAAGAATTACCTTGGGCTCCAATACATTCTTATTCATTAGTCAATTTCATTACCAAGAGGCCAAGAACCTGTCTGTTCCTCATTCAGCCTGTTCTAAATAATCCAGGCTCCAGTCTTCGAATGCTCAAGATATAACCACCATTTTGATTTGCAGAGGATAGAGAGCGGATGGGAAATGCAGACCACCAGATTCCATTTCCAGACGATGCTGATGTGCTTGGCACCCAATGAGGGGGGGAAGGGAGAGTTCCACTAAACCTGTGTCATGGCATACATCCCAGCTACTCTCAAATTGATTTGTGACAGTGAAATATTTTGAAAGTGCATTCAACCATAGAGGCCAATAAATGACACCTTCTCTAGGAAACATCTATAGTTCACACACATTCCATTGGACAGAAGGAGTTGCTTGGATTGAAATTTTGGAATGCACACAGTTCATCGTATCTCTCCTTTGATGTTAATGGGCAAAATGCAAAGTATACAAAGGTTTCCTTCAGCTCTCCTTGGCTTCTGGGTTCAGTAGCTGCTGGTGTAGGTTCTCATGGTTCCGGTGTTGCCTCCTTCTCAAGTTGGCAGCAAAATTAAACCAGTCCTTCAACAACAACAAAAAAAAAAGGAGGGGGGGGGGGGGGCAAGAAGAAACAGGAATGCTGTCTCTAAATCCAACTCCATACTGGAGCCTGGCACTCATTTTCTCAGGGATTCCTCTGATTCAGGAGCTCTCCAAAAAAAGCAAATAAGAGTGCCCTAACCAGGGGTCTCTAACCTTGGCAACTTGAAGACTTGTGGACAAGTGCACAAGTCTTCAAATTGCCAAGGTTGGAGACCCCTGCCCTAAATCAACAAGCAGGCTGTTGTGTTCTGATCATGCTAAGGAAGTATATGGTAGTCCAAGGAAGGACAAGTATTATTCATTTGGGTTCGTCAACCAGCAGCAGGAGAAATGAGACATGGTCATCTGTGTTGCCCATGGTGGGCTTCAGAAGGAGTGGAGCAAAAGGCATATAAGTCTCCACCACCCAAGGAGGCTGCGAACAGATCCTGGTAACCTTTCACACCCGATACCTCTTTGAACAAAGAAAGCAGAACTCATAGGGTCTTAGCAAGAAATGTCAGACATAGAAAGAATTCTGACTCTGGAGGAAGAAAATGTAACCGGCTGAAAGCATGCAGCATTTTAAAGATGTCTTGCTCCACTAAATGTATACTTAGAACTGCACCTTATGAAACACTTCTCCAGCTGACTGGAAATGATGTGGGTAGCAGGAGAAAGTAAGCCAAAAATAATCTGGCTATCATTATTACCTAAACGCTGCCTAATGGAGGAATGATGAATCATTGCCTCATGCATGGCTGTGGCTGTGTATACTATGAAAATGAAAACTGTGCTCATGAACCAGAATCGGGCATCAGTACCAGTGCCAAGCTTGCCACCTGTAGTCACAACTTACTCCAAACTGGAAGCACAATGAAGCACAACGCACAGACATTTTGCAGCTCTGTAGGGTCTTCTTTCTAAGTGTTTCCTCTGACTGGGAGGAAATGGCCCAGTAGCTACCGGCTGCCTTTTGCTCTTGTCTGTTTACCACCCACTTTCCAAAGCCAGTAACTGGTCTATAGTCCCCATAAGCCACAACTCCTAAGCATAACATGCCTCTGACTCATTTCCATTTTACCCCACCTCTTCCACATTGCACAATTATCCTAAATCTTGAACTAATCAAAATCTAACAAACAAAATCATCCCAAAGCTATTATTTTCCTTCTTCCCCCAGCTGTCCCCCCACCCTCACCCAAGATGTCTTGATAAAAGTTAACTCTTTACATCTCTTTGGCAACAATAACTTAAATCTGCCACTCTGATAGGGCAGGTGGGTAAACTTTGTACAAAAATAGTCTCAGTGGCAGTTTGATCTGCTTTTGCTATGCGTCTGTCCGGCATTTCTTCCTGCAGCTGAAGGGTGACAATGGAAGTTTGGGGGGAAAAAAACCCCCATCCCTAAGACTTGGTATTCCTCTCACATTCCCAGCAAGTCACATCGTGGCTCTCTAATAGGCACTCCCCAAATAATGCTATAGTAGAGAACGGATGGTAGGTCTCAGCACCACATTTAACAAAATATTTAAATAAGGTTTTTTGTTTTTTTTTTAATTCCTGTACTCCCCATTTCACCTCCTGGGATTCAGGCTGCTCTCTCAAAGCTAAGGAGGAGAAATGGGAAGTGCTGAAGGCCATCCAGACACCATTTCCAGGCTGCTCATATTGATGCTGCCAATGACAGAAGGCAAAGTCTTCGGTAGAGCTGAATACCTGGGACCAGACTCTGATTCTCAAAAGGAGGCGGGTGGGGACAATTTTGAGTTCTGCAACCATGATGCAGCTAAGCGACAGCAACCCAGGGTTAGTGAAAAACATAAGCAAAAGGGGGGAAATGGCTGCCGAGACCAGGAGCCTTCCCTGCTCAAGATATTAATGTGACCCTCATTTCAGCTGGCTCCCCTACCTGTTTTCAGGTGTTTGGCCTACACTTGTCTCTGGCTCTTCCAGTAACTGATTGCATCCTCTGAACCATCAACTCCACCTGATATTTGGACACAGCACACTGAAGAAAGGACAAGGAGAGCTTGTCCCCTGTGCCAAGACACAAGTACCATTGCTTGAGGATCTACCTGAAGCATGTTGGAATGGCACAAGGCTACGTGCTCTCTCTCTCAAAATCCCCTATGGGGTGTGGAAAGAAGACACGATAAGCTCACAGAACAGGCAGAGGGAGGATGTCTCAGGGCAGTGCCCCAACCGGGGAAGCCAGTGTGGGTCAGAACATCAAGAGGCATGAGCTAGAAATATTACAATGGCTTATGTGGCGATGTTAGCAAGGTCACAGATCTACCCTTTAAATGCTATAGGTTCTATATGTCTATATGTGTCTATTTGTACACAAACACTTTCCCGGGTGTGTGCGCACGCATGCACACACACACACACACACACTCACACACACTCATGTTTGCACAACCATCGCAAACCACCTCATGGTAAGGTGGCTCCAGCCCAGCGGCAGTCAAAATCTGTCCAATATTATCTGAATGAAGCCCTGCAGAGTTCTGCTCCAGCCAGCTCCTGGGCCTCATCCGTGCTTATGTCCCCTGGTGCAGAAACTGTGCTGTGGGGGCAAAGTAGGAAGTCCAAAAGGGAGAGATAGCCAAGTTCACTCTCTGTTGCCATTTTCACTGTTGCCTAGAAAAGGGAAGAAGCTGTTAGAAATTGGAACCACAGAACTAGAGGCCTCGGAGGCCCTTTTCTTAGCTTTTCCAACACATCTGGTCTCCTCCAGATGCCTCAGGACTGTAAGTCACAGACTGTTTGAATTCAATTTATGACATATGGACAGAAGCTTAACAGTGTGTCTGTAAAAGGGGTTCACAACTTCCACAGGCAAGTCATCTACCTTCCAAGGGGTTGTGCCAGCCTGGTTTCTATATAAATGAGAAATATTAAGATTTTTTTTAAATTCAATTTTTATCCTGTCTTTTATTTTACAGGTAACTCAAGGCAGTTAACATACAGTACCTAATACTCTTTTCACCCTCCTATTTCCTACAACAAAGGTGGGTTGGGCTGAGAAAGAGGGACTGGCCCAAAGTCACTCAGCTAGCTTTCATGTTTAAGCTGGGACTAGAACTCACTTTCCTGATTTCTAAGCCAGCACTTTAATCACGACACCAAATTAGTGGAAAGAAAAACATTGGAAGTATGGAAAAAGGATCCTAAACCTGTCATACAAATGAATGGCTCTGGATTACAAAAAAGGTAAACCTCCATACTCCCGCTAAAAAGACCATCATAAATCAAGTTCCTTGAGTCAAGCTTGAAGCCGGTTTAACTCCTGGTGATTGTGTGGTTATATTTACACTGTTTTCTCAGCAGTGCTGTGGAAGAAGTTTGCCACTGCCGTCTTCTACATTGCTGTTCCTTTTCTTTACTCTAATGCCACAAATATTGCAATCGTCTCTTAAAATTTTGGGAAAACTGAAATAATTTCATATTAATGTGGTCTCAGTAAAATAAATCGTTAAAAGTGTGATTCAACCAACAATTAGAAGAGGCCCCTGCCTGGGGCAGGATTCAGTGCAATGGATAAAAGTAATCAGTTCAAAACAGTCCTTCAATGTCCTATCCAGAATTTCAAAATTATTTTTAATCTCCTGGCTTTAATCATGAGACCTCTCCATGAGATCGTATGAACTCAACAGTGCTTACCCCAAGAACAGGAAACTTGTGGATATTTTGGGGGTTCCTTATGCAGGTCCCTCTCTTTTGCAGTTTTTGAAATGTCAGAATGGACCTTACCTCCTACAGACTCAACATCTGAATCAGTGACGTGCGTGATGGAGAACCGTGATACTGCAGCAGGTGAGACTGTGAAGCGTGAAAACTGGATGGGCAGCACTTGCTTCTGAGCAGCTACTAGTGTGGGGGACAGTCTGGGGAGACTGTCCTCAGGTGCCTCCGAGATCAATGAGGGCAGGACAGGTGATTTCACAGGTACGAGAGAGAAGTCATCGTCCCATCCAAAGCCACCACCTGAAATGGAAAGGATAGGTATAAGAAAGACGAAGAGGTGGACATGAAGGCTGACTTCCCTTCACCCATTCTCTACAACAAACTTTCCCAAAATCTCAACAGGGTTTCCTGTATCAGACTGTGATGTGACACCTTCCAGGTATGTTGGATTTTGGCCAGGTTCCCTAGACGTTTAAACACAACATATTTGGAGGGCTTGAGGCTGAAGAAGTAATAATCACTATGCAAAACATAGATAACCCTTGACTTAACAATCATCTGTTTAGTGACAATGGCATTGAAAAAAATGACTTCTGACCGTTTTTCACACTTATGACCTCTGCAGGTCGTGTGTTAAAAATTCAGGTGCTTGGAGACTGGTTCATATTTATAACGGTTGCAGGGTCCTGGAGTCATCTGATCACTTTTTGTAACCCTTCTGACAAGGAAAGTCAATGGGGATGCCAGATTCACTTAATAACTCTGTTACTAAGTTAAAAACTGCACTGATTCACTTAACAATTGTGGCAAGAAGGGTAGTAAAGGGTTGTAAGGCAAAACTCAACAACTATCCTGCTTAGAAATGGAAATTTTGGGCTCAATTGTGGTTATAAGGTTTACCTGTACATTGAGGTTTATCTGTACATTACTACAGCGTCATTCTCTATGATCTTATGATGGCCATCACAAACTATTCAACAAGCTGCTTTTAGGAACCGAACTTACAAGCTGGGAATTCCTATTCATAAACTAGTTTGTAATAAGAGAAAACTAAAAATGTCTTTTTGTTCCGAAGTCAAATATGGACTCTGAAATATAGCAGCCATTGAAAGAGACCAGGTATATCACTGACCAGCAGTCACTATGCTGCCTGCAAAACTTTTATGAGTCCAGATTTCTTCTGATGTTTTTTTCCAAGACAGATGAAATTTTTGGAAATGGGACAAAGTGTCTGAATCTGCAGGATTCTTCTGAGAAGATACACATATGGAAAAAGGAACAACAAACTCCCAAGTACAGGACATACAGACAGTCCTTGATTTACGACCGTAATGGAGCCTGCCTATTATAATAGTAGTAAGTTGTGATGGTTGTAAAATAGTTTGGTCATGTGACTGACCCCATTTTATGACTCTTTTTTGCAGCACATAAGTGGCCTCCATGGTCGTTAAGCAAACTCTGCTGTTGTTAGGGAAGCCAATGCCTTGTTATGGTACGATTTTGCCCCAAACTAGAAGTGACAGGATTTGGCAAAATCGTCGTAAAATGCAATCACATGACTGTGAGTGCTGCAAACGGCCATAATGTTGCTAAAGTGCTCAAAGTTTAGTCATGTGACTGCAGTGGAGGTGACCCTCAGCACTTGTAATCCATGTTGTAAGGGTAGGTCCACTGTAACTTTGGTTATAAGCCAAGGACTACCTGTGTTCGGTTTTGATGTAAAACACATTTTAGCTTAGTCAAAATAGGTACATACATTCTGCTAATGCAAACAGATCAAATTCAGTCCTAATCTATGGAAGATAAAGTAATTAATCTTGCTAAGGAAAAAGGCAAAATGAGCTGGATTCAAGAGACGTAGTCATGAGGGTGTACTACAATTTCATAGGCCTCAATTCCTCATTTGATCCATACTTTTATTCTCTTCAGAGGAGCTCCCTTCTGAGGTGCTGTTGGGTGCCTTTATCTCGTCTGCTAAGCCTGGGGAAACTTTGCTCTCCACCTGCCCAGGTGGCGTTGGTGAAGCTTCTGTCACTCCTGGGAAAGGCTGCTCTGCAAGCTCCTTTGTGGGACTTTCCTGCATGTAAAACATTAAATGGATACAGTTAGTTCCCAACCTAAGGGAGGAAAAACTGTACTCTGCTATTATCCAAGACACCCTATGAAAAACCAAAAGTTACTTATTTAGTACCTTCAACATCCAAGAAGCTGCAACCATAACAACCTCCTCCCTCTTTCACGGCTCATTTCTATGTAAAATGTGAAGTCTAACTTTAAGATTTAGCTGGAACATGTAGTTTGTTTTAAGTGTTAGTCTGGACTAGAACTACTTAATTCAAGTTGCAAAAGTCCAGACAGCCACTGACAGCCAAGGGTTAAGGAGTTTTCTGTATCTTTACTATATGCTGCTCTCTTTTACTCAAATTAACTGGGCTTCATCTGAGTGCTAGATAGCAGTATATTGAAGAGATACAGAAAACTCCACCACAGCCCAGTTCTACTACCTCTATTTATAGTCATGCCCTTCCTGCTCTTCCAATTTTTGCTCATCTTAATCATGTTTGCATGGGTGATGAGATTTGTATTCCAATTCATCGTGAGGGCAGGAGGTTAGAGGAGACTGGTTGGTATTATTATGGCTAAGATTACAGAATATTATAATCAGAAGCCAGTAAGCAATTGAAGTAGGTAGAATAATCAGATCTGCACTGCAAAGATCCAGTTGACCACAAAGAAATTTAGAAAGATCTGGATTTTGCAGTCCAGATTGTGGTAGCTATAACATATAAAGAACCTGGTGTCTTTTAGATACTTTGGATACCCATTAACTCTCCCCAGTTTTGCAATGGCAAAAAAAGAAGGTTTATTTAAAACTTCTAGGACACAGGTGTCAAACTCAAGGCCCAGGGGCTGGATCCAGCCCGCAGGGTGCTTAAGTCTGGTCCTCAGGCCTTCCCTGGAAACAGCGATGCACTGCCCCATGGTGCCTCTTTCAGCAAAAAGAGAGCTTAGGAGGGCCACATGCGCCCCTCCCCCCGGTTCTGTTTTTGGCCACAACAGCCTCCTGCAGCTCTCTGTCAACAAAAATGGAGCTCAGTGAGGCCACACATGGCCTCTCGAGCTCCCGAGCTGCATGTGTGGCCTCCCCGAGCTCCATTTTTCGCTGGCAGAGGGTGGCCCTGATGAGAGACATCAAGCTGGCCGTGTCCCCTGGCCATGCCCCCTGCCCTCCAAGGTCAAACACAACTCTGATGCAGCCCTCAATGAAATCGAATTTGACACCTCTGCTCTAGTAGGAATCCGGTTGCATATTTTGGCCTTGTGGTATGATGATATTTAGCACAGGATGCATGCTGTTCCCTAAGTCCCTTTCTAAATTATGTTGCCTCTTCAACCCCTCCCCAACAAGTTACCTGGTCAAAGAGGTAGACAGTAACATCTTCGGTGAAGGAAACAGCTTTCTTCTTGCGCTCCAGGTCATCACAAAAGGTCTCCACCACTAGGCTGGGCATCTTAAGCAGACTGCGCAGGTTACGGGCACTGTGGCTCTCAGCCACTACAATGGGCACAGCAGGCAATTCCTCCTCACTTTCCTCACTCTGGTCCTGAATGTTGTAGCACCGCAGCTCCTCATCTGACTCATCACTGTCCTCAGTGTCATCTTCTTCTTCTTCAAGATCAGTGGGGCTACATGAGAGCTGGGATGGCACTACTGACAGTTTGAGTGAGAGACCAGGGTTGCTCTGAAGTCCAATTGCCTGTCTTTCCTCAGGTTGCTCAGCGTTCTTTGTCACATTCTCCAGTCTTGAATCCTTTACCTCATTTTCTTCACCACCTATGGTGGGTTCCTCTAGATTGGTGACCACAGGAGACAAGACGAAAGATCTGGTGGGGGGGGCTGGTGTCTGGGATTGCACAACAATCCCATTGTTCTTATCCTGAAATAAGTTTGAATCCAACTTATCAAGAGTTGCTTCATTCATCAACAGTTCCTGTGACAAGTTAATATCTCTGTCTTTCCCCGTGTCCTGGTCCTCTGTTCCTGGAGAGAGGCAACCCACACAGTCTTCATGTGGACAAATGGGCTCAGGATCAGCTGGCAGAGTCTCATCTGTCCTGCCAATTGGTTCAGAGTTTTCCTTCAGTTCTTCGGTGTGTGACTGGGAGACTTCCAGTTCATGTTCCTCAGAAGCATCACTGTCCTCTTCGCCATCCTCCCGAGTGCCACCTTCAGTATCATAGTCAGAGAAATACGCGGAGTCACGGTAAGGATTCTTCTCATTCAAGGCCTGCAGCTCAGCAGTAAAAGAATCAGAAAGACTCTGCTCTTTGACTTGATCATCCTTATCATCTTCAGGTGTTCCCAGCTTCTCAGAACCTTCAGATTCCCGTGACTCATGAGGTTCCTTGAGGACAAATTCTGGCGACTCATAGTTCTCTGTATCATAGCCACTATCCAGAGCCTTAGGCTGGCTCGAGGATATATAAGCTATGGGACTGAATGTGTCACAGGAGCTGGTGGTAGAGGGGATATCCAATGAATCTAGTGAATCTGGGGTCTCTACTTGTTTCTGTAAGGTTTTGAAAGCGGGGATTACATCTTGCTGCTCAAGACAGTCAATTGGGAAGTCAATAAAAACTCCAGATGTAAGATCAGTGGAGTCCTCATCACTGGCCTCATCCAAGTCAGGGAAACTGGTACTGGAAACAGTCTTGTCTGGTGTTCTATCTTGTTCGCTACTGGTGTTCTTGCCACTTTCTATATTGATCTCCTGTGGCAACTTAGGTGAGCATCCAGTGGAGGTCTCTTCCATAGGGCCTTCTTCTATGTTTGACACCTCAACTATTGATTCATCCAGCAGAGTTGGATCTATAGCCTCCATGCTGATGACAGCTTCTTCCTTGGAAGGTAACAGCGATGGTGTTGACGACAGACCCATCAAAATGTCTTCCCCCGATGGTGGAGTGATGGCTTGTGGGCTCTCCACTCTGCTGTCTATCAAGGGATCTGTAGAGCTTTCCACGCCAGGCAATGTAGCACTTTCAACTGAGACGTTTTCCTCTGCAGGCAAATCGCTGTCTGGACATGGGGAGCCTATGTGAGATGATGATGTCATGTGTTCCCCACCTAGCAGAGCTGCTCGTAGATCTTTGATCCCTAATGTTGGCTCATCCCGTGGCACTGTGCCCAGTGGCTGGGCCATTAGCCCCTGGAAGGTGATCATATGCCGGTAGCACCAGCTATCTTTGGCAAGGGGTTCACACGATGGCAGTAGGTGATCGTTATCATTTTTGACTGAAGTATTGGATGTCCAAGGCTTGGCTGAAGAGGGAGATTCGGAGCTTTCATTTCTTTCGCTCCTAGGACTATCACTCAAGCGCTCCTCCTCCGCCACTTCCAGAATGACTGAGTCCGATAGAACCACATTGCAGGTGTAATTCTCTGATGGTGACACACCAAGTGGATCAGCAAAAATGCTTTTCTGCAAAGCTAGACCAGGCCACTCAGAAGCACTGGGATCCTTGAGCAGGTATTCCTCAGCGCTGTCCTTCAGGGAGTCCTCATAGTATGGGGCCTCTTTACTGTCTTGTTCTCCATAGGAGTAATAGTCAGAGGGCTCCCAGTGGCTTTCAGGGTGTGCTGATTGGCCCAGGAGGGGCTCCATGGTGAGGGAGATGGTGGGACTATTGTTGGATTCGTAGTGGTCCTCCTTGGTTTGCCAGCGTGAAGACTGGCTAAACTCAGGGCTGTAGGAACACACAGTGTAATCAAGGTCATTCCCACTGCCTTCAGATGCCACCTCTTCAATGCGAATATAGTACTCACTGTTCAGAGAGGGGCTATGGGCACTCAGCACGGGGACCACCCCCGGTGTGTGCAAACCAGGGCACCCCTGCATTTTACATTCATAGCAAGAGGGGGACACCCCCAGGCTGAGGTGCCCGCCTCCACTGCTGTTGCTCGCCGAATAGTAGAGCTCATGATAGCGTGCAGCCCCACCAGGGCTCATGGCGGAGGCTGGGAGATGTTCGGCTTTCCCTTGGTCCCACTTGTATTCAAAGTTGAGGCCATGGCTTGTCTCCATCACAGTGAGAACATCGTCACCATCGTTGGAGAAATGCTCCAGAAGAGGAAAGGAGGAAAGCTCCAAACCCATGTGGTGAGAGCCAGAGCCTGAACCGCCGGTGCCTCCGGGTTTCATGGAATTCCAGCGCTTCTCAAACTCCTCCTCCACTTCGGAAGCCCCCTTGGCACAGAGGTAGGAGAGCAAAAGGTGCACCTCCTCTGCGGTGGGGCGCTGCTCTGGCTGAAGCCAGCAAAACTGCATAACCTCATACCTGTGAATAGCGAGAAAAGAGCAGTGGTGAGGCAGAGGTCCTTTGCTGTCAGGAAAGTGGCTATTCTGCACCCCGCAAAGAGCTCATCCTCCCCCCTCCCCCATTGCATAATTCATTCCATAATGTGTCTGTATGTATGGGGTTAGTCTTCTCTTCTCAACACTGTTATTCCGTCCTCAAAAATACACTTTAAGACAGGCACAGCCAATAACGAATACTTCCCATAAAAAAAGAAAGAAAAATGACCTGGGTAAGGAAGAAACAAAGGTCAGAGAAAACAGCATCCGAAGAAAACAAGGCTTTTTTTCTGATAGGATTTGCTTCCCAGCTCCAATCAATATCCTGGCCCCATCCACACTGCCAAAATCTTTATCAAAGCTTAAGATGGTGATGCAGATGTGGCCTAGTAAAACTATTATTCTGGGCCAGATACCATGCTTCTATGGAAGCAGCTTAGGACTATCTTAGCCTTTTTAGCAGTTGTTCTACCCTACTGGCTCATATTCAAGACATCCTTCTCCTTCTCATCCTATGCACTCGTGTACTCCTTAGGCAGGCAAAGGTAGTGCTCAATTTATGGCTGTAACCGAGCCCAGGATTACAATCGTCATTAAGGGGATCACCACATGACTGCCAACAAATATTACAACCATTTTTGCTATGATTTTGTAGTGAGAACAATTAATCAGTGGAACAGCTTGCCTTCTTCAGAAGTTGTGGGTGCTCCATCACTGGAGGCTTTTAAGAAGAGACTGGACAGCACTTGTCTGAAATGGTATAGGGTCTCCTGCTTGGGCAGGGGGTTGGACTAGAAGCCCTTCAAGGTCCCTTCCAATTCTGTTATTCTGATTTTTAAGCAAACACTGCAGTCATTAAGCAAACACCATGGTCATAAACTGAGTTTGTTTTCCCCAATGGGCTTTTTTTTTTTTTTGGCCAAACCCTGGAAGTAAACACTGGAAACTAGCCCCAAACACACACAAAAATCACAGTCACATGATCTTGGGATGCTGCAAGCAGACATAAATGCGATCAGGGCGCCAAGCACCCAAAATGCAATCACATGATCGCAGGTATCGGAACTTCAAAAGCGGGTTGTATGTAGTTCTGAGTCAGTCCATTGTAATTTCAGTCATTAAATAACCAGTTGTTAAGCAAGGACTACCTTTATCTGTCCATCCAGCTTTCGTTCATTCAATTGCACAATATTTAACACGTTAACCATCAAACATGACACTTGCTTATTCAAATATGATGAATACCTACATGTTCAAGTAGGTTGAACACCTAGTCAAGAAGAAGCTCCTATTCTCTAGAACCGGTTGTTAACATTCTAAGCAGTTCGGAGAACCGGTTGTTAGAAGAAATTACTGGCCTAATCCTGTAAAGAAGGCAGGAAGGAAACATTCTGGTGTTGCTTACAGAAACTGCCTCTCCATTAACCCTTATTATGTTCTTGACAGGACGAGACTTCCTGTCTCTGGAGCTTCTCTGAAATTTTTTCCCCTCCTTTGCTGGTACTTTGCCTGTGTGGAGTGACATTCAAAGTTACAATGGCACTGAAAAAAGTGATTTATGACTGTTTTTCACACTTACGACTGTTGCAGCATCCCCACAGTCATGAGAGGCCAGGCGAGGAGATGTATGCCTCGATGTGAGTGATATTGAGTTGGCCATGCCCAGCCAATAACATGACCACGAAGCCATGTCCACCCAGTCACATGACCACCAAGCCACACCCACCACCTAAGTCACGCCCACAGAACCGGTTGTTAAAAATTTGAATCCCACCCCTGCCCCCGAACCCTGTTTTTGCTCCCAGGAGACTGCAGAGAGGCTTACTAGGCCCAAAAGAGGGCAGGGCGCGGGAGACAGCAAAAGAAAGAAAAAACACCAAGTAAGAGGGTGGGTTGGGAGAAAGAAAAAGAAAGAAAGAAAAAGAAAGGGGGAAGGAGGAAGGGAGAAAGTGTATTCCAATCACCCTTTTCTCTTCCTTATCCTCCTTAAAAAACTCGTGTCCCCACCTGGTTACTCACCAGCGATCAGATAGCGAGAGTGGAAGCTGTGGTTTGGGAAGTTTAAGCTGCTGCTCTTTGATAGCGTAAGTGAGGACTTGCCGATCGGAATAATGGCAGTAGGGCTGGCCACCCAGCTCAAACAGCTCCCAGATTGTCACACCCAAAGACCTGCCAAGAGAGGAAAAATGGCGGGGGGGGGGGGGGGAACACTATAGTCATAATGCATGATTGATACACAAGATCACATTCTTTGTTGTCCGAACAGTCTCTCTTAGTTACTGAAATATTCAGGTGCTTCCAGACAAAAAGCCAGTATACCGTGCATATGGAGAGAAGTCACAGGAGCAAATGAAAAGGGTGCATGTCAAAAGGGGAAGGAGTTGGATTTTCCAGAAAATTCTGTGACAGAGGCAAGACAATTGCCTTAAAGAAACTTTTACCTAGAAGCCTCCTTTGTAATTCACCATCAAGAGAGGGAAAAAATCCAGACATGGAAAACAGAAACGAAACCAATTTATAAGAAAAATTCCAGTGACACTGTGAAGCAGAGTCACTCCAGTAATACATATGAACCCACCACCCGCTCAGTAGCCCTATCAATAACTTCTAGCTAAAATAACCAAGACCCTAAGTCTTGCAAAAACTGTTAGGCTAATTCCATCTAATTCAAAGACTGTCATTAAAACACTGTCCTATTTTCTTAATGAGCAAGAAGATGCATTGGGGAAGGGAGAGGGGAGATCCTCTTTTATATAACTCAGCCCTAAATGATAAAAGCAAGCACCAGAATTTGGAATTTAGCACAGAAATAAACAATCAGTAAAGTTTAAATAAAATTAACATTAGGTGCTTCACTAAGATTATGTTTACTACAGCAGTTGCATCTTCAACACTATCTATTTATTATTATTCATTCAATTTGTATCCCACTTTTGTTATTTTTTACAAATAACTCATCAGGATAGCAAACATATTCAACACACCTTATTCCTCCTATTTTCCCCACAACAACCATGTGAGGTGGGTTGGGCTGAGAGAGAGTGAGTAGCCCAAAGTCATCCAATTAGCTTTCATGGCCAAAGTGGGACTAGAACTCACGGCCTCCCTCTTTCTAGCCTTATACCTTAACCACTAGACTAACCTGGCTCTCTAGCCCTCTTTGACTAAAAGCTTTGGAGCCAGTATTCTCTTCCCAGGCCAAGTGGATTCCATACACCAACCCATATTTTTCTCACCAGATGTTGCTAGTCTTAGTCTGGTCAACGATCAGCAGGTTGCCATGGACTTCGTCAATCAATTCGGGGGCTACCCAGCGTAGCGGAACCCATAGTTGGTCGGCGGTCACAAAATAGTCATCCTGACAGGCATGCAGGGCCAAAGGGAGAGCACATCAATCAAACCAGCAACAACAGCACCTGCCCCCACATTCCCGGTCCTAAGTCAGAGCTGCCAAATCCCTTTTGCCCAACAAAAAATATAGCTGGCACTATTGACCATCTCCAACAATTGCTTCTGGCCCTTTCACCTCTCCAACTCAGTCATTTGGCTTAGTCGTTTATTAATTTTTATTTTATTTGAAATACTTCAAGTCTGCCTTGTAGAATACAGATCTTCCCAAAGCATCTTGTGGAATAATAAACAAACAATATATTTACAATTTATTAAAGTAATGAGGGTAAAGCAAACGTCCCATTCCCCACCCCCCAAAACTCTCCTAAAAACACCACTTAAGGGAAGATCATAGACTTTCAAATGGTAGTTATGGGGATTCCTGAACTTCGTTTGTCAGGATCATTCAAGAGATATGTATCTATATGTCCAGAAAGGTCTTTTCTCTTGCAGCTCCTCTTGGTCCTAAGAATCAGGCCAGTAAGAAAAGCCTTCTTTGCAGTCTTAAAGTATGACCAAGCGGGTGCAGGTGCTTCATTAAGTTTGAGGGCTTAGATTTTAAGGGGTTTTTTAATATTACAAAGAGCACATTAAATATAGCTTGGAAATGCACTGGCAGATTCACCTCATTTCCAGCAATGCTGGCCCAGCCATCTTCTGCATCAGCTTAAATTTTTGAGCCACCTTTAAAGGCAGCCGCATATAAAATATGTATGTATGAATGAGAAAAATGCATTCACAATGTATATATGCATAAGATCCCATGCATGAATGTGCATTAGCTTCTGATGTATCTTGATGTATTGTCTCCTGTATTTGTCTCTTACCCATTTTCCCCTCCTTCCCAGGATCCTCTCTCAACCATCTCTGAAAGAGAGCTGCTTTCATTGTCAACCTTTCAAGTCCACTCCAAACCCTGCCAATAGCAAGTACTCTCACTCCCTGTCCTTGTAGTCCCACAACCCCCCCAACTCCCTGCTCCCAAACACACTTACTTTGTATTTGCAGTGAGAAAGGCCATAGTCACCAATTTTGACAGTAAGGTCAGCTGTGAGTAAGCAGTTCCGCAAGGCCAAGTCACTAGACAAAAGAAATATCCAACAGAGGTTGTCCATGAGGCATCAAAGGACCATTATGATGCAGATTAGATTAGCAGCAGAACTCCTAAACTAGGGAGTAGCAACTGTTGTGCAGGGCAGAATTGCTACTCGGCCTTTATTACTTAGTTTATCAAAGGCAACAAGGAATATCTCTGATTAGACCTGGAAATATGTCAAGAAAGGAATCCTCAGAAAGAAGCACAGTTGGAAGGCCAAGCCACAATACAACAATATACCAACTGGGATAAGTTCTGCTTTCTCTCAGCCTCACAGCTTGATTTTCTAGCAAAACCATGCGTTTAAGGATACACCCTTTTGATTGGCAGATGGAAGCCAGTTTTCAAGGCCAGACCTGAGCAAGGTCTAAGCAACTTTAAGAATGACACAGAAAGTAGATAGCAATAATAATGACAGGAATCCACCTCCTGCTCTACTAATGAGTCTGCACTCTGCAAGATTTAACAAAAGCTACGCCACATGAAATCTCTGTTTCTTTTTCCGGTTGTTTTAAAAGAAAACTGCTGCATGTTTATCCACAAACCCTGAATACAGGTAGTCCTCAACTTACAATCACAATTGAGCCCAAAATTTATGTCACTAAATGAAACATTTGCTAAGTGAGTTTTGCTGATCTTTTCCCACAACTGTTAAGTGAATCTGGCTTCGCCATTGATTTTGCTTGTCAGAAAGTTGCAAAATGGGAATCATTATGTCCCTGGGACACTGCAACCGTCATAAATATGAGTCGGTTGCCAAGCATCTAAATTTTGATCATGTGACTATAGGAATACTACAATGGTTGGAAGTGTGAAAAACGGTCATAAGTCACTTTTTTCAATGCTGTGTTATAATTTTGAATGTCCCTAAATGGATTGTTGTAAGTCAAGGATTACCTGTTCTGTTCCTTAACATGGGTTGAGGATTCTCGGAGCAGAGATGCTCCCCTGAGTAAGCACACTCACTCTAATTTTTGCGAACTGAATCACAAAAAGCAGCTGCCCACCTTGATTCTGCTTGGACCCTTATTCTGACCTCTATCTTACCTATCTCCCTCAAGAGAAAATGTCTCCTTGAAAAATGTGGTAAATATCCATGTCACAGAGGGGTTTTTTTGGGGGGAAAAAAACCAAAAACCAAAGGCAAGTTCAGCCTTTCCTTCCCATTAATTTTCTATCAGTGATCATGATGGTAGTTATAAGCTATTCTTCCACCTGCATGAAAGCGTGCTAAGGTACGTGGTATTGATCACATTTACTCAACATCCTTTTTTTTTTTTTTGCGATTTCAGAAGAACTGCTGAGCCCAACAAGCATTATAGAATAGATGCCTTTTTTATTATTATTTTAGGAGAGATTTTAGTACAGCACAAATGAGCCCATTTCTCTTCCTTTGCAAGGCTGTGTGACATTTTAAACATTACTCAATCAAATGTTTATGTCAGCTCTGAAAGATAATGCCCCTTTTTATAGCTACGTTAAATAGGAAGAGAGAAAGGAGAGGAAGGGGTGAAGGGAGGCAGAGAAAGAAGAGAATAAAGGAAGCATGTCAAAAGCAGGAAAAAAAATAGCTTATCTTCTAGTCTTCTGTTATTCCTTGCCAGCTCAGTAACCAGAGACATCTACGGCATCCCTGTCTTCTGTCCGTAAAAGAGGTTCCAGGAGATGGCAAAGCACCCCCTCTTCAACAAAATCACTGATGCTGGAGTCTTTGAGGGCCACTCACTCAGCACCAGGATATTGTTGACGGGGAGGAACGGGTGATAAGAAGAGAGCAGGAACAGCGGAAGTTTATCCAGGCTTGTCTGGTTTCTTGCTGGAAGCCATATGCTGCAACCCATGTTCCCAGGCAAGACCACAGGAATGGGGCCGGGGGTGGGGTGGGGGAGCGGACTGGTTGGAAAGTCAATGTTACAGAGAGCGGTACCTTGTGTATCCCCGCCTAAACAATTTCAAACTTCAGTTACCACAATATACAAATACATCAAGGCTCAAATTCTCCTTTGGGCCATTACTCCCTCCCCCCCAAGAACCTTTATTCCTAGCCCCTTGCCAATTCTTTTTAAGGCAAAGGCTGTGCTTGAAATAATCAACACGTTCAGGAAAAAAGTAGGGGGGAACCATAAAGAAAAAGAGAGTGGGGACAGAATAATAAAAGATAAGGAACACTTTAATATTTAATACATATGATAAATGAGTAAGTGAAAGAAAAACTCTGGGACTGACTGTAGCCAGACAGATAATTGTAAAAAATAAAATAAAATAAAAATAATAATAAAAAATAATAATAAAAAGCAACAGAGTGGTCAATGTCTGGAATACTCTACCTGACTCTGTGGTTTCTTCCCCAAATCCCAAAAACTTTAACCTTAGACTGTCTACTATTGACCTCACCCCTTTCCTAAGAGGCCTGTAGGGGGCGTGCATAAACGCACCAACATGCCTACCATCCCTGTCCTATTTTTTCTTTTATATTTTATTTTTCTTATATGTATCCATGTATTCATAACTATGTTTTTACTTATAGCTATTATCTTGTAAGCAATTGACAAATAAAATAAATAAATAAAAATAAATAAATAAATAAATAAAATCCAGAAGAAGGCATGAAAGCCTTAGCAGCGGAACAGAATACCGTACTCTCATATATACTTTTATTATCTTTGTCAAATTTTAAAAGGCCCCGATGGGCCATTTTTGGTGCCAAAATTCTGCAATTTTTAAACGGACACATTTATGAAGGCATGAAGAAATGCATTTGAAAGCATGAGAATGGTGTAATTAGAACACATTTCTAAAGAGTAACTTTATATAAACGTAATACTTTCCTCGATACCTTATGCTTGTCGGCTTCTCTTTTCTAACCCCAATCGTTTTAGAGAGCCTGCTTCCCAAATTTCAGCAGGAGATAGGAAATAGGGTGAGGCATGACACACAACCATGAATTGCCGACTCATGCTTTTGAAAATTTGTTTTCAGGAAAAGACATGCCCTTGGATTATCACCACTTCCACTCCTAGTCAGGGGTGGGATTCAAATTTCTTTAACAACTGATTATATGGGTGTGGCCTAATTTTTGTGGGTGTGGCTTGGTGGTCATGTGACTTGGTGGGCATGGCTTGTACGTAAATATTATTAATATTTATGTAAATATTGATTTTTTTTAATAAAAAAGAGCAACTTTTACCCAAAAGCAAAGTAGGCAGGCAGATTGAGTTGCTCACAGAATCACAGATTAACTTAGAGATCTAGCTATCTGCAATTGGCTAACTGATTCTGCACTGAAAAGCTTCAGTCCTAAGGAAGGTCCGACTCTGCTTTTAGATTAGCTAGAAAGCAATAAATCCAAGGATTTCCTGCTTTCTAGCTAATCTAAATCTCCTGGCAGAGCAGAACAGCTGATGGTTGGGGGGGGAAAAAAGGAAAAATAGCAACTTACCAAACCAGGCAAGTTGGATGGCTCGCATGCCAGGTAAGGAGTGAGTGGGCGGGGAGGGGAGAGGCCAGCCAGTGGAGCGATTTGCCGGTTCTCTGAACTGGGGACAATCCTGTGTGCAGCGTTTGCAAGAAATCATCAGCTCTGCCGCCTGGACAACTGACAAGTGCTGTGCTTGGATTGGCAGCGTTTGAAAATCCTCTTCTTTCTTGCTTTTTCAACCTCAGCTGTGCCACGCAAAGCAGCAGAGGGAAAAGCAGGGAATAAAGGACAGCCTAGAGCCCAGGCAGGCGGGTGGGCCAAACACTGAACCGGTTCGGTGTCATCTGCTCTTCGCAGCTACAGGTTCTATAGAACTGAGCCGAACCAGTAGCATCCCACCCCTGCTCCTAGTCACCAGGCCTCAGATAATATCATACAAAATATCATCGATTCATCATCAAGGCAGTGCTGATATGGAAGGGCAGAAGATGAAGCAGATGAAGTCCTGGAGTCTCCAGGTAAGACTAGAAAAGATTCCTCTCTCAAAATCCTGCAAAAAGATTAGGCCTTAACCCTAAACTGGTACAGGTAGTCCTCGACTTACAACAGTTCATTTAGTGACCGTTCAAAGTTACAATGCTGAAAAGAGTGGCTGTTTTTCACACTTACAAATGTTGCAGCATCCCCTTGGTCACGTGATCAAAACTAACATGCTTGGCAACTGGTTCATATTTATGGCGGTCGCAGCGTCCCAGGGTCATATGATACCCTTCTGCAACTTTCTGACAAGCAAGGCCAATGGGGAAGCCAGATTCACTTAACCACCATGTTACTAACTTAACAATTTCATTGATTCACTTAACAACGGTGGCAAGAAAGATTGTAAAATGGGGCAAAACTCACTTAGCAAATGTCTCGCTTCGCAACATAAATTTTGGGCTCAACTGTGGTCATAAGTCGAGGACTACCTGTATGTCTAAAGACCTAGCTACCTCAGGATAGCTTTGAAAAAAGCATTTGCTGCTCCTTCCTTATTTGCTAAGTTCTCCCGAAAGAGTTCTCTTGTCGGAGTTCTCCATCTAACCATTTTCACTCTGCCAATTCTTGAAGAGAACTGTTTTCCATTTTCTTTTTAGGCCCTTAACCTGAAAGCATGGCAAGCAAACAAATCATCTCAACTTACCTATGGACGTAGTTGTTGCGATGAAGATGCAGCAAGCCACAGGACACCTCGCAGGCCATGCGTTGCAATGTCAAGGGATCCGGTGCCAGAGCCTCTGCAGCATGGCAGCTTCGAAGGTAGCCCTTCAGGTCACCCTGTTGGGAGTGGCAGCAGCATTAGCCACAACCGTAAGTGCCTAAAGATCTCTCTGTGAGGTGTGAGTGGTTGAAGAAGAATAAGGGGAAGGAGGGGAAGCAATTCTGCAGTGTAGACAAAAAATGAGACCACGGTGGTTCAGATTTGTTCCCCTCAAAATGGAGGGGTGTTTAAGAATTCCTAACCATGTTGGAATTCTGCATATCTGGGGAGACAGAAGAAAGCCTCTTATTTCAGTTCCATAGGTAAAAGAGGGGCACCCAGGGATGGGTTTCTACCAGTTCTGTCCACCTCTGTAGAACTGGTAGCTCTGAAGAGCAGCAGACATAGGACCGGTTCTATGTCTGCTGATGTTTTTGCCCACCCACCCACCTACCTGGGCTCTTATCTGATCTTTATTTCCTGATTTTTCAACTTCAGCTGCCGAACGAGGCACAGCTGCAGTTAAAAAAGCAGGAAAAGAGGGCTGTTTCAAAGGCTGCTTCTCTGCACAGCAGCGTGCTAATGACAATTTACAGCGCTCCCAGCGTGCAGGGAAGCACATCATCAATCTACCGACCCTCGTAAATCCCAAACCGGTAGTTAACCCTGTCGTATCCCACTCCTGGGGGCACCTCTCCATCTGTTGTTAACAAGCCAAAGTAGCTCATTGCAGAGAGAATGAAAAGGTACACTTCTGTAAACTCAAAACATACCTGCTGAAGCCATGGTTTCAGATGACCCCAGCAAGAGTCAGGAGACAAGACAACTCAACAAAAAGAACAGCTCTTTAACCAACCACACTTTTGTTCTTTTCCTGTCCCAAAGCTGAAGGGAAGATGGGAAATTGTATTTTCCCCTCCATTTAATGGACTTACCAACGGGCAAAATTCCATCACCAGCAGATAGGGGGTCACCTCCGCACACTGAGCCAAGCACTGCAGGAGATTGGTATGCTGGAGTGCCCTGTGCAGAAAGGTAAGAGGTGCAAGTGAGACTGGAAGGAAACAAGCAAGAGGCAGAATCTAGAGCCACCTAAGAGAAGGGAAAATTTGCAGACCTGGCAGGGGGATTTGGTTCATGGTGGGTTGAGGTGCATCAGCATTATAGAATGAGAGAAATCAAAGGGCTAAAGCAGTGAGGCAACAGTGAAAGACCAAGCAAGGAGCAGGGTAATCATAGCTAAGAAGCAGTACACTAGGCTTACAGGTGACACCTCAACTAGGTTAGTTGAAAAAGGATTTTGTTCGAAGGTGCTTCTTTTCTCTTTCAAGCAACTTTCATACCAGTTTATATAAGGACAGGGAAGGGTTCCTATGATGCAACCACAAATTGGCACTGAATAAATGGGTCCTAAGCTGTGCCAGCTATCTCATAAACAATAAGGACTGTTTGTTCATGAGTCAGTAAAGTAATTCATTGCTTCCCCAGCACTGTCCCTCCCCTTCTGTGCATCTTGGTCAGATTCTCTGGATTCAACAAGAAATTTCTTTGCTACTCCAGGATTTATACTGAGAGAGAAGATGCAATACGGAGTAAGCTACCTTGATATTTCAGAAGCTAAAACAGGACCAACCCTAGTTAGCATTTAGTTAGCACCTAGGAAGCACCTGTAGGTTTGATTAGCAAGTAGAAAGAACCATCCTGAAGAAAGACAATAGCAAACTACATTTTGTAAAACTGCCATAAAAACATCTTGGATGTATCATCAAGAGTGAAGCTCAATTCAAGGATACCTTTATTTTCAATCTTATCTCTAGCTTTCCTTTGAGGATTACAAGCATGTAGATCCTCTCATAACTTCTCAGTATCATTTATTTGAGGGAGGGATACCATAAAAGATCCAAATTTTCAAAGTGCTCAAACCTTGCAAGATTTTGATAATCTTAACTGAAGTGAATATTGGGTAAGAAGGCTTGAATTTGCCAGTTCTCAAAGTAATACAAAAATCTTATATTTGGGTCATTATTTTTTTTTAAACTTAACATTTGCATTTTATTTTATTTTATTAATAGTATGAGTGCTGCATTCAGGAATTTCTGAAACTGAGCAATCTCTCTTTTACTCCTTTGCCAGTGTCAGACCAAATTACAGACGGCCTTAAAGCTGTTTCTTGATACTGATGCTTTGATCTAGAGATATTTTCATCACCATCTCTTATGATCCAACCCTGTTCTGTCAACATAGGAAAGCTGATAGTTTCTATTCACATAAGCCTTATGTTTCCATACCTCATACACAGATCGTGGCTGGAACTGTAACAGCCACAAATAAAAGAACAATTCTAGCAGTAGTATGCTCACAGGTGCAGCTCCACAGAAATTTTGTCAGAATGCTGAGGAAATCTAGACAGCCCTTAGCCTGCTACTGAAAGGCGTAAGAGAACTTACCTGTAAGGTTGTGCCTCTTCCAAGAATTGCATTTGATCCTGCACGCTGGCACTGGCCTTAAGCTCCTTCACTACCACCTGAGTACTGCTCAACCCTGCATTTACCTCACCGAGGAACACCTAAAATGAAAGAGAGAAAGTGATAGGCATCATGGTCTGGGATCTTGCACTTCTGATTTTGGATGATAATGACTTTGTGAGCTAGGAAAGGCCACGATAATTGTCATGTAAAATTATATTAATAGATCAATATCCTCTTAAGTAGCCACCAGAGAGCCATCATGAAATTTACTGCAACTTGATAATCCAGCAAGAATAAGGAATTTGCTAACCCTTCTCACCCTTAGTTTTTCACGTATGAACATTCTTAAACAATACTGGGAAACTTTCAAGCATAAGAACCATTAGTCATCCATGGTACCAAGCCAATGTTTTGATCAGTAGTTTTCCAATGTGTGACTTAATGTTCCACTAGCAATCACAACCCAAGCTTTTTGCAAAAGCACAAGTTCACTCAGCAACTACAGTGATTTAGGACAAATTAGTATGAATTATCTTTATAAGTTGGCCTTAAGTTTTTTATGTTCCACATAACAATTTAATTCATGTATTTACGTTGTAATGTTTATTCCACTATCTAGCTCTCAAGTATTTTTCAGGTTATAATACCCCATAAAAGAGTCATTTGGTTTCTATGTCCTACCCATCACCTCTCTGCACACGAATTCTTGTTTACCCTGTTGTTAGGCTCCAGGGTCTTAAAGCGACTTTGCTTAAAGCGTTCTTCAGTTGGCTTTCTGTGGAAATTTAATGGAAAGCCAGGCGAACTTTCTGTGACACCCAAATAGGAGGCAACAAAAATAAATACAGGAAAAATCAGAGCTGCTGCATAGGGTCCATGGGAAGTGCCAGATCTAATCTAATAGTTACAGAGTTATCCTTACTTTTGAACCTCTGCCTCTCCTCTTTTGGCAATTTCCCCTCATTGAGGTGAACAATAACACACTTTTGTTCTTTCCAATCAACTGCTCACTTTTATGTACTAGGAGCTAATGCAGAATTGACATTTCAATTTTTAATTCTGTAAGTTAATATATATTGTTCCACAATCACACTCCTCTGCTGCCAAAAGCACTACTCAAAGGGGCAGGACCTATGCCTAAGAATAAAACCTACTCTATTCTTTCAACTTACTAAATCCACTCCTTTTGGCCTTGGCTCTTTCTCTGTGTCCCCACTCTTTCTTCCCATCCTTCCTGTGTTAATTGAAGATTGGTGATCAGCCCAGCTTACCTTGCCAAACCATCCATGGCCAATTTCTTTGAGGTATAGCAGGCTGTGGCGTCCCAGGTCAGTGGACTTGAGCAACTGCACTGTGAAGGAACACATAGAACAGTCTGAATTTCTGCACCCTCTTTCTGATCAGTTGGTCGCTGTGCTGCCTTGACCCCATGCTGTCTCATCCTAGCTTTCTGCAGAAGAAAAGGCCTGCTGGGACAACAGCTGCATGCAGGTGCAGATACAGGAAAATCCTCAGAAAAAAATGGAGATATCAACTTCTGGAACCAGTTTCATTGCAATTCTTTGCTACATTGGCAGAGTCAAGCTGCGGCCGAAGAATTCTCCTCGAGCACAGGAAGAAACAAGGAACTTTCTGCTACAATCAGATGTCTGCCTAAGCTGCCAGGCATTTAGAAAGCATCTGTTCAGGGTCTACTCAAGCGAGCTCTCCCATGTCCCAAATGCTGCAATGCCACCCTTCATTCCCTCAGTGCCAGACACCACTGTTCCCATCACACTGAGAAGCAAAGGCTTTATTGTTGTCCCTGGCAGCGGTGGCTAGAGCTTAAAACATTGAATCCATTCTTTATGGGGTCTGTTTGGATCACACAATGCTCCTCTGGGCTACAGAGTGTGGGCAGAGCAGAACGGAGCCATCGCATGGCTAAGTGGCTCGTCCTTCTCCCTCCTACCCAGTGGGACACATCTCGGATTCCTCAGTTGCTTCACATGGGAAGGAATGCAGGGCCCGTGGGATCTGGGATCAAAAAGCCCTTTGTCTCCGATGTAGTGAGGGAGAGAAAACCTTCAGGCAGGACAAGCAGCAGCCTCTGCTGAGGTGAAAAGATCAAGGGCAAATGCCTCATCGGGAAGCCTGTTCCATTACCTCTTGTTTTGCCTGCTCCCAGGCTAGCTAATGGAGGAACTTGGCTGCACAGGCGCCTGTTCTCCAGGTCTATGCAACACAGGGAAGGTGCCCTACAACTTCTCATGTCCCCTAAATCAGAATGCTTTGTCACATTGAGCCCACAAGGTGGCATTGGCAACTCACACTACAGCATACGTATGTGCAGAAACCAGAATAATCCGGAAGATACTAGTTAAGGGGGGAGAGAGGGAGAGGAGAAAATTTGGAATATCACCACGGATATGCTGTGCAACAATAGGTAAGCACAAAGTTCAAGCACCCGAAAAAATGAGCAGCAGGCACTTATTGAAGAAAGGACTCCCATTACTGTCTCTCCTCTTCTGTTTATACCTGGCACTAAAACGACTAAAGCAAGATTTGGGATCTCTTCCTTTAGGGGCAATCCACAGGATTTTGAAGTAAAAGGTGAGGAAGGAGGAATGCATGGCTTTCACTCGAGGCTATTCAATGGAAATATGCAACCTAGGCAGCAAATACATCCTTAGATGTGAGAAGATGCGTGACAAAGCATGACTATATCATACAGAGGAATGGGATTCAAGAACCAAGCCATCATTAGGTGCTCTAAACAAATGGACACGGGGAAAATATGCTAGAAAAAAATCCTCCTTCTCCTCAACTGCTTCCAATGGCAACAAAGCATTGACGTCACAGGACAGAAGTGGGCCTACAGGAACCGAATTCCATGATTAAAAGAGGATTTGATCCACCTCAACATATTCTCTATCAAGCAGCTGCAAGTGGGTTGTGGGGGAATCCAGCCAAGCTCATGTATTCCCTTGACAAAGGTAGGTTGGGAGGTATGAAGCCTGGAGATTTGCGGTAGACAAAAAAAGATGTCTGAGGCCAAAAGGACAGAAGACATCTAAGCAGCCATCTGCAGAACAGGATTTTGGGAGAATAAACCAAGAATGTTGGACACATACCATTATGAGGCCTAGTGTGGTCTCACTTTAGCTCATTGTAGGCAATTCTTGTTACATTAGTTATAATTACCTCTACTGAATTAATAACTCTGAACAGAGGTTGGGGATGTATATAAAACATATCAAGCAATATTTCATGGTAAAAGCTTTCATTTTACACAGAATGTCTGATTTTCTGGTGAAACGTTCTACATAACTCAAAAGCTTCTACCTCAGTATAGCAGCTGTCACCAACCTGGCCACACTCCAAATGTAATGGACTTCAGGTTTCAAGATTTTTGGCCATGGTCATGCAGGCTATAGGATTCTGAGAATTGAAATCCACACATCTGGAGAGCTTTCTGACCAAAGAAGGCTTTATTATTTCAGCCCCATAGCCTATAGCAACGAAATATTAAACTAAAAAGCAGAACATATAGGGGGGGGAGTATATTATGTTAACTCAAAACTGACACACCCAACAAAATGAGTATGGTGGCATTAAAGGTATTTTGTAAAGAAAAGACTTCCATCAAAAAAGGTTTTAAGAAGACATTTAAAGCACTGGGGTTTGTGAGATCAAAAATAAATTCTGTATTTTACAAGGTAGAAAGATCACTACATAAAAAAATACATAACATACTCAGAGCAAAGCCTTGGATGATGAATAGAGGACATAAGAAGGAATGACATTTTCTAACTCTAAAGATGGGTGGGGATATTCTTATTGTCTTTTTTTGCTCTTTTCCATTCTCCTTAGCAACATGGATATTCTAAACATTTATTATTGTGTATAACAGTCACAGGGAATCAAGACTGATGGAGGAGGGGGGGAGGAGAAGGAAGAAGAAGAAGAAGAGGAGGAGGAGGAGGAGGAAGAAGAAGAAGCCTGTGAATGAGCTTGTGCTCTCTAAATGCATCTGAGTTACATTCTCAGGATGTCCAGGCAATCTCTGAGACCTCTGTGAATTTAGTCCCCATATATATGGAGGATGTAAAGTGTAGACACTCTGGGTCATTCTATGCAGCACCAAAATGGCATATTTATCTATTTATTTGTATGCAGCTCTTAATAGTTCAGAGGATCCAATACCGTAGTGCCATTACTATCATGTCCCCCACTCCATCCCACTGTTTGATGCCATCCTTTTCTATGAAAGGATATGTACCATTACTGAAGGAACATAATAAGAATGTGCAGTGGGATAACTATGCAGATCTTTGGTAGAAGAAAAAAAATTTTTTTTTAAAGTCCAAGATTTGTATTGTGATAGAAATACTTGGTGGGGTGGATTCCACACTACAAAAGCTTGTATCTTTAAAATGGTGTTAGTATTCCAGGTCCTAAAGATTGGGTACAAAAATGCTGCCTTCCCACTTCTTTTTTAATCAACTTGAATCCGTATGTGTAATGGGCTGTGAGAATAACTTTGATGAAGAGGAGTAAGACAAGAGAACAGCCAAGACAACGATGAGATAAGAGAAATCTGAACCCACAGCAGGAATGGAATTAGAGAAAACATGTCAGACTGGGCCCTCCCTTGTTCTCTTTGGGAGAAAGGCAGGGAAGGGGAGGCACATTCAGAGTTGCAAGGTTCTGTTGCTGTGACCCTATAATAAAAACTGTTTTAATATTTATGACTTTGCCATTCACGTTTGGCCTATCTCTGGAGCTGCTATTTGTGTGTGCACTTCCCCTTCTTCAAGGTTATTCTCACAGTTCATTACAGCATAATAGCAATAATTAAAGGGAAGATTTCTTCCGATAGTTGTGGAAAAAATTGGGCCCCTTGTTTCTTTTCGGAAGCACAAAAATCTTAGGGGATGATGCCAAGATTGACAGCAACAGAAGAATTCAAAGTTTTAACTGACTCTCTTTCCCAAACAGATGCCATCCAGGTGTTACTTCTCTCTAAAATGGGAATCTCCGGATTTGTGGGACTTGCTGAGCATGAATTCTGGAACCTAGGGAATTGTAGCCCTACACATCTGGACAGCATTAATTTGTCAATGCTTCTGTACATACAAAGCATGCAAATCACTGCTGCAACTATCCCCAGGGGGGGAGGGGAAATGTTTAACGAAGTAAGCTTAATGCTTCACTAGATTACCTGAGCGCCCAGGTTGCCTAGACATTGGCAAAGATACTTCGGTGAGAGGCAGAATATAAACTTCCGGGCCATTCTGGGTGGCTGGTGAGCCTTGAGCTGAGAATTCACTAGGATATTCCTCCCCATCAGCATTACTGAATTCCTGGGGCAAAAAAAAAGATAAGGAGAATAAAAGTGTCGAATAGAGTAATGTTAAGAATGGGAAGAGGAGAAGGTTTGAGACATGCACCTGGTCATCTCTAGACACATAATCCTCCTCTTGATGGAAGGATTATGGCAATAAAGCATGCAAAGCAACTTTGACTCATTCAAGCAGCCTTCCCCAACCTGCGGCATGCCAGTTGTTGGATTGCAATCCCTAACAATCCCACCTATTTCGATAGTAACTGGGAACTGGGGAAGTTGTGTAACAAACATCAGGAAGGATTGGACTGATAAAGGCTGCTTTGAAATATCATCCTCACTACCACCAGCAGTTATGTTTTCACACACGGATGACCTTTTATAGATATTCCACAGCAATACACAAATAAGAAAAGGACTGTAGCTCAGCGACAGAGCACAAATTCTGCCATGCAAAGAACCCCTGACTCAGTGCTCGCTATCTGCAGAGGAAGCTGGGGATGACGCTTTGCCTGAAATATTGATTAAATCCCAAACCATATGGACCAATGGGCTAATCCAATACATGGCAATTTACTCTGTTCTTAAATACACATGAAAAGGTGCAAAGAACTCATGTCCATTCTTTCGCACAGGTAACCCATGTGTGAATAATCACACTGAAGGGAAAGAAAAACAATGTTACTTCACTGCCATACAGCACTAGCAGAGGGATCTGTGCACGCACCGCTGTGTTACACACGTGTGAGAAGAACTGAATCTACAGTCCTCACATGTGGACTAGTGTTAACGGCATTGTAACTCTCCTACTTTCTTCCATAAGGTTATGGAATACCCATCACAGACTGGGAAAAAGAGCAGACAGAGCCCAATGGACAGATACACCTCACTCAGTCGTACTACATGGATCGAGCTGCTTGAAATGGAATTGTAGAACACAACACTTTTCAGTAGTAGCAAACCATTTGTGTGAAGCGAAGCCGATCCCACGCACACTTTGGGCAGGCTAAGGATCACTACTGGGACTTAAAGGCTCCGTGCACTACTTCATTGCTCCCGGGGGAAAGAAGGGAATCATGTGGAGAGCTGATTCACACAAAGAGTTTCCCATCTGTGCAATTCCATTTCGGATATCCGCCTCCAGAGCAGGAGGAGATAGGCAAACCGTGACAGAGGCACACGAAGTATACAATCACTCTTTCCCATCCAGCTACAAACATGCCCCATTGGAGGGTAACAGAGACAGCCGTGCACTCAGTCACTCTTTTTTCTTCTTTTTCTTCTTTTTTTTTAAAAAAAAAATACCCTTCCACCCACAGATCTGTGCGTGTGGGGGAATGCAGTGCAGGGTTCAGGGTGAAGCCCGAGGCGATAGATTCAGATGTGTTTCATGACAGCCAATTTTAAATTTGCTCCAAAAGAAAAAAGATGCTCCATGGAGACAAAGGTTTGAAAGAGAGGACAAAAGCAAAAGAAAGACAGCTATTCCCTGCCCAGGCTCTCTGCAGGTCCGCGGGGCAAGGTCATAGCCAGGGCTACTGCTTCCGGCCCTTGACCCAGCCTCAGCTTTGCATGGAGAAGCAGACTTCGAGGGATCCAAATGCAGAGCAACAACCCATCTAGTAGCCTTCTCCGTGTGGTCAGCGGCGGCTGCTCTGCTCCCTCCCCCCCTGCCCCCTCCCCCACCCCAGTGAAAGACAGAGTCATAAGCACAGTTGTGGGAGAAGCAGCCTCACCTTGGTCAGGGGGCAGGGGGAAGGCTGCCCAGGGTTCCCCAGTTCTACATTACAGGCTGTTTGGGGCACTGTGCTGGCCCCCGTGCAGGGCAGACACCTCAAAACCATCCTCAGCCTCTTCTCCCGGGATTCGCTTCTCCAGCTCTAGGCAAGAGTGCCCAGAGAAAGAGTGTTAATAGGTGCACCATCCCTTGGTGCTCTGCTCCCCTCACTACTGCACCCAGAGTTCCTGGCACCCCCATCAACCCTGCCCCATCCCTCATCCATCCGCCCACCTGCCCATCCCTGCCTAAGACTTCGCCTTCTTCGCTCTCATTCAGTCACTCAGCAGAGTGAGACCAGTAGCTTCTTCTAATTACCTGGATGAACTTTTTCCTACTGAAGGTTGCCCCAGCAATCAGGTAGGAAAGGGTCAGCATTCCCGGGGAGCATCTTAAGCTTGGATACCCTTGAGCTGCTGTCTTTCTGAGGAAAGCGCAGAGCCCACTCACAAACTTATTTCGTGCCCCTATATAGGCAGTGTGGGAGGATTCTGAAGTGGTTCATTGTTCCCACTGTGGAACCTGACTACCTCTGTAAACTGTGACTGCACAGAGCTGTCTATCACTCCACGCTGAACACTCCTCCTCCTCCATGGCTGGCCAAGAGCTTCCAGAAGAATGCCAGCAATGGGGGCAGCATTTTCCAGCACATTCTGTGCCTCTGAAATTACATCGCTGCCCACTTCCTTTGGGTCTTTCTAGAGCAGCCTACTACACTTGGGAGATGCTTGCCAAATTGGGAAGTACTTAAGCAACAAATACTTGTATCTTTAAACTTAAAATAAGAATTACTTAACTTAAAAGATTTTTCTATGGACTAAAAGGCAAGTACTCAGATAAGAAGGGACAGAGAATTACTCCTGGGTCATAACATTAGGCTCTTGTCTCTCTGTGGAGCAATACGTAACACAATGCGCACAAATCCTCTAGCACCAGATGAAGCCAACAGAACACACAAACTCATTCTGTGAAGGGGTAGAGGACTGACAGAAGGAGGGGGAGCTTTCTTTTAAGAGCCCTTTGCCTGCAAGAGAAGCAATTGAAAGAGGTCACAGGCAGGACATCCCAAAGGTGCTTTTTCCAACAGGTAACTGGACTTTTTCTTTTCCTGTTGAGAAGCTAAATGTTTTCAAACAAAAAAAAAACAAGGAAGTTCCATTGCCTTTTGGAAAACCACAACCTGATGATTGAGAATCTCCATAAACATCGCAGGCAGGAAACTTTTGAGCATCATCTCTTGATGGAACTGCGTCCAGTTATCCCCCTCAAGAATTCCCCTTTGCTATGTCAAGTCAATCTGTTAACTCTTTCCTGTTCTCTACATTTCTCTACTGATGCCTCTTCATTAATTTTTTTCCAGGGCTCCCATCTGCACCTCATGATACAGTGCAACCCCAGGAAATTGCTTTCCCTAAAAGTCTGTAAACCTTTCCTGAACCAGGACCTTTAAACCCACACAAGAGCAGGACTAGAAAGGTACCTGCATAACTGACCAAAACTGTTCGATGTATAATAAAGAAAGTTTCTCTATAAAAACCACATTCCTGGAAGCCAAAGCCAGGCCTAAGCCTCTATACAACATTTCAGAAAGAGTGAAAATGCATCTTGCATTCACATGACGTTTTGTCTCACGATGTTTCTGTAGGGAGAAACTGGGAACTCCTATACACTTTTGTATCTTCTGCTAAGCAAGATGAAGTAGCAGATCACGGGAAGGATTTTTCTCTGCCCGAAATCCATGAGGAATACTGTTGATTGCACCTAGATGTGCAAGAATCTGACCTGGATAAAATGGTTCCTTATGCTCCTATTCATCTGCTTCTGCCTCTGGCTTGCAAAAGCTCATTAGGCCTTTTTTATTTCTATCACACTGCCAGACAGCCATCCCCTGTTGTGCTCAGAGACTTGCTTCTCAGCAAGCCCCTGCCACAAGGCTTTAGTCTGATGTCCCAGCCCACACCTCCTCCTCATCCCACTGAATGCCCTCCTGCTGCAACCCCCTGCTGCTGAGATTGCTTGACTCATGCTTCTCGTGTCTGACACATAAATTGCACCACGTTGTTCCTCTGGCTCTTAAATTTCTGTCTGTCCCTTATATTCCAGGCTGGGCCACACTGTTTCTTCAGGACTATTCTGATAGGAACTTAATGGTAAAAGCAGGTTCCAGCTTTGTCTTCACATTGAACATTGTTTCCTTCTCCTTGCAAACAACAGGACATGTTATTGTAACCTTCCCCAGCCTGGTGGCTTTTAGATTAACTGGATGACAAACTCCAGAAATCCCAGCTATGCATCCAGAAGCCACCAGGATGGCAAAAGCTGGGTTAATGTCATGGACTTTGTCTTATGCGCTGCTATGCCATAGGCAGCCAGAGAGATTTGGACTTCCCCTCTGAACTTACCTTGAAGCCAATGCCCCCTTTCTTGCAGCACAGACAGGCCAACATGAGGAAGATGAAGGTGAAGAGTCCTGAGAAGGAAACGGCCACCACCACCAGAGAGGAAGACCAGGAGAGCTCACTCAAGGGAGTGCCATCTGTAGGGAGATAAGCAAGTGGGAGAAGATGAGAAAGGAAGGTTCAGGAAAGATTGATGGGAGGAGGACCAAATATTTGCAAATCAAAGCCAGAGAGAATGCAGCTGGGACAGAGCCCAGCAGGAAGCCTCTAGTCTACATCTTGCCCAGCTTTAGTTCCTTTTCTTGCAGACTCAAAGCCAAGTTCGGGGATCAGATTCCCTCTTGCTGTATCCCTGCTCTCTTACACCCACTTGTCTCTAATGAATTCACTTATCCTTCGAATCTTACCAGCAAGAAAAGGAATGGCGCTGTTCTGTTCTCCCAACTGCTCTCCTACCAGCTCCCAGAAATGGGCTAGTTTAAATCCAGAGACACAGAAGAAGCTAAGACCCAACCTGGCTTTTTCATCTATGAAGAGAACCAGGCTTGTCAACAATCTCATGGTCTCCCAGCTTGGATAGGCATGGAATTTCTGCAAGACAGAAATCCTGCCCTATCATGTGGTTTTATCCATGCAGCAGTAATCATGGAGACTGATGACTTAACACTCTCAGGTCACTGAGTAACCTTATCTCCCACTTCCCACAGCTCTGATGACTCCCGTCTGCACTTCCCCGATTTGTAATTGTTGTGTGTATAATAGGTACAGCCTAGGTATACACAGCCTGAATACATAGTGAGTCCGATGCCCATCATTTTGTCAATATGCACACTGCTAAAAAGCAACACATTCAGAAAACACAGAGGGCAAATTTCTTTTCTTTTTTTTGCCAGCCAACTGGCTGACTAATAGAGCAATGGCTTTGAATAAAGGTCCCACTTCGGGAGAAAAAAAAGCCGTTCCCATTAAATCTCCTGAAACAGAAAATTGCAGAGATTTCCAAAGGAGGAAATAAATGGATGCACATGCTCTGTCATTATGTCCATTTCTTTTAAAGAAGGACATGCATCCTGGCTTTCCAAAGACCAAAGAGGAGATGAGAAAACAGAGGAGATAAAAATTAACCTCACAGCATGGGAGAAAGGGAAGGTCAGTAAGCAGCAGAAAGATTAAAGGCAGCCCAATCACAGTGTCCAGAAAGCTTTGTAAGGCAAAATAATTAATCTGGCATTTAAAGTAATTGATATAGTGCCAAGAAAATGATTGAACTGGCTGCTCCATGAGTTGATAAAAAAGTCCACTGGATGTAAGGAAAATATGGGTGGGGTGCCATTATAGCATGCTTAAATGAGAGGATGAAGGATATAGTGTAAGTGAAAACTCTTCACAGGCTTTAGGCATAATTAGACAATATGGTTGGTGCTACAACACATGTGCAATCATAAATGTTGGCGCTCTAACTTAATTCCACATACAGTATACGAAAAAAATGAACCCTTCTTGTGACAGCACTACCATAGTAATGATCATCTCTTGCTGCCTTGCTTATCCTCAGTGGTGGAATTTTAACTTTTCTGCAAGAAAGCATCCTTGCTTCTGTCAGTCAAGGGAGAGACCCAGGGGCATAAGAACTACATGCCATGGCTGGCACTCTTCCTTCTGAGGCCAGAAACTGGCAACTCATTTCCACAGAGCTATTCGTAATACAGCAGATGCATTAGGAATCTGCTGCTATGGTCTCCGATAGTTCTTTGCCATAGACAGGAAAAATATAAAAAATTTCTGCAAAGTCAACACAAAGTTGTGTTTAAGGCGCTGATCTTGCAAAAATATTTACTCTATACACACAGAGAGAAAGAAGGGCACATGCATTCTGAACTACAAAATATTTAGATGCCCAGGCCACAAGGAAACTGAGATTCTTCTGGCCCATTGTTTAGGTGGGGTCTCCCAGTTAGGAACTGAAAAACGCCCCTGTGATTGGATGAAGGTCTTAAAAGGGAACAATTGCAGCAGGGTGGTTTTACTCCCTTATCCCTAATTTATGGCCCACTGGGATAATTTAATTTTAATAGATGGCTCTAATTTAGCTCTAGCAAGTATCAAGCCCCTCTGAAGCCTTGCAGCTGCTCTTCCAAGGGAGGTCAACTCAGGGGTAAATTAATGACACAAAAGACATGCATACTGAGTGGGAAGTGACAGCACAGCTGGAAATGTCTGAAACAGCAGGCTGTTTTTGAAGGGGACATCCCAGAAACTAGGTCCATGATTCAGAGAAGAAAGGAATACCACATTGACTAACGTAATGTAAAACTGATTGTTCTAATAGGCAGGACAAAGAGTACGAAGTCATTAGTTGAATGGAATAGAGAGAAAGAGAGCCACTTATCTCTGCCTGACCTCACTGCTGATCGCTATAGTTTTACAGGCCCTGCTGTAAGAGATTGTAGCCCTTTAAAATGGAAGAGTTAGGATTAAAGGTTAGGGTTAGAATTTAATTATATGATTTGGAAAACCAGCATTATCAGGAACAGCAATAACAGTATCCCACAGTATCTCCTGACACCTGTTCAGTGAGATATTGTACCCCAGGTTCTTCTGAATATGTAGGGCAGCAGTTCAGAACAAGAGAACATAGATGCCCTTATGATGTCTGAACAGGTAGTCCTTGTGACTCATTTTGCGGGTATAACTCCAATGAAAAAAAAAACTTTACAATCAATCCTCACATTTATAACCTTCAGAGGTTTGTAAAACAAAGGAAAGTTGAAGATCATAATAGCAATCACTCAGTGATTGCTTCATTTAATAACTGAGTTGCCAGACCCTACTGTGGTCATTAAATAAGCAATACCTGTAGTAGAAAAAAAATAAACAAAATGGAGACTGCATCTCTCTCCCACCACATCTTTTAAATAGGACAGGCCAAAGCAATTTATTTTCTTTTGTCTAATCCCATCAGACCCAAATTAATCCTTCCTGCTCCAGAGGAAGCCACCCCCCAATCCCATCTAAACCAAACAGCCCAATCCTTACAAGGGAATTGTAACCTAGAATACTCCCAAACCCCATCCCATCCTCAATCAGTTGAAGACTTCAACATCCTGTCTCCTTCACAATGAATTGCCTCAGCTCTGCTTCCTCTTGAAATGCCCAATTTGCCTAACAGTAGAATTCACCGCAGCTACTCCCAATCAACAAAGGACCTGCCTACCTTTCCCAAACCAACCAGTCAATTAGATCCCTATGATTTCCTACCTCAAAATCCTAAACTACTACTGTTCCGTTTGTTAAGTCTCCATTTCTTAATAAAGCCATCACCGATGGTTGCAAAAAATGGTTTTTCCTCCTCAGTGATGTCTTCCTTAAGTCCACAAATTCCGCAAGAATTTCTACCGGTACTTTCCACCTTGCAGCTTTATTCATTACATCTCCCACTTGAGCTATCCTGTAGCATCTGCATTAAGACCACCCTTTGCTGCCTTCCATTTCCAAATTTCTTTCCTCCCTGCTCTTTCCACCCATCTCAGTTCTTTCTGCTGAATTTGCTTAGATTAAAGCAGGGTTTCTTGAGCAATGTTTCTATCTGTATTTTAAAAAAATAGATTCTTGCTTTCAGTGCTTACATCTTATGCAAGAGGCTCTTCTGCTTTGCTTTTCTTCTTTTTAAAACTAAAATGCAATTGGGAGAGGAAGGCAATTTGTTCAGTGGGAAAGGGGAATGAATTGTTTTTCTGCATATTGTTTTCTTGATTAATATTGGCCTCTCCCAGATGCAATATTTTTTTCAGAAATTCAGAGTTTCAGAAATCAATATCAGCAATATCAGCAACATTTATTCAGCACAAAGGATTCAGCTGTTTCAATAAGGTGAGTAAAAAGGTCCCAGTAGATTCTGCCAAGTGCAAAGAAGAATTTCTTCACTTCTTTTCTAATTTAAAGCAAACTACGTAAGATTATTGGAGGTCCAATAGGAAAGGGTGAATAGAAAAGGAGAAGAGGTGGGTTGAAGGGGAAACAACCTATTGGCAGCCCTGGACAATCCTTAAACATTTCAGAAGCCTGAGGATCACTCATTACATCAACTTGAGTCCATGGCTGGAAGTTTTAGTTCAACACGTATGGACAGCAGGTTAAGAAATGTTGGGATGTATCCAGGGGTGGGATTCAATTTTTTTAACAACCGGTTCTGTGGGCATGGCTTAGTTGGTAGGCATAGTTTGGTGGTCATGTGACTGGCTGGGCATGGCCAACTCGACATCACTCATAATCGAGGCACGCATCTCCTTGCTTGGCCGCTCATGACTGTGGGGATGCTGCAATAGTCGTAAGTGTGAAAAATGGTCATAACTCACTTTTTTCAGTGCCATTGTAACTTTGAATGGTCACTCCACACAAGCAAAGTACCAGCAAAGGAGGAAAAAAAAACTCCAGAGAAGTTCCAGAGACAGGAAGTCTAGTCCTGCCAAGAATGTAATAAGGGTTAACGGGGAGGCAGTTTCTGTAAGCAACACCAGAATGTTTCTTTTCTGTCTTCCTTACAGGATTAGGCCAGTAATTTCTCCTAACAACTAGTTCTCCGAACTGTTTAGAACGTTAACAACCGTTCTGATATTCGCTAGAACTGCGAATAGGTGCGAACCTGTAGAATCCCACCCCTGGATGTATCTTAAATTGGCCAATACATGTTACATTTTAAATGTAATAATAGGTATCAGATTTGGAATAGTAACAGTAAAACTACAATCCAATGTGCCTAAACAGCTGATGAAAATATCATTTAGGAATTTGTGTTTAGATAATATATGCTAAAGTATGACAGGATATATTGTTATTCCTATTATTCGGCCTACAGTATAGACTCCGGAGCATTTAAGTTTGCAAAATGCAAATCCATTATAAGAACCAAAACAAGCCATTTGAAGGCAAACAACCCTGGGGAGATTTTTGAATCTATCAAATTTGCAAGGCTGATCTTAAAAAAACACAGCAGGGAGAGCAAATGTGAGGTATCTGACATATGATAGAGAAGAATTAAGGGAAAATATGAGCATTTATTCTTTTCTGCTTATTGGATAACATGTACAGAGATTCTCCTTTGTTGTCAAATGCATGAATTTTATACAAGAGGAAAGTATTCATTTCACCACTGCATTCATACAAATATTCCTTGAAGAAAATATTAGTGCACAAGCAGAGGTCTTCAGAGCAAGCCATAATCTTGTCATGATGTAAGATCCACCCCTTACACATTTGTGTGGGACAGGCTCACCCAAAGGCTGGAATTTGCATCACAATGATACAACAGATAGTTTGTGATTTACTCTCTTTTGCTTCTCCCCTCTGTTGCTTACATGCACAAGTGAGATATGCAGCTCTCTCTTTCTTGGAACTATCAGGTATCTCTGTATTGTTTCAGAAACTAGGAAATGTTTGTTTCGGTCCTTCCATTATGTTACTTTTCAGCAACAGAGCACACATGCTACAATCATAGACAAGGGTTAGATAACTAAAGAAAATTATATGATGGATGTCATCTTAACCCAGTATCTCTGCTTGTACAGTAATAGTAGATAGAAAACCTCCAGTGGTGGAGCAAGTTTGGGAGGCGGGTGTTCCATTGATTAATTGTTCTCAGTGTCTCCTTAGCATCAACACAGCCTAGGGGAGGCAACAAGCAGCAATATTTGAAGGAGTTGTAGTGGAACTCTATTTTTCTTAGGTATGACACTCTGAAAAACACTCTCCTACCGAGAAACAATTCTTCCTATGTAAACAATAGCATCCAATTGTCCACAGAGCACCTACCCTGTGTTGAGCTAGCAAATATTCCTCTAAAAAGGCCTGATGCAATTGTTTGGGGTGGGGGTGCACTGCAGCCCTTGTTGTTATAAAACCCTTCCTGTGTTAAAATGCTGGGCCTTTTCTGAGCAGAGCTAGCTGAGAGGAGCTAGCTTTTCCGAGCAGAACTAGTTGCTCCGGGAGAAAGAGGCGGCTTGGGGAGGGCCGCACTTACAGATCTCTGACAAGAAGGGCCTTCATGCACCCTGTTTATGGAGCACCTGCAGCGAGAGCAGCAATCCAGGGATTCTATGGCTCAGCTGTGCATCTGCTTTATACGCCATTGATGGGGCCGCTTCTCCTCCCAGATTCCCGGCTTTGAAGATGCAGCTGGGCTACCAGAGTGCTGTTCCAGAACCTCTCACAACAAATGAAGTGTTTAGAGTGGGAGGAAGCAGGAGGGCAAAGACGGGGGAGGCAACTGCTCAGGAGAATGTCAGCTCCAATTCTACAGCAGCCGCTCAGGAAGAGTGGAGGAATCCTACTTCCTCTCTCCGGTGTAAAGAGATAAACCCAAGCTGGCCAGGACAGATAATCTGCAGCATTGCCAAGGTTGCTGAACTGGTCTTAATCTGCAAAGGTTGTTGGAGCTACAAATGAAAAGACAGATGATGCTATAAATACCACAGTCTGGACTGAAATAGTAACTCTGCCCCCCCCCAAAAAAGAAGGGGGAATAAATAGTGAAAATACTTGAGTTTAATGTGGAAAGGAAGCTGTCTATCACTCCAATCTCTTAAGGAAATTGCTTTTATAATGTTTAAAGCCTTTGTGGAGACCAAGTGCTGATCACTGAGGCAGTAGCTATTAAACTGCATCTCATATGGAGTCACAATGACCCCGCTGAACCAGTGAGGTATTTTTCAAAAGAAATTAGTGAGGTACAAAATAAACATCGCTCCATGACAGGGAGATTTCAGAAGGGGGAAACCATCTCTGTGGATTCCAGCAGCTGGTACTTGCTTTAGTCAAAGAAAATTGCCAGACAGAAGACTCTCAGAGCTAGCAGTTAAGACGTTCTATGCCAGTTTTTCTCAACCTTAACAAATTTAAGATAGGTGGACTTCAGTGCTTAGAATTCTGGGAGTTGAAGTCCACGTATCTTCAAGATGTCATATTTGAGAAACACTGCTCTATGCGCACTGCTTCATGTCTCTCTCCTGAGTATATTTCCTGTGGTAGTAGGATAAGAATAATAAGGAAGAACTCCAGTTCCATTTAATATTTCTGCCTGGAACCGTCTGCAAATTTTAACTTCATTACAATATACAAAATATATTTTAAATATAGAAATAATATAAAATTATGTATAACATTTTCAAATACTGTAGGGCAAATGCACAATGCAAGCCTGATCTGGAAATAGATACATAATTTGTGGCTTAAAAAATACAAGATGGACTTCTTATTTCTATGTCTAAATATCCTGCTCCAGCAACCTTCTTCCAAAAATCTACACCAGAGATTGCTGTATTAAATTGTCTAAATCTGGGGCTGCCTGCAAGTCCTTAAAGAAATGTAAGCCTGTAAATTTCTGTACAGAAATTTAGCAGTTGGGTTCTTCATCCCTTGCATGTTATTGCACCTTTCAGTAAGGTAGCATTGCATCTCCATGATCTAATACTGTCAGCAGCATGGGAACAATACCCTTGGGGATTCCTGCTGGAAAATGACTAGTGTTTATGCTAATGGAAACTGCACTGTGTTAAAATGGTAATTAACTTTTGTTTTGTTATGGAATGTTCTAACGATTATCATTGGCAGGAAATCCAGAAGGTGTGCTGCAGGAAAACCCATAGAACGTCCACTAATGATCCGCTCCTAGCTGTCAGAAAGGAAATAGTTATTCTTGCATCTCTAGAAAGTTTCCTCATTCGTTATACAATGCAGGTAGTCCTCAACTTTCGACCCTAATTGAGCCCAAAATTTCTGTTGCTAAGTGAGACAGTTACGTGAATTTTGACCCATTTTATGACCTTTTTTGCCAC
Source organism: Bungarus multicinctus (assembly GCA_023653725.1). Taxonomy (NCBI): domain Eukaryota; kingdom Metazoa; phylum Chordata; class Lepidosauria; order Squamata; family Elapidae; genus Bungarus; species Bungarus multicinctus. Next base: position 124,794,138 of record CM042834.1, read on the forward strand.
AATTTTTAAGTGAATCACTGCAGTTCTTAAGTTAGTAATACAGTGGTTAAGTGAATGTGGCTTCTTCATTGACTTTGTCAGAGGGTCACAAATGGGGATTGTGTGCCTCCAGGCCGCTGCAACCATCATAAATATGAGTCAGTTGCCAAGCATCTGAATTTCGCTCAAATGACCATGGGGACACTGTAATGGATGTGTCAAAAACAGTCATAAGACACTCTTTCAGTGCAGCTGTAACTTAAAACAGTTGCTAAATGAACAGTTGTAAGTTGAGGACTACCTGGACATACTTTTTTATTACCAAGAATGCTTAGAATTCCATCAATCTGGGAATTTTGAATATTTGTATTCACCGAACTACCAGGTATAGGGGAAAAATAATTACTAATTTTAAAAATCTTTTTGGTAATAACTACACAAGGAAGAATTATTTTTATTTATTCTAGTTAATAATAGGTGCTTTGGCCTTCCTGTCAATCCTAAGACGATAGAAAAGCAAAGACAAGCAGTTATCTATGCTTTTTACCCGGATCATTTTGTCTACTCTAAATTTCAGCTGCCTGGCCATATATCCTGGAGGTTTTGTTTTGCAAACTTGTGTAATTGTTTGTGGTTTAAGAGCAACATGGGTACACCAAGGCAAAGGAACTTCAAGCTGCTAATATTAGCATATCCAAGCTACTGTGGGAGGGAAAGAGAGCTTTTGTTGCATCATTCTGGATTTTTAAAACATTTTTTTTATCAAGCTGATCTTGGCTCAGCCACTTCAAACAATTAATAGATACACTGTAATCCTTTCTGTGGATTCTGGGACAAACTCTGAAAGCAAAAACAAAGAGGAAAAGCAGTGACAGTGAAATGTTCAGCAGTGGAAATCATTGCAACATAGAGAGCGTGGTTTCAGTGCCCACCAGCAGGCAGTCCCTGAAGAAAGACTGTTCCAGGAACAGTGAACTGAAGCAGCATTTGGGTGCTATCCAATCTTCTGTGATTTCCCAATCCGTAGGCAATTGTTTCTTGTGCTAACAAAGAGCTATAACTATGGTTTCCTAATAAAATACTTGCAAAAGATAGGCTTTCATCCGTTTATGTTAAAAGTCTTTCGGATACAATTATTTCATCTAGACTGAAGCCTTCGGTATAGTCGCAACTCCTGGGGTGGGAATGTTTATTTATTTGTGTTCCACTTTTATTATGTTTACCGACAACTCAAGGCAGTGAACATGTCCAACACATCTTCCTCCTCCTATTTTCCTTACAACAACAACTCTATGAGTTAAGTTGGGCTGAGAGAAAGCAACTGGTCCAAAGTCATGACTAAGGTGAGACTAGAATTCACAGGCTCCTGGTTTCTAACTTGGTGCCTTAACCACTAGACCAAACTGATTCTCCAGTTTCCTTTGAATGAAGCTGCACCTTGCTGAAAGTTCCAGGAGCATTTGCTAAGATCACCATACATGAAATTTGAAAAAGTCTCTGTGACTTATTCACACTATTGAATATCTACTTTTTATCTATAATACATAAAGATTTTGAAATACATAAAGATTTTTCAAGGCGGTAAAAACTTTTATTTGCCAAAGTCCTAAATTCATTGACTCTTATGTACACAAATCAGCAGATGTAACCCCCAAAAAGGACGTTACTTCTCAATCTAACAACCCATGTTTCTAACCCAAAGAGCAATTATTGTGGGGTTGTAGGGTGGGGAAGGAGCTGGATTTAATATAACTCACAGATCTAGACTGATTCTATCAAAACCCAATTCCTGGATTGGGAGGCTCTATTCACAATCACTCATATCCTAGTCACCTCCAGAATGGACTACTGTAATGTGGTCTACATAGGTTTGCCCTTGAAGAATGTCTGGAAGCTTCAACTGATGCAGAATGCATTGATGTGGGCAGTTATTACACCTCTGTTCCACAAGCTCCATTGGCTGTCAGTCTGGGTCCAAATCAAAGTGCTGGTTTCAATCTTTAAGGCCCTTTATGGAATGGGACCAGGTTATCTGAAGGACTGCCTCTCCTCTATTACCTCTGCCTCTACCCTTAGATCTGGAAGAGAAAGCATGTTGCAATACCATCTGTCAGGGACTCATGTTTGGTAGAAGTGAGCCTTCCCTTCCATGGCACTGCCTTGTGCAACATTCTCTCTCTCTCTGTCTCTCTCTCTCACACACACACACCAAGAAGTCAGCTTAGCTCCATCCCTATTAATATTCCAAAAGTCCCCCAAGATCTGGTTATGTCATCTGGCTGGGAATCCCAAGGAACTGGAGACATTCTTAGATGGCTCTAGTGTGGCTGATGTATTCACTTTCTCCATGCCTTGTGATTTGCATATTTTAAATTTTTAATAATTATTTTTTTTATATTTTATCACAATTATTTTTACGTATTTGATGTCTGATTGTTGGGTGATGCTCAGAATCGCTTTTCATTTTTTAAAAAATATTTTATTAGGTTAAATTAAAAATAAAAACTATACAAGATACAATGATTTTTTTAAATAAAAGGAAAAAGGAAAACAGTATGAAAAAATAAGTAACTTTCCTCCTTCATCCCAAGCAAATGTATCACCATCCCTTATGTTACAACATATACCCTTTTCATCCCATATCTCATCTCTGAACTAAAAACTAAATCCAAAACACTCATTGTTCATTTTTTTTATCAGCAAGAGTTTACTAAGGTTCATCAAATATAAATTATATATTTATCTATCTTAACCTTGATTGAATAAGCCAACTTTGTCTTCCTTCCATATACTTTTAATGACCTTAATTCTTAAGTCCTTCAAATAGACTCCTGCAACTAGTTTCTTGTTGTCATTTTTTTTATCCTACTTTGAGCAAGTATGTTTTGTACATCAAGCAAGAGGATTTTTTTTATTTCACTTCTCATAAAATCCTCCAAAACTTTAATAGATCTCTCTTATATGACCAGTAAAAATGTATCTATCTCTCTTTCCTGGTTCAATAGTTGCATATAGGTACTCAACTTATGATCATAAAAAGAACTTATGTCGCTAAGTGATGCGGTCATTAACTTAGTCATCAGGTGAGTGCACCCAATTTTACTTCTTTTTTTTGCCATTATTAGTAGTGAATCAACCAATTGTTAAGTGAACCACACAATCATTAAGAAAATCACAGGCATTAAGTGAATCCAGCTCCCCCAATGACTTTGCTCGTTGGAAGCTGACTAAAAGGGTTGCTTATAGCGATCATTGGACCCTGGGATGCTGTAACCATCACAAACATACACTGGTTGCCAAGCATCCTGTCAGCCCATCTGTGCAGGGTCATGTGGGTTATCTCAAGATCTCCTCTTAGTCAGGGGAGCTATAGATGGCCAAGAACCTAGATCCAGTTGCTGACTTCATTGTAATGTCATCCCATTATAAAAAGGGGAGGGGGGATGGCTCTCAACTATATTTTGCTTTTTGTGAGATGGACAGCCATATCAAATTGATTAATAAACTAACTAAATGAAAGTATCTTACTACTATAAGCCAAAACAACACTCATATGAGAGGTCTCATGTGGTTATGGAGTAGAATTGTGTAAATGCACAAGGACTTCTATTGAGCAGGCCTGAGAAATGCACTTAGGGAGTTATCCCATCAGACTGGGAAAAAAGAAAACAAGATGAATATAGTTAAGAAAGACAAGGAAGTTTTTCCTCGTGATTTAATAAATGTCCATCTGGGTTCTAATATATCATTTTCAGTTTACTATTATATATAAATTTGAGTAAGGTATTTCTGCAATTCTCTAATTTGTCAACATCATTTGTACACACTTAAAGGTAAAGTTTGCTAATCATGCTCTGTTTCTGCTAAATACATAATCACACCTATCCTATTTTCTTGGCAACAATGTGACATTTTTATGGGTTTGTTTTTTCAGCTTCTCAATTTAGTGCACAGTCTTAGGTTTTTCTAATGCTCTCCCACCCAAGTAATAAACAGGTCTGACCCTGCTAGGCTTTTTGGAGAGCAGCCAGCATTGCTTAGATGCTGCCATCTACTAAGGAACATACAAGCACAAATTATGTGCAACCATTTGAAATAATGGTATATGCCAGTGCCAAGATTAGAAAACCGGATAGGGCATGCTTTTAATAATGTAGCAGAAGGAAACTGCAATAATATTACCGTACTCCTGGCTTGATTTGAGCTTTGAGTAACATTAAAGCTATTCCATATAAACACAAATTTCATTTCTGTTTAAAGGAATTTCAAGTGAACATCTATACATAAACAATAAGGGTTTCTTATTGCCAAATGTCTCAACATTACCTCACTGACCTTGTCTGACTTCGGAAGGTAAGCTGAGTTGGGTTCAGTTTTGGTAGGATTCTCATGGGATTCCAGGATCATCAGTAAGATTGTAAAGTCAAAATATGTCCCAGATGCTTAATTGAATTATATCTCTGCAAGAGGAGACACGTCTGTATTTGGCTACTCAAGGTCTGTTCTCAAAATGACAACAAATCACGAAAGCAGAAAAATGCCATGTGGAGCTCTGGTTATTTCATAAACTTATTATGTCTGCTAAACAATATTGAATACACAAAATGTGTATTCTGGAACAAAATGTGCCTTCCTTTACATTCCAATCATGTTTTAAAAGCAGGGGGTTACACACTTCTTGTTCCCATAGCTGCACAGAAAAGTTTGAAAATATGCAGATTAGCTTATGCAGAATCAGTCTGGTGATTTTTAAAGTGCCAGGATATTCTCAGTCTTGTTTTTTAAAAAATATAGATGCTGTATAGTTATGATTAAAAATGTATATTTTTTAAAAAACTGCATGCATATTTTTTAAAAAACTGTTTCAGAATAAAAATGTATGCATTCCAAATTAGTTGCACTGCTGCAAAATGTCAACAGAAATAAACGTTGGATACAGAATGTTGGATACAGCTATTACCCAGCTATTAATGAATCATTTTCCTCAATGGCTCTCCAAATCAATTTAATAGAACTCCTGTAACTGCAAAGGGACAAATATTTTGCAAAAACAAAGGAATTCCCCCCTTCCCCAGGAGGACAGGAGGTCATGTAAAACTTCATACATGGAGCATGACATAACTTCTGTATATTTAGAGAACTCTACTGTATACACGATTCTGGGAGCTTCTAGTTATCCCTTCCAGCATTCACTGGAGTTCATTGCACCAAGGAGCTGAAAAATTCTCAAAGTTAATGTACTGTTTATAGTCATCTAAAACACAAAGATTCAATTCTTGGCTATCTGTGTCTGAAGATTCCAAATAAAGGATAAAATAGATCATGTGAAGCTCCTGTTGGTCAGTGTAACTGATAAAGATCAACCCAGAATTTCTACTGTAGCTAAATAAAAAGAATCAGGTTCCTTTATATTGAATAAAGCATTATTTGTTGTGTCATACAAACCAGTAAAGGAACAAAGGTTGAAGACGTAGCGCTTTATGAGACAGGTCTATATCCAAAAATTAAAGGTAAAGAGGCCATCGAGCTGTGCTTGCCTTGCTACTCTTAAAAAGGTTTCTTGGTACAATGAACTTCAGAACTCTTGAAACTGATTTAACAATGTCCTTTTTCAGGGATGTTTTCCAATTTCCCAGTCTAGCCAATAACCCAGGAATTCCCTACTAGTCTCCCACCCAAGAGCTAACCAAGTTTAATTTTATTTAGCTGCTGCCAAGCTGAGTCAGAGGCAATTAGGTGCAACCAGCTGCTGTGATGAATGACACATATAAATTAACAGAGACTCTAAAACAGAGCTTTGAACTTTGCTGTTCATTAAAGCAGACCAATTTTTTTTAAGGTTTCTGTGCAAGCTTGGGGAAAAAAAGATGATGTTTTAGGAATCACATTAACTTTATAGAATGGACTTTTGAAAGCAGAGGCAACTTTTCCTCAGTCTTGTGTGTAAGCCTGGAAAAGAGACTCAGCAGCTTTAAAAGTAGCAAGAAAGTGTTGTACTCTCATGAGACCTGAAGCATTTATTCTGAATAATTTTTCAAGCACGTGCAGTTTTGATGTATGTAACATATTATCATGAAATCTAACAGCTCCAGACAAATACGATACAGCACTATCATTTGAAAATAGGAGGCAGGAATATGAAGTACATTCACCACCTTGAGATGGCTAGATATTTTTTAAAATGTGGGATAAAAATATAATAACCATACATAAACAAACAATGAAGAGGAAACATACTAGATTCAAATGATTTAGATTTGTGGATTAATTTTGAGTGAAGAGACTGGAAAAGCACTAATGCCATAATGTCATTCTGTATTAGAACTCATGGGAAATCCTTTGTGTGAAGCCCCAGATCACACATTCAGGAAATTCTGTTGTGCAATTTTGAGTCAGCTACGAAATGCTTTGATTCCTCCATGTTATCAGATAAAATAAAATAGAGACCCCACAAGTAGAGCAAAGTCTTTATCTCTTCTATAGCCCTAATGTGGCATATTCTATCAGCCTACCCATCCCACCATTTTTCCCCGGGCCTTCTTTTCCTTTTCTTCTCCATCATCCCCTTCTATTAATGTCTTAGTAGAGCATAGTTCTCTGGCCTGTGAACACTTTAAGATAGGGCACCTGAAACCAAATCCAGACATGGAAGAGTTAATGCTTGCAATATTTTGCATATACCAATTGGAAAATGTGAGATTGTTAAAGGAACCAAAATCAGCACCATGGACAAGAACAGATGTCAAGTTTGTATGAACTGAGAGTCAGGCTAAATAAAACAAACATTTTCTTGAATCTGATGTCTGTTTTTTAAACTTTTCTCCCTCCCTCCCTCCCCTCTCATCCTTATCTCACAAAAATCATTCATCCCATTTTTCCACAATAAATGGGGTATTGTGAGATAGGTTGGGCTGAGAGCTAGTGACCAGTCCCCAGATTACCCTAGTGATCTTCCAAAGCTGAGGGGATCTTGAATCTAGGTATTCCATTCCCCAGTCCAACATGGGCTGTTTTGTAAATACATACATGTCTTCAGTGATTGGCTGCACTTAATTGACTTTGTCTGATCTCAAAAAAAAAAAAAAAGACTAAGCAAAGTTAGATCTGGCTAGATTTGGATGTGAAAACACCAGAAAAACTGAGGGTTGCAGATTAGAACAGGAGGCTTTTAAAAATTCCAGAAGGCAATAATGAATCATTTTGAATTAATGCCAAGAAAATTACATGGAATAATTCATGACATCACCAGGAGCCGAGTTCACATCAAATAAGACTTGTGTTTAATTTGGGGCTGCCCTTGAAGACCATGTGGGAACTCCAAATAATCCAGGACGTGGCAGCATTTGCTAATAATGGACACACCTGCCATGACAACGTAACACCACCTCTGCATAAGCTGCAGTTGGTTTCTTGGGAGAAAGTCAAGGTGCTGCTTATCAACTGTAAATCCCAACATGGCATAGACTAGAGCTGTGGTGGCGAACCTATGGCATACGTGCTGGAAGTGGCACGCAGAGCTATTACTTCTGGCACACAAGCACTCGCCCAGAAAAGGTCTACTGCGCAGACTGCCCGATAGCTGATTGTTGGATATCTGCCGTGCATGTGCGGGGGCACTGCACAGGAGACACTCATGCATGCACAGAAGCACGCGGGGCACGTGGGGGTGGTCGTGCGTGCATGCGCAGAAGCATGCAGCATGGGTCACGTGAGTTGCACGTGCATGCACAGGAGGCATGGGGGGGGGCCACACTCATTGCCTTCTGGGTGATGGCACACAAGCATGAGCAGGCAAGCACGCGTGCAATTATCAGCACGGCAATCCAAAACGGTTAGCCACCACTGGACTTGAGCCTAGCTATTTGAAAGATTGCCTATCTCAATATCTGAGAAGACTCATTATCAAGAGAAAACAGGAAGAACCTTAGCACATTACATATTGGAAAAAACAAGGGAGCAATGCAGATGCAGATGAAAGGATGGTAGGAGAGAAGGGTGGGCAGGCAAGTGGAGAAAGAAAAAGCTGCTAGAAGTTATATAATTATATAACAATATATCACCTCATTTCACAACAATCAGTCTTTCTAAGCTAGGTGAAGTCATCTCTGGTATGACACCAAACTACTCTAGTCTTATCATCTTGGCAAACTTCAATATGAAACAGTTGGTTGTAATGATTAAAATACTGGATGGATGGTCCACATTCACCTTTAGCCATGCAAGTTCACTAGGTAACTGATGGCCAATTGATTCTTTTCTTTGTCCAATCAACCTGTTGTTGGGGAAGCTGGAGGTGGGTGTGCTATCTATGCAGCCTTGATGATCTAACAAATACATAAATGTGTATGCTGAACATACAGAAACAGGAATGTTTCACAATGTCATCATTGCTGTGATAATGTCCCAATTAGCACCTGGCCCCATATGCAGCAGAGCACATAGTGGACCTGCTATTCTGTTCAGCTGGTACTGATGATGGGAAAGTGGAGATGCTTTCTATAATTGCATTGTCATGGACAAATCACTCTCTTTGACAGAGCTTCACACAGAGCAAAGCTATCTCGCTCTGCCTCCCACTCTCTCAAGAAACATAAATCTGAATTCAGAAACTGGCAGCAAAAAGTCAAGGATAAGACTTTTTGCAGATACCAAAGAAACAGTAAGAAAAAGAAGATCCATTATTGCAGGAGATTTATTTCAAGGCATTTAAATTCTATACCTCTTTGTTAGATTTCCAGCTGTTCAGTTTTTGGCCTTAGATGTAGAAGGAGACTGCACAGTATTTTGATAATAGTCCTGTCTCATCACAGGCTCCTGGTTAGCTGGTCAAGTTTAGAGTGGCAGTTGTAGTGGGCTGGAAAGAGATGTAGGAGCTCTTGGTATTAATCAAATCAAACACAGATTGGGGCCCTTTTTAAGACCCATCTGAAATCTCATTCCATGGCAATGGTTGTAGAAAAAGGTGCTTAATTCTCTGCCAAGAGTACGGAGCAAGATTGAGATGCTACTTCATAGTTAACATCTCTTCTCTCAAGTTATTGAAGAAGAGAAGCTAGAACAGTCAGAGATTCACTGTGAGCAATTTGCATTGTTCTTGAGAAAGGTTACTAGTTGCATTTTAATTTGGATTTGAGCACTGGGATAGATCATAAAGAGGTATCTCTGGTAACTGCTGCATATATGGATTCTTTTCAGCTTGAGGATCTCACATGCCTGAACAGGATATCTGAGGGATGAAGGCCACCAGCTTCATGCTAACCCTTGTTCTTTCTGGGTGATTAAATGGGCCAGGTTAGCATTGTCTCCATTGTTAAGAGGGGCGATTAATGCTTTCTTGAATGTGAGATGGATTCCTCCCTACTTAAAGGGGTCAGTTATGTAATGTTTTAATGTAATGAAAAAGCTTCTGCCAAAAAACTGAAAGTTATTTTTTTTCAAAGCATGATTCTTAGTGTCTTTTGTAAAGCATTATTTTTTAAAAAAGGAATGGGCTACAAGAATTCCAACTGAACTGTTTCTCAACAATCAACCAACATATCCTGAACGTACATTAGGGCAGATTCTTCCTAATTTCTTTTTACTGGGTTATTTTTGGGCAGGAGGGGGTGGGATAACCAGCAAACTGAGTGGCTTTTTCATTGACAAAAACAGAAGCATGCAGGGTAACTGTTTATAAACAGTCTCCTGAATCTTTATCTGTCTGGAATCAAGCATTACACAGTGCCTCCTCCCCCAATGTGAAAGAAACAATCTTTGTAATTATAGATTAGCCTCAAATATTGCATTCTTATGTAGTTGATTGACTTACTTGTAGCTTCACAACTCCAAATCCATCTATTTGTAACTGAGAGGGGGAGACGAGGGGACGGATGGGTGGCATTTCAACAGGGATCTTATCCAGTTTATGATATTTTGGTGGATGACTTATGATGGAAACCAGGCAAAGAAAATGCAACCTTGCTCCTTTTCATTCCTTGATCCACTCAGTGGCTTTTATTGTTATCATCCTTCTGAGTTACCTGGTAGGTTGAGTCTTGGGTAGATTTGTATGAATGGCTCTAGTTCTTCCTATCAGGATATGTTCAGAAGGTGGTGTTTGGGGTCTATTGTTCAAGACCTAGATAGTAAATCTACGGTATCTCAAAGGGTCCATACTTTGTCTGCTATGCTGTCAATGTGAAACTACTGGGTGAGATAATTCAGACCTTTAGAGTCGGGTGCCATTATTATGCTAGATAAGAAAGAAGTGGATCAGGATAAAATTACCAATTACCAAAACCAGATTTAGGGAGTGAAATGAAGCAAGTTTTTTATGGGGTTGCATTATCCTGGAATGAATATGATGGTAGTGTGAAAGTGTGCTTTCATCTCTAGCTAACACTGGATTTACAGATGGCGGCTGCTGTACCAACAGCAACTTTTCCTGGGTTTATGATTCAATAATACTATGAGAGCACCCTGGTTATAACCCATCTTGTCTGCAGTTATTCAATAAAGGACTACCTGAAGAAAATGACCAAAATGATTAATTATGTAATACAACCACATAATTTTAAAATTGGTCCGTGCATGGCTGAAGCTTGAGCAGTAATTGATTGACTTGCATAGATATTTTTTTTCTTAATGTCTGGGGTCATTGGAGGGGGGGGGTTCTTCCACTCTCCAGAGAAGGTAGATAAAAGTGGTCCTCTTATAGACCATTAATTAACAGAAAGTAGAGGAAGACAGAATACCAAAACAAGCCCTTTGGCTCAAGAGACATGTAAGCAAACACAAACATCCAGCCACAGCCTAGAACATAATATTCTGGCATTTCTATTATATTTAGCTTTTCATTTGATATCTTTTAATCACTACTTTCAGTTTATAGTACTATTGGCCAAACTTTCTGCATTGGTTTTAGAAACTACGATGTTATGATTTCTGTGTACTTTTAGCACTTTTAATGTATAGGTGGATTTAATATAGATATATTTGTTTTCCTTTAGTCTCCTTTCCCTCAGCATAATATTACTTGGCTTTTTAATGCTTGCCTATGCTACTCCATTACCCTGATGTACAAAACATAATGCCACCCAGAATTTCTTGAGCAACTGGGGTGGCTAACAAATTGATTAAATAATTACATATAGTACTTCCTTGACTAAGGTGAATTTCAAATAAGGGGAAGAAGATTAGTATTTTAAAATAATATTATATTTTATATATGGTTCCCCAAGAATTTGCCTGGAGCTTTACGGAACTTCAGAATGGAAGAATTTATTTTATTCCAATGACCTCACAAAAGCTGCCACCACCTCTCTTCAGGAAAAGTTTCCAGAGCTTGAGCACTTTAATTAATTGTCAAGAGAACTGTCTTGCCCTAGCTCAGTATTTCCAGTCAATCTAACAGCTAAATTATATTTACATCAGCTAGACTTTGCATACAATTAAAATCCTACAAGTTAAGACTCATACAGAGGTGCAGTAGTGATCTGTCTTGGGTCTCTATGATAATGTGCTAAATACAAACCTAATGTGCTAAGCTTGAAACCACATCCTTTCAAAATCTGCTCCACTGTATACCTACAAGTCTCCCAGTCAAGTTCAAACTGGGAAATTCAATCCATCCCATGAGTTTCTGATGTTAGAATCAAGAAATTGCAATCAAGAGCTTTCCAGCTCAACATTCTAAACCATGTCTCTATAGAACAGTGTTTCCCAAGAAGGGTAGTCAAGTCCACCAGGCTATAGTCTTTCAAGGGTATATTGATGTGATTGTAATCTTTAGTGGGACAATCAACACAATTAGAGGTTGTTGACATTGTGGCAATACCTCTAGGCAGGCCATACCAACAGATCAACTCCACTGGAAGACTAGAACTACCTCTACTGAGATGATTATAATAACTGAATTTTGAAACTGTAAAGACTGCAACAGCTACCTCTTAGGACAAACAGGCAGAAGACTAGAATGTATCCATGAACAGAAACTAGTAGTCAGAAGACATGATGAAAAGTCTTTAATTTTACAACATACGGCCAGACTTAACCATTTTATTTCAACTGGGAAGTCATGTCCTAGACCAAGTGAAGTCTAAAAATGCTAGAGAATTCCAGGAAGCCTGCCATTCTGACAAACTGGGCATCAATAGTCACATAGACACAAGCAACTTCTACAACTCTAAAAGGGAGCAAAAAGATGAAATCACCTTCCCACCAGCAGTCAATACCCTGATGAGCATAGATCAACACCAAGATTAACATCAGTCCAATAATCAAGAAGTAAATAATAATATCCCAATCAAAGAACTGACGAACAACCCAACAGTAAAAGCCGAAACAAACAAACAAAACCAGAGAGAGAGAGGGAGAGAGAGACCTTCCATTTCATTATACCAATTGAGATTCTGTCTACTTTTTAAATACAATCTCCACCAACACCAGTTTTTTTTACAATCAAATATACAATATATCATTTTAAAGAAAGTAGATGGCATAGAAACTTAATAGAAATTTAATAAAAATGAAATAAAACAAAATTGTTTTCCATTACAATCTGATAGTAGTTTATGAATAGCTTTGCATGCTGAAAATTAATTAGATAAAGAAATGTTAAGCACAACAAAGTATATTATGTTGCAATTTTTTTCTAATAAACATTTATGCATTTAAAATATTTATATATTAGCTTTAAATATAAAAGGCATTTAGTAAGTCAGATAATTGCAGAAAGACAATCACTGCAAAAAAAATCTACAAATTATAAAATCCATAAAATTAATCAACATGTGAATGCAGCAAAGAAAAATGATAAAGTCAATAAAATCTCATCTTAGCCCTGAAATCAACATAATTGCTCATTTAAAGCTTGAACAAATTGTTTCAACTTGGCAACCTAAAACTAATGGAATAGGTCCCAGCGAAGACCCTGTATTAAAGGTATTTTATAAAGGAAACTTCTTAAATCTTATTGGTGTTTTATTACTACAGATAATTGCAACAACAATATCCTTGCTGACTTCTTCATTTAAGTCCCTAATGTATGTCACTGTAACATGCTATTGTGTCTCAAGATACAGGGCCTGGAAGATATCAAAATCCCATTTGGGAAGGAAGATAGCAGGTCATATTCATTTTATAAACATGTAGCATACACTCACATCAAAGCAAAAGATCTCTGTCATTCTTGGAACTAAAGTCTTCTGGCTCAATAACATATGATTTGAATGTGGCTTGATCCATGATTCAAAGTGGTCACTTGTCAAGATTTGGTATGACTCCCTATTAATTATTGAGCCTCTATACCAGGGGTGTCAAACTCATGTCGTCACATTGTTGTCACGTGATGTATCATGACTTTCCCCCCCTTCGCTAAAACAAGGGTGGGCGTGGCCAGCGTGTGATGCATCTGGCCCACAGGTTGTGAGTTTAAAACCCCTGCCCTACACCTATAGATAAAATTAAGTCCAAAGTCATCTCAGTTCTGCAAGAGTCTGTTACTGAAATCAATTAATATAAGACATTCAAATATTGAATTCAGTTCAATTCCTAGTTCATCAACCATCCAAGAAAAGTGACTCAACCATCCCTGAGAAGATCACAAGGAACTCTTTTACCCATTTCTCTTTCATCTGGGGTGGAGGAGATATCACACATAATCATATCAAAATGAATACTTCTCATAGCAACAATTCCACTGAGGAAGAGTATGATCCACAAATGAGCCTAACTGGTCACTAAGCAACAGAGCAGCTGAAGTGCACTGGAATTCTTTGCTCATGATAAAAAGAGCCATCCTTTATATATATGATATATAATCAAAACCCTTTAAAAAAGGTAAAAGCTAATTCAAAGTAGTATAAAGTAAGGAGGAAAAAGGAAAAAATAAAGCAAACAGAAAGCAAAAAGTGCAAGAAAAGTAAAAAGGTGAAGAAAAAGAAAAAAGATATAAAGAAGTTATTTTTAAAATACACATCAATTTTAATTTTATCATACCATAAATATCTATGCCATCCAAACTTCAGGTTGTGACCTTCTAACTGTAAATGTGAAAATAATCAACACTCAATCCTGATTCTAGAAGAAAACTAAAACATAGTGCACTGAATTATTCCATAGGACAATGGTAGTGAACCTTTTCGGCACTGAATGCCGAAACTGGAGAGCGTGTGCGCCAGAAACCAGAAGATCAGCTCCCTGGCACACCAGGTGGGAGCACTGGAAAACGGAAGCTTCTTAGATGAGAAGTGAAATATTTTTTTAAAAACCCCAGGAAGTCCAGTTGCCTCTTGAAAAAGCACCTTTGGGACAACCATGACCTGGATGGCTGAGAATCTCCATAGACATATTATTGCATGAGTAATTGAAAACAGAGATACTGACCATGTAGCATTCATATTCAGCATTCATCTGTTTTTGTTCCCTTTTGTGTTAAATAACAACAGATCTAAGTCTGTCAGTTAACATCCATTGCATGCATTACATATTTTAAGAAGCTTGTGTAAGGAACCAAGTTTGAATAAGGCAGGCTTGCTGATGGAAAAGAGATTATTAGAAATTGCTTGAGCATCTGATCAACCTAGAACAGATAATGCTTGTCTCCTGGTTACCCACATATTGCAAAGTAGATGCTAAGTTTGCCATTAAATTGTTCCATTTAAAAAGAGAAAGGCGATTCCTTAGCTATCATCACACTAAATCACACATCACAATGGAGAAGTTCTCAGGCTTCCATATTATACTGAAGTCCCACATCTCATTTCATCTCATCTATGATGGATAAGGTTACTTCTGCTTATGTGTATGCATGTCATAATTCAACCTTTCGTTCTTTGCTCAGACACACATAAGCCCCAATATCAGTTAGCTATAAAGCAAGAAACTGTGGCCAGCTCAACATTCATCCCCTTGAGCAAACCACAATTTTATAGAATTTCTAACCAGTTCCTGATATTATAGCTAAAGTAAATGATCCTGAATAGCCTGCAGCCAATTTATTACTTCGCCTTGGTGTCAATGCTAGACACAGTTTCATTATGCAAACAATTCTACAATGTTGACCCAATTTCATTGTCAACGCATAAGGTAGAGTATCATTAATCTTACATTATACTAAGAAATTAAGAGAAAAGATCATGCATGCATAGAATTAGTTCACCAATAGGAGCCAAATCAAGAATTCAGCAACGTGACTAAAACTGCTCTGAAAACAAAGGTATTTAGTTTGCCTCTAATTATCTAACCAACCTCTCATAAATTTTCTAATGTCATTAGATTTTTCAATATCTAGGGCAGCAGCAGAATTCTGTCTTGGAAAATCATTGGGCCCCAAACAGTGGGAAACAACAAACTGACTTTGAGCAGCACTTTGAACAGTT
This sequence comes from Bungarus multicinctus, assembly GCA_023653725.1. Classification (NCBI taxonomy): domain Eukaryota; kingdom Metazoa; phylum Chordata; class Lepidosauria; order Squamata; family Elapidae; genus Bungarus; species Bungarus multicinctus. Next base: position 124,809,476 of record CM042834.1, read on the forward strand.
TATTATTTAAGTCAGAGGTCTCCAAACTTGGCAACTTTAAGACTTGTGGACTTCAACTCCCAGCTGGCTGGAGAATTCTGGGAGTTGAAGTCCACAAGTCTTAAAGTTGCCAAGTTTGGGGACTCCTGGATTAAGTCACTGTAAGACAGCTACAATCTTATACTGTACATGCTCTTCTAGAAATAGAATAGAATTCTTTATTGGCTAAATGTGATTGGACACACAAGGAATTTTTCTTGGTGCAAATGCTTTCAGTATACATAAAAGAAAAGATACATTCATCAAGAGTCAAGAATCATCAGATACAACACTTAATAATAGCCATAGGGTACAATAAGCAATCAAATCATACTAAGAAACAGTAAATATAAATCGTAAGGATACACACGTACGAAATAAGCCAAATAAGCTTATTTTGCAGTGAATTACATTATCTAGTAAATGTTTGTGGAGATTTCTGTCATCCAGGCCATGGTTTTCTCAAAGGCACTTTTTCAAAAGGCAACTGGACTATGTTTTTTCCTTGAGGAAGAAGACACAGATAAACCTTCCTTAAGAAAGGAGGGCATAGATAAAACCGCCAAGTGGCCTCAATAGACTCTCACAGAGTGCTACTGGCCAGATGACTGCAAAGTAATATGATTCTTCCATCCCCATTGCCACCATCCTGTCAGAACCGATGAAGCTTCTTGAATGAGAAGTGAAATGTCTTCTTCCTCAAAGAAAAAACAGTCCAGTTGCTGTTTGAAAAAGCACCTTTGTGATTATCTAGTGAAGAACATCCAGGGAATAATAATTAAGTCAGACGAACATCTAGTGAGACTCACTTCTGGGAAGCAGCTTTTTAAATGATACTCTTGTTTATTTCTGAACAAGCATACGTATACAGTACAGTTGATATGGTTCATAAAAATTGATGTATTTTTTTTTTACTTCAAGTTTGGCCTAGCAAAACTGGAGCTCTGCCTCTGAAGTTTTTCCCAGAATTGGGTTGCACCCAATGTTCTCTCTCTGAAGTAATTATCATAAGGTAAACATAAGTAACTATCATCAAGTAAACTTGTTGGCTATCACATGTGGCTACAGGAAGAAAGACTATTCCAATTTTCTAGTATAACCTTTTTTCTTAAATAGGTAGGAACTGATTTGTGTTAAGGTTACTATGATGACTAAAAGTAATTGCTGGCCACTGCCTTACAGGTTTGACACAAGTACAGCACTCATTTTTAAGAGTGATTCCTTTAATTGAAAGAATGTTTTTTCTCTTTTGCAGAGAATCAAAATCTGTAAGCATTGGAAGGTTTTTTTACAATTGATTCCAGTAATAAACAAAGGTCTCTCTCTCTCTCAAAAATAATTAGCCAATTTAACATTAAAGATTGCATAATATAAAGTCCCCACAAAACAGAACATCTTCACAAAAAATTGTCATTCTGATTAAATTTAACCTGTCCATTTTCTACCCTTAGCTAGAATAACCATCAGTACATCTTTTGCTAAAGAGAGTATTAATTAAGCTTCTGATTTCCTGGTATGGCATAAATATTCTTGCCAGAAGGGACCCAATAATTCTTCCCTTAATTGTACCTGCCACTATTTCTGTCATATGAATTCTGCTGTCTAACCCTTTCCTGCTAAGAGCTTCCAAATAATTTCATCTCAGTTATTTGAAAATGAGGTGAAATTTCAAATGCAGATTGAAATCAGTCAATATCTTCAAATTTCTGTGGAGGTAAAAGAAAAATAACCTTACATTTTCTTTAAGACTAAAGAATGGCCAGAAGGGAAGAAAATTATGCACATTTTGTTTTTGTTAAAGTAAATTGCTACTTATAATGCATTTTTATTTATGTCCTTATACCTTATATACCTAATACTTCTTCCTCCTCCTATCTTCCCACAACGAACAACTCTGTGTGGTGGGTTGGACTGAAAGAGTGACTGGCCCAAAGTTATCTCGCCAGTTTTCATACCTAAAGCTGGGACTAGAACTCGTGGTCTCCTGGATTCTAGCCCATGCCTCCTTAGTTACTAGACCAGACTATTTTTTACATGATCAAAATTTCAATACCAAGATTACCACAGCATCATAGGAAAACTGCACCAGGGAGAGCAAAAAGTAAGATTATAGGACATTCAACCAAGTGTCACAAGCCACATCTCAAACCAGATGACACTATACCGTTCAAATGACTATGCTGTATTTTGAGTATCAACTTCTTCAACCAAGAACAGCCTGAGAAAAGAATCATTTACTTAGTGATGGTTCAAAGTTACAACGGCCTTGAAAAAAATGACTTATGACTGTTTTTCACACTTACCACCATTGCAGCATCCCTGTGGTCATATGATCAAAATTCAGATGCTTGGCAATTAGCAGGTATTTAGAAAGATTGCACTGTCCTGGGATCACGTGATCACTATTTGTAACTTTCCCAGCTGGCTTCTGACAACGGGGGAAGCCAAATACACTTAACAATTCTGTTATAAACTTAACAACTGCAGTGATTCGCTTAACAATTGTGGTAAGAACAGTTGTAAAATGGGGCAAAATTCATTTAACAACTGTCTTGCTTAGCAACAGAAATTTCGGGCTTAATTGTGGCCACAAGTGAGGACTATCTGTAATTTTAAAAATGAAACTGAAAGAGAAAAATAGAGGGAGAGGAAAAAAAGAATATATTTGACATGCTTTTAAGCACATAAGCAAGCAAAAGGCACCCTATAAATTGCCATAAAATCCTCCAAAAATACAAGCAAGTCCCAAAACATCTTTGCTACTTGGATTGCAGAAATTATACTTATCTCTGCAGTAAACATTTGACACAATTAACCTCCTCCTTAAAAACAGAATGACACAAGATGAACTTCAGTAACTATGATCAAACACAGAGAGATAACAAAATAACAAATCTTGTGCCTCAAAGCAGTTTGCAGAAAACAATCTATTTCATCAGTTGCTGTTGTTTAGAGGGACCATAATCTTAATTGTTCTTGTTTCAATTGATTAAGGCAATTGAAATTGAATTCCTAGAATCTTTCAGGAAATACGCGATTTTTTCTTCAACTGTGCCAATAAGTAGATTGATCAGAACCCATCCAAGAGGAATGAGTTAGCTTAGATGAGAGTTCCAAAGGAACTGGGAAAGAGCCCTAGGAAATCTAAAGTTTCCACAGAAGAAAAAAAAGATGATACCATAAATGCAGACCATGTTCAGGTGTTCAAATTATTATGCTATTGCAGTTTTCTTCTTCTTTCATTCAATTATGTCTGATTCTCAGAGACTGCCTGGAGAAGTCCTCCCAGCTTTCCTGGCAAAGTTCTTCAGATGTGGTTTGCCATTGCCTCCTTCTTAGGCCTGAGAAAAAGTGACTGGTCCAAGGTCATCCAAATGGCTTCACAGCCAAGGCGAGACTAAAACTATCTCCCAGTTTCTAGCTGATTCCTTAATTCTACTGCATCAAAAAGACAACAAAAGCCAAATTAGATCCAAATCTGGGATTTTGCAGGAGTTCTCAGCGTTTTATACAGATCTGGAAAGAATTGTGTGAAACTAGGCAACATTGTGAAATCTTTTTCCCCTCATTAATCTACTAATGAAAATTACCTTCTTCTAAAAGTATTAGCTATGAGAGGAAAAAATGAGAGAGAGAACATACTCTACTTCTCTAAAACGAATCAGCTGATTTAGCAATTTGTTAATTACATTGCTGTTCCCACCTTTCTTCCAAAAACTTGTATCACCAGTGATTTAAGGACTTATAAGACTCAGTTAACACAGCTTCATTTAAAATGGGATTGTAAATAAAGAAGTTTTAAAAATCAACATCTAGATGATCCAAAACTTTGAAAAGAGGAGATTACATGTAGTTTTTGACTTTCAATTCATTTAGCGACCATTCAAAGTTATAGCAGCACTTGAAAGAAGTGACTTGTGACCATTTTTCACACTGACGACTATTGTAGCATCCCCATGGACACATGATCAAAATTCAGATGCTTGGCAATTGACTCACATTTATGACGGTTCCAATGTCCCGGGGTCATGGGATCACCTTTTGTAACCTTTTGATAAACGACGTCAATGGGGAAGCCAAATTCACTTAACAATTGTGTTACTAACTTAACAACTGCATTGATTCACATAACAACTGTGGCTAAAAGGTTGTAAAATGGAGCAAAACTCAGTCAACAAATGTCTCACTTAGCAACATAAATTTTGTGCTACCTGTATTATGGACACACAACTGAGTATGAGTTCCATTGAATTCATAGATTTAAATCCTGAACAAATATTTACAGAATTAGACTGCATTCATAAACATAACATTACACATAATATGAAGTTGTATGAAACAACAACAGAAAGATGACAAGTCAAATTAAATTATTACCTTAATTATACTATGCTTTAATTTTATTTGTTCAAAACACCTGCCATCTACATTATCATCCTCTTGATTGTCCTTAGGGTTGAGTAATTTTCTAATGAAGATACTGCTGTTTACAGCCAAAAATAGCCTCAAGGAATCTGTGGGTTTAATTGTGGCAACAGAAAACAAGGTCTTTAAGTCATTTATTGTACAAAGTCCTGTAAAGAACACTATCATTACCACCACCATTTTCCAAAAATCTCCCCCTTTCCCTTAGATTAAGAGTTTGGGTATGGTTTTAACTAATGTATAAGATTTCAGGCCGGAATAACAAAATCTCAAGTGATTTGGAAGTGTTGCAATATTGCAGCCATTTAAATCCTCTAATTAACTAACATTTAATTTGGGTGTTCCACAGATGCCATTTGAGGCAGACAGATTCAGCAGGCCTTGATTATGCAAACATGTGGCTAATTTCTCACTTATGTGTGATGCCCCTTAAACATATTCGGCTTTCAATGATAATGTCTGATCCACATAAAGAAAAAGGAATTGCTTTTCCCAAAGTTTATAGTTTCTGTATTTCACTGTACATCTGCTCTGTAACTACAAACTTTACTAGCCACAATAGTAAACAAGGTATCATCAGATAACAATGCTTTATAATCACCACATTTTGATACATTCAAATAATTTGTTTCTAGGATAACCCCTGAAAAATTATAAATCAATAAGAGAAGTGAGGATTTATTTATTTATTAATTAGACTTATATACCGCCCCCTCTCCCAAAAGGGACTTGGGGCGGTGAACAGCCAAGATAAAAATACATATACAGAACACATATACAACATGAAAATATTAAAAATTAAAAGAATTAAATATAGCATGGCTCTAATTAAAAATATAAACAAAAGTTAAAAGAAATTAAAACCAGGTTAAAATTTAAAAACCCCTAGGCCAGTCCGGCTTGCCGAAATAGGCGAGTTTTAAGTAACCGACGGAAGGCCATGAGATCAGGGACGGCCCTTACCTCCGGGGGTAATTCATTCCAGAGAGGGGTACTCCCAGTGAGAAGGCCCGCATCCTCAGGGTCGCCAGCCGTCCAGCCGGCGGCACCCCGAGGAGACCGACTCTATGGGAGCGTACCGGTCGGTGGGAGGCCGATGATGGCAGGAGGCGGTCTCGCAAGTATCCCGGTCCCGAGCCATGGAGCACTTTAAAGATAGTAACCAAGACTTTAAAGCACACCCGGAGGGCCACCGGGAGCCAATGCAGCGCGCGCAGAAGTGGCATAACATGGGAGCCCTGAGGAGCTCCCATTACCATCCTCGTGGCTGCATTCTGCACCAACTGGAGCCTCCGGATGCTCTTCAAAGGCAGCCCCATGTAGAGAGCATTGGCATAATCTAGGCGGGAGGTCACCAGGGCGGAGGTGACTGTGCGCAGCGCATCCCGATCCAGAAAAGGCCGCAACTGGTAGATCCGACGGACCTGACCAAAAGCCCCCCTGGCGACGGCTGCCACATAGTCTTCCAGTGACAGTCGCACATCCAGGAGGACACCCAGATTGTGGGCCCTCTCTGTGGGGGCAAGAATCCCCCCCCCCACAGCCAGCGATGGAACCAGCTGGCTGTACCGGGGTGCTGGGAAGCACAGCCACTCAGTCTTAGATGGGTTGAGCTGAAGCCTGTTTCGTCCCATCCAACAGTGCACGGCCTCCAGGCACTGGGTCATCACTTCGACGGCTTCATCGGGGTGGCCCGGGGTAGAAATGTACAGCTGAGTATCATCAGCGTACTGATGGAACTCTACCCCAAAGCCACGGATGATCTCACCTAGCGGCTTCATATAAATATTGAACAGAAGGGGCGAGAACATCGACCCCTGAGGCACCCCGCAAACCAGGGGCCTCGGGGCCGACCTCTGTCCCCCTGCCAACACAAATTGCGAGCGGTCAGAGAGGAAGGAGGAGAACCACTGCATAACGGTGCCTCCCACTCCCAACCCCTCCAGCCGCTGCAATAAGATACTGTGGTCGACAGTATCGAAAGCCACCGAGAGATCTAAGAGGACCAGGACAGAGGAATAACCTCTGTCACGGGCCCTTCAGAGATCATCCACCAATGCGACCAATGCTGTCTCTGTGCTGTGCCCGGGCCTGAAGCCCGATTGGCATGGATCTAAATAGACAGCTTCATCCAGGTGCCGGGGAAACTGTTGTGCCACCACACTCTCAACAACCTTCGCCATAAAACGAAGGTTGGAGACGGGACGATAATTAGATAACAGAGTTGGGTCCAGGGACAGTTTCTTGAGGAGGGGTCTCACCACCTTTCAAGGCGGGGGGTAGATATCCCTCACTCAAGGAAGCGTTAATAATACCCTGAAACCAACCTCGTGTCACCTCCCGGGTGGCCAACACCAGCCAGGAGGGACACGGGTCCAATAAACATGTGGTTGCATTCAGTCCCCGCAGCAACCTGTCCACGTCCTCGGGGGTCACAGGATCAAACTCCTCTCAAATGACTGTTTCAAGTTCCGCCCCCAATCCCTCACCCAGAGCCGCCCATTCAGAGTCCAACCCATCCCAGATCCGAGCAATTTTATCCACCAGGAACTTTGAAAACTCCTCAGCCTGTCCCTGCAAGGGGTCCTCCCGCGCTCCCCCTTCCAAGAGGGAGCGGGTCACTCTAAACAGGGTGGCCGGGCGGTTTCCTGCAGACGCAATAAGGGTGGAAAAGTAAAAACGCTTTGCCACCCTTATCGCCACTAAATAGGTCTTGATATAAGACCACAAAAGTGTTCGGTCGGGTCTGGAGCGAGTAGTCCTCCAAATACTCTCCAGGCGTCTTTTCCGGCGCTTCATCTCCCTCAGCTCCTCGGAAAACCAGGGGGCCGAGTGAGAACGGTGCCAGGTCAGAGGCCGCAAGGGCACGACCCGGTCCAGGGCCCCAGCTATCACCCTTTTCCAGGTGGCTACCAGGTCCCCCACCGAGTCGTGAGTTCGAATGTCGGGATATGGCCCAAGCTCCATCAGGAACCTATCTGGATCCATCAGGCGCCTGGGGCGGTACCAACGTATTTGGTCCGCCTCCCTGCGATGGGGAGGAGCGGCCTGGAAGTCCAGCCTAAGGAGCGAATGATCTGACCATGACAAGTTCGACAAAAACGTCCCCAAACACCCCAACAGATGTATAATTTTGTAAAGGCATGTGTCCAGGGGTGGGATGCCACTGGTTTGGTGCGGTTCTATACAACCGGTAGCTCTGAAGAGCAGCTGCTCTGTTTGGCCCAGCCACCTGTCCGGGCTCTTGGCTGTTCTTTATTTCCTGCTTTTTCGACCTCAGCTGCTTTATGCAGCACAGCTGAGGTTAAAAAGCAGGAAAGAAGAGGATTTTCAAATGGTACGCACTCGTGCGCAGCACTTGTCAGCTGTCCAGGTGGCACAGCTGAAGTTTTTAGGAAATGGTCTACACACGCCCTCAAAACGCACTCTCACCAGGGGTGGGATTCAACCTGCCAGAGAACTGGCAAATGGTGCCACTGGCTGGCCCCGCCCCGCCCACTCACTCCTTAACTGGCATGATGGCTGCAGTTTCTCGGAGTCATGTGATCATCATTTGCAACTTTCTGACAAGCAAAATCAATGGAAAGAAAAATTCACAATTGTGAATTTTAACAATTGTGAATTTTAACAGTTGTGTTACTAACTTAACAACTTCAGTGAATCACTTAATAACAGTGGCAAGAAAGGTCATAACATGGGGTACATCTTCTTAACAATTGTCTTGCTTAGCAATGGAAACTCTGGGCTCAGATATGGCCGTAAGATAAGGATTACTTGTATGCATGTCAGAAATCTCCTAGATAATGTCTCACCTTAGCCAAAACGGTCTAAATGTCCATTCTCTAAGCTATGCACCCTTTAAAAATGATTAGGAAGAAATGCTTTCTATTTCACATGAGCATATATCCATCTGCTATCCATTAGGACAACCCCTTTTTTCAGACTTCTATGCACCTGATTCTGTAAAAGATGTAGTCCTAATGGCCAGACTACTGTATCTTACAGGAATCCTAACTGAGGAAGCAAACATTCCATTGGGATTATTTCTTTCTTCCCTAGCTGAAAATGAGGATATTCTTAAAATAGTATATTTAATAATATAGAACAGTCTCTTTTCTCTTTATTGAACCTTTAAAAAAGAAAGTGTTTATTTTTCATAACCTTGTTTTTTTGTGAATTTAACTTTTATAAGTTAAATGGACCCGGCTGTTTTAAATAACTATCGTCCAGTCTCCAACCTTCCTTTTTTAGCGAAGGTTATTGAGAGTGTGGTGGCACGTCAGCTCCCTCAGTACCTGGAGGAAGCGACTTACCTCGATCCATTCCAATTGGGCTTCAGGCCCGGGCATAGTACCGAAACAGCATTGGTCGCGTTGGTTGATGATCTCTGGAGGGCCCGTGACAGGGGGTTTTCCTCTGTCCTGGTCCTGTTAGACCTCTCGGCGGCTTTTGATACTATCGACCATAGTATCTTATTGCGGCGGTTGGAGGGGTTGGGGATTGGGGGAACTGTCTTGCGATAGTTCTCCTCCTTCCTCTCCAACTGCTCGCAATTCATGTTGACGGAGGGGGGAGAGGTCCACCTCTAGGCCCCTCATTTGTGGGGTGCCTCAGGGGTCGGTCCTCTCCCCTCTTCTGTTCAACATTTATGTGAAGCCGCTGGGGAAGATCATCCGTGATTTTGGGTGTGGTGTCATCTGTATGCGGATGATACCCAGCTTTACATCTCCACCCCAGGCCATCCCAATGATGCTGTGGAGGCTATGTCCCAGTGCCTGGAGGCCGTGCGGATTTGGATGGGCGGGAACAGGCTCCGGCTCAACCCATCCAAGACTGAGTGGCTGTGGTTTCTGACGGCCCGATATAGTCAGCTGACTCCATCGCTGGCTATTGGGGGAGAGATTTTACCCCCCACAGAGAGGGCTCGCAATTTGGGTGTCCTCCTGGATGCACGGCTGTCTTTAGAAGACCATATTACGGCTGTCTCCAGGGGGGCTTTTTATCGGGTTCACCTGATTCACCAGTTGCGGCCCTTTCTGGATCGGGACGCCTTACGCACGGTCACTCATGCCTTGTCACCTCTCGCCTGGACTACTGTAACGCTCTCTACATGGGGCTCCCTGCGGGGAGCACCCGGAGACTCCAATTGGTACAAAATGCGGCCGCGCGGGTGGTTATGGGGGCGTCGCGAAGCTCCCATGTGACGCCTCTCCTGCGTGAGCTGCATTGGTTGCCGGTGGTTTTCCGGGTTCGCTTTAAGGTTCTGGTTCTGACCTTTAAAGCAATCCATGACATTGGATCAGGTTATCTGCAGGACCGCGTTTTGCCGGTAATCTCCAACAGACCTGTGCGTTCCCACAGGGAGGGCCTTCTCCGGGTGCCGTCGGCTTCTATGTGTCGTCTGGCGGCTCCCAGGAATAGGGCCTTCTCTGGAGGCAGAATGGTCTGCCTCCAGAGATACGCACTAACACGGATCTGAGAGCTTTCAGACGTGTATTAAAAACTTGGCTCTTTGAGCAGGCCGGCCTAGGCTGATATAAGATTTTTAATTTAGTATTACGTTTTAATTAGGTTTTTAATATTTGGGTTTTAATTAACTTATGGGGGAAGGGCATAATTTTTAGACAGCCTAAATTATTTAATTTGTTTTTAACTTTTGTATTGTGCACTGGAGTTTGTGATTGGCTGTGCACCGCCCTGAGTCCTTCGGGAGAAGGGCGGTATATAAATATTACAAATAAATAAATAAATAAATAAACTTATGACTAGTGCTCTTTCATTCGGGACCAAATGAAAAATTGCCACTTCCCAACTAAAATTTTGTTTCTATCTTAAAATGTTAGAATATCAGTCATAGTATCAGTAATAAACAATGTGATGCTACTAATTATGAATTACCTGTTTTTTATGCTTTTTATGCTTTTTAGATATTTATTTACTCTCTAATAAATATAATGATCTATAATTTAATAACATAAATTGCTTCTTGGACTTTTGGCTAAAGTATTGTTTATGTGTATGCAAATATATATATTTAGTATTGTGCTGCTATCATAAATTTAAAGATTTTCCCATTGTTTAAAGAAATGTCAAGAAGGGGAAAAAAGGACAGTCAGGAAAACTTTGGCAATTATGGTTTAGTATGTAAAAGACCTACACAAAAGACAAGGTGACCTGCATAAAGATGAATTAAGGTGAACACTTATGACAAGTATGGACAAGACTTCTCTGCAAAAAATGAAATGGCGGAGATTAATCTTAAATTTTCTAATACAATTTTTTTTTTGTTGGAAACAAAAAGGATTAACTTTGAATATAAATGATTATTTGGATGTCTCTGAAGATTTACTGGGACTTGGGAGAAGCTGTTTTCCTAGTGAATTTAGCTCCTGATATAATACCTAAACAGGGTGTAACTCTCTTTCCTTCTCTAACCAATTAATATTAAATCACTCCATAAACAGAGACTTTAATTTCCAATCCATAGTTCCAGTCCCACTAAGCTCAGTAAGACTGTTCTCTGAGGACAGACATGCAGGCCTGCACTGCTTTTACATTTATCACAATTTCCCCCAAATCAATGACTGAACATAAAGAAAAGAAAAAATAACCAAGTTATACCATTTTGCTGGAACTGCAGTTTTAATTTTAAATAAGAAATTCAATGTTTTTTTAATAGTTAAAATAGCGTTGTTTAAAGTTAGAAACAAAACATGAAATATTTTCAGATGAATACATAAAACACAAAGGTAAATAAAGGACACTGAAAGTATAACATGGAGAGATTAATTCTGCAGAACTGTAATGTTTTAATTTTTAATGGGACATTATTACTGTTTGTATTTAACTAGATTTGTTTAATGTTCTGGGAACATGAAGTAAAAGTATTTTTAGACAAATAATTACATAAAACAATTTCTGTACATTATTTATCTTTGGCATTTTAAAAGTATTTTTTAAAAGTTGATACTAATTTCTTTACCTTTGGAATTAACACTAAATTAAGAATCACTTATCACTTACATATCTATCATCCTGAATGATAAGGTGCTTCCCAATCTGTATAAAAGTCAGAGCACTTAAATGACAACATTGGAGTCATACTTGTGACTTCAAACTTAATACTCAAGGAAACAACTGGAGTTGTAGGATAAACAGGAAACATAGGAAAACAATCTGGAAAAGGAAACTAATAAAGTATTTATATATTGTCACCTAGAAAACTGAATGGATGAGCCCATGAGATCATTATTAGTGCAGATTTACTAGAAGAATGGGCCGAATTTTTTTTTCTTTAAAGCATTTGATGCATTACAAAAAAACACTTAAATAAAATATCCTTGGGGTAGAAGAGAAGCTGGAAAAAACTTAGTTTTATTTGTCATTGTCATTATTTTTCTTCTCATTCATATTATTACATTTTAGCCTATCATAACAGTTATCTAGAATTTACATCCATATCTGAATAGGTAAAATTTATTTATATTAGAAATATATCCATATGAATATAAGGATACATTATACATTTTGATGATGCATGGATAATGAGTGTTAGATAATTTTGCTTATCACTTAAAGAGATATACACACACCCACAAAAATACATACAGTACACACATCCATATACACATATACATGCACAAACCTACATTTATGAAGGGTTTACATATATAATATTCATTTTGCTTTTTTATTTTTCCATCTTTCCTTTTTTTCTAGTTTGTTTAAATAAATAAAGGCCAATTTTTAAAAATATTGATCTGTATGGTGGCCAAGAAACAAGATGTCCAGTGGAAGGTAATAATATAAATTGTAAAACTCTCTGATGATGCCAAAAGCAGGACAAGAAGTACATTCTTCAAAAATGGCTATTTTCAAATACACATTGTTTTGTAACTGTGGCCCATTTGGGAATAGTATTATTGGTAGTGTTTGAAACCCAGAACATGGGTTTCTTCTCCTAATAAAGTAGTGATATCTGTGGCTAAATGGAACCTTTATTAGAGCCACGGCCATTTCACACTGCCATTTTCTCTCTTTCATAAATGCAGTAGGTCGAAGAAAGTTGTCCTCACTTTCGTGCCCAAACCTTTTCAGTTCACTGAAAAGCAATGAGGAAAATGGGATGTCATGAGTCATAATTTGTACTCTGAACAATTCCAGAGATTTGAGCCATTTCAAACCTTTTGTAGTAAATTTCTCTTAATTTACTTTGACAGGAATTTGCATTGTCATCATCCAAAAGGTAATCACCCGTGCCAGGCAGAAGAGCAAAGGAAATCAGCAAGGGTTAGAAAAAAGACAGCTTTAAAAAATCATGACCAGAACAAGCTTACAGTACAGATCTTTTGTCTGTTTAACCCAGAAATCTACAAACATGGCAACTTTAAGACTTGTGGATTTCAACTCCCTGAATTGTCCAGCCAGCTTAAAGTTGCCACATTTGGGGACCCCTAACCATTCACTGCTTTAATTTCTAAGACCAAGAACAGTCCAACAGAATTAATCTTTGATACAATGTTTGGAAAAACATGCCACAAACCATCGCCACAGCCCTCCTATAGACACAGAAGTATTTGCCTTGGTTTGCTGATCTGTCTGCAGGTACTCTTTGGCTCATTTGTTACCCTTCCTCATTCCCTGGGGTTTTTGTTTTTATTGAAAAACATCCTTTCCATCAAAATATTACTATTTTCACCAGTTTTTAAAGGCCCATGTTTTAAAAATGATGTATTTCCAATAACACTCTGTTCTCACTTTATCTAACGCTTCAATAAAAAAACTAATGAATTGACATCACTTGTTCAAATTTATCTTGTACCAGGAGAGCTTATTTTTTTATTACTTCAGTCATATTAACAATGACTGTTAGGTCACTCATGACCTAGTCATCTCCCATTTGGACTACTGCAATATGCTCTAAATGGGACTACCCTTGAAAAATATTCAGAAGCTTCAGTTGGTGCGAAATGCAGCTGTACAAACTACATCGGGTTCCTAAAGAAGGATATACAAAAAAACTCTGTTCCGCGAGCTGCACTGTGTGCTGGTTTGCTTTCAGGTCCAATTCAAGGTGTTGGTTGTGATCTATAAAGCCCTACATGATATGGGGCCAGGCTACCTACATTCTTCCCATTACACTGGCTGGTTCAGCAGGAAAGGTATGTTGCATTCTGTCAGTTAAAGAATTCCAACTGGTGAAGTCCAGGAAGAGACCCTTCTCTACTGTTATTTTAACAAACTAAGTCAAAAATCAAATAAACTACATAACAGTTTAGGGGACCCTGTGTTACCCTGCCTCTGGATTCTTCCAGCCAAAATTTTACGAAGTATTCAGTACCTTTAACTTTCACCTTAACACTCCCACATTTTGCTATTGCTTTTTCAGCTTTTTACTTATTCACACAGACATAACATTCATTAAGACAAATTCCTACACAGTGCCCTTTAACTGTTAACAATAGGAACTCTTCATTTAGAAGATTTTACATAATTAAAAAACAAGAACAAATGAAGGAGGGGTAGGCTACCTGGAATTAGTCCTTACAATGTTGCCCATATCTCCCACTGCTTCCTAAAAATATTTATTTATTTATTTGTATCCTGCCTTTATTATTTTTACAAATAATATATCCAACACACCTTCCTCCATCTCTTTTCCCCACAATAATCCTATGAGGTGGGTTGGATTGAGGAAGCATAATTAATCCAAAGGCACTCAGCCAGCTTTCATGGCTAAGGCAAGGCTAGAACTCATGATCTTCTGCTTTGTAGCCTAGTACCTTAACCACTAGACCAAACTGGCTCTATTTTTTAAAAAAATAGATAGCTGGGGGTCACAGGTGGACAACATATATACAACTATTTAGCCTAGTAACTTCATCTCTGCTGGAGAACATATGGAAAGAGCACAGTATGAAGAAAAGCAGTGAGGACCTAGATTACCACTCATGTTCACGATTTTCTCTTTCTGCAATTCCTGAGCACTAATCATCATTGAATAATTACCTTAGTAATAGGCAGATGTGTGTGTGTGTGATGTATATTTGTGTGTGTATATTCATTCAACCATGCTAAAATACATTGCATGTAATGGAGTTCAAGTAAATAAAAACCTACTTTTATAATATTAGGCAACATTGTTATTTGAGTAGAATATTAGGCTATTTAAAATGGATTGGCTAGGTTCAACCAATGGCAACATTCTTTGCCAGATTGGTTCACCTAGTGGCATGTCTTTCTACGGTACTTGTTCCAATGTTATTTAAGGAGTGCTCTACCTACCTTCTTCCTGCTAAGGAAATATACATTTTGCTTACTAGCAAAGAAACAACAATGCTTTACAAAGTGAAGATAGTTTAAAAACACTTTCATGGGTAAAGTAAATGTATGTACTTCCCTTTAATTGCTGCCTATTTCATTCTTAATCTTATAATTATTTTTGTTATCAAAACAGTAACACATTTGAACTTCTACAGATGGAAGAATTACACTGTGAAGGCAGCAATACAAGGGTTTTTTATTTAAAGAGATGTTTTATTCCCTAACTGGAAGTTCTTGAACTTCCTGCTTGAACTCAGGCTACTATTGTACCTTTGAGATGCTAAACCTGTTTTTTTTTGTGTGTTGAAAAAAATACTGATTGACTTTCTTTAAAGACATTTACATATTTCAGACTTATTCATTTTAATTTAACATTGCAACTAGAAATCGCTGTATATTTTCAAACATTTTGAATTGCAAAAGGCAACTGGACTTTGGTTTTTTTTCCCCTTTAAAACATTTCTCCTCTCATCCAAAAAGCTTCTTCAGTTCTGACTAAATGGTGGGGAATGGAAGGATTTATATTCTTCCAGTCATCTGAATATAAATCCTCCCATTCTCCACCATTCAATCAGAGTTGAAGAGGCTTCTTACAGTAGATGAGAAAAGAAACATTTTCGGGGGAGGGAAGGGAGCCAAGAAAATCCAGTTGCCTTTTGGAAAAACACCTTTGGAACAACCATGATCTGGATGATTGAGAATCTCCATAGACATCAAGCATTTTGAATGTTTGCAATAATACAGTAGAGCAGTACTTCATACAGCTGAAAATGTGTGATTGTACTCCACAAAATATCTATCTGTCTGTCTGTCTGTCTGTCTGTCTGCCTGCCTGCCTGCCTGCCTACCTACCTACATACCATATCTATCTATCTATCTATCTATCTATCTATCTATCTATCTATCTATCTATCTATCTATCTATCCATCCATCCATCCATCCATCCATCCATCCATCCATCCATCCATCCATCCATCCTTCCATCCATCCATCCATCCATCCATCCATCCATCCATCCATCTATTATATTATCCATCCATCTCCTTTTGGGAGAGGGAGCGGTATAAAAATACGATAAATAAATAAAAAATAAATAAATAAAATAAAATTATCTATCTATCATTTATCTATCTAGAAGGCTGGCACTCTGACAAATTGGTCATCAATAAATACATAGATATAAACATCATCTACATACTATGCAAAAGAATCAATCAATAATCCAAAAAGGAAGCAAAAAGACCAAAATACTTCCCCACAAGCAATCAACACCCAAATGAGAATGAATTAATATCATTAACATCAAACAAACATCAAGAAGTGAACAATACCGCAATCAAAGAACTGCCAAACAAGCTAACAGTAACAGCCTAACCAAAGACCTTTCAAGCCCACTCCCACCAACACTGACAGGAAAGCTACTAAATTGGAATATCTAGATTGAGATCAGATATAGATTGAGAGCAAACCCCATTCCCTATTAGCACTGATGATGTTATTTAGTTTGGGTAATGAAATGTCTATAAGAAAACAACCAAGGATCTCTGTCTCTGTGTCTCTCTGCCTTTCTGTCTCTCTTTCTCTCCCTCCCTCCCCCTCCCTCTCATCCATCCATCCATCCATCCATCCATCCATCCATCCATCCATCCATCCATCCATCCATCCATCCATCCATCCATCCATCCATCTATCTATCTATCTATCTATCTATCTATCTATCTATCTATCTATCTATCTATCTATCTATCTATCTATCTATCATCTTTATACATGTTCATGCTGATCCAAGGAAATATAACTACATTTCAGTAGAAATGCCATTTCCCCATTTCTAAAAGTAGTGACATATAATATAAAAGCTGTTGTTCAATCATTTTTTGCAAATTAAAAAGCAACAACAATCCATTCAATTCTGATACAGAGATTCCCCAACTGGTAGCAAAAATAAGCTTGTTTATGACTACCATCCAATCAAAATGAAGCTTTTTTTAAGTCCCGTTGATTTAAACAGGAGAGATTAGTAAGCCTGCATTTTCTATTGAATCTTAGAGGCTTAATTTCAGTTGTACTGTGTTTTTTTCTAAGTCTGGAATATTTATAAGCAAATGCAGTCGGAATAAGGGAAATGGGAATTTCCACATCAAAGCATTTGGTAAGTTAAGATTTAGTTAGGAATAATGAATTCTTCATGTTAGGAAAAAGGCAGATAGCCTTGAGTCTACATCTCAGGAGTTTTGTTTTTCTGCATAGAACACTGTTTTAATTTTTTCTTCCTGATGCTGTGGAACAAAAATGATCCAAATTGTTTTTCCTTGTCTGTAAACCACTGATTAATTTAATTATTGGAGCAATTAAATTATTTGCTATGCAATCTGGTTTATTTGGTATTATCATTTCCTTCTTTAGGTTGAATTAAACTCTGTGCTTATCTGGGTAAGCAAAGAACTGTGAATGATAAAATGATTAGGAATCTGAGGCTAACTGGTTCTGAAAAACTATTTGCAGTGAAAATATGATCTCCAAAATAAAATTACCATATATGGTCTGCAAAATTCTGAATGACCATTGATGATAATGATAACAAAGCACTAGTTTTATGTAGTTTTCATCTGGATTTTTGCAGCTCAGATATGATAAACCTGCAATCAAATTATTACAGTAAACAGAGATAATATTACTTCAAGAAAATGCATATAAATAAGCATATTCTAGGTAAAATTTATTAAGGTTTGTTAAACTGAAGTACAGTAAATCTTTACATCCACTTTATTGTTAACAACAACAACCAATTTCCTTTTAATAAACTTGTTAATTCAGGTTTTCAAGCTCCATCCCACTAATATTCCAATATAAGAAGTATTTCTGAATGCTGACAATAAAGGCAACAGTTTCTTTCTAGACATCTAATATTCTAACCCTTGTTTAATATCTGAAGTCACAAAATCTTTATGAACAGCACAATGAAACAGTGCTTTTAAAAAAAGATGGCATTTTTGGTGATTTAATTTGGGGAAGATAAAGTTGCAATGTAGCTCATCCGATAGCATTCTTGGTCATTTGTCTTCACACAAATACATCAAAACTGCAACAATTCTATTCGCAGAGAAACTTCCTGAGGATCCCTGAAATCTTACCCATATCAAAGTCCTTCCTGTAAAGACCTGCTTAAGGTAAGTTGTATGTCAGATATGTTGCTTCAAACCTTTCCTGAAATAATCAACACCTTAGTGACATCCTTGTGTTTCAACTATTATTCCCTTCTAAGAATAACAAGGAAGTCTTAAAAAACATTATTTTTAGAGGCCTAAATCAAGCTAGATGATAAAATTTTAGGGTAATCAAACAAAAAAATTCTAAACAAATCCCATTGCTATTAATACATCAAACTTCCTGCCTAGAAAAACTGTTATGAATATTGAAAGAAGAAGAGTGTCCTTATCTTAATAAGAACTGTGCAAAATATCTATAGTTTAAAGCACATAATACAAGTTTTTCCAAGCTTAGCCCATCTCAGGTTTGCCACCAGTATTTTAGAAAACTTTCTCAACCTAGAATCCTTCTCTTTACCTATTTGACTAACTGCTCTGGTCCATCTTATCTTATTGTCTCTGGGAAAAGATCAGATTTTAAAGCCCATATACGTAATCCTCCACTTACAACCCCAATTGAGTCCAAATTTCCATTGCTAAGCAAGACAGTTGTTAAGTGAATTTTGCCCCATTTTACAGCCTTTCTTGCCACAGCCGTTAAGTGAATCTCTGCAGTTGTTAAGTAGGTAACACAGTTGTTAAGGGAATCTGGCTTCCCCGTTGATTTTACTCGTCAGAAAATTGCAAAAAGTGATCACATGATCCCAGGACACTGCAACTGTCATAAATTCATGCCAGTTCCCAAGCATCTGAATTTTGATCACATGACAGTGGGGATGTTGCAATGGTCCTAAATGTGAAAAATTGTCATAAGTTACTTTTTTCAGTGCCATTGTAACTTTGAACGGTTTGAACCATTAAATGAATGGTTGTACACCAAGGAATACCTGTAGCACCACAGCACCAACCATTATAAATTCATAAAAATCAGACTGCCTACCGAAAATATCCAAGTCAGAATAATTCCTCCACAATCATCAGAACTTCATATTTGTTAATATTGCCTTCCTGGGTACCATATAACTATGATTCTCTGAAATCACCAGATTCTTTCTGGTACTTATGCATGAATATGGAAAAGACTGTAATTCCTTGGAAGAATGGTGACATACAAATAACCAAGAAAATCCTCGAAAGGTCTGGTCTCTGGTCTGGTGGTCTCTAAAATTTTAAACTCCCATAATCCCCCAAGCATCATAGACATGGGACAATAATTTTAGTAGCTGCTTTTCATATATCTACAAACGTGAAATTACACATTACTTATTTCTTCACACTAAGCCTTTTAGTGCTTACTCTTGCTTATCTTTCTCAGGCTTTCATATTCCATGTAAGATGGAATAGCAGACATAATTTTGATGTATCATTATTATTATACTATACTGTATGATAAAGATACATAAAGCTTCACAACTGCCTAAGGCAAGTATTACCTTAATATGATATATTTCTATGGCCAGCCCATACCCGCCTGCCTCTTACAGAAGACACAACAGGCCTATTGTGACAGGCAATATATTAAGCATGCTCAGACTTGTAGGGCCCTTAGGCAATCTGTATCTTAGCCTTCAACTCTATATTCTTGGCCAAATCTGGAGAAAAGTAGGTTTGACCTTTCAAAACTATTCTGGAATAGATGTATAGAGTCTTTTGAAACCTAACCTGGGGTCGGGACAGAAGACTAATAAAAGACAGAAGACTGCCTTCTGAAGCAATCTTTACCTGACCCCAGGTGGGATTAACATGCTTAAATCAGGGTACACTTTTGCTTGAAAAGTCAAAATTCAGGCAAACTTGAAAAGAGTCAGATAATTATATAATATCCTTAAGTTGGTTAACCATCACCCTCCTCCCTCTTCCCCCCCAACCTCCCCCCCCCCAAAAAAAAAAACACTCTGCAAAGAACAACTGCTTTGCATTTGGAGTAAGAAATATGGTTGAGCAACCTTCTCAACCTTGAGTTCTTAAAATATGTAGAGGCTAGAGTTCTTAAAATATGTAGAGCTGGAAGCTTTAGCCTTAACACAACTGGAGGGCTCAGTGAGAAATAGGTTTTGATGGTGAACTGGTTGTAGCCAACTCAAATGCTATACAAAGGACAACATGTATAACGTGATGTAAATGGTAGGAGGTAGAGATTCTTTGATGAGAGACTCATCCATATCGACATATTAGAAGAAAACAGAACTGTATGAAAAATGAAATGCCTAACATTTGGTTGACTCAGCCTTCCATCCTTCTGAGATTGATAAAATGAGGACCCAGATTGTTGGAGGCAATATGCTGACTCTGTAAATGGCTTAGAGAGAATTGTAAAGCACTGTGAAGTAGTATATAAGTCTAAGTGCTATTGCTATTAGATGCCTAAGCATCACAGCACATTGACAAAACATCTGTTTGCAAGAAGAGGTTTTTCATTTTGGAAGCTAAGATTGCTCCAAGTAGGCAAGGGATTTGATTGGAATGGGAGACTAATAACAAAATCCCCTGCCCTTAGAGATCAAAATATCAACAAATAAGAACATGCAGGATAAGTGAAGCTACCCAGTATTTAATATCTACTCTGCTGAAATTCACCTGCCTTAACTGTTTTCTCATCTGGTCACACTGCTGTTGACTAAATGGCCAAAACCAAAGAGAACAGAAACTAATGCTACAGACTACAACATGGTAATATTTGAACAATGAGGTTCTCTGAGAATTAACTTTATAAGCAGAGAGAGCTTGGTGTCCCTACAACTCCAACCCAGTTCTTAATGGCTTCTAATGAATGTAGCTTAAGGGCTAAAGCTAAAGACCAATTTTGGCAGGTTTCCTCTCACAGACTCTCACTGGCCAATCAAATCAAGTATTTCTTGGTTCTGGCAGGGAGGAAGCACCTTGTAGCTGAGGAGAAGGCTTCTGAATTTTTCCAGAGACACTCCCTTTGCGACAGAAAGAATCCTAAATGAATGGCCAGAAAAGGAATTGATGACTCATGCTGAATCCATTAGTATCCTGTAGTCATCTTGTCCTGTGCAGCAGCTGCCATTATAACTAAAGAAATAAAACAATCCACTGCCCTTCACCTGGTGGGCCTGACAATACTGCTTGATGTAGCTAGATTGAGAGAAAGAGCAAAATCAACCTCCAGACTTAACCTGAAGGTTTTGAGCATCTTTGCATTCTTCACGTTAGGTACCACTATTGCTGTAATATTTGATCATTACTGGTTGATGTTATATCGCTACTATTCTGCTCCATAAATGCTATATGAAATGACTTAACATGGTTTAGATTTTTCATTCATTTAGTCAATTCAGTTGTCTACATAAACCTTCAGCATCAGAAACTGTGGAGAAATATGCCGCTGCCCAGCAGTTGATTCATTTACTGTGTGCTTGAAAGGGGCTCAGGAGCCTAGATTAAACTGAAACCCTCTCCATATAAGCCAGGTAGTTAAAATATGAAACCTAACCAATAAGAAAATGAATATTTGGGGTCCCCATAAACATAAAGATATGCAGAATTTTTTTCTGATCCCCAAATGGAAAGGTACACTGTCACAGAGGAGGTCCTGTGACATCACGGCCACAATCGATGCACAGTATTCTACCAGGATATCATTTGAACTTACCAAAAACCACCCAAAGAACTTCCAAAGTTAATAACTATGGACTACAGTTGCTAAGAAAGATAGTTGTCAAGTGACAGTTTTTTAATTACCTTTCTTGCCCTGGTTGTTAAGTAAGCCAAGTTAGCACACTGTAACTACATAGCCAAAAAGGCATTAAGAGTTGTTAACATAATTCTACATAGCTTTTTCTCTGGTAATATTACACTACTAACTAGAGCATACAAAACATTTGCTAGACCAATACTCGAATACAGCTTATCAGTCTGGAACCCACATTATGTATCTGATATTAACACAGTTGAGAAAGTCCAGAAATATTTCACAAGAGTTCTCCACTCCTCTACTCGTTATAGAATACCTTATGCCACCAGACTTGAAATTCTAGACCTTGAAAACCTAGAACTACGCTGCCTTCAGTCCGATCTAAGTATAGTATATAAAATCATACATTGCAATGTCCTACCTGTCAATGAATACTTCAGCTTCAACCATAATACAAGAAGCAAACAATAGATACAAACTCAAGGTTAATTGCACCAAATTTGATTCCAGGAAATACGACTTCAGCAAGAATGGTCAATGTCTGGAATACTCTACCTGACTCTGTGGTTTCTTCCCCAAACCCCAAAAACTTTAACTTTCTACTATTGACCTCACCCTTTTCCTAAGAGGTCTGTAGTGGGCATGCATAAGCGCACCAACGTGCCTACCGTCCCTGTCCTATTGTTTCTTTTATTTTTCTTATATGTATCCATATATTCATAACTATGTTTTTACTTGTACCTATTATCTTGTAAGCGATTGACAAACCAAATTTAAAAAAAAGCCACTGCAGTTAGTAAGTTAGTAACCCACTGTTAAGTGAATTTGGCTTCCCCATTGACTCTGCTTGTCAGAAGGTCGCAAAAAGCTATCACATAACCCCGAGACACTGCAACCATCATAAATAGAGTACATGCCAGTTGCCAAGTGTGACCATGGGGATGCTGCAATGGTCATAAGTGTGAAAAATTGCCATGAGTTACTTTTTTTTCAGTGCCACTGTAACTTTTTATTTATTTTTATTTATTTATTTATTATAACATTTATATACCGCCCTTCTCCCAAGGGACTCAGGGCGGTGTACAGCCGAATCAACCCCAAACAATACAAAAGTTAAAATACAATTAAATAATAGACTATTGATCTAAAAACAACCCTCCCCCTAAGAATGTTAAAACCCTAATTAAAACCAAATTAAAGGAGACAATTAAAACCTATGTCAGCCCAGGCCAGCCTGTTCAAAGAGCCAGGTTTTTAGCGCGCGCCTGAAGGCCCTCAGATCCGCGCTGGTGCGTATCTCAGGTGGCAGAGTATTCCAGAGGGCAGGGGCCCCCACAGAGAAGGCCCTACTTTGAACGGTCATTAAATGAATGGTTCTAATTTGAGGACTACCTGTACACTGTTATAAAGTCTGACACACTATATAGAGGCAATTCCATATTTTCATTAACCTAAGCAGGTTGATGTTGATTAAATCACGAACTCTCCCCTTTCCTACACACAAGCTTATTTTTCTTTTATCTTGTGTCTTTTTCTGTAATTGTTGTTGGGCTGGCATACTCTCCACTATTGTATGAATCTGGAACCAGCAATATTCCTAATAATAGCATGAATTCTGTATTGGGCATGTCTATGTACATCATTGGATTTATGCACACTATATGTGCACAACAGTAGATTATACAGTCAGGTGCAATTATTTTACACTGTTGCCATAATGTTTCCCCTTTTTGTTTCCCTTCACTAATGAGAAGTGTATTATCACAGCTCCTTACAAAACAGCAGCCTTCCAAGAGCACCATGTCTCTGAAAAAGCATACACAACCAATTTCAAGACAATCAAGGAGAGAACCCTAGAACCAAGAAGAAATTTCCTGATAGTGAGAACAATTAATCAGTGGAATGACTTGCATGCAGAACTTGTGGGTGCTCCATCATTGGAGATTTTAAAGAAGAGATTGGACAGCCATTTGTCTAAACTGGTATAACATCTCTTGCTTGAAGAGTGGGTTGGATTAGAAGACATCCAAGATACATCCCAGCTCTATTATTATCTTTCCTATCAATCATCTTTGATTTATCACACGTGTCCTCCACTCTTGCCTCTAAGGGGCCTGAAAGCCTTTAGAAAATTATTATGTTGTTCATAAATATGTTAACAGTATTTGCATATATATCTGCAAGGAATCCAGTCACAATTGGGTTCTAGGGTTTTGAAGATTTTTAGATAAAATATTCCTAGTGGTTCCAATCAAAAATTTTCTAAACCAGTCCCATTTCCTCACCACTTCTGTTCAACTGCTTTCTTTCTGTGGCACCCAACTTACAAAGTTCCTTTAATGAGGAAAGTAGGGTTTTATCTTTGCTCATTTATTAAAGTGTAGAATGAATCTGTAGAAAGAGAATGGAAAAGGAGAAATAACAGGATCAAAAAATTCCAGAATTAGGGATCCTTTCCAAATCCCAAATCTCATCAAATGAGGTACCAATTGGTACCAATTTTAACTGGAGATTTGTAAGAACATAAACATAATTGCATTGTATAAAACTAATATTCAAAGCCCAATGTATCTGCCCCAATATCAACCAGAAGTTTTAATGGACCAAGGGAATGGTCCATGCCTTGCCATACATATCTAGAAAAGATCCACATACCATTTGCTAACCAGTTCAGTTTAGGTGCTTTATAATAAAACGAAACTGTTAACATACTTTAAAATGTGGTGTTGTGCAAACTTGTCACAGGTTTTTTAGGAGTTAGGGTACCTAAACTTTCAGTAATGATCTTAGTGATCAGATCAGTAATAGATTAATTAGTATTATTACTATATGCTGCACTAAAGCTGTAGATATTTTGTTCAAGAGAGCTATGAATTTAAAAATCTACCTAATCTAGCCACTTTTCTATGAAGCAGGACAATCCACATATCAAATAATTCTCTTTTCTGGGACCTAAATCATAATCAAGGCTATATTGTGTTCTATAATCATAGAATAGCAGCTCAGTGAAAAATATTTCCAGATGACTCAGGCAAGAGACTCAAATCACACTCAAAGAAAAACAAAAACAGGAATCATTAGCTCAAGATGTTTTCTTAGCAATGAAGACAACTTGTCTAGTCCAATGATGGCAATGGGTCAGGTGTGAAGAATGTTACTTACCACATTTCCTTGTGTGATATTTAACTGAGGAGAACAGTCGATAGCATTCAAGAACTGTTCCACACATTTGTCCCCTATCCCTCCCTCCAATAATGATGAAGCATGGAAAAATACAAGGTAACACTGTTGATGGTGTTCTATAAAAATCAGAAAAATTAGGTTGTCCACAATGCGATACACTTCCTAAAACTGTAAGATAATGCAGAACTGATATTACAACTAATCCAGAACATATTACAGTTTCTTGTAGGCACGTCACCTGCATGTTGGTGTATGGCCTAAATAAAGTTAATTTGAAGAAAATCCAATACAAACTCAGTCTGGCCATTCATCTTCTCTAGTTACTAATATTGACTAAGCTTTAATATAGAATAGTTTTTGCAAGATAGGAATAAAGTTCTAAAGGAACTTCTTGATTTCTGTTTCTTTGGAGGATTATATATAATTAAGTAACTCTTTTCTATTTTTTTGATTTACATGTTGAAAAATGAAAACTCTTTCTCTCACTTCCTAATATACTAAATGTTCCATTTTCCAAAGCATTTTTTTAAAAAATGCACCCATAGTTTTATTTATTATTCAAGAAGCAAGCAGAGATTATCCTGAGGGGGGAGAAGCATAACTAAAGTATCTATTTTTATCTTTTTCTATATGGCCTTTCCACTCTTTTTCTCATCATTCTTACAATGTTTGCCATTTAATGGTTACATACAATGAACAAATGTTTCCTGGATGCTTTTTATAAATTATGCCAATATATTTTTCTTCCCCCTGAGTATGAAAGTTCACAATATAGAAAAAGAATATAATATTATAATGTTTCTCTTTAATGTGTGTCTGCCATTATGAAAGATTGAATATTTATACTGCTTTTAGCAAAGAGCTCTAGCCAAAAACATTTGGAAACTCCAGTTGACCCTTACGTTTAGAATTCATGAGTTGGAAGCAAAAACATAATTATTTCACACTCAACTTGTCAACTTCCTTTGGTAGCTAGATGGATGGAATATAATTTTGAAACACACTCAGCCACTGTACTATACATAAGGAAAGAGTTCCATTTTTATATGTGGCCTGTTCTACATATTTAAACACAAAACCTTAAGTATAATTACCTATACAACACAAAGTTTTTCTCTTGCCTGCATGATGGACCTGCATACTCTTAGATGTTAACTCTATATTTTATCCAATGGCCTTGTCACAGATTTTCATGAAAGATAATACCAAGCAAAGTATGGTTCAAAAGTGGTCAGAGGAAATACATAGGTTTAATAAACATAATGTCATGACCCCATCAGATTCCAGTTTGGAGGAAAAGGGGCTCTGATGAGGATGGCACATCTCCCTTGGAATGTTTGGAGAGGCCAGGGCCTGATGCTGTCCAGGGCCCCTCAGTCTTTGAGGGAAATAGAGACAGAGAGCTGCCTGTCCTTTCAGACACAGGGAAGAATGCAGAAGGCAATGGTGTTGAGAAGCAGCAGATCCACTCTGAATAGGAATAGCTGCCTCCCCAATCAATCTGAGGGCAGCTAGAGTAGAGCAGAGGCAAGATCAAAGAATGTCTGTGAGGCTGAGAGAAGGTCGCCCCATCCCTTCTCACAAGGAACACTTGGCTTGGGTTGACTTAAGCAAAGGCCAGGAGAGATTGTCTTTGTCAGGAACAATTGTTTGCTTTGCACTCCCCTGGCTTTTTTTTTTTTTTCGGTGGGGGGGAACAACCTCAGCCTTGACTTGTGATTCTGCCTGTGCCTTGCTTTGTGCCTTTGCCCTATGGACTTGCCTTGACCTGTGGACTTGCCTTGACCTGTGGACTAGCCTTGACCTGTGGACCTTGCCCAGTGAGTTTGCACCTTGTCTTTGGATTTCCTCTCTACCTTTGCAAATTGTTTTGTTGCTTACTGGCTTTTGTTTATGGGTGGCTACTTTCAGGAAAGTGTGGATGGAACCTTACTTGTTGTGTGCTGTAGAGCCATTTATTGTAAAATTTAACAAAGCAATAAAGGACTCAAATCAAATCAGAACAAATAAATCAAGTCATAACAAATGAAGTTCTATTTGCTTATAATTCCTTCACCTCACCTCCAAATATACACCCATTTTTAATACCCAATCAATGACTTTAAGGAGATCTTTCAATCCATAACAGAGCCCGAAACCTCATTCCAGGCCTGCCAGATACAATTGCAACGGAATCGAGAAAAACATGCCAAAATCTTTTAATCACAACAGAACAAGGCAGATTGTTTTGACTTGATGATTGCACTGGAGAATAGAAAAGTGACATTTGAGGGTATTAAAAGCCAAATTCATCTTTTATTCACACCCGTTTCTAAGTCAATTGAACTGTTTATATGGATAAGGTCCATGAAACCCACACATCAGTGAAGAGAGGTGGAGAATCAAGGTTTCAAGGTAGGAGAGAGTGATATGAAAATCACAGGGCCCTGAAGTTTATTTCAACTATCTTAAGCAAAAAGAATTCAGACAATGGGTATAAAACCCCTCTAGGAAGAAACTTGATTGAAGAAATGATATTTTTCTACCTTTGAGAATATCTGACTAGGAAAAAGCAGAGAAACCCACTACCAGAAGATATAAGCCTCTCAGGGACTGCAACACAACTTGGTCTTTGCCAAGATAACACACTGCTCTTCCACAAATCCAGGGCCACCAATTACCCAGCCAAAAGGTTGATGGCTGACAATCATTCCACCAGGGGGATATAAATTCAGTCTGACATCCACCACAGAGAAGTCCGAGTTCCCAAGTGAATAAGTATCCTTTTCTTTATTTTTCTTGACTTTATTCAAAGCAACTACTTCGAGAATGCAGAGACATATCTCTGACTCCAAACCTGCCTACCTTTCCTACCTTTGCGATTCAAAGCAACTTTCCAGGCAAGAAAAAGATAATTCACAGTTTGTTACACAAAACAGCATGTTTTGTTTAAACATGTTTAAACAGCTGATATGGCCAACATCTTGTTACATGCAAGGATACTGCACATCTATCAGGGAAAATTAGGTCTCCGTGTATACTTATTTCCTACTGAAATGCCCAAGAATTTTTTTACATACTCTCAATTGTCAAAAAGGCTGAAGGGAAGGGTGGAATAACTGATTATTGGTGATGTAACTTTGCAGGAAGGAGCTGTTCTTCTGGAACCTTTCTAAAATAATTACACCCAAGACAAAAGCAGTGTGTGAAGATTTTGTTGTTTGTTCCCTTTAGTTGCCAGCCTGCCTTTAACTATTATATAAGCTGGAACAGTTTTAGCAAAGGGTTAAAATAATGCAATGAAGTGCTGCAAGGACCAGGGCTTGGGAGGGGGCAGGTAACCTGCAAGAGGAGGGAATAATATGCTACAAAATTTAACTCCTTTTTGGTAGCAGAGATGGAAAGCAAGGATAGGAAAACCAAATCCCGAGAGGAAAATGGGAAGGCCAGTGGAACATAGTAATTTTGCAAAGTGAAAAAAGTCATCCAAGCATCTGGGTTTTTTTTTTTTTTTTACTCCAAAGCTCCAGAAGTAAATCAACTTACCAGGGTCGAAGTGCGAACTGAAGGCAAAGCTGGGGTTGAAAAATGAAGCCGACATGACAATAGCCAAGAGATTTGCCACCATTCCCATGGCAAAAGCAGAAAAGTGGGGAGGGGGGTTGTGGGAAGTACGAAGACGAGAGAACGAAAAGTAGATTAAAAAAATAAATAAATAAATAAACAGCAAAGGCGGTGGGCACCAGGCAGGTGAGGCGATGGGATGCAGGGGAGATTAAAAGCTCTCACAACTCCAGAAGTTGCACGGGTGTCACATTAAAAATCACCATCTCCTCTCTTCTTGACAGCACAGCCAGGGAATTCAAGACTGCAGCTCCTCCTCTTCCTCCATGTTATTATCCCGATGCGTCTCCTTCAGGTATCCACGGGATGAAGTGGGCTCGGCTAGAAATTGCCACACTTGCAAAAGGTAGCATTAGAGAGAGTCACTTAAAGAACAATCACCACCACGGCGGTAAGGGCTGTTTTTTGACGCCAATATATATATAAATATATATATATATATATATCTATATATATGCGATCGCCCTGGTATTCGGGGCTGCAGCGCCAAATAAAAACAAAAGACGATGCCAACAGCAAAATATAAAATTGTGCTGGATCGGACTGCTTCTGCTCAAGAATACACACAGCCTCGCGAGCGCCTGCAAGAGCCCAAAATACGGTCTCACGCTCGGCTCTTCCCCCCACCCCCTCCAAGTCCGGCTGCCACAGGGAGGAAAGCTTTGCACCAAAACAGGAGCCCTCCACAGTAGTGAAGAGGCTAGAGCGGCGAGACGAAACGGCCAGAGGGCAGCAATAATGCCCGGGCGGGAAAGAAGCTTCCGAACGACTGCAGAACTTCAGGGGCCGCGGTCGCCGGCGTTAATGGGAAAGCAAAGGCGGGAGCTGTTCCAGTGCTGACCCTGGGAGAAACTGCAACAGCAGCAACGCCATCTTGGTCCAGATCTGCCCTCCCCCCAACACTGCAGTAAGCAGCAGGAAAGGAGCGGGGCCGGGTGGGTGGGGGGAGCGCGAGAAGAGGCGGCCGGGCAGCGCTTGTCCAGGTGCCACGGTTTGGCGCGCGCCGGGGCGAAGAAGGGGCGTCGCTGCACGTGCAGTCAAGTGTGACCCGGCTGAGCTCGCGCGCTCGCTCGCGCGCATATGCCCTTCGCTCGAGCGCGAGCGGGGCCCCGGCTGCGCGCGCGCGTTGCCCGATTCACGCCGGGCGGCCAAAGCAAGCGAGCCTTGCTTCCCCACCTCTCCTCCCGCACGCGCTCCTCATTCCCGGACGCGCTAGCGCGACGGGCTTCCCGCTCGGATCGAGGCTTCGAACCGTCTGGACCGGGGCCACGGCACGTCCGCTTGCGCGCTTCGAAGCGTTTGGAGCCTGAGTGGCGCCCGTGACTGATGTCGGGCTTACCCAACGGGGTCATGGTTTTTCGGGCGACGTTGGCTAAGCGGGCGATTTTTATTTATTTATTTATTGCAAAATAGGCGCACTGCGAAGCTTTAAGAGCAACGCTATCCGTGCTCGCCTCTATTTCTGGCGCTCTTACAGATAGCAGGAGTTATAGCGGGCAAGGGGTATGGGACTCTCGTGAAAATGGCAAGGCCGATCTCCGACACCCTCCATGCAGCGTTCATATCTAACCCCCACTTTCCCCAATTCCCCGTGGTAGATACGCTAGGCTAGTGGGCTGGGGTGTTTTCTTGTTCCTGCAGTGTGATGCATGGGTAGTACACAGTCATCAGGTTGAGGCGGCCCTCTTGCTATTAATTCATGATGGGAGAACACCCCACCCCCAAAGCTCTGACCCAAAGTGCGTCCACAGAAACAAATGGTGTCCGATGGCAATTTTTGCCCACAGGTCTGGGCATACACCAAACCTTTTCCAGACTGATGTGTCAGAATCCGTCTCCCATTACTGGCAGCCAACACCATGTGGAAGCTGGCTAGGGATTATGGGAAGTTCACCAGGTTAAGAAAAGCAGGCATATATGCCCTCACTAGCTCTACATACTCAGAGTAGGCAGCTCCACGCTTTAACATAATGTCATGATGTAGAATGTTCAGTTATGCTTTAATTGCACTGCTTTTGACATGTTTTAAAATCTTTATCTTATCAGGCATCTTGCATGCCTACTTGGAGTGAGAAACAGCATGGTAATGGAATAAATAACAACATTGAGTGTTTAGACCATCAGGATAGCAAAAAGATGGAGAAAAAAGCACACAATACACAGAAAATCCAAAAATAGCATTGAAAAAGACAAGCAATTTCCCTGCCCCCAGTGTCCCTGGAAACACTACCAAGGCGCACCAATCAGTGTGAGAGTTTTTCAGCAGTAAACAGTTCATATAAGTTCTAGCATTCACACATACACCAAAAGAGAAAAGGAGAGGAGAAGCAGAGATCTGAAGCCTTTCTATTTTGTAAAATGGATGAAAGTGGAACTCCTGCCGGAGGCCCAAGGCAAAGTGCTTGTTGGAGTCCAAAGTAGGAAAATGTTAGCGATGTGTTCAATGTATCATGTGTATTGAAAAGCCAGACTTGTTTTGCACAAAACACTCTCTTCTACAAAGCCCCCTTCCCCATTGTTATTCCCATCAAAAATAGATGACAGGGAGCTAGTATTACACAATCTTATACCAGTGGCTGGGAATTTACGTACAGGTGCTGACATGGTATGGGGCTCAGTCAAATACAACCATTAACCTGGATGCTAATACAAGTGGGGCAGTTCTGAATTTGTAGGCAATTTAAAAAGAAAACAGAAAGGGTTTCCATGTGAAGTAATTTTCCTATCTTCACCCCAGTAATAAGGCTTAGAAATACTGAAGATTGCCAATGACCTTCAAGATAGAATGGATTTAAACACAAATTGCCACATCCACTAACTGCTACTATAAGTCAGATGCTGAAATCCAAAGTTTTTTGGTTCCATAAGATGTTGTCAACATACAACACTTCTAACTTAACCAAAGTACAATTGTCACCATTTTGAATTTCCCATGCAGGAATCTCTCATGATGGCAGATTCCATGGGGTTATGAGGAACATACATTCTGCTGCTCATCTTTGTGGATGGAAATATTATGTTGATCTAAAAGCGGGATTGCAGACCTGGATGCTCAGATTAAAAGAGAAATGATCAGCACAGAAAATGAAGACTCAATACATGAAATAGTTACAAAGCTGGTTAAGATTGGTCTGTCTTGAGAACTACTTTCATTAGAGCCCAGTGGCAGAATATTTTCAGCAAAGTATACATCATATGCTCACATATTGAAAATCTGATGAAATCTAGCAGGGAGGCTGTATCTTCCCACGGTCTGTTTTAATGTTTTTTTAAGTTTGGGATCCTAGTATATACTATTAATTTTTCAGAGGATCAGGCTCTCAAAGAACATGATGCTGCAGATGTCATCTCACCATAAATAGATCTTATGTTAGAAGGGGGATAAAGGTCTCCTTGTGAACAAATGTTCTCTGAAATGTTACCCCTGATGCTTTTCAGATTTACTCTTTTTTTATTTCCTTGGGTTTAAGATAATATTGCATTGTATCCAGCTACAATTCCCACTTGTAAAAATCAGAATGCAGAACTCTTAATGGGTGGTTATTGAAGCAGTTTGCCTGAGTGGGAGCAGAAATGCTTAGAACACAATCTTCTTTTAAATAATATTCCTTTTCATCAGTAAAAAGGCAGCTGCCTCTTCAAAGTTTTTTTTTTAAAAAAAACACAGATTTTATTCTTCTTTGGAGACCTCCAAGGGAAAAAAAACGGGGGAGAATGAATCCCAGAAAACTATTGACAACTTCAGAGAGAGCTAGATTCTTAATTTGGTTTATTGAGTTGTCTCTGTTGTCTGTAAGGATTTCTTGAGGGACCTTAAATTCTACAGCCTCCATCTCCAGCTGGTTAATAATGGAACTTTATGCCCATGAGCCTGCTCCACTGGAGGCTTTTGCAAATAGTGTGGATAAAATATGGGGTAAATTTTGAAGACAGTCAAATATCACAGGGGTGTCAAACTCAAGGTCCACAGGCCAGATGCAGCCTGCAGGGTACTTAGATCTGGCCCACAGGGCCACTTTGGAAAAAGTGAAGGACCAGCCTGTCAGTATCAAACGAGCTGTTTTTGCTGGCAGAGGGTTGCAGGAGGCTGTTTCAGTCAAAAACGGAGCTCACAAGCCCACTTTCACTGGCAAAGCACTTGAGCCCCCATAGGCGCCCCCGACACAAGTGACATTGAGCTGGCCACGCATACCCTGGCCATGCCCACCCTGGTCCCCTGAGTTCAAACACAACCCTGATGCGGCCCTCACTGAAATCGAGTTTCACATCCCAGGTCTATAAGAATCCAGCCCAGCCTCTTTCTCTTAAACCAACCCAAAATCTAAGCTGACCAAAGAGTAGGCATAATAAATTCCTTCCCACTGTGGGAGGTGAAAGCAAAGGTGCAACTTGTAACCACAATGGAGCCCAAAATTTCTGTTGTTAAGTGAGACTTTTATTAAATGAGTTTTGGCCCATTTTATGGCCTTTCTTGCCACAATTGGTGAGTGAATCACTGCAGTTGTTAAATTAGTAACACAGTTATTAAGTGAACCTGGCTCCCCCATTGACTTTGATTGTCAGAAGGTCATAAAAGCTGGTGACATGTCTCCTGAATGCTATAACCATCGTAAATATGAGTCAATTGCCAAGCATCTGAATTTTGATCACATGACCATGAGGATGCTGCAATATAAGTGTGAAAAATGGTCATAAGTCACCTCTTTCACTGCTTGTTGTAACTTGACAACCTGGTCATTGAACGAATTGTTGTAAGTCAAGGACTGTATTGATTCCATGTTTTGTCCTGACCAGCATAATCAGCAGCACCTAAAGCTCTTTGTCACACACCTCTCTCAGCATGACCTGAAAATACACCATAAACATGTTTAAATATCATGTCTTTATGTCTTTTTCATTTCATCTCCAGCCCATTGCAAAGGCTCATTAGAGTCATTATTTTGCAGGCTGAGTTTTAAAGACTAGTTTTCTATCTCAGCCAAAAACATTTTTGCATTTATTTATTTATTTAATTAAACTTTTATACGGCCCCCTCTCCCAAGTTGGGGCTCGGAGCGGTGTACAGCCTAAATAAAACAATACAATCAAATAGAAAAATTTAAAATAGGTTTAAAAAGATTTAAATTGGTGGCTGAAGTTAAAAATTACGATAGAATATTAAAAACAGGGTAAAAAGTTAAAAGCTAGAAAAATTAAAAACCCTCCAATGATACTAGGCCAGACCAGCCTGTTGAAAAAGGTGGGTCTTCAATGCGCGCCGGAAGATTCGCAGGTCAGTGATGGCTCGCATCTCCGGGGGTAATTCATTTTAGAGGGCGGGTGCTCCCGCAGAGAAGGCCTGCACCCTCGGAGCCACCAGCCGGCATCGCCCAGCTGACGGTACCCCAAGGAGGCCCATCCTGTGTGAGCGCACTGGCCGGTGAGAGGCCAATGGTGGCAGCAGGCAGTCCCGTAAGTACTCGGGTCCCAAGCCATGGAGCGCTTTAAAGGTGACCACCAACACCTTGAACCGCACCCGGAAAGCCACCGGAAGCCAATGCAGCTCGCGCAGGAGTGATATAACATGGGAGCTCCAAGAAGCCCCCAGAATCACCCGCGCGGCCGCACTCTGCACCAGCTGAAGCCTCCAGATGCTCTTCAAGGGGAGCCCCATGTAGAGAGCATTGCAATAGTCTAGACGGGAGATGGCAAGGGCAGAAGTGACTGTGCGAAGTGCGTCCCGATCCAGAAAGGGCCGCAACTGGTAGATCCGACGGACCTGACAAAAAGCCCCTCTGGTGATGGCCACTATATGATCTTCTAATCACAGCCGGACATCCAGGAGGACACCCAGATTGTGCGCCCTCTCCATGGGGGTCAGAATTTCTCCCCCCACGGCCAGCAATGGAGTAAGCTGGCTGTATCTGGGTGCAGGAAACCACAGCCACTCGGTTTTGGTTGGGTTGAGTTGAAGCCTGTTAAGACCCATCCAAGTCCGCACGGCTTCCAGGCACCAGGTCATCACTTCAACGGCTTCATTGGGGTGGCCTGGGGTAGAAATGTATAACTGAGTATCATTAGTATACTGATGGAACTCTACCCCAAAATCACGGATGATCTCACCCAGCGGCTTCACATAAATGTTAAATAGCAGGAGCGAGAGCACAGACCCCTGAGGCACCCCACAAAACAAGGGCCTTGGGGCCAACCTCTGCCCCCCCGCCAACACAAATTGCAAGCGGCTGGAGAGGAAGGAGGAGAACCACCGTAACACGGTGCCTCCCACTCCCAACCTCTCCAACTGCCGCAATAAGATACTGTGGTCAACAGTATCAAAAGCCACTCGGGAGGTGACACGAGGTTGGATCCAGGGGATTATTAATGCTTCCTTGAGAGAGGGGCTTTTACCTGCCGCCTTGAAAGAGGCGGTGGTGAGGCCCCTCCTCAAGAAACCGTCCCTGGATCCAACATTACTGTCGAGTTACCATCCGGTCTCCAACCTTCGCTTTGTGGCGAAGGTTGTTGAGAGTGTGGTGGCATGACAGTTCCCTCAGCACCTGGATGAAGCAGTATATCTAGATCCTCTCCAATCGGGTTTCAGGCCCAGGCACAGCACGGAGATGGCATTGGTCGCGTTGGTGGATGATCTCTGGAAGGCCCGGGACAGGGGTTGTTCTTCTGTCCTGGTCCTGTTAGATCTCTCAGCAGCTTTTGATACTGTCGACCACAGTATCTTATTGCGGTGGTTGGAGGGGTTGGGAGTGGGAGGCACCGTGTTATGGTGATTCTCCTCTTTACTCTCCGACCGCTCGCAATTTGTTTTGGCAGGGGGGCAGAGGTCGACCCCCGAGGCCCTTGTTTTGTGGGGTGCCTCAGGGGTCTGTGCTCTCGCCCCTGCTGTTCAACATTTATGTGAAGCCGCTGGGTGAGATCATCCATGGCTTTGGGGTAGAGTTCCATCAGTACGCTGATGACACTCAGCTGTACATTTCTACCCCGGGCCACCCTGACAAAGCCGTTGAAGTGATGACCCGGTGCCTGGAAGCCGTGCGGACTTGGATGGGTCTTAACAGGCTTCGGCTCAACCCGACCAAAACTGAGTGGCTGTGGTTTCCTGCGCCCAGATACAGCCAGCTCACTCCATCGCTGGCCGTGGGAGGAGAAACTTTGGTCCCCACGGAGAGGGCGCGCAATCTGGGTGTCATCCTGGATGTACGGCTGTCTTTAGAAGATCATATAGCGGCCGTCGCCAGAGGGGGACTTTTTGTCAGGTCCATCGGATCTACCAGTTGCGGCCCTTTCTGGATCGAGGCGCTCTTCGCACAGTCACTTCTGCATTCATCATCTCCCGCTTAGACTATTGTAATGCTCTCTACATGGGGCTCCCCTTGAAGAGCATCCGGAGGCTTCAGCTGGTGCAAAATGCGGCCGCGCGGGTGATATTGGGGGCTCCTCAGAGCCCCCATGTTACACCGCTCCTGCAGGAGCTGCATTGGCTTCCGGTGGCCTTCCGGGTATGATTCAAGGTGTTGGTGGTCACCTTTAAAGCGCTCGATGGCTTGGGACCTGGGTACTTATGGGACCACCTGCTGCCACCATCGGCCTTCCGCTGGCCAGTGCGCTCCCACAGGGTGGGCCTCCTTGGGGTGCCGTCAGCCAAACGATGCTGGCTGATGGCCCCGAGGGTGCGGGCCTTCTGTGCGGGGACTCCCTCCCTCTGGAATGAGTTACCCTCGGAGATTCGGGCCATCACTGACCTGCAGACCTTCCAGCGTGCATTGAAGACCCACCTTTTCCAACAGGCCGGTCTGGCCTAGTACTAATTACTAGGGTTTTAAATTTTGGAATTTTTAACTTTTTTAACTTTTTTACCTTTTTATTCTGCTTTTAGAATATCATTCCAGCCACTCGTTTAATTTCTTTTAAATTTCTTTTAAATTTTTACTATGTATGTCATTTTTATATTGGCTGTACACCGCCCCTCGTCCCTTTTTTGGGAGAGAGGGCGGTATAAAAGTGTAATAAAATAAATAAATAAAAGCCATCGAGAGATCTAACAGGACCAAGACAGAGGAACAACCACTGTCCCGGGCCCTCCAGAGATCATCCACCAACGCGACCAACACCTTCTCTGTGCTGTGCCTGGGCCTGAAACCCAATTGGAGCGGATCTAGATAGACAGCTTCATTCAGGTGCCAAGGGAGCTGTCGTGCCACCACACTCTCAACAACCTTCGCCACAAAGCAAAGGTTGGAGACCGGACAATAGTTCGCTAATAATGTTGGGTCCAAGGATGGTTCCTTGAGGAGGGGCCTCACCACCGCCTCTTTCAAGGTGGCAGGTAAAAGCCCCTTACTCAAGGAAGCGTTAATACCCTGGAACCGGCATCATGTCACCTCCCGGGTGGCCAAAACCAACCAGGAGAGACACGGATCCAGTAAACATGTGCTGGCATTAAACCCACCCAGTATTCTGTCCACTTCCTCTAGGGTCACAGGATTGAACTTACCCCAAATGACCTCCCCAAAATCTGCCCCCACCCTCCTGTCCAGAGTAGCCCAGTCAGAGTCCAGCCCGTCCCAGATCTGAGCGATTTTGTCCTGTAGATATCTAGAAAAATCCTCGGCCCGTCCTTGCAGGGGATCCTCCCACACTCCCACATCCAAAAGGGAGCAGGTCACCCTAAAAAGGGTGGCCAGGCGATTTTCTGCGAATGCAATAAGGGCGGAAAAGTAAGATCGCTTTGCCACCCTTATCACCACTAGATAGCCCCTAATGTGGGATCGCAATAGTGTTCGGTCAGATCCGGAGCGACTGGTCCTCCAACCACTCTCTAGGCGTCTTTTCCGGCGCTTCATCTCTCTCAGCTCCTCGGAGAACCAAGGAGCTAGTTGGGATCGGCACCGGGTCAAAGGCCACAAGGGCACGACCTGGTCAAGGGCCTTGGCCGCCACCCTATCCCAGGTGGCCACCAAGTCCATTTGACATACTCTTAGGATACAGTACTTTTGGATGGTGATATCTTGATCTGTCCAACTTTTATTGGCTACTTTAGGTTACTCACAAGGGACATCCCCTTCTCTCTGTTACTGAGCATTTCCTCAACAGCCATTTTGACAGCTATAGGAAAGTTGAAATTACTGCACCAGATGCATCTGCCATGTAGCCCTCAGCTATACAGATTTAGCACCATTTTGAATGGGCACCAGTGTTGGGATTCCAAAATTGTTACTACCAGTTCTGTGGGCGTGGCTTGGTGGCGTGGTGTGTCAAGAGAAGGATACTGTAAAATCTCCATTCCCTCCCCACCCCACTAACCTGCTTTCCAGCTCCGTTCTCCTGTGCAGAGCAACAAAAGACCCAACCAATCAGCTGGGACTAAGGAGGCAGAGAATAGATGGGAGAGGAGCCAGTCAGAGGTGGCATTTGCTAGTTCTCCAAACTACTCAAAATTTCCGCTACCAGTTCTCCAGAACTGGTCAGAACTTGCTGATTACCACCTCTGATGGACATCTAATCTCAAGTCCATTGCAATGGCTGATAGATCAGCCGTGCAGAAGGAGGAGCTGTGATGAAAACGAGAACTACCTTGAAGTACCAAAAACACTCCACTCCTACCTCCCCAAAATAAACTCCACAGATCTCCATTCTGTCACTCAGATTACTTTTGGACTAGGAATGAAGCCAAAAGACTGCAACACATCCTCTGTAGCAGCCCTCATTCAGGTAAACAGGGATCAGCACTAGACAATCAGGAAGAAAACAGTAATAAAGGCACCACCATGGAGGAAATCACACCCCCTCCAAAACTGGCAGGGGAAGTTACTGCATATAAACTGCGGGCTTACTGCGGGCTTTCTCCGTGGGAGCTCCCTCCCTGTGGAACGATCTCTCCCCGGAGATACGGGCCATGACGGATATCCTGACCTTCCGGCGCGCAGTGAAAACCCTATTTTTCAGACAGGTCGGCCTGTCCCAGTAATGGGTTTGGGTTTTTTAGATCTAAATTGGGTTTTAAGTTGTTAAATTTTATATTTTTAACTTTTAATCTATTCCTGATTTTATATTTCTAAATTTCTTAATTGGATGGGATGCAGCCGGACTTGTCGATTTAATATATTTTTAAATTGTATTTAAATTATATTTATTCTAGTTGTATGTTATGTGTTTTTAGTAGGCTGTACACCGCCCCGAGTCCCTTTTTGGGAGAGGGAGCGGTATAGAAGTTCGAATAATAAATAAATAAATAAATAAATAAATAGGTAGCAAATCCCACACTCACACTGATGATGTTACCTAGTTGGATAATGAAACATCTGCAAGGACAGAAACCAAGCTCAGAGAACCCCAAGACCCCATAGTTTAACCCTGAGATATTTTCTTCTACTGGAGCTCCTCCACTACTTAAGAATTGGTCTGTATGTTTTATACAAGCACAAGCCCTGCTTTAGATACAGCAGTAGCATGTCGTGTCCTGACAGCAGAGCTGGCCTCCCATCAAGCTGAGTAGGCAGCTGTTTCAGCCTCTTTTGGATGTCACCAAAAACGGTGCTTTTAATTCCAGGAAAAGGGACTGTATTTGCATGCACGTTGTATCAAAATAACCCGAACCCTCTTTTTGATTATGATATGGAAAGGAAAAAAACCCTTTGATGTTCCGGCTGAGACAGCATTTTTCCCCCAGGGCATCAGTGCTGCATACCAAAGCAGAGGGCAGGTTGTTGCAAGGGGAAAGGGGTGATAGTTTCTCTGATGTATATGTGAAGGAAGAGGTGTACTGAATTGGAGCAAGAACTGGAACCAAGGGGAATAAAATGATCAAATGGTGAGGTACTGCTGCAAAGGAAAGTATTTTCTTCATCTGTTCAATCCTGTCCAATTCAAGTCTGCAGGTTTTTTTGGGGGGAGTCAGGCTTTTCCGAAGTGGTTTGCCATTGCTTCCTTTCTAGGACTGAGAGAAAGTGACTGGACCAAGAGCACCCAACTGGCTTTATGCCCAGGCAGGATTAGAACTCCCAGACTCCCAGTTTCTCCCCCGATGCCTTAATTGCTACACCAAGCTGGCTCTCGCCAAAGGAAAGCAGTGTAGTTTTAATAACATTTAACTTCCCTGTTTACTTTCTCTTTTCTGCCCTGAAAACAGTTTATAAATATTGCCCGTCTGGATTAGTAGAGAATTAGCCATGCTGTCTTTAAGCAAATAATTAATAACATAATAATAATGTTCAAAGTTCACATGTTTTGTCTAAGCAAGTTGTTGTGCGTAACACTAATGTAACCCGCATTTCCAATCTCTCCCCAGACCACAAAAAGAAAAAGAAAAAAAAAGATGTGCTAAGTGATAATGGCTTTGGCATCAATATGTTCCCTTTGGTATCCAATTCATTCTCTTGAAGAAAAACGAATACGTGCATTTTGTCAATACGTCAGGCACCAGCGAAGACAGCCTCTATTTTAGGCTGTTGCCCTGGATATTCGGCATGCCTGTAAAATCTATATCTATCAAGTCTGCATGCATCAATGTACCAGCTTCGCGTGCAATACAAAAAGAGATCTCACATGTGTTTACTTGCAATTTGTTCTGGATATTACCCACACTCACAGTACACAAGCTGCTTCCCACATGCAAATACACATTCCCACAAAAGAGAGTTCTGTTTCATATTATGGATACTCCCTTTACTCTATGGGTAGAAGAAAATTGATTCTTTCAAAAACAAAAACAAAGGCAGAACTGGGTAATTAAATAAGATGGGAAACGAAGCTGGGAAAAGACAAAGACTAACATCATTTCACATAGCCTCTGATTAAAGCTTGAACTTGTCAGAAATCTGGAAGATGGCCAGGTAATTGATCCAGATGGAACATTGGTTCTCAAGAAAATTATCGTTTTAAAGAAATAGCTAAAAAGTCTAGCTAGGGACATATATATCTCAGTTGCGTGCTCATATGATTCCCCATTTCTCTGTATAAATGAGGACATAGGTATTATAATTTGGGCCTTGCATTCCTGACTTCAGGTTGGTGGGGAAAATATGATTCTGGTAGTCTCTGATCTTAAACTGCAACATTGTCTGTCTCTTTTATAACAGACCAGCATCATCCTGTGGCTGGCCTGAATCACAGCATTCTCTCTCTCTCTTTTTAATTTACAGACTCTTGTCTCTGATTATCTTTTCACAATAAAATTTGATTTTGTTAACTCTGATGATTTTGATCTCTTTTCCATAAGGGCAAGAAGAGCTGAAACTCCTAATGATATGTTAATAGCCAGGAAATTGCATTATAAGAAATTATTATTATTATTGTATACATAACAACGTGAAATCAAAACTGCCAGTTCTTTAGCTGGTATTGGCCTTCATACACATCAAGTTCTTCCCAAGAACTTTGGATGTCATAAAATATTAATGTGATATATGTGCAGGATCCAAGCAATATTGCTTTTTGTAATTGACACATTATCTAAGAACCTTCCAAAACAAATTTCATGGTCCAGTGTGCCAATAAAAACAGATCACCAGAGCTAGTTAATGCCATAATCTTTCAACTTCAATTTTCAGGTCTTGATACATTCTGATCTTTTCCAGTGCTTTGTTTTCTATTCTACTATCCCTTGGTATTGTCACATCAATTACTTACATTCTTCTTTTAAACCATAGTTACTGTGATGTGTTATGAGCCAAAACTTTATCGGTTTATATTCAGAAATCCCACAATATTTTAACTTGTTCACATTTTTAATTACTTTTTCAACTCCATGTTCTTATCAATTTTTCATTATCAGCACATAATAATTTCTATAGAATTTCCAGGAAACCATTTTGGCAACTGCATCATGTCATTGTTTATAACCAGTTTGTGAAATCTTATGGACTGACCTGAATATATAATCTATTACGCAAGGAGATTGTTATTATGGTTTTCACATAATTGGCCAGATGTTCAGACTGGACTTGATACACCCATTGAGTCCTTCTCAAATATGTGTAATAGGTAATTTTTTTGTTTGATGGGATTAAACTGTTCCAAATAAAACTGCCTTTTGTGATTGACTGATGGGGATTTTTCACTGCCAATTCAGACTGGCCTTGGCACCCCCATCCACCCATTGAATCCTTCCCAAGGACATGGGATGTTAAGCTGTTCCAAGTAAAGCTGATTTTTGCAGTTGACTGGTGGGGATTTTGTCAATGCTGATAGAGTTTAAGTGGTGGTCCAGATGTTTTAGAATTGCATTCAAGACATTATTGATACTATCTTTTCTTTCTATTGCCATGGTCATTTTACTTCTATTTGCAGATATTTGCATTTTGTGATTTTCTCTGGTTCTTTCTCTTCTCTCTTGCTGTCTCCATATACTCCAGACTTTTTTGCTTTTCTTATCAACAATGGTTAACTTAACAGTTAACTGTTATGTGGCAAGTGCCTGTTTGGATTCTAAATACCCAGAGCACTTTAGTTTTCTTCATTTTCTATTATTTTGTCTGTTTTATAGTCCCACCAGTTCTCACTTGCAGGCAAATAATATTTCTTACAGATATTCCAATGCTACATTGCATGCAGTTGTTTGTCATATATCATTGTTGTTACTTTGTCATGTTGCTGTTTGTAGTCAGTCTGTGCAGTTCTTGCAGCAACTAGCTAAGTGATCCACTGTTTCTTCAGTTCTTTGCAGAGATGGCATTTGCTATCTGTTGCTATCTTCTCAGTTCTTGCCTTGTATGCATGTTCTTAAGCCTTGGTCTTCTCAGCCAGATTTAGCCCTTCTGTCTCTCCTTTTTAACTTTCCTGCTCTTAGCCATTGCCAGTTCTTATTATTATTTGCTGTGCCTACTAGATTTGTTTAAAAAATGTATTGGTCATATAATACTTTGCCTTGCCATTTTCTAGTCTTCATTTAGTTTTTCTTGTAGGCCAATTTGGTCTCTCCAGCATTCAGTGCATTTTCTTCACTGTCTTTCTGACATTCTTCCATTGCCCTTTTTCCTTCTTCAAGTGTCTGATGTACTTGCAACATTTCACGGCCACTTATTTTTCCTTGGTAAGTAACGTCTGTCAACATTGCTGCATGAATGAATTTATTTTTATAATTATTGATATGTCACCCAGTTCCCAATGACATGTCAAGCCCAACACTGCTGGCTGGGCAAATCAAGAAGCAAAGACCACTTGGGCTTAAGATGTTTTTAATGCTGTTCATAAGATAAATAAAACAAAAATCTCTGCCTCACTCATAGGAGATAGCTCCAACCCTCACTTATAGACAAATTCTCTTTGAATGATTTGAAATGCTTCTACCCAGGTACCTTGCCACCTGGCTGGAGCTATTATTTATAAGAGAACCTGCCAATAGGTTTGCCTCCTGTGTTTTGATTGTATATACACATACTGTCCCTTTTTCATTATTTTCCTAATTTCACCACAATGTCTCACATACCAGAATGACAGCACAGGTTGTGAAAGCCCCTTCTCTCTTTCCCATATCAAAGTTAAGGAGATAATGCCTGCTGAGATCACCAGCAGAAGAGAACACCAGCAACTACCAAGTTGCTATCCCAAAGGTGGAATCAGGACCATGACGTGAAGACAGAATGCTTGTGCAAAAAGAGGGTTGAGACCTCTCACTTGGCCCTTTCAGCTATTCTCCTCTACATGGTGACAGCAATAGGATCAAATGAACCTGGGAGGGCAGTTGAGGACTATGTATATTTTTCCTCCTTAAGGAAGAATCCTTAAGGATTCTGTTGTTTCACTCCTGGAACACAGGCAGGAGCAGGTTGGTGGACAATTTTTCTCCCTAAATTCTTTTTTTTTTCTTTTTGGTGGAGAAATAAAAGGCATATGCACATACAAAAGTTATTCTTATGTCTGGATTTGACAAGCTACCCTGTTTCCCAAAAAATACAACCTACCCGGAAAGTAAGTCCTAGCTTGATTTTTACATGTGCGCCCAATATAAGTCCTACCCCCCACCCCCAAAAATGAGCCTTAATTAAGATCCCTACCACTCCAGAGTGGATGGGTAAAAATTAAGCTAGGCAGGGATGGAGGAGTGGAGCTACCCTACTACTTAGCTTTGGACAGTTGTAACCAGGCCTCGCACACCCCAACACCTGCCTTGCCAGCCCATTTCTTCTGCAGCCAGCAAAGCTGGCAAGGCTTTCCTGAAGGCCTCTGTGCTGATAACAAAGCTCCGGATCGATCTGGAGCTCTGTTATCAGCTGCAAAGGCCCTCAGGAAAGCCTTGTCAGCCGCAGAAGAAGTTCCTGAAGGCCTCTGACAGTGAAAAGGAGGCAGGGGGTGATGTGCGCAAGTGAGGTTAGTCAGTGAATGACTTCCCCCCCAAAATAAGACCTGGTGCCTTTTTTGGTAGCAAAAAAAATATAAGATAAGGCCTTATTTTGGGGAAAACACGGTAGTTAGGTTAGTATTAGGAGACAGATCTCCCCGACATCATCTTCAGCTATAGGAAATGATTTTTTTTTCTTATCCAGCTAGCAAAGACATCTCAAAGTACAAAATGCATGTCCAAATCTGTTCCACCAGAGTCTGAAGCCCAATCACCCCAGTGGGACCAGATCAATCCACTTGAATTGAAGTAATTAAAAATCCAACTCCAGTTACGAAGATTGGAGCTTGAAGTGGTAAGGTAGAAGGACAGGTTCTTCTA
This sequence comes from Bungarus multicinctus, assembly GCA_023653725.1. Classification (NCBI taxonomy): domain Eukaryota; kingdom Metazoa; phylum Chordata; class Lepidosauria; order Squamata; family Elapidae; genus Bungarus; species Bungarus multicinctus. The sequence continues at coordinate 124,853,488 of CM042834.1, forward strand.
CTTAACTCTACAAAACAATAGTGTATACGTGTGTGTGTTTGTGTACATAATAAGAATAGCAGTCACATCTCAATTAGACCAATCCAGTTTATAAAAGTATTTCATCAGCCACATCTTTGTTGACTGCCTGAGGTCATTCTAAGGTTATTGTATTTTTCTCAAGACATGGAACTTCCTTGTTCCAAAGACAACCTTTTAATCTTCATATAGATTTATATTACTATTTAGCTTAGACCTTTATGGACAATATACCTGCCACATACACATAGAACTGAAATGGTAAATTAATAGTACTAAAAAAATCAATAAAACATACAGCTAAAATGAGAATAGTAAAAATGCAGATTATAAATCCATGCGGTAGCTATATATGATGGGTTGGGATGGGCTTATATCTAACTATTTCTATATTTCTCTATGATAGATAGATAGATAGATAGATAGATAGATAGATAGATAGATAGATAGATAGATAGATAGATAGATAGATAGATAATGATGATAGACAGACAGACAGATATTGTGCACAGAGCTATATAATATACACAGATCTACAGTGATGAATTAGTACATAACTCAGTTGAACACAAGTTGGTTTTATTTGCAGATGACATTCTCTTGCCTATTTCTACAACTAAACTACTGTTTCTTATTAATGCAAATGATAGATGCATTTAGTAAAATAGCAGGATACTCTATAAACTGGCTCAAATTGTAATAGATGTCAATAGGTGAAATTTTCATTACATATCCATTTAAGAAATACAATCCTGTATTTGTTTCAAATTCATTAAATATCTAGGTACTCGGTAGCATGCAATCTAAAGAAAGAAAGAAAGGTATTTTCAGATATTATAGATTGGAAACTTCACATATTGGACAAAGAATTAATTTATATTTTGAGAAAAACACCAATTTACATATCTGTAAAAATATTTTCCAAACAATACATTCTTTGTTTAGAAAATTTCTGTTGGGTTCTTCAATTCCAAGAATATCTTTACAGAAAATTCAATTATCATTTAATGAGGGAGGATTTTTTGTTCTGAATCTGTAGCTCTATCATCATGTTTACCTATTGTCACATATTAAATAAAAACTCAAAAAATAAAATAAAAACTAGTGTCAACTTTCCAATTTGGGCCACTTTGGAATATACATATATATTACCTTTGGATATAGTATTAGGATCAAAATACACTAAAATTCTCATATCTCTTGAAATAATTACATCAATTAAAAAAAACAATCAGAATGTAATGTCTAATAAAATAAGATTTGACTTCTTTTACCATGCTAAATTGATTTTATGAGAAAACCCAATTTTAAAACTAGGAAACAGATGGTGATATGGAAAAAAATTGGATGGAGGTAGAGTTATTGACTTTGGACCAACTGATAGATAATAAAGATGAATGTTAACATATGATGTCTTAAGAGATAAGTATCATCTATCAGATGTAACCCAATGGTAATATTTACAGCTACAACATTTGTCAACAATATTGTTAGGACCAGCAACATTTTCAATAAAATAGTATCTTGGATATCTTATAATAACTTATAAGATATCCAAGATACTAGAACAACTTGTTAAATCCTTTAAAATTCAAAAAAGCGTACTATTTTTTTGACTGCTGCTTCTACCATTGATAGATATTTTCTATCAATAAATCAATTTGATATGCAGATGTTAGGAAATGAGTGGAATAAAGAGTTAGAGGTTCCTTATTGCTTAGACAATAAGAGAGCTTCATAATTTCTATGGCAATATTGTTAATGGATGTCAATCTACAAGTTATACAACAAAAAATAATACTTAGCATTAATTGAACTCCATATATAAAAGGACTAAGATAGCATTCTGTTGGAAGTTTAATAAGGATAATACTTCTTTACTTCCTCCTTTATCACTTCAGGTGTCAAGGGATTTTTAAATATTTTAAAATTTAAATTAATTTTTAAATTAAATTATTCTTCAAAATACATATTTTTACAATGTTCTGTACTTACTAGATTTTGGTACCAGTAGTGATCTATATAAATACAGAGATTCCCAGGCTTTTTTCCTTTATTATCCAAAACTGCTTATCCGAAAGTCTTGTCAAACTTCAGGGACTGCTTATAAATTTCTTCCTTCATTACTGTTGTAACTTCAAACAGTTGATGAATGAATGGTCGTAACTCGAGGATTACCTGTATTATAAAAATAATATCAAATAATCTTTATGTCATTTCAACAAATATTCGCTGGCAGCAGGTGCAGATGACTGAGGTCTCTGACAGCGAGGACTTGGACAAGGGGTCTGCGTTTGATGCAGGGATGGGGCCAGGACTAATGGAGAGTGGGGTGCTGCCTTTGGAGGTTGTGGCAGCAGTGACGAAGAGGACCTCTGGGAGCCTGTGCTCAGTGCGCGTGCGCACAGCGCTGCTCGAAGGAAAGAACAGCTGAAGCAGCACGGGCGACTCAGGAGTAAGGCTGGAAAGTGATGGCCCCTCCCATAAGGGATAAAAGCCAGCCTTTGGGGTTGGCTTCTTTGAAGGAAGCAAATAAGTTCTTTCAACTCAGAGTCCTCATTGAAGCCCTGCTTACTCCAGTTTGTTTTCTGAAACTTCTGGCTTTGGATATTTATCTGCAATTAGTCTTTTTTTCTTGACAGCCTTTCACAACCTTGAAAGAGCTTGCTCTTATCTGGGACAATTAGTTTTGAATTACTGTTGGCTATGAATGCATAGAATTCACAGCGCCGCATTAAAAAGGTTTGCTTTTATACATACTTTGTGTTCGTTTGATTTGAACAAAGCTTGGATCACAACAATATATTGTTTTTTGTCTTAATAAGAATACTTTGGAAGATATTCAAATGTATTTAGTACAGTCTTTAAGTAAGTTCAAATGTTCCTGTTGTGATGAAGAAAATGAAGAAAAATCATTTTTACCCAATTTTAAGCAATTTACTCAGATTTGGGAAGCACTAAAATTATGACTTTGTGACAAAATTTAAAATTTTCAGAGGTTAATATTCTGTTGAATTACATAGCTCTTATATGGAATTTGACAAATGGACAACATAAATGAATTCTCTATGCTTTTACTATGGGCAAAAATATTAATATTTCAGCATTGCAAGAAGAAGAAGAAGCAGCCCAAGGAAACAATCTTATGCTCTAATTATGCTGAGGATGTAACATCTGTCATTTCATCCAGCCTAAAGAAAGTGCCGAAAAACACACCCGTGCAAGGGATATGCTGCTTGAATTGGTGTGCTGGAGTAGCACTGTGCAGGCAAATGGGCATCACTGCACAGATAACAGCAAAGCATCCCTTGATTTGCAGGACTGCATCCTGAAGTGAGTTTAGGATCTGCTGTCCTGGAATAGCTGCCCAGTGGTGCAGAATCGTTGTGCTGTTGTACATCAAATTCTGAGATGTGCTGCATCAAGGATCACTATTTCTAATTAAACCAAGGATCACTTGCTTTATGCTGCTCATGAAAAAGCCACCCGTGTGCCAGTTCAAATAATACATTTAAATTCATCCTTAAGCCTCTTTAAATATGCACAGGAAAGATATAGGAAGACTGTGGCAAATATTTTCACTACCTGGCAGCAGAGATTTCTTTAGAATTTGTACACATTTTTGCCTTAGCAAAAGAAATAGTTTAAATAGAAAAATATTGCAACGCACGACTCGTCTTTGAAATTTATATAACATTTTCAGTTCTGAATATTTTTCCCCAGAAACCCTAGACTTATGTAACTATTATGTCCTACTTACATTATTATCTCAACCTCCATGGCTGCGATATAAGGCAAGAAACAGGTTTCTCTAATTTATAGATTTAGAAACGATGCCTAGTTATTGAAGGTGACTTGCCTGAAGGAGAAGAGGTGAAATAAGTTCCTCTTTAATATTCTGACAATGAGGGAAATATCCAGGCATATTTAATCTGGTTAAAGAGCGAATCCACTCTCCGGATGCACACAATACTTCGACCCTATGCTGTCCCAGCCAGTCTATGGGAATTGGATAGTTACTTAGGAATTGTGAGCTGTCCCTTAAGGGAATGTATCCTGGGAAATGTAGTTCATGTCATGTGGCCACATCTGTAATCCTGATTGGTCAATAAATTGACCCTTGATGGGTTGGAGGAAGTTTCCTCCATTCTTGCCTGGACTCATGAATTCATAACAGCTTTTCTTTCTATCACTGCGAGATGAGTTAGGAGATAACCATCTTTTACTCTGCAAGGCTGATATATAAAGGATTGGTCATTATAGAAGAACTTCATCACAAATGTGAGTTATGAAGATACCTGATGTACCAATAAATGTACTTTGTTATGGATGTTTTATGGAATTATCTATCTGCATCTGCACAGCTACAAGTCCACCTCTGTGCATGAGACAGAAAAGACCCATATTAACTAAAGAGGCTGGATTCACACAACTAACCTAATGCACATAAATCCAAACCAATGTGAGTTCTGCTGAAACTTAGCATGTTTTGTAAATGCAACTGTTAGGTTTCCAAGTAACCTGATTTAAGTGTGTTTCATGAACACAATCATAACTGTTTTTAAAAAAATACATGAGAGAGGTAGAAAGCAGACATAAGCAACCTTCAAAGATTTAATTCAGTAGATAAGGAAGCTCCAGGAACAGAAAACGATGAAGAACAGAAACTGATTTTAACTCATCCACTACTAAATCTCACATGTTATTGTCCATTAATGTCTTGAGAATATTGGCTGAAATCTAAGACCACTCCTTTGGCACTATTTTACTCTCTGAAATTTGAAATACAAAATTGAGTGAAGATTGCCCTAAATAAAATTAAGATTTAACCGTCCTTGGGCAAAACTGGTCAGGTAAAAAGCAAATTACCAAACAGCAATATAGAAGATTTTTAAAGCCAGGATGGATATTGATTTCAGAAAGAAAAAGAAACTGAGGCAGAAAAAGAGTTAGTTAATAGATCACAGCTAAGGGTTGTTTGTTGGTTCCTTAAATTAAAGAAACAGAAATCTGGCATGGTGCACAGTAAAACTTTAGCCTTAAGCACGAGGAGCCAATTTGGTGTAGTGGTGAAGGTGCTGGTCTAGAAACCAGAAGATTGTGAGTTCTAATCCTGCTTTAGACATGAAACATAACTGGGTAACCTTGGGCCAGTCACAATCTCTTAGCCAAACTCCCCTCACAAAGAGGTTGTTGTGGGGAAAATAGGAGGAAGGAGGAGTGTTATGCAGGTTTACTGTCTTAATTAAAGTAATAAAGGCAGGATGAAAAATCTAATAAATAATATTCTGCATTTCCCAGCCCATTTCAGTGCCCAAAGTATTCTTAGAAAGAGAAATAGAGGGCGGGGGAGTAATTCAACAGTTTTGCTTTCTGTTAAATAGATTCTGCTCCATGCCTACCATGGCAGCTGCTTAATATCCCAAAGTTGCCCCCCAATTCTAAAGGGCAGGACAGCTCTAGCATAGGTCGTATTCAAACCTTTGTTTTTATTTTTGTGTGACTGATATTACATTTTCTATTGCCAGGTCCTTTGGGAATGACAATAAAGATGAAACACACATGCAGGAAAATGACACTACTTGAAACAAACATTTGCAACAGGAGACTTGTCTGCTCTTTTATTGTGAAATTGGCCCAACTAAAAAAAACTTGTAGGAACTAAAAAAAAAAAAAGAAAATAAATACAAGGACCATAAACACAAGGATGACTCATAGATCCCTTTTCCCAGTTTTTGGGAAGAGGCTCCGTCGCATCACATAACAGAGAAGGGGTGATTTGCTTTTTTGTTTTTGGTATCATGTGGAGTCCGTACTAAAAATTTTGCTCTGCCCAAGATGATATTTGATGCTTGGCATCCAAGTGCCAGTGACAACTGATAACACCACAACCCTCCAAGATGATCCAATGGTGTCTTGAAAGGGCTCAGGAGAATTACAGGATGTATTCCTGAACAGGTGCACTTTCCCTTAAATAGCAAAGCTGAGCAAGGGGCCATATAAAAGCCAGAGACATGGTTTAGGTTTTCAACAAGAATCTTGTCAGCTTCAAACAGAGGACATCTGGGGCAGGTAAGTACCTGCTGGGATATGCAATGCCTAAAAAAAGAGACAACCTGAATGGGGTTGTCACCAAGAGAAGAAGACCAGTGCAGTTAAATTTTCATCAAAGCACTGGAGTCATAATCAGGGAATGTTCTGCTCATTGCAAAAGGGAAGTTCTGAAACCAGGGAACCAAGTCAGTCAGTTAAGTTCTAGAAGAAACATATGGTCCTTAGTTAACAGGTTAGTGCCACCATCCTAGTGATGTTTCAGAAGCAAAAAAGAAAGATATTTGATGGGATGAAACCATGTTGGATATAATTAAATCAGTAATATTTACATCTGCAGATTCACTGTGTGGCAACAATTCTGACAAGGCTATGGCCAACTAGAAGCTTACCTTCCTAGGAAAGTCAGCGAACAGAAAATAAGCTATTACTTAAAGCCAAAACCATTGTCTGAAAGTGGTATTTCATGTGTTAATAGTAGCATTGCCATTAGAAGGAATGGCATGAAAGTGATTAATTCATACCGAATTTGTAATTTTCAAATTACAGGTTAATATACTGTATATCTTATTCTTTGAATCCAGCTTTCTCTAACCCCTCTTTTTGGGATGATGGGAGTTGTAATCCAACACATGTTGAAGAAACCAGGTTGAGGAAGGCTGGATTATCCACATCCAAGACTCCAGACCTGTCTTTTCTTTTAGCTTACTGCAGCTCTGGCTGCTACTTCTGGTGATCCTGTGCCAACAGCTTGCTAAGTGCAGTTTTTTAATTAAGACAGAATAAATCAAGGCTGGTGAGGGGGTGGAAAATACTATTTTATATTTATTGTGCAGATAAATGTCAATGCTGCCTCGGAAAGAATTTTGGGAGAGAGTGATTTGCAAAAATGTGGGTGTGGAGAAAATACAGCTAAAATACTTATGATAATGAAGGAAAAGTTTGATGAAGCTAAAGGACAGGGAAAGTGCAATCCAACCAAGGGAATATTGGGGTCTGCTAAAAGCCAACAGATCCAAGCAAAATTATATTTTTGATGGCCTTAAAGCCAATACCCTCCAAAGGGTAGGAAAATGTAGAATTTGGGGGGGGGGAAGCATATTAGATATGATAACACACAATATCTAATGGAGCCTTGTCTTCGTACACACAATCATTACAAGAGAGAACAATGCTTTCTGCAGGGTGTCTTATTTTGATGAACAGCACTGGTTATTTTTGTTTAAACGTTGGACCAAATGTCAGATCTCACGTATCCCCATCTCATGCTTTCACCTGTGTTGTTTCCCTCTGCCTTTCTCTGAGCAGTGAACAGCCTAGCTTCCAAGGCAAACACCCCCTCTGAGAATGCCTGTTCTTTCCAAATTCAGGGAGAGAAGAATTGCTTTCCTAAATAAACTCTTGGCAGGCAGATCAGGGGGGTCCATGGGGAAAGCTGAGTTATTTAGGCTGAGCGTAATCCTAGAACAGGTTCACATCACAAGTAGTTGCCTTGGGAATATAAGACTCCCTAAGAGCAGGGAATGGAAGGGTTACCATGCAGAGACGAGGGCCAGCATTCTCCAGAGCACACTGAGCTCCCGGACCAAACAACACTCTTGCCAGCAAAGAGCTTTAGACACCACAGCTCATGTTATTTGGCATTTAAAAAAAAGAGAGTAAACTTGGAACAGGGCTTTAGCCTTCTCCATCCCCATTTTATAAAGTGTAGTATTGCAGGCAAACTCTGCCTACAGCCTGGAGTTCGATCCTGACGAGGCTCGAGGTTGACTCAGCCTTCCATCCTTCCGAGGTGGGTATAATGAGGACCCAGACCGTTGGGGGCAATAGGCTGACTCTGTAAACCACTTAGAGAGGGCTGTAAAAGAAATGTGCAGTATGTAAGCCTAAGTGCTATAGCTATTCCTAAATTTCTACACTATACATGCAGGGTCCTGGTCCACACTACATTGTAATTGAATAATGATTCTTCAGGGGCTGCTTGTTCCCAGTCTCCAATTATCTCACCGCCCTGAAGCACAGTACTGGGGGTGGAGGGACAATTGGGACAGGCAACCAAGCACTGGGTAATCTTTCTTGCCAATGGCTCTTGAAAGAGCTCGTGTAGAGGGTTGACTCTGTAAAGGTCGCTTGTAAACAAACTAACTGATCTCATTGCCATTATGAACACTTCGGTGACCTTTAAGGAGTGACCTGGGGACAGCTGCCATGGTTGCGCCAGCTTGGCAGCCCCTCACCTCACTGTCTTTTGATTGGCAGACTGAATCACTGTTTTTCTGATTTTTCCATCTGAGAAGCCACAAGTGGATGCCGCCCTGTTTCTCATCCAGCTGTGTACATACATTTTCTGATCTGTTGCTGTTCCGACTTCTTTTTAGGGGCCTGGCAAGATATTTGCAACCAGCCATTATTCCTTTTGTTTGCTATCAACCATTACTCCTAGTTGCATTTGCAACCTGCACAGTATTCTTCAAAAGCTGAATGATCTTGGGGGCCTCGATCAAACAAACTATCGATGATGATTCTTCTGTCATAACAATCTGATTTCAGCCTTTCTGGCTTCTGCTCCCCATCTTCCACTTGTAATATTATGCTGAAAACGCAGCTTAGAAAAGTTTGGGAGGAAGATTGGATGGGTGGGTTTGCCTGAGAAATAGATGCCCTTGTGTTTAGAATGTTAACTTGTCCAATTACCCGTAAATAGGAATTTGAAAAGGCTTTTTAAATGACGTCCGTGCAATCTAGAATAAGAATGACTTAGAAGGGTTGCCAGAAAATATGAATTGCTTACAGAGTAGTTCATTTTGTGGAAAAGAAAGAAGGAACTGCTAAATCACAATATTTATTCCTTGAATTAATCAATGAAGAGAAGACTGGAGACCTAACATTAGCTTGCCTATCCTTAAGAAGGAACGGCATTTTAGAATTTTCTCAGATACATACCACTTTGGTTATCAGATATCCTTGCATTTAAACGGAGAGTGATTGATGGATGGTATGGCTAGCTGACAGCTTGTGAATCTGCAGGCAGTTTCATCAGGCCTCCAAAGAACAAGGCAGAGATGTGGCAAGATACCATTTTACCTGGAAGAGAGCTTCAGCAATATTAAGGGACTTTCCTCATTCATATGCGTAAATGATTTTTCCGACTGACAAAGGAGGATATTTGTAGCTCAGGTTTGAAATGAGGGGTCCTTGGTGCTCTCTGAGTTTGGTTGTTTTCTTGCAGGCATTTCATTACCAAAACTTACATCATCAGTGCATCAAGGACACCCCGCCCTGATTTTTCTGTTCTACAATAGCCCAAATATTCCAATATTAAAATATTAGATATTTTACCTCTTTCATAATTTTTGATTGCAAGAGAGACTACCCCATTTAGACATGGCCTTCCTAGATCCCCTGTCCCATCCCACAGATTAGGCTACCACCTGGTCTTTTATCTCTTTCTCCATAAATGTCATTAGTAGCAATCTCCCCTTTGATCATTCATGCTCCTTTGCCATCCAGCCAATGGGCAGGGATTTCCATTTGTGTTATTAAATGAAGAATATGATGCAAAGTGTGGGAAGTAAGTATGACTCACATCAAAGTTCACCTCGGCTATCAGACACTTGGCTGCTGGCGATGGGGAAGGAGCCAGGGAGAATGAACTGCTGACAGTGACATTAGCAAGATCAGTAGCTAGCTCAGGGCAACAGGATTTACTGGAATTTGAAATCTGCCTGTGGTTTTAGCAGGCAATCGAAAGCTTTTTCTTTTGGATTAAATGGAAGATAATCGCAGTAACCAATACTGTCCCTTCACTTAGAACTGAAATCTACTTTGGATTAATGGATTTTATCTGTGGAAATTGTTAGGAATTCCTGTTGTGCATGGAAATGAAAGCTGAAGGGCATAGTGCAAGATTTTCCAGGCTGTGCTTTCTTTCAAACTTTATCTGGAAATTAGTCTCCCCCCCACAACTCTGCTTGGCCATCAACAGCTTCAGCAGAGTCTCATCCCACAATCCTGTCACTTCAGATTGGAAAAATCCTTCTCAGTAGTTACCAGTTTTCAGAACTTCCTATCAAGGGAGGCAATCTGTTTCTATAGCAAACATATTTGTATTTGGGCAGGACTTTGATGTAAAAACAGACTTTTAGCTGTTGAAGTTGAGGCCATTATGTTGGAGGGGGAGGCTTACAATGCATTTTTCTATAACTTTTTAAAATTATTTTGTTGGCTGCCTTGATAGCATCCATTGGCAGGGGGAAATGGACATGGATTTCATAAATAAATGTTAATCCCAGCCAGCTACGAAGCCAAAAAGATAAGTTGGTAAGGCTGACCTAGGGAATTGTCATAAGAAGACACAAATAGGTCTGAACAGGGTCTTCAATATATAACCTGACCTGAGGCATGCAAACATGGGCAACATCTGCAGTCCTCATAAATACAATCAGTGACAGAAATTATGTCTCTTCTCTAAAAAAAACAGAATTCAGCTCCCTTATTATGCTTGAAAGCAAGATGTACAAATCTCTATAGTTCTAGCACTTTGTCCTCTGGGGTATTATAACCCTAGTGCTAAATCGAAAAGAGATGATATGTGACTTTTTGTCAAAAAAATCTTGATGTGTTTATAAGAATATGAAAACAACATTAGAAACCATGGCAATAGTGGTGGCGGGGGCATCACTCAGAATGCTAAATTATGGATTAGCATTACAAGAAGGAATTATTCTCTTCGTTCTTATCAGGATGGTTGAAGTTAAAAGGTTGGAAGCTTTTCCATTCAGGATTTACCAGGATTTCGCCTGAAGTCCAAAACTGGAGATGCTCATTAAATCATCACACCATAATTCAAGCTCATTTGGTTTCCGTGAAAAGAATCACATTAGGACACAGCTAGGTTGTTCCTGAATGTAATTGCAGTGACACATGTTGAAATGGTTCTTCTAATCAACCAGCCATGCCTTCTTCTCTGCTACTATTTTCCCCAGCTCAGTTTATTTTTCTCATTCTTGCTTTGCTTATTTCCTACCAGTATTATGTGCCCTCCCACAGGCAAACTTATTTCTCATTGGGTTGTTTTGGGAAGTTTTGCACAACATATTTTTCCCCCCTTAAATTATTGTGATTTCTAGAAACTGCTATCTCTTGTTAGGATGGATAATATCACTTGATTATTTTAGACGGGTGCTACTAATAAAACTGAACTGGAACAATATCCTTTGGAAGTACAGCTAGTCCTTGACTTACGATGATAACTGAGCCCAAACTTTCTGTTAAGTGAGCTTTGCCCCATTTTACTATCTTTCTTATCCCAGTTGTTAAGTGCACCTGGCTTCCCCATTGATTTTATTTGTCAAAAGGTCACAAAAGGGGATCACATGACCCTGGGATATTGCAACTGTCATAAATATGAATCAGTCATCAAGCGTTTGAATTTGGATCAAGGAATCATGGGGATGATGCCATCGGTTCTAAGTGTGACAAATGGTCCAAAGTCATTTTTTTCAGTGCTGTTGTAATTTTGAATAGTTACAACAAACTGTTGTAAGTCTCTACTGTTTTAAAAGAACCTTCTTTAGAATTGGTTAGGATGTGTCAGACTACCGCTGCTGATGTGCCACATTTTTAAATACTCCTCTAAATTCTTTTTTCTATTTTTTTGCAATCAATAGCAGCATGGAAGATGATTTTGCTTGCCAAGTCAAGAAAATGGCCTTGGCCATGGGTACATCCCTGACAGACAAAGATCTCGACCTGTTGCCCTCAGAAATGAGGCACCATGGTAAGGAACGAAAGAAACCAAAATGGCTGAATGTACAGTAGATTCCTGAAGGATATCAGATATCACATTTGGATTAATTGATAACTTGCATTCGCATAAGCAGGTAGTCCTTGATCTATGAGCCCAAAATTTCTGTTTCTAAGTGAGACAGTTAAGTGAGTTTTGCCCCATTTTTATGATCTTTCTTGCCACAGTTGTTAAGTGAATCACTGTAGTTGTTAAGTTAGTAACATGGCTGTTGAGTGAATCTGGCTCCCCCCTTGACTTGTCTTGTCAGAAGATGATCGTATGGATGCTAGGACATGCAACCGTCATAAATACATGCCAGTTACCAAGTGTCCGAATTTTGATCATGGGGATGCTGCAACAGTCATCCGTGTGAAAAATGATCATAAGTCACTGTTTAAGCGCTGTTGTAAATTCAAACAATCTAAATAAATGGTTGTCCCATAGGAATAGAGAATCTCCATAGACCAGAGGTCTCCAAACTCGGCAACTTTAAGACTTGTGGACTTCAACTCCCAGAATTTTCCAGCCAGCTATGCTTCTGGGAGTTGAAGTCCACAAGTCTTAAAGTTGCCAAGTTTGGAGACGCCTGCCATAGACATTTAAATGAATGATTGTAGGTCACAGATGACTAGCATTATAGTTTTCAATGTTAAATCTGGGCTTGTGTCTATCTGAGATGTGAAGTGAGTCATAGTTATGTTCTACATGTGAAAACAAGAGCTTCCACATTCAGTGTCAATAAAGTTCTGCAGGCCATATTTATATCATGCTAACAATACAATTCATCAATTAAAAATTATCCGTTCTGTTGCAGCTTCATTCAATTATATCAAGTTCCTTGAATACATGCAGAAGTTTTTGGCATCAGATGAGAGGGAGACTCACTTGCGTAAAGCCTTCAAATTGCTTGACAAAGATGACAGTGGTTTCATTGAATGGAATGAAATCAAGTAAGATAATGTTGCTGTCTATTGCTATGAAACATAGGGGGAAGTTAATAAGGGGCAGGCGTGGCTGCTTGCTTTATTTTACAGATGGAGAGGTACAAAATGTTGGAGTGGCAACACTTTTAACTTCACAAGCTAACTTTGTTAATTTTTGAGGGGCTACGTTCAGCTGGATTTAGCTGACTCCTGCACTTACCAGTTTTTAGAAGCTACTACAATCATGTTGGGAGTGCCAAAGCGCTTCTGGGTTGAAAGGATTAGCCAGTGTCATCATCGATGCCTGGAGGACACCCAGTTGGGGGAGTCCTTTCATGTCCCCGCTAAGCCACCCACCAATGAGGTATCGATCTATCTATTCATGGCAGGGGTGGGATTCAAATTTTTTAACAACCGGGCTTAGTTGGTGGGCATGGGTTGGTGGGTATGTGACTGGCTGGGCGTGGCCAACTCAACCTCACTCACATCGAGGCACACATCTCCTCGCCTGGCCTCTCAAGACTGTGGGGATGCTGCAACAGTCGTAAGTGTGAAAAACAGTCATAAGTCACTTTTTTCAGTGCCATTGTAACTTTGAATGGTCACTCCACACAAGCAAAGTACCAGAAAAGGAGGAAAAAACTCCACAGAAGTTTCTGAGACAGGAAGTCTAGTCCTGCCAAGAATGTAATAAGAGTTAATGGAGAGACAGTTTCTGCAAGCAACACCAGAATGTTTCCTTCCTGCCTTCCTTACAGGATTAGGCCAGTAATTTCTTCTAATAACCGGTTCTCTGAACTGCTTAGAATGTTAACAACCAGTTCTAGCGAATAGGTGCGAACCTGTAGAATCCCACCCCTGATTCATGGTCACCTGCTTTCAAACTGCTGGGTTGGCAGGAATTGGAGCGAGTGACAGGAGCTCACCCTGTCCTGCAGCAGCAACCAGGTCTCGAATGCCAGCCTGCCAATCATCATACCAGCCTCCTAACCACTGTGCTAATTCTCTTCAAGGCTTTTTACAGTGTTTCAAGCCATTTTTTGGCATCTTGTTTTGAGGTTTCAGGACTTATCTTTTCCGAGTTTTTCAAGGATTGTTGAAGCCATTTTTCTAGAACTGGTCTAGTTCTTCAGATGATGAGAGGCCTTCTAGAGATCCTTGAAGCCATTGTAATATATTTTGCACATGTCCTTCAAAGCATTGATTCTTGAGGTCTTCTATTTTTTTTTTCAAGCCAACCATTATTCTTAGAGCATCTCAAAACTCTAGATTTCTGCATATCCTCAATACATTTTAAGCCATTTAATGCATGCCTTTTAATACATGCTTTAAGCCATGTTTACAATTAAATGAGTTCTATGATTAGAAATAGTCAGTCTGGCAACAAAAGTGCCCATAATCTCTCTCTCTCTCTCTCTCTCTCTCTCCCTCCCTCCCTCCCTCCCTTTCTCTCTCTCTCCTTTTGAAATCACATCAATAGCTACATAAAATTAGTCTGAGTCATAACTTGACAGCTTTGCCAGAGATTATACAGCTATGATAGTACATTTAGCATAAGAGTTAATCCTTATATTAAGTAATGAATATGACCAATCCTGTTTTCTGTAGATTCTCCCAGAATTAAGTGGATTGAAAAGCAGAATTGGAATTTCCTATCAAGGCTGTTCCTACTTCCTGTCGATTAAATAGAACGGAACTCTGGCTGTAACAATTAGGGAGAAAAGGTTAACAGATTCAACCTTTGCCAACTCATCATGTCCACCGCGTGTGTTGAATCCCGTTACACGTGCCTCTTCAAATTTTGTCTTCTGTTGCATCCAATTACCTTACATAGGACTAGATCCAATGTGCCTTCTTAGATAAAAAAGTGCCTTGTGTCTCATCATTTTACTCTGTTATATTTTTAGTCCATCTACTAATCACAATCTTAATTTCATACGACAATGTATTTTCAAAAGCCCACTGTATCCATATTTACAGACAATTCAATTTTCCCATTTTTGTTTAAATCCTTTCCCAAGGTCGAGAGGAAAAGATAAATAAGGTGAGCAGAAATCCAGAGCAGAGAGAATGGCAAATCCCTGTGAAAGACAACAAGCAGCATTCCTCAAGCACATGCTCCTTGTGATTATAGTTCCTGTCAGCCTGCCAACCCATGTAGTTAGGGGCAACAAGAGTTGTCATTTAACCCCTAGAGGACAACAGGTTGTGGGGGGGGGGGGAATGGAATTACATTATCCAGGTAAGTCAGAAGGTTTATTTTTGGAACTGCTTTGCTCCTGGCTAATCTCAGTAAAAATGGGCAAGAAGGAATAGATGAGAGGAGGAGGAGGAGAGTGATGATGATGGTGATGCAAAGATTGTGCACATGGAGTTACTAAGCCCGATGTATCTCCCTTGCTGTGCCTCAATTTCCACCTCTCTTCCCCACAGGTACATCTTAGCCACAGTGCCGAGTAACACGCCAATTGTCCCCTTGTCAGATGAAGAAGCAGAAGCTGTGATCCAGGCAGCAGACACAGATGGTGATGGGAGGATTGATTTTCAAGGTGGGCAGAAACAGAACTTAAGAACAAAGGTATCACCTTTTTCAAAGAAAAGACGCACTCTTTTTATGTGGACAGAAGACCACACAGAAAGCAGACAGGGCCAAAACAAAAGCCAAATTTGATTTAGCTTGGAATTAAATTAAACAAATTAAATATTATCTGTGTAATTGTTCCCCATAGCAGAAATACAAATGCAGCTTAGTCATATTACAAAGAATAATTTATACTTTTAGATAGACTCCATGAGGTGTGACCAACTTTTCTGATTATTCTGGCCTTCAATTGCTGTGACAAGCTTTTAAAGGAAAATGTGACTATTCTAAGGCAAATAATAAAGTATCAGAGTAGCCACTATTATACAAAGCTCACCTCTAGGACAAGTTGTGAGGACAATGTTAGAACTAGAAAGTCAGAAGAGCTTGTTACAGTGCTGGTTCAATTAAAAAGCAAGGATCGTGGAACGAGCAGCATGTCCACAGAAGAGAGTGACATCAAAATGGTGGGTGGGTGTGACTGGCTACAGAAAGAAAGACAAGAGACTTTCACACCACCTCCAAAAAGATGCTCTAGGTTCCCATGAAACAAATGGAGCTGGGATATACAGCATAATGCAGACCTTCCCAGAGGCATAGCTACATTAATTTCGACTTTTATAATGGTCAGCTACTGCATATTTTACAAACATTCTTAGATTAGAGCCAGTTATTTATTTCTTGGCACATTTTAATCCAATTAACTTAAAAGAACCATACACAATCTAGACCATCTTTACTTACAAAGCTCAGACCAAATGTAGCCCAGAGTGATGCTATACCACACTACTACTTGCAGAAAACCATTGAAACAGCTATGACAAATGACATCCAGTGGTAAAATTGTCACAATTGGAGTCATTTTCCATAGAAATAAAGCATTGTAGGGTCCTTGGTGCTCTCTGAGCTTGGTTGTTTGCTAGCAGACATTTAATTACCCAACTATGTAACATCATCAGTGCAAATGAATGAGGACATTTGCTTCCTGTTCATATAAGCAGCTTGCTTGGCCAGCTTCGGTGCTGCTGGTGGGCAAATAAAACATTGTTCTGCCTTTCTAAATTACCCCCCTCTGTAAACTATGAAGAGTTGCAACCTAGCCGAAAGTGAAGTAGCCATTCATCAGGTAGGATAGGAAATGGTCTCCCTGCCCTCTATCCCATGAAAGGTTTGTTCTTATATTTGGGGTGGGACTGAGGGGTGGGGAGAAAAAAGCAGGGAGTTACTTGCCTTATATATATTTTTTTAAATGCAAAGTCTACTCATTCTGATTATCTTATTGCATTGCAGAGTTTAGTGACATGGTCACCAAGGAGAAGATTCCCAAGAAAAAATAGAGAAAAATAAATCTACCTCTTACTTCTCTGCTCAAAAGTGGTGTCCTGGGCTGGGCTGGTTGTTAGGATCTGCTGGTATTTGTATCTCCAATCATCTTTTTTTTTTCTTGAAGTACATTATTTTTGCAGGAAGATTTTTGGAGGGGGAGGACGCACACCTGCAGCTTGCTGAATGACCTCTATAGTGCCCCAGAAACAATTCAAAGCATGCGTTATATTTCTCTTTGTGACCTCTTTTGGGACAGTTTGTTATTAAATGCCCTGCTCGATCTTTTGAATATACTTGCCCGGTGGAAAACATGCAGTTGTGGGAAAAGAACAAGACCAGCTTTTTTTAGAACAATGAACAGAAGGTCTATCCTTCCCTATTCTTTGCTGCAACCTGCCCCCCTCCCTAGTCTTTATTCATTAAATTTACTAGTGCCCTGACTGCTCCCTTTGCCTTGAGGATTAAATCCTGTTTTCCTTGGCTCTGCCCTTTGGGGAAGTGGAGACCTGTCGGTGTGCAAAATATGCAGTGGGGACAGTTTTAGTTACAGAGAACATGGGACTGAATGACATTTGGACGAACATGTTTTGAAACCCCACCTCCTCCTAATGCCATGTTTTCCTCTCCTCTAAATCCTTTGCTGGCCTTGCAACACGGAACTAGAAACGCTTGCGTAGGTTTTATGCCACGAAAACAAAATGCTCCTGAGGCAAGTAAATGCCATATGTTTTCACCACATTGGCTGTAGCATGCCTTTGTTTGATAATGCATTTGGTCATAGTGAAAAAAAGGTAACGGGAAAGCCGAAGATAGATGCATGCATGAAACCCTCTGAAGATCTATCACAAAAAAAGTCCTGAAATGGTGGTTCTTGTTTCCCTTTGCAAACCTAAGTGTCAATAAGGGGCATCGTGGATTGCGTTCAGTTCAAAGACTCACTACCAGAGTTGCTACTGAATTTAGCAACCAGGAGAGGAAGAATCTTTCCAATGGCCAGCACTCAGTCAGAGAAAGACATTTCTGGAGGACTGCAAGTCTGGGAGGAAAGCTTTCCGCACCTCAGTTTGTCCCAATGGGCTAATTCAGTCCTTCTAGATTCTGGTCACTGCTATGTCACTCAGGGAAGCCTATCTGCTTTCAAACATCTCCCGTAGCATTTGCCAAGCTTCTTTATTTTTAAATATTCGCCTTTTATTTTTAAAATGAGCTTACAAAGGGGCAAGGAAAACTTAAATCTCATGCATAAATTGCATTTCCAAAAATGTCTCTGTGCCCACATTCATTTCATAGGCATGTTTAGAAAGCAAGGAGGGGGCCTGTACTCCAATGCTTTACTGGGATAGGTGCCCTTTGCACAGGTGAAAAAATAGTGTGGGAAAATGGGGTGGTAAGACAGCAACAAAGCAGGAACATCTATCCCCCAAGCCCCATGCTTTAACACAGCACCAATAGGGTGCTGGCAACAAAACCAGTTGCCCACTTAAAAGAACAAAACCTCTGAACCTGTGCAG
The DNA here is from genome assembly GCA_023653725.1 of Bungarus multicinctus. Taxonomy (NCBI): domain Eukaryota; kingdom Metazoa; phylum Chordata; class Lepidosauria; order Squamata; family Elapidae; genus Bungarus; species Bungarus multicinctus. The sequence continues at coordinate 124,871,686 of CM042834.1, forward strand.
TTTTATACTTGACTTAAATCAAAACATTTTAAGAATAAGCCACCCTGACATTAAATCATTTGGCTAGGAATTAGCATTCTGTTCTTGCATAAAAGGGTAATACAGTGTATATATTAAAGATACAATATATATGTACCAGAGAAAGCAACTATCCTAAAATATTAAAAAGGTTTCTGATAATTAAAAAAAGAGTAGCAGTCAAATCTCATCTAACCAAACCACAATTTTCCATTGTGCCAATCTCTTCTTGTTGTCTAATCTGAGAAGCTCCACAGGTTTTATAACTCCTTAAATCTGGCCAAGTTCAAGCTGGGAAACTAAATATGGTTGATCAGGGTTAATATTTGGATGGGAAACCTCCAGGAAACACCAAGTTTATAGGTTAGACTGGGAAGTTTTTTTTAAAAAAAGTACAAAAGATAACAATGATTAAACCCCTTTGGTCTTCTTGAGAGCGAAAAACTACAGGGATGGCAGAGGGCTTTGGCCTTTAATCTGGAAGGAGAGCCAGACCTAACAGCATCATTTCCCTCCTATAATCTATAAGTCCCCCTTATAAGTCTAAGTGCTATAATCACTTCCTGCAGCTGATGCAATTTACATTCTTAAAAAACTTCCAGTGCTGAGTACAATTTTGCATTCACTTTTCTACACTTCGGTATTGCTTTGGAAACGTTGGGCTACAATTTCCAAAATTCTAATATAGGCAATCCTTGCTTAGTAATCAAGTTGGGACCGACAACTCTATTGCTAAGTACTGTGGTCCCTAAGTGAAGCATTGCATGACCATGGCTTAGGATTTTGCTTCTGAATTCTCTATTAACTCTACTTCTTGTGAGCCAATGGTGAAGCAGCCAAACAGTGACTATGGGATGCTGTAATGGTCAGAACTGCGAGGATTGGTCACCAAGCCTTTTTTTTTTTACATCTTTACATCAATTTTTAAAAAATCTTTACATCTTTTTTTTTTACATAATTACTTTGAATGGTAATTAAATGAGGCAGTCACATTATGTGAAGGCTACCTGTACCTACTGTAGGCCTGTCTTGGTTCTGGGAGCCACAATTCCAATATATTTGGAGGATACCTAGTTGGAGAAGACTCAATTGTCATGTCTTTCACTGAAAGTAAAAGGATGGTTTTTAGCCCTTTTCAGCACAGCCTTTTTTTACAACAACGCTGGTGCAAGATTTGCCACGTTCACTTCCCAGTAGGACAGGGGTGTCAAACTCACGGTGTAATGTTGTCATCGCCTTCGCTAAACCGGGGGTGGGTGTGGTCAGCATGTGACGCATCTGGCCCTTGGGCCGTAAGTTTAAACATCCCTGCAGTAGGAGATACCCACTTCTGGGAAGAACCTGACATTATAAAGCTATGCCGACACCATTTGCAACCAGGGGATACATTACAGTTTTCCCAAACTATTTATTACCTTGCAATTCCTTCCAATAAGTGCTTTGTAGCTGAGGATTATGGAGTTAAAGCACCTGTGTAGGGGGACAGGAGGGGGAAAAGAGTGTGCCCCATGTTAGGAGACTTTGAGCTTCCTGTTCAGAAGAAACTCCTCAAGGAAGTTATCTCATTGTGGTTTTAAGAGCTGCAAGCTGCAACTGAAGCAGCTGAAGTTGTCAGTTTCAGGTAGAGACTCCTGGCAAGCTGAGATAGAGATATAATTGCTTCAGAAGGGGGGGAATGATTAAATACAAGAACTGCCATGAGCGTGCAAAGCCAAATGAGTGGCACAGCCAAAGAAATAATCCAGCTTCTGCGATACACAGAACAGCGTCACCAGCTGCCACCTAGGCTACAGCAGGCTTAGAAATACTCCAAGCACAAGTACAAAAGGAATATTGGTAGGGTCATTGATTGTATACTGGACCTCTTTAGAAAATGCTTAATAAGGTACAGGAAGTCCTCGACTTACAACAGTTCATTTACTGACTGTTCAAAGTTACAATGGCATTGAAAAAATGGTGACTTATGACTATTTTTCACTTATGAAAACACATTGTAGCATCCACGTGGTCATGTGATCAAAATTCAGGTGCTTGGCAACAGACTCATATTTACGAGGTCATGGGATAACCTTTTGCAAACAAGCAGTTAGTGGGAAAGCCAGATAACAACCGTGTTACTAACTTAATAACTGCAGTGATCCACCTAACAAGAAAGTGGCAAGAAAGGTCATAAAATGGGGGCATAACTCACTTAACAAATGTTTCACTTAGCAACAGCTTCAATTGTGGTCATAAGTGGAGGACTTTGTTAAACCATGTACTGATCACCTTGTGGCTAAAGGCTCATGGAGGTTTTCCAGGATGGAGTGGCCACATTGATGGCAGCATAAGTCAATACATTAGAACCTTGGCAACTTTAAAACTTGTGGACTTCAACTCCCAGAATTGCTGGCTGGAGAATTCTGGGAGTTGAAGTCTACAAGTCTTAAAGTTGCCAAGTTTGGAGGCCTCTGCATTAGGTCATTCATGATGATGATGATGATGAATAACCAATAACCTCCATGGGACAGTGTAGAAAGAAATCAGGGACAAGGCCCACATTGCCTTTTGCCACCTTTCCAGCAGTTCCTGAGGCTCCAGGAAATATTCTACTTGCATTCTAGCTATGGGATGTTTGTTCCAAGCTTGAGAAATTACATGTACTTGGAATACACTAAAAATACTTACAACATTGCTACTGGAGCAGCCTCTTCTTTTTAGCCTTCCAAAGTCATGTGAACGCTTCGTTGCCATGGAAATTTCCTACCCTCAAAATTACCAAAACCAACCAATGTTCTATGTCATCTATGAAGTACTATAGCTTTACATTGTGCATTTAAATGTCAGAAAATTACAGTTCACCAGATCTCTGGATGATAAATAACAAATAATTTGAGATGAATTTATTGTTCAGCAACACTTGATCTAGGATTATAGTGGATAATGTGAATCCCAACTCAAGCTTAATCACAGTTATAGATCCTGGACTGCTGCCCAAGATAAACTCTGTATAATTGATTATATAACACAAGCTATGTTATTTGGGGGGAGATTAAGCTTTGTTGTCTAGAGCTGAAGCAGCCAGGCTTTTTTGAAGCCCAAATTAGAAAACACTGTGGAAAAAGGCAGCAATGCTGTCCTGAGAATACCTCAGAAACTTTTAGTTAGGTGTTGGATTGGAAACTGCTGCTGTGTCTGATCAGTTTAAGGAGCTTTGTGCTGCCTTGCCAGTTGTTTTAATACAGCTCTGCCTTAAAGTGTTTCTGAGGTTGCAGATGGAAAAAAATCATCAAATGGCCTATACTTTGTCCTTGTAGAATTAACCAGAGGAGGGTTTTGAGGACATATTTTTTGTTGTTGTTTAGGGATGAAGGTACAATAATAGGTCCATGGAATTGTTTAGGGTGGGTTGTACTGATATCGGACTTCCCTTCCTGACTAAATCTTTCTCCAGGACCTTATCTGCCTATCCTCACTCCTACTTTGCTGAACTGAGAATAGAAAATGAAGAATCACAGAATCACACAGTTGAGTGAATCCATTAAGATAATCAGGGTAGAATCCAAATTAAAGCTTCGGTTCAAATTAAAGCATATCGCAGGAGATGAAAAAAGTAGGTTGCCTAATGGGTCTTATTTCCTTTTCCCATTATTTTCCTTTTTGAGTGCCCCTTTTAAAAAGTTGTTCTCCAGCAGAACTGAGGTTAAAAGCCCTCTTGTACTGTATGTGGCCTCTCTTCAAGTGGAAGTTAGCGTCGTTCCTCTGATCTTCCATTTGTGAGAGGCCTGGTACAAGACAGCTGGCAAAGCCAATCAGCCCTTGTAAGCCGCCCTCCTCCTTCTCCGATGAATCACTATGGTTACTACTTCTGTTAGAATTCCTTAGTGCCTTAAGTTAAAAGTAATCTGAAATAATACTTGATGGAATTTAAGTGGTTGGAGAATTTAGGAATAAAATATTCAATAGTTAGAAATCGGGAATCCTCCCAAAAGACAACAGTGAGGTGAACAAATTTGCAAAACCTTAAATTTGTGTTCTTTCTTCATGTGCCTTTATCCAGAACAATTTTTCCTTGCCTCAGATCTTATTCACCATTTGGTGAGCCAAAAATAGAAATGGAATTTACGTCTCGCAAATCTCAGCTTTCTATTTCATTTTAATTCCATTTAAAAAACAGCTTTTAGCTCTTGTGCTTTCGCCTTCTGGAATCTCAGAAGAGAGAATTGCTAAGCAGAACTTTCAGTTAATATTTTGATGCATAATATTCTCTAGCATCTCCATAGGGTCTAGAAAATAGTCTCCTATTTTGTGAGCTGTTCAAAACATGAAGTAGAATATTCATTTAATTCCCTCATTACATAATGTGTAAATTATGGAGATCATAGCATCACTGGAATACTCTATACTACAACACTCATGTTGCTGTTCTTCTATTTTATTTATTTTTGTAAGAGATGACCAGGCTGAGCCCGAGGGCGGGGTCAAACACACCATCAGTTTGGAGTCCTTATGCCTTTCTGTAAGAGACCCAGGTCCCCTTTCAGTCAGTTGCCAATTTGCCTTTACCGTTGTATTATTATCGTTGTATAAACTCGTACTGCTTTTGAACTCTTTCCTGGCTCCTGATTTCTTGCACCTGACATTTTTCATAATACCTAATCAGAGTGTCCATAATTGGAATCTGTGTCAAAAAACTTGTATGTTATGGTTCAAACCATCATGTAAATAAACTGATGTTATATCCAGAAAGAACACATGTAATATATAGGTGAACAAAAAACAAACAACTTGTATTTCAAAGGCTAGGTATCAATGTAAATGAGCTAAAATGTGATCTGTTCTCCACACAAGCCCTAAAACTAGACACTTGTAGTCCTTGACTTGCTTGGTTGTTTAATGACTATTATAAGGATAATATTGTCTTTAATAAGGGCTTTGTGTAAAAATGAAAAAAAAAAATGGCCTTCTGATTTATGGTTTTGATGGTTAGACATGATAGATTATAAAAAAACATTAAATGAGTATTAAGAAGTATTAAAAACTTACTATTGTATTCTGACTAGAGAGATAGAGAAAAAAACACAGTTCTAGACAATCATTTTACAAATTAGCTGTATTTTACTGTTAAAATACAATGTCAAGAAATGGAATACCATCTTTTTCCAGATATTTTCTTCAGGACAGATCTCAGAACAAGTTAAAAAAATAACAATCAGAGGGGGGAAAAAAAGACCTTACCCCTTATCCCCACCAACAAACAGAATAGTGTTCATTTTGATTTCATATTTTCTGAACTGCAACCAGCCATTTTCTTTTGCTATTTTGCACCATTGTTTGGCTCTACCCTTACAAGGCCACTGGTTAGGATCAGTTCAGTTGCTACTTGGTCGCTAGCAACTGCTTACGCTGCTGCTCCAAGAGGGATTCCAGGTGATCTGCTCTCTTCATGGCTGCCTGCAATGAGAAGAGAACTCATTTAAAGGGTGTTAAGTCTGAGAACTCTACTATATCTAAACAGCCCTACACCTCAGAGAAGAAACTGGTAGCAACAACAAAGACCTTCTAAGGTGTCCTTTCCAAAACTGACATGTTCAATAATTATTAGTGACAAGATAGTCTGTGGTAGTCTCTGTTCTTCCCTGATAATTACAATCCTTGGCAAAAGACGCAAGTTTGCATTCCTTCTTCCAATTATCCCAAACTATATTTTGTGGAATTAAACTCTTTTGTGGCCAGATTTGTTTGGAATCTTATAAGATATACAAGATGTCATAAAACAAGAGATAACAATAGAAAATAATCAAATCAAATCTCATGAAAGCATAACAGCAAAAGTTTTTCAATATATTTGCATCAGCAATATATGATCATAATTTGATTGAATCTTAACATTCAGAACCAGGAATATGAAAATATTGGTACAAACTTTGGTGGGAAAAACACCGTATAGCCATCAAAATCATACAGTGAAAGGGTGGGACCTCAATTTATCCAATTTCTTGCCTTTCTGTAATGAGCCAGTTTCACAAGCTTGTTTCTCCTCATGGAACATTCTCCATTTGTTTTCTTGGAATTCTCCTACCTTAAAACCATTATTATTCTTCACAAGAACTGTGGCTCACAAGAACCTTACCTCATACTGCTTTCGAAAGCTGTTCACGGCCTCCTCTTTCTTCACAATTGCTGTCTTCACTCTACAAGGAAGGTCAAATGAGATGACATTTGGATAACCGAGCAACAACTTCTTCATTAGCATAATCATTAAACGTATATTCTACCATTCTGCTTACATAAGCACTACATGTAGCTTACAAGAAGAAATAAAAAAACTAACACTCTAATATAACCCTGAGCAGATTTTTTTTTTTTTTTGGCTGGACATACTCCTCAGAACAGCATAAAGTTTCTTTGGTCAAAACCAGGACTGGAGACACTCCAGATAGGACTTTTACAATTCAGCACTCTTCAGTTTGGGCTGCTTTGTATCTTTTTTCTTTGGGAAGAAAGTACAAGGAGGCTTAAATAGAACTGTGCTTGGAAGTGTTCCATCTAGGACATGTAACAATAGGCTTTCAGAAGAAATGCCTTCACCTCAGATCCTGCAGGTCAGAGGGTCTCCATTCATGCCCTACAGTTTTCATATTCCTCCTAAGTCTATGAATGAATCACTCCTATATAAATTTAATAGGGTGCATTCAAACACGAGAGGAAATAAACCCCAAATTGTGTAAAATAGGAGTTAAGCAGTTAGCTTTGTTCTTTGCTTTAACTGAAAGTTCAATAAGCAAGGGAAACAGACACACACTTGATTTTAAATTGACTGGAAAGCTTTAATTCTCTGTCTATTTTACACACAAACACACCTCATTTGTTAAAACTGCATCTTGGCACAGAGCTTGCCAAATACACAATGCCACCATTTATGCTTTATGCATGTGGCTTGGGAAGAATGGGAACGTAGCTCGGGTGGCATAGACAGTGCTAGACTCCAGTAAGATTTTGGGTCAGAACTAAACTTCTGTACAGAAGATAAGCAGAGCTGTTTGTTACCTTTTATGCACCTCTTCCAGCTCCTCCTCTTTGTCTCGCATCACTCTGTCCAGCTCCAAGCGCTGACGGGCACGAAGTTCAGCCATTTCTATCTTGAGATGTTTGTTGTCTTCTTCTGTGGTCACCAGACGGTCTGCAAACTCTTGTCGAATCACCTCAGAGAGGCTGCTGCGTTCCTGAGCTAACTGGTCCTTCACCTAATACAGTAAGCATATGAAAAGGCCAATCATCACTGTAAGAAAGCTTAGGTTTAAAATCAGCATGCCTATTGTCTTCATTCAGTTCTAGCATTTCTTTCTGACCTTAGGGTATAGATCAATACTAGATCAACGTCAGTTATCCAGAAAGATATACCATGGGATTCACACCCACACCTTGTTTAGCAAAGAGGGGAGTCTCGATACATCATGGGACTCCATCACGACAATGCAAGTTTGACACCCCTTGTCTAAAAGGTAAGAATACTGGGAGAGATGATCATTGGAACAAAAATACACATACAGAAGTCCTCTTTCCTGTGTCAACTCACCTTCCGGATGTCCTCAACTTCCTGTTCCTTCTGGCGTAGAAGACCTTGGAGACGAACAATCTCACTTTCTGCTTCCAGCAAACGCCCCTTCAGCTCATTGCAGCGTTCTTGAAACTTACGTTCTGACAGGTCCAATTCTCGCAGGTCTAGTTCATATTTATCCCGCATTCTCTTTATTCTGAACAGAGAAAGGAATATTATTTGATTAATCGCCCTCTAGAGCAATAGAGGTAAAGAGCGCAAATTCTTTTTATGTGCAGCATGGTTTTTAACACCATTTTTCTGATTTTACAAATTGTGAAGAATACAATGGCACGATGGCAAATTGTTCAGCTACTAAGATCAGATCTGGGCTGCAGTATGAGTTCAGACAACTTTCTCTTTATAGGACTTACCATGGCATGAAAAATTAGGTATGGAAATTAGAGGCTTTATTTAAGATTGCAGTCACAATTTGCATCTTTTTAAATCCTGAAAATGTCAGCCGTGTTAAGATAGACCAGAACAGGAAAGCAATTCCACAGAAAGCCTAAAACTATTTAGTGAGATAACATAATCCTGCAATTCTGTTTGTGCTCTTCCTGCTTTCCGTTCATACACTTCAATGAATCAGGGAGGTGACTTCCTGACCCACTTCCAAAAGTGAACTTGTCTTGGACTATCATACTTCCACTGCTTACAATTAATTTATTTTTAATATGGTAATAATAACTTTTATTGTCATTATACATATATACAACGAAATTGATTTTGCTTCTGCTGGTGCTATCCATAACAAAAATACAACACAACATAAAAAATATAGAAAGTGGTTGTTATACAATTAGGGAGAAACATAGTCATATGTTTCCATGTATGCATGGTGATTGTAGTTGTGTTTAGGAGTCTGACAGCCCATGGATAAAAGCCGTTTTTAAACCTGTTTGTCCTGCTGGCTATACTTCTTTGTCTTCTGCCTGATGGTAAAAGTGAGAAAAAGACACTGACCAGGATGTGTATCGTCCCTATAAGGATCTTCCTTACTCTGCTGAAACAACGAGACCTGGCAATGTTGTCCAGTGGTGTTAGGGGGCAACCAATGGTTTCTTGTGCCAAATTTATCATTTTCTGTAGTCCCTTTCTGTCTGCAGCTGTTGAACCGGCATACTATACTGTTATACAGTATGTAAGGATACTTTCTATCATAGACCGATAGAAAGAGGCCATCAGCCATTGTTCTACTTGATTTTTCCACAGGACTCCAAGGAAATGAAGTCTCTCTGTTGACCTTTCCTAACCACCAGGGACGTGTTCTATGTATTTCCAGGTAAGGTCTTGACTAACGAGGAAACCTTTTCCACACAGTTCCCCTTGATATACAGTGGGGCAAGTTCCTCTCTGTGCTTCCGGAAATCCAGCACCATCTCTTTTGTCTTGCTAGTGTTTAAATGTAAGTTGCTTTTTAAACACCATATGGATAGCTTCTGGACTTCTTCCCTGTATTTATAATTTTATAGAAAAGCGCTCAAGATGTTCATGCATATCCCTCATGATTCAAGTACAAAAAGTATATCACCACCATCAGCTTCCTGTTAAGAACTTTACAAAGCACCTTATTACAGTGCTTTACTACAAATTCTATCAAATGCCATTCTGAGTAGTCACTCTCTGAATAGCAATAGCACTTAAGACTTATATACCACTTCACAGTGCTTTCCAGTATTCTCTAAGCAGTTTATAGTCAGCATATTGCTCTCAACAATCTGAATCCTCATTTTACTGATCTTGGAAAGAAGCTGAGTCAACTTGGAGCCAGTCAGGATTGAACTGCTGACAGTGGAAGGCACAATTAGCCTGCAATACAGCATTCTAACCACTGCACCACCAGAGTTCTTGAAAATGCTTAGTTCTTTGGCCATCATTTTCTGACTTTCATCTACCTGCATCTTACCTGTTCTCTGCAATCCTCTCACATTCATCCTTGGCAGAGGACATGTCAGCTTCTAGTTTCTGGATGACAAGCTCAATCTCCTTGTCCCTTTCTTTCCGGACTTCTTCTCTTAGCTCCCGTTCTCGAGTTAGTAACCAGGTCTCCTGAAGTGAACACAAAAAAAAGCCCCCACCTTTTTTTGTTAAAACAACCTTCTGTTGAAAAGCATTCTCCTTTGACAAAGGTGCAACTGGAATTCAGGCAAGACAGATATCAAGCAGAATGATGTATGTCCCCAAGCGTCTGCCAGCACCTTTGATGGGTTATGTTGCCTTACTTCAATGCTTCCACAATCCCCTATAAAATCCTCTGAAATGGCAGACATTGCTTAAGGGCAAAGAAGTAGAAATAGTCACCAAGTTATATTTATGCTGACTCAAACCTTATTTAAGCCAAAAAGGATGAGTTGTTTTGTTGTGCGTAAGCATCAATTTGTGCCAGTGCAGCTTTATTTTTCTGATCTTATATTTGAAAGAAAGACTAAATCAATTCACATCCTGCTGATGTAGCCACATCTGGTTGCTTCAGTAAAACACTTCGTTTAGGATTATCTTTGAGGTATCCTATCTCTTACATGTTGAAGTTGAATACATGGATGAAATTAATATCTAAAATATTCTTGCTCTTTCTCCTTTCCCCAGTCCAAAAGAAAAAGCAGTTTCCTTCTCTTCTTTCTGCTTGCCCTTTTTCCTTTTTCCAAAAATGCTAAGCCAACTTCCACAGAGTGGAGCACGTACTTTTTTTTCAATAACTCCTATTCCTTTCAATTAATCTTCAATAAACCAAATAATATCTTCTCGGTGTATCTTTTCAAAGGGCTTTTGTGTGTGTGCCACAAATCCAATCTCTGCAAGGCCTTTTAAAACTTGCCTTCAATATTTATCCCTAGCACTTTTCCTTGGGAATTATTTCCAAATCTGCTTTTAGGTCACTCCTATTCTTCCTATCTCACCCACCCACCCCGCCCCAAAATCTTGCAATTTTTAGCTTTGCTATTTTTTTTGTTATAATTCTTTGCTTTCCAAAAACAGTATTGAAAGAAATGATATATGCGTACTGTAGTATTCTCTCAGATAAAAATAGTGTTTTCATTGACTCTTACTGTATTACAGTAGTCCTTGACTGGCTGTGAGTCCCTCTTTGTGAAGTGGGGTCTGGGAGGGCAGATGGGCCTTTTGATAACGTACCTGGCTCCCTGCTACGTATCATCGGCCCTGCCCGGGCTCCTCGGGGTAATAGCCGAGCTGGCGGTGGAGACACCCAGACTGTTAGTTATGGGTGACTTCAACTTGCCTTCGCTCGGTGAATCCTCTGGGGCGGCCCGAGAGTTCTTGGCTTCCATGACGGCCTTGGACCTGACCCAATTAGTTTCTGGACCCACTCACATGGGAGGACACATGCTGGACCTGATTTTTGTCTCTGGACAGTGGTTGGCTGATCGGTTAGGGGATATAGCTGTTAAACTTTTGTCATGGTCTGATCATTCTCTCCTTAGACTGGACTTCTGTACCGCCAATCCACATCACAGAGAGGCGGAGCTGAGGAGATGTTTCCGCCCCAGGCGCCTGATGGATCCTGAACGGTTCCAAATGGAGCTTGGGCCATTACCTGAAACTCTGGCTCATAACTCGGCCACAGACTTGGTAGCCGCCTGGGATAGGCTGGCTGCCGAGGTTCTGGACCGAGTTGTGCCTTTGCGACCTCTGACCCGGCAGAAATCTCGCTCGGCTCTGTGGTTTACGGAGGAGCTGAGGGAGATGAAATGCCGGAAAAGACATCTGGAGGGCCTCTGGAGGGCCAATTGTGCCGAGTCTGACTGAACACAGGTTAAGTCCTATATTAGGACCTACCTAGTGGCGATAGAGGCGGCAAAGCGTTCTCATTTCTCCGCCCTTATTGCATCGACAGAAAATCGATCCGCCGCCCTGTTTAGAGTAACCCGCTCCCTGCTTGGGCCGGGAGCACGGGAGGATCTCTTCCAGGGAAGGGCGGAAGAGTTTTCTCGATTTCTGCACGATAAAATCACTCAGATTTGGGACGGGCTGGACTCTAATTGGGAGGTCCCGGGGGAGGTGACCGCGGCGAGTCTTGAGATGGTTATCTGGGACGAGTTTGACCCTGTGACCGCCGAGGGTATAGACAGGTTGCTGGGGCGGCTGAATGCCACCACGTTTATTGGATCCTTGCCCCTCCTGGCTGGTTTCGACCGCCAGAGAGGTGATGCGGAGTTGGCTCCAGGGAATTGTTAACGCTTCTTTGGTGGAGGGCACGCTGCTCACCGCCTTGAAAACGGCGGTGGTGCGACCCCTCCTCAAGAAGCCCTCCCTGGATCCAACTCTTTTGAACAACTATCGTCCTGTCTCCAACCTTCCCTTTGTGGCGAAGGTTGTTGAGAGTGTGGTGGCATGTCAGCTTCCCCAGTACCTGGAGGAAGATACGTACCTGGATCCCTTCCAATCGGGCTTCAGGCCCAGACACAGTACTGAAACGGCATTAGTCGCGTTGGTTGATGATCTCTGGAGGGCCCGTGACAGGGGTTATTCCTCTGTCCTGGTCCTATTAGATCTATCAACGGCTTTTGATACTATCGATCATAGTATCCTATTGCAATGGTTGGTGGGGTTGGGGGTCGGGGGCACCGTGTTGCGGTGGTTCGCCTCCTTCCTCTCCGACCGCCTGCAATTTGTATTGGCGGGGAGGGAGCGGTCCACCTCTAGGTCCCTCGATTGTGGGGTGCCTCAGGGATCGGTCCTCTCTCCTCTCTTGTTCAACATTTATGTAAAGCCGCTGGGGGAGATCAACCGTGGTTTTGGGGTGAAGTGTCATCTGTACGTTGATGATACTCAGCTGTATATCTCCACTCCAAGCCACCCCAACAATGCCATGGAGGTTATGTCCCGCTGTCTGGAGGCCGTGCAGAACTGGATGGGCGGGAACAGGCTCCGACTCAACCCTTCCAAGACTGAGTGGCTGTGGTTTCCGGTGTCCCGATATAGCCAGATAATTCCTTCGCTGGCTATTGGGGGTGAGATTTTGCCCCCTTCAGAGAGGGCTCGCAATCTGGGTGTCCTCCTGGATGTACGGCTGTCCCTGGAAGATCACATTATGGCCGTCTCCAGGACGGCGTTTTATCAGGTTCGCCTGATCCGCCAGATGCGGCCCTTTCTGCATCGGGAGGCCTTACGCATGGTCACTCATGCCCTGGTCACCTCCCGACTGGACTATTGTAACGCCGTCTACATGGGGCTCCTGAGTGGGAGCATCTGGAGGCTTCAACTGGTACAGAATGCGGCCGCGCGGGTGGTTATGGGGGCGCCAAGGTTCGCTCATGTGAAACCCCTCCTGCACGAGTTGCATTGGTTGCCAGTGGCCTCTCGGGTGCGCTTTAAGATTGCAGTGTTAACTTTTAAAGTGCTCCATGGCATCAGACCAGGATATTTACAAGACCGCATTCTGCCAGTTTCCTCTCAGTGTCCGGTGCGCTCCCACAGAGAGGGTCTCTTGCGGGTCCCGTCGGCATCTATGTGCCGGCTGGTGACCCCGAGGAATAGGGCCTTCCTTCTCTGTGGGGGCATCTACCCTCTGGAATGGGTTGCCTCCGGAGTTATGTACAGCCACGGACCTGGGGACCTTCAGGCGTGCCTTGAAAACCTGGCTCTTTGACCAGGCCGGCTTGATCTGATTTTAGATTTGGGTATTTTAATTTTATGCTAATTTTAGGGTTTAAGGTTGGGGTTTTAATTGTTTTGCAGTCAGGGTATTTAGTTTTAATTTTTGTATATTTAATGTTTTAATTGCATGGCTGTACACCGCTCGGAGACCTTTGGGAGAGGAACGGTATATAAATAAATATTCATTCATTCATTCATAACTATATATTTAATAACCATTCAAAGTTACAATGACACTGACATGACCATTTTTCACTCTTATGACTGTTGCAACATCCCCACATGATCAAAATTGGGAGGCTTAGCAACTGGCATGTTTTTATGTTTGCCAGGGTCATTTGATTACCTTTTTAAAAAAAATTGATTTTATATACGCCCCCTCTCCCATCAGGACTCGGGGCAGTGTACAGCCAAATAAAAACACATACTTACAAATACCAATTTAAAATAGAATTAAAAGTAGATTAAATTAGTGGCTGAGATACAGTGATGATAAAACTAACAAGGTAAAAATTTAAAAAGCTAAAAAGCAACCATCAAGCACTGATGTCAAGCAGTCAATGGGGAAGCCAAATTCACTTAACCATGTTACTAACTTAACAATTGCAGTGATTCACTTACCGTGGTAAAAAAGGTTGCCAAAATGGGGCAAAACTCACTTAACAACTGTCTTGCTTAACAACAGAAATGTGGGACTCAATTGTAGTCGTAGGTCAAGGACTACCTGTACTGCCTCTTTCATGATTATGGTATACTGTGTAACTGTTTTCTAATCAGCATGATTTATGATTCCAAGTCCCCTGATACACGTTATTTTGAACTTGTTTTAGTTATGTAACAAACCATACTAATTTTTTAAACTTTTGTCTTTGGTCTCACATTTCCTATATTTTGTCAACACTCAGGAAAGTTCCCCTGAGCCACTGATGGATGATGTGTGTATGGCTTAGGAAAAGAAGCTACAAATATCACCTCTTTTTTCAGGTAACTGGCCTCCCAGGCCTGCTTCTCCATATCCAGTTGCATCTTCAAGGTCTGCATTTCTACCTTGAGGAGGAAGAAAAATATATATAAAGAAATGGACCAGAAAGAAACGGACCTGCCTCTTTCCAATCTCCAGTACACTAAGGGATCCAAGTTGTAAGTCTGAAGAGGATGTTATCAGATTATTCACTAAGGGGGAATTAGTGAATTGGGCTCATTCTGCAACAGTCATGAATCTGAGAATAGTCTTGGTCTGTAGCTACGTGGGAGCAGATACCTGTTTCTTAAGCTAGATAGAGATGACACTGATGTATGAGAGAGGGAAAGAAGAGAATGGAATGGAATGGAATAGACTACTTTATTGGCCAAGTGTGATTGGATACACAAGGAATTTGTCTTGGTGTAAATACTCTCAGTATACAAAGAAAAAATATATTCATTAAGAATCAAGAATCACAACGTACAACACTTAATGATAGTCATAGGATACAATAAGCAATCAAATCATACTAGGAAACAGTCAATATAAATTGTAAGGATACAAGCAAGAAAGTTACAGTCTTACAATCACAAGTGGGAGATAAGGAGTGATGAGAAGATTAATAGTTAATAGCAGTGCAGACTTTGTAAATAGTTGAACAGTGTTGAGGGAATTATTTGTTTAGCAGAGTGATGACTTTCGGGGAAAAACTGTCCTTGTGTCTAGTTGTTCTGGTGTGCAGTGCTCTGTAGCGTCGTTTTGAGGGAAGGAGTTGAAAGAGTTTATGTCCGGGATGTGAGGGGTCTGTAAATATTTTCACATAGAGAGAGGGAGAGAGACAGATACCACTTTTACAGTTTCCTAACTCTTGTTCTGGTTAGTTAGAAAGAATAAGTGAGAATAAACCAAAGGAAGTGAGTAATCTCTTGCTCTAACATCAAACAACTTAAAGCTGTATCTCCAGCTTCATCTTTCTAGTTCCATTGTCTTCAAAGTCACGTGATCAAACTGATTAGATAATATGCCACTCCATATGTAGCCTCTCAAGCTGCAATTCCCTGCCTCAAGGAGAAAAGGGCTGGAGCACTTTGTGAAAAAAAACAACCAAAACCTCAAACCAATTAATCTGGATTCAAATTTCAATCAAAGATTATGAAAACAGTTTCCTGTGGCCTACACTAATATGTGAATTATGTTTTTCACCCACCCCCAACCAAAAAAAAAGCTTGATGTGATCTAGTTCTATCTTACTTGTCTTACCCAATCTATCTAGACTCTCAGAGCCACAGATAGGAAAATAAGCCCGGGTTACATAACCTTTCTGAATAACACATTACTTCAGAGAGCAGCCCTACATGACCAACAAGACCTCAGGATACTGTGAAAAAACAACCACTCAGATCATCAGCTATAAATGACTCAAACTAGAACCTTGCAAGAAGGCAGAAAAAAAAATCTACACATAAACAAACAAGCATTGCACTGATGTGCAATAAAGGTAATGATACAGATATTAAAAAAAGCCCCCAGCCTGCTCAAATAACATTTTTCCAAAGTTCTCACAACTTTGTGTCTGCTCAGGGCCGAAAAAGGCTGTGTGACCCCAATGTAAATTTACCTCGAATGCTAGCAATGAATGGACAGCAAAATTATGTAGAAAGTCTAGAAATAACAGAGACCTGATGACGTCGCTCCTGTTCTTCCTTCCCTTTCTCATATTCTTCCTTTAAAGTCTTGGTAACAATTGAATTATTCTCTTCCAATTGCCTTCGCAAATCCTCCAGTTCAGCTCTTTGCCTGGGAATCAGAGATGAATACCACAGAATAGTACTGTTCAAATTCAGGCACCAATGCATCCATTTCCCAGTGTCTTAAACTGGCTCCCACCAACTCTCTAAAGTTATTAATTGGAATATTTCCCATACACTGGAAGTAATCAAGTTAACAGTATTATTTAAATTTAATCTGTTTCCAATAAAATATTGTTTGTGTGTTAGCTACTTGGTATGTAGCTTCAAGCATGCTATAATAACTGCAGCCTTTAGACTGAAAAAAAATGCTACATACAACGTGGTGGAAAAAAAAATACTCTTGAAACAGGCAATAAAATCCTGTGGTATTACCACATGAATTGATCATTTGCAAATTCTCCAGGCCCCCATACTAAGGAAGATGTATGTGGGAACAATATATGTGCTTTTAGCTTTGGGATTTCAAGTTGTTGCCGTTCTTTTTCCTGAACACTGCCTTGTCGATGCAAATGGTCACTACCTACTTGTTTAGCATACCCACCAGTTCTGAACCCAACATGCCTTCTCTCACCTGGCAGCCTGTTGGTTTAGTCTCTCCTTCTCCTCAGCCACTTCATTGTAGAGCCGGCGCCGTTGTTGCTGTAGAGACTGCTCCTCCTGCTCCAGCTGCTTCTCATACCTGTTTAGAGGGAGCCGTTTAGAGGGAGCCTTTCAAAGGAAGTCTTAGCAATGTATCAGTATCCTTGGCTTGACCCAACATTATAGGAAGCATAAAGCCAAAGATCTCCTCAAGTGGGAGAAAAATGTAATACTTTTGTGGAATGCAAAATCATTATTTAAAAAAACCCCAAAGTCTTCAAACAGGAGAAACAAAATTCCTCATAGGAGATATGGAAATTGCAAAATGGAAAAGCCCTACAACAGAGAGGACAGAATAAACTGGCATAAAGGCTCAATTACAAATACATAAGCCAGCACATAAAACACATTTCAGAGAATGGTACCCAAATCACACTGTTTGCCTATTACTTTCCTCCTACAGTACTGTATTAGGTACCCGTTTAATGCTCTGATGCCAGCAGTTAGCAGTCAAGACTGCACTATATTCCTGTTTCTAAACCAAGAAAACAAACACAACTTTATGATGCCTCTCTATGGGCATATGAACTCTCCAATCTCTCTGTTCTGCCCTTAGAAAGCCAAGGACACACACTCAGTATTTTCAACCAAATCCTGATGTCATTTGTTCACAAATTTGCAGGACTGCTACCTTTTCTAATTGAATGCACAAAGTCATCTTGTTATCAGATATGAATGCACATTCTGTGCCTCACTTTCTTTTAGGCCAGTGCCGCATCAAGATTGTGTTTGTCTCGGGGGAGGATGGGGACATGGCCAGCTCGATGTCACTCATGTTGGGGATGCCTGTGGGGGCCAGAGTCCTCTGCCAGTGAAAACGGGGCTCGGGAGGGCTGTTTTTGCTGGCAGAGGCAATGCAAGCTGGTCCTTTGCTGTTTCCAAGGCAGTCCTGTGGGTTAGATCCAAGCACCCCGCAGCCTGGATCCAGCCCGTGGGCCTTGAATTTGACACCCCTGCTATAGGCCATCGTGTTCCTTCCCTAAACAATATTATACCAGTTTTTTCTCCTCCTATTGTCCCCCTCCAGGGTTAATTTTGCCCCCTTTTCTCCCTCTTTGCGCATCTGTATAGCCTTTTCCAGATTCTCATTCTCCTGCTGGACATCTTCCTACTTGCTCCTCCCTTCATACCGCTGCCTTGCCAGTTCTCTCTCTCGCTGCCCCTGCTCCTCCTTCTCGTGCTCCAGCATCTCTCTCAGTTCTTCTGTCTGTCGAATGTAGCGTTGAGCTGCACGCTCATCCGATTGCAGTAGTTCTACTTCATGCAGCGATTTCAGCTTTTTGATCTCTAGCTTGTGTTTAGCAATGAGCTTCTGGATTTCAGGCTCCAGGCCTGAATGGGGAAGAAAGCAAATGGGAGGTTACGGACTACAAGCGCCTGCATGAAAGCAAGAATTTCCACTCTCTACACCCGCCTCTCCTTCCTGCAGATGCAATTGTTATAATAATCAAAGATGACAAAAGCTGAATGGAGCTACTAAAATGTATTAAAAGCATTGTACAGTCCTGACTTATAGCACATCATCATCACATTACTAGGAGGCAAGCTTAATTGGAATGAAATTGTGTCTTTACCATTAGTAAAATAGACCAGAGAGCATATAATGTACATGTCTGACTACATTTAATGAAAAAGAACTACTGTAAATTGTTCCCTGCCATAACTAGTTATAAAAATGTTGCCACTTCAAAGCATATTTGCCTTTAATAATGAAATCTTTTTTAAAAAATAAAAAGACAGTTCAGATATTGGAGCCGAAGCAAAGAAAGGGAACTGGGAAGAATAATCAGACTTAGAATAATCAGACTTACAATCCTAGAAGGTCAAAGCAAAGACAGCATGCTTATGAAATAGTTCTAACCTGGGGGCAGTTCTACTAAAACGTCTGCTACTGGGACAAGAACCTGAGCAAATAACTAAAGCTCAACAGTACCTTTAACAGTGATCTCTTTGATCTTCTTGGTCTTTTCATCAATCCATTTCTCTCGACGGATTTTTTCTGTGGCAGTCATCAGTTGTTTCAGCTTCTTTATTTCCTTCATGTGAATTAAAAAGAGAGAAAAAAAAAAAAGCAAGACGTATATCAGATTTTCATTAAATTTCATCCTGTATCTATGAAAGAAGAAAGCAATTCTTGAATAAATCAGCAATGCATCAGAATTGCTTTACAAGAGGAGAATTTTTTGCAAGAATCCAGTGAGATTCTTTTCAAGTTCAACTGAACTTCCTGGAATTTTCTGAAATTGAATTTCAAGGCATGCAATGCATGAGTTGACATTACTTACAAATAATTCACTATAGAACCCTAACCCAAACACACCTCACAACACATACAGGTGGTTTATATAGCAATAGTACTTAGATTTATATACTGCTTCACAGTGTTTTATAGCCCTCTCTAAGCGGTTTACCGAATCAGCATATTGCCACCAACAATCTGGGTGGGTCCTAATATACCGACCTTGGAAGAATGGTACTTTATATTATTTGTGTATGTCTCTCTGTGTGTCATTTATATACTTAATTATTTATATAACACCATATGCATCCATATAATAAATAAAACTTTGATTCATTCATTCGTTTTATTTATTTAAAATAAATTTATTTAAAATAAAAACCTAATTCAGGATATCATTTTTTTATAATGCCACATTAATTGTTTTTTCTTCGGCTCCAATTTTAGAAGGCAAATTTTGATTCCGAATAACAACTAAAATGTTTTAGCTTTAAATTTATATACCCCAAACAATTAAAAACAGAACTTCTAATAAATCTTTCTCCATTGCAATAGTTTGGGCCAAGAAAATTAAGAGAATCTAAGCTTTTCATTCCTAAAATTTGGGAGACAAAGAACACTGAACAAACCACAGCAGCCTCAAATTATTGCAGTCTTTTATTTGGTAAGGGTCAATCTATTTGGAGCTCTGGAAAAGATCAAGAGTGATCTGCCATCACTCTGGAGAAAGTCTAATGTCAATCAATGTTCAGATTAAGAGCAAGATAGGAAAATGAAGCTCCATTATCTTGCAGACTAATCTTAAAAACAAAGAAAAATGTCTTTTTAAAAAAACCAAAGCTAATGAAAATGGGACATTTCTGAAGAGATGGAATGTGCCAAATTCAGTGCAACTGGTTGTTCTCTCAAGAGCTGTTTTGGAAAAGAATGGGATATTGCAGCAGCATTAAATAAAAGGGGTGTGTGCAAAGGGAAGGGGCACACATAAGGAATTTTAATGTATTTTTCTACCAGTTTATCAGTTCTTTTTGAGACTGATGAAGAAATAAACGGATCTTCTTTGTAAATAATTATCAGATCAGATCGGCTAATAAAATAATATTGCCATTCAGGAAGATAAGAAAGTAAAATAACAGGCAAAACTAAGTATGTCTGTCAACAGACAAGATATCTCTGCCTTTAACATTACTGTGGCAGTAACAATAAATGGTAGTTTGACAGCAAATGGTTAACAGCAAATATGATAGTGATTGATTCCAACACTCCCTTCCCTAACTACTAACTCCTTGAAGTCCAAGATCAGCCCAATTATTGCACTCTTGAAATCTAGACTTAGAAAAATCTAATGTCAAGAATTGTTAACTGAAGCCCCTTCCCAACCCAACCATTCTAGGCTTCGTCCCTCCCATCCCCAAACCTTGGTAAGATAAGATACTGCTTTCAACTCCTCCCACCTGCTTATCTCTGCCCTTTGGGCTGCCCTATACTTGTGGGGTGGCACGCAGCTGCAGAAATGTACAGCACTGAGGCTGTAAGACGCTCCTGAGCCACTACACAGTGTGAAGCCCCAGCTATATGCCCCAGGAAGTCCAAGCAGCATGGTGCAAAACCAATGTTCCAGAAAGCCCTAAGAGCCAGTGCAAAGTTTCAGAATCTTGGGAAGCCTCAACAGCATGGCACAAAGCCACAGCCATCCCTGGAAACCGACCCCAGCAGCACAACACCAAATCCTAGCCTCCCAAGGAAGCCTTAGCTATTCTCACTGCCTGCTGTTCTGAGAACCCTGCAGCCCTGCACTTGGCTATCCCAGCTGATGTTTGCCATGTTCTTATTCCCTATGATGAGGTGAGTCTGCCCTGGCCCTTCACAAAGCAGCTGCTGGCCACACTGTCCAACTTCTCTAAAACCTCATAAAGAAATTGGCATGCCCAACCTTGAGAAGAAAGCCTCATGAGGACAGCAGCTGCCTCGTGAAGGGCCAAAGCAGGGCATCTGCAGGAAGATGGCAAAAATCAGCTAGAGTCAAGGAGTACTGGAGATAAAAAGGGTATAGATGGGGGAAGATAGATGAGTTGCAGCATCTATCTTCAGCCATATCTGCAGCCATAAGTATGGATGGGCTGCCAAACACTCACATTTTGGTCACATGACCACAGGAACAGTGCAATGGTCGTAACTTTGGGGACATATTGTAAATCACTTCATCCAGCAACACCATAACTTTGAACATTTGCTGAATGAAAAGTTGTAAGCCAAGGACTACCTGTATCTGAAGAACAAGGCTACTATTTTATTCCAAAAGTTATAGTGCCTCGTAGAACTAGCATTTGTACTTTTATATAATGCAAAGTTGTATCATTTTATCCATTTTACAAGCCTTCTTCAATGCCTTTCAAAATTATTTATTTATAAATTTTATTGGCCTTACCATAAGTGAACTCTGGGCAGCTTATAGTCATAAAATTATGTCTATCCATGTACAGTTAAAACATAATTAAAATCAACATTAAAACCTAAGGACACATGGCGAGGGTGGGGCGGAGTGGGGGGATGTGGGATCTTTTGTTACTCGATCAACAACCTTCGGTGGGTTGTTCCCCAACTGGCACAGCTACATCTTTAGGCCCTTACGAAAGGATAGAAAGGTTGGGGCCAACCTCACATTGGCGGGGATAAGATGTTCCATAAGGCAGGAGCAACAGCAGAGAAGCCCTCCTCCTGGACTCCCATCAGCCGGAACGATCAGACTGATGGGATCTGCATCATGCCTCCTCCGCTGGCATGGAGGGGTCAATCCCAGTGGGGTGTGATATAACTGGACCCACGCCATGAAAATAATATCTACAATCTACCTTCACATCTATACACTGAAATTTAAAAACAGGTGGGTACGTGACGCTGGATCTACCTACTTTCCTACCCCAATCAAAACAATGTGCATGTAGATAATAATGAATTGCTAAAGCATATAGGAAATGTTGCCTTTGCTTCATAAACACCAGAGCCTGTTTGGCTGGGCCCTAGGTATAGAAGCTGAAGAGGGCATCATTATCAAAGTCAAGGAATAGCACTTTGCACCAAATTGCAATATTTGCCATACCTATATCCCAAGAGAGATATAGGCATAGCACCCTCTAAGAAATTCATGAAAAATCACATTTAAAGGATCCAGACCAGCAAAAAGGACAAAGGCTGAAGCATGCACAAAGTTTACCTCACAGAGGGGGCCCAGAGTGCGCCAGACCTAAACAGAAAGAGGAAAGGTGAGAGAAATGGAAGGAGTGTGAAATAAGAGAGCTGGGGGGGATGGGGAAGCAAGGATACAGCTTAAGCAGAGTGCAGATTACTTCTTAGCATAGGAATCAAACAAATTGACCAGAGGAAAGAGCTAACGTTTTGGGAATATTGCATCTGTTCAAAGTGCTTTTCAAGGGAGGAATAATCCTAATGTACCTCTAATTTTACTGAGGCCATGTTTTAAAAAAAACATTTACTGCCCTTCTCAGCACCTGTTAGGTTGCTTGGCCCAAATTAATATTTATAGCAAGTCCTAGCTGAAGTTGTCTTACAGTGAATAATTAAGTCACAAAAGATATTCATTCATTCATTCTGTCTATCAATCATCCATCCATCCATCTATCTCAATCTTGGCAACCTTAAGATTCATGGATTTGAATTTCTGGGAGTTGAAAGCCACATACCTTAAAGTTAACGAAGTTGAGAACATTGAGAGACGACAGAAGAAAAACCATAATGATATAAAAGATAGCAATGAGAAAACTGCTCGAAATACTAAGATTTAAGTGGCTTCCAACATTATCTTGGCTGATGTTCTTCAGAGGGGATTGAACACTGATTTCTTTGCATTGTACAGATTTCAGTCCAACTTAAGTCCAGTTGTATGTTTTATCTAATTGCTCCCCCAACCCTTATACCAATGTCATTTCCTCACCAACTCATGCTGCTCTTGCATCTGGGCAATTTTCTTTGTATATTTCTGATCCACAAGCTTCAATTCAGATACCACTGCTTCACATTTCTGATTCAGAGCTCTTTTGTCATCAATGAGCTGTAGAGATAGGTGCAAGATAGTATTATTAACAGAACAACTTTGTTGGTACTAATGCGTTGCATTAGCT
Source organism: Bungarus multicinctus (assembly GCA_023653725.1). NCBI lineage: Eukaryota > Metazoa > Chordata > Lepidosauria > Squamata > Elapidae > Bungarus > Bungarus multicinctus. The sequence goes on from CM042834.1 coordinate 124,894,634, forward strand.
AGCTAGCAGAAAGTACCTGGATCAAGCTGCCATCTTATTCAGGTAGAAATGGATACAAAACTCCCCCCACAACAGAGTATTTCAACTTCGAATGCTAATTGCTAGCTGATGCCCATGGAAATTTCTGAAGAGATATGCCAGCAATACAAGTGATGTTAGATAGAGGTTGAAAGATAGAGAAGCAGTATATTGATATTCCCAAGTCCTATATGGAAAGGAAAGGAAAAAGGAAAAGATTACCTGGTCAATGAAGGCCAGGTGCCGTTGGATTGCACCTTCATACTGCTCCCTCTGCATAGTCAGTTGGTGAGTCAGCTCCTTCTGTACATCTTTAACATGCTGCCCAGTTAACTCCTGCTGTTGAGCCTGCCAGGACAAAGTGCAAAACCAATTAAGGAAATGTCAAAATTATGCTACCTGGTCATTCAGCAAGCAAAAAAAAAGAGGAAAAGAGAGGACATGTAAATATAGCCATTGGGATCCTAAGTGGATCATTTGCTGATACAGATTGTTCATGACCAACATGAACAATGCTGAAACCTGAAAAGGCAGATAAAAGTAGACACTGCCTCTTTGGCAGTTCAGGTTTTAATTTCATACATTCTTCCACACAACAGAGCTAAAAAACTGGGTTGTATAACACAGACTCCCCACCCACCCATTCCTGTAGCATATACAGACCTATAAGAATTAGGTTCTGGTCACCCACCAGTGCTCTTTGTAGAAAAGCAACGGCTCTCTTCTTTTCTTCTACTTCCAACTTCAGCTTCTGGATAGAGCTGGTGACTTCTGTGGCAACTGCAGAGACCTGATCCAAGTGTGCAAGCTCTTCTTCTGGCAATAATCCCTAGCAGGTACGATAAGTAGCAAAGGATTAGTCAAACCGAAGTACAACCTCAGCAGTCTCCTTTAAATTAAAAGGAGATTAAAGTGTGCACTAATATACCAGTACTGAAAGCTTTGCTTGTCTTAAGAAACCATCATAAAATTGCCATTTTACATTAGCAGACTATGTTCTTCATTTTACATGTGGCAGAGTATGTTCTTCATTTCCTGAGGCAGATCCAACTATCTGAAGCTTCTGAACTCTTATTTTAAGAATAAATTATTGGAAGCCATAATGCCAATACCAACTTAACAGCTTTCAACCTCAAATACTTTTTGTTTCAATCAGCGAAAGCAAATGCTCATTGCTTGAAACAGCCACCTGCCCTTTCCCCACCCCCCAGTCCACCCATACCCATTAATAAAATTTAAATGTGCCATATTCACCTCTTGCTGTGAAGCTGAGGCAACAGACCTGGGTCGTTCCTGCTCAGATTTTTCCATCTCATCCAAAAAGCTCATTATATTCTGAAGTTTTGTTTCTGACAGTAATGTTCCTTCTTCAGGGGCTCCCAGTGAGCAGTTCAATTTTCCAAACTTCTCTAGGTTGTCAGTGGTTAGAGAAATTGAATCCAAGTCCTGTATTGCAGAGAAAAATTCTTGGGATCAAGAGGTAGACTACTATGGCAGTACTAAACAGAATGATTCCAACCTGCAACAGTTGCGGGGAAAGGAGAATTGATGTATGGATCCTATTGATTAAAAATAATATTTTAATACGTTTTTTTCTTGAGGGATTAACTGTAAATGTTTGGAAAACAATTACAAATGTTTTTTTTTGTGTATTTGTAAACAAATATACCAGTTCACAACTTTCAAGAGTTTGCTCTAAGCCAAGTATGTTATATAAACAAGAAGCAATGGTTGATATGTGTTTCTCATTTCCAAGATTTCTTCCCTAAACCACTTTCATGCCAGCCCAAATAAATTCTGTACAATTTCATCCAAAGCTGTAAAAAAGGATCTACAGAGAAAAGACAGCACAGTATCTGTCATATTTCAATTACCCCATCTATCCAAGCATATTTATAATCCTTGGAACACTTTGGTTGATACGGTAGCGGTGGCAGAAATTCTGGATCTGCTTCCAAAAGCTTCAGGGTGTCTAGTAGGTCATGAAAGGTTATTTTGGAATGCATCCTACTGGCTGTGCTCATCATACCATCCAAATCTTCACTGGGCATTTTCCCCGAACTCCCATCCTGGGAAACAGAGAAAATCCATGTGCATGAAATTTTGTGAAGAATTCTAAACAGACATTATCAGTATATTTCATTGATATAGGAAGGGGCTCATCCATCTCATCTCTAAGGTTTGCAAAATCTTATGCTTCCCAACCAATAAAAAGATTTAAAGATAAAGAAATTGGGAATTAAACAAATCATAAGAGTAAAAGAAAAAAAGTATTTAGGCTTTCAAGAACATCAGAAGGAGGCAACACCTGTGGCTGTTCTTCAAGTCCTTTGTTTTGTGCTGAGCGACAAAGAGATGCCATGGCAGAAGCTTCTTCTAGATCTATTCCTGCAAAGTGGAAGTTGGCACCTGCAGTAGCAACAAAAAGCATTTGCTTCAGTAAGAATGAGAATTCAGAATTGGTCTGTTTCTCATTTTGAAAATTGGAGTATAAGACTTTAAGATGTCATGTCCAAGTGTTTTTTTGAAATAATTATTCTGGGTTTTCCAAGCAATTTTAAAGTATAGCGAATCAGCTTTTCACTATGAGGATACATCAGCTGTCCATATTTTTCCATTATCATTATTTGCCTGTGTGCAAGTTAAACATTTCTGAACTTGCTCCTTATTTTCAGCATGTTATTTGTTGCTCCTCACTGCCTTGTACAACTAAACAATATCATGTTAACATGGGTTTCAATGCTATAGAAATGTTTTCTATTTAAACAGATTCAGTGTGCATACTGAATTTAGATAAATGCAGCTCAGGAGACTCCTAAGCCAAATGTTCCAAGATCTCCCATTATTTCTCACCTGCATTGTTGGCTTTGATGATGCTGTTAGCAGGACTGCTATTTTTCAAAGAACTGGCTTTCTCACTTTTCCTTCTTCTGGCTTTCTTGCCTTCTTTAATTACTGCCATCTCCTCCTCCACCAAACGCTGTGTCTCTAAAGCTTTTTGGGTTCGCTTTTGTTGCAGCTCCTAAAACAAAACACCAACTCACATTTCTGTTCTGTTAGGGCCCACTTCCTCATCCACCAATAAACATACTTGGCCTAACTTTTAACCCAAGACAATCCTGTCTTCTAATGCCCAGGACTAGCAATATCAATAAGCAAATGGCTACCTGGATGGCTGCCCTTCTGGCAAGGCGAGCTTTCTCCTCTCGTATTTTTTTCCTTTCCTCATCTCGTCTCTGCTGCAAATCCAAGATGTTGCCCTCATCTGTGAGCTGCTGCTGCTGCTTTTCCTTAAAAACATACAGCACAAGCTTTATAAAACTACACAATTGTGATCCTAACTCTAGGACAAAAAAAAAAAAAAGCCAACTAACTTCCCTAAAATCTAACTAGAACCACATCTCATGCATTTAAAGAACCACATCTTATGCAAAACAAAACATTTGAAACAAAATATTCTTTCAGCATGTTCAGAAGTTTTTTATATATATATATATATATATAAGACAAACCTCTCTTTTGGAAGCTAACAACCGCTCAAGCTGAGCTACACCTTCCTTGTGCCTCTGAGAATGCCGCCGGTACCAGCGCTGGATTGTCACAGCAGCAGAATTGACTTGGTTAACAAATCTAAAACAGAGGAGGGGGGGGGGAGAGAAGTAATACAACTTGACTATTGCTTTTCAACTACCATGTCAAGCAAGAGTTCCTGATGTTAAGAAAAGCACAGAAAAACAGATCTTGACCACAGGGCTTCTACATTCAAACAAACACTCCTCCCTCCAGTTTTTAGAAATCCAGAACCACTGTTCAAAAATATATTGTTCCAGGAAGGTGTGAAAATATACCATTTAGTAACTGCAAGTAGCTTCCTATAAAATAATATCCAGCCACCCAACATCTCATTTGTATCCAAGCCTCTTGAGATTGGGTTGCAAACATTAAAGGCAAAATGGCCCCAAAGTTTACATTGCATTTTCAGCCCATTTTTCAGGTTTTGGAGTAGTTTTAAGGGTAGAATAGATACAGTTTTCCTCTGTGAGGCCTCTCATACTGTTTATCACCTAACTCCCTTCTAAAGATAAGAAAATTGCCACAAAAGGCCTATTTGGTTGGAATTTAGGTAGTTTTAAAAGCTGGGATGTAGTAGTTTGCCTTTGGAAGACCTCCCACTTCTGTCCCCACTCTTAATCCCCTGCCCCAAAAGGCTGAAATATTTCAGACAAGTCTTTTCTAGTGAATTCATAGTATAATAATTCTGTCATTCTTCAGAACGCTGGGAGGCCAAGTTGCAACTTTTACTGCCCAAAATTTACCTGGTTGCTGTAAAAGAACCAGGCTATTAACTGGAAATTGCCAAATCAGACATGGCAATTAACTAGTAACCTAGTTATATGCCGTCATTTCACTTCCTCTGATTTTTCTGCATAATTTGTTACTTCTTCCTGTAATCTTTCTCAGGCTTACCGCTCAGCTTCCTCCTCAGACACTTCTTGTATCCTAGTCGGGGGACTGCTACTACTGGTGTTATTGTTCCAAGCCAGGATGTTGCTGCTCGAAAAGTTCTTCTGAGATTTCATGTAACTGCTGCTGTCTGGGTCTTCATTAGAGGTAGCTTTGATTATGTTGCTACGGAAAGAAACAATAATATACTCCTCAACAAGATCCTATGCAAATCTCTTCAATTTAGGATGCACTAAAGAATGTTTCACATTTTTCATATTAGTTTGTACTGAGATTTCTCAGGGATTGCTATCCTTGAGAACTACTTCTACATGCAACATATACTCTACCAGTTGCTGGGAAATCTCTATTTGCTCACATTTAGTCCAGTGACTGCTGATATGAAACACTGTATTAACAGGGGAAAAGGACTAAAAGTGCAATTTTGTTTTTAAATGAAGCATGAGAGAGTTCAGGAGCTCTAGGTTAGTCGATTTATGCTTTTCTTCTTGAAAACAATCCTTCCCTCCCATCTCCAGCATTTTGTTCATGCATGAAATGTTGAGCAAACTGCTCCTAACTCAAAGCTGTTGTCATAGGAATATACTTACTTGAGCGAAGTCGTAGCTTGATTGGAGCTCTTTGGCACAGATATTTTGTCCGTAGTGGAATAATTGTTATGCACCATAGTGGTGACGCAGTTGCCCATGGCACCTTTGTTACTCCTCATAAAGTAGAAAGAAAATGTGTCAGCATGCTTCCAGAATAATTTTTCCAATACATTATCAAAATAGACCAGATGTCTGGAGTCTTGCCTGCCATTTAATAATTGTCTCATATTCATAAGTCAGATTTTTGGAATCAGTGCATTCTGGATACTATCCTAGATGCCGTGTCTCTCAAATAATGAAAACCAAAATGGACTTAAAAAGGATGGAAGTTCTCAAACTTCAGCATTCACAACTCTACCAATAATATACCCCTTTTTTAGATTCCAGCAGTATTTGCTGTTCAGGATCAGATTGTTACGTGTTCCCAGGTTCAATTTATGGCCACTCATTCATACATTCACAGCCCTAGAAAAACACTCAAATCACTTTCAACCAAACACTTGATTATATATGCTCTTTCTCACATGTATACCACTCACACACACACACTCCTCTATACTTACCCACGTCTTTCTGTCAGGTTCTGGCTGGAGGGATGGAAGTCTAGATCCAAAGACAACTCCAAGAATGGGCAAGTTTAAGACGCTTAAAGTCCTTGCTTGCTTTGTGGATCAACAAGACTGTTGGCTATTGTTCTCTTGTTAATTTACAAATCTAGTAACTGATGGTGAAATTTGGGGAGGGGTTTCTCATGTATTCAGGCCCAACTTCTTTTGTCTGGCTCATGTGACATTTTTCCTTTTGTCTCCTTAATGACTTAGTTCCTCCTTATCTACTTCCCCCAAGGGATCTTTTAAACAAGATTTCTGGCTTTTGTCTAACCTACTTATATGCCTACGTGCCTGCTTTCATCTTTAGATATGGTAGTTTCAGCCTAGTCTCCAAGTATCGTCCATATTCAACTATTAAATCAAAGTGTTACTATCAAAGCTATGGGAATTTTTCTGCAATGCCAGCATTTTAGCTGAATATCCAGACATTAAGCCCTACTACTTACAGGTAGGGCATGACTTCGCAACTAACAACTTTCAGGTATTTCTTACCTATTATTGGCAGTGAAATTAGCTGCAAGGGGTACACAGATTTCTTTCTTCCTCATGCTTCCGGGAGTGCTGGATGAGACAGGAAATATCCTGGGCTGCTCATCCTGACCAGATAACAAAAAATAAGTATACATGGAAGTAACAGTATACAGATCTTCGCTACATATGTTTTAGCAAAAACTCTTAATTACCTCTCAAGTAAAAAATTGTTCAATCTCAATGCAACAGTGAAATAAATGTAACAGATTTCAAAGCTTTGGGGATAGATGTAACAATTTTTATCCAATTAAGAGTGCTTCAAAATTAACTGTTTGGTGCCGAGTGTGGAAGTTTCTGGATAGTCATGGGCATGCCTAAATCAGAGCAGAATCAAAGGAACTTCAAAAGCAGAGATAAGAATCAAAAACACCCATACCATAGCTTTTGGGGAATTGCTGTGCTGATGACAGCTAAACCAGTTAAAAAACAAAGCATAGTAAGATGCTAAAAATGGGGGGGGAAAATTAATTTTTCTTGTCAACAGGAAACTTTTGGTAAAAGCCTGTTCATCTGTGGTATAATAAAATCTTTTCTGGATTTTCTAACCCAGGTTTGGCTCTTCTTGCTCCAACAGGACTTAGCTCCATAAAGCCTATGAAAAAGTGATGGCAGAAATCTTTTTGTAGAGTGCAGCTTTCCCATCGCTATTTTTTTTTATGGAGAGAAGTATATTATATTCTTGCCCAGAGGGAAGTGCAAACCTTACTCAACAACTGTATATGATAGTCACTTAGACGTATTGTATGCATTGCTCATTACTGTGGCATGTGTGATAAGTACATTATAGAGGTATCTTGTATTTTCCCCAACAGTCAAATGCCACTGTTCTTGTCCTAAAGGAAATATAATTTTAACATAGCAGATGAGCTAACAATTTGGATTATTATTTTTGCAACAATGGATTTTTGACATAATTAATCTAGACAAATCCTGAATGCATTTCACAGAGGAATTATCAGGCATAACAACATAAAGCTAAGTTTTGGAACTGGCTTTGAAGCTTTTCTAATGAATATGCATGCATTTAGCCCTTACAAGGATGTTCCAGGTAGTTTTCTTTTCTGGGGAATCTTTACTTAGACTTGCTAGTTTTTTTCTTCCAGTTGAGCTGCTATTAAACAACGTGAGAAAGTCATCATGGTGATCAGAGCTGCTAAAAAAGGAAAAGACAAGATTAATTTGGAATCCTGCAGAAGTCTACACATAGCATTGCTTTGATATTTTCTGAAAGATATTTTATTCCTATAAACTACTTCAATATTTTATATTCAGTCTAAAGAATATATCCCAAAACAAAGACAATCAGCTTTCTCAGAGTACTCAAAGGAACAAAAGAGGTTCTAAGAAACGTTCTAGGCTAGTTTATTTTTCAGTAAGAAAGTGTTTAATGCTTACATGATGGCATCATTCATTTGCTGATTAACCTGCGTTGTACTGTTGGATCTTCGTAAATTGTTCATAGCTCTTGAAGTGGCAAGCCCTGCATCTTCCTGAAAGACAGACAATTTATAACAAAGCAAAGTAGTACCTACACCTTGTATTTTATCAAGACAAAAGTTCTCTTAATTCTTCCTCATTTCTACCATTCTAGCCTAGTTAACTACAAATGACAAAACAGCATTGTCTTCAGTGGAAAGATAAGAATTAATTTAGAGGAACTACATGTCATCAGCTCTTTAAAAAACTAAAACACCCACTACAGAAAGAATTATACCCATACAACTGCATTTAGCCAAATTATATTTAAAGATGCACATTATATTGCGGAAAATGCCATCTTGTATTTGATTTTATTTGAACATCAGAAAGCGAACCTTTCAGACTATTAATTTAATTAATAGGTTTGGTGAATTACAGCACATTTCATCAGCTATAAGGAATGGCTAAACTGATATAGGATTTTAAATGGGATAAGGAGGGGAGAAGGGAAAGACAGATTGATTATGCAGATGCAAATTACACAAGGCCTAACAATTGTAAAGTGTTAAACATCCATTGTCTGTTACAGTCTTCAGAGCAATTTCTTGCACAATTATACTGGCAAAGTTTCTTTATTCCCCAAATGGTTACTCTGGGATTTGTAATGGAGTGTCCTAGAATGCTGAAATGCTCTTAATATTACTCTGCCCAATGTCTAAGTCCCAATGTCATACTAGTTGTACTGTTTCCCATTCCCTTGCGAATCTGTTTTGCTGCCGGTAGTTGTTTATATGCAAGCAGTTGGGGCACAGACTCTCTACCCATGGTCCCCTTCTAGGTTTCATTTACCACTGTGATCCTTTTCATTGTCCCTGCTAGCTATAAAAAAGGTACTTAAACTTTTTAAATGTTTATTAATCTAAATTGTATCTTGTAGAGACTGTTTGCTCCTAGAAATGTTTTATGATTCCTTTTGGGGGGGAGATGACCTTCTGATCCATGTTGAGAATGACTGTTAGTGTAAAGATGGTGTGTTTGTTGGTTTGTTCTAAATGGAAGATAGAAGCATGTAGGCATTGATAATGGTCTATAGGCTTTCAGTATAAAGTGGTTTTCATGTGCTCATTATATACTTCGACCATTACATTCAGAAATTGTTCCTGCAGATAGGCTGAGACTGATGGTGGGACAAAAATTGTTGAAATCATAATGAAATTTGATTATTCTTTCCCAAGGCCTAGTTAATGAAAACATAACCAATGAATCTCAAGGAAAGTAGAGGTTAAAGGGGGTAGAAGTTGAGAAAGCATTATTCTAGATCAGCCAAAAAGATGTTGGCTATAGTGGAGCTATGTGAATATGAATGGGTGTGAAAGCAAAGTATGCTATGTTGGCATGACTTGAAGTCCCTGTTGGTATATAGTGCCTCAACATCCATGGTAGCTAAAAATATGTCAAGGAAATTACCCATAGAAATCATTCTTTTTAGGACGTTGCAGTGTCTCTTATGTAAGCTGGGAGGTTGCTGGCATAAAATTGAAGTCCATGTGATATTCCAGCATGTAATGGTACAATGCTTGACAAGCAACAGCCCAGAGTTGTGTCTCAAAGTACAGAGAAAATACATAGTCTGAGCTCCTGGGGTACCTCTACATAAATATGGTCTTGTGTGTCCTCAGTAACTTCTTTCAGCAGATTGCATAATTTTGTCTAATATACTGTCATTTGGATATGAAGATAAAAGTTAGTCCAAGATGGCATTCGATAGTCATCTCTCACTTTTCTTGAAATAATCCAGTTTATTCATAATGGCAAATGACGCTTATCAGCTTGCTAATGCTGTTGTTCTTGAGATCTTGGATGGCATCTTGTTCTGCCCTACTAGCAATGCTGTTTTATCCATTTTTACTGATAAGTAGAATTTTTTTAGAATTTATTTGATTTGTCAATTGCTTACAAGATAATAGGTATAAGTATATACATAGTTATGAATACATGAAATGGGTACATATAAGAAAAATAAAAGAAACAATAGGACAAGGACGGTAGGCACGTTGGTGCGCTTATGCACGCCCCCTACAGACCTCTTAGGAAAGTAAAACATGAGAAAGTAAAACTTTAGAAAAAGTAAACATGTGCTAATAAGCTTATGGGAAAGAACATTCAATATAATGATCTGATTCAGGATTACATCTACCTGGGGGTGTTCGTGTAGTGTTATTTTTATGCATCTGGAATTTGGTATAATCTACTGTATTGTGTAGATTGAATTAATGACTAAATGTATTGCTTTGTCTTGAAAGTAATCATTATGTTTTAAGCAGCAAAAACAATGTTTTTAAAGTTCCCAGAGTTGTATATTTTGGGTAGATTTAGTGAAGCAAAAAGCCTTGCCTCAGAACAGGCTCATCAGCTCGGTCAAGTGGCTGGCAATATAGATTCACAATATTGGCCAAGGTTGGGGAAGAAGCAGAGATGGTATATTCAGCAGGTTCTGACCAGTTCTGGAGAACTGGTAACAGAAATTTTGAATAGTTTGGGGAATCGGCAAATACCACCTCTGATTGGAGATTTTACAGTATCCTTCTCCTGCCATGCCCACCAAGCCATGCCCATAGAACCGGTAGTACAAAAATTTGAATCCCACCACTGGGAAGAAGGGATTATTTATGTAGGATTAATTAGATTGTTTTTGTAGTCAATGGTATTCTTGGTAACCATCTCCAACAATTTAAATGTCCTTCTTTCACTTTTTTTCAGTATCTGTATTTCATGTCAATTTTATTTGTTTTAATATCTTCTATCTTTGCAAACATTTATATCATTCTGTAATCCTATTGGAACACTTTCAGTATTGTTTTTAACCCAATTTGCCTCTACTAGACTCCTATAATTATTCAATATTTCCATGATATTTTCTTTGTTCTTTTTTTTAAACTATATTTTGTCTTATTTTCCTCCATTTGTCAATTTCCTTGGGTTGGTTGGTTTTTGCTTGTCTCTGGAAATCTATGTTCAGCTGTCATGCTTTCTTCTTGCTATACAATTCTCTTTCATTCTTTCTTTGACTATCATAACAGCTTGTTCTGAAAATTTCCATTTTGAAATTTTAGAAAATTTCCTCACTGATGGTCATGAGGTGTGCACTATAGTTTCTTCTGTACTCTCTCACATGAATGGCAAAACTTTTAATATAATTTTAAAAATGATAGAATGACACATATCCCTATAAACTCTGCATAATCCCTATCTATTGTTGAGCAGAGAAACAGACTGCATTATAACAAACACATTTATTTCTTCTTGCATGAGTTTCCTGTGTTAGTATCTCACAATTCCAATAATTGACTTTAATAACTTACAGCTAAGTCTGCTCTACCCCCAACCCAATTTACAGGTCTAATTGATTGAATTTGTTAGTACATTGTTATAATCCAAAATAATACATAACTGCAACTTCCATTGGCTATAAGGCATACAGTACACGAATGAAACATTTTCTAAAGAGGGATGATTATTATAGAGGAATACTGCAATTTTGTAGCCTTACTGAAGTTAAAATTCTCTTGTGATCTCTCATGATTCTGTAGTTTTCTACCAGGCTGATGTTTTCAAAGTGAGTTACAGACTTCTCTCTATGGGAGAGAAAGATCTTAAATGCACTTAAATGCACTCTACTATCTGCTTCAGCACTGAAATTCAGGTGTTTTTTTTACATTAGAAATATTAATTTTGTGTTTTCTTTGCATTTCATTGCCAATTTTTTTGTCAATGGTGATTTGCCTCTTGAGGGAGGAGGGGAGGGAGGGATAACACAAAGATAAATAAATGATTATTAAGTTATTAAGTTTCTGCCCTTGAAAATGTTTGAAAATTAGACTGTTCAGGATTTGGGGCTTTGCCAGTCTCTGAAGTATTGTTCATTTCAAGGAAGATTTGAGGAAAGCACCATTTTCAAAGTGTTTTGTGAGACATGGCTTTCTTGCATCTTAACAGAAAAGAGAAAAGACCTTCTTCTGCTTCACAGATCTCCCTCAGCATCCTGTAGAATTTGCAAAAAGCAGGAACTTCCCAATGTACAAAACCCCTGCAGAGAAGCATCTTCCGGTTTTGATTGGTATTGGGGAAAACTAAACAAAGATTGGAAGGCAATGCTTTCTCCACATTCTCCAGCATTTCTAAAAGAGATGCTGAAGCTTTTTTTGCCTTTTGTGAGGTAAGAAGGGTAAGAGGGACTAGGGATGTTTCTAGACAATGTGAAGTATTTTGTCAAGGCAACTATTGTTCTTTTTGTTGGATGTAGATCCTGTCTTTCATTTGGTAGCTCCAAACATTATACAAAGCAAGGTAGTCCCAAAGGTGCTTTTTCAGGGGATAACTGGACTTCCTTGTTTTTTCTTTTGAAGACATTTCGCTTCTCTGAGAAACTTCTTCAGCTCTGACAGGATAGTGGGGAATGGAAGGATTTATATTCCTTGCAGACAGCTGGTAATCTGCATCCTTTTAGAGGATCATTGAAGCACGTGGAGGTTTTTCTGTGTCCTCAGGGTCAAATGAGTAGTGCTCCTGGTTCTTGTAGACTGCATTGTTTTTCTCTGGAAATCCATTCCTACTCCCACACCATTCAAAGGGTGTTCATCCCAAATTATACAGTTAAAAGTCTATAGAGATTCTCAGTTATCCAGGTCATGGTTGTCCCAAAGGTGCTTTTTGGGACAACCAAGGCAAGGTACATAGTGCTTTCTTCTTTTTCACTACAAAAACACTACTAGTGAGATAGGTGGGGCTGGGACAATGAATGGCCCCAAAGTTACAGCTTCTGAGGTTGAAAGTGAAGAGAATCTGACAACCTCTTATCCGCTATACCACTGCTCCCCGCTCTCCCTCCCTCCCCCACCCCTCCAAAAGAATCACAGGGTACAAAGCTCTTCATCCACATAAATTGAAGACACATTATTACTTTGGACATCAACAGAAGTTAAAGATTACATTTAAACCAAATCTATTCCCTAGGAACGAAATGAATATAAACCATTATTAGAATAATGCTTGTTACAATATCAATACTCACCAGGATATTCCTCTTAGGTTTGTTTTCAGTAATGACAGAAATGGAACGAGCAATGTGTTTGCCTGGGGAGGCACTGCTAGGGCGCTGAAGCACTTGCATAGGCAGCCCTGTAAGAATGAGGTCCACACCATTGACACCGTTTCCCTGAAAGGAAGAACTGCTGCCACGGGCACTCTTCATTTTGTATTAGAGAAGCTCTGTAAATAAAGGAAAAATGATGAGTAAATTGATCCATATGTCTTGCTTATTGCATGCGCTTATTATTCCACTATTCCATTATGCCTTGGAATTATTAAAATCTCTTGCCACTGGTCATACTGGCTGAGTCTAATGGGAGTTAGTAAAAAAAAAAAAAAAGGGCAAGGTGGCAACATCAAATTCTCTCCCTTTGAATTATATTAACCATTTGCTAAGCCCATACAGGGGAGACCAATTCCAATACCTAAAGATCAAACTCAATAAAGCATGGGCATTTTGCATTGGTTGCTGGAGGCAATTCATCCTTAATTTGTTGCAATACAGCATCAGAAAGTATGATTGGCAAAATGTTTTGTTTTCCTAATTTACAAGGGAAATAGGCATGGATTTTGAATTATTTCTTTTCAGACAAAAAGTTCCATCAGTGTAATTTTGAGTGGACAAAGATGAAAAAAGAAGGTAATTACCAGAAACAGATTTATTTGTTTTAGTAAAACTTGCAAAATGGAACTTGAATGTTGGAATGTAGAGTCACCCAGTTTTGTCCTGAAGTTCATTCATCCAATGTTAAGCAAATCATCTTGTTCAAAGAGACTAACCTTTTCTTGTGTCTTAAGAATACAAATTAGACAAATACAGCACAATCTCAGCAGTTATTCCTTCTGCCTGACAGTTCCAATTATCTGAAAAATCTATACAATTAAAGAGCACTGACCACCTTTATGCAAAAACTGTTTTTCAAAAGATAAGAATATAGTATCATGCAAGTTTTTGTACTGAACACCAGCTCTCATGCATTAAACCCAAACTGTTGTTTATTTATTACAAGCAATCTGCTCAGACTTTAGAGATAAACTATTTATCCTATTTGGGAGCTTAAAAGAGAAATATCAGGAGAAAAAATGTTTCACATTTAATTTTAGCTCTGCCACCCCCTCATTCTTGCCCACCATATCTTTCTTTGAATTATTCCCTATGGGAATGACGATCTCAACAGAAAAAAAATATTACAGTTATAATCTTAAGTGGTTTTGTTTTTTTAAGTTTGGCTATTCTGGGGACATGTTTACATTTTTTGAAAGATATGCTTCTAATTCTATTTAGAGGTTAAGCTTTTTTTAAAAAAAAAAAACAGTCCATCCATAGTAACTGCCCTATACTTTCAATTACATAAAAATGTACTGTAAGGAAACTTCAGATGTTCACTGCAATATGTCATGTGATTGTATTATTGACAATGAAATCCAACCATTATGTTTTAAAGATAGTATTAAAATTACAAATAAGCAAATTACAAATATTCTCTCTTGCATTTGATATTTGAAGTTCTTTTTACACATTTTATGAGAAAAATACAGAATGAATTTGACATACTATATCATTTATCCTATGTAAAGTGTGTAAAAAGTACCTCACATATTAAATGCAAGAAAGAATATATTTCACCTACATAGAGAAATTACACTGTTAGAACTGTTTCTTCTTTTAACATATTTGCCACCAGAATATTATTGCCTTTAAACTTTTGAGATGTGTTTCCAAACAAGACAATCTCTTATTTGAAGTTATCAGATCACATGAGAAACATACACTGAAATCTGGCTTGGAGACATCCTTGATATTCCACAAATACATATATACATATTCAGCCACCATACATAGGTGAATTCTCTGCAATCTACAGAGACATTTATTATTACCGTGGTTGGTTCTATGACCCCAATCACATCAAGTGTGAAAACCACATATCAGTAAGTATTATAAGTTTACTAGGTATAGGCTACAAAAATTATTTGCTGACATATGATGGCCATCTGGATTTTTGCAACCTACAGATTTTTGAATAAGTGCATAAACTTATGACCAAATTTATGCACCTGACAATGCATATAGGAGCAAGAGTAATGTCTCTTTCTCACTCTCAGTTATGTGTTCACTTAGCGATCATATCGCTTCCAACATGGTTGCTAAATGAGGAAACAGCTACATTTAATGTAGCAAAGCATTGAAAGGATGTACTATATGTATTATTTTAATTTGGCAGAATGATTTGCACCTGTTGGACAGAAAAATAAAAGCATAGGATTCTTAAAATATTAGCATGCACTTCCCCCCAAGCCTGCCAGTATACATATTTAACAAATTACTGTAAGCATTCATACAAGAGTGATGTTTTTTAAAAAAAGAGTGAAAGCCAATACTGTATGAAACAGATTCTTGAGTATTCTAGTCAAAAGGACTATTTCCTGGCATTAATTTCCAGTTCTTTTGCTGAAAAGCATTAATAGCATTTTAAAAACAAAAATTATCATTGTCCACTTTACCATATGCATGGTGTACTGTAGATTAAAGTTCTGCACAAATAAATTTAGCCATCTTTCAAATGTTGGGTCAGGATAATATATATGGTCTTTGGGGCCACCAACAAAAAAGAAGCTTGAAGCAACGCTTTTAAACTTTCCGAATTTCTCAAAATGCTGAAAGGAGGCGAGGGAGAACAGATGGGAAAAACAAGGCAGGACCCCCCCACTTCGCCTAGAGATGGAGCTCTCGCCTCATAATCGAGAGGCTGTAGTTCGATCCTAGGCAGAGGCTAATCTTTGAAAAATAGACTCTCCTGCTCGAGCAGGGGGTTGGACTAGATGATCTCCAAGGTCCCTTTCAACTCTGTTATTCTATGATTCTATGGTCTAATCCTGGGGAGAGAGAGCAAAGAAACCCCTCTCCCCTTTAAAAGAACGAGCTCGTGCAAGGAAAGCTCTGCAAAAAGGAGACGACGCTGCAGTAGCCGGGGGAAAAAAAGTGGGAACCCACTCCCACAAATGGGGGGACCGGGTAGGCTTCCCCTCCATATCCCAGATCGAGGGAATTATGAAGCGGGGGAAGAATCTTTTATGTCGTTCACCTTACACACACACACACACACCACCACTTCACTTACCTGAGACGGACACGCGTGGTTCTTCTTACTCCCCCCACCCCCCGGACGCTTGCAGAAGGTTCAGGGGATGGAGGGCAGCTTTATCTTTCTTCTCGGGCTGTGCCGTGGAAGTGGGGAGAGGGCTCCTCGTTCAGCTCGGAGCCCACGTCCACAAGAGACAGCTCCCCTCCTTCCCCAGCAAGAAGGCTTAGTGCCTAAGGGGGAGGGGGGTTCCTTCCTCCTTCCTCTCCCCCACCTCGCCCGACCCACAAAAACCGAAACGGGGAGGTTGAAAGGGGGGGGAAGCTTCCCGTCGCTGCTGCCGACACCGCAACTCCCTCCCAGCCACAACAAAAGTGAGAAGGGGGGGGGAAGCGCCGCTAGCAACCATCCGCACGCGCACTTGACTTCGGGCGAGCTTCCCGCCCCTCCTCGGTGCTCTTATTGGCCGCCTTTGGGAGACGCGGCCTCCTCATCGGCTGATCTCCGTGTCCTTCAGTTGCCAGAGCTAGGTTGACAGAGCAAGGGGAGAGGAGGGGGGGGGAAGAGGGAAGGTGGGAGGGCAGCGGTGCGAGCCGAAAGCGCGTGCCGAGGAGGAGCCTCCCGCTAAAGACCCGCCTCTTCTCTCGCCCGGAACCCTCTTTTCTTGGCCGCTTTTAGCTTGCAAAAAAAATCTCAGGGACGCGCGCGAGTGGATCCTCCGCGGTGGTCTTGCATCTCCGCCCCCTCCCGCCCCACCTTACTTTAACCTTCGGGGAGAAATATTAGTGCAAACGCACTTCAAAGAAAAACTCCCCCCCAATGTATTGTAGAGAAGGGGGATGGGGCGCGAGAAAAACACCCTGCAGGCATGCTGGCGCCTCTTCCCCATCCCCAATTGTCTCCTAGTATTTGAGCGTTGCACCGAAACTACGTGGCTGGGTCGTTTAATACTGTAGTCGAATCGAGTAACTAAACCGGCTTTGCTACCCATTGCTTCACCCGGTTGTTTTATTTCGCAATGGGCTTAGTTGTAATTGCAAACCAAGTGTTGAAGGGCAAGGAAGAAGCCAGTTATATTATTCGAAGGCATTCGCGAGAGCTGCGAATTGTTCCACAGAAACCGGCGTATGGTAAACATAATCGCGAAACATAAATAGGATCCAAACTATTCTTTCCAATTGTGGTAGACAAGAGACAACGCTCGATGCTTTATCTGTTCTGCTATCTGCTGTTCGGCTAGCTAGCCTGACTTCAACCATTTCCTCTAGGGATTTATGTGTTACCCCGTCACCGTTGTGACAGTATCGAGACTATTCTCTTTCTCTACACAGCAATGCATGTGCATCAGTGATTGATACTCGACTGTGTTTTGCACACACACACACAGACAAATCCTCAACAAAGAAACTATCTCAATAACTATATAACCATCCATGCTGGAAATAAAAACATGTCATTTGTTTGCAGTAACTGTTCATTAGTCACCAATATGAAGCTGCCTGTAACTAGGATCTAAAATACCAACACATTGTACTAAGGCTCACAAGTAGTAGTTGTAAATATGAAAATATATGGTGAAACCGCAGAGCAAAAAAAACCACACACCAAACAACCCACCTAAAATGATAGGATTTAGGTATAGAAAAATAAAATATTTTGTAATTTTAATCGTATTTATGCTGGGTTACTTTTTACCGAAGTAGATAGAAGTCTGTCAGATCTGGGTATCAGATCTGGGTTGTAAAAATCCAAATGAGTATTACAGGAAAAAGAAAAAAAGACACCAAATACTAAAAAGAAATAACCAAGACATACTACATAAGCAATATATAAATTCACCCCAATTTTAAATAAAGCTACAGATGCAAGATAACATATTTTGATTATAAAAGAGATCCCATAAAATATTTGTCATCCAAAACTAATTTGGGTAGCTCTTATCTTTTCAAGATTAATCTTCCTTTGGTAAATCCATAGTTTCACTTGTGATGAGCTCCATATTTTTGAAACATAATTAAAAATGCTTTTAAATACATGCAATAATGTTTGTCATTCCATATTAACATCTAAGGCAGTGCTTCCCGAACCTGTGTAAATTATCCCAAATTGGATAAAAGTGGTTTTTCTTTGGGTAGAGACACAGGAACCCATTACCCAATCACAACAGGGTGTGGAAGAACAGGCTGCTGAGAAAATTGCAGACACCTGGAATGCTTTCCTCCCCTCCTATTTGAGCCTTTTGGCCCAGTGTCAACACTGCAAAATTGCTTATGAAAGCTGCAACCTTGAAACAGACGGAGGAGGGATGTGTGGGTTTGGAAGAGCCATAGCTATAAAAAGTAGACAAATAAAAGAAGGAATTTTCTTCACAGAGATTGAAGGGGGGAGGGGGAAATAAGAGGTGCAACCAAGGCCAACCTTGGGAAGGTGCCAGTGGTTTATCAGCTGCCCATTAATAAAGAAGAAAGTAGCAATAGAAGGAAATCCCAGAGAAGGAGATGGAAGGGATTTAAAAGACAGGCCAGGGTCTGTAAGGGTTGAAACACTTTTATATTCTAATAATAGTGAAGGAAATTTTTACTTTTTGTAGAAAAAGTTGTTGGAAGAATTTTAATAATTGGTAATAATAATTATAGATGATTCTTTCCCCCACTGCTTCAAATAATTCATGAAGACTTGAAATTATGTAGCAGTCAAATAGGTACATTTTAATAAAGATTGGCTGCTAAGATTGCTTAATCAACAGATAAATAGTAAAACCAATTACATGAAAAAGAATAATTAGCCAGACAAAGAACCCATTCATACCTACTTCCCCAAATCCAGAAATAGGCTGCCCAGACACCATCTAAACAAGGAAGACAAGCCAAAGGACACAAGGACAATTAAGATTGACCTATTGACAGAGGCACATACTATAACCAACAGGAACACACATATGCACACACCCCTCAAGCCCAACCCAACAGGGGCTTTTACAATGGTCTGTAGAATCAAACATGTTTCTAAAACCTGACATTAGAATCCCAGTCCACTAGTCTACGATTAAGGGTGAGCTTGGCATGTTGGCTTCAAGATGCACTACAGGTAGTCCTTGAATTACGACAATTGAGCCCAAAGTTTATGTTGCTAAGGGAAACATTTGTTAAATGAGTTTTGCCTCATTTTATGATCTTTCTTGCCACAGTTGTTAAGTGAATCACTGTAGTTGTTAAGTTAGTAATACTATTATTAAGTGAATCAGACTTCCCCATTGAAGGTCCCAAAAACTGATAACATGATGCCAGGACATTGTAACTGTATAAATATGAACCAGTTGCCAAGCTTCTGAATTTTGATCATGTGACCATGGAGTGCTGCAATGGTCATTATTGTGAAAGCGTTCATAAGTCACTTTTTTCAGTGCTGTAAACTTTGAACAATTACTAAATGAACTGTTGTAAGTTCAAGGACTATCTGTACTGCATTAAGTATTTAGAATTATGTAAAGCACAATCCAACACTGATAATAATTAAGGAGTGTTAGATGCTCCTAATATATCCTGGTCAATTTGAAAAACAATTGTAGGTAATGTGAATTCCTCCTACAATAAAAAGTTTGAATACTTGATTGGCATTAAGGGGAGTTAAAATATTAAATCACCCTTCCTGATGAGAGTGCAGCAGATGATGAGGAAAATAATTGATGGATTTCTTAGCTTTGCTGTCCTTTCTGATCTGCACATCATCAGTCAATAGAAGAATATCATCCAATCACAGTGCTGCAGTGGGAGGAAAATAAGTTTGCACGACTTAGTCCTGCTATGAATCATTATATTCCATAATA
Organism: Bungarus multicinctus; assembly: GCA_023653725.1. Classification (NCBI taxonomy): domain Eukaryota; kingdom Metazoa; phylum Chordata; class Lepidosauria; order Squamata; family Elapidae; genus Bungarus; species Bungarus multicinctus. The sequence continues at coordinate 124,914,264 of CM042834.1, forward strand.
TGTAAGCACAATAAATATGACGGAAAAGTATGTTTTTTAAAATCTGTGCAGGTAAAAAGGAATAAATCTTCCTCAACGTATTGCAACTCCTTGGATTCAGACTTGCTTGCTTGATAGTTTAAGAGGCATTTTCTAAAAACTGAATTGTTTCTGACTTAAGATAAACATCCCATGTAAAGCGGCAATTCTTGAAACCAGGTTGCTAGGCAAAGTATAGATGTGTTACTGCCCCAAATCTCAAAAAAGCTCTGATTTTATGTGTTTTTTGCCAGATTGACCATATTATTCAATCACTAAAGAGAGGGTGAAAGAGATCCCAAACATACTATCTTCTAAAATGCCTTTCAGCTTTGAACAGAACTCAATCATAAAACTTTGTTTTGTCCAGGAACCATTTAAGGGAATAAATAGAGGATTGGCCTCTGTATTGACTAGACCATTTTGAAAAACAAAGATTAATTCATTTCTGGTGTGAACTGAAGTTACAACAGCACTGAAAAAAGTGACTTATAACTGTTTTTCACATGACCATTGTAGCATCCCAAATGGTCATGTGATCAAAATTCAAAATGCTTGGCAATTGGTATAACAGTTGCAGTGTCCTGGGGTCATGTAGTCATGTTTTGCCATTTCTGACAAAGTCAACGCGAAAGCCACGTTCACTTAAGAACCATGTTACTAACTTAACAATTGTAGCATGGCAAGAAAAGTCATAAAATGAGACCTCATTTAATAACTATCTTGCTTAGCATTGGAAATTTTGGGCTCAATTGTAGTCATAAGTCAAAGACTCTTGTAACATTCTCTCTTTGCTATACTGTGTCCTGTTTTAGAAATGGCCAAAAGAAAATATTTGACTTAGGGTCCTACAAAGCCAGTAGAAGTGTTCTGAATATTTTAGCATTAATGTTACCATTCTTCTTTACCAGCTGGTACTTGTTCAATTTACTGGGATTACAATTCTCATCACCTTCAACACAGAAGTGCTTGGAGATGGATGATGGGAGCTGTAGTCTATCACATCCTTAGAGATGCTGATCTACAGAAAACTGTCTACGAAACATGGTCTCAGTAGTGTTGGCTATTTCTACTAACATTATATGTAGGCTTGTGTAACTATTAGGGCAACCATCATTTTTCAGGGACTGAGACGAGTCCTATACGATAATGTACAAATAAGTAATGCGTGAAAATGTAGGAATATTCCCCTCAGCACTGACTAATGAACGTATTTGAATCCAATGAATTATCAGTTATTAGACCAGGTTTCTCAACTTTGGCAACTTGAAGATATATGCACTTCAACATCCAGAATTCTCCAGCCAGTTATGGAAGTTGAAGTTCACAAGCTGTCAAAGTTGAGAAATATTGCAATTAAACAAATTATTTGGATTAACTTATATCAGATTTGTGGCAAGATTCCCAATATATTTTTTTAATCTAAGAACTCATAAATAGGAAATCAACACAAGACCTACAAAGCAGCAGCACAATTTATTGCATGACCAGTAGTCCTTTAAGTCTTGTATACTGTCTTGCCATGTCATATGATAACAAGAGTTTTGAAAAACTGTCAGTGCTGTTTGGGGGACAACAGGTACCATGTGCTCATGAGTCCTGTGTTTGGATTTCTGCCCAATCAAGAGCTTTTACTTCTTCTGGTCAAAGTTTTAGAGAAGTCTGTGGGCTACCAGACAAAGTCAAAATTGGATATTGATCCACGTAATACCATTTATAATTTTCTGTTGATCTGAGTGCTGAAAACTCCACCTAAACTTCTGAAAATTTTATTCTAGCCTTTTTGTAGGGGGAATGGTTAGAGGAGACAAGGGAAGGTTGGGTGCAAAGCAGGGCTAGCTCTGTTTTAAGTAGCAGTGAGATCATAAAGTTCACAGTCACTTAACTAAGTGACTTGTGAGGATGTTTAAGAGCCACAGTGGTTTTATGTGGACCATAATTAGCTTTCCTTCCCAGAATGGGCAGGTCACTAACACAGTCAGTAACCTTTATTTTTCTAGACCTTCTTCTCTATTTGTTACATTTAGAATTTCAAACAATGGCCTTTGACACTTGATTTTGGTAAGAGGTGTTAGCATGTTGTGTGAACATTCTAATGCTAACCTATAGAGTAAAGATTGGAAGGAATTAACTAATAGTCATCAGTTAGCTATTGCCTAAGGATGATAGCATTGACAAAGATTGTCCCCTTATTTAGTTGTTGGAACTATCACAAAGTCCCACATTAGGAAAATGGGGCTTGTCTTGATATTTTGTCCCCGTTTTGCTTTATTTCATACTTTAGCGGCATGTGGTGAGATGAACAAGAGAATGGTAGGGAGTAGGCAACCCCCCCCCCCAGTTCATTTCCAATTCATTTTAATTTTTTTCAGTTTTAAGAATTTTGACAGTCTTTTAACACCTCAAGTGAAGAGCTGTCTCTGTCAAAGGGAAAGAAGTGAGATAAGAAGGATGATGCAGCCTGAATAACAGAATCTGCAGGAAGAAATAATATAAAATGGAACTCAATTTTAATAATGAAAGAGAGTAACATTTTTCATAAGAACCAATTATATTGTTCTTCATGAGAACATATGATTGTCTTTATTCTCCACTCAATAAAAATAACCCATTTAAGAGAAGATTCAAGTCTTCTTTCTCACGGATGATTCAGTAAGAATATAAATTAGTGGAACTTATCAACCTTAACCTTTTTCACAATAGAATGACAAGAAACCAGCCTTTCCCCCTCCTGATCTGTCAAGAATAAAGATGATAAAAATTCCTGGTAAAATCAGACAAACTGCAGTACTGAGGCTCAGCAGCCCCTAACTAGACCAATTGCTTATCCTACAAGAAGACCTCCCTCCCCACTCTATTTCAGGATGAAAAGAGCTAGAAAGATAGTTGGTTTGTTCCCTGCCCATTTTCTTCCAAAATTAAAATTGCACCAGGGGAGTGCTATACATGAAGGAAGGGAAAAGCAGAGAGTTGCTGGTTATCCTCACTATCCCTAGTATTCCCAGGGAGAGAGGCTGTCTGTGGCACTGGAGAAATACAACCCTGCACAGATGCTGCTAGTGCCATGCTTGAAGGTGCGATCAGTTCCATGCCAGCAAATAAAGAAACGGTGCCATCTGGATCACCCCTTGGGGGCCTTTCTTCTTGGGGGTCAGAGTCTGGCAGTCTGCCTTCTGCCCTCTGTTGGCTGAGATCAGGTGGCAGGATATCCACTTGGCCACAGGACAGAGATTCTGGCATCTGTCCTGTTGGTTGGAACATGTGACTGGTGATGAGCTTAGGGGCTTGGGAGGGCTGCAGTGACAGGTTAATGGGCTTCAGGAAGAAGTCCTCTGAGAAGGGCACTGTGTTTGTCAGCAGGTCATCGGCATGCTCCAAGGTGGTCTTGGCAGACAAACAGGAGGCAGCAACCGGCGGTGGACTCTTGGAAGCGGAATGGCTTCGGCAGAGGGCTTCAAACTGACGCAATATCTGTTTAAGCGGTATAGAAGAGAAAAAAAAGAACTTGACGAGAACAACAAGGGCAGTAGGGAAGAAGAGTTTCCACCTCACACTTAAGCAGTCAAACACATTCAAGGAACCTATAGAGACACTTTCCCACACTGGATTCATTTTCACCCGGCATCATCTTTTGTTGTCGTTGTTCAGTTGCTAAGTCATGTCTGATATCGCAACTCCATGGCTCATAGCACGTCAGACTCCCCTATCCTCCCCTGTCTTTGCCCAAATTCATGTTATTGCACCAATGACATTATCTAACCATCTCATCCCCTACTGTCCTCTCCTCCTTTTGCCTTCCGTCTTTTCCAGCCTCACGACCTTTTCTGATGAGTCCTCTCTTGTCATTTGGTGGCCAAAGCATTTGAGCTTCAGCTTCAGCACCTGTCCTTCCAAACAACAGACAGGGCTGATTTCCTTTAGGACAGCATGATCTACCCTATTTTGTTTTCAGTTTGAGCATCTAGCTTGGAAAGCGCACATACCAGTAGACTCCCATTCAGGGACTATGCAATCCATCCCTGTTTAGTTGCAACAAAACTACTGCACCAGATGCTCTCAATGTTGCCCTAGCCTTGTGTGTGTGTGTGTGTGTGTATGTGTCTGAAACTCAGAGTATCATTTTCAGTGAATGCTATTGCTTCTATTAAAGCTAATGTGCATTAGCTCTAAGAGCAAAACTATCTTTAGGATCCATGCACCTCCAAAGCAAAGTCTCCTCAAGTATATTAAATGTATAGAGAGATGGAAGATATTCAGATTTTTTGTTTCTTTGTCTTCAAGTCAATCTTGACTCCTGGTGGCTAGATGAGTGAATCCTTGCTATTTTTAGCAACATTTTCCAAAGCGGTTTGCCCTTACCTTATTCCTAGAGCAAAGAGAGTGTCTGGCCCAAGGCCATCGTGCTGGCTTCTGCGCTTAGGGCAAACCTAGAACTCAGTTTTTTCTGCAGCTGATCCAGTATCTGGACCAAACTGGTTTTCTATTCTGTTCCTTTCCCAATGAAAAGCTGCGGAGTTAAAACAAAGGTGCACACACGCAATCACACACTATATGCCAACCCACACAGACCTATTCAAAATGCAGAAACACCATATCATGCCAAAGTACAAGGGACATAACAGCCCGGTGTTCTAGAAAGTGGACATTTCAAAAACAGGATTTACCTTTGTTGCTTTGTTGGCTACACGTCCTGGGCTCCCTTCACTAAGCTCCTGCAAGTGTTTCTGGGTAACAGCAAAGATATGATCCTGGGAGAGCAAATCGGAACACATAAGGGAAGAGATGGCACACATTGCTCTCTGTGGAAAGATAAGGAAAAAAAATGGTTAGGGCAAATGGTTAGTGAGACAAATGGTTGGTATGTTCAAAAAGTACATAGCCACAATGGCAAAAAGAAGGGAGGGGAGGTCACTGCTGCCTTCAGAGATTTGTTTTTTACTTCAGTCTAGCCTGCAAGTCTTAGCACTGTACTAGTCAAGTATTGAATTTTGAGATCAGCTTAATTGCTTAATTTTTCAGTAATCAGCTAAAGACGGACAGGTGCTGCCACCTGTTGTGATACTATTAAAAGGCTTGATATGAGGAGCCCAAGTCTGAGCCTTTCCTTAATGTGTTGCCCTAAAAATGAATAAGCCCAGGCAGCTGTTGTTCCACATTACACTAGTATGAGTATACTGATAAAATTGATAAGAAAGAAATCCTACCCTTGCTGTTAGCCCTAAAGGAGACAGCTGCAAAAAAAAAAAAGGGAGTTCTATGGCTGCAGTTTCAGAAAACGACGCTTATCAGCCAAACTGAAGACAGATTTAATGCAACCTGCTGAAGTAGATAGTTTCGTAGGAGTTTCCTCACCATACAGATGCATTCACTGGGGTCCTTCAGAGTTCGGTTAAGCAAAGCCAAGACGACTTCACAGTTCAGCAGTCCGCACCTGTGGAGAAGGATAGCACGGAGCCCAACAAGTGAGAGAAGAAAAGGAAACAATTTTGTGGGGCAAGGAAGAAGGCCATCAGCTTTCTCCCAGGTCTCTGGAGATCCCCAAGCAACGCTATGCAAGAGGGGAATGTTTGTGACAGCCAGCAGAGATCTATCAGAAAGAGATGCACTCTATTCAATTGAACCCTCCCTTATCCGCTTCATATGAAAATCAGGCAGGACGAAGCGAGGTGGAATATCATTATGAAGTGCCAAGATGGCAAGTTACTCATTTGTTGTACAGGTAGTCCTTGACTTACAACAGCTTGCTTAGTGACCACTCAAACGGCACTAAAAAAAGTGACTTATGATCATTTTTCACACTTACAACAGTTGCAGCATCTCCTTGGTCACATGATTTACATTCAGATGCTTGGCAACTGACTCACTTTTATGACGGTTGCAGTGTCTTGGGGTCATGGGATCACCTTATGCGACTTTGTTTCTGACAAGAAAAGTCAATGGGGGAAGAAGCCAGATTCACTTAAATGTTACTAATTTAAGAAATGCAGTGATTCGCTTAACATACGTGGCAAGAAAAGTTGTAAAATGGGGCAAAACTCACTTAACAAATGTTTCATTTTTGCAACATAAATTTTGGTTTCAATTGTGGTTGTAAATTGAGAACTATCTGTACTTCTAATAAACAGAGGACAGGGTCCAAAGAGGATTTTCTGCTTCAGCCTTAGCCCTTAGCCCTTAAAATAAGGACTAAGTTGCAACAATTTACAAAACTTGATGCAAAGTCGTTGAAAGATAAGGGAAAGTATATGGATAACATACGCTATCCAGTAATGCAGAAAAAGTGGGAATGAAGAGGGATAAGCTCTATTTTGGGACTGGAGAACATGTGGAGTTCTTACTCTTTGATGAAGTGCTGGGTTTCCTCACGAGTCAGGAAGACTTTGGAGCCTCTTGTTAATCCAGTGACAAGACTCATTTCTTGAAGACAATCGTTCAGGTTTTCAGCTTCCATCCTAAAAACAATAGGGAGAAATTAACACTGAAGTTTCTTTTCCTTCCCTTCCTCTGCCTCACAAGAGATCCCGCCTTCCAACTGACCTCTGCATTGTGAACGTGTGTATTTATTAATTGCATAACATGTTTTTCCTCTCGAAACTCTCAAGGAGAGGGGAGGGGTGTCTCCCTTCATTTTCTCACCACCATCTGGGTGGTACTGGGCTGAGAGATAATGACTAGCCCAAAGTTCTCCAGTGAGTTCTGTAGTCAAGAGGGGACCCGTACCAGACTCTTCCCCAGTCCATATAAAAAAAAAACATCTCTCTCTCTGCTATCTTCCCCTTGGCTCCCCCCCCCTCCCGCCCCATTAGCTCCCCCAGCTTCTTCTCTTACCTGTCAGCAGCACTGCCTGGCTCCAAGGTGTTGGAGGGGTTATCACTGCCTGCTTTGCTGCTGGATTCGGAAGTTCTACTCGGGTCGCTATTCTCTTGCAAGGAATTCTGGGAGCTGAACCCTGTGTCCAGGTCCTCCCATCCACCTCCTGCTTGCCCAGGTTGATGGTTCACTGTGAGAGAATTTGCAAAGGAACCGGGTGATAGGACTGAAAGACTTCTTCAAAAAGTCAAGAAAGGCATTCGTTCATCACTACAGACAGTCCTCAACTTACAACAGTTGTTTAGTGACTATGCAAAGTTACAAGGGCACTGAAAAATGTGACTTCTGATAGTTTTTCATATTTACAACCTTTGTAGCATCCCTATCATCCTCATATGATCAAAATTCAGATGCCTGGCAACTGGTTCATATTTATGACCGTTTCTGTATCCTGAGGTCATGTGATCCCCTTTTACAATCTTCTGACAAGCAAAGTCAACGTGGGAACCAGTTTCACTTAAGAACTAGGTTACTAATTTATCAACTGCAGTGATTCACTTAACAATTGAGACAAGAAAGGTCATAAAATAAACAAAGTCAATGAGGAAGCCAGATGTACTTGACTACCATGTTATTAACTTAACAACTGTGGCAAGAAAGGTTGTACAATGGGGCAAAACTCACTTAACAACTGTCTCGCTTAGCAGTGGAAATTTGGGGCTCTATTGTGATTGTAAGTCAAGGAGTACCTGTATACCTTTCCTTTTTCTCAGAAACAGCAATGTACAACAAGGTTTAACATCTACTGAATGGAAGATGTCTCCTACCTCGCATCTTCTTGGCTAGGGTTACTGGTGGTTTAGTGAGCAAGGCGGGGCTTTTGCCAGGGGAAGGTGCCATCACTGGCTCATAGACATTGTCTGCCATCTCCCTCTGAGGAGGACATGTGAGTTCCTGACCAGGGAGCACCACATTGGCAACCACCTCAGCTGCCTTCTGGATGGTAGCCAGCAGACTTTTGCCAGGGGATACTGGAAAAGCAACAAAAGGGAACCATTTATACAGATTCAATGTATGCTGTGTTACAGTAGGAAAGTAACTATAGGGGAGAAAAATGCCAGACACAAAAAAATAACTTCTAACGGGTATGAATTTATATCCATTTGTTCAAAAAAGAGAAGGGCTAAGCCAGAGACCAAAATAAGAAGGGCCTTGACTAGAGATGAGAAGTCGTGGAAAAAATACCAGAAAAATTGGGGGGAAAACCAGGTCTCTGCCCCCATTTTTTCCCAAACAGCTTTGGAAAAAAATGGAAAAAAGCTGTTTTTTCCTCAATTTTTCCCGTTTTTTTCTTCTGGACATTTCTATCTCTAGCCTTGACATTACATCCAATATTGCTATATTGCCACTGGCATACGTTAACTGCTGAAATTTCTGTGCTTCATCACAAAATAAATTTATGCCCTTCCCAACCACAGAATTTTCAGCTGAAACCACAGGATCCCTTCTCTGGCAATTCATTCAACTGATTTCTTCTGAACAGCTCAACTTGCGTTAGTGCTCAGAATGGCTTTGAGCCCAGGCAGTACTTCTGGATACTGCTAGGAATCAGGAGAAGAAAGGTTCTGAATATGACGAATAGCAATAGTTCTGGAGGCAAGGTGGAAGAAGCAGAAGACTAGGAGGCAGGCGGAAGGTTTTTGCCCAAAGAATTGGGGTTATCGTAGAAATCATGTCCCTTCAGCTCTTGAACCCAACACTTACCAGAGCTGTTCTTTTCAAAACCAAAGCCTTCGAGGGAGCCATGGGGGCTAGACCTATTTCCCATACCTAGAATAGAGACATGAAAGGAACAAAAGAAGTCTGAATCCAGCATAGCACTGCTGCAGGCAGCTCACATGCTTTTCTCCACTTTTATCAGCATCAGATAAAAATAACTTTATCAGCAATTATTTTTATTCTACCATCATTATTTTATAAATAAGGTAGCAAACGTATCTAATATACCTTCCTCCTTCTATTTTCCCCACAACAACCCTGTGAGGTGGGTTGGGTCGAGAAAGAGGAACCAGCCCAAAGTCATCCAGCTACCTTTCCTGCCTAAGGCAGGACTAGAACTCTCACTCTCCTAGTTTCTAGGCCAGCACCTTAACCATTATTCCAAACTGTCTCTCCATTTACATTTTATTCATTCAAATAAAAAACTGGTCACAAACTGCCATTGAGATAAGAAGGCTCGGGTATTTTGAGAACTGCTTTCTCTCAGAAAATATAGCACCAGACTGCACATATGCAAATGAATTGCTGGGAGCAGATTATTGGATTTGAGGACAAATTGCCTGAAACCATGAGGCCGAACTTTTCCAGTGTCAGGGTAAAGTTGTAGCAACTACTTACTTCCTGGCTAAAGAGAGGCACAGAAGCAGAATAAATTTTACTTCCACCATTCTAACAAGAAAGGCTGCATGAAAATTGAAGGAGCATATCCATTTGTACTCTTAACAGTTGTTCCTTTAATTCAGTTGAAGATTTGCTGTAAGTACCCTTCAAAGTGAAATTATTCTCACCTGGCTACAATAATTGGGCCTAGAATTATAATTCTACTATAGCTCGAATGCAAGGCTTTATTCTGGAATATTTGAAAAAGGCAAAATAGATGGTTTAACCTCCCCAAACTAGAGGTAATTGGATAGGATCATTCTCAAAGATAGTATTTACTTCCCTCAGTTATTCAGGGCCAAGAAGTCATGCTCACCTTAGCATGGAAGGAAAGGAGGAAAAATGAGAAAAAGGAAAATAAAATTACACATTTTTTTAACTGAAAAAGGTAATACAGGGGATCTACACAGCACTACGGTCTTATCTTGACAATATTAATTTACCTGCTGAAGGCAGCTCTTTAGGTGGCTGAATAACACCCTGAGGCAACAACAACACATCTGAAAATAAAGTGCCTGCCAGGTCCTGCAAAGAGAGAAGCAAGCAAAGGGCAATGTGATGAACAATCATACAGAAAACCCTTCCACACCATAGGCTTTGAGAGTATCAAGAGCTCATGACTGGGTCTTGTCACTCACCTGTGCAGTCATCCGCACCTTCTGATACAAGCTGTTGCCATGGAGAGGATCAGGAGGCCCTGTGAATCCTACAAAGTAGAGGAGATTGGTGAGACAGTGAAAGAATCCATGCGTGCTTTGCATAGGTTTCATTCCTTATAGATTCCTAAAAACAGCAACTGCATCAACCAAAGCAGCTGAGTCTGTTTTGCAACAATGAAAAATATCCTATGCAACAAGTTCCATATCAACAATCCTAGTATAAAACAGAGAAAGCAATAGCACTTGGACTTATCTACCACTTCATGATGCTTCACAGCACTCTCTAAACAGTTTACAATGTCAGCATATTGCCCCCAACAATCTGGGTCCTTTTACTTCCTTTTACTGAAGAATGGAAGGCTGAGTCAATTGTGAGCCAATCAGGATCAAACTCCTGGCAGTGGGCAGTTGGCCTGCAATACTACATTCTAATCATGGCACCACCATGGTTCCTATAATCCACAATCATAAAAAGTTATATAATAAAGATCACTTGTGACTTTCATATTGATGCAGAATAATAAATGAGGTTTAATGTGTGCAGGACCTACAATACCCAGAAATAATTGCCAATCCATCTCCACCTTCCTCTTCTCTATGCCATAGAAAAAAATGAGCGAGAGATATCTAAAGTCAGTCACCCATTAGGAGCAACACCTTCAACTTATCTGAAAAATTAAAATAATTTAAAATGTTTATTTTATTGGAACAGTCTTCTTGGCAGGGAAAGATACTTTGGAACTGATAGTACAATGCTCTGTTCTTCTCATGGACTACTGATGACAAGATCTGGAGAGGAGAAAATTGTATTCTCCCATTTGCTTCTAGTGTAGTGTCAAGGAGCATTGTTCCATGTGTGTCTAACCTGCGAGATCAGTGGGACCTATTCCCTGATGGTTATTTAACTAATAATTATATTTGAGCTGCGAACCAAGAAGCCATTTTCTGACCCAAACTTACTAACTAGCCGTATCTTTTCTCAGTGTCAAACCCTTCAGTTGTAATGTATGACAATAACATTAACCATGCTGACGTTTTTATCAGTCTGTATAAAAGAGATCACATGGGTGCTGAATGTACATTATATAACTATTATTAGGGAGACATGGTTATTCCAGTTGATATCTCTGACCTACCTATGGCTTCCTGAATGAATGAAGAATTCCTCTTAAGCTGCAGAAGGAAAGGTGACGAGCCATGGGTACACATATAGAGCAGGATCTTAAGCACCTAAGAATGCAGAAGCTAAGTTGGGATTGTGAAAATAGATTTAAAATATAAATCTTTGTTTTTGTTTCAAAGTTACAGATGCCTATTCCAATGAGCCACTCTAGTTTTCCCCACATTCTTTCAAGCCACTTTTTGTTTTACCTTTAGCTTGATATGGCATGAGTTGCTCTGAAGACGATTGAGGAGGTATTCAAGAAGACAGTGACTGCTTCCTGATGATTCATGGGAGATTTCTGGAAGTTTGTTATGTTAAAGAGTTAACAACATAAAGGAACTGATAGACAAGCATCACTCAGACTTTTGTGCCGGTCTGCCTTCCAAGTCCTACTTTTGTTGAATTTCTAGAATAAGATATATATATTTTTAATGCAATAGAGTTTCAATATATATAGGTATGGAATTAAGTAAATGGGGGGGAGGGTGATGCAACTGAAAAAATGTAGCTGCTGCACTCCCAATCTGTTGCAAGATTCCAGAACATTAGATGTCTTAGGCTCTGCTATAGCCACACATTTTTGCTATTAACAAAAGTAAGCACTGCATAACTAAAATGATTTCATGAATAGATCACATACAGATCATCCAACTGCTCTAAAGATCAAAGGATACTGGCAATCTCTTCAAGCAGATAACCTGGGCATGGAACTTCATCATCTGAGGTGCCTTTGATGAGAGTGGGTAGCTGAAGAAAAGAACACACATGTACAAAAAAAGTCACTTTGGATTTTTCCTAATATATAATTGTTAATATCAACAACCAATGGCACTATGAGGCAATAGAAATTAGACAGACATAGCAATGAGAAAATACAGGTAGCCTAATAGTATCATTTCATGAATAAGGAAGCATTACTATCAGAGTTCATTCTTTGAAATAGAATATGTTGAATATGAATATCCTGATAGTAGAAAAAAGTATCTTATATTTTACAATATTTACAAATATCTTTTACAAATGTTAGTTGGTACAACAAAAGAACGAAGCCTGTATTTTCTCTGCCCAAAAAGGGCAAAAGAAACCCTCATCTCCAAATGCAGATGGAAGAAAAATGATCTTTGCTTCCAAATGCTTAAATGATTATTTCATTTCAAGCAAACTTAACCTAATAAAATGTGACTTCCCTGCACACTGGCTGACATCTCTTCAAGTTATCACTGGTTATATTTGAGGCAACTGGTAACACCTCTATTTACAAGTAGGTGTCATCCTATGTTTGCACTGCTAAGTGGAACATTAATATCATCACTTGTGGCTTGTGCCTTGCTGGACTTACTATCTGGCTAGTATAATTTATGCAGCTTCAACAATATTCTTCAAAAATGTTTATTTCAATTAAATTATCTGGTAGCATCACAGAGCTATAAACCACTATCATTGTATCGCTAACTAATATAGCATAGAAATCGTAAAGTATTGATGCTGGGATGAAAATAATAGGTATCTTCATTTTTTATCCCAATTCACATATGCCCGCTGGTCTCAGAGTCCTTTACAGGTTGCATTACTTCAATGTTAGTAAATATGTTGTATGTTTGAATGCTCTTGTTTACAAGTAAATCAAAGCCTGATGTTATTGAAAACAAAGAAACAAGCCTCCATGGAGAAGGATTCTGCAAGCCTTTCCAATGGCGCAGCACGCAACATACAAGCTCCACTTCTACACCTTGCATTGATAAACCATATTTATTTTCTTCTCTGCCTTATACTGCTAAAGTATTGAACTATCAAAAGAACCGAAGCATCTAATACATCTCTAGAAAAAATTCAGAACTACATCTGGCTTCTTGACCTCCACCCTACCGCAGAGATTTTAGGATAAATTAATACTCTAAATCTCCATGCGCCTGTCCCTTAAAAAAAGTTCATGTTATTTTAAGCTAACCCGAGTCAAGAAACTCAACCGATCTCGCAAAGTGACAGCCGCCATGGTGACTTCCGGGTCCAGCCATACGCTTCAACAGGCCGCCTCCCGGGACGCCAGCTATTCCAATCGAACGGCGACCCTATCCCGATCCAGCCAATCACATACTTCAGCAAGGAGCTGTCTCTATCGTCATCAGACGCCGCCAGCGAACGGCGACAGCCAAGTCCCGCGGCTTTCCATTTCTCGTCCAATCGGAAGTTTCTGGTGCAGAACGGGACCAATCAGGGGAGAGGGAGCGTGGAGCCGTTCCCCCAGTCGGAAAGCGGGGTCGTGTTTAAGGCCCGGCTCCAGGCCGACGGTGGAGAGGCGAAGAAGGGGTGGGGGGTGTTTAAAAAAAAACAACGCTCCTTCGCGGAAGGTGGGCCTAGTTATGGCTGCGTCCAGACTATAGCTGGCTTTTACACTTCCGGCTATGTCCAGTCGAGCAGTCTGGGAACGCGTCCGATCGAGGGTGCAGCGCTTCCCTGAACTGCTGGCGAGTTGCGGGGAGCAGGTAGGGAGTCCGGAAGAAGCAGATTGCAGGGGCAGCAAGAGGCAGCATCCCTGTCACCTCAGTCCACACACTCAGCATTTAAGGGAAACCGTCCTGGAGAAAATCTGCTTGTGTGGTCGCTAGGACTTGAAAATGACTTGATGGCACATAATTATTATTATTAATAAAAATAACAACAATAATTATATCGTCGCAGCATGGAAGCTATTATTATTTCCATCCTGCGATGATATCTGTAACACCACCAAATCCAAATCTGCCTATGCCAGGTCCTTGGTAAGGACTCGATAGGTAGACAAAAATGCCAAACTCAAGTCTGAACATCTGGCTGACTGTGCAATGATCAATAATAACAGCAATAATATTAATATGGAAAAGGCAAGCTAGATAGGTTGCACTCCTCCTGGTGGGAAGGGAGTAATGAGTTTTAGGTAATGTTGATTGCCTCCTACTTAACATCAGTATCGAACTTGTCAACTTTGGGGACTTAAGCTCCCAGAATTCTCCAGCTATGGAGCCCCAACATTTTCCATAATGTCTGGGGAATTTTGGAAGTTGAAGCCCACACATCTTAAAAGTTGACAAGTTTAATAAAGGAGAATGTTGACAAGTTTGAAAAATATTGGCTTATAGATCTAAGCTACATGGGGCTTGGGATCATCAGTATGCTGTTCATACTCAGTTATATTTCTCTTCCATGCTAGGCAAGTGAGGCTGTACAGATGGTGACTCAGTGCCTAGAGAAGCTGTAAGGTCCTGCATGGGGAGGAGCCAGTTGTAACTCAACCCTAGCAAAATAGGGGTTCTGGGTCTTTGTGCCTGCTATCCCACCCCACTGAACCAGAGTGTTGACATTTCTGAGTCTGGATGGGGCCCTCCTGGGAGAGCAAGTGGCAGCTGTGCTGGAGTGGGCGGACTTTACACAAATTAATTTTGTGCACCAATTGCACCCCCTCATACCTTAGTCACTTCCCATTTGCATTACTGCAACACACTTTATATGGGGCTGCACTTGAAGGCCATTTGGAAGATACAACTGGTTCAGAATACAGAGGCACACAGTTTCAGGTGCCCTGCATCTGATTAACACCACGGTTGCACTAGCTGCAGTAGCCTCCAGTTACTTTCTGGATGCAATTTAAAGTGCTGGTTATCATCATCTTTAACACATTGTATATGGCCCAAAGCTGCATTATTGGCAGAACTGCCCTCTCTGCCCATCTTACTAGGTTAGATAGGGTGGGTCCACTCTAGATTCCCTCCCTTAAATGTTGTCAGTTGATGGGACCTCAAAGGTACACTTCAGTGGCCACTACATTGGAATAGCCTCATATATGAGAGATTCCTATCCGTTAGCCTTCCAGAGGGTCATGAAGAGCTTACTATAGTTGTAACAATTGGACCAAGATGGGGTTGAATTGGGAGGCTGTTTGGTCTGGAATCTGAAGGGAAGGGTACTTTTATTTTATTGGTGTTTTTATGTATTGTGAGTTGCCTAAAGTCATTATGTGAGGTAGGCAGCCATAAAAGAAACCCCAAAAGTAAGGAAGTAAATGTCAGAAAGAAAGAGAAAAAAAAGTTGATCCTTCAAGGTGTGACTATTGTCTGTTCAGGATCCTGTCCCTTTCTGAATGCAGGCATGTATTTGTATGTATTCTTTTTTTTTAAGGGAAAGCACTGCATATTTTGCCTTTGCTGTGCTGGGAAACAGATACTCCTCTCAGGGTGAATTGTCTTGTAAGGTCTGAATAAGACAGAACGGTATGAGTTAATGTATTCCTTTGAGTAAAGTTTGGCAGAGATTAGAAATCTTTAGGTGGCTTAAAAACCAAAGTGGAACAAATTGGAAAAACCAAATACATACTCAGACCAGAATAGTACATTATTATATCCATGGAATCTCAAGCAAAGTGCCTAAAGACTATTAAACTTTTGTTGTTTATGAAAATATTTTAAGCTACAAACAAAAAACCCCAAACTAGGACATGTGAAAAGTAACAGTAAAATAAAATTCCATATATCCTAAAACTGAGATAATGTTTATTACATATGCACTTACTTGACTAACTCCTTGTGACTTACTGAAGAATATAGGTCTCTGGTTATACCTTTGTTATTCTTAAGCATCTGGATTATTACTGCAGTGAAGGCCTATAAAGATAAAACTTGCTTAGGGTTTATTATAGTTTTAATGTGCCTTGCACTCTACATCTAATTAGAGCTGATATTTGCAGGCCACAGTTTATGGCAAATGTATTGCTTCCAATACTACTGAACATGGAAACTTGAAAAAGGATGTGTGTGCCAAGGAATTTGCAATGCTGATGGATTGCTTCACAGAGGCTGTGAGTTGTTTGCATTTTATTTTTCATTTCACATGGTTAACTTTTCATTGGGGATCATGCTATAAATACAGAGATATATAAATACACAATAAAAATGTGCTGTTGTCCTCTTTTCTATTTTTGGTAACTGGAAATGTAGAGTGCTGATAAAGAAATCATGGAAATAATCCTAGTTTAACAGACATAGGGCATTAAAGTTCTCTCCATTCCCCCCTCCCCCTTATTAAAATAGAAGTTCACTCTTGCTGCAAAGAATTTATAGCACCTACAAATTGAAAGGAAGTTCAGTAATAAATGACATCAGCAGCTGCTAGAGCTTTGCTTTGCTTTACTTTTAGGATTACCACACTGAATTGTTCTTTCTTGACATTTTTACATCTTTTAGGCTTTTTTCTGTATCTTTGGCAGAAGAAATAGTTTTTCTGCGGGGAGAATAGCTTTCAGAGTGCCCAAAAACTTCGTAGTCCTTGGCTTATGACCATAATTGACCCATTTAATGGCCTTTCTTGCCACAGTTGTTAAGTGATTCACTGCAGATGTTAAGTTAGTTACACAGTTGTAAAGTGAACCTGGCTTCCCCGTTGACTTTGCTTGTCAGAAGGTTGTAAAAGGGGATCCTATGATTCTGGGAGACTGCGACTGTCATAAATACGTATCAGTTTCTAAGCATCCAGATTTTGATCACATCACTATGGGGATGCTGCAGTGGTTATAAATGTGAAAAACAGTCAAAAGTCACTTTTTTTCAGTGCCGTTGTAACTTCAAACCATCACTAAGTGAATGGTTGTAAATTGAGGATTACCTGTATTTGAAATGCAGGGGTTGGTAAGAGGTCTGCTAATCAGTTTTGCTGCTAGAAAACCACATTACACAATACAAGCATGCAGACTTATCTGAAACTTACTGGTGCTATCATGGGATTTTTATTCATTTAGTTATAGCTTAGTTCGACCAAAGAAACTTCTGCAAAGAAACTACTATGGTAAAAAAAACTGTGTGATTTTCTTTGGGACAAGCTTATCCCTCTTAATGTGGAAGTTAGGAGAATCTATGTATTTAGATAGATAGGTAGTCCGTGACTTACAACCACCATTGCTAAGCAAGACCGTTTTTAAGTGAGTTGTGCCCCATTTTACTTTTTTTTTTTTTTGCCACAATTGTTAGGCAAATCGCTGCATTTGTTAAGTGAATCTGATTTCCCCCATTGACCTTGCTTGTCAGAAGCTAGCTTGGAAGGTTATATGACCCTGGGATACTGCAATTGTCATAAATACGTGTCAGTGGCCAAGTGCTCCAATTTTGAACACATAACTAGGGATATTGCAACGATTCTAAGTGTGCAGACTGGTCATATAAGTCACTTTTTTTTTCCAATGCCATTGTAACTTTGAATGGTCATTAAAGGAATGCTTGTAAGTCGAGGACTACCTGTACCATATTTGCTTTGCATATTAATTAAATGTTATAAGGATAGCAGACAGCTGATCCATTTTGAAATCTCATTAGCCTTATGCTACAGGATATATTGATATGAGCATATTTACATAATTCTTAATATTTATTCTAACATAATTGATCTTTCTTTGCAGGCAAAAAAGAATGTAAAGACTTGAAATGGATACTGATGGCAAATCTGGGATTTATAGTTGTTTTCAGCACAGAAGAATAAAGAACCTTTCCATCTGTCGTTATACTGAGGTCCAGAAATGGAATATTTCCCAATGTGCCAAGAGTTAATGGCTTTTCAATTTATGCATGTGTATTCTGTAAGCACATTCTGGAAAACTTTTTAAATGTAAAACTCAGTGAGTAGGGTTTTTTAATTTAAACATGGGATGAGCAGTATAATTTTTCAGAGTGGCAAGAGGCAAAGTTCAAGGCTGAGAAGTATAAAAGCCAGAAAATATATAAATACCATTTAATTCAAATTTTTGTAATGTTAGAATTTCTATTAGCAAATATGTCAGGTTCCCTTTGGTAAAATATGACATTAATATACCAGCAGCCTTTTCCTATCAGTGGAATATCTGTGAAATTAGCTACTTGTACCAATTTTGCCCTGAGGATTTACTAATTCCCTTCTTATTTACAGGAATAAAATAAGATACTCCTGTAGATCTTGCTTAAACTACTTTATATTGTTAATTCCAGCTCCTGAAAATCTGGGGCAAAGAAAGCCCAGAGTGGCCAACTCCCTAACAGTCATTGGTCATTTACCCAAAAATATCCAGTTATGGTATATAAAAAATCCTGATATTTGCAACTTTGAATATTTGATTTCCCTTCGGAATATGAATTTCCTCACTAAAGCTTTGGGGAAAAAAAATCCAATCAGTGAAATTGCCTAAGGACTAAAATGTGTTTGCGTATATGTGCCAAGGTTCCACAGAACAGCTCAAAATCTGACTAGTAACAATATGAAGATTGGGGCAAAGCTGTACCTCTTTGGTTGGCTAGGAATGCTAGGCCTCCATGTTAAGGTTCCCAAGTTTCTAAAACTCTTAGGGGATTTGTCGGACTCTGCTCAGACCTAGAGACAAATATCAACTAGGTGGATTTCTAGAATGCAACTTTGGTCATAAAACACAAATGTTTATCTTTGTATTAATGAATGTTTGTGAAAATATTAAATGGAAGCAGTTTGGTCTAGTGATTAAGGCCCCAGGCTAGAAAGCTGGAAACTGTGAATTCTTGTCCTGCCTTAGGCATGAAAGCCAGCTGGCTGATCTTGGGCCAGTCACTCTTGGCCAATAATGCTAGGCTCAGGCAACAAGCTGGTCCATTGATCAATTCCTGTCACAACCAACATTAGTTCATTTGGGGGGGGGGGGGGGGGAGAAGGAAGTGGGGGAACACTGTCCTTGTGGGAAAAAAGTTTATGAAAGTATTAAATATCATATATCAGAATCTTTTACAAGTCTGTCAGTTCATTATGACCATGCCTCAGAAAATAATTGGATTGTACTCTGGCTGGGAACAAGTACAGTAGTTTTCATGAGGGTGATTAATAATATTACTTGAAGCTAGTAGCGAGCTAGTTTTGTTGATGGCATCCAAAATCAAACCAGAATGTAACAGCTAGAAAATGCATCAACAGAAATTTCCTCAACTGCGTATATTGTCTGCAGCTAAGCAGTCTTGGTGTCCTGTGTGGTGTAAACCAGCTACTTCCAATAAGAAAAAAAGGCTCTGGTAAGATGCTTCAGTTGTTTTTTATTGATTTGTGCAGGATAGCCATAATCCCTGGAACTGGGTCATTGTACAACACTGCAAATTGAACATTTTGCTGCGACAGCAAGTGAGGGATTCCAGATGAAATCCAGGGCTGCCGCCTTCTGTCTTGTGTCTTTCTTTGTAATTGCTTGGAGATGGATTGTTTAAAAAACTCGGGTCGTTCTATGGAGGAATGCCAGAAGTATCTTTGGTCCTTCAATTATAGCAGACGGTCACACTGTGGCCAGAGAAACCATGACAGGGCGTTCATAGCCCTTTGCATTAAAGCAATTCATCTGATATTTACAAAAAAATAATCATATTTACATACTGAAGTAACAGCGATCCAACCATAATCTAATTGTGCTTTGGGCAGCACTGTTCAATGGTCATGTGGAATATCATACTAAATCTATCCTTGCCCAACAATAACCCCCATCCCACCCCCAGTCTCTTTAATTCCAAGATGCCCAGCAAACTCAGAGAATAGCAAAACATCTGGGGAATTTTAGATTTGGAAATGTTGCTCTCAGCCACAATTAAACCCAGCAGTAAACAAACTGATGTCTTGCAAGTTTTTTGGGGACTATAATACCTATAATCACTGGTCATGCTGATTGAGTTTATGGGTTTTGTAGTCCAAAATGACTAAAACTATCAGTTTGGCTATTCTTGGTTTAATGTGGTGACAACGAATCTACCACACATATATTATTCTTAAATATGGCTTGCAAGGAGTTTGAAATCTCTAATTTCCATTGAGCCATGACAGCGCTAACCATACAAAGACCATAATTTATTTTGAAAACTAATTGACCAAACAGAAGCTCAAGTTTCCAAACACCATGTAGCCTTTGGTGGTGGAGGCCTAGGAGGGGATTATAGGTAAGACGAAGGCCCTTTGTAGCTTATTACAGTCACCTAAAATCACAGTTTAATATGATGGTCAAACAGGACCAATGAGATGCCTGAGGAAAAGTTAGAACAATAATGTTTGTAACAAGGAAAAATGCCCCTTGCAATAATCAAGTGGTACCAGCCACATTTCTCTATCTCCCTGAATGGAAATACAGCAAATATACTTCACAGGCAAGATACAACAATGGCATTGCTCCCCTCTCTTCCCGCAATCTCAATTCCATGTTGCAGGCCAAGCTATACTCCAGAAGCAACATCCGCCTTATTATTTTTCCCCTCTTGTTCTATGAACATAAACTGATAACTGACTTTGATGGTTAATTATTTATAGCCAAATTCGAAATATCTTCGGACATTAGTGACAATCATATCTTAAGCTTAAATTAGCTGTATCATTTGTTAACACAATCCTTGGGATTGTTAAGGACACCTAGAACAAATCAATTGTGTTCAAATGTTGAAGCTTGCCAACTCTAAGCCGGGACTAACAGACCTCACACATTAGGGTCTCCTGAAAAAATGGAAGGGATATAGGAGGACAAGCTTTAAGTTACCCTATATGGGCTCATAAAATGGAAGAAAGAGGTAGATGGCCTACTTTGATAATGCTCCCTTGAAATAATTTCATTTAAACAAGCATCTTGCAAGGCTTTTATGCACAATATGGTTCCATAATGCACTTAAGACAGATATGTTTTTTTAAAACATAGACCTATATTTTGATAACCAAAAATGAAAAAAGGTTACTTTTATTATTGCTAATCCTGGACCTGGTTGAAGAAGATCAGAGCAGTTCGTAAGTTGCTGTAAAAATACACTTGCTAGCAATCAAGTTCATATTCCTAAGAATTTATCTTTGAAGAGATGCTTAGCTTTCAGACATTTGCAGAACTTCTTTCATCTTCTTGCAACCATTTCCAAAAGCCAAATCAACCCATTAAGCAAACGGCAGAACACAAAAATCCAAACATTAAGTTAAGGGAGGGCAACGTCCACATACCCCATAAAGGGATTTTCCAGCGAGATAAAATAACAACTCAACAGACTAATCCTAGACACAGAAATTAAACAATTTTAAAGTATCTGAGCAGGAATAAAAACGTACATGCTTCTTTGGAAAGATGGCGAGTGTAAAGCATTCTCAGAGCCCAGAAAAGAGATAAAATTGGGTTTTGCACACAAGCTACCAGCAGAGTGAGGAGAGACCATTTTGAAGAATGAAATTGGCTGGCAGCATGGAAATTCCTCTTTCCTCCAGGGCAAACAATGCTCAGTCACCCGGGCTCAATTCAGATCGAGCCAGTTGATCTGGGCTGCCAACGGTTATATACCAATGGCAGTTAGTCACGTAACAAACACTTTTAAGCAGCTGGTGGGTTCCCATATTTCTTCAGAGTGCAGAGACTTTCACGCCTCTTCTTCTCCCGCTGGTATCTGTTTAATCTGTCGGCTGTGAAGGGCTTGCTGGGCACCTTCTGCTGCCTGATTGAACCTAGTATCTAATGCGCTACGGAGGTCATTGACTTTCACATCTGGGACGGGGTTAAGTCCAAATATTACACCTCCCACCTCTTCTTCCAGATCTCGCCTTTTGCGGCGCAGGTCCAGGTCCGCTTGAAGCTTGAGGTCTCTGTTGGGTTTGGCCTTTTCATAATCCCTGGACTCAGGCTTAACTACGTCTGCCTGTAAGATATGGTCATTGTCAGCTTCATGCAAGCTCTCTGGAATCCTTTGCTCTCTCTTTGAATCATGCCCTTGATCGTTGGCATTACTCAGCTGTGGATGATGTGCTCCAGTGGCCATCTTGGCCCTCTGGCCCTGTAAACTGTCAACCTGGTCCAAAGGTAAGCTCTGTCTTTCCTTACCTTTCACAGCTTCCTGGACCTCCAATTTCCCTGGTATGTTATCAGCAATCTTTGGTTTAAGTGGAATGTCTGGATCGTGGAAGTCTTTTTTGACCTCCTTGTCAAGGGACTCACTGTCAGAAGCTCTATGAGGAATCTTTCCCTCAGCACCATGAATGTTGGGTACCTCTGGAATGTCTCTTTGGCTTTCAGCCCTTTTTACAGCCTCCTTTCTTTTCTCAACATTGTCTGCCACTTGAATCTCTTGCCCTTTCAAATCTTCAGCCTTGGCTTGCTTCTCCTGGTGGGGTCCATCAGGCCTAGCTATCTGTGAATCACTCCTGACTGGCTCTAACTCCTCTTTGTGGTTTGCATTAGCTTGGTGTTGTATAATTTTCTCATCATCGTTTATTTGAGCCATAAGATTTTTAGCAGGAATTTCAGTTAATTTGTTTTGTATAGGCTTTAAGTCTCCTGGACTTTCATCAGGATCTTGGGGCTGTTTCTCAGGCAGATGACCCAGGTTATCGCTTGGTATATTCTTTGGAGCATTTTCAATTTTGTTGTCAAGGTGATCTCTCTCTTTACTCTTGGTCAAAGGCAGGCCATGTTCCAGCTGGATTTCTACTGCAAAGAGAAGTGGAGGGCTCTCAGTTACTGTATATGCAATTTAGCAAACTAGAAAACTCTATCACCAATGAAACAGTTTACCCAGAGACCCTTGGAGAGTCACTTAGTACCCTTCCCATTACATCTGGCTACCAAAGTTATTGTATTAATTGTGAAATCATAAATAAACAAATGCTGTCTTAGGCTGTACCTTCTGTTTTATAGTTTATAATCTTCCTATAGTTTTGAAACAAGTGCTGAGATGCATGGAGATTTCTTCAAACTCTAGTACCATTTCCCTTCTACTTTACTAACTCCACTAACTTTCTAAATACTTCTTGGGGCGGGGGAGGGGAAGTTTACCTTGTTTTGGCTTTTCCTCGCCTCCGTCCTCTTGCCTTTGCTGGTGGATCTCTTTGTGTTGCTCCTCAATCACTGCTAACAATTTTGCCTGCTGATCTAAGAGTTGCTTTTGCTGAACCTGCTGTTCCTTTATCACTTGCAACAGGACGGCATGGTCTAGCTGCTTCTCCTCATCTCCTGGAGGGGAGGAAGAAACTGAGGCTAGAAGGAATCTATGCATGTGGTCTACTGAACATCTCCAAGGAGAAAATCAGGAAGGCTCTCATGCCTATTATGGCCACTGCCATATTTGCATATATACTCTGTGCTTCTTTAATCCAGAGGTAACACATTCATTCTTAAGCTTGGGCCTCAAGAAGTCTGATTTTCCAATCACTTTCTAGAAAGGCTTTGCAAGGAAAGGATAATTATCATTATGGCATTCTTGAATTGTCTTGCAAGCCTTAACTTATGCCATGAAGATCAACATGCTGTGCAAATAAGCAGAAAAGGAACTCTTTTCCCAAAGGGAAATCAAGTAATAATCCCAGCAAACTGCACATCCTGGCATGATGCAAAGTAAAAACTGGCAAAGTGGGAATTTAAAACTAAACGGTTTCTCACAGTCATAGTCAAAAGAACTGAAAGAGATATGCCTTTAAGTAAAACATTCATATATGGTTACACAGACACCCACATCTATAGAGGCATGGGGATCCCTATATATATTTCATTATTACAATAGGGCATCGTTTTGTTCTTTTTGTTATTTTATAATTGTACTTTTTACTAGCTGTCCTGATTTATTAAACAAGTAAGCAAATTTAGGAAAAGAAATAGACTTAAAAGGGGCAATCCTGCCCTCTCAAACAGTCTAGGAATCTTTCCTGTTTCACTTGGGTATTTAGATCAATTTTACATTCTTACATAATGTGGTCACTGCTGTTTCATAGGAAGCAAGTGGGAACATACTGTATATAAATACCCTAAGCAGCTTTCTATAGCAGCTTTCCTCCAAGTTGGTGTCCATGAGTTAGGACTGCAGCTCCCAGAATTCCCACTAACCACGATGAAAGGGGAGACTCATCCTGGAAGCCAGAAGAGTGTGAATCCTGCCTTAGGCACAAAACCAGCTGGATGACCTTGGGCCAGTCCCTCTCTCACAGCCTCAGGAAGACTAAGGCAAACCACTTCCCAAGAAAACTACATGGAGTTTTCTATGTGTGGCATAAATCAAAACTGTCTTGAAGGCAAAATGTCTATGGAGATATTCAATCATTCAGGTCATGGTGGTCCCAAAGGTGCTCCCACACACCCACCCAAAAGAAGATTTTTTTGTTTCCTTTGAAAACTTTTTGCTTCTCATCCAAGAAGCTTCTTTGATTTTAACTGATGGGGAATGGAAGGATTTGTATTCTTAAGACTCTGAGGGTTGGTTGTTAGCACTCTGAGATTCCTTGAGGCCATTTGGGGGTTCATCTGTATCCTGAGTCACCTGAATCAGAGTGCAAACAGGTGTGGAACCACCTTAGGACTGCTGAAAAGACTGCATTGAAACAGGAAATAGGTGGTATCTTGAAGGCAAGGAAAAACACAAAAGGCTAGGAATTCTAGGAATTACAACTCCAGCATATCTGGAAATCAATTTGGGGGAAATCTGCCCCCTTGCTTTCATCAAGCCCTCACATCTTTTAAATGCAGCTTTTTCTCTTTACTATAGCGACATCTGTTGCTTTTTAAATCTTTCTTTTCTCCTCAGAGTTCACAACCATTTCATTCTTAGCATACATAATCCATGCATAAAATATAATGCATCCAAGAGTTCTTACAACTCACTGGAAGAGTCCTGGTTGTTACCTATACTGAACTAAATAGGAAATGCTTATTTTAGAACACAAGTGCTCCATTGAACGTCATCATAAGCATTACTTAGTTTAGAACAGTTTCGGGCCCCACAACAGTTCAGAAAGAACTATTCTTTTCCAGAACAAGCAAACGTATTTTGGAACAACCAGCAAGCTGGCGATCTCTTGCTAGCAAATTATAAACACATTAAATGTTATCAAGACAACGGGGAAGAAATTAATGTAAAGTTAATTGCCAGTAGAGGTACAGATTAGAGAAAAGGGATGTAAGGTAATAATCAGTTTGTCTTAGCATTAACCCCATTGGCAAACAGTCTAGGGAAATCAGAATATTTTGACTGGCAAGGGGACAAAATCATTTTCATATGCCTGGAGAATTCCTGAACAAAGCGTATTGTGTTCAAAACACAAGAGAACTGGCAAGACCTAAACTATTTTTAGGAAATCTACTACTATGGCCTTTTCAGTCATATATAAAACAAAAATTGGAGGACGTCTAACAGGAGCCTGCTTTGAGGTTATGTTTTAAGTTGTCAGACTGGCAGGCACTGCATTTTGACTGAAAAAGGAAGAGCTTCTGAAGCCCAACAGCTCTCCTAATGCTGTCGACATTTGAAGAGTTGTGGGAAAAGAAAAGAAAAAAAAAAGAAGACTGTTGAGGCTGCTCCGTTTTAAAATACTGCCTATTCAGATACACCCCCAATACAATCACATCTATTCTGAGGAACCAGGGACCCCGGTTGAGAAGGCTCTTCGTTCACTTAGCTGTGATTTTAAATGGAATGTGGCTCCATTACAAGCAAATGGCTCTATGAGACCTGCTAATTTGCCCTTCACCAAAATGACAGGATTGCATAGCTCTGGTGCTTGTAGCCTCAGATCACACGTTCTGAGATTATCTGAAGACAAGATTGCCTGGCCTTGCAGTCTAACTTTCACCTAGTTTCTCCTTCACAGTACGATTAAAGAATTTGGCCTAGGCATGTACAGTATAACATCCACACACCAAAGGCTGCCAAGGAAGCAGATGGTAACCTCAGTGCGTGCGTGCGTGTGTGTGTGTGTGTGTGTGTGCGCGCGCACACGTGCATATGTATACACATCTGCTCCATGGAAGAAAGACAATGCTTACCCTCAAGCTTGCTCTCGGACTTCTCTTCTGCATTACGAACCTCTCTCTGCTCCGTTTGGGCTGGACCAAACTTCTCTGAGGAAACTACCTCTTTTTTATCATCTGAAAAGAAGAAATGGACAGTTATTTCCTGGAGGGAGCAAAGAAAATGACAGATGTTCTCTGTCCCTGCCCCCACTCCATTCTCTCTGCAGCTTCTATCCAACTTGATTGCCGAAGAAAAAGTCATAAAAAAATATTTAACAGCATTATAGCCTGCTGGCAAGAAACCACTGCTAACTGCCTAAGGCTATTAAAATGCAAGCCCTAGCCCTGGAGAGCTATGCAGTGGGACCCCTATGCAATGAGGCACCTGTCAAGATCTGGCTCTGAATCCCTAATGACCAGAATGGTGTAGCACCTGAGGCTTAGCAAAGAAGTGAAGAACTGCACAAGAGCCAAGGCACAGGCTCTACCACGGCCAATAATTCAGTGCACCCCTTTCCCCAAGCAATGACTGCAACGGCTCTCCACACAAAGAAAAATTGTGATTTTAGGTCAGGGCAAGTAGGAATTTGGGAATTCATCGGTATAAGATTTTACATTTCCTCTTACACATAAGTATTTTTTTTTAAAGTGCAAGCGAAGCAATTCATAATTATTTTGCTTGGGATAAAAAAATCCACATTTTTTAAAAAAAATTGCAGAAGTAGACTTCTTTCTTTCTGGAAAAGCTAGGATGTGACCGTGTGGGAGAAAACACTGGCACAAGGTGGACATTGTAAATAAAAAGATAGAAGCCTTGTGGCAAAGAAACAGCTGTGAACAAGGCAGATCCATTCAGTAGGAATTTTGAAAAATTCCTGAAAAGCTCAGCTCAGACTTTAGCAGTTTAGGCAGGGTGTGGCTTTAGTTGTCTCTACAGTTCTTCCAGGTGTTTTATGGCACAAATCAATTTCTGCAAATCAATTTCTGCAATCATTTATGTCAAGTGTATAAATGCAAAATCTCAGAAGATCAAGTAATACATTAAACTTCCCTGGAACCAAAAGAAGCAGAGAAAAGCACATATGTGCTTCATTTTCCTTCTCCATGGATTTTACTTTCTCTGCCACGTTCAACTACTTGCAAATTGGCATCATTCTTCCCACCCACGGCCTTGGTCTCTCTTCTTATTCTGCTTTTCTAGCTCACCATCTCTGTGAGGAGACTGATCATCCTTGTGTGCAACCCCCTCTGGCGCTGGCTTGGGATCTTTTATGGGCTGGTCTTCCAGCTTTTTCTGTCCATTCTCTTCATCAGCTTGTTTAGGAACAATTTTATGTTCTTCCTTCTCCATCACAGCATTGTTCTCTACCAGGACATCCTTGTCTGCTGGTGGCCGATTCTGTTCAGATTCCTCCCTGTCCTGACCCTCATCCACTGCTACCCCATCGCGGGGTACTGGTGGCTCATGGCGATGGGCTTCTCCCACAGGTTGTGCAATGCCTATATGAAAAGAAACACAGATTCTCAATCAAGAACAGCATAGAAAACAACACGTTTGGTGAAGTACAATTCATGCATATTGATAAGGTAGTGTCTACAGTGCTCTCTGACCAAATAAATGGGAACTGAAAATTAGAACAAGTTGTGGATCTGTTGCTTCTCTGACTTCAATATTTCTAGCCTCTTTCCAGTTCTAATTCTACGCTACCTTGATCAGGCCGGTCCAGTTGTACCTCCTCCTTTGGCTTCTCCTTGTCTTCTCTCTTAGGCATATCCATGGGAACTTTGATCTGTGGCTGTTCCACCTCTTCTTTCTCATTCACCAATTTGGGCCTGTCACGGTTATCAGCCACTTCTTGAACTATAGGGTCTTGATCTGAAAAGCATGGTTAGAAATGATTAAGGAAACAGATTTCTCATCCTTGTCTGCTCCCCATTCTCTCTTGTGGCTCTATCTCCTGCTGTTTACGGTTTTTAATAAAATGCAGCTGCCGTGGAAAACAGATTGTTAGTTTGATGGTATCAGTTATGCTTGGGAAGAGGCAACCTTCCCTTTTACCCGGTGCTATCTTTCCCATCTATACACTACCGTGCTGCCATTTTCCTCCACAAGGAAAATGAGAAATATGAGTGTGAGTGCAAGAGATTCTTGCAAGAGTGAGCAAGTGTTGAGTGCAAGAGGCTCTTGTAAGAAGCAACACTAATCAAATTCTCTCTCTGTCCCAAACACATATACCATTTCATTTTATAGTAGAAAAGTTAGGAAAAATAATTTGTGTGTGTGTGTGCGTGCGCGTGCGCATAGGGAAAAATTTTTCCCTACCAGCTCTGTGGGCGTGGCTATGTATAATAGTAATAGCAACCAGGGGCAATTGGGGATATTTTTTTACCGATTCAAATCATCCCTACCACTTCTCCCGAGGTGGGCCGAGGTGATTGAATTTCAACCCTGATACACACACATATGTATGCACACACAAATAATTGTGCTGGATTGGTAGAACAAATAAAATGCTGCAGTTTGAGATGAGTGGACGCTAGATGGCAGCATTGCTCTTCCTCGTTTACATGCTATGCATGACAAGCAGGGTGAAGATGCTAGGCATGGCCAAGGGAAGTTACCTGCTGGAATTAGCCAACCTAGAAGAAACATACTAAGGAGTTGGATTACAACAGACGCGAAAGAGATAGAGAGCAAAGAGAAATTCCCAGAAGGGAGAAAATCAAGAAAGAAAGGCAGAGTGAAGAAAGGAGCAGCTGAAGGCTGTCTGGGACCTGTTTATTCAGGCCTCTTGCTGTAGGAATTGCCAGCATCTCTCCCTGCTTGCAGATACAGGCAGAGCTCTCTGCTAAATCCAGAATTAACAGGAGGCAGGGTGTCACAGAAGAGGCTTCAGGCTTTCCCGATTATGCCTCCAGTTTAAAAGACTGACACTGTTCTCTGCAGGAAAGCAGCCTGCAGCAAGGAGGAAGAGTGACAGTCCTACTCCTGGGCTTTGAAATTCTGCAGGTGGATGGGGCAGAGCCTTCTCACCTCCAGCTGCTTTACTGACTAAATGGTTAAGAATACACCCAACCTCTCCCCCATCCAAGCATAGCCATAGAGGTTCACCTTGAAAGTCATTTTTTAAAAAGAGTGAGTAAATGAGAACACGAAGACTAAATCTCCCATTATCAGGGGCCTACATTGCAAAAGAGCCTGAAAAGTTTAGCTTTATCCCAAAAAAAAAAAAGCAGCACAGTTCAGACTGTTCCCTCACTTCTGGCAGCTGAAGTCACGCCAAGCATTTCCTGCAGAGTTGAAGTCTGAAATAGTCATTCTCACACTTACGTGAACACCCTTCTCCACCCTGTCCCATTTTCCTTTTCGGCTCCTTGTGAACATTAACTTTGCCTCCACCCACCCACACATCTTCCAAGTGGGGCAGATGATCTTCAGCAGGTACACAAGGTAGCCCACGGGTGCCAGGAACAGAAGAGAGAGGGGGAGAAGGCAGGAGGGCTTGGCTTCACGCAGCTGCCTCAGCATTGTCAGGGAGACCAAACGCAAGGGAAAGCAAAGCAGCTGAAGAATTACAGCCAACGTCCTACTTCCAAGCCAAGCTGGCTCCGTGTTC
The DNA here is from genome assembly GCA_023653725.1 of Bungarus multicinctus. NCBI lineage: Eukaryota > Metazoa > Chordata > Lepidosauria > Squamata > Elapidae > Bungarus > Bungarus multicinctus. The sequence goes on from CM042834.1 coordinate 124,943,691, forward strand.
CAGAGAGCTCTTGGGAAAGATGTGCTCCATTCAAGCTGCATCCTCCTCACTCCTCTCTCTTGTTCACAACTTTAGTCTAAAAGAACACAGTCACTCCATTTTGGGAAGAGGGGAGCCCAGCCTTTTCTAACCTGGGCTCTTGCTATGTGTCTGGATTTCAACTCCCAGAATTTTCAACAACGGCTTCCCTGACTGGAAAATTTTGAAATCCGTATATCTGGAGGGAGCCCAGATTAGGGAAAGCTGGTTTAGTCATCAGAAGCTCAGATTAGCTAGAGACCAATAGGCAACCAGGAGCAAACGAATGAGCAATCTCAAACTATTGCCCCATTTTTTTGTTCTAAGGAACCTATCAGGGAAAGAGGATGGGTAGAAGAAAACATTACCTAGAATACATATGATTAGCAACCTTTGGGTTTCTAAAACTGTTTGAACATTGTCAGGGACCACAACTAAACTAGAACTCACAGTCCTTTGGTATCTGGCAAATTAGCAGGGCGCAATTAGAATGACTTCAGAGACTTCTTGATACTTGCAAGTTAATAGAAACTGACTGACTTGCAAGCAACTATACTTGGACAATATGAATGTCTGGCAGCCATAATATAAGAAAGATAACCAGTATTTCCAGAAATGCAAGAGGATACAATACAAATATAAAACAAAGTCTGTAGCTACAACAATTGCAAAAAAAAAAATAAAAAAACCCCCAAACTCTTCTGCTGAAATTAGTGTGACTGGCTGTCCCTGGGTCCCAGACTATGTTGGGGATGTTGTGATTTCAATGGCGTGTAATGTAGATCGAAGGGGGCGTGATGGCTCAGCGGTTAAAAATCCTGAGCTTATCTGCTGGAAAGCTGACATTGCACGACAGAGTGAGCTCCCGCTATTTGTCAATAGCTCCCGCTATTTGCTATCCTGCCAACCTGGTGATTCGAAAGCATGCAAATGCAAGTATGGTAGATAAATGGGTACCACTTTGGTGGGAAGGTAACAGTGTTCCATACGCCTCGGCATATAGTCATGCTGGCCATATGATTATGGAAAATATCTTTGGACAACGCTAGCTCCCTCGGTTAAGAAATGGAGATCAGCACTGCTCCCTAGACATGACTGGACAGAGATGACCTTTACCTTTATAATCAAAACTAGAAGTGGGCATTTTACGGCCCCTGGACACATCTGGCCCTTTGGCTATCCATGTTCGGCCCATTTGGATTGCTTTTATTTTGAAAGTGACTATTTCTTTTCTCAATTTATGTATGCAAATTCATAAATGAGATTCTTCAGAGATAATATGAACAGAATCCTGTAGAGCTCTACAACATGAGGATATAATACATTTTGTTTTAAGTATGAAATCACTGTATTTCCATTATCCTTGCTAGACAAGCTGCTGAGTTCTGTCCATACCGTTTAGGGACCATGCAGGAGTGGGCACCCTACAGCCCTTGGGCCACTTATGGAATATTTTTGCAGTTTCCAAAACTCAGCAACATCAGCTACAAAATGATAATTTTCAACAAGGCATGTCTATCTCTTTTACAATTTACTGCATAGAGCAAACACATTAAGTCACCGGGAATACCTATCACACTTATTTCCATAAGCCTTCCCAAACCCTAAAAAGAAAATAAAAACATCCTCAAATTTCATTTGCTTCGGTGAGGCAATCTCTCAGTGTTCCAGCAAACCTCCATTCCAATCAGTAACTCCGAGACAAACATATCTCAAAAGTATCTTTATTAGAATAGCAACTGGCACATCTGTGGAATCCCGAATCTAAAAGTTTTCAGGCTTCCCACACATACCCAAACTACAAATCCATCCAAAAGTAAGATTCTTATTTCATCCTGCGCCATACTAATGACCTTGAACTAACAAAAGAATTTTATTTTGTCTATTTAGAGCTACTTAATTAAAATCACTTATCTTCCACTTTCTCATACTATGTGGCAGGGTGGAATATGGCTTCCAAAGCTGACACAATCATTGTATGCCCCAATGGCAGTACCCAGCTTAAAAAGTTGCCCACATCTGGACTTGGGAAATAGAAAAAAAAGAAAAGAAAAAAGGATGGGGACAAACATGAATGGGCAATAAGACTGGCACTGTTTCTCATAAGATTGAAAAGCTGCTCTCTGACCTAAGAAGTCCAACCCAGAGGAAGAAGGCTACACTACACATGAGATTGGGAGAGGGGAGGAAACCACATACATCAATCTTTCCCAAGTTGGTACTTTCCAAATATACATTGGGTCTAGATAAATGATGTGCTGGTAAATGTTTAGCAACTGGCTCTCCAGATCCATTGCTGCCACAGTGTTTGCGCTACTAGCCACTGAACAGCTAATCAGCATGCTCCATTGTGACTCAGCTCTGCTCTCAAATGGCTCACAGAATCCCAGAAAATTTAACAATCAACTCCTGCAAGCCTGTATGAGCTGGCTCCAGCATACCACTGGGTTTACAGTTCCCAGAAAATCAAGCTAGCATGGCCTTTACGAATGGCCAATTGAAACCCTTCTTTGAAAACCTACTTTTCAAACTATACATGTAAATTTGGATGCTGCTGGGAACACTTTTGTTTCGTAACTCAGATTTACGTAGCATGCAATTTTCAATCACAGGGGCATATGCTTTTCCTTCAATGGGCCACATAGGAAAAAAAAAACCCAGAGTGAAGCAATTTTGAGCCATTAAAATGCATCGTATGCAAACCTCCAAGTTTTCTTCACCCCCACTATGTCTAAAGAAACTTTCTTTAAACAAAAATAGTGGATTTCATGTAATACGTGTCAAAATTTGTAGTTGTGCAGATTTACAAGGACATTATCTCTCCCCAAAACCCTGATTACCAATAACTCAGAGGGAAAAATACAGCTGCAAAGCCAGAAGTTTAGATACAAGCTTGCTTGTTGCATTCCACCCTGGAAAAACCCATGGTTGAAGCGTTTAACGAATGAATGCCAGAGACTCCCACCTTATCAGAGGGGAATAGAAAGCCGAAAGAAATAGGGAATGGACACTATCTTTCCTGTTTTTCACAGCATGACTGCTGTGCAGCCAAATGACCTGGAGCAGCTTTCAGGCACAGTCAGCGAGTTGCAGATTTAAAAGGGAACACACGTTACATGTATGTTTCCCCCTTTAAATTCAGGGCTTAGTGGCAAGCCCTGGATTAATCTTTATTTCAGCGGCTTCTGAAATAACCCTGGCAGCTTTTACCAGGAATTTAACTTTTATCACCTGGACTGTGATCCTTTCACCTGGCCTAGAATGTTGGTCTGTCACAAGCCGATTTTGTCCGGGTCATTTGGCTAAACGGCGGCTACACCGGGAAAAGCAGAATAGATACAGCGCCTTCCTTGTTTATTTCAGCTTTCTATTCCTCTCTGATAAGGTGGAGGGCTTTTGGCATTAATTTATTAATGCTCCGGTTGTGTTCAACAGTGTGGAACATAACTAGTAAGCTTGTATCTAAACCTCTGGCTTTGCATATATAACACACACACAAACAGACACACACACAAATGTATGCAGCGCAGACACTCAGAGCAAAACAAAAGGGGGAAAAAAGAGATTAAAAAAAAAAAAGTCTCCACTCTGTAATAAGACAAAGTTGCCTCAAAGCCGTCATTTTCTCAGCAGGAAGCAAAATTAAGTTCATCATCAGGGCGTGAATTAACGGCCTCTCATGCTGCTCGGAAATCTATAAGGGGCTATATGTGGTTTGGAAAGAAACATTTTGCCCAGGATGTGTAATAATCACTGAAACTGTAGAGTCGCCCTTGTGGTCCCTTTGGATAATGTTACAGTAATGTTGTGCCTCTTAATGTTTTATGAGGGGTGCTGGGCTTGACAGGAAAAAAGGCGGAAGAGGCTGTAAAAGCTTCTTAGCTTACAAAAACAGCAAGGGGGAAGAAAAGATCTTGGGGCTCAGGAAGAGTTAGGCAGAAAGAGGGAGGAGGAGGGGGAGGGGAAGAGATGAAAACCCCCAAATGTTTGTTGGGAGTGCACCCAAGGACTGGTGGCTGAATGATAGCTCACATACCGAGCCAACCCAAGCTACTCCTCTGACTGCATTAGGGCAGGGTGAGGGAAGGACTTTTCCCATGGGGTCTCTCTCTCTTTTTTTTTTTTTGAAGCATCCACTTTTATTTTAATGGCCCACCAACCCCGTCCCTCTGGGCTGCAATAAAATCTCATCGTGAGTGAGCAGCCCTAAAAGCTTTTCCAATCCTCTCTCCAAGAATTTGACAAGGGGAGCAGCTCTGCTCCCGGGAAGATGAGGATTGCGCTACCTGGCCCAGCGCATTACAATCCATTCAGATCCACAGGAGAGAGGGGAAAAAAAAACATCTGATGCTCTTTGCGGCCTGTAAAGCCACAATGGCAGCTGATTTTATTTTGAAATGTCCTCACATAAAGAGCTCCCTGCGAGAAAAATATAACCGCTTTGCTTTGTGCTCCTTGCAGTTTATCCCGGCATAATCCAAACGAAGTGCAAAGACAAACCTCTTTCGTGTTCTATGATACAGGTAGTCCTCATCTTATGACCACAATTGAGCCTAACATTTCCTTTGCTAAGGAAGGCAGTTGTTAAGTGAGTTTCGCCCCATTTTACGACCTTACTTGACACAGTTGTTAAATGAATCACTGCCATTGTTAAGTTACTAACACGGTTGTGAGGTGATTCTGGCTTCCCCATAGACTTTACATATCAGAAGGTTGCAAAAGGTGATCACATGACTCCAGGGCTCTGCCACCATCATAAATACATGCCAGTTGCCAAGCGGCCGAATTTTGATCACGAGACCATGGGGAAATTGCAATGGTCATAAGTGTGAAAAATGGTCATAAGTCACTTTTTTCAGTGCCGTTGTAACTTCGAATGGTCACTAAACCCATGGTTATAAATTGAGGACTACCTATAAACTGGAGAATGCAAATGGAACACTGAGTTGAAAGGCTTTTCACCAAATGCATAATTTAAAGAAACAGTTAAGCAAAACACAACGCAACTGTGTTGGGCCCAGGAATTATCTTTTGTTGTAAAGCAAGGGAAATTAGGCTGGCCAGTACAAGCAGCGGTTTATCATTTGTTCTGGAAAAGATGTTAAGGATAAGGTAAGATGAGGAGTAAGAAAAAGTACAGGCCCACTTTCTTTCTCATAATCAATCCCTTACAAAGCATGTTTTTACTGTTTTAAAGTGTTTTTAGTGTTTTTAATTGTAATATATTTTTGAACTGTAAGCCACCAAGAATCATTGACTGAGATGGACGCCTATAGAAATTGAATGAATGAATGAATGAAGCAAAACTACAGTTTATACGCCACAGATGAAGGCACTTATCTCACTATATTGACCGAGATAATCTTTTCTCTGACATTATCCATGCTCTAGTTTATATGAAAGGAGAAAAACATATTAAGAAGCTCTTTTCAAACTTTGAGGGGGTGGAAAATGAGAGGGGATACATAGCAATTGTTAATTAGAAAACATATTTATGCTTATTTTTAACTAGCAAAGGGAAAGAAATAGTATCATTTTTAATGCTTTTCTATTGAAAAAAGATGCCGTGGAAAACACCAATGAAGTTTATTGCTTGTTCTGGGTGTGCATGTGCACGCACATATTTTTTGTAATCTGTTGCCACTCTTGGTCTGGTGGTAATTTTTAGAGTTAAAATTGAAGACATACATTCCTTCAGCTTTCCCCAAGCTGGTGTCTTCTAAATTTGGTAGTCCTGTACTGTCATTATCTCCCAATTCATGAGGAATACAATAAATTAAGGAAAGCTCAATATCAATTATAGGTTATGCAACTTAATATATCTGGATGGCATCAAGTTGGGAAACATTGTTCTAGGCCAGGGGTGTCAAACTCAAGGCCCGGGGACCGAATATGGCCCATTGGGTGCTTAGATCTGGCCTGTGGGGCTACCCTAGAAACAGCCAAGGATTGGCCTGTGGTGCCTCTGCCAGTGAAAACAGGCTGCATGTGGCCGTCCCGGGCCCCGTTTTCGGCAGCGACAGCCTCCTGCAGCCCTCTGCTAACAAAACAGAGCTCCATTTTCACTGACAGAGCGCATGGGCCACCACAGGCGCCCCGACATGAGTGACATCAAGCTGGCCACACCCACCCTGGCCCCGGAGGTGAAACACAACCCTGATGCGGCCCTCAATGAAATAGAGTTTGACACTCCTGTTCTAGGCTAACCTATTATACATCCTGTTTCATTACTTTTTCCATGCTTCTGGAGATGGTGAAAGAAGAAAATCCAACATTTTTTTTAAAATTGGATTATTTTAAGGTAACAAAATCTTTTCTTGTGGTGATGGACAAATATGAGGCTGTTGACATTTAGTAAAGAAACAATTAAAGCAAAATTTCAGCAGCATGCACAATGCCAACTGGTAATCACTTGTGCTGTTAGACAATAAATACAGAGTTATAGCTAAGGACATGAAGATAATGGCGTAATTATTGGTAGAGAGAAGGAATTAATTCATCTGATGTTACCCCAGGCTTCTGAACTAATATATCTCACAGTATCTAAAAAAGATGGTCTTGACATGATCACCAACACAAATCTCTCACCACCGACAAGAGAAATCCATAAGAACTAAGAAAATCCATAGGTACCACATCATCTGTTACTTCTGTCATTTCAAATGCAAACAAGCACAGGGAGAAGAAGACTGCTGCTCGGCTCCTATCTCAACTGTAGAAGGAGGCAATCACTTGGCAGGCATTTTAAAAAAGGAGAGGGAGGGGGAAATGTTCCCAGTCCTTCCCTAATGTATGCAGAAAAGTCATCACATAGGACATTTAGTTGACTCAAATCCTTGATTCTGTGGGCTCAAGCCCAAGAACAGACAACAAAAAAGAGGGCAGTGCAGAGGTGGTATTCAGCCAGTTCTGACAGGTTCTGGAGAACCGGTAGTGGAAATTTTGAGTAGTTCGGAGAACCAGTAAACACCACCTCTGACTGGCCCCACCCCCATCTATTCTCTGCCTCCCGAATCCCAGCTGATTGGTTGGGTCTCCTTTTGTTGCCCTGCACAGGAGAACGGAGCTGGAAAGCAGGTTAGTAGGGCGGGGAGAGAATGGGATTTTGCAGTAACTTTCCCCTGGAGTGGGATGGAAATGGATATTTTAGCCACGCTCACCAAGCCACCAGGCCACACTACCACGCCCACCACACCATGCCCACAGAACCGGTAGTAAAAAAAATTGAAAACCACCACTGGGGCAGTGGATGTCTGCAAAGGCTTACCCAATAAGACAGAGAGAAAAAGAGAGAGGGTGGGAGAGAGAGAGAGAGGGAGAGAGAACATACTTCCACCAAGAACATCTGTAAATGGCAACTATTAACACTTTTACAAGGTGACTGAATGGCATAGGGGGAAACTAGTTCACTGTTTCCTCCTGACATGCAGACTGTAAAACTGAACAAAAAATGACAGCAGGGCAATAGCTCCTTTTTCTGTGTCATAGGAGCTATTAAAAGATTGTTCTCCCAAAGCACCAGGGAGTGCTCCAACAAGCCAAGCTGTTCCAGCAGTTATTAGAAGCTAAGGGAGGAATGGGGGGTAATCCATTTCACACAGCGCTCCAGCTTCTTCTCTGCATAGCCAACAAGCTGGGGATGGGGCGGGGGAAGAGGAGGAGAAGGCAGAGCGAGACAGGAATGACAAAGTAAGTGCATCCAAAACGCCTATTACAGGTGTAACCTTTGAAGCTCGCGTGGCCTCCCTACGCTTCCCCCTCCCCCCGAAATCCCTTGCCTATAACACAGATGTCAGAACGGTGGGCTTTTGCACGTGATGACCGTAAGTGGAACAGACTGACAAGCGCACACCAGATACCAAGACGCAGCCAGATCTCATCAGAGGCAAAAAATGGTAAATCCGAATGGATAGATTTTTTTTTAAAAAAAAAATTGGCAACAGTGAATCACGGAGATCAAATTGTTTTCATTTCTGGACTCGCTGGGAAGAAGGTAGAGAAACAGCGAATCAGACCTTTGATATGGAAAAACCACTGAGGAATGGAACAGAAAGAAGGATCTGAGCAACGATTTTAAAGCAGGGAGCTGCAAAGTGTTTTTTTTTTTTAAAAAAAAAAACATAATCCACCCAGGGAGACCCTCTGGGGGGAGGGGGTGGTATCTTTCAAAAGCAAAAAAGAAATTGCTTAATTAGATTTTTTTTTTTAATGGATAATTGCCTTCATGTGCTTTCAAAGGCAGCTTAGCAACCTCTTAACATCCGCATGCCCTGTAATAGCAACCTTGCTCTGGAAGAGGTTTTTATACCTTCACAAGCAGTGGCTGACAGTAAACACCTATTGATACGGATGGGGGGGGGTGTAATGGGCACTTGGGAGTCGTTAATAAAAGCACGATTCAAAATTTCCTGGTCAATATGTGTTCACAAAAAAGGGCGGCATTCTAATATCCATAATCTCCAAACCCATGGGGCAGAGTTTAATGAAAGTCTGTACAATTCGGGGCTCTGTATCCTCAAAAGCCATTGTTCTAAAAAAAAAAAAAAAAAACCAACCCCTAGAATCTACTGATGGGCAAGAGGTGCATGGTAAAGGCAGGAATCCGAAATGCGCAGTGTAGTGATGAGGACGGTCTTAACAAGCCAAACACGAATTAAAGTTGTTGGTGGGCTGCACTGGGATAAATTCAGAAACAAGCTGGGAAAAGAGTCCCTCTGCACGCTGCCTGATGAAGAGGAAAGCCATGTGTTTCCGTAAGAGGTTCGTGCAAGAAATGAGAAACAGATGTGGGCTGAAAGAGGGGGTACTGGTGACAGCCAAGTAACTCAGAAGCCCCATACGTGGTTTGAATGACAGCATGCAGCTCCCTGGGAAGCAGGTTCTTTTTGCAAAATTATTCCCAACAGAGAGGGGGAAGATGGTGCATTAGCACAGAAGTATCCCTTAGAAGATAACCTTATAAGGTGTGAAAGAAAGATGGCAGGCTCTGACACCTCAGCAAGGAGAACCTCTAACACTGTGGGATGACGCCCCTTCTAGAGTACCTCAAGAATGGATTTCACTGCTTTGCTTGCAGCCTTTGGGGACATTTTTCATTCATACCTAGCTGAGGGCTTCAATGGATTGTGCTTTCTTATGCATGGCTAGGATATGGCCCATTGACCCCACTTTCAAAAGGCTGCAAACTTTCCAATCAGAAAAACTTCTTCCATGTCTTGAATACCTCAACACCTCTGCTTTGGAATATGGTTAATATATCTTACCTTCTAATAGGACATATTGCCAAAATACATTAAAACAATGCTCTGCAGTTCTCTGAACTATTCTGGACTTAAAGCAATGTTCTCTCCTCATCTGTCTCTTATGATCTCCAAGTTTCACCAAAGATCTCTTAAATGTTATGTTCTGTGACTGTCAGATTGCCTCAGTAAAAGCACAGAGAGGCAAATGTTTGGCTATTTCTCACCTGTTGCAGCACTTCATTCTGCTAAGCGCTGGCATCATCATGAATCTAAGACCTACTTAAATAGAATTCCAGAAAAGCTAGAAAAAGAGAAAAAAAATGCAATAATAATCCTATTCTGTTTCACTGGTTCTTTTTCCTAGACTAGCATTTGGAAGACTAGCATTTAGAGATCTCCAGATGATTTGCAGTAGATTGGGAAAGGTTCCCAATACTCAAACAACTAAGAATAGGAACAGTTCAAAAATATTTTCCACTTAAAATTACACAACCAAAAGAGAATGTTTGGGAGAAAAAACCAAGAGAGCTCCTTCACGTGAGCTCCTTTGTTTTCCTTAGCCTGATAAATATGTATGCATGGCATTAGTAATGCCAGAGAATTTCAAATATGGTTTTTTTTTTTTCAGTTTTACTGGACTGTTCGTTTTCAAAACTGATAAATGCTTGTTTTAACAGTTAGCTGGTGATGGCCCAGAAATATGGCTGATAAACAAGCTTTTGGGACTAAAATGCATATCAGTGTATAAAAGTGGCAGCAGAACAATTACATAGTTCCTTCTCTGAAGGAAAAACTATGATTGGCTGTTTTCCAACACAGCAAGCTTCCTTAATAAAAAAAAAAAGGATAAAAAGTTCAGACCTGAGGCTATACCATAAATAGGACATGATCTAGAATAATTATTTATTTGCACGCTTTGCTTGCACATTATCGACAATGTGCATCGTATATTCTTTTATCAACCTGAAAACATCAAATTGTCGGATGCTGGTTTTGATACATTATATGCCAGTTTTGATCAAAATATTGAAAATTACTATACATATGTTTGTGGAGGGGTTTGTATATTTGTTTATTTAAATAGGGCTGAATCTTTTTTTTTACAGTAAAATTATTAAAGTTCACAAATACAAAGATAAAAGCCTAATACAAAATAAGTAAAATATAAAAAGTAAAAGAAAAGAAAAAAGTGAAAATAGGGGAAAAAGGAAAAAGAAAAAAAGAAAAGGCCTTCTGTGAACAGCAATGACAGATTGATCACTACCCTGCTGTTTGCAGAGCTGACAAATATAGTGGAAATAGAAGTCAAAGAATGGATCAGCTCTTTGGAAATTTCTCTTCAGATTAAGGGGAGGACAAGGATGACCCATAAGTTTGCTCCACACATAATCTCTCTGCAAAATTGCAATCTCCAGCAGGTTTGAGAACTCTGGATGCTTTTTTGGGGGGGTGGGGTGGGGGTGGGGGGGAAGAATCATCCTCTCTAAGCTATGGTGCAGAATCATGGAGACACTGAAGAGACACAGGGTGTGTCTAATTCCTCTTTGCTATTTTAGGAAGCTGCTTAATATTAACTTCTTTCAAAATAAGAACCTTCCAAAGAGAAAGCTTTACACCATTGCGAGGAAAATCTCCTTTTGACCTGGATGAAAGAAACTCCAATGTAAATTTATGGATTATATAGAAAAACTTTGCTTTTTGGGGGGGGGGGGGAATGGGCAAAAGGGCAACTAGAAAATGGATTTTGGAAAACTAATGGGCTTGATGGAATTGAAAGAATATTCCTGTGGGCTTTAAAAAAAAGTATTAAAGAATATATGAAAATTTTGAAATTCATATGTAAGCAATGTGGGAAAGTTTGTTGATTGGAAAATAAACAGATGATAAGTGGGAAATAAACAGATGATAAGGCTGACTAGAGGAAACCAGAAAGAACAAACAATTTCATTTAAAGGAGAAGAGACCTATTAATACAATGCAGCAACACTATTTTACTATAAAAGAAATTAAGACTGGGAACAATGTACTCAAAAATTACTTACTATTTTTTTTTTATAATACCACAAAGGATACACACAAACAATAGATTTCATTGGATAAAAGAGCCCGATTTTAATGTAGAGTTGGAGCATTAAAAATGTTGGATTACAAAAGCCATGTGGAAAAAGTTGCTGTGGATCTGAAAATAGTTTTAAAAATGTCAGAGTAGAAAAATAATGTGGAAAAAGATGCCAAAATAGATGTATAGATGAAACCCAGTTGGTTTCTTAAAAATTAAAGGGGACATACAAATAGTAATCAAAAGAGTGATTTGGAAAGCCTTCTTAGCTAGGATTTACCAAAAGAATGTGGGAAACTAGGGAAATTATTCCTGAGAGGAGACAAAGAGAAAATTATAAGAAGTCAACTTATAGACATTTGACATGTCAGGATTAAAGCTTTTAAAAAGTAAACAGGTGGTCTATGAAATGAATTTATGTCATCAGAGGTCAAATATGTATGTTGTGGTTTCTGCTAACTACTAATGGGATTTCTTTCTGACTGGAACTGTATGAAACAGTTTCAAGAATCTGTTTACAAGTTGGGCAAGAATTCTTTTGCTTTGTTTCTTAAAGAAAGTGATAAATTTGGATTACAAATTGATTTTTTAAATTAAGATTAAAATACAGTATATGTGATAATATTTCTGGTAGCTCTTCGTAGACTTTTGCTGATTAGGACTGAGTGATAGGCTTTTATAATTTGATTATTGATAAGGGATAAGTGATGGGAAAAAGATATTTTTTTTAAATGAAATAATAGAGAAGCTGTCAAGTCAATGAAATTGTTTGTACTTGTTTGTAGGGAGGATGAGAATCATCTTTTATATACCTTATTTATTTTAAAATATACTTATTGCATTGTTATATAACAGATGAGATCAAGGTTCAGTTACTATGACTACACATTTGCTCTTGGGTTTTCAAAAACAGGAAAAGAGAAAAAGGAAAAGGAAAGGAAAGATTACAGGCAAATTCCAAAAGATATTTAACAATTTAAAGATTGGAGGTGATATAATGTACATTATCTCCCCTACTAAAAATATGCCTCCCAAGAAAAAGGATGTCCTAGTTGGTTAATTTTAAAAACAATCATGAGGAAAACAAGAGATTATAGTCATTACATTATCTTTCCTAAAAATATGTTTTTTACTGTTTCAGCACTGTGATCCTATGAATGGAGTGCAACTACCGTGTATTTATTGGAATTTATTCAGCATTTTGCAGCAGTGTTCCAAGAACATGTCACATACCTGAAATTTTAGCAGAGTCCTGTTCCTTATTTATTTCTCTCGGCACATTGTCTGGTTCCACGGCTTCCACTTTTGCTGGAGTCTCTTGAGTTGCTGATAAAGTTGTGTAGGTGCTGATAATTAACACTCCCAAACCAATCCATAGTATGATCTGTGCAACAAAAGTTCAGAATCTTGAATGCAGGGATGGACAATTCCTAGCTCCTAGGCCCCACACAATCTCCAAACTTCTTTGGGGAGCCTCAGGACCTTTCCCTGACTATTATTGCACTTTTTTTTTTTTAGCATTTTGAAGAGGCAACTATTCTCCACTTTGTTGAATAGTAAATATTATATAGTTAAAAAGAAACTTATCCAAGCAACCATACAAATCAAGGAAACATCTTTGTGTGTGTTTGTGTGTCCATGAAAAGCTATGTGTTAACATTCTTCCAAACATTCTGTGTTATTGTCCTACTAAACGTGGCCTGCAGTTTATCCATTCTTTGATGCCAAATACAAAAGAAAGCAGGGCAAAATTGGTAGAAGGGAGGGGAAATCAAGGGTCTTTGAGACACATTAGAGGCTTGTTTATGGAGAACAACTGGCACCTACTGTATACTGTTCTTATCTCTAGACTTTTTCAGGCTTTCAGCTCTTGACAATATGCATTGTTCCTCTTTTATCTCCCAGTCTTCTTCCCTATATTTTCTTTGATCTACCTTCCTTATACTCATTTCTTTCTCTCAAAACTATTTTCTCCTATCCTCAATTGGCTTGTTTTCTACTTTCTATTTCCTTCCTTCTTTTCATTTCTTAAAGTTCTATTACTTCTATCAGCAATTTCCCTCCTATCTCTGTTATCATTTACTGTAACCTAAGTAATTCAGTCAGCAGCTGCTGGAGACCTTCCCCCCACCCTGTCCTGCAACATCTTTGTGACATTAAGGCAACCCAGTCAATTGTATCACAGCCACAGGATTCATCAACACCAGCCAAAAACACCTGTTGCATTATAGCACATATCACATCTAAATTAAATTGTGCTTTAAGCTCAACACGCTAACTGCATAATCCAGTAAAAATTAAATAGGGTAAGTGCTTTAATATCAACAGGGTCGAAATTCAGTTAGATTGGATTATACTGAAAGAACTCAACAAGTTAGTCCTGGATTGTACTGAGCTGCATTGTAAGCAATATATATTGTATGATACTAAAACAATTATGAAAATGTGCTTTGGACTCTAAGCAAGCATAGTATCTATATACTATTTATTAAAGTATAATAATCTTTTTCAGGCTTCCACTACTTTAATAAGTCAATTAATACAGGTTAATATATCTGGTAGTGGAAGCTTTTTCAATCTCTCACACACTTTAACGATCAACACTGATACAAAATCCAAAGCACATCTGTATCATATATGAAGCATGTGGAATTCTAAAACCCAGTATTATCCATTTGTCAGTAGGGGGAAACTATTTGCAAAAGTAACTGTCTTTTTACTATTCGTTACTGTCAGTTATTTATTAAACAAAAACATTTAATCTGCTATAAAGGTTTTACAAACTTTGTGATTCTCATTTGAGTCTAGGCCTCGTATACATGAGAACACACATAGCAACATCTAGTTAGATTTTTGAGAAAATGGAAATTCTATTCAAAAGAGAAAACCAAAAAGAAATCCAAACTTCTTTAGTGTCAAAGAAACAATATGAGATGCAAATAAAAGATTTTAAGGAAACATATTTATAATAATAAGGCCAACTCTACATACAGACAGACAGACAGCTCTTGATTTATAAAGACAACCTTTAGATATGAATGGAGCTTGAAAGATAGGGAACAATAAAAATATATTAAAAGAAAAAAGGAATAAAAATTGAATTAAAATATTGAGGAAGGAGACCACTGAACAAGGAATAACATTGAAGGAGGATATGGCTGAAGGATCTGACCTCCCTTATACTAGGAGGATCCTGAATAGGTTGAGAGTTGGAGTGCCTAAGTGTAAAACCAATATGCTCAAGTGGAGGCTTTTAGCAGATGACAACATGCCGTGTGAATGTGGAGACACACGAAACCCAGCCCATCTGCTGGTATGTCAGCTACTACCAGCAACAGGTACTGATTAATGACTTATTTTTGGGCAATGACAAAGTCAAAAAGAAAAAAACTCTGGCAGTTTGAAGTTTGCTCTACACTAGATGCAGAAGAAGAAAAAATGGGCTGCCTGTTACAAAATGGAGGATGATCAGTTATAGTACTTAAAACTTATTCAACTTATTGAATATGATAAAGTGAAGAGAAACACTCTCATAAACAGCCATTGTTACTTCTTTCAACATTGATTTCTTGCAGATTACCTATTACCTTTCTACCATTGTGCATTGTAACAATTTTTCATCCATTTATCTAGCTTTGTAAATTTTCTACCGAAGTGCTCTAGTTCTTCACCATTTGTGTGTAACTTGAAATCACTCAATTTTCTCTGCTCAACATATCTAGGTCAGTCTTTTAATACATTCATTTTCAGATCCATATACTTCATTACGTTACACAATCTAAAATTTGTTTGAAACCTTCAAGTTCTCAGGCAGCAACATGGCAATGTCTGCATACAAAAGTATACAGATGGTCCTACTGACCACAACTGGGGGAGGCAATTCAATTGTTAAGTGAAGCAGCGACTAAGTGAATCTGTGACCGTGCTTATTATTTTACTTCAGCTTTCCTGTTTAACAGATCTGCAAAAGTCCTAAATGTATGGATTAGTTGTAAAGTTACTTTTTCATCACTGTCATAATTATGAATGGTTGGTAAACAAGGCAGGGGCTAAGTGAGCACTACCTGTACATACATTCAGCTTCCACCTGCTCACCTCAAGTATCTCTTAACACATTTTCTCCATAAACATTCAAACAAACCAAAGGGACATCAGACATTTTTGTCTTACTCTTTTGCTCAGTGCTCAACTATTAACTAAGCATTCTATTTATTCTTATGCATTCTTTATATCCATTACTACATTTTTCAATTAATCTTCAGCCCCCTATTCACAGAAAACATCCCATAATTCAAGTCTATTCACTTTATTACATATTTACTCTAAATTAAGCAATAATCCCCCAAATGTTTTTGTCACATTCATACTTTTCTCAGTGCAGTGTAGGGAAAAAAAGCCACAAAGCATTTCCCAAAAGTTGCTCATTATCACCTCCTGTATCATTCCAGCTAGGATTTTGTCAAGCCTCTTTCCAGGTCACAGGTTACATAGCCACTCCATAGGCAAACCACACTTATATTTTAATATTCCTCCATTTACCCACGCCATTTTTCAACATTCTCACACGCTAGTTACAATATATTCCATCAATTTTTACTTGGATATTATAGCACCCGAGCAGGACTGGCTCTAGACATTTTGGACTTCTAAGCAAAGTAATATTCTGGCACCTTTATGATTATACAGTATTTAATCCTCAAATGGGCATGCTACTGCATCGAGTGTGCAATTTCCACTTCTCCAGATATAACTTCGATAAGTTGACAGTCATGCAACTTGTTCACTCAGTACCTTCCTATTAGCCAATTGTTTTGCTTTGATAATATTTTCAGCTTCCTGAGGTCCATAGCTATACAGTAATAATTTCTTTTTCATGACTTGAACATCTTGGTTAGTGTGCTATTCACTATCACTCAACTGACTTTGTGGGTGTTTTTTAAAAGTGTGGAAAGGAAAAAGCAACAAGGAAAGATCATCAGATTTTACATTCATATTGTATACTTCAGAAGTGTTTTCAGTTTTGGCATCTCCTAAAATTTAGTGCTGTAGGTGACTGCCTAGGTCTTAGAAGCGGCTCTAATTATAGCATTTCAATTCCATTTTTGACATATTGCTATCATTTGTACAGATTTCTAATATGCTCCTTCCAGCATTCCCTCACTTCAGTTTCATCCCAAATCATGTCATCGTTTTTATTTTTAATTTCACTTACTCTTCTACAGGCTTCTTATTTGGCCCTTTTCATCTACTTCTAAGACAATATTTGAATTTCTGTCAAAATTGCTCTGCATTCTCTCCACTTCTTTTAGCTTTAATTGTATCTTTCTCTTTAACAAGATTCTTTGCACTATCTTTCTCTCCGTGGACATTAGACACACCTTTTATCATTCTATCTTAATGCATTTTTTCCTGTATACAGCCTCTTTCACTTCATCACTTCACAAAGCATCTTTTTTTAAAATTTCAATAGCATAACTCCACATATTCTCGCACAACTTGTAACATGACTCTTTTCATACTGTTCCAAGCAGCTTACTCCTCTTCTTTCTTTATCACTGTTCTTCATGAATTATGTTTGAAGATTAATTTATTGTATAATCTTTTTCATACAGGACTTGTACTTTCAATCATTTTAACTATCCTCTGATTTCTTTTGCGTTTTTCATTCTCTCACCCATTCTAAACAAACCAGTAATGAATCTGGATGTATATTTATTCTTTTGCCACGTGTATTTATGAACAGACTTACCACATATTTGAAGCAGAGATTTTTCTAAGCCAGATCTCATTAAACAATTATCATTCTCTTTCATTCTTGGTTATCAGAATGGCTCGATAACTTTTTTTTTAAGTTCCTCTTCTCTCATTCCCACCCATCCATTCATGTCACCTAATTTTTTTCCCCAAATTGAATTCATTCAGAATAATGCACATTTTTTGCCCAAATACGTTTTTGTTTTTTCCCATTATCAATATTCATTGAAGTGTAACATGTAACTTTCACCACCTTGCTGATTCCTATTTCCATATGTAACCATGATAACCTACATGACATTGAGTCCTACTTTCTAGTGTGTTTTTCAGCCCATTTCACTTTTTCGTTCATAAGGAAACCCATCCCTTCACTCCCGTACATTTATTCATCAATTCCCCGCACAAAATCAGACAATCTTCTTTCAGATCTATTACACTTTTCTCTAGGTTTCTTTCCTTTTCTTTACATTTCAATCATCAATTTAGGCGCTTTATCATTCACTCCTTTTATATTACGAAGTGCAATCTTCCATGTGCTATGGCCATCACTAAATAGGTCCACAGGTATCAGGTTTTCACAGGACATGTATGAAAACTGCAAATTAGTCATCATCCATCCAGTTTTGGCATATTTTTACCACAATGCCACAATCACAACCAATGTCCCTATGTACCATAAGATTGATGACACCAATCAATGAAAAAGTATTCAAAAAGTTTAAGATGTTTATGTAACCATGTATATATTTGATATGTTTTCTTATAGTTCATAACTACTTAATTAACATAAAACTGAGTTAACATAAAACTGACAAAAGAATGTTTCTTGTAATAGTTTTAGGGGAAAAAATGAGCTATCCTGAAAGATCTTATCCAGACCAAACCTTTTTAAATGATCTGGAATGAAGGATGAGGAGTGAGGCATCTGTCTCTGCAAATTATTGGGATGCTTTAAAACAAGAGCTGGTAAAGACCCCCTCAAAAGATACCTCCAAATTGGAGAAACAGGCTTTCAAAAAAAACAAATATGGTTCCTACCACACAAGTACTGATTAGGTCTGAAAGAGGTGACTGACAAGGAAAAAAGATAGGGAGGTTAGTTTTTTTGTTTCCCAAAGGAGAAGCTTTTATGTATTACTAGCTCTATACCTGTGCTTGCTACGAAATTATGTGAACGGGCTTAGTTTTTGGGAGGAAAATGAGGGGAAATTCAGCCTTTGCCTACCAGCATCCATCGGTATTCATCTGGCTAGTGTCCTGTCAGTTTGTGAGAGAGTTGAGGGCTGTTTGGAAACTGAAACAGTATTTGCTGTATGAGCAAAAAGACAACAGCAAGGCGCCTGGGCATGGCTTAGCTCAACTGTTCTGTACTAAAGCTGCTTGGTGTTGTGAAACTGAAACTGAAACTCCCCTCCTGTGCTTGTGTTTTGCATTTGGAACAGATTTCTTTTCACGTGGGGAGAGGGAGTAGAACTCCTTAGCATCAGAGCGTGTTAATAATAATACATAAAAAATATTAATGCTCTGATGGTCATTTTGAAAAACCCTTTCTTAGTGAACACCTAGAAGCCAAGATACGTGCCAAATTTCAAGTTTGTAGGCTTTATGGTTCTGGAAATTTTGTGATAATGTGTGAGCTTTTATATATATAGATTGCTCTTTTCTTTCTGGGTGACCTCACTGAGCAGCTTCATGTAGATGTTAAAGAGGAGAGACTCAAGCCCTGAGGCATACCCACCCACCCCCATACACACACACACTGCAGCGGATTAACAATTCCTCCTGGCCCAACACCAACTGAACCCGGCCATGGAGAAAGGAGGATAATGACTACAAAATAATTCCACTTCCAAGCCATGGAACTGGTTCAGAAGGATTTGATGGTATCAAAAACCATCGACAGATTCAGGAGCCAGGACAGTTGCATCACTCCCGTTCTAGTCCTCCAAAGTTCATCAGTAAGAGCAACCAATGTTGTCTCAGTGCTAAACCCTGGTCTGGATGCAGACTGAAAAGGGTCCAGGTAATCAACTTCATCCGGGCTTAGGGTTGCATGCCAACCACCTTCTCAATAATCTTCCCCATAACTGGAAGACTGGAAACTTTACAAAATTTGTCTAATCCAGCTGGGTTCAAGGATGGCCTCTTGAGAAGGAGGGGGGGCATGCCCCATCACCTATTTCAAGGCAGGAAGTACCACTCCTTCCTGCAAATAGGCATTAATCATTACTTGAACCCAGTCATAAGCCACATCCCAGCAAACCTTACCTAACCAGAAGTGGCATGAGTCCAAAATAAAGGTGGCCAAACTTACAGCCACAATTTAATTGAAATTAATTTAGTTACAGCTCCTATTTCAACTAAGAGGGAGAATCAAGCTGGTTTCTTAATTTCAGGGAAGGTAAGGCAAAGGAGGGGAAGGAAACTAGTACAGTCCACTTTGGACTCCATCCCACTTGGCCAATTTGCGCAACATCTCATGTGGCTTGTGAAAGCCCTGAAAACCTCTAATCGCACCATCAAACAACAGGAAGTTTCCAGTTGTCATGTTGACCGAGGGCTTGAAAACAAGGGAACAATATTTGCAAAACAGATTGCAAAATTAAGCTGCAGAAATAGAATGAGTTTGATGCTTCTTAGATGTAGAATCCAGACATCCCGGTTATCATTACACAACTTTACTGCTTGCAGTGAACACACACACACACATATAGAGAGAGAACACTTTGATTTAAGCTATCCCTTGAAGTTTCTGTAATTTATGAGATGTGGGCTGGCTGATCAACTAAGCAGATACACAATCATAACTGATAAACAATATGGGCATCAAGAATTTTAGCCTCGCTTGAACAGCGGAGCTGCCAAGCTCCAAATGAAAAAACGTACTGAAGGAGAGAGAAAGACAAGTGGATGGATTATTGGCTGACAGTGAAGGAGATTTAATTAAACTCTGATGCATTATTTTTACCTAGTTAATCACTGTAATTGTCACTGCAAGGGTTTGACATGGAACCTGGTCTGCATGTCAACCACGCCACTATTACAGGTGCAGGGAAAACTGAGAAAGCATGTGTTTTTTTTTTTTTAATGCCATACTGCTAGCCAGAAGTTAACAAAGTAAGTCAGTGGGGATGGGGAAAGAGGGGTCAATTAAGGCATAATGAATTTTCTATATTTTATCCTCTCCCTCTTCAAAGGGTTATTAGATCAAGCAGGGTAATGGTAGTCCAATCAAAAAACGTCATTTTGGGATTTGGGGAAAAAGGTTATTTGCAAGAGGTGCTAAGAAGCAGAACTGATGATCAGCGCAAGACAATGGCAGCAGTCAAGATCCTTCTCTACTAAATCTTGTCTCTGAACAATCATCTTTTTCACTTACTCGTGAAAAGTAGCCCACAAAGATTTGTTCCTCTTAAGAGATTTTCTTCATGGATCCAAGTAGAATCTTGACAGGAGAAATTTACTTTTTGATGACTGCTGCTACTGCTCGCATTCATTGTGTGGGTCATATACCAGTCAGTATGTATTTTTTAAAAACATTTGTGTAGCAACTGTATGGTTTTGTAAAGCATCCAGATATCATAATTACTATTATCTATTTTTTAGATTTGTGTCCATTTTTTTCTCTAGAGGCTCAGGTTCTCCTTCTGCCTCCAACTTTATACTCACAACTGTAATCTTGGGAAGTAGCTTGGTTGAAGAAAGGACAGGCTCAAAACTTACTTCTATCACTCACTGTGCACATAAATTACATCTCCCCAATCCTAGTCCAACACCTTAACTATCACTCAATCTTACTTGAGATACAGTTTACAGAGAACAATACATTATTTTATGTTCTCTATTTCACTCATGAGCTTTCATTACAAACTAAATCCACATACTGTCTAATATTCCAAGGTGATGCAATGGTTATCGTGCTCTACTGCTGGCTACTTCTGCTGGCTATCGGCTGCCTACAATTTGGCAGTTCCAATCTTACCATGCTCAAGGTTGACTCAGTCTTCCATCCTTCCGAGTAAAATGGGGACCCAGATTGTTGGGGGCAATATGCTGACTCTGAAACTGCTTAGAAAGGGCTGTAAAGTACTGTGAAATATTATATAAGTCTAAGTGCTATTGCTATTGCTACTCACTGTCTAATATTCACAATATTTTTGTGCTGCTTTCTAAAGAGGAAAACACTGTCAATTTATAGTATTACAAGCAACTATAACAAAGAAAACATTGCTAGACTTGTAAGAAACTGCATAAGCTAAGGAAGAACAGCACAAAGTCACAAAAAGTGTTACAGAGGCCAACCTAGTACAAAACCAGCTGGCAATCACTTCTAGACATGTCACAGAAATTTTTTTCAACAAGCAGTTTTGCACAGATTTCATTTGAAGAAAGATCTGGAGGGCATTACACTGAGTATTCTGCAATTTGAAATTAGCTGGTCCATATCCAAGGGTTAAGTGAAAGCCACTCTGAGACAGGAATTAGCAACATTTGCTTATGAAAAACAATTCTCAGACCTAAACATACAGAATGAAAAAGTTCAAGCATTTGGATTACCACACAGGACTGAAAGTGAAGAAGAGGGGGAATGGCAAATTGAATTGAATGTGTGAACACATAATTTGGCCATTTTATAAAGCATGATTGATATTGGAAAAAATCAACCAATCTCACCATAAGAGAGATGTGTAAGAACCACTAATATTTTGACAGATTCCCTATATCTGCAATGTGTGTCCTCCTCAGCCTTCATCTTATTTCATGCTGGTTCCAAATTCTATACCCTCTAAATGGGGTATAAATGAAAAAAGAATTTAAGCCACCTGGTAACAAAAAATAAATAAAATATTGCTTCTGTATAATTTCTGTGGCTAAAGGGGGGAGGTGGAGAGATGTTTCTTATTATGCGTTATTTTTTAAAAACAAAATTCAGACTTCGGTGAGTTTCTGAATGTTTAAAAAAACCGTTAGCAACAAAGAATAATATGAAGAGAAAAAGAGAGTATTTGCATTTGGCTCCCTAGGCACCAAAATGCCTTAAGGAAAAGCAATACTATACTATTTTTTTCTTCAGGAAATAAAAAGTTTGTACTTCTTTATACAAATGGTAAACTAGGATGAGCTGGATAGTTTTCAATATTTGAGAGAGTATCTGCCAGAGACCTGGAATTCTTTATGCTCATTGAGTAAAGGAGGCTTTTCAAGGAAGCACAGTTCATACAGTAACTCCATTTGCAAGATCACTAATATGTGCCAGTTTAGGATAATAGGATAAAAACTATAAAGACATGGATTTCAGTCATATTTTGAATCAAATTGCACTATTTTTTATCAATTCCATGGATTTAACGACCCCCAATGACTAGAGCCAAATCAGGGGTTACCTGGCAATTTTCTAAATGAACATCTTTTTAGAAATAGTAATTTGATTAATTACAACTGTAACATAAAATCAATACAAACTAATATATATATATATATAAAAATAGAAGGTGCAGAAGAAAAAAATAGAATGAGAAATAGAAAAAAGATAAAAATACAGTAAAGAAAAAGAAAAGAAACATATAAAGTGACTTTCCTATTCACTGAAGTATAAACAATTTTAGTATCTTATCATTTTCTCTTAAAATACAAGAAATGACCTCCTGTTCTCATATCCCATCTCTCTAAATAAATTAATGAAGCCTTCTCACTCCAGTCCTGATGTCAGTAAAAGTCCGTTAAGATAAAAAACATGTATATTTTAACTGCGATCAATTAAAGTACCTTTATTTTCCTATTTCTTTTCTTCTAAGAACAGGTAGTCCTTGAGTTATAACTGTTGATTTAGTAATAGTTCAAAGTTATAATGGCACTGAAAAAAATGATGACTGTTTTTCACACTTACGACTATTGTAGCATCCCCATGGCAACTGAGTCATATTTATGACAGTTACAGTATCCTGGAGTCATGTGATCACCTTTTGCAACCTTCTAACAAGCAAAGTCAATGGGGAAGTCTGATTCATTCAATAACCGTATTACCAACTTAACAACTGTGGTTATTCACTTAACAACTGTGGCAAGAAAGATCATAAATTGGGGCAAAATTCACTTAACAACTGTCTCCCCTAGCAACAGAAATTTTTAGCTCAATTGTAATTGTAACTCAAGGACTACCTGTATCTGACTCTTTAGTCCCTTCAAATAATGTCTTAGAACTATTTTTTCATTTATTCTTTGTCCCTTTTCACAAAGTTCTTAAAATTTTTAATAAGTCTCTTTTATAAATCCAAATAGGAAAATTATCCAGGTCGTTTTTTAGTTTGCTATTGTACATCCTTTTTAATTATTAAGATATTAACTGGTTTCTATTGCATATCATGTTATACCTTTCTCCATGTCATTTTTTGTTTGTCATTTAAAAATCCATTTTCAAATCAGTCTTGAAATTGTCAGATAGAACTTGTTCCATAACATCTTTTAAACACAGTATTTAAAGAGGCAGACACAAATAAAATTAATTTCTGGGTCCACTGTTCAATAATATCCTTCAATATGTCCAATGTTGAAATATTTTGCTTCATTCAATTCAGAATTATTTTAATTATAATCTTTATAATTCATTATAATTTCCTCAAGTGTCCAATTTTTAAAATTTTCCTTATGTCCTCTTTAAAAAAAAGCAATTCAAAACAAGTACATTTTTCCAGGGGAAGGAGTCTTTATAAATAATTCCAAAATTTTACTTCAAATTTATCTGGATCTTTACTCCATTTATAACTTTCTAAAACCAAACTTTTAAGCATCTTTTTGCTTTAAAAAATTCTGAAACAAAAAACTATTGTACCTAAAATTGTAATTAAAATGTCACTAAGGATTGAAGGAAACTCACTCATTGTAAAACAAGTTGATCCTAATACTGTATTAGGATCCTTAGTTCCTAAAAGCTGAAAGACAATTAACAAGCAATTTTTGAAAATGATTAAAAAAAGAAGTATGCAAATTTGGTATAGTTTTGAAAGTACAACCATGTTTTGAGCAAGAGGGCAGATCCTTCATCTTTAGAGCTCTAAACCCACCAGAGACCACTGTCTTGCTGTCTCCTCACAAGGAGCAGCTGTCTGCAGCACCTGTGGGCGATCTGAAGTAGTCCTTGTTCAGAGGGGAATTATAAAGAGCTTGTCCAATTGCTGGCTTGCATCATTTTGCTGCAGTCATTGGATCCACTGTCTTCATTATTTCTTTCCCGGAGGTCAAAGGTTTGATTATATTTCCATTTCTTGTGCTTAAGCTTATTTTCTCAACACTTGTGCTTTAAGAATCAGTAGCAATACCAGCAGCACTGTATTTTTTTATTCTTCTGTTTTCAGCTTTTTCTCTACCACCTTGCATAGTTTCAAACCAGAGTTCCAAATCTATTTATTTCACTTACACAACAGCAAACAGAAGTGCCAGAATTTCTAGTGCTAAGCAGTGTGTTCATGTGATATCACAATTTACAGCTGTGTTGCTTAGCGATAGAAATTCTGGTCCCAATTACTGTGATTAATTGAGCAGTACCACTATAACATTGGGCTTCATGGGCAGAATGTTGTCAATTTAAAACCCAGCAGAACTTTTAAAAATATCATTTTTCTTTCCTTGAGTTACTACTTACTTTTCCTTTGGGCCTTTATTTTATTACTATTTTAGTAAATGCAGTTGGGCGCTATTTTATTAATTCTCTAGTTACTTGAAGCAGAAACATTTCATCCGCAGCTCCCATGAGGAAAAGCTGGAAAAATACAAGAAAGGAATTTTTTTACTTTAAACTTGGTTGCATGCTTCCTGATATGTATGCTTTGATGTTTTAACTGTATATATAAATTCAAGTTCGTATACATATTACAAACACACACATATGTATGTTGCGTGTGCACGCCAAAGGAAAAGAAAAAAGAGAAGAAATATCTTGACATTTGTTTTTCCTGGCATGGAAAATAAAGAGGGCACACAACAGCAGGGGAATTGTCTAATGGCCATAGCAGCTTGTAGTCTGGACTGATTTTTTTTAATAAGGCTGCCAAAGCATCTCAGTTCAGAAAAGAATTTCCTTATGCTATCTTAGAATAAAACAGCATCAGCACAGGATAGAAGCAGATATGTTCTTAGATGAGTAGATCTATTAAAATTCTATTGTAACCAGCTTTATATTAATCACTACAACTCTACTTTCCAAGATTTTTAACATAAATCTACATATTCCACAGCTCCTTTGAGGGAAAACAAAGTATAGATTTAATCCAAGGCAAATTTAAAAGACTGTTTTAATTGGTTGTTCATACATGCATTTGCAACTAAGAACAGCTCCAAGAGCATGCTACCTTTCAAAATTAATTTTGTTTTAATTGCGGTATTCTGATTGTTTTGCTTTACAATACCGTTTTATCTAACCTTTTTTAAATTAAAGATTGCCTTTATTGCTTGTTCAGTATATCAACTTGTTCGGTTCCTTTGGAAAGATGAGAATTATAAAAATAAAATACGACAAAAGAATACAATATGGGGAGTTACACTAGGAGTTACAAATCTGCCTAGATTGCTATTATGGATTAATTAGGCTATCCACTTTTAAAACACAGGAATCAGAATCTTGCTCTAAAGGATCTAGAATCATTTTTGTACTGGCAGGGGATCTGCACAGGTCTCAAGTCAGAGGACTTTTCCATTACGCACTCCTTAAAGCTTTTAACCTGAGTGCCACACATAAACCCTGAGAGTTCTCCAATTATGCAAACTATGCACACTATCACAGAGTGATCATACTTCCTTATTTTAAAAGAAATTTCAAAAACTGAAATGAATTAGGATGCTAGACTGTTGAGTTTAAGCTTTTAATTATATCAGGAATTAAAGCTAGGCATTTGGGATTTTATACTTTGGGAGAGTGGGCTTCCTGGTTAATAAAACCGATACACTGGAGATGCCAAATAAAATTAGCTTTCCTATTTGGACTGGAGTTTAAATTGCATTTTCTACCTAAAGTACAAAGAAATAAAAACAAGCAAATGCACACCTCTACAGGATTCAAGCTTTATTAGGGACCATTTAAAGAGGCATTATGAATATGCAGAAGAGAATTGCATATTAAGAGCTAGAATTTTACATTATATTTCTTGTGTTTGCCATCACAGATCAAGTAAATTATTACTCTGTTCAAAAAGCATCCTTTTAGGCAGAGGGAACAACTACAGCAAAACAAAAATCAGATATCTGGCAGCATATGCCATTCTCCTCCATGTGTATATATGTTGTCCTCTGTGAAAACTTAATCTGATTTGGCTTGTTCCAGGTATCAATCCCATTAACTGCAAATCCAGCACATGCAAATCAATGAAGTCCCAATACTTAGCTTTTGTTTCAATGTACTTAAAGCTGGAAATCTAGTAATCTTTGCTATGATCAAGATTTCCACCATTTGCTTTTCAGAATGTCTTTACTACAGTATTTTCTTGGCCTTGGTCAGAAATCTAAGTGTATTTAACAGGACTAGAGCTTTCCAGCAAAAGATTCAGGCTAAAATACGAACATTAACCTAACATTAACCAACTTCATGTGTTTCTGATCCTTGCCATGAAAATGCCATTTTCTCTCTCAATTTCTCTACTCTTAATTTCTTTTTCCTCCCTCTTAGTATTTAGTTTACTTTCTGAATCAATTTCAATCTTCTTTGCATAACTTATTTTCCTCTGTGTTTTGTCTAGCTTAGGATTTTGTATTGCCCACGATCCTTGTGCAGTTTAATAGCAGTTCAACCAATGGTGAACAGAATCCTGAGATCAAAAGAGTCCATTCAATAATCATCAAAGGCCCTGCTAACTAATCAGAAACTCTTCTGACAAATCAAACAACTATGCCAAACAGCGTAGAGATGTATTATCATCATGAAACTCCTTAGCATATTATTTATCTGAAAAGGATACCACAACTATGATGTTTTAGAGCAAGGTTTTTTCTTTTTTTAAAAAAGTGTGATATAATAATCTCTCTCTCCAAAGTATTTTTTTTAAAAGTATAATATTTTTAAAAACTTCCTTTTCCATGTACAAGTAACACTTCATTAAATACAAATGAGATGACAAGGCATCTATAGTAAGCAAGAGTGATTTCATTGGAATTTTTTATTTAAAAAAACCCATGTTTTTGGAGCTTCCCATAATAATGCCATCAAAATAATTAACAAGAGGGCAGCAGAAACATTTAACTAGAAAAAGAAAAAAGAAAACTAACTTGGTCTATACCTCTGTTACCCATGCTTTAGAGGAGAGAAAATTGTCACAGAATCATAATGAACCAAAGCAGATGCATTTCTAGGCAAAGGTGTACAGGATGTCCTCGACCTACAACCACTCATGTAGTGACCATTCAAAGTTACAACACTGAAAAAAATGACTTATGACCTTTGTACACATTTAGAACCATTGCAGCATCTCCATGGTCATGTGATCAAAATTCGGAACTGGGAACTGGCTCATATTTATGAGGGTCATTTAATCACATTTTGGGAACTTCTGACAAGCAAAGTCAACTGGGAAGCCAAATTCACTTATCAGCCATGTTACTCAGTTAATAGCTGCACTGATTCACTTAACAACTGGGTCATAAAACGGGGCAACATTCACTTAACTGTCTCGCTTACCAATAAATGTGTTGGACTCAATTGTGATTGTAAGTTGAGGATTACCTGTATACCAGGCATTTGGGCTGGGGAAGGTAGGATGACTCCTTGAAGTTTTGGAATAGATCAGCAGTTGTGATGACCCAGGACATGGCACAAAGGCAACACAATCAAATAAGCAAGGAATGTCCCTTTAATACCTCCAACTTTGCCCCCAAAGGTTACCTTTGGCTGGAGAAAAAACTCTCCCAAAAACAGTCTTTAAGTGGAGGAAATTCAGTCCGAAAACAAAATACATACAAACTGTAAATAAAAATCCACACAAACCAAGCTGCAGTAATTAACTTGACAAGGCAGGAGAAGGAATTGCAGACTTGAAAGCCCAGCAAAACACACTCAGTTGGGAAGACATCAGGAACCCAGAAAAGCCTCGAAGATCCTAGATAATTCACGATTTGCTCCCAACAACTTTGCTGTGCGCAGCTTCCCTTTTTAAACATTGTGTTCCCAGCTGCAGCTAATTAAGGGAATCAGGGCCTTTTCCTCCCTCGTAAACCACGCAACTCACGTTGCTCCCTCTCTGTTCTTCCCTGCATGCCCTAGGATGAAGAGGGTGTGGGCCTGGGTCTTCCTCTGAATTCCTTCTCCCTTGCTCTACCTCTCCCCTGCTCTGTCCAGCCGGCCTTTGCCTTCCCCAGTTTCTTCCACAGCCAACGGAGCCACACTCCCACTCCCTGTCAGCTGCTCAGCCTCCCCCTCTGAATCAGATTCTGACAGGGGCATCACAGCAGTGCTGAATGTGTGCTGGTGCAAAGCATGAACAGGGAAGAAAATGGAAGACAAAGACTTTGAAAATTAAGGAATTAGAAATCAACTGAAAGGTAGTAAAAAAATTTAAATCTCTCAATAGTGGCTGACTGCAAAAAGCACTTTGAGAACCACGTACTATAGAAGTTATATTGAAGCAATTGCTCCAGCTTCAGGATTGCAAACAGTTGCACTCCTCCCTACACAATATAGACCCTAACCAATATCCTGGCAGAACATTTTTCAGACCTGACTGAGTTGTTTTGTCCAGACCGTCACCCACACTTTTGCCCATATAGAGCCAAGAATGTGCAGCCTTTATGGGTGCTGGCCTCTTCTGAATGGAAGATCTGCTGTTAAAATGTTAAAGAGGCAAGAATTCCTGAAACCACATGAATACACCCACACCCACATCCATACACACATGAGAGAGAAACATCTGTTTTCTTTGAAGGGTAAAGGGACTTTAGCTTGAAACAAAATTTATTGTCTTCCACAATGAACTAAGCTAAGGTAACAAATGCTCAAAGGGGGGGGAAATATAAAGTGCATGTAAAGCCTCACAGGTGTGCAGGTGAAGCTGTGGTCAGCTGCACAGAGATTTGTACACAATACAAGTAGAACAACAACTATTAAGTATTCCGGAAGGTTCACCGGTTCACCTATGGAATAGAAAAGAATAAGGCGGGTCTTCCATTCCAGGTTCAACAATGAAACACAATGAGTACAGGCAGTCCTCGACTTAACAACCATCCAATTTCCATTGCTAAGCAAGACTGAATTTAAACTGAATTTTACCCCATTTGACAACCTTTCTTGCCACAGTTGTTATATGTATCACTGCAGTTGTTAAGTGGATCATTCATTCATTAAGTGAATCTGACTTCTCCCAATGATTTTACTTTGTAAGCAAAGTCATTGGGGGAAGCCAGATGGTGATCACTTGATCCCAGGACAGTGCAACTGTCATAAATACATGCCAGTTGCCAAGCATCAGAAATTTGATCACAAAACCAATGAGATGCTGCAAGAGTTGTAAATGTGACAACTCTGTTGGGTGTGTGTGTTTGGGTATATGCATAATTATCTATGTACGTATGTATTTATTTAGTCATGGTTATGTAGTGTATATTGAGGTGGTGACCCTTTGACAGCTGTATGCAATGAAATTTCATTTTAATGTATGCCGATTAGTGTACATTCAAAGTGACAATAAAGTTATTCTAAGTCTACATCTAACTGATCACAAGACACTTTTTTCAGTGCCACTGTAACTTTAAACAGTCACTAAATGAATGATTTTAAGTTGAGGACTACCTGTAATCTGTCAGGATAGACTGTTTACAAAAAACCTATGCAACTTCAAAAATATGAGAGGAATTCTTGAGGAATCTCTTCGAAGATAATAAGAATAAAAATGTAGCAAATCATTTTCATGTGATTAAAGGCAGAATGACAACTGTCCCAAACTTCTTCATGCCCATGAGAACCAAATCGGTTCAGAGAATCCAGAGACGAAACTTCAGGTTCTGACAGAAAACTGATTGAGAAGTACAACGAATATAGTTTAAAAAAGGTAAAAGAGTCTCTGTGGATTTTATTCCGCTAGTCGTTGCTGACTATAAGGGGAGGTGCTCATCTCCGTTTCAAGGCTATTGACCCAGTGCTGTCCGAAGATATTTCTGCAATCATGTAGCCAGAATGACATCACAGAGCGCTCTTACACTGCTGGGCGGTGACTAAGTGATTAAGGCGATAGGCTTATTGCCTGGAAAGCTAGCAGCTCAAGTTTCAGATCTGAATGTTACGCAATAGGGTGAGCCCCCATCCTTGCCCCAGTTCCTGCCAACCCAGCCATTCGAAAGCATGCAAATGCAAGTAGACAAGTAGGTACCACTTCGGTGAGAAGGTAACACTGAATATATAAAAGCAGTAAAAAAGATAAACTTGATTCTGGTAATTATTTGGAAAAGGTTTGGATAAAAGCTGCAGTATAACATGTAGTTTCCTTCTTGGAACATTATGACTCAGAAATGGCACCAATTGTGAAGTCAAGAGAGAAAAACAGATCCAATCAGAATGTTTTATTCTAGATTTCTAAGACTCATCTTAATTCCATAAATATTCCATGTGGGACCAGCTGCAAAATTATGTGTGATAGATCAGGGTTCCCCAATCTATGGGCTGCAGCCCACTACTAGGCCGCCACCTTTTCCCAACCTGGCTATGTTAGTGGCCAACTGGTGCACATGCACACAGAGTTCCACTTGTGCAAGTGTTGAGGGCGCTCGTGGCCCCACTCATGTGAGCGCTTGCCACCCCACTTGTGCGAGCAACAGATGCTGCATGTGCCTGCCCCTCCCACAAAACCACCCCCTCTTCCCCCTCCCCGCTCCAGGCCACCAACTTGGAAAGGTTGGGGAACTCAATGATAGATGATGCATGCAGAAATCCTGAAATTTAAATTGGTAAAATAAACATCAACGGAAGTTGTAAATACATATTTGGAAGAATATTTGAATTAAGGGAACAGAAGAGATGTCTGTAATCCTCTACATCATCTGTGCCATAGTGGTGCAGTGATTAGAATGCAGTATTGTAGGCAAACTCTCCCCACTCAGCCAGGAGTTGTTTGGGGGCAATATGCTGACTCTACAAACAACTCAGAGAGAGATGTAGAGAGCTATGGGTGCTACTGCTATCTTCCCCATTAGATTCAGTCTCCCACCCTAAACAAAGAAAACACTGACATTGTGGTAAGAAGCACAGAATCCTGTGGTTCATCCTGTGGTTCATTGTCTAGTTACAGTGGTGGGAGATTAGGGGGGAGGGGCGTGTGCATGAATGTAAAATGAAAGTGAAGCCCAGGGCTTTAGGCGAGGACGTATGTTGTGGTTTCCCACTACCTTTCTGGTTCAGGGTAGCCTTTCCAGTGAATTAGATAGTTTACTTTTCCTCATCCCCTTGCGTCTAGAATGCATTCTACTCAATCTCATCCCCCATCTTCCCAAAATGCAGGGATGGGGGAGAGGAATAGTTTTAGAATGCCAGAGGCGGGAAGATTCTCTAGTAAAAGTAATGGCCAATGGAAGAATGGATGAACTTCCATAGAAGCAGGCATTTGCAAACTAAAAGCCCCTGGGATAATAGGTTGGATAACCAGGGAGCCGCCTTTCAAAATCCTACAACAGCCTTCCCAAAATCTGACTGTCAATTGAGGATCATGGTCTGAGATCACATGATTGACTGAGATCCTGTACCTACAAGTGTGGTCTAGACAAAATTGTGCTGATAAAAGGACCTTACAAAGAACGAAATGAGCAATCTTTGTATACAAATCCACCACCACAAAAATTGTTATTTAACCCTGAAAAAAAATCAGTAATAAAATCCTCCGGTGCTGCTAGTGAAAGAGAACTGAAGCCAAACAGTTTTCCAGGAGTATCTTGGACCAGCAACAAATATGACAAGATGAAACAATGCTTGACATACACTCTCATCTTCAGCCAAAATAGCTCTCCTCTGTCCAATGCAAAATTTTAAGTGACCCCAACTCATGTCCGGCAGTTCTGTTGTCATGGCAGAGTTGCAACCCCTCATCCCTTAAAGAAACAGGAACACAGATGGAACAACTGCTCATCATTTATAGATAAAGATGAAGTCTTGGCTTATGGGATTCACTGGAAATCATCCATTTGAGCCCTGCCATATGCAACTTATTACTGTTGCATTCTAATCCAACCTAGCAGATTAGGGTCTACCTCCAATGTTTCTAGAAGATCTAATCTCTGGGGAGGTTAGAGTTGCTTGGCTGCATTGTGAGACACATGAGCATGGAACATTATATTGAGATATATGAGCATATAACCAATGTCCTATTGGGTTGGATTCCTGGCTAATCAATCCAACTGTCTGTCTGTCATAGAGGCCAACCAACAGCACAAGGAAGCCCACTCTTTTCTCAGCAATGGCCTTCAGAGACAGTCACACTGCTACCAGGGCTAATTTGACCCAGGAATATGGGTAATATTTTTTAAAAAACAAAAAAACCCAGTGTCCATCCAATATGACAAGGTAAGATATGGTGCTTCTTGCAGAATTTCCAATTCTGGTGATCTGTGTGCATCTATACAGGTAATCTTCCACTTACAACAGTTTGTTCAGTGACCATTCAAAGTTAAAACAGCACTAAAAAAAAGTAACTTATGACCGTTTTTCACACTTATGACTATTGCGACATCCCCATGGTCACGTGATCAAAATTCAGATCCTTGTCAACTGACTTGTATTTATGATGGCTGCAGTGTCCTGTGTGATCCCCTTTTGCGACCTTCTGACAAGCAAGGTCAATGGAGAAATCAGATTTATGTAACAACCATGTTACTAACTTAACAATTGCAGTGATTCCCTTAACAACTGCGCCAAGAAAGGCCATAAAAATGGTACAAAGCCCACTTAATAAATGTATCGCTTAAAATTATGGGCTCAATTGTGATCGTAAGTTAGGGGTTACCTATACTGGATGAATTGCTCAGTGTAGGAGATGCCTCCATCACTGGAACACAACATTTATTGCAAACAAGTCTTTGTTGAAAATGTCATGATTCCATTCAGTTTTGGAGAAGCAAATCGGGAATGGAATGTACAAGTAAGCAGGCCTCAACTATGACCACAATGAAGTCCAAAATTTATGTTGCTAAGTGAGACATTTATTGAGTTTTGCCTCCTTTTACGACCTTTCTTACCAGAGTTGTTAAGTGAATCAGCAGTTGTTAAGTTAGTAACACAGTTGTTAAATGAATCTGGCTTCCCTACTGACTTTGCTTGTCAGAAGGTGGAAAAGTGTGATCAAAGGGCACTGCAAACATAATGAATATGAACCAGGCCTCAAGCACTGTGAATTTTGATCATGTAGCCATAGGGATTCTACAATGCTCATAAGTGTGAAAAACAGTCATAAGTCACTTTTTTCAGTGCCGTTCGAACTTTGAACAGTCACTAAACGAACTGCTGTAAGTTGAGGATTACCTGCACATAATAGATTTCTCTCCTACCCTACCACGCCTTTTTTCATTCTATGGAGAAGAATGGGCTCTTAATGCAAAATCTGAGGGAATCTGTTTCCACCACAAGGTGGCAGGAGGGGTCTAGATGTTTGAGCAATGACTCTGAAAAGGATTTGGGATTTTTGACATGCTGCTTGTTCTTGAGTAGACAATCTAAATTATTGTCCTTTGTTTAAGAGTTGAGACAGCAGTCTTATAAACCCCTCAAATTTAGGGATAACTTTTTTATACACATTCACAAAGCTTTGAAAATGCATGGCGTCCTTCACATTTCTAGGTTCTTGGCTATAAACTGTTTTTGTAGGCTCCTGTAACTTGAATAGTCCAACTGGGGAAGATTGAATGCACATTTTTCCAACCAAATAAAATGTCTGTGTTCATGGAATTGTTCTAAGACATCTTTCATGTAAAGATAGATCTTTTGAAAATATGAGTATATCATCCAGTAAACCACAATGTATTTTTTTCCAAAACATTGGGAAATATTTAATGGAGAAGACTACCCTATAATTAAGCCAAGCCAAAAGTATTGCTGTGGATTCAAATTTGTCATGTCTGTTCCCGAATGGTGTTAAATATTTGTGTTTCTCATTCTTGATCAAAGCATATGTGCCTCTCAAATCCAACTTCATGAAATAGCATGCCTTCTGAAGGCCGTTCAAGAGATATGAAAGAAGCAATGGGTACACTGGTTACACAGTTCAGGACCCTATAAGGATATAAAAATGTTGGTGGAGATGTAAAGGACCAAAAAAAAATTTCTTTGTTCGAATTGTTATGCAGAATTTTTTAAAAAGCGGATAACTCTTGAATAGATATATATTACCTCTTAGTTGGGATCTCAACTCCTGGCTTCAAATTCATTGTACAGTCACATGCCTGATAAGGAGGCTATACGGGGTTTCTTCCTCACCTAATAATTCCCCTAAGTGGGAAATGCTAGTAAATACCAGCGTTCTGAAAGGCTCAGAATGGAGGGGTTTGCGAATGTTTTTGCCATATTTGAGGTCCATTACTCAAGCACACCAGGGGATTTCTTCCAGCATTCTCCCCAATGGGGCAAAGAGAGAGGCCAGGCCTCCCCTATGTGGTGGGAAGCTCAGCCACTCTCCCTAACTGTCCGTTTAATGACCCAAGACTACAACTAAGACAGCTAGGATCCTGGTCGCTGAATGAAGCTGTCACGTAGCATCTCGTTGAACAATCACTTCATTCAACAACCATGATTCCAGGCACAACTGTGGCTGTAATTGGAAGACTACCTTGATAACTAAAACAGGGTAATTCATATCAAGACATACAGTTCCTCACCAAATACCCCCTTGGAAAACTACTGACAATTACTGCAAATATTTTAACATTAGCATGTTGGAGTCAAGATATCATATACTTGTTAGCAACCAAAGACTCCACATTTTGCACAAAGTAGAGCTTTTGGACATTCCTCAAGGGTAGCTCCCTGTGAAATGCAATATAGTAGTCAAACAAGCCCATTCTTTTTGAGCATCTTTGTCATAAATGATACACTAGCCAATAAAAGATACACTAAGCTAGTCAAGAGTTTCTCGGCTTTTTTCTCTTTTATGTTAAATGTAGATTAGATTTGATTAACAGAGTTGGAAGGGATCTTGTAGGTCATCTAGTCCAACCCCTTACCCAAGCAGGAGACCCTACGCAATTTCTGATAAATAGCAGTCTGATCTCTTCTTGAAAGCCTCAAGTGATGAAGCTCCCACAACTTCCGAGGGCAAACTGTTCCATTGGTTGATTGTTCTCACTATCAGAAAGTTTCTCCTTATTTCCAGGTTAAATCTCTCCTTGTTCAGTTTCCATCCATTATTCCTTGTCTGGCCTTCGGGTGCTTTAGAAAATAGCTTGACCCCTTCCTCCCTGTCGCAGCCCCTCAGATATTGGAAGACTGCTAGTTTGTCTCTCCTGGTCCTTCTCTTCAGTAGACTAGCCAGGCCCAGTTTCTGTAACCATTCTTCGTATGTTTTAGTCTCCAGTCCCCTAATCATCCTGGTTGCTCTTCTCTGCACTGAATGTAGAATATTCAGGGACTCCTCTCTTGTTTGAGAGTGCACAGGCAAGCTTTCTGCATCAGAAAAGCCATTTACAGACTTTCAAATGGCGGTCCTTTCTGTCTACTGCCCTGCACTCCTTCCCTACCATACCAAGAGAATATATAGTCTTACAAATGGAACCACAGGAAAGAGAAAGATTCCCAAGTCAGCAGCGCTTTCACAAGTCTGGCAGAATTCTTAGCCCTTCCCCCAGTTGCTCAATTATTGAATCAACTTTCCAGCATTTGAAGCTTGTAAAGAGAACTACCCACATTGTTTAATCCAAGCTGCCTTCCGGGGCTCTGGCTCACTGCCAACTTTTGACTGACCAGCTGTCTGCAACAATTAACTGTGGTTGGTGGCATTAGATACCCAACCAACAAAAAAACATCTGGGGATGCGTTTCCCCCTCCTTCTCCTCATGGGAATGATTCTGATCAAGAAGAATTGGGAGGAGTACATGTTTGATTCAGCTTTTCAAAGCTGCAGCCTTGAACTACGACACTTATACCCTCACCCCGCACAAGTAAGTCAACAGACCATTCGGTTACATCACTGCAGCATAACTGGCAACTGACCCAATCTTGATAAATGATCTATGTGAGTTAAAAGGAAAAGCTCTTCAATTGAGGAGTGATTTGCAAACGCCTGTAAATGCATATTCACAAACACCCACAGCCATATCCATTCTATACAGAGAGATAAAAAGATATACGAGCTGAGTATTTAAAGGTACTCAAGATGGTTTGCAGCATTAACAACAACAACCTGCCAGCAATCAAAGACAAAAATGTCTACCTAAACTAACTTGAAAGTGAACTGGACGTACAATGATATAGGCTGCAATGAAATAGTGCCAAAAAGCACTATACAATAGTGCTGAAATACAATACAAAATACAAATACAAAAGCACTGAAATACAATAACATCCGATTAAAATCAAATTTGACTTTGCTGCCTTTGTTCTATTGCCTGTCACACATGCTGCAACTGTTTACAAGTATCAAGAGTGGAGAAGAATGAGGCAACATAAGGTTTCATCCTAAAATAGGGATGGCTGTTTCATTGGTCTTGTGATGCCAGTCTGCTATGCCTAACATCGCTGGGGCGGGCTTTACAAAATAACAGCAAAGACTTAATCCAACAAGTTCCCTGAAAATTCCAGACCCTTTTAAATAGCTGCATGCCATCAAAAAAGATGCTATGAGTCTATATTTCAAAAAGAAAAAACACAGTGAGTAAGCAGCGGAAAAAACACTATCACCCACTACTTCTCAGAGAAAGGTTGAATTTCCCTGAAAATGTCAGTTTGCTGCACTATGGTCACAAGGAACAGCAAAAACTTTAATTTCAGTTCCAT
The DNA here is from genome assembly GCA_023653725.1 of Bungarus multicinctus. Taxonomy (NCBI): domain Eukaryota; kingdom Metazoa; phylum Chordata; class Lepidosauria; order Squamata; family Elapidae; genus Bungarus; species Bungarus multicinctus. The sequence continues at coordinate 124,980,700 of CM042834.1, forward strand.
TTAAAAATTAGTGGCTGTAGTAAATCAGGAAGTGGAACCAGTCCTATCTTTGAAAAAAACAAGGATGCTTTGGGTGTGTTTTTCAAACAATTTCTACAATGGGAAATCTATTTCTATAACAATGAGTGTGTGTTTGTGTGTGTAATATGCATGCTCTTTTTTTTTTTTTGCAGTTGTTATTTTGTGGATGCAACCAAAAAAACCCTGTGAGCAAGGCCCACAGTGCCAAAATATATTCGTTTCAGCCACAGTCCCAAAGAAGCAGACTAGTTAAGCATTGAAAATGCTTCCTGCACCTTCCATGTTGGGAACACAATAGCAAGGAGCAGGCTGATGCAGCATTGGGAATCAGCTATTAATGCATTGCAGTCTGCCAGGCACAAAAGAGGAACATTCCAAGGTTAGAAGATGCAGATATACCACCACAAACGCTGACTTCTTGATAATGATGTGTTCGAGTTAGAACCCTTGCCCTGCCTTCCATCTGGAACAAAAGAGTTGATTGGGTTCCTTGGCGTCAAGAGAAATTAACATGATCCCAATCTCTACTGTAAGCAGGAGATAGAGTAAGAGTTAATTACAATTGGCACTGACCTGTGAGCAAAGGGCATTCTTGTGGGTTTTCTTGTAAATAAGAGCTGGGCAGATAAAACAGATGAGACTTCCCATCGTTGCACCTGTTAGGCCCAAGATGGTCTCCACTATCAGAGAAGAGGAAGAGAAAAATTATTAGAAGTTCTAGTTAACAGCATATGAATGAACTCTTCAATTGAAATGATTCAGGGGAAAACTAGAGGCATATGCTCAAAGTCACATAATATGAATTAAATCCCTTTAGTCACTCTTGGTCTAGACTATGAACTTTTCCTGCTTTATGCTCTGGGCCTATCAGTGAAGCAGAGACTGTAATCTATGTTACGGACTGTGATAAAATAAGCACATCAGCACATAATTAGTTCATAATGTGATGAACTAACATCTTTAGCTCCATACTTACCATAAATACAGTAGATTAGGATACTACTTCATCCTTAAGTATGCATTAAAATAGAGTGAAAAGCATACACTTGTCACAATACTTCTGTTTGATAGCAAAGTATGCTTATAAGAGGATACTGAAACTGTTTTATTTTTAAAAAATTATTTATATTTGCTATGTCTAACTCCCTCAGATATGGGATTATGGGTACTCTCGTTCTAGAATGGATCCAGATATTCATTCTTGTACAAATATAGGATAAGAATAGGCAAAGCGATACCCTCAGATGATTTCAAATTCCTTAAGCCCTTCCATACTGGCTAGGGCTGATGGGAACTGAAATTAAAATCATTCGAAAGGCACAAAACAATTGGAAGGCATCTTACTCTGGACTTCTAACATGGCAGAATCTAGTGACTGAGGGAAAGCACAAAAAAACAACAACACGTTTTTCCTAGTTTTTTCCCCCTTTTTCTTCCCATAGCTCTGGCACCGGTGTCCTAGAAAAGTTATTCAGTGTGATACCTAAAATAATACCATTAACACAGTATAGTATATTCACTTCTATACTTGAACCAGTTCCTTGATGAAAAATACCAATATCCCTGCTCCAGACTGTAAATAGTTTTTGACTTACAACCTTACAGCTCCAGTTAGGACCGTAAGTTGTTATGGTCATAAGTTGAGGCACCTACATGGCAAGACTTGATTTTTTTGACATTTTTGCAGTGGTCGTTAAGTAAATTCTACAGTTGTTAAGTACGAATCCATTAGTTGGAATGAGCATTTTTGCCAGTAACTGGCAAAAAACATTGCAAATTTCAGTCACATGATTATGGGATGCAGCAATCAATCATAAAGCCTCCAAAATGCAGTCACATGACTGTGGGGATGGAGACATAATATTTTACAATGGTCAGGAGTGCTATAACGCCCCAAAGCAGTTGTTGTGTGCCCATCATACTTTCAAGTGGTTGTTAAGCAATTGGATGTAAATCAAGTAATACCTGTATGGTATAGAATGCTGAAAAGATAATGTATCTTGTCTTTCTAACACCCTATATATTAAGATATTTACAAGTATCTCAGAAAGGGAAGGTGTAACCAGGCATATTTTTGTCTAGAGATACTAAAATTTCAAGACAATATATATAAGTTCATACAAATTACTGGAAACAAGAATCAAAAGAAAGTTTGAAAATAAACATGAAATACTTAATATATTACATGGTATAAGTATGATCATCTTAGATGCATTCACTGTAGGTACAAGTATGTACCTTTAATGAAAGTTGACTGCAGACACACATTGGGTTTATTCTAATATATGCCCATATACAGCAACCACATAAATACACACGAGCTTTTAAAAACCAGGGATTAAGAGTCCAAAAATTCCAAAATTTCCCTTACCATTTGGGATCATGATGCCACCAACCATAGTCCCAAACACAATTGCCAGAGTCAGAGCTTTAAATCGGAGAGGTGGCATATAACCTCCTGCAGCAAATGTTCCATCCTTTTGCTGTTTAAAAAGCATAAAACAAATAAATAAATAAATAAAACAAGCATATGAAGAGATCCCCATACACCTGCAAATTCTCAGGAAATCTCTTTGGGGACCCTGTAAATTAGAATCTCTTGCCAATGTGTTCTGTTGACCAAGCATTCTATTCTTCTTTGGAAATTATTCACAAAAAGTTTAAACTAAAAACTGTAACATAATCCAACCAGCATGATTTAATGACTTCTGAAAAATCATTTAGCGTGGAAGATAACAGGCCAGTTAACTAATAAAAATACTATTTTCCATTTGTCTTTTTCTTGTTAATTGTAACTCTCATAAGTGTTTAAAACGGTCTTTAAAACTTTTTATGTGCTGCAAAATAAATTATGCTTCACAACTCTAGAGTGAATGTTAAGGCTAGTATACTTCGAAGCAATGTCAGCTATAGCACGAATCTGTCTAGTAGTGGACAAGATTCATCATAACTTCAGCAGGCCAGCTGATGAGTTAACACAGTGACAATGTCCACAGTAAAAATGGATTACCACACCACATTTGAATAGCACAAGAGTCCATCGTTGACCAGAGACTGAGTTTTTAGGAAAGTGGTTACATTTGGAGAGACAAAAAAAAGAAAGAAGATAATTGCCACTTGCCTAGGGCATGGTCGCAACAACTGATCGCTCATCTGAATTTTTTTTTTTTTAATTTCTTGGGATATTATGAAGCTTTAGGCTAAATTCTACTTCATACCTAGCAGTCAATGTTTGCTGTCCTCACAGGCATAAGACTCATACATGGGAAGGCCTAATCAACCTACTTTACAGAGTATCCTAAACATTACTTCCTGTTCTTTTTCCAGGCATTCGAATGAAGTTTTTGCTTAGTCTTCCCCACTTCAGCAAATGTTGATCATTGTTTTCTGAACCATTTTTAATAATAATAAAGCAACCACAGGAAATCAGATGAAATCACCACCAAAGTGAATGTTATCTCCAAACCTAAAAAGTGGGGAAATTCCATTTGTTCCTTTTGCATGAGATATAAAGAGTGAAGGAGAGGGCAATATGAGTACAAATTCTTCAGTTTAGGATAAACTATGGAGAAAAGCCTAAAATCTATTTCATGCAAGTTTATACCATTTTACCTGCTGCTCAAAAAGAAGCGTATTCAAAGCCTGCCGGCATGGCAAAATCATCATTGGAAATCCAACTGCAACAGACATCATGAACCCCACACGTATCACCTCTGTTACTACGTTGGAAGGGAAGTTTATAAGTACATTGCCTTCAATGGCTTCAATGTAACTCACATAGCCAAAAAACCCAACCTATTCAAACAAAAAACATAAATTAGTTTTGGAATAGATAGGTAGGTAGATTAGATTAGATTAGATTAGATTAGATTAGATTAGATTAGATAGATAGATAGATAGATAGATAGATAGATAGATAGATAGATAGAGACAGATATAGATAGATACAGATAGATATAGATATATAAGAGAATAAATTTAGGCAACCCTTGGGCCTGTTCCCTAGACCAAGAAAGAGCTATATTTTTCTCTAATCATTTAATTAATTATATCCTTCTTATTCCTCCCTTACCTCTGAATTGAATGCTTATCACCCATTCAAATCTGTCTCTTAAGAAAACTGTTGGGAATACCACATTATCATAGGGTTTCCCTGTACAGTTCCAAATTCCAGATGTTTTACAGATGGAGTGGGCAATATTTGAAGAAACAGATGTATGTATGGGTATGTAAATCATTGCACAGGTTTATGAGTAAAACAAAGTTCAAATAAGATAGGAAGATGAGGGTGCTATGAAGTCATTCTGAACACTTGCTGTGACAATGTCCAGCAATGCTTTCCCAAAAGTAAAAATGTTACAATCACTTCCATTTTATTTTATTCCATCATCTTAAATGCATTTTAATGACATAGAAATAGAGGATAGAAATAGAGAAAACAAAGAATTTGTCAAGCTTTATTAAATCTAGTTCTATCACAGAAGGCAAGAAAGCAACTTGAACTCCAAAGTTCGCCCTTTAAAAAAAGGCAGGTGTGGTAATGTACCCAGCAAGATGAACTGATCATGCCTGGTCAGGATAAGCTATATATTTAACTGGGTTCCATAATGCAATGTGGACAGTAAACTTTTTTCTGGTTTTCTGGTTATTTTCTTTTCAGAAAATAATATCATTCATTTCACAGTGTAGCACTGGGAGAGCTACAAGCAAGGCTTATTGTTCCTCCCCTGCCCCCAAGTATGAATAGCTCAATGGTACTGAGGCATTGCTACAACTGCGAAATGTAATAATTGCCAAGCATTGCCCAGACAGGCACAAACTTAGAATGCAGCTCCTATAATCCCTTCAAATGTCACTGCTGAATGTATCAAGTGGGGAACTTATTAAACTTTAGATGGAATAATCGCATAAATTACGTTAAAGCCTTTTAATATTAACTCGAGTTACCCACTTTTTGGGGTGAAACTTTTGACATATTACTGAAAAATCAAACAGTGTGCTCCTTTGATTTAGATGCAATACACTGTCAGTTTGGTATAATGGAAAAGGTGCTGTTCTAGAAACCAGGAGACTGTGAGTTCTAATACTGCCTTAGGTGTGAAAGTCAGTTAGATGATTTTGAGCTAGTTACTCACTTTCTGTCCAATCCACTTCAGAGGGTAGTTAATTGTGGACAAAATTGGAGCAAAGGAATATTAATTATGTTCGCTGTCTTGAGTTACTAAGGGAGGGAGGGTGGGAGGAAGGAAGGAAGGAAGGAAGGAAGGAAGGAAGGAAGGAAGGAAGGAAGGACGGACTTTTCACAATTTCCTTTTTTGGCTCTATCACAGAAAAATACAACTAAGAGCGAGATATAGATGCTCTATTGCTGAAGCAGACCCTGTTGTGATCCATTCCAGTTATTTTGTTCTGGCAGCATTTACTAATCCATCTTATCCAAGTAATTGCTTAGTTAAGATGTAGGGAAATTTAAACACCATATATGCACACTAATCACATATACCACGTTTCAGCCCTGCTTAATGGAATTTATGATTTGCAAATCCTGAATTGGCAGAATAGTTTATAGTTCCTCACAGTTAATTCGTTACGGACTTTTTTGTTTTAAAGAAGACTTTTTAAAAATGGTTTTTGTTTTTTTCAATGTAGAGAAGGGGACAGGGCAGGAAAGGTTTAAAAAATAAATAAATAAAAATGCTCACCATAACATAAAAGGCAGTGACCACCTTTAGCGAGGCGGCAAAAATGGAGCTCATGATTTTAACTGACGGCTCATCCAAACTATCGTAAGTTGGAAAGACCTGGCTGCAAGACACAGTCAAACATCGGTTAGAACACGTTGTCAGGAACAGAAATATTCGATCCAGCGTGCAGTTGCCACTATAAAGGTAATCCCAGCATCTCCCCACAAGACTCCTGTCATGCTACAGTGGTTTATATTGCCAATGCCAAGAGATTTTAAACATTCCCAAGTGTTACACAAATACGCCAGCTCTCCTCCTCTGTGCCACTGCCACGTGTACAGTGTAAATATTTCACATTTCGAAAAAAGAAGATCAGAAGGGGGCGGGGAAGTGACGTTACAACTGGAATGACCACTTGTTTGAGTCAAACAACAGTGGCAGACTCCAGACAGCACTCTGGAGATTATTGCTCTTGAAGCATCCTAGGTTGATAATTAAAGCAATACGATGTTTACAGTGTAAGAAGCAGGGAAGGAGCGAAAGCATTGGATTGTCAAAGAGAAAAGTTAAACAACCAAAACTAAACACTGTGCCTGTCATATTTCAGCACTAATGCTTGAGCCCAAGCTCCCAGAAAACTGAAGGAGCCAATTACACGGGGTTTGGGCGCTTATATAAGCTTGTTCCCAACATCAGGTATATAATTTACTACAGCAGCTGGAGGTTACATAGATATAATTCGGACTCTGGCAAGGTTTGAATGGTTGGGGGCAAGCAAAAACAAAACAAAACATAACCAAAAAATATATATATCCAGTAATGTCTAAATATCATCCCTGGAAGGGGTGTGGCTAAAATTGTTTTGGACATTTTTGGCTTTGTGGGAAGGTTAAGGATAGCAATGGGAGGGGAAGTTTCCCAGAAGCAAACTACTCCCAGACCGACTCATAAAACATCAAATTCCCCCAAATAAATATGTTCCAGAGTTTTGGGGTTTTTTAGAGGATTTTAGATGTGGCAGTGGAAACAGGAGCCTATGAAACATAAACCGTTCTTATTCCCATCTTTAAAATTACCGTAGATCAGAATTATGAACTGGGTGGTAGGGGATATAATTTAAAGTCTGACTGATAGACCTCTCTTTCTAAGCATTCCCCTATAAAAGGCAATATGAACCGTTAGCCAGTTTGGGCTAGTAGTTAAGACACCAGGCTAGAAAGTGGGAGACCTGTGAGTTCAAGCCCCACTTTAGCCAGAAAAGGCAAAGCTGGGCGACCTTGGGCTGCTCACTCTCTCTCAGCCCAACTCACCTCACAGGTCTGTTGTTGTGGAGAAAATAGGAGGAGGAACTTATGTTTGGATATGGGCTCCAAGATGCTACCTTGAATTATTTGTAAATAAAAAGTTGTGTGTGTGTGTGTGTGTGTGCATGTGTGCGCATGTAAATAAAATCAATCCACCTGGGTTGCTCTTAACAATCCTATTAGGGCTTCAGGAAATATAAACTGGACAAAACCTTGTATCTTTCTGCTGCAAGCCCAGAATTATAGAGCAAACTACACACTAATCCTGAAACACAGCCTGTATCCAGGCAGCTTTGCACGTGGGGAAGGTGTTAATGAAAAATTCCCTTTTTAAACCTATGAACTGAATCAGATATCTAACATTTTGAAAATATTAATAGCAAGCATTGTCCCCTGATTAAGAGAAAGTTGGTTTTTAATTCTTGCTTTTTCTTGATTAAAACCATCGCCATCTTTATGATGGATGCCAAATTGATTTTTAATAAGGAGAATCATTTCAGAGAATGGGGAAGTGGAAGAATGAGCCCCTCTTCTTTAGCTCTTTAGTGCCTACCTCACTTCTTTTTTTTTTAAAGTAAAACATTAATGTTAATGAATCTCCTTGTTCATTCATTCTGAGGTTGGACAAGTAGTATGAAAGTATTCTGTGAAATTCTGGGGATGCAATAAAAGATGAAAATATAACTTTCCTCAAAACACTGGCAAAAGAACAAATCATAAAATTATTGTTGCCACCATATTCTCCTTGTGAACTTCCCCATGGCATTTGCCTGGATACTGTTGGGAGACAGGCAGCTGGATTAGAAGAGCTTTTGGTCTGATCTAACAAGGAAACTCTTGGGTTTTTAAAAAGATGGTAGTTCAAAGAGACAGAAGATCAGAAGTCCCTCATCACCCCTGCTTTGTATAAACAAGCCCCAAGACATTTTGGCGTTCCAGACACAGAAGTAAAAGAGACTCTCAAACCCATCAGATGTGCAAGTCAAACCTTCTCTGCCAATCAAGACTCCAAGATGCACAACAAGCAGTACATCTTGCTGTGCACATATTTTATTTTTAAGCTGAAATGTCCACCCGGAAGGCCAGGTCAAGATCAAGGTATCTGGGAGCAGAAACCTTTGTCTGATAAACATTTCCTTAAGGATTCTTCACCACACTTGTAATCACAGAACGCTGCCTTCAGGGTGAACTGAAGAAGAGTATTTAGTCCAAATGCCTTTACATGCATCTCTCTATTTCCAAGATGAGCACAAGGAGAAAAACAGCACAAGCAAGCAGCTTCAGAGCCCGAAATAGTTCTTGCTGAAAGGGGGGAGGGGGGAGTTCTTTGTGTGTGTGTGTGTGTGTGTGTGTGTGTGACCGCATTTCCAAAAACATAAATATCCATTGCCTGTAGAACTTTGAAAAGGTAAAATTGCAGGGTTTTTTTAAAGATTTTTCTGGGCAGGAGAATGCTGCTCAGAAAAAAGTCCTAATTCGGCAAAATGCAGAAGTCTCAGGACAAAAACAGACAGAATATTTGATCAGAGTTTGGTAGCATCTTGCTTCATCTGACATAGGCTTACTCCTCCAGCATTACAATTCAATTGTAAAGGGGAATGTGTCCCTTGTAATTCCCTGAGAGAAATATATGTATTTATGTACTACAATATCTAAGGCTGCCTACCAGCCAATGACTCTGAGTATAGCTACTATGCTATGAAAGAAGATGTGAGGAATTGATTTTTTTTCAAATCTTAGGGGGAAAAAACTGCTCCCTCCCCCTGAATGATGCAAATGGCAAAAATTTTCTCTATCAAATTTTGTTCTTTCCATTTTTTAATGTTTATACCACATCTACTATGCTATTGCTCTTTATCTCTATGTCTCTCTCTTTCTCTCAATTTCTACATTTACTGTATGTAAGCAAAAGAACATATAAGTAATGGAGGAAAAAACAGATTTAGAAAGCAAATTGAAAGGCACTTCTCCTACTGTTTTAAAGATCTTTGATTAACGGAGAAATTGGACCAAACAGTCATAAAGGTGGGTAGCCACATGTAAAACTGAGGCAGAGCATAAACAGAGTCTTCATTCCCAGTTCTTCAAAGTGTCACTCATACTGAACTAGTAACAACACCGAAGTAAGAATAGTGCCCGTCATTCCAGTTGGTACACATCTATACCGCTGACTGAAATGTCTGATTCAAAGCTTACACCGGTATAGCTCGTATTACAAAAGAGTTAAGGACAGGGACACTACCCTGAGGTCGGACAGGAAGGCTGCAGCAGAGCTAATGTAATATTTCTAGGCTTCCTGGCTTCCAGCCTCATGTGCAGTCTGTTAAACCATATGCTGCACACACGAGGGGCGGAGGGGCGCAGAGGCATTTCTCTTTGAATTTGGCAACGACAACAAACCTTATTGCCAGAGACAGCCAACTCTACAAGCAAAGCATACTTGTGCATTCAGAAGCCATAGCAAGTGGCCAATCGATAATGCATGTTACTTCTTTGCTTCTATCTAACTCTTAAAGTTTGGGGGTAAATCGACTGAAAGCAGTTATTACAAGCCTGGCAACCCCAGGATCCATCCGTACGTGACGTCACACAGGCCAAGAAATGTGTGTTATTCTTGCCCTTGGGAAAATTGATAGGATTTAACTTTCAGTTTGGCTTGCCACACCAGTGGTGTAGTAATCTATATTTAGAGTGATATGTGAATATACTAGTCTGGAACATATAATTTTGCTGTGTTTCCAACTCCCACCAAATGAAGGTTGGCTGCTGAATGGCCACCACAAGAAAAAGGACAAATTTGGATTTTATAAACCCCCGCTGTGGTAACTAGGTAGCTATAAAAGAATGAATCAACCCTTCTGTCACCAATTATAGCAGAGACACTTAAAACTGAGTGAAGCACATTAAATCTGAGAAGCATAATTGGGGGAGTGGGCAGAGGGGGAGAAGGAGAGCCCAGCTGTATCAAAGCTAATGCTAACGGTCCATTTTGGGTCCTCAGCTGAACACACACACACTTCTATGGTTTCACTGGGCCACTTTTCAGTCCAGCCACAAATGAAAGGGTGGTAGAAGTATTGCTACTAGAATGGAAATGGGAATTATCTATGGATGAAAGCTTACATCTGCCACAAGAACGAGTATGACAACTAAGGGCAGGCATGTGTTTTACTAAAAAAATAAAAATCTTTTTAAGTTCTTCATCCAAAATAAATGCCAGCATGCAGCATGGATTTCCATTATTTCTTTTTTATTGACAGACTCTGAGGGATTGGAGGGTGCGGGGGGGGGGGGGGGGAGGAGGGAGGAGAAGAACGGCGGAGTCAGAAAATGGAAGAGAGGGACAATGAAGAACAGAACAGAACAGAACTTATTTTTGCATAAGGTGCAAAAATATCATTTCTAATGTTGGGGTTTCTGAATGGGAAGATGTCAGCAACTTACATTTCTACCCCTCTAGTCTGAAACTGGGAAGTTTTAAAACTTGGGTGTTTCTGTATGGGATGTGTGTATGTGTTAAATGAGAACTGAAAGAGTTGAACCCAGTTCTGGAACAGGCTTTTCATTGTGCAACACACAAAAAGAAAGCCTGGAGCCAACCCGTCCTACATCTATAAGGGTAAATGGGACTTGATGATCCAGAAGGTGAAACTGACTTAAGAACAGTTGCCTTTTCTTTAAATAGTCTCTGTGAAAACATTATGTTGCTTCACAAAAATCATTTTAAGCCAACCTAGCCCACTATGGTAATATCTTAAGTTCTTCTTACACCTCAAGAACAGGGCTCAATACTGTCCCAAGTACTAGAATGAAAGCCAATGGAAAATTACACCGGAGATGTATTTGCCTCCTATGAACAAGAAGCTTTTTAAGTACAATGAGTCCAGAGTGAAATATAACTCCCTCTCCCAGCTAGGTAACAAAAGGGTCACAATCCAGTCAGATGCTATACCTCAGTGGGCTGTAAAATATTTTGATTAAAATCAAGACAAGGGGACCAGATGGTATCTATCCCATACAGACCATCCTGACCCTTTGCCCTTAACAAAACTCATTCCACCCCACAATCTCCAAGCAGCCAGGACTGCTGATACTTACGACTGACAGGCAAACGACATGCCAAAGATAGGAATGCAGCGAAAAATGCCCTCCCAGCGTGCATAACTGACCCGCTGCAGCCACTGCCCGTCAAAGAGGCCATGTTTGAAAGCAGAGAGCACGATCTGTAGCCAAGGAAAAGAAAAGAGGGGTTACAATCTAGGCAACAGAGACACCATGCCAACTCTGTGATTGACAATCCAGGTTGCATCAGCTTTATCAGCAACTGGGAAACAGCAAAGGGGCAGCAGAAGCTCCCAGGCAGAGATTTCACCAAGCCACATTTCCTGGGTCTGCATCCCCAGTGCACAAGATGTATGGGAAATGTGGGGGTTTTGGGTCCTGGGTAAATTACAGCAATCTGCATCACAAGGAAGGGGTGGGCCAAGAATTGCTTATCCTCCAATTGAATGTTCTCAACTGGATGCTTGATAAAATATGCAAATCCCTTCACTGGCATTCAATCCCTTCCATTTCTAGCAATAAGTCCTTTCAACATCTTTATACATTTCCATCTCCTAACCAACCACCCTTTTTCCATAAGGCTTTCTGTATTCTAGCTTTTCAAAATAATGAGCTCTCCCAACTTTAGCAGCCAACAGCCTCCCAAATACACTATGTGTTCTAAGCCCCCAGCACCAGTTTTTGCAATGAAGGAACTGTACTACACACTGCTCTTCCTCTAGACACCTGCTGCCTCCTTCTCTCTCTTAAATCTGCTACTTCCGGCAAGGCTGTTATAGTATGTGCCCTAATTTGAACTGCTGACTCCAAATGCAACTGTTGTATGGAAGAAAATTTTTTTCCATGTTGGCCTCTCTCCCCCTCCTTTCCTTTCCTTTTTTCCTTCCCTGGCCTCCCATCCCCATCTTAGAATAAGCTCCTGGTGGGAAGAACCAATATTCTTTTTTTTTTTTTTTGGGGGGGGGGGGGGGGGGGAGAGACTGAGCAACTGAGAAAACACATAAGTTTGTACATAACAAAAAAAATCGCATTTTGTTATGAGCTTTGTTACAAGGCACCATTTTTTTTATTTGGCCTACTATTGAGGTAATCCGAGATAATTACATGGTGGGGAATGGTGGTGGTAATGGAAATGACAATGTGTGTGTCATGGCACAAATAATGTGACTAACATACCTGCATAAGATGTCAGCCTGTAGTACAGAACTGTATCAGTTGGATGCCATGAGTCATTATTTTGATATCATTGTAGCATGTTAAGGATGCCTGTCTTCTGCTTCTAAACTGTAGTTTAAGAAAATATGGCTCTATCTCCCATACCAGCTTGGCTGATATACCAGCTGCACAAGTATTTATACACAGGGAACCATGAAGATGGCTATTGTGTGGCTCAGGGAATGCCTGCCAAAGGTCCCCAACTATCAGAGGGTATGGGGAAGGAGAGAGACCCAAAACTGGGCAAGTTCCCCTCCTGTGAACAATGAGCCACTCTGAGAGCCTTCAGGACATTTCTAAAGAAGCCCCTGAGTTTTAATTGATGAAAACAATTGGTGTAGTATGTGTATATGTATAATCATTTCATATAATCAAACACAACCTTGATACAATTATAATCTACTGTAAGGATGTCAAATTCAGGACCAAATCCGGCCCATGGGCCTCCACAGGCACCCCCGACACAAGTGACACTGAGCTGGCTACGCCCCCTGGCCCATCCAAGGTCAAACACAACCCTGATGCGGCCCTCAATAAAATTGAGCTTGTTACCCCTGGTTTACTGTATGTGTTTATTCTAGTACTGAGGATCAGCTGTCACTTTTTGCCCACCACTTAAAGAGTCTTTTAAGCCTTTTAAAGTCTAGTCTTTAAGCCTGAGGCCATTTAAAATGTTCATAAATAAATAAATGACATCCCAAGATGAAAATGGCTGGAGAGACAAGATAAAGCAAGGAATACCTAGGAACAACATTATAGGTGAGAAGTTAAAAGAAACTGAGGAAGGAGTCCTACTGCAGGGGAATTTGTTAGCAGCCTCTCTGGCAAAACCTCAATGAGAAAGCTTTGAAGGAAGCATTTGATTAAACACTGTAGAACAGAAAGTGAAGGAAGCATTAAGGGATTCCTCTGACAATCTGTGTGGCCTAAGTTCCTATTATATACACTACTATAAATATGCTGACTCGCTGGAAGATGAGGACATGGCAGGATCTCCCTGGAAAAATGTGTAACTTTGAGCAGCATATGGGAGACACATTCCTGGGCCTGTGGTTTGCACAGAAGAGCAAATAGCATCCCTGTTACTGGTAGTGGTCTTCCCTTACTGGATAGTGCCAATGATTAGGAAAGTTTTTCAAGCTAAACCCTAAAAGTATGTGTTGTTGCCAACAAGCAGACCAGGCCTCCTGTTAAAGGTCCTCAGACAGCCCACCCACGTGAAAAGTTTTGGTACCCTGGAATTTAAATACGCATTGTGGTTTCCCTCAAAGGAATTGAAGAAAACAAAAGCTTCCCATCATTAATACTGACCACAAACATAAACACTGTATAGAAAATCAGAGCCATTGCACTGAAGGACTGTATGGAAGCCATCATGTTTCTCTGGAGACTCAGCGGGAGCACAATGCAGAGAGAGATGAAAAAAAGCATGAGGATCCGGAATAAGCCGCTCACCTGGAAGATGAACATGAAGAACTGTTACATTGGCCTTCTCCAATCAGAAGCCATTCACATGTGTTGCACTTTGATTACCACACATCAAAAAAGGGAGAGTTACACAGGGAGCACTCCCAAGGAAGAAAGCACATTCAAAATTAACATTCTAAGCCCATCCACTCTGCTGTAGACTGAGGTTAAGGCTCACTCTGAAAACAAATAAAAGGAGGGATGGAAGAAACTGGAATGTCAAGAAAGCTGCTTCTCACAGAGCGTCTGTGATGAAACCACACAGACACTGGGTGCCACTGTTGCTCTACGAAGTACTTATCAAAACCATTTTACAGCAAAGGCTCGCTGCCTGCTTTAAATGGTAATCCAAACGCAACATTATTTGAATATCTTTTATGTACTTCCAGCAAATAAAATGAAAACTAACTTTGCTGTAAAAAGGGAAATGATGGGAGTCTTGGAAATTCTGACCCAGAAAATTAACCAGGAGCTTTTTATATTTATTATAGCAGGAAGCTTGGAAATGCCTCAAAATATTTAATACCTAATTTGGCTTTGCTTATGATGCATTTTTTTTAGCTGCTTAGGTCCTTAATCAGAGCTTAACTACATCAGGCCGGAGCAGATAAAAACCATGCCTGAATGCTACTGAATGTCCATTGTAGCTTTCCTGGCTTGTCTCTGCTCCTACGGGGAGTTCTTTGGCTCCCTATTTATCCATTGGGAATTAAACTGCTCCTGCATGGAAAAAGGCAAACAAGCAGATATGCTATCAACACTACACTTTCTTGACCTGGCTTGCCAGGTTAGTCACCATTGCGCTGTATATTCCTGCTTGGCAGTTTGAGATTAACAAGTGAGCTGATAGATCCTAAGGTATAAATCTACAAAACCCTATTCATTTACCCAATTTTGTCTCCTGAGTATTTGATACTACAAACTTTAGAATCTCAAACTGAAAGTTCCCTGTTGACTGCTTCAGTCTAATAGATCCAGTTCTGCCTTGCCTTGTCTCACACCTATGTCAAGTTAAAGACATAATAAATCTTAGAACAGGTGTGAGATGCTTCCATAATTGGGAAGGGTTGGTAGGTGAGAGCAGACACATAAATGTAACAGCTATATAAACTAAAAGCAGAGACAAACTTGCTGATAAATTATGAGAAATATACAATAAAGTTAAGCAAATTTATGTTTTGCGGAAGCTACTTTATTTTTATTAAACAACTATAATACTGAAATTTAAAATCAATTTTAAATACCATGTCTGAATAATCTCATTTCTGCTACAAATAAAGCATCCTAAACTTCTGGGAATTCTTAATTCGCCAGCATAATTTAATGTGCAAGGGCTACTAGTCACATTAATACTGCCATTTTTAAACATTTGAAGTCATTGCTAACATACTGTAAGTCAGTATGATTTACACACATGATCCTGGTCTATCTTCTCTCTCACCTTGATGAATAGGAAACACAAACATTTGGGAAGGGAGGGAGGGAGAGAGAGAGGGATGGAGGGAAGTAAAGAGGGAGGGAGGGAAGGAAGGAGGGAGGGAGGGAGGGAGGAATGTGTGTGTGTGAGGGAGAGGGGAGGGAGGGAGGGAGAACTTAGGAATGACTCTCTATCATAAAATACACTTAATTTGTCTTAAATCAGGTTTTTGTGGGGTAGGCTGCTCTGCAGTTTGTGTACTGCCTATTAATTTTGAAAATGGCAAGCTGCTTGCCACAAAACCATTCAGAGAAGCTTTCAAATATGCTCTATGTTATCAATAATAGAGAATATTTGTAGCTCAGAGTTGGACTGTGGAGTTCCTAATACTCTCCGTGATTGATTTGTTTTCTTGCAGATATTTCATTACCCAACTAGGTAACATCTTCAGTGCTAGCAGTGAAATCAGGATTCCATGTGTCCTATGTTATCCTATGTATAGATATGAAAGAGGCACTGATCTAATTTGCTATTGATAAGGTCATTAAAAAAAGCAACTTTACCTGGAGTCCAAGTGATCGAGCAAAGAAGTTTGATCCTAAGTCTCCAATAACAACATAGAAAGCTATGCAGGTCCCCAGCATCAGTCCAATCATACTGTAAAAACAAAATGAACTGGTCATTCTAGAAAAATGCAAAATAAAACCGTTATCATTTACCTGTGTTGCTAAGTGCTGAATTCAAGTGGGAGCTATGTTCCGAAATTCTCTGAAGATAGCCATCTTGACTGCCAATGCCCTAGAATCATGACAACAGTCTTCTCACCGCCTTGCAAACAGGACAGTTTCAGAAGAAGCATTAATTAGATTTGCTGAAGGGTAATTCTCCCCGCCCCCCATACTAAGGTACTGTCCTTCATGTGGGCTCCTGCAAACACAGTGAACAGTAATATATTGGAAACCATACACTTATGTGAACCACACAAACTTTCGGTATCACAGGATCTAAGGAAAATGTATCTCAAGGGAAGCAACTAACCACAGAGACATGACAAATATAGTTTCCAGGACTCCAGGAAAACTATATTTACTAATGGCTGCTGGATGTTAATAGTAGCATATTGATGCTATGGCTTGGCATGCCTCAAGAATATTGCCAGCAGTCAATAATGACTAAACAGCCCTGCATATATTTATGATCCTAATATTGACTATTACCCTCCAGAATCCTCACAGGCTACCTAAGCCAAAGGATCTCCTACACAGGCTAGGTGGCCCACCATAACATCTACTGCCTTATCTTTCTCCTCTTTTTTTGTAAGCCTGGAAAGAAGCACTTCTTAATTTCATTCTCATGTGGCGCATTTTAATGAGGTAGCCTAAATCTATTTCGCTTCTCTGCAAATATGGGGATAGATTGTTGCAACCCTATAAAACAGAAAAAGTACCGATAAACATGTCTATGGAGATTCCCAGTCATCCAGGTCATGGTTGTCTCAAAGGTGCTTTTTCAAGAGACAACTAGACTTTCTGGTTTTTCTTTGAAGACATTTTGTTTCTCATCCAAGAAGAGCTGAAGAAGCGTCTTGCATGAGAAGCGAAACCTCTTCAATGAAAAACCAGAAAGTCCAGTTGCCTCTTGAAAAAGCACCTTTGGTACAGATAAACATTTTAAACAATTTCCCTAGCCACCAACGTAATGCTATTCTTAATGTTTGTTTTTACTTTCTATTTCTGTTTGTACTTCTTTTCTATATTATATACTTCCAGAGTAATAAGCAAATTGAGTATTCCTTCCTTCCTTCCTTCTTTCTTCGTACAGACATCTAGATACATACAACTGTTTTTATGCAATGAAACTATGTTATTCAATAGTTTCAGTCTGTCTATGAATCTGACACTATGGAGAAGGCCAAAAAGAAAACACGAGGCATTTGCTGAATCAGACTTTAATAGAAGAGACAATACCCAGCACCTACTCAGCAAGGAGATTGCTGCATATCAGTAATGTATGCTTTTCCAGATAAAAGATGGAAGTTTTATTTTTGGGAGAAACATATTACTCATTTATTTACTTTCAATTTCAATATTTATTTACTTTCAATAAAGGATGTCTGTATGTATAGGGGGGGATGTTCATGCGCGTATGCATGCATGGGAGTGAGAAACATATTTAGAATAGTCTAGGGAATTCCATTGAGTACACAATCAGGAGTGGGGTGAAGGTCCAAGACAGAAGCCAATACTTGTTCAGTGAAGAGTGGAATAGGCCTCACAATTTGCAGGAAGTCAGACAGCAGTTTAATTAGGACATCATTTTGTGAGCTCCTGCACCTTTCCCTGTCACAAAAGCACGGATCACTTCCCCTCTCTTTTCTGACTGCATAGGACCCCAGTGGCAATTATAGCAATTGCTAACATGAGAGAGTAATGGCAATGAAGTCCTGAGAATATTTTTAGGCATCTCTCAAAACAATTCAAAGCTGAATGATAAAGAAGGAAGCCAGGATCACATGGCCACGCATCTCATGATAGATCACAGATTGAGAATCTCAATCATAAAAAGTAACCCTGTGATGCCATTCATATCAAACTATCCTCCAAGTCAATGCCTCTTCTTATTTTGAGAAGCATAATATATGGGAAAGGTCTAAGTTCCTCTTTTAAAATTCAAGCTTGTTGTGAACCAATGTTAAGATCCTGTTAGGGACATTTCCCTTCACAAATGAAAAATTATCATTAGAAGAAGTAGGGGTCTTTAAATGATGGCAGGAGCATCATGCCATATTATTGTCAACAAACCCATTAATGGGGACCAGTGTTATTCGTGTTCTACAGAGATGGAAATAACCACAAACAAGATAAAAAGACACTACTGAATTATTCACAGCTCTCTCCTCCGACTGAAGTGGGACCACTCAACTGTTTTCCCCATGTGGAAAACCAGTTCACAACATGATTTATAGACTTGGATGGGCAGCAAAGATGTTTATGCATCCTGAGCTTTTCAAGTGGAATACCCT
This sequence comes from Bungarus multicinctus, assembly GCA_023653725.1. Taxonomy (NCBI): domain Eukaryota; kingdom Metazoa; phylum Chordata; class Lepidosauria; order Squamata; family Elapidae; genus Bungarus; species Bungarus multicinctus. Next base: position 124,998,892 of record CM042834.1, read on the forward strand.
CTTCAGCATGAAAATACTGAGTCTGAAAATACAACTCTTTAAGCCAATCATCTTAACCAAATTTGTGAGAAAAAGGTGGAAATAAAAGATTAAGAACATCTTTAACAAATATAGGGAACTGCCACAGGATTTCAAGAAAAAAAAAACTGTATATGTACTATATTGTCACGGTTGAAATAGCTAACTGGATACATAGAAGATGGAGGGTCTATGTATCCATAATACAGACAATTCATTCCCAGGCGTAAATATCTTCTGCCAATCAGAACTACTGTACTGCAGTGTTTTGTCTGAACCTTTAAGTATGCCTCTCTCTCAGCTTTCCTGGCAATTGAGCGCTGAGGGCTAGAGAATCTAAAGTCCTAGGAAGAGCTTTTAAAATTGGACTTGGGATTATACATTACATGTTTTCCCTAACATGCTTACCCCTAGCTGGATAAGTATGCCAAGTTCACAAAAGGAGAGACAAAGTAGAAAAAGAACATGAAACTATAGACAAAAGATCAGCATATCAGGGATAAAAACAGCTTGCATATTAAACAGTTAACAAAAATACTTGAATCTTGAGCAGCAAATAGGGACAAAAAATAAAATACCTGGTTTCCACAAGCATTTTACCAGATTTTCCATAGGCGTGGAAGGCTATAGAAGGAAAGAAAAAATGAGAAGGGGAAAATACATTATCACAATTGTTATTCAAGCATGCGTTCAAAACGTGGCATGTATAAAACAAATATCACTCACCAGAGGCAACTCAGAAGGCAGGGTTTGCTAGTTTGGTTCCATCCCACCACCACCACCACGTTGGGGCTCCCCCCCCCTCTGTCTCTGTTCCCTTGACATACCATTCAGAAATCAGAAGCCACATGAAAACAAATTTGGAAGAAAGATTCAAAACAGGTTCTTCTTCTCTCCTTCCCCTCCCCCCTCCCCAACCCAACAGCACTAAATAGGACTTACACATGGTAACCATTAAAAGAAGAAAGGCAGCACTGAAAATATGCGAGCCTTAAAAGAGATTGTGTGGCTAAAAGTTACTGCAGTGCAAAATTTCAGTGGGGTTCCCGATTTTATTCCTTCCTGCCCCACTGCAGCTGAACCACTTTGTGCTGCTGACGGGAGGACCAAGATGGGTGCCCAGAAAGCTCAACAGCCTTGACCGTATCCATGATTCACCACCACACCAAAGGGATTTAACCGATAGATTTTTTTTTCCCCTGTTTCATACACTGATCGCTGCTTGCCACACAAAACAATCAGCATCCTTGAAATCGCTGCTGCTCTGGAAAGCTCAGCTTGCATTTTCAAAAGCCATTTGACTATGAGGATAAGAGGAAAATTACCACCTCCAATTCTGAGAGAGAACCTTTTTAACTGGAACCATTACTAATGCCACATTCATGTGAAATGTTTACAGAGGGCAGCTGGCTTTCAACCTCACTTTGGAGAATGTATTTATTCTCTTGGGGAAATCTGTCTTGTTGGGTTTTATTTTATTTTTTTTTAAAAAAACCCTAGTGCAGGAATGTAACAGAAGAAGAATGAAGGCAAGAGAAAGCACCTCCCTCCACAACGTAAAGGCCAAGGATAAAATCTCCTTAGAAATCAATTTCTCAATTGAAAAAGAATCACTGGTTTTCAATTAAAACAAGTAAGAAAACAGAATACAACAAAGGCAGAGCCATTGATGAAAATGTCCTTGATGGCTCATCCTCAGTAAATCTGTGGGGAAGGGAGGACAGAAAAGTCATTCAAATTTATTTCAAGAGAATTTTGAGGCAAGCCCAGTTTAGCAGAGAGTGGCAAATTGGCTGGCCATCACAGATCTAAATGCTTGATTATGCTTTCACTTTTCATCTACTATCATGTTCCAATTCTACAATTCGAGTTTCAGTGACTAACTTTCCAAGGAAAGTACTTTTGAATATCAGTTTCCTATGTTCTTGTTTGCTTTAAAAATGTTTGCGGACGTATACATTTAAGTACAAAGCAGACTTACTTCCTTGGCTCCAATATAGAATAGGCAGAGAAAAATTAGTCCCAAGAGCAAACTTGTAAGTGAAGCCTTAAGATAAATTTTAATGATTTGTTTCCACAGATTATTGGGGGTGGGGGCTCATATTGCAAATGTTTTAGATTCTTTCTTTCTCTGACCTTATAAAAGTCTAAACATACAATCTAGAAGGGATTAGCAACTTTGTTGATCTGAGAATCTTATCTTCACATGCTTTCATGGAAGAAAGTAAAAAGAGCCAAAATAACCAAATGCTGGCAGGGAAAGAAGTTTGCCCAAATTCTATCTCCCGGTCTCTCTCCAAAAAGGACAAAAAAAAAAAAATCTGAGAGAGAGAGAGTCATTCGTTTAATATTCAATGTAGAGAAGCTTTAGAAAGGAGTTTAGGAAATTTGGAGAGTAATGTTAACAGTTTTGAGTAAGTCACATACTCAGAGATAGTTCATACATTATCTGATTATGGAAATTGTTGCTTGCATGGGTGGTCAATTTGCATGCTCAGTATAACTTCATGGGAGGTCTTTCCAGAAGATCACAGTAGCTACTTGAGTTAAATGGATGTGCTGGAAATGAAAAATCTGGGTTTTATTCTTCATGGAAGTAGCCACTGGGATTGTCTATAAGAATGTTCTCTGGCATTCTATTGTTCACATGAAGAAAAAAAGGCGCTGCTTGTGAGTAGTTATTTAAACATGTAAGCCAGACCATATAGCCTCCCACTGATGTTTAGGAATAAATGCCTACTTTTGTCATTAGAATAGGAAGGACCTACTTGACCAAATCCTTAGAAATAAACCCAGCTGTACATACAAGTTAACAAGCCAAATTCATTCATCTGTGTGTGCTCAAGATCATCATCATTTCGGATTTTTATTGGGCATGTTGTCAGTGTCAGAAGAAAACCTATTGACTAAGAAATAGCTTGAGAAATAGCAACCTTTCAGAAGAGAATTTGGAGTTTTTGAAGTAAAGTTAGGTGAAAAACGCTTAACTGGAAAAATGGTGGATAGAATAATCAGAAGGATTCTGTCAGAAACTGGAAATAACTAAGGGGAGTAATATTCTAGGTCAGAGTTGGGGAACTATGACCTTTTTATGACTTGTGGACTTCAACTCCCAGAATTCCTGAGCCAGCTCATAATTCTGGGAGTTGAAGTCCACAAGTCATAAAATATCCACAATAAAAAATTATAATTAAAATTTCCATAACATCTCCTGTTCTAGGATGTCAAGTTATTCCTATTGGTTAGCACCTAGCAAGTGATCATTGCAATCAAGATACTACACTAGGGATGTTTTCCTTTAGATCTTGGGTGTCAAACCATGTCATGTTGCCATCATGTGACGTTTTTCCCATTTGCAGAGCTGGGGTGGGCATGGCCTGCACATGACGCATCTGGCCCATGGGCCATCAGTTTGACACCTGGGCTAACCAGTCTCAGATCTGTTGGGCTTCCACTTGGACTATTCCTAACCACTGTAACCATAATAGCACATTCTGGCTATCGGTGGTTGGTAAGAACTATAGTCCAACCCTCTTAAAATGTGTCAAGTTGGAAGAGGTTGCCCTCTATTTTATACAGCTGTGGACACAACATTTTTTTGCATTTATATCACACACCTTTCCTCTGAAAGTTCAAGGTAGGATATATGAGAATCTCCCTCATTATATCTCCATAGCAACAATCTTGTATGGTACATTAGGCTGAAAAAAGGGAGACTGCTCCAAAATATCCAAAGAAACTTCATAACCAGGTGAAGATGGCTTTCAACCAAGTTCACACACAAAATGTAAGTTTGTCAGATATACTGGAGAGGAAAATATTAAGCTGTCCTCTCATATATTAAATATGTATATCTATCCCAAGTGTAACTTCATGGCCTAGTACTTCTTTACTGCTTTTTAACCATTTCAGTCATGCTGAATTCTATAGTCATGGTTAATATTGATTCCAGGTAAATAATAGTTTTAATTTTTTAATTGCTTAAACTGCTAGTTAGCTGTTCACCAAGTTAAATATATAAATAAAAGTAAATAAAATACCTTCCAAATCTCCCAACATCTATTTATAACATATAATCTAAAACACTTTCAATCAAAGTAAAATATATTCATTATAGTCTTCACAAAAGAGCAGAGATTTCCATTGCCTAAGCAAGATAGGTGTTAAGTGAGTTTTGCCCCGTTCTACAAACTTCCTTGCCTCAGCTGTTAAGTGAATCATTGCAGTTGTTAAGGTAGTAATAGTTGTTAAGTGAATCTGGCTTCCCCATTGACTGTGCTTATCAGAAGGTTGCAAAAGGGGATCTCATGATCTCGGGACACTGCAAATATCATAATGACATGCAAATTGCCAAGCATCCAAATTTTGATCATGTAACCATGGCGGATGCTACAATGGTTGTGAGAAAAATAGTCATGTCACTTTTTTCAATGCTGTTATAACTTTAAACAATCACTAAATGAACAGTTGTAAGCTGAGGACTAGCTGTATCACTATGTATGTGTTAGATATTATACACATTTATACCTTGCCTGTTTTACTTCATGTAACTTAAGGCAGTGTACCCAAAGCAGCCCCCCTTATCTTTTTCCACTGAGGTGCCCAGGGGTACCAAACTCACGTCATCATGGCAGTGTCACATGATGTATCGGGGCCTTCCCCTCACCCCCTTTGCTAAACCAGGTGTGAGCGTGGTCAGCATATGACGCAACCGGCTCATGGGCCAGGAGTTTGACCAGCCCTGTGCTAACCAATCTCAGATCTGTTTAAATTCAAGCCAAGTAGCCAAAATCAGAAAAGTATAAAGCAAGCTCCAAATCTGGTTTTCAATAAAATGGACTTCACCCTTTTAACTTTGTTCAAGACAGCCAGATACCAGCTTTGCTGTATCATTAATAAGAGCAACTAGTATGGCAGCACAGCTAGTCCCATTTCTTGAAATGGACTTGTCTTTGAACTTGGCAGTGTGTGAGGAATTGTTAAGCAAATGGTGTTTTCTATCTTCAGAATATTGATGGCATACAGGGTTATTTCTGTATCTGCAAGAACAGTTCTAGAGTATCAATCAAATCTTTGTTATGCTCACAGAGCAGCATAATTTTAGAGTAAGGACATCCTGGTGTTCACATATACAGGAGAACCTGGAGTCACAAAGATAAATTGAGGTTGGACACTTTGGATATTACTTCCACATCTATGCCTAGAAAATATACAGGCAATGTTAAAGGATAAGTTATTTTAAATTATCCTTTCATAGCTCTACAATGGTTTAAAAAAAATATAAAATACACCGTTCTTAGTTTCTAACAGACAAACCCTACTGATTGGTTGGACTCATAACAAATGTTCCTTCACCCTTCAACCCCCTTCCAAATAATGTTTAGAGGTGTTTTGTTTATTCCTATTGTTTCTTGGCTGCTTTGGCTCTTGTAGCCAAAGCTTTGAATGTTCTTCCGGAAGACGTAGCTTAAATTAAGTTAATTTGTAAACCATTCATGCATCCTTCAAAGCTGCCAAAGCCTCCCACAGAATCAGCTTAGGTTCTGCCAGGATCGCTTGCAGCTGGACCGGTGTAGAAGAAAGGCAATGACAAAGGCTGCTGTGTGTAGCTGCTCAACCTTGATGCATCAGGATGACTCTAGCAGTAAAGCCTTCCCTTGGGCTAAGGATGCCTTTTTCCCAGGCATTCTCCCCACTTTGGCTGATGGCATCTCTCCCAGGGCAAAGGCAGGCAAAAAAAAAAGGGGGGTGGGGGGGAGGGAGAGAAGCTATTTCTTTCCGCACCAATGTTTATGTGCCAGAAAGTTTGGAAGCATTTACTGACCCTTCTGTGTTTCTAAGCTGCTTAGTTTTAGAAAGTGAAGGGAACCTCTTATTCCTGGCAGACAACCCAAGGTAAACAGGACTTAATGTATTCAGTCAAAAGGGGAAGCGTATAAAGACTTATTGTGACACAGAAGGGGAAATCAATGATTATGGGCATCTGGTGTTAAGGAGGAAGAGCTACATTTGATCCCCCTCTTCCTCTCCCTCAAGAGAAAAGAGTTATAATTAAGCATATATTTTGCCGTTAAGGTTTAACCTTCAAGACCACAAGTCTTGTTGGGTTTTTTTTTTCCCTTGCTGCCAATGGACATATTTTGCAAGGCTTACACTGTGCAGCTAAATGAGGTAGCCTCGGGCAACGGAGGAACTGGGGGTAGCAGTCTTTCAGCAGTCACTAAGGAGACTGCACACTGCTTTAAATCCTCTTTTCAGCAGCGAAACCAGCCAATTCCCTACTCTGACTCCCCAAGAGGCACCTCAGGAAACACATGATGGGTTTACAGCTGTGGGAGGGCAGAAAACAGCATATCCTGTCATAAGAATCTTTCACCTCTGCCACCCCCAGGGACAAGCTCCACCTCTGCAATGAGCAAACTTTAAATGGGTAAAGGCATTCACCCTTCTGGAGCAGCTGCCTAAAAGAAAGTTCGAGAGAGAATATCCCACTCCTGCTCATGACTTGTTTTCCAGCAAAGAGAATGCATACCGAGCAGAAATGTTTGAATCCTCAAGGCCTGGCCACGTATCTGCTCTGCTCCGCTTTTCCACCCACTCAGCCACCCCTCAACCTTTGGGAATCGGAGGAGAGGTCAAAAATAGATGGTGGTCCTGGTGCCAAGACACAACAGCGAACTAAGAGGAAGAGAACTGCCGGTCCTTGCCAAAAAGCCACACATGAATCTTGCAGATGTTTCAATGTTCTTGGCTGCTTGAAACTTGGAACACTGTTTCCCTTAACCTCCCCCTTAAGCTGCCATAAGCAGACACTCCAAAGAAGACCATACCAGGGTCTCTACTGGTATTTCTATTTCAGCCTATAATTAGGCTAAAAGAAAAGGCTGAAGAAACTGAACTATATCCTAATATCTGTTATGTACAAAACGTTTATTCAGTACCATGTAACAAATAAGTATCAGTATCCTGTATATTAAAATTTTGTGAATCTTTGTGTTCAGTTACAGATGTATCCAATTGTATTGTTACCTTTAGTTTATTGGAAGAAATCTATAAAACCCAACATCCTCAACTACATGCTGGGCAGGGGAAGTGAGTGGGTTTGAGCAGAGACCAACACCATATAGCAGACATGAAGAACCTCTCTTTGGACCCTTCCCTTCTTTTTCATCCAATTGAATTGAAGCATTCTATATCATGTCTGAAGAATTAAATCTGTACGTTAGGAATGTTTTGCTATATAAAGGAGAAGATAAATATTTGGTGGTATAAGGAAGGGACACATTTTATACACTGGGAATAATTCAGCCATGCCAAGATGAAGTTGTAAATTAGGAAATGGGAAGAAAAGACTGGGAGGAAACCACCCTCAAGTTGAACATGCTCACCTAGTCCAGGGTAGGTCCTGCGTTTGCTGAGATTGGCTGATTTCACTAGGAACATACAGGATTGATGAGTCATCCAGGAGCAGAAAATAAGCAAAATAGCTCCCAGAAAGATGCCACACTACAAAATATGAAGGGGAAATTGTATAAAATACTAGACAAATAATCATCATCCCCTTCCCCCAAAATAGTTTTTCTTTTATGTACTCTTACTGCCATTCCATGTCACCCAGAGGCTGCCAGGTTTTTATTTGCAAGCACACACTGGCCGCATTAAAGGAGATTCCCTTACTTCTGAGCAACAACCAGCCAAATTGTGACATATAAACTTTCTTTCTTTCTTTCTTTCTTTCTTTCTTTCTTTCTTTTCTTCTTTCTTCTCTCTCTCTCTTTTCTTTCCTTTCTTTCCACTCTTTTTCACACACACACACACACACACACACACACACTTATGGCAAAGACATAGAGCAGCCACCTATTTACTAAATGGTTCAGTTGCAATACCTCCTTGCTTGGAAAGAGAAGCCAAAGCAATTTATGGAAGAGAAAAACCTTCCTGCCCTGCTGTTGTGACAGGTTTTGGGTCTATTCCAGAACAGTGATCTGTCTTTAGCTACTACCAGATTCATGTTAAACAAGTTAGCATGCTGTTGATCCAGGGGTTTAAACTCCTCTGCACAAGGAAAACTGGCTGTTCTATCCACTTACAGCATAAACATAAATTACCCTGTTAGCTACCTGTCCTGAAAGCATTGTGTCGGTTTGCTCTCTGGACACATTTGCAGAGGAAGTGGAAGGAGTTTGGGGGAAAAAGGGGGAGAGAACCTGAATGGCTGAACATTTATGAAAACAATGCATGACGCTGGACAGGAACAAGTGGTGCTATATTTTAATCACAGCTGCTATTTGTTCTGCTTTAATCAAAGGAGTTGCAGCTTTTGAAGCTTCTGGCAACTGTATGCATAACAAACCAATGACCTATTCTAAGGACCCCTTAAATCCAAAGAGCTGTAAAAGCCTTTTTCTTCAAGGGAAGGTTTATTGACATCAGTTAGTAGCTCTGGTATTGAAACAACCAGTCTTCTGAATGTTCTTAAAGAAACTGCCACAGCACATTTATTTATTTATTCGATTTATATACCGCCCCCCTCTCCCCGAAGGGACTCGGGGCGGTGAACAGCCAATAAGAACACATATACAAAGTACAATACACGAGACAACATAATAATATTAAAATTTAAAAACTGAAATATAATATGGCTCTAATTAAAATGTAAAGCAAGTATTAAAAGAGATTAAAACCCGGTTAAAATTTAAAAACCCCTAGGCCAGTCTGGCCTGCCGAAATAAGTGCATTTTGAGTAACCGACGGAAGGCCATGAGATCGGGGGTGGCCCATACCTCCGGGGGTAATTCATTCCAGAGAGGGGGTGCTCCCAATGAGAAGGCCCGCGCCCTCGGGGTTGCCAGCCGTCCAGCCGGCGGCACCCCGAGGAGACCAACTCTATGGGAGCGTACCGGTCGGTGGGAAGCCGATGGTGGCAGGAGGCGGTCTCGCAAGTAACCTGGTCCCGAGCCATGGAGCGCTTTAAAGATAGTGACCAAGACTTTGAAGCGCACCCGGAGGGCCACCGGGAGCCAATGCAGCACGCGCAGAAGTGGCATAACATGGGAGCCCCTAGGAGCTCCCATTACCATCCTCGCAGCTGCATTCTGCACCAACTGGAGCCTCCGGATGCTCTTCAAAGGCAGCCCCATGTAGAGAGCGTTGGCATAGTCTAGGCGGGAGGTCACCAGGGCGGAAGTGACCGTGCGAAGCGCATCCCGATCCAGAAAGGGCCGCAACTGGTAGATCCTACGGACCTGTCCAAAAGCCCCCCTGGCGACGGCCGCCACATGATCTTCCAATGACAGCCGTACATCCAGGAGGACACCCAGATTGCGGGCCCTCTCTGTGGGGACAAGAATTTCCCCCCCCACAGCCAGCGATGGAACCAGCCGGCTGTACCGGGGTGCTGGGAAGCACAGCCACTCAGTCTTAGATGGGTTGAGCTGAAGCCTGTTCCGCCCCATCCAACACCGCACAGCCTCCAGGCACCGGGTCATCACTTCGACGGCTTCATTGGGGTGGCCCGGGGTAGAGATGTACAGCTGGGTATCATCAGCGTACTGATGGAACTCTACCCCAAAGCCACGGATGATCTCACCTAGCGGCTTCATATATATGTTGAACAGAAGGGGCGAGAGCACCGACCCCTGAGGCACCCCGCAAACCAGGGGCCTCGGGGCCGACCTCTGCCCCCCTGTCAACACAAATTGCGAGCGGTCAAGAGAGGAAGGAGGAGAACCACCGCATAATGGTGCCTCCCACTCCCAACCCCCCCAGCCGCTGCAATAGGATACTGTGGTCGACAGTATCAAAAGCCGCCGAAAGATCTAAGAGGACCAGGACAGAGGAATAACCCCTGTCACGGGCCCTCCAGAGATCATCCACCAATGCGACCAACGCCGTCTCTGTGCTGTGCCCGGGCCTGAAGCCCGATTGGCGTGGATCCAAATAGACAGCTTCATCCAGGCGCTGGGGAAACTGTTGTGCCACCACACTCTCAACAACCTTCGCCATAAAACGAAGGTTGGAGACAGGACGATAATTAGATAACAAAGTTGGGTCCAGGGACGGTTTCTTGAGGAGGGGTCTCACCACCGCCTCTTTCAAGGCGGCGGGTAGATATCCCTCACTCAAGGAAGCATTAATAATACCCTGGAACCAACCTCGTGTCACCTCCCGGGTGGCCAACACCAGCCAGGCGGGACACGGGTCCAATAAACATGTGGTCGCATTCAGTCCCCGCAGCAATCTGTCCACGTCTTCGGGGGTCACAGGATCAAACTCGTCCCAAATGACTGTTTCAAATTCCGCCCCCGATCCCCCACCCAGAGCTGCCCATTTGGAGTCCAACCCATCCCGGATCCGAGTGATTTTATCCACCAGGAACTTTGAAAAATCCTCAGCCTGTCCCTGCAAGGGGTCCTCCCGCGCTCCCCCTTCTAAGAGGGAGCGGGTCACTCTAAACAGGGCCGGGCGGTTTCCTGCGGACGCAATAAGGGTGGAAAAGTAAAGACGCCTTGCCACCCTTATCGCCACTAAATAGGTCTTGATAAAAGACCGTAAAAGTGTTCGGTCAGGTCCGGAGCAAGTAGTCCTCCAAATACTCTCCAGGTGTCTTTTCCGGCGCTTCATCTCCCTCAGCTCCCCAGAAAACCAGGGGGCTGAGCGAGAGCGGCGCCGGGTCAGAGGCCGCAAGGCCTCCCCCACCCGCCAAAATGAAGATTATCTCAGCCATTTCCAGATACAGCAAAATAGGACCTGCTCATAGAAAGACTACATTCATGCAATCTTACTGGGCAGAAATTGTAAAGGAATTAGCATCCTACTACCCTGATCTTCCACCACACCATTCACGCAAGCAAAGACCACAGTATCTATTATCAGCATCTGGTAACAAGTGTTGCCATGCATTAGGAAAGCATCTGTGACCAGATGTTCATGTGCATAACCACATATCACTGGTGGTAAGCATTTTTATAACCACAAGCACTTAATTACTAACAGCAGTCCACCTCCTGTTAAGTCCAACACAGGAAAATCAACTATGCTCATGAATGTCCCATGCACTAGATGGGCTCCTTGCTTAACTATCAGTGGTGACACTGATCTCCACAGCCTAAAACAGAGGCATGAGGGGCTCTTTGCTGCAGCAGCAATATCAGAATTAGAAGCAGACAGACAGATGAAGAAGAGTAAGTGATGCCAAACAAGGCAGTGCCATGCAGGTATAAACCCCCTCCACTACCTTACACAATAACTCTTTCAACATCCCCACATACTTTTTTCAAGGATTATCTAATTTTCGTGTTTTCTTTTGTAGTTGCAGAACAAGCCCTGTTAAAAGTAACCCCATTCCCTGAAATAAGATGTAAGATTGCACTGCCATTGTTTTTATACTGCAAGAACTTCTTAGGAAAAGGCAACAGCAAAAGGTGAATGGGATACGTGTATCAAAGGTATGCATCCTGGAGCATTCAGATATCTCTGGAAATCCTCATCTCCTTTCCCTATAAAGAATGCATAAAACCAATGGATGCTTGAAGGATAGGTATCTTACAAGGAAACACGGTCTAAACTAACACTTGTTGCAGGATATAATCCATATTCAACAAATGGGTAACTGCAAACAGCAGATATCAAGAATGATAAGTAGGTAGGAACCAGTCGCTATTCCATTTTATTAGTTTATCGATAGTTTGGTGTGGTGGTTAAGGCACCAGGCCAGAAAGCAGGGGACACTGAGTTCTAGGGCCACTTTAGCCATGAAATCCAGCTGGGCCAATCCTACTCTTTAAACCCAATCCACCTCACGGTGTTGTTGTGGGGAAAATAGAAAAAGGAAGGTGTGTTGGATATGTTTGTTGCCTTGAGTCTTTTGTAAAGATAATAAAGGAAGATACAAACAAACAAATAAATATACCTAAATTAACCCAAAGTTAATGCTGACAATAGCAGGCCTTTTAATGTATGAATTTGATCAAAGAATTATGTTCATTTTTGACTAATCATCTATTCCATCAAGAGATACCTTGATGTAGATCTACATGTGAGAAATATAATCACATCATGGTGCCATCTGTTAACAGACCTACTTAAATGACTCAAGTGTTTTGCTTTGCTTCATGTTAATGCCATCTGTTGGGAAAAAGATGGAACTAACCAACAGCTAACATTTGATTGGTTGAAAACTTCTGATAATAACAATTTTAACTGTTTGCAACAATTGTTTTCCAATCTTCTAATGATTTTTTAAACAATGTCAGGCTATCTATTTTCTTAGCGATTTTTTAAAAATGCAGTTAATTTCTTACTTTCTTGAAGCCTGTATTGTAGGACTACATATTTATCAGGACTGAAAACAATACAGATATTTGTGGCATGAAATTTTTATAGACCACCATTATACACAAGGAATATTAACCTGAATTGAAGTGATAACTTCAGAATGAGGAGCATGGGTCAATCTTATACATACATGATTAGATGATAGGAGGAAATAGTAATGTCAGAATGAGATAAAATACAAGAGCTGCAGATAGAATTAATAACTTATTTAAATTGAAATTCATGAATTGTTGCTGGGATCTCACATAAACATTCTTGCGTTGCTGATACAAGTGAATTAATAATAGAATTAATAGAATTAATAACTTATTTAAATTGAAATTCATGAATTGTTGCTGGGATCTCACATAAACATTCTTGCGTTGCTGATACAAGTGACAAGGACATTCTTTTCTCTCTGTTCAGTCTTTGTATAATAAACACAAATCATATACCACACCTTGGATGAGCCTGAAAAAACTAAGCAGATTTGGTCAGTAACTAAGACTAGACTGGGAAGTCAAACAAGATCCAGAAGAAGGGAATGGCAAACCTTCATTAATGTTGCCAAGATAACAACATGGATGTACATTTCAGAACAAGCTGACTTTTTGTAGGAATTAACTGGATAGTAGTTATCTATATTGTAGTAATTATTAACTAGCTAAGTAGTAGCACCTAGGTGACCCTGGCTGTTTTTGAAAAGTATAGCAAGGTTGGATCTAATCTATACATGTACATTAGTTTTTTTCTTGCCCGAGTGTAAAACCTTATTGTTTTCTACACTGAATTTCATTTTGTTAGATAGGACCCAGTATTCAAGTGTGTAGAGTTCCATCTGGATCTTGAGCCTATTTTCTGGGGTATTGGCTATTCCTGCCAGTTTAGTGTCGTCTGCAAGTTTGATTATTTCCCCTTCTATTCCCTCATCTAAATCATTTATGAAGATGTTGAAGAGTACTAGGCCTAAATGGCAACTTTGGGGTACCCCACTGCTTACTTTCTTTCATGTAGATGTAGTTCCATTGAAGACTACACATTGAGTGTGATTTGTCAGCTATATCAACAGATATACAGTAAACTATTCTGAGTTTTCCTATTATCTTCATTTATATGATATGTAATGTAATGCACAATATGTTGAGAAACCTTGCATTTTAAAATGTGACAGAATTGGGAACTCCATATGACATGCTATGGAATAGTAACTGAAGAATGCAGCACTGATATAAACTATTGACCTCATGTCCTATTTACAGACTATTCATTGGCATTTGGATAGCACAATGGAAAGTAGTATTCTGGGCTAAACGAATCTTTTATAGAAGCCACTAGAGCCCTTTGTAAGTTTATCTCCTAAGAGAGCAATGATAAAATGACACCCTTGAAATGTATTGGGCCACAACTTCTATTATCTTGAACATTATATCTAATGGTTACAATGGCTGGGAATTTCAGGAAGCTGCATATTCATTTATTATAATATGTATACCACTTATTCATTGGACAGGCAATTTCACTTCTGTGTTTGTCAGTGTTTCTCAACCTTAGCCACTTTCAGATATGTGGACTTCAACTCCAAGAATTTTCCAGCCAGCCATGTTGGTATACGTGATGCACACATAATATATTAAGCAAAAAAAGGATTATACATTTTTTCTTAATTACTGAAAAAAACCATATTCCAGGGCTCTTTATTCTGTAAAGCCACGTAATGCAAACTTTATATTTTGTATGTGCCTTCAAGTCAATCCTGACATCTTCCTGGAAACATCCCTGCAGTTTTCTTGGCAAGATATCAGAAGGGATTTGCCACTGCCTTCTTCCTAGGACTAGTGAGAGAGAGAGTGGCCCAAAGTCATCCAGATGGCTTTGGGCCTAAGATGGGACTAGGCACTAGGATAAGGTGGGACTACAATTCAGCCTCCTTGTTTCAAGCCTGATGCCTTAACCACCATAACAAAACGGCTCCTAAGGAATGTATTTGGAGCTTAGACACACAGATAATTTCTTAATATGAAACAACCTGGGGCATTTGTTTCTAAAACCTACTTTACATTGGATTCCACAATCTGAAAACCTCTCAACATCCATGGCAATGGTGAGGGGGGAAGGAAAAATAGAAAAAAAGAAACAAGATTTATATGACTCTCATGTAGATATAAGATTACTTTAATGATGAACAGAAATAGTTTGTCATTTTTCAATTTATAAAACAAAGTTTAATCCCAAATTCTATATTTTTGTGCCTGTCAGACAAGTCACACAGATGAACAGGTGTCTAAGCACCAGGTTATAACAAACATGACCAGACAATATAAAAGAGAGAAAGCATTAAAGAAATAATGAACCATGGAATTCATGTATCAAGAGATCTCTTAGTTTTATATGCTATCCTCTTTTATATCAATAATGCAGGATATATGTTCTAAGAACAGACAATATAACTCAATTTAAAAAGAATACGAAGTAAGAATAAAAAGTTGAAACATAAACCTTGAGAAATATAACAAGCAAGCCATGCTACTGCTCTTAAGGTGAATATCTTAGGACAACCTATACATTTATATAATAACTATTAATGCAAGATAATACTAAGCAATTTGGAAGTGAATTAATCCCTGACCAAGAGAAAAGAAAGTACAGGGTTATCAGTTTCAATAAACAAAATTGGTACCATGCAAATATGCAGAACATCTGACGTACACATGGAGAAATATGTCCCTCTAACTTAGTGCTGATACCAGGCAACTGCCTGATTTAGTCTCTGCAGTTTTCTTGGCAAGAATTTCTGAAGTATTTTGACATTGCTTCTTTCCCAGGACTGAGAGGTAAAGACTGACCCAAGGTCAGCCAGCTGGCTTTGTGCCTCAGGGTTTCTAGCCTGGTGCTTCAACCACTGGCTCTTTAGAATAGATAATTACGGGATACATTTAAAAGTGAAAGCAAGTAATAAAAGGGCACAAAGCTTAGCATAAAAGAAAAAAAGGGCAAAAGATGACCATAAGGATCAGTTTTAAAGGGGCAAGAACCAATTCCATCTTTAAACTGACAGCAAAATTAATACTCATTAAAATGAGTAGTTTTAATTCTCTTCTTCGGGTCTATCCACTAACTGAATATACTAGGAGCAACTTTTCCAACACAAAGATGCTCAGGAAGGGAAAGAAGGGCAATTACGGAAAGGTCCACCTTGCCACGTAGACCGACTCGAGGGGGAGCCCGGACACGCCGGAGGCCCCGTCATTCCCGCCATTAAACGCTTAAACCAGGGAAGGGATGGCCGCACAAAAATCAGACTGACCTGTCGGAAACAGAAGGGCATCGTCAGCACGCTAACCCCGACGATGCTGTTCACAATGTTCATGATCAGGCCCCAGTTGGAACCCGAAGGCGCCGAGGAAGCCATCGCCGAGGGGGGTGGGGGAGAAAAGGACGCGCAAGAGAGCGGGCAGGTGAAACAGGGAAGGGGAGCCTGGGAAGAGGGAGGGCCAGACTACGGCGGGGGGTGGGTGGGTCAGCAGGCCGTTTCGAACACCAGCCTCCCACCAAAACAAACTCTTCTCCTGCAAGCCGGCTCCAACGGCACACGTCGCACGCACTTCCTCATTCCCTTGCTCTGTTGGCGCTTCCGGGATGCGAAACCATAGAGGGGGCCTTGCCTAGAGCGGCACGACTGCAACGAGCGTTGGACTTGCCCCCGAGGACTGAAGCCGAGAGGGAAGCGGGAAGTGGAGGGGGGGAGGGGGGGGAGGAGCAAAGTTGCCATAGTAACTCCTCTTAACGCCGGCAGTCGACGTCTACCAGGCCGCGGCGGAGAGGGAGGGTCGCTTTCCTTTGCTGCTGCTGGTCGGGAAAACGGGTTTTACTCCGAGTGGGTCACCGAGGAAGACCAAGGCGAAGGCTAAGAGTTCCACGTAGGTGGAGCGACGCGAGGCTACGAGGGCCTTAACTTGCCCATCAGGAACTCCTCTCGAATTTGATTTGAATAATGGCGCCTACTCTCGAGAGAATGAGGCACGGTGAATTTCTACATAATACTATGGGAGTTACCTAATACTATGAGAGATGAATGCGGGAGGACCCATCTGCTCACAGAGAAGCAACAAAGGGCGCACCCAACAACCAGTAAAGGCTTGAACTGACAGATTAACAGAGTTGGAAGGGACCTTATAGGTCATCTAGTCCAACCCTGCCCCCCTAAGCAGGAGACCTTACCCCATTTTTGACAGATGGCAGTCCAACTTCTTGAAAGCTTCCAGTGATGAAGCTCCCACAACTTCTAAAGGCAAACAAAAGTTATACAGCTACTCCTCAACGGATCACAACCGAATCCAAAATTTCTGTTGCTATTAAGTGAGTTTTGCCCCATTTTACGACTGTTACCATACTCCAGCTCTTTTCCCCCCCTCAGTTCCTGCATCTGATGAGGACACCATTAACTGTCAGGTGTGTAAGTGAATTTTAAGGCTGAACATGGAAGGAGCCGGAGCAGCCATGTGGGTACCTTTCACCTGCATTTGCACAATGTGCTTAACCTGGGTACTGAATTAGCCCACTGCTTCACACGGTAAAGGAAATTATAAAGGTGACCAATGGATTTGGATTTATATAAGAAAACAAAACCACAAAAATAGCTTAAACATGGTAATCTTGCCCAAAGTTGGCATGTACAAAAGCTGCTTCTAAATCTGTACTTGACCTGGTTAACTATGTTTTGGGAGCAAGGTAGTAATAGCTGACTAAAACATATGTAGTGGTACAGAAGAAGTTCCATTGCAAAAAAATTCATTTTGAAAAAATAAAGATAGGCAGCTCCATTTCTTATTTTGCCTTAGGTTCCTTTCCCCGCCAGGGCTGATTAGAAAAAAGATAATTAAACCCCAAAATATCAAAATCTGCATAAGAGTTCATGAAATTGTCCAACTACTGGAGCTAGGTATCAGTGGATCTATATGTGATATAAATTTATATTTTATATACTGGTAGTCCTCAACTGTTTAGTGACCATTCAAAATTACAACAGCACTGAGAAAAATGACTATTGACACTTAACAATAGTTGAAGAACTCCATGGTCCTATGATTGCTAAGTGAGACAGTTATTAAGTGAGTTTTTCCCCATTTAATAACCTTTCTTGCCAGAGTTGTTAAGTGAATCATTGCAGTTGTTAAGTTATTAACACAGTTGTTAAGTACATCTGGCTTCCCCATTGATTTTGCTTGTCAGAAGATTGCAAAAGGTGATCCCATGACTCCAAGATACTGCAACCGTTATAAATATGAACCAATTGCCAAGCTTTCTGAATTTTTGATCATGTGATCATGGGGATGCTGCAACAGTCACAAATGTGAAAAAAGGCCATAAGTCACTTTTTTCAATGCCATTGTGACTTCAAACAGTCACTAAATGAATGGTTATAAGTCGAGGACTACCTGTACTCCATTCCTTCAGGAAGTATAGAGCAGCCTCCAAATTTCCCCCATCTCCATTTTTAGAATAACATGAGCCAGGGTAGGCTGAAAGAAGAATGACTGGCACAACGTTGCACAGCAAATATCCACATAGATATTTGAATCGGATTTTGCTGTTTCACTTTGTCATGGTAACTAGTACACCACAGGGGCTCTCGTACAATTTTGAATATCCATGATGTCTGTAGTTTGGCCTTTTAGTGGAACATCACAGGAAAGCTATTATGGTAGGTTTGTGATCATTTTCTGGAGCAAAACAAAAGATAACTATGACATACAGGTCACATTTTGGACGCTTGGCAACAGGCCCACCTTTATAATCATTTGCAGTGCCTCCCAGTCACATGAATGCAATTTACCATGTTTTCTGACATAAACCAGAGTGTTCTGACCAAGGCTTAACAAGCACGTTAGTCCCAAAACCCTTTTTTCTTTATTTCAATGGCTGTGAATTTTAAGCATTCACAGCCTGTAATGAGTCTCAAACAGTTTGTAAATAGTCCCATGGAAGTCTGCTAAAGTTCTTCAGGATAAGTCTGATAAGCATACACCTTTATCTTCCTTGAAATGCCGCCAATGACTAAATTTCCAATTAGTTATACAAGGACAACCAGGGCACAAATTCAACGCTGTTGAATTTGCTTCCTGCAAAGGTTCCTGTCCCTTTGCTCTTCCTTTATGTGTTATGGGAGAGCCTTACTTTTGTCCCTTTGCTCTTCCTTTATGTGTTATGGGAGAGCCTTACTCTTGCCCCTTTTGTCTTAACTGTTCTTGCCTTCTGGCAGCTCTGTACACACGCACACTGGGAACAAGCTCCCCTTGTTCCTCTGCTTTGCTGCTGTCAGATGCTGGAGGCTCCAGAGTCAGCATATAACTCCCAGGTCGCCCTGGGCCCATCTCTGTATCGGATGCAGCAGGACCCTCATCTGAGTCCCCTCCAGACTCCTGGACTGGCCTATGTTCCTCCCTACTGTCCAACTCTGCTGCCGTCTCCATAGGCTGCTGGCAGACCATGGCCTTTTGCAAAATACACCCATTGGGTATAATGGGTTCACTTAAGAGCTGTGGAATTTACCTAATGACTGTTGCAAAAAAAAGGTTATAAAATTGGGTGTGGTCATGTGATCCACTGGCACAACGTACAATCTAAGAATCCCCTCTCCAAAGTTCAATTATAGTTGTAAGTCTAGGATTACCTATTGCACATGACAAGGGATATAGGCAGGAAGTATTAAAGTATACCTAAGAAAGAAGGCTGTGCTTGGCTGTAGGAGTTATGATCACCTGATCATCGACTGGTGCAATAGATGTAAGTTTTGGGATACAGCACAAATACTTTTTTCTATCCAAACTCACTTATTAAGGTTTACTAGATGGACTTTTGAGAAGCATACAAAATTGGACAAAGATCCTTTAAGAAATTGAAAGGACAATGGAGCATGTGTGGATTACTCTAGGGATCTGAGCTCAAGGTTGTGGAATTAATTAGCAGTGAGGAGAGTGGAATTAATACATGCCCACAAACATTGAGTTAGCCCCAAAGCTGTTTACATGACTATGGCAAACTTTCGCATTTGGAGAAATCTCTCATCCTTGAAGCTCCCCAATACCTATTGCACAGTATGCAGGAATCTATGGACTAATTAAGTTTATACAATCATCAATCAGATAGAAACACTTTTATTGCAGTGCGCCACTTCAGGTGGCAGGTGGGAGGTTGCATACTTGAATGCTCACTTATGGGGGGTTGAACTCCCCACAGGGAGATCCTGCATTTAGCAAACAAGCAATCAGGGAGAAAGCTAGATTGAACTCTTCTCTATGATATGCCTATTTACCTACTCACCAATGATAATTCATGCTAAGTGATATATTTTGCTATATAAATGCATGCCATAGAGCAAAACTCATTTTCATTTGACTTGTATAGAATAACTTCTAGAAAGATTACATCCTGTGCAGATTAATTTGAAGAAGGGGTATCAGGATTTTATATTTAGCTACTAAGATATTCCAGGATAACTCGTATCAGATAGAGATGGTCTTATTTCCTGGGCAGCTATTTCTACCAATAGATATTGCATTGTATTGCAACATGTCATAAGTTTTAAAGTCACGAGAACCTGATGCATACCACAAGAGTAAGCATGATCCAATAACTGAATCCTGAAACAGCAGGTGGGAAAATTTATAACTAAGACCAAATCTTTCTGCTATTTCTAAACAAAAAACAGCAATCATTTATGCTGCTTTATTATTCCATGAATTGCATAGATAAGTAATGTAATGCAGTTTTCTTACAAACTGAAATCACTTCCTCTTCTGCTTTCAAAATTACCTGTGAAGGTAAGGGTTTAAAGAGAAAGACAAATACAAATATCTGTAACACTAAATTATTTTCCAGTCTTGAAAAAAAAACCTTGTACAATTTCACCAAGGGTTAATCCTTTTTTGAATCTTGCATCAAGAAGTTCTATCTTAACAATTTCACCTTGCTATCCAGGCCAGATGCTTTTCCATCACCATTATACTGTATATGTGTATTTGTTTCTTCATCTGTTTTATTGGTAATTTAACTAATTTTACAATGACAGCATGGCTAAGCTATATTGACTTTGCTCATGCCAGATTGGCCCTGTACTGTAGGCCATATCTATGCCCCTGTGAATAAAGACAGACAGACAGTATTGTTTTATTTATTGAATTCTCAGTGAGCAATGGACAGGAAGACTAACTAATTGCCCAACACTACATAAATAACTCAGGCTGAAGATCCTTCTCCAACTACTGCAGTGTACCTACAGAGTTATTCCATCTCCAACCACTTCTCAGCTTTCTTCAACAGCAAGTGGTTCTACTTGTCAAATTGCTTCCTTCACTGAAGTAAATGGTATCATCACAAGCCTTTTGTATAAGGTGTGGGGGAAATCTGAGCAAGAACAAAGAACTCTAACTTGATTTTTATTAGAATATGTCTGTAAGCATGCACAATATGTGCTATATGCACGTGTGTACACAATTTTCTATAATCTAAACATTCTGCTTCTCTGCTATAGCCTGTGACTTAGGAACCCCACCCTGTAATTTCACTTTATAGTTTCTGACACAAGCCAACAGCTGTTTGAAGTTGCCTCTTGTTCTACACTTCAACAAGATTTGTGTTCCAGCCAAGGACTGATACTGAGTGTGATTTTTGTAAACTAATCAGAATTTTTAAATAGCCAAAAGGGGGAAAGGAGTTTGGCGCCATGGGTTAGTTAGTCCTTTGACTGCCTGCCTGACTTTCCCTTGCTCCTGTTTTCCCTATTCCCCTTTTATGTAATTCCCCCCCCCCAAGTCATAAAAATGACAACACATCCAATAGAGGGGGATGGATCTAATTTACTGCCAGCAGCCCTATAAAATCACAGATGGGCTGTAGCCTGGGATTTCTCAATTAGATTACATGCTAAAATGAAATTCTGTGGATACTGTCCCAGGACTGATGGTTAGGATTAAACCTGAGTTCTAAATGATAAAAATACATATAATTCGAGGAAACTGTTCAGTTTGAGGGATCTAACAAGAGGACACTTCTATTTTCCCCTTATACTAAAATTAGGATGTGTTACATTTTTCAACTTTCAATTTCCAGACATTAGAGGTGCTCAAAAGTTGTGACGTGCCTTGGGGATTGTAAAGATATTTTGGTTACTTTAATTTAAATGTGCTTGGTAAGTAACTACATAAATATATATATTTAACATTTTGTTTCATTCCTTTTATGAGAAGTAAAAAAGAAGAAATAATTATTCCTGTAAAAGAAAAATGTAAAAGGATCAACATATTTCTCTTCTATGTTTCTCTTCTATATAACCTCAAACACCCTAGTGAAACTAACACAGACAGAAGTGCTGACGAGATGAAATCCATTCAGCATAAGCTTAAGCAGAAGTCTATTTGAGGATAATTGTTATGATGACCCAGAAAAGACACTATTTAGTGTAAACATGGCAGGATGTAGTAATATTAAGCAAATGTTAAGTAAATGATTGTTAAGTATGTTACTATGGAGTTAGAATGTAAACCCAGGCATCATCCTAAAAAACATCTGAGAATCTTCTAATGCTCATTTTAACCAACTGGGCAGTGATGAAGGTGGGAGGTTTTGGGGTCTTGAGTGTATAAAACTCTACAATTGTTTTGTCTCATTGCCCTTGTGCCTCTACCCAGAAGAGGGCAAGGTGCCGGCTTTTGCAAAAGTCAATAAAGCTTTAGAAATTGTTCAAGATGTCTCCTGTTGATTCAAATTGAGAATTTGTAATCTCACACTATTATACTGCTTAGCATAACAAATGATGCTAAAGCAGGGGTTGTGTCATGGGCTGGATCAAGAAATATCACGTTTTTTGCCTTGGCAGAGTCAGGGTAGGAGTGGCCTGTGCGTAATGTATCTGGCCCACGGGCCGACAGTTTGACAGGCCTGTGCTAAAGGATCTGGCCAGTAATATACCAGCATCCATGACTTTGGGATATGGAGTATGCATAAATACTTTGTCAAATGGATAGACCTATATTTATTCTGCATCTAGAAAAAATGACTTCTGCAATGAGTACCATTATGCACATTAGGAAAATTTACATATAGTTGCACAAGTTATATAATTCATTTTGCTGCTCGTTGGGTGAAGACGCAAGGAATTATACAAGGGTTTGAGAACTTGAATTTTGAAATAATTCTGAATTCTAGAGATTTCAGCAAACATTACCAATGTATTATAATACTTATCTCCACAGTCTTAAGAACTGTCCAATTGTTTCCAAAACCATATTTTCAGGACAGTGTTCTGACATTGTATGTTAAATTCTATACTTCTGTAGGGTACTGAGTATGGTAATGCTGACATAAGTCCATTTAGTCCTTTATTATCAACACCAGGAATAAGCAACATGATGTTTTGGACTACAACCACAAAACTTCATAGTCTTCCTGTTTGGTGCATTTAATGACTGGATTGAGATAAATGGTCCTATGTGGTGGACCGCTACACTGTATCTACAGTTTGAGAATCAATCATACAGATGTCCTTTCTGGCATAAGGGCTGGCATTGGATCCATGCAGCAGTCCAATTGCAGAATAGTAGACTAGCACAATCAGCATTTTTACTGACCTGACCAAGACTTTACTCCAGCTTCTGATAAGGATTCATGGTGAACTAGACATTCCTGAAGTAGTGGCAACAATATTGTGGTAGAGATCAGTAGTCAGATAAGCTGTGGTTGGTGAAGCCTCTTCAAAAACAGAAATCATTAAATTGGCCATTTGTACTCAGGACAGCTTTTCCTCGTGATTAAACTGCAGGAACTGGAGTTTTTTGTGATGACTTGAAAGTTGAGGAGCTGGGAGTGGAAGGATTTCAATCAAGCTCATAACCATAATATATCCTTTATGTACCAAAGATTTGTCAAGGCTCATTTTTAAATCATTTTCAGAAATTTCTTCTTTTCAATTATTAGGATCCTTTGGATCAACAAGTTTGATAGCACTGGATTAGTTTCCTTTAATACTTAATGAAAGAAACTTTAAAGACAAGAACACATGCCACACTGAATATACAAATGATACCAGCTGATGTCTCCATAAGTAAAAGGTATATTCAAATGGCAAACCAAAAGAATGACCTCGATGTTTTTCTTATATTGGTTTTATAAAAGAGACATGTTAAAAGTTTGGAAGGAATTTTTGGGGAAAGAAAAAAAATGGTGAGGGGGAGTGAAAAAAAAACAAACCCAAGCTCTAGTCTAAGGCATTATCTGAAGGGATTAAAGACCAAGATTGTCAAAAGTAAAAGGAAGAAATATAAGGTTGGTTTATTTGATCAACATTAAAGTAAATATCTCTGGTAATCTATAATGGATTTTTGCTGACTGATGAGATTTTTAAGGATTTATTTGTAGATAAGAAAAGAGATAAGGGAAGTAGAGATTATTTGTTGTATTTTAAGAGATAATTTACTAAAATTGTTCATAGTAATGAAGAGGAAGTCATTTCTTTATATTTTCTTTTTCTTTATTATATTCTTATTTTTATTTCTTTTTCTATTTTTTTAACCTACACCATCTCATTTTTCCTTTTTATTCCTTTATCTTTTTCTAGTTTGTATTAGTGTTTATCTTTTGTAATTGTAATGTTTAATAAAATTAGTATAAAAGAACCCAAGACATTTACTTTGCTAACTGTCAGGTGTAAAAGAGGCACAGTTAGAAAATTAAAGTTCTGGCCAAGGTGCTTTTATTGAGTACTTAAAATGCACCTGTATCCAAAGGAGGTGTATAAAGAATCATCTGGTGGATATGCTCCTCTACTTTTTTACAATTGGAGCTTTTAACAAAATCTCCAGGGCATTTTTGTACCTAAAAAATATTTGGGAAGTAATAGTGGAGAATGGCATATTTGTTATTTTTTGGAATGCTTTCCTTATTTTCATAGATTAAACATTTATGTGGGGCTTCTGTAGCTCCTCTATGGCAATAAGTGTATATATGGGCAATAAGATTTCCTAACAGAATAACACAGCTGGAAGGTCTTTTAGTCCAACTCCATACTCAGACAGGAAGCCCTATAGCATTTCAGACAAATGGTTGTCCAATCTGTTCTGTATTGTATAGAACAGGTTGCTGAAGCTGTAATATTTCTATTGCCCCCCAAAATATTTGAGTTGATACCAAAAGAGCTAAAGTAAGCTATAATTTGTTGCTTGACCTGACCTTATGGAAGGGTTTCCTATTACTGTAAAAATCCTTTAATCCCTAATATTCTTTCAAAAATTTCATTTTAATCCAACATAAGACTTATCCTGATCAATATAAGTTATTCGAGGAATTAAAAGTATTGATAAAGGATACTTTATATGATGAAATGAATTGCATTTGTATTAAAATTATAGCAATTATTTCTCAATTTATGTATAAAAATTAGCATATGTAAATGTGCTGATCCCCATTTAGCAATTTGGGTGGTAAGCTTGCTGTTTTTGAAATCCAAATATGGTTGGGCTACAAAATGCATAGAAATGTTTATGCGAGACAAAAGTTATTGTGTTTCTCAGGACTCTTGATAACCGTTTTCCCTGCTTGTTTCTATCCCCTTAGCCATGAGCAAGATCTTGATGAACAGTTTGAATTTGCGTGCATGCTTGCATAGACACACATCCACATATGATGTCAGATTAGCTCCATTTGAGTTAAGTGCACCTTCCCATTGGAAGAAACTCCACGCTGTTTGTATAATTTGCTGCAGTTGTACTGGCTAGCCACCAGACTTTGTTCTTTGCAGGCCTGCAAGGAGGTAGGCAATTTCTGCCTAATTCCCTCCAGGTGCCACTTAAATACTTGCATCTCAAAATCAGCAGGTTTCTTGATTTTTTCCCCAGCCCATTTAGAGCAGGGAAAAATCAGTAGACTGAAAGGGGGATGCCTCTAAATGATTTTTTAAAGCTCATTCTTGAATAATTCCTTTTGTTTCCATCATTCAGGTTGCAAATGACAAAAGGATGAGATAGATAGATAGATAGATAGATAGATAGATAGATAGATAGATAGATAGATAGATAGATAGATAGATAGGTAGGTAGGTAGGTAGATAGGTAGATAGAGAGAGATCAGGGGTGTGAAACTTGATCGTGTCGTGTGATGTATGACTTTTTTGCCTTTGCAGAGCCGGGGTGGGTGTTGCCTGCACATGATGCATCTGGCCTGCGGGCCTTCAGTTTAACATCCCTGATATAGATGATGGATAGATGGACAGGTAGATAATCTTTACTGTGATTTTTTTCTGTCAACACACTGGGACACATTAAAAATGAAATTCTGATGCCCACTCTCAAAAGAAAATACATATATACCCATACACACACAAACAGATACTTACACTGTGTACATACACACAACACACACATATAACAGTTTAGCATTACAGTTCTGCTTTCTTGTCACAATTCCTATAGAATTACTCAATCCAGATGGCTCTTTCATCTCCAAAACCCCAACACTTTTGAGAGCTGAAGCAGCCGCAGCCAAGCAAGGCAGTGCCATCTTGACCAAAATGACACTGTGCACAGACAGAAGGTGACAGCAGTGTTGGGGAAAACCTCCTTTTGGAGAAATGTTTGTAGATTTGTGTTTATGTATCAGTGTTCTTTTTATTCCTATAATCCATAGAAACCCAATATTTTGTGATAATAGTATGCACTGTGCTTTTGGGGAAAAAGGTTTATGTTGTCAACAGTACAGAGAAGGATATTAATTTTTAATTTTTGTTCAGGGAGGATTTGATTTTACTTAGTGTTTTAAGTCTGATGAAAGCAGAATGTACCTATATGACCCCTTAATTTCTGCCCCAGTGTAAGTTGTCATGCCATCAAGTTTTAGCAGAACAATCTAGGGGCAGAGAAAATGGGATATGCCACTGCATATAGCTTCTGGGACAAGAGTTGCCCACTGTGACTTTAATCCCACCAGGCTGAAAATTCACCCATCCGTATTCTGCTTAAATCTGTTTCCCACTGAGTCTTCCCCTCGAGCCACCTTTGGCATCCCAGAGTTCTTCTTGGTTTCTTTTTATTTCTGTAGCATTAGCTTGTGTTTCTGTGCTTTGTCTCTTGTGTTGTTGAAACATTGCAGTGACTTCACACAAAGTAGCTAGCTCACACTTTTCCTTTTTGTCCACTGAAACGTAAATGGTGTTTCCAGGGAAAGTCTACCAGCCCAAAGATATTGTGCAGGCATTCCTTCTCTTCCCCTCTTTTTTTCAAGAGTGCTGGTAGTAAGAAAAAAAGATAGACAAAGCCATGATAGAAAAGAAAAGAAAAGTTACAAGTGAAAAATGACATGTTCTATATTTTCAGAAATTCTAGAGGATGCTGTAGTTGCTTTGCAAATCTCAGTGGCAAGAAAGATAGCCCAATTTTCCCTTGTCAATTATTTTAAAAAACAGAACCCCCAAATCTGCACTGTCCTACAGCCTTATTATTATTATTGGGTTTTGCACATTCAATTCATTGTTTACTTCTGGCAATTGCCTCGACTAATTTCTGCAATTTTTTGGGCAAGTTTTTAGAAGTAGTTTGCCAGTGCCTTTTTCCTAGGACTGAGAGTGAGTGACTGGTCCAAGGTCACCTAGTGACCTTTGTGCTTTAGGCAGGACTAGAACTGGTCTTCCAGTTTCTGGCCTGGTACCATAAACATTATGCCAAACTTTTTCTTCCTCCTTATTACCCACCATAAATGTGCTGCTATGGCATTTTATAAAATAGAAAACAACAGGGGCTGCACTGAGAAGATGACTCCTTAAAATCTGACCAGGGATAGTGTGAGGAAAAGAAAAGAAAGGAAAAGAAAGCAGAGGTACACAGGAAAAAAGAGAGTTGTAGTAAAGCAATGGAGATGGTGGGGTTATGTATCTTCGTAAAAAAAAAAATTGAAAGAACCATTTAAAAGATATTAAAAGGTAAGATTATATAGATGTTCTGCAGGCAATTTCAGGCACAAGAGGCAGTAAGACGCTGAGTCTCAGGTGAAGTAGCAAAAGACCTGCATAGAAATGAGAGCAGTTGACATGGAAGAAGGAAAGTCTACATGAAGAATGCTCAGGCAGAGGGAGCAGAAAGATAAGGGAAAACAAGAACGCAGGCAAGAACCAGGTGTCAAAAAGAAATCCGTGTTACCTCTGTCACCTAGATTTGTGTCTACCTCTTCGTTGCAGTGATACCTCTGCCTTTACCCTGAGAGCTGCTTTTATAATCTGCTTCATGGTTTGCAGATAACGGTCTTGGTTATGTGACACCCACTTAAGACCTGCTACTGACTGAATGAAATTGGGGTTGTGTATTTTTGCCTCAGAGGAAGCCTGACACCATTTCCTGAAAGAGACTCACAACTCAGCTGGAATAGGTCAGATAAATCTAGAACATCTATAGATTTCTCCAAAACTCAGTTAAACACTTTGTTATTTTTACTTTGACTTTTACATCTGTTGTATTCCAGGCATTCAGAACAAATGGGATGATGCTTTATGACCCTCTTTTAGCCTCCATTGAACATGCAGAAAACTTGGAGCTTTCTAAGACTCCCATTGCTGGGAAGGAGACTGAATCCATGATCTATAAAGAAAGGACCTTTACATGCAGGTGAACGTGATGATGTTCAGTAACTTTGCCATTTGTCTTTCGTTTATCAGTGAGAATGGGAAGCTTAACCAGAACTGTCAGATATGTGTTTGTGTGTGTGTTATTTTTTTGAGGGGTTTAAAACTCTAGCGTGGGGGAGGGGAAGTATGGCATCTTTATGACTTGTGGATTTCAACTCCAAGAATTCCTGAGCTGCGTAGCTATCTGGTCATTTGGGGTTATTTAAACGAGTACAGCTTTTTTGATGACTTTTGCCAGCTTTCTGTTAGATCAAGTGCCTTGAATTGCATTTCATCTTGCCAGATATGTGGCTAATTTATTGGCTTGTTGCATCCTCTCCTTTCCCCTCCTCTCCCTCTCCAAGTTCATGGTATTTATTTTTCTGGATTCTCTAACTGAAGTACCTCCTCTTAAGGCCTCTTCTCTAAAATGGCCTATTTGACTCCCAGTCAAGGTCTCCCTTCCACTACTGAAATAACCTGTCAATTCAACAAATTTTCTGGAGCCCTGATTTCTGACAAAAACTCACAATTCATACCATGTTTTTGGCAAGCCCTGTTTCAACTATTGGATGTGACGTTCTGCCTGTGCTCAGATGGAGAAAGCAAAAAGACAAAACGTTACCTTATAGCATTTGTTTTGTGTTGACAGAGGGCAATCAACCAATTTAAATGGCTTCATCCTACTGCATAAGGAAGATTTTTATCTAGTACTGTGACGAGTGCCTGGGAAACTAATATAGCAGCTGCTATATTAACTATATTTAATATATTTAGTTACTGTACATGAAAATTTAAATCAGATATTCATTTTGTTTGTTCTAACTACTGCTTTTGTTGTACAACTATTAGCATGCTACTCAAAGATAAAGTGCAACTTTGGATCTGGAAAAAAAATAAACCTCTGTGCTATGATGTAGGCAAGAATTTTACTAAGTATGTTTTCTTTTCCTATTCTACAAGGCAGCAATGCAGACATTAAGCACAAATAGAAGTAAAGCCCATTAAATCCAGTTGACACCAAGTTGATTAAGACTCATTGCTATCTGACTTCAGGCCTGGTTTTGATCTGAAACAGCTTTGGTCCCATCTAGGGATTTATTTTAATGCTAAATGTTAAGAACAATAATGTATCAAGCATGACTCGTTTCGTTTTTAGTTTTGGCCCACATTATACTTCTGGAATGTCTCTGTAGATTGGAAGATAAAGGTAACATTTTGCATTGTCACCATTCCTCACTCCAGGATAGTTCCAGAAAGGTTGACAGGGTTGACTGGCTGCTTGGGCTCCTTTTCAGCTACCTCTTTATGTTCTGGAGTCCCATAAGTGCCTCACTTGTTGTCCTTAATGTTTACTTTGTATGAAACCAATGGATCAGAACAACAGGAAATTTGTAATGAAACAATAATTATAAAATATTGATATTTATACTCATACACACACACACATGCACACACAGGCACATAGTACTTCTTATATCAAAGCGTTATGGGGTAGTTGCATTCCTTAATCACTGATAGCCTTCTTTCTCTTTTCCAATGGAATTCGGTGAAACTGTAATGGTACAGGTAGTTCTCATCTCACAATCACAATTGAGCCCAACATTTATGTTGCTAAATGAGAAATTTGTTAAGTGAATTTTTCCCCATTTTTCTACTTCCCTTGCCACATTTGTTAAGTGAATCACTGCAGTTGTTAAATTAGTAACACGGTGGTTAATGACCCCGGGATACTGTGAAGGTCATAAACACGAACCACTTGCCAGGCATCCAAATGTAAGTCACATGACCATGGGGATGCTGTGATGGTCATAAGTATGCAAAACGGTCATGCCGCTTTTTTTCAGTGCCGTTGTAACTTCAAACGGTCACTAAGCAAACTGTTGTAAGTCAAGGATTGCCTGTACTTGTTTAAAACTTGGAGGAAGAGTGATTTGAATGAAAAGCAATAAAATGAAATTGCCTGGAGATATGGAAATAGAATGGACTGTTGATTCCAGGAAGGACTGCTTCCTCTGGGCAGAGCAGTAGAGTAAGCCCATCGCTTGGAAGTATTCCTTCCTGACTGATGGAAGGTTAACTCTGTTACAGAAGTATTGCCATGCCTACTGCCAGTTGTAATTGTTTACAGTAAATATGCTCCATCATGGTACTGCACAAATGCTGCTATTGAAGGAAGTTTGGAAACTGTAGCTCGTACAGAATTCCATGATTTTGGCTGCTGACTTATAGGGAAAGATCTCATTGCAATGTTCCCTAAAGACCATATTAGAATAGAATTCTTGATTGGCCAAGTGTGATTGGACATACAAGGTATTTGTCTTCCTTGTGTGAAGTGACTGGATTCACATTTCACATTTCACAAAGCTATCCATTGCAATTTGTAAATCAGTTTAGCATTTAATGTGTCTGTGAATCCAGCCAATACTGGTTTAATTAGTAAACTATGACTATACAAATCATGACACAGTTCTTTGGGTAAATTTAGTCTGAATCTGATCCACAGTGTTAGCTTTGATATATAAAAAGTTTAAGACCGAATATTATTCTGCTCATGCATTGAAATCTCCCGGGAGTCATTTTTGCTGATAAGGTAATCAAACAGAACTTCTGGACTTGTATGGCACCCTCTGAATAATGGCATGCCTGCTGTGGGATGTGCAATATATTTCTCCTGGAGATTAGATTGTATCTGCGTATTTTACTGTTTAAAATATTGTATATAATATGATGGCCCTGGGATTTCATGCTAAAGGGAGAGGTATAAGAAATGATTTGAATAAATATATAATTTATTTAGGTCCAATAGTCCCCCCCCCCCCCCCCCCCGAATTGTCAGACAGGAAAACAATGCAAACCAATCATTAAACGGTTCTTGCATCCTCTTAGCAATTCTCTTTGAAGCTGCTCCCCCAAGAGCAACTGAAATCTCTTCTTTCTCCAGTTATTTTTTCCGGCTTCCCAAGTGCTTCAATGCTAGTGGTTAAGATAAACATACTGAGGTTTCTGTACACTTCCAGAGTAATGAGTGAACAAAAGAATCAGGATGGAGAAGGAATTAAGTCCTTGCACGTGAATAACTAGAACAAGAGCTTCAAAGGAAGGCATTAATTGTCTTTGGGAGAATGGAAGGGTGACATTCCAGTTATTGTCACAGCTTCCTTTTTGTTCTTTGTATTTATTTTGGTCTCTCCTCCAAAGGGTTTGGATGCCTTCAATAGGCTGCGCTTGAGTAAGGGGAATGGCAATAGGCTTTTTCAGTAACTTTTCCCATATCCTCTTACCCCGTCCTCCCCAAAAGAGAAAGCAGGCTATCTCCAGACCCCAAAGCTTATGGCTCATAGGGTACCTGCACAACATCACTATGGGTTATGTTGCAGCTTAGGAAGTTCATCCGTTCAGATACTCTTCAAGTTACAATCCCAATTGAGCCCAAAATCTATGTTGCCAAGTGAGACATTTGTTAAGGGAGTTTTGTCCCATTTACAACCTTTCTTGCCACAATTGCTAAGTGAATCACTGCAGTTGTTAAGTTAGCAACAAGATGGTTCAAGGAATTTGGCTTCCCCATTGACTCTGCTCGTCAGGTGGTGGCAAAAGTTGATCACATGACCCTGGGACACTGCGACTGTCACGAGTCAGATGCCAAGCATCTCAGTTTTGATCTTGTGTCCATGGGGACTCTGCAACTGTCATGTAAAAAATGGTCATAAGCAGCAGTGGGATCCTACCTGTTCCACCACTGGTTCGGTGATCGTGCACATGTATGTGCGTGCACCTAACCCACGTGCGCAGATTCCCCCACACCAGCTGGGGCCTGCAGCGCCAATCAGCTGAGAGGATAAAGAAGACAAAAGCGCAGGGGCAGGTGGGAGGGCCGATCCTGCACTTTTCTCTTCTTTCTCCTCTCAGCTGATCCCTGGAGGCTTTTTTTACTACCTGTTCAGCCGAACCGGTAGGGATTTTTGCTACCGGTTCAGCTGAACTGGTCTGAACTAGTAAGCATGCCACCACTGGTCATGTCACCTTTTTTAGAGCTACTGTAACTTTGAATGGTCGCTAAATGAATGGTTGTAAGTTGAGGACCACCTGTACTTTCGTAACAAAACGAAAGGTTGTCTTTGTAGACTTAATTCAACTCACTTGCTAAGCGCTCACATCACACTGCACCAGGAGTTCTCTTAAATGTTCGATACCATGACTCCTAAAATGATAAATTGCTATGACCAACCTCGTGAATAAAATAGTGATGCTATTGTTAGGACTATTAGACAAAAAGGTTTAGTCATTTCTCAAAACTCACTGGAGATTTCCTGTCCACTGCAAGATTGCCCAGGTAAGGCTGGAACAAGCCTTGACGAAATTCCTGATTTCCATGTTTTGCCCACAGGAAGAACCTGGTCAGAACTCCCTTTGGACTTTTCTCCTTGCTTACCACAATCAACACTCCTAGTTTTGCTTCTTTCTTTTCAACATGTTACCCTTTCTTTTAAACTTGCTGGAAATTTACTCTTCTTTTCCTTAGCAAAGCATCTGCCATATCCCTCAGGCAAAGCAGCTCCATCTTAGCATGTCTTGTTGCAAGTTTCTCTGCATCCTCCTTAAAACGTGATGCCCAGAAGTTGAAATGAAGTCAGCTTTTTTTTTTCCAACCACTTTGTGGCTGAAAGCAGTGACAGATGTGTGAAGAACGTTTTGGCAAAATGCCAAAGACTTTGTGGCCCTGGAAAGTCTTGTCTTCCTTTCATCCTTGGCCCTATTTCCCCTCTTTATTCCACGAGTCTCCCATTGTCATCTATCAAACAATTTCGGTTGTTGATACAGTGGCCCAAACAAGAAATCTGCTGCTCTTTTAAGTTTGTGGAAGTTCTTTTAGACCCAGCTTATAGCACCTGGATGATTTTCCCCAAGACATTTGTGAGTCTTAAGTGAAAAAGAAAAAAAGGTGTGCACTATTAGGAAAAGACACTTTTCCTGAAGGAACTGAAGACTAACTTGTAACATGAGAGGAAGCCAAGTTGCTCCCTTCAACTTGCAGTCGACTTCTCTCCTCCTACCTAGCAACAGGCTGCAAACTTGTACATTTTCACCACCAGTTTTCTTAAAGGGTTGCTGTATTGTCTGGCTATAAAAGTGCCCTGAGGTGTTTGTTTTTCATTTTCCTTCAGGTCTTGCATTGTGCTAACCAAGTGGTATCCTCAAATCTAGGCCAGGAAATCTCCCTCTCCCACTAAATACAAGAAGTAGAAGATCTTAGATTTGCTGGCTACTTAAAAGACAAAATGGCTCTTGTAGATGGTTGCTTCATCTTAGTTTAACTGTTCGCCATCCTGCAGTGACAACCAAGATTGTCATCCTCTCAGCTTTCTCACCACACTTAGGTAGTGCTTTTGTTTTAACATGAAACTATCCATATCATGATAAGGCAATACTAAAGAAAAGTTGACTATTGTTTTTCTGCTTACTGTGGAACTGTCAGAAATATAAAATAAAAGTATTCTTTCTTAAAACTCTCACAAAAGAATACTGCACTGTCTTGTCAACTAAGTCCAGACAATATTTTCTCATCTCTCTATTTGAATCAAACTAATGTTCCATAGTTATTCAGTTTTGGGGAAATACTAGACAATCCATGACCCCCATTGGGTCATTATTTCTGTGATATTTTGTTACCAGGTTCTTCAATGGCTTTAAAACTTGAAAGGTTCTTTAAAATTCATGGAGATATTCAAAAATGTATTTCCATGAAAGTAGCCCATGTTATAGTAGTCAAACACAAGGAGTTGACCACAGGCAGTGTTTTACCTTATATGATAAAATTCTCTATAATAATGATGTCATCGATTATTATATAAAATTTGCCAAATTTCAATTCCACAGGAGCCATAGGTCATCTCTTTTAAATGCATTCTGTAAGTTAGCCTATTTGAAATACCTTGATTGAAAAAGTTTTGCCCTACAATTGCACCATTTTGCCCAGTTAAAGGTCACAAACACAAGAGTATTTAATACTATATAGAAATTAATTCACAATGCCAAATCTGGACTGTATAGCAAATGGTTTAGGACAATGATATCCAACTTCACAGTTGCCTTCTGAGTGATTGTCAGGTTGCAGCAAAAGTTCCTTTTTGTTCTGAACACTGGTGAATTCTTGTTTCAAAGTGGAAGACGTGAAAACACCAGGATGTGATTGAGAAGAGCTATTTTTGTCATGATGGCTTTAAGAAGCTTGTGCATTTTGGAAGAAGCATGTAGTGAATGTGGGTGATTAGGTAGAGAAATACAGTACAGGTAGCAAAAGAGCTCACTTCAAAAAAATATTTTTCTGTTCCTTATTAAAATAGCCCTAAACTAAAATCATGAAGATGGAGCCATTTTCATTCAATCCTTGCATGAGTCTGTTTCAGGAGGATCCTGATGTGACATGAATGCAGATCATTTTTCCCCTGAAAGCATGATTTATAGGAATCTGTTGTCTATTGAATTGCAGTTGGGATAATGTGATAGTATGTGGAAGTATCCTTGGGAGATAGGAGGAAGCTCTGATACGCAATTGTATTTCAGGGAGAGCTAAATTGGCTACTTCACCAATGGACATTTTAGCTGTGCAATCCCCAGTATCAACTGTTGAGCAGTTACTGAGAGTTGTATCAAATAAAAATCCATTCCAAAGGAATGAAAAAGGAGGGCAGGGGCAGAAATGAGATTATGGAAGCATCTACACTATGGTGGGCAGAAGATTCCTAATAGTGCGTTTTAACTGCTGTAGAGCATGCGGAATTTCAACAAGTACATCTTTTGAGAAAAGGGTAGGATGGGTGAATTTTTACTTTGATTAAATGCAAATTTAATGGGAGAGAATAAACTTCTCCAGAAAGATTGAACAAGCGGTCTGAATAACATAATTACAGTTAAAGCAAAATAGTGAAACTTCTCACGTAGCTACGATAATCCAAAAATGGATTGGAAAAAACCATTCTCTCTGCTCTTTAAAAAAAACAGATTTACTTTTGGGTACTCGTCTCCCAGGAGATAAAAGCTAAACTGAAGAAAACTTACTGTAATACGGTGGTCCCCAACCTTTGGGGCTTGGCGGCCCGGGGGGTGGGTGGGGAGAGGGGAACTGGTGAATACGCATGCGCTGCTCAACTTGTGCAAGTAGCAAGCTGCTCTGCGCACACATACACATGCAGCTTGACTTGCAAAGTCAAGATACGCACACATGTATACGCACCAGCCCAACACTTGTGCAACCTGGTTGCGAATAGGCTGTGGCCCAGTAGTGGGCCACAACGGCCCAGGGATTGGAGACCCCTCCTGTAGTAAATTTGTTTGTTAGTTTGCTAGTACATTTCACTTATTGTTCAAAAGTAATAGTTCAGGTTGCAATTTCTCATAGATCTATGTATAGGAATGAGTTACATATTTGTAGAGGAACAGAATTATTTGATTTGGATTTAGTGGTATATATATATAAAGCTCCACACAGAAATAGAATTATTAAAGCATTATGAGTTATGCATTCAATTTACTAATCCAATATGCTGCAAGGAATGCTCATGGAATAGATAATGAATTTTTTTGTGATATCTATGACCTGAATATTATGCATTATAAGAATGGACAGTGTGTGGCCTCCTGGCTATTATTGGACCATAGAACTCCTATCAATCTTTATAACTCACCTTGCCAACTAAGATGATGGGAGTTGGAGTTCAACATCTGGAGAATCATATTGTTCATCTTTTATTATATAGCTTGCTTGACGTAAACTTAAGTGTTCACAGCTACCGCCTCCTCCCCCTCAAATTACTGCTCCATGATTGTTTAGAGGTGTCATTCAAGTGCAGGACACTGACTATATCAGACATTCCGGTTATGGGTTCTACAACTTGTGTTCAGGCAAGCTTAATTTTGAACCAACTTTGAACAGATGACTTGCCTGGAGTGGGAGAAAACCAGTTGTCACAAGTAAGTGCATTTGCACTCAGCCTCATAATGTAGGATGGCATATATATTGGTTGTATGTAATTCTGCTCCCACAGGGAGACAGTGTCTAGTAAACTAGTGCGTAATAGCTGTATTCTAATGGGGAAAAAAACTCATGCAAAACTCCCATTGTAATAAATTAGATTTGCCCATGCTAGTTGATATTTGTGAGAATGTCTATTTCCCATTCAGATACCCCCTAGCAGGGCCTTCAGAGAAAAGATTCTTTTAATTAAATTGTTGTTTTATGTGACAGGTCAAGTGGTTTCTGTCCACAGAAGATAGGAAGTTTTCTTGTACTGAGTCAGAGATCATTGGTCCATCTAACTCAGCCCTGCTGACATAGGATAGTGGCTTTCCAGGTTTTCAGTCAGAATCATCCTCCAGTCAGTCAGATATGCTATGGATCGAACTGAGATTTTCCTGCATGCATAGCGTGATCTGCATCACTGCACTATGGCCATAAATCAAGCTGAATCTATTTCCCATCCCCAGATGGAGACCAGAATGCAAGATCCTGATTTTATAATAATATATATAATCTTCTCTTTAACAGGAGCATATTAACATCCGCAGACATTGTCAGAATATTTATCATTAGAATAACAATAATTAATAATAATAACAATAATAATAATAATAAAAAATGGTAGGAGAGAAAGAGTGAGGCAAGTCTATAGTACACAGTCCTGTGAGGACAGCACAGCCTTTCGGAGACTCCACTGCCACATCGTTCAAGTGCCCCCCTCTTATATTTACACACTTGCTTGGCGTCCGCACCCCACAGCTAAGCTGGAGGGAAAACAGTGCATTGAACACAAACCCATCGACCCTCCCCTCCCTCCCCCCCTCCCCAAACCTGCCTTTTCGTCTGGTTTGTTCCTTTTCCATAAAACTTCCCATCAGAAATACATTATTTACACATAAAATAAATAGAGCGGTAACCTGATTTGTGTTTGGCCTGCGGCAAACAGTCAGAGGTACTAGGGAAAGTATGGCTTGGATTCAACTCTGTACAGAACCGTGTGGGGAGCCGGGATCAGCCTGCAACCCCGGCATGGCAAAGCCGGGCACCTTGCATATTTCCGGGCCTTGCATGCAACTGCCAATCGTATAAGGAGACTGGCCCCTTCCACTGTCCTTTGGCCCTTCTGCCCTCCCCTCTAGCCATTTTCTGGCCCTAGAGCAGTGGTCGTGTCCCACAGTTTCAGCACAGGACAGGCACACCGTCTGCAGTCACAAGCCGTCCTGTAGTGGGGTCGTAACTTCCTGCCAGGTAGTAGAGATCTTGCCGATCCTGGTATTTCTTGCTCCGGGTCAGCTGCTCGTAGTGTTCACGTTCAACCACCTGGCACTTGTGAGAGATGGTCTGGACATCATTCTCATCCTCATGGCACGACTGGTACAGCGCATTCTGCAGAAAGGTCAGAAAGACGTATGAAGGACTAAAGGGATAACTTGGCTTCCACTTTTAAGGGACCAAAATCCTCTGCAAAGACAGCAATTAACCAGCAGGGTGGCAATCCTCTACACAAATAGAATAACAGACTTGTTGGATAAGGTCTGTTAAGTCCAACATTCTATTCTCACTGTGGTCAATTAGGTACCTACTGGTATTTGGCTATAGAGCATGAAAGCAAAACTCTTCTCAGGCCCTTGTTCCCTCAAAACTGGTCTTCAAAAGCAAGCTGTCTCCATACTGCCAAACTAGCATGGCTGGTAGACAGTGATAGTCTCCATTATTTGGTTTTTTCACCTCAAATGATGTCTGTCACATTAACTTATAGCAGTAATTTTTTATCATTTGTCCATGTACTATCTAAGGAATAAGGAACAACTATTGCAGGACTCTTTATCAGAAGTTCCTTATTTTGGGTTGTATTTTGGAATGGGGTGGGGTGGGGTGCTGAGGCCCGAACCTGCCACTATTTTTAATTTGTAGGATAATCTCAGGTTTTAGTGTTATGATAGAGGAAAACTTCTTTCTCCCTTGTTTCCACTCCAAGCACAATCATATTCTTGGCTCATTTCCTCCTCAAATTTGTTTTGCGTTATAAAATTCCAAACACTGCAAATTTCCCTTATAAGAGAATTTGCAGAGTGATATGAAAATGGTTCCCAAATCTTTTCTTGGTTATGTCCCAGTTGAAAGCATTGACCAAGTAAGCCAGAAAAACCAATTGATTTTGGTGTACATTGATGTGCATGTGTGGCGCTGGGAGAGTTTACCAATCTTATTTGAGAATGCTGATGTTTGCTGGCTGGCTCCTGGCTTTTCCCTTGTAAAATTGTAATGTTGCAGTATGTGAAACAAAGGTAATGCATGGAACCAAGGGAAAGGCAATAAATCCTGAAGGACTAGCTCCATACACTTAGTTCCAACTGAATTTAAAGTGAGTTACTCTCAAATATACACAACTAAAAGCGGAGTACAGTAAACCTAGACGTGCTGCTACTGAGGAAGAGATGACAGATTCATTCCCCCTAAAGAGATGTCTTCTATAGTTCCTTTTGGCACTCCTGTAACATAGGCAGGGCTAGCCTTATAAGAGCCACTTCCTTTTTACATGTGCCACAAAATCAACCAAAGTGGGGGCGGGTGGGAATTGTGACCGAGACAAATTGCTAATTCCGCTAACTAAAGCATATCAAGGGATGATTTACTAATGAAAGCAGAAGTGTCCATTTGAATTGTCATAGATCAACCACATCATTTAAGAGGAAGATTCTATAAGGAAACCCTGCTGTAGTCATTAAAGAAAGCCTTGCTAATTACTGCCAGTCGTCCAGTGATCTCTCTGGAGGTCCTGATTTTTGTTCTGCTCCAGCTCATTATGCCTTTTGATCCAGCACCAGGAGGACATTCCTGTTTGCTCCGCTCTGCTCCATTTGAAGGCTTCTTCCCTCACCTTGCCATCGCTATGTCGCTTGCCCAGCTTCGTCTCCTCGGGATGGTAGAACCATTTTACTTTGACCACCATGTTGCTGCCCCAGGATTCCCACATGCTTTCAATGCGGCCAATGTAGGGCAGATGGGGTCGGCCGGCTGACAGGAAAACCGCACAGTCGCCAATGCGCAGCATCTCCTTGCCCCGTACAATTGCTTTGTAGAACAACTTCCGTGCTTTCCCCTTCATGCCACGGCGCTGTAGGACAGGGGACAGAGCATGCAGAAGCAGGGTAAGCAGTGGCCTGCGTGACACCCGGGATGCCCCCTGCCTCTTGGCTGCGAGGCCTTTGGAAGAGATCCTCGAGGGAGTCTGTGGGTTGCCATGGAAACAAAGCCCTCTAAAGGGGAGCCTAGAGACAGCAATTGAGCTTAACTACAGCAAAACCAGGCTCTGCTACCAGGAGACCCCCCCCAATGCTTTTGCTTGAGGAGGCCCGAGAGAGGATAACCAAGGAAACACAAATGGGGTTGGCAAATGCCTTATACATCCTGTACTGCTGTCCTAAGGGGATTTACTGACATGGAGTGCAGCCCAGGAATAAGCCTCCTAGAGCGTGTCTGGCACCTCACGGGAAATGGCCATGCTTCGGCTGTCCGAAAGAGCCAGAAGGAGAGCCCACTGCATCTGCCCCACAGGTACAACTGCAACAAACAGCCTCCACTCTGGAGAAAAAAATGATTCAGGGGAGGCTGTTAGTTGGGGAAATAAAAACCTTTTAGCATCTTGCACTGGTAGCACATTTGCAGAATGTGACCAGTATTAGAAATTTCCTACTGAAAACAGGGAAGACTACCGATTATCAGCTGCTAAGTCACAGATCTTGTTAGAACAATCCCTGCTTGGTTAAATATGTCAAAATAGGAAGACCCTTTGCTCTCCTGCACATAGCTTTATTCCTTTTTGCATGCAGTGAGTGAACAGACAAACCTGGAAGTGCCAATTAACTATGATTTCCTTTTTAAAGGCTTCAGGAAAAGCCATAAAATCATGGTCTGAAAGAGGTTTTCTCCAACTCCGTAAAGGTTTCCATTAAACTGGCGATTATTGCTGAAGGAAGAACTTCTGGGTTTGTTTTCTGCTCAAAAGAGGTACAGAACAGCTGCATGCAGATACTCATTTGTATCTTGGATGCTGAGCAATTCTGGGGAATTGTGCAGCTGCTTTAAAGGCATGTAGATATGAGCACCCAGTGCCTTGTTGCACATGAGCTCAGCACAATGCACAGCCCAAACATTTATAGAATAAGCAAGTTTGCTCGTTTTTAGTGGGACATCCTTCTGCACAAGTATGCTGAAGACTGCGGCAAAGTGCGGCATTAGCATTTCAACTAAAACAATGTGAAAACAGGAATTCACAGTTCTTTTGTCAACAACTAGAGAAAGGGAAATTGGTCTTTCCTTTCTGATCAGCAACAGGAAGATAGTGTGAAGCTGGGAGGAAGCTTCCCAAGTTTAGCCTCTCCTCCTTTCAAAAATCACGGAGTGACTGGGATCAATAACCAAATGCATGAATCATTTCCTTCCAAGCATTTCCTTCTAGCCCTGTCCCAAGAGTTCAGGCCAAAAACCTTCCAGGACTACCTTCAACTGTATCATTTTCCCTAGCAGACAAAGCAAATTAAAGCCACTTCCCTCAACTTGAATTATTACGTAGTCCAGACTCGCCAGGTAGAATCCTGACATTTTCCATACCTGAGTGGGGTTCCCAGACCATTTCCAGAGCTGGCGTGCTGGCAGAAAAGCAGAGATCTTTGGCCGGTTTTCCACCGAGGGCAGCCGTTGCCGGCGGGAGAACTCTTTGGCTTTAGAGAAGTTCAGAGTTTCTTTGCGCCTGAGCTTGCTCTTGGCCCCAGCGCCAAAGCACCTCTGCAAGGTGCTGCTCTTTGAGCGCAGGGCTTCAGACTGAGCCAGCAAGGCTGGAACTGGGTGGGTGAGACAGGTCTGCACAAGGAGCGTGGAGTCCTCATCATCGGAGCTGTAGGAAGAGTCCTCGTTGTCGGATGAGCAGAGGCTAGACGTGGAGCCAGAGCCAGAACTGGAGGAGGTGGACGATCCAGAAGACGAGGAGGAGACTGAAAGCCGTGTCAGAAAGCGGGAGGGGACGCTGCCTGTCAAATCATCCACCTCGTCTTCGTCCATGTCTGAATAAGAGCTGTGACAATCGCTGTCACAGTGCAGCCCGTACTCAGTTTGACCAGTGTATTTGCGCAATGCCAGCCCCATAGGCAGCGTGCTCTTCTTCTCTTTGATCCCCAAGGCTGGGTGAACGTAGCCATGGCCAGACAGGGACCCAAAGTCCTTGTCACTCATCAGTAAGGCTTTGCAGTTTTTGTTTTTGGGGGATGTCACCCCCTCATGATCCAGCTTGACCAGATACTCGCCACCAACTTTCCTCCGCCCAGCCTTGCCCAGCTCAGTGTCCAACCGCTCCACTTTCTTGGCACGCAAAAGCTTCTGAGCACAGGGCAGGATCAAGCCAGAGCTCCCAAAAGCAGAGTACGAGTTGGCAATGCGGCTGAAAGAGTCAGAGCCAAAGCCATTACCAAATATGGGGGCAGCAACACTGTGCACAGGGAAGAGCACCTCTTTGGCCCGCAGCTTTTTGCTGCCCCCATTGAGCTGGAAGAGGTTTTGCCGCATGGCTGTGCCCTTGCTGGAGGCCTTGCGCTTGTTCTGGGCCACAGTCGTCCAACTTAGCAGAGAGTTGCTACGACGACTCAAGAAGTGGTCTCCGGGCTGGGCTTTTGAACTTGAATGCAGCATGTCAGGTTTACCTGCAGGGAAAGGACAGAGTTAGAAAAGTACTGATGGAAGCTGTCCCCTGTGCTATGGAACTGGTTCAAATCTGCATATGGCCTTTCCTAAACAGCTTCCTTCATGTTTAGAACTAGAGAAACAGATTGCAGAAGGGGGAGCCCAGAAGTTCTTAGGTCTGATCCTAACTCCTTCTTTTTCTTCCAGGTCAAGCCCTTGATGTTCCTGACCTTTCAAATTCCATTTTGAAACAAAAGATGTTACATTTCTGGAAAGAGAGAGCGTGTGTGCATGTGTGCGTATATGTGACATAGAAAGAGAGACAGACAGACAGACAGACCTAGGTAGTGAAGTAACTATTTAAACCAAGAATTCTACATTCTACTACAGATTGTTCAACTCCCTAGGATATGTTGTGGCCAATACTGGATGTATTGCCTTCACTTTAAATGGATTTCACTTTCTCTTAATGATGTGAACCATTAAGCCAAGTCTGACTGGTGCATTGGTATGTTATCAAATCTGATACATGATCCCTGAATCCAAGTTGAAGTCAGTGAAAATGTATAGAAAAGCAGCTACTGAAATAGCGATTATCAGAAGGCAAAGGAATGATTGTGAACAGTTATCAAAAGAGGTTGGTTCAAGGCTGTTGTAATTTGAAAAATAGAGACGCTAGTGAACAGTTTACAGGGACTTGCATAAATATTGTCTTCCTTGTAATTGATTATTTTCCCTTAAATGTGATGTAGACCTTCTGTAATTATAGCTTTAATTTCCTTGCCTATGTTTTTTTTAGACATTTTCCCATCAAATCCTTGCGGCATACTAAATAAAACCTTAAACCTGAGAGCCACCAATGTGTGTATATTTTATAATACTGCAGCTTATTGTGACCTTCCTATTTCATTGTTAAAAATTATGTTTTTGCTAATATTCTATTCTGATTATTTAATAATACTGTAATTTAGGGCTGTAGTCCTGTCTTTTTTGTTTGTCTTAATCAATGTAAAATGTTATACACATGCATACATAATAGAAAGTTGAAGTGTGCCTGGCAATTCATTTTTACATTATAATTTTTCACTTCTCTTCTTTTTAAACGAATGAGGATTTATTTTGAAGGTTTATTTTGAATCGAGATGTATTTTTTTTTTTTGTCATCTCCCTAGGTCGGAAACTGAATATAGACATTTAAAAGTCAATTATCCAAATTTAAAATGAATATAAAAATTCAGTCTCTGACCAGCCATGATTCTCAAGTATAATTTTGAGCAAATCATATTCTAAACTGAATCACGGGCTTCTGGCAGGATAAGGTGGGATAATAAAACTCTCGAAAGAAATGCAAAAGGGACTGACTTACCAGTCTTTTCTTTGCTGATCATCTTCTTACTTGTGCTTTTGGTTGACTCAGAGACTTCACATCCCTCAGCACAAAGGCTTGGTGCTGATTCACTGGAATGGGGAGCATCACTGGAAGACCTTTTGTTACGACGGCAGGAGGTGGAGACTAATAATGCAGGAGAAGGCTCTGTGCCTATAGAAGGATAAAGGCAGAAGCGTCACGGGCAGATTCAGATGAAAGATCATTGTCTCATCTCAGTTAAGATTTCACTTCCCTTTGAATTCTACTTTTAAGTGTATGCATCTCTCCAGCCTAGATGACGACAAAATATTCTGTGAAGCTACAAAAAATTAATGCTATAATAACTATATTTGTCAGTTATTAAGCTACTACTTGAACTCTGCTGCTGCACCAGATAAAT
This sequence comes from Bungarus multicinctus, assembly GCA_023653725.1. Classification (NCBI taxonomy): domain Eukaryota; kingdom Metazoa; phylum Chordata; class Lepidosauria; order Squamata; family Elapidae; genus Bungarus; species Bungarus multicinctus. Next base: position 125,042,333 of record CM042834.1, read on the forward strand.
ACCAATATTGCTCTTGAAACTGCTCCCAAGCCGTCAACAGGTAGTCCTTGACTTACAACCGGTCATGTAGTGACTGTTCAAAGTTGTTGTGATACTTAAAAAGATTATTTCTGATTAGTTCTTGCGCTTGCAACCATCGCAGCGTCCCTGCAATTGTGTGATTGCGATCTGGCTACCTGGCAGCCGGTTCACATTTATAATGATTGCATTGTCCTGGAGGGGGTCACGTTATCACCTTTTGCTATCTTCCCACCTGGCTTTTAATATGCAAAGTCAAGGGGGAAGCCAGCTGGGGAGTTGAGTAGTCATGGTCCTATGATGTAGCATAAAATCTGGTGGGATAACATGATGCCTCACATAACATGATGCCTCACTTAACATCCAGACTGCTTAATAATAAACTTTGCGGTCCCAATAGTGGTTGTAAGTCAAGGATTACTTGTACTTTGCTGATATCCACATGAGATTTCCACATTTGAGATAGGCAAGATCCGTCCCACCCCACTGCACAGAAAGTCAGGCACATTTTGTGCCCATAGAATGGCTCTTAGCATAATTTAGCAATATTTCAGTTAATTTTTGAAGGCTCCCAGCAAAACACTACCATATGGAATCACTAGTAGATGGGTTCATGAGGGCTAGCAAAGCATGGCAATTGTAATTCTAGCATTAATCCATTTAAGCACACTTACACTGGATTTTGAAGTCTGGTGGCAACATGCGGATATTAGACAATGCAATGTGGCCAGTGTCTCCATCATCAAATTCTACCAACACTGATTCTGCATCTTCCTCTTCATCACTTGAAGACCCTGTGGGAAGAAGCTATGTTATCTTCCAGGCCAGCTTCGCTGTAGGAACCGAAGAAGATCTGACCCATTGATTTGGTTGCCTATAGCATACTTCCACTTATTCCCCATTATGAGATCATTATTTACCAGCTTGCTCACCTCGAATGACATTGCCTGGATAAAGGCAGCGAGACTTCTGGCTCCAATAAGCACAGACTCGTGTGCCAGGTGGAAGGCTGCGACTTGACTGCGGCTGTACATCTAGAACCTGGAGAAAAACAAAGGGCATGATTGGCATATAGAGTAGATCACCACATTCTTAAAGACACTGAAGAGATTATCCAGTACCAAGCTTAGCTTATTTTGTTTCATCTTGCAGTTATGGTGACAATTCAGCTTTAGCTCAACCAAGGAAAATTACAGATTGCAGTGATTTTGTCCCTTCCTTTGGCATCTGCTCTTCTCTCATGATCACCAAACAACTACTTTCACTTTTGCCTTTTCCCAAGATATCATTGAGTGCATGCTATTTTTCTAGCAAGAAGGCTTCTTGTTCTTCAAAACTCTATGTTTTCCAGATATTTCATTGGGATAAATTTTAATTAAGAGTATATACAACCAAGCTTGTGGTCTTGGTATTTATGTTTTATTTTATACAATGGATTGATGTGCTCTGTGCAGAACTTCTTGGCATTTGACTATATCAGATTGTCTTCTCAAAGGATGCACCTGGAAAATGAGAGGCCTGCTTCTCTCTCTCTATACTTATACGTGCAGTGTGATTCACAAGTGAATACACAGAAGTGTGCATAAATATCCTATTCCCCAGAAACTCTGGATGTCCCAGAGGTGTTCTTCTAAAAGACAATGGACTTTCTTGTTTTTTCTTTCTTTGAAAACGTTTTGCTTCTCATCCAAGAAGTTTCTTCAGTTCTGAGAAGCAAAAACATTTTCAAAGAAAAAACAACAACCAAGAAAGTCCAGTTACCTTTTGGAAAAGCACCTTTGGGACAACCGTGACCTGGATAATTAAGAATCTCCACAGACATTCAAGATACTGGACGTGACTACAAATCACCTAGGCCCCATGATTGCTCTCACCAACTGTGGAGGATCAACATTTCTAGAAGACAGGTCAATTAGACCAACCTGATTCATCTGAATGTACATCATATAGTTGTATTCTTCTCATTTTTTTTCCAATCTACCTAAATCCCTACTACTCAGAAGGCATGACCATTCCAGTTCTCTTATTACAGGTAGTCTTCACTTAATGATCATTCGTTTAGTCACCATTTGAAATTACAACACGCTGAACAAAAGGTAGTGATCCTTCAACTCCTCTTATTCTACCTATCTCTCCACAGTTCTGCCTGTTTGGTCACCATGCACCCCACTGCTTACCCTGATTCTCCCTGCTGCCCCCAATTTACTTCACCATCTTCTATATCTTTTGAGGAGATACAATCAACCAAGGCAGCTGCTGACCCTCCCTGATATCTCTGTGAAGCATTGCAAAAGACCAGCAGCAACTTTGGCCGAAATCAGATAGGGCAGGTGGCAGTGGTGGAGGATGGCCAAAAGAGCAGAGATGGGGAGTAGATAGGCAGGTGGCAGGGGGGTGGGAGTTGGAGGCGGCCACAGCAAGGTGGTGGAGCCTTGTCTACCGAAGAGAACTCTCTGGGCCAAGCCAGGGAGAAAGCAGAGGGTGAAGCTGGCACTTCATGCAAGGCAGAAGTGTGAAGTCCTTGCCTAACAATCATAACAAGGGTTACCGCTACTAAGCAGCATAGTCACATGATGTTTCACTTAATGACCCCTTCTTCTAGTCCTGGAAATTCTGGACCCAGTTAGGGTCATTAAATGAGCAAGCTTACTAGAAATATTTGGTGTAGCAAATCCATGCACATTTGTAAAAGAAAGCCACACTTTTTGCTCCCTATCCCTCAGGTAAGTCCTATAGGTATTACTCTTGAGAGTCCAGCTTCTCTCCCCCTGCTCATGCCCACAGCCAACCTGATTAATCACAGGCTCTGATCTCCTGAGACTTACCGCCTCCTGCAACAGCTGCTCTTGGGAATAGATTCTCTGCCTATTCCCTCGCTCTCCCTCAATGACAATGCTGTAGCTGTGGAACAAATAAGTGACAAGCATTTACACAGATGATGATCTGAAGGGATAGAGAAGAATCTAGCTTGGTTAATTTCAATAGTTATTTAAAAACAAGAAGCTCAATTCTTGGTTGGCAAGAGTCCTCCCTTTTGAACTAGAACAGTAATTATGGAAGTGCATGACTATTAGATTCCAGATCAGAGCGTAGCAATAGCAATAACTTAGACTTATATACTCCGTCACAGTGCTTTACAGCCCTCTCTAAGTGGTTTACAGAGTCAGCCTATCACTCGCCACAATCTGAGTCCTAATTTTACCCACCTCAGAAGGATGGAAGGCTGAGTCAACCTTGAGCTTGGTGAAATTTGAACTGCCCAATTGCAGTCAGCCGGCAGTCAGCAGAAGTGGTCTGCGGTACTGCACTCTAACCACTGTGCCACTGTGTAAGTGTTTAAAATTTAAGAAAGAAATATTACACTACTCTACTCTCCAGATGTGCTGAATTGTAACTCCCATTTCCCAACCCTATGAATAAGAGCACTAAATAGTGCTAACAAACAATTTCATATGTATTTACTCATGCTCTTTGTCCTGAGTTTCACAGAATTCAGTAGGATTAACTTACAGATAAAACCCCCCACCTGAGAATTGTGTTGGAATACTTTCAATGAACCATACTTTAGATCCAGCAAAATGCTTTGGCGTCCATGCATACTACAATTTCTTTTTTTATGAAGAAGGGCAACAGTTTGCCCAAGATCATATAAGAAAGTCAAAAGGAAGAGGAATCAGGATGCAAGTCTTTCCAGACTCAGTCCTTGGAACCAGATGGGATCTTGAACAAATGTATTTTTCATTCTGATTATTGTAAAGAGGAGGAAGAAGGCACAGGATCTGATTTGGGAGAAGACAGAGATCACCAATTAACTCTATTGGCAGATGAGGAACCAGAATGATTGCAGTAGGTGCCTCTGGGTTAATTATTGTAAGAAGGAAGTACCTGGGTTTCTTGTAATCAGTTACTGCAATTGTCTATAAGCATTATAGAAATGTGGGATAATAAGGGATAGAAGGGAAGGTCCTGGAATGCAAAAAAAGGAAATGCCTGCAATTCCAAGTAATGGATGCATTATACAGTATCAACAGCAATGGAGCCTACTGGTCTTGAAAAATCTCACTATGGTATCCTTTGTCCATATTTATGCTTAGGAATCAGCTCCTTACATGTCAGGTGGCTGCAGACTCTTCACACTGCCGGCGTAGAGCAGACTGTCCTCTTTGGGGATAAGCACACGCAGTCCATCCTGAAGATCTTCTTTGAGGATGGTACAAGACTGGGCTGCAACCATAAGACAAAGCATGAATCCAGTTAATTCTCTTCCTCATTTTTTTATATTGGAAAACTTCAGGCAGAGATCAAAGCTTGAAGAATTAAAGCCTGAAGTATGGCACACACTGCACCGTCCAGCTTTGAACTGCACAACCCCACTTCAATTTTCTGAGCTATCTTGCCTTCAGAGTTCACTTTAGGAGCTATACATTCCCACTATATTCCAGCTCTAATGCTTCTCATCATTATCCTTGTTTATTTTTGTTCTCGCCTACTCCATTAAATGGCTAATAGTAGTTCTTTCACCTGGACTATACTAGGCCTTGTTAACTGCTTCACCCAAGAGTGCTCTTTGGTCATGGTGTGGAGACTTACCAGAGATCATATCTTCCTCTGTACCAGTGGGGGGCATCTCCTCCTCTTCAGAGAAGCTGCTATTGTCATCAAACTCAAAATGATCTTCAATGGCAAAACTCTCCATTAGTCGACTGACTGCCCGGCCTTTGCACTGCATAGCAAAGCAAAATAGATTTCCTTGTTTTACAAAGGCATGGCTCCTATGCACAAGGCTAATGTTAAACTGGCAGAGGCCAGGAATGGATTAAACGCAAGTCTCTCCTAGCCTCAGTTCATTCTTAGTCCATAGCCTCACTCTGGCCCTTTGACTGAAGGGCTTAGCTTGGAATAAAAGGGGCAGGATGCTAGGCCAGCGACACTTCCACCTAGATTCTGCAGAGCCCCGTCCACAGGCATATTCTAATCTGAAAACTTCTACAAGTGGGCTATTCTTTTATGCACCACACAGTAACCCATTGATAGAAGTTTTCAGATAAGAGAACTGAAATCTCATGAGATTTCAGGGATGAAATTGCTAACATTTCACAGACTATCCTAATTCTACTTTTCAGTTCTTTTAAACGGTTTGCATCAGTGCCAATACACAATGGTGCCTGAAAATCGCCCTGAGGGAGAGAAACCACCTGCTTGCCTCCTTTAATGTGGGTAATAAAAGGTCAGGTGTATCTGACCTATCCAAAACCTGCACTACAGCAGGTATTTCACATTTCGTACCTGCTTGCTGACCACCTTGTTCTTAACCTTAGATAGTTTCTTGCCCTTGCTGAGGATGGCCTTGGCATTGCGAGGCGAGAGGGTCAGTGCTCCATTTTTTCTCTGCCCAAAGAAAATAAGGATAAAATAATCAAACACAACATGCAGCGGACAAATATTTATCATATTACAGTGCAGTTATTTTGACAGATATAACTGCAAAAAAAGACCCTTTCCTTTTTCTTAATTGGCCTTTTATGGTATCAGTTAACTTCAGCCAAAAGACAGCTGTGCTGCTGTTACTCTGTGGTACCCCCTTACTCCCAAAACAGATCACCACAATCCTTCCTCCACTGAGGACCATATCCAGCCCCTTTTTCTGCTCCAGCTTACTCTGAGGGCCGATTGCAGTACTTTGCTCTTGCGTGTGGCTTTCTTGAGGCGTTCACTGCTGAGTTTTCCTGCATCGTCTCGATTTGCAAATGAGCGGGCCTGGCTGCTGGAGAAGAGCCCCTCAGTGGTGCTTGATGTTCCAGGTCCACAGTGAAACTCCTTGGCCTTACTCTTTAGTTTTTTCTTGCTAGAAGTCTCACAAGATCCCACTCGGCATACTGGCACCTTTTCCAACCTCCCTAAGCCTGGCTTCACAGGCCGCCTCTTTATTTTCACTTGGCCTTCAGGACTGGGGATTCGACAGGGCCCTAGGTAGATCCAGAGATTATAGCAATGAAAATAAAATAGGCAAAGCGGATCAGAAAAAAAATGCCTCAGTGGATAAGCCAGTGTTTCATTTTGCTTACGCAGATTGCACTTCAGGCAAGTGTTAACATCATTAGACCGATTTTGAGTAGAGTCTTATCAATTAGCAATTTGTGAGATTAAACAATGCTATCATTTTTATTTTATTTTTTTTACAAATTGTGGCTCAGCATGTAATAGCAGAATCTGGCTTTTATAGACCCCAAACGCCCCTTTAACTGAAAGGAAGGATGCAGTGTAACTTAGAGGCAGTTGATTCCAGGAAGATCTTTCACTGCTATCTTACTACATCCACGCTCAAGTATAATCAGACAAAATTATATGATAGTAGGTGGAAGCAGGGCTGGATAGAATTTCAGCCATTTCTTCATGACGTTCATGAGGCTTCATTGCCCTCCCCCTTCACTAACATGGGTAGATTCAGCAATTCACCAAAAAGAGCTTTATTTCAATTCATTTCATTACCTAGCAAGCCTTGCCTCTCCTTTTTCTTCTTTGCCTTCTGATTTGCCTCCATTTTCACCACAGAGGAAGGAGAAGGGCCAATGACAGGAGGGTTCACCGTTACATGCATGGGGGAGCTGTTGTCACTCGTCAAGTTATCATCACCACCGCAGCCACCATCGTCACTTTCATAGTCTCTGTGGTGATTGTCATCTGTAAATGAGAAGCAGAGTCACGACAAATTGAGGCAAGAGGGGGGAAAGGGGGCCACTTCAAGACGAGGAGAGGATTCTGATACTTTGCTTCATCCTTCCAATATCATAAACTACTTATTTCCACCACCAAGGTAAAACCAAAGCCATCAATGTATTGTTTCTCAGGTTAATATCTTAACACAGAGCGAGGAGGAGGAAAGGAGCGAGGCTTTCCAAAATCGATCTCTGCGGGTAATGTGACTCTCATATCAATGCCCCACTTAGAACTCACTGGCTTTGGTTATTGCTGCCAAGGCCTGGCGTGTAAGGATCTGGTAAAGTTGTATTGGTTTGATGAGTAAAAATAGCGGAATAAAGGTTATTTTTAAAAAAACAGCCAACAATCTAAGAACTCTGAATATGTTTGGCCGAGGTATTCCCTCCTTCGACGTCAGCCTCCCAATTGAACTGCCTGTAAACCTCTCCCCCCCCGCTTCCAATCCTGGCTTCTATATCCTGATTCTTGCCCCTTTGACAATGAGTCTTTGTTCTTTTGGCTTTGGGGAGTGGAAGCAGGATTTCTGTCTCAGCACTGCTTTCCTGATAAGATGCCCCAGGAGCTTCAGGGGAAGCCATAAGCCTGCAGTCAAATGAGAGCGGACATTGGCCCCACTAGAGGACATCATGTGCAGCTATTTTTAAATTTCAGAGCTTCCTCTGCTTGCCAGCAGGAAATATACTATGTGGCAAGCTCCTCACCAGAGCTGAAGATAAGAGCTTTGTAGAAGGGTGGATTCGCCTGGGAATAGGCCTGGGAGAAGCTAATTGTACTTGCACTTCCTCCGTGGCACGGTGGAGAGATGAATACCTGGGAGGCCTGTTAACTGGCCTGGAGCTCAGAAAATATCCATTGGACACTAATCCCCCTTTTGCTATGCAGGTAAACATCACTTATCCCAAGGCCCGGGTCCACTTTTAGCAGCAATAGGCAGAACATGCTCACAATTGCAGGGTTGTGAATAGCATTCTCTTGTTTCCCATTATCAACTTTCCTTCCCAGGTGCTTTCCTTCCCTTCAATCTGAATGTCCCAAAGGTGCTTTTCCAAAAGGCAGCTGGATTTTCTTGGGGTTTTTTTTTTCCTTTGCTTTTCACCCAAGAAGCTTCTTCAGTTCAAGGACCTTCTTTTTAGCGGATGAGAAGCGAAACGTTTTTGAGGGAAAAAGCAAGAAAGTCCAGTTGCCTTTTGGAAACGCACCTTTGAGTCAACCATGACCTGGATGGTTGAGAATCTCCCTAGACCTTCAGTCTGAAGTCGTACCTGCTTCAGCATTTCCTGGGCTAGGCTTGGCCTCCAGGGGAGTGAGATCTTGCTGTGGGTATTTGGGAGATGCTGCTTTGGAGCTCTTGGTTCGAGCAAGTTTCTTCTGGATACGGGTGCAAGGGATAGGCTCTTTCCGTCGGAAGGGACCAATGCTTGTGGGCAAGACTTTGCTTTTGACTTTCTGCTTCAGATGAGACGCCTTGTGTACTACTGTGGAAGCCAACTTGCTTTGGGAACTGCTCTTCTTGCAACGAACCTTCTCCTGCAAAAAAAAAAAAAAAGCAAAAATGGTAGAAAAGGCACAGTAATACTTTATTGCCTGTTGTTTCCCTCCTACTGAGGAGGGAAATCTATATTAGAATCGGGAACTTGGAAAGGATTGAAAAATCTTATCTGACTCTCCCACTAATAGTGAAGATACTGGATACTACCTATAACTAATAGATAAAAATGGACACCTAACGCAAAAAAACACTAAAGTAGAAATGGCTAACTGGCTAAATGGCTAACATGGATAAAATGGATACTACCTATAACTGAATCTTGTTTAATACTGTCTCAATGAGATTCTGAACTGTATAACAATTGCTTTGTTGGCAAGGATATCTACCCTTATGGTCTTTATTTGCACGCACCTAATTTCTATTTTGTATGTTAACAAATAATGTTAATCTTTTTTTAAGGCAATAAAATACTTGAAAACAATGACCAATGCTCCCTGAGCCTCCTGAGCAACTTATGACCAAGTGTTATTTTTATACTTATATTTGTTTAATAGTTGAGCCATGCAAATTCTGAAGCAAGGTAAATAAGCATAACTCATCCTACTAAACAGCAGGGGAGAGGTGTACCATAAAATGTAAGATATAAAAGATGTGAATATTCCTCTCACATCTACCAAAAGAGCATCTGCCCACCCAGCTTGGTTCAGCTTAGGACCCTAAATCCTCGTAGCTAATGTGAATATCACATTGATTTTAAAGCCATGGAAAGAATGTGGCTCTCTTAGTTTTCTAAAGGCAACAAGTTATTTCTTCTCCAAATGCAATGTAGACAGAAAGATAAAGATATTAAGGTATACTCACCTGGGAACTTTTGATGCCACTGTAAGTTGTTTCTGATATTTTCCGTTTTTTCTTCTTGGGCTCCCCTTCGGCCCTCAATTCTGTACACAGTAGAGATAAGGTGGTTTTCACAGACCTATGAATGGAAAAGAATACACAAGTTGGAGAAAGAAAATTCATTTTGGATGAGCTATTGAGAAGCATACAAGCCCAGGATCTAAGCATTTTTTTTTTATAGAAACAGCCTCCAATAACATACAGCATATCTGTAAAAAGACCTAATCTCTTTTAGTTCTATTTATTTAAACTTGTATATTTTAGGCTGCTAGATCACTATTTACAGCCAACCATAGCAATCTGATATGTTATGGGTATACATTAGATATTTACTCCCACATATTCTGGATCCGAGTCTCACTGTTGTGGGGATCAGTGTCCATGATTATTATTATGGTGCTCTTTTACCTCCAACTAGATATATTTCACCTTGTCTATGCATAGACTGATCATTCCTGAGATATCACTTCACATAAAGAAACACTGACCTCCCTGACTGTCAACATCCAAACTCTAATGTTCATACAGTGAAGAACAATAAAGCAGATCCAGACGACAAAATACAAATCCCCAAAAGGCGGGATGATATGTTTTCAGCATAACAGTACAGAAGGCATAAACACTTCCTATATGCTATAAATCATGACTTTATTTTGTAACTAATCCATTCTTTTTTTCTACTCTGATGGACTTTACAAATGGCTCAAATAATGCCTCTTCTTCAGAAATAAATAAATGTATCTGTTTGACTTGCCCTTTTTTCCATTTACAGTTAGGCCTTGGAAAATGTTGCTGTGTTTGACTCCTCCATTCTTCATTTACTGGCTTAACTCACAGTGAGGAGCATTGTAAGTTCTGAATGAAGAAAGAGGAGTCAAACATGACAGCCCTTCCCAGGCTTAATTGTAAAAATGGAGACAGTTGCAATTAAACATGTGCATTAACTTATTTCTGAAGTCAGGTATTTGAAGCAAATTAGAAACCTGGGTACTTTCTAAAAGTTCAGCAAAGAAAGATGTTATATTTTAGAAGATAATGAAACAATTAATAATATGAAGGAAGGAAGTTATGGTTATTGTAAGTGTGAAAGCGTACTACTCCATCTTATTTAAGAATTGGATAATGGATCTGCTTTACTATTCTTCATTGTAAAGTATAATTGTATAGTCACAAATACCCTTTGTAATAATTGTTTACATTTCCTTTGCATTGTCACTCTATATGATTGTGATTTTTTTTGTTGTTGTGAAAATACAAGGTATAAAAAGCTCAAGAAATATTTTCCCTCTATACTATAGATAGTTCTGAGTATACACTAAACACTAAGCTTTTGGTGAGCACTATATACTCACAAGATTTGGAATCAAAGTAAATGGTTATAGAAAAATGAACAATATTTCCATAAATATTAATACTGTATGAGCTATAACTTGGCCTAATATTTCCCTCCTCTTGGTAACTGAGAAGTAGCTGGGCCCAATGGCTCCTGGATGTCCTAGACCTGAATCTCTTAGTTTTTCTCTCTTTATACCAGAAAAACGGCATAGGACAACATTTTGGAGGAAGCTTACCATGGATGGTACCCTACAATCAGTTTTCCAGTGATGATGACAACGTTCTCTAGGTCTGGGACTTCTGGGACTTCAACTCCCAGAATTCCTGAGCTAGTCAGGAATGAGGAAAGGAATCTGGTGGGCTCTAGATAAACTGTCAGAGGAAATATGCTACCTAAAAATCACTTTTGTAGGTAATAATATTTCTGGCCAAACTGCCCATCTAGGCATCTTGCTCACCTCCCACTTACTTTCTGGATGCATCCTCTAGCTGCTTCTCACTTATCCTTAAATCTTTCACATACATCAACAGCCCATATATTTTTGGTCAGAAGGACACATTTGGCTTTAACATGACCATCCCAAATTACGTTAACATATATTCGCCTTGCACAACACTACTGTAAGATGAAACTTGGAAGTTGCCTGATAAGAGCCAGCCTGAGAGAAGTTATTGCCTGAGGCAAAAGTTAATAGGATAAGCCAGACAGCACAGACAGACTGGACTGGTACATACTGAACTGGTATTTTCCATCACACCTGAAGTTCCAGGTCAAGACAGGTGATAGGGTGTGTTCTGCTCCATGCCTCAAGAGAGCTTAGAGGAAGCGGCTGTGGCCTCACCAGTATTTGTGGCCTGTGATAGTTGCTTAACTCTGCTAACAATAGGGCAAACTCTGGCCTTCATCCTCAGGAACTGAGAGTTTCTTTGTTGTAAACAATGCGAACATGGCTTACTGCAACAGTATTCCCTTAAGATTGTATGTAGAACAGTATATGAAGGGAATGGGTTGGCAGGTGTAACTTTTTATGGCCTGGTGCCTTTTCCTTGATGCCGCTGCCTTAAGGCTTGGTATTCACAAAGGTTCTTACTTCTTCTGACTTTCAAACACAAAACTCGACCCCTCTTCCTCCCATCTCTCAGGAGCAAGAGGGCACAGCAGGAATGCGCTGCCAAAACATCTGGCTTCTATTGAATTTTACTGCTTCCTCAGGAAGCAGCTTGGATGAAGATGGATTTGTGATAGCCGTAAAAAAAAAAATTACAAATTTCTCCCCACACATATAAGAATAGCCAGCGTTACTAAACACGTATGCACAGGCGCACATTTACTCCTTGCTTGATAAAAGACCCCACATGAGGCGGCTTGCCCGTTTGTTTTGCAGAAAATTGGACATAAAAATTAGAGAGGGCATTTAAAAAACAACAACATAAAAAGCAAAGTGGGTTGTATGTTGCTCTATTCCAACCCTTTCTCAAGTACTAATAGCTTTCCAGGATTTCTTATGACATATGGAGACTCCAAACTAAACCAGATCACTGCTCTGTAATGGTAGACCCTTACCAGAATGACCAGTAGATTAATCGATCTCTTAAGAAGGAATCTAAAGCATGTCCTCTGTATAAGAGGCATATGCAGGCTCACACGGAGACGTTTCTAAGGGGACAGCCACACAGTGGTGAATTCTCCTGCTTAGAAGAGGCTAAACAGATCACGGAGCATTGAACAAACTCTCCTTTACATATTTCTCTGTGGGGGAGGAGGAGAATATGGCATAATTATTGTGTATCCCTCCCACATGTCCCATGGCTGCTCTACGAGAGGGAGGAGACATTCCTAGACTTCTTATGCCTTCCAGCAACTTTCTGGCTGCTGCTTTTGCTGCAACTCATTACTCTGCTAGCTACAGAAGAGGGGGCTTTGGGACAATCACCTCTTTCAGCTGGGCTGGGCCACATTTTACGTGCAAAGAGATTGCCACAGGAACTGCAGGGCAGCGCTTGCTCAGACCACTCAAGTCACAACAGCGGAAGGATTGCTGTATTTGGAGGGTGGGGGAAATGAATTTCCACCGAGTTGATTGGAGAGGGGTGGATTTTAGGTTCGGACATGAATAGTTATTAGTGCTTAGAGGAACCGAGGTTGTAGAAGAAACATTGGAATGTGTGTTAAAATTTCCCCTAATTCCAAAGCACTGAAACCCATCAATTGATGAATACTTATTGTGCTATTTACTTCCTTTTCTTTTTCTGAATACGATCCGTTTTTTTTCCTACAGAAAATGTGGTGGGAAAGAATTGTAGAGAATTCTGGAAAAATAAGGAGCAAAGTAGGTTGCTGAAGGGAAGAAGGACAGGATAGGCACTTGCCGCAAAGAGAAGTGTTACTGTGAGAAATGGTAAGTTATCTCATCTTGACCACTGAAAGCCACATTTTTTTTCTTAGCTTTAAAGTGACTTCTTTTGCAGATTCACATGTGATATGAATAGGAAGTCAGAAAGCCCAATAGTTTCTCAGCATATATGTGTGTGTGTGTGTGTGTGCGCGCATGCGTGCGTGTTAGGTTTTTGAACTGATAAATAATTAAACAAGGGAGACTAGGATAGATCTATTTTGAGTTACTTAGCTCTCGTCAGCTAGCCATACCCTTACTGGGATTCGAACCAGGGAAGTATTACATGTGAGGCAGTTGTAATTGCCATTAGGCCACTGGTTCTCATCCAGATCATATATATATATATATTCCTTGCCTATGTAGATAGACAGGAACCTGAATCTGGTTTGGAGCACTGCGCATTAATGAAATCAAAAATTCTGCATTATAGAATCCAAAGATAGTGACCTACGTAGATCATGCAAATTGAACATGTTTATGTGATCATATGTTGTATAATTTATTCAGGGATATTGTTATTTTACATAGGTTTTCTGGTTTTGCTGGTCATGGGGAAGAGTGCAGAGCTATATAGCGTCCTGAAATGCAGTTCCTATCATCACTGCGAATCTTGTTTCTAGGACTCGCATGGTTCCAAGTCTGTCTTTGCAACTTTAAGTACCAAAGAGTGGTTTGTGTAGGTGACTCAAAGATACAAAAAGATTTTGCCTTTCTGTGCTTTTACTGAATCACAGCATACTCAATGTCGTGTTCTTATTGGCAGCTGCCGCATAAACTCCTCATACATGAAAAGATTCAACATTCTCATTACTAGTATAGTGGAACCTCGGGTCGTGAACATTTCGGTCCACGACCAAATCGGGTGACGACCAGAATTTTTGGAAAAGTCTTGCTTCAGGTCGCAAACACATCTTTGGCAACCAAACACAGCCGTGGCGCTTTTCCCTGCCTTGGGGATTTGCCCTTCGGTGCCTTTTTAAAAAAATTTGGTCCGCGTATGCACAGTTGGTCGTGCTTCTGGTCACGACCAAATCGGGTTGCGACCGTAGTCCTGGAACGGATTACGGTCGTGACCCGAGGTTCCACTGTACCTGCCTATGATTCCAGATCCAAACTCTTTCTTTTTGTTGAGGGTCATAGTGTAGCAGCATCAGACTGGCTTGGTGGAATGAGATGGGAGTAAGATGAATCCCATCTGGAACGTTGAAAGGCAAATGAAGGGATATGTGGCTTGATACTGAGAAAAAGGAAAAAAACAAACAAACCCTGGCAACAACAGCCGATTGCACTTAAGTTGCAATCAATCCAGATAAGAAAGGGGAAGCAGAGAGAGAGGTAGCTACTCCCAATGACAACAATTACAAGGAATTAATTTGAGACTTATATGTGGGCTGAATCACCTTCTGACATCTAAATGACTGACTTCACATTACTTTGGCATTGCTCTCCTAGGTGTCCTCCTGGCAGAATAAACAGGAAGTGAATTAGCACTCTGAAGGCTTTGTCTCAACTGCTATGGCTGGCTGGTTGCCCATTCGGATCTCCAATCCGTCTCAGCCCTAATTGCTCCACTCTAGCACCCAGGCTCCTAAGAAGCAGCCTCTTGTTTGCTCCACCCTGCAAATACAGCCCAGGATTTGAAGCCGCGCAAGCCCCATCTTCCCAAAGCAGCCTCTCTATTCACGTTCCTCTCTTGGGCCTTCACCCTGTACCCTCAACCTTTTGGCCTAGTCTTGACCCCAGAGCTGGTGCCAAATTCCAATTTGGCAGCCCTAGCTGGAAAGGAAGGAGGGAATTCCCTGGTTAAGCAGAGGGAAAGGGAAGGAACGGAGCACCCCCAAGGGCCATAGATGGGAAAGAAAAATGAGCTGGCTTAGGAACAATAAGCAAGTCCAGGCTACCCATAATGCTTAAATTCCCTGCCTTTGCACTTCCAGCCTACTCTGAAGTAGGGAATTACTATGGCTCAAGGCCACAGCTCTGTTCTGGGGAGTGGCTGGAGGGAGGCAAGCTTGGCAGATATCACTGCCTAGCGTGGGAAGTTCAAGAAACAGGAATGTTCTCGATAGGAAGGAAGCCAAGGGACTGGGCTTGCAGCTGCTTTGGAAACATGTGTTGCTTCAGTGAGGCCAAAAGCCTCCACCTGACACAGGGTCAGGATGCCATGATGGCTAGGAGCCCTGCCTTGGCACTTGATCAAGGAATCCTGTGCCACCGCTGTTTGCTCGGGCAGGTTTACAGGGCAGACATACAAATATGCAAACGTAAAAGAGCAAAACAGCAGAGAGGATTACCACTCAGGTGAAGATTTAAGCCTCCAAGTGATATACGTATGCCAATTGTTTTTTTGGGAGCTATATAATTAAGGGACTTTTCTGTGAGCTTTCAGAGAAATGGCTGCATGAATGCGCACTCGCTTTATTGCCTTTTGGAATGGCATCTTTTGTCCAGAACCTATTTTGGAACATCCAAAAAAAAAAAAGCATCAAATGCTTAAAGCTCAGAGATATTTGAAAAGGACAGAGGAGGTGATTCCTCAGACAGGCATAAGCTCACTTGCAATTAATGCACGCAAAATAATCCATAACTACCAGGTTTAGAAATTTGGAGTAGAGGGGAAATCAGAAATAATGTGGAAATGCTTCTAGAAATTGTAGCCAACTATGACCAGGTACAGAAAATAATTTGTCAGAAAACTTAAGCTAGTGGAACAGCTATTGATCATATTAGAGGGTGTGTGTGTATTTTTCCCCTTTTTTACTGTGGTCCTTGACCAATCACATTTTAGCTTATTTTAAAATTTTCAGAAAATTTGACCGGAGACTACCGCAGTGTACAATATGTGATCCTATGCCCATCAGATGAATTGGACCACACTTCCCAGATCAAAGTTCAACTTTAAAGCTCATCGACACATCCCGTTTTCCCAGATGGAAAAACACCTCCCTAAATGTTGGTGGAGGATACTTTTATTTAGATTTAGATTTAAGTTTTTTTTTAATCTCACCTTTATTATTTTTATAAATAACTCAAGGCAGCAAACATACCTAATACTCCTTCCTTCTCCTACAGGTAGTCCTCAACTTATAACAGTTTGCTTACTGACTGTTCAGTTAGAACGGCATTGAAAAAAGTGATGACTGTTTTTCACAGTTATGACCTGCGCAGCATCCCCATCCCTCATGTGATCAAAATTCAGATGCTTGGCAACTGGTTCATATTTATGACGATTGCAGTATCCCAGGAGGGTAATGTGAGTCAATGGGGGAACCAGATTCACTTAACAACCATGCTACTAACTTTTATCAACTGTAGTCATTCACTTAACAACTGAGGCAAGAAATGTCGTAAAATGGGGCAAAATTCACTTAACAAATGCCTCGCTTAACAACTGAATTGTGTTGGACTGAATTGTGGTCATAAGTCGAGGACTACCTGTATTTGGTCCATAACAACCACTCCATAAGGTAAGTTGGGCTGAGAGAGAGTGACTGGCCCAAAGTCACCCCGCTGGCTTCATGCCTAAAGTGGGACTGGAATTGAAGTCTCCTCTTTTCTATGCGCATTCTCCTTCTTCTCAACCCTTCCCCAGCCCACCCCAAAGGCAGTTTTTTGCTCCTAACTCTGTGCTCTTCTTTCAAACTTACTTCTTCCACTTCTGCCAGTGCAAGTCGTGCCAAGTGGTCAGCGTGCTGTGAATTGTCAGGACTTTTCTTACTGTCAAACAGCCATCTCTCCAATTGCCTGCTCACAGATGGCAGGCAAAGCAGGGAGGGAAGAAGGGAACACAGGTGTTTTTGGGGTGCCAATTCTCTCCTGGCATAAGAAAGATTCACTTATCCTCACACAAGAGAGAAGAGGAGAAAGTGAGTTGTCTACTATCAGTTACTGTAAGAAGAGATTGGAAAGCCATTTATCTGGAATAGTCTAGGGTCTCTTCCTTGGGCAGAGGAGGTTGGACTAGAAGACCTCCAAGGTCCCTTCCAACTCTTTTATTCTGTATTCAGTTCTCCGAACTTTATGGGATCAGGAAATCACAGCAAAGAAACTGTTCTCCCTCACAATTTTTCACTTACTCCCATTGACCTGCCTTCTGGTGCCAAAAAAGCACGATCCCACCATGGAAAGTCTGCTTTACCACCGAGATACCCCTAACATAAGTCACTTCCTCTGATGCCTGCCCTGTTGCATAGCTTAGATGCCACAGTCCCAACAGTGTATGTGTGTGTGTGGGGGGGGGGTTGTTTTAACCAAACATCCAGTGGCCTTTTGGAAGTTTGTTAGACAGTCATCACTTCAATGTCCCAGTGCTCTACCATGACACTGGTTTGTAGCTTCAACACTGCAGGGCAGCCAAGCTCTCCAGAGGGTAGCCCATAGACACTCTGTTCTACGATTCAGCAGCTCCTCTCTGCTACTTTGGTATTGCAGTGGTGAATGGGAGAGGAGGGGCACATTTTAAATGTGTGCAGCGATACCTTTGAAGGCAAAAGGGAAAGCAGAGCTGTTCTCCCAAGCACTGGGAATAGCAGCTCTGTCATCTGCCTTTCTGCAAGACAGGGATGATAGGAGGAGAAGTTAAACTCCACTAGAACTTCCACTCATGACATTTTATGGAAGACAGAAACAGGGACAGGCCTCTCTTCTACAACATGGCTTTTCTCAGGATGAGTGAAAGGAGAAGTATGGATAGTTATGATGAAAGTGGGGGAAAGTTGCAGGAAATAATGGTGTTATTTGGTGTCAATTTGATCAGAGAACAAACACCAAGAGACACTATAGATCTTGTACAACCAGTAACTGGCATTAAAGGACGTTGAGATAAGTCCCTGTTTAGCAAGTGCAATGGGGACCGGCAACTTGGTTGTCAAGTGAAACATCACAGTGTTCAAGTAAAACATCACATCACCATTTTACTTTAGCTTTTTTGTTTTGTTTTACAGACCTATGAAGGGCCTAAGTGTGAGGAAGGTCATAAAGTTAGTTCTTCATCACCATCATAACTGCAAATGGTCGCTTAAGCGAGGCAGCTGTTAAACGAGTACTAGTTACATTCCACACCTCACACCTCGTATTTCTCACGTGGATACAACCCCCTATTTCCCCTTCATTGCCAAGGCAGAATTGGGTCCAAATGTGGTCAGCACTTCTTACAACCAGCATATTTTTGTGTTGGCTCCCATCCTAGATAACGGCACTTTAGGGCCGCTATGCTAAACAGCGCTTGGAATGCTGTGCTGGAATCGCAGAATCTCCTCTTTCAGCTTTTAAAGATTTGCTGGCAAATCCATCCGGGTGGGATGATTTTTGGACTCGTGTGAAAGTGGGGTTAAAATGTAAAGGAAGTGAAGCTCAGGGGAACCAAAGCTGGGATCGTCTTCCTAATAAGCTAAGAATGGATTTCCTTTTATATTTAATTTTGCATGAATCCGCACAGCTTTTCAAGGTTTGGAGCAACAATGGGGATTCTCCTACTTCCCCGCCCCACCCCAGGTTAAATCTACATAAAGGAGCAGGGTGGAGAGGAATGGGAGAAGGCAAGCAAGTTCTCTAGTGAGTCCTGGAAGGTTTCCATGAGCCATATGGTGGAGCCATGTTGCAACCCAAAGCCAACACTAACTGCTTTTTTTCCCCCTGTAACCTTCACTACATTTGCTAATGTTTTGTGACATAAAACCTAGAGATTAATTTTTTTCTTCTGTCTTAATTGAAGGAACCATTTAGTACAGATTTAACTATTATTACCAAATCATCAGGATTGATGCAGCGCACACACGCGTGCTCCAATCATGTTTGGACTAGCTTGGAGGATTTATGCAAATGGGCCTGCCGGGAGAGGCAATTTGTAGCAGAGAAGGACAATTATACAGGGCCCGTGAGTGCGGGAATGACTGTGCCGGGCGGCTAATGGATAATCATAAAGCGCCAGCAGCAATGAACACCACTGCAGCGTGACCAATGACTTTATACAGCACAGATAAAGAGGCTTTTATGCAACACTGCCTTCCTTTTCAAAGAGGGGCAATTCTTCCCCCAGAGCAGTGCAGGAGGCAAGATAGACCAGGAAGCAGGGGGAACACAGAGAAACAGGCATCTCTTTAGCCCTCTTATTCTTCCAGATCTCGATGACCGCTATGATGGGTAAGGCTTTGGCTGTGCTGAATGCTAAAGTGCAATCACCTCTAGGGTGAAGGCAACAGGAATAGCCCAAAAAACAACAAGCAACACTTTGATCACAACACATTCACTGAACATCACCACCGCTTTCTCTCAGGCCTCTTCCCAGTGTGGTCTGTAATTATTACGCTACAAACAGAGAGATCTGGGAGGAAGAGTCCGCTTTTTATAGTGTACGCACATACAAGAAAGCAATATAAAGAAACATTGACACTTTACAGCTGTTTGATGTAAAAAAAATAGGCTAAGAAAAAAAGAAAGAAAAGAAAGAAAGAAAGAAAAAGAAAGAAAGAAAGAAAGAAAGAAAGAAAGAAAGAAAGAAAGAAAGAAAGAAAGAAAGAAAGAAAGAAAGAAAGAAAGAGTGAAAGGCTTCATTATGTGAAATTTTCCTTTATACATATTTGCTTCCCCAAAATCTAATTAAAAATCCCCGGTGACAGACATACACAAAGGCAAACAGACTAACACTTCGTCTCATTCATACCATCCAGCCTGGTAAATATATCCAGAGCATAACACCTGTAAAATGGATGGAGAGGAAATTTCTAAAATGAAGGATAGGTACAAGTAGCTAAAACCTTTCATATCACGGCTTCTTTATTGTTGATGCCCCTCTTTTCAGCTAATAATTCCAGATTTTGTGGGGAGGGAGGGGGGAAGGGAGGAGGAATCCCATGGTATTAGGATGAAGGGGAGGAGGCAATGATGAGGACAACATTTGCTCTGGGGGGGAAAAGTTCTTTCTCCCATCCTGCTAATGGCCCAATAGTCCCGTTTGTCGAGCCATCCTTGCAGAAACGCACACACGCTGCACTTCCATTCATTGTAACAAACACACGGACAGACCCTTCTTAAGAGCATCCACTGGGTCCTTCAAGCTTTCAAACAGAGGCAATGTTGTACACATTTAGAGTGCTTTCCCCATCCCCAAACCCCCGTTAAGTCATGCTAGATTCACTCACTTGACCTTCCTGCTGTCACTCTTGCCCATCGAACCCTGTCGCAATGAACTGAGTGTGCTGGTGTGCTTGCGTTTCCTAGGTCGCCCCGGTCCCCGTCGAGCTGGACTCCGGGAACTCTCCTCTCGCCTACAGGTAACAATCATATTAAACACAGAACAAAAGGGCAGGAATGGCCCTGCTCCCATATACCGAAGGCCTATTTGGATGTGGTCTAGTTTAGAGGGCAGGGAAGGCCTTTGACCATCATCTGGCCTCCAGATGCTACAGTAAACAGATCAACCAGCAGATTCAAAGCTATTTCACCCCCTTACCAATGGAGTCATTCCTGGTGCTGTTTTGCTTTAACTACCTTCCTGCCCGCAAGTGGGTCAGGTGCTTATCTCAGAAACCTGTTGTGAAAACTGAGGGAACCAGACACTCACTCATGGTCATGCCGCCTCTGCAACTTGGCCAATTCCCGCTGTTTCTCTTTGTAGCGCCGCTGCAGTTCTGCCAGGCGCATGCGCATCTCCACCTCCTGGGTGTCCAAATTCTCAATAGCTGCTTTCAGAGGGCAAACCTTTGGAGAAGAGAGAAAAGGCCATCTTAGCCACAGAGAAAAGCAAGAGGTGACAGGGTGCATAACATGTTTTATTCATGCTTTTACTCCTGGTAGTTTATATGCCCTGAGATTTATTTGCACTCTTGAACTGAACAGATTTAGAAGGCCAGTTGGTTCTACTTATGTACTTGCAGGATGACCTTTAAGGGACCAGTTGTGGGATCTTCACTCATGTTTCAAGTGTGAGCCATTTTGGTCATCCAACATCTTCAACTGCTAAGAAATGTAATTAAGACTAATTAATTTGAGGGGATTTCTGGAGTTCAAAACAAAATTGTAACAAGAATGCTCCTTGTTGAAATTTCTTCTTCCTCTTTTTCTTCCTATAGTTGATTAACTTTGATAATGATTTATCTCCTTACTGCACACACCTGAACATACAGAGATCTTTAGAGATTTCCCATTCTCTTAATGGACATTCTTGTCATTTAGGAACTCAAGCAGACGAAGCACCTTAAGTCCACACAATACTGCTACAGTTCTCAGACTGCAAGTGGTCCTCATCTTATAACCTGGTCACTTTATGATGGACCATCGAAAGCTACTTATGACCTGTTTTCAAAGTTACGATGGGGACAAACTATCACTCCACCACCCACAATCATGTTTTTGGCACTTGGCAATTGACTGGCTTTTATATCAGTTTGCATCATTTTTTGCAACATTTTTTACCAGTTTCTAGTGTATGCTTCTGATTTCTGGCAAAAAAACTCCCATCAGGGGAAACTGATTTGGTTTATAACTGTGGGGTTCACTTAACAACTGCAGTTTTTGCATAAAGACCACTGCAAAAAATGTCAAAAAAGTCAGGTTCACTCACATGATGTCTCAAGTTACAACCACCACAATTTATGACCATAATTCAGAGCTCAATTACTGTCGTAAGTCAAGGATTATTTGATTCTGTACACAATGAGAAGCCTAACATTCTAGCCTCCATACACTCTATCCAGCCAACCTTCCCTATAAATATGATGATTAACATTGAAGAGGCTGATACAGCAAAAGCTATCCTATGAAGTTGATGAAGGCAAGCCTTAATAATTGTCCCCTAATCAAACAAAAACGGGAATAAAAAATGCACTCCCATGTTTCAAATCTTCCACACAGTTTTGCTTGTAGACCACACATAGTCCTTGACTTACGACCATAATTGAGCCCAAAATTTCTGTTGTTAACTGAGACATTTGTTAAGTGAGTTTTGCCCTGTTTATGACCTTGCTTGCCACAGTTGTTAAGTGAATCACTGCAGTTGTTATTTAGTAACAAGACTGTGAAGTGAATCTGACTTCCCCACTGACTTTGTTCGGTCAGAAGAACACAAAAGGTGATCACGTGAATCCAGGACATTGTAACCGTCATAACATCTGAATTTTGATCAGGTGACCATAAGTTTGAAAAACGGTCATAAGTCACTTTATTCAGTGCCCTCGTAACTTTGAACAGTCACTAAATGAACTATTGAAGACTACCTATTCAGCAGTCTTGCCCGATTCTGTTATCTCATCCAGAAATATCCAGAACAAGCCATGTTTTTGTTAGAATGATTAAACATGCATTGAAGTGTCACACAAGCTCTGCCTCTCGCAGGTGACTATAATGAATGCACTAAAGGAGTAGGGGTTTGCAGTGTGACATCATAATGAAGGTTTCACTGTTTGCTCATCTTGCTCCCCCTCCCAAGAATGCGTCTGAAGGGACAAAAGATTATCCCTCAAACATGAACAATTTACCACAGGAGTCTCCGTTATTACTTGTGGAAGTTGAGATCCTTCTTCAAGTGAGATAGGTGAATATTTTTGTGGTCTGTAGCAGCAAAGATCATATGGCCCAGAAACATACCACAAAACTATGTGTGATGACCTGGGGCTTGGCACAAAGGCAACACAGTCACATAAATAAGAAAAGTCCCTTTAATACCTCCAACTTTGCCTCCAATGTCCAGTTACCTTCGGCTGGAGAAAAAACTCTCCCAAAAACAGTCTTTAAGTGGAGGAAATTCAGTCCGAAAACAAAGTACATATAAACTGTAAATCAAAATCTACACAAATCACAGCTGCAGCAATTAACTGGACAGGGCAGGATAAAGAATTGCAGACTCAAAGGCCAACAAAACACACACAGTTGGGAAGAGCCAGGAACCCAGATAAGCCTCGACAATAAAAGATAACTCACGATTTTCTTCCAACAAGTTGCTGTGCGCAATCTCCCTTTTTAAACACTGTGTTCCCAGCTGCAGCTAATGAAGGGAATCAGGGCCCTTTCCTCCCTCATAAGCCATGCAACTCACATTGCTCCTGTCTCCGTCCTCCCTGCATGCCCTAGAATGAAGAGGGGGTGGGCCTGGATCTTCCTCTGAATTCTCTCTCCCTTGCTCTACCTCTCCTCTGCTCTTCCCAGCCGGACTTTGCCCTTCCCCAGTTTCTTCCACAGCTGCTCCGCCTCCCCTTTGGAACCAGATTCCGACAGGGGCATGACACTATGTCAGGCTACAAAAATGGAATGCTAGCAGGTAATCTTTCAGTCCTTCAGCTCTGTCATTCAGTTTGAACTCAAGAAACTTACAGGCTTGGTTTTAGGGGTCCAGATGTATTTCCGTCGGGAGACCTGTGTGCGAGGGCGCAGATTCACACACGGTGTAGCATCTGCCAGACTGAGAAGGTCAGGAGGGCTGCTCTCGAAGCCAGTGGCTTCCACAAGAGCCCAGGCAGCAGCAAGGGTGGCTAGACTTTGCAAATTGAAGGCTGCCAAGTCTTCATCCAGCACTGTGGAAAACAGAAAGATACAGTCGGAGACGATCAATTCTCATTCATAGAATGGGTTATTAATAAGTTATGAGCTCACATTTCCCACCTAGGGCTCTCAATCTTGTCACATCAAAGGAGCCGTCATATTCAGAGCTTCCAGACTAAATCTGCCTTCTTGGCGTGCTCCTACCTGCCTCCTCTATCTACCATACGGTGTTAGTTAGTTTGCTGCTTCGCAGATCTTTGGATAGGAAGGAAATTCCTTCCTAACCAAAGATGGGCTCCAGCACGAATCCGAAAGCTCAGAAGACAAAACCTCTGGTTCTGGTGACCGACCCAGGCTGGATTTTGCAAAATTATCCTGGGACACATATATTCGCCTTCATCCGTAGGAAGGAAAAAAAGCAGAAATAGCAGAAGGAAAAACTGAGGAGAGTTGCAGACAAAAGGGCCCCATAGTAAAGAACATACTCAAAGTATTTCAGCTGCATGATAAATACTTCATCTTGTAACATCTCTGAATTCATAGGCCACCCCCAGTGACTGGATGACGGTATGTATCTTGGGCTTCTATGCATATTTGGTGGCATCTCACAATCTACCCCATTTCTTCAAAAGACCCTGTTCTTTCTCTTCCCAGACACACCAAGCTGCTTCTCCCCCTCTGTTAAGAAGGGCTGAAAGAGAGTCACGACATAGAAAAAGCTGGCTTGCAAGCAATAGTCTTTTAGAAAAAAAGCTCTTCCCAGACCATAGCTTAAAACCACCAGGTCCCTGTTTGTATTTCTTTGCAGAATACATGCAAAGTCCTTTCTCACAGAGGTTAAAATTGTTAGGATATCACCTGGCCAAGCAAGAGACCTGAGAAGCCCATTTGGGTTAGCAAGCAGAAGCTATCATTGCCAGAATTTAAGGGAAAAGGGGCCTATTGGAAATAGCCTCAGAAGTAGAAGATGCGTTCAGGAAGGAGGGAAACAGTTGCTCAAATAGGGAGAAGAGCTGAAAGGGCCAGCCTCTGCATGAAGATATATATATGCAAGTGGAAAAAGGGTAACCATGGACATTTTAAAACAAAAACTGCAGTATTCTGTGTGGGTGTACCTCTTTAAAGACACCTCTCCCTCCTGGGCTGTCGCTCTTTGTATACAAGTGCATCTGCTTGTGAAAGTGCCTGCAACACGTATGAGAAGGCACATAGGGGAGTCCTTGTATGCGGTTTCCGTTCCACTGTGGGCAAGAACGGTTTTGGTGTGTGAGCAATAACCGTTGGGTGTACAGATGAAAAGCACAGACGTCGCCTAGCCACAGGGGACGATAACCATCTGCATATGTGGGTTGGTGTAAACCTCGCCACTGGGGGAGGCAGGAAGTGGGAGGTTTGAAACAGCAGCAGAAAGGTGTAGGGACAAAAAAGAAGGACTTTCACTACTCAAATGATATTGGAGGATTGTGATTATTATTAGCGAAGACCATTATTATTCATAAGCAGAGAATGTGAGATACTTCTCGAGAGCCAAGATGTTCTAAAGACAGGAGACATCAAAATAAATCTGGTCACAGACCAGTCAAATGCGCTGTTCCCCAGCTTTCCAAGCATGCAAGGCCTCATAGTAATAGGCTAGTAGTCTAGGATGCTTATAATAAGCAAGCACCATCCCAAATTAATTCGCAACTCAAAATCCAACAGAGAAAGCCACCCACTCACCCTAATGGTTTCTACATGCAGTATACAGTAATGAAGTCCAAAGCTCTTGCTTTCGAAGCTTTCAAAATTAAGAGGTACATTGATCATCAGCAAGGCCCAAGCAAATGCAACAATTCTAATACCTGCCCCGATTTCAGCTGGTTGTTGGGCAATCCTCCAAATTCAGCCTCTAAGTGGGAATTTACTATATTCCCTAGTGCTAGGCTTAAGTAGCCTGATGGGCAATTCTCTCCTGGCAGGTGAACATTTTGAAAAGTGATTTGTGAGACTTTCAAAGTTGTATGCACTTCAAAGAGTCCATACTGCTGTAACATGGCATGTCTACTCTAAAATCAATGACCTACATGAGATTATGTACCATTTTTGTTTACATGCGGTGATTCAGAGCTTTTCAATCATTCATAATACCAGAGATTATGCAAGTGCTGGGTTGTAAACCCAGTTGTGCTCAAAAGTCAAGAGTGGGATAATAGAGTATCAGCATACAGGGTTCTAAGGAAGAATACAGTTCCTCTGAGGAAAGAAGTAGAAGGCCTTGAAGAGAAATAGTTTAGCTCATGTCTGAATACTTCACTTTATCTCCTAACCAATCAGGGACCTGGTCATGATTAGGATAGATATGATACAATCTTTGGTCTATTTTTCTAAAAGAGAAAGGGGATTCCTTTCTAAACAGCTATGTACCTGAGAGCAATCTGTGATGATCAGGTGTCTAATGAAGGGATCAAGGAACTATAGTTGTAGTAGAAGAGATACTTCATCAATGATGGATCAGGCTAAGTGACCTTTTGGAGACTTCCAGTGAGAACTCATGGTGAACTGACATCCCTGAAGGAATGAGAATGGCATTGCAGCGGAGACTGGCTGCCAAATAGTAGAACTCTGGCTGACAAAGTCTCTCTGGAGAAAGGAGAGTTAGTGAGATTGCCCACGTACTCCAGACACCTGCTTTTTATGAGTAGACTACAGGGGTACCAAAGTTTTTGTGGTTAACTTGTGAATCAAGCAGCTGGGAGTCTAGGCAGCCTATATGGATATAGAATTTTCCAGGCCTGATGTCTTTTAAAATATTTCTTAATTGCTTTTCAATTATTAGGAACCTTTGAATTGAAAGAAATACACAAAATTTTATTACAGGGTGAGTTTCCTTCAATCCTTAATATAAATTTAAGGATTTAAAAAATATTTTTGAATAAACATCAAACAGTTTATTATAATGTTGATTTTGGAAAGTTACTTATGGACTAAGGGTCCAAATTTGAAATATGATTTTGAAATTATAAGAATTTCCTGTGGGAAAATGTTATTTATAATTATGAAAAGCATAAGGTTGAATACTAGAGGGAATCAGAAGGAACTATTTACTACTACTATATTGTAATTAAAGGAGACTCAGATTTGACTTACTAATAGAGAATGCAGCAAAATATTTTAATATTGGACCTATTTAAGGATATTTCTGAACAATGAACTCAGAAATTAATCCTTGGAATGTCTGCTATTATAGATCCATGAGAACATGTTTAATTGGCAAGACTGGGACTGATTTGAAAGTGGATTTTGAAATGCCATACTACAGAAAGGACATGGAAAAAGATAGATATACAGATAGAATTGGCTAGTACAGGGGTCTTCAAACTTGACAGCTTTAAGACTTGTGGACTTCAACTCCCAGAATTCCTTCTCCAATCATGTTAGCTCAGAAATTCTGGGAGTTGAAGTCCACAAGTCCACAAAACTTGCCAAGTTTTGAAGAACCTTGAGCTAATGTCTTAACAATTAAATGGGATATACAAATAATAAACCAGAAGAATAGCTTGGATACTTTACTATATTGTATTTATAAAAGAGACCTGTTAGTTTTGAAAGATTTTATTAGAATGGATAAAGAAACAATGAAAATAAATCAAATTGTAAGATATTATTTGAAGGGATTGATAAAAATAAAAGAAAGGAATATAAAGTTGGTTCACTTGATCAAAGTTAAAATAGATATCATAGATATGACCAGGATTGAACAAGAAGGCCTTAAAGGATTTATTTGTAGAAAAGAGACGAGATATGGGAAGAAGAGATTGTTTGCTGTATTTTAAGAGGTAATAAATTACTAAAATTGTTTATATTTGTGATGAAGAGGAAAATCATTTTATTTATTTATTTTCTTTATTATATTTTTATTTTTCTAATATTTCTTTCTTTTCTATTTTTTATTCTTTTTACTTTTTGTTTCACTTGTATTGGTTTGCTGCTTCAATTGTAATATTTAATAAAATTATTTATTATGTTACAAAAAGCACTAGGTGTCCTATTCAGTGACACCTGATGGGAAGAGAGAATGTACATCATGCTTGGGAATCTGGCATTTGATTAGCAGCTGTTCCATGAAACACTGAAAATATAATGGCAGGAAATAGGGGAATAAGCCCTAGCCATGTGTGGAAAAACATCTATTACACATCCCAAGAGGACAAGCATGGACATCCTTTTTTCCAAGGTCTGGGAAAAGATTCTAGAGCTTCTAGTCCTAGTCCCTAGACAATCCTCACAACATGAGCAAATGTTCAACTTCTAGTTCATTGCCATGCCTTCATACAGTATTCCTTTATCAATTCCCTGCTGGCTAGTCAGGAGGCAGGATTAGGGTATGGGAAAAGGGAGCTTCTCATTCCATTGCCGACATTAGATATTTGGCTCTGCCTTTGCCTTAGATGGGAAGTGCCTTTTTTTTGGAATAAGTTGCCCTCATGAGCTGAAGAAGCCAACAGTCTTCAGATACTAATAAAAATAGGTGCCAAGAAAGAAGCCAATGTTGGTTTTTTCCCCCCCATCAGCACCCTGCTTTGAGGTGGAGGGAAGGAATCAGGACAGGATGATCTGTTATTTCCTTACCTGAATCACAGTGCCGCTGACAGAGTTCCAGTTCAGCCAGCTCACTGAGCAGGGCAATGCCAGGAATCCCTGAGCTGGAGGGAGAGGGCAAGGGAAGGGAAGCTTCAGAAGATGGGGATTCCAGGTCTGGGAGTTCACCCAAGTTGATGCTGGCAGCAATAAGGGCATCCAGGCCATATGGTGCTACCTGGACATCAGTCTGTGTTGATGGATCATCGGGTGAGACAGCGTTACTCTCAGCTTCCTGACAGTCAACTTCCAATGCTGCAACAGGACTCTCTTCCGTACTCATCACTTCAGGGGAAGGTCCTGGCGTGGCAGCATCTGAGCTAGACTCCTCCTGATGTTCTTTTTGGGTAGAATCCAAGTCATCTGGGCTATCCCTGACCAGCAGGGAGCAATTTGGGGTATCCTTAATCGTTTCAGTGGAGCTTGGTCTCTGGGGATGGACAAGTAGATGTGGAGGGTGAACACGGGTGGGTTCCACTTCAGAGTCCCCAGTCCCACTGGGTGGGCGAGCTTCTGCCTCGCAGCGTGGCTCCTGCTCTGGTGGAAAGGTGCGTGACTGTTCAGGCTCAGCTGCTGTAGAAACAGTTTGCATAGTGTCAGGATCAGCTGGGTCCCGGGGAAATGGGGATGCATAGCCCAGACCAGCCACAGGGTAGGTATAACCAGGAGGAAGATCTACAAAGAAAGGAAGAGTCCCAGAGTAAAGCATGGCAAGGGACGAGCTGACTATCCATAGCAAATATTGGTAGCTTCAAATACAGGCGCCACAATGAGCAATACCACTTGACAATATTCGTATTTCTCTACAGACTGCATGAAATAGATTTGTACTAAATTGCTCAAATTCACATGTTATAGTCTGCAGAATTGTCTCAAAAAAGAAAAGAACAATGAAATGAAATGCTGAGATTGAGGGAGATTCAATTTGAGGCAGGAAAATCCAACATCAGGGATGAATAGATTCTGGGTTCCTGATTGTGGACAATGGAAATACTGCATAAGTCCCTCTGATTTCTGAGCCTACAATACATACAATATAGGCATCCTATGTATCCATACTCCGTCTTACACTCTTGATCAGCTATGGGGAAAGTCAAACAAACTGCTGCTTCCTTACACTCAACAGTAGCAGGAAAGCTACACGGAAGAGCAATCTTCCATGTGTCAAAATCCTTCTTCCTTTGCTAGTAATCGTTAGTAGGTGAAGTGTACTTTGGTTCCAACTACCTTTGTAAGGTTCCATCTCCAGGTTCAAAGACTTTTAACATAGTTGTCCAATCCCAAAAAGCTTCCTGTTTTCGCTACGTGTGTCAAGCATCTCTCTATAATCACAAGTTTGTATCTGTCCTATTTTAACAACCTGAAACAAGACAGTGCTATAAAAAATTATTGATCAGTGAGCCATCCCTTGTACTTTCCACAATCCTTACTAGCAAGTCATCCTTTTTTCAGTGTGCTCTTAATTGAATTTAAACTGTTGGATTACAGAACTATACCAAATGTTTGCTAGATCCGTTTTATTATCATTATATTCAGAGCAAAGTGAAATCATACAGCTGCCAGTTCTTTAAATGGTGTTGGTCTTGATATGCATCGTCTTCCCAAGAATCTAGGATGTCATAAAGTCATAATAGCATATTTGCAGATCTAAGCAGTGTGACCTTGTATTTGTGTTGGTTGCACAGTCATCGAGAAGTTTAGGCTGAATTTAACATGTGTGTCCACCTGTCAACTGTACCCAGAACAGGTAGATGTTGTCATTTCATGATATCAAAGGTATTGCCTCAGGATGTAAGCTATTCCAAGGAGAGCTGCCTTTTGCAATTGACTGCTGATGATTTTGTCAATGCCAATGGTGTTCAAATTGTGCTCCAGATGTTTATGATTATGATTAATTTATTGGCCACCCAAATCCAATGGACTTTGGGTGGCGTACCAATATAGGGGGAAAAAAACAAACAAAGAGCTAAACCATTCAACAGACAACCCAGATTAAAACACCCCAATAGACAGCAAAGCCAACCAAAGAGGCACCATTTTTCATCCCAGTTCTCATCCTGCCATGAATGAATCTCTACCTGGTTCCAGTGATTTAGGATAGTCCTGGGCTGGCCGCCCTTCAGGCTGCTTATCCTCAGCTTCAGGACCCGTAGAGTTCTGGGAGGGCACTGGACTTACAGCAGGGGAGCGTGGCACCACAGCAGGGCAGACAGGTAAAGTGCAGGGACCAGGGCATTTGGGTGGATGGCAGCATGACGAGAGCTTGACTGAGCAGGCAGCTGCCGGGGACAGGCCCTTCGGAGGAGCGTTTAAGGCAACTGCTTTGTGAGATGGTTTGAGTGGCTTTTCAGGACCCGGCAACTCCACCTCTGGTGGGGGCTCTTCGGGCTTCCGCTATTAAGTAGGTGAGGGAAAAGAAAGAGATGGATAGTCAATAAGTACATCAATCCCACATAAATAATGACACAGGCAGCAATAAGCTCAATAGTTGGTACTATTAGTGTGCATGTCTTAAGACTTCCATGTGGTTCCAACAACCTATAAATTAAAGACTGACCCGTGGAGCATGTCACTGTGTTCCCTTCACGATATACCTTACACAACACCACAGCTGGTATCATAGCCAATGTGCAATCCTATGCTTAGGCTGACTTCGTGGTCTTTTGGAGATGGTATCCCTCCAGAGCAAAAACCGGAAGAACAATTTCAATGAGCTCAGCAGGGAATCGGATACATTTGAGAGGATGGCTAGCTTATCTCTGTCTTGGATTGTGCATGCAGGAACTGAGACTGGGCTTATGTGCTTAAGTAAGTAGAATTCTGCCTTAAAAGCATTCAGGTTCTGCAACAAAATATTGTGCAAATTCAATTAAGTAGGGAACTTTCTTCTGCAAAATGTTTCAATTGCTACCACTCAAACACCTACATGGAGAGAAGAAGCCCTGTTCTGTGAACCTGGCAATTTTAATTAAGCAGCTCTCTGATTAACATACCCCCATAATTTTTCAAGATATCTTTTTGGAAACGGAATGAACCAAACATAAAACTGGATCCAAAGGTTCAACACAACATAGCATACATTATTTTGTACGCGAGGCCTTGAAAGAGAGACTTTGGAATCAGGAAGCAAGTTCTTCTTCCCCATATGATGTTGGATTCCATCATTATCGCAATCTCATAACTAGAAGCAACAGGGAGATTAGTATAGATCTCTAGCCGATATCACTTCCCTTGAGATGAACTCAGGAGATTACTTCCTCATTCGGGATCTAGCCAAGCACTATTGTCTGGAGTTTAAATGGGTTTTTCCATCAATTGGTTAGAACATATTTTCTCCATGTATTCATCTTCTTTCGCACATACGTATTTTGTAAATGGTTAAATTACTTTAAACAATCACCTTCCTGCAATAAATCTATGTGTGTCTGCATCATCCTGGGATCTGGACCACATAGGACAATTTGTACTGAAGGAGCTTTATGGTGTCTGGATTTTTTTACAAAGAACAAGACTTGATCACAGTTTGCCCATGTATTATTAATAGCTCCGGGCAGCAAACGACAACACTCAGCTATACAAATTATCAATAAAATCCAAAATGTATTACAGCTGGGGCAGCATAGCTGTATATCAACATCCACAATGCCCTTACATGGGCTACCAAACTCCTTAGCTGCCAGTGTCCTGGGGAAAAAGCCAGGTTTTGGACATCTTAAGGAAGATTGTCAGTCTAATCATTGCTACACCCTGATTATCCAGATGTTCATAAAGGTGGGGTTTGGGTTGTTGTTGTTGTTTTGTTGTTTTTCCAACTTTCTAGTGAGAGTTACCAAGAGGTGGTATCAGCAATGCCGTCTCTTTCGCAGGCCTACCTGGCTGTGAGTGTGCCGCTGCACTTCCAATGCCTGTGCTGCTCGCTGCTGTTGCTGCTGCTGCTGCAAGGCATAGAGTTCTTGCTGACGCAGGAACTGTGAGCGGGAGTAGACAGGAAGTTGTCCTGTGTGCTGCAGGTGAGAACCAGGGCCCCGGCTAGGATACATGGATGGCCAGATAGATGCCTGATCCATCACCTCAGCTGCAGAGAAACAGGAGAGATAATCAGAGGACTAAACAAAGCCAGGAGCCGCACCCACTGCCTCTTCTTACCTTTACCTATAACACATAATCAGAGTTGGAAGGGACCTTGTAGGTCATCTAGTCCAACCCCTCGCCCAAGCAGGAGACAACCCAGGGAATAGGCCACAGCTAATTCTCTCTGGCTTCCACTTACCCAGGGTGTGGGGGGCTCCATGGGCTGGAGGCTCGGAGGGCAGGATAACTAGCTGAGCAGGTGGCTCCTGTGATAGAGGGAAGACGGGTTGCATGGCACTGGGCATAGAAGGTGGGAAACCAGGTGGCAGATTCTGATGCAAAGCAGGGTGCCCGATGCCTGGAATAAGTTAGGAAAGAAAACATTTTGGTTGATGTGAGATAAGGCCCAGTTTCACCCATGCGCACAGCAGCCCCATCTTTTCCAGGGAAAAGAGTTTTGCATGGACACATTTTTGCTTGTTCACAATTCTCATTTAACTTTTCATCTATCATGGGTTGGGTGTGGATTCATCCCATGGAACAACATAGATAATCTATTGTTAATAGATTTTAGCATCAGTTTCCATATGTATTTCTAACTTTTTATATTGTTTTTATTTTGACAAGGATATTAATTGCTTTCACTAAAATAGGAAAAAAGGTATCAAGCAATAAATGGTGGTGGTGGGGTGGTCTATGTTAAAAAGTGAGAATAGTATTGCTACTCCCACCTGTCTCCTGTGCAGTTAGCTGAGATCTTGGCAGGACACTGTCTCTCTCGCTTTCTTTCTTTCTTTCTTTCTTTCTTTCTTTCTTTCTTTCTTTCTTTCTTTCTTTCTTTCTTTCTTTCTTTCTTTCTTTCTTTCTTTCTTTCTTTCTCTCTCTCTCTCTCTCTCTCTTTCTTTCCTTCCTTCCTTCTTTTCCTTTCTTCCTTTTCCTTCCTTCTTTTCCCTCAAGATGTGTATATATACCAATCATTTCTCCTATTTTTCTTCACAACTATCTACCCTGTGAGGTTGTGTAGTGAAGAAATGAAGGCACCCAATAACCTTCCAAAGCTAAGAGTGAACTAGAATCAGTGTCTCCGCATTCCCAGTTTAACCCCTCAACCATTTTACCACCCAGAGTTAAATCAGTGGAGAGAAATGAACACAAGAATCAAAAGGCTCATTCTGAAGTTTTTCTGTATGTTATACAATTCTATATAGGAAATCACTGATATCTATTCGGATTCTTGATGAACACTGACAGGATTGGATATAGTATGATCCAAATATTATTGCAGATTAATTTCCACATAGGCTTCCTGTAATTCGTGAAATAGGGCAATTAGTCAGCTGGAATAGCAAAGTTGCCCTTGACCCCACTAACACTTGATCCCAATAGTAATCTATTTATAAGGTCAGATTAGATCTCTTATCATCACCTATTCAAGAAGAGCATGAGGAAAAGACATATTCAAGGTTGCTTTTTTATGGTTCCAACACTTCATTAAATTTTGGATGTGTGATTGGTCAAAAACAGTGGCATGGATTATCTCATCACAAGACACGAGGAAACTTAGTGTAAGATCTAAGATAGGTATAACAATAAAAATACCTCCTAGACTCATAAAATTGGAAAATATTCAAAAATTCCAGCCCTTCCCATGTATAACACTTACTCTGTGCATTCTGCCAACTACAAAATGTCACTTCTTGGCCACCTATAAAGATTTGTTCATCTCTGCAGATAGGAATTTGGAAGGAGATTGGAAAATTTAGAGGATGGGATACAACAAGGCAGGTTTTTGAAGCAAAAAGAGGTCCTAAGACTTTTTTTGGACTAAATTCTGTAGGAGGTTGGATTAAAAGTGGTAGCTCAGGCGTGTTTCCCTGACAGGTCAGAAATAAAAGAACAAGTGCATGAAGCCAGGGAACCCAGATAAAATTTCCATTTTAGATACAGACTGTTTACTTGACTGACCATAGGAGTGTCCACCCATCCAAAGCGAAGGGCTACGTGTCCGAGGCAACCAATGCGCATGAGCAGGATGGGTATGGGCTGCTGGATCTCCTCCCAGTTGGCTGGTCTGCAATGAGGAACTGCCTGCAATCATCAGATGAGGGGTGAGGTCTCCAGGACAACTGCTTGATGGGTGGATCCGGGCAAATTCTACAAGATCTTTGTTATCCCTGACAAATTAGAAGTACAGATAAAAGAAATGCAGGTCTGGTAGGATAAAGAGAACCCTTGTCCTGGCCAAGGAATTACAGTATAGACCACAGGTATCAAACTCGCGGCGTCACATTGCCGTCATGGGATGTATTGCAATGTTTTTTTGCCTTCACGGAGCTGGGATGGGTGTGGCCTGCAGGTGACACATCCGCTCCTTGGGCCACCAGTTTGACACTTCTGATACAGACCATCATCCAGTAATGTATAAATAATCTTATAATCTTAACCTTGTGAAATGGCTTGGATTCCAGAATAACAATAATGACAACAATTGCAACAACGAACTGGCTCTCATAAGGAAAGATCCGTCATTCATTTTAATGTTAATTGAAAAGATGCCAATGATAGCATTTTTTCTGGGACACAAATAAGCTTTGCTAAGTGCCCTCTACCATCACGCCCAGTCTAATGACAAATTATTACCAACCAACTACCAAGACAGTATTTAATCCCCCTTCCCTTATCCGGTTGTTGGGCTAAGAAGGCCCTTACTGAAGCAGGAGGTCTCTCCCAGCAAGCCCCAAACGCTCCTCACACAGCCGGTTCCGTTCTTCCTCAGCATCTAGATCGATGACGTGCATAGGCCTCGCTGTGCCAGCTGTGAAAAACGAATGGGAGAGCAGAGATTAATATCAGTTTCTGATATTAATGTCCAGGGATGGGAGTGGAGGGTTACCTATACATCCAGTTACATGAACAAATATAGAGTCAAGAGAGTAAAGACGATGGCATTGATAGATATATGCAAGAAGAGTTATCAAGGCAAAGCTCTAAGTTTTGAACTCTAAGAAAATATACATATATATTTGGAAATGGCTCAGGCAGACACCCCTCTGATTCACTGGCGTATAAGAAGGGGAAGTACAACGCCATCATCTTGCAAGATTCTGTTACTACAACCTATCTCAGTAAAGGTAGTTCTAGTCTTCCTGGTCTGGTTTACCTAACAGAGCTGGCAACAAAACCCAGGCAAAGAGGAAAAAGATGCATTTGAATATAGACCCCCAGGACGTCCCTTTGACACTCATGTCCATTCTGCATCTAGATGGGATTTTCACCCATCTAGATGGGTGTCAAACTTGCCGCGTCAAGTTGCCGTCACATGACGTTTTGTGACGTTTTCCCCCTTCACTGATCTGAGGTGGGTGTGGCTTGTGTGTGACTCATCCGGCCCGTGGCCCGTCAGTTTGACACCCCTGATCTAGAGTGAAGATAGAGTCCAGGACCTAACATTCTTAAAGTCTTTAGCTATATTCAAGTGCTGGGGAGGGTTTAATTTCCAAAGTGGAAGGCCATGAATGAGAGGGAAAGAGCTGAATGCATTTAATATTTGGCTTCAGGCTGAAGCCAGTTTCATATGTTCATACAAAGGGGGCTTCTTGAATTAAGGGGGCCACGCCACTGCCTAATTTTCCCTCTGATCAGTCTCCTGTTCCCCACTTCTCAATCTCCCAAGGTTACCCCCCCCCCCTCTCCGGCCGTTTAATGTACAAGGCAGAAGAGAGGATCCCTTTTCAATCATACAAACCACAGAGCACTAATGGTACTTACATTGGTGGGGGGGAAATAAGAAATACAAGCATTGCTTGTATCTCCTGTAGCAGAGAGCAGAGACAGAATTATGAAAGGAAGCACAATTTATGTGCTTATGGGCCCCACCCATATCACATAGTTTGTAAAACATCAACTGCCTATTATTTTATTCTCTCACATTTGTTACCTTTGAGGCCCATGGCAGTCCGGCTCTGCCGACTGGAGCTGGATCCATAGGCTGGCTCTGGCCGACTTAATGTGTCCTTTTGACGAGCCACAGCCACAGCAATGCCCACTGGAGGCTGACGCACCTCACCATCTCCGTGGCTGAGGTCATGGTCTCTGCTGCGGGCACAGTCTGATCGTTCCAGGTCCTGCTGTCCTTTGGTCCCCAAATGCTTGCCCCCATCCTGATGGGCACAGCTACCCTTGAGGCTGCCCAGCCCCACATAAGGAGCCTTCTGGCCCACGATAAGTGCTTGGTTGCTGTACTTGAGCAGATTTTTCATGGCTGACACTTCGTCAGGAGGGGTCTGCATCTCCTGCGTGAGCACAGACCCCTGGGTCATGAGTGCAGCCTGCTGGAGGCTGCTGCTAAAAGGGTCCAAGTAAGAGCCCTTTCTCTCCTCTGCCATGGACAAAGGTGGGCCCTGGCCCTGAACTGGCCACGGTGGCAAGTGGGGCCCACTGTAGCCCAGAGAGCTGAGTTCCATGGATTTGCGCTTGGATTCTGCATGGGCGCCTGCCTGCTCCATCTCGGTCTGCAAGTGCTGCTGGTGGCGGATGCGAGCCACTTTCTGGGTACTGGAAACCGGCGGCTCCTTAGGGGCCTTGTCTAAAGTGCAGCAGGACTGGCTGAGTTTGCACAGCGTCTCTTGGGAGTTAGGTCGGGCACAGTCTTGAGGTGGCATCATCTCAAAATGCCCACCCTTAGGTTGGTGGGGCAAGCTGCCAAAATGGCTGTCGGAACCAGTGCTATTTAGGTACTCCAGCCCTTTCAGGCGAGCGTTGGGATTCTGGGGCCAATCCAGCCTCCGCTCCACTTTCCCCTCAGCTTTGAAGTGAGAGAAAGGATGGTGCCCGTAGGTAGTGGGGTGCTCCGGGCCCATCTCATGGGGGCGCTCTTTGCCCTCACAGGGCTCTGAAGGGATCTGAAAGGAGCGGCTCTTGTCAGTCAGGTGGCCTACCGAAGGCACAAAAGTGGCTCCGCTAATCCGTAGCTCCCGGCTGGCCTTGTCCTGCAGAGGACACATCCCATCTGGGCTGGAATGAAGCTGCAGGCAGGGGAAGCTGCCCGTTGTCGTGCTCAGGGCAGGGGGCCCAGCAGGCAGACTGGATGGGACAGTGTAGGAGACCGAGTGGTGCAACATTTGTCTTCGCTCCAGGCACTCGCTGTAGGACTGAGGAGGCTCATGGTGGCCAAGGTCCTTGGCGCAACGGCTCTGGGCAACAGCATGGCGTGGTAGAAGGCCTCCGCCACAACTGGGGAGGACAGCTTTGCCTGAGTCACCGTTCAGTACCTTGGAGCTCAGCAGGCATGAAGGCAGGTGTTTGGGCCGGTTGTCACAAGAGCCCCGCTGGAGAGTCCCTTCCTTGCAGTTGATTTCCGGTGTCATAGGCATCACCAGCTTGTGCCGCTCCTTGGCCTCCTCTTCAGCTGCTCGCTCCTTGCTCTCACCCTTGGCGCCTTTATCCTTTGACACTGCACAGCGCTCATAGTCTTTGTGGCATTTCTGCCCATGCCCAGCTTCCCGGTCCCGGCTGCAGGAACCAATCGGATGCCCAGGTGCTGCCCGGGCAATGCTGGGGAAATTGTGATTGGTTGAAAGCAATGTGGGTTGAGCTGGAAGGTTCCGTAGGTAGAAATTGTCTACAAAAAGAGGGGAAGCGATTAAGAAAAGTCTCCCAGACAACAGTGTGGCCTAGATCACAATGTGCAACATCACAATCCTAAGAATAGCCTAGCAGTTCTAATTGCCCATGCCTTGTGGCTCCAAGTAACGCTGGAAATAAACGCTCCCTAAGTTTGCAGAGGCAACGCTTACAAAGCAGCAGGTGATCTAGTGAAATGTCTGGTGCCCACCTGTGAGACTTAGTGGAGTTGAAGGTGGCTATCAGATACACTTCAGTTCCAGAAAAGTCAGTTTTGCCTCGTTTCGTCTACCTTCTCTCTGCAGCTGCCTGCTAAATTTGTGTCCTTGGTAAGGCAACAATTACACCATGGTTCTCTTGTCCCTTGAGGCAGAGTCAGCAATACCACATAGTCAAACTAATACTTGCCTTTCTGGCTTTCATAGAAGCGATGCTGGCCATACAGGACATTGTTGTTTCCATGGTGATCCAAGTGGCTCATGGGAAGAAAAGTGGATGCTAAGCTCCCAGAGAATCTCGGGTAACCTGGAGCTAAAACAAGAGGCATTGAGGAATGGGAGGCCCATGTCACAACACAACAATCACAAAGCCAAGTCACTGGGCCTTAGTCTGATCTGTCTCTATGCATAGGTTGAAAGAGGATTGCTGGGGTGAATTCAAAGTCCTTTGTCAGGTTATTACTTTGGCTATATTAATCACTGCTAGGTTTCAAACAGTAGCCGGCTATGGGATGGACCACAGCTAAAAGTGTTGGTACTGAACCAGAAAACTCTTTGGTGCTAGTTTAGCAGAAGGATCTCACAAAGCACATCTGGTCAAAGAAGACGTCTGGAAGAACAGCTACAAATGGAGGGAACAAAATACACTATTCCCCCGATCATAAGAAACCCTTGATGGATATTGATCTCTGGCTTCTTTGTAAAACTGAGGAAGCAGCTCTTGAATATCAGCTACAGGAATCTGTAGAAAATTGTGAGAGAAAATAACATAGGCTAACGGGGCTGGGGCTCTTATGCCTAAATATATCAAAATTCTGCACCCAGGTGACGAAAATTCTGCAGACAAAATAATATTATGCTTAGGCATATATTTGCATCAATTTGCTGTTCTTGAAAACATCACATTCTCAAATAATCTTTTAATGCGTCGGTAAGGGTTGAAGTGAGAACCGCCTTATTAGCAAGGGTATGTAGATGAGGGTGAAGAGCATCACAAGCAAAGAACAAGGAATGATAGAAGGGCTGAAGATCCTAATCTAGCCATTGCAATTGCTGCTCTTGAGTTCCTGACATAGCCTGGAAATGTAGCTTTTTGCTTAAAATATTAAGTGGAAAGAATTTGGCTCATATAACTTTATTCCATGCCTGGCCACTCTAGCAGAAACTTATTAAATCTATATAACCACTGACACCACTGCCCTTACTAGAGTCCTTCTTCTTGGCATCCTATAATCTAGTTCTGGTTCTAAGTCAAATGTTGTCAGTAAAGTTTTATTTGGAGAAATACAAGGAAAAGCTATAAAAAAAACAAATCCTGCTAAAACAGGAATTATGCAGAGCTGTGGTGGCCCAGCAGTCAGAATGCAGTACTGCAGACTACGTCTGCTGATTGCTAGCTGCCAGCAGTTCAGCAGTTCGATTCTGACTGGCTCAAGGTTGACTCAGACTACCATCCTTCCAAGAATGGTAAAATGAGGATGCAGATTGTTGGCAATATGTTGGCAATATGCTGACTCTGTAAACTGCTTAGAAAGGGCTGCAAAGCACTGTGAAGTGGTAAATAAGTCTTAAGTGCTATTGCTAATGCTAAATGCT
The DNA here is from genome assembly GCA_023653725.1 of Bungarus multicinctus. Classification (NCBI taxonomy): domain Eukaryota; kingdom Metazoa; phylum Chordata; class Lepidosauria; order Squamata; family Elapidae; genus Bungarus; species Bungarus multicinctus. The sequence continues at coordinate 125,081,785 of CM042834.1, forward strand.
ATTACTAAAATTGCCCACTGTAGTCTTAAAAATAGGCTCTTGGAAGGGCTATTGGAAGGAGGGCAGGAGAATTAAAAAAAAAGTCAAGATGGCAATGAGTTGCAACTGCACTATTGGAGTGTCACCCCAGCGTTATGTGTATTGTATGTAAAGGGAAGAGACAGCTCTGAGCAAGTTCAGGTGGTTTCTTCAGCAAAAGGGGCAGGTCAGCTTCATCCCCCAGTTTACAAAAGGAGGGGAATTACTGATTTGCTTGGTATGGGAAAAATCAGCAGAGCAAGGGTCATTTTAAAAAGGAACAAGCAAACAACAGCAACAACCACCAGAACCCCTGCAACCAATAGGATAGGAAAAAGGTTGCTGTTATATCAGTTCAAAAAATAATGTTCTTCTTGCTGAACATTTAAAAAAGATACCTAACAATAGGATGGATTTAAAAGAAACAACAACAACAAAAACAGAAAAGTTGATCGAGATTAGTAAAATATTAACAGAAACATTAATAATCTGCAATTCCCCAAGAAAACTGTTGTTTGTTTCAGTCATTTTCAGAACACTACAATATCGAGAGAGCCTGGAACATAATACCACTTTGTAAAGACATTGAACTATATTAAAAAGACATCACCTCATCTTCCTCACAGTATGAAGCATGTACAAAAAATAACCTTGTACCAAACGTGCCCAGATGTGCATGCTCACGTATGCATGTACATTCACATACAACCTCAACACAAAAAAAGGGGTATTGCACAGATGAGCAATCAGAAAGTGAGCACGGTCCTCATCCTCTCAGAGATATTATACTGTAGCTGAATCCAGAGGAATAGCTCTTCCTCTCCCCACTCCAACCCCCCATCATGATTCAGAGCTTCCCAGGCTAAAAGCCAAACAACGGCCATGAGGACAGGAGCATCAAACCAAGTCCTTCCTCCCTTCCTAGAAGTTCTTCCCAAACTGTCCTGTGGAATCCTCCTTTTCAATGGTTCTTTCACAGCAGGATCAAGGCAGCCTTCCCTGCCTCTCTGGTCTGCCGGACTAATCTCCCCAACAAGCAGGCTGTTCCCCAGAGCTAGCAGCTCTACTGCTCCACCCTCATTAAACCGGCTGCCCGTCAGCATCACGCTGACAGCGTTGCCTGCACCCCGCCCCCAACAGACCCGACATGCCGGAAGCTAGCTGGCAGCCATTCAAGCTAGCAGTCGGGCTGGCTGCCAGGGCACAGTGCCAGCAGCACCTTGCCGCTCACACTTTAACTTTCTGCATCTTGCAAGAAGGGAAAAACGTTGGGGGAAGGGCACGACAAGAGGCCGCCGCTGCAGGGGAGAGAAAGCACAAGTGCATTAAGAAAACTAAAAATAGTTGTGTGGCCACACAGCTCAGCACAGCGGGAAAGGTGGGAAGTGCGGGGGAGGCGGTGTTTGGGTGGGATTGGGGCGATCAGGAAGAGCAGTGGCTTGGGAGTCCAAAGGATGAGAGTGGGGAGAGAGGGAGGGCAAGCTATCTTAGAGTTGAGGGGCACGGCTAAAGCACGCAGAGATAACTTTTAAGTTCCACTGATAGGTGGAGAGTGATATGACAAAGTAAATGCATTTGGGGACAGCCTGAAGAACATTGGCTGAGCTGTGGAAAGGAAGTTTCAGGTCCAGAACAACCACAGGAAGGTCCAAGGGGGAAGTGAGGGCTAGCAACAGCATAGGAGTGGGGAAAAGCGCCCGTCTATCTATTGCATAGACCAGAGCTGCCGCACATTCATTCTCCAAGCCCAAACACTTGGCCCAAGGGTCCTCTAAGAAACAAGAGAGAGAAGAGAGAGCTTTTTGAAATACTTTCAGGGTTCCTGAAGCTAAAACAGAAAAAGAAGAAAGAAAAGTGCCTCAAAAGAAAAGAGAAACTGCAGGTAATTTCCTGGATTCCCTTGCCAACTTCCCTCCCCCTCCCCCTCTGCAGTGTGCTACCAGCATAAATCGGGGTGGGGGTGGGGGGAGGAACAGCTCTAACTCTAGGCTGTGTGAAGTTAAATGGAGCTTTTTTTCCTGCATGGCGTGGTCAGGGGGTTGGGGATGGAAAAAGGGACTCCAGAAATCAGAGGGTCTCCTACCCATCCACCATATCAAAAGGCCTCAGGATGCGCATTTGTCAAGTCCTTTTTATTTCTACTTCAATCCACAGCCTTCCCTCATCCCACTGTATCTTCTTCTTGCTGTCTAACAATAGCCAGAACGCCAAGCAACTGAGAATTCTTACACCTGAATTCTCCTGTCTGCAGAGTCACTTTTTTTTTCCCTAAGAGAACTGTAGAACAATGGGGAACTATGCTTGTAAGGGCAAATTAATGAGATCGCCTCTGCCACTGCAGATCAGGTCTATATGTCTTCTATTCTTCAACCTGTACAGAAAAAATTCGGTTGATTTGACGATTTTTAGACTTTTCCAGTGACGTGAATATATCTGCAATATCAGGCATCTTAAGATCTTGCACTTCCATACTCTACCCATCTGTCTATTAAAGGACACTTCTAAGAAACATTTTTATTTAGAAATGATGAAGCCACCTCACCCAAGTGCCTCCACCCAACTCTCCTTACCTTCATGTGAATGTGAGAACCAAATCTGAGAGGTGCCGGAGTGGGGGCCATGGAAGGCAGGTTCAGATGGGGATGATGTCGGTCCCGTAGGATGCGGAGGTGCTGCTGAGCCCAAACTGCTGCTTAGGAAGCTGCCCATAAAGGATGAGGCAGGTGAGTTTCCCATCAAGCCACTTCCTGCTGGGTACATAAAGAAGGAAAGGCAGTGTCAGCGTATATAGATGGACGCTCAGCAATCTCCTCATAACTGTGTATGCTCAATTCTGATTTTTTAAAACCCTGCATTATTTTGCAAATCAAATATACAAAGATTCGTCTCTGAGCAAAAAAAGATGTAATAGCATCATCGATAGTATTGCTTAGAAGTAGCTGATTTCAATCGATCAAAAATTCTGTTCGTTTCAGGCACTGGGTTTGCAGGAAGGGAAAAATACGTTCAGCAGATGTACAGCCCTCCCACATGCCCTCAACACAGAGTCTCTAGAAGCATAAACAGTTTGCCACTCAATCTGGCAGCTCTGATGGGCACATATTATCCAGTTGCTGTTGGCTTTGGGGAAGGAGTTGGCATTAATGTTAGTGCCCACCAAAGACCTCTCAGAGTCTCAAGCTGGCTAAGTCTTCCAAGTGTGCTACATCCATTAAAGCAAAAGATAGGAGTGTTGTTTTCTACCAATAGCTGTATGTACATACCTACTTATCAGAAAACAAGCAATTGTACATCTGTAAGTCCACCGAGACTAAAATGTGAGTACGGAGCAAAGAACTCTTTGGAAGACCCGCCTGCAACCTTGTCAGCAATCACATTTCAACTCAACACCAGGAGTTTCCAAACAAAGACTTGAGTCCTGGAGGGAGAACTAATGAGAACAACCCATGCACAAGCATATTGAGTTCTTCCACTGCCATTCCAGAATGAAAACAAAAATCATAATGGGAAAATGAATTAGAGGGAACTACGTTCTCCACAGGATATATTCAAAAATCACAAGTGCAGCATAAATCTAAATGCAAAATCCCCCCACAAAGCCACGATATAGAAACTCTACATAACATACATGCCTCAGAAAAATGGAGGGGTGGCAGGGGGTCCCATCCTGCAATATTTTAAATCACTGAAACTCTTCACATAAAGACAAAGGGTCTTCCAAGTTTTTTGGCAAGTAGTCCTTGCCGGATTTCATAGTTATTATTTCAATAACTTGACTATATCCTAACACACTTTCATAATACAGCTATCCTTTTGATATATTAATGAGACACCTGACAATTACTTCTGAAAGACATTGAAGGTTGCAACACTACTGCTGTGCAAAGACATTTATTCTTCAGTGAGTAACATAGTGTGGGAACACTGAATTCATGTGAGATTGGCTAGTATCTTTGGGGAAGTGAATGCAGTTTGTGGAAGAGTGCAGGTGATGTGATATACACCTGTATTATTTTACTTATGCAAGTAGACTACTTATGAAAGGGGTATTTTCCAGTTTGTGATTGTCAGAACAAACACAAACTAAGAAATATCCACAATTTACAGATGTCATCTGGGTCTCCAGTATCAATTAATCACTGTTATATCTGCCTTGTACAATATAACAGCTGTTGGAGGAAAAACCTTCCCCAGTTGTTCTGTTTTCTTAACTTCTAACGTGCCCTAGTAGGTGAAAAACTGTCTAGACCCAGAAGTACCAAAATATGCATTAAGTGTGAATAGGTATGTCCTAAGTTTGGCCTGGTTTCTATGACTTCAGCATCAGCACAACAACCAATGTTCTTTACATGCTGGGAATACCCCCAAATTTCTACTTGTCTCAACATTATTAAAAATGTGTGACCCTATTAAAAAGGGGGGCAGGTGAGGGATCTTATTGAGGCCTGTGATTATGTGAGGGATCTTATAGAGACTACTAATAAAGCCCTGTACTACCTATAGGCAATGGGCCTGGATTTTTAGTCATGATCCCTAGGTATTTGATGTGGGTGAGTGCTTGATGAAGCATCCAACTAAGAAGCAGGAAATTCTCACTTTAAGCCAGCCCACGCTCCCTAGTTAATCCCACTGGGATGCCTCAGTGATGAGTATGGGGATGTGGTTTACACAGCATGGCCAAGGACACTCCCCACAGCTGGGATGGAGATGGGAACTTAGGCATTAGCCAGGAAAGTCCCTTTCTGGACACTATGAAGTAGTCAAGTCACATCTGGAGGCCTCCATGTATGCTGAGGCTGGTGTCTTTAGAGCTCACAGGTTAAGCAAAGAGATGATTAGACCCTGTTCTCTTGCAACAGCCAGCCTCTGTCAAGAAGCATTCAGATCTGAGGTCTTTACAACCCTCAGAAGAAAATGCAGCAGGCCTCCTTCATTCCAGGATCCCACTCCCCAACATGTTTACTTCTCTATCTCTTATCACTGCCTAACCTGTACATTCTCATACGGACTTGTTATAATTATATAATTCCCATATGGTCTTGTTTATAATTCCCGTACGGACTTCTTTACAAAGCAGCCTTGCTTGGTTTTATCTTTGTACCAATGTTCTCTCTAAGCTGCAGCTTGAGTGCAGAGACTGTTGCACACACTTGCACAGGGGACTTAGTCTTCTGCTCCCAGTCAAAGATGACACTGGTTTTCATAAATGGGTAAGCAGGGTGGGGGAGAAAGGGGCAGGGTATAGTGAGGAGCTTCTCACCCAGGTCGTCGGAAATCTGCAGAGCTTTTGCAAACTTCCAGGCCCAAAGACGGCAGTGGGAAAGCAAAGGGAAAGCAAAGGAGAAGGGCTTTACCCCTGGAAGCTAGGCTGAAGCCAGGGTTTCAGTAGATCAGTAATCTGTGAGTTTTAAAAGTTTTCAGTTTCAAAATAATGAATCAGGGATGAAATTGATTAAAACACAAATATTAAACTCTGTTATTCCTGTTTAAGTTACTTTTTAAATATTTTTTGAAATGTGTACTTTATACCAACAAGATTTTTGGTTGAATCAAAATAGGCAACCTCATTTTTTATAATATGGGAAGTTTAAACATGCAAAGAATATAAGAGTCGTGGTGGCGCAGTGGTTAGAATGCAGTATTGCAGGCTACTTCTGCTGACTGCCAGTTGACTGCAATTTGACAGTTCAAATTTCACCAGACTCAAGGTCGACTCAGCCTTCCACCTCTCCAAGGTGGGTAAAATGAGGACCCAGATTATTGGGGGCAATAGGCTGACTCTGTAAACCGCTTAGAGAGAGCTGTAAAGCACTGTGAAGCGGTATATAAGTCTAAGTGCTGTTGCTATATAAAAAAATTAGCTGCCAACATCACCAGGCCAGGGTTGTCCTCTCTAACTCCTCACCCAGCCCAGGTTTGTCCAGGTCAACCCAATGGCTACAGAGAATATATCATGACTTGTACATCTGCTTCCCTGGCTTAGAGGAAGAATTGCTCTGGACACAGTTGACCCCTTTATGTCCCATACCATGAAATTCAATCCACCATACATTCCCAAATCTAGTCCGCCCCTTGAAACAGTATTTTGTCTCTCACACTCATACAGAGTATAGTTTCTTCCAGATATGTTCTCTATACATAAGCTCTTATTCTCAAGTTTATCCAAACGCCATTGAGATAATGGGTGTTGCTTCCTTGCAAACCCCTGCGCAGCACTGCACAAATAAAAGCAACATAATGGCACATGCTGGCTCCAATCCCACCTCAGCTATTAACTACTGGGTGGTCCAGCGCAAAGCAAACTTCAGAACTTGCCCCTCCCTGCCCTTGCAAAATTGGGCAGAATAATAATGAAATAACTAATGAGTAGAATTTCAATGGTACAGGAATCAGAAATGGCAACACCTTTTAAGTGTGAGCTTGTAGCCAAGCACCCAAAATATAGTCTTGTGACTGGGGGAAGGGAGCGTGTAACATTTTGCAATAGTCAGAAGACAGAAATGCTTTGCAAGCTATAAACCATCCCTTCCAAGGGCCATCTTCCAAGGGCCAATGGTTAAATGACTCTGAGGACTACCTGTGTCCCTATTTATTTCCTACACATTATACACATTTTTTACTGAAACACATCTGTCTCTCTCCACCAAGTCCTGCTGTGGCGTTTCATCATGGCCAGGATTTATATGTTGCTGGGTAGAATGAGTATTGAATTCTGGGTGTGTATGCTATGTATGTGCTCCCAGCAGGGTAACCCAAGGCATGAAGGTCATCCCAGCTGCCCAACTAAAGCAAACAGGCATTTATATTGGGTAACAAGGAAATCAAAGTCAAGATCTCAGGAAGGAACTTAACGAAGAAATTCAGAAAGCTATTAGGAAAGACAAAAAGCAGTATTACAACATCTGAAAAGACACTGAAGAGGGAAACAGACATGGAAAAAAGGAGGAAGGTCTTCCAAGAACTCAGAAGGAGATTTCAGCCTCTTACTGGTATGCTAAAGGATGCCAGTGGACATACAGTAACTAATTCCAAGAAGATCAAACGAAGATGAAAGGAATACATTGACATGTATCCATGATACTTAGAAGATGTTCTCTACTTACAAGTAGCTCTAGTACTACGGTAGAAGATAAAGTTGGATCAGTCCTTTAACTAGTCTTTACTGAGTCAGAAGGTTACAGGAATTGACGGAATACCTATAGAAATATGGTAGGTGACAAGAAGAATCAGTAAAGGTTTTAAGCAAACCATGGCAGCAAAATTTGGCAAACTATGAAATGGCCAACAGACTGGAATAGGTCAATCTCCATACCATTACCAAAGAAAGAAGAGGGAGTTGAATATGCAAATTATGTTACAATGTCCTTAATTTCACACACTAACCAAATAATACTTGGGATCATCCAACACAGATTAGAGAGCCCTCCATGGAAAGGGAGATGCCAGATGTTCCAGTTGGCTTTAGAAAAAGCTGAGGAACACAAGACATCACTCCTAATGGATGATGGGTAATTGAGAATAATCAAAGAATGCCAAAAGGAAGTCAATGTGTGCTTCATTGATTATTAAAAACAAACACCATTGATTGTTTGTGTCATGAGAAATTGTATAATGTGCTTAGAAAAAAGGGAAGCTCTGGGCTTCTCTTTGTCCTCATATGAAAACTACACATAGGTGAGATATCCACAGAAACCTGTTTCAGGTTGGCAAAGAGGTGATTTAAGGCTGTATTCTCTCCCCTTATTTATGAAGCTTATGTGTGTGATATGTATTGAAGATCATAGGATGGGATGAAAATGAGCAGTTTTAAAACTGGATACAGAAACATCTATAACCAGTACTAGCCTAATGACATGATTCTGGTGGGTGCCCAAAAGATGAAAGTGACAAGATCTTCATAGAGAAATGATTAATATTACCTGGGATTATTTGAAATAATGCAGACAAACATTAACTCTGGAGTATGTTTGATGTATTCTTATATTTGTAGCTATACCAAAGAAAGTCAGAAGTCATTCCTTCTCTTTTTTCTTCTTCTATTTCCTTCTCTGCACTTTCATTGTTTCCTGAATCTTTTTCTAATTTTCTATGTCTATTTGTTTATCTTTTAACTTTGCATTTTTTTTTAGAAAAATCAATAAAGTTATATAAAAAAACTATTGATTTTCAAAAACACAAGGTCAAAATGTAAACAGATAAGAAAAGAAGAAAGAAAAAGAAGAAAGATCAAGAGAGAGGGAAGAAGTGCAAAAAGAAAAAGAAAAATAGAAAGATTGACTTCTGATTTTCTTTGGTACAGATATGAATAAAAAAAAATCATACTCTCAAAACCAAAAACATATTTTAGAAAGTCAAGCAGATAAAATGCCATCCATAGAAAGGTAATAATGAAAGTATGTCACACAGGGGATAGGGATATCTTACTGTACTGTCAAAACCCTGGCTCTTAAATAAAATAGAGAAGTATCACTAAGGAAATTTTTATCTGTGGATGTATTGTATCGTTGTGTTTTTTCCCCAAATAAAAGTTGGTTTCTGCAGTTTCCAGAGATGGAAGAATAGATTTGATTTTATTATAACTTCAGGAAGATACCCTGTAAAACAGAAGCGAACAAAGGATAGCTATTCCAAACTGAACAGCTAGCGTAGGAACATAGCTTTTAAAAAATGCTATAAATTAAAATCTACAGCACCAGACTTATTCTACCTGAAGGCCAAACACCAGTAAATGCATACAGAGGGAGACACGCTTTTACATTATGATTTAGGGAAAAATGCCAGTTTATGGAACTACAGCCAGATTGCAGGTTCAAGGTCAGCAGAGTCAAAATCTTCTTTCCTTAGAGTCTACCTGACATCTAGAGTAATGATGTAACAAACAGCAGATCAAAAGCCTCCCCCCATCATCTGGCTACAGAGAATATTTTTTGCATCCTCCTCTTCAAAAATCAGCTCTGTTTGCAGTCCTAATGTCCAATCAGGTAATTGGCTGTCATGCAATCAGAGCTTCGCCCACCCACTCGGCTCCCCAGTCTCAGACCACACAACATTCCACAGCCCACAGGTTTTTCTCTAACTGGCCGGTGCTGCTTCAGACAGCTGCAGCAGTTACTCTTCTTTCCGTGCTGTTTTCTACCCCCCCGCCCCCCGCCCGTCACCTCTTCCAGCTGTGTGGCATACTGATAATACTTGCAGGCCAGGCTGGGTTACTGAAAATAATCCTTCCCCTTGCATTAGGCCTAACAAATCCTGATGCCATCTTGGGGCAGAACAGTTGCCCTTTCACGCTAATCTGCCAAGGAGACGGGATAAATAGGAAAGAGGGGAACAGTTGCCGTTTCCAGACCAAGTCTATTTGAGAAGCCCGAGTACAGCCTTTTGGCTTGCATCTCCCTGAGAACACAGCCCCATGCCTCGTCTCTCTCACGCTTGCCAGCATTTCCCAGCCTGTGAGTCACAAAATGCTGGCAGCTCCTGCTCCCCTGACTCTGCAGCTGAGCAGCCCCTCGCCAACTTCCCACTCCCTTCTCAAACTGCATCCTTCTTCGGGCTGAGCCTCTCATACTCACAAACTGAAATCCAGATTTGGATAACTGCATCCCCCTGGTATGTTTAAGCATTCATAATAACAATTCAGTTTGAGCGGGAAAGTTTGACATAAAAAAACGCTACCCACCCTTAGGATATTCCAATTGGGTCTTAGTAATGAAGCAGAATAGTAGTCCTAGAAATAGCACTTAGATTTATGTATCACTTCACAGTGCTTCACAGCCTTCTCTAAGCAGTTTACAGGGTCAGCATATTGTTCCCAACAATCTGGGTCCTGATTTTAATGACCTCAGAAGGTTGGAAGGCTGAGTCAACCTTGAGCAGGTCAGGATCGAACTCCAGGCAGTGGAATGCAGAGTTAGCTTGCAATACTGCATTCTAACCACAGCGCCATCACAGCTCTTAGTCCAGTCCAGATTATAGTGGATAGCAGTAGAGTAGTAGAGTAAGAAACAACTCCCTTTAGTAACAGTAATCTGCAGAAAACGAGAGCTACTTTGGTGCAGTGGTTAAGGTATCAATTGAAACTGAGAGACTGGGAGTTTTTGAGTACAAAACCAGCTGGGGGATTTTAAACCAGTCACTTTCTTTCAGCCCTAAAGGAGACAATGGCAAACCACTTCTGAAATGTTACAAAGGAAGCTGCGGGGAACTTGTCTCTCATGGGTAGTTAATGGGCCATGCAGAATGACCCTTTGCATTATTTTTTATATTTGCAACTCCACATTCTCAAAACTCTACTGTCTCAAGAGGGGGAGGAGAAAGGATGAACCTGGTAAGAGAAACAGCAACACCAAAACGCACTATAAATGAAGACAATGTCTTGAATCCATTCATCCCTGAAAAAGATCTAGGAAGGAGAGGACACGTAAAGAAGCACATGTAAAAGCCTCTACTGGAGATTCCATGCCCCTAATGGTACCATCATGTATGAGTGGTGATGGAGTGAATGGAGAACCTCTCCATTAATATGCATACATTTCAAAGTTTCAAAAAAGAGAAAATATCTGGTTGGATTGGCTTGCTGAGGCTCAAGTACAAATGTCCCATTTTTTTTCTACATCGAGTGTGAATTGCTAATTGTTTGCATTCCAAACTGTTCTGGGACTCAGTACTTTAAGAAGAGAAGCACCAGTTGGTTAACAATGAAGACATTATACATTGCAATCTTTGACTGTAAAGTTTGCCTCTATCACATACTATAGAATTTAGGTTTAGTCCTACTAAATTCATTGCGCTTTATGTAATGGATTTATTACAAGCTGGGGACAACACAGGCAGAGAGAAAGCTGTCTATGAAAGAAACATGCCTTTAACTATACAAGAAAGGCTGAGAGAGCAACCATTTCCCATGGCTTCCCATTGCTTCAAAACTCTCTTGTGGGTTCCTGGAAACAGATCTCCGCGGGTTCCTCTCGACAGGAGGTTTCACTCATCTCTGGCCATTGGAAGGCAGGAAAATTAATAATCTTGGCCTAATGAAATCCTCATAGTAGCAAACCAAGCCCCCAAATTCTTAGCAAGCAAACCATTAGGTCTGGGAGCAATGCCATACAGCAGAGTCTGTGGAAAAACTGAGTTGCACTGTTTTCCTGGTCCTTCAATGAGTAGCAGAAAATGGGTATTTCCATCTTAAAAAAGAAGAAATATCTATTCCCTTCTTTTCCCACTGGGCAGGAATTACTATAATCTCTTCCATAATGTCTGAGTGTACAGGCTGCAGCAGCTGTCTCAAGGACAACAGAATATTTAAACCAATAGCCTCATAGAAGGAGGTGCAATTGAGTGCAACGTTCTGTCCACCTTGGTGCATTTTCCTCCTCTTCAATGCACAGTATTCAGTGTCCAAGCTGAGAAGTGGAAAGGCTCCAGCTGGTTTGGAAACCCCAACTCCAATCCTAGGGTCAAACTACACATTATTTCAAAGCAAGGATGAAGACCCTCATACTGTTAAAATTCCCAGCACCATCCCACATTCTAATTCTGCTGGGAATTGCTTAACATCAATAGGAAAGTCACAGTTTTTGAGAATTTCCCCTCCCCCACCAACCTTTTCAGTGTAGAAGTAAGGATAACAAAACTTTAGGGAATGTTTTGCTCCACAATATGTTGTAATCCCAATTTAAGATGTTTGCATTGAACAAACCACTTTTTGACGTACTAAATTGCTGGGCCTGCAATTGTAAGAGGAGAATTGATATCTCAAAAAACAGAAAAAGAGGACCCAGATGGTTGGGGGCAATATGCTGACTCTGTAAACTGCTTTTAAAAAAGCACCGTGAGGCGATATATAAGTGCTATCTTCCTACATCAGGGCTATCAAACTCCCAGCCAGCAGGCCGGATGCATCACGTGATGGCCACCCCCACGCCTGTTTAGCGAAAGGAGAAAAAAGGCCCAATACATCAGGTGAAGACACAAGTTGATGACAGAAGTTTGACACCCCTGCCCTACACTGCACAATATGGATCAAATCCAATGCATATAATTTGACGGGGAAATGACAATATGTGGTTATCCTATTAAAGTACTATATAGCTTGACCTCCATAGTAACAACTATTATGATTATTTAATGATGAAGAAAATATAATTTGACAAATGTATGTTTACAGGTAGTCCTCATTTAGCAACCACAATTAGGACCAGCAACTTGGCTGATAAGTGAAGTGTTCACTAAGTGAAACTGTGTTTACAATGTTACTTCAGTTTTCCTTTGCTTTACAGATCTGCAATGTTTGTAGGATTGGTTATAACTGTGAACAATTTACTGTTCGACAGCTGCTAAACAAGGACTATTGCGTAGCAAAGCTTTCATTAGGTCCCATAAATCAATGGCATGCTTTATTTTTACTTGATATGTTGTACTTTTGAATCCTGGCGTTGCAGACAGATTCTCAAGCTAAGTAGCAGCCTTGGTTATTACAAAGGTTACTTACTCAAAATCAGATCAGATGGCAAACCTAAAGTTAAAACAAAGAATTAATGAAGAGGTGCGGCCATCAATAATATAGCCAAAACCAACTTTCAAGTTGCGTTCACCCTCAGCATTAAGCCATGAAGGGTTCAATAAGTCACATTGCACTAAGCCAGCCTTTCTCAATTTGGCTGAGGAAATCAGGGAATTGCAGCTGAGCAACAAGCTGGAGAAAGTTACGCTAAGCTGTAAACTAATAATGTTTAATAAACCACAATGGTTGGGTTACTGTGCTAAGTTACAACCAAACAAGTCCTGTGATCCCTTAGCAGGGTGCATGACCCCAGCCTCAGATTCCCAAAGTTACCACCCTCCTTCTTTTCTTCTTTTTGACTTGGTTTAATTGTACTACTACTCTTCATAGTAAGGCAACACGGAGCATTTCATGCCGCATGATGTGAACAAGGTGTGCTGCCAAAAAAAGGTGCCTGAATAACACTAAATGTGGAACCAGCTTTGGGAGAGGAAATTCAATTTTTTTTTAAAAGGACCTGAAAAGACTTTAACATGAGTCCCCGAGTCTGACCTGCAAGTAGACAGTTTCTTTACACCAGAAGAAAAAAAAACCCACTTCTCTTTCTTTGGATAAGAGAAAGATATCCCACCCAAGATTTAATTAAATTCACAAAGATACAAGATTGATTTCTATTGTAGGAGAGACAGGTTTTACTAACCATAAATTGTAGAAAGTCTTTTGACCCTGGAGGTTTGCAAATAGGGGGGGAGTATCTGCCCAATGGTCAAGCTGGGAGCAGCTTTGTGAAATAAATACTACCAGGGAGTGTTTCTCTTAAAAGAAACACTGAGCAAAAGAACAGGACATCCTCTCTCCCAAGCAGAAGCTGGTTCAGGCAACTAGCTACACTTTGTAGCTAGAGGCCAAGGAAGAGAGCTTGCTCCCAGATACATTTTGATTGAAAAACCTCTGGCTACCCAATTTATTGAGGACTATGCCTGGCCTGCTTCGCTGGTTTGCAATGCATGCGTTAAGGCTAACCACACCTAACAATTTCCCGTTGTGAATCAGCAGAGTCTCCAGTCAATTATAGTTAAATGAAAGCAACCAGCTCCAGATGGGATACTAGTCGGATGGATACTTATTTCTACTCCTAGATTTTACTCTCTGGTTGCTTTCCATTTAAAACCTTCCTTATATCCCCGAATCCCAAAGTTAAGATGGATCTTCTGTCCCTCCTCCCTCAAGACATGAGGCAAAAGTATTCTTCCATTCCAAAGCCACACAATTCCTTCTTGAGCTGGTACACCCTAAGTATGGAAAATATGGGGAATGTTAACAGATGATCCCCCTAAGTAGGTGAGTATGAAAAACATCTGTAGCTTTGGGTGAGAAAGTGACACTACAAAGCCCCGATTCTGAGATTCAACACTCCTTTCATCAAACAACTTATCCATTGTGTGTGAAAGGGCAGAGATTCATTTCCATCAATACTCAGAGAAAACTCTTTAACTGGCCATAGGCTATTGAAGTCTCTGGCAGCCAGATCCTCTTATTTTAAAAGTACTACATCCCCATAATTCTTTATCTCATTTACACACACATACTCCAGAATGTCTACAATTGCAGACATTGTTTTTCCAGGGTACTGTTTAGTTTGAAACTTGTATTTGGCAACCCTAATGAGGCTTCAGAAGTGATACCACCACTGCAATTAGCGAACAAGGAGCTAAATCCAGGTTGGCCCCATTTATTCCATTTTACCAAGGCAACTAAATCAGTCCCAAGATCATCAGCTATAGCAGCATAGGCCACATATTCTCCACAGAGCTGCCCTTGATTGCACAGTAAACAACCTCTACCATTGTTCTCCAGACCCATCAGCTTATTTTTCTGGACACCAAACTATCCATGATTCCTCCCCCTTTTTAAAAAAAATTCAGAGCACATCTCCTTCATAAAAACAAGGTAGTAGACAACAGGCCTCCTGCTCAAACATCTGTGACTCACGATATCTGGGATGGGTTACTGTGTATGAAGGAAGCAGAATGATTTCAAAATTCTTTTCAAGAATATTTAATCCTGTTCCTGCCTATGTAGCCTAGAAAAGCTCTAATTTGACAACACGTGGCAAAAGATATTACAAAATGGAAATACAAAATAGATGATGTACACCTTTCACTGGGCCAACCTTTGAGTGACAAAAGAACTATTCGGGCAGAAAAAGAAACAAGAAATTCTGCTCTCTCCATCAAAACGGTTATTAAACGCAACTGCTGATTTCAGACAACCAAAAAAGCTGTTTGTCTACAAAAATATTAAGTATTTACAACATATTTATGCAATTCAATTTTTAACCTGCCTTTATTACTTTCTAAGTTACTCAAGGTATTCAATGTACATAGTGTTCCTTCCTCCTCTTATTTTTCCCTCATCAACAACCCTGTGAGGTGATTGAACTGAGAGGTGGGGAGGGGGAGGGAAGAGACACTGTAATGTGTAAACAAAACCAGGAAGAATATACTGTAAAGGGCTGGGGGGAAATTGTAAGTCTATTTTTATTGCTTTAACTGTAATCTTCCTATTTTACATTACACATTATCATGTGTTATTTTGTATTTTCATGTACACATACACAACTCATGTCTCTCTAAACTGATTAAACACTGGTAGGAGCAATTTGTTTATTTGTTCACCAAAATGCAAAATGGAATGGCTATAAACATCAAAGGTCCCATAGCTTAATTCATATTCAAAAGTGCTAAGCAAATCTTAAGGACAATTCAAAACATTTACACTGGCTTGAGACATCACAGTGGATCTGCAGGTTCAAAGTGATAGATTGGGCAAAACTCCATGAAGTTTGTATTCCAAACCAGCTGTGACCTGAAAAGAAGCTGAAATCTCAAAACTGAATAAAAGAAGGAAGGGAGATATTGGATATGAAGGCAAAAAGGGACTTTGGAGTGCAAAGGAGGTATTCATGTAGCACTTGTCTGTAACTTCTTAAGCTCTTGTGGCTGCCTCTCTGCAGCTGTTATGCAACTCCAGGAAAAGTCATATTTTGTTTAAAGAGTTGTAGACAGGTGCAACATGCATGTCCCTGCATACTCTGAATTCCACAACCTTAGAAGATAGGTGTGGGTACAATACAGGTCAGGGAGTGGGGGAGGAGGAGACACTGCAATGTGTGAACAGAGCCAAGATGAATATACTGTAAAGGAGAGGGGTCAAATGGTTCATTTTTACATTGTAGTTTTCATTTGTCACCACTACAAAATAGCAAGAAACAGCACCGTGTATTTTTCAACAATCATGACCCCAAAAAGGGCAGTTAATAATTGACACTGTTATGTACCCCACTGATAAGAGTCATTCCCCGAAGCTGTTTGGGCTTTTCCCACTCCATTGCTGGATTCATGGTCCAATATTGGAAGAAAAGAGAAGTGGTTGGAATGCGTAGTAGCACAATCCAGGATACAGATCAGAAGTTTTGCAAGGCATAACTGGAATAGCTGGGTAAGAGAGACCTCACCCAACCACAGTCTTGGGAGTAGAGGGGAGACCTTTACAGCTCCTCATCTGGTTTTAGTGGCTGGAGAAAGAAGCTAAATTCTTAAGAAACAAGTCTAGTCCTACTCAGCTTTGCTGGGTAGGCAACATCTAGAAGAGTCTCAAAAAAAATCTTCAGTCCTGGGTCCAATTGCAAAGACTCCTTTTTAGCCTATACTTGGAGATTCAGGGCAGATCCACCCTTTCTTCTTGTCCCCAGAAAAGGTTACCAACACTTCTCAAGGGCAAGAATGGATAACATAGTCCTCCACTGACTTTCAGCACATCGCAGATCCATCTACTATTCATATTTTGAAACTCCAGAGCCCTTTAGAGTGGATTATCTGAAATGTTTACTTTAAATCTAATGTTGTCCCCAGCTCCATTTGGCTATTACCGTGGGTCCATCCTCCCCTTCCAGCAACTGATAATTGGCCTATGTGGCCATTTTGTCCCAGGTTGCTGGTTTTTTGCTGGATGATAGCTGGAGGTATGGTTTTTTTGGGGGGTTTGGTTCACTCAGAGTTCATCCAGTGATAGCTTGTTTATGCCAATGATTTTTCCTCACCATCTTTTTCCATGCCTCCAAAACTTTACCACTCCATTCAACCTAGACTGAAGTAAAAACAACCAATTACTAGGTCCTTCAATGGCATACTTCAGACTGAGAACTGATATGAACCATATGGTCAATCTATTGTAATCCCGACTGGAATTTCTAAAGTTGGGATCTTTTATCAACTGAGAGAGAAGATTTGTCATGGATTCTTATATATTTTAATATATTAAGTTACTCAGGATCTTTCCCGCCCCTCAAATTTAATATTTTATTTTCTAACAGTCTGTGAACAATGGAAGCATTTCCCATAGTTTCTGTGCTTATAGATTAAAAACATAGCCCACTTTTTCAAATATACAATTATTTCACAATTTTTTCTTGAAAAAAAAATACGGGGGCTAGGCTCTGGCCTACCCAGCTCATATGAGGCTCTACACTAGTTATTTATTATTTAATGCATTTAAGTATTTAAATTTATATGCCACCCATCTCCCCAGAGATAACTCTAGGTACAGAGGTGGTATTCAGCAGGTTCTGACCAGTTCTGGAGAACCGGTAGCGGAAATTTTGAGTAGTTCAGAGAACCGGCAAATACCACCTCTGACTGGAGATTTTACAGTATTCTTCCCCTGCCACACCCACCAAGCCACGCCCACAGAACCGGTAGTAAAAAAAATTGAATCCCACCACTGTCTAGGTAGCTCACAATCACATTCACTACACATTTTTGCCTCAAAGAAATGATGCGGCCTTCTTTGCATATCTATTGTGTGCCCTCACAATGAGCAAACTATCCACCTGTCCATGAATGCAAAACCAGAAGTGCAGCCAATTATAAATTATACAAATATAAAATTTATATATAGAATGGGTGGCGACTACATTTAAATAATGTTGCTAAACAACAGAGATATAGAGCTGACGACTGAACCATGGAAGGCTAAATACATCTCACCCCTTGTAAATATATCTCATACAATCTTATAGAAGTATATTTCAACAGTCCTCAGAGGAATGCCGAGAATTGCGATGTATTCACTATTGTGAAATGAGTAGTTCCCCCCCACTACTGGATTGCTCCAATTTTACACAATGAAGGAGACAGACAAACTGACCCATTCACAGCTAACCATCAAATGCAGAGCATGTATCATTAGAGAAGATCCACAGCTTATTGTACACTGAAAGTATTTTCTCCCAGCTTCTTTGGAGAAGGGTGGCTCAGAATAACTTGCCACAGGGACCTTTAATGAATTACTAGTACAGGTCTGTCTCCAGGCCTGCTTAATGAGGGCCTACGTGAAAAAGGGACTACTTTTTCTCTCTTTCAGAGCAAACTCTTTGGCCCCTAAGATCTGCCATAATGAGTCAGGGAATGGCTATGTAGCACTGTACTCGTGGGTGTAATGAAGGCAGAACTTGGCTCTAGAGTTATAGTTATTAAATTATTCTTTTTGGAGGAAATTTTAAGGAAGGAAGAGGCCTGAGAAACAGCCCTGTATTTCCAAGCAAGCACAAAGGCCAGTTTGAAGCCAACTGCATGCTTCGAATATTAACTTTTATATATCAGAAAAATGTATCTTAAGAATGGTTAGTGCCTAAGTGCTTTTGAGTATATATGAAGTATAATTCTTTTTCTTTTATAAAGGCAACCAGCATCAAAGTACGTCTGAGTATTTCTTTAATTTGCATACATACACTGGAAGATTAGAATACCATCCATAGCACAATACTTTAGACTTAGGTTCACCAATCACGTTAAGCTATGTATGTGAACCCAGCCTCCATGGTTAATAAACCATACTTTATGGCTTAGTATATTGTGTAAACCCAGCCAACTGTGCCCAGTTCACTACACCATGGTGGAGTAAACTATGACTTACTACAAGCAAACCACGTCAAGGATCACATGACATAAGTGTTTTTTATTTGTTTCATACAGTTTCAATAATGATGGTGAAGAAAAGCTAGTAAAATTCTGGCTGGTTTGTAGTCAAACACAGGAAGCAGTTCTCTTGAAAGAGAGATTCATGGATGGTTGTGAGATTTGAGAACTTAGGTATTAATTTAAAACATTTTTCTCCAAGAGGAATACTTTGCCTTCACAAAAAAACTGTCTAAAAATAAGTGCAGCATTTGCCCTAAACATTTAATATACAAACAAAAAAGGAAAAAGAGGTAATTATGGTGTTTAAAACTCACAACTTTAGCATTTTTAATTCAAGGTTCTGACACACATTTGGGTGTGATTACCCAGACTTGCAATACCAAGGCATTATCTGCTTTATATACATTTAAAATGCTCCTTTCTATGCTCCATATAAAGAATTCCTGACTTTGGGCTCAAAGGACTGACATCATCTGTCAAGTTCTTATATTAGCTGCATAATTAAATAAGTGATCCCAAGGCACTGGAAAATTAATCTATGAATTCTTTGAAGACCAACTGTTGTTAAATGAAGGAGAGGGACAAAAGAGTGCATCACCAATATTTTATGAAAAGTTACCAGTTTCAAATGGTAAGCGTTAATGGTAATATGGTGTGGGCTCACACAAAAAGGTAAGAACACCTCCTACTACCAGGTGAAAAACCAGACAAGAACAAACTGGTTGATTTTCCACAATAGCATTACTTGGGAACTACTACCCCAGAAGTAGGGCATGGTTCTAAGCTTCATCTCTTGGCAAATGAGTCTTGTCAAAAGCCATCCAGCTTGCATTATGTATCCTTGGCATAGCTCAGCATTAGGATGCCCAAACTCTTTGCAGATACATCACCAGCCAGCTGTGCTATGTGCCCAGCGTTGGATTGTGCAGCCAATTTCCTGCCTTCAAAGGCATGTGAGAAGTTTCTACCTTTCCAAAACAAACAAGCCATAAAGATTCCCCAAGCACCAAACTGCTCTCCCAATTGCTTTCCAATGAGACCCTTCTGTGTTTATATACCTGGCACTGTGAGAAAATACTTGAATACAATATAAACACTAACTGTCCAATTATGCCCCCTTTTCTTCTCTGGCTTGGGGCTTTTGTCAGATGCAAAACTCCTGTTTCCTCCCTTCCCAGCCTGTGAATCTCCTCTGAGAGGATGTCTTAAGCAAGGTCTATAATCAATGCCCAGCTTAATAGCTGACACTGGCAAGCCTAAAAGAAAAATAGCCTCAAACTGGCCTGAATTACAGGTAATTAATTGTAATTGGATATAAACTCTCACTGGGTCTTTTCAGACTGTATACAGGTTAGTGTGGAATTTTGATGTGTATATTTCAAAATTCCTCCCAGCCACATTAAGGGATACAAAAGAAGGGCACAGAAGTGTGACATGCTGAGCCAAATCCACCAGCTTCTTCCATAACATAGGAGTGTCTGGTCTTACAATAACATCACAACCCAATTTTAGAAATGCGAAGGTTCTGAATTGGCACTGGGATCAGGATTTATACCATTGCTTCACTAGTATCCCTTCTGGTAATTCCTGCTCTGGGTCAGCATGACCTGCGCTCTGAAGTTAGTTCAAAATTGTGCAATACGAAGATTCAAATTCTCTGATATGAATAATATATATATAAATCAATCTGAATACATTCACTGATTCATCAACATTCTTCTTCTAGGGTTACCCTTTTCAAAGAATATGAAAACTATTCAACAAGAGGCTCAAGGGGAGAGAGAAAAGAACTGAAATGACAAATAGGTGGTCAGCAAAATAAAGTGAATGACAAACAAAAGGGGCTCACTCCTCATAATACGGGTGAAATTTTATTTGCTTGTTTGCAATGAAGCACATTTTGGGAACTCAACCATGTGGTTTGTTCACTAAGCAAATTACTGTTTATTGAAAAGTGTCACCCCTCCCAACCTTACAATTTAGGAAAAAGACACTCAAACTTTAAAGTTTGGAATTTAAATTTAGCTCAAACTTTAAAGCTTTGGCACTTGGTGACTAACTCCAGTAATTCCTTTGTTTTTTTGCAACTTTACCAGACAGAGCCCATTAGCTAAAGTATTTGCAGCAATTGCCAAAGCTAGAATGTGATTTAAGAAGATAGATAAGGCTGCTAATCCAATGGCACTTCCCTGAGCCTCTGCCACATTATACACAAAGGAGTTTATTTTCAAGGAAATATGTTCAGGATTGCTCAGAGTTTCTTAAGATATCAAACACAGAGGAGGTAAGGCAGAAATGACTATGCGAGAGGAGACGAAGGTAATCAGAATACCTGCATACTGATTGCCTCCCTTTCATCCTCAGGATTCTTCTCTATTCAACAGCTGAAGTTTTAAAATATTGCAGATAGTATTTTTGATAATGGAAATGCAATGTTGGTAAAAACAGATACAGGTTGAATTTCTACCTACAGCAATTGCTGAATAAATTCCACCCATTGGGTCTATCATTATGTGGACAATCCCCAACACTAGAAAAGACAGGTCATCCTCAGCATAATTAGAGCATTGGATTGTTTCCTTGGGCTTCTTCTTCTTCTTCTTCTTCTTCTTCTTCTTCTTCTTCTTCTTCTTCTTCTTCTTCTTCTTCTTCTTCTTCTTCTTCTTCTTCTTCTTCTTCTTCTTCTTCTTCTTTCTTCTCTTCTTCCTTTCTTCTTCTTCTTCTTCTTCTTTCTTCTTCTTTCTTCTTCTTCTTCTTCTTTTTCTTCTTCTCTTCTTCTTCTTCTTCTTCTTCTTCTTCTTCTTCTTCTTCTTCTTCTTCTTCTTCTTCTTCTTCTTCTTCTTCTTCTTCTTCTTCTTCTTCTTCTTCTTCTTCTTCTTCTTCTTCTTCTTCTTCTTCTTCTTCTTCTTCTTCTTCTTCTTCTTCTTCTTCTTCTTCTTCTTCTTCTTCTTCTTCTTCTTCTTCTTCTTCTTCTTCTTCTTCTTCTTCTTCTTCTTCTTCTTCTTCTTCTTCTTCTTCTTCTTCTTCTTCTTCTTCTTCTCCTTCTTCTCCTCCTCCTCCTCCTCCTCCTCCTCCTCCTCCTCCTCTTCTTTTCAGCTTCCTTTTTCTTTAAACAGCTAAATAAGGATTTTCTCCTCAGGAAATTGCAAAACAGAGTATCAATACCTACACAAAATTGAAATTCTAGGGCAGGGGTGTCAAACCTAAGGCCTGCGGGCCCACAGGGTGCTTAGATCTGGCCTGCGGGTATGCCCTGGAAACAGCAAAGGACCTGACCATGGTGCCTCTGCCAGAGAAAACAGAGCCTGGGTGCGCCAAGCATAATGCCTGAGCTCTGTTTTCACTGGCAAAGGGCTACAGGAGGCCATTGTGGCTGAAAACGGAGCCTTGATGAGTGACATTGAGCTGGCCATGTCCATCCCGGCTCCCCAAGGACAAACACAACCCTATGTGGCCCTCAATGAAATCGAGTTTGACATCCCTGCTCTAGGGTAACGTCCACTGGACTGTGGTTCAGCTTTTCCCAAATTTCTACCCGGTCTTGTTAAGACAGCCAGAAAACTAGTTCTGAACATTCTAGCAATCCCTAAAGCAGGTTCCTCCCTCTTAAGCAAAATGTTCCCTGAATGAGTAATTGTGTGCAGAGGAACTGCATGGGTAATGTAATAGTGGGGAAGAGGTGACCAAGGAGGCCAAAAGGCAGAAAGGACATTATGCAAACTCACAACGAGGTGGGCCAAGGGAGCCCCTGTAGAACACTTGAGCACTTGGCTGGAGTCTGTCTTAAAATCTCTCCCTAATTTCATAATGGATGCAAGACTGAAGCCAGCAGTAAGATACTCGCTGTCTTATACAGGAAGTTGCTCTATTGGTAAAAGTTTGTTGTGTTGGGTGCAGAGGTTTTGTTTTATACACTACACTTCTTTAATCAAACGGTTGGCATCTTCTGGAATTGCTTAGAACAGGGTGAGCTCTGAAAAAAAAAATCTAATCATTTAATGTTAGACTGTGGTAGCAGATGCCAAGGCTATGAAAGGTTTCCGGGAAAATAAAACACATTTGCAGGAATCTAGATCATTTTTAGAGCTTGGGAAAGAGATAGTTTCAAATCCTAGCGCCTTCATAAAGTTTCCTGGGTAAGGCACTTTCTGACTTGGGACAGCTGACACCAGGTTTTCTCAAACTTTTGCAATACTGCAACACTTTAAAATAGCAAATGGATTTATGCAATATCCCTTGCGGCCCATTGCCCCAAATAAAATGAATGATTTCACTGAGAGTAGGTTTGAGCAAGAAATAAATATACTAGTTTACATTTAATCATTACTTTTAATTATATATCACAACTATTCTTCAACTTTGCAATACTGTGACTGGGGCCTTGCTCAGGCAAAGTGAGTAGCAGTGCTCACAACAAGGTTTAACAATGCTTCCTCTTTAAAAAAAACCTTAAACTGCCTCTTTGCAGCAAGAATGGGAAGGCTTTTGAGGATGGAGGCTCAGAGTAGACAGGTGACAATACAGGTAGTCCTCGATTTACGACCACAACGGAGCCCAAAATTTCTATTGCTAAGCGAGACATTTGTTGAGTGAATTTTGCCCCATTTTACAACTTTTCTTGCCACAGTTAAGTGAATCACTACAGTTAAGTTAGTAACACAATTGTTAAAGTGAATCGGGCTTCCCCATTGACTTTGCTTGTCAGAAGGTCGCAAAAGGGATCACATGACCCTGGGACACTGCGACCGTCATAAATGTGAGTCAGATACGAAGCGTCTGGATTTTGATCATGTGACCTTGGGGGTGCTGCAAAGGTCGTATATGTGAAAAACAGCCATAAGTCACTTTTTTTAGTGTTGTGTGGGTAGAGCAAGAATTTTCTGACCTTTTCTTTTTAGGTTGGAAAGAGTTATGGGGGCCTTCTTTGTAAATTGTTCTAGATTTCAGAGATGTTCAAGGTCTCCTTAAGGCCTATTTTAACTTCTTTGAAATTACAAAATTCTATATTTTTTAAAAAAGGTGTGCAAGGCCATTGGGGGTTCGGGTTGCTTCTTCATGCTTTCTAATGAAAATTTTCATTTCAAATTTGTAATTTTAATGGAGAAAAGTGGGGTCTTTTTGTAAGCCTATTGTCTTAAATAGGCTTACAAAAACCTTTATCCTAACCTTTTTCCTAAAGAAAGGTTCTCACCAACTGTCCCTCTCTTTCCTATCTCCTTACAATTCTGAGAGAGTTGGCTATTGAAAAGAGCCCAGTTACCATGCTAAATGTGGTAGCATAGGGATAAGAAGATAGATAACAGCAAGAAGAAAAATTGGAATAATTCAGCAGAGTGACAACAGCTGGACAGGATCATTTGTGGCAAGAGATAGTAGAGATTGAGCACCCCAAGGGACATAAACTGAGTCAGATGCGACAGAAAGTTAGCCCAGGTGCTAGCAAAGGGACCAGAATCCCAAACACTGGCAATATTGAGCAGACCAGAGCACAAATTCATTGTAAGCAGCAAGATGTTTGAAAGGCCAAGACATGAGCATCTTAAGAGGCCAGGGAGATTAAATTTCAATGAAAGGCAGACCAGAACATCTGCCACCTCTATGAGCCATCAGAAAGGCACAAAATAGCAACTACAGCCTTCCAGGAACAGCTAAGAGATCCAGCTGACTGTCCAACCTCCAGGCATTTTAGCCATGCAAATGGCTGTGACGTGGCTTGAGCAAGGGAGAGCTCAAGATAGCATCTGCCTTGGGTTTTATCCTTATGTTGTTGTTGTTTTCTTTTTTCATCCGCTTGTTTGCTTTTTGTTTTTCACTGAACTCTGCCCAGAATTAAGGCAGATTGTAAGTATTATTAAAGAAATAAACAAACAAATTAAGTTCCTGCAATGGAACTTTGAAAGCACCAGAAGACAGGTTCATAATGGAATGCACCTTAATGGGATAGGGACTAAGTCCTTCACCAAATCATAACAAGGATGAATGTCATGACCCATCTGGAGAGAGGCTATAAAAATTGGGCCAATCCTTTATGTGCTATAGTTTCTAAACACACAGGAACATTGCTTATTGCTTCAAACTGAAAGCCACCATCCACTAGACATATAGAATATGCAGTTATTATTTGAGGGATATTGTGGTGTCAAAGAAGAAAACATACAGAAGGATATTCCAAGTAAGACTAAAATATGAAGTGTACTTAGGGAAGAAAAGAGATGCCTGCCCATAATACCAATCTCCCTTATAGAAAGCAAGGTAAGGAGATTCAGAGTGAGCTATAATGAATTCATCTATTGAGATGAAGTCACTGCAATGAAGAAGGACGTCTTTCAAGAGAGCAAGTAGTTAAGATAAGTGGCCATTAGATTCAAAATGTTGAGAGATAAGCATTGATAAATCCTACAATACATTTCAGGTCAGACTAGGAGTGGAGGGGAGTGGGTACAGGTGGAACAAACCTTTCATAAAATGCTTCAGCAATGAGTCCAAATGTAAGATTCCTCTCTAGGAAAAACCATATTGTGGCAATGTTATGAAGTAAGCATCATGAGAGAGAGAAAATTAATCTAATAGCAATTGAGAATTATTAAGATCAAAATACTCCCACTCAGCAAAAGTGAGGAAGCAACACCATTTGGTTGCAAATGTCTTTCTCATAGAAAGTTTCCTGAACTGCAACAAAGCATTGTCTACAGTACTGAAGGTGGAGATGGTCTAGGAGTGAATCATCCACACAAGGAATATTAAAGTCTGCAGAATCAGCTCTTCGAGGTAGGCCAGATCAGGAAAAAGAATAACTGAAATTAAACTTACGCTATTAGAGGCTATCTGAAAGTGGGGGCTCAGTAGCTCAGTAGTTAAAAGATGCTGAGTTATCAGTTAGAAAGCTGACAACCCAGGTTTGAGACCCAAGCACCATATGACAGAGCGAGCTCCCGTTACTTGCCTCAGCTCACGCCTTCTAGCTGTTTGAAAGCATGCAAATGCAAGTAGATAAATAGGTACCACTTAGATAAGTAGGTAGAAGCATTTTGGCACCATTGGTGTATAGTAATGCTGGCCACATGACCACAGAAATATCTTTGTACAATGCTGGGCCCCCTTGGCTAAGAAATGGAGATTAGCAGCACCCTCTAGAATTGGACACAACTGGACAGGGAAGAACCTTTACATTTATCTCGAAAGTCTGGCTGTGTTTTCTTTTTTCTCCCTCCCTACCCCACGGGGTCAAATCAGAGATAGTTTGAGTTTCCTCCTAATGTCTTCTTTTGCCAGGCCTGAAACATATTTTTGCAATTGCTGCCACATAGTTTCTTCAAGATAATACTGGTGGTTCTCTAGGGGAGGTCTGGATGTGGGATCCAAACCTCAGCACAGAGAACCACAAATTCAGAATCACTAAAGGAGATTTGGCCTTGTATAAAGGAAGTAAAGAAAATGTTTTTGGGAAGGTATGTTACCAGAATGCATTCATATTGTCCTTCTGGAGCTTCATGGCATCTTGGTCAGGAAGATGAAATGGAAATATGAAGGAACAGACATGCCTAACAGAAGAGGAACACTTCCCTTGGACTGAACCCAGAACCATTTTTGCTGCAGTATTTGCTGCTCAATCAGCTATTGCCAGCCATGAAGACATTTGTAGCCAGAACATTCCATTTACAAAATATATGAACCACTCATGGGAGTGGTTGACAAAGCTCAAGCAATTTCCATATGCTGTGGTCATGCTACCTTGTGGCCTTGTAGCAAAATGAGCGGCAAATAAATTTATTAAATAAAAATAATGTGGTTGTTATCTTTTCCAAATATACATTCATGTATATAAACAGATTTAGGGAAAGCTTTTTTAATGTTCAAGATGCTGAGATAATGTTGAATTATATACTAAAGTTTTGGAATTTGACTGTTTATCAGGAATTATGGTTGTATCGAACCAGGGATTGACTAAAAAGAATGAATAGAAACACAGTATTATTCCAAATGTCAATGAACGGCTGCCAGAAATAAGTGATTTACTTGTTTTGGAAAAGGCAATATTTTCTACTATCAAAGGATGCAAAAAATGTGTATTACTATGACAGATTTTTGTGATATGTTCCAATCATATTTTGAACTGGTCATATTATAATAGTGAATTCATTAACAAACCGGTGATTATTGACCAGTTAAAAAAAGTAATTTCCAGAATATTACCTTTTCCAGCAAGTTGAATTGCCACCAAAGGAGTTGTCCACACAGAACCCCAATTCCAAAAATACTTCCTGTGATTTAATAAAGGAGTCGATCTCACACTATCATTATTGGCTTGCCCTGTAAGCAAAATATTTTCTGATAGTATATTCAATATAGTAGGAAATTCTTGCTCAAAGTGTCTTAAATATACCCAGAAGCAAAAGCTCATTGATGTGAACAACCAACTCAGTAATACACCACACATCACAAATCCAAAGGGATTGGCAATGAACTTGGCAATCTGTTATACTTGCACTGGTAGTAATCATTACGGACTGAGATGGTGAAACAATAATGATATCTCTCTATTATTCATTACAGTTTGCTACATTCTACAATTCTCTGCATCATATGCAATCACCAAGGTTAATGTCAACCAGTGCCAAAAGCTGGAACCATAATTGGCATAGGTATATCTAAAGGCAACTTTATGTGATAGCCAATATATAGCTCAGCAATTAAAAAACTTTAAACTTACTTAGCACCAAGAAAAGGTGAGCAAAATTAGCATCTATCTGGATCACTAGAGTCTTATTCCAAGAAAGGTAAGTTCTCTTTCTTTTAACGTCTAGGTTCATGTCAATTAATTTGATATTTTGCAAAGGAGTCTAAGACTCTTGGTAGTTGAATATATTGCAAGTAATATTCTCTTTAAAAGTTTTTTTTTCCAGGATCATTTCAAAATCTAGGCCTATCTACAAGCCAAGAGTTCTTGATGTTTCTTGGCAAAATTGTGCCTAAGATTCACATGTTAACCAGTTCACCAGGTAATGATACATATACCATTCTATAGACTATATATGTTAACTTTATAGGGTAAGTAACATTGGAGAGGAGAAGTTTACTCGCATAAATACAACCTACTGTGGTTTGATCTGTTAACAAAGAAACTGACCAGAATGAAGGAAATGAGTTAAAAAGATCCATTGATAGACAGCATTAGAGAAAAGACATGATATGCTGTTGTTATAGTAGGTGAAAAGAAAACAGAAGCTATATCTAATGCATTCATGATAAAACATCAGGTTTGGCTCCCACTAAGTTTTGAAAACTCTGAAAATACACATAAGCCACCAATGTGGATTTCTGTTTCTATTCAAATTATGTGTGAATTAATAATTCGTGGCCACTGTGAAAATACAGAACCAAGTCATTTGGGGCCCAATTCATACCAAAGATCACACATTAGATCTGGTTATAATCTCAGGCAAATGTGACATGATCAGTAGGTGGAGGACAGGTATTGGATTTCAGAGGAAGCTTGCAGTTTCTTTCTGAGAATATGGGTGTGCAGTTTGACTGAGCCCTTAGGCTCTACCTGGAATGGGCAGGTAACAAGGCTGTGATTGCTCCTATTGAATCTCTCTCCTGATCTCAGAAGCCTCATTTCTCCAAATCACTCTGGGTGATGAAATGACAAAATTGAGTTTACAGGAAGATAAATAGTGATGTAAAAATTTGTGGTAACATCATCTTCATCATTATTCTAGACATTGCCTATCCACTGCAGGATGAAGGCCTCTTTTGCATGTTTCCAACCAGTACGGTCTTGAGATTTTCTTTGCAAGTTGGACCCACGATATTTGCTGTTGCATCGCTCCATCTTGTTTTAGGTCTCTTTCGTGGATGCTTTTTATCAAGTGGAATCCATTCTATGACTGCCCTGGTCTACCTGCCATCAGTTCTTCTTGCTCTGCGACCAGCTTGTTTCCATTTCAATTCTTTTACTCTCTTTTGATGGCATCAAAATTGGTATAAAACCCCATTCTAGGGACTTCGTTATGAGGATAGAAATGATAAAGACGTTTCTCCCTTTTTGCCACAATTTCCAGAAGCCATCTAGCAGCGCTTTTAGGGTGGCCCAAAAGTATGACTTTTTATCCGCTTTCCCTCTGGAATAGCATTCCCCCTAAGATTCATACTGCTCCTATTCTATTCTCCTTCCAGCACGGCTTGAAAAGCTGGCTTCCCCCCAAGTCTTGCGTTAGAATGAGCAGAGGTCTCTTTAGAGAAAGCAAATGTTGTTCCCCCCTACACGTTTTTCTCTCTGATAAACTGTTTCTATACTCAGATTTTACTGCTGTTTTCTCTCTGGAGCAAAGGTGGACAACTATGGCAACTTTATGACTGGTGGAGGCATGCTGGCTCAGGAATTCTGGGTGTTGAAGTCCACAGGTTATAAAATTGCCATAGTTGGTCCAGTGCCTGGTGGCCTTCTGCATCTTATTTATAAATAAGTATTTTAAAATTATTATTTCAGAATTTGGGTAGCTGAAATAATCAGTAGCACTGGCTCACAGTAACAACCTGCATTATGAGATTACTATGGGACTCTGAGACCTCATTTCTGCTTTAGAATTGTCATTCTGCTGTACGTTTCTTTATCCCTTAAGACTAAAATTCTGTATGGGTTATGATACCTTTTAATGTTATAATTAGTCTGCTGAATCATTCCATGACTGGGAAGAGAAAAATACATGTCTAGTCAAAAAGGGTTAACCTATCCTGAATGGACACAAGATTTTCTCCAAATCATATATATGGTGACAAGTTTATCAAAGTATTTGCTTTATAAAGCTGCAGAAGACATGTGCTTTTAAAAATGAATTTGACATATGATTCCTATTCCCCGGGACTCGATTTCCCATCTGTAAAATCACATTAAATATACTTTGGTTGTGAACGTTGTTGAGGTTAGCTCCATGAATGCAACTGGCGCTCTGTTACAGAGCAAAAGTACTGTATTTTTATTTAAACACCCGCACCACACATTTGAATTTATGAATTTAATTCCTAAATTCAGCCATCCATATAATTAGCTTGCATCAGAGGTATTCCTTTTTCAATTTTACAGAGAGAAAAACTGAGGCTTACTTAGAGTTAGAAACAAGTCTATCCATAGCTTCATGGATTGGAATCCAAATCTTTACCAATCAAAAGTTTTGCTTTGCTAAATCCTCATGTACCTTTCCAGTAGTTTTAAACTACAATAGATGTCCCTTGAAATAGGACAGATATCCTTCTGGCTACACAAGATAACTCTTCAATAAGTGCAAACTTAGGGAACCAACTGATAGGAGTGCGACAGAAAGTATGGAGCCCAGAAGGATGGCCTTGGAGGTTGAATGACCAAGTGTAAAGCCTAATGCTACACTACGTTGATTCAATTTCTAAATTCTCCCTATTTAGTTTGTCAGAAGGTCACAAAAGGTCATCATTTGGCCACAGGATGCAGCAACCATCATACATTCATGTCACTTGTTAAGTATCTGAATTTTGATCACGTGACCATGGGGAAGCTGCAATGATCATGTGAAAAATGGTGGTCTTTTTTTTTTTTCAGTGCCGTTGTTAACTTCAAATGGTCACTAAACAAATTATTGTAAGTCAAAGAACTATTGGTAGTGTCTTTTCAACCCACATACTATGAAAGTCCCAAAGGCTGTTTTATTATTGAAAGCGTGCATGGAAAGCTAGACTAGAGAAAAAAGAGAGAGAGAGAGGAAGAAAAACCGGAAATAAAATGAAAATGCCAGTGGCTCAATTGACTGTTAAAACCACCAGAGATGTATCACTTGGTAGATTACTTTGGATTTCTTTTTTTTTTAAAAAAAGAAAAACATAATTACTAGGGTGGGGGTGGGAAATGGGAATGTTAGGGAAAACAGTTCATTTCCACAGCTTTCTCAGAGGATAACACTATATTTTATTGAGACAATCTCTCTAAAGTTTTGGCCCTAAAAGTGTGAAATGGCCTGCAGCGACACCAGCAATCTGCCAGCTCCCTTTGCAAACAGTTTAGCAGGTGCAGTAATAGGAATGGAAAATCCAACAGTTACAAATTAGCACCCAACTCGCATTGCAAGACAGGCTAGGAACTCTCCCTGCCCCCACTCCCCCTACCTCCCCCAACTCATAGGATCTTCTAAAGAATTTCCTTTACTAATGTAATCTTGCCCTGTCTTGCTTAATCAATCATCCTGTCTCATAAAGCCCTTTGACACGCTGAAATATCAGAGAAACATCCACTTCATCACTTTATGCAAATAGAAGAAATCTCACTTGGCCTCTACAAATATTGATTATGCCTCCTAATTTATAGCAAAATAATAATGACAACAATGATTACAGTGATAATAATAATAAAATAAAATAAAATTAGAAGGAATAGCAGGAGGGGAGACCAAGAAAGGAACAAACACGGAGTCAGGGTATCAATGCAAGAGAGAATGAGATAGCAAAAACAGCTGGTAACAAGAAAGCAAATTGCAATCTAATGAATACTTTTACAATAGATTACAGGTATCAAATTAGAAAAAGAGAAAAACACTAATGTGGGGGAGATAATAGAATCTCTTTCAGAAATTTTAATTCAACACCACCCAACCCAATAAGGTAAAATAAGCTTTTCTTCTGGCTGGCCATCAGTATTCAGAAATACTGTACACCAGAAAGCATTCCTACTTTCTGCAAGAGTAAATTTGGGCGTGTGAACAAAGGTACATATAATAGAGATTAGGGCAAATCATAACTCATGAATTGATTGTTTACTTATTCATCTGAGTAAACCAATACTTGGTTCTTTTCTTTTTAGTTGGCAGACTTCCAAAGCACGTTCAATGGCAATCCATCAGAAGATATAACTTAAGTGCCTCTAGGAGCTGTGAAAAGAGGCATGTTGTACAAATCTGCTTGTCTATATTTGGTATTTACCAATATATGTGTCATGTTCTTTTCTAATTTCAGGTACAACTTTTTAAAAAATATTTAATGGTAGATTTAATATATGGTTTATAAATAATTGTTTCTTGTAATAGAGCTGGTCTCTCAAATTCACAGCCAAATCAAGTATCTTGCAGCTTGCAAGTACTGTACTTCATAGGCACTGAGGATGCAGCCCAGGTGTAAAGGAAATGTAGATATTCCAGGTAGTCCAGGAATAGAAAAGACATGGTAGCTTGCCTTGGCTTGACTCAGCAGGTCTCCATAACAGGTCTTGGTCAATCAGCTGCACAATTGAAGCTCCCATGCCAATCAGCAACCTATCTTCTTCCAAGGTCCATGGTGATACCGGACTTTCCAGAGAGGAGAAATGAGAGGAAGAGTGACCCTTGACCAGGGAAGATGGGCTTGGAAACTGGGATGCCTGATAGAGGGAAGGAAGAACTGCCAAGGAGAATTGGGTGTGGCTGCCTTGCCATGAGGGTCTGTTTTCCAATGACTGGAGGAAACAGCAAATAACCAAGCAAGGAAAATCTCTGCTAGGCCTGAGGGAAGGAAGGAGGAGATACATTTCCTAGGCTATATAATCCATTACATGATCTTAAAAATTATTATATTTCAACCCAGTAGTAAAACCAAATATCTTTGTGCCGGCTAATAAAAAGCTTGCCAACAAGAGGGCCAAAATGAAATGGTTCTGCTTACAACTCTAATTTATATATAGATTTATTTCACAGCAAAGTTTATTTATGTATTTTTCTGTTCTTTTGTTCACATTTAACGGTCATCCTTATGTAGCACTGATGACAGTTCAAATTTGAAAATGCTGTAATTGAAAATGGTCGTGCTCACATGTGTTCATGACATTATATCACCCATTAGTGTGGAACAGCAAAGGGAATGAGATTAAAAGTAATCCTCGATTTATGACCACTCATTTAATGATTCCAGGTTACAACAGCCTTGGAGGGAAAGAATCACTTGTGACCTGTCCCCAAAGCTATGACCATCTCTAACCACAACCCTAATCATGCAATTGCAATTCAGGTGCTTGGCAACCAGCTAGCATTCTGACAATTATAGCATCTTGTGGGTCACATGGTCATATTTGTGATCTTCCCAGCTGGCTTCCAAGAAGCAAAATCAATTAGGGAACCTAGATTTGCTTAATGACTATGATAAAAACTCTCATAAAATCAGATCCGGCCATGTGATGACTTGATTATCTAGTGTTGCAGGGGTGAGAATGCAGTATTGCAGGCTAACTCTTCCCACAGCCTGGAGTTTGAGTCTGACTAACTCAAGGTTGACTCACCCTTCCATTCTTCCAAAGTTGGTAAAATGAGGACCACAATATGCTGGCTCTGTAAACCAACCAGGGAGTGATGTATAAATCTAAGGGCTATTGCTATTGTTTAACAACTGTCGGAGACTGAAAATCTGAGTCCGACTGTGGTTGTAAACCAAGGACTACAAATAATCTGCTACCCTGAATTCTTGATTACCTTCTCTTTATTATATCTTCACACAGTTTGAAATCTACTTGTAAAAATTTCAAAACAAAAGGAAGCTTTTTAAAAAATGGCTTCAAACATCAGCTTCCTAAATGTGTTGGAGTTGTATATCAGCATATCTGGAGGAGACTTGGTTAGGAAAGGCAGATACCAGGTCAGACTTCCTCTCGCCAGGTGTTTTCCTGCTGCATCCAGTAAGGTTGTATGATGTTGCTTGAAGATAGGGGACTGGTTCCGATGTACCTAAAGGGCGCCAAGCTGAGGAGAGGGTCTTAGATGAGGAAAAATCCACATTATTTCCCATTTATCCATGTTTGCTCAAGTAGATATACAACAATATAGCTGATGCAGCTGCTTGTGTTAATTAGAAAAACTAGAAAGATTCTCAAGAAAAATCCAAACTTGTTCTAAGCCACCTTTCCAAGATCTTAATCAAAATATATTCAGAGGCATGAAATTATCTATTTTGCTAATCCTCATTATTTGTTAATTGCATGATTATTTTAGTTCTATGGAAAAATCGTTGGAGATACTACATGGGCTCTAACTCATAATGTTGCAATACTTCATCAAAACTGGGGTCACCAATATTTATTTACTACATTTCTTTACTATCAATAGCCAAAGTTCTTTTCACAAAGTATACGATATCCTGTTTTAAAATGACTTGCAGAAGAAAACCCAAGTAAAATCTATTGTCTAAAATCTAGCACAGAAAGCCTCCCGCCCCCAAACTGAAAACACAAAAGCCCTAATTGAAAACAAAATCTTCATGATGGTGGTGCCATGCAATCTTTCCAGGGAATATATTGTGAAACTGAGGCGCTGCTAGTGAAAATATCCTTTCCATTTGTGAGGGGCCTATGGATACAACCCCACTGTAAAAAGTCTTTATCACACTAGGTTAAAATGCTATATGATGCTGGAATGCAAGGTAGGATTATGATGATGATTATAACGCACAAATTTATAACCAGGTAATCCTTGATTTATGATCACAATAGGAACCAGAAATTCTGTGGCTAAATAAAAGCACTTAAGTGAGTTGTGCCTGGTTTTAGGATCTTTTTTCCCCCTGCTGTTATTGCAGTTGCTAAATAAATCACACCTATTAAGCGAATCAAGCTTCCCTCTTTGGCTTGCTTGAAAGAAATCAGCTGGGAAATGGTGGTTCACATGACCCCAGAATGCTGTAACTGTCATAATTAGGTGCCAGTTGTCAAGCACCCGAATTTTGATCATATGCCCATGGGGATGCTACAACGGTGGTAAATGTGAGGACTGATCGTAAGTCACCTTTTCAGGGCCATTGTAACTTCAAACAGTCACTAAACAAATTTCTGTAAGTCAAGGACGACCTGTACAAATGATTGTCTTATGTTAGGTTGAAACTTATTTTGCTGCCCTGCCCAGTCCTACCTACTCTGGCTAGGGTTCTTTTCAAACAGAGATTGTACCCATTCTCTGACTCCTGATCTTTTAAAATGGAAGTGACAGGTTGAAGCAGAGGCTACATGTGTACATCTGATCACAGTCTCTTCCCATATTGGCCAAGCCTGGAAACACGACAGACTTAAAATTTGGAAACAGCCACAAAACGCCAAGCGTAATACTCAAACGTGGAATAGGATGAAATTATCTGACCTGTTGTAACTTAAGAAAGCTACAAGATTTGGGGAAAAGTTTAGGGGTGAAAATGGCTACCAGGAAGGGGGAAATTACAAATTGGCCAGCATAATTTACAACTGTGTATCCAAACAGAAACTTCATGACAAAATTTGAAAGACTAATGTAAACATAGCCCATCAGCAAACCACTAAGGTCACAGAATGACAAACCAATTCTTTTTTAGTAATATATTTTAACATTATCCCAACTATTTCCTTGGAAAAGAAGAAAAAACCCAACTGCTCTGAAATCCCACACAACCTACCTATCCATTTTTTCTTTCTGCATTTCTTGAATCATTGCAAAACACTTTCTCTCTCCCACACACATTAACTACTCCCATCTTCTCAGTCACAGGACACTGCACCCCATTCAACCACCACGTAAACATAACCCCCTTTATCCAACCATCCCCATCCACAGACTGCTCCCTAGATGCTGCTCATTAGCTTCTCCAATTGCCCGCTTAACTCTTTCTAGCTCCCCTTTGGTCTTTCCTCTTGCTGGCTTGCAGCTTCTCCAGCCTTATCTATAACATTTCTGGTTTGTTCAATCCCACTGTGACTTGGCCTACAGGTGTCCCCAACCTTCTCCAGTTCCTCAGTTAACCCACTCAGATTCCCTCCGTTTTCCCCAATCCGCCAAATCTCTTTCTCCAACCTTCACTAACCCTCATCCATCAACTGGAGAGAAACAGTGTTCCACCCTTTCCTCTTCCTTAACATATATCACACGGGGGTCTAGAGACACTTCAAGGGAAGCAAAAGGGAATGCTGATGTGATGATTGGCAGCAAAGCTTTGCTGCTTCCCAGCTGCTCAGTTATTAGTTTTATTGTTGTAAAATGCTTTTTTTTAAATAAAAAACTAAATCAGATAAAAAAGTATAGTAGGCTTTGGTGGGTATCCATGGAAGTCGCAGGTTTATCATGCTTTTCAGAAACATAATTAAACAGCTGAGGTTAATGCAACCTGTGTATTTGAAGCCCAGACAGATAAGCTTTGTTTAGTGTCCTTGTTATACTGCTGACCTGTGTTTTGCCTTCTGTGCACAAAGTCAGACTTGCTGTGATTCTTCATTGACAACCCTGCTTTTTCACAGGAAGATGTCAACACCAGAGCGCACTTGATCCTTGAAGGGAAGAAAAGCCACACTGAGGAACAAGAATGGAAGAGATCAAGGTCTGACTAGACCTCACTACAGATCACCTTATTAATATGGTAATAAAGAAAACCTCTTTGCACATGTTCAGAAGCATTTCATTATTTCTTTGCATATTCCACTGAGCCCTTGCTTCAGTTCTGGTCACAAATGAAACCCAAGTCCCTCTTCAGTTTAGATGCTAATGTAATAAAATGTTTCCTTCCCCACATTAAAATTTCACAGTACCACAAGTCAGCATTGGCTGCAGAGAACATGCATCAAAAGGTAAAACAATTCCAATAAGGCCCCTTTTATGTCCAGAATATTTAAGACATACAGTTAATATCAGGAGACAGAAGTCCAGTTCCAAAAGGTAAGGGTATCTCACTAAAGGTTTTCAAGAGGAGGCTGAAATAACAATGGCATTCAGTTTTATATACTGCTTGATCTTAAATACTCCTACATCATGCTTTACAGTACTCTCTGAACAATTTATAATGTCAGCATATTGCCCCCAACCATCTGGTTCTTCATTTTTACCAACCTCGGAAGGACTCCTGGCAGGGGGCAGAACCAGACTGCAATACTGCATTCTAAACACTGTACCACCACGGCTCTTGAAATGGTATGGGGTCTCCTGTTTGAGGAGGAGGTTGTACTAGAAGATCTCCAATATCCTTTCCAACTGTTGTTCTCCCAGTTGGCCACTTGGCCCAGCACTTCAGTTGCAAGAGAGGGATCAATTCCAATCTGCCCTCAAGATCTTTCCTGCAAGGACTCTTGCAGGCAGAGGGACCTGCTTAGCAGCTCCTTTAATTAAGGGACCATGCGGAATCTTTATCATGTCAGTGACCCATTGCTGAGACCTTTGACCTGCTCCTATTCCCTACTAGTCAGGTCCTAATTCCTTCGTCAGATAACACATGGCATGACTCCAGTCCCCTCCCTTGGCAATTCTCGTCTCCAAAGAGAACTATATCCCCTTCAGGAGGGAATAGCTTCTATTAGACATTTGGCTGTCTAGATAGATTTAAAGATTTAGACCTCTGAGGATTATTTTGATTTTCACTATAATTACATGGATCTAACTGGCTGCTGGCCAGCAAGGAGCAGAGGGCACAGCCAATACCTCTCTTCCTAAAATAAACTCCCAGAGAACCTTTGGGATAGAAGGAAACGCAGATACATTCTCCTGGTGCCACTCCTAAAATCTCTGGCGAAGGAAGCCAAAGACAAAACACCAGCTTGGGTAACGTCTCATGATATTTCCTTTCAAATATGCAGCAACCGGAGATCTCATTAACTATTCTGAACTTTCCCTACCATTGCTGCGTTGCTACAACGTTGCGTTTTCCCCTCAATGTTGCTGCAATCAGGAACTACACCCAATATTAAGCAAGAAGATTTCTGCTTGCTATAAGCTGGACTTCCCCTTGCTCTCTTCTCCTCCAAGGCTGCTGCCAAATTGTGCTGGAAAGTCCCCCCCCCTTGTCAAGAAAATGGGGGAGGATGCCCAAGTGGTGCGAAGAAATATGTAAAGTAGAGGAAATCGGCTATAGGCCCATGAACGTTTAACCCACAATAACATATTTTATAGCTAGTGACCATTACAGGCATTGCTGCGGGCTTATTCTTGTTGAAATGTTATTTTTCTGTGCATGTTTTCTGTGTTTACTAAAGATATTCTAAACTATTTGCTTTGCTTAGATGCAAAATTCACTCTGTGAACCAAGGTTTAATGCCTTTGCAAAGTGAAAACAGTCACTGTATATTGTATAACATGGCTAGTGACTTGCATTGCTTGTGCATTCCCACAATACAGACAGGAAAGTGAAATGGGTTTTAAAAGTTTATTTTTCATCTTTTGCTTTCATCATCAGAAGTCCTACCCCCATTTAAAACAAAATGAAAATTATTCTTCCACTTCAATTCCAAATGTCTTTTACACAGGGCTGAATAAGGGATTTTGTTTTGTATTGTTTCTGTTCTGTTTCCTGTTAGAACCTCCTTTTTTAAACATCCAGCAAATAGGAAATAAATTCGACAGAATTCTCCCTGTATTATAATTTAAGTTTAATCCATATTGTTATAGCTCTAAATAAATGCTGTAATATTGAAATGCAGTTCAAATTTGCTTGACGGAATGCCAGAAGCACAATTAAAATGTTATCCAATGGGTAATCACAACCTAGTCTGTACGTTATAAGTGCCACTTGCAATCTGTCGCCTTTTGACAGAGAAGGAGAGGGAATGAGGAAGCGGGAGAGAAACAGAAAAAATGCAGAGGATGTGTCCAATAAGAGCTAAAAACCTAAAGTACATTAAAAACTCCAATAGGGCAGAAATTACTATTCTGTACAGAATTTGTGTAGCAATAAGCTAAATTACATAATTGGCATTTTTTTCCCCAAATGCTGTACCTTCTCAATGCTCATGATAACATGAAAGAAACAAAGTTGGGTAGCACATACAGAGACACAGATAATCATTTCATACATATTTTTGGAATTTTAAACCCTGTTTCAGTTCAGCAAGTCAAAAGATCTGCCTATAATCAATAGAGTATGAACAATTTAAAATTGGCTAGGCTTCCAACGTGAGAACCTTCCACTTAAAACGATCCAAGAAGCAAGTCTACCATCAATGAATTAATATGCGGGACTGTCATCAGACTAAGTCTACTTTGTGATGAATCATTTTCCTGTTTCAGGACTAGTGCTCCGACTGAGAGGTGAAGCTCTAATCTTGAGTGGTGTCCATAAGAAGATTAAGTAGTTTGGCCATCACGCAATGAGGTTATCTAGTGTTATTTTGAAAAATCTTACAATCTTTGGGTAGAGAAATAATCAGCTCTATAATTCAATTATATGAATTTTCCTAAATTATAGGAAAGATGGTAGAGCTCTGCAATATTTTAGATTTGATTCCAAAATATTATTTGGAGCACAGGGAGGCACAAACTCTTTAAAGCCGCTATGTCTTTTCTTAGGATCACAAGTCATTTATGAAGGGCAACCATATGATCTCAGGTTAAGACACACAGCTCCTTTAAAGAGTTGAAAACAAGGGCCACATGAGTACACCATCCAAAGTATTTTTTTTTCATAACAGTTATAAAGTGCTACATAATCTAACCATAGTTGTTTTTTTCTATTGAAAAACAGTCCCAGAAGAACAAAATCAAAACAAAGCTTAACATTTTCATCTAACCCATATTCCACTTCAACCACTTGTCTCCTCTAGATATAATTAGATGCCTTGCCATTTGTGTAATATCCTTATAGGAGTGGGGGTTTTTTTGGTCTGTGGCATTGACTTTTAAAGACTGGTGTAATCATGGGACCTTGCAAAACCCACCAAAAAGGTTTTAAGCTCTGTACTTATATTGCTAAAACATTAATGAAAACTGTTGTCAGAATAGCAATACCTTTATTGTTCTTTTATTAACATTAACTTTACTATTGGAAGAGCAAAACTAGAAGGGCATAGAGGAATTCCTCGGCTTACAGTAGTTCACTTAGTGACCATTCAAAGTTACAACGGAACAGAAAAAAGTGACTTATGACCATTTCTCACACTTAGGACAGTTGCAGCATCCCCATAGTCATGTGATCAAAATTCAGATGTTTGGCAGCTGACTCATATTTATGATGGTTGCAGTGTCCCGGGATCATGTAATCTGCTTTTGTGACCTGCTAACAAGCAAAGTCCATGGGGAAGCCATTTCCCTTAACAGCCTTGTTATTAACTAAACAACTGCAGTGATTCAATTAACAACGGTGGTGACAAAGGTCATAAAATGAGGCAAAACTCACTTAACCAATGTCTCACTTAACAGCAGAAATTTTGGGCTCAATTGTGGTCATAAATTGAGGGCCACCTGTACTTTCCATTTGTTTCAATCTGATCTAATTAGATAGATGAAAGGTTTCTAGTTTACAAAATAAAAAATAACCAATATGACGTTAGTGATACTTTGCAACCTAAATCTAAGAAAAACAGAATTGCAATAGAATATAGAATTGCAATTGTAGAAGATATGCTGTAATCCAGGGGTGTCAAACTGGATTTCATTGAGGGCTGGGTCAGCATTGCAGTTCTCCTCCATGGGCCGGCTTGGGTGGGGGAGATAGGACGGACACCTCCTGCAGCACCCTGTGTGTGCCCCTCGCCCCACTTTGGCCAGAATATTGCAGGAGGCCATCTAGGCCAAAAACAGGGCATGGGGGAGGGGCTCACATGATCTCCCACGCCCCATTTTGGCTGCCAGCGGCACCACGGGCCAGTCCTTTGTTATTTCCAGGCTGGCACCAGGGGCCAGACTTAAGCACCCCATGGGCCAGATTCAGGGGCCTTGAGTTTGACACCCCCATTGTAATCCATATGTTAGCAAAGTTATATTATCATCTCTATTGTCATTACTATGATTATAATTATTATGCTTTTCCTCCCAGAGGAATGAAGATATATTCTTTAATATCCCAGAAGCTTCTGAAAATAAAAGAAACAGGATCTACCATAGTCTCAAACCACATCTTCAACTGAGGAATAAAATTACTATATTAATGTTTATTGAAGAGTGAGGGCAAAGCAAACATTTACAGTAAGAGACATTGCAATTGTCTCTGTTTTACATTAAAATGTAAATCTAGAGGAAGAATATATAAATTGCCAATAGGTTTAGCAAGAGATTCCAGTAGTTGGCATCTGAAACTGGCAACTCAGGGATCAAGAACTGGGACCCTGGGAGCCACCAGCATCTTCTGGAAACTCTGGAGCCACTGCTGCTGAAAGCAAGAAAAATGAAGTCTAGCACTTGATAGAATTTTTAAGTTTAGCTGCTTAGGTTTTTGTTTTTAATAAGGTTCATCTTGCAAACTTCAGATCATTCTCATAGCTCTTCTTTATACAAACAAATGCAGGTTTCCAGGAATAAAGTGCATGTGTGCACTTACACATGTGTGCACTTCCTTATAAACAAAGGCTTTGTTTTAGTAGTCAGTTAAGCAGTGGCTTAGGCTCAAACTTTTGGGTTGCATGTTATAATGATAATTATGCAACATCCAACTTTTATTTTACCTTACAGCAAGGTATCACCATACCTTATGAAAATAGAGGAGGTTCCTCCTGCATCTATGAAATTTTCTTATATGGGTTTCAGCTTGTGATTGTTCCGTCTTCACCCTAGGTGGTATAATTCACACTCTGCAAGGCCAAGCGTAAAGTACTGTTACTGTGATGTTGGCAAGTTTCACGCCTCCTTAGCAGCACTGTAAGCCAGCACAAAAAGGAGAAAGGCACAAGATCCAAAATCTTTTTGACCTTCTATCCTCATTCTTTTTGTGAGTCTATCCACCCTCTAACACCTCCCCTCCTCCAAGAATAATTCTGAATCGAGACAGATGTTACCTTGGGTTTTAAGCAAATCAGGACTACATCCATTTATTTTCATAAGTAATGGAAATGTACAGGAAAAAGGCGCCATCCTCAGGGGACGATGAATGTAACCACCCATTATCACCTACAAATTTGATTTATCAGGCAAGATACTAAGGGGGAAATGGAGATTGTTTACATGACTCAAAGGAAGAAACTGCTAGGCCAAACCCCTAGAACAGCCCCCTGCAGCATTCTCTCTAAAGCATTCAGGATTTTTCCAGACTTTTTTAAA
This sequence comes from Bungarus multicinctus, assembly GCA_023653725.1. Classification (NCBI taxonomy): domain Eukaryota; kingdom Metazoa; phylum Chordata; class Lepidosauria; order Squamata; family Elapidae; genus Bungarus; species Bungarus multicinctus. Next base: position 125,123,232 of record CM042834.1, read on the forward strand.
GGACAGAATGGTGTCCCAGTGCTATAGTCTTTCTCCCTTGCTAAGATGAGCAGAAATAAAGCCACCTATACAAAGTAAACTAATCCACAATGGTGGGTCTACAACATGCATGTACACAAAGTTCAAAATCTAGCTCTTGGTGATACATTTTGATGTTCCCATGGCTCCAACTTGGCACCTTTGAGGTGAGAGTTGCAGTTCCCAGAATTTGCATTCAGCCTGACCAGAATTGTGGACCTAACAGTCACAGCTTCTCCAGCCCGTTCCGTCTACGCTGTCCAGCAATTCTGGCCGATTACTCTGGAAGCTGCATTCATAATGTCCTGGAATGGACCAGATATGGGAAGGCTACTGTTGCTAAATGCTGTCAGTGGTCATATCTTCTCTTTGGTTATATTTATTGCTGCCTGCAAACTAACAATATAAGCCAAAGATAGCCAACTGGCAACCCAACGATGCCCGAGGAATTTTATTTCTCTCTTATGGCTCTGCTAACATGAGATTCAAGTTACAGTCAACCATTTCTCCATGCTGGTTTTCATAGACAGTCTGACCACAATTTGAAAAGGGAGATAATAAACACCGAGACCCCCCATTTTGGTAATATGGTAGCCTTTGAAAATATAAACGTTGGCCATCCTCAGTATGGGCTACAAGCAAACTGGATTCTCACTGTTATTTTATTGGGCTATACAAGACAATTGGATAGTGTATGCCAAATGCAATTATGTTTATGTGTTTGGCTCACTGATGATTTGAAATCAAATGCCAAATTCTTCAATATTTTAGTGTTGCTTTCTCATTGGGTAACTTGACACGGGACCAACTTTCTGAGAAGCATGACTTCTAGACCTGAAATAAATCCTGCAATTCACAGAATAACTAGCATTCCAGGAAGCAAACTTTTAACACAATATCAGAGTTGGAAGGGACCTTGAAGGTCTTCTAACTCCAACCTCCTGCTCAGGCAGGAAACCCTATATCATTTCAGACAAATGGTTGTCCAAACTCTTCTTAAAAACTTCCATTGTGAAAAAGCACCCATACGGTATTTCTTCCACCCCCAAGTAAGGACCTCTCTGAAATTTGAAATCAGGACATTTTAACAACTTAAATCTAACCTCTCTGAAATGCTTTCAAAGAAATGGCTCATCCACAAAGACGTACTTAATTGCAGTGCTTTTTCCCCTCCACACCCCCCCCAAATCAAAGTCTCACATGGGTAAGGGGGGGAAAAGGAGAATGGGTATAAGGAATTACCAAAACAGAACGTATGTAATAAAACCAAATTTATAGGTGTATGCTTTCCAACCACCAGTAAGATAAATATTGGTTTTATTCTATAAATCCACTTCAACTTTAAGAAGGGAGATTCTTCATTGCGGTGTTATTTGATTACAGGCAGGTAGATTAATGAAAAGCAAAATACAAGTGAATAAAGTATAACCAGACTTGGAACAGGGATATGTAATTGTGAAAGAATGCAGATACAAATGAATTAGAAGAAAACACTGGTTATATTGAAAACAGAGGGAAATCAGATTTTTTTTTCTCCTGAAATACTTACTGGTTCAGAAAAACTACATAGCCATGTACATAATATTGGGAAATCTGCAACTTGCATTCTTAAGTATTTCTTTTCATTTAACAGAATCAATCCTTCCTCCCTCCCTCTTTTTTAACCAGCTTCCCAAGATTCTACAGTTGATTCGAGAAATTAACTTTACTTTGAAATATAATAATGATGCTGGGTGTAGATAGGAATGGAATATGATTAGTACAATAAGCTATAGGGTAAATTTGCTATAGCTTTTAATTTGCCTTAATATGAGGATTTTTATCCTTGTTTTAAGCAGGCATATACTTTTACCTATGTATGCATTTATATTTTAACTTGGTTCTTCTTTGAAGAGAAGGAATTATTGCAGTAGTAAGAGATAGGTGATGTAGAATGAACAGAATAACAAGAAGTCCTCGACTTACAACCATAATTGAGCCCAAAATTTCTATTGCTAAGCGAGATAGTTGATTTTGTTTGTCAGATGGTCGCAAAAGGTGATTGCATAATCCCAGGACGCTGCAACTATCATAAATATGAGCCACTTGCCAAGCATCTGAGTTTAGATTTCATGACCGTGGGGCTGTGAAAAACAGTTATAAGTAATTTTTTCAGTGATGTAACTTTGAACTTACTTGTGACTTTGAACGTCACTAAACAAATGGTTATAAGTTGAGGAGACCCACCCACCCACAGCTAAGATTTAAAGAACCAAAATGAAAAAGAATCTGAAATCCTACTCCTTTCCTCTCTTCAGGCCAAGTCTTATATCTACATAAACTGGCAGATGGGTTGTTTGGGAGGAGTTTTACTTTTAAAGGTGCCTTAAAAACTGATCAACAAATAGTACATTGTGTATTTCATCATCATAACAGGCACTACGAGTGAATATGCTAAGTTTATGTCATATGTCATATTATGTCATATGGATTAGCAAAAGAGAATGGTTTTTAATTTAATTTAAATATGTTTAATTTAAATAGTAAATACTGTACTTATTCAAATTTACCCTAGCATTTCTTTTGCTCTTTACTGGGGAGAAGGAGGGAAGAATAAAAAGGAGCTTTTCACTTCCAATTTTCCAGAAGCATAACATCTTTACAAGCAGATAGAATCTCACTATCAGCAATATCTATATGGGATGAGAGTAAGGGATGTTAGCTTTTTCTAATCTAGTACCTTCCAGAAATAAATTGGACCACATCCCCAACATTCTCTCTCCAAATGGTTGTTGACTATATATGCTGGGAGCTTTGGGAGATAAGAGTCCAAAGGAGAGAGTGCCAGGTTGCGGAATTCAAAAAATCAGTAGAAACATTGAATGTTTGCCTTTTAAAGGTTTATGATCCATGTTTTATATTTATTTTCTTTCTTTTTTTGTTTCAAGGATATAACAAAGTTGGTGTATGTAAGTGAGGGAGGTAGAATTTACCTGTTTGCTGCTGGCATGCATATATATGCATGTCCAAAATATCTGATCAGGCATGTACCAACAGTTGGTATCTTGTATTCATTCAAAATTGAGCATGTCTTTCAAACACTACTACAAATATCAAATGTTTGCCTATTTCTGATTTGTAAATTTCAATAGAGAAAAAGCAGATCCTAACTCAATGATTTGGGCAACTTGACTTGATCCTGTTGAGGAGGCATCTCCTTAAAAATAATGCCTTTTCTGTAAATTTATGATTTGCAAAAGATGCAAACATCAAGTGCTTGTGTGTTTTGTAGAATGGAATAGGGGGAGAAAAGCAAATGATGTGCTTTTTATGAAAAGAGCAAAGAAGATAAAATTAAGGTCCAAGTAGCAAACAAAATAAAGCAAAATAATGCACTCACAAATATACAATCGCACAGAACGTTACCCCTATTTTTTTTTCTATTTTCATTTTATTTAAAAAAATGAATAGGAAAAACAGCTGGATATCTAAAAGTATCCCTTAAAATATTCAAGGAAATTACCAGTCCTTCTAGAAATCTTTGGTCACTATAAGCAAATATTGGATGGGGGTGGGTGGGAATCTCATTAAGATTGTAAAACAACTGATCTCTTCTATCTTCTACTTATACAGGGCCATCCCAAACTCTACATCAGTGAATGGTGATTTTCAACTCTATAATGCAGTTCAAAAAAGAGAGAGATAGTGAGACAGATTGTGAACCTTACCCTAGGCCAGGGGTCTCCAACCTTGGCAACTTTAAGACTTGTGGACTTCAACTCCCAGAATTCCTCAGCCAGCAAAGAGATCACTTTTTCTGCCTGACACTAGCTGTCACCAGGTTCAGAAGCTGATTATGCACAGGACTGAATCCTGAATCTTGGCAAGGTTTTTTTTTTTAAGTATATATTAAGGGTGTTAATGTATCAAATATAACTTGCAGTTAATGTATCAAATATAACTTGCTACTTCTTCAGTGCATGTGGATATTTATTTCTTAAAATACATGTTTTACTATTAACATACTTGCATCAGTTTGAACGGCACCATTTCAAGCACCAACTTTTGAAATTAATGGATATCCAGTCATCAGGCTAAGACACTACAGTACTCTCAGCTCTATGTTTAATTTCAGAATAACCAGAAGCTAGATTTTGGGTTATCTAAGTCTTGTTTTTAGCTATGGAAATGCCCTCAACGGCATCATCCATCAAAAAAGGGCATAGGAGATTAAGAAACTCAGTGGGCACTACTCATTTATTTTTGTAGAATTTTAGGACATAAGCTTTCCTTTAATAAAATAACTGTTTTGCTTCAATGTCTGGTTTCCTTAGATGGGCAGCGAGAACATTGCAAATGATAGCGGCATATTTCATTCTTGTTCGTATGCCGTTGGTAACGAGAGATCTGGGCCACTAATACCACTGGAAGCCTGTGCGGTAAACACCAGGCATGCTCAGAAGAATTTGCAGCTTATTCTTCATTGAATGGGAGCATCGTAACCATATCCTATCAAAGCCATTCCCACAGAGTATCTTTTGCATACAAGCTTTTTATTGTTGCTCAGCATGGAAGAAAGTATCTTGTGTATCCAGACATCCATCAGAGGCCCTGGCAAAATACCTCAGGAGCCCATTCCTTACACCTCTCCCTCTCCTTCTCTTCCCCATCAGCACAGAGGAAAGGATCAAGGGAAATCTGCCTGCCAAAGATGAGTTCACCCGTTTTCAGGAGACAGCTGAGTCAGCCCTCACAGAAATGAGCTGTCATAAATATGCTTCTGAAAAGTACATTTTAAAAATGCTTCAATACCAGGATGTTTTAATATTTAATTAGACTATCACCACACTGCACATGGGCTCTCTCATTGCCACACTGGGTGCATGAATGCATCTGTGTCTATCTTCTCACAATAACAAACAAGACCCACACAATGTGAAGTTGCATCTGAACAACACTTCAGAAGCGTTGCAGAAGGCAGATATCCCCAGTGTTTAGGCGAGACTGTTGTGTTTTGTTCTGTTCTGTCTCTCTTTTGCCAGAGCATTTATCTAACTCGGGCTTCTTCCGGGTTTTTAGTACTCAAGTAGCCTTGTAGTAGTATAAACCTCCAATCCTCAGGCCTCTTCATGTCCAAGCATAGCCCTGGAATATGGCATTGTTTTGAGAAATTACTGCTGCTTGGACTAGGGATAAAAAAAACAACCTTTGGGGTGGTGATAACTTCTTTCTGGTTCAAAGGTATGCACATGACATGGTCTGACACTTTTGAGGGCCTAATAATAAAATTTGCCTAAAATGAATAAGATTTCCAAGAGAGAGGGAGGGAGAGAAAGAAAGGGAAAGAGTCTTTTCCTTTTAAAGTTACTTGCGTTTGTTCCTTTTAAAGTTACGGTCCCTTCAGTTTAACTTGATGTATTCTTGATGGAATAAGTGATTTTTCAACTGCAGCTGACAAAAGTTGAGTTTAAAACCTAACTTGTTAGACCCAATATTTTGTCTCCTTAAAAGCTCTGGCAACTAGGAGAAATTCAGTTCTTATCTCTCGTGTTTAATGTACTGGGGATACTGCCTCTGAAAGTGGCACCTCCAATTAATTATCCCAGATAATAGATAGCAATCCCTAGGTTGGACTTCATCACAATCTAGGTTGCAGCAAATATTTTGGGTCTACAATTCCCATCAGCCGCCATATGAAAGTATAACCAAATATTAAGAGTAGTGGAAGCTGTTGTCTAAAACGCCTACGGCAACTCAGGGTGAGGAAGTCTGCCTGCTATTTCCCTGAAGCACTGCTTGTTCATGTTAAATGCCTTACCTGGTTCTTATTTAGAGCAGAATGCACAGAGGATATTTGCTCATGACTTCATCACTGCCCACTTCAATTACTGTAATTTGCTCTAGTTGGGATTGGCCTTGAAGACCACCTGGAATTTTCAGCTGACTATGAAGTTACAAGCACCTCTATGTTTTTATTTTAATGATTTAACATAATGCATTATTATGGTTCATTGCACAGTCAGCCAGATGTTTATAGACTGGATTGGGCATTTCTGTCCACCCATACAGTCCTTCCCAGGGACCTGGGATAGGCAGGTGTTTATTATTATTTTAATATGTGTGAGCCACCTAGAGTCCATCAGAATTTAGTTGGGGATAAGTGGCACAAACAAACAAAGAAACAAGCAAATTTCTATCAGATGAATTTCAACAATTGAGATTTATGCTCTTGTTCCGTATTTTCCTCCCTTTAATCACTGCAAAGAAGCTTCTACATGCCCCACTTACATTAAGAATGTGCTGCTGAAGAAGTTAATAATTTTTACCCAAGAGTAATAGGAGTAACTCATCTCCCCTCACCCATCACACATTTTTAATGAAACCAACTTGTAATACCACAGCTACCTTCCTTCCCTTTATTTAACAAGCAATAGAATGTTTCAGAAGCAAGTTATACAAACATGAAAGTATATGTTATTAAATTAACAATTGCTTATTATAAACATTTTAACAATGTATTGCTTATTCTGCTTCACTGTCTCTCTACGGTAGGCAAACATACTGCTTCAGATAACAGATAGGCTGATGGTAGGGATGGAAGCCTGTTTTCACCGGCAGAGACACTGGCTGGTTCTTTGCTAACTTCCAGGCTGGCCTTATGGTCCAGATCTAAGCACGCGCAGACCAAATTCGGCCTGCAGGCCTTGAGTTTGACATCTCTCTTCTAAATCATCCAGGTAATAGTTGTCCCAAAGGTGTTTTTTCCAAAAGGCAACTGGACTTTCTTGGGTTATTTTTTTTCCTTTGAAAACATTTTGTTTCTCATTCAAGAAGTGAAATGAAAAAGCTTCTTGAATGAGAAGCAAAACATTTTCAAAAGAAAATAAAAAGAGACCAAGAAAATACAGTTGGCCTTTTGGAAAAAGCCCCTTTGGGATATTTATTTGAATGAGAAAATTCTTCACCCAGAACTTGGATTCAAGTGCTTAAACCCAGTGGAGGTCAGGTGTTTTCACACAAAGTTCAATACCCTGTTGTCCAAAATATTTTTTCCCCTCAGCAGCATAGTATAGGATGGGAGAAGTCATTTTTAATTGCTACTGTTAAATTGGGAGCCCAAAATGCTTTTCACAATCACCCAGAGATCTACCAACAGATTCAGATTTACCTTCTGCAGCCTCTATTGTAGATCAAATGCAGCTGCTTGGACTTTTAGTTATGATAATAACTCCGTTTTGCAACAAAACCTTGATCTTCTGAACTGTCTGTTGCTAAATTAATGGCTTTTTTGGAACAAATCCATAGGCTTTATCTTCAACCAAATTTTAGAAGATAGCAATGAGCACATAAAAGATGACCCCAAATTATTCCTACCTATCCAACTAACTTCTAGCAGAAGCAAACAGATAGCAAAATGTCCCAGATCTAAATAATAAAACTAACAAACAGGCAAAATTACACGTGTAATTCTACAAGGTTTCTGTTTTTTGGTGTTCTGCTTTCTTTCAGCCTGACATGCGCCTTTCCCTCCCTCAACCACTCTTACTCTCATCCTTTTTACAATCTTCAGAAGTGCCGCTAATAAGGAGAAGACAAGTAAAATCTCAAAACCGTTTCAACTTTCACACACATCTATTTTCTCTCTTTTTGGGCCAGGGGTGGGGGAGGAGATTGAAGTACACAATTGCTTTTCTGGAGAATCTGCTCTACTGCAAGAGGCAGGGAGATATCAATATGGGAAAGAAGTAGAAGGGAAAAATAGACGAGGGTGTGTTTTGGGGGAAAGCTCCTGCCAGGATGATAAATAGCTAACTGAAAGTCCAAGCTTGCTCCATAAACAATGCTAGGTGATCATCTCACACTGCAGCTAGCTGGTTTTAACTTGGAGCGTATGCACGTTTCAACCCATGCTTCTGTTACAGCTAAGTTGAAATCTTAAAAGGTTTTTTTTTCAGTTTAAATACAGCTTAGCTCAAGGTCTATTCACTCCCACCCAGAACTGCTTTTGTTTCCTTTTACCACGTTCAGTGGCCTTGCATCAGAGAGACAACTGTACTGTACTATAAAAGAGAGATAAAGGGATCCTACCTCCCTGAGTCACCACTTGTCTCTGGGGACAAGGACCCTCTTGCTGCTGTTCAAAGTCTTCTAAAATTAAAAGTCACAACTCTGCCTCTCAGTATTTCAGAGCAGGATGCAGTCCCACCAGTTTCGGTCCTGTCAGATTTCCTATAACATCATCATCACCTCACCATCCATTTCAGGAGCTTCTAATTCCAGTCTGGAATTCAATCCATTGAAGGGGAATCAGTAGGAACTTGGCCCTTGAATGCCACCATCCAACAGACAAAAGAAATAATTTACCAGGAAGGTTTAGCCAAAATAGCGCTGACCCAATCTCATTCTTGTCCACCAATTTGCTTACACGTGTGAGATTGCCTGTACAAAACTCCCATTGCTTCTTATGCAAGCCTCTTCTCAGCAATTTGCTGCTTTATCATAGAGTATTATTTATTATTACACTGAAAAGAAAGCATTGTTGAATATGCAGAATTAGAGTACTTGCTGTACATGGTATTATGAACAGTAGCCTCCCATTTATCTGTGTGCTCTGGAGGACATCCAAATTTAAGGATAAGAGTTTTGTTAAAATGGATAAATAGTTTATAAATAGTTTATGGAGTGATATACCATCTACTGTAAGATTTGACAGTCCTGAGCCTCAGCTTTGAAAATGGAGATGTTCTCTGTATTGCACAAATAAAAATACAAAAAAGGGATAAAATTCATTCCGGTCACTTTGTGTATTAAATGTCCAATTCCTAGGATTGGATGCCATTACCTACCATTATCCTGGTCTTCCTTACTGATATGATCATACAGAGCACTGAAATGACATTCTAGAGTAAAGACAGATGCCTCTATAAGAAGAGCATCAGAAGAAAACTATAGTAAATTTTGTTAATTTATCCCAACTACAATTTAACAGCCTCAAGGCTTCTGTCATTATATGATACCCCTCTGTCTATAAGGTGATTGTGGGCTTGCTGTAATAGCCCTTTTTAGTCACTTGAAAGAATTTTAATTGCTCAAAGGCTTTAGTACTAGTATGTGCTATTACTATGACATTCTAATTAGACGCATCAGCTATTTCAACTGTTTTAAAAGAATAATCAAAACTTGGCCCTGTAGATCTGGAAGCATAAAAAGTGTCTTGTTCGCTATTTTTACAAACTTTCTGGAGAAAAAATATCAGGAGAAAAGTTATATTGGCCATAAACTTTTCAGGAGTATACCCGTTGCTATATGCTAATGTTCTCAGCATTTAAGATTACAGCCATATGCAAGCCTTGAATTTTACCTGCATCGACAAAGTCTGAAAATATGATATGCAAGATTTTTGTGTTTGGCTTAAATATATTTCACTGTGAGGATTCTTAGCTATTTAGCCCAGAGTCCTAATGTTCATCTTTCTGGCTTGCATCCAATTGGTATCCTCTGACTTATAGAAGACTTTTGTACACTGGCTTTTGCAGCTGAATGGCTGCAGGGGGAATCACCAACAGAAAGAAAGAAAAAGAAAATAAGGTGCCTCTCTTCCACTGCCAAAATCTCTGCTATATCAGAGCATTCCATCAGCAGAGGAACACTATAAATATCATCTATATACCATCCTATTTACAGGCTGTACCAGCCCAATAATGTACAGTTCTCTCTGATAATATGATCTGAATGCATCAACATTAATGGAAATTTCTTAGGTATTACGCAAATCAATAACTCACAAATTAAAGTAATTCAATTCAAAATAACATTGCATGTAAGGTTTATTTTTGAGTGGGGGAGAATTAGGGATTCTGATTGTAGTGGGAAATGACTGGACGAATAAACAACCTAAATAACATTACTAAAGTAAGACTCCTCGAACTACTGTATTCAGACTTGTTTATTTTTACTGTTCTCTAAGTACGAAACAGAGCATAAAGACAACCATCTATAGGTAGACAATCAAGTTTTATGGGCGATTCTGACCGGTTCTTCTAATTTCACTTTGATCCAATATTCACATTTCTGGTCTGAAATCAATTAAGTGCTTAATAAATCACTGAAATAGAAACTCACAGAGTTTCATTTATACACACACACATACACATACTCAGAAGAGTTATAAATCAGATGCCAATTTGCACTCCTGATTCTGATAATGTTCTATGCATTTATGCGTACAAATGTAAGGGGAAAATTGTATGATTTGTGATATCCCCTGAAGTACACATCAACAATGAACAAAGCTTAAGAAAAGTATGCAATTTTACATCCTCTGATGACTGTGTGACTCGAAGCTCTTCTAAGTAGGTACATCCTTATTACATAAATGGAATTCTGCCAACAAAAGACTTTTTCTTGTCCAAGGCAGATAGATTTTTGTCTCCGGTACAATGTTTTCAACACTTTTCTCTTTCTTGCACGCATACACACAGAATTCCATTGATTATCACAAATACCCTTTCTGATGGTCACTCGTGAGTCAAAACTTACTGATGGCTTTATTTTATTACTTATTGGGAATAATTGGTATTAATTCTGTCAATCTAATTAGCTATTACAAGCCACATTTTAAATGCCAGTCTCCACTGCACATTGCACAAGCCATTCTACCACTTCATTTTACATATCAAAGGCAAAACACTGACAAGAATGCAACCATGTGACATGGTAAAACTAAAATAATAGGGAAGCAGCACTCACAACTAACAGGACTGCCCTCTTTCTCTCATGCGTGCATGCATGCACATATGCATGCGCACACATGTATACACCTACACAAGGGCAATCCATAGAATCAATTTGGTATATTCAATCATCTCAATACTTTCCGGTTTTAAAAGCACCCATCTTGAAAAGTCTGTTCTTAAAATGGAGGAAAAGAAAAATGTTGATTCCTGACTCTGAAACCCCTGGTTTAATGTGCAAGGGGGATTTTTGTGAATGGGTATTGCATAGAGAAATGAAAGGTAAGGAGAGATGCTGTGCTTTCACATTATTTATGCGTGCAGTCTGCGTTAATGGCATATGCAAGTTGACAGCATACATCCTATCAACTTGCTGAAGTGTATCTTGATTGTTCAAACACACTCTTAAAGGTGCCCGATCATTTATCAAATTAAAATAACTGTGCTGTGTTCCAAAGGGCTTGGAATATCTGAATTATATGCCAGAATTCTTGGTACCCCTTACATTTCTACATTTCACAACAAATCTTATTTTCCAAAGCACTCAACAAGCAAGGCAGGTTTGTGTGGCTGAAGTGAAAAAATAGAAGGGGGGGGGGGGGAGGAAAGGAAGGGATTTCCTCCCCTCGCAATCATATTGGTCCAGAAATATGCTATTTTGTGATTCTGGTTTGGGATTGTTGATTTTTGTTGTTCTGCTTTATGTCACAAACTTCAATACAAATCTATTAATCCAGCAGGAAATGATAGACTCCAGAAGGCTGACCAATTAAATTTAGACTCATGAAAAGTCATGAGTAGCTTGGTGGCTAGTAAAGTATATTTTTTATTAACTTGAACAATGTTTCTGTAAGTAGAATTTTTCCCATTAATGGCCCTTATGTAATTTATTTAACTTTGTGAACCTTGGCAAAGCCTTGAATATTTTTAGATCTTTGTTCTAGGATTTGGCATTTCTTTCTTTTTTAATATAAAAGAAAGTGTGATTTTCTGAAATGATATTTTTAGGCTTCTGCTTGTTATTTTAAACAGTCTTTCATGATTTGGATTTGTATATGTTGAGCAGCCTCTGCTCAGGATTAGGTCAGTTTTGAAGATGCAGTCCTGTAAATTTTGTATTACAACAATTGCTTTGCACATGGAAATACAGCTATGCCCCTAAATTAGCACACAGAGATTAGTTGCTACTGTGGAAAAATGTTTTATATGAATAATTAGACAAGATAATGTTGCAATTCCCAGTGGAATAATGTATATTTCAAAAATGAACTTTAATTTCTGTGTTTGCATGTGCGCATACACTCATGTACAACCACAACTGCATGGTGTAACCATGTGCGCCTTCTCATTCTTGTGCAAAAGATCAGCACTGGCAGTTTCTAGTTGTTATCTCTACATTGCCTTTCATGTCTCATGCCACTTGTCATTTATAAGTAAAGATGGTTAGAGTCTTTAGAACACACCTTTGAATATTAACTCCTCTAGCACCTATTCAGTGATGGCAACCATGTTGCAGAAATCAGATTGGATCAGAATGAAGTATTTATTAAAATTTACTTTTAAGAAATGTGGGGTCCAAGGGGGAAGTGATAATTTGGGATAGGGAGGATCCTTTTAGAGCTTTCCTCTCTATAAAATCCCTGGTTCACCTTATTCCATTTAATGATAAATTAAATCTACTTGAAATTCTAGTACTCTTTTCAAAGCTCCCTTCCCCCACCCCAGCCTAGAATTACTGTGTCCATTTTCATTGAAACAAAATGTCTAAGATCTTTTGCCATGCTTACCAAACTACATCCATCCTGAACAATGATTACTTTAGTTATCTGGGATGGCACAATTATTTACCTTGTAGATGGGCACGTTAACTCAAATACTTCCTATTTATTACAAAAAAAAAAAAACACCCCACCCTTAACAATGTGTGTACATACACAGTTGATGAGATGGAATAGATTTTAGGAAATTTCCTTCTACCTATCTTTCTTTAGTAAGATTCTTGCTTGCATATAAAAGAATCAACAGCAATGAGAAAATTCAAACAGCTTCAGGCAGGAATAATGATGAATAATACTGCTAATATCCCCCCCCCTTTCTTTCTTTCTTTCTTTAAAATTTTCACAGCTTTGACTTTGGACCATCTGTATGGGAGACGCATGTGTGTGCACGCACACACATATGCACACAAATCTAATGCACAAAAAAATAATGAGACAAAACATTTTAATTGCACCTTTTGTGACAAGGTTACTAAAACAGCACTTTTACCATAAAATTTCTACAGTGGGATTATAAAACTATCAGCACTCTGCTATAAGAAAAACAATTTGCTGAACATTAAAAGCTAACTTCAAAAATTCAAGGTCTCTATGGCCAGCTTTAAAACAGAAACCATTCAGGGGCAAGGACAGGGAGGGTTCAAGTTATCTCCATAAGGAGAGAATTCTAGGGAGGAGGAAGTGGTGGAATACATGCTTGATCAATGAACGTATGCCTTGTGGAATTTTGTCTGGGAACACGTAAAAATTAAGTCCTTTCTTGTAGAGCACTTTGCGTTCCAATCTCTTCCCAGTGGATTTGCTTTATATCTGGCCTTCTGGAGCTCTGCTTTTAACACATTTTGCTTCTTTTACTTCCTAAAAATGTGTGTTGGTATCCTCAATGTAGGTTACAAATCCTTCCCAACTATATTCTTTAACAAGTATGCTTCGCATATTTTAACATATCATGACTATCTTGAATCAGGGCCTTCTGTGTTTCTTCATCATATTATTCTAAACTACACAGATTATACACATTAGGTTTAGGAGACATTAGTCAGCCACTCTTTATGTAACAACAAGCATAGAAAATTATTTTAAAATGGCTGCAAATCCATATAACCTTAGTCTGTGTATTCACATATTTCAAATTCTGGTTCTGGAGAGGACTTTCCCCGTATTATAATTGTGCATCAGTGTCAAGATATCATCAATAATTTATTCTATTTATTGTCAGTTTGCTTCTTTAATGTAAAAGAAAAATGTGTTCAACTAAGCATGTTCTAAAAATATTTAAAAAAGCAATCACAGTAACAATTTTAAAAATAATATTTCTAATTAGGAGCTTAGTAAAATACTCATATTTAAAACACACATAGTGGAAGAAAAAATAGAAAGCAGAAAAAAGATCAATAGCAGGATTTCAAATAGCTTCGAAGAACAAGGCGTGTTGAATCCAGACTATGGAAGAAAAGCAGAGTGATTGACATAAATCATACTCCTCATCCAATTTGCCCAGGTTTGCATTTTAAAATGCCTTTCTGTTGTTGCTGAATACAGTTTTTTTTTAAAAAAAGATTTCGCTCTAATGAGCATCTTCAATTTTGTATGGGGCAGGTAAGTATGTAAAAAGAAACATAAGATTAAAAAAAAAATAAAACTGATAAAACCCTACAGAATTATGATGCATTCATTTCAAATAAAGCATTAAGTATGTGTAGTTTGTTGCATTTGTTAGGAATTTTTAAAAATTTCATTATGCTAAAATTAATTAATAATTTGCAGCTGGGTATGCCATTTAAAAAATAATAATAAATGTCTGCACTCTTGTTTGATCATTTTTATCCATTCTGGTTTACCTCATGCCATTCTTTTTAATCCATATACTAATTGTAATCCCATTAAAGCAGATATAATTTTATTACCATTCATAGTTTGTCAAGCTAGGAATAACGATGGCTGCTACTGCTGAGTTTAGAGAAAAATAAAAACTGTCACACATTTTCCTCTTCTGATGTTTAAAGTAATTTGTAAACAAAAGTTAAGTGGCTGTGTGTGGCTTTGTAAATCTAAGATTAAATCCATACTTCCATAAATATATATCCCATAAACACCCTGTACACTCAAATGAAGGTACATACTACATATTCAAAGCTGGCCACAAAATCTGAAAAACTCAACCGTATGAGAAACCCTAAAGGACAGAAATACATATAGCGAGTGGATGAAATAGAGAAGCTAGTTAAGTTTCACTAGAAACATTAAACATTGAAGAAAAAAATGTTTCTAACACCAAATTATTTACTTCAGATAGGTCTTTTAAAAAGTAAAAAGCAAACGCAGCAAGCCTACATCAGGTTCTGTGCAAACAGAATGAATGAAAGACATTCTGAAGCATAGCCAGAATCTTGTAAATTTCAAAACCTCTCAAAGCATCCATTACTTTTATTACAGTTTTCCCGTTCCAGCTTTGGGGTGAATGTGGGGTGGGGGAATTGTTACTATTGTTTGGATTTTTGCATATTGATATATAAAACCTTATTCTAAATGGTAGATATACCATTCTGCTTTCGTAATATCCCCCTTTGCTTCCAAAAAGATCTTAAAACAAGGATGGGCAACTTGAAATCCTGAGCTGCTTTAGCATACAAGCGTCCCATTTTGTGCATGTGTTCTCACTAATGTTCTGCAGCCAACACCTGCTATTTTGCACACCCTTGCCGTCCCAGGCAATTAATTGATTAAAAATGGATGCCATGGACCATCTCTAAAGAACCTGACGCATACCACCTCCCTGATTTTTCTTGCCAAACATTGTGTCTTCAGCAAGATACCACAAGCACTTGTTAAAACTAACACATGCACTGCAAAGCCCATTCTCACCCTGACACTTCACTTCAGGGCTTTATATAGAAACAGGATTTTCTAGTCTTATACCACCAGCTCCATTAATGCTCACCCCACACATACAGCTACCCTTAATCTGAAAGAGCATTTTGGGGGAGGGGGTGCTCACCTTTCCCAAGCAAATAACAAAGGGGGGGGGAGAGAAAGTGCCTTGTTTGTGCAAAAGAATTTCGTAAGGTTAATGCAAAAAAAGGGGGGGGATTCCACTCCCTTCCCTTTCGGTGGGCTTTCCCTTCTATTAAGGGGCATGTGGTTGGGGGAGGAAGGTGGAAGAGCCTTTATTTTAGCCCTCTCCGACTAAAAAGAAAAACTCCATTGCGAGAGGGATTTGGGGACAGTAGTATTAGTATTTTGTTCCTTAGCAAAATGAAATATTCAGATTTGCCAAAAATATTCATACATGCCCCAAAGCAAGCTATGGGAGTTCCGGGTCAGAAAGGGGTCACCTCCGTTGCACTTCTGAACACCCCATTTCGCAAAGCCCCCTGAAAAGAGTTTCCCTCCTTCCCTCACTCTCCCGATCCTATGAAATCTCTCGAGCAGGCGGACTTTTCCCTCGCTCACATGCGCGAGGCTCCGCCGAGGCAGGCCTTGGGATGGATTCTCCGCTTGCGGAGACTTTCAGAAAATATCCGCGAATGCACTGTCGGAAAGCGGAGAAAAAAATAAAATAAAACCACCAAGCCGTTGAAATAAGGTTGCAAAAGAGGGCATTTGGAAAGCAGAAGCAAAACCGTTCCTATTTGTATTTCTCCCTTCGCAGCAACCGATACTAAGAATCGATCTGCTGCAATCTCACTCACACACCCTCCTTTTCTTTCTGAGGAAAGAAAAAAAAAAAAGGGCAGCTCAGTCGGGCGCCCCTCCTTTGGTGCTGGCGACCCCTCCCTCGCCCCTCCGCAGTCAGGGCGCCCGAGCCTCCCCGCAGCTCTCCAAGGCCCCTCAGATCCCCTCCGCTCCTTTTACCCCGGCGCTCCGCACTGACCTGTGTGCGTAGCCATGGAGATGGGCGAGGGGAAGTATTTCCCGGGCTGGAAGTGTCCTCCGTGCTGCACCGAGTTGTGCCCGGCGGAAGCGAGGCGGCTGGAGCTGTTGCGATGGCCCCGCTCGGCCATGAGGGGAGGCGGAGGCGCGAAATCCCGGCCATCCATACCGGGGCTGCGCTTCCACGACCAGAGCCCCCGGCAGGAAAGGGGCTGCGGGACGGCCTTGCAGCGAGCGAAGATTCGCCTCCCCCCTTCCAGGGAAAGGGAAATCTGCAGGCCGCAGGAGCGGGGAAGGAAGGGGCTCCCCTCAACACGAGGCTAATCGTATCCCTCCAAGAGGCCTCCGCTTCTCATGGCACCGGCGATCTGGCCTCATTCTCTGCAAGGCAAAGGGAAGAAGAGAAGATCAAGCGCGTGAGGAAGCCGTCGGCGCTGGACGGATTGGATTAACCGCGGACAATACTATCCGAGGGCGAGAAGCGGCGACCCAGTCCTAGAAGCCCCGCTGATGGGCTCCCCCCCCCAAAAAAAAAAAAAACCCCGAGACTGTGGAAACTAATTCTGCCCCCTACACACACCGCGCCTCTTTCTACGTCTCTCTCTTGTTTGTCGCCTGCCTTTCCTTTGTCGAACGGAGCAACTGGTTCTTACGGGCTACATGGCGACCACCAGATTTAAAACAAATACCACGTCGAACTCTTTTTCAAAAAAAAATCTACGTGGAAAATAGAAAATGCAACAATGCGGCGCTTCCGGGCCTTGTACTTTTGATTACGGCGGCAGCGAAGCGGAGAAGAGATTCAGATAAAGCGAGAGGCCCGTAAGATGAAAACTGGAGCGGTGCCTCCAGTGTAATGGGAGGGCGAGGTGGTTGGAGGAGGAAAAAAACGCTAAGTTTTATTTGTTGTACTTCTGTTCAACTGCGGTATTTATAATTTTGAACTGATCAGTGTTCTATGATTACTTTGGTTATTTCTTTGCTGCGGTATCTAGACGAACTAAATCTTCAAATGGACGGTTTTAAAAATGTTAATGTTAGGGTTAATGTCTTTCGTTTGCCCCTATGGTTAAGTGTGATCCGTTGCTATACATATGTAGGGGTGGAAGGAATGAGGGTTATCTTTGGTTTGCTAGCTTCCCAGTTTACAAGCCAGTTGCCTTGATGCAATCCAAAAGAACGTGTTTCTTGCTGCAGACCCCAGATGAGGGGAAGAGTTTGCTGGGCTTCAATTACTCAAGCTTAGAAATAAATATTTCACTGCAGACACTTGAGTGGCAAAGTCCTGCATTCCTCCTTCAAGGGCAGGGGTTTAAATTCTACAACTGTATTCTTAGACAAAACAGTTATGTAAGGTTCTTCCTGTGCATTCATTCCATTTACACATAAGGGGTTTCTGGCTTAGACCCAATGTGTGTAACATTAGGCCAAGAGGAAGGAGGGGGGATAAAAAGATTTCAAACCCACCCACCCCTTTTTCCCCCCTTCAAGACTTGTGCTGCACTGAAAGATCGCACTAGCTTCTGGATACAAAAAAACGTGCATCTCCCCTATAAAAAACCCTCATTGAGCTATCAGTGGAAATCTAATGCTGGGAGTGGGGGTGGGGGGGAGAACGAGGGGTACCCACATTATTTTCTTCCTTTATAGTGAGTTGGTGGTTCATCCTATGTATCTGTTCTTATACAGAAGTTGTTTGAAGGATCCACAGCCCATTCAATCCATACTGAAAGTAACTCCATACTGAACATGCTTACTGATTAACAATCTGGGAGAAAGGGAAAACACATTTGCTTACCTTAATGTGTCATGATTGGAACAATGAAACAATATTTTTTTATTTACTGAACACTATTTTAAATGGTTAGGTATAAAGCTTTTAACTCTTAACATTACTCTACTACTTGGTGTTTGATTTAATCTATAACTGAAAACAAGGTATTAAATGACTACATATTTGCACAGCGGATAAGATTACACATGCACACACACACATGTGTATATGTGCACGCACACAGCTACATAAAATAAGAGGAAAAAAGAAATAGGGAGAGCTTTCTGTTGTAAGTAAATGGAACCACTACGTATAAAAAGACAAGAGTTTCTTTATTACTGGAAATTTTAAATCATCTATATTTTGCAGTTGGGGAAATTATAAGAAACATGTATATTCTTATTACCTTCCACCCACCCTGTTTAACAGTAAAAAAAATCTTTCCAGAGAAGCAGCAGTAAAAAAATAATGGACTGGAGGGAGGGGGTTGCGGAAGAGTTGAAGCCTGGAAGACAAAAGCGAAATTAGCAACTTCAGCAAGTTTGAGTTGATACATCAATATGAAGGGAACATTGTGTATTGGTTTACCTCCCTTCTTATGTTTTTTTAAAAAACATTTGCATATTTAAGGGGAGGAAAGTATATCAGACTGAAATATACCAGCCGATTGGAAATCCTGATTATAATATAGGTAGAGGCAAAGTTTTAGCATCAGCGTTCCAGCAACAGCACTTTTGCTACCACATACCGTGCAGAGGATTTGTTCTAAGGTCGGATCCATTTTGGCAATTGCTAGAGCCGAAAGAGGAAAACTCAAACCAACGTTTCTCCAAACCGGCAAGCGGGCTGTTGTGCAGCGGGTGGGCCCCCCTGATCCAGTCATCTAAATCAGGAACGATCTTGCCTTCGATCTTCCTTGGCTTCCCTTCGGCGCGGCCGAAACTAAAGACGATTCTTTACAAGCAGGAGGACGCATCGCTGAAGAGAGCGAGGTACCTTACTTTAGAATCAATAGCCGAGTTCAGACTTCCAAAGGAACAAAAGGACGGTGTACATTTGCACGGTTCGGTTCCAGCGAGCTACGCCCCCCTCCCTGGTTTTGTTTTATTTGGGGCAAGGAAGGGAACGGTGTGTGTGTGTGTTGGGGGGGGGGGAATAGAATAATCCAGCGGTATGTTCTCTGGTACCGAGTCGCCAAGGTTTTGCGCGGACTAGAAATATGCTCTACTCTCCAAGAGGCAGACGAAGAAAGAAACTGAAGATCCGGCAGGGTTCAAACGCTTGGGCGCACTGCTCTCGGGCCTTGTCGGAAAAAACAAAAAGAGTGAGGAAGCCTCTGCTGTGCTGAGTCCTTGTCTTAGCCCATCGAAGATCTCTCGAGAGAGAGAGAGAGAGAGTGCGGCAGCCATCAAAAGGGTCTGCCGCTGCTACAACCCGAAGGTTGCTAAAAAAATACCCTCAGAGATCTCTCCCAAATTGTGGGGATTTTTCCTCTCCCAGCTAAAAGCATTTGGAACAAATTTCATTTTGCTTAGATATTAAATTGCTTGTTTCCCCCAGAATCGTTTTTTTTTTTAAATTATTTTGCAAAATAACAATGATCATTATTATTAATGAAAAGGAAGCGAGGCTGAAGTTCCTTCGATATATCGTGCTGAGCAACAAGGCCACCACCCAAAGCATTTGGGGCATTTTAAAATCAAATGATTATCGCAATCGTTGCGCACAGGCAGACAGATTGAGAGAAAGAGGAACATGCCGAGAAACAAAAGCGTGCCACTGAATTATTCAGTTTCGAGAAACCTTTTCCGTCCGTCAAAAATCAACTATGGTTCATCGTTTTAAACTGAACCCAAACCAATAAGACGGATTTTCTTCTTTTTTAATTAAAAAAAATCCTTGTGAGGCATCTCAACGGCATATTTTCCTCCACGGCAAAACACATTTACCTTATTGTGCGGAAGATCAGTTGATACATGCGCACACCCCGGCGGGTAAATAAATAAAAATGCGTATTTTTTATTGTTTTCATTTATCGCTGTAATTTAGAACCCTCAGGAATTCAAGTATTTTCTGACGCAGAGCATCTTGAACATATAGCAGGAAGGAATCAAAATCACAAGATCTATATTATGATTCGTTTTAAAGAAAAATGGAGGCTGCAAATTTACATGAATTCCTTTTGCCACAATGCCCATTTATTTTCCTTGCAAAGCAACCATTTACAGTTCCATTTTTAAAAAGAGCAGACAGACTGATTAGAATTTCAGGTAAGAAATATGCGAACAATCATAGATATTGTTAGCACTACACGGAGCAGTGCACAAAATTTCCAGGCAATAGAAGACATTTAAAAAATAAAACACGAACATGCTGATAAGTTTGCATTTCGTTAGAAATAATATATACTTCCTTTCCCAAAGGAAGTTTTTTTAATCAATTTTGTTTGAGGAATGGATACAATTGTTACATTTTTCAATCGCCAGGTGTTGCATTGCTTTTAAATATATATATATACATTTTTTTGCAGCAATGGTTTTGCTTATTTATATAAGAATGACCATTGTGAAGGTATACATATTAACAAAAAATAATTTATCAAAAAACCATGAACGTTCGAAATGCTAAATAAATTTTAGTTACTTACTGGAGGGAGGGGTGTTCCTTTGCACAGAGGGAACGCAATACAATTAAATCAGTGAGTGGGACTTTGTTGTATTCCTATTGGTATTTGCACTGTGCTGACTGTTGCACTGTAAATGCACTGGCTGCTGCTCCTTGCAGAAAGGAAAAAAGACCCTGTCGCGAGCTTCAGCTTCCCCAGCCTCGCATCTCAGTCCTACAAGAACTCTCCCTGCATACTAATAAGCTCGTGCCACTCACTCAGGGTGAGCACGCTCACTGATTGGACGCCTTGTCCTCCACGGTAATAAGCTCGTGCCACTCTCTCTGCGTAAACAGGCTTCCCAATAGGTTGGCGTGGGGCCAGGGAACTGCCAATCAGAGAACAGCAGGACTACTACTCAATCCAATGGCGCCTAATTCAAGTCCCTACAGTTGCGCAGCTCCCCTCGCGCAGCTTCCCTTCGCTTAGCTGAATGGAAATGCGTAGCAATGCGAAGCGGGAGGGAGGAGAGAGAGGGGAGAAAGGAGAGAGAGGGAGAGAGAGAAAAGCTTTGCAGAATGGGGAGGTAGGGAGTCCCACCAGAAAGCTGCTTCAGCTCGTAGCCATGCACTCACGCCAATCAGCTGGGTAGCGAAGGGATACTTTTTGGTACTCCTTTCGCTTTGATAAATTGGCCGACGCGCTACAACGGCAAAAGTGGGTAATCAGAGCACTGTACAGATCAGAATGTCCTCCGGCGGCTTTTAAGAGTTACTTGACAAACGAAATACCAAGAGATTTAGAGCGATTTAGGTCCTAAGTATGCTCTTACAGTTAGTTCACTTGAGTCTTCAGCGCCTGTGGATTTGTCTTTAAACAAGTCGAATAGCCGGATCGCTTTGCCGTCACCTTAAATGGGCGTTTTGCAAGCTCAGGAAAGTCCCTTTGCTAGGTTTCTTGCTCACAAACATGCAAAACTCCTTTTGTGGTTTATCAAAACTGGAGGTTTGTTTGTAATACGGTCGTTCTTTCCTTTCCCTTTTTTGTCTCCTACGCTTCACATTTCCGTTAAGACTTCCTGCCCACCTCTAGCACCAACATATGCTGTAAATTGCCACTTTTCTTGTAAATAGGACAGTCATAGACACGTTTTCCTACCTGTATAATACCATCGCTATCAAGGCCCATTTTAACGCTGAAACCACACTGCATAAAGACTTCAAACGGCTTCGTACCGGCAATTGAGAGGTTAACCGCATAGGCTTTAGTTTCTCTCCCACCCCCTTCAGTCTTCCCTTCCCTACTTCCAGGAGACGCCTTGATTGGTTGGCAGTCTCCCAGCCCGCTGTCCATCATCCAGTGTAAACAAGGCGCTGATTGGCTGCTCGCCAGTCCGCACTGGGCTGCCTGAAAAAAGCAATTACTGGCCCCGCGGTTTGCAGGGGGCCCGGGGCTGGTTTGATGAAAGGAGATAAGCTGGGGACTGTTTCCAGCGCGCACACACCCAATGCACTCCCCCCCCACCACCCCCATTCCCTGAGGCAGAGCCTACCGTCCCTTGAGCCAAAAGAAGGTCAAAGAGTGGAGAGGATCAAAAGGAGGAAAGAAAAGGGGAAACGGACTGAGTCCCTATTAGCGATTTTGAAAGTAAAGCCATTCATTCAAGGCAGGTTTGGTGCTTCGGTCACCGGAGGGATGGGGGGGAGGGGCGCACTGATCAGCGGGGACTCCTCCCTTTACAGATTCGGGGTCTAAGGACTCTCGGCGGTGCAGCTACGTAGCATAAGCAGCAAAGCTAGGAAATGCTTCGCTGTTAAAAGGGGACGAGGAAGGGAAAGCTGCGAGAGAATGCCCAGGAAGCCGTAAGCCGACCAAGCCGGCTTCTCTCTGGATAGAACACGACGCTACGGAAAAGTCGATTTTATATGCCCCGCTGCCTTTATAACCTCGGTCCAGAGCCTCACAAATTTCAGACAGGAGAAGCAAACTGGATCCATCTTGAGTGTACAAAAGTCTACGCCTCCGGGAGAACGTCCCGCTTTGGCACAGGCGGAATCTATAGCGAAGCTAACCGGGAGAAATGTCAGTCCCAGCGATCGAACGAGGTTGAAGGACGTGTGTGTGTGTGCGCACACGCGATGCCATGGCAGCGGCTGGGAGGCTCAGAATTCTCTCCAGCCCACCCCACCCCCCCATACTCGTGATTACGATTATTTAAAAAAAAAATTAAAAGGAGCCTAATTGATTTAAAAATGCAGAATAAATCAAAATAACCCGTAAGAGATATTAGATTACAATGGAGCTATTCATTAACCAGAGGGGCGAATTAAATTAAAAAGCAGCGAGTGAATGTGTGTGTCTGTGTGTACTCCATGCTTCTGTTATGCCTTAGTTAAAGGAGAGTGAACTTGCGTTTTCCATGATGATGATGGGGTTTGCTAAAACCACGCACCCATTGAATATCCAGGAGAAAAAAAATTATCCCTATCCCAATATCCCAACTCATGACATGCTGATAAAATACTCAGTTTGATCAGCACCTTCCAAATAGTGGTGAGAGTTTTTGATTATTAATACTATTGCTGTACTTTACATCACATTGTTAATGGATTAACTATGGTAAGTAACTTAAATAACATATAAGCATCCACAGTTTGCAGTCTTGTGCCCAAGCCAGAGCGGGTGTTTGAACAAGATGAAACACCAAACATGCTAGGCCCCAGTTACTTTCCAGATATTTTAGACAAAAAAAAATTACACGGAGACTGCAAAACTTAAGACTTTCTGATAATAAATATATGCTCCAAAAAGAAATTACAAGGACACAAAAACTGAATTTTAAAAAGTAGGCAGGGGAATATATAATTCTGAAAGGAGCCCTATTTGTGGCCAGGGGTGAAAGAAGGAGGGAGGGAGTGGTTCCTCGAAAGGAGAGTTGGGGCTTGTAGGTCTTGTAAAAAGAGGGAAGAACTGAAAGCAAAGGCACTTTTCAACTCATCCTTTCTGCTGGGAACACAAGGCCCTATCAGAAAACCTATAGGTTCAAAGCTTTGAAAGAGGCCATTATACAGGAAAAAACTAAACAGGAAAAATCTACACTTCAGCAGCAAATCTGGCACATATATGCTTACACGCTTACACACACACACACACAGATGACAATGAGAGGACAAGAAAGCTGTGTGTCTGTCTGTGTACGCACTGCACGCGGTGGCCTCCGAAACTCTTCAACCCGCCGCCGCCGATCTTGCTGTTTATCTAGGCCCTCAGCCAGAACATCGACTGGTAGGCGTGGGAAGGGGTCAGAAGGGATTCAGTTGGATCTGTCTGGCAAGGCAGAGTGGGCCTTACAAAACAACAACAAAAAGCAGTAATGCCTGGATTACCTCCCCACATTGGAACAGGATCTAAAAAAAACTGAGAAGCAACTTTTGATTCCTGCAGATTCCCTTCGGAGAGGGGAGGGGATAGGAGCCATGCATGGTGAAACAGAACTTGTTTACCTAAATGATCTTAGGTCCCCCCCTGTCTTCTGAAATAAACCCGGAGGAAGAATAGGGACTGGGAGTTTTCAACTGGTTGTGCTGCCCTAATTTTCCTTTAACGTGCCCTGTATTTCCATCTCTAGATTGTCTTTCTGCTCCTCCTTTCATTCTCACTCGGCAGAGAGAAAATTTCTCGCTCAGTTGGACAATGGCTTCCTAGTCGAACCAGCCTCTCCCCCTGACCTCACTTCCATTTCCCTGGACAGAGAGCCCTTCAGTGTCCTCGTGTTGGCCCCACGGGATCTGCCTGCAAGGCAGAAAGGGCCTTGGTACAAGGAATCCTTGCTGGTTTCCAAGGTTTGGAATCTTAAAAGACTTAAGGAAGACTTACAATTCCATCTCTTTTCCATGCAAGAGAAGAAATGCCACCTCAGGGTACTCTGTCTTTTGTGATAGAAGAAAATTGGCTCTGTTCAAACATTACAGACACAAATTGCAACATGTGAACAAGAGTCACCCACTTGATCCTAAATATATTTGCCCGGAGTAAGCAAGCTGGCTACTTTGGCGTGGACTTCTTTATATTTCTTTAATAGGGATTTATTAAATTATTTATTTACAATCTTGGAAAGCAGCGCAACAGCAGGATCCTCATCCTATTTACAGAGAAATAATTGCCAACTGGCCGGGAATCCCTTCCCAGTTAAGCAAAACTGTAGTGCCAATGTCCCTCCAGAGGAAGTCACTTGTTTCAGTAGGTTTAGGATCACAGTTTTAAGTCAAAATTAAGTCTATGATGCATTGAAACCTATGTAACTTTTCCGCAGGCAAATGTAGCTGGTTTGTGAAGGGGGCAATTTTCCCATGATGGTGAGACAACAAATCCTGTTGCCTTCAGTGGGTTTTCTCCAGATAACATATAGGAAGGCTGCAGGATCAAATACTCTACAGGCAGACTTCCACAAAAGCCAATCCTTTTTAACTTTGAAAAGAATAGATTTCTGGGCCTGGTGTATAGAATTGCTCCTCTTGGTAAACTTTCGGGAGGAACACTGATCCAGGAGAGGACTTCCTCCACTGTTTTGAGGTGTATATTTATTATGATGGTTTGTTTGTTTGTAAGTGCATGGAGAGACAGGTGTAAGTTGAAGTACATGATGCAATAGTAGTTCCAGATTTATTTTGTTGTGAGTTGGGGCCAGGAAATAAATGGTTTAGAGTATTTGTTCTTTCAGGTGGTGTTTGGTTGTGAATGCGCCAGGTCTCTGCAAAAGCAGCAGTTGCCCTGCAGTGGCGAATGGATGGAAGGGTAATTAATGCAAAGTGACTGATTGCTCTTGAAGAAGGCCGGTCCAGCAAAGGGGATTGTCCCTGGTCACCGAAGCGTCTAGTGATTGACAGTCTCTTTTCCCTCTCTCGGCCTAGGGCAAAGTACCCCAGTGCTGCATATTATCACCGGTTTAAGCCCAGAACAGCAAAATCTCAGATTGTTTGAAAGCTTGCTTTTATTTTGATTTTAAGATGACTATATTCAGTCTAATTGTTATTGGACTAGGGAATTAAGTATTATTTTGTTTGAAAATTAAAAACAAATGCCAAGGCCCCAAATTAAGAAATAGGGGTAGGGGAGAGAAAAAGAGAGAAACAAAGCTTAGGCAAGTAAGGCAGAGGTGGACCTTGGGGCAGATGAATGCAGTTGAAGAGAAAGGAAATGGGGAAATTGGGCTTGGGTTGGTTTAATGGATAAATAAATTAGCTTCCTGCCCCTCTCATTTTTTTGTAACTTTTAAAATTTGGATTAAAAAACACTTTGGATATTTCCCTTTAAAAAAAAAATGAAGATTAAAAATCCCAGTCCTCGTTTTTTTTTAAAAAAATGAAAGTAGATTTTAAATTCCATGGCTATTGATTAATTCTTGTATTTTGAAAACTTCTTTAGTTCTACAGTCCTGTTTCTTTTGTTAAAATCTTTCTTTCTTTCTTTCTTTCTTTCTTTCTTTCTTTCTTTCTTTCTTTCTTTCTTTCCTTTCCTTTCCTTTCCTTTCCTTTCTTTCCTCTTTTCTTTTTCCAGTTGTTAAAACAAATAACTTTAAACAGGTATAAACCTAGGGGTCTATTGGCAAATTACCAGTAACTCATATTCTCCCTGCCCACTTGCACAAAACTAGGGGTTGTGAGATTCCTTCCTTCCCTTCCCTTCCTTTCCCTTCTATTCCCTCCCTCCCTCCTTCCTTCCTTCCTTTCTTCCCAGTCATTTTGTATTCCTGAAGTGAATGGTGCCACCCGGAGGGAGGGAGGCAGGGAAACTCCATCACGCTTTTTGATAGGCCGAGGGACATTGTCAGCAAAGGTTAGAGCTTCTCCCTTTCCACTATTTTTTTAAAATCTGTCCATGGGTAACAAATGTTTTTAATTTAACTGAAGCAGAGAATCAGTATCTCTATGGCTTCCTCTGTAAGAGACAGAAGATGATGCAGTTAGAAATAAATATTTAGAATCGCATTCATCCCCTGATTCAACTCTACCTTCCGGTGTATGTGTATGCACAAACTATTTGTTCACTGCCCCTCCTTAAAGCCACGCTTGTTTTGGGGGTTTGCAGTACTTAAAAGGGAGGATTGTGGGGGGAGGGGAGTTAAAAAGTACCCAGGTTGAAGGAAAAGCCCTGAGAGAACTGGATTTTAGGTCCCAAAAGCTGGTCTGGGCTCTTCTTGGGGGATAATCATGCTACATCCTCCTACTACCCTGTCCAAATCAGCTTGCATTTGGTTGGTGGGTGCTTACTCAGAAGTAAAGCTTGCATAAGTTTGGCTTGCAATGTAGTCTGGCTTAGGCCTGGATTCCTAGTGCTAGTCAGAACTTTGCTTATTTTAGGAGGATAAAGATCAAGAGGATTTGGTTCGCCTCCTATGGCTAGATTGAAAAGCCAAGCTCCCCCCACTCCACCCCCACCTCAGCCCTTCTCGATAGAACCAAGGCTCAGTCAGCAAAATCCCAGTCTGTCTTTAAGAAAGCATGCGGGCTCTCGGGGAACTAGACTAGAACCGACTAAAGCAAAGTCTTTGGCTAAACCGCTGTTTTCAGGCATAACACAGGCAGCCTATTAAACAGCGCTCTGGAAATATTAATGTGGATCTGGAATGGAATGGGTTATAGAGTCATGTGAAGCACATTTCCCTGAAAGGCAAGGGCATCCCAAGCTGCCTTTCAGTTCTGTTTGAATCCATCAGACTGACTTTCTAGCCAACACCTATTTGCAAGATTGGGGTTTGGTAAGCAAGCCATGTTTCTCTCCCCCCACCCCAAAGGAATGGTTGAAGGCTTCCAAACGCCATCAGTGTCCTGGAGTATCTGGTCATTTCATCCTCAACCTGGAATTTAAAAGGACAGTGTGTAACTGCACTGGATTTAGTTATTCCTCTACTGTCCCCTTTCTAGCAACAATTTTACTGGATGTTCTTTCCGGAACAAGAATTTGCCTCTTTAAGGGTATTCACTTTCCACGTTATTTAGGATTAGGTTCAAGATATATTTTCCTATTTTGGTAAATATTTACTCAGCGACCAATTTATATATTCCATGTTGTAATTAAGAGTACAGGGAATGAGAGTCACCTCGGCTCCAGTTTTTAAGTAAGGTGGCCTGGAAGAAAATAACAGAATCTTTTCTTAATTTTGCTCCAAGTAGCCAACATGGAAACGTTCTTTTCATCTCTAAATGAATATGCAATCATTTTAAATTCTCAGACCTCAGCTAACCTTCACACGCTAGGGAAGTGTGTTAAAATATTGCAATTTAATATTCTTCCATCTGGAAAAATGGTGGTGGTGGGGAGAAGAGGCAGCAGCAGCCAGGGCGGGAGTTTCCTCCCCTGGTATGTTAAATAAAATTATGGATTAACACAGCACGCTAAATAATTGCCTAATAAGGGCTAGGAAACGCAAATCTTTACATTTGGGTAATTGTATGTTGGACGCCTCGCTTAATGCAATCGTTTGGGTCGGGTTCATTGTTCCATGTGTTGTTTGGTCAAGGAGTAAATTAGAAACAATTTCTTGGCTTGGAAGAGTTACTCTTCATTTTTGTAGCACGTAAAACGTTCCCTGGAAATTGGGAGGTGGTGGCCATGAGGGGGAAATCCTTCAATCTGGAGAAATTTCCAAAGCGATCTCAGTGTCTCTGGCTAGTCCGATTTTAAATTTACACGTGTTTGTGCCGAAAGGAGGACTGTGTTATAGCGAAAGAAACGCGGCTTGCGGCCATGCCTCCGGACAGTTGCCGAGTCCGGATGAGAAGGGATCATCCAACCCAGATCTATTCCGCTTTCATCGTTCCAGCAGACAACAAGAAGTCGGTCAAAGCAAGGGACGACCTCGCGATTCCTCTCTCGCTGTTCTCCCGCTGCTCCCCACCCGGCTGACCCGATCTTTTTCCTAATGGGGGGGGGGGGAGGGAACCAAGCACGTGCTATGCCTTTGCAGCCAACGCGTCCTGTTTCCGACGACTACTAAAAAGACCCAACTCCTGGCCGATACAAAAGGTGGGGAAAGAAAGAAAAACACATCTCTCTCCTTCCCGCTCACCCCACCCCAGCCCCATTTTAGCCAGATCTACTTCGGTCTTCAAAATGTACAAGAGCGAAGCTGCAGGATGGGAGGGAATGGGAGCAGGGAAAAGGAGAGCGAAGAGGAGCGCTCTTCCCACGGGGCAGCAATAAGCGTCGCCAGGCTCCGAACCCCGCAATCCTCGACCCACTTTCTCTCGCAGCACTCGGTCTCCAGGCGCTGGTTTTCTGGTAAGGGTGGTTTTTGTTTTGTTTCGTAACAGGACTTTGGCGGCCTTTACCCGGGAAAGGCTCTAGGGGATCGGGGAAGTCTGCTCACTCGCCAGCGGGCCTATATGCGATCGGCCTTCCCTTGGCCGGGCGCCAAAGTCCAGGCTTCTTCCGCCAGATCTCCTTGCCTCGTTCCACGGGCCGATTAAGAAAAACTGCCGATCCTATTTTTTTTCCGGGAGAAAGGGGGCCCCTCCAAGTTAAGGGGCGCTTTGTCAACTCCCCAGAGCAGGAAAATCGCTAATGGCTGCTGTTGCGGTTAAAAAGATAAATCTCGCCGGGGACGGTTTTTCAAACAAAACACCTTTAGTCTCAGACAAGCACCTTTTACTGAGTGCTCCAGCTCAGGAATCTTTCTCTTCCCCCTGCAGCCCCGGAACACACCCCTCACCCGCCATTAAGGGTCGCTTCAGCTCCTCATCTCGTTTTCCAGGGAAACTATAACTGGCAGGTCGGCTTTGAGGAATATTCCCCGTGCAACCCGACAGAAAGTGGAACTGCTGACTGTCCTTTCTTACCCTAGTTTCTCCCCCTTCCCTCAAAAAGTCCCCTTACTAACTTCCACATAATTCTTTTGATTCCTGATTCTCTTTTATGGGTTATTGTGAAGTTTCACCAACTCCAGCAAAGGGAGGTTAAATTAAAAGTGTGGGGTCTCCTCCCTTGAATCTCCTCAAAGATCAATGTTCCCACTCCCAAAGCCATCCTGTAGTCTAAATTGTTCGATTCTCATTACTACTATTATCTTATTATATACTACTACTACTACTATTCTTTTCATCTTCATCTTGCAAAGAAGGGCTGCAGTTTTTATTGCCTGAAAAAGGTTGTTATTTCTCTGGCATTCCAAATTGACCTCCATGTGGGATGCCAACATGACAGACCATTTTATTTAATCTTGTTTCCACCATATTATTATTCCCTCAAAGGAAAGCCAGCAAGAGCCAAGAACGTTCCCAGTGGCTTTTTCTCCACATTTCCCAAGTCCAGTATAAAGATAAAATGTGAACCTTTTTAGAATTACCCCGAATTCTCTAACAGGAATTTTATAATCAATAATAACCAAATAATAATAGTATGTGATCAACCTTAACAATACAATTATAGGAAGATGAAACCTGGAAAAGTTAGCTAGTGCAGGATGGGGGATTTTAGCAGCAACAAAGAGATGATTAAAGCAGATTTTTGTATACCTTGATCTAGGCAATCCAATCAAAGTAATAAAGAAGGAATAAAGATGTGAGAATAGGGATAGAATAACCACTTTTTTTGCCTATTGACCAAATCAAGGTATTTAATTGATTAAATTCCTATTTCTCCATCTCCCAAGACAGAAGCATTTTTTGTTTTTGTTTTTGCAGAGAAGTATTTATGAGGAAGCAAGGTGCTTTCTATCCTGGTCAGGAAAGTGATACTCACCCAGATTCTTAATCTACAAGGAGTAACTGACACATTTGTTAATCATAGAAATCTAAACAGATAAAAGTTTATTCTGACAAGCTAATATTTCAAGTTTTACTACAGTAATTTTTCAGCAAGAAAGGCTGTTTTTATTCAAATAATGACCACTGATAATTACCAAGGATTTTTTTGCATGTATCTTATGAACATATGATATTTATGTCACTAATCCTCACTACAATTTCCACTGTGATTTCTCCGTTTAAAACATGCGCATTTATTAGTCACAAACCTAGCAGAGTTTATTAATCACACTCAGACTTTCACACACGCTAGTGCGCACACATACTTGATTGGGGTGTGTGTGAGATATAACCAGTGGATCCAATGTATATTTCTCTGCCCCAGCCTTTCTCCCACAAAACAATATCTTTTAAAAGTATCCAAGAGCTTTCAACCCCCTAAACCTTTAGTTAAAGCCCTGTTAAATGCAGAATTGTAATTTGTAGTTAAATATATCTCAGTGTGTTCACACACTGAAAGTATAATTGAACGTGTTTGTTGTGTGGGGTTATCAAGGAACTAGCCCATCTGGGTTAAATTAAAACAAGCTTAATAAATGGTACCAGGCCTAGCCAAATCTCCTTTACTCTTTCTTTTCATTCTGGGGATTGGATGAAGACAGAACATTCATATTCCAGGCCTGGACTTTTTCTTCAGATTGGAAGTAGACCATTATAAGAAGGGAATTATGAACATTATTTTCAGAACTGAAATAAGCCCCTTTTCTCAGCATTTTGGGAGCAATAAAGGACCTCTGGATCTTTTCATGAGGTGTACTTCTACCAATGAAATATTCACGTGCACACACAAACTTTTGCCTCTGTCCCTCACCCGCAAATATAGAAATGTTCGTATTCAGATCGTGCTTGTCATACACCATCCTCTTTATAGCCAAAAGACAACATAATCCAAACAAGATTTAGGAACAACTATGGTGCGTGTGTGCATGTGCGTGTATACATGTGTAGGGGATAAGTGTGTGTGTGTGTGTGAATGAGGTCGTTTTCCCGCAAACATGTTGTGACATGTCAAAAGGGTGCCTGTTTTGATAAACACATAATTAGTGCCAGGATGTGTGTGTGCAGCTGGGTAGAAAGGCATAACTTAGATAATAGCCAAGGCAGCACATATCCAGTCGGAGTGGATTTACAAAACGGAACTTTAAAAATGATCATTAAAGCCTCTTTGGCTGAATTGCGGGTAAGCTAGTTTGGGTGATATGGAGGGGAAGCATAAAAGAAAACTTGCATCGTATGTGAGTGCATGTACACACAAAGAGACTGAAATGTGAAATAAATAAGTGTAAAAATATGTGGGGAAATGTGGGTGTTTGTGCAAGGGAGAAATGGAGGGAGGGAGAAATGCTTGATTTCACAGGAGGAGCCCTGGAAAAAAAAGCCAGCCCCTTTTTTTTTTTTTTTCTCCTTCTGCCTTGTTCCTTTTGGGGCTAAATGGAAGGGGGGAGGGGAAGAAGGTGGCTGTTGGTGCTTAACTACTTTTATTGTTGTGTAAAGTGAAGGCCCTGAGGTGAAACTGTGTGTGTGTGTGTGTGTGTGTGTTTGAGAAAGAGAAAGAGGGAGAGGGAGAAAGAAAGAAAAGCAGGGGGGAGTCCTGGCAAGACAACTACTTCCCCAGGCCAGCCGCTTTGCTTCTGGGTAGCAGGCAAAATTCCCACCACTCCTGGTTTTGTGGAGGATCCGTGAGTTTTCCAAATCCACCCTTCCAGTCCAAGTCCTTCAACTGAAGTCCCAAACCACAAAAGAGTGAAGCAAACTTTGAGCTTCCTGGAACTCTCCATCCCTTTGGAAAAGGGCACCCTTTACTTCATCTGCATCCTTATCCAGAGTCCAAAGTCACCAACTAAGTGGAAAAGACTAGTGGGTGAAATTCCTAGAGAATCGACCAGTCAATTATGTTCCTTGTTTGGATCCAACTCTCCTCTTCAAGAACAAGGCAGCCTATTGGGTTCTAACAGATTCTAATGGGATAATAAAACTCAAGGAAAGGAGATTTCAGGACAGGATGTCTCTATTTTCTCCTTCCCGCCCATCTCCAAAATGGCAGCATTGGAAACTGTGCAGGCTCAGCTCAACTTGGGGGGAGATTATCTCTTATGTGCAGGGGGTCACTCGGGCCTCCCCATCCACCCCAGGAAACAGTAAGAAGCTGGCCAAGAGTTTGGGGCCAGAGCTACTATTTATGACAACACACCTCTCTGCCTTTTTCCTCCCCCATTCAACCTTTTCAACCTGAGCAGCTTTTGGCTGGCTTACTTCAGGGCCCCCAAATGGGAAAGGGCCTGAGGGGGTTGCAACCAATTGCTGGTGAAAGGCAAAAAGTTCAACAGAATGTAGCCCTGGGGTGGTGCACATTACCGCTTCTCAAAGTTCTGGGTTTTCCCAATATTCTTTCTCTAAAGGGTTTCTCCAAAATTTGGTGCAAAGAGAGCAGGCATTGTTGGGACCAAGACATTTCTGAGGGCTTTGCGGCATCTTCCCCCCCAGCTCTGACTCACCATTCATACACCACTGTTATACTAGATTGCATCATGTAAATCTCAATGGGAGTAGTGGGGATTATTTTTTTTTTTAATTTTGCACATTTCCCTACTTCGGAAAAGATCAAGACCATGTTTTGCAAATGACTTTCCCCCTGATTCTATGCCCCCTTCTCCCTCCCAACCCCCAGAGGGAGGAGGAAAGTTATCCATAATTTCCGCTTTGGCCCCCTCCCTATTTTAAACCTCAGGTAATAAATGAATGAAATATTGCCTGTAATTAACCCAAGAGAGCCAGGTTCCATCCAATGCTCAGGACAGAGAACGATTATGGTTTTTTTAAAAAAAAAAATTCTTCCCTCTCCTCATAGGATACGGAACAGAATTACGTTTTACACTCTCCGTTTGAAGAACTCTTATCTACAGTAATGGAACTTGGAGGAAGAAGCCGGAGCAAGGGGAGTATAAGAATCAGGGAAAGAAGAGAGGCACAATTTGATCCTTCCTTTAGGAATAGAAGGCTCCTTTTTTTAGCCTTAAGTTTCTTAATTTACGCGAACTTCCTCCCTTTGCGCCCCCCCTCCAAAACAGATTTGAGTTTCCTGTGGCAAAGGGGCGGAAGGGGGGGGAAAAATCCATCCCCGCTCTCGCCGGGCCCAGAGCACGAAAAGGCAGGGAAATTCGTCAGTTGCTGGCTGCCTTTTGTGCTTTCGCTTTGGCCTCAGCAGACAAAACAAATCCCCGCCTCTGTCTTCGCGAGGGAGTTCCTGCGGTCGAAGAACCAACCCCACCGACTGCGACTCCCGCTCCACGCGAGGTGGAAGGAGCCGGACGAACCTCCCTCTCTCTCTCCCCCACGCCCCGCCAGAAACCCCCTCTCCACGTTCCGCTTGGACCTTGTGCCCAGCGCTTAAACCAAACGGGCGCCTCCGTCAGGCCGGCCCAAAGCGAAAGAAGCTTCGCTTCCCCTTGGCGCAAAGGCGGCGGAATGAAGCCCGCCTGAACTCCCGGAGCGGCAGAGAGCCCTTTGCAAGCCGGAGAGAGGAAGTCGCCTGCAGAGGATCTTGGAGCACGTTCTCCGCCAGCCATCTTCCTCGCCTTCTTCCCGCTCCGATCCACGCCCTCTTTTATCCGCTTAATCCTCCGGGAAGGGAACCCGCCTTTCTCTTCAGCTTCTCGGGCTCGAGGCGTCCAAGGAGCAAAAGGTCCGCGGGTAGGTCGGGGAGAAGAGGAGCGAGAGCGAGCAGGCCTGTAAGGGGGTGGGGGGTGGGGGTAAACTTGCCCAGCGTTCCTGAATGGGGAGGGCCGGCCGTCTGGAGCGGAGAGGGGATTTCTTCTCTCAACTCTTAACTCGCCGGCAGGCCTTTCCCCCATTTTGTTTTTTAAAAAAGCAGAAACCGGAGGACGATCTCCTGATCACCCTTGAGGATCACATTGTTATCACCAATGCATGGGGGGTGGGGTGGGAGGAAGGAGATGAAGCCCTTCCTTGTCACGGTTTCTTGGAAGAAAAGTAAAGGCGGCGAAAGAGACCCCCAGAAGAGCAGCAAGAGAGAGAGAGAGACCCTTTCTGGGTTCCCCAATATTTTCCCGGAGCCCTGCTTTAGAGGCACCCGGGCGATCAAGGCTCCAGGGAAGCGTTGGGCAGACGCGCGGGCCAGCAAGCAGCAGAACAAGGGAGGGTGGCCTTGGGATCATCAGACCGACCCAGAGATCCGGGCGTCCCCCTCCAAAGGACAGGACCGGTCCGCGAAAGACGGACCTTCCGAACTGTTCTAAGGCGACTCTGGGCCAGATGCTTCTCCTCCGGCCGCACCTAAAGCTCCAGACCAGCCAGGCCTGCTCTTTCGCTACCCCTTTTGGTTAACGGAAAGTCAATGCCTTTAATTAAAAATCGTTAAATAAATCCATCTCTTTACTAGCACAAATATACTTTCTCTACCGAGTTTGCAAAAGATATCGACAGAAACTCGAGCGGCAGGGTCCAGAGACTGATTTCGCAGGAGGGGAGTGAGAGGAAGAAACAATGCTTTTTAATCACACACACATCTATATATTAGATTCTTTAAAAAGAGAACTATTCCCTTTTATGCTAGCATTTGCAGCTGTCTTCTTTTAAAATAATTTTCCCTTTATATATTTTGTATTTTCATAGGACAGTCTTAATGCATATTTACTCAAAAACAAGACTTACTATCTAAAATAAAGCTTAGACCAGGATCAGTGTGCTATGAGTTGTAGTGTAAAGCTGCCCACTTACACAGGAGTAAATGCATTCACACATGAGTAATCAAAATTCACAACTGTACATTGTCAATTGCTCTTCTTTCCAGTGGAAAATAAAGCAGTGATATTTAAATTAAGCAGATGAGAGTGGGAGTTTAGATTTAAAATCTGACTTGGAAATAGTATTGTTTGTGATTCTAAATAAACCAGGAAATGGATTTGAAAAGATTTTTGCAGACAGCTTAAGAGAAGTGTTTTAATTATATAAAGAAAAATGTAGCCATGAATGACTTCTGGTTTGATGCAAAGGCAAGCTTTAAATATATTTTTTGTAAGTAGCATTGTGGCAAATTCTATTGCACTTGAGCTGTAATATTTGTGATTTTTTAAAAGAAAGATAGTAGTGTGCATCCAATTTTATTAGAGCAATTTGAGGTTTCCAGAATAGGCTTTGAAAAGTAGAAAAACACGGATCCCTGAATTTGTAATTCATTTTTTTTAAATAAATAAATTCCAATGCTCTATGCAGCAGCCTGAAGTTTATTTCAGAATTGTAACAAAAAGGGTAATATATTTATTTCCAAAGGACCTTGGTTTGATGGAAGCCTGAAAAAATATGTGGGTAAATTCCCAACCAAATTTTGAATATATTTAAAGACAAACGAAATGAGATCCATTAGGAAAAGATATATGAAGCTTCCTTTTAAGATTGCTTGAAGAGAAAAGTATTAGTATATAGATTCTTCCTTCTCCTTAAGTATAGTGATATCACTTGAAAGAAATAAATTTAGTTTTCTTCAGATAGTAATTTTCAGGATAGTATTAAAGTAAAAATGGGATCTTGTAATAAATACAGAGCAAATTGTTCTTGAGGATAGTACTACTATATCGCTCTTTTGTTTTTGTTTTCTTTATAAAACATTTTTCTCTTGGAAAGAGGAATGTAGCTAATGATGTGGATTTTCAACGACAAAGTGTGCAAGAACCTTATAGTAAGTTACATGAAAGGAGATAAATGCAAAATCGCCCTAGGAACGGACTAGCTGTTAACAAAAACAGCCTGCAAAGTGGGATGGAAGGAAAAGGCGACATTTTTCCCACTTCAGAATTAAATCGGCGGAAACGGCGTCTCCTAATAAAAAGCAATATCAAGAAAGACAGTACGTCAAAAGAAAAGAGGAAGAAGAACAATTCACGCATGCAAACGGCAGACATAATTACTTACAGACCGCTGCTTTCCTGGGTCAACGTTCCGTTTAACACGCCACGGACAACCAAACAATCCAAAGGGGGGTGGGGGAAAAACCCGACCTCACGGCAAAAAAGTAAGGGCACCCAAACAGGGAGGGCACCCAACCCGAGCCATGGGTGATTAAAACAAAAACAAAAAAAACCGCCGTCTTAGAATATGGGTGAGAGAAGTACACACACACGCGCGCCTAATACGTTAGAAATTGGCGTTTCTTCCCCTTCGGCTCTCTTTCTCGGAGCTTCCCTTGGCCTTCTCTGCCTCTGGAAAGCGGAAATTGAGGACGGCTTTTGCATGTGTGCGCCGAGATCCCAGCTCCCCCATTCCTCTCCCTCCTCCTCCTCCTCCCCCAGCCGCCGGGTGTTTGAGAATCTGGTTTTACGACGACGGCCCCGGCTCTGCTGCTATTATGAATTTCGTCTTTGGTCGGTAGTCTTTTGCTCCAGCTCCAAGGTCCCCCCCCCCTACCTGCCCATGTGGAGTAAATCCATTCAATTAGGGCACCAAGACGGAGCTGGAGGCTCTATAATCACAAATTTATGGCCGGATGACGTGCCTCTCTCTCTTTCTCTCTCCCCCACAATGGAGACCAGTGACATTAAACAGAAAATTGATGAGAGAGAAGCGAAATCTAATCTCTTCTTCCCACTTCTTCCACGCCGCCGCTGCTGCTGCCGGCTTCCCTCCCCATCCCCCCCTTGTTTGCAGAGGGAAAGGAGGGGTGCTGCCGGGGATTGGGGAGAAAGGCTTTTCGCTCGCTCTTGGGGGTGGTGAGAAGGGGAGCGGGATAGTTCAGGTTTCCTCCCAACCCCGAGCCCTCGGCGTTTCTTCCTCGCCCGTTCGCGATCTCCTGCACAACCGAGGCTCGGCGAGATGAGGATCACCCGAGTTCCAATGTTCTCTCTCCTCTACACCCCCCCTCCAGCCCCCGAGTCGAGGTCAGCGGGGTCTCCGAGGACTTACCCGATTGGACTCGCGCTTTTTAGTGCGGAGTTGCATTTTCTTCCCGGGCAAAGGATAGAGGGTCGGGGTCGCCCGTTTTTCCCAAGGCGAAAAGCCGGGGTATCCGCTGCTAGGCCACGCTTTGAAGGGAGCCGAAAGGAAAAGGAAGCCTTCCCGGGCAAAGCGGGGAGTTGGGAAAGCTGCATTTCAGCCCGGCTGCATTCCGCCGCGTTGGAAGAAGAGCGGAGCTCCCTCGGCGTCCAACCCGCACGCCCGGCACAGCGAGTGGGGGAAGGGGGCGGGCGGGGAGCCCTGGCAAGGATCTACTTGGAATCCAGACAAAAGTAACGTCCCTGTTGCAGCTGCGAACGGCGCGGGGGAGGGGGAGGAAATCCCGGCTCCTCCGCGTTCCAAACCAGAGGAGGAAACCGAGGCTCGCCGTGTGCTCGGGCTGCTTCCCCAAAGTGGGGCCGCTCGCGCGGGGCTTGCTCCGAAGCCGGCTCTACTGCCGCGCCGCCGCCTTCCCATGCAGAAGCCAGTCCCGGCCGCCAGCTCCACTCCGTTGCCTCGCTCGCTAGCCCGCAACGTAAACCACCTACGGCAGCTGCGAAAGAGCGGGGGAAGTGGGCACGCGGGGAGGGAGAAAGGACACGGTCCAGAGCTTTGTGGTTTGCGTTCAACTTTTTTTTTTTTTAGGGGTGTGTGTGTGTCTGTCTTTCTGACCTCCCCCCACCCTCCCCGGCTTCTCCACCCCCTCGTTCCCTCCCAATCTCAGCCTCCTTGTCTGGAACAAGTTTACAACTCCGTTGCTGTTCCCGCACCTCAGACATAATAGCGACCGAGATGGATCTTGCCTTCTCGCTGAGTTTGCATTTTTCAAAGGAGCTCCCGGGTCTTCCCTCCCCTCCCCACTTCTTTCTGTTTAAGCTTGGGAGGTCACTGACCTCACAAGGGTGGGGTGGGGGGACAACCGGCAGAGGAGCGCGTGTAGCGTCACAGCCCAGGCCCCCATTAGATCTGCCTTTCATCTCCCTCATTCTCCTCACACACACGCACAGAGGAAGAGAGAGAGAAATAGTTCGGCAACAGAGCTTTCTCCTGCATTACTGTATATTAAAGGCAACCTTCCCCAACCGAGGCCCCCAGGTATGTTTGGAGGACAGCGATAAACATGCTGGCTAGGAATTATGGGAAACATCGTCCTGACATATTCAGATGACACTGGATTGAAGAAAGCTGACTCATAACACTCTTGTCTTATGCTTTGCATTAGTCTCCTAAGCTTCTCTTTTCCACACAATGTTTTTGTGTGGAAGCGGTGACCAATACTTTCCTTTTGCCTTTGAAAAACCCATATATGATACATTTTGTTTCTACCATTCAATCATATCCGATTCTCTAAGACTGCTTCTTCAGGTCCCTGCAGTTTTCTTGGCAAGGTTCTTCTTCATTAAATGACCATTGCTTCCTTCATGGGGCAGAGAGAAAGTGACCAGCCCAAGGTCGCCTACATGGCCTTGTGCCTTGGATGGAACTAGAACTCAGAGTCTCCAAGTTTCTAGCCTGGCACCCTAACCACTAGACCTTTGTTATATGTTAATCATTGAATTAGTTCGTTTCACTAGAAATGCCTCATGATAACGATAGGATGCTACAAGAGGTAAGGGTGTCTCCACAACCACAGGGAAAGGGTTTCAATTAAACTCGGCTCCTGGCAATCTCACAAACCTGTCCAGGCTGTCTTCTGGGCCACAAGACATAAATGGTTTGTGGTTCCTTCTTCCAGGATGTTTTGCAACTTTCCAATCTAGTCAACAGCTCTGGAATTCCCGAGGTGGTACATTCCTACATAGATGGGCTGCAATGACCAAGAGCCACCATTGACAGTTGGTATTGCTGTTTGGATAACATGCCTTTCCAGCTGCGTACAGTGTTAAACATTCTGATTTGGTTTATGCACTGAGCTAAACCACAATTTAACCATCTTTTGTGGCAAAGAGCACAAGTCTCAAGCTTCATATGACATATTGAACCAAGCTATTTATTCTTTCCTCCCCCTCGGCTAAGGGATTGATTAGGCCAGAGGGCTCCAAACTTGGCAACTTTCAGACTTGTGAACTTCAACTCCCAGAATTCTCCAGCCAGCTGGCTGGAGAATTCTGGGAGTTGAAGTTCACAAGTCTTAAAGTTGCCAAGTTTGGGGACCTCTGAATTAGGCCTTTGAATGGAGGGCCGAAGGCCACATCCCAACAGAGAGTGGAGGGAAACATAACAACTAAATTTGATATGATTGAAAATTCGAAACAGCTCTTCGGATCTGTTTGATCATTTCCCTCTTCTGTCACATTCTGGAGGTCTGAGGGAGTGCACCCAAGGTTCAAGGGGGCACACCGTTGCGGGCTTCAAATTGACTACTCTTTTACCAAGTAATGTATTGTGAGTTTCCAACTACAATACGTTAAGTCAAAGCTAGCAATAGCATAGCTTAGCAGAAAATGTAGGCCCCAGTCTGTATTTGCTTAATTTCTTAGGCTGTGCTCCTGCTTGGAAAAAAGGGAAAAGGTTGATAGTTCTCTGTCCCTTTTAACCTTCTCCCTTCTTTTCACAGTCAGCAGTGCCTAGACAAAGAACTATTTATTTGGATGGGAGAAGTGCCCCCTCCTCAAAGCTTGTGGTTAGTTGGTTACCTGCTGAGAAGCCTGAGTAGACAAGGTTTACCTTTTGTTTCTTAAAAGGCCTCTTTCACTGAATCCTTTCCACACAATAGCATAACCTAGTGAGCCTAGTTAGTGGGTTCAGCCTTTAGAGGCTTTCCTGATTTGTTAGCTTAGCCTATTACATCAGATGTGGAATTTTGCCCTGATTGGGCCGAACAACAATCAATATCCTCGAAGAAGCCGGCTTACATTTATCCACCATATTTGATCAAACTTTTGAGGATAATAGGGCTCTGCAAACCTTAAAAAAAAAAAAAAAGTTCTGCAGACCTCATGTGGGCACAATCCCTCTCTGTTTTTAATAAAAGCATTTGTTTTAGGCTTGCGTGAGAGCCTGAGAAAAGATGTGGCTGCTTTAACAGTAGTATTAAGGAACTGAGTCATTAAAGCAGCATCATTTTTTCCGGTAAGTAATTGTACTTGTGCAAGATCTGGAACAGGATTTTTTTTTCCTTTTGGAATTACTTTTGAAGTGTTCTCAGTCTGGAGGATAGTGGTTAGAAAAAAAAGGACAAAAGAAGAAAGAGGGCCAGTATAATAGCATCCAAATGATCTCTCTGCAGCTATCCTTCCTCCTCTGAACTTCAGACAGATTCTGAAACCCCTGCATTGATGCAAACAAGTAATATGTCATTAATTTTGGTGTGCTGACTGTATTGATTTTATTTGGAGCTCTCTGTGGGTGATTGTTGCGTTCCTTTATTTTTTTCAATATTTTCCCTCAATGGCCTCTGGATATCTACAGGCTTAGCTTCATTGGTTTAGAAAGGAACTGCCCATAAAAATCCATCCCCCATGTGCAGGACTACATAGCTCTCTAGGACCCTTCAACATGGCAGTGTTAAAGAGCTATTCCCCAAGCTGCATGAGGTGGCAGGAAAGGCTGCTGTTACAAACATTTACTGCTGCACTTCCAACCCTAACTTGGCCTTGGCAATGAAGCAGAATAGGGGTTCTGTCCACAAGAGAAATGGAGAAGTCTGTATGTGAAACGTTGCCTTTAGTACCAGTTTCTGGGAGCAGAAGATCCAAGGGTCTTCTTCAGTTAAATCTCCAGCCTATAGAGACCATTCCATGAGAAATAGGAATGGCATCCAATAGCCATTCTACCCTACATACTGCCACCTGCTTTTCCTGCCCCATGTCAAAGAGGAGCATCAGGAGGAAGAAAAGGGGAAATAGATTTTAATGCCAGACTTTCCAGCACCAAATGATGGGCTTTCTCCATATTTGCTTACAGAAAAGGTACTCTCCATCTTCACTTTCCTTCCCAAGACACTTCTCCATTTACACAGAACCCTTCCATAGAACAGGATTTGAAGAAGGAATGGCTCACTCTTTTCTTAAGAAGCCATTGCTAGATCCAGTAGAACTAGATATTTTTTATTTGGTCTTCAACCTTCCTACTTAGGGAAGGCTATTGAAAGGATGGCAGGACCCAAGTGCCGAGCAACAGGGTGAGCTCCTGTTCCTTGTCCCAGCTCTTGTCCACAAGCAGTCCGAAAGTATGGAAATGCAGGTAGGTTAATAGGTCCCACTTTGGTGGGAAAGTAACAGCATTCCGTGCACCTTTGGCATATAGCCACATGACCACAGAAAATGCCTTTGGACAATGCTGGCTCACTCAGCCAAGAAAAGGAGATGGGCACTGCACTCTAAAATCAGATATGACTGGACAGGGAAATCTTTACCTTTAGGTTTGAAGCTCCAGAAGGTCTGGAGAAGGTAGATTATCTAGATCCATTTCAACTGGTTTGCGGGCTGGACTATAGTACCGAGATAGCATTGGCTGCAGTTATTAATGATCTCTGGTTGAATCAGGATGGGAATGGTGCATCCCCTTCACTAATCTTTTACTGGCCTTTGATACCATTGATGAAAATATCCCCCTGGACCAGCTTTAGGGGGTTGGGAGAGGGAGCAGTCTTGCAATGGTTGTTCTTACATTGAAGCCAGTTGTACTTGGTGTTGGTGTTGCATTGCAGGATGCCTCGGGGTTTGTCTCTCTCCCAACTCATCTGGGTGAGGTCATTCATTGGCACAGTTTGAAGCATCAACAGTATGCTGATGATACAAGGCTGTATATCTCAGCCACAGGCTTTGCAAATGATGCTGTTAAGGTTCCTTCCTCTTTCTGGATGGGAACAACAGTTTTCGTTTAACCCTAGCAAGATTGAACGGCTGGAGGTTTAGGGATGCCCTAGGACTGAACATTTTCCAACTCTGGATGGGGCAGTTCTCATTTACAACTTAGAGATCTGCTTGGATTGATAGCTTCTGCTCAAGGCGTGGGTGGCAGCTATGTCCCCCACGGCATTTGCAGAAATCCATCGTATATGCCAATTGTGCCTGTTTGTGGATCAGGAGCTTCTGCTCATGATCAGTCATGCCTTATTCACCTCCCAGTTGGATGTTTGCAAATGTTCTCTATGTGGGGCTGTCTTTGAAGAGCATTGAGAAGTTGCAGTGGATCCAGAATGCCATGATATGGATAGTTTTGGGCACACCCCACTATCATCAAATAACACCACTGCTTTGTGAGCTGTATTAGTTCTCCATAGGCTTCCAGGGGCAATTCCATGTACTGGTTGCCATCTATAAAGTTCTGTGGGGCCACCTATCTCCAGTTGCCTCTGAGTCTCCCACCAGATCTAGCAGGGTATCCATGCTCTGAGTCATCTAATGGGAACCAGGAAGCTAGTTTTCTCTTGTTGTGACTCCTGCCCTCGGAAGCCTCCCCCATGAGATTCAAGTGGCTGTGACCTTGTTAGCCTTCTGGAAGCCCTTGAAGTCCTGGCCTTTCTGCAAGTGCTGGGGTCAGTGTATTAGCTGAACTTGGTATGTATTGTGATGAGTTGTGAGCTTGTTTATTAGGAGCTTTGGTGGCATTGATTTATTTAGTATTGCTATCTTATGCTTTATGTGCTGTTGGTGACTCATGTTGACAAGACTGAGATGGGAATCATAGACCGTTTTTACACAAATACAAGGTAGCATAATTATATTATCCTGAAGATGCTTTCATGGAAGGAAGGAAAGAAAGAAAGAAGCAAAAAAAAACCCCCACTGTTTTATTCCTCCCTTTTCCTTCTTTTCTTCCTTCCTTTTACATTCGTTCTGACTAATAGAGGAACTTAAGACGACGACTTACATCGTATTCCCTTCTGCTAGGTTCCCCTATTTTGCAGAGGGGGCTGAGAGAGAATGATAGGTTGAAAATCATTTGATGAGCCTCTGTAGCTGAGGGTGAACTAGAACTTGGGTCTTAACTATTACACTATGGTTTGGAGCATCTAAACATTTCAAGCAAAGCCAAAACACTCCTATCAGTTCCACTTGTTGATTTTCCTAATGGCTAACTAACAACATGATGATTTAGTGTGGTGTAGGATTCCAGCTTTTGTCTTTAAAAAAAGACAAAATGTTCCATTAAGGGTTGTGACGTTAGGCAAGGAAATATTATCTGGGTAATATCCTCTTATTTATCGTCCTTTAACATCATGCCTTTTTGCATAACCTCTATGCGATGTATTTGATGATAATTCTTTGTCTTATCTTTCACATGCAACTTAATGCTGCAGGACATCTTTTATGAGTCCCCACCCAATTTTTTTTCTTTTAAAAACCTCTTCTGGAATTTACCTAAAGCTCACCATTTCTCCCATAATTCTGGGTAGCTCTTTATGGCCATTTTGGGTGGGCTGTTTTCCAATCCAGTTGGACTGATACACATAATGCTTTCTGGAGCCTGAGAACATGGAATGGATGCCATTATTTAACTTTATCTGAAGCTAAATCAAATTCATGTTCAGCTAGGAAAATGAGTTAAGCAGCATTGAAATCATCGTATTTCCATTTAGATGTGATCTGAATTAATTCAAATAGTGTTTAAGATTATTACGGGAATTACCCAGAAAAAATAATTAAAAAAACACACCTGAATCATCATTTATTTGAATTTCTTGTCTGGACATTTCTTCTTTAGATACAAAGTTTCTAAGAAGACAGATGGATGTTAAGAGTTTGTAATGATTCCCTACTTCCTCCACAAAGTCTACATGTAGTATGAGATGAGAGTTGTCAAGCGCAAGCAACCAGATCTACAAGTGAAAGGCTCCATTTGATTTATTGTATTCTACCTATACTACAAGAATCTCCCCATACTGCTCACCTTCCCTTGGGCACAAACAAGTAAGGTGCCATGGAGCTTGGGGTAGGGGGGTGTCAGTCTGTTGTGGCTACACAACAAATGAAGGCTAATTCTCTGCTTGATCCCTCCCCCTTGCCTGGCTAGGAATTTCCCAGTCTCAGTAAAAGAACTAGAAACTTGAAAACTTCCACAGAATATTTATATCATTTGTCTTTAAAGATAGAACATTGTCCTTTTCTTTCCTCATTGCTGGTATTCACTTATAGATCCAAGGAAGATTAAATGCAAAATTTCCTACCTTGTGCTGTCCAGATGTGTTGGGTTCCCAGAGATGCCTGACCATATCAACTAGGAATGTTGGAAATTGCAGCCCAACCTTACCTGGAGGGCACTGAATGGAAATG
This sequence comes from Bungarus multicinctus, assembly GCA_023653725.1. Taxonomy (NCBI): domain Eukaryota; kingdom Metazoa; phylum Chordata; class Lepidosauria; order Squamata; family Elapidae; genus Bungarus; species Bungarus multicinctus. Next base: position 125,167,960 of record CM042834.1, read on the forward strand.
CTAGAGAAGAATGTACTCCATAGATTAATGAGAACTAATTTTAAATATGCTTCTTGCATCTAATGACGTGTAGTCCATAAATATGTGTGATAATGAGTTTCTTAATTTTAAGGTATGACTAGATTCTTTGTTGTTTGCTTGCAAAAGATTAAGCTGGCTAACTCTCTAAAAAAAGTTCAAAACTTTGTTCAACTGAAAAAATTACTAGACTTGGAATAATCATAAGAAAACTGGTAACAACCAGCAAAATATGTTTTGTAGAAATGCTATTGGCAAAATATTTTTAAATTAATTTTTTCTTTGGACTAGATAAAGATATGGTTTTCTTAAAATATACTTTTGGTTTCAAGTTAAAACCACTACTCCTTTATTCTGTCTTAATGTTAGAGCTGGACAGGTTTCAGGTTTGTTACACTGACTATATTGTCCTTAACCAGTTCTAAGGTTTACCGATCAGTTAGGAGAAATAGAAATAATTTGGATTAAGCAAGGATAGCTTTGAGCATATTCATAGCCTTGAGATTTATTTTACCACCAGTACTGAACTGAGCTTATCTCATAAATGTGCCTTTCTAGTTACCATAAAGTTTGTTTCAGAGGTCTAATTTGGATGGGAAGGTTGTTGTCATTGTTTATTTTCAGCTGAAAATGGCCCATCTATTACAAATCATGTAGAATTCTACAAGTAGAGTGAAATTTACTTTCCTCCACATCTTTATTCCATTGTATAGTTGAGTTCCTCTGCACCTACTACTGGTTTGATAATATTCTTTTGACTTGTGGGTGAAGTGCTAGAGCATAAAGGCTTTATTGTACAATTACAAGTGTAAAATAGATCTTCTGTGCCCCAACTTTATTTCTAAATACCACATAAAACTAGTGGAATTAATATAGAAGGTTTGATCTTCTAGCAGAGATATAATGAGTGGACAGTGAATTCACCTGGATCAGCTGGACTGTCCATTTATTATATCTCTGCCAGCATAGATCTCAAACCTATGTTACTACCAGATCTACATCTGCAGCAATTCCAAATTTTAGTTTGTTATACACATGTGAGTTGTTGGTGCATTTGGGGTGCCAGAATTTTTGGTTGTTGTCAGTTTTTATACTTCTGTTATTTTATTATTGCGTGTGAATCACATAAGGTTGTATTACATAAGAGTGGCAGTTTATAAAATTGATTGATTGATTGATTTCAGCAGCACAAGCAATGGTGAGCAAAAGTTGGAGGTAAGGTGCATAGCAAAAGATGCTTTTTTCTAAGCATCTCTCGTTTGAGAGATACTGCAGTAAATTCCTCCAGAAGAGGCATTTTCTGATCTGCCATGGCATGTACGGAAACTTCCCCTCTGTGACTTGGTAGAAAAATCCCTTGTTGATTTGCATTTCCACCAAAGGCTGAGAAAACCAGTCCTTTTGAGAGAATCCTCGCTATGTAAGTTGTACAAAACAGCTACAGGAGGAAGCCAACCCTGCCTTCTATGGATGGCCAATGAAGATCTGTTCTCTGCAGCTAACTTCACTGGGCACTTCTCGTGATGCCCATACAGGCAAACCTGTTCAGTTCCCCAGGCTTTTAATCCTTTCTGTACAAAACATGCCTGCCATTGGGTTCATTTTCAATTGTGTTGTTTTTCTACTTCTGCATTTTATAATTGTATTCCTTTGAGCTTTGATTTTTTTTAAAAAAATCCTTTAATTTGCATTGTGGATATTTGTTGGCAAATTCTATCTTCATGTCATGTCATTTCTTTATTGTAATGTTAAGTATGGGGAAATGGTGAGAGGAACATAGTAAGTATAACTTGTGGCCTCTGATCTGTCTTCTTTTTCCAAAAACCTCAAGTCTGGCTTCCAAAGATTTCCCAAACCTTATTTTACTTATTTGTTACAAAAATGTGCATGTTAATTAATTCTAGGCTAATATAGACTCAAAATGTAAAAATTCCCTATTTTAACATAAACATAAACAAAAATTAAAACAACAGGAAATTTAATCACTAGTGAATACAACACCGAGTAAGATGAAAACTGGTCCGTCCATTCATATTAAGTTCAGAATGAGTGGTCTAACAAGGTAGCCTTTTCTACTTTCCTAAATTGTAACTCCACTGTGATTGTAATGTGACTGTTGGAAGAAATATCCATCTGGGTTCAGTTCCAAGTGGGGAAAAAGACACTGGAAACACGGAGGCTGTTTGGAAAGATGGTTTAATGGTGGACAGGACCACATGGCTTAGAACTCCAAAGTGAAAAGGATGATCACAAGATGTTATGTGAAGGAAAAGAAGGGGCAAGATGCTGAGAGACCTTAGATATATACCCTCTGTTGGGCCCCACCTTAGTGTTTCCTGTTCCTGTGCAAGAAATGTATTTCATTGGTTGTCAGACTCCCAGGGGCGGGGGTCTTAGCTAACTTTGTAGGCTTTGTCTGGACCACATGGCTTCACCTGAGTGCTGGCTGATGCAATCTTCCCAGGCCAGATGGTGTGTTGGATAGAGGCCTTTGTTATGTAGAATACTCTGGTCCAGGCCTTAATGGCCCACCTATTAACAAAGGTGGGGGTGAGTTTCTGCCTCTCTGGGTTTCAATTTCCCTTTTAGGGGAAATGTTGTGCCTTTTTAATATTTCCTAGGATATTTCATTTTTCTAGGAGAGGGGTGGGTGCTAACTTCCTACATGACAGAAGGAAAAATAATCAGCATCCAATTGGAGAGTAATCCCATTAACAATCTTTAACTTATGGAAACATATAAATCAAATCAAATGTTCCAAAGATGTTTTTTTTTTCAAAAGGCAATCCCAATTTCCTTTTTGTTCCTTGAAGAGGTTTCACTTCTCATCCAAGAAGCTTCTTCAGTTCTGATTGGCGGAGAATGGAAGGATTTGTATTCCTTGTAGTCATCTGGTTGTTAGCATTCTCTCTGAGAGTCATTGAGAGACGACACATAGAAGTTTATCTGTGCCCCTCAGGGTCACCTGAGTAGTGCAAATGGATGTGGAACTTTCTTGGAATTGCTGAAAGGACTGTGTTGTAAACAGGATAGGTTGTGTCAGATCCTTCCCCCTCTGGTGTGAGAGGGGCTGTTCAATCTACTGTCTACCATCTTCAAGGAAAAACAAAGAAAGTCCAGTTACCTTTTGAAGAACACCTTAGGGACAACCATGACCTGAGAATCTCCATAGACAAATCAAATGTCATTTTATCTCTGGCACTTCCACTGATTATTCTAGAGTGTGGTCCTAACATATCCCTCAAGGGCCAAACTGAGATTCAGTCCAGTATAAAGCCACCTGATGAATAGCTTTATCCTACACATAGCCTGTTGCCAAATTAAAATCTTTATGCAACACACTAAGGTTCATTAACTTTAGAATATTTTTTTCTTTTTCCTTCCTAGTTTCTCATATGGTGTAGAACACGGCTGACAACTCACTTTTATGAATAATTTTTTATTCGCACATTTCTCTCTCTCTTTTTCAAATGAACTTCTGCAAGTGATTCTTGTTAGAAAGATAAATGGATAGGAAGATTGCCTGTGAGTGAAAGGGCAAGGGGAGAAAGAGTCTGGTGAAGCTGGAAAGGAGATGGTAAAACTGAGGGAAATCCTGTTTGACAATAGGAAGGACAAGGAAGTGGTGCTCCTGCCTTGGGAATAGCAAAGTCTGAAAACCTGACCATGCCCTTTGTCTCCTTCCTGTATTTCAAAACCCAAATTGCATCCAAGCATGAAGTGAAGACAATACACTTAAAAGAGGCTAAATTTGCATAGCATATTCAAGGTGCAATTGAATATGGGGAAGTCATGCCACTGTTCAGAACTAAGCAGTAATCTAGGCAGTAATCAGCCTGTTTGTGAAATTAAGCTGGTACCCTTTTCCTGTTTCCTTGTCTTGTTGAACCCCTGCTGTTTAACAGGCTGGAAGGTTGTCAAATTGTGTAGGTTCAGAATCTTTCCTGGAGTTCTAGCAGTGGCAAGGGTAAGACTCAAAGAGAGGAACGGGCCTCCGATGAGTTTTGGGATTGGCACTTTCATGCGTACGTTATCTAGAAATGTTCCTTCTTCATCGTGGGGCACAACATTTCTGGAGGCAAGCTTTTAATTTTTCAAGGCTGCCTTTATTCTTCTCACTTAGAGAGATGTCCCTGTTGTTCTGATCTCTGATGAAGTATCTGATTTTCTGAAGGAAAGTTGGAATTTTTGCAGAAGCAGTTACTGAAGGCAGGACTACTGTGCCCTTAATAATTTCTCCCCCACCGCCTTGCTATCCTGTTCCCACACCCCGCACTATCCAGCTGGTGTTCTCCCTTCATATTTGCTTTCAATCATCTCAGCCTTGTCATAATATTGGAATTCTGCAAATCTCTAAACATATTAATTAGCTGGAATTAGGCAAGTCATTTGCCCACTGCTTCAATTCCTTATCTGTTAAAGTAGGAACAGATAAAAATCTAGGGGTATTTTAAGGAGAAAGGACAGGAGGAACTGAACAACACCTTAACTAAAGGCAACCTGATATATCCTTACCAAGGGGCCGGACAAGAGGATTTACTGAGGAGTTAAGGTAAACTGTGAGGCTATGAACCTTAAGCACATTCATACCCTTATGTACCCTTCCACTTACAACAGTTCATTTAATGACCATCCAAAGTTGCAACAACACTCATACTTACAACCATTGCAATGTCACCATGGTCACACGATCAAAATTCAGACACTTGGGCAACTGACTCATATTTATGACGATTGCAATTTCCACGGGTTGTGTGATTTTTGCCAACTTCTGACAAGCGAAGTCAATGGGGGAGCCAGATGTATTTAACAGCTGTGTTATTAACTTAATAACTGCAGTAATTCACTTAACAACTGTGGCAAGCAAGGTCACAAAATGGGCAAAACTAACTTAAATGTCTCAGCAACAGAAATTTTTGGGCTCAGATGTGGTCATAAGTCAAGGACTGCCTGTACTCAAAAATACCTTTTGCTGAACTTATTTTATTTATTTATTTACACATTTATATACTGCCCTTCTTCCGAAGGACTCAGGGCAGTGTACAGCCAACTATAAAACATTCCACATTATAAAAGTTAAAAGAAGATTAAACATCCTAAGGCTGCCACTAAAATATACGCCAACCCCAATAAATTAACAATAAAAAACCCCAAATTTAAAATCCTGAAACCTAAAACTGAAAATTTTAAAATTACTCTTTAAAACTCCCAACTTGGAAGGTCTCGCTTCCTGATTTAGAAGTGGCCCACCAATGTGCTAAAATGAATGTGCCCGAAAAAGCGATGGCAATGACAGTAGATGTATTTTCACCCAGGGAGAGGCTGATTCCCATTGAAGGTACAAATGAGAATCAGGCAGCCAGAGCCAGACTGTACCAAGACACACTGTCAGTGCTCATAACTTCATCTGAATGTTGCATTGGCTTCCCTTCCTGCACCCAAATTATATAGATTTCATATATGACCCATCAAAACTTCTCATTGCTATGAAGATGATCCCCATGGCTGAGTTTTCCAGTTGAGCACTGGAAAACCAGAGCAATTTTTCCAGGTCTCCAAGTGGTACATTCATAATTTGGGATTGTCCTCTTCTGCCGGGTCTTCTGTTGCAAATATCCCTAACCCTTTCTTTATCTCGGTGTTCACTATCCTTCTTAAGCGTTTCTTGCCCACACCTGCAATCTGAGTTTGGCAGCATCTGTGATCTGAGTTCTGGAACAAGGGTTGTGACCTCAAATGGGGGTCAGGGAGAAGAAGAAAAAAAGAACCAACTTAACGCCTATTAGCCACTGCCATTGTATCAGATGTGTTAATAATCAGGTTTGCTAATGCAATTGCTACCACGACGGGAAAATCCGACTGGAAAATGTATTAGAGCAATTATCCCTCTTACTACCTCAGCCTGGTGTAGTATTAATATTCAATTTTGATGTGGAAGTCCTATTATGTTAATGACTTTTGTGACAAAAGTCGTTAATGTAAGACTTTTTCCTGAACAGCACAGTGTTAGCTAGGTTGAATACCAACGTGACAATGGATAAGTCTAATAAGATAAAACAGAAACATTCCACCGGTGCTCCGTGCAGTTTCTTAACGTATTCCAAAGATGCTAGCGAGAGCTGCCATTACCTGGCTACAATGGGGAATGATATACACTACAAAGTCAATAATTCGACAAGACTCTGCCTTGTCTAGTGAGAGCTCCGGTTCCTCAAAACCGCAGCCTGTTATTAGCATCTCAAATAAAAGCCTGTGGCAAAGTCAGTTTGTTGCAGCTCTATGATTATAGAAATAGCCTGTCCAGTTGTACTACAGGGCTGTTTAATTTGGTATCCTTTGGAGCAAGGCTTACAAGCTGCGCCTCATTACAAGACATATCAAGCCGTTTCTTTAACCCCCAATTTCTGAGCCTCCTGCCTAAGTGTGCGGCGCACTGTTCTAAATTACAGGTATTCCAAAAGCTGAATCAGGAAAGGAAGTCACTGAGAAGGGAACTTTGCAGATGGCTCTGCACTACGTACATGTCAGAACAGCCCATTAGTCACCGCCAGCCATTCACTTTGCACAGCCCTGCCAATGGATTCCAACACCATGGATGGATTTTCCCCTCTCAAAAATTGCTACTGCACTAGGTATAGGGTGGGACTGGACTGGAGCTACACTGATGGGCTTCGTCATCCCAAATAGGCAAAGCCAAACTCTCGAGGAAGTGGAAATTTCTCAAGATTTAAACAATAATTATCCAAGTATCAAATCAGGCTACTTCCTAAAGCAAAAAGACCCTTGAATTCTTCCAGGCTTTCAATTTTTGAGTGGACATGGGCTTGCATATCTCAATTGCTGCAACATAGATGCAACAGATTGGAAAACTGAATTAGGTTCTCTTATTTAGTGATGGCAAAGTCCATCTTTTTGGTCATCTTTCTTCCATCAGTTGTGACTTGCTTGATGCCAGCAGATGCTCATGATTATCCAGAGTCAGATTTGTCTAGTGGTTAAGAATCAGAAATTCTGGGAGTCCAAACATCCTAAAGTTGTCAAAGTTGAGGAACATCACATTACAAAAATGTAAACCTTGTCAGAATGAATGAGAAATGTGCAAGGTGTCTCGATCTTAGTTTTCTTCGCCTATTCCTTTGAACAAGACTTGGTCTAGACTGCAGCGGAACCTATTAGTAGAATGAAGACTGTGCGATCTGATCAACAGGAATATTCTATTTGGACCAATTGTTCCTTCAGTATGTAATCCCAGCCTTTAAGAAACCCAGTTTCCTTACTAGAGTTAGTAGTTGGTGAATTGTTGGTGGATTTTAAACGGAATAAAGGAACAATAGGTACAAGGACAGTGGAAACAACCATTACATTTCCAGAAGTCTATGGAGATTTTCAGCCGTCCGTTTTTTTTGTTCTTCTCATCCAAGAAAAAGCTTTTGGATGAGAAACGAAATGTTTTCAAGGAAAAACAAAGTCCAGTTGCCTTGTGAAAAAATACCTTTGGGGTATATTTCTATGACCAACAACGATGCCAAAATGATGCTACATGCACAGTGACATCACCTTGCAAACATCACCATTATAGACTCATAAGAATGTCGGTCACTGCAATTGTGTCATCGTCATTTTATGATTTGTCTCCTTTATCCCTTGTGACTTTTCCTTTCAATTACTGATCCCAGTGAGAGTTAGCAGTGAGCAATCAATGCAGAACGTGGCTCATGGACTCCCTTTAAGTGTTGGTGGCACCTATGCTGAACAACTGTGGCTGGGTAGGCTGCCATTTTGCCTTTGCAGTTTATATATGAGAGACTGGCTGGCTGGCTGGCTGGCTGGGCAGATCAAAGATCTCGTTGTCGCCTCAATATCAGAGCTACAGTCCTCATCTGATGTGCAAATGCAATGAAACAGGGAACAAATCATTGTGAAGTCTCCCACCACCTCCCCCCCCCCCACTGCCTGGCTATCTTTGCTTATAGTATGCTTCACTGTGCATCTTTCCAGACATCTTAAAGGTCAGTGTCACCCATGCAGGTCTGGGAAAGTTCTGAGTGGTGTGGCAGAGCGAGGATAATGTCCCCAATTCATTATTCTGACTCAGGCCCTTTTCGTTTCAGCAATGAACGTCTCCCCCCCACCCTCGCCTCCCCTGCGCATAAGTCTCTCCTGTTCCTGCCTCTTCTTCATCTTGGGGGGGGGGGGTTCTCCTCCCCCCAACCCCAAGAAACAAAACAGATATGTGTAGTCGGTAAGATGAAGTGCTCTCTGCTAATGTCTACCGAGGATTCTGCCCAGAGGGCTTTGGCAAAGTGACTGCGCTGAAGATGCTCCGAAGCAAAAGAACATAAATGAGTTTAAGAGACACCTTGATTTATTTCTGGAGTGGAGCCAGAGGGTGAGCTGGGAACTTGGGAACTTAGGCATCTGGTGGGAGCTGAAAAGAGGGCATTAAAGACCGGGGAGGGACAGATGGTAGCATTCTCCCCCCCCCCCACCCAAAAAAAAAGTAGGTTTTCTCCATGATTGGAGGGGAGTGTGTGGGGTGAGGGGAAAGCATCAGCAACAATTAGCCACAAGCTTCCTTTGACCTATTTGAGTCTCTTTATTCGCTTGTCTGGGTCTTTCCCAATATTATCCCAAGATCATATCCATCCAGCTGGAGGCCAACCGATTCTGCAGACGAGTCCCTGCTTTTAGCTGCTGCTGGGATTGCTTGCTACATAAAGGTCAGCCAGCAGGCAGGCAGGCGGAGTTCTGCTGAAGGAGGGGAGAACAACATGGGCTAACACCAAACTAATCAGGCATGTGTCAGGTCCCATTTTGCTCTCTGGTGCACCCAGAATGCTTAGAAGAATTTTGATTTTATATTATATACATATAAATAAAATCCCGGGCCTTTTCTTTTGCCATTTGGGCCTGCAGTGCTTGCTGATGTCATCAATCCATTTTGTTTTAAGTCTCTTTTGTGAAGCTTCTTATTAAGTGAGATCCATTCTATGACTGTCTTGGTCCACCTGCTATCAGTTCTTTTGGCCATGTGACCAGCCCATTTCCATTTCAACTCTTTTATTCTTTTGATGATATTGCATATTTTCAATTGCAGGTCTTTCTATCTTGTGATGCTGAGCATGTACTTTTCCATGGCTCTTTGCACCACTTGTAGCTTTTGTATCGATTGTGAGGTTAGTGTCCATGTTTCACCAGCATCTGTTAGAGCAGGTAGCACTCTTCAGGCACAGGGTGAGGTTGTTCTAGGAAATTATGCTTAGCTTGCTGAATGCCTGCCAACCATATTTAACACACCGTTCAATTTCCTTCATTGTATCACCTGCCATTCAGATCCATTGACCAAGGTATATGTAGTGGTCTACTGCATCTCTAGATATTTTAAAAAATATTTTTTTGTTTAATTTATTAAACGTAACCCAGCTTTTTTTGCAAGCTTATTTTTAAGTCAAACAGTTCTCCTGTTTTGTTCAGCTTTTGCATGTGTCTCTGTAGCTCTTCTGCATCTTGTGAGAAGGGGACAACATCATCTGCAAATCTTAAGTGGTTTAAATAGGCGCCATTGATTTTTATTCCATCTTTTGCCCAGTCTAGCTTGCAAAATACTTCTTCAAGGCAGGCTGAGAAAAGGATAGGTGATATTGTATCGTCTTGTTGTACACCTTGTTCTATGTTGATTTCCACTTTTAAAATCATTAACGCAAATTGTTGCCATTGTTTTTTCGTATATTGATTGTAATAAGTTTATGTAAGCAGTGTCTATGTCTTGGTTGAGCAATGCATTAATTATTGCTTGCTGGAATACTGAGTCAAATGCCTTTTCAATTGTCATGAAAGCCATGTACAGAAGCATGGTGTACTCATTATGCCTTTCAATGACTTGCTGAACAAACTGGATGTGATCCATTGTGCTGTAACCACTTCTGAACCCTGCCTGCTTTGGCTGTGCATCATTTAATGTTCTCAATATTTTTTTTGTTATTATCTTGGTGAAAACCTTATAGATGACTGAAAGAAGGCTTATTGGGCGATAGTTCTTTAAATCAACTTGGTCCCCTTTCTTGTGTATAAGAATCACTTCAGCATTTTTCCAAGTATCTGGTATCTTTTCTTCTCTGAGGCATCTCGAGTATAGTTTTGCTAGTATTGTATGTAAAATGTGACCACCAGCTTTCAGCATTTCAACTGCAACACAGTCATTTCCTGAAGCTTTGCCATTTTTTATTGATTTTATGGCACTTGATACTTCCTCCACTAGGAAGTCTGGCATTTTTTCTTTTGTGGGTGTTATTACTTTTGAATGATCTTGATCTTTGTATAGCTCTGAATAGAATTTTCCAATTATTTTTAACATTTCCTGTCTTTTTCTACACTAGAGCCGTCTTCACGTTTTAATGCAAAAAGCTTCTTTCTTGTACTTATAAACTTGCATTTTGTTCTATTAATCCCTTTGTTTTCTTCAGTTGCCTTTTTCACAAGTGTCACGTTAAACTGATGCATTTCTTCTTGGATACGTTTTCTTATAATCTTGCAAAGTTCAACATACTTCAGCTTATTAGTGAAACTTCTGGTATTCTTCATTGTCCATCATTTTTTCATTAAATCAATAGTTTCATTAAAGATTTTTGATGGTACAAAGAGTTTTTCTGGTGGTGCTATAGACGTAGCAGATTCAAGGATGTTTTTGACTATTTGTTCATCTCTTCCAAATCTTACAATAGAGCAAAGCGATTTGATAGATTAATCTCAAAACCTCTGTTCTCCTTTAACAGCTTATCATTATTCATTTTTGTTTTTTGTGATGTCTTTATCATTTTCATACTCTCTTTTTGACAGTCTATCTTTACTTTAGCTCGCACCATCCTATGGTCACTTCCAATTGATCACTAATCACTGAACAATTTATGAGAGTACAATTGCAGAATATGGTTTTTATCACTTGACATGATGTAGTCAATTTCACTTGTGTACCCAAATGGAGTCTTTCATATCCTTTTTCTGCTAGCTTTTTTCTTGTAAAATGAGTTCATGATATAAAGTTCCTGTCCTTCTGCAAAATCTCTTAGTTTGTCGCCTCTATTATCTCATTTACACTTCCAGACACTTTTTCTCCAGGTACTATTCTTTCTATTCTTGCATTAAAGTCACCCATTAGTATTTTGTATCGACATTTTTTTTTGTCTTGAAGTGGACCACATTGTCATAAAACTTTTCAACCTCATCATCACTATAGCTTATTGTTGGCACGTAAGCTTGGATGATATGGAGATTGTATTGTTTGTTCAATTGAATTTATTTATTTATTTATCAAACTTTTATACCGCTCCCTCTCCCAAAAAGGGACTCGGGGCGGTGTACAGCCTACTAAAAAACACACAATAAATATACTATAAATACAGTTTAAAAATATATTAAATACATTGGTCCGGCTGTATCCCATCTAATTGAAAATTTAGAAGTATAAAATCAGGGATTTAATTAAAAATTAGAAGTATAAAATTGACCATTAAAACCCAATTAAATTTAAAACCGAAACCCAATTACTGGGCCAGGCCAGCCTGTCTAAAAAATAGGGTTTTCACTGCACGCCGGAAGGTCAGGATATCCGTCATGGCCTGTATCTCCGGGGGGAGATCATTCCATAGGGAGGGAGCTCCCACAGAGAAAGCCCGAACTTTTGGGGCCGTCAGCCGACAACGATCGGGCGGCGGCACCCCAAGCAGGGCAACCCTGTGGGAGCGTACTGGGCGGCGGGAGGTTGACGATGGCAGTAGGCGGTCCCGTAAGTACCCAGGTCCCGAGCCATGGAGCACTTTAAATACCATCAGTACCACCTTGAATCAAATCCGGAAGGCCACAGGAAGCCAGTGCAGCCTGCGGAGAAGCGGTGTAACATGGGAGCTCCAAGGGGCACCCACAATCACCCGTGCGGCTGCATTCTGGACCAACTGCAACCTCCGGAGACTCTTCAAGGGGAGCCCCATGTAGAGAGCATTGCAATAGTCCAGGCGGGAGATGACGAGGGCGGAAGTGACTGTGCGAAGTGCACCCAGATCCAGAAAGGGCCGCAACTGGTAGATCAGACGAATCTGATAAAAAGCCCCCCTGGCGACGGCTCTAATGTGTTCTTCTAAAGACAGCCGTACGTCCAGGAGGACACCCAGATTGCGTGCCCTTTCCACGGGGGTCAAAACCTCTCCCCCCACGGCCAGCGAAGGAACAAGCTGGCTGTATCTGGGCGCAGGAAACCACAGCCACTCGGTTTTGGTCGGGTTGAGACGAAGCCTGTTACGACCCATCCAACTTCGCACGGCCTTCAGGCACCGGGACATCACTTGATGCGTTGGGCTACTCTGTCTGATATACTTTCAAATTTTACTACAGAGTCTTTCAGCTTTTGGATGATATGAAAAGTTAAACCAACTCAGCCACATCATCCATCTTCTGTACCTCTAGTGTAGAGTAAATGCCCAGACCTATTAAGTTCAATTAAATTTTCGCGTTTTTGTTGTGTTTCACATAATCCCAGTGCATATTGTTGAGTTCAACTAGCAATTCTTCTAATCGAGTGTCCATTTTCATTGTTTGAATATTGACCATACCTGTGTCCAAAGTCCAAAGGCAACCTGATTTAACCCAGTGATTTTTAGTATCCTCTGTCTTTGGGCAGGTCTTTCATCAAGATCCCAATCATAGAAGGAGATTGACAGACAGAGTACAACTGGTAATGTTACTTAGTTTGGGTAATGAAACACCTGCAAGAAAACGAGCAATCTTAGAGAGCACTAAGGATCCCTCCTGTCAATCATGAGTTAGAAATATTCTCCTTTATAAGAAAGATAAATAGATAGGTGAGTAGGTAGGTAGATAGGTAGATAGATTAGATAGATAGATAGATAGATAGATAGATAGATAGATAGATAGATAGATAGATAGATAGATAGATAGATAGATAGATAGATAGATAGATAGATAGATAGCTGACAGAGAGTGACTGGCCCAAAGTCACCCAGCTGGCTTCCATGGCTAAGGCAGGATGTCAGTGTTCCAGCAGACTTGAATTCATGGTCTCCAGCTTTCTAGCCTGGCGCCTTAACTACAAGACCAACTGGCTATCTTGCTAGAAGAGAATAAAATCGGGTGAGAGATATGTCAAGTGTCCTATATTTTGTCCATCCTGCAATTTCTTGTAAATATTTGTGTTTTTTCTCCTCTGCATTCTGAATAACTACAGGTCTTCCTCAAAATCATTTTGTTTAGTGACTGTTTGATTACAACGACACTGTAAAATAGATTTAGGACCGTTTTTCACACTTACGGCCGTTTTAGCATTCTCCATGGTCACATGAACAAGACTCGATTGCTTGCCAACTGGCCATGTATTTATGACAGTTGTAGTTGCACAGTCCTGGGATCATGTGATCACCATTTTCAAACTTCTCAGTTGACTTCCGACAGGCAAAGTCAACATTGGAAGTCAGATTCTCTTAACAATTGCATGACCCTTAACATCTGTAGCAAAAAAGATTGTAAAATGGGGTTCAACTGATTGAACTTGCTTAGCAAAATGGAAATTTGGGGCTCAGTTGTGGTTATAAGTCTCAGGCCTCAGGCAGCCCACCCCAAATTTTGAGTGCAGTTCAATGAGACCTCTTGAAATTGCTATGATACTGATTTCTAAAGTGAGATTACAGAGAACAAACCTTGCCTGGAAAGCAATTATTTTAACTACCTTTGATACCAATACCTTTTAAACGTGAATGAAGAGATATTAAATTGATGTTTTTATTTTATTTATTTATTTATTAATTACATTTATATACCGCCCTTCTCCCAAGGGACTCAGGGCGGTGAACAGCTCGTCTAAAAACCCCACAAATACAAAAGTTAAAAAGTAATTAAATATTAGAATCAGCTGTAAACTAAAATTAGAAAACCCCTCCCCACCCTTAAAACCCAATTTAAAATTAAAAATGGAGATCAAATTTAAAATCATTATCTCAGCCCAGGCCGGCCTGCTCAAAGAGCCAGGTCTTTAACGCGCGCCTGAAGGCCCTCAGGTCCGTGCCGGTACGAAGTTCCAGTGGCAGAGTATTCCAGAGGGCGGGGGCACCCACAGAGAAGGCCCTACCCCTTGGCGCCGCCAGACGACACATAGCGGCCGACGGCACCCGGAGCAGACCCTCCCTGTGGGAACGCACCGGCCTGTTGGAGAACGTTGGTAGAATGCGGTCCTGAAGGTAACCTGGTCCCATGCCATGGGTCGCCCTAAAGGTCAAAACTAGAACCTTAAAGCGAACCCGGAGAGCCATCGGCAACCAATGCAGCTCGCGCAGGAGAGGCGTCACATGGGCGCTACGCGACGCCCCCATAATCACCCTCGCGGCTGCATTTTGCACCAACTGGAGTCTCCGGATGCTCCCCGCAGGGAGCCCCATGTAGAGGGCATTACAATAGTCCAGGCGAGAGGTGACAAGGGCCTGAGTGACCGTGCGCAAGGCGTCCCGATCCAGGAAGGGCCGCAACCGGTAGATCCGACGGATCTGATGAAACGCCCCCCTGGAGACGGCCGCGATGTGATGTTCAAGCGACAGCCGTACATCCAGGAGGACTCCCAGGTTGCGAGCCCTCTCTGTGGGGGGCAGAACCTCCCCCCCAATAGCCAGCGAAGGTGTCAGCTGGCTATATCGGGGCGCCGGAAACCACAGCCACTCGGTCTTGGATGGGTTGAGCCGAAGCCTGTTCCCGCCCATCCAGTCCCGCACGGCCTCCAGGCACCTAGACATAGTCCCCACAGCATCGTTGGGGTGGTCCGGAGTGGAGATGTACAGCTGGGTGTCATCTGCATACAGATGACACCTCACTCCAAGACCACGGATGATCTCGCCCAGCGGCTTCATGTAAATGTTGAACAGGAGGGGAGAAAGGACCGACCCCTGAGGCACCCCACAAACCAGGGGCCTAGAGGTGGACCTCTCCCCCCCCGCCAACACGAATTGCGAACGGTCAGAGAGGAAGGAGGAGAACCATCGGAGGACGGTTCCACCAATCCCCAACCCCTCCAACCGTCGCAATAAGATACTATGGTCGATAGTATCAAAAGCCGCCGAGAGATCTAATAGGACCAGGACAGAGGAGAACCCTCTGTCACGAGCCCTCCAGAGATCATCAACCAACGCGACCAATGCCGTCTCAGTGCTATGTCCAGGCCTGAAGCCCGATTGGAACGGATCGAGGTAAGTTGCTTCCTCCAGGTACTGGGGGAGCTGACGTGCCACCACACTTTCAACAACCTTCGCCACGAAGGGAAGGTTGGAGACTGGACGATAGTTGTTTAAAATAGCTGGGTCCAGGGAAGGCTTCTTGAGGAGGGGGCGCACCACCGCCGCCTTCAGGGTGGTAGGGAGCACCCCCTCTCTCAAAGAAGCGTTGACCATCCCCTGGAGCCAGCCTCGTGTCGTCTCCCTGGCGGCCGAAACCAACCAGGAAGGACACGGGTCCAATAAACAGGTGGTGGCATTCAGACCCCCCAGCAACCTGTCCACACCCTCAGCGGTCACAGGATCGAACTCCCCCCAGATAACACTCTCAAGACCTGCCCCGGACACCTCCCCCGGGACCACCCAATTGGAGTCGAGCCCCTCCCGAATCTGAGCGATTTTATCATGCAGAAATCGGGAAAACTCCTCCGCTCTACCCTGCAAGAGGTCATCCCGCGCTCTCGGTTCAAGTAGAGAGCGGGTCACTCTAAACAGGGCGGCAGGCCGATTTTCTGCTGATGCAATAAGGGCGGAGAAATACGAAGATTTCGCCGCCCCTATCGCCACAAGGTAAGTCTTAATATGAGATCTCACCTGTGTTCGGTCAGACTCGGAACGGCTCGCCCTCCAAATGCCCTCAAGACGTCTTTTTCGGCACTTCATCTCCCGTAGCTCCTCCGTATACCACGGAGCCAAATGGGATCTGTGCCGAGTCAGAGGTCGCATAGGCACAACTCGCTCCAGGGCCCCGGCAGCCGACCCCTCCCAGGTGGCCACCAGGTCTCCAGGCGAGCTGAGAGCCAGAGATTCAGGAAATGGCCCAAGCTCCCTCTGGAACCGATCCGGATCCATTAGGCGCCTGGGGCGGAACCATCTAAGTGGCTCCGCCTCCCTGCGGTGGGGGGTAGCGGAACAGAAATCCAGCCTAAGGAGGGAATGATCTGTCCATGACAAGGGTGTAATAACTAAATCCCCCCAATTACAGTCATTCAACCACTGCCCAGAGACAAAAATCAGGTCCAGCATGTGACCTCCCGTGTGAGTGGGGGTCCTGACTTCATCTACTATTTTTTTGAAGTGCAGTCTATAGAATGTTGCTCAGAGGCCAAGTGTGGTCCTTACTCTAGAAAACATTGTAAGGTCTAGATTAAAGAGAAAAGATCCTCTTAAAAATAGGAGGAGAATCATTTGTGTGGTTAATATTAATCTTTTTAAATGAGGCATCAAAATATAGCCAACATATGTAGTTTATATGCAGCTTTATTAAATGAGATACTCCCCTGGAGTGAATCTTTGAATCTGCTTGAGAACCTTGGTCCACTACAGCTAGTCCTTGTCTTACGATGACAATTGAGCCCAACATTTCTGTTGCTAACTGAGATATTTGTTAAGTGAGTTTCTTGCCGCAGTTGTTAAGTGAATCACTGCAGTGGTTAAGTTAGTAACACAGTTGTTAAATGAGTCTGGCTTTCCCATTGACTTGTCAGAAGGTGGCAAAAGGAGATGACAGGACCCTGGGACATGGCAACCATCCTAAATATCAGTCAGTTGCCAAGTATCTGAATTTTGATCATAAGACTATGGGGATGCCACAATGGTTATAAATGTGAAAAATGGTCATAAGTCACATTTTTGTGCCATTGTAACTTCAGACGGTCACTAAATGAACTGTTGTAAGTTGAAGGCTACCTGTATTGAAATACTTGGAAGAAGGAAAGGTGGTGGACATCTGGATCATAGCCAAACAGTACTGCTTACTGGCAGCTACTAATATCCTGCCTGTTCTGGAACAGCTCTACTGTGATGAAAGCTAAATGATGCATTGCAGCTGAATAACAATGAGATGCATTTGGACTCTTGCAAGTGTGACCTCACCTTGGTCTTCCAGCCATATAAGTGGAAGCCTAACATACTTTGACATCTGGATGGTCTATCTCTCAGGCAGCTGTTGCCTAGTCCTAGTATAAAAGATTGACTTACAGAAGCAAAAGAGTAGGAAGACTTTGGCTTTTTTTTCCTGGATCTTTTATCGCCAAAATTGAAGTTGTAACTGAGTCATCCACCCTAATGGAACTGCTTCTTAATATTTCTTCAAATAACAAAGGGAGGGTGATATAGAATTTCCATAGCCCTGTTCCTGTTAAGCGTGCAAGTTTTTTTTTTACAATAATTGCTTGAAAATTCTCACCAGTAAACAAATGAACATCAAGAAAAAATAAATTGTACACATAATGTCTGCACAGACCTGTTATCAAGAGATGTTTGTTTATTGTTCATAAAATGAACCAGTGAAATAAAACCCACCCACAATTAAGCTGTAACAGGCCAAATATTTAAAGTATTCTCCTGCCCTTCCAATACTCAAAACAATATAAGGCAAAATTGAGTTGACTGACTCCCTGATTTTTTTTTTAAAAAGGGGGTGAGGACAAAATAGAAAGGATTGAGCAGATAATGGTACTGACATTTGGGACAAAGAAGTTCACTCCTTGTGAAGGAAATTTCTGCAAGGGAACCACTCTTCCAAAGTGACCACAAGAAAGGGCAGAATTTTACATATAGTTTGTATCAGTTTGCTTTATTTAGAGATGGAATTTTAAAAATACAATCAATATAATCTTGACATAGTAGAGAAGAATTCACCCAAGTGAGCTGTCAGGTTGATAGGCAACTTCAAGGGCCTCTGTCTTTCCTTCTTTCTTAAATCAGATTTGATTTGAATAATCCTTCACGTAGGACAGTATTCTATTAAAAAAAGGGATATGTGGATTCATTGCCTACTATTGCTCCACAAACGATATTACACATACTGACTAATTCTTGCATATAGCTCCATGGGACAGGGTACATAAGATCTAGCGCCTCAAGTTTTCTTGACTGTGTTTAGAACCAGAATTCTGGCTGACCATTTCCCTTTCCTAACCCTATTATTGTTTCTGGATTTCAAGACCAGCACTTCCTACCATCAGAAGTTCCCATGTTGAAAAGGCCAAAGCAAAGATGGAGTGTGGGGGAACAGGCAACAAGCTGGTGGAAGGAGGCAGCCCTTCCAGATCTTGGCCAAACTCTCAGATAATGTTCAGGAGAACATTAAATCAGCATAAGACATGGTTTGTTGTTTCACTGCTCAAACAGATGCAAATTGCTCTCCTCATTTCTACTGAGATGCCAACTTGCTACCCTTAAGTGCATTGAGATTCCAAGTGGTTCCAAGCTCTTTTGAGACAGGACATAAGACTGGGTTTGTGGATACATGTAAATGGTGATATCTAACATGATGCTGATGTTGAAACTGATAGAAGGAACATTTGTAAGTATCATGTATAATAGAGCAGGGGTGTCAAACTCAAGGCCCATGGGCTGGATCTGGCCCTCAGGGTGGTTAGATCTGGCCTGTGGGGCCACCCTGGAAACAGCAAAGGGCCTACCCAAAGTGCCTCTGGCAGTGGAAAATGGGGCCTGGGGAGCCTGCGAGCAGTCCCCCCGAGCTCCGTTTTTGCTGGCAGAGGGCTAGCAAAACTAAAACTAAAAACAAAAGAAGAAATGTTTCCCCTTTTGCATTTGAGCATGCAAGAAGGAACAGGAAAGGAGAAAGGGGAAGAGGAAAGACAAGGAAAAAGAAGGGAAGATGGGAAGACAGCAAGGAAGGAAAAATAAGGAAAGAGGGGAAGGAAGAAGAAAGAATGAAGACGGAAGGAAAAAGAAGAAAATGAAGGAAGGGAAGGGAAGGGAAGGAAGGAAGGAAGGAAGGAAGGAAGGAAGGAAGGAAGAGAGGAAAGAGATTATAATGAGTGAGAGAGTGTCTAAGGAAAGTCCTGCCTTAGTATTTGGTCACTACAGGTGCTCTCGACACGAGTGGTGTTGAGCTGGCCATTCCTACCCTGGTCACACCCACCCCAGCCACACTTACCCTGGCCCCCCAAAGTCCTGATGATGCGGCCCTCAATGAAATAAAGTTTGACACCCCGTAATAGAGCATTGATCCTGTAGGATGTTTTTGCATTATAAAATAAGTTGTTTTTTTTAAAAAAAGAGCAATTATTCTACTTTTTAAAAAATCCTACATTCAGTGGGAAATGTCTTAGAATAATTAGTTATATTGTATATTATATACAATGTATATTATATTATTGTACATTATGTGTTATGTTTTATATTTTGTACATTGCCTAGAATTCCTTAGGGTTGAGGCAGTCAATAAAGCTTATAAATAAAGGAAGATGGGAAGAAAGGGAAGAGTAGGATCAGGGACTCGGATTCATGCCTACCCCCAAAAACAAGAGCTTTCCTGGATGATCTTGGGCAAGGCGTATGTCAGAGTTGTTGTCCCTCTGAGTTCCTGGACAAAAGGTGGGAACAAATAAATAGTTCAATCTGTTTATCTTTTATTCTAAATTAATCTAATTTTAATGCATGCATGGCAACAGATTGATCTGTAAGAAATAGTTTCTTACACCAACAAGGTTGGTGTAAGAATGGTGAAATATGGAAAAACCTAGGTCCCAGTTGGAATATTATAGCAATGGATTGTATGAAAGATCAGCAATTTTGATGAATTTATGCAAATGAATATTATGATGGCAGTAGAGATTAAAGGAGTAACAACCAAATAAATAAACACATTCTGTATTTAGTGCACTAGTGGCTGCATGTTAGATGATTATATGTCAGGACAGTGGCAATGCAACCTGCAGTTGGGAGATGTTGCCATCAGTCCCTTGTCACGGACTGGAATTTTTTGCCCAGAGAATTACCTGGGTTTAGGGCTAGGTAGATGGGGTTCATCCTTGCGTATAGCACTGAGATGGCATTGATCACGTTTGTTAATGACCTCTGACAGGCTCTGGATTAGGTAGTATTCCATCTTTGATCTCTTGGCAGTTTTTTGTATCATCATTCATGGTATATTTCTGGACCAGTTGAGGGAGGACGGGAGAAGAGGCACTGTCCTTTGTCGGTTCTTCTCTTTCCTCTAAAGCCTGTTCCTAACCATGTTGTTGGGGAAGAGAGTGGCCAGTCCTAGGCCCCTGTTTTACAGAATGCCCCAGGGCTTGACTTTCTCCCAACTTCTTGTTAACATTTATATGAAATTGTTGGGTGAGGTCATCCATCAGCATGGAGTTAAGCACAATTGGTACTGTATGCTGATTAAATTTAGTTATACATCCTGGCCCCAGGCCAGTCATGTGATGCTGCCAAGATGCTTTCCCAAAGCCTGGAGGTTGTTTGGGTCTGGGTAGAGAAGAACTAGCTTTGGTTCACCCATGAATGGCTGTGGGTTTTAGGGTCCCTTGGATCTAACGTCTTTCCATTGTTGACCTTGAATGGAGTTACAATCCCCCATTCAGAGCTGGTGCACAACTTGGAATCATGACTCCGTCTCAAGGAACAGTTAGCAGTTGTATTTCACACAAATGCATCTTGCTCCCATTCTTAGATTAGGAGGTGCTGCTCACAGACGCTCTCGCCTTACTCTCCTTCTCAATGAACTACTGCAACATACTCTACATTGAACGGACCTTGAAGAGTGTTTGGAAGCTGGTCCAGAGTGCAGTGGCAATTAGGAATATGTCACCTATATGCCCATGTGTCACCACTGCTATGGAGTTGCAGAAGTTTTCAGCAGACTTCCAAGCTGAAAATGGCTGTCATGTTTAAAGGCCTCTATGGCATGCAATCAAGTAGGACTGTCTCTGCCTGTTTCTGACCAGATCCACCTGATCTGGCAGAATGGGCATGCACCATGTACCATCTATAAACAATGCCATCTAGCAGGTTCCCAGAAATGTGTCCTTTCTGTCATGTCATCTAATCTGTGGAATGGCCTCCCTGCTGAAATATGGACAGCCTATTGGCCTTTTGTGATGGCCTGGCTTTCCCCCCAGACATTGTTAGTTGCTCATTTGGGAGCTCTGGCATTTTTTATTTATTTATTTATTTATTTATAATCGTATTTCTATACCGCTCCCTCTCCGAAAAGGGACTCGGGGCAGTGTACAGCCTAATAAATACATAAAATACAGAGATACAAAATTAAATAGAATTTAAAACCGAATTAAGTATGAGTATGGCTGCATCCCAAAAATTTTAAAAATAAGTTAAAATTTAAAAAACCCTATTTACTAAAACCCCTTAAACCCTTACTGGGCCAGGCCAGCCTGTTTAAAAAATAGGGTCTTAACTGCGCGCCGGAAGGAGAGGATGTCTGTCATGGCTCGTATCTCCGGGGGGAGATCATTCCACAGGGAGGGAGCTCCCACAGAGAAAGCACGCACCCTCGGGGCCGCCAGTCGACAACGATCAGGTGGCGGTACCCCAAGGAGGGCGACCCTGTGGGAGCGTACTGGGCGGCGGGAGGTTGTTGATGGCAGCAGGCGGTCCCGTAAGTACCCAGGTCCCGAGCCATGGAGCACTTTAAATACCATCAGTACCACCTTGAATCGAATCCGGAAGGCCACAGGAAGCCAGTGCAGCCTGCGGAGAAGTGGTGTTACGTGTGCGCCTCGAGGGGCGCCCACGATCACCCGCGCAGCTGCATTCTGGACTAACTGCAACCTCCGGAGACTCTTCAAGGGGAGCCCCATGTAGAGAGCATTGCAATAATCCAAGCGGGAGATAACGAGGGCGGAAGTGACTGTGCGAAGTGCGCCCAGATCCAGAAAGGGCCGCAACTGGTAAATCAGACGAATCTGATAAAAAGCCTCCCTGGCGACGGCTGCAATATGTTCTTCTAAAGACAGCCGCACATCCAGGAGGACACCCAAGTTGCGCGCCCTTTCCACGGGGGTCAAAACCTCTCCCCCCACGGCCAGCGAAGGAATAAGCTGGCTGTATCTGGGCGCAGGAAACCACAGCCACTCGGTTTTGGCCGGGTTGAGACGAAGCCTGTTACGACCCATCCAACCCCGCATTGATGTATGTGTCCAGTGGTTTGTGTTTTTATTGAGCCCAGAAGAGTTTTCATTGGTTTTTTGTTTCAGTGTGATTCTGTTTTTTGGGCATGCATCGCCCAGAGTTTCTTGGATAAATGGAGTAGTGAAGAAAAAAGAAATTGAATTGCATTAGAGATTAAGAATAATTGCTATCCTACATTACCAAAATTACAAAGAAGAGGAGTTAACCTATTCTCCAAAGCACCTGAAGGCGGACAAGAAACAATAGATGGAAACTAATCAAGGAGAGAAGCAACCTAGAACTAAGGAGAAATCTCCTAACAGGGAGAACAATTAACCAGTGAAATGGCTTGTCTGCAGAAATTGTGGATGCTCCATTTCTGGAGGTTTTTAAGAAAAGATTGACAGCCATTTGTCTGAAATAGTATAGGGTCTCTTTCTTCAGCAAGAGTTTGGACTAGAAGATCTCCAAGATCCCTTCCAACTTTCTTATTCTCTAAAAATGTTTCTGTAACCATTTTAAACTAGTCTGGCCTAGCCAGCCACCAAATTATGAATGCTAGAGACTATAGTTAAAAGTACCTAATGAACAATTCTCAGCATCTCCATTTTAAAGTGTATTGCAAGAAGAAATTATGATAGATAAATCAGTTCCATGCTACTTGAACATGTGTTATTTTAAATTTGCAATGTAGAAGTGACCACAGTCAGACCATGTAATGTCCATTCACCAGCATTCTCCTGGAAACAATTAGAGATAAAACAAAGCACAATCAATCAAGAAAAAAATTCTCCAAGGACACCAGTTTTAAAGCTTTTGTCTTAGAAGCTCACTTTGAAATCAGAATGTTTTTAAGAACTGATTGTGAATTCCTTGAGGGCTGGGCTGTTTGTCTGAATTCCCATTGCTTTGTATCATATGCTACCCTTCACATCTGCCTCTGATCATGCTCATAAAATGAGGTTCTATAAGGAAACACAGCTGCATCATTGTATTTTGTTGCATAAGAATAAATGACAAACACATCATAAGGAGCGGCCTAGAATCAGCCTCCTTATCTTTTAATAAGTTTGTGGAAATTACTCACTCTGATCCTTTCATGAGGTTCTATAGAGAGACTGATTCATTGTTCTTAAGTACTCCTTGCTTGAAATGCAAAGGGATGGGCCTCCTGCATGCTTAATAAACAGCTTGAAAACCTTCTGAGTTCTGAGAGTACAGTTTGGGTGCTCAACCAAGATGGTTGCCAGGGTGATGTGGCCCATCACAGATATCCCATCTTCTAGAAGGCAAACTCTTGAGGATGCTTCTCATGTTACTCTCTAAGGTCCAGACAACAGATAACAGATATTCAGAATTGGAAGGGACCTTATAGGTCATTTAGTCCAACCCCCCGCCCAAGCTTCCTTACACAGCAGACTATGGTTTTTTTGAGGGGCAGGGGAGAGGGTACATGGCCTCACTCCAAACACTAGACAAGAAGCACCCACCATTCTGTTCCTAAAAAAAACCCCAATGGGTCTCAACAAAAATGAACATTCTTTCACAGCATGCCTAATTTCCATTATTTCTTTATTTTATAAATTAATCATTTCTCGAAATAAACTAAACTAGAAAACCCACACAGCATCAAGGGAAGTGTCTGGGCATATTAGCTATTCTTGCTTTAATTATCTAAGAGGTGGGCTAAACCTAAGTCGTCATAGCTTCTGGGGCTAGTATGCTCCACCCTGACATTGGACATTGTCTGAACATTTGTACACCCACATGTACACATGCAAAATTCACAAAGGCAGGTTTTTCTACAGTGCAAAGAGAGCTATTTTATGTGCAACAGCAACACAAAGCCTTTTTTAATATACTCATATCAGTAGAAATCATATTTTATACTTTGCCGGAAGCAAAAACATAATACTTTTTCCATGACAGAAAACTCAGATACAATCTCCCATTTATTACATCACCTTTCCTGCATTCAATATCAGGTATAAACACATGCAGAAACTCTTACAAGCCCATAAAAGCCAAATGGGTTCATCTATCACATTAGCTTAATCATGACTTAAGTGTAGAAGCCCCAATTAACTGGTTTCACTGATTACATTAAGCAAGAAACCCAGGTGTGGAGCTACTACACTAACCTGAACAGTACGTGATCTAAAATACAACCAACCGAGTTCCTTATGTCCTAGCACACTATGTGAAATCAGAGAGACTGTGTCCCAAAGGTCTAGGCAACTGGACTTTCTTGGTTTATTTTTTTCTTTGAAAACATTTCACTTCTCATTCAATAAGCTTTTTCAATTGTTGGATGAGAAGCAAAATATTTTCAAAGGAAAAAACCAAGAAAGTCCAGTTGCCTTTTGGAAAAAGTATGTTTGGGACAACCATGACCTGGATGATTGAGAATCTCCATTAGATGTTCAGAGAGACTGTTTTTATCCCTCAGAGAGGAAGAGAGAAGATCCCACAAGAAACTTGAACAAGCCAGTTGATAGCCTGAATTGTGTTAGTAAAGGCTTTCTCCAGTGACTTTGTGATCTCAATTCCACTTAGATCAGGGATGTCCAACCTTGGCAACTTTAAAAGCTGTGGACTTCAACTCCCAGAATTGTCCAGTCAGCCATGCTGGGAATCGAAGTACACAAGCCTTAAAAGTTGCCAAGATTGGACGTTCTTGCATTGGAAAATTTAGCATGACTATGGCAAGGTATCACAGCAATCACAATCTAATATTTCTTGAATGCACCAAGTTACTTATTGCTGGAATTATTTATCAGTATCATTTTGTATAATGAATGAAGATAACATCCCAAAACTACTGCTATATTTTTTTCTCAGAGTCTTTTTCTCAGAGTCTAGTGCTCAGTCCTTCTCTCTCTCTATTTGCCCTGAGATCTGATCCCATCAAAACCAAGATCTACAAGCATGAGGAGAACTTCAAGAGTCTCACATGGCTGGGGCCATAATAAAAGGACACATACCCTAAGGTACAGATTGCAGGGTAAAATCAACTCCGGTTGACAACTTTTAGCTAATTCTCAAGGTGTGGAATGTTTCTTCACTTGCACAGAAGTGTAAAAATCACAACTGCTCATAGCTTATCCCCAAAGTAGCTTTGAAGTTGCATCTCATATGCTACAACATGTTTTCTAGATCTAGGGCATTGTATTAGCTGGAGTTTTTAATGTCTTCAAAATTCACTGTCTTTTAGAAGCTTGGGATCTGAACCTAATTCACTATGTCATCTTCCTCTTCCTCCCTATTATTGCTTTATTAGGTTTACAGAGCAAAAATGAAAGGTAAGTTTTTATTTATTAATATTTTCCTCTTTAATATGTTATCATAGGAAAGGGTAACTCGTTGTCTTTGGATGTTTTTGACTTGAATTCTGTACAATCTACACATATTTCAAAATAACAGAGTTGGAAGGGACCTTGAAAGTCTTCTAGTTCAGCGGTTGGCTATGGCCGATTGGTGGTCCGCGAGAAAATTTTGGTGGGCAGCAGAGAAATGACACCCCCAGAGCACCCCCCTAAAGCAATTAATTCAGGCTATGTAGGAACACAAGGCTGCGCTGCCCACATGGTCCACGGGAACCCTCCCTGTCCACTCACTCCTTACCAGGCAAACTTGCCTGATAAGTAGCTATTTTTCCTTTTTTTCCCCCGACCATCATTTGTCCTGCTGTGCCAGGAGATTTAGATTAGCTAGAAAGCAGGAAATGGTTGGATTTCTTGCTTTTTAGCTAGTCTTTAGATCTTCTTTTAAGCAGAGCCGAACCTTCCTTAGGACTGAAGCTTTTATTATTGAGTGCAGACTCAAGGCAAGCAAATTTTATGTGACAGACTCAGGTAGCCAATGGCAGATAGATAAATCATTGAATGATTCTGTGAGCAACTCAATCTGCCTGCCTGCTTTGTCTGATTTTGGGTAAAAGTTGCTCTTTTTTAATAAAAAATTCAATATTTACATACATGGTGTGTTGTGAGTTAATTTGGTGAGTTTTCTTGCTAGCAAATTTTATGTGACAGACTGAGGTAGACAATGGCAGAAAGATAGATTAATGAATCTGTGATTCCGTGAGCAACTCAATCTGCCTGCCTGCTTTGCCTGATTTTGGGTAAAAGTTGCTCTTTTTAAAATAAAAAAATCAATATTTACATAAATATTTATAATATTTACATACAAGCCATGCCTAGCCAGTCACATGACCACCAAGCCACATCCACAAATTAGGCCACGCCCAAGATCCAGTTGTTAAGAAATTTGAATCCCACTCCTGCCTTTGTGTGTTTGTGTGTGTGTGTATGAGAGAGAGTGGGGGGAGAGAGATTAGGTCAGATCTCTCTCTCTCTCTCCCACCATTGTCAGCAAGCCGCCATCAGTCAAAATTCATATTAGTGGTCTCCGGGATTTAAAATTATGAGTTTGGTGATCCCTGAGGTCCAAAAGGTTGGAGACCCTGTTCTAGTCCAACCCCCTGGTCAAGTAAGAAGCTGTATATCATTTCAGACAAATAATTGTCCAATCTCTTCTTAAAAACTTGCAGAGCATTCATGACTTCTGGAGGCAAGTTGTTCCACTGATTGTTCTCACAGTCAGGAAATTTCTCCTTAGTTCTAACTTGCTTCTCTCCTTGGTTAGTTTCCACCTATTGCTCCTTGTCCTGCCTTCAGGTGCTTTAGAGAATAGCTTGACTCCCTCTTCTTTGTGGCAACCCCTGAGATATTGGAACACTGCTATCATGTCACCCAGTCTTTATTTTCACTAAACTAAATATACCCAATTCCAGCAACTGTTCTCATATATTTTAGTCTCCAGTTCTCTGATGACCTTTGCTGTTCTTCTCTGCACTCTTTCTAGAGTTTCAACATCTTTTTTACATTATGGTGACCAAAACTGGATGCAATATTCCAAGTGTGGCCTTACCAAGGCATTATAAAGTGATATCAGCACTTCACGTGATCTTGATTCTATCCCTCTGTTAATGCAGCCTAGGACTGTAATGACTTTTTTGGAAGCTGCACCATACTGCTGGCTCATGTTTAGATGAGGACTCCAAGATCCCTCTCACAATTACTGCTTTTGAGGCAGATACCACCTATATTATACCTGTGCATTTGGCTTTTCTTGCCTACATATAGAAGTTTACTTTTTTCATAACTGAATTTCATTTTGTCAGATAGAGCCCAATGTTCAAGTCTGTCAAGGTCCTGTATCTTAAGTCTATCTTCCGGAGTATTGGCTATTCCTGCTAGCTTGGTGTCATCTGCAAATTTGATGAGCTCCCCATCTATCCCCTCATCTAAATCATTGATAAAGATATTGAAGAGTGCTGTGCCTAAGACAACCCTGCTGCATTTCCCCCTCCATGTAGATGCATTTTCATTGAGGACTACACGTTGAGTGTGGTTGGTCAGCCAGTTATGAATCCATCTGCTGGTAATGCTGTCTAACCCACATTTTTCTACCTTATCAAATAGCAGATTGTGGTCTACTTTCTCAACTGGTATAGCCAATGGCAAGGATTGTAGAACTGTAGTCCAAAACACGTACCTGATCTGTAAGTTTACATATAGAAAATGCATTAACATATAATGCATATAATGCATTAACATATAATGTTTAAATGTAAAAGCAACATTGGTGGGGGAGGGAAAAGAGAAGAAAAAGGAAAACGAAAAATCTCTCTTTCCCCCCAACTCTCAGAGAGAAATGTATTCGGGTTCTATAATCTCCTAGGATTAGAAAGGGACACCTAACATTGGAACCATCATTTAAAAAGAACAACAAAGAATGTTCTTCCTGTTTCAGCTCAGGAAGTTCAGGCTGCCTCAGGAGCTGTTGATATACTGTAATTTTACAGAGGAATTATTGAGTCTGTCGCTTGTAACTTCTATAACTGTCTAGTTTGGTACAGCAACCAAACAGGACAGGTACAGACTCCAACAAATAGTTAGGACTACAGAAAGAACAATTGCAACCAGCCTGCCTTCCCTAGCAGTTCTGTATATTGTGTGGGTCAGAAGGAGGACTGGGAAAATATATGCAGATCCCTCACATCCTAGACATAAACTGTCTCAACTCATCCCCTCGGAACTCTGCTATAGGGCATTGCATGCTAAAAGCATTAGACACAGGTATAATTTTTTTCCTTGTGCCATCACTCTAACATCTAATTCTACACTGTACTATCTAATGTATATGCACATTTACCCATATGACTCTAATATTATTATCCTTTTTTACTCTCTTATTGGTATTATGGTTATTTTGCTTTGCATGTAAGCTGAGGGCTTCTGTACCAGAGACAAATTCCTTGAATGTCTAATCACACTTGGCCAAATAAAATATTTTAATTCTAATTCTCTGATACCACGTACAAACAATTCAACGAAATTAATCCAGACAGCTTGAAAGTTGTTTTTGCTTTCTCATTTTGGAAAAAAAAAGAGTGATTAAAATTGTGGCAGAGAATATCTATCAGCTGTCTTTTTCCTTGGTTGCATCCCAGGTGCTGTGTTCATAGCTGTTGGTATAAGCTTAAATTTCACTTCCTGGGGATATATTCATTCCAATTGAGTATACCACATGGTAGGAATATGTTCATATATATATGGGGACTTGAGCCATTCTGGATCATAGAAAGTTTTTTTTCCAGAAAAGTCCTAAGGCTGTCTTCTTTAAGCAGACAGGAATATATCAAACTCTTAGTCAAGCACTGATTATCTTCTTTAACTATGGGGTTAGTCCCAACATCAGTCAGGAAGGGCAAAGACTGAGCAAGAAAGCGGCAGTCGTCATCTCTCTGTAAGCAATCCATATGACCGAGAGAAGTGGTTGCCAAGGTTATCTCTTGGGATCTGCCCAATATTAGATTCTAAGTGCAGGATTATCTGTTCAACTTTGCAGAGAATTATGAAAATGGCTGACAGAAAGCTTCAACTGTTCTAAAGTGTCTTGATGGATGAAAGGCTACACAGTATGGAAAACATCACCTGCTGTGCAGACCCAATGGAGGCAACAAAATGAGCACTCTGCTGCTTCCTCTGCTACCAAGCAGGAAGGATATCAAATGGATCTTGAGATGAGCTGCACTCAGCATTTGATTTGATCTTGAGACATCTTCCCCTTCTATTCCACCTGCTTCACTGTGCTCAGCTCTCTGGAAAACCAAGATGTCAATTTAGCTCTACCTATAGGGAAGAGAACTTGTAGGAGCATCAACATCAGTTGTCTGGCCATCTCCGCCCTATAAGCTGGGCCAGGGTTTGACTAATATCACTGACAAATGAGGAACAAAACTCCAGAGGTAAGCTGCTGCTGGTTCACACTGGTTCAGGCAAACCGGTAGTTAAGATTCTGTGCAATTCGACAAACTGGCAAATCCCACCACTGGTTGGCCCTGCTCCTGGTAATTTTTCGGCCTGTTTTCTGGGCCATTTTCTGGATCCTTTTGGACCAAAAACACCCAAAAAACTAGCCTGAAAATGGCCAAAAAACCAGGCCAAAAAACAGACTGGGCAGGGCCATCCAGTGATGGGATTAGTCCCAACTTGGCTGAATCCTACCTCTGCCTTTGAGGTGACTGGCTGGGAGTTGGGGCTGGGTGTGATGAGTGACATTACCCACTCAGTCACATGACCATCTGGCCACGCCTACCCAGTCAGAAAACTGATTGTAAAGTTATTCAAATCCTACCACTGAGAAACTCCCCAGGAATTTCCAGGAAGCATCCAGTGCCATGAAAGCCTATGGCTGACCATTTTAACCAGTCTACTACCCTTTCAGAGATACAGAATAGTGGTTTGTCCAAAGGTCATCAATGTATTGGTGAGAAGGAGATACCCCAGATGGAGGTTAAAAAAGAAGAGTTTATAACATTCTTGAGTGTGAAACCTTAAGATTAACATAGCACTGAGGTCAACTGTCTTTTCTCCTACTCACATTTAAGATGTATCCATAAAAATGGAGTAAAAACGGACTTTTTCATAAGGAAAGATCAAAGCGGGGAGGATGCCGTGGTATGACAGTGCTGCAGATTCTGATTTATTGTAAAATTAAAACAAGTAAATGCATATAGATCTTATTGGAATCTTAGGCTATTGAGAGGGAATGCAAATAATAAGTGTCCTGTCCTTCCCCCTTCCCCAGTTTAAGAACCTGTTGGCTATCTGAAAACGACTCTCCTACCTCCCCTCTTCTACCCCCTTTCATCTTTCCACTTCTGGGAGGTTAAGCAAGTCCACTTCCTTCAGTCTTTTCTCATCTGAGCTTTTTATCTAGACCTTTAATTACTTTTGCAGCTGCCCAAGGAAACCCTTCTAGCTTGTCGATGCCCTGGAACTCAGAAATACTTCGTGTGAAGCAACATCCTCACCATTCTTCCAATGAGCTGTGTCTCTGATCTATCTACTCCTAAGAGAAGAACCTTCCCAATGAGACTCTATTACTTGCTGCTGAATGTGTCCATGTGCCCATTGCATGAGGCTGGCCACAAAGCAGCACTCAGGTCCTGCCAATCCTGAGAAACTCTGCTTCCCTGGCACTTTTGCCAATCCAATTTGATTTTCACTGCTTCAGCTCCACTTAGAGGCACTTTCACCAGTACTTTGCAATCTCACTGGGGTGGCTGCTTGCTATCCTCCCTTCCATTCGTCTCCCATAATTTCAGTAACCTTGGGAAAAGCCAATGATGACACCATGCTTCTCCGTTTTGCAAAATAGACATTTTCATTTCTCTCTTGCTACTAAAGAAAGAAAATCACTAGTGTGTGTGATGCACATAAAAAAAATGGGTAGACCTTTGATGGTACTGATAACAGCCATTATTTTGTGGTTTTGGACCATCCCCTGCAGACATCCATGTTTGTTGGTTGTTTTGAGGAAACATTCAAGATTGGGGTGGTGGTAGTTAAGGAGAGAGACAATGATTGGTCAAGCAATGTGTTTGGAAACCTCAGCTGCTGAACATACCATGGGGGAAAAGGTGAGTTAACTTTGTTTCTCCCCAAATTCATATTACAAATGGAAGAGATGATGATGATGATGATGATAATGATGTGACAGAGCTCTAGGGCAGTGTTGCCAACATTTTGTTTTTTGCAGTCATGTTCAACGGTAATTTTAATATGATTTTTCCAAGCAACATGTTAACTTCATTATTTGTGCTTATTTGTTGTTGTCAATTACTTTGTTCGTGACCACTTTGCTTAATGATCAAATTGACAGTCCCATTTGTGATCGCTAAACAAAGGCTACCTGTAGCAGACCTGCTTGGATCAGTGGTGGTATTCTACCAGTTCAGCCCAGTTCGGCTGAACACAGATGAGAATCATCTGTGAGCGAACCAGTTCGCTCCAACGATCAGTTGCTGGGCCCTCCCACCCACCCTGGCTCTATACTTTATATTTCCTGCTTTTCAACCTCAGCTGCCTTCGTGTGGCATAGCCGATTGTTACACACCAGCTGTTTTACACACAGGGCCTGCAGCAGAAGGTGAGTCTCAAATGTTGTGTGCGCATAAAGCACATGTTTGGCATGGACACGTGTAGAAAAAGTTTTTTTGAAACCCATCACCGGCTTGGATCCAAAGCCACTAAGAATCAGGGCTAAAGAACTTCAAAGCCCAACATGCAGGCACATTGGTGGGAAACCGATCTACTCTCCCTTTCAGTGATGCTAGCCAATGTCTGGCATAATCACAATTGATAGGGAACTTATGGAGGAACTCTGCAGTGGGGAACAAGTTAGGACCCCTTACAGGCATCCAGTCTCTAGAGACTTTTTCATCATGTTCAACCCCTCCGTTCTTCTCCTACATCTGGTCTTTTTGACAGAGGACCAATCAATAGATTGTAAAACTAAAAATTGTTCCTTTTAAACTCAAGCTTAGTGCCATACAAAAAAAGATTATATTTCCTGAATTGAACCATACCAATACATTTCAGCACAAGTGCACTTATAGTTCGATGGAAAGAATCTGGTTGGGTCAATATCAGTTTTGCAAAGCAGCTCTGATGTGAGCACCTGATCCTTTAGGGCAGGGAGGAGAGTCATTCGGACAACCTTGTAGAGAAGTTCAGTATTATTTCTCTTTTTTATTTGGATAGCTTTCTCTCTAGGAGACACCTTTGGCCAAACGTTTGATTTGATTTTGGCAGCAACATATTTGTGATATATTCGGGGTGGGGGGTGGGGGGTGGGGAGTAACAAGGGAGAAAACTGAGAATAGATACCTAATCTGTGCTGGTAACAGTGTCATAGTTATTATGAGATAAAAAGGGATACGTACAATAAATATATTGATATTTTTTAAAAAAGTAATGTATCTAATATTTGTCATGATCATGAATGGGCATTTGGATTTTGATTACTCTAAATATGAACACTGCATCGACACTGCAGACAACTGACACCCCTTGATTAAGGTTCCAGATTAAAACAGGTAGTCCTTGACTTACATCCATTTATCTAGCGACAGTTCAAAACTACAATGGCACTGAAGAAAAGTGACTTATGATCATTTTTCATAGTTGTAAACATTGCAGCATCCCTGTGGTCATATGACACATGGCAAATGACTCATATTTATGATGGTTGCAGGGTCCTGGAGTCATGTGATTACCTTTTGGGAAAGCTAGATTCACTTAACAGTTGTGTTAACAACTTTAGTGCAACTTAACTGTGGGAAGAAAAATCATAAAATGGGACAAAACTCACTTAACAACTGCCTTGCTTAGCAACTGAAATTTTGGGCTCAATTGTGATTGTAAGGTGAGGACTACCTGTACATGAAAATATCGTGTTTTCCCAAAAATAAGACCCAACCAGAAAATAAGCCCTAGTATGATTTTTCAGGATCCTCATAATATAAGCCCTACCCCCAAAATAAGCCCCAGTTAAAATAATCAGCCAGATGGATGTATTTAGTACTGTATTTCCCTGAAAATAAGATCCAAACAGAAAATAAACTCGAATGTGTCTTTTGGAGCAAAAATTAATATAACACCCAGTCTTACTTTCGGGAAAATATATGTATGCAGTAATAGGAGCTAAACCAATTTACATCTCATGAAAACAGAATTATTTCCATAAATTAGGACTCACATTGGAGGGTTGGAGGATTCCTGAGCCTTTTAGGGCAACATAGATATTCAACTCTTAACCCTTTTTAATATGGAAACGTCTATACAACAGGTCATGGCACCTGAGCTGCCTTTGATGGAGTTCAAAATTGCTAAGTGTTGCCAGACTTAGTTAATTCTGGGATAGGAAAGCATCAAGAAATCCTAGGATTAGAATGGATTAGAATGGGAAGTGAAAATAAAAGAAATTCTGGAAAGAAAATAATCCAAAACTACTTCTATACTGTTGCCAAGAAAACAACATAGATTTCTCTCTTTTGGGGGGTGACTTAATTTCCTCCCCCACCTAGAGAACCCCATGTGCACTCACCTCTCTACAAGGCCGCTTCTATCGACCGATAGAAGCTTTCCAAAGGCAGAGTCACCAGCCGCTTTGGGGCAAGGCACGACTGCCCGCGTTCCCTCGCCATGAGGCAGTTTCTTTCAGGCGATGAAAGCTTCCCAAGGGCAGTCACCAGCCGCTTCGATCGGCCGGTAGAAGCAGCCTCATGGCGAGGGGAGTGTGCATGGGCGCTTGCCCCGAGGCCGCTTCTACTGGCCGATCGAAGCAGCTGGTGACTCTGCCTTTGAGGAGCTTCCATCGGCTGATGTTCTATTGGTAGTAGATTGGGGTATTCTAGCCTAGGCTACCTGCAGGGCTCTCCTGAAGGCAAGTTTTCTCCCCCCACCCTTCCCCCAATTTCTCTTCACCTCGTGTAGTTCTAACGAATGATGTGAGAAATGGCGAGGAAACGCATGGTTTAAATAGGCCTAAATTTTGGGGGCGGGGCTTAATTTCACCTCATGCCTAGAAATCATCCTGGGCCTTCCTATTGGTGGAGACTGTATTATTGGAGAAACAGGGTAGTTAGCAGGAATTGAGGTTGCTCCAAAGGAGACTTTATTTTCTCTATGCAAATACATAGTATACATTTATTTTGTATACTTTTGCACCTTGTGATTCTTGGCCAGTTCATGACAATAATAAAATACCATAAATATCAAACATAATTATGGCAAAAATTAATTATCTGCTTATATCCTGCATGGCAGACATCTTAGTGCTCCTCTGAACAGTCACTATTTGAGAAAAAGGAGTGAGCCCAGGCCCCAAATACACCACATTTCCTATCCCTATTTAAAACTTGCCAGGAAAAGATATCCAAACCATAGTTAATGGTCTCCAGGTCTAGGCAGAGTTCCCTGTAATGAGATGCATTGCATAGCCGTTTAAATAATAGCAATTTGCCTCTGTATATGCACATAATGCAACATTATACAAGTATTTTTACTTCTGCTAAAGCAGTTTTCTAAATTCATTTTCAGTTTACTACACCTGCAAAATCAGAGGGATCAATGGATGTGCAAAAAATGTAAGAATTGCTAGGAAATAGCAGGTTAAGGATTTTGGGATAGAATTATATACTTTCAGAAGTTGCCCAAGAGCAGCAAATAAGCTGCGCTGATAGAAGAAGTTAGTTAGAGGTTTAGCTGAAACACAAAAGCAAAAATAGCAAAGAGAACAACGGTTAGGCTGTGGTTAGCCAGCCTGAATTTCTATAGTTATTGTAGGGGAAGAAGCAACTTAGGAATTTAGCTGGTTATATCTCTTCTGGAAGTAAAACAAGTCTCTCTCTTTCTAAGGAAGATGACATGGCTCTACCACTCGTAGATTGGATCCCTCTTCTTGGCTGGTGAAAAACCAACAGGGAGAAACAAGAGACTGGGTAAGGGTAGTAGTTAATGTATCCTTGGGAAAGGGACTGGTACCACATGTCTTAAAAGAAGCAGTTGCACGTCTCTTCCTCAAGAAGCCATCACTTTGTCCAGCTAGTTTGGAATCTACTAGCCTGTCTTCAAACTCCTACTTTGCAGGAAGATTGCAGAGAAGGTGGAGGGCTTGCAATTGCAAAGAACTCTGGATAAAGCAAATTATTTGGATTATAACGTTATGAATCGTAGTATGCTTCTTAAGACTTTCTTCAAGTGTTGGGAGTAAATGGCACTACTATTCTGGAATGGTTGTCCTCCTTCCTGAGTGGCAGTTCCAGCAGGGAAGCAAGGCTGAATCCTTGAACTCTCCATTGTGGAGTGCAGTATAGCTCTACCTTCTCTCCCCTTCGGGTTTGCATCTACTTAACCTGATCCATGAAACCATTTGGAGAGGAAATTCATTAATATGGGATTAATTATCCCTAGTTTGACTTCTTTAGAATGGTTGCATCACTGTCTCTTTCAGGACAGGTGACACCATCCCTTTCTTAAATATACAGTAATTACTTATCCAGCTTCCTGTTAGCTCTTTGAAGGCTTTCACCAACCAGGAAGAAGAAGGACACAATGATGGAGCTGATGCTGCAGAAAACCCTGTCATCTTCCCCCAAAAGACAGACTCTTATTTGACCTAGAGAAGAAATAAACCCAGTTAAGTGCTGAAGTTGCTGCTTCTCCTACTACACTAATCATAGAGATTAGACTGACCACAGATTGGCCGTTGTTCCCCTTTGCTATTTTTTGCTCTAGTCTTCCAGTTCAACCTCTCACTACATGAAACCACTGGGGGAGGAAATCCACTGGTATGAGATTAGGTATTGTCAGTACGCTGTTGTTATCCAGTTATACATCTTGACTTCAGGCTGAACAGGAGATGAAGCAGAGGCTCTATCCTAGTATATCTGAAAGCTGTGAGAATGAGGATGAAATAAATTTAGGCTTAACCTCAGCAAGACATATAGCTTATAGAAACCATCAACAGCAGCAATAAAAAGCTCACAAGGACAAAACAATGATTTGATTTGGAAAAGGGAAAAACAAAGAAAATGCAGAACCATTCAGAGTTGAGCAAAACTTACCGGTAGTTTATACATTAGCCTGCTTAATTTAGTGAATTTTGGTTGTGCACCTTCCTTTTCTTATCTGCAAAATCATTGGAGAAGGAACAAGACCAGTTTCAGGTATAGATTTTCCTTGCCTACTGAAGTATCACCTGGCCATTTCCTAATATTTCAACCCATCACACACTAACCTGACAGAGGAGTAAAATCTAAGTAATAGTACTAAGTACAGAGAAGAAAATATGATCGAACTCAGTGGAATGTTTTCATCTATTGTGCTGCTTCTCTAAGCCTCAACTAATGCCACATTATTCTAAAGTTGTATTTTGAAGAGCTCTAATAATTTATAGCCAGCTTTCAACTTTCGGTCTTTCATAGGACAAAATATCCTGTTGGTGTGTTTGTGTAATCTTGGTGGTTTGTTTTTTATTCTCCTGCTCAAACAGAAAGTTGGATAGAAGATTTCCAAGGCCCCTTCTAACCCTGTTATTCTGCATTTTGTATTATAGGCTCCAGGTAGATTCAGTGGCTTGACTTTCAATGGTCAAAGCCACAGATATCTGTAGGGACAGAGAAGAATCATGAAGGGTATTCCCTAATCTATTCCTTTAACACAGGGGTCTTCAAACTTGACAGCTTTAAGACTTGTGGACTTCAACTCCCAAAATTCCTCCTCCAGTCATATTAGCTCAGGAATTCTGGGAGTTGAAGTCCACAAGTCTTAAACTTGCCAAGCGTGAAGACCCTTGCTTTAACACTTTCTACCAGATAAAGAATGCTTATTATTCTATTTGGAAAAAGAAAGTTGTGTTTTTGGGAACCCTGTAGTTTACCAAAAGGCAAAAATCTGTCATAGTATAATTGGCCCTCCTTGATAGGAAGGACTACAGCCTTTTATTTTCTTTTTGAATACACATATACCAGATTACATGAAGAGATATTTTGCCAGGAGAGCAAAAAGAATTTTATGGTTTCTACTTTTGCTGCAAAAAAGCTAGGAGGGATTTAAAATCATAAGGATTTTTTTCTTCCACAAAGAAATAAATATCTGGTGGATATGGGTCTAGATCAGAAGTGTTCTACTTGGATTTATTGCTTTCACCATTGTATTCCATCTGGCCCTGCTGGAGGGAATAGTTCCACCCAGGGGTGGGTTTCTACCGGTTCTGTCCACCTCTGTAGAACCAGTAGCTCTGAAGAGCAGCAGACATAGAACCGGTTCTATGTCTGCTGATCTTTTGGCTCACCTTCCCACCCGGGCTCTTACCTGACCTTTATTTCCTGCTTTTTCAACTGCAGCTGCTTTGCGCGACACAGCTATGGTTGAAAAAGCAGAAAAAATGGCTTTTCCAACCATTGCGCACTTGCACGCAGTGCTGCTCAGGTGTCCAGGCAGCTGAGCAGGTCGTAAATTGCACTCACGCGACTCACGCATGCGTGTGTGACGCTAATAGACAGAACCGGTAGTTATACCAGTCGGATCCCATCCCTGGATCCACCCAAAATATCTGCTAAGTGTGAGGCTGCTGATTCAGAGGATACTCCCATCATTGTATCTGTAGCTGGGCCTGGATCTCCACTTATATATTTAAAATATCCCACTGAATTCAATTAGCCTTCTATTTCAGCAGATAAATATAGGATTGCTCTAAAACATTTTTTTTAAATGAGCATAATTCCCTTAATGACTTTTAAAAACCATAGTGGACTAAGAAATGTTTTAACCAAACAATTAACCACAAAGCGTTTTAAGCAAATAGCAATTAAAAGATCAGGAGGTGAAATGCCGCTCAGTGTTAAAATGTGGAGGACAGAGAGGTAGAATGTTTTAAAAGCTCGATATTAAAGGCATCTTTTTTCATTAACCGGCTATTGCACAGGCATTCTAATAACATCAAAATATAGATGACGATGTTGTGATGCAGATTAAAAGACGGATGGGATACGCCGATAAAATAGCAGACAGGTAGTCAGTGACAAAGGGCAGCAGATGCACTGTAATAAGCTCTGCCCCCCCCCCCCCCCAATCCCCATCTCAGAGGGTCTGGCATATATCAAAACCACCTATCTTTAAAACCATGGAAAAGTGCTAAGGCTGCTCTGGCAACAGAGTTTGTGGAGTGGCCTGTTATTCCCACTACCCCACAAAAAAAAAATTCTGCCCCCCAAACAGATAAGGAGCGGAGGAAAGGAAAGAGGGAAGGAAAGGAAAGGAAAGGAGGGAAGGGGAGGAGAAAAGAAAGGAAAGGAAAGTTGAAGGATATATAATCAATGGTGATTTTACCGAGATGACTTGGGGGGAAAAGGTATAACACTTCCAAAATAGATTCTAATGGAACTACTCTTAGAGCTACAGAGGGTGAAGGATCCTGCGTATCCCACCGATCAGGATCCACTGGCAGGATCTAGGAGAAGGGCCTTCTCAGCTGCATACCCCCAAAAGTGATACAAGCCTCACTTTTCCGGTTTTTCAAAGTAGTCTTAAATCCTGGTTTTGTCAATTAGTATGGGGGGGGGGGTCTAAAACTATGATGCAACTTTGCGTGAGAGCTAGGGGCCCGAGGACACCCCTACCTTGTTAATCTCCTAGCCTTTCAATTTTAATCTCATTCTTTATTTGTAAATTTTATATGGTTTTTAATCCTGTTTTTAAGCTATGTTTTTATTTGTGTATTTATGGTTTAATTGTGTTGTTGTAAACCACTCAGAGTAACTTAAGTGAGATGTGTGGGGTAGAACTTAAACAAACAAACAAACATCACTGACCATCAGTGCTATTTCCTTTCCCCTTCTATGGGAACAGTAAGCATTGGTTTCACAGAATGGCTGGGTACTGAATAAAAACAGTAATATAAAGCATTATGCTCAAGGTAATGTGTAGTTCGAATAAATGTTTATGCGTTTGTTTCTTTGTTTCTTGCCTTCATTACTTTTGCAAATAACTCAATTTTTGCAAATATCCCACGCACTCTCCTCCCGCTTTTCTCACAACAACAATCCTATGAAGTGGGTTAGGCTGAGAGAGAGTAACTCGCCCAAGGTGATCCAGCTGTCTTTCATGGCTATGACCTCCCGGTCTTAATTACCATTGGTGTATGTATGTATGCTGCAAGCACAGAAAATAATATTAGGAATTTATATTCCTGTAGCATCAAACTTGAATAGAATAGAATACTTTATTGGCCAAGTGTGATTGGACACACAAGGAATTTGTCTTGATGTAAATACTCTCAGTATACATAAAAGAAAAGATACATTCATTAAAATCAAGAATCATAACGTACAACACTTAATGATAGCCATAGGATACAATCAGCAATCAAATCATATTAGGAAACAGTCAATATAAATCGTAAGGATACAAGCGACAAAGTTACAGTGCTACAATCACAAGTGGGAGGGGATAAGTGATAAGGAGTGATGAGAAGATTAATAGTAATAGTAGTGCAGACTTTGTATTAGTTGAACTGTGTTGAGGGAATTATTTATTTAGCAGAGTGATGGCTTTCGGGGAAAAACTGTTCTTGTGTCTAGTTGTTCTGGTGTGCAGTGCTCTATAGCGTTGTTTTGAGGGAAGGAGTTGAAACACGTTATGTCCGGGATGTGAGGGGTCAGTAAATATTTTCACAGCCCTCTTTTTGACTCGTGCAATGCAGTATACAGGTCCTCGATTAAAGGCAGGCTGGTAGTAATTGTTTTTCCTGCAGTCCTAATTATCCTCTGAAATCTGTGTCTGTCCTGTTGGGTTGCAGAACCAAACCAGACAGTTATAGAGATGCAGATGATAGACTCAATAATTCCTCTGTAGAACTGTATTAGGTTAGAGTAACAGACTTCCAAGAGTGCAAGAAATGCATCTCACAATCCTAGAAAAATGGGAGATATGAACTTAGATATTCCATCCCCAGTAGAAGGAGCTGTCCATAATTCTGTTTTAGTCCTCCCGGTTATCAACAGAATCGAAATAAATTATACAAAATAATAAAATGCTACAAATCTAGTTCATTATGCAGAGTTCCAAAGTATACCCAAAAAGATTTTAAAGTCTCTTGATATTGTCATATTTTTTAATCTTTGAAATTCAGTTGTGGAAAAGAATATCTGGAAATTTATATGTTGTTTTTTCACCATCTAATATCATCTCAATGTATTGGATAACAATTCCCTTTATCAGTTCCTGGGATGTCAGAAACTGTGTAGACCAACATATCTGAAGGGAATATTTAAATTACTACCTTATATTAACCCTTAGTTTTTTCAATCCATACTTGAACTCAGTCATGAGAACTCGAAGCCTAACAGAAATAACAGGCATAGACCTTTCAGACAGTTTTATGATAAAAAAAATATCCTGTTTGCTCCTGTACAACTTCAACCACACTTCCTGGAAGATTATCTTCAAAGGAACATAGAGAAGATAAGATCTGACTAAACATATAAACTCCATTTCCTTGGAAAATAAAGAAAAGGGATAACTTATTGGTTTGGACTATCTTATCTAAAGACTCCGGGAGTAAAATGGAGGCCAACTAGGAAATAGCTAGAACCCCCCAAAAAGCTCGATGAGATAGTTAAGTCCTGGGTCTAGAAGATGGCATATTCTCAGGAAGGGGTTATCCTGAAAGGGAAATACAGCATAGGACTACTGTCTAAATATCGGAAGTGAAGTCACATTATTAGTCACTGAAATAACAAAGCTAACAGATGTTTTGGATAAACAACGTTAAGGCACATATCACTGGAGAAGACCCTCATGCAGGGCAATTGCAAAAAGAGACCACAGAACACAAGGTAGCGATCTCACTGATGATAATCTCACTGATGACACAAGCATGAGCTCACAAGAACTCAGACAGACAATCCTAATGAAATAATATGCATTGGGTCATGAAAGGTCAGAACTAATTGAATGATGTAAGAGCAAAACTGGTACCGCTGCAGTAAGATGGATGGTCATAGATGGCAAACAATAGGCAGAAAAACTTCTACTTCCTTGCTGCTGTTTTGTGGTCATCGGGATTTTGGTAGCCCACATTTGGTAGCTCAAATCAATGAGGCAGGGAGCAGAGGAAGAGTGACTTGAGTGGTTACTCCAGTTGGTGGGGTTGCCCTCGAGAGACAAACTCCTGATCCCGCTCTTACTCCCTATCTGCATTTAATATCACGGCAGACATTAATTATCTTCTCCAACATCAGCTCCCCCCACTTGTTGAGTGACTCAACAGAGAGCCTTTTCTTCTCTTTGCCATTGGGCAATTTCCTTCCTTGGGTCTCAAGGGCAGTTTTTGCCCCCTAGTGAAATGCAAAAAATGCTGACACTGGGCCTTTGTATCTCTTCTGCATGTTCAAATTGGGCTATCTTTTATTTCCATTGATTGGAGCCTTCCCCTCCCACCTCCCACCCCCAATCGCATGCATTGCAAGACCTGTTCTTGCTCTGTTCATAGGACAGAGCGGCCTGTGAGATATGATTAAGCAGAATGACACCCAAGGGTCCTCTGCGAGAAGGCTTTATTACAACTCCAGGGAAGGGCAAAGAACACACTGCAGTCCCAACTATTGAGGGACCAAAGACATAAGAAATGTTCTCTTCCTACAGAATGCTGTTTCTGCTTCACAGCCAGCTTGGCGTCTTCATTTCCACAGCTCAAAATGCAGAGGGCTCGGCTTTTGACTAACCTATCTACTGTTGTCCTGATGGGTAGGAACTCTGCTAGTTTAGCCCAGCATATTTGAAACAGAATTTACAGACGGATAAAATCAAGATGACATGAAGTGTTAGTATCACTTTGGTAAGACCACCTTGGTAAGACCACGCTTGAATTATTGTATCCAATTTTGGTCACCACGATATAAAAAAAAAGATATTGAGATTCTAGAAAGAGCGCACAGAAGAGCAACAAAGATGATTAGGGGACTGGAGGCTAAAACATATGAAGAATAGTTGTAGGAATTGAGTATGTCTAGTTTAATGAAAAGAAGGACTAGGATAACACAATAGCAGTCTTCCATTATTTGAGGGGTTGCCACAAGGAAAAGGGGGTCAACCTATTTTCCAAAGCACCCAAAGGCAGGACAAGAAGCAATGGATGAAAACTAATCAAGGAGAGAAGCAACTTAGAACTAAGGAGAAATTTCTTGACAGTGAGAACAATCAACCAGTGGAACAACTTGCCTCCAGAAGTTACGAGTGCTCCAATACTGGAAGTTTTTAAGAAAAGATTAGACAACCTAAAGTGAAGTCTGAAGTGGTGTAGGGTTTCCTACTTGAGCAAACTCACTTCTCATCAAACTCACGGTGTCGCCACATGACATATCACAATTTTTCACCCCTTCGCTAAACCAGGCATGGGCATGGCCAGCATATGGTATAGGGTTTCCTGCTTTAGCAGTGGGTGGAACTAGAGGACCTCCAAAATCTCCTCCAACTCTATTATTCTGTTATTAGATTGGAAGAGGCTCATCTATATAGCACGATGGCCCATGACTTATTTGCTTGAAAGTTAGCTTCATTAAATTCAGCTTTGTTTCTCAGCAGGCACTTTTACTTTTGGCAAATCATAAAGGCTTTCAGTGGCTGCAACTCATGATGGCTCTTTGCCACTTCCAACATTGGAGATATCACTATTTCCTTGTTGCTGGAGAAGATGGATGGGAGGGGTGCTTCACTCATTTGTGTCTGTGGGCATCTGGAGGCAACTGGCTGGCAAGCAGGAAATTGAATGCTAGACTAGATAGCTCCGATCCAGCAGAGCTTTTCTTTAGATTCTCTTTGCAGAAATAAATATCCTTTTCTGTGTTGGATGCTATAAGGAGATTTCAAAGGTCAGCCTGTTATATAGGGGCACACAATGGAGAAACCCACAGAATGAGAAGATTAGTTGGCTTGGCAATAGTTCCTCCTTGCTGTGTTAAGTCGTCGCATCTTTCACAATTATTAATAACTGTTAATTGTTAATATACAGGAAGTTTTCTTACAACTTATAACCTGCACGCAGTGGAACAGCATGCAACAATATCAAACTTCCTCAGCTCTTATCTATAACTGACATGACCAAGCATCTATAAGTAAAAAAATTTGCAATGCTACAGATTTAAAGATTCAAAGCTTTATTTCTTTGCCTCATTCCAATGACTCATCTCTTTGCAAAATATCTGCAGCAAACACCTAAAAGAGACTTAATCAAATCACCTAGGCATAGGCTATTGGTTGCCCAGCTGGAACAACTATCTCCTCTCTAGAGTTTTGTGTGAAAATATGACTTAGTCTTCACAGTTGCAAATTGAGAGCGATTGATTTCTGCAACTCCTGGAACTCCAGTGGCTCCATCCACGTGATGCAGGGGTGGGATACAACATTTTAACAATTGATTCTGTGGGCGTGGCTTAGGTGATAGGCATGGCTTGGTGGTCATGTGACTGGGTGGACATAGCTT
Organism: Bungarus multicinctus; assembly: GCA_023653725.1. Taxonomy (NCBI): domain Eukaryota; kingdom Metazoa; phylum Chordata; class Lepidosauria; order Squamata; family Elapidae; genus Bungarus; species Bungarus multicinctus. The sequence continues at coordinate 125,211,531 of CM042834.1, forward strand.
GGTGGTCATGTTATTGGCTGGGCATGGCCAACTCAGTATTACTCACATCGAGGCATACATCTCCTCGCCTGGCCTCTCATGACTGTGGGGATGCTGCAACAGTCGTAAGTGTGAAACATGGTCATAAGTCACTTTTTTCAGTGCCATTGTAACTTTGAATGGTCACTCAAGCAAAATACCAGCAAAGGAGGGGAAAAAGAAAAGTTCCTGAGACAGGAAGTCTAGTCCTGCCAAGAATGTAATAAGGGTTAACGGAGAGGCAGTTTCTGTAAGCAACACCATAATGTTTCCTTCCTGCCTTCCTTACAGGATTAGGCCAGTAATTTCTTCTAACAACTGGTTCTCCAAACTGCTTAGGATATTAACAATCGGTTTTAGCGAATAGGTGCGAACTGGTAGAATCCCACCCCTGGTCAGACGTGCTTCCTTCATTCTGAGTTTCATTTTCTTTTAGAGAAGCAACCATCACTTTTTGAAACAAACATTCTTCAACAAATACATTCATCTGGGAATGTTGGTTAAACTGTATTGGCCAAGATAAAAATGGTCAGTCTCATCTCCATGGCTGTTTATCATAATACCTGCTAGTTCTTCTTTGTCTACATGAAAGCAAGCTCTGCCCAATGTACTTTTCTGTCTCCTTAAGTTCAAACCATATGTCTGAACTCTCCAGCTATTTAGACCAAGACTCACACCTGGTTTTGTTTCTGGAGATGATGAATCACAAACAATCAGATTTCCTCACCAATAGGTTGTAGTCTATGTAAACCGGGACCTGGGCCATGGTTATTATTATCATTGAAAGGTTATTGAATGCTATTATTGTCAATGTTCCAACTGATGAACCCAACCAGCTATTTTGCAGGAGTGGAGGGAATATGGGAATAGGACAGTGGTAGGATTCAATTTTTTTTACTACCAGTTCTGTAGGAGTGGCTTGGTGATTGTGGCAGGGGAAGGATACTGTAAAATCTCCATTCCCTCCCCACTGCTGGGGAAAGGTAACTGAAAAATTCCATTCCCTCCCCATCCTACTAACCTGCTTTCCAGATCTGTTCTCCTGAGCAGGGCAACGAAAGACCCAGCCGATCAACTGGGACTCGGGAGGCAGAGAATAGATGGGGGCGGAGCCAGTCAGAAGTGGTATTTGCCAGTTATCAAAATTTCTGCTACTGCTCTCCAGAACTGATCAGAATCTGCTGAATACCGCCTCTGGAATGGGAACATGTTAGTTGCATGTGACAGGAGGGGATGGAGGGATGGAAACAGATTTCCATCGTGGGTTGGACCACCTGTAGCTGAATAGGTTGAACTATTTGCAGCCTTTGGGCTAATTTTAAAACCCACCATCCTTCTAGTATACTTGTCCTCCTTTTTCTGTCCCTTATTGGAAAGAGGAAGAGTGTCACAAAAAAAGAGGGGGGGGGAAGGATGTCTAAGAGCAGGGGTGTTCAAACTCACGGCCCACTGGCCGGATGTTTCATTTGCTGGCCATGCCCACCCCCAGTTTAGCAGAGGGGGAAAATCGCGATACGTCATGTGATGACACCGTGACACCATGAGTTTGACATCCCTGTCTTAGAGACATAATGAGTGTGTCCTTCTGTTGAAAAAGGGGTTCCCTTCAACTTAGAAAAAGTTGCTGCACGGTCTGTCATAAGATCTCACTGCTCACCACACTGTTCCCCTTTCAGAACCAGCTGTGGGTTTAGAAATTATGCCTGCTTCTGCACATACTCATGTGCCCACCTGCCCACGTGAAGCAAGGCCTTCTTTACTTACTACTGTTTGAATGTAGAATGGTAAAGTGTGCCTGTGTAAACTGTGTCATCAAATTCTAAAACGTCTCAGTCTTCCACTGTGAATGAACATTTCTTGTTTTAATGTTTTCTTATGGCACAATCTCCTCTCCTATAGGGTATTGTAGATCAGGGAGACAATTGTGGTCCAAAGTCATATTTCTTGAGATGTATGGCAATGTAAATATGATAGAAGATGGAGAGACGAGAGAGAGAGAAACAGAGACAGAGCAAGATAATAGCATACCTCTCTTACTAGAAAGTTACATTTTTAGGTAAAAGGAATTTTCAAACATGTGATTCTCTAAATGGAGCCTCAACAAGTACTGTACAATCCTTTTTTCCCCAGCTCCAGAGTGTATCATTTCTTTTTGTTAAAGGTCCCGATAAAGTGTCAATTCCCAGTTCTTGAGTGATCCCGTTCAAAGCAAGGAATTCAATGTCAGAGATGAAATACTATGATTTTTTCACTCATTGTTAAGATTTGTGGTAGATACAATAAGAGATTTCCAAATTTATTCCAGTAACGGAGTTAATCAGAATTTAATTGGGAAGAGAAAGCAGAGGAGAGAAGAAAACAAACTGTGGTAAAGCCCAATGATAGCTACAATGGTGGAACAGGGTAGATATTATAAATCAGGTATGATGGGGACAATGTCATAATTGGCATGGATATTCCATGACTCCCAAAAGTGAAGCTGATATTTTGTTACTGTCTTTTGGAAATGGAATGTGCAAGCATTCAAATAGCACAGGTCTCTTTAGTCTAGTGTTTCTCAACCTTGACAAATTGAAGAAGGGTTGATTTCAACTCCCAGAATTTTCTAGACACTTTTTCTGTCTAGGGAATTCTGGGAGTTGAAGTCCATACATTTTCACGTTGCCAAGATTAAGAAGCACTGATTTAGTTTGTTCCACAAATTCTCTTTAAACACTGACATTTGAAAGCTTCTGTAAAATTCTCCTACAGCTGAATCTAGCCCATCATAAATCGTTTATCACCACCAGAATAAGAACTGCAAATCTTCTACTTCAAAAGTAATTAAGGTTGTGCTGATGACTGCTGCACAAAATGAGGAAACACACCATCAAGGATTTCTGAATTTCTGTATGAAAACTTGTCTAGGATGGAGGAACCACAAAAAATGGGTCTGGAATGTTTTGCACATTAAATATACTAGATGGACCCTGAAATATTGGAGAGTGTCAAACTCTGGAAAAAAATGTAAATCACAGCACATTAAGAAAAATAGAACTCCATCCCAGCAGACTCCAAATAGAAAACTGGGTTTTGTATAGTGTAATGTACAAAGCAGCCCTTAATGGCTACAAGTAGCTTGCTGAAGCTTGCAGTAGCAAATAAAAGGTGTGTGTGTATGTGTGTGCCTTAAGATGCCTGTCATTAGCACAGCCTCAGGGAAAAATTACAGCAGGAAAGCTACTTGTCATTCTCTCTGGAGTTGTCCAGAAGCTCCTTTGGGTTCAGATTAAAGGAAGTGACCCTTACGTGAATCAGGAAGCTCCGTTCCAGGGGAAGCAAATTTCCATATATGACTGGGACTTGGCAGCGTGAAGTGGAGCTTTCTCTTTGACAAACAGACCAATCTGGAGCTCTGAAGGGGATTTGAAAAGTCAAACACAGGAGTCAGACATCAGCTGTAATGGCAAAAATTACATTGCCCTTCACCTTTTAAAGAAAGGACTCCTTTCAAACTGCAGTAACTTTCAGGATCTGGTCTACAGAGAATTATTTCATATATTAGCTTTACCGTAGACACGTTACAGTGATAGGCAGGTGCATGAAATGTACAGCTGCTCGGGGGATTTTCCTGAGGTTGTAGCAATAGTATTCAAGCTCTAGTGCTGTTTGCCAACAGCAGGAAAAACGTGGAAATAAATGCTCAGCTTTAGGGGTTGCAAAAGTGGAAGCAAGCAGCATTTCCTCCAGCTTTGGATAAACAAAAATTTATACTGGAGAGCAGCTTCATGTAGATCCCAACCTCTTGGTCCCAAATCCTACAGGATTGCAAAATGTTGGATGCTTTCTCATGAACAGTTCAAAAGTATATTAAAGTCCAGGGATGATTTAGGACAGCAGCCTCCAACCTTTCTGGTTTGGCAGGCTGGCAAGGTAGGGGAGAGAGGGAATAGTTCTGTGCGAACAGCAGGCATGTGCACTCACTCACACAAATGGAGCTTTGCACATTTGATTTATTTGATTTGTCAATTGCTTACAAGATAATAGGTATAAGTATAAACATAATTATGAATACATGAAATGGATACATATAAGAAAAATAAAAGAAACAATAGGACAGGGATGGTAGGCACATTGGTGCGCTTACGCACGCCCCCTACAGATCTCTTAGGAAAAGGATGAGATCAATAGTAGACAATCTAAGGTTAAAGTTTTTGGGGTTTGGGGAAGAAACCACAGAGTCAGGTAGAGTATTCCAGTCATTGACCAATCTGTTGCTGAAGTCAATCAAGCTTAACACTAGCCAAACTTCAGCCTAATGCCAATATGCAAATATTGAATTTAATTCTAAGAATTTTAGGAAGAGTTCACTTCCAGCCATAATATGAATCTAACCCAAACTTTAGTGTCTATCAACACTAAATTAATCAATGAAACCCTTCATCAAATATTGTAAACAGTCGGATTATATATTTGTATTGCTTTTAGAGAGTTCAGATGCCTAAAAGATCCATTCTAAAATTTAATGAAGAACTAACTTTAGAGTAAATTTTTATGGTCAGTGATAATTTTACACTGAGGTTACAATTTGGATCAAGTGCTGGCCAAAGCATTGGATTAAATATTGGTTTGGCATTAGAGTGAAATTTGGGTTAGGGTTAAACTTCCTTAATGCCTACAGAATGGGTGTCAAACTCGCTATGTCATGTTGCCATCACGTGATATTTTGCAACATTTTTCCCATTCGCAGAGCTGGGGTGGGCATGGCCTGTGCATAATGCATCCAACCTGTGGGCCACCAGTTTGACACCCCTGGTCTTTAGAGTAAAATTTAGTGTGAGAACTAGCTTTACGCAACAATTTTTCCTGATTAGAGATAGCCTTATGTTTATGTTATGCTTGGGATATTAAGGGAAGAGTCAAGATTAGGGAATATATATATTGTTTAGTTTTAGATGTCTTTAACATCTATGGTAAGATTTATTGTGAAAGTCAGCATTAAGTTAGTATTAGGAAGTAACTTTTGGGGTTCATGGTGTTCTTGGGTTTGGAACAAATGAAGGGATGAAACATTTGCTTTGATATAAAGCTACAGTTAGAGTTAGAGTTAAGGCTATGGCTAAGCTACATTAATATTTAAGATTGCGCTTAGCGGGATGCTTAGAATAAAGATGATTTTCTTATTATTAGTTGCAACCTTATGTTTATGTTATATTTGGGATTAAGCACTTAAATTATGGTAACTATATTGCTACTGCGATGAAATTAGCGCTAGGTGTCAGCTTCCATGACGTTTATGGTAAAATTTATTATTAAGATTAGCATAACCTTGAAATTTCCATGATTAGAGGCAGTCTTAACTTTATTATATACAGTATATTAAGCTTGAGTTCTGCAGGTTAGGACAATTATAAGTGTTGGCTGTGAATGTACTGTTAGGTTGGGGTTATACTTCACTGTCTGAGGCCTATGGTAATATTCATTTTGAGAGTATCTCTGTCCCAAGCATTCATTCCCAACAATATCAGAAACCTAATACTAGCACTAGCCTTAAACACTCAGCTGAATTCTAATCTTCACAGAAAATTTTTACCAAAAAAAAAAAAAGCCATGCCCTAATTCAAATTCTGCCCCAACATTTCTATAAATGTTTAACCAATTCTTACTTTAGTACTCACCATGAATTGTAACATGAATGTAAAACTACCATTGACCATAAAAACTCACACTAATGCACACACCATAGATTTCAAGAAAGTCTAACTCTAACTTCATTCTAATACCAATATAAATACTTTAATTCTAATCCCAGAACTCACTCCAATCATAACACAAAGTCTCCCTCTAAGCATAAAAACTCTAATGCTAACCCTTATGCTATATTTTATTTTAGATTTCAATGAAGCCTAACCCTAACTCTAACTTTAACCTAATACCAATACAAATATTCAACTAAATCCTTATAGTAACACTGAAACCGAAACATAATATAAAACTAAGAGTACCATTAAGCATAGGACTCACCTTTATTCTGTCACACAAAATTTAATAATGAACCTCAATGAAGCCTATCCATAACTTAACTTCACCTAATGCCAATAGCAATATTTACTCTAGTCCTAACCCAGCATTCATTTCCAAATGTAACATAAACTCAGCTATACCACTATCCATAAAATTTCACCTTCATTCTAACCATCACTCTAAATGTTAAGAGTATACCTCAGTGAAGCCTAAACTAACTTTAAGTTCATTATAATGGCACTACAAATATTTTTCCTAAGCCTTACCACAGGACTCATTCCCAGATATAACATAAACCTAAGACCACAGCTAACTATAAAACTCACCTTAATGCTAATTCTTACATAAACCTTTTGCATACAGGTTAAGAATTTTCACCCTGAATCCTAACTTTTCTCTAATGTCAACAGAAATGTATGTCCCAATCTCACTTGGTATGAACAGGAACAGAAACCTAAATCTACCACTAACCACATAAACATATACAAAAATCACCTAATTTTATTTCTCACAGTAAATTTGGGTTCAGATCTCAAGGAAACCTAACCCAATCTAAACTCACTCTACCCTCAGTTCAAAGGTTAAATTTAGTGCTCATTCCCAACTAAAATATAAACCTAAGATATTCTAACCATTTAAACACACCCTTGGATATCAAAAGTTGGGTTCAGGAAATAAGGGTGCTCTGTCATTGAACTGGTTCCTTATCTACCCAATAGAAAAGGGGTGGCAAACTTGAGGCCCATGGGCTGGATGTGTCACGTGCTGGCCACGCCCACACACAGTTTAGTGAAGGGGATTTATTTATTTATTTAGTGTGTGGCATGTGTTAGCTAGGGATCACCGAGGTGGCTGGTGGCCTCTGTGAAAAAATTTTTTTCAGGCGGTGTTATTTTTACCCGCGGGATGCCTGAATGCCAGTAGGCAAATGGGGGAGGCTCCTTTCTTGTCCCTCCGTGGTTTATTTACTCACGGGAATCGAACCGCTGAACTGTTGACCTTAGCGGCGTGCAGACCCCAGTGTCTTATCACATGAGCCACCGCGGCCCCTAGTGAAGGGGGAAAAAGTCACGATTTTCATCACGTGAAGGGGAAAAAGTCGCAATACATCACATAACGAATGCTGTGAGTTTGACACCCCTGCAATAGAAGGAATGGAGTGACTCTTTTCCTGTGATCAAAGATAAATATAATTTACCAAATTGTACTGTATAATTTTAAAAACACATATAGCCAGGGGTGGGATTCAAATTTTTTAACAACTGGTTCTGTGGGCATGGCTAGGAGCTGTGGCTAGGGGTTGTGGCCATGTGACTGGGTGAGCATGACCTTTTTTTTTGAAGCAATCTCCCCCCACATATTTTGGCCTTCTGGGCCTCAGGGAAGCCTCCTGGGGGGTGTTTTTGCTCTCAGAAGGCTTTCCTTGGGGCTCAGGAAGGAAAAAATGGAGCACGGGGGGGATGCTGTGCCCCCCTACATTTTTTGCACTCCTGGGTCTCAGGGAAGCCTCCTGGGCAAAGCAATAAGACAGCGAGGGGAATCCCGGCACAGCTGATCATAGGAACAGCTGATCATCAGGAGGGGAAAAAAAGAAATACCTTAAGGAGTGACTGGGCAGGGAAGAACGCAATCAACGATGTTGGGCATGTGTGTGATGTTGTGCATGCGCAATAAGGACTGACTGGGCGGGGTGGGTGGAAAGGGGAGGGGTCAGCCAGGGGCATGATTTGCTGGTTCTCCGAACTGTGCAGAACTGTGCAGAATCATAACAACCAGTTTTATAGAATCAGTACAAACCGGTAGAATTCCGCTCCTGTATATAACTGCTTTTTATCTCTTATTATTTGTTTTCCTTTTTTATCCTTTTTTATCCTATTGAAGTATAACATTTAAAAAGTACCAACCTTAACATCAGATCATACCTAAATCCATCAGGAAAGCTGTACCTAATCCTGAATTCACTCTATTATCTCTACAAATATTCAATCCACAATCTTTGCTAACTGTAATATACATCTAAGCCACCGCTAAACTAAAAAGCTCATTCCCAGTGGATACCAATTCTAGTCCTGATTTAACCTAACACCAATTTCACCAAAAAAATAGTTCCCCTAACCATAATCCCACCCCTCATTCCCAACCTAAGCCTACTGCAAAGCAAAAACAAAACAAAAAAACCCCTCATTCTAATGCTGACCCTCGCATCATTTTCTATAGATCAGAAGGAAGTCCATATAAATATCTACTGTCTGGAAGTTGAGTTACTGGACTTATTTTCTTGCTGGTTCAAAACTTTTCACTGTTTATCCAAGTAATTTCTTCAGTATGAAACAAGAAGAAAATAAGTTGAGTTGCCATGACTCAACTTCTAGACAACTCTACCTGGATGACTGAGAAGCTCCATCAACATAAATGCCCACCCTCTTCCTAATTGGAGGGGGTGGACTGAAGACCTCCAAAGTCCCTTCCAACATTATGATTCTAGAATTCTATGACTGTAATGGGAATAAAATTATATCCCAATCACCATCTTAACTACTTTGTTTGCTGTTGATGGGCTACTGAATAACAGAGTTAGTCCAACTCTGATTTTCTGTTATTCAGTAGCCCACCACAGACTTAAGACTGGCCAGAATGATAGGAAAAATCCTTATTGTTATAGAAAACAGTTTAGGGCCAAAAATGAAATTAATGCAGGTATTTAGTGCTGTTGGAAGGTGGGACCAATGGCTGGATCTGGATGAGAAAGATTTTTCTTCATCATGATTGAAAAATTTAAATAGAGAGAAACCAGTATGAATCATCTATCATTAGATTAAAGAAAAATAAAGAAAACTTGAATATCAGGATTGAGGATGTTTGTGGAAACTTAATTTCCTGTATTCCTGTACAGTATATAGTTCTTATCCAAATCTTGTGATGTTTGCTAAAGCCCGCAAGAAACAATATTAGAAAAGACCAGGTAGCATTCTAATTAGTGAGTTGCTAGTCTACAAGCTTGTAAAAAGAGAGCCATTTTGGTCAGTGGTAGCAAATAAAAAACCTCAAGAGAGGTCTGGCAGTACCTTTTCTGACTAACAAATGTTATTAACAGCTTTTTGATGTTTTTCTGATAAAATGAGCTGCAACTCATGAATGCTTATGCTTTTTAATTACATTCCTTAGTTGGAAAAGATGTTACCAGAATTCTCCTGATTTTTGGTTTCATATGTAGAGATTGTTTGGCTTATGCATTTCAACTAGGACTTGCAATGTACGGGACAGAAATTAGTGCTTCATTTGCTTTCCCAGGAACTACCAGTCCCAAGATTCTTCGTGCATTGGAAGGAAAAATAGAAGGAAGGCAGCTGGTTGAAAAGATAAAGGCCTATAATGATCAAGAAATGTTATTCCAGGGACAGTGGGAGCTAGTGCTGCTGATTTACAACTCCACTACATGTCTATATATCAGTAAATGTCAAATTTATCCCCATTCCATGGTGTTTTGTAGCAGTGTTTCTCAACCTTGGCAGCTTTTGGATGGGTGGACCTCAATCCCCAGAATTCCCCAACCAGCCATGCATCTGAAAGCTGCCAAGGTTGAGAATACTGGCCTAAAGTTTTTATACTATTATTTATCACTTCCCCAAAAGCATCCCCAGTTCATCCCAGTGCTACTGCATCCTTGTCCCCACCAATTATGGTTTCCAAGCACTGTCAATGTGGAAGAAGGATCTTTCAGTCATGGGTTGCACTGAGGCAAACAAACTAGTGAGCTACCCAATTCTTTGAAGAATGGGGGTGGGGTGGGTTTTCTGCTGTACACCTAGCAGTTTGTTTATTTATTTAGTAAACATTTATGCCACCTGCCACACCTAAAGATGACTCTAGTCAGCAGTACAATCATAACAAAACAAAGCAAAACCTTAGCACAAAACAATACATAATAACACTATAACTGGTTTAAAATGAACAAGATGGGAAGGAAGGAAGTATGATACACATAAGGAGGAAGCAGGTTCTTATCTTCTCTTAGTTCATTAATCAACTTCAGAATGACACACACACATCCATTGGGTGAAGTTTGCTTCACTTCATTCTCAGGAGAAAGAGGAGCTGGGAAGAGAATCATATAGAGCAGGTCAATTTGGAGAAACATCTGGCTGAGCCTAAAGATTGTAACCCCCCCCCAAAACTTTGTGGTCAGGAACTGCAGGAGGGTTCTTTCTGCACCTATCAGATAGTAACCAGTACTACGAAAGTATCAAAATGCCCAATAGCAATAAATGCAAAATTTCTCCTTGGCGTGATGGATGTAAATGCAAATCACTAAGTCAGGACTCAGAAGCATTAGAAAGTCAAACAAAAAGAACTAAAAAAGAAAAAAAATCTAGCCATTTTGTCTATGTAAATTTGCAAGAAAAATTGAAGATGGGAAAACTGTCATTAGGAGGATGAACTAATAGGAGTGTCTGGCCTCCAAAGCTTTTGGAAGATGCATTCTAAATCTTTATAAAGCGATCTGTTGTTTAGGGCCCTTTATTGGCAAAGTGTTGCAGAACAATTTGTGAAATGCAAAGAAAATCTAAATTCGGGATTAAAATGTGAACATGTATATCTCATGAGGTTGGATTTATGGGAATGGATCATGGTATAACTGATAGGGAAAGCCGTTTTGGTTTTGTCCTACTAAGTTTTTCTTCTGTTTAAGTCAGTTTTGGTCATGGATCTCTAGATGCATGATGGTACTCCAATTGCACTCTGTGAATTTCTATCAGTCCCCTTTAGCCTACAGTCCAGGAGGGTCAAACTGGTGGCCCATGGGCTGGATGTGTCACATGCAGGCCATATCCACCCCAGGTCCACGAAGGAAAAAAAGTCATGATACATCATGTGATGGCAACATGACACCGTGAGTTTAATACCCGTGGTCTATGCTGTAAAGCAGATTGCTGGAGTAGATCATCACATTTTTTCCCTAGGTGCATAGATTATTAATGTGATTTCATGTAATGGCTAGGAGGCAAAATCTGCAATCTTCAGAACATTTTCCCACACTATGAGTGGGGCTTATTTTTTAGTCAACGTGAGTAATTCCAGGAAGTGAATGTAACAGGGTAATTAATATATGTTTAGTACAAATGTAGAAACAAAAACTGGTATGATTGCACATCTATATTCTTGGGCTGAAATGAAAGTATAGTTTTATTTGCTCTTTCCTAATTAGCGTCTTCTTTTGTCCACATTAAAGACAGATATTATCAGTGGGACATCAAGAACTTGGTAAACTTAATTGCATAGAGAATGCATCAGGAGTGAGAAAAGCCATTTGTAAGATGAAGAAGCAACCGATTTCTCTTTTTGATTATTAGCACTGATTAAATACAAAACTATATCATCCTCAGGTACCTTCCAGATTGGTGATGACGTAGCTGGGAATGATGGCTGTTATAGTCCTTCATATTTGGTAAGCAACAGCTAATGCATTCTAGGTGTTGGATCTGTTGAGAGGCAGAATCTGTCTCCAGCATGGATGTAAACTGTTTTATTAGGACTACTTATTCATTCATTTGGATTGATAACACTTTATTTTTTTTCTCCTTTAATCTCAAAGACTAGGCTCAAGTAAGTGAATTGCAGCAGGAGAAAACTAGTTTTCATGCCTTGAAATCCAGTCATTCCCTGGGATATTTCCTTCTAGCACCCTCTTTATATACCATTAATTCTCTTGTTTCAATAATATGAGTATAATAACGCCCCCCCCCCCCCCCCCCCGCAATATTTTAGCCAGTGGGTACATTGGAATTTTGAAAGCACGTATGGCAACTATGACTGCTAGGGTGGACGGGTTGCCCATTCATAATATGCCACAGCAGGCATACCTAGACACAACCTGTGAAAATCAGATGAGGCAGAAAGCTCAGTGGTTGCTCAGCAAAGTCTGTACGGGCAGTTTTGCAAACATACAGCTAGCAGCAGGAAAAATAGATTAAGCAGAATGGTAGCATGCTTTAAATAGAGGACCAGTGTTCTGAAGTCATTAAGTTCTGATGTGGCTACAACATTTAGGTTGGTTTAGAAAATGCAGATGATTGTGAAGCTCATAAAGGATTCCCGGGCATGTTATTAAAAAATCCCTTTGCTAAATACACAAAAAGGACTACAGCAAACCTTTGGAAAACATACATTAAGCAGAGAATGACTTTGAGGACTGTGTAGGAAGCTTACAAAGAGATGAGCTCTAGCGAATTAGAAATTCCATTGGTTCTGCTGCTGAGTTTACTAAAGAACCAAGGTTAAAAGACTGAATGGAGAGCACAACTGGCCTAGAGATTTGGGACCGGCACAATACCACTGCTACCAAGTAGGCTTGACCATTATTTGACCTGGCTAAATGCTGGTCTCTCCATCTACTGGAAAAGTAGCCAACAACCAGCAGTTACATCTCCTGGAACTGATTAAATGGACGGCTTGCTTGAAATGAAGAGTCATCTTTCTTTGGCTGATCCTGGTCAACTTCACCCCTCTTTCCACTGTGTTTACCTGGCAAAAGCAATGTTTAGTGATGCATGCAACCGTTGGGTTTTATACACTGCACTGTCACTTTTGTCTTTATCCCAGAGTCTACACTGCTGGGCTGCTGATTGCTAGCTGACACAGGGCCTTAGGGCTGCAATATTTCCTTAATGACACCTTGCGAGTTTGTCGATACAGAAATGGAAATATATGTTTTTAATGAGATGCAACCTCATGCTGGGTCACAGGTCACCTCCTTTGGGGTTGACCCAGCCAAGCTTCTTTTCATTGTCAAACATGTCAGAATAGTGTCACCAACTTAACCTCTCAAGACAAGTGGGTCAGATTTTGAGGCTCGCCACTGGGCCTCCTTCCTTTCTGGCTGATAACAAGGCCTGCCCCATTGTGAGTTTCTCTGGTGACTAGAAGCTGTAGCATTCATTGGCAGGGTGGGGCCTTTCTTTTTTTCCCCATGGGCATTCATTTGTGCTCTCTATGGAAGCCTGACTACAAGAATTCATTTCCCCCCCTTCTGCCTTCCTGCCCTACCCTATTTTCAATTCCCCAACATGCATTATGAAGAACATGGATGAGAATTGCCACATTTTGCCCGCCTCTCTCCAGTCGGTCATCCTGAGACTCTAATGAAGAAGTTCCAAAATGTATTAGGAGGTTTGGAGTCTTGAAAGAGAGCCATGCTTGGTAAGTGAACATTTAGTAAAATAATACCAGAAACTGTTTGAATTGGGGGTGGTTGATAATATTAGCTGTTGATGTTTAGAAGTTACCAAGCCTCAACTTGAGTAACTTTTGTTAGAGTTCAGCTTTTACACCTATTTCTTCTTGCCCCTTTCTGCAATCTTTTTCTATTTTTTTGGATAGCATCCAAGTCGTTGAGGCATTCATTTAGAACTTTTTAGAATTTTAAAAAAGCTAGGTCAAGCCTGGCTTCCTGTCAATACGGGAGTTCAGATAGGATATCCTAGCAGAAAAAGCTATTCAACTTGTTGAAATGCCTGAAGCACCTTGCTAAAACTATATAAAAATGCTCTACAACAAAATTGTTTAAACAGCAAGTCTGGATATTTCCTGAGCAGTTTTTCATACTGCATATATACATTGGGCTAAGCTATATGTGTTGGAATTTTGTTTTAGTATAAAATATAGATTCAGTTATTGTGGCTTGTAAATCTATGGCTTGTGACTTAGCATGGTGTCTACTTGAACAAACACTGATTTAAACAAATCATAATTGCAAGAACTCAATTATGTGCTGATGTGTTGTTAATGTGTTAATGTGATTAACACATCAATTAGCAAAATTAATGATGTCTTGCATGAGTTCCAGACTATGATGTTTTAGTACTTGAAAGTAATACTCCTATGGTCTAGCAATAGGCATCCTTTTAAGCTGATGAGCACATTTTGTGGGTGCTCTCACAAAATGGTTCCCAGGCAGGGGATATTGTCTATTCCTAAAATGATAGATAAGCATTGACCAGTCACAAATATTCATTCACAAGGATGAAAACCAATCCAATTTTATACCTTTTCTTTCTTTCTGGGCAGCTGGTCACAACTGAAAACAAAAGAGTGAGCTGTAACTGCCCACCATTTTATTTTCTAAGAATTCCTACTGGGGCCATGTGGAAACCAGAGTAATTATCATAAATAATGATGATGGAGGATTGGCACTTTATGCTGCAACTTGCCCATGTTGCACATTATTATTTTAATTAAAAGAAACCAAAACATTAAAAAATCAGTGGGGATAGAGTGCTTGGCAGGCACCATAGGAGACGTTTGTGACCATAGCAGCTTCCTTAGATACCGCATTTCTTATCCCTCCTATGGCACATAATTTGCATTTTCCAAGCAATCAAATTTTTAGAAGCTCAAAAAACATGCAAACTGCTCTTCTTGCTAATGTGACTTCCTAATCAGAATGGCATCGTGGGGTATTTTTCAAATGCTTTACTGAAATCAAAATATGGTAGCTCTAAAGCATTCTTGCCATTTACTAAAGAAACCATTTGGTTCATATACTGTAAAGTTAGTCTTGCAAGGCTTGTTTTTAATACAGTATATCCATGTGGATTTCTAGTAATTGACATATTGTTTACAAAGCATTTTCTAGTAAATCCCCAATCCTCCTCTTTAAAGACAGAGAGACCTTTGCTCTTCTCCAATCTTGGATGTCACCTGATCTCTGGGATCTCTTCAAAATAGTACTTGAAGGTTTGTCCAGTCTCCAGACCATCACCAAATGCCTCCAATATCCCAAAGTACAAGAATCTGCATTTGGACATTTAAATAATTCTGGATAAATAGGCATTCTTTGACTCTGTGAACATCCTTCTGTCATTCCAACTTCAATCTTGTCTTTTCATACTGTTTTTCACAATTGTCTCGGGAACTTGTGTCCCATTGTCAGAAAAGACTGAGCCAAAATGGGACTTGAATAGTTCTGCCTGTTCATTGTTATGTCTTAGAATTTTGCCAACTTCACTAAGCAGCTGGTATAATGATTCTCTTCTCTTTCTTTTATTTTCAGTGTGAAGAAGCTCATTTTATTCTCAGCATCCACCAACCTCAGCTCATTTTGAGCATTAGCCTTTTGGATGCCACCTCTATCATTCCTAACTACCTGTTTATATCACTTTGAATCTCATGTGTATCATTTTTGGTTTTCAGATGAACTCTATGTTTGTTTGTGTGTTTAACTACAATGGCTTCTTCTGCTGTCCTCTACTTTTTTCTTATTCAAATTGCTTGTTCTGTTTTTAGAATTTCCTTTTATTATTATTTTTTATTATACATTTTCCTTTATTATAAATCTCCTTTTTAATGAAACTCCTACTCATGGTGAGCTTCTTTCCCTAATAGCTTCTTTTGCCATGGAAGCTTAATTAGAACCACTCTATTAAAATTCACCTTCTTGAAATCCAAAATACGTGTTTCATTAGGCTGAATTTTATTTTTCCTTAAAATCAAGTACTCCAGCACTTTATGGTTAATGTTCTTGCTATTGCCACTTCCATAACTAAGTCTTTTTACCACTTAAAGGTAAAAGTTTCCCTTGTCCAGTCATGTCCAACTCCTGGGGGGGGCGGCGGAGGATGCTCATCCCTTTTTTGTAGCCAAGGGCATTGTCCCAAAACAATGTGATCATGTGGCCAGCATGACTATACACCGAGGCGCATCGATTACTGTTACCTTCCTACTGAAGTGGCACCTATTTGTTTACTTGCATTTGCATGCTTTCAGATTTGTAGGTGGGCAGGAGCTGGGGCAAGAAGCAAAAGCTCATGTTATCACAAGTCTCTCAGGTCTTGAACCCTGGGCTGTCATCTTTCTAGCACACAAGCTCAGTGGCTTTAACCGCTGAGCCATTGTGTTCCCTATTGCCATAACTTACACGGAGTCAAAAACAAGGGATTTTCTTGTGCCTTCTTGTACCTTCTGAAAGAGAAAGTAGTTAGCAAGATAAACCAAAATTTCTTGGAATTTCTTGGAGCTTTCCAGCTTTAAAATGATTAAAATATCCCAATATTAGTTTTTGATGCTTCTATTAAAAAACCTGTAGCATTATCTACCTTTTCCCCATAGTTAGGTGGGCTGTAGTTCTAATTACTCTATTGCTTATTTTAACCAGATGCTCTCAATTGTATCTCCAAATTTATTAATTTGGATTTCTGAGCTAGCGAGAATACTCTTAATGTTCAATGTACTTCCCTTGGATTTTTCTTTCAGTTCAGTTCTGTTTCCTATGAACAAATGCTATCCTTTGATCGTGATCCTCAAACCATGTGAGTCATCTTGTTGAGTCTTCTTTATTTATTTCCTTAATTTAACAATATTTATAAGCCATACTAGTCCCCAACTGTCACTGCGATCGCCTTTTGCCACCTTCTAACAAGCAAAGTCAATGGGAAGCCAGATTTACTTAACAACCATGATACTAATTTAACAACTGTAATGATTCACTTAGCAACTATGGCAAGAAAGGTTGTAAACTGGGCCAAAATTCACAACTGTTTAGCTTAGCAACAAAATAGCAAAAATCCCCAGAACAATGTGATCTTTAATTTAAATGCTACTAATATTAACATCTGAACTGGTTTTGTTGTTATTGTTGTTAAGTTAGGATCTTGAAATGGAAACTACTTGGGGCAACTGTGGACCACTCCTATGTGAAAACTTTGTTCGTGTTTGATACTGACATGTTCTAGGTGAAGAATATGTTCAAATGCACCCTTAAGTCCCCGAGATGGCTAGATCATAAGCAGTTTGAGGGTGTTAAAGTGAAAACCAGCATTTAAATTGTGCCTGAACTGAATTGGCAACCTGTTAAAAGACATGGATCCGCATCTTCTGCATCTAGAACTGGTGGGGTATGATGTAGCAGTTGTCATAAAAACACAAACATGCAGATCTAGTAAGGTTTAAGTCTTCCATACAAATACCCATGGCCAGTTATGACCTAAATTTTGTTGTAACTATGGGCTGTTAAACCCATTTTGGCTTACATTTGTATCTTAAGTCTTCCTCTAGAGTTTCAATCCTGGGTGTAAAATTACTGTAGATGGAAGATAACAGCTGCCCTGTGCATAGTGGGGTTTCTGGCTGAGCATGTACCTAAATCCGCAGGGGTTAATTCCTACTTGTCATAGGAATTAAGCACTGTGTGGATCCCATAACCAGCTATTAAAATTTTGAAGCACAAAGTTTCATATTGCAATTTGTTTAAAATATCTGTTGTTTTGTCTTGGGACTTTGAGGAAATGTGATCCATTGACTGGGAATCTGGCGTAGAAGCCATGATTGCAGGCCCTCTAGCTACCAGCAACTGACCTTCGTTTTCTAGAGGAAGAGTACATCACAATGGACCATCATTCTTACTTATAACCAAACTGAGTCTCTCAACTAGTTCAAATGGACCAGTTTTATAGTGAAACATCTTTTTGAAAATGTCAGTGTGTGATTTCTCATAGATTAAATTGATTTAGAACACATTGCAGTTTATAAAACACTTTCAAGGTTGTTACTTGCACAAGTGAACAAATACTGTGATCTGGGTTTGTTTTTATTCCTTCACTGCTCTGATTCACACATTAGGCTGTGCAAGTGATTCATCTGCTTTTTGACTTAGTGTGTTGCATAAATCCAGTATGGACAATTCTAAGTAAAGTATGGCTTCCAAAGATGATACCAGTGGCTTTTAGGATGGGTAAACTTAGCCGTTGTCGCTTCACTAACAGGCTACCATTACATAAAACTATGGCTTGGCAGAATGTGTTACCTAGCCACTGAATATCCCTTGCCACTTCTAACAATAATGGCATCAAGTATTACTTAGTCCCAGACTGGACAACATACTGAGCAGACTTAAATTCTTGGCATTTAAACAAATGAGGCCCAGAAGAACTTTAAAAAAAGATAACAAATTGTACAAATGACATATAACTCATAATCAAGCAGGTTAAGCATGTTTAGATGATTAACCAACCTCCTTTGTTTAATCAATCATCAATACTATTACAGCAGCATGGTAGGTCTACAGCTTTTACTGAGTAATCAATTAAGACCACAGTTCTGGGCAGACCTGCTGTACCTACAAGCCCCAATGCACCCCCCACCCCATTTAGATAACTTTCTGAGATACAGAAGGGATTGCAAGATAATTTACAATTTAATAAACAAGCCTACCACAGAAGAAAAGGCCACCATCAATCTCTTTCTTTAAATTCCCTGCTACAGTATTACATCAGAAGCAAAGCAAGCCTAGAAAATAGACATATCTTTAGCTAGTACTCTAGTAGTGATTATAATTGCCCTGCATTGATTAATCAAGTAAAGCTTTACTTGTGCATTCTATATAATAATTACACCGATTAAAAACTTGCATCACAAAGAACATTATTTCTTACAAAGGAAAGGGATTTTCCCCCCTGCTGGTTAAAGCACTTTTTAATGATTTATTATTTGATTTATTATTGCATTTGGGACATTGTTTTGTTTTTACAAATAAACTTAGTGACCTTGCCTTCTCTTTTGCCTTTCTGTCTTGGGGATTTAAATAGAGGCTGATACCCCTCACATTGTATTTCTAACATTCACCTCTGCGGATGAGTCTTACTTTCTACGTTCATTCAAAGTCTTTCTCCTCTTGAAACCTACTACTGTCCTGTCCATGCAGCAGCAGCTGATTGCCGGAGGGTGCGGTGTGGTTGGTTGGTTGGTTGCAAAAGTCACGGTGAGATGCAGCAGGAAGTTATGATGCTCTAGTCTAGCAGGTGGCAGGTTGCCATGGCTGGAGGCGGTTTGGATGTCACCGCAATTGTGGTGGCTGCTGAGGGGCGTGGCGAATTGTGGTGCTTGTGATGTGGTGTTGGCACACAGGCTGGGCTCCTGCAGAGGGCTGGGGGTTGTTGCTGTGGTTGGTGGCTGCTGCTGCTGCTGCCGCTGCCTTGTTGCTTGGAGGAATATTGAAGAATCTTTCCTCGCTGCCAATGGGAACAAGGCACTCGTTTCATTTTCAGAGTGTCAGTGTCCAAGAGGATCGATGGGAACACTGTGTTACAAGTGGGGAGGAGGGGGCTGGCTGTCAACCATTGTAAATCTCTGCTCCACTTGCACAGATCGTTTGCTAGAAGGAATGACACGCAGCATGCAGTGTGGAGAATCGATGCAGCCAAACAAGACGTCAGCGCACATAGGTCTTGGTCAGAGTTCTATTCCTAGGTGCCTTTTGAACACACTCGGCCATTTGAGAGACATTTGTTGCCCTTTTCCCACTGGCTTTAGAAACTCACCCTATCTGTAAGGCTTATGGGAGCCTTTGCTTTTGGATTGAATATGCTGCATGGCAGACAAATCAGAAAGAAAGGTTCAAACACGGTCCAAAGAGATGATTTCTTTTGAGGCTCTTGCTTTGTTCCAAGTGCTGGAGGGTTTAGAGCACAGGAGCGAAGGCTGAGTAAGCATGATCTGGAAATAGTGGAAGACATGTAAGCTAGCAATGCTAATAACAACAGAGGAATATCTGCCATAGCTTTGGAATCTCTTCCTCTCCAGAAAACACTTAGCAGCTAACAGCTTACAACATACTGGTTGAGGCTAAAGATATATTTCAAGGTGATTTTAGACAACAGCAGCCATATTGCCCATTTGTTGCATTGTCTGTCACTGGTGTCCGTGCCATGTCAGGCCCAGTGAAATGGCCATTTTCCATAGCAGTTCAAGATAATTATTTAACTTTCAGTTTCCTACTTGGAAGGCTGTGATGTGGTAGCTTTCCTGCCGGTTTGTCTTGTGATGTGATCACTGAATTCAGTGTGTGTGCTCTTTATAATTCATGTGGCTGCTGAATCTTTGGGCGGACAAATTTCAAGTTTGTTGGGTTCAATTTCTTGCTGAATTCTGGAACCCAAGGACCAGAACTTGATGCAAAACGGGTACGATTAGCGCTACATTATTCTGGAGCCTTTCGAATCTCAAACTGGGGAATTGCTTGGTGGTCCTTTCATACAGCAAATGTTTCTTTCATTTCAGCAACATAATTTACAATGATGTAGGGGAAATAATCTTTTTCATCTTTATGCTTAAACATCAGACGAGAAGCCAGAAAAGTGCTGATGTAATCTACTTTCTGCCCACCTATGCAATTGCATTTTTGATGCAGCAAGATGGGTGGGAAAATGCCAGATCCTGTAAGGAAACATTTCACTTAACATAATGGAGAGTGCTGCCTTTTTTTTTTCTTTTTTAATTTAATACCTAAGTATCAGGTTGTTGATAGAGGAAGTTCCTGGGCATGTATCTGCTTCATCCTTGCTCTGCTGAAGATGAAATACAGTACAGTCAGTATGTTTGCTAACAGTCCTTTCTAAAATGATTTAGCAGCTTATCTCCAATAATTGGGCAGATGAATTTATATCTAGATATAGAAAGGCTCTATTTAGACAGGATGTTCAGAGTCCACAGAAGCTAGCTATTTGATCACTGGACAGTATCATATAATTTCAGGAGCTCCACAAAGTATTGTAATCAGGATTACATCAGATAATCCTTGTTTAGTGACCACAGTTGGGACTAACAACTTGCTCATTAAGAGGTTGCTAAGTGAAACTGTAACTGTGTTTATGATCTGACTTCATCTTTCCTTCAATTTATAGAACTGTGAAAGTCATAAATGTGAGGATTGTTTGTGAAGTTTCTTTTTCATCACTGTTGTAATTGTGAATGATCGCTATACAAGGTAGTCCCTAATGAGAATTATTTGTGTCTTGAAACGCCACATAATACTGGACTATTCTCTTAAGAAGGTTGAGTGTGTCAGCCATATCCTTTATGTCAAGTCCTTTTTTGGCATCTTCTACAAAAATACTAAATTTGCAAGGACTTCATCATCTTTCCAAATTGTGCTATATAAAGAAAACAATAGCACACACTCTACCTTTTTATAGCATTTGTTTTACAGACTTTCAAAGCTGTGTTAGTATTTTAGATGAGCAAAATCCTTTGGTAGCACCTTATAAAACACCTCCATCTGACAGTGGAAAGTTCAGTTGCCTATCACAGACTTCTAATGTTAGTTTAGACACCACCACGTACTTGCAATTTGTCACTGAGAGCCGAGCCAAAGAGATATGATGGAAAGAGAGCAACTGTTACCAGGGCTTCAGATAAATTGTATTTATTAGGTAACAGTCATGTTATGATATTATCCTTCTGTTCTCCCACAAAGATGTAGCATATTTTTAAAATGAATTATTCAACTTTCAAGGAATATTTTACTGATATCCTCAAATATTTATGTATAGAGTTAAAATGATACTTATCGACAATGTAACATGGCCATTACAATACGGGAATTGTACTGGTGTCCACAAAGTTCTACAGTAATTGTAATTCAGGATGTTAACTTGCTATGTATAAAACCCTACATGGCCCTAAGCTTTAGTCAAACTCCATTTTGAATACTGTGTTCTAGTTCTGGAGATCTCACTTAAAAAAAGATATTGATAAGATTAAGCAAGTCCAAAGACAGGAAACAAAAATGGTACAAGGTCTCAGGGACAAATCATATCAGGAGAGAGTGGAGGAACTGAATATGGACAGAAGAGAAAGGGGGATTGAAACCTTTAACTATATTAAGGGTGTGAATAAGGTTCTAGAACAGTGGTGGCTAACCTTTTTGGGCTCCTGTGCCAAAAACTGTGTGCATGCTTGTGCACACGCGCTTGTGTGCCAGCACCCAGAAAGAAATCCGCGTGCCCCACCATGCCCCCTGCGCATGTGCACTCAATCCCCTGCCCCCTTACCTGCATTGCGCCACCCAGCTGATTTTCGGCTGTTTTGAGGCCTTGGCCTCCCAGGCTTGAGGAAAGCCTCTTCAGCCTGAAAAATAGGCCCGTTTCATCCCTTCTGATATTTCCAGAAATACAGGAAGTGATGAAACGGGCCTATTTTTCATGCTGCAGAGGCTTTCCTCAAGCCTGGGAGGCCGAAAAAGGCCTCAAACCAGCTGAAAATCAGCTGGGGAGTGTATGCATGTGCAGTGAGGTAAGTTTGCCTGTGGCTCGTGTGCTGGCACAAATGGCTCTGCGTGCCACCTGTGCACGTGTGCCATAGGTTCACCATCACGTTCTAGAAGGTAGCATTTTCAATAGTATGCAAAAATCAAGAACATGATAGCATAACCTCAGATTGACAGGAGGGAAGTTCAGAAGTAATGTTAGAAAGTATTACTTCACAAAAAACAGTAGTAGAAGTTTGGGATAAACTGCCAGAAGAGGAAGTAGGTCAATCTTCAGTAACAAAGTTTAAACATGTTTGGGATGAACACATGTCCATCATTCCACAGAAACAAAATAAAAATTAAAAAAATATAATAGTAAGGATGTAGCAATACTTAGAGACAGCAGAATAAATGAGAAAAAAAGTGGAGAAGATAACAAAATACAAAGACCTGCAAGCAGAAATAGAATGACTGTGGCAAAAGAACTTAGACCTATATACCGCTTCACAGTGCTTTACAGCCCTCTTTAAGCAGTTTAAAGAGTCAGCATATTGTCCCCAACAATCTGAACCCTCATTTTACCCACCTTGGAAGGGTGGAAGGCTGAGTCAACCTTGAGCCTGGTGAGATTTCAACTGAAATTGCAGTCAGCCGGCAGCCAGCAGAAGTAGCCTGCAGTACTCCACTCTAACCACTGTGCCACCATGGTAATAGGCACCTTGGGTGCAATCCCAAAACAACTAGAGCAACACTTGAACACCATCACCATTGACAAATTCACCATCAGTCAATTGCAAAAGGCAGCTTTATTCGATACAGCTTCCATCCTGCGACGATACCCCTAACACCGTCATACATCCACATGTGCCTCTCCCAGGTCCTTGGAAGGACTTGATAGGTGGATCAAAATGCCAAATCCAGTCTCAACATCTGAACATTTTATGGACTGTGTGACAGACCATAAAATAATAAATGAATAGATTAAAAAGAAAATAGAAAAAAGCAAATAAACTCAAAGGACAGACCAGTTAGACCACTAGGTCTTTTTCTGCTGTGTTTTCTGCCATGTTTTCTAGGTTTCTAGCTTTTCTAGACAGATTTCCACCCCCTCAGTCTGAGAGGAGAGGAGAGCATACCCACTGACAGTCCCCATCTATTGTGAGGGGCAGCAGCAACCAGCATCCTCTGTGGGAGCTCCCCTCTTTTGAATAGCTTATGCCATCCCCCAGACGAAGGGCAACCTTATTTATTTTCTTCCAAAATCTTTTGAAGTATTGGTTGTTCTGAAAAGTGTTCAGAACCTGATTGGTCCAGATATATCAAACTTCAGCAGTTGATATTTAATGAGTTGTTTGTAGAAACACTTTGCAGTGATGTTTATGCATAGAAGAGCTTAGATCAAATGTTTTCTGCAATTTTGGAAAGCCTCCAGTGTATGTGTGAACATGCCTAAGGGTATGTCTCAAGATAGAACCACTTCTTGGTCTACTAATTTATATTTAATTTATGTGGGAAGATATTATTATTATTACTATTACTGTGGAACATACTTTTTAGCACCATTGTGATGACTAATGTTCCCCCCTCCAAGTAAATTTACTTGCATGTCATTCCATGTGTTTTAAGAGATGTGCAAAATCTTCAGAAAATGAGGAACTGGAAAATATTATTCTCTCCTTCTTTGCTTTAGAAAACAACAGCTAAAAATATTAACAATATCACCTTTCTCTTCAAGCCCTAGGAAACCTGATGTCCTGCATATGTTTTAGGCTACAATCCTCGTAATTCTTTCCTTTTGGTCAGGCAGCCTTGGGTTTACAGGAGTCAAAAGGCACCCAGTTGCCCACTTTTCTTGTTCATACTAGTTTCCCATATGGAATAGTTAAATCTGAGATGATCAGATGGAAAAGGGGAAAGGGCTCCTGCAGCTTTAATATTTGTACGCAACAGGGGATTTTAGCCAGCACAGCTACTCATGGGCTAAAATCTCTTCTAGTACACAAATATTAAAAGTGTATGAGCCTGTCTTCTCTTTTGTTTCTGCCTTCCACCTTTAATCCAACATAGAAGCTATTTAAGGGCATTAAGTAATTTGTGCAAAAACACCCAATGCTAAAATAAAATGATCTAATTTGAATGGCTGTGCTCTGCAATGGTTTTTTAGACAAATTAAGGCTGACACAGCACTACAATGCGTTCATGTAGGGTTACCTATGTGGGCAGCCAGACTTTGGATAATCATTAAAGGCTGCAAAGAGAAAGGGAAAACACTAGCCCTTGGCTTCCCTCTAATGATCAACTGGATTGTTTCAGCCCAGATGACCTAATTTATGCCCATGATCAGAGAAGATAAACAGGATGGTCTGAAGTAGGTGGGGTCTGGTGAAGACCAAATGGAGTTTGCAGAATTTAATAACAGAGAAATGGTAAAGCAGCAAAAATGCTAATTGTATGGGGTTTTGACCTGTTAATGGTAAAAACTCTGGTAAGGGCACAGAGGGGTTATTTGAGTACATATAGATAATCCTCATTACCTGAGGATTGGTAGCAGTGAATCACATAACTTGAATGTGATCACTCCCTGCTTTCACCCACACATTCCCTAATCAAATGTGCGGGTTGTTAAATGCACGAGGTATCCCAGGGTGGGGAAGGCCAATGTGGGGGGGGACTAGGGCTTCCGATGACCAAAGCCTTCTCTAACCCACTGAGATATCTCATGCTTCCCGTCCCCCCACCAACCTGCCAACTGGGTCACTTTCCTTGCGTAGATCTCAATGATCCAGGGAGCTGTCTCCTCTCCAGTCTCTCTGCTGTGCTTTCCTTGAACAAAGCTTGCCAAGACCTGAAGGAATGAGAGATTGTATCTCTTATAGGCTCCAATCGTTTTTGCAAAAAGCCTTTGCTGCCGAGAACGGAGGGACACATGTGGGCCTTCTGAACTTTGTTCTTGACAGCAAAATCTTTTTGCAAAGACAGCAAATGTCTTTGCAAATGGATAGAAGGCTTTGGTACTTCAGATCTCATCCAGGCCTCCTTTTGCAAAGAGGCCTAAAGTATCATGAGAGCACAGGAGATCAGTTGCACAAGATGTCGCACTACTGATCTTGGGTGATCTTGTGGTAATTTAGGCCTCCATTCTCTGCGAATGCACTGAAGACCTGAAGCACTGAGGCAGCCCAAGGAACCAAAGGCTCACTAGATCTTTGCAAGGTGAGTCTCCACAGGCCCACTGCCTATGGAGATCCAGCGGGATGGGTGGGAAATAGGCAAAGCGAATGTTGTAGTTCCTTTGTGGTTACTCATAAGAGTGAATGACTGCCATGGTGCTGCAACATTGATTACTTCAGGACTGTATCGTAAGTATTTGGGGGGGAGTGTTAAATGTCGTAACTTCAAACAGTGGCTGTGAACTGTTGTAACTTGAGGATTACCTTTAATCCTATATCCCACAAAACCATAATGTGGCTTATTTGTTTTGGCTTCAGCATGCTGTATGAATGCAACAGATGTCAAAGGGTTGCTAAGGATCCACCACCAAAAGCTTTCTACTGGTGGGCATAAAAATCTTGAATTCATGATTGCAGATAGCAACCTGGGCAGGACTGCAATATATATCTGGGAATCAATGCTATACCACATGCAAGTATACTTATCTACAAGTATTCGCACCTGGAATGATACTAGAAAAAGTTGGCTATTTCAAATTCAACTCAGTGTTGAAAGCCTGAACTGGTCCCTGCAGTTTTCTTGTCAATATTTCAAAAGTGGTTTGCTGCCATTACTTTCATCCTAAGGCTGAGAATGTCTTACCCAATGACATCCAGTTTGCTTTGTACCTAAGATTGGGTTAGAACTCAAGTCTCCTAGTTTCTAATTTGATCCCTAAACCACAATATCAAACTTGTTTCCTGACTGGAACAGAAAGATAATTAAATTGTTTTATCACCATCCTAAGGAAATTGACAAAAAGATGCAGGGGAACATACAAGAAGAGCAGTAAATATATTAAGGTTGTAGTTTTCTCATCAGAATAGAGTAGAGTAGAGTAGAATAGAATAGAATAGAATAGAATAGAATAGAATAGAATAGAATAGAATAGAATACTTTATTGGCCAAGTGTGATTGGACACACAAGGAATTTGTCTTGGTGTAAATACTCTCAGTATACATAAAAGAAAAGATACATTTGTTAAGAATCAAGAATCATAACGTACAACACTTAATGATAGTCTTAGAATACAATCAGCAATCAAATCATACTAGGAAACAGTCAATATAAATCGTAAGGATACAAGCGACAAAGTTACAATCCTACAGTCACAAGTGGGAAGGGATAGGTGATAAGGAGTGATGAGAAGATTAATAGTAGTGCAGGCTTTGTAATAATTGAACAGTGTTGAGGGAATTATTTGTTTAGCACAGTGATGGCTTTCGGGAAAAAACTGTTCTTGTGTCTAGTTGTTCTGGTGTGAAGTGCTCTATAGCATCTTGAGGGAAGGAATTGAAACAGTTTATGTCCGGGATGTGAGGGGTCTGTAAATATTTTCACAGTCCTCTTTTTGACTCGTGCAGTATACAGGTCCTCGATTGAAGGCAGGTGGGTAGTAATTGTTTTTTCTGCAGTCCAAATTATCTTCTGAAGTCTGTGTCTTCACAAATATAGGTAAAAATTTGCCTTAGCATTCCAAATCCATCACTCATGTTTACCTTCATTTTCAGGAGTACTCTCTGCTCTATCTTGCCTTGTTTTTCCTTACTAGGCTGACATTTTACTTGCCTTTGCTTCTTCCAAATTTGGGTCAGTTGAGTGAGCAAGCCTATGAAATTATGGTAGAAATATCCATGATGTTCCAACATGACGAGAACAAAAACATTGTTAACAGTTACTGATTTTAAGGGCCCAGAAACTATGATGAAGTGTTTTAGGTGCTTTCTATCATAATCTATAGATTGTCACACATAAGTATGAGCCAGGACCAAATATTACAACACAAGTTCTCCAGTTCACTCTTCCAGCCAGTTAATCATGCTCTCGTCTGGGAATCTCCCTTCATCCACCCCAACTAACACTTAGCATTATGTGGCTGCTACTGAGCATGCACAGAGTCCTCATTTTCTCCCAAGCTTGATGATAATTCCTTTCTCATATGTGTCTGAGCATTGGCTTCACAAAGCTCAAGATTCATAGAATACACTATACTGCTAGTAATGTATAAGAGAGTTAAAATGCTTTGTTCAACATAACTCAAATTTTTATGATGAAATAGCAAAAGCTTTCAGAAATTACACCTTATAGCTTGGATAAGGTGTTATTGGTCAAAAGTTCTGTTATCCAATGTGGCATTTACAGATGGGACAGAAATAGGATACTGACTAGTAGGTGGTCAGATTATCTTTAGACTCTTACTGAAATTGACAGCTGATGTGGTTAATAGTAAAGAGGTGAGGAGAGCAACAATCAAAACACTCTTCAAGAAGATCACATTCCTCATCCCACCCCCCAAAACATGCTTGATGTATGAATCAAGGTGAATTAACCTACTTGTATTTTGGACAATGGGTTAAATGGTCCCAGGACCAGATTTTGCACAATAGAATTATTGAGCATTCCAAACATTATACATTCTTTTGAGCCCTTTTGGCTCAATAATACTTAAATACATATTTTTTGTGTTTGCTATTGTTTAATAATAAACCAGAATGGCTAGAATTCTTTTTAAATGGCATTTGGTAACCAAAAGCTAGAAGAAAAGGTTTTTAAAAGTGGGGAACTCTCCTTGCTTTGGGCACTTTCAGGATCACCCTAACTCTTTAACTCAGAGGTACTCCAGATCAGTTTCTTCCCAGCTTCCAATAGAAAAACTGGAACTTTTTGGAATCCGGATTCAGCCTATTTCCCTCTAGCATTTCTCTGCTCTTTTCAACGGTGTCGAAACTTTGCTGCCTATGCAATTGCGAACGTTAAAATACCGTAAAAGCATCAAACAAAACTATCCACTGAGGAGAGCTTCGTGGTGGTGGGGTTGGTTTTTTTTTTTTTTGGCCCCTTCTTCTCAGCTAGAAACCACGCTGCCCCGATCACCGTCCTCGGTTTTTGGATGTAGGTTCGGTTGTAGGAGCAGCCCTACGGAGATTTGGGAAAAGGAAGCGGGGGGAGACCGGAAGGAACCCCCGGGGAAGGCCTCGGCTGCAGGGACCGGGGGCTGTGAGGAAAAGCGCAGCAACAGTCGAATTCACACTCCCAGAGCAGAAAACAGCGAGATGAGCAGCAAATAAATTTAATAAGTAAGTTTCGGGCTCATGGGAGCCGCTTCCCACTCATAGGACAAACCAGGTAAGCCCCCCCGCCCCCCTCCGGAGGCTAAAGGCTGCTCCAGAGCGAGTGTCTTTGCCTCTATTTTCTCGCCGTCCTTTGCAGAGGATGCCTCGTTAAATGGCTCTCCTCCCGACCGCGAGTTCTCAAATATTTACCCATACGGCGGACGTACCACACCCAGGCTGGATCTGAGCAGCTCTCGGCAGAAAAGGGACGGCGCGTTCGGGCTCCTATAAAGAAAATTCGCCGTCTACCTTTCCTGGACGAACGTCTGAATACCTTGAGCGTTTATCTTCCCCCACTCCCCAATCTAGCAGGGCGAGGCAAGCTGTTTGCAAGGGCTTTTCATCTCCCCCTTTTGGCCAAGCCCGGCCTGCCGACGGACGCTCCCCGGGTGAACCTGTCCTGCGGTTACACTGACAGGCGGGCAGGAACAGGAAGCGAGCATTGTACAAACCGGGTAGCCTTTCAAGTCCTGACAAAGTCCGCAAACAAACCGAGCACTGGCTGTGCAAACATTTGGGTTCGCCGGCGAGAAACTGGATTGGCTTTCCCCGTCTCTCTTTTTCGCCTTTCCCAAGCGGGCAGGTTTGGCGCGGCTGCAGAGCTGCGGGCGCCCGTGGCGTTGCTATCCAGCGCCTCCCCACAGGTGCGAAACCGTCCCCGGGAGACTCCCGCTCTCCCCAGTTCCCCCGAGGTTAACGTTGGAGCGGGGCCAACTGGAGTGTCGATTGGGATGGCGGCGGCCTCTTGGCCGAGTCAGAGCGCCTGCAGGACGCGGAAGAGAGCGTTTTTGTTTTGTCTTTCCAGGCGCTCCAAATGTTTAGCCGCGGTTTACCAGCCTTCCGGCTGCGGCTGGGTGCTCTTAAAACAATGGTGACGGGGGAGACCTTCTGCCTCTTGGTAGGCCGCTCGTGGGCCCCTAGCTTTTGCAGCGCTTTGACATTCGTCAGGTGAAGCTTGGTGACAGTGTATCTGCTTGACCAAAGAGGCTGGGGAGTGAACAGGGCAATTGCTCCAGACCACATAACGATTGTGTGGAAGAGCTGGCCTTTGAGCGACCGAGGGCGACTTACCTATTCATTGGGGGGTTGTCCTTGGTGCAGGTCATATCTACATAGCTTCCAAAGTGCTTCCAGACCAGGTTTTTAGTTAGCAATCCTCACTCCTGCAATCTTGGGATTGTGCTTAGTTGCAAGTAGAGGCCTCTTCCCTCCTTTGTTTTCTTAGCAGTTCTTTCCCTCTTTTCTCCCTACCACTGAGAAGCCATTAAGGAGGGAATGGCAGAATAAGCTATCTCTTGACTTGCAGCACTAGGAACCATTCTGTCCACCAACCCCTCAAATGGAAGCAGCCTTCAGGCATCCTTGGGCCCTTTCTGCATTTCCTTGGAGTCGGACCTGGCTGTAAAACACACACAAACTTCCAACTGTAAACTACCTACTTGTGAATAGTTAATGAGAAACAGAGCAGCTGGACTACATGTGTTGCCCTGCTTCAGCCTCTATAACCCTTTCCTTTCCAACTGATTCCAGCTGTTCATTCACAGCTGCTGCAGCCAGACACTTCTCAGTCTGTCTTGCATGCTTTAGTTTTCTTCTGCAGGCCATGATATCATTGATTGTTCATTATGTCTTGTACGCTGCAAAGACACGGCTTATTACTAAATTGCATGAAGAAGCAAACACCATAGGAAATATCCTTGGGAAGTCCTTAGCTAATTTCACCTGGGCTGACCAAAAAATGCCAGTCCCATTGTTGTTCTAACTTAGCTTGTCAACAATAATTGCTGGCTTTCTAATTGATCTCCCCCCTTTACTGAAATTCATCATCTACTATTAGATCCATCACCAGGGCCTAGCCTTTATTAACCTGACTATATGGGACCCAACAGTTGCAGAGAAACTATTCATACCTCTTTTGTTCTTGCTGAATTTGATACAAAGGTGTCTTTGGAAAGACAAAAACAACACAAACAAACAAAACATCCTAGTTGCTTTACTGGAGAGAATCCATAGATGAAAGGGACATCAATACAGTTGTCACAGTATCTAGAGAAAAGCTAAACCTCAAATGTTGTGCCTTTTAATTTGCAAAGAACATCTGATTGGCATGTCTGCCTTCTGTCAAATCAGAGTATTGTTCTCATAACTTATTGCTACCTTCTGAAATAACGGAAGTGACTTTTTTTCAGATTGGACTCTTTCCCTACCCTACTTAGATATGTCAGAGATTGGATTGTTCTGGGATCTGCTGAATGCAAAGCTTGTCCTCTAGCATAGAGCAACGACCTTCCTTATGTGATGTGTGATTATAGAGATTCATACTCTGCTTTACAGCACTAATCAGGGCACAAACTTTACCCATTCTTTTTCTGCAGTGACCTTGATCTGCATGCCCTCTGGCAACAGGAGAGTCTCAAACTTGAGCTGAAAACTCTTTCCTTAAATTTTCATTCTGCAGCTTTAATCGCTGCTTAACCTCAAGGAGAGCAGAGGCTGGTACATGTTCCTTCAGATCTTGCTGTGATGAATCAGTGCAGGCATGTTGGCAGACACACCTGTCTAGGACAAATGAAGACATCAAGGAGCAAAGCTAAAGTAAAGCCAAGAATTAACCAAGTCAGAAGGGATGAGGGGGGAAAAAGCATAATGAGGAAATGGTAACAGCTGAAATGACATCATGATTCTAGGCTGAACCATATGTACTGAAGGTTGCTAGCTGTGAAACATGAGGTATGAAACTGGACCAGGGTAGAATGGCTGGCTTTTATTATGGTGTCCTGCCAGACTATTGGTTTTAGCACTTTTAACATAAAGCAGAAATGTGAATGATAATCCATATTCATGACCCTATGAATTTTTGCTGCACAGTATCTTAAAGTGACAGGAATTCCTTATTTCCTTTAGTTCTAGCCCATGTTGAATCTCCAATGCACAGAAATAAAGGATTGTTCCCTTCCTGTCCTCAGTGCTAATCCTGAGAAAGGTCTTATTAAAGGCCAGTTCAGTTTGGCCCAGCACGCTGGCCCCTCTCATGCTTAGTGCTTGGAAGCTGAGTGATGTTGGAGAACAGGACCAAAAAATATAGGGGAAAGAAGAAGAAAGACTTTCATGGAGAAACTGAGATCTCTGTTCTTTGATTCTGTCCCCCCTTTCCCCTCCTTCTGTGTGGCTGATCAAAGAGTCTGATTGTACGCAACGGCAATGGGAGAACAGCCTCATCTTGCAGCTTGCTTGGGATGGGAGGGAGGGTGAAGAAGGGGCAGGAAATGGGACAACACAGAGAAGACTGCAGCAGCTGAACTCATATGAAAAAGTAAGAAGAGCAATTAAAGAATTTATACCTTATCCATGCAGGGCCATTATAATCATAGATATCAATTGTTTCCTGTGTCTGGTGCTAAATTATAGTGTTTTGCTGACAGCCCCTGAAAAACATTACTCCTCAGATACTAGAGATCAAAGCACGAACACTATTTCCTTTTACTCATGGAGGACTGAGGCAGGGGAGTCACTGTTGTCTGAGTGGAAATGTCCCCAGAAGACTTGAATTATTTTCTCCACCTAGTCAGGTCTCCACCTGTGATATTCAACTTTTAAAAATTGAGGTTGGAGGGAATTCAAAAGTATAAAGTGTGGAAGAAACAGTCAAATATTTGAAATGAATAATCAGTAGTCAAACTGAAAGGAAACTGGAGAAGAAAAGTTTGAAGTGGCATGTCATAAAAAATGAATGCCTTTCCCAATTGTTCTTACAGTGATAATTGCAGTCCTATTATTCAATTGTATTCAAAGGCAAGCCATAGAGTTAAAAGGGGCCTCAAATATATATTTGACACAGAAAAGCCTTATTGGTCCAGAATATTGGGCCCCTGAAAGGTTGTAGCCAATAATCTCTGAGGAAAAAATGTTTACCATTGTCTGACTCATTCTGTACATTGTTGAAAAACTTGCACTATCAGAAATGGTTTCTAAATGTTTACCTAACATTGTTTTCTTTATAATTTGAACTTAGTGTTTCAGGTCTGTCTTCTGGAACAACAGGAATAAATTTGTTTTATCTTCATGAGAGCTCTTTCAATATTTGAAGATGGCTATCTGCTGGTTTTGCTTTATCTTTTCTCCAAATTAAATATACCCATCTCCTCCCACCTTTCTTCATAGGACATGTCTGTTTTTTTTCTCTAGCATTCCTATTGTAATAGTGCATCTGTTGTGATCACAAATGGCATATGGAATATGGTTTTATAGTTATAAACACTGACAGGTTAGTAGTCATAATAAAATTATTCCATCATCAATATGTCAATTCTATTATATATCTGGTTTTGAAAGGTTCTCCATCAATATACCTCTAGATATCATATCAGGTAATATATATTTAAAAAAAGGATTCTAGATGTTCAGCATGTATGGCCATCTGGTTGCCATTAGAAATGAGATCTTAGATTAGGTGTGACCCAGCAATGATTATCTTCTATGGATTCAAATTCAGTTTGCTTCATTATTTAGCAAATATTTCTCCCCCCACCATGTTTTTATATTTAACTTTTGAACATAGTATTTGTCTCAGCCAAAATGCATGGTCCTAGCAGTGTAAGTATATTGTGATGTCTGTCTCAGTAAAAGAAGGGAAAAGTCATTATCCTCAAGAATATTTGAAGAGACATACACTGTACATTACTTATACTTTTTATGGCCATATCATCATTTTGTGGGAGAGTTGCAAACACAGGTAGTCCTGAACTTATAATCACAATGGAGCCCAAAATTTCCATTGCTAAACAAGACAGTTGTTAAGTGAGTTTTGCCCCATTTTATGATCTTCTTGCCCCTGTTGTTAAGTGAATCACTAACTTAACACTAACTTAAATGTTAAGTTAGTGACACGGTTGTAAGTGAATGGTTTCTCCATTGGCTTGTCTTGTCAGAAAGTTGCAAAAGGTGATCATATGACCCAGGGATACTTCAACTGCCAGAAACACATGCCAGTTGCCATGCCACTGAATTTTGATCACATGACCACAGAGAGACTGCAACGGTCATAAGTGTGAAAATTGTGGCCAGAAGCCACAATTTTCAGTGCTATTGTAACTTTGAACAGTCACTAAACTAATGATTTTAAGTGGAGGACTACTGTACCTATATTGAGATATGTGTGTGTCGGTGAGATAAATAGTAGGGATTGTATTTTCCCAATTGTTCACATGGTCTCCTCTAACAACTGTGAAGGCTTGGTTATTTCATGAAGCCTTGGTCAGAGAGACCTCTAACTATCCCTTTGGATAGCAAACCAGTTTTATTTGTATCTTGACTATTAACTCCCAGTTTTTATATAATCACTTTTGCAAGATGTGTTTTTAATCTGTCTCATTTTAACCCAATTTAGAAATGTGGGGAGACATGCACACCTCAAAGTCACTTTGAATAGCTTATATGCGCTGTAAGTAAAATAAATAATAACATAATTCTCAGGCTCAGATTTAGTGAAAACATTGTGGTTGTTTAGTTGGAAATTTTAGGAACAGAGTGGGTAACATGAAGACACATTTTGTGCTCTTCTCCATGTTTGTTACTGTTTTTGCCTCAGAAATTTGTGCCTTATAAATTAAGTCGATGAGCAGGGTATTCTTGAGGCCTAACTCTGTAGCTTGCTCCCTACAGAGAATCTTTTGTCAGGGTCTGGTTTCCACTAGCAAACAAAACAGTCCTGTTGCTGAAAATTAAATGTAGTGTCAGAAGCAGAGAATGTAGTACCAAGCATCTTCCATTTTCATGAGCCTTTTCAGACCGCAGTTTTGTGATGCATTGTTGGAAAATGTCCCACAGGAGATACTGAGCAGTATACATACAGGCACATGTGGACATTTTCAGGGCTATTTCGCCACTTGTCTTTGGCTCTAGCATGACCTGTAGTGAGGGGGAAAAAACACTCCAATGATTTGTATTGCAGGTGTATATCCGATCACACGCAGTAAGTTTGATTTCAGAATAGATGTACAGTATATGGGTTAGACAGGCTGAGAATTCTGGGACTCGGAGGCTTAGCACATCTGGACGATAAAGTCAATGCCAGCTGTAGGTAGGCCTCACCCATAGCCTTTCATTCTGTCAGGTTGCTTGAAGGTTTAATGGCATAGAATAGTTTTTCCTTGTAGTTGTTATAACAGCAACTGTGGACTACAAAGGGAGACCTCATTTTGTTTGTTCCCGGCAGCTGAGAAAACCAGATATTTCTTTGTTCTCTGTTTCAGAAATAGATTGTTTTACCCGTCAGTAGATACAGATAGTCCTCGACATACCTGTTGTTTTGTGACCTTTTGAAATTTCAACGGCACTGAAAAAAGTGACTTATGACTATTTTTCACATTGACTACCGTTGCAGCATCTCCATAGTTACGTGATCAAAATTCAGATTCTTGCCAATTGGCTCATATTTATGATGGTTGCAGTATCCCAGAGTCTTGTGATCACCTTTTGCAACCTTCTGACAAGCAAAGTCAATGGGGAAGCCAGATGCACTTAAGTGTGTTACTAATTTAACAGCTGTGGTGATTCACTTAACAAGGAAGGTCATAAAATGAAGCAAAACTTACTTAACAACTGTCTTGCTGAGCAACAGAAATTTTGAGCTTAATTGTGGTCATAAGTCAAGGACTCCTAAAAATTAATTTTAAACCAGGAGTGTCAAACTTAGGGCCTGTGGGCCGGATGCATCACATGCTAGCCACACCCACCCCTATTTTAACAAAGAGGAGAAATGTAGTGATATGTCACGTGACAACATGATGACATACGTTTGACACCCCTGCTTTAAGCAGTGAAAATGGTAACCTTACAGCAGCCTGCGTTTTAAAATGATGTATTTTTAGTATTCTGTAAACATATGTCTTCATTTCTAGACAAATAAAACCATTTTGGTTTTAATTTTCCTGGTTTCTAAAAGAAAGTTTGCAGAAAAGACTTCCATAATTATTCTTACCTTTTAAGAAAGGGGAAAGAAAGAGTACGCAGTCCTTTCCTAACTGCACATTAGCCCACGGTTGGATAAAAGCTCAGAATCCTCTTTTTACTTTTGAAATGCCAATTGTCAAGACAAAAGAAGGTTTTGTGGAATATAAATGGCAGCCAAACTCTCGCAAGCACCTCTGCTGTGCTGAAAGAGTTAATCTTGGCACCCACCCCATTCTCTGCCGGGGAATAGCGTCATTAATCGAGCAGGCCTCTCTTGTGTGATCCATCACTGAAGGGACGGATGGGGGCTAATAACAACAAAGTCTCGGCTAATTTGGGAAAATTGCTCTGATTTGGGAAAATTGCAGTGTTTTTCCCCAGGTGATTGACGAGCTTTGGAGAACAGAGGTTTTTGAGCCAGGTGCCTGTTTGTGTGGCATTCGCTGCTGGCTTCCCTCCACTGCCTCTCATACTGCTGAGTTGGCAGGGCCAAGGCAAGGCTTCTCAGAAGCCGAAGAGACTTCGATATCATCTTTGGAAAAGTCTTCAAGCACACCGGGATTGCCCTCCATCCTTGGTTGGGCATTCCCTCCCTGGCCTCTGGGCTATTTCCAAAATTGATTGTCCTTACCTTCTTTCAGGTATCAAGAGTTGGTTATTTGGAGCTCCTGGAAAGGAATTGAAGGCCACAGTTCTTCACTGCTGATTTATGGCCGAGTATTTCCTAGTATATCCTGGCTGAGTTTGGAACGTTTCCCTCAGTGGTGGATTCATATATGCATTGCAGAGACCTACAGCTTCTCCTCTGACGGAAGAAAACTTGGAAGCTGTCAAGAGATTACAGGTAGTCCTCAATTTACAATCGTTCATTTAGTGATCATTCAAATATACAACGGCTCTGAAAAAAAGTGACTTATGACCATTTTTCACACTTATATGACTGTAGTGGCATTCCCATGTTCACATGATCAAAATTTGGACACCTGGCAATTGGCTCTTATTTATGATGGTTGCAGTATCCTGGAGTCACATGGTCACCTTTTGCCATCTTCTGACAAACAAAGTCAGTGGGGAAGGTAGATTTACGTAACAATCATGTTACTAACTTAACTGTAGTGATTCACTTCACAAATGTAGCATAAAAGGTCATAAAATGGGGGGAAACTGACTTAACACCTGTCTTGCCTTGCAGCAGAAATTTTAGGCTCAGTTGTGGTTATAAATCAAGGACTACCTGTACCAAGTTCACGGTTTCAAATTTCACTGAGGGAGATAGTGCAGATGTCATACCCACCAAGGTTCAGGGGCCACTCCTTGGTCGGGTTTGGAGTTAAACTGTGAATAACCTTTGTTCTAAGCATGTCTTGGATTATATATTTGTCTCTCTCTTCTCCCCCCTCCACTTGATAGCAGTTCAGCAGGAAGCTTATGAATACCATTTGAGTTGGATAAGGTACTTCTGTTGGTCAGAGCGAGAATGTGTAAATGAGCTGCGCAGTGGATTTCAGGTCCACATTTCTGGCTATAATTTGTGCCCCCTTCTTGCATTCGCACAGTAGGAGTTCAAAGACCATGCAGGGTAATAACCAGAGAGAGCTCCAGTCTAAATCCCAATCTTGAGTTCACTTGGTAGCCTTGAACAAGTCACTTTCAGGTCTCAGTATACCTCCATGTTTTGAACTATATGGATTTTTGAAGTGGTATAAATGACTGAGCTAACATAGGTGAGGTGTTCTGAATTAGGGATTGGGACTTTCAGAAGCAAAGTGTGGTTCACCTAAGCTTCAAAAGAAATGGGAGAGAGAGAGAAAGAGAAGAGGGAGAGAGAAAAGGGAGCATAGCTGACTTCTGTGGCTATGAGAGCCAAATAGGTGGTATTAAATCTGTAGGGCTGAGGAAGAATTCTAGAGAATTCAGAAGGTTACACGGCTTTTTGTTTGTTTGTTAAAT
Organism: Bungarus multicinctus; assembly: GCA_023653725.1. Taxonomy (NCBI): domain Eukaryota; kingdom Metazoa; phylum Chordata; class Lepidosauria; order Squamata; family Elapidae; genus Bungarus; species Bungarus multicinctus. The sequence goes on from CM042834.1 coordinate 125,248,795, forward strand.
TGGTGGGCTTTAATAAAGACTTTACTTTGCCATGGCTTTGGGATTTGTTGTACCCTTATGGCCATAAGTTTAGATGTTCTATGGAGAATCTTCTTCAAATGTCTCTGTCAAAGGCTCACAAAGGAGAGTTCATTCTTAGTTTCAGAAGCCCAGAGAGGGAAAGTTCTCCCTAAAGAGACTTGTCTGGAACTCATCCCACTATTTTTTTTTAAATGCTAAGCTGATAAAAAATTTTCCCAGGTATTTTTTATGATAGCAATTTACCTTTGGAATGTGTTTACATTATAATGGGAGTGTGGCTTTAATTATATTCTTTTGTTGTACTTCTGATGTTTTTATTACTTTGAAAAGTTTTGTGATCCGCTCTTGTTATTGGAGGAATTAAAAATATGTTACTTTTCTGCAGTGCACTATTTCAAACTGCAGATGGGAAATAAAACATTGAATGTTCACCCATGTCATAGACTCTCTAGACTTTTGCACAATAAACATGTTAGGAGAAAAGATACCTCTCCCCACCACGTTAATTTTCTTGGCATAGGGACTGCTTTATGTGGGAAATATTCAGATTTATGAAAGTCCCTCTTGTATTCTTAAAAAATGATACAGCTACGCAGTAGATATATGGATTGCTTTCCTATTTTGGAACATAGGAAACTGCTATATACCATGTACCCCCTTTCATAATGCTAGAACCCAGCTGTCAGCCAATAAAGTTGAATGGTGGGAAATTAAGGACAGAAAACAGGAAATATCCTTCACACAGCATACTGTATAGTTAAAATGAGCCATTTGTTTTCACGAGATACAGTGAAGGCTGCCAACTTGGAGAGCTTAAATGGAACTAGACAGATTAATGAGAGTTAAGACTATTAATGGATACTAGTCATGTTGGCTATATATTAAATCCAGTAATGGAGTTGCTGAATTCAGTTGCCAGAGAAAACGTCTGGAAGGGTGCTGCTAAGCTCTTGTCCTATTTGCAGGCTTCTCTTGCTAGATCTAATTGGCCATTTTAGGAACAGAATATTGGTCTGGAGAATGCGTTCATTGGTTCCCATACAGAATATACTCTTATGCTTCCTGGAAGCAATTTTCCCAAAGTGTTGATGGTTTTTTGCCTCAACCACTTGCTCCTAGATCATGGCAATGACGGGTGAAGCATGGCTTCTCCATTGACTTAGAAGCTTGTCCATGAGGGAACATATATTTTAGCTCTTCATATATATGTTGGGCCTGGAAGATCATTTTCTTGTACTTGTGAAGCTAAGCTCTCTAAATAACTTTGGTTCTAAAAGAGAGATACTGACATATATTTCCTCAAAAGCAAAAAGCATTCTGGAAATGAACAGCATTCTGAATAGAGCAAGGATCTTGTAAAACTGAGCTTAAAATGAAATCCTAACTTCAAACGTGGAATACTTTGCCTGCTTGCACTGCTACTTTATTTAATTAACTCATACATTTGAATTTTGTCCACATCCTGGCTCAGTGCTAAAGCCAGGAAATATTTAAGCAGATTATTATTAAATTTACCTGTGATATATTATTTAAGTAGGAAGATGAGCTGAAGGTTCTGCTTTGATACCCGTTTCCCAAAAGAATAATGGATGACTCAGAGACAAAAATAAACAAGAACTGAAATACAATACATAGTGAGATTCAAGCTTCAAAACATAACTACATTGTTGCCTAGGATAATAGTAGCAACATATCCATGTGCTAGAAAGTGCAAGTGTGAAGGAGACTGAAGAGAATCAAAGTAGCTTCCACAAATATTGCCCATAATGTTGCTGGTCCTGTGTTGTGGGCTTCTAGTTTGAACTACAAGAAAGCAATTTTCTACAGTTTCAGCCAAGGAATATTCTTTATCCTTAAGGGGAGAAAGCAGGATCAAGTCAGATATTTTGAAAGCATACAAATTGTGTACAGAACTGGTTTGAATTTCATAATTATTAGTTTATGAACATCTAATCCCTCCATGGAAAAGAAAGATGCTTCCAAGTTAATGCAACTGTGTTGAACAATAACATGCTTCAAAGATAATATTATGAAATGTATTGTAAATTCAGTATTTTTATATAACTACAATGATCTAATACATATCGATTTTACAGAAGACAATGTTGAAAAAGCACTACACAATCTAAAACCATTTCTATCTACTGGACTGGATAGAATATGTGCCTACTTCTTTAAAAAGCTATCTAATGCCATAGCTGAACCTCTAAGCGTAATCTTTGGAAAATCTTTCAGGACCAGCTCCTTGCCAAAGCTATGGTCACAAGCAATGGTCATCCCCATCTTCAAAAAGGGAGACCTCAGTCTAGTTGAAAATTATAGATCAATCTCTTTATGCTGTTTCACCTGTAAAGTCATGGAATCAATTATTAACCAATCCATTATCCTCCATTTAGAGACAAACAACCTACTCTCTAATAAACAATTTGGTTTCAGAAAAAAACTATCCTGTAATCTGGAACTCTTACACTGCAAAAACATATGGACTACACAATTTGATCAGGGCAAAGCAATAGACGCAATCTATATAGACTTCTGTAAAGCCTTCAATTCTGGTACATGACAAACTACTACTAAAACTAAAATCTAATGGTATCTCTGGACAACTGCATAACTGGATAGAAGCATTCCTGTCAAACAGACACAAATGGTCAAAATTGGGAGCGTCTTATCAAATTCTGTACCTGTCAACAGTGGAGTCCCCCAAGGCAGTGTTCTAGGACCAACTCTCTTCATACTCTACATAGATGACCTCTGCGATCATATTAAGAGCAACTGTGTTCTCTTCGCTGATGATGTAAAGCTATTCAACACCACAGACAATACTGCTACACTTCAAAAAGACCTCGACTATGTATCAGAATGATCAAACAAATGGCAACTTCAAATCTCAACAAATAAATGCTCTGTCTTACATATTGGCAAAAAAATTCAGAAAATAAAATACAAGCTGAATAGTCAAGACCTTGTTGATGATCCAAACTCTGTCAAGGACCTTGGAATACTCATCTCTAATGATCTAAGTGCTAGAGCCCACTGTAACTACATAGCCAAAAAGGCAATAAGAGTTGTTAACCTAATCCTTCATAACTTTTTCTCTGGTAATATCACACTACTAACTAGGGCATACAAAACATTTGCCAGACCAATACTTGAATACAGCTCATCAGTCTGGAACCCACATTACGTATCTGATATTAACACAGTTGAGAAAGTCCAGAAATACTTCACAAGAAGAGTTCTACACTCTTCTACTCATTGCAGAATACTTTATGCCACCAGACTCGAACTTCTAGACCTAGAAAACCTAGAACTACGCCATCTTCGGTCTGATCTAAGTATAGTATATAAAATCATACATTGCAATGTCCTACCGGTCAATGAATACTTCAGCTTCAATCATAACAATACAAGAGCAAACAACAGATACAAATTCAAGGTTAACTGCACCAAACTTGATTGCAGGAAATACAACTTCAGCAACAGAATGGTCAAAGTCTGGAATACTCTACCTGACTCTGTGGTTTCTTCCCCAAACCCCAAAAACTTTAACCTTAGACATTCTACTATTGACCCCACTCCTTTCCTAAGAGGTCTGTAGGGGGCATGCACAAGCGCACCAACATGCCTACCGTCCCTGTCCTATTGTTTCTTTTATTTTTCTTATATGTACTCATTTCTTGTATTCATAACTATGTTTATCCTTATACCTATTATCTTGTAAATGATTGACAAATCCAATAAATAAATAAATAAATAAATAAAATCAAAATATTGTCTACCTACTAATTATTCTGACTTTGATTCAGGAGTTTTGATTTTTGCAAGACCCACACTGAAGAAGCAGACTCCATTTCTTTTTGCTTATGTTTATCTATGTGTCAGATATATAACTTATAGTTTTCTATTTCACCTTTCCTTTAGGAGTTGAAAGCAGCTTATGTGATGACCTTCTTTTAGATTATCCCCACAACAATTGTGATATGCCCAGAGACAACCAGTGCATTTCCATGACTAGGGATATCCTTAGGATCTTTTTCTCCTTAGTCTGGCACCTTAACTACCATATATACTAGCTCACTTTCTATACTACTTTCTATACTAGCCAAACACACACTTTAAGCAGGCACAGAGGTTTGCTGACTCACCTCCTGCAATCCTGCACTCTCCCTGTCACTTCAGCAGCTGCCGCACAAAGCAGCTGCGCTTCAAAAGCAGGGAATAAAGATTAGTATGGGAGCCTGGGTGGCGGGTGGGCCAAACAGCAGAATGTTGGAGAGAACCGATTCGATCTCCGCTGCTCATCGACACTACCGGCTCAGCTGAACCGGGCTGAACCAGGCCAAACCAGTTGAATACCACCACTGATTAGAACCAAATGGGTTTGCATTGTCTTCAATAATTCGCTCAGTTGGTTCATTAAATAAGATATTGATGAACTTTTATCAAGTGCAAATTCCTTAGACCTACTGTGCTATTATACTCCTTCCTTGCCTGAGTACAATGAACAAGACAGATTTCTACCAAATGTCCCTAAATGTCATTATTTTGATAGTAAGTATTTGCCTTTTCAAAAAGATCATCCAGAGTGGTGTATTTCTGCCATAGAAGCAAATTACTAAATTCACTGAATTGATTCAACAACTTTTTAAACAGTTTGCCCCTTAGTTCTGTTAGGTGTTGTAAAGATTCACATTTTTGTAAGTTACCATGATTAAACAAATTTGGCACTGGGGATATTGAGAAAAAGGGAAGGCACTAAGCCAGTAAGTTTCATTAGACTTTTGCATAATGCTTTCCTGCAGTATGTTTTGGTGAGTGTACAATTCTGGAGACTTCAAAAATGATATTACTGTCAGGAACTAGCATTTAAAAGGTGGGGGGAGAGAGAGAGAGAGAGAAGAAAGAAAAAAGAAAAAGGAAAAGAAAGAAAGAAAGAAAGAAAGAAAGAAAGAAAGAAAGAAAGAAAGAAAGAAAGAAAGAAAGGAAGGAAGGAAGGAAAAGAGAAAAGAGAAAAGAGAAAAGAGAAAAGAAAAGAGAAAAGAGAAAAGAGAAAAGAGAAAAGAGAAAAGAGAAAAGAAAAAAGAAAAGAAAAAGACAGATGAACAGAGGAAAGATGTCTGTTTTTTGTAATCATATTTTAGTGTGATTCCTAACAATACACTTAGATGTTAGGCTGGGTATAATTACTTAGAATCACATAAGTTTTGGACTACAAGGAAAAGGACAAATTGGAACCAACACTCTCCCCCACCCCACCCATTTGGTGAATTTTGTATTGCTACATTCCAGCAACAGATTCCTCTAGGAGGACATCTGGGATTTGGGTGGGTGAAAATTATGGGTTCTTTCAACTCCTTATAATATGAATAGGAACCAGATTTTTATGAAATGATCCTTTTTTACAGTCGTCTAAAGCCCCCCACTATGATGTATTGCCCTTCTGTTCATGCTACTTGCCAGATACTATTGAAACATTCTTGTACCACATAAAATGACCATAGAACTTCTTTGTGCATTATTTAGGATTTGCTGGGGGGGAGGAGGGAACCACGACCCTGAAAGAAGGCATTAACACTGAAGTAAATAGAAAAATTGACCTGACATTATCAATGATAATTCAGACCAGAACCTTTGAATTTGAACCAGTTTCTTCATGCTTGCATTGAATCTCTTCTAGACAAATAATACACAGGGCTCTAGCAATTTTCTGATTTGTATTCAGGTGCTATACAGATTAAACCTACACAGTTTATCAGCATAGTGCTACAGACACAGCCTTGAGCACCTGTCACGTCCTATGCCCAAGATGATAATTTTGATTTTTTTAAAAATAGATTGCTTTATTTATTAAAATTAACTGGCAAGCTGGCATGTTGTAAATCGAAGTATATGCAGTCCTTGTCTTACTATAGTTCGTTTAGTGACTGTTCAAAATTACAGTGGCACTGAAAAAAGTGGGCTATGACTGTTTTTCACACTTATGACCATTGCAGTATCTCCACAGTCACATAATCAAAATTTGGATGCTTGGCAATTGTCTCATATTTAGACATGGTTGCAGTGTCCCTGAGTTAGATGACCACCTTTTACAACCTTCTGACAAGAAAAAGCAGTGGGAAGGCTAGATTCACTTAACAACCATGTTACTGGCTTATTAACTGCTGTGATTCACTTAACAACTATGGCAAGAAAGGTCGTAAAAGTTTGGGCTGAATTGTGGTCGTAAGTTGAGATCTACCTGTACAGTACCAATCTCCAGCATCATAATCATTTGTATGTATTAGAAATGAGCAGTATTCTATATATATGTATTCTATGTATTGGACTCCAGATGGGCTCCGTAGTCATTTTTATAAGGAAATGAGTAGGTGACTCTAGTCCAATGCTCTTTTTGGAAGGGTGCATACCCTTCACTCCCTACAAAACACATAGACAGAAAAATTGATCTGATAGAAACTTCAAAGAGAAACTTCCAAGGACACTATTTTTGGGGAAAGCATCCTTACATATTACCTTCAAGTAATCAGTATTTTATAATTAACTGTTTCTACTATAGAACCCATTTGGTGAATAGGCAAATGGGCAGGATTTTCTCCTGGCATCCATTTTGTTTGCGTGTCATAGCATGCTGTTCCCAGCTGCAAAAGTTGAGGACACCCACCCCATCTGGCCATTAGCCTTTGTATATCCAACTCAGTTTATCACATGCATAGGCAATTATGGTCCCTTTGTGTGGATTTCAGACTCAGGAATAATGGGAGTTGAAGTCCACAGGTCGTAAAGAGGCCATATTGCCCACCCTTGGTTTAGCATGGGGTTGTCAAACTTGCGGCCCAAGGGCCAGATGCATCACACACTGGTCATGCCCACCCCCAATTTAGCGAAGGGGAAAAAAATTATGATACATCATGTGACGATGTGTCATTGTGAGTTTGACACCCCTGGTTTAGCAGGATGTGTGTAAGTTACCGTCCCATAAAATGAGCAATTCTATTAAACTGGATGTGTGGACAGGAACAAAAAAATGACTTTATTTCAGTTTATGATGTTGCCTTGTCTGCATGGTCTTTCTCCCCCAAATCAGCCAAATCACCCTTGGACAACAGCTTGGATTTGCCTGCTTCTGTACAAAAAAAAAAAAAGCATTCAAGTCATGAAATGATATCTATACTAATAACTATAACTAACCATAAGAGTGGAATTGATTTGCATCCTTTAGAAAGTTAAGCAGCATAGCAAGTCAGTAAGAATAGCTTCTTATCAAAAAAGGAAAGGCAAGTGAAAAATGATTAATATTCAGTGCCAGATAAATTCCATAAGACAAATATTTTCAATGATACAGGAATAAAATGGAATATGCCTTGCTTATTCTTTGAAGGTAGAGCCATGAAGAATTTCCAAAGATTATCTGAGTTATCTGGACGTTTTCCTTAGGGATGGAGAACTCATTTCTCCTGGTTATCGTTCCCCAACTTATTTACATTTCTAGCAGCACCAGCAGCAAGTTGGGTAGCAGATAGTGAGGAATGCTGGGTGTTATAGTTCAGTGGCACCTGGAAGGCTACAGATAAAGGTAAGTGCTTCTTAAGATGTACAGGTCTCAAGCTGCACTGAGCTTTAAAGGATAAAGTTCAGCTACTTTCTGCATATGGATGTAACCTACACCAGAACACCAAATGTTGGGAATGAATAACAAGGCAGAAACAGAGAACTTTTCTTTGTTCTCCAGATGTTGCAAATCTCTGGTCAATATGACCAGGATGAGGAATATCATTTAGTAAAAATTAGGATCTGCATACATTTCTCAGCCCTGCAAGATGGAGTAATTATCATGATAATCTATTTATTTCTCTCCTTTCCAGTTTTCACCTGGCTAGTAGTTGGTAGGAAATCAAATGCTGGATTGCAAATGTTAGGCTATTAAATTTAGTAGCTGCCACAATAAAATCGTACAATGGGCCAGAACACACACTTGTAGTTGATTGGTTGGAGAGTTCTAGCTCCTGCATGAGACAATCTACGTTGTGATTGGTTGCTGTGGATGTAAAGGAGTTTCTTTTCCTCCCGCCTTTTTCTTCTGTGTGCTCTGAACTGTATGCTGCTTGGATTTATCTCATGATGTTCCTGTGTTTTTTTTTTTTATTTGCATTTATATGCCGCCCTTCTCCGGAGACTCAGGGCGGCTTACAGTCTATGGAGCACCATGCTAAGTGCTCAGCAATAGCCTTCATTCCATTGTATATGCCTTCCTTTTACTAGGGCTTTTGGCCCCCCCCAAGCGGCATTTTTACAAAGTCAGCTTATTGCCCCCAACAATCTTGGGTCCTCAATTTACCTACCCCGAGAGGATGGAAGGCTGAGTCAACCTTGAGCCTGGTGGGATTCGAGCCTGCACTAATTGCAGGCAGCTTGCACTAAGTGCTAGATGATTAACAGCCTGCACCACCAAGGCCCTATCTTGTCTGCTGTTCCTATCTTGTCTGCTGTAAATACAAATATTAAATATATTTATTTATATAAAACCACAAGTTCCTATCAGTGTCTCTGAATTCATTTGGACAACTTGCTGCACAATTCCCTGACAGGAAATGCTTTTTCATGCGATTGTGAGAATCCTTAACATTGAACAAGAAAGTAGTGTCCTTGTATCAAACCTATAGTGTGCCATGGTGCACCGCTGTGTCTCTATGTAGAGCAGGAGTGTCAAACTTGTAATAATCCTTGTCATCACATGATGCATCGCAACTTTGCTAAAATGGGTGGGCGTGGCCGGCATGTGACACATCCAGCCCGAGGGCTGCAAGTTTGACACCTCTGGTGTAGGGCAAGGGTCTTCAAAATTGGCAACTTTAAGACTTGTGGACTTCAACCCTCAGAATTCCCCAGCCAGCTGTGAAGTCCATAAGTCTTAAAGGTGCCAATTTTGGAGACTCCTGGTATAGAGCAAGACAGGGAAGGCAAGGTTGACATTAATTTAGGCAAAGTAAAGAAATCCTGTTGTCTTTTGGTCAGAAAGTGGGAGATGAAAATTGGAGATAGAAACTACGGGAGTTGTAAATCAAGTTGAGGTTGGAGTAAGAGCCAGAAAGAGGCTAAAGATCAGGAAGGCAGCTGGAACAAAGAGCAAGACAAGGAGCCAGAAGAAGAACCTGAAACTGACATGTGAAGCAAATGGTTTGTGGCTTTCACACTCCTGTTGGAGATCCCTAACATTATACAAACAACATTTCTTGCAGTTCAAACTTCACACAATGACCTTTGGTAAAGGCATGAAGCCAATCAGGATGTTGAATCTCATGTTTTTGTTGCGACTGGCCAAAGGCTAAGTCCAGCTTCCAAACATGAGTGCAACTATAGTTGCTCATTTCCATTAATTTGGCTGATGCAAAATCTAAGCAAGATTTTCCATACGCTGCTGAAGTTCAATTGCTTCCAAGTATGGTCACCCTGTTGGGCTGGGAGCTTGGAGGGTTATGTTCCAACACATCTGGAGAGAATGCCAAATTGAGGAAGGCTACTGTGACACATTAACCTTTAGGCATTTCTCATCTCATTGCAACACATTCCACAGGCAGATGGGATCTCAACTGAGACTGGATTTAGAAATGAAAAGTTGGGATACTAAAATAATTTTAAAAACCTTGGTAGCAAGAGAGTGGCATCTGGAATCAGCTACCTTACTGCAAGGAAAGTCAGCATAATGAAATCAACCTGTATACGTGTAGACCTTGACTTACAATCGTTTGTTCAGTAACCATTTGAAGTTACAACAGCACTGAAAAAAGTGCTGAAAAAATTGACTTTTCACACATAGGAACGTTGCAGAATCTTCATGGTCATGTGATCAAAATTCAAACGCATGGCAACTGGCATGTATTTATGACTGTTGCAGTGTCCCGGCATCATGTGATCATGTTTTGCAACTTTCTGACAAGCATAATGTTAAGTCATATTCACTTAACAACCAGATGGGGAAGCCAGATTCACTAAACCATGTTACTAATTTAACAGCTGTGATTTACTTAACAACTGTGGCATACAATGTTGTAAAATGGGGCAAAACTCACTTAACAATTATCTTGCTTAGCAATGGAACTTTGGGGCTCAATTCTGGACCTAAATCAAGGACTACCTCTATTTAATATTTAGGACCTAATTATCTTATTTTGAGAAAATCCGTATCCTTCTAAGCCTTCTAAACTAGCTACCTGAAGACAAAAAGAAAGTAGGAACACAACTTTCTTTCCTGAGATAAGTTCTCTGGATGGATCATGTTGGTTTCAAGGAAGTCCATTCAATCATTAAAAAGTACATACCTATAAAACCCCTTAAATCCAAAGCCAGAACAAAGAAACTAGCTAACTTAGAGAGAAAGTAAGGAAAGCCTGCTTAGTTCTTCCCTAAAGTTCAGACTCAGGTCACATTAAATAATTTTGATATATAACTTAAGCAATCAGGTACAAAAATGTCTCAAGGAAGTAACACTCGCAGAGGTCAAGGATAACAATATAAACTGGTAAGCAGCCTGAGTGAGACATGGAAGCAGAATAATTGCCCACCTGGGAAAGATATATGAGAAGGTACTCCTGTTTTGGGAGACAGTAGAACAGAATAAATACTTGGCCTGCGTGACAGGCGCCTTCTGTACTGATACAAGAAAAATACTGGAGCAACAGATTATGTGAAGAAGCAGCATACTCCGTAAAACTTGTACTGTAATAGTGCTGTGAGGTGCTGGAAGGTTTTTCATTGTTTTTGCTGCAATAAGCTAGGGTAGTTACACCTTTAGAAAAGGTTCTTCAAGATTAAGGTGTATCAAACCAGCTTTTCCCAACTGGGTTCCTTTCCAATGCATTTCATTGTAAGAACATCCCACATCACCTCCCTGATTATTCGTCCAGAAGGTAGCAGGCTGTGGAAAGCTGTGCCTGGAGGCCAATTCAAATATCACATTGTTTTTTTTTCATGCAAAATATTGAAAGAACATATGGGTACATAAGAACATATGAGACGTATTTTCTGGATTCTAGATTATAAGAGTTGTTTTATCTAACAAGGACATGTTTCCTGAAATTAGGAAATTGCTGCTACAAGCAATAGAGAGCTGTCACATAATTTGTGCAACTTTTCCTTTGGGAATGGTTAAATGCCCTCTTTGCTCCAGAAGTAGAAATTATGCCTGAACCAACTGTTGAATAATCAAAATAGTTGCTAACCTGCACAATCTCAGTCTTCCTGAGAGGTAGAGCCAGCCTTACAGTACTACCAATACAGTGGTTTGGTTGATTGTTGTTGACGTTATTTTTTATATCTTAGCTGCAGATTGTGGTTTTTACATTGTATTATATTTTTGCACTATCTGCCTGCCTGCCTCTCTCTCTCCATCCATCATCTCTCTCTCTCCATCAATTATCTATCTATCTATCTATCTATCTATCTATCTATCTATCTATCTATCTATCCATCCATCCATCCATCCATCCATCCATCCATCCATCCATCCATCCATCCATCCCTATCTATCTATCTATCTATCTATCTATCTATCTATCTATCTATCTATCTATCTATCTATCTATCTATCTATCTATCTATCTATCTTACTTCTAAACTGCATATTTCCCTCACAGGGGCTCTGGGCGGTGTACAATATAATACAACCAATAAATTCAAATATATAAAAATTAACATTAAAAAATAAATTAGGATGAAACATTTTTTAAAAATTGGGAGTTTGATGCTTTCTGAGCTTAGTTTCTTGCAGACATTACATTACCCAAACTAGATAACACCATCAGTGCTAGACTAAGTACAATTAAACATCAAAAGAGGGAGGGGGGGGGAATCCTAGAATGGCCATTTAATGTTGGGAGTATTACGTATAGGGATCTCTGAAGGGACTAGCTGATCCCACGATTGTGTGGTACTCTGTGTCTCCCACGCAAGGCCACAGAGCCAAGATTTGACCCCTTTGCAGAAGGCCAAGAGATTGCAGGCTTTCCTCAGTCTGGCGGCAGGACGTTCCATAAAAGTGGGCACAGCAGCAATTAAGACTCTCCTTCTAAACCCCACCAGTTTTTAATTGCTATAAGCTGCCATTTGAGATGGGCAGCTGTATCAATTGGAAAGGAGAGGAGGCAGGGAGAATCGGAAAGCTACTTTAGATAGGTGAATTGGGATACAGGTAGTCTTCAACTTCCAAACATTTGCTTAGTGATTATTCGAAGTTACAATGGCACTGAAAAATGGGATTTAGGGGTGTTTTCTACACTTACGTCCATTGCTGCATCGATATAGCCATGTGATCAAAATTTAGAGAGTTGGCAACTGGTTCATATTTATAATATTTGTAGTGTCCCGAGGGACATATTTTTGAGACCTTGTGACAGGAGAAGTCAGTGGGGAAGACAGATTTATTTAACAACTGTATTACAAACATAACAACTGTGGTGATTCACTTAACAGCGGTGGCAAGAAAGGTCATAAAATGGAGCAAAATACACACAACAACTGTCTTGCTTAGCAATGGAAATTTTGTACTTAACTGCAGTCGCAAGTCAAGGACTAACTGAACTATGAAAAGAAAGGAAAGTTTTAGATACTACCTTGTTGTTCTTGTACTTTTTCTTCCCAGTGAAGAAAGTTGATTGTGATATTTCTGCTTGCGGTATCATAATAAACTTGATCATCATGCTTTGCGTGCCAGATAGCAAAATATTTTTCCCCCACCCAAACTGGGGATAGGATAGTCAATTTAGTGCTCTGTGAGTTGACTCACCTCATTATTCTTTTACTTTGAATAGCCCCCTTCCTCATAAAATTAATAAGACTGTGGGTGGAGATTGCCAAACAGGATCTGTTTAATGGCCTTTTCACATTCATTTCGATGCAAATGGTTTGGGATGGGTTCGACCTACAGCGGTTTGGCCCAACCCAAAGATTCCAAGATTATCCCAGTACATGCAAATGGGGAAAGAAAAAACAATGATATGAAACTAGTTATCCAGTTAGATTAGAACATTGAGCTTCCTTTAAAAAAGAAAGAAAGATAAATAACATAAAAGTCCAAGAAGCATATTATTGCTTTATTTTTCCCCCGTCATCTAGAACAGCCATCCTCAACTAGAAGCCTCTCAGATATATTGGTCTACAACCCTCATCATCCCCTGTCACTATGGCCAATGGCTATGCTGGCTGGTAGGGATAGAAATTGCAATTCATGATTCTGTTGGGTCCAAGGCTGAGCCAAGACAAAATTAGTAATTCAAACAAAGTGATTGCTTAATCTTAAACAAGCTGCTAACACGTTAACATTTGTTCACACTGGAAATGTCTTATCTGTTTGCAGGATTGGTACTGACAGCTACACACACACACACACACACACACAAACTCACACACACACATACATGGGTGCATGTGTTTGTGTATACGCACATGTGTATCTATCCCTGTAGTATTTCAGTTTGTTGACTTTGGCAACTTTTTCTGAACAATCCATCAATGCAACCCTAAAATTACTGATTAAAAACGTTCATTCAAATGCCGAGGGAGATATTACAGGCTTTCATCCATAGCAAGTCTGGGGTATGCTATGATCTAGAGGCTAGGAGGTGTGAAATGACCCACTCTGTAGCCCTAAACTACAATGTGCTGTGGTTTCCAGAAGTATAATTGTATTTGCTGCTTGCAGCAAAAAACATCAAATGCTATGGCACCTTTACAGAAGAGCAAATTTATATAGTATAACCAAGATTGGGCTGGTGGTATAGTAAACAGTAAAAAAGAACACCTTGCTTCTTCCTAAACATTGAAGAAACTCTACATCCCAGAAAATACGGCAGATGTGAATGAAATCTTTGAAAGCTCCTGGAGCACAGGGAACTGATAGAGCAGGTGTCCCCAATCCCCAATCCATGGACTACCACTGGGCTGTGGTATGCCAGCAACTGGGCCACACAAATAAGCAAAGCCCCATCCGCAGGATGCAGGCAGCATGCAAAGCCATACCACCTTCGGTCTGTGGGAAAACTCTTCTCCGTGGAACTGATCCCTTGTGCCCAAAAGATTGGGGGTCCGTGTGCTAGAGGTGATGTGATCTCAGTCTTCAAAAAAGAAGAGGAAAAAGTAGATCTAGGAAATACAGACCAATCGGCTTGACATTGATACTGGAAAAATCCCGGATAATCAAGGTAATCAAGCAGCAAATTTGTGAGTACCCCAAAATGAACAAGGTGATTGATTAATAGAAGCCTGCATGGGTTTGTTAAGAACAGGTCATGCCAAATAAATCTTATTGTTTTCTTTGATAGAATGACTAGATTAGTGGACCAGGGAAATGATGTGGATATAGCACGCTTGGATTTCAGTAAGGTGTTTGATAAATTAGATCGCAGCCTTCTTGATAAGATAGAACAAGATGGGAAAGATAGTACCACTACAGGATGGACCTGCAGTTGATTGACCAAACATATTCAGCATGTGGTCCTCAATAGCATTACTTCTATGTGGAGGGAAGCATGCTGTGGAACACATTCAGTCCTTGGCCCAGCGCTCTTGAACATCTTCGTAAATGATCTAGATGAGAACATTGAAGGGGCACTCAAGAGTTGAACATTGGGCCCCATCCAACAAGACGCAGTTCAGTAGAGAGAGTAAGGTTTTACACTTGGGCCAGAAAAAACAAATGCAAAAAGAATAGGCAATACCTGGCTCAATGGTAGTGCCTGGGAAGTATCTATGTATCCTGATGGACCAACACTTAGATATGAGACAGCAAGTGTACCGCAGCTGCCAAAAACACCAACACAGACCAATGCTGTATCAATAGAGGAGCACATCAAGATCATGAAAAGTGATAGTACCGCTTTAAATTGTACTGCTGAGGCCACATTTGGAATAATGCATCCAATTCTGCTTATCTCAGTGCAAAAAAGATGCCAAGGTCCTAGAACGAGTGCAGAGGAGAGCAACAAAGATGATTAGAGGACTGAAGGCTAAATCCTATGAAGAATAGCTAAGGAACTATGTATGTTTAGCTTAAGGAAGAGAAGACTAAGGGATGGTATGACAGCAGTGTTCCAATACTTGAAGGGTTGCCACAAGGGAGAGGGCATCCATTTATTCTCCCTGGCACCTGAGGGTAGGACAAGAAGCAATGGGTAGAATTTATCAGAAGCTTGCTTCCTAGAGGCTTTTGAGAAAAGATTGGACAAGAATTTGACTGACATGACATTCAGAGATGAACTAGAAGACCTTCAAGGCCCCTCCCAATCCAATGATTCTAAGTATATTAAACAGGATTTCACAAATAACCTACAGGACCTTCTAGCTAGCATAATCCAGCCGTTCCTTGTACTGACATCCTCAGAAGTGAGGATTGCTTTGATATTCTTCAGGAAGGGTTTGGTGATCTTAAGAAAATGCTTGTGAGAAAAGTGCCTTCACCAGAATTTGGTTGTACTAAAAGTTGTGGGGTCTCCATTTCCAAATGTTTTCTCCATTTTCTATATCCTCGGTGATTTAGAATTTCTTTAGATTTTTTTAAATAAAATTTTTGTGGTTAGTTTATTGTTAAAAATATTCTATAGGTAGCCCTCGACTTACAATCACAATCGAGCCCAAAACTTCCATGGCTAAGCAAAACAGTTATTAAGCAGGTTGTGCTCCATTGTATGACCTTTTTCCCACAGTTGTTAAGTAAATCACTGTTGTTAAGTGAGTTATACGTTTGTTAAGTGAATCTGGCTTCCCCCATTGACCTTGCTAGTCAGCTGAGGATATAAAAATGGTGATCTGTTGTCAAGCACATGGTTTTTGATTGCATGGCCATGGGGATGCTGCAATAGTTGTTAAGTGTGAAAAATGGTCATAAGTCCATTTTTTTCAGTGCCATTGTGACTTTAAGTGGTCATTAAATGAACAATTATGAGGACTATACGCATGATTGGTTGCAGCTATTGGATATTGGTTCCTTCCCACCTTATTATGCATCTCTTCATCATCCTTCAGCCACCTGTCCCCTAATTTCCAAAAGACCCATGCAGTTTCCTTTAAAAGCCTTCTCTGGAGATCCAGATGGCACCTGGAAAGCCAGAGAGACTGCAAACCACTGAAGACTTGATCGTGGGATGAAAAACCACCCAGACATTTTGTAAGCAGAATAAATGCAATAATCTTATATCCTACCCACGAGGATGTTCCTGAGTTTTTTTTTTCCTTTCTCTTATTTTTAAAGCAATTTATTTTCTATCAAATTATATGAGCTTGGAAAAAAAAATTGCAGAGCTGTATTTTGGCACGGCTTGATCTGCATCCCCCTTAATAATTATTTGGAGAATGTCCACTCTCAAGAAGGCAATTGTTACTGTCTATGACTTCATTCGTCTGATGAAGTGGTCTGGGGTATATTAATGCTTATGCCATAATGCATTTGTTCCTCATTATTGGGCTGCAAGAGATTTAATGATTTGCCACATCCGGGGAACATCTACATTGGTTTAGATATATTAAGTGTCGTACCTTATGATTCTCGACTCCTGACAAATGTATCTTTTCTTTTATATATACTGAGAGTATTTACACCAAGACAAATTCCTTGTGTGTCAAATCACACTTGGCCAATCAAGTATTCAATATCTATAGGTTTTCAATGGCGTGTTTTTTAAAATGCAGGGATACCACATTTTTCCAGGGGTGGGAAAATACTTCAAATTCCAAAGAACGAGTATCAAATATTTAGCCAGCAGCCCTGTACAAACCTGAGAAAATATTTAAATACTTAGGAAACACCAGCCAATAGCTAATCTCCAAAGTGACAAACTGTCTGGAATTGTTTTGCCACTTCTGGTGCTTCCAGTGCTTAATTTCCAAAATAAGAGGCAGCTGCTGTATGGATTGCAGAATGTATAGCCAATGATACGTTTTGTGTATATAGCTGTACATATAGACAGTAATGATACACCCAACAGCAGATGTTGAACAAGTATAGCCAAAGACAGCTTAAGACGTTCTGGTGCCGGAGGCAGAAAATCCTAATCACCATTCCCTAATCACCATTCCTACTAGTATAAAATAAAACCTAGACACTGAATATTTGCTGCTCCTTAATGATATTCAAGATACTCCTCTGAGACAAGCCACAGTGCCTTGCCTGGCTGCCGCTCTAACTACTCTTAAGCTGTCCAGATGAATCTCAATCTGATCATCATCCTATTGTATTATTTCAGCCCAGAATTATGGAAGTTGAAGTCCAACACATCAGGCTGGTGGGGGGGGGGGAGGGGAAGAAGAGGGCTTGAATTCTAGATAAACACGATCAGGGATAACAGTACCAGTGACCCAATTTCCTTCTGCTGTAAACAGTTGGAATAAATGCTTTGTGAAGTTTATGGCTGACTTCCCCACATCGGGTGGCTCAGATCTGCTTCAAGGGTGAACTCCAAACTACCCAACCCTGGGGAAACCTTGAGTTTGGCATCAACACCCGAAGAAAACATGTGCAAAGGTAACCGTAACATGGACAGAAGGACGACAGTGCTGAGTCAGTATCATTCTATCAACAGCATCAAGCTTTGCTCTCTTTCCCATTCTGAAGCCTGTACTGTATAACAGGAAGTAGGTCTTCACAAGGCTGGACAACTAGCTTCATGCCTTCTGAGGATAATTAAAGAGCAAAACTCAGACTGATTAACTGTGGATTCCTTGGAATGCTTCCGTATACTTGGTCTTTCCTTTACTCCTGTCCTCCCTCTCTGTTATTAATTGCACTATAAGCAAGTTGGGATCCAAATATACGTCATCCTCTCTAGGACATCTGATGAGATGAGCAAAAGTGTCAGGCAATCCTTCACATTTTTACTAAACTGAATTTAGTGGGTGTTGCTTCCAGGAAAGTATAAAGGACTGTAGTCTGAACCGAGCTCTTTGCTTTTGAAGGAACATATCAAGTCCCTTTGTCTCCAGGCAGGTACATTCCAAGATGAGTTGGAATCAAACTGCAACCTTTTTCCTGTCCTTCCTTTTATGTGGAATTGGCTGAAAACAGCATTTGAATGTCAGATAAAATCTAGACAGTATTGATTCAGCAGCTCCCATGTAATCCAAAGTCAACCTATTGCCAAGTGCTTGGTTGATGGCCTTGAGTTTGTAGCAAATGTACCGGTATTCCTCGACTTACAACTGTTCATTTACTGACTGTTCAAAGGTACAACAGCACTGAAAAAAATGACTTATGATGGTCTTTCACACTTACGACGGTTGCATATCCCGATGGCCTCGTGATCAAAATTCAGAAGCTTGGCAACTGGCTGATATTTGTGACAATCAGAGGGTCCCAGGGTCCCAATGAGGAAGCAAGATTCACTTATCAGCCATGTTAATAATTTAATAACTGCAGTAAGTCACTTAGCAACTGGGCAAGAAAGGCCATAAAATGGGGCAAAACTCACTTAAAAGCTGTCTTGCTTTGCAATGGAAATGTTGGGCTCAATTCTGGACATAAATCGAGGACTACCTTTACTACGGCTTTCTTCCTAGGACATTTTTGAGGCTCACATAGCGTGCAGAGGCTCCAAATAACACCTTATCACAGAAACAGTAGTTTACTAGCTATAGAAAATAGAAAGGAATGTCAAGCTGCTTTTTTGGGGGAAAGAGCCACTTTGTCATTTGCTTAATGGACACAACCACGGTCTTTTCTTGAGAGCAATATGGAAGTAGCTTACTGTTGCCCTTTTCAATTGCATAGTCTAGCTAGCCAGAAGTCCTAGGATTGCCAAAATAGTCTTCCATTTGGGTACGGATCTCACCAGCCCTTCTCAGCGCCAGAAAAGTTGACAAAATGCTGTCACTTGTTTAAAGGCTTTTTTCTCATGAGGCTGCCCTAAATTAATTCAAGTTCCAGTCCCATGAATCCTTGTTTAGAAGGGCTATGAAATCAGCTTTCTGTTTAATTAGTGGAAGTCATGTTCTGTAGGACTTAACGGGATTTATACTTCTCAATAAATATGCTCAGGTTTCCTATGATAGATTTACTGTGAATGTGAAGCAGCAGAATTACTGCAATACTGTTTCTTTGGATTTTGCAGGATATATAGCCATATATTATCTATTAACCCATTTCTTGTTTTTAAAAATGTCATAACACGAACATAAAAAAGCAAGGAAGTATTCGCTTCTTGATATTTTGCTTATCACAGGAAATAAAATTATATATTTTTAATCAGGTGCTTTTAAAAAGTTTTAGTCATTGGAAGTTTTTAAGAAAAGATTGGATAATCACTTGACTGAAAGGTTATAGGGTCTCGTTTGAGCAGTGGGATGGGTCCAAGGTCCCTTCCAACTCTATTGTTTGTACAAGAAGTCTCATTGGTTTTATTCAAAATATCATATTTTGATGCTTCTTTGTTTTCACTGATTAAGGCTATGTACATTTATGCCCATTTAGTAGGGACTAATTCCCATTGGAACCAATCAGATCTATTTCTGAGCAAGCATTAACAGTATTTCACTATTTAAGAAACTGCTATATTTAAAACGATTAAGGGGTTGCACTTCCACGTAGTTTTCCTTAAACACACACACACACACAAACTCCTCGAATAAACTGATAGATTAAATTTGAAATATTACTCAGTCTTTAACCAGTAACGTTGTGGGGACCTGCTCGATTTGGATTTGACCCTTCAAAACAAAAAGCCAGTCCGCTTTGATCCGTCCGGAGAGGTTCAGGAAGGGCTGGAAAGTCGCGCCGGGGAGAGCGGGTCCAACGAAACGCCGTTTTTCCCCCTCCTCCCCCTCCGTATTACTTTTGTAACCCAGCGGTGTGGCCTCTTTTTAAGAGACGCATTTGAAGTATCAACCATACGCTTCCACTTGAAACGCTCAACAGATCGTAATAGTCTGTTCAAACATTATTGCCCTAGACAGACAGACAGAGACAGAGAGACAGACGAATAGCTCCGTGGGTGAGCTGAATTTGAAAGGCCAGAATAAATAAGCAAAGCGCGGCAGATTTCAGCCCGCCTAGCAAGGGCATCCCCGAGCGCAAAACTGGGATTTCAGTGCACGCACACCCAGGCAGGGCTGGTCGCTGATTGGCTCAGCCGCCGGGCCTCCCCTTCGATCCTCCCTCCGCAAACAAAGAGCGAGTCATCCAAGGGAGGCGAATCGTCTCCCTGATTGGCCCAGCGCCGGAATGGGTGAGAAAAGCGCGGCGGCGGGGATTTAAGGTGGACGCGAGTCCCGGGGTCTGAGCCCGAAGTTCGGTCGGGTCCGCATTACGATGGCAAAAGCGCCGAGGAATGCCGAGCCAGTTTCCCCGGCAGGGCAAAGAAGAAGGCGCGCCGCGCGAGTTCCAGCTGACCGAACCGGAATGACGGACCTGAGGGAAGCGTCCCGCCTTAAGAGAACTGCGGCAGCGTCCCCATTGATTAAACCTCCAGCACGGGGGAAGGGCAGGTTCAGGAGGCAGTTTCCAGCAAAGCCCCCCCTCCCTCCCTCTGGATCTCCCTCCTTTCCCTCCCTCTCCCGCCTGCCTGCCCGCCCCGGGCGCTCCTTCCCGCAGATCTGTGGCTGCTTCTCTCGTTTCGTTGTCCCTGGGGGTGAGACCCGAAGCAGAGGCGGGCCGTGAAGGCTCTCGGGCAGCGTCCAATGCGGATCATTATTTATTATGATCTATTATGTGCACATAGTCGAAAAGATAATTCTCCTCCTTTTGCCCTGAAGAAGCCGGCGTGGGTCCGGTGCAGCTCTGTAGTGCGATGCAGCCGCAGAAGACGGGAGGCGAAAAAGACCGTGAAGCCGGTGGATGGGGGGAAGGGAGGAGAGGACGCGAAGGGGGCTTTCCGTTCTGCAACGGAGAAAGAAGTGGATGAGAGATGGGGAAGCGCCGCGAGGCACAGGCGGAGGAAACGCTGGCAAGGATCGGCTGCTCCAAAGAACTTTTTGCTTTGGGCTTGAGGACACGAGAGACCTTGGGAGAAATAGCGACGCTTCGGAAAGGCGAGGAGGAATCGTCCCTTGGCCGCTTTGGAGAGCCCTTCCACGGCTTGCAGCTTTCGGGAACCTGCACCTTCCTTTCCTCCTCTCCAAAAAAGAAAGAAAGAAAAAGAGAGAAAGGAAATCGGCTCTGCCGCCACTCGGATTAGGACCGATTTAGGAGCGCCGGTGCTTGAGCTGCTCAAGAGCAGCTCCGCGATCGAGGATCATTGGAAGTGAGGCCCGGCGAGCGAAACGTACCATTCTCGATCCTGCGGCCGGCTCCGCGTTTGAAAGCCGCCGAGGAGGCTGGCGTACCAGGATGTACGGAGGCGAGGGGGGCTGCACGAACACGTGGCGATGGGAAGGGAGAGGGTCGGATCAGATCTAATTATCTGCGCGGCTTCCAATTCGGCTCTCGCCACTCCCAGCTGGAGCTGCAGAATATTTTAGCCGGAGGCTATACCCCAACGAGAAAGGCAGCCCTTCCCGCTCGAAGGTTGCAGAGCGAATTCGCTTTGAATTTGCATGTTTTCTTGGGGCAGGGCGGGTGGGGAAAGGGTAGGTGACCGCCCCCACCTCGTGCAGATTTCACCCCGCCTTTCCCGAACCTCTTTGTGTTAATGGCTCTTGGAGGGGGCGGGGTGGGGGAGAGAAACGGGCCTGGCCCTCTGGATTTGCAGGTACGTGTTTTTTTTATATCTTTCTCCCTATTCTGTAATCATCCACAACCTTAATATCCATTTAATTGAAAATATATATATATATATTTTCAAAGAACTAAAGTTGAGGGCTCCAAACTTTAAGGTTTTTACCCAAGAGCTTAATATTGTGAATCGATATGGCCATAATATGGCAAAACAATACAGTATTTTCTAATCCCACCGCGATGTTAGGGTTATATTCAAATGCAAAAGCGAGTCAATTAAAATTACAAGAAGTTAGTAGGCATCGGTAACTAGAATTTAAATTTTTTTTGATGCTGGAGATCGAAAATATTTTTAACTGTTTTTAAACACTTACAATTTTGTAAAAGACTGGTTTAGAATAGGGTGGTTTTTTTGCTATCGATATCTAGACGTTATATGTGTGTCTTAGTATGTACAGTTATAAGAAATCCCTAAATGCTGCTTTTGGAACGTTGCCTGGTCAAATTTTGAATCATATTTTCAGTTTCTGCATTGCTGGTTACACTAACAAGATAAAAATAAAGTGTAACGTTAAGATGAGGGGACATTTTGATTTACTAATTTCCCCCACTTTCTCTTAGAAATGATTAAAATAAACACGAGTAAAGAAAGCTGCCTGTGTGATTAACAAAGCAAAAATATTTGCAAGACGGAGGTTTAATGCAAATAGATCTGTAAATAGGCTGAGTTTATTAATGTATTAAATATAAAACCAGTTTCCTTAAATTGTACAGACGCAATTTAATGAGAGGCTGGCATTCTAGATACCCTAAATTTAAATGAAAATACCTAGCCCGGGAAAGGAATATAATTTTCTGTAAAACTATTATTTTTTTATTCTTGGTAATAAGTGAGTTGAAAGAAAAGAAATAGTATGTAGATATTCCCTTTAAAATAAAAAAGACTTTCAGAATAGTTAGGCTTTATATGCAGTGTATTCATTCATGCTCATTCTTTGAAAACTGCCCACAATTGGTTTCCAGATATTTTTGAATAAAAATAATTGTATGGCCAGCAATAGCAACATAATTTGCAAATATTTCAGTCTATCTTTCTATTTTACTTTTTGGAAGTTTTCAAGAGATAGTCTTTCTTAATGGCAAGGAAAAATCTGCTCAAGTGTATTTCAATTTGAAATTCACCAATACTTAACATTACTAGAATTCTTCAGTATTTGTAAATTGGAAGCAGGCAGTCTACTAAAATGTACATTATCTCAAAATAAAAACATTTCAACTATAAGACTGTATTAGGTAAACATGTTAAAATAAAAATATTTTATTGCCCAGAATTGACTGGGCCATGTTCAAATTATTTAATTCTTCTTTATCCAGACTAAAACACCATTTTAAGTACAAAACTGTAAGTGGATTTTTTTTTTTTTAATTGTGTAATGTTTGAAAATTTGCAAGCAAGTAATTATTTTTTATTTTATATTTATTTCTTCCTGAATTTAAAAACATATATTTAAGAGTTGTAGTTTCAATTATAAACAGAATTTCTGGTGGGGAACCCTCCCCCATAATGCCCCCCCCCCTTCAATAAGAATTGATCCTCAGGAATAGAGCATATATAGGATCCAATTACAAACATAAAACCAGTTAAAACTTGGGTGGAATTTGCTTCCAGTTTTAAGATGAGATTGTAGATATTATTTTTTTAAAAAAATACCATTTTCTCACTATATTTTTGACTCAGAATGCAAATGAAGCTAACCGTTCTTTGCTTTGTTTTGTTCAAATGGTGGCTCTGTAGCGCCCGCCCTTTTATTTCCCCTTGAAAAGTAACACATTTTCTGGGTGCCTTTAACTGAGGGAAATACATATAAAATATTGTTTTTGGTTCTGTGTGGTAGCAACTTTGTCCTTGCTCTTCAGAACTATGCATGGAAACGATTAAGAACCCTTCCTTGTTCGACAAACATTTTTCTTGAATTAAGAAAAGGTGTTTCTGTACCATCCTCCCTTTTCTTTGTGCCAATCTCTGCTTTCCAGTTATCAGTCCATGTAATTATTTTGCAAAGTTTTTGTTGCTGGGATTATTCTTTAGGAAATCGAGACTTTGCTGCCTGCCCTTGGCTAAATAAGTGCTTTTCTTTTTATGGATTTTCTTGACTCTATGTTGCCTACTATTCTGGGCTCAGGATCTTGCTTCTCCCAACAACCACCTCTATTTACATTTACCCTTCTCTATTTATATTTATTTTCATGTTCTTCCTTTTTTTAGCTCAGTTATAGATGGCCAGGATTTTTTTCCAGAAGCCAGGGTTAGATTTCTCTAACTGGGCGTTAGACTTCTTCAGTGTTAAGATGGGTTGTGATTGTTTGCCTGCCTATCCATTCCCCCCCTTCTCTTTCTGCCTCACTCTTTCTTAAGGCATGAGTTGTTGGAAGTGGCAGTACAAAAAAATAATTAGATGAAAATAAAAGATTAGACTAGGAAATAGGGTAGGGCTTTAGGAGGATAAAACACTGGGGACATTAGCCACACATTAATAAATCTCCCAAGATCTGACAAAAGCTACATCCAACAGATACCAACCCTCCCTTTTCACCTCCTTCTCCTTCAGAGAAACTTTGGATCTGCTATATAATTATTTTTGAGCTTATGCCTTGATCTGGAGCTTTCAGACAGGGTGGTTGCGTGTTGTAAATTTCTGTATTTCTAAATTTCTTTTGAGCAGTATTAACCATGGATGTATTTGGGTGTTGTTTTTTTCTTTCCATAAATTGATTTTTAAAAAGCCTGGTCTCAAATTGGAATTCTTTTTTGTCTGTTCAAATCCCCTAATTATCTTCTATATTCTGTGGTTGTTTCAGAATTCCAACATACTGTACTTTTATTTTCAGGAGTCCTCTACCCATCCAACCACTAAATGAATTTTTTAAATTGGTCCCCCTTTTTATCTGTGATCCATTGATAGCCACACTTGCATCGCCATGTGGTTTCATCACATTCTTAGGTCCGGAAAATTATTTGCACCTTTGTTATGGATGAAGATCCATACATTCCAGCCCTTTTGCAACTGATTTGTGTGTGTGTTTGTGTGTCTGACTGACTGACTGACTAAATGAATGCTGAGGTATTGGAAAGTTGAGTTCCAAATTAATCACAGAACATCGGTTCTGAGGGGCTGGAATAATTTCGTATCTTATGTTTTCTCGTGTTATTGTTCCCAGTTTATGACCTTTTCATGCTGTTAAAAGAGACGTCTTGCCACATTTAATTTTGGTTCCAATGAGATATGGGGGGAAAGGGGAGGCCGGCGTTTTTAAGTAATTTGATAAACCATCCAGTAACAAATACGAACAGGGAGGGGGAATTCGGCGGTGGGGGGCGGGAGAGTCGACTGCTTCAGGTAGAGTTTTCCTTTATAACCTGAATGTACAATGAAAGCATTCTTCTTTATGGATATAGATTAGATTTCACAACTTAATTCAGCGGAATGGTAGCGTTTAAGGATCTCCGGCTGATTTTATTACACTGAGCCAAATTGGATGTTTGTGCTTTTAAAGGGAAAACGGTTGTGACATGAAGATATATAATTTTTAAAGTAAGAAAAGTAGACGGAGGTGGAGGTGGGGAAGAGAAATCGAGGGGCCCTTGTCGTCACGACTCAGCCCGCTCCAAAGGCTGCGGAGCGGGCGAGATGCCTTTAGCTGAATTCGGGCGGGTGGAGTGAAATTAACCCGGACTTTTCTGAGTGGATCGAAACTAACCAGCCGCTTCCGAGCGCCCCAGTCCGGCGGGCGAAATTTAGCCGACAGCCTAGACTTCAATTTTCTTCTTAAAAGAGACGAAGGTGGCAGTCCCATTTTAAAAGGCGTGGAAGCACAGTTGCCGTATTAGGAAAGCCAAGACAGCCTTTTGTAAAAAGTCATTGTCCTGAGTTTTCGAAAATAGAAAAGTTGCAGGATATGCCTGTTTCTATTTTTCATAGTAGAAGCGTGCAGAAAAGAACCGTTCTCTCCATGCCTCATTTACGTTTTCCCAGACGGAAAGACCTTTTAAAAAAAAAAAAAGAATCCGAGGAGAACCCAGCAAACAGCGTACTTTTGGCCCCTCTTCGTTTCCACCATAACCTCGACTGGGAAAATTTCTCAAGTGTTTCAACTAAGGTTGTTCGCACGGTTGTGTGGTTTTTCTAATCTTTCGTTGAGGAAGAGGAAAAAAAGTCTTAAAATAATGAGGACGGAGGAATCCTTAAAAAACAAAACCCAGTTGAAAAAAGGTGCAAGTTGGAATACCTTTGCACTCAAGGAGATTTTTTAAGAGCAATGTCTGAAACTTTCTCGCCGGAATTAATGGGAACAAGATCGTTTAGTACGAGTTTTTAAGTGCCTTTTGCACTACATTTGGTGCAAATCTTGCCCCACGGCCTACATTTCTCTTTTCCGAGCGCATGGAGACCCGCTAGGCCAAGTACCATGAGGCCGACAGATGTGATGCACCTCTGTCTCTGACACACACACCCACACCCTTTCCCTCCCTCCTTTGTGTCAAGAAAGGCTCGGAATCGAGTCCCTTTCGCTTGGCTCCGTCTCGGCTGTAAGGACAGAAACTGCGGAGTGAAAGCAGCGCGTAATCAGCCCTGAGCGCAACGCTAACCTCGCCGAAGTGCCGCTCCCCCTAGGAAGGAAACCGTTCTCCCCAGCTGCCGTCCCGGCTCCCCCTCCCCCCCGAAAGGCCCTGCAGCCCAGCAGCCTGTTTCCAACGGTAGCCGGCCAGATGCTTCCGAGAAGCCCCCAAAGGAAGCCGCGGAGGCAACCTGCTTTCCTGGAGGAGGTGGGGAGCTTTGGTCTAACGGACAGCACACCCCCCCTCCCTTCTCCCGCTGGGTTCAGCGCGCCGACTCAGTCCGGCTTTGCCGTCTGGAAGCTGCAAGGCTTTTTCCCGCCGCGCCCCTCGAGGGCTCGCCCGAGTCGCTTCTGCTGCCGCCGCCGCCGCCGCCGCCGCCTTGCCAGGCTTCGGATGCGCCTGACCTCCCCCGCCGCCGCCGCCACCGCGGGAGAGCGGAGCATTGTCTGCTTGAGCGACGAGCCAGCCGAGGGACGGCTGCCAGGTCTGTGACCTGCAGCCCGGAGGCAGCGACGAGCGCCCGAGAAGCCGCGCGCGGATCCCCAACCTCGCCTGACGCTTCGCCTGCTGCAAAGGATCCCGCGGCTGGGAAAGGAGCGGCGGAAGGGATCTCCGCGCCTGAATTGGAAAGGAACCGGCGTCTTCTCCGAGATAACGCTTCGCCTGGCCAGGCACAAGGCCTTCGTGTTCGTGGGACTGACTGATTCCGCGCGCTTTCTTGCTCTCTGTTGAGCTGTTCTCTCGCCCTTCCCTTCCTCGTTACAGGCGAAGTACTGATTGACTGCAGTTTTATGCCCCTGTTGAAGTCAACAAACTGAACGCCGATTTTTGGGGTGTGTGCTAAATTTCACCCGCCACAAAGCGCAGCTCCTAAACACTAAGTCGAAAGTTAGCCATAGACTATGCCCTTTTACTGAAAATCAAAACTCAGGTGAGATAGTATGCTCCGTGCTTGGCATAGGGCAACCCGCGTGGTTTGAGGTCACACAAAACAGTGCTTTCCCCTCGCCGTCTCCTGCAATTTAGAGCTCC
The DNA here is from genome assembly GCA_023653725.1 of Bungarus multicinctus. Lineage (NCBI taxonomy): Eukaryota > Metazoa > Chordata > Lepidosauria > Squamata > Elapidae > Bungarus > Bungarus multicinctus. The sequence continues at coordinate 125,276,097 of CM042834.1, forward strand.
AGTGAAACTGCCTTTATTTCTCAATTTCCCACCGTTTGGCTTCCATAGACGATTAAAAATCCTAAAAAGTTGCCGAAGTGGCTCTTTTTCTGGGTGGAGGGGAATAGAATTTTTATTAATTTGATGACACTGCAATAAACAACCCTAAGGGAGGATATTTTGGTACAGGTACGTGCATATGCACAATGTGTTTATATAGAGAAGATTGCAACTTTGCAAAGAATTTGAGATCCGGCAGGGAAGTTCACATGTATGCACTGTCCCCCTTTTTGCCGTTCCGCTGCTACTGATTCATGCTGATGCTGAGCTCTGTACAACACACAATTGTGGAATTGGAAGCTGGGGTGGGAGGGAAGGGCAGAAGGGAGGGGAGTACCGAGCCAGGAGAGGCTTCCTGGCAGATTTGCACTGGAGAGATGCTGTTATTAAGCTCAATTCTGGAGAGGCCTATCTATCAGTTGTGTCTGCCTGCCCTGAAGTCCCATTGAATGAAGTCTAGAAGGAAGGTGGATGGTTCTTCACAGAACTTGGAGGGATCCCGAATCGCCTAATCAGAACTCTTTTGCTGATCCTTTTCCTCCTGTGCTGCTCCCAAAGGCGTGTCTTTTAGATTCTGCCCCCAGACAGACACACATACAAAAGCTCCTTTAAAAAATAATGGTGGACCCTCTGAAGCCTCCCTCAAGGAACTACAGGGTCCTATTGCTTCATGGGACAGGAGGAAAAAGGTCTGAAGACTTCATTAGGGCAGGTCCACTATTGTATGGATGAGAGGGGAAAGCCCAAGTGGTTTTATTGGCTAGGCCAGCAGAAGGCCCTGGCTTCAGTCAGTTTTCAGTTTTCCACTGGCCAAACACAAAATCCGACCCCGCCTCCCCACCACCACTTAGGACACATCCTGAGCTGAGGCCCCAGTTCTAAACATACAAAGAAACGCTGCCTTTTAGAAAAAATCTGCCACTTTTTACATATATCTTCAATATGAAGAGAGCTGTAAAGTTCCTTTGCTCCCCAATCTCTAAGATTTCTTTCTTTCTCGACATGGTTTGAAGAAGAAGAAGCAAAAGAGACTGCTACTTTCCTGATTAATAAAAATAAATGTCATTTTTTTTTCATTGTAAAGACTTGTCTGTCTGTCTCTCTTCCTTCCCCCATTCAGTTATAAGCCAGCTTGATTAATTTGAATAATTTCATTTTGAGATTAACATTAACTGTTGTAATTGGCTCTTGGTTCTCCAGGTTTTCACAGCTTCTTTGAAGATACAACTTCTAAATCTATCCTAAAAGCATGCAATGTTATTCTGCTTCCTTAGCTTCAGGGTATATATTATTTGGGGTTTTTTTTAACCTTGCCTGTATTATTTTTATATTTAAATTTAGTATTGGAAAATTATGTGGGGTAGCCAGGTATTTAAAATTCAGAAACAGACTTGAATTATACACATGTACTATCTTTCATTGTATCTTTTTAAACATAAAATATGGCATGATACTCTGCATCTTTCCTAGCCCAGTGTTTGGTTCTCCCAGCTCTACTATTTTAGTTTGTTGCTTGAAGCACAACATTTTATCAGGAACGTATACACCAAATTCCACTAGGATATAATTATGATTTTATTGTGATGCACAGGTAGAGTTGAGGCATTAGAGACTTTTCTTTACATGGGCATTTTTTATTATTTAATAAAATATATTGACTAATTTGAGAACATCCACAAGGAGTAGATTTCAGGGCACCCCGAGTGATCATATAGCAAAAATCTGTATTGATCTTCCAGTTTCTAAAGCTGAGATGCCCCTCAAAAAGTCATCTATTTATTCTGCTATGAAGTTTTAAAATAGTCTGCTTAATGGAATTTAATAACTACTTACCGTGTCTGTGGATGAGTGAATGAAGAACATACATGTGGCTGTTGGAAAAGGCAGAGGCAACCACACAATGTGGTACCCATGCCTGTTTTGAATTGTGGCCCAACCCAGTCAAAGCATGCCAGTTCCAAGATTCCTGGAGTAAACCTGATCCTTGGTTCAAATAGATTCCCAATTCTTGCCCTATAGAAGCAATGCCTTTCCGATGAGCATGGAATACAGTAGTGTTCTTGTTCTGAGTAGGATTTGATGTAAATCCTATTTCATTTATTCCTTCACTGAATGCTCGTAAATTATCTCAACACTCTCTCACCTGTAAACAAGGAGCCCTCTTCCCATCAGAGTTGTTCTCAAGCTAAAGAAAGTTGCACATAGGTACTTGAGAGGTATGTTACAGTCAGAGGAGTATGTGGAAGGGCAGATTGGAGAAATTATTAATATTCGCTATTATGTAAGTTAATGGGGCTTAACTTTTAATGAATATTCTTAGAATAGCTTTCTAAAAATGTTAATGCAGCCTTTCTTAAATTCTGATTCTGCTGCAACCTAAAATGATGCATCTACATGTCCATACTCCCCCTTACCAGATAAACTAGTGGTTTCACTGAAGTTAGTAATACTCCAAAGTCTGAGTTGTCATTTCTAAAACAGAACTCCCTTCTCAGCTGTTTGTGACTCCCTGAAGTTCCTAACACATAGTTTGAGACTGTGCTAATGCAAAAATCATTGAAAATGCTTGGAGGAGGAAAATCATGGAAGATATGGTGCCACCACAGCAAAGGAGGAATACACAAAATATTATTTTAAACTTGCAATGGAATGTACTTAAATTTTATTTGCTGAAGCACACTATACTTTTATGTAATTTGTCTGGGTATGATAAAAACTTCACAGCAAATGCTATATTGGCGTTTTTAGCAGAAGAGTGACAATAGCTTTTGACAGAGGTCTGAATATCCATGGCCCATAACCCTGCACATAGACATACACGCCCACCCATAGTTATCCCATCTTCTGGTTAAACAGGTTTGGCAGGCTTTTGAAACAAAATAACAACTCTGCTCTTTTTCTCTAAGAAGCAAAAGTTCCCATCCCTGAAATGGTCCCTCCCTTTGGGAAAAAGGGAAAAACCACCACAGCTAACCTATTTCCAGCTGCAGTTGAGGATGATATCTAGAGGCATCCAGTAGAAAAACAACTTCATGCCTTTCATTGCAGCTCCACCAAAAGAGGTCTGCCAGGAACGGCTGCAATTTGAGGCTTCAGTTCTGGTTGATCAAAACCAGCAGGCCAAGCCCTGATTGCTTACCATCCATCTTACGCAACATCATGTCCTGCAAATGTGTTCCCAATTTGTTTGCCTGGCTGCAAATTGTGGGCTTTGAAGTTTAAACACAAGGAGGGGAAAAGGATGTTCCATACTGTCCCTCTGGTTCTGTCTTTAATGCACAGGTGGAAGCACCAACCCTTGGATCCAGGAGGGTTCACTTCAGCAGATTAAATGGGTCACTAGAAGTTTAATTTCTGGATGAGACAAAATCTCAACCACACTTCTGGAGTATAAAATAGAATAAGATGCATGTCTTTAGACAAGACAAGCTGATTAAAACAAAAACAAAAGCTCCCTTTTCTTTGTAAGGCCAAACTGGAATGAATCTTGATATCACATGTGATCCTGAGTATCAAGGTGAAAATGATTTATTTTGCAAATGGCTTCCAGACCTGGCCTTAATCAAACATTTGGGCTACTGAATTGAGCAATCCAGACTTGGCCTCACCTCCAGCCACCCTAATCTTGACACCTTGTAATGCCACCCTGCTCTGCCATTTGACTCTGGAATTTACCCCAGTGTTGATATAGGCTCAGTCCTTTTTTTATTTGAAAGTTTGGGGACACAATCCTTGGAATAGGTTGCTATGCAATGAAGCCCAAAGCTTGACGAAATGACATACCTACCTGAGGAGTGCACCTGTTTCAAGCAGCTGAGCATCCTAAATGGATGTGCACAAATAGACTTGCCGGCACATTTTCTTTCATTGCACACCTGTTTTTGTTTCACTTAGCTAGGTTGCAGCCAATTTTAAATGTATTTGCTTACCTTCCTTCTTAACCCTTTTTCAGGCAGATAGGCTTTGGAAGTACAAAAACCAGCCCAAAACATTTTGCTGTCTAAGAAGGCAAAAGAAATCCGCTTTCCCCACCTTCATTCTATGCCTCAAAGCTGATTGGTTAGATTTTAATTCAGCACACTGACTATAGGACAGAGTGTCCACTGTATCTTCCATTTGCAAATGTATCAAGGAATGTAAGGGGAGCATTCTAGCACCTGGCTACCTTTTTCAAGCTGCCCTGTGACACAAATGCCAATAATGATAGAGCTATCCCTGATTTCTAGTTCCACTGACTGGGACTTCTTCAGAAAAACCATTTTCCTCTTCCTTTACTCTCCCTCTGAAGAGCAGATCTGTGTACCAGATTTCTGAGTCACTTGGAATTCTGGGTCCAAAATCACTGCAGGAGGCAGGGCATCTAGAAGGCCACATGAGTGCCAAAAAATATAATAACAAATGGCTTGGGGAGAAAGCATTTAAAGATTTAATGTCCTTTGCTCAACCCATTGAACGACACAATTCTTGGGTTGTACTGGCAATGGAAGATGCCTTGGAGTAGAGGTGAAATACAGAGAAATCTTACAAGGAAAATGACCCAGGGATGTGAGCAAAATCCTCCTCCCAATGAAATGCAGCCTTGAGTCTTTCTTTTCTTGCAACAACTTAAGTACAGGTAGCTGGGTGGCCACCGGTGCCACTCGAGATCACTCAAGTCTTTATTATTTCCAGCTAATATATCTCTCCAATTACTGATTGATATCAGGGACAGACAATCTGTGTTATGCAAAGGCATCCCCATCCCTAATTCAGAAAGTTGTTCACCCAGCATTTTTTCCCAAGCCAGTGATTTGAAAATGCATTTTGGATCCATTAAAAAATCAACAAATATATGAATGCCTTGGTTTGATTTTTGGAACCAGCCTTAGCGGTGTATAGGATATCCAAAACCAAGTACAGGTAGTTCTTGATTTACAACCGTTCATTTAGTAATAATTTGAAGTTACAAAACCACTGAAAAAAGTGACTTATGACAGTTTTTCACATTTACAACCATTGCAGCATTCCCCCATGGTCACCTGATCAAAATTCAGACACTTGGGCAACTGGTATGCACTGATGATAATTTCATAAGGACTATTTGTAACAATTTTAAATAGATAAAATATATTTAAAAATGTCAAATCTTACAAAATTGACTGCTTGGTGTATTTATTTTTTTATTCTTTTAAATGTTTGTTATTGCTTAATTGTTTTAATACCTTTGGATTTGTAAGCTGTCCAGAGTCATTGACTGAGATGGGCAGCTATAGAAATTGAATGAATGAATGCATGAATAAACAAACAAATATTGTCATTTTGGTCAGTGTGTTTAAAACAAATGGAACAATTAAAGAATGTAGGTCAATTGACAAAGATGTGTTTTTAAAGCCATCTTTAAGAGCACATATCTACTGGGGAATGGATTTCACAGATGTAGCATAATCAAAGGGAAGGCTTGGCCCCACATATCCCTCCAGTCAGGAGGACATGAATCTATGGAAGATGAGCTTCCCTGGGTGGATCGTAGTGGGTGGTTAAGTCTACAGGAGAAAGGGCTCTTTTAGTTGTTCTAGGTCCATGCCATTTAGGACTTTAAGAATAGTAAGTAGCATTCGTATTGTACCTAGTAACAAATTGACAGCCAAGTTAAGGATTTCAAAATGGCTGTCACGTGGTCTTTAGGGGACTATTTCAGACACCAAGCTAGCTGTCTAGCATTTTCATCTATTGAAATTTCTGAAAGACAGAGGACATAATTGAAATCAAACCTGGAGGTTATCAGTAAATGAATCACTGGTTTTAAGTCATTATTATCTAGGATTGGAGGCAGTCGATGTACCAGCTAAAATTGATAAAAAAAGCTTCTGGCTTTAGAGTAGAAGGATGAGGGAACAATCTAAAATTAATCTCAAGCTGGCAAAGTACACAACCATCATCTAGAACAGGTTAGAACATTCACAGTCCTAGAGTTATAGCTCACCACTAGAATTATTTCTGTCTTATCTAGATTCCTTTTCTTTTTTCCTGCCCACAACCATTTAGGAATTTGGTATCACTAGCACACTGATAAGTTAACCTATTTCAAAAAGCTATGTGGGGTTAGATATGGTAAGCACATGAATAGAGGAATAGCCAAGGCTGTAGTCTATGCTGTGAAACCAAAAACCAGAAGAAGACAACAGCAAATCATTTTAATTTATTGCCAGAAAACTACATGTCTACATCCAGTAAGTTACTATTAGTCCATATGGATCTAAAGTACTTTTATTAGCATAATGTTATTTAACCAAACTCCAAAATCTAGTAGAAGCAGCAGCAGCTATACTACTAAGAAGAAAAATAAAAATAATAGTTGAATAATCTCCAAATATGCCCTCACTATGGATACAGGATCTTTATTTCCACAAGTGTCTGGGCAACTAGCATAACCATCCTCAATACACTGCTTGGGAAAGGCACTTCACTGGCAAACATATTTCTGTAAATAAATAAGTAATTTAACTCTCTCTCTCTACATTTCTTCCTTCTGTGCAGTGATCCAATACTCAACTGCCAGCTTTTTGCTTTTTGCTTTTTTTACTGGCTCTCATCTTTTGGCTTTGATAGCATTTCTGAAATGGAGTTATTAAGTGGGCAGGCATGGCTAATATTAATTTTTAATATTTATTTGTTATGCTCAAGATATTTCATTTTTACCCTGCTAGGAATACTAACCACAACCCTGTAAAGTAGGTCAGAATTATTGCCTCTCTATTGCACGATGAGGTGCAAAATAGGAGCTTGCTGAAGAAGACTCGCTGAGAAATTAATGGTTAGGAGAAGATTTGAAGGAGAGTTTCTAAGCTTTCCCCTGGAGACAAATTAAAGGTTATGGTATTTGAGAGTTCTTTATTTTCTTACATCATTGGAGGGTCAGTATGAATCAGTCACTGGAGAAAACATAGTCCTAACTCAATCTCATGGGAAACTGAAAATGAAAGATGACTATTATCTAAAAAATTATGAAGAAAATGCCAAATTAGCCATATGACCATCCAAAGAACTGATCGTAGCACAACTTCTAGATGGAGCTGGCAATAAAAACTACATCTGCCACCATGGCTGAAGGTTTTTACCTCTAAAATGAGAAATTCTTCCTTCTGCTGGAAATATAATGCCTCATTGCCAAATTTTAATCTTATGATTTCCAGGGATGAAATGGCAAACTGAAGACAGCTCCACTGAAACTGGAAAAGATGACCACAATGGGAGGAAAATCCAGTAAGTAGACCAACTTTTTGTAATTCCTCTCTGGACATGGAGAGGACTTGAGATCATCCCAAAGTGCTCCGGACAATTGTTCTTCATGAGGAAACAACAAGATAGTGGTATCTAGCAAGGTTCTGGGAGATGAGAGAATAGCCATCATGTTGAAAGCATGGTAAGCACTTCTATGGAGCCTGGGTTTGCTTGCTAACTGCTTTTCAGCAATGGGGAGCCTTTGGATCAAGAAGTTTTACAATACCAGTTGAGTTTCCTTCAGTCCCTAATGGAAGAAGTTTTAAATATAAGGTTAAGGACTATTTTGTTTTAAATAATCAGTAAAAGGCAGATTAGAATGTTGATTTTAGAACTTTACAAATGGACCAAGGATCCAGCTGGATTTGAAATAACACAGTTCCCTGGTTTCTAGCCTAGTGCTTTAATCACTAGACCAATTCTTTTTTTCCCCCTTTTCTCTTTCTGTTTTCTCTTTTCTGCACTTCGTTTTTAATTTTTTTAAAAAACTTGTATTAGATTTTTTTCTTTTTACTTGTGATGTTTAATAAAAATACTAACAAACAGATTTAAATCTTATTTACAACAATATGAAATATGCAATATTATTATTTAAAAAATATGCACACAAATGCTTTAAAAATAAAGACTGAATTGTATTGAGAATCCTTTCATGAGGCCCACATCCTAGAATTTCCCATTTCACAGAAGTTGAGGCAGACAAGTGTGCTTGGCACACCTGAGCCCAATTCTGCCATAGGATCAGGCAAAAACAGAGGCAACAAACAGAGGTTCTATCAACTGAGAACTGTGGCAGGCAAGCTAGCTGCTAGGGTGTGCTTGTGCAGAACATGAGAGAGTACTTTTCCAGGCCACCTGAAAAAGATTCTGCCCAGGCAGTACCATCCCTGCATTATTTCAGTTAAAATAATTGCTCCAATATAAATGGAAAGGGAGATAATGCCTTCCTTCCTTCCTTCCTTCCTTCCTTCCTTCCTTCATTATTTATTTATTATCTATTAATTATTTGTTCAATGTATGTTCTCCATTCCTCCAGGAACGCAAAGGGATGTCAACCAAATTTCCCCCCCAAACAATCCTGTAAATGAGTCAGGGGTTGAGAAAGAGCGATCAAAATTTAAGTCAACCAGTCAGTTTCCACCGCTGAGGGTGAACTCAAACATGGACCTTTCCCCCCCACCCCACCCTATTATCCAGAGCATCCTTTATCTGAATTGGCTTGTCATCTTTTTTACAACACGCTCATAAATCTGACATAATAAAGAAAACCCACATTTTCTTTATTTGTAGTTTGTATGTGACCTCGTTGCGCCTCTTGTCCTTTGGGACTTCCAGCAAGATTCTCGCCCCCCCCCCCCCACCTTTTCAGCTTCACCCATCTGCAGGCTACCTGCAAGCACCCAGATATTCTTGCAAGCATGGCTTTATCCCAACCACCCAGCACTTCTTTCAAAGGAAAAGCAATGGCCATCAGACTCAACACAGGCCATTCATGCTAAAGTCCTAAGTTTATTTGCTTGTGAAGGCAACTGTGCTTCAGCTGCCTGTCCTTTTCTCCAAACTGGGAAGCAGAAGGCACTCCATGCAAGGTAAGGGTGGTAGAGTGCTTTGTGTCAGATTATAAAGCAAATAGCAGCTCCCTGTTTGTATCCTGCAAAGAGAATTTTTCTAGGTCAAAACGAAACAAAATCTAAGAAAGGTGATTTTCCATTTTTTTCTGGCAGACGTGAAAGAAGATTATCAAACTTAAACTTGACCCCCCCCGATATCACCCATTGAATTTAGGGTTAGGGCAGTGGTGTATCGGTAATTTCGACCACCAGCTGGGCCTGCCCACCCCCCCTGGTGCTATCCCATCATATATATTTGGCTTGCTCACCCCACCCATGCAACCCAGCTGATTATCGCGCCTCACCCGATCTACTCAATGTGTCTGTCACACACAGGAAATCTTGTTTTTGCAGCCATGCGCGAAACAGGTGTGCACACGCGCACTCACATTTTTTGTTCTGCACTAGGCAAACCGGTTGTTACAGTCTGTGCAGCCCACCTCTGGGTTAGGGTTAGAAATTGGGTCTGCCTCTTGGATTGGATTCAATCAAAATACTTGGTTTGCTGGGGTAGAGAGGGTGACACAAGTTATGGTATTTTGATTCTACCATATCCCACTTCAAAAGGATGCAGGAGGAAGGAAGGAAGGAAGGAAGGAAGGAAGGAAGGAAGGAAGGAAGGAAGGAAGGAAGGAAGGAAGGAAGGAAGGAAGGAAAAAAGAAAGATAAAGGAAGGAAGGAAGAATGGAGGGAGGGAGAAAAGAAGGAAGGAAGGTTGGTTGCTTACCTCTTTTGTACTTCTCATCCTTTTTCCTTTGAGTGATCCAACTAAGGATATCCAACTAAAGAAATCTGTGTATGGAAACAGAGAAGGACCAGAGTATATGATTTGTTGTCCCAGGTTCAAACATTTCCAGTCAAAAAAAGATGAGTTACCATATAATGAGGAACATACTTGCCTAAATCTCTGGAGAGCCACTGTTTATGCCTCTTGAACATGGCCACTGCTTTCACTTCCTCAACCCTCAGGAACTAACAATCCTTAGTCTTCCATACTTCTGCTGACCGAAAACCTGGGAACAGGGAAGTAAGAATATCAATAAACTACTGTTTTATTCCAACTACTGCAGATCTTGATGTTTAAAAAAACTCTCCTCCATTCCATATAAAAAAGAAATAACATCCGTATTCACCACCACGTCCTATTTTATGTAGGGTGTATATGTCTGAGCACATTTACAAAAAGCAGTTGATCTCTTGACGCCCTCAAGCCAGGATTTCCCATGAATGAAGTGTAAAGCTCGGAAGCTACAAGCGGAGTTAGGCAGTGTCTTCCAGTGGCAACATGGACTGCCCACAAGATCACTGGAATTACAGTGTTTGAAAGTGTTACAAAAGAAAACACTAGCTTTACTTCCATTTCAGCTGCTCTGCAGCAGAGCTGGAAATAAATAGGTTTGGAAAGCGAACACGGGAAATGATGTGGGATCACAGAGGTCTGGAGTGCAAACTGGTTGTGTGGTTCCCCTTAGTTAGGCAAGAAAGACTGGTCTCAATAGGCAGAGCTATGCCAGTCTAATCCAAGTAGAAAGTGTCTTCTCGTCTTTCCTACTGAACGGACCACAGATAAAAAGTTGCTGTCCAACACATCATTTGTCCAAATTGCATTGCCTTTCAGCTCGATGCACACTTTAAAAATATATATTTTCAGTACAATGACTTGCAAATCAGGGCATAACAAATGAACCTGAATGCAATCTAATATGGATGTAGATCCTTTGGAAGACCATGACAGCTAAAGATACCATACAGCAGATAAGAAAACACGGTGAAATCAAACATACTAAAACAATAAGACTAGGTTAAAATACCTAGGCCTTCTGCCCTAACTTATTCTAAAGCAATACCTCCAGATGTATCTGTCTTTAGCTGTTGCAATCACCCCACATGGAATTATAAAAGCATCCAGTTCATCTAGAGAACATTGGGCTGGGAAAGATTGGTTCTAGAGTCCCAGTTTGAGGACTGTCTACTGCGATATCATAAACAACATGAACGAAGAGCATTTGAGCAATATTTATGTCGCAATCGCACTTAGACTTATATACCACTTCACAGTGGACTCTACAGCCCTCTCTAAGTGGTTTACGGAGTCAGCATATTGCCCACAACAATCTGAGTCCTCATTTTATCGACCTCAGAAGGATGGAAGGCTGAGTCAACCTTGAGCTGGTCAGAATTGAACTCCTGGCGGTAAGCAGTGAGTTAGCTTGCAGTATTGCATTCTAACCACTGTGCCACTGCAGCTCTTTGTGCTATGTGCTCCTTTTTTAAAAAAAGAGCTAGAAAGTAGGCATCCAACTCCCTTCTTATAGCAGATATTAGGGCCAATAAGTTGGAAACATGTTTTCAAAGCACAATTCTCCTTTCTTCCATGCAGAAGGAAACCAACCAGCTTTCACATTCTTCCCCGTGACAGGTGACAGGTCCTTTTCTACCTCTTTCTTTTTGTGTGTGACCAATCTGTCACTTGCCATGCATCTAAGTGGGTTAACAAGGAACCTCTCAGAGTCACTTTGGGTAGTGAGATGGGCGGCATATAAATTTATAATAATAATGACCATAAAATAGAACAAGTAATTGAAAATGTGGAAGCTAAAATGCTCTGGGACTTTAGAATTCTGCACTTGCTACATAACACCCAAGACATAACAATTTTCAATAAAAAAAAGACAAAAAAATCTGGCTAGTGGATGTGACACTATCTGGAGACAGCAGAAAAGAAGAGAAAGAAGTGGAGAAGATAACAAAACATTAAGATGTGCAAATAGAAATAGAACGACTGTGGCAAAGGAAAGCAAAGATAGTACTAATAGTATTAGGCAACTTGGGTGCAAATCCCAAAATAATTGGAGCAACACTTGGACAGCATCATCATTGATAAAATCATCATCAGTCAATTGCAAAGGGCAGCTTTACTTGGAACAGCTTACATCCTATAAGAACTGAAGAAACTTCTTGGATGAGAAGAGAAACGTCTTCAAAGAAAAAACAGAAAATCCAGTTGCCTCTTGAAAAAGCACCTTTGGGACAACCATGACCTGGATGGCTAGGAATCTCCATAGATCAACATTCTGCAATGATACCTCAAACAACCACATCTGCATATCCTAGGTCCTTGGGAAGGACTTGATAGGTGGACAAAAATGTCAAATCTAGTCTGAACATCTGGTTGACTGTGGAATGGACCAAAATAATGATTATTTTATCAGTCAACAAAATGATGTACCAAAGGCCCTTGGAGAGTAGAAGACCATGAAAGGAGGCAGAACATTTTAATTGACCCATAAAAAAGTAGAATAGGACTCTGTGTGGCACAAGACTATCTCCTGGGTTTTACCCACCACCCATCCTACAAACAGCATTTTTTCAAAATAGGACAATTCACCACGGCCAAATTTGCCGTGCACATCTCACCATGGCCATCTTGCTTTGAGACAACTTGCCCAGACAATTCCACATGGGAGGACTCAACACAATGAATGTTATCCACCACTGCTTCTCTTGACATTATTTGCATTTGTCAATGGAATATAATGTCAAAGAAACAGTGATGGATAACATTTATCATGTTGAGTTTTCCTGCGTGGAATTGCCAGTGACGAATTGTCCCGCAGCTAGATGGCCGTGGCGAGATGGCAGCAGCAAGTTGGCTGTGGCGAATAGTCCTAGACCCACATTTTTGTTCCTGTTTGTCCCTGTCAATCCCTGCTGGCATATCTCATGCAGTTTTGCAACATACTAAATCTAAGCTGATATTAGAAACTGGCTTTCATATATATCTACGTCTATATTTAGATCAGTGTTTCTCAACCCTGTCAACTTTTAAGTTGTGTGGACTTCAATTCCCAGCAGTCCCCAGCCAGCTGCCTGCACTCCCTGGGCCGGGGCTGCCGGCGCTTCGTTGACTGGGGAATGCTGGGAGTTGAAGTCCATCCGTCTTAAAAGTTGACAGGGTTGAGAAACATTGATTTAGATGGTTCTTCACATTTATTTTCCAAAAAATGCAATGGGGAAATTCCCAATCTGTTCTTCCGTTTCTTGTAATCTGTCTTCTACATACAGGGATCTTTTTTTCCCCATTGAAAAAGAGATTTTTTTGCTTAATTCTCTGAGAGCGTGTGAATTTTATTGGGTGGCGTTTCTGGGTGGACTTTTTCCCAGTGTGAGATGGCAGAGGCTACTGATGCTTGTGTACTCACCTCTCTACCCTCTCCAGTTTTCTATGCTTCATAATTCTAAAAAGCCCCTCAGGAGGAGTTTCTTCTGCCCGTCTTCCTTGTGGGTATCTGTGGAGATTCTCAGTCCTCCAGGTCCTAGTTGTCTCAAAGGTGCTTTTTTTCTTCAAAAGGCAACTGGAATGTTTTTTTCCCCTTAAATAATAATAAGAAAACATTTTGCTTTTCATCCAAGAAGAAGTTTCATCAGTTTTGATGGTGGCAGGAGGGAAGTATAGGTACTGACAGTTTTCGGCATGGAAGCTGATGAAATGTTGGTACAAATGATGATCAACCACAACTGCAGAACTTGGTATTTTTCACTCCATATTTTTTTTCTCTCCTTCTTTGAATCATGTTTTTGCAAGCCATTTCTTTTCTGTCACACTGAGAGTGGTTAGGAAACATAGAGCCGAAATTTCCAGCGTGGCACTAATATTGTCACATCTCCAGTCTATTCTGTCAAATGGGGAGTAATTACAGCATTAAGCGCTTTTTCAGGTTTCCGCGGAGATGGGGAAATAGTTTTAAGCTCTGATAATTTCAAAGACAACTCCCTTGACACAGAAAGGACATCCAGCAAGTTCAAAGCTCAACTTGATTCAAATTCCCACCTGCCCTGAGGGTTTATCCTGGCCCATCAAAGAGGCGGAAGGGAATGGCTTAGGAACGTTATGTGTAAGTGCCTATTTGCCTCATGATGAGAGCTAGTCTGGGGGTGTGCTATGCCAAACGCTGTTTGTTGTGGTTTCATTTTTTATAGGTAGCAATGTTACCAACACATGGCAAACAATTACTTTCTTTTAAAAGGCAAAACAAAGCAAAATGATTTATGCCATTGGCATGCATAACTACTTCCTTAATTGTCAGACAAGGTACTGAGCAGAAAAAGAGTTGCTCCTGAGGAATAATTTATGAAGTCTGAAAACGTTGGGTGGATGTTGAATGTTTGGGGAGTGGGGATGGAGAAGGGGTAAGGAAGAATAAGCATTTCTTGATCTGCCAAGACTGACCCTGCTATTAGATAGGCTAATTCAACTACTAGGCTTTGAGGGTAATGAAAGCCTCACATTTTGTTCATTTTTAATTCATTTGGGGTGGGGAGAATGGATAAAAGACAAGGCTTGTCTTCTGCCCCTGATATCTCAACTCAAACTTCTTTGAATTCCCCAGTACCCTAATTAGCAGGGTGGGGAAGTTATTTGTTACACCTATTTTAATCTTGGGAGCTGTCTCTCCAGATTAGGTGTTTGCCGCAAAATACAGAGTGCCACAAATCAAATTCATTCCCTTACATTAATTAGCCTTATGAAACTGTCCTTTATTTTTCCAGACTCAGGACGGCTGGGGTTCTTTTTTTTTTTGGGGGGGGGGGTGTTACTTCACTTTTGTGACTTAATTTTTTCCTCAGGAAAATAAGAGCAAACCTAATCCATCCACGTTAGAACTAAATAACAAATGAGTATTGCACCTTAGCCAAAATTCTGTGGTGTTTTTGTTGTTGGTGGTGGTGGTTACTTTGCTTCAAGGGGTCAGCCCCTCCAGTTTAATGCATCGTGTTTCACTTTTTATAGAAAATTTTATTTATTTTATTTTATAGAAAATAATCTCAATTCTTGATTTGCAGATTTCTCCTATGTTTTTGAGGTGGAGAGGGGGTTACTTTGTCAAAAGGCCTTGTAGGTTTTTCCATTCTCCCCCCACCCCTCCTCTTCTGATTGTTTGAGCACTGCGATAGGAGTCTGAAGATTTGGAAGTTCGGTTCTGCACACATGTGTGTGTTTTAAAGACCCCTTTTTCCCAAACAGCAATCAACATGGTTAAAAATTAAACAAGCCGCTCAACCTTGCCGAGGCTGGTCTGGGAAGGCAAGCAGAGATAACAGGGCTGAGTAGTTACCATTTGGGCAGCTCCGCTCCTTTTGCAAAGACAGGCCTCTTTGTTTGGATGTTAAACATTACAGAACTTGGCCCCTTTGTGGGAGAATCTTTGCAGAGATACAAGGCCCCTGGGTACCCTTCATGTTGACATTTCTAAGCCCCAAGGGCAGGGGAGGGGGTGTCCATCCTGGCAGGGAAAACTAAGGGAGGATTCTCCTCTGTCCCCTCTGCCCAAACCCAAGGTTAATCATTCCCCCCACTCCAAAGACTCATGATGAACGGTTGGTTTTCTTTTTTTGGAAAACTTAAGCTATGCCTCTTAAACATAATATAACATTACACAGTATGAGATTGCTTCCTTTGTTTAATTGTTCCTAAGCTCCACGGCCTGTTATTTATTTATTAAACACATTTATACGGATGCTGCATGGTGACTCCGGGCAGCTTACCCCATTAGAATTCCACAATATAAAAACCCCTAATCCCCTAGATGTTAGAACATGGGTTAGGGTTGTTTTTTCTTCTCCCCAAGCTTTCCAAATATAAGATGGAGTTAGAGAAGGGAGAGTGGAGAGGTTGACTTTCTTTTTTAACTTTTTTAATAATTTCCACATTGGCAAGATCATCCTGATCGTAATCTGTGGCTAGGCACAGTAATCTTTTTAAAAGAATAGATGTAAAAATTAGGGAGGAAGATCACAAGATCTTCAAAGGAGATGAGTGCTCTGAAAAGCTGCTACATAGTATTGTTAAAGAAGGTTGCAAAATCTTCTTGCATTCTCTGTCTTGACTGGCTGGGAAAATTAGCACTAGCTCTTCTGAGCTTCCACGAAGAAACAAAACCCACTTATTCTCTGTATAGCATCATGTGTGTGTGTGTGTGTGTATGTGTGTGTGTGTGTGTGCGCGTGTGTGTGTGAATTGTTTTCCTGCAGAAAATAGAACCGAGAGAGATTGCATCGTTCAAGAATGCTACCCCTTGATTCTGCCATCCCTGCCAAAAGCTTGATTTTCATATGCTTCGTTGGACACAGATTCTATCAGGAGGGCATCTTATATAACAGCTCACCTTATTGTATGGCATCAAATGTCATCTATCTAGTTTATTATATTGAATGCATTGGACATAACATACCGGACATAAAGCCGAACATGATCAGTTTGTGATGGAATGGGTACAACTGTACATCGCGGAGTATAATGCGCTTCTTGTATTTGGTTATGCGGATTAGACCTGTCATGTTTAGAACCTGATTTAATATATCTATAAGCAGTAGGCACGGCCTCAGCGCGAAACAGCAGATGTCATGAAATAGGAACCGCTACAGACTTCCTCTTTGTATTGGGCTGTTTATGTCAGCATTCCAACAATAGGAGGTTTGGGGATTGTTCCTCAGCAATGAAAAAGGGGGTTACATTTTGTAAAAATAAAATAAAATAAAAACAATTAGCCCAGTTTACCAACAGGAAAGTAGGCCTGACACACACACAGCTGGCTCTGGAAGAAGAGGAATGTCAGCAGAAGGAGAGGATTGTCTTTCCTGGCTCTGGTGAGTCACTAGGCCTAACGTAGCTTCGTGTTCACACAGTACGCATTTTGCTAGCCAAGACAATCCGTGGGTGCAAACAAGTACATGATTCACTTGACAGATCACGGGAAAGACTGAAGCCTTTTTACAGCTGAGCTTCACTCTTTCATGACACCCACCGTTCAGAATCTTCGTGCAATTATTTGCAGAGGATGAAGAAGCATTTGTGACTCCTGCTTGTTGGATTTTAATGCAATGGAATATCAAGAAGAGCAAAACGATCTCCATTTCTGAATTGGAGCAAAGATCACCTAGAAGCGGCCTTTTGTGTGTAGAAAGATTGTGAGTTCACCTCATCTCTGCTGCTCAAAGTAAACCTCTATGGTCAGCGAACTGCTCTGAGACCCAAAGTTCTTTCATTCCAAATGTGCATTTTTAACTGCTGAGTTAAGTCTGCCCTTTCTTTGTTTACAAGAGAGTAGTGTCTGATGGGAGAGCTCCTTTAGTGTAGTGGAGGCTAGAAACAGGGGTCCCCAAACTTGGGAATAGCTGGCTGAAGAATTCTGGGAGTTGAAGTCCACAAGTCTTAAAGTTCCCAAGTTTGGAGACCTCTGGGCTAGAAGGTAGGAGTCTTTGAATTCAAGTCCCACCTTAGTTATTAAGCTATCTGAGTGATCTTGGGCCTGTCATTTTCTCTTAACCCTAGAAAAGAGGCAATGATAAACCACTTCCAAAAACTTGCTAAGAAAACTGCAGGAATTGGAAGTGTTTGATGGAGAGGATGTAGACAGCTATACTATTTCAATACCACAAAAGATATCTAACTTTTATTTCCTAATAAAATATGACAACTGAGAAACATTCTTCTGAAACTGGTTGGAAAACCATCTAGGACAAAAGTATAATTAACTGCTGCAGGAAATAGCAGGGGTCGCTGTATATATATGCTACGTATGTATGCATGTATTTATTTATCAAATGTTACCTGCCACAACCAACCGGACTCTTGATAGTTGACAGCAATCAAAACCCACATTTAAAACCCTAAAGAGGGCACAAAATCCATGGTGAGCCACATAAAACCTGACACTCTAACCATAACTATATTCAAACAAACCAGAGTCTCCTATCATTCACCATAGCAATAGCTCATTTATTTATTTTTTACTTATTTGAGGAACTTGTATGCCAACCAATGATTCTAGGCAGTTCACAGCAATAAAAAAAACATTCAGATAAAGACAGAAGTACCCCCATCTCTCAGGGGCCACATCAAGCAACCTCCCAGCTTAACTCCCATCTTAGTGTAATGCTTTGAGGTCAGATCTTCATGGCTCTCCAGAAAGCCAGAAGGGTAAGGATCCCTCAGGTCTCATGTAGGAAGCTGTTCTAAAGAGCTGGGGTGGCCACCGAGAAGTGGTATTCCTTAGGTAAACCCTGGGACACCCAAAACTGTGTGCTGCTGTTTTCTGGACCAGTTGCACCTTTTGGCTAGTCTTCAAATTCCCCCTATACAAGACCTCAAGAGGTTCTATTCTGCTCCAAGATCCTGATGTCCCAACTATACTTCTTTTGTTTTTCACAAGCATGATGGCATCTTCTAATGGAGTCCACCCAGTGTGGGATTCCATTTTTTTTACTACCGGTTCTATGGGTGTGGCTTGGTGGGCATGGCTTAGTAGGCATGGCAGGGGAAGGATACTGTAAAATCCTCATTTGCTCCCCACTCCTGGGGGAAGGTTACTGCAAAATCCCATTCCCTCCGCACCCCACTAACCTGCTTTCCAGCTCTGTTCTCCTGTGTAGGACAATCAAAGAAGACTCAGCCAATCAGCTGGGACTCGGGAGGCAGAGAAGAGATGGGGGCGGGGCCAGTCAGAGGTGGTATTTGCCGGTTCTCTGAACTACTGAAACTTTCTGCTACCGGTTCTCCAGAACTGGTCAGAACCTGCTGAATACCACCACTGGGTCCATCCATTCATCTTGGGCATGTGCTTGGCCCCTTTCAATGGATCTATCTATTATAAAACTGTTTGCTAGTGTCTGTATTTTATTTCTATTTTTTAAAAAATCTTGATGCTTGCTGCCTAATCACCACTCTTTCATATAACTAGATGTCCTATATAGGGCCCTTTCTCTCATTTTTCTAATAATGGCCATAAATTTATTTACATTTCTAATATGCCAGGTACGTGATTGGAGACGCATTGCATTTTCTAGTGTGTACTGAAGATATGAATTGAACTTTAGTCTTTGAGCAATTAAGGCCCTCTGAAACGGCTCTTCATTCATGGTTGTCATGCAATAAAAACAAGAGAACTATCCTTATTTGTGATATAAAAATGCAATTTCTTTTAATTTAGGTTGGAAAATCTTTAGTGAGTTTGTTCAGAGCTCTGGCTGTCATTTTCCTAACACCAGGAGAATTGTGTGCATTGGGAAAGAAAGGAGGAATAGAAAGACACTGCAACAGCCTGGGCTTGCCATGGATGGCTTTCTTCTCATAAAGGTAGTCCTCAACTTACAACCACAATTGAACCCAAAATTTATGTTGTTAAGTGAGACATTTATTAAGTGAATTTCCCCCTGTTTTAGCAATAGCAATAGCATTTAGATACCACTTTACAATGCTTTGCAGCCCTCTCTAACCGATTTACAGAGTCAGCATATTGCCCCTAACAATCTGGGTCCTCATTTTACCCACCTTGGAAGAATGGAAGGCTGAGTCAACCTTGAGTTGGTGAGACCTGAATTGCCAAACTTCCTGCAGTACTGCATTCTAACCAGAAGTGATATTCAGCAGGTTCTGACCAGTTCTGGAGAACCAGTAATGGAAATTTTGAGTAGTTTGAAGAACCGGCAAATACCACCTCTGACTGGGCCCGCCCCCATCTCTTCTCTGCCTCCTGAGTCCCAGCTGATTGGCTGAGTCTTCTTTGGTTGTCCTGCACAGGAGAACAGAGCTGGAAAGCAGATTAGTGGGGTGGGGAGGGAATTGGATTTTGCAGTGACCTTCTCCCAGGAGTGGGGTGGAAATGGAGATTTTACAGTATCCTTCCCCTGCCATGCCCACCAAGCCATGCCCACCAAGCCACACCCACAGAACCAGTAGTAAACATTTTTGAATCCCACCACTGATTCTAACCACTGCACCATCACGGCTCATTTACGACCTTTCTTCCTACAGTTGTTAAGTGAATCAATTAAGTTAGTGACGCTGTTGTTCAGTGTAATCTGTGTTTGCCATTGATGTCGCTTGTCAGAAGCTTGCAAAAGGGGATCCCATGAGCCCTGGGATATTGCAGCTGTCATAATATGAGTCAGTTGCTAAGAGTTCGTATTTTGATCATGTGGCCCTTGGGGATGCTGCAATGGTTGTAAGTGTAAAAAAAGGTCATAAGTCCGTTTCTTTAGTGCCATTGTAACTTTGAATGGTCACTACACGAACTGTTGTAAGTCGAGGATTACCTGTTCTTGGAAGAGACAAGTTGCTGAATGAAAAAGAAAGGAAAAGGTCTCACACACACATGCATTCTGTCTCAGCTGTTCTACAACCCTGATGACAAAACAAGGAGAAGGAAAGATTGTAGATATCAATAGTCCTGGTGGAAACCTTGAGCAACTTCCTTGAGTCACAGCTTTAAATAATTCTAAAATCCAGAAAGAGATAGCAAAGCCTGGAGGCTGGAAACTGCTGCAGTCAGTGCAGATGGCAAACGTCAACTTAGGATGGTTTTGTTGTCTTTCTCTCCTCCCACCTGACAAAACTTGCATTCAAGACATATTTGCTGAAATAGGTGGAGGTCAGGAGAGGGAGCTTTCACAGGAGGCTCATGCTAGCCTAGATTAAATATTGACATCCCTGACACTGCCATGGCACAATCTAAATAGGATTTGAAGCAGACATCACATTCTAACACTGGCTGCCATGCAACCTAGGGGAATGGGGAAGAGGCTGCTCTTTGTGGAAAACAAACCCAAAGGGTTTCCTTGGACCCATGACATCCATTCCCCAGATCTTTGGATACCCATGATTTAGCAAAGATACAGGGGAAAAAATGATTTATCAGCTGCTCAGTAGAGATGGCAAAATGGTACCGTACTGGGCAGAACTACACAGTTCCTGTTTTCCTAATCCCTTCCAACAAGGCAATATATTTTCAGGCAAATGGAAAAGAATGGATTGCATTTCAAGATTGATGGATGAGGTAATTGATTATTGATCGATTATGTGCCATCAAGGCGATGAGGATTCCAGCAAGCATGAAGAGAGCTTTTCTCAATGGTGATCTGTCCCTAACCTGATCCAAGGGCATCCATTGCTACTTAATGCTGGTCTTCCTATTCTTTCCTTCCACCTTTCATAGCATTGGAGCTGGGCCTTCACATGATGTATCTCAAGTAGGATAACTTGAGCCTGGTCATTTGTGCCTTGAGTGGGAACTCTGAGTTGATTTGTTCAATGATCCATCAATTTGTTTTCTTGGTTGCCCATGGCATTCTCAGGAGTCTTCTCCAAACCCAAAGTTCAAAAACATCAATACTCTTCTTACCCTATTTCTACAACGTCCAACATTTGCTTCCACAGAGTGTCACAGGGAATACCATGGCTTGCATGATTTTGAGCTTTGTAGGTATAGATTCAGGATGGCATCTGAATATCTTCTACAAGGCCTTCATGGCTGCTCCACCAAGAATTAGTTTACAGCATATTTCCTGACTGCTTGTTCCTTTACTGCTAATGCTTAATCCTAAAAGGCAGAAGATAGCTGCCATTTCAAAATCTCCCTTGCCAATTCTACATGTTATATTCAATTTGTCTTGTTTATATTTAATTTTAGACCCCTTTTTTTCACTATGCCTCATGACTTATTAATGGAACTTGCAAATCCTTTGCAGTTTCAGCTATTGCAGTAGTGTCATCAGCATTGTGCAGGTTATTGATGTTTTTCCCTTCACTTTTAAAATCATGTTCATCTTCTTCCAATCCAGCTTCTGTTAATATATATTCAGCACATAAATAAATGCTGTGAAGGGGAAGAGTATATAGCTCTGTCTCACTCTTTTGCCATCCTGCAGCCAGGTTATTTTGCCATATTTGATCTGTACTTTGGCTTCCTGACCTATACATAGGTTTCAGATAAGGACAATGAGAAGGTCTGGGATTCCCATTTCTCCAAGCATATTTCACAGGTCAACATGATCAATGGGATATCAATAAAGCACATACTGACTCCTTTTTGGAATTTTGGAGGTTTCTTGATAATCCATCATGCATCTGCAATAATGTCTTACGTTCCTTGGCCTTAAAAAAAGCCAGCTTAGACATTTAGTATCTCTTTTTGCATATATGGTTCTAATATGCATTGATGCTGATCAGTATTATTTTACTAGCATGTGAATTAAGGATTCTATTGTACAATAGAATAGATAACTATTGTACAATAGTTTGCACACTCTGTTAAATCTCTTTTTTGTTGACTAATCTCTGTTAGATCACTTTAATATAGACTAATCTCTTCCAATCTGTTGGCCACTAAATTGTTTTCCAGATTTGTTGACATCGTTTGGTTACAACCTTTTTCTTCAGTTGCCTGCAGAGATCTATGGGTTCCTGTAGCCTTGTGACTTGATGAGGACCAGAATGCTGATCTAACTTAATCTTTTCATACTAGAAGTTCTTGTCTTCTAAGTATCGTGAATATCTTCTAAGCGTCTGATGTTGACATTTCTACTGTACAGCATGTCATTACATTCCTCCCATCTTTATTTGAGCTACTTTGAACCAGTTAAATATCTGTCCACTGGAATTCTTTAGGTAATCAGTTTGAGGCTGGAACTTCCTTCAAAGACCTTTTGGAAGACTTTCTTTGTGGAAAAAATGTATCTGTTTCCATATTCAATGTCTTTACAGATGTTGTTCTAATTCTGCTTCTTTCTTCTTTCTTCCAACAGCTCTCTTAACTCCTTGTTAAGTTTCTTCCTAAGATGTTTGTCTTTCTTGGCTTTGGCTTTGGCTTCTCTTCTTGGCAGTTTCCACAGTTTGCTCCAAATCTGTTATGCTTTTTGTTTGTTTTTTCTTCACCTTTGACAGTCTCTTTTCACATTAATTCTAAACAACTTCTTTAAGTTCACTCCATAGTTCTCCTGGCTCCCTATCAATGAGATTCAAAGTGATTCCTGATGTTCTCCTTGAAATAGGTGGGTATATACTCAAGATCATATTTTGGAAACTGTTTGTCTTCCTTTTCTTTAGTTTAATTTGGAATTTGCACATGAGTTTATGAGCTGTTCTACAGTCAGCATCTGGCCCTGTCTTTGATGCTATAACCGAGGTCCTCCATCTCCTATAGGCAATAATATAGTAATTTGATTTATATATACTCTGTTGGGTGATGTCCAGATATACAGGCATTGTTTTGGTTGTTTGAAGACCGGGTTAGCTATGAAGAAATATCTAGAATGGCAGAAATTGGTAGCTCATTCTATTACATTTCAGTTTTCTCAGTGTTATAATCCAATGACATTTCCCCCCTTAATTTTTCCAGTATTGGGATTCTACTCTCCATTCACAAAAAGTATACTTTGCTTGCATATTCTATCCATTTCAAACTGAGCTTGATCATAAAACGCATCAACCTTCTTTCTTTTGCATTAGTGACTGGCGCATAAACCTGGATTGTTGTTATATGAAAGGGTGCCCATGAAAGTCTAATTGGTTTATTTGATCATTGATTGCATGAAATGCATGAAATGCTCTTGCTATACCTTCCCAAGTATAAAAGCAATGCAGCCCCTTCTTTATTTTGTATGTCCTGAAAAATAAACAGCATGATCTTCTGAGAGAAAGTGTCCAATTCCAGTCCATTTCAACTCACTGATGTCTAAGATGTCAGTGTGTAGTCATTTCATTTCATATTTCAACTGTGTTGAGCTTCTTCATGTTTATGCTTCTTATGTTCCATGTTCCCACTATACAATAATCCTGTCTTTGCAGCTTTTCTGTAAAAAAAGTTTCTATTAGCAACTATCTGTCTCAAAGGCTTCAATCTAGCCATGTCATAAATACCATTAGGCTCACAGTTCTTCCTCACTCAGATGTTGGGTTCCATCCAACTTGTAGGGACTATCATCTGGCACTATATGATCAATCATCTTATATGTTCTAATCTGTGGATTTTCTTTATAAAAATACTGAAGTGATTTACTATTGCTGCCTTTCATGCAGTATGAATGGATGCCTTTGCCATTGTCACTATGCTGATCATCTGGAATGAACTGGGATGAACTTAATGTTGGGAATACATACTCTTAACATATATTTACAGACCCCTCACATCCCGGACATAAACTGTTTCAACTCCTTCTCTCAAGACAACACTATAGAGCACTGCACACCAGAACAACTAGACACAAGAACAGTTTTTTCCCGAAAGCCATCACTCTGCTAAGCAGATAATTCCCTTAACATTGTTCAACTATTTACAAAGTGTACACTACTATTACTGTTAATCTTCTCATCACTCCTTATCACCCATCCTCTCCCACTTGTGATTATAGGACTGTAACTTTGTTGCTTGTATCCTTATGATTTATATTGACTGCTTCCTTACAATTTATATTGACTGTTTCCTAATATGATTTGATTGTTGATTTTGATTCTTAATGAATGTACCTTTTCTTTATGTATACTGAGAGTATTTATACCAAGACAAATTCCTTTTGTGTTCAATCACACTTGGCCAATAAAGTATTCTATTCTATTCTATACTCTGGGAGTTCTTCATTCATCCCTCCTAAGAAAATCAGGTGATACATACAATGAAGTTTTCAAACTTCCAATTTAGATTCATAATACCTATGATAGATATTATTATTATTATTATTATTACTATTACTATTAGATATTATTACTATACTATTATACAAGAAGTGATAAAAAAACAAATAGCCATAAAGGAGCAACTCTTGATATTATTTTCAAAAAGAGACAAAAAGAAGATCTGGAATAAGTCAGATTGATACCAAATTTGTGTACCTTTCAATTGAGGCCCGCAGATTAAAATATGTATCCACCCGTTAGAACTTGCATTCCTATAAAATTTGTAGGCTTATAACCCTTGAACAATAAAAAAACAGTAAATAGTGAGTCTTTGACTTATATTCACAATTGAGCTCAAAATTTTGGTTGCTAAGTGAGACAATTGTTAACTGAATATTCCATCAGTTTACAACCTTTCTTGTCACAGATGTTAAGTGAATCACTGCAGTTGTTAAATTAGCAACACGTTTGTTAAATGAATCTGCCTTCTCCATTGACTTTGCTTGTCAGAAGGTCGCCAAATGTGATCACATGACTCTGGGACACTGCAACCAAATGCTGATCACGTGACCTTGGGGATACTGCAACTATGAAAAATGGCCATGTCATTTTTTTCAGTGTCGTTGTAACATTAAACAGTCACTAAATGAACTATTGTAAGTCGAGGACTACCTGTATAAAAATAAGAACATTCGCTTGAAAATCTTCACCAATTTTGGATTAACAGTCAAACATTAGCCAGAATATTAGACACAGTTACAGCCATGGAAGGGATTTGGAGCCTTTTAATCCAAGGAACAGAAACAGAATAATTTCCACATGACCGTTGTGCATTCGTTAGCCGAGCATCTTTGACCTCAACAGAGAACAACAGCTAGCAAAGAAGTTGTGTGCCCTTAAGCCACACACACAAAAAAAAAACCCTGACTGCTCTTTGGAAGGCTAGATCCTGAAGATGAAACTCAAATACTTTGGCCACCTAATGAGAAGGAAGAACTCACTGGAGAAGGATCTAATGCTAGGAAAGATTGAGGGCAATAGAAGAAGGGGACAGTAGAGAATGAGGTGGCTGGATGGAGTCACTGAAGCAGTAAGCGTAAGCTTAAATGGACTCCGGGGGATGGTAGAGGACAGGAAGGCCTGAAGAAACATTGTCCATGGGGGGTCGCGATGGGTCGGACATGACTTTGCAACTAACAACAACAACAAGCCACAAAATAGATTTAGATCAGCGATGGGCACCTTCTGGCTCTCCATGTTTTCATGGCTTTAAAAACTGGAGGGTACCATGAAATTGGGATATGCAATCTTTAATCCTTTTTGTCTTGACACAAATATTGTCAGAAATCAGTTCAGAATCAATGATAACAGTAATTTATTCTTCCTTTCTCACCTGGAAACAAAGTTATCAGAAAAGACCATTCAAAGGGTGTTCATCCCAAATTGTATAGCTAAACATCTGTAGAGATTCTCAGTCATCCATAGACACAGGCAAACCTCCAAGTGCTTCAAGGACCCTCTAAAGGGATGCAAATGACCAGCTGTCTGCAAGGAATATAAATTCTTCCATTCACCACTATCCTGTCAGAGTTGAAGAAGCTTCTTGGATGAGAAGTGAAACAGCTTCAAAAGAAAAAACAAGAAAGTCGAGTTGCCTCCTGAAAAAGCACCTTTGGGACAATCCTGACCTGGATGACTGAGAATCTCTGCAGACTTTTGTGCCAGATGGAACAAGGGTTCCCACTTCCTTTAGTCTCAAGTCCTCCCCACCTGTTCTTCACTTTGGAGTCCCTCAACAAATTGCTCAAGCCTCCCAAGGAAAAAGCTGAGGGGGGGGGGCAGAAAAGGGGGGGGGGAAGCAAAGAAGCACAAAGCAGCAGATATATTCAAATGATGTTGGCACCCCGCTTGATTGAGGTTCTGGTTTACAAGAGAAGCCTGCCTTCTACATCCTGCTGGCCCATCCCCTCAGCCTAATACTGCCCATAAATCTGTCAGATTCTGTCTCGTAACTAAGCACATGGTTTTTTACTGCTGACAACCTGGCAGAGTATATCCTCACCACCTGGATAATGGGGAAAGCACCAGGAAGATGCTTCCGGAGCATGTGGAAAAGCGGGCAGTGGGAGGCAATTAGATTGGAGTCCCTAGAAGTCACATTCCCAAGTTGACAAGATCAGGAGCAAAATGGCAAGGCAGGGATCAAAAAGCAGACCAGTCTCCTTCCTGCTTGAATTCATCTGGCCTGGACTTGTAAAATTGCCAGTTCTTCCCGACTGCAAAGAGGAAATGCTTGAGCTTCTTGACGGATAGAACCTCAGCTGCTATTTAAAGTCTTCGCGTCTCCCATTGCAGAGCTAATCTTACACTGTGCCTAGGCAGAGTTTGTCTTAACCACGGTTGATCCACACATAAATATCATGAGCTATTATACAAAATGGGTAGAATTTTATTATTTCCAAAAACCCAGAGAGAAAAAAAGATCTGTCTCAGCCCCACTACAATACTGTAATTATGTGTGACAGTAGGGTTATCAGATCTGCTGCACAAATCCAGCCAGCCACTAGATGGCCACAAGGAGTTGGAACATTGTGTTTCTCTACTGCCATCTAGTGATCCTTCAGAATTTTGCAGCCTAGTCACAGTAACAGTGCTATCCATTTTGCATCATGACCCCAGCCAGTGCAATGTTGTTTCTTGCAATGGTTCGTATGAAAACCCAAACCAACAAAAAGTAGTCTATCCTTATTATAGAGATTCCATGCAGGGAAAACTGGTTTTCCCAATGCTTCAACAGTCAATAGTTACGAAAATGCAACTATTCCAATGAGATTGTGTCCTTGACATCACTAGTAATCCATGGTCCCTCTGTCTAAGAGCCATATGGACTCTAATTTTGAGGCCTTTTTAATAAAAGAGGAATGGAGGCTTGATGTTACCTGAGTGCAGTGCTTCCATTGGTCATTATTTTCAACACAAATATGGGGGCTGGTAGCAAAAGGAGCAACTCCTCTGTATAGCCATATTCAATATTGGGTTGACCTCTTCTGTTTTGTTTTTTAAAAACCACTGTGATAAATCTCTGTTTATGGAATGGCATAACAGTGCCCCATAGTACTTGATAATTTGACCCCAGACTGAGAGACCTCAACAGATTTCTGTTTTCCATTAAAGCTCCTTCCAATATTATCCTTTTAATGAATAGCATACCTGGTTTGTACTAATACCATTATCATTCATTAAGTGTCATTACATTATCTGTTTTGCTGTCCAGGGTAAAGCCCCAGAAATGGAGCATCTATTTGTTTGGACTAACAATATCAGTTTTGTCAAAGAGAATTGCTTTTGCTTTATCCTTCGTGCTGTATAAAACGAAGGATACTGCTCAGGAAAGGGGGAATATTCAGAGGAGGGCCTACTTAACAAAATTCAAACAGATGATGCAGATTGCTCTCGTCGACCATTCTATCTAAAATGAATTGAAGATCTGTTGCATTCTGTGCTGTTGTGTATAGCAATAATAAGTAATAAGTAACTATTTTAGCTAGACTGGCTATGGGCTTTCTTCCATCTGCACATAGGCATAACGTGAATACACCCTGGCAATATCTTTTTTTCTTCTGTGTTCTAGTGACAAAGTCTTCATCATTTCCCAGCCATGCTTTAAGCCACTCCCAGAGATTTGAGCTTTTAAATAATATTTCTCCCGTTATTCACACATTGTAAAGAGCAGTCCCAAGATATGTAAAATCTGTTCAGCTTTACTGTCCATTTGTTGGGAGGGAAGTCAAGTGATTAGCAGTCAGTGGGAACACAAGCAAGTTATGGATCAAGCAACAGTGATCTCATGCTGGTATAATTTTCTGACAGCACAAGGATGGGTGGATAGCCCTTCAACTTGGCAGAAGAGAAACAGAGCCTATTGATGTTATTAGGAAATTCAGGTGTGTAATTGCTGCCTTCTCTTGTTTGTCCTGTACTCCCCTTTCATCTGGATTTCAAGAGAGAATTGCACCCAAGTTTACTATCTTGTTTTAGCGGAGAGCAGAGTGATAAAATGATATAGCTTCAGCAAACCACACCCCTATCAACACTGGCAGGGCAAGCCACTACACTACAACCCTTGACTTACAACCTTTCATTTAGTGACCATTCAAAGTTACAACAGCACTGAAAAAATGACTTATGGTTGTTTTTCACACTTAACGACCGTTGTAGCATCTCCATGGTCATGTGATCAAAATTTGGACACTTGGTAACTGGCTCATGTTTAGGACGGTTGCAGTGTCCTGGGGTCATGGGATCACCTTTTGCCACCTTCTGACAAGAAAAGTCAATGGGGGAGCCCAATTCGCTTTACAACCATGTTACCAACTTAACAATTGCAGGGATTCACTTAACAACGATGGCAAGAAAGGTAAAAAATGGGGCAAAACTCACTTAACAACTGTCTTGCTTATCAACAGAAATTTTGAGATTGTGTTTGCAAGTCGGACTTTAAGGATTACCTGTAGTATAAACAGGGAGGAAACTCCACACCCGACAGCACTGTTGATGTTTACCTCAGGGATGGGATTCTACAGGTTCGCACCTATTCACTAGAACCTGTTGTTAACATTCCAAGCAGTTTGGAGAACCAGTTGTTAGAAGAAATTACTGGCCTAATCCTGTAAGGAAGGCAGGAAGGAAACATTCTGGTATTGCTTACAGAAACTGCCTTTCCATTAACCCTTATTACATTCTTGGCAGACTAGACTTCCTGTCTCTGGAACGTCTCTGGAGGGTTTTTTTCCTCCTTTGCTGGTACTTTGCTTGTGTCAAGTGATCATTCAAAGTTACAATGGCACTGAAAAAAATGACTTATGACCATTTTTCAAACTTACGACTGTTGCAGTATCCCCACATGAGAGGCCAGGTGAGGAGATGCATGCTTCAATGTGAGTGATATTGAGTTGGCCACACCCAGCCAACAACATGACCACCAAGCCATGTCCACCCAGTCACATGACCACCAAGCCACGCCCACCACCTAAGCCACACCCACAAAACTGGTTGTTAAAAAATTTGAATCCCACCCCTGGTTTACCTGCTCAGATAACAATGGAACTACTATTGCAAGCAAGCAACCAAACCCAGAGAAGAGCAAGGACTCTACAATTCAACCCTTGAGCTACATATATAGTCTTCCATTAGAAGTGATAAAGCTCCATGAGAAAACATTCTCCCGGATCTCTGCTTCCTGCCCCAGGAGAAGCAGATAATGCTTTGAGAGGAAACAGGAGGAGTCTTGAGCCATGGAAAAGGCTTCTGTGGGAGTTCACTCAGCAGGGCTGGCTGCAGATAAATCTTTACGGCTCTCTTCTCCCAGAAGCATTAGGCTTTAGGAGGCCTCCAGGCACCAAGCAACCTTCAAATAAGGGCCAAATGGACTTTGCCTATACTTTGGATTTTACTAATGTCAAGGCATCGCTGGGAGGTTTAGAGCACTTGAGAGAAATTGCTGTCAGATACTCCAGGACAGAGGCTTAGTCTTTTAGTTTTGTTTTTTTCACATTGCACACACAGAGCCCAAACATATAATAGTGTTGTAAGCTTTCCTATGCCCATATCACCACTTGTATTTAACCGTAGCACATTCGTTCCTGGATCACGGCAATGTTCCCACCCTTCCCTGGCTTAGGCTTCCTTCATTCCACCCCCAGCAGCCCATGAGCAAAACAAACCTCCACCGTCCTTAACTGTGTACAGGGGTGTTAAAATAGCCTTGTCTTCGTCCTGCTCTCTCAATACCATGCAAGGACATTCTCAAAGTATGAAAAATCTCTTAGAAGCTCACCATTCTTAATGCAGGAGGTGCAATCAGGTGACCAGGAGCGGTAGGGATCAGAAAAGCACTTATTGGATTTTCAGACTGATGCAGGCCGAGAAATGAGTTTTTGAATTATTGAAGAAATCTAGTGGATAAAGATACATGATTTGCTCCTTGGGGACGAGGGCAAAGAGTGCTAGTGAAACTGGACAAGAGAAAGTGGCTGAGGATTGTCTGCAGCAGACTAATATTGAGATTAATTGGATGACACATGCGCGATATCATCATACAACTACAGATGGTCATCGACTTACGACCACAACTGAGCCCAACATTTCTGTTGCTAAGTGGGTTTTGTCCCATTTTATGACCTTTCTTGCCAGAACGGTTAAGTGAATTGTTGCAGTTGTTAAGTTAGTAACACAAAGGTCACAAAAACACGACCCTGGGACACTGTAACCATCATAAATATGAGTCAGTTGCCAAGTATCTGGATTTTGATCACGTGATAGTGGAGATGCTGCAACGGTTGTAAGCAGGGGTGGGATTCTACCAGTTCGCACCTATTCTCTAGAACCAGTTGTTAACATTCTAAGCAGTTTGGAGAACAGGTTGTTAGAAGAAATTACTGGCCTAATCCTGTAAGGAAGGCAGGAAGGAAATATTCTGGTGTTGCTTACAGAAACTGCCTCTCAGTTAACCCTTACTACATTCTTGGCAGGACTAGACTTCCTGTCTCAGGAACTTCTCTGGAGTTTTTCCCCCCTCCTTTGCTGGTACTTTGCTTGTGTGGAGTGACCATTCAAAGTTACAATGGCACTGAAAAAAGTGACTTATAACCATTTTTCACATTTACGACTGTTGCAGTATCCCCACTGTCATGAGAGGCCAGGTGAGGAGATGCGTGCCTCGATGTGAGTGATATTGAGTTGGCCATGCCTAGCCAAGTCACATGACCACCAAGCCACACCCGCCACCTAAGCCATGCCCACAGAACAATTTGAACCCCACCTCTGGTTGTAAGTGTGAAAACCAGTCATGTCAGTTTTTTCGGTGCCACTGTAACTTCGAACAGTCACTAAACGAACAGTTGTAAGTGGAGAACTACTTGCATAGCCCTTAAGTATTTGTATGTAGACACATGTATGTACACTAGGTCAGACACATGTTCAGTAGTGGGATCCTACCTATTTCACTACTGGTTTGGTGATTGCGTGAGCACACATGCACCTAACACACGCACACAGCTTTCCACATACCAGCTGAGACCTACAGTGCCAAACAACTGAGAGGATAAAGAAAAGTGCAGAGGTAGTTGAAGGGCCAACCCCACTTTTCTCTTCTTTCTCCTCTCAGCTGATCCTCGGGGGCTTTTTTACTACTGGTTTGGCCAAACTGGTCTGAACCGGCAGCATACCAGCACTGCACATGCTGCTATTTGCTTCCTCTGATTCCTCCCACCTATCAGACGTCCACACAGGAGCTAAAGGGAGCAGTGGTCTTCATAGCAGAAACCCTGGTGCAGATACAAAGCTAAGAGCCGGAGTAAATTAAAATCTAAGTGAAGCTCTGTGTTATCAGGTAAACAGTGAGCAATCCTTGGATCTGAAGTTCAGCAGCTATCTTTGGAAGTCAAAAGGCTCCTTCTCCTTGATTTATTACTTCGGAGCATTTAACAAGTATTCAAATGACTGTCTCTTATTTCCCTGAGCAGTTGCTTTTGGCTGAAATACACACATGGAAATTAGCTCTTATGAAACAAAACGATCCTGGCTTAGTGAAAACGATCTTGTGGATATGGAAAACATATATGTTAGCTGCATACCAAATAGCTGCTTTACTCTTTTTTTAAAAGTTATCCATCATTTTGTGGATTGTTGTCCTCTTTATCAGCCGTTTTCTTGACTGAAAAATTTAGTGGGACCCCTACCATTTAGGCCTCTCAAGCCTGTGGGTCAGCTGATTTAGCTGACCCAAGCTGGCTGGGGAATTCTGGAAATTGAAGTCCACACATCTTAAAGTTGGCAAGATTGAGAAATACTGTTATATTTAGATCAAGATGTTGAGGAACACCCCATATTGTAAAACATTGCTGTAAAGCTGACGGGCCTATTTTTCTCTGCCTAACGTTGAAAGGTATGTAAGGAGAATGATCAGGCAGTTGCTAGATGAACCTATTCTTTCCTAAATACTCCCAACATAGTACAGACACTCCAGAATATGCATTTCCCAGCTGCCTAAAATAATGCTGCAACAGACTCAAGACCCAAACTTAAAACACAGCGAGGCTTGCCATGCACAGATCTCTGGTGAACATAACTAATAGTGGTAGTATTTCTTCCTGAGAGAGATGCCTTTTCTACTCAACGCACAAACATATAGACTGTCTCCCCTTTGCTCTGAAACAAACTAATTTCAAGCTTGGCCCACAGCCTATGGCTTGTTGAGATGTCCGGCAACAGTTGCTATAGTCCCACACCTGGAAAAGTGACTTTTACTCCTCAAGCTTATGATGATGTATAGGAGTGCTGGGTCAGAAGTGGAGACCCGACTTGCCAATTTCAAAAGCTCAGGGCAGCAAGACAATACGCAGCGGGGAACTTTCTCTCCCTTCAGATGGGAATGTTCCTTAGATTTGCAGAATTCTCTGTTAAGTGTCTTGAGGCAAGGCAAGAGAGAGCCCTGCTTGTTTTTTTTTTCTTTTCCTTCTTTCCTTGCAGCAAGAGAAACAGACAAATGGGCCATTCAGACAGCGGGTGTCACTCTTCCTGTCCAGCTACAGCCGGACTCTGGAACAGTTGATACAGTTCTCAGAAATACAGAGGAGTTTGAAAGGCTGAATGCAGACTAAGACATTCCATAACAATGAGACTACAATTTCCAGCCTCCTGCTGGAAAGAAGAGCCCATGTTGAATCGGACCTAGGATTTT
This sequence comes from Bungarus multicinctus, assembly GCA_023653725.1. Classification (NCBI taxonomy): domain Eukaryota; kingdom Metazoa; phylum Chordata; class Lepidosauria; order Squamata; family Elapidae; genus Bungarus; species Bungarus multicinctus. Next base: position 125,309,194 of record CM042834.1, read on the forward strand.
TTTTTTTTCCATTCCAGGCTTCTGCTCTCCAGCAGGGTCAGGCCAGATGGTCCCAGGCAGATGGAGAAACCCATCTCCTTGGCCTGCTTCTGGCAAGAGGAGAATTGAAAACTATTCATGGTCTCCTCAGCATCGTGAAGCCCTTCCTGATAGCAGCTGCATTTGCCTTCCTGTCTTAAATTACAACTTGCCACGTAACCAGAGTTTGAAGGTTCTTGATCTTGATTTGTGGCCGAAGCCAATGGGACATTGGCTGGTCGAAGCTAATCATCCATTCAAGCCCATCTACAACTCCACAATTATGCCTGAATGTCAACACCCTACAGGATTGAAGTATTGGAATGGAGTTCACCAACTGTAAAACAAGTATAAGGAGGGTATTTTTCTCTTCAGTAGATTCAATGAATTGTTCACAATATTTACTGAAAAGCAAGACAACTAGGATAGCATTGAAAATGGCTTTTCTCCCTCTATCTTCCTCCCTCACATTTAATCCATTATGCTAGCTATGGTGTAATCATCAGCCAGGTGCACCCCAAAATAGTAACGGGCTGTGCTTGTATTGGAAAACCTACCTGCTAAAATGAACAAAATTAGCCACTGAGTGAGAAATGAGTCTTGTGATATTTCTGCCTTGGGAAGTGATTGTTCCAAGAATAAGGGTTACACTTCTACTTTTTCCCCACACATAGGCATTACACAAAGGACCCTGCTATTCCCACCGCACTTTTAATGTATTCATTTCTCTGGGCCAACACATCATCTGCTGATCATATATTTTGGTCCTGCAAAATAGGGTGGAAGATAATGAACTCATCTTACACCCCATTAATAATGGTATGAATGAACATGCCCCTGTAGTTGTTTTTTTTATATATATATATCATGTCCTCAGGACAATGCCTTTAAGGAGAGATTCAACATGGAAATAAGGAGAAACTTTCTGACAGTGAGAACAATCAACTAATGGAACAGCTTTCCCTCGGAAGTTGTGGGAGTTTCATCACTTGAGACTTTCAAGAAGAGATTGGACTCCCATCTCTCAGAAATGGTGTAGGGGGTCTCCCACTTGGGTAGGTGGGTGGGGGTTTGGACTAGATGACCTACAAGGTCCTTTCCAATTCTGTTAATCTATAATTTATCTTACTCCCAAGGCATAGCTGAAGCAACTTGGGGTATTCCAGTTTTAAAGCACTTTTCCTCTCTTTCTGACTCAGTTTTGTGGATAGGATTAAGGACTCTTCTTTGATGATGTCATTGATGCATGGATGGGATTCCCCCAGCTCTTATTGGCTGCCTTAGGTTGCTGCAGGAATGCCCTGTAAATTGTTTGAAGCCTGCGATGCAACAGGAGAGTTTAGGATGTTTAGATGCCGCAACAGAGACCAAGCCCCTTTCTTTTGCAGAGGGATCTTCCTATGCTTATTGGCCTTTTCTAAATGCTTATCAGATCCCACTCAGATTAAATGTTCTTTTCGAACCATAGTAGATCTTTCTTTTAAAAAGAACACTAGTAACTTTTCAAGGGGAATGCTAGTCTTGCGCTACACAGAAGGTCGATTTCATCCAGGAAACTTAGCTTTGTTTTGACATCTGTGAATTGCTGTTTCAAAACTCCTGAAACTGGTATCCTTGGAAGAGGCATCATTTTGCTTACTCTATTATGGCTTTGGTGGCACTTCACAGCAAGGAGATGGTAATTATTAAGTGCATGCCAATGCGGATGGCTCCTTCTAAGTGCTGTCAGCTGTAAAGAAAGCATTGGATACCATGGTGACAACTGTTGCTATTACTTATGGGCCAATCATTAGTCTGGAACTCATCTCTGGCTCCTGTGCTCTCCAGGGCTGTCCATCAGCTACTTCAGGATGTTTCAGATCTCAAAGTCAGAAATGAATTCCTTGGGCACTTGTTATAAGCACCGCCATTTCCTTGCAGCAAAATTATGGATCAGGGATCACTGACTCACCCCTTTGGTGCTCCTTCCATCTTCATTATAAGCAATAGCACTTAGACTTATATAACACTTCACAGTGCTTTACATCCTTCTCTAAGCGGTTTACAGAGTCAGCATATTGGTCCCAACAATCTGGGTCCTCATTTTACCGACTTTGGAAGGATGGAAGGCTGAGTCAACCTTGAGCTGGTGAGGCTCGAACTGCCAAGCGGCTGGCAGTCGGCAGAATTAGCCTACAATATTGCATTCTAACCACTGTGCCACCACGGCTCCCATTACAAGGTTTTAAGCCATTGCATCTTCTTTTTCAATGTGAACCAGTCATCCGCTAAGTGCTGACAATGAAGCACATGGAAAGAGGCTGTGACAATTGCACTGATGGAAATCTGGTCTTGGCACAAGTTTTGGCAGGAGCTACTGCAACATAACCTTTTGGGTTTTTGTTTTTTTGTTTTAATGCAGAAAAACTATGTGGACGTAGGTACTATTGCTTAGCAATGGAGTGACAGACAAAAACAAGGAGGCTGCAATTGTAAAAGTGGTTGAGGGCAGACAATGCCAAATCAGGAAAAGCCCCAGTACTGTACCTCTGCTAACTGCAGTTACCCCACATTCTATGGTGAGGTGCAACCATGGCACTTAAACACGTGCGGTGCAGCACCCCTTTGCACAAACACCTAAAATGAATGCTGGTGTCTCATAACCAAATGACCTGGGTTGCCCTGGCCAGATGGTGGGAACTCAGTTTTGGGGCCATGTGTGAATCTGACATGAGTGTTTGCTGGTTGCTTTGTTGCGTCTATGTCAACAATGCAAGAGGCATTTCCGGATCCTACAGTGTGAGTGTGTTTGTAGGTGCTTTAGGGGGCTTTGGTCCAGGAGAAGTTGTCTATTTAATTAATGCAGTAATATAGCAGAGAGGGCTGTTGGATGATTAAAGACAACGTGGCGCTGCCTCACTGCAAGACTGCCAATGGCTAAGGAGAATGCTGTGCGGATAATAGCCTCATATGCTGAGATACACAACATGTGAGAAAGCAAGAGGCAGCGTCTGGTTCTGAGTGCAGAGACTGTGGCATCTACAAGACTATGCGTAGGGAAGATCTTGTAGCCCTCATCAGAAGGGAAAGCAGCACAAGGAACTATTGCTGATCTTATGTGATGGTGAAAGGAATGTATACCAGTGTTACTGCTTCTCTCCTAGGTTTACTTGCTTATCAGCCCTTAATGGTTCTCTGCAATTATAAAAGAATCAGTTTGATATATTGGTTAACGCATCAGGCTGGAAACCAGGAGACAGTGAGTTCTAGTCCCACCTTAGGCATGAAAGCCAGCTGGATGCCTTTGGGCCAGTCATTCTCTCTCAGCCCAACTCATCTCTCAAGTTGTTGTTGTTGTTGTTGTTGTTGTTGTTGTGGTTAGGGGGCAAAATAAAAATTCCATCAATAAATGTGTCCACATCTGTATTCATGGCCAACGTTTATGGAAAGGAAACAGTATCAGTCCCTCAGATTCTGCACTGCAGCAATGGCTGTGAGTGTTGCTCCTGCTTATCCTTCTTTTATGGGGAAGATTCAAATTCTAATGACTCTGTAGGCCCAAATCAAAGTCATAAGATTTGTAGCCTTTTTAAGCACTGGTGGGTCTGCTGGGGGGTTAGGCTGCCTTGCAAATAATTTGATGCCGTAACCTCGGAAGACATAAGGTGGAACCCAAGAAAAAGCAATTGTGCAGATGGACAGAGTTAACAGTGGGCATCCTACTGTTTGGATATAGAGTGGTAAGGGGAGGGAAAGCTTCTGCTATGTGGGGCTAGGGCTGGAAAGAATTCATGTGGAATAATGGTAAAGCTGTTAGACTAGGTCTAGAAAGACTCAGGTTCAAATCAAACTCAGCAATGGAAGCTCATTGACTGACTTTGGGTTTGTTGCTCTCTCTCAATCCAAGTCACCTCATAAGAATTGTTATTGTAGAGAAAAATAGAAGAGAAGAAATGCACACTACCTTGAGCCTGGGGAGAAAAAAACAGGATACAAATATGTCAAGAATGAAAGATTGATTGATTGAATGAATGAATGAATCAATGAATTACAAATGACTTCTCACCTCCAAAAATGTTTGCTGAAATATATACGAGAATGTCAAATAAGAGTGCGGAGAAGGGGAGGATGGGAAGAAGCTGACTGAGCAGAGTAAGCTGCTTCTTTGGGTTTCAGCATCTGCCCTCCGCTTCTTCAGAACACAATCTTTTGTTCTGCACTTCCAGGGGACAGTTTATTGCTCTCACCATTAAGGGAGGTCAAAGAAAGGCAAAAAGCACAGCTACATCAGCAAGGTTGACTGTAATGATCTCCATTTGAATTCCAGGTCTTGTTATTGCACGCTTCACCAGTTCACACTATAAAATTTTTGCCAGCATAGATTCCCAGGGACTTCCATGTCTTTCTGTGCTTTGAACACCCATCTTGCTAAATGAAAACTCTAGGAAATCTTGCAACTCTCATTCTCACAACGTGTACACAGCACGGCACACATAAAGAAGTTTAATATATAGAGGGAGGCCCAGGAAAAACGGCTTTCTCCTCTCCAGAACTTTTGGTTTCCTTTCACATATGCAGAAACAAGAAATGAATGATCACCAAAATGGAAGTTGTTTGAGTTTACTGTTGCACACAGTGGGAAAGAGCCTTTTGGGTCTTTGCTTCTTTCCTTTTACGACATTCCTGGCCCTGAATTCCTCCCTCCATTGTTTCTCTGGAGCACCGTATCAAAAGTGTCTTAATACCTTTGACCTTGCCTTGAAATGATTCCCACTATAGAAACAATACACATGATCTTGGGAGGAGGAGGTGAGAGTGTGTGAGTGACCAACTCACTTCCAAGAGGGGAATTGTGGGTCGTATGGGCACAACAATGAATAAAAGTTGCACCTTCGAATTGTCAGCATGTGTCCTGCCTGATGGTCCCCAGCATGCAGCACAAGAATCCTGGCAGGTAGGTAGAAACCTGACTTCATTATGAAACTGTCTGATTAATCCAAAGCCCTGGAATTGGATGGCAAGGGACCCTCAAAAGGCATTCAGGAGAGGAAAATTGATGGACCTTCCCCTGTTTGCAGCCTTGCAGAGACACAGTCAGCGCATGCTAATTGCAGGGTTGTGGGCATTAAAACCCACAGCTGTGTTTGAAGCACAGTGCAGACAGTTTGTGGCACCTGCTTTCAATACGGGCCTGCTTTGGGTTCATGTCCTGTGCTGCTGAGGGAGGGAAAGGAAGGTTATCGAAAGAATCCCAGAGGTACCCACAGCTGGTTCTTCCTCTCCCTCTAGCCAGTTTTTTGTCAGGATCTCTCTGGCTTCAGGCAAGAAGGATGGCTATAAAATGACCCTTTTCTGCCTGCTGACCTGATCTGGTTGCCTTGGGGATGGCATTGCAGAGAGCAATTCGTTATATGAAACTTTGGAACATGATCTAATAGAGCACATGCAGGAAGAGATCATATATATATTTTTAAAACCCTGTGAGAATCTTGGAAAATCTCCTTTTCCTGAAACTGCCTGCTTCCTGTACCAAATGAGAAAATGCTAGCACACTGGGGGGGAGGGGCAGGGGGTAAGCTAGATACATGATCTGTAGCTCCAGCATCAAAGGAGATTCATGGCCAGATTGCAACTGAAAGTAAAGCAAATGTCCAACACGTTTCAACCTAAGCAGGGATGGGATCCAACCAGTATAACCACCAGTTATGTCACTCTGTGTCGTGCACGCATGCGCACAAGTGCAATTTACAACCTGCTGAGCTGCCCGAACAGCTGAGCAGTGCTGCGTGAAAGTGCGCAGCGGTTGAAAAAGCACTTTTTCCTGCTTTTTCAACTGTAGCTGTGTCGCGCAAAGCAGTTGCAGTTGAAAATGCAGGAAATAAAGGTCAGGTAAGAGCCCGGGCGGGCGGGTGGGCCAAAACAGCATCAGACATAGAACCAGTTCTATGTGTGTTTTCTGTTTTCTGCTTTTCATAGCAACAGGTTCTACAGAAGTGGACAGAACCGGTAGAATCCCACCCCTGAACCTAAAGGTTGGAGGCACAAACCCAGTTTGGATTTTGGCTTCAGAACAGCACAAAGGTCCAAGAGAGTCAATCCAGGGTCTGCCTAATTATCTCATTGCCATGAAGGCTGGGATAGACTTCATGCAGCTGGTATTTTCACTTGTTGAATGTACCCAAGAGGCCCCGGTAACAGGGCATTCGTGAGTTGCAACTCAAAGAAAGTGGCAACTGCTTGTGGGCAGCACATTTTTGAATTTCCTTTCGTAGCTGGGTATCATAAATACTCTTGATGCAGATGCTTGTTTTGGTGCCTATGCAAAACCTTAACCTTGAATGCTGATTGGGGAAAGGGGGGATGGGGTACCCTTTCCTGAAGATAGTCCCCTCCATCCGTAGGAAGAATTTTGTACAAGAACCGGTGCCCAAGGATGTTGCATAGCAACACATGCTGAAAATGATGGCCATGGGAGGTTAGCTGGATCATCAAGGCATAATCCTTTAAACTAATTCACCAGGGGAAAACAGAGCTTTAGTGGCAGGTATAGTGAAAACTTATGATTTTGGTGCTTTGAATCAGTCTTTTTACTCCTGGCAACTGCCTGGATAAGTCTGTGCAGTTTTCTTGGTAAGATTTCAGGGGGCTGGACTAGAAGACTTCCAAGGTCCCTTCTAACATTATTGTTCTGTGGTTTGTCCTTTGTTTACTTCCTAGGGCTGGGAGAAAGCAACTGGCCCAGTTGACTTTGTGCCTAAGGCAGAACTAAACAGTCTTCTGTCTCTAGCCCAGTGCCTTAGCCACTATGTCAAACTAGCTAATCAAACTAGCTATTCCACACAATAAATCCATATTCACATTAGATTTCAATGGGTTGAACAGGAGACTAAGGAGTCTTTCAATGTAAACTCCCAAGATATCAATGACATTAAGGTCAAGTGCAGAGAAATTCCCACCCTTTGGCATCTGAATCCCAAAGCCATAACTTGTTATATATTCTCTGCATGCTATTGGGAACAGAAGGCAGTGGAAGACAAATATTTTGTCTTTGTCCTCCTCAAGGAGGAGAACAACCTCTATCTTGAGTCATTCCAACTTGTTCCACATCTGGTCCCAGGTGCAGATATACTATTTCTTCAGCAATCCCCTGAATGTTTTATTGCATGTGAAAGCTGATGGAAGATGGGGAGGCTCTCCACTGTCACAGATGCCAGAATGAAGGCCAGCAAAGTGTCCACACCTACTACCAGTGCATCCCTCTTCTGGCAACCAGGATCAGTGGAGAACTGGTACGGCTGCAGAGAAGCGGGTGGAGAAGCAGAATAGATCATAGAAGCAACACCTCACTCACTGCTCCATCAAACTCTGCTCTGCAGCAGTCCTAGCAGCTAATAGAGGAGTTGCAGCAAAGAAATCAGGAGGGCTCTGTGTCAGAAATTGGCACTCCCTGAAAAAAAAAGTATGATTGGAAGATTCGGCCCCCAAAGTCACAAACATTCTGGATGGTGTGTCTCCCTCCTGCCCCCTAAATATAGATTTTATGAGATGCTATCTGAGATATGACTTACAAGCATTAGGCTAAATACAGTATGAAAGAGCTCCAGGAATGTTTAACACATTAATATTCCATATTTGTTAGATGAAAAAAAAAATATCCTCAACAATTCCACTGCCAATTTTTCACGGTTTGCTGTCCAGCTTTAGGGACATAAGCGAACAGACAGGCTGGGTGGCCACACAAATGGCTCGGAGTATTCTAAGTGGTTTGTGAGTTGTCAAGCTCTCAAGTTGCTGTAAAACATCTTAGTGACCTTATTGTTGAACTTTGGATGTAGGAAAAGCCGCAGTTTCCTAAAAGATCCTGGAATTGGGCTGATCTGCATCCAGCAGGGCAGAAGGACAGGCAGGGGTGGGTGGGTGCAAGAGAACATCTGTTGCTGCCATATGGGAGGTTCCTTCCTTTCCCCTCCCAGAAGCCCCAGGCTGTTCCAATTTAAGGAATGCCTTTCAGTTTTGCAGCTCTCATCCCACTCTAATTGTCAGCTCTCCATTCCATTCCATCTCCTCCTCCTCCTCTTCCTCCTCCTCTTCTTCTTCTTCCTCCTCCTCTTCCTCCTCCTCCTCCTCTTCCCGGCTCTTGAATGCCTCCTGTGTTTCAAAAGCGTCTTCACCAAAACTTAATTGCTGAACTTTCCCAGAAGGAAGCTTGAATGATTGCAAAAGAGAGCATGGTAGGCTCTCTTCTCATTACTAATCAGGCTCAACAGGGTGGGTTCTGGGTGAGCTGCGGCAGAAAGAGGAAAAGAGGCTAAAAAGCCCCCGGCATCAGAGGCAAAGCACAGCAGCTGGGCAGGTGGCAAGGCAATTTTGCAGTGCTTGAGGCACAAAGCCCCAGACGCAGCGTGCATACATTTCTCCGAGGCAGTAACAAGATGTATTGCACTTTTAACAAGTTAGACAAGCTGCTCTGGGTCTGCCCAATGCGAGAGTTTCTCAGCCATTTTGTGAGATAGGAACAACAGGGGTGGGGGGATGGGATGGGATGGGATGGGGGTTCAAATGAACTCGTCCCTGAACCACGGCCCTGCTCACCACCACAAATGGAGCTTTTCCTGTAGCCCTGGTTGATCCCATCTGATTCTGTTTATTGGTTTTGTGAAGTTATAACCTGATCTAAGGCTCACCAGATTCAACCTGAGAAGCAGTTCTGAATGCTGGCCCTCATCTCTAGAGGAAGCAATCTTATAAAGCGTCTCTGAGGATATGGAAACTGCCATGGCTGCGTAATCCTATCCAGCCTGTACCCAAGCAGAGAGCTTCCCCGCCCCACTACTGAGTTAAAGTTTTCTCTATCCAGTCAGGGGAAAAAAAACCCTATCCCGGTGCATGATTTGCTTTCCCCATTGCTGATCCCTATCTGCTTCTGTTGACTGTTTCAAGTTATCATAGTCATCTGTCTTGCCTCCGAGGTAATGGGTGATAGAGCCTAACAGATTGTACATATCTGGAGGCTGCCCTTGGACAGTCTTGGAATAAGGAGGTAAACAGGTTACTGCTAAGGACAACTTGTTATTTGACTCATAGGTTGGGAATATTATGGACACAACATCATGGGCAGAGAGTGGGGGGTGGCGGAAAGGGTTTTTAGGACATGTCTGGGCAGGTAGGGAAGGGTACTGACTGAAACCAGCCGCATTTCAGAAGTTACAAGTTGCTTGAAAGGCTAACTTCTGACATATCTCTTTCTAGAAACTGAACCGTGGCGACAGTACCCCATGAAAAATGAGTCTGTGAAATGAACAGTTGAAGGCTCAAGCAATGAGGTGGGAAACTAATATGCTAATGCAATGTTTCCCAACCCTGGACATTTGAAGACCCATGGACTTTAACTCCCAGAATTCCCCAGCCAGCCTTGTTGGGTGAAGAACTCTGGGAATTGAAGTCCACACATCTTCAAGTGGGAAACATTGCCTTAATGCAATTCTTGCAAAGATTTGCAGTCGATTGGGGTGATTCAAACTTACTAGAGAGGACCACGGAATCAAATTATCATGTCAGATGGTCGATGGGTTCTACAAGATGTCTAAATCATCTTCGCTTTGTAAAGATATGCTACGAAACTTGGTTTCGAAAGCTACAGAGAATTGCGACTCCTTATAGACATAGTATTTTTCCAACATAGTTCTTTCACCAAAACACATTCCATCTCTAAAGATGAGGTGTTCTGTTTCCCATAATTTATATGGAGCTTTTAAATATTATTGCCAGAAAAATAATAGGCAGCACCCATGTTATATCATGCTTTAAGTGAAGAATTCCTTAAAGACGTTGGCTGAACTGATGTGATGACACAAAACGTTCACCCTGGAACAGTTCTGAGAACAAAACCAAGCAGGCAGCCCTAATCCAAGCATCAAAGTTCACCCAACAAATTGAAACCATAAACTGTTGGTATTCGCTTCGCGAAGCTGGAATGTTGTTTCTACATTAAACATAATACTGCAAAGTGGTAGAAATGATCAATTCCTGTTATGGAAGACAGCCAAAAGACAAGACTTGCATTACGGCATTAATTAAAACCTGCCCTAGAAAGAATGGCACTAAGTCTTCTGGCCACTAAAACTTCCCCTATTCATCCGATAGACAGAAAGAAGCCTTGGCCCTTACAAAAGATCACAAGTAGCAAATCTGTCTTTTGCAATAAACAGACAAATTCTAGCAGGGACATGGAAAAGCACATTCTAATATTCACATTTCTTTTTGGAATGTCTTAATAGGCTGAGAACTTTTTGGGGGGGGTGTTGAGTTTTTTCTATGACTTCTCACTGACACATTATTAGGATGCTCGGGACTCTCCTAAGGGAGATGGTATGCTCCTTTTTTTTCATCCCACCCCCTCCCCCCAGCTTGTTCCCATCAGAAGCCAACCTCATCTGATTCCCTCCCCTCCCTTCCCCTCCCCCACAACTTCCATCTGGGAGTCCTAAACCTACGCAAAAGCCTCCCTCCTCTGCCGCTGACCTCAGCAGAGCTTCTCAAGGAGAGACTCACCCCCATTGGAAAAGCTCTAAAATTTGAGTTTGGAGGAGGGAGGGCTCCCGAGCTATTGGACATCCAGCTGCCAACAAGATGAATGCTCAGAGTGAAAAATATCAGCCGTGGGAATGAAATCAATTGTTGGCTGGAAGGGCTGGTCTGGACATGAATCCCTAACTCTAGTAATTGGGCTCTACCAGGCCAAACACAAATCAAGTTGTTTTCCCCAGGAACAGTATTACAAATTAACATTCCAAATCCACCTCCATTTTCCAAACTGCCCCGGCCCTTTTATATTGCCTTTTTAAATACACACGTGGGCACATGCACAAAAACCCTATTAAGCCGTTTAAGACAAAAGGACAGTTGTCAGGAAGAAGATTTGTAATCAGTTCACATTTATTAAGTGTTAGACCTCCTGATGTTTCCCCCTCTCCCTTCCCTTTCTCCACCCCCCCCCCTCACCCCTTTGCATTTTCATAAAATAGACTGAGACCCAAGGATTCTCCTAGGCCACCTTTTCTAATTAAAATAATTACAAGCTCCTAGCATCACTTTGGGGCATATTTATTCACTTTAAATCTTGAAAGCTGGCTAAAAAGAATCCAGCATTTCAAGCAGGACTGGAACAGTTGCTTCTTTGCTAAAGCAGGACAGAATTTTGCCCCCATCCATTACTGGGAAGGAGGACCTTTATGTTGTGCTGCTTTTAAAAAGCTGAAAGGCATTTCTTAGAGGTCTGCCATTCAAACGAGCACAGAAAACATACAGGAAAAGCAATGTAGAATTTACTTTTTTTCAACGGAGACGTGCATGAAATGATGGCAGCAGACAAGAATCAGATGAACAACAAACTGGATTTTCCAAGTTTTCCAAGCAAAATCCAAGGCCCAGGCAGGCAGTTCAGCAGAGGCAAATAACCAACCAAGAGGAACAGATGACAAGGGCAGAAACCAAAGCTCGGTGTTTATACCATGGCTGCCACGGCTTTGGCTGTGCCAAATACAGTTGGGTTTACTGCAGATTGCAAAACCCTGTTTCCTATATTCTTAAGATACAGATAGATTCTTTGCTTGCTGAACTAAACTCCACCAGCCGCTAAACTCCACCAGCATCAAATTTCTGACACCACTAGTGTCCTACCCTGCCTCAGGCAAGATGCCAGCCAACGATGCCGTCCTTGTTTATGGCGCATAAAGGACAGGGATTAATAGATACCTGTAGCTAGATTTCCTTATCCCGGCCCCACAAAAAAACAGGGAGGAAACATCTATCATTCCTTCTCTTTAATATCAGATTGGCCTGAAGGAGATAGCACATTTTGATTTAGACTAGCTGATTTCACCAACTGCCAAAATTTGGTGTGGCTTTGCAAAAGTGTTTTGCTCAACGCTAAACCAAATATATCAGCTGTTATTAGTTGATGATTTGGCTCTTCTCAACACAGATCTACTTACAATTAAGTCCATGTTTAAAACCAGCTTCAACAACAGCAGGCAGGCAGGCTTGGGAGAAACTATCCTGTGAAATAGCAGAAAGAGAACTGCAAAAACACACCTTTCATCATTCTGTCTGGGCAGCTGCTGTTCTGATCCAGGTCTCTTAGCAGTACACAGGCAGAGCCCTGGTGTTGGGGGATTGTTCAGGGGAACCTCGCCAGTCCGAAAGAACCAGAGTCCCATAGAATAGTTAGGACTTGGAAGACAGGAACCAGAGAAGAGGGGATATACTACACTTAAAGTGGTCAATAGGTGCTGGACAGAGTCCATCACTTGTGGTCACCTGACTGAAAGAACATTGGTGAAATTTGCAAGATGCCTGGTGGTGATAAGAGGAAGGAAAAAGAACCCCTCTGCTTGAACATTCATACAGCAAAGAATGACTTAGACTGTTTCAGGAATGAAAAGAAGTGGCCCCATTAGAGGACATAGCTGAAAAAAAAATGTGGTTGCCAGGGTGCATTTGTGCCATAATTAGATGCATGTAAGGAATGCTCATGGGGTGTCCAATCAGCTGGGATATACATAACTACAGATACTGATTTTATTCCTCAGTAGAAATTCTCGGTCTCTAAAAGGGTGACGCAGAGGGTGGAAAGAAAATAAGGCCACTGAATCTACTTGCACCATTATCTGTAAAATCCTTGGGCAACTACTTATATCTGGCACCCCCCAGCTGTTCTTACCATTTGACCTACATGTACCATTAGCCTGCTACAATGGAGGGCAGCCTTTTGAAAATACCATTCAATTTTTTCTTCCTTACTGCAGCATCCGTCTAGCTGCCCTCTTAATTTCCTAACCCCGGAGAGCCACTGCAGCATTAAATGGCAACCCCCAACTGATTACAATGTTCCAGCCAATCATTGCCACCAGGAGGGCTGGTCAGGAACCCCCCAGGAGCCTTTTTGCCCAGAACTATACCTAGCTTTTGGAGCTGAGGATCACTTCTTAGATATGCAATGCTTCTCCCGCAGTTCAGTTCATACTATATCATGTTTTCTATGTGATTGACACAATCCTCAATGGCTCAGATAACAGATTCCACCAAGCTCAAGGTGGCTTTTGACTTATTGTATTATAATAAATTTAGGTTAATGTACCAGGGTTAATGGCTGAGCATCTTACAATGTCCCAAGCATTCAGTTAGTTGCAGTTAAACAAGCCATGGCTTAACGTGAAGTATGAATCTATAAGTTGTGGTAAATTTGTCTCAGTGGTAAAGTATTGGAGGCAATATAATGAACTTTCCATTTGTAGATTTCAGACTCCATAAATGATTGACTGAATTCACACATAATTTTAGCCTATATTTCAATTATGGTGTAGTCAATCAATCATGTGAAGCAAACCATCACACGCCAGTGTGTGACAACCACATCTTTGTCAATTGACTGAGGAATAGGCATGCATGAATTCACATTTGGCAACCACAACCAAGCACTATATGCTTAAATCTTGGCACAAGAAACTTCCTAAATCCATGTTTTTCAGGTGAGCTACACACAATTAGGACTTGTAGGGTTTGAAACATGAAAAACAGTCCTTCCTAGTGCCTCAGAGAGGTGTCTACATCCCTGCATGTTCCATAGCTCATCTTTCTTGCTCTGAATTCTTGGCCCATGCAAGAATTATAAATATCAAAACTCTGGATAAACCTCAACTTGTAAAGTCCAAGAATGTATCTCATCTTATACTTTGCAGAAGTTACTGGAGCCAAATATTGATACTCATAATTAGCAGGAAAATATAAAACACTGATATTATTCATCCCCCTCTAATAAAAAGTTTTGAAGGGACGTGTCTTTTTCCAAACTCCACAGCCAGTAATAATAACAGTGAGCAGAGAGATAGCAATGGGGTTAGAGTAACATACAGAAGACATTCCAAAATCCATTTCCCTTTAATAGGTGTCTAGAAGAGGGAATTATTAGGTGAGCTTATCTAAAAATGACAATATGCTATCTCATAAGGTCCCCCTTCATTTATGTAGTGAATATTACAGAATGAAGATAAGTCCAGATAAGGTTCTTACTATAAAATCTTCTTCCTTCATCCATGACTTTTTAGAAAGAACCTGGACAAAATCATAGAGTTGGAAGGGGCCAGATAGGTGGTTAAGTCCAACCAGTTGAGGAACCCAAATAAAAGCATCACAGACAGAGAGATGGCTGGTTGGCATCTTCTAGAAGCCAGCTAATGAAGGGGGCCCACAACCTCTCTGGCTAATTGGTTCTACTATCAAACTGCTATCACTTTCTTCTAATGTTCAATCAAAATGTGCTTTAAATTGATTGTTCTGTTCTGGAACAAGGGAGGAGATTTCCTGTCTTTCTTCAATGTGGTATCCTGTCAGGTATTTGAAGGATGCCATCAAAGAGTGCTCCCGCCCTTAGTCATCTTTTTCCTCAAGGCTAAACACACCCAGTTTCTTCAATCTGTCTTTCTTCATAGGCTTTAGTTTCCAGTTCTCTGATCATCTTTCCTTTCTCTCCCTGAACCTGTTCCAATTTCTCTCAATCCTTCTTAAAGTGTAATGCTCAGAATTAGGCACCCGGTACTCAAAATGGTGTCTGATGAAAGCAGAACAGAGTGGCATGATTACTTCCTATGATTTGTAAGTTGCACTTCTATGGATGCAGCCTAAAATTGCATTAGTCTTCTTAGCAACCACATCACACTGCTGCTCATAGTTAGCTTGCAATTAACTGTTCCCCCTCACCCCCATCCTACAGCCATGCCTTTGATTTTCGTTTCCTTGGTGAAACACTTCTGCTACGATCTGCTCTAGACATTTTCCAGATCCCACTGTTGAGCTGATTACTCTGAAGTTTTCAGAATCTCTTTTTTACCTATCCTCTTTTCCTGCTAAATGTCTTCCCAATATTTTTCCCAGGATACAATCAGTTTCAAAGAACTGAGAGCACTAGAAACTTCCTCAAGGAAGCACCCCAGAATGGGCATTTAATTCATAACTCTCGCAGGACATTATTGTTTGTTTAGTGTATATGGCTTACCTCTGCTCCTTATATCTGGTTTCTTCTCCAGCATGCTGTCTTGTTAAGCGTCTGAACTGAAGACAGTATTGCTTAAAGTTAGAAAAGGGAATCAGATCTGAATCGTGATACTATACCAAGAGAAATATATATTGATTTATTCCTTGGTGCTAAGCCTGACTTGTTTTAATTATTACTTATAGACCAAATCACAAATACTGGGTTCACAAACGTGCTAAGCTAAAAACCAAAGAAATCATCTAATAGCTTAGTACAATATGTTACACCCACAATGCAAATGAAACATTGATAATTTGGAACATTTCTCAATCTCCAGAGAACTCGATGGATCCATTCTATACCTGTTGCATTCCATGCAATGGTCCAATCCATTATATACCTGTTGCATTCCATGCAATGGTCCAATCCATTATATACCTGTTGCATTCCATGCAATGGTTCGATCCATTCTATACCTGTTGCATTCCATGCAATGGTCTGATCCATTCTATACCTGTTGCATTCCATTGTCTACAGTCCTCATCCAGCTTGGTCATTAGCCATGTTGGTTTAGGAGATTGGAGGTGCAGTCCAACATAGCTACTGGCCGTTAGATTGGAAAAAGCTATCATTGGATTTATTTCCGACATCACCATAACTGTGATGTATATCAGATATGTGCCTTAGATACCTTTAATGGAACAATCCAATTTCTAATCCAAAAAGAGATCCTCATTAACGACATACAATATCCTCTAGAGTTATCTTTCAATAAACAGGACAGTCTTTAAATGGCCTCAACAAGGGTTGACATTGGTAGAACACCCTGTAAATCACACTAGCTGTGAAATGGTCAGAAACTTTCTATAAAAGCTTAGTTTAAACTGGGTTTGCCTTTGTTTATTCCACTTCTGTGGATATTGTGGTTAAGTGAATGATGATATGTGTTGCTTTACAAGGCTATGGAATTATTTTTTTTTATAATCACATGTTTTATCAACTTAATCTCTTTCCACCAAATGATAACCTGAGAAAGATGTCTCAAAGCATGGCAGCACAAGTAACTAATCAATTCTTCAAACCATCAGGTAGGCAAATATTATAAATACAAATGGTATAATGACTACCCTGACACTACATTTCTTTCTGTCCTTTTTCCAAAGTTCCATTTGATTTATTTTAAAGGACTAGTAACATATATTAACAATGAAGAGAAATATAGTACATTCATATGACAAATTTTAAATTAAATTGTTAAGGTAAACTAATTGTGGTTCACATCTACAACAAACACAGCAATGAGGACATCATGGCAAAACAGATAAACCAGCAGACTTGATTGAGGAAAGGTGCAAATTGTAATACCACTTCATTTAAAAATTACATTTTTTGTTTTTAATTAGCCATGAAAGCCATCTGGCTGACTTTGGGCCAGTCACTCTCACTCAAGCCAATCCAGCTCACAGGCTTGTTTTTGTAAGGAAAATGGGAGAAAGTTGTGTTGGATTATTTGTAAAAATAATAAAGGTGGGAAATAAATAAATGAATAATGAACAAATGGAGATGAATTAATTGATTGATTGATTCTCTGGTTAGAGAAGATAACTTGGTACTTTTAGGTTGCTTCAAACTACAATTCCCACAACTCCAGCCATACATAACACCAGGTTCGACTTATTTGCAGCTGATTTCCCATCAAGATTGCTGCTCTTTAGAATAGTTACATGAATTGAATTTGGTAACTCCAACATATCCCAACTGTCAATAGCTCCATGGTGAGTGTATAGCTAAGCCATAGCAAATAACCATAATGCAGGATGCAAATTGCTAGCTGAAACGGCTTTTTCTTAAACTATCACCTACCAATAAAAAAGAGACCAAGCGTAGCACTTTGTTAGGGATCTCATCTGCATGAAATAAATCAACTTTGAATAAATAATTTGCCACCACACCATTAGTGCCCTAGAAACCATTTTTCTTCTGTAACCCATGATTTGAGGTAAAACTAGGGATCGCTTTGTAGGGTTTGTTTTGTCTGCTCTCTGTGTACATGTACAATTTTTGCTGCATGTATATATGAATGAAATAAAGAGAATTGAACAGATACATGTTGATATCTAAGAGTACAATAGAGATATTGTAGAAATCTGAACAACCATTTGATTGGTTGACAGCAAACAAGCATCTCAGGGGTTTGGTTTGGTTTTTGCTGCTTTCTAACAGCCATTTGGAATTTTGTTGCCCAGGTATGTTTCTACAACCTTTCAGTTTTCCTACTTGCTTGAAATAGAGGATAGGATGCATCATGCTATATATTTATGTAGGTGTACATATGTGAATATGTGTGCTTTACACATTTGTGACTGTATTACAGTACATTCATAAATATTTCAGAACTTTTTTTTATGTCTGCTCCACTATACTTCCTGAATTGGCAAAATAATCTCAATGTAAAAGTGGATGGGGAAAAAAATCAACACAGGAAGAAAAGACCTCTTTAATTCCTGAAGTGTTTCAAAATAGAATCCTTCCAAATATCGGGCAGAGAAAGAGTGTTCCATCTGGGCTTGCTTTGCCAAGACAAACACAAAGAGGAAAGATCCAGGAGCAGACCATGGGTTGAGCCAGAATTTCTCAAACTCAGCAGTTTAAGATGTGTAGTCTTTCATTCAGACAAATGATTCATGTCAGACAAATGATTGTCCAGTCTCTTCTTAAAATCCTCCAGTGATGGAGCAGCCACAACTTCTAGAGGCAGCCATTCCACTGATTGTTCTAACAGTAAGGACATTTCTCTTTAATTCCAGGTTGCTTCTCTCTTTGATTAGTTTCTATCCATTGCTTCTTGTCTTGCCTTCAGGTGCTCTGGAGAATAGCTTGACTCCTACTCCAGAATACTCCATCCAGAATGAGGGAAGGTTGAATTCTGGGAGTTGAAATCCACACCTTTAAAAATTACTGAGGTTGAGTAACGGTGGGCTAAGCCTTAAGAACTCACAGGAACTTCGACCAAGATACCTGGCTAAACCTGTGGTAGCCTCCCACCATGCTTTTTCCCTTTTGCTGCAAGGCTAGAATTAAATAGGGGAAGAGGAAAAAGGTCAGCCTCATTCTAAGTGCAATGCCTAAAAATTTGGAGGTTAGCCTTATATTAACTTTAATGATAGTGGCAAGACTGATATTCAAAATACCAGAGGACTTTGGTACCATTTTAATAGGCTTACTTTTATTCTGAGAAAGTAACTTATATTAAATATAATTCCTTTTTTATGGGACAGTCAAACTGCCTACTTTCACTTCTCCTTGTAGTTTCTTAAAGCCTCCGCTTCATAACCCTCCAATTACAGCATTTAAGATTCCTCGTGAATCATTTTTTGGAGGGTGTATTCTCATGACATTGGTTTTCACTCTCATTCACAGCCCACCATGGAGCCAGCTTACATTCATATTTAATAGCTGTACCAGTTTAAAGTTGTGTTTTCCTTCTTCCAATACCAATCTTGCCATATAAATGATCTACAATGTCTCACTGACAATGGGGTTGATGATATGGGCAGGGGGTGGGATCTGTTCAATTTACATAAACCTGATTGATATTTTGTGAAGTACCTGTTGAATGTTCATGGGCTGTACTTTTCAGTGCATTCTTGATAGATGTGTTCAGTACATTTGTCTGTGGAAGAGAAGGAAGGGGGGGGGGAATGCTCTAGTCATTTCTCCATTTTACCCAAGAGAGCAGAAAGAGTCAAGTGACTGAAGAGTTGTGTGTGTAAGTGAACAGATTGTGTAAATTGACCAAATGTTGGTGGTGAGACAGGGATTGGCTGAGATCTTTTGAGTCTCCTTCCCCAAATCTTGGGCAAGACTGCTGTTTCCCCCTCCTGGTACCTACCTACTTTGCTCTATGTTGGGCAGGACAAAGATGGAGGATAAAAATACTATAGGACCCATTCTTAGCTTCCCAAAAACATTGTTTTGAGCCAGAGCATTTGGGGACATGATTTTTGGAAAGACAGAGTGACTTCCTCCATAGGGAGAGATAAGGCTAGTCTGTAATAGTGCTAAAACAGTCCAATTATTCTAATAGTCAGACTTCCTTTGAATGCAGAACGTTTGCATAGTACCAAAGCAAGTTTTGACAGGGGCCAAAATTGCAGCTCTAGTCATCTGACCAAATCTACCTCCTTTCCAGCCTCAGTCCCATCCTGTATTGATTTCCCAAAACCTGGAGGGGACACACAACCAGGGGAATTTACAAATCACTTCTCCTAACCTGTCACATATTACAATTGAAAGAGTGCATCTAGAACTTGGCCATAGGGGCAGCAACACAAACCAACATACTTTTCTGGCAACTCAAAGCATACTTTTCTTCCAGCATTGTCACTATGGCAGTGCTGTGTTTTGTTTTATTTTTAAAGAATACAATAGCAGCCTTTAAGGTACCTGTTAAGCTGTTCCAATGCTTGGAGACCAAGATAGACAGAATTCATCTTTTGTTTCCAAAACATGTCTCTCCCATATTAATCCTCTTAATACAAGAGCATAGCTGTTGAAAACTAGTTGGCACCTTTATCATTCAACCATAGAGTCATTAGGAAGGTAGATTCAGTTGCTAGCTAATGTTCTGATTTACTCTTTAGAGTCATGACATCAGAGAGGTTGGATTCACTGCGCAAGCAAGCAACGCAACAGCCAGAGAGGGTAGCTTTCAATTATCCTCCACATTCTAATCTATTATGAGGTTAGTACTCAAAGGTAAAGGAGGAGGGGCAGGAGAATCTGCTCAACAGCATCCGGAAAGGAAGCTCAGTTGATCCTTCTCCAACCGTTCTCTCTGGAATAAACTCTTAAGTATTTTTAAAACCCATAATCTTTGGCAAGTGGATAATACATATTAATTAGGCTGATTGTATTGATTTTATTTGAAGTGCTGGGTATAAGAATGCTTCTCTTCCTTCTGCATTCACGTTTTTCCTATAAAATCTTTATATCAAAGGCTTCCTTCTTTGAAAAAGGGAAATTCTCATTACAGCTATTCCCATGTGTAAGATTTCACAATTGCACGGCTTCCCTTTGTGACTTCAGGATTGACAAAAGTTTTGCAACGTCTGTTGTGTGAAAAATTTGCAAAATAGCTTCTTTCTATTTTCCAGAGCACTGGACAAAAGGGAGAAATACCAGTTAAGAAAGTTAAGAAATTGTCTAGATAGACAGGCTAGGATAGGTTCAGCCTGACAGATGACAGTCTATTATAATAATGTTTGATTGGAGAACAATTTGAAGTAGAGGCCTGTGCTACTTGTTGTCTCTTCTTTCATGTCTTAAAACACATCTGTCCAGAAAAAGGTGGAGTATAGTAGTTACAAGTGTCTCAGCACATGAAGAAAGAATCTGTTCTTGCTTGTCCTTGAGTAAATGGACATTCATTCATTCATTTTTCAGGATTAAAAATTACAAAAGCAATGAACAGAAAAATAAAATACACACTGTGTTGTGAACAAAATCTGCCATTTGAATATTTACTTTTACAGCAAATAACCATTTTGTGAATGGATAAATGTTTCCATAATAACAGTCATTTTGTGAGACTGCTCAAAATATGCTCTCAAAAATTCTGAACAGCAATAGCAATAGCACTTAGACTTATATACTATGGTGGTGTAGTGGTTAGCATGCAGTACTGCAGGCTACTTCTGCTGACTGCCAGCTACCTGCAGAGTCACTCTGATTGAAGGTTGACTCAGCCTTCTATCCTTCCAAGATTGGTAAAATGAGGACCCAGATTATTAGGGGCCTTATGTTGACTCTGTAAACTGCTTAAAGAGGGCTGTGAAGCACTGTGAAGTGGTATATAAGTCTAAATGCTATTGCTACTGCTATACCATTCCACAGTGCTTTATAGCACTCTCTAAGCTGTTTACAGAGTCAGCATATGACCCCAACAATCTGGATCCTTATTTTATTGACCTTGGAAGGATGGAAGGCTGATTCAACCTTGAGCCAGTCAGAATCGAACTCCTGGCTGTGGACAGAGTTAGTCAGCAATACTGCATTCTAACCACTGCTCCACTACAAACAGCCTCAGCAACCTAAAAAGATACGCTTACCTCTTAAGATGAATAATTTTATCCACTGTGGGTAGAATAGATTTGGAAAGAAGCAATATGTGTTCATGTAGCTCTTGTTCAGAGGTGTCCAACCTTGGCATCTTTAAGACATGTGGTCTTCAACTGCTAGCTGGGAATTCTAGGAATTAAAGTCAACAAGTCTTAAAGTTGCCAAGGTTGGACATCCCTGCTCTAGACTTTAGGTTTTAACAGGGTTTTGTTTTGTTTTTTTTGTGTGTGGGGTGGAGGGTTGTCACCTTTCTCTGGCATTTCTGCTAGTGAGGAGTGGATTGATCAAAGTATCCAGTGGTAGAATGGTGAAACACCAGAGGTGATCTTCAGCAGGTTCTGTCCAGTTCTGGAAAACTGGTAGCAGACATTTTGAGTAGTTCAGAGAACCGGCAAATACCATCTTTGACTGACTCCACCCCCATCTATTCTCTGCCTCCCAAGTCCCAGCTGATTGGCTGGGCCTTCTTTTGTTGCCCTGCACAGGAGAATGGAGCTGGAAAGCAGGTTAATGGGGTGGGGAGGGAATGGAGATTTTGCAGTATCCTTCCCTTGCCACACCTACCAAGCCCACACCACGCCTATCAGGCCACGCCCACAGAACCGGTAGTACAATTTTTTGAATCCCACTACTGGGACACACCCTCTCTCTGCTTCCTCATCCAAAGAATTGTCCAGTTGTCAATGACATACAGGTTTCATGACGAGTCCTATTGGAGAGACTAAAACATACATGGACCCAGCATGTGCATGTCTTTACAGATGCCTCTCATCCAAGAGTGGGAGAGAGTGTTTCTTGGGGAAGGAGATTTGTAGTGTGAGATGGGTAATTGTGAAGGTTTGATTGCTAATACTGATGGCCAGGGGGGAAGCGCATTCCACTTCCACCCTCCCTCCTATCCCCAGCTTTTCTTCTTGGTCTGCAGTTCAGGTTCTCTCTCGTTCAGATGTCCAACCAAACCTGAAAGTGAAGGGAGGGAGAGATAGGAAAACCTGGATCACCACGCAACCTTCCCACACAATAAGTTGTCTTTAAAACTGTGCCTGCCAAAACCTATACGTCATAAGTTAACTCTCATCTGAAAGGCCCAAACTATCATTGAATGAAGGAAGCTGCCTTTCTATGCCTCATCTTCACATCTCTCTAAATTCTAATCATGGCATGATGTCCTAGTCACCTGATCTTCATGATAGATAGATCCTTTGTCTTATCCCCAGCTCATGGCTGTAGCAGCCATGTTGCTTTTGGCTATGCCAGTTTTAAAGTAGTATTTTCCTTTTCCTTCTTCCAAACAACATGGCCATGAATATGATCAAGCACACTTTATTGACTATATGGCTGCTGCCGGCCCAGTAAGATATGGAGTCTGCTCCTACATCTGCTCCTACACTTTAGGCAACTGTGGGCATGTGTTTCCCCTCTTTCTCCAGTCACTGTTCTCCATAGCCTTTTTTTTTTTTTTTTGGGCTTGGTCTGGACAGGATAGGCAGAGCGTAAGTCCTATCCTGTACAAATGATCCATTTGCACTGGGAAAGTAAACTGGGTTCTGTCATTGGTGCACTGCTGTTTTTAACCATCATTGTGTGCATTAGATGTTTTCTGTTATCTCTAATAACAAGGGATGCTATGCAAGGATATTTTTTATTTTTTTAATCATTCAAGGCAAAAAAAAGTACGCAATTTTGCTTGATGGTGATGATGATGTTATCCATTCAGTCATGTCCACCTCTTAGTGATTCTGTAGGCCAGGTTTCTCTACATCTTCTGATCTTATATTGCATCTTTTGAGTTGTCCTATCTTTTGATTGGTGCCCTCCTCGATAGCGACCATTCTGCGTAGTCTTCTCCAATTTTATGAGTATTTATGGGCTACTTCCAAGTTCATCCAGCTCTGAGAAAAAGAACTGGATTAGTTAAGAATGGAATTCAATATTTATTATTCCCTCCTGCTTCCCACTGAGTCCCTCTTTGCTTTGCCGATCAACCACTCTATTTTGGGTATTGTCAGCACTCTTTCAGAAGACCACTAGATCTACGGTATGTTTGAAAAGAATCTGAAAAGTAACTGCCATAGACAATTGCCACACCTGTGATCTGTTAATCAAGCAACTTTCTAGATGGGCTAGTTACAAACTTATTTAATAAATTTGTAGTCCACCCATCTCCAAATGATTCTGGGCAGTTCAGAAGTACAACGTAAAATACAATGAACAAGAATAAAATAAAAATGGCCAAAAAAATCAGGCAGCAGTAAAAGTGTTCCAACATCACTCAAAAGGGTGCTTTAGTCATTCTTGCTTTGATAAACACATGTCTCATTTATATTTACTAAGCCTTCCCCATATCACTCCATGCTAAGTAGAGTGACAGGTGGCTTCTTTTTCACCAAGTGATGATACTTAGTTGGTGGAGAAACGAAGTTGGTGAAATCCATCAATCACTTTCTTTAATTTGCCCATCATTAAAATAGTAGGGGCAAAACCAATGATTGGCCTTATCATTAGAGAAACATGGGGCTCAGCAACCGGGCAGTAAATTTTTATTCCAGCATATTCTTCTGCTAGCTAAAGGACAAATGGACATGTCTTAATATATATTTCTGGCTGAGCCCTGACACAGGCGGAACCAATACAGAGTGGTAAGAACGTGAAGATCACCCAGTGGAAGAAGATTCCTGATGGACACTTCTGATTGGGCAATATAAAAGAAACAGAACCTCCAGGTCAAAGGTTTCTTGTTAAAGATCAAGGAACATTTTTAAAGAAAGTATGATATAGCCCTATTGGGTTGTAGAAGGCCAGGTCAGAATGTCACTTGTTCCATAGTTGACATGGATTCTTCTTAGGTTGACCTTTGCACCTGTCCATCTCTAAGTAGCAGGCAGGACCAGATGCAAACAATACTCAAGAGCACCATTTTAGAAGCCAAGAGGGAGATGGGAGAGAGAGAGAGCACAACCATAAAACTCAGCTGGAGGACATATTCAGTGGGGAGCAGTGTATTTCAAGAACACTTGGTGCTGTGCCACCAAAGTTATGATCAGTTGACCACCTCTCTTTGCCTTTAAGAAAAAGATTTGAGGTTCATGCATTTGCACAATGGCCTCAATTTATCTAATATCTTCCAATTGCATTGCACTACACCCTCTTTGGCTACACCGGCTGATGATCTTTATTATTGTAGTCTAAAATTCTCAGAATTACCAGAGTCAGGAAGGCAGGGATCTGTAAAATTATAGCCAGGAGGAGGAAAATACTACTTTAAAACTGGAACAGCCAAAGGCAACTTTTAGCTGCTATACCCACGGGCTGGGAGTAAGACAAAGGGAAATGCCCAAATGAGATGTGGGAGGAATCAGCTTAGAAAACTCTAGTAACTCCAAAGTAAGGTGATGATGATGTTATTCAATCATCCAACTCTTGGTGATTCTATGCGCCAGGTCTCTCCACATTTTCCAATCTTGCACTACTTCTTTGAATTTTTCTGCGCTCTTGTTGGTGTCCTCTTTGGTGGTCATGTTTTCTGGTGGCTTGCTGCAATGTCTTGATGGGTAGATGTTAACATATAAACCAGATAAAGCTGACATGTTCTTGAAAGAAGAAGTCTATCTGTAAGTGAAGATCATCTCCCATTCCTAAATTTTAAGAACATAATTTATCTGCACATTCCAACATTTCTATAATAATGGGAAACGGATAATAAGCTTGATTAATGCAGCTTGAGATTTATGTTCTTGTTGTGGTTGCTTATTACTCAACTCAATTTAACTAAGACTGTATGATATTCCTGAACCAAGGAAATTAGAATATGAGTAGAGTACAATTTCACAACAGCAAGGATACAGATTTGGCCTGGCCACAAGGGATGTTCTTGGCAGAAGATAGTTTTAGTATCTTGCCAATTCTGATCTCTACAAGCCAAGATAAAAGAAATGTGAGAAAGATTACACTGTGGAGTTGAAAGTCATAGGGAAAATCCTGATTTTTTTTAAAAAAAGAATCAATGTAGTGGACCTGTAATGATAGAGGTGGGGACTGGATCTCACAGTTGGAGACACAAACTCATGGATCACTTTACTTTCTGGGATGGTTTCTATAGTCTAAAGACATGTCTCACTTGCCCAAAGGTAAAGCACAAACATGTGCTGA
The DNA here is from genome assembly GCA_023653725.1 of Bungarus multicinctus. Classification (NCBI taxonomy): domain Eukaryota; kingdom Metazoa; phylum Chordata; class Lepidosauria; order Squamata; family Elapidae; genus Bungarus; species Bungarus multicinctus. The sequence goes on from CM042834.1 coordinate 125,334,491, forward strand.
TCTTGCCCACAAAGTTGTCCTTATCTTGTTCCCAGCAGGTGTGAAAAAGACTTATGAAGTTTTTTGGTAATTAGCTAGTAACTACAGCCTTTCCTCTCCCAGGGTTTGTTATCCAGAAAGAGATAACATCCCTAATCTTCCATTCCTCTCTGTTTTTTTCTATTAGCTTCTTCCCAGGCTCCCAACATGGCTGAGGAGAGGAAAGCAGTATTTCACTGGGGAAAGAAGAGGGGATATGTTTTTATTACTCCACTTTTAAAACTATCCTGAAAGGTTTGTTTATTGTTAGAGGCAACATTTTCCTTTTTTCCTTATTGCCACATCCAGAAAAGAGTAAGGGTTGCTGAACTGGGCTTTTGTTACTTACCTGTCTACTTCAATGTGTTTATCAGCTTCTGATCCGTTTCTAGATGTGGTGAAGGATCTGGTTGTTGTCCAGCAGCTCTTTCAGGATCTAATTAACTGACTATTTTCAGCTGTAGTGTCTTCCATGCGCTACTTTATTTCACATTCTTTTAACTTGGGAGATTCCCAAATAAGATGTGGGAGGAATCAGCTTAGAGAATCCCAGGCCAACACCAAAGAAGAAAGGCCCCACTGCAAAGCCTGGATGGGCAGATAAGTTTCCTCATTGACTAAGGATGCACCAAAAGGGTAGCAGTAAAACAGAGGTGGGGATGAACAGGTCTCTTCTCTACAAGGAGTGACATATTTATTTATTTATCGTATTTTTATACCATTCCCTCTCCCAAAAGGGACTCGGGGCGGTGTACAGTCTAAACATATAAAGATACAGTCAACAGTAACAGTAATTAACTCAGAATTGAATATAGATAGATGAAGATAGGATAAATGAGTAAAATAAGTAAGTAAGTAAATGATTGAGTCCCATCAAATAGAATTAAAAGTCTTATTTGAATCTAAAATTTAAAAATCTCAGAAAACCTTTAATTGGCTAGGCCGGCCTGCTTAAAAAGTAAGGTCTTGACTGCACGCCGGAAGGTTAGGATGTCCGATGTGTCTCGTATCTCCGGGGGGAGATAGTTCCAAAGGGAGGGGGCTCCCACAGAGAAAGCACGTAATCTCGGGGTCGCCAGCCGACAACGATCAAGTGGCGGTATCCCAAGCAGGGCGACCCTGTGGGAGCGTACTGGGCGGCGGGAGGTTGTTTGTGGCAGAAGGTTGTTTGTGGCAGAAGGCGGTCCCGTAAGTAGCCAGGTCCCGAGCCATGGAGCACTTTAAATACTAATAGTACCACCTTGAATCGAATCCGGAAGGCCACAGGAAGCCAGTGCAGTCTGCGGAGAAGTGGTGTTATGTGGGTGTCCTTGGGGGCGCCCATAATCATCCGTGCGGCTGCATTCTGGACTAACTGTAACCTCCGGAGACTCTTCAAGGGGAGCCCCATGTAGAGAGCGTTGCAGTAGTCCAAGCGGGAGATAACGAGGGCGGAAGTGACTGTGCGAAGTGCGTCCAGATCCAGAAAGGGCCGCAACTGGTAGATCAAACGAATCTTATAAAAAGCCCCCCTGGCGACGGCTGCAATATGTTCTTCCAAAGACAGCCGTACATCCAGGAGGACACCCAGATTGCGCGCTCTTTCCACAGGGGTCAGTACCTCTCCCCCTATGGTCAGCGAGGGAACAAGCTGACTGTATCTGGGAGCAGGAAACCACAGCCACTCGGTTTTGGTCGGGTTGAGACGAAGCCTGTTATGACCCATCCAATCCCGCACGGCCTCCAGACATCGGGTCATCACTTTGACGGCTTCGTTGGGGTGGTCTGGGGTGGAGATGTATAGCTGAGTATCATCAGCGTATTGATGGAATTCCACCCCAAAGCCACGGATGATCTCACCTAGCGGCTTCACATAAATGTTGAACAATAGGGGCGAGAGTACCGATCCCTGAGGCACCCCATAAAGCAGGGGCCTTGAGGTCGATCTCTGTCCCCCTGTCAACACAAATTGCGAACGGTCGGAGAGGAAGGAGGAGAACCATCGTAGGACGGTGCCTCCAATCCCCAGCCCCTCCAATCGCTGCAATAAGATACTGTGGTCGACAGTATCAAAAGCCGCTGACAGATCTAACAGCACTAGGACAGAGGAACAACCTCTGTCTCGTGCCCTCCAGAGATCATCCATCAACGCGACCAATGCCGTCTCTGTGCTGTGCCCGGGTCTGAAGCCCGATTGGAGGGGGTCGAGATAACTCGTTTCATCCAGGTACTGCGGGAACTGACGTGCCACCACAGTCTCTACAACCTTTGCAACAAAGCGAAGGTTGGAGACAGGACGGTAATTTGATAACAGTGCTGGATCCAGGGACGGTTTCTTGAGGAGAGGTCGTACCACTGCCTCCTTCAAGGAGGCGGGTAGAAACCCCTCTTTCAAGGAAGCGTTTATAATGCCCTGGAGCCAGCCTCGAGTCACCTCTCGGGTGGCCAAGACCAGCCAGGAGGGACACGGGTCCAACAAAGAGGTGGTAGCATTCAGTCCCCTCAGTATTCTGTCCACGTCCTCTATGGTAACAGGATTGAACTCAACCCAGTTGACCTCGCCGATATCCACCCCCGCCTTCCCGCCCGGAGATGCCCAGTCGGAGTCCAGTTCATTTCGAATCTGAGTGATTTTGTCCTGCAGAAACTTAGAAAATTCTTCAGCTCGTCCCTGTAAGGGATCTTCCCGTGTCTCTACCTCCAAGAGGGAGCGGGTCACCCTAAACAGTGCGGCTGGGCGGTTTTCTGCAGACGCAATAAGGGTGGAGAGGTAGGTCTTCCTCGCCATCCTCATCGCCACTAAATACGTCTTAATATAGGAACGTAATAGTGTTCGGTCAGATTCAGAGCGGCTGGCCTTCCAACTGCTCTCTAGGCATCTTTTCCAGCGCTTCATCTCCCTTAGCTCCTCGGAGAACCAAGGAGCCACTTGGGATCGGTGCCGGGTCAGAGGTCGCAAGGGCACGACTCGGTCTAGGGCCCCAGCAGCCACCTTTTCCCAGGTGGTAGCCAAGTCTTTGACCGAGTCGTGTGTGTGAGCTTCGGGAAGTGGCCCAAGCTCCATCAGGAACCTATCTGGGTCCATCAGGCGCCTGGGGCGGTACCATTTTAATGGTCCCGCCTCCCTGCGGTCGGGGTGTGCGGAATGGAAGTCGAGCCTTAGGAGTAAGTGATCTGACCATGACAGTGGTTCTAAAGCTGTATCCTCTATACCCAGATCACTTTGCCACTGGTCGGAGACAAAAACTAAATCCAGGGTGTGACCTCCCACGTGAGTAGGGTCCCGAATTAGCTGGGTCAGGCCCATGGCTGTCATGGAAGCCATGAACTCTTGAGCAGTCCCCGAGGTACCGCCGGCAGAGGGTAGGTTGAAGTCCCCCATGACCATGAGCCTGGGGGTCTCAACCGCTATGCCGGCTATAACCTCGAGGAGCTCAAGCAGGGCAGATGATGCATGGCAGGGAGCCAGGTATGCGATCAACAAGCCCATCTGTACCTTGGAGCCGAACTTCACGAAAAGAGATTCACACCCGGTCGTCTGAGAGACAGTGGACTCCCTCGGACATAGATCTTCCTTAATAATCATCGCAACACCCCCACCCCTCCCCTGGGCCCTTGGCCAATGAAAGACCCGAAACCCGGCTGGGCACATATCTACAAGAGGGACTCCTCCCTCTGGGCCCAGCCAGGTCTCGGTGATGCCCATCAGGTCCGTCCCCCCCTCAGAGATCAGATCATGAATGAGGGGGGCCTTATTCATGACAGACCTGGCATTACATAACATCAGCCGAAGGCCCAGGGTTATTCACAAACCAGGGCCTGAGTCATTTGGCGGTGACTCAGAATAGATGATCTAGAACAGGTCTGCACAAGTTGTATAAGGGAAGTGCCCCCCGCCCCCGGATCAGGTAACAATATTGTGAGCTACAAAGAAATACTTGGCGCACCCAGTCAGCTGCTTGGTGACTTACAGAGACTTTGGAGGTGCCCAATTGTACAGCAACGGCAAATACAACAACTTTTTGAAAAAATACCAACAAAGCTGTTTGGCCAACTGCATGTTGTACAGGTCTACTCTAGGCTAGAGATTAGCAATGGACAGAGAAAAAGCTGCTGGGTTACAAAAATCCAGAAAAAGTGACACCCAACTCCACCACACTTCTCTAAATTCCAAGATGGCAGGAATAATTGGATTTTTTTTTTTTTTTTGATGTGTTGGGAATGAATGAAGAGGAACAAAGAATAATTGGAATTCTCTCAAGAGTAGCAGAGAATTTCAAGAATGGGTGTCATGTTGTGCCCGTTTCCTTGAGGGTGGTTTTTCTAATGGTGAAATGCACATAGAGCTGAAGGGGGATGGCAGCAAAGTCAGAGGAGGGAAGCCAACGTGTTGCCTTTAAGAAAGGTACACACCCACGTCAGGTTCCCCCCATTTGGCAGGGACTTTGGAATAAATGCAATATTAGCAGGAGAATGATTGGCAACGAAGGCAGGAGATTCAGAGGCAGCACTGGGTTCTTTCAAAGACTGGGTGAATAGCATCATCAGTCCATTGTGGAAAGCGAGAAAACATGAGATTGTAATTAGAGTTCTGGCATCCTGGAGAAAAATATGAACATGTATGCTTGATGTAATCAAATTCAGACATGGTTTCTCGCGAGCCTGCTCCCGGTTCCCTAAAAATGTCGAGGCAGCTGCCTTGGGTAGCTGTCAGCTTGACTAGTCTGCCCAGGGAGCAAAGAAGACTAGGAAGACTGCAGATCGAAGCTGAGCGTTTCCAAGCAGGAAGGAATGCAGTGCTCGGTGCTTCTCATTTGCATGATTTACGGGATGGTAAATCTTGGGTGGCTGTAAGTTTCTGGAAGGAAAGCTGGTTCCTCCCTTCCCCACCATACCTAATTTACATATGAACTCAAGGGTCCAGGTGAGCGGTAACCTGGAGCTATGAGGTGATGGTTTGTAATGACAGAAGGGAGAATGCTTGCAGTATCTTGATATTCATACTATGAATCACAACCTGAACGTGTTCTGCCTATTCCCATGTGGAGTCTCAATGTTCTTCCAAAGCTATAAAATCAGAATATTCTGATATCTGCACCACTTTAAAAGATAAGATGTTTCCTATGTTTTTTCTTACATACTAAAAAGAGAGGGGGGGGGGGGAGAGGGAGAGAGAGGGAGAGGGAGAAGGGGGGAGAGAAACCCTACAGTTCATGAAGAATTCCCTTTTTCTATATTATAAGACTTCAAAGTATGGTCCAGCAGCTGCAGGCCATAAATGGATTGACCATTGTTGTATTCCATGTACTACTTTTTTACAGAGAGTCAGCTTGGTATAGCGGTTAAGGCACCAGGTTAGGAGCTGGGAGACTATGAGCTCTAAAGCAAAAAGCCAGCTGGCTGACCTTGGGTCAGTCCCTCTCTCTCAGCCCTAAGAAGGAGGCAATGGCAGTAAAAAAAAAAAAACCTTCCCAAGAAGCCTTCAGGCAGTTGCCAGGAGTAAAAACTAAGTCAAAGAAAATAATAATACCACCAAAACCTTATAATAGGCAGGCAGGCAGGCAGGCAGGCAGGCAGGCAGACAGGCAGGCAGACAGACAGGGATGGATGGATGGACGGACAGACAGACAGACAGACAGATAGATGATATATATATTATAGCAGGCAGGCAGGCAGATGGAGATAGATAGATAGATAGATAGATAGATAGATAGATAGATAGATAGATAGATAGATAGATAGATAGATAGATCGATCACAGATCTCCATCTAACTCTGAACCTTCTATTTAGCAGACAGACACTACATGGGATCTCAAGCAGATTTTTCTTTCATTCATTAGTTGATCCTTCCAGCTAGGATAAAGGCATCAAATCTCAGAGCTCCTGTCAGCCACCATGCTAAAACCCTTGCCCAGCAACATAGCTCTGCGAGTTATACTCCAGAGATGAGCAACCTATGACCCATCAAATGAGGCTGGATTACAGCTGTCAGAATCCCTTTCTATTGGCTGTATTAATTGGAGCTGCATATTTCAGCAACATCTGGCAGATCCATCCATTCGTCACTCCAACACGATCCCTCCACAGCAATTCCAAATAAGGACAAAATGGCAGCAATAATTTACTGAGAATAGAGACTAAACCAATGGGATTGCCCTTGGTGCATTGGAGCACACAAAACATTAGCAATAAGAAGAAACAGAGAACAAACAAATCAGTTTGTGGTTGGTACAAGTGGCAGTTTCACAGCAGCAATTTGTGTGTGCATGCATGTTTGAGGGCTCAATCTTTTCTGGAGAGACTTGATTGTGTAACTACTAACGAAGCAGAAGAGAAAAGAAAGATAATAATAAATCAAATACAAAGGGGGAGGGGAAGAACAAAACATGAAAGGTAAGATATTGTGGGCTAGATCAGGAATGAACTTCAATGGCAAAGGTAGCGAGAAGAAGCTCAAGGGTACTCTAGGTTAGTTTTATTTGACACGATAAGATGCACAAGGTCCGTGCTGAAATATTTTGGCAACATTCTACAGGTCTATCTGGTTGATATGGTTTCAGTTTTATTTGTGTGCTGTCCCAGTTCTGTGATAACTGAGTGTGCTATATCTAGAGTCCCATCTCCCACTCTTGGTTGCTTATGAAAAAGTTTCCACCATCTATCTTGGAATCTAAATGTGTATCAACATCTTAACTAGGTAAGGAAGAAGATCTTGACCTATACCTGACCCCTTACAGGGGATACAGTCTAATGCAAAGGGCAACATGTTTTGGGATTCCAAGATCTATTTTCTCTTTTTATTAGAAACAGGTGTCCGGTGCAAGGGCTTGCTTTCAATATTGCAAGTGCAGTTCCTTTCACCCATACATCTCTTCCTGACTCCCCATCCTTAACTTCCTTAATTAGAGCATCTCATTTGGGAAGGCCTAGGAAGGCTGTAATTCTAATCCGCTTTCTTTACACTTGAAAATCTAAAGGAGATAAGATCTGTTTGGGACTTGAATTGGACACCACTAGAAACCCTCAAACTGTAGACAAGATTTGAAAGTTTAACAAAATACAGAATAAAGTTTTTAAAAAGAATTAATGAGGATAGTTATAAAATTTCAATGTTATAATATATTTTACAAATTCAAGATCAGCGAAGATTGCTTGATGCACTGTTGCTGGGTAGATAGCCACTATAAAGGCAGCCATTCTACTACTGCCAAATGTTTTCTAGTTTATCACTCTGAAGTTCACTGCTTTTAAAAAAAAAATACACTAATTATTCTAATTCAATTGTTGCACAAAGGTCCTCCAGACTGTTATTTGCAGCTGACATAAGGTGAATATAATTTGTAAGAGCAACTGCTTGATTAATCAAAAACTTTTGAAAAACTTCAGTTCCTTTGATAGTGGAAAATTTAACCCAATTAAGAATTTGGTGATCCATTTGAATTTATATATAACAGAATAAGTTAAATTTACACTGTTTTTTTATTTTTCAAATAAGTCAATATGAAAGTCATTTTAAACCTGTTTTTAATTTGTGGAACCAAATAGCAATATTTTGGAGTGAAATTTACTGCCTTTATTTCCATTATTGGTCAAAAAATGGACACATTTGGTTAGAAAAAGAACCACCAATTGTATTACTTGCATTATTATTTCATTGTTGCAAACCAACAATTTTCAACTGCAAGTTTCATATAAATTCAATTCAGAAGAATGTCCACAAGCTTGTGATATTTTTCACATTGCAGTCTATATCACTGAACGCTTTTATATGTGCAGATTACAGATATGTCTAATATACCATGTGCACATGTGACAAAACACTATATTCTTATGTGGCTCAACATTGCCCCCTAGAGCATCTGGTGAACAGCGGGCATCATGCCAGATGACGTGCATAGGTTAGATCTTATCTTTTGTTCTCCAATAAATATTTGTTTGCCAAGCTCATTTTTTAAAATCAGCCCACCTGGCTGGAATAAATACACACAGACACACACAGACACACACATACACACAGAATTGTTAAGAAGTGGTCCAACCACTACATTATTTTCTGATTTGTTGGTTAGCTTCTGACATCACAAAGGGGGGGGGGATGTTCCACTATTGGATAAATCAACATAGTTTGTGGCTTTTATTGATCTCAGATTCTCATAAACATGTGACTTTGCTTTCAGTCTGACTGTTCCTAGGGAAAATTGGAGGCCAAAATGCTTCTTAAAATATCTGGTTGAAACCTTGACGAAGCATTTGAGTCAACTGCTTATGGGGTAAAACCCACTGCCACTCAAGTAGATGACCTGGCATTGACTAAGTTAAATAGACTGTGGATTTTATTTAAAATACTCCTTTTATTTTTTTACTCCTTTTGTATTTTTTTTTTACATTTTCTGGTTGTTTTCTCTCTGTTCCAAATAGACTTTGGTACTGTAATGTACAAGAGCTGCATGATTTCAAATGTTCGCCCGTTCTTAAGATTTTCACAAGGTTTTTGTTAACTTCTGCATGGGCCTTTCACCAATGGAAATTGAAAGTCCCTTGCAAATGTTTTATTTTGGTAAAACTATGTTGATAAGAAAAGAGGCCCCAAATTGGGCTTCAAAAGCTGGGTAATCTATAGAAAACATTAATTGATGTTGACAGTCAAGTAATACTTTCAAATTATAATTAAATGTTTTCTTAGAATTAAACCCATACTTTGGGGTTGAATCCCACCAACAAATCCATGACAGGTTTTTAGCTGTACCATAGTTATGGTACAAATACAGGTATGTGCATGAAGGGTGAGGTCAAAAAAAGTCAAGATGGCCCTGCATGATCAAGAACCCCGTACCTTTTTCATGAATATGCAATGCAAATAAAAAAGAGAGATCAAGGGCTGTACAAGGCTGCTGATCTTGTAAGCCACTGTAGTCCATAGACTATTTCAATCGTTCTAAATCAGGCATGTCCAACCTTGGCAGCTTAAAGACTTGTGGACTTCAACTCCCAGAATTCTCTGGCCAGCCATGCTGGGAGTTGCAGTCCACAACTCTTAAGATTGCCAAGATTGGACATCCCTGCTCTAAATGAAATGAATTAACAGTACTTTATTTGTGCTTAACTGTAACTCAGACTGATAAGTCTGCTTAATATTCAGGCCAAGCAGGTCACTACAGTAATACAATGCATGTAAAAGTGGATATGCAGGCTTTATATATTCCTTTGCTGGGATGCTTGGCACAGGGAAAGGAGAGCTTCCCCTCCCCCTCAAATAAATGCAAGTGCATCCTTGCCTCCATTCAGCCCAAGAGGCTTAGAATTACAAGGCTGAAATCCGAGGGATGACATTTTCAGAAACCCAAGGAAGAAGACCAGTGGATATATTCTGTTTGTTACCCTTCATGTTTGTTTAAATACCCTTCTGGGCTGCATACTGTCATGATTCTGGCAATTCCCTCCCTCCCCCCTTTCTGTTGGCAACTATAAAATGGCCATAGAAATGTTTTATGAGTTGACACATACTTCAACAGGTCTGCCTTCCTCCTGTAAACTCCTCTTTTTGTTAGTTTCACCATTCCTCCATTCCCGCTGAATGACTTGCCTCCAGAAGTTGTGACTGCTAGAACACTAGAAGTTTTAAAGAAAAGATTGGACAACCTTTGTCTGAAATAGTATAGGGTCTCCTCTCCTGCTTGAGCAGGGGGTTGGATTAGAAGATCTAAAAGGTCCCTTCCAACTCTGTTACTCTGTAAAAATATTTCTGTAACCATTTTAATTAAACTAGTCTAGCCTAGCCAGCCATCACCTTATGACTATAGTGATAACTATCTAAAGAACAATTCTCGGTATTCCTATTTTAAAGTGTATTGCTTTAAAAAGTCTTGGTGCTCTAAAGGTTTTTAAGAAGGGATTGGACAACCATTTGTCTGAAATAGTATAGGGTTTCTTCCTGATTTAGCAAGGGGTTGGACTAGAAGACCTCCAAGGTCCCTTCCAACTCCGTTATTCTGTTACTCCATAGAGAATTTCCTCCTGTGTCCCCTGCATAGACACACATCTCTTGTGCATCAGTTCCTCTGCAAACTCTATGCCTCCTGCCTCTCTTCCCCTCTCCCTTCATTTCAATTCCTCTCTATGGGAGAAAAAAAAAATCTGCTTCTTTTTTTCCTCACAGGTGCTACTAATACCACCACCACCCCAGCTTAGCTTAGCACAGCACAATTATGCAACTCCCTATCAACCCATGAGAGAGGCAAGCTTGTCATAGCATTTAAGTAGTATTCTCTCCTCCCCTCCTTCCCCCACTCCCTGCATCCCAATACAGTCCAAAGACAGCCTTGAGGCATGTAAAATCTGTTCCACTTCATCACCCATTAACTTGGAGGGGAAGTTAGAAAAATGGGCCTGACTATAGGGTGTGCTTGGGAAGTGTTGAGAGATGCAGGGATGCCACAGCAGCCTCCTCCTTCGCCTCCTCCCCCCCCCCCCCCCCACTAGCCAGCCTCCCACACAATTTCTCCCCCAATTTTTGCCTTCCCCGTCATCACTTTGTCCCTCCTGCCTTCCTTTGACACCTGTCAAGTTCTTCCTATTTTTTTTTCAGGGAGCAATCATTAAAACTGTTCAGGAAATCCAGCCCAGCTCTTGAGGGAGCCCAGTATGGGGGAACACTAGCTGCTTTTCATAGGACAAGCTTGCAAGATTTGGTTCTTTTATTGGCCTTCAGATCCACCAATGGGAGTCTGGTGCAAAAGAAAATAAAAGGAACAGCTTGCATTTAGCATTCTAGAATTCTTGGCTCAGTAATCTGTTTTGAAAATCAGAAGGGAGCCCAGTCACAGCTCCATTCAAAAAAAGAAAAATCTATTCTTCCTTTCAAGGGCCCTTTTCCTCCCCCCCCACCCCAATCTCAGCAGAATAATTTAGGGGGGTCCTTTTGTTGTTGCTATTATTAAGTGATGTAAGTGAGAAATGTACTACAAATCATGACCCCATCTACTTTTTACTTACCCCAATAATAGAACACCAAATTACTAAACTCGGCTCTAATGCACTATTTCACACACGGCTGCCTGTGCAAAGATAGGGAGCTTCCATAGCTCCCTTTCCCAGGCAAGGCAGACAAGAGAGCCGGGAAAAGCAGATTCAACAATCTGCTTGTTGATATCTGCTAATGGGGGCAGGGAGACGAAATCTTGCATATTCTTTCTTTCTCTCTAGATCCCACTCCAGATCCTACTCAGAACCCGGCAATTAGTTACCGACATTTTGAGATCAAATGTTTAGTAGTTCTACAGAACGTTAAGATGGCTAAAATGATACAGCACTTTGGGTGAAGTTATGGTTTAAGGAACAGACCCATGGGTGATAAATTTAACTCGAAGGGATCATATTATAAACCGTTTAAAGGGAGGAGGTTGATTAAGAACAGATCCCACACTTTCCCCCACTCTGGCTCTCGCCGTCCCCATGTGTCATCGGATTTAATGTCTGATTTTTAACTTTTTATGTTTTAACTGTATATGTAACTGTAAGCCGGCCAGAGTTACCCTAAGGTAAGAAGGGGGGGGTAATAAATTTAAATAAATAAATAAACAAACAAACCTTAATTCAATATGTTGTGGGCCTGCCATCCAAGTTGAACCATTGCTTTGTGATCTACGGTCCATTCATTCCTTGCTCCTTTGGCTATATTTAAATTTCAAGGCCAATGCTTTTGTGGGGGGAAAAAGCTTTTTGTGCAGGTTTCAGTCACGGAGACAGAGGCTATTCAATTCAAAATATGCAGGTGAGGATCATGTGGTGCCACAGACTTGAAATGTGCTTGAAAATGATTGATAATCTGGGTTGGGTGGCCACAATCGGCAATAGCGTATTTCATCTCCTGCTTCTCAGCCCTCAAGGCTATGAAGATAACCTCAAAATGGTGAGTCAAACAAATAGAACCTGTTTAAACTTGCAAAGAACCGAAGACTTTTGTTCATTAATTAAACAGGGGAACAAAATGAGGTGTTGGGGATTGCTTCTTTTTCTCCCAAAGAGCCTTTGGTGATACTCATTGGGCGATTTGTGAAAAGGGTCACCTGGTTTGTATAAATCTCAGGGCTGCTTCTGGCCAGTTTGACTCAAATGGATCCAGCAGAAAGGAAGAGGAAAAAGAGAGAAAGAGGGGAGCCCCACTGCAGCTAAATGTGTGCAGGGGAGATTATAGGGGAAAAGTGTATGGAATAGTTTAAGAGCCTTTTGTCTAATAGACACATTGACCTTTCTCTGCAGACATGTACAACAAAAGGACCCCTCCCCTCCCTGGAGGCCCCTGAACCATCCTTTCTCAGTTGCTTGGGCTTTAGATGAAAGGTATTTGCATGGAAGACAAAAGCTTCCAGTCAATTGCTTTATTTCACCTACAGGGCAAGAATCAATAGCAATGGACTTCTTTTAGTCAGGTAAGGAATGCCTCCCACCCTTATTTCCACCCCAACTGAAAAAGGGTGTTCTTTTAAAACAAGAAAAGAATGAGAACCAATTGGAAGTAAAGGAACATTGGAGAACATGTTATCTCTTTCAGCTCTAATCAGTTCAACCTCCTGGTCAAAGAATACAATTCTACCCAATCAGCTAAATTTAAACCAGAGAAAAAAACCCCAACCTTTCCATAAACCATCTCCATTTTAATTGCCTTGCACACCCTATAGTCCGGTAGAACCTTATTTAAATAGAGTTAACTTTGACATTTGGAAGCGGTTTGTAGAAATACTTTGACCAAAACCACTGAAATCAAACCAGTGTTTTATTTAACATCTGCACAGATCAGTTTTACTCAGTCTAAATTCAGTTCCACTCAAGTGAATTCAAATAAATCTGAAATAAAACCCAATCCCAAAGACTGTTGCTAAAATATGAGGTGACTCATATTGAGTGGGTGGAAATGATCAGAGTGAGTAACACTACAGGACTCAATAACATAAGTCACACGCAAAAAATTGTTATTGTGATATCCTGTTTTTTATCTGCTTTTTTCATATTCAGATATTAAATCTTTGGACTTCAAATATTTTGTGGATGACCAAAGAAATCATTTTGTGACTAACCATAATTCTCATGACAGTTCAGAACTCCCTAATAAGTCTTTCACTTTCAGAGTCTTTGCTTGCAACAATGGAAATCTTCCGATGAAAATCTTCAAAATGAAAATAGCTTCTCTGCGACCAGTAATGTAAATCAAACACTTGTATTAGATTATCCTTGCCGTATCTACCTGGGCCATTATTAGCCTCTTAGAATCGAACAGTGGGAGAAACATTTGAATCAAGTCACTGAAATTTCCTAAGTTAATTGTGGCTGGAATTGTCTAATCTTCAGAGGTTTCTTTCTTTCTTTATTCCATTGTTTTTCTAGCTTCGCACATAGCATTTCTTCTCATCTGTGGCTAAATGAGTTGGAGCACTGTTAGAATCATCTCTGAGCAAAGCCAGGCCCACACGGTAGGTGAAATAAAGTAGCAACTTCATCCAAGGCACTAGAACCATGATGGCAAACCTATGTCATGTGTGCCGGAAGTGGCACGCAGAGCCATCTCTGCCAGCACGCAAGCCATCGCCCCAGCTCAGTTCCACTGCGCATGTGCACGCGCTTCCTGCCAGCCAGCTGATTTTTCGGGTACCTGCCGTGCATGTGCGGGGGGGGGGTCATATGTGCATTGCATTATGGGTGCAGGCACACGGGTGCGCTTTCGGCACGCAATGACAGAAAGGTTAGCATCACTTCATTAGAACAAGGCAGCAGTTAATTGCGGTGAGGCCTTCTACAGATGCCATCCTGATTTTCCATCTAGGAACGGATCCCTCACTGCATCTATGACAGGACTCTTGTGCAGCAGTTTGACACCCTCGTCATCCATAGGAACTCTGTGGGGTCTTCACAGGAACACGTTGTGACATGGCCACTGGCACTGCGACATGAATACCTGGTTCTCAGGAGCTTTCTGGAGCAATGATAGGCTGGGTGGGAGGGAGGCTGACTGCAAGGCCAGTAGCACCACCATTGCTACCAGGAAGGGAGAGCAAGAAAAACCGTATGGTAGGAAGAAGCAAAAGAAGAATGATTATTTGGTTCCGCCCCTGGCTGCAGATACCAGAGAACCTTGGAGCAGACAATCTGTCCTCTGTACTCAGTGGTCCCTGATGTAGGTCTTCCACAGGATGGAAATTCAAACAATGGAAGTTGTCCGGTTAGGAGTTATCTGAATGAAAAGGGGAAAATTAGAATAAAGACAAAAGAAAATAAGTAGTGCCTTTGAATGCTTATCTGGTCCATTTGAGTAAAGCAAGATGGGATAGGAAGCCAAGGAAAAATAGTTGTTGTTTTTTTTAATCTGAATTTAATTAATTATGGTATGCCTGCTGTTCTGAGTCATTATAGTAAGACTTACTTCTGAGTAGGCAAATGTTGGAAATCTTGTTGGAAGAGAAAATAAAGAGGAAAAATGCCATGTGTTTCTTTTCCCTATCTTGTTCACTCATTATGCTAAGCAATAAGATGGCTTGTTTGCCTTTAGTTTCTCACACTGTGTGATTCCATCATTGAAGTTTGTTTAAAATCCATGGTTTAAAAATCTGGCTTAGGGTTATGTATGAACCAGGCCAATTTGTTTTCTCTCACTAGAGAGAAGGATAGAGGTGGGGGTATGCTGAGTGCAGGAGGGAAATAACTTTTTCCCTGGTCTTATTTTTGCAATGCCAACGAAAACAAACACTGTGATAGGGACAGGAAAGAACGGTGACTATTGTATTCAGGACTATAAGCATGGACTTCATGCCTTCAGATTTTGGCTGCCACCAGAAGAGACAAGTGATCCATAAAAGTTGTCTGTCTTTCCTGAAAATGAAGGAAATTAGGAAGAGAAAAAAAAAATCTTTTTCTTAGGAAGAAAGCATAGAGGTAGATTTTAAAAGCAGCAGATACCGTTCTGGGAATTGTCGATATAGGCATTGCAGAACTTAAGGTGTAAAAGTGTAGATTGTATCTGAGTAACCCTCAACATACAAACATTCATTTAGTGACTGTTCAAAGTTACAACAGCACTGAAAAAAGTAACATGACCGTTTTTCATATTTACCGACCGTTGCAGCATCTTTCTAGTCACATGATCAAAATTCAGATGCTTGGCAACTGGCATGTATTTAATGACAATTGCAGTGTTGTATCTTCTGAGACCTTCTGACAAGCAAAGTCAATAGGGAAGCCAGATTCACTTAACAATGATTCGCTTAACTGGTGGCAAGAAATGGGGGAAAACTCCCTCAACTGTCTTACTTAGCAACAGAAATGTTAGGCTCAGTTGTTGCAGTAAGTCATGAAGTCTTTGATGCCATAAGAATGAGATAGCAACATTAAGGATATCCTACACCTACAGTATAGGATAAGGAATGCCCAAAGGACTTCAGGCCTTCCTCCCCAGTTTTTACTCCTTCTCTAGCATTATACGAGATTCCAGCCAGCAATACAACAAATGGTGCACTTTAGAATGCCCAGATATAGTAACTCTTATAACCAAAGTCCAATTAGCCTGGCTCTTCTCTCATTGCTCTAGCAACAACTTACTATCAGTCTGTTTACAAATGGCTTGATAGCCATGTTCTGATTATCATCAGACACCATGTACTGGTAAAGAATAAATCCTAAATGACAGCAAGGGGGCCTAAATGAAGCAATCAGGCCCAACACACATCCCTGCTTAAGAAGGAGTAACACATGGCTTCACCATGACTAAGGAGATTAATGCTCAATGTCAACCACATTATTTTGTCATTTGAGATAGGCAGAGCATCTTAAGTTCATTACCCTTGGAATTTAAAGAAAGGAACAACTACTTATCTCTGGTCTTTTACTAATACCTAAAATCTGTTGCCTGAGATAGGCCTGCCGTAGATGGCCTTCAAAATTCTAGAGGACCAGTAGATGGAAGCAAAGTGTCAGAGTTTCCTGTAGCCATTTGCTACCATCTAATGGTAATTTGCACATCTGCAACCAATACCATCAGCCCTATCTGATGTAGTCAACTCATTCTGTTGAATGATCTTCAAAATTACCATGAGTTCCTTGGAGAAACTCTCCTAAGAAAATGAAGTAGGTAACCAGAACTTCAGTCTACTGCAGGAAGTTATCTTGAGCTGGACATCCACAGCATCAGAATGTTTAACCTTTGACCCCACTAAAGCTGTTGAGATCTCACTGAGCTCTAAGTTGCCAGGGTTTTCAAAGAGCTGACAGAAAGAGATACAAAGCTGTGTTGTGAATGTTAGAGAGCAGTATAGAGCACTTACTTGCAGAAAAAGTCTCCATGAATGCAGTGGAACAATACAGGGGCAAACATTTATGTCAAAGTTTGAATCCTTACTGCTAGTCAGAGATGGTTACTGTTGGGGCTAAGGAAAGCTTTGAAGATATCAGCTTGTGTCTTCAAAAAGAGTTTGCAGCAGGAACAATATCTAGTACTAGCTGGATACTCGTGCTTCGCTACGAAACTATGTGATTGGGCTTAGTTTTTGGGGAGGAAAATTAGAGGGGGGGGAATTCTGTCTCTGCCTACCACATCCATTGGTATTCATCTGGCTAGCATCTTTTGAGTGTGTGAGAGAGTTGAGGGCTGTTTGGAAACTGAAACAGTATTTGCTGTGTGAGCAAGGAGAAAGCAATGAGCCTGGGTGTGGCTTAGTTCAACTTCTGTACTAAAGCTGGTTGCTGCTGTGAAACTAAAACTGAAACTCCTCTCCCCTGCTTATGTTTTGCATTTGGAACAGATTTCCTTTCAGGTGGGGAGGGAGAGTAGACTCCTTAGCATCAGAGCGTGTTAATAATAATACACGAAATACTAATGATCTGATGGTCATTTCAAAAAGTCCTTTCTTAGTGAGCACCTAGAAGCCAAATTTCAAGTTTGTAGGCTTTACGTTTCTGGAGATTTTGTGATGATGTGTGAGCGGCATTTCTCTTTTATATATATAGCAGGAGATAGAAGGTTGGCCTTTAAAATGTGTTTGCAACATGATTGCCCAACAGCTGTCTTTTAGAACCTTTTTTGTATCTGAATTCTTGGGCCAAATTTCATTGATTCTGATGTAGTTTTGTTTTTCAAGTCTTCCTTCTCTGGATTTCTTCCGGTGTTGTCTGTCTCTAGCTTTTAAAGCTCACTCATGATGGCCAGTGGCATGATCTGCAGATCACTATTTAGCATTTTTCTTAGTTTTTGGTGACTTGAAGGACACCCCCCAGGGGTGGGATACTCCCAGTTCGCACCTATTTGCTAGAACCAGTTGTTAATATTCTAAGCAGTTGGAGAACCGGTTGTTAGAAGAAATTACTGGCCTAATCCTGTAAGGAAGGCAGGAAGGAAACATTCTGGTGTTGCTTACAGAAACTGCCTTTCCATTAACCTTATTACGTTCTTGGCAGGACTAGACTTCCTGTCTCAGGAATGTCTCTGGAGTTCTTTTTCCCCTCCTTTGCTGGTACTTTGCTTGTGTGGAGTGATCATTCAAAGTTACAATGGCACTGAAAAAAGTGACTTATGACTGTTTTTCACACTTACGACTATTGCAGCATCCCCACAGTCATGAGAGGCCAGGCGAGGAGATGCGTGTCTCGATGTGAGTGATGTTGAGTCGGCCACACCGAGCCAATAACATGACCACCAAGCCATGTCCACCCAGTCACATGACCACCATGCCAAGCCCACCACCTAAGCCACGCCCACAGAACCCGTTGTTAAAAAAATTGAATCCCACCCCTGACACCCTCCCCCCATCCCCCCACCCAAGAATAGGACAAGGAGGAGTAGAGAAAAGACAAATGAGTGTCAGAACTTGCTGGCCTTTTCAGGATGCTGAGACTACAGGTTGCAACTGTAATCTACATCTACACCTCCTGCCAGAAGGGGACTTCCCTTTCTTACCAAAATAAGGAAATGGATAAGGGAAAACAAGCTGGTGGCTGGAGGAAGAAGTACTACAACTGTAACTTTGAGCCAGTTATCCCCAGCAATAAATATTTCTGATCCCTTCCAGAATGTTTCTGTCCACAGCTGGTAATTATTTTCCCTTGTCTCTCCCATACATCCAAATGGATGTGTGTCCAAGGTCAACACTGTTAAGCCCTCACTCCACCCACACCAAACAGCACACTTTATTACTAGAGGTTGGTGAGCTTTTGTCTCCATTTATTCCTTGTTTGTTTAAAATTATCGCATTGTCTTTGCAACTCTGTCTCACCCTGCCCAGCACCATCTGGCATAAGAAGGCTCTAAGAATAGCCTTGCAGAATGAGGCCAAGGTCCACCTTAATCCAACATTGTTTAGCACAAAAGGCAATCAGATGTCTCAGAGAGAGAGAGTTATAGCAACAAGGTCTGTGACAAGCCCCAATGAGTCCAAAATGACCACGGATGCACACGCCTTCCATAATGGAAATGCCATCCTCGTCTACTGGTGTCCCATCATCTAATGCATGTTAGATGTATATTAATCTGCAGTGTGTCTGTCTCGATGGCAGGGCATACACAATTAACATTTGCATCTCTCTGATCTCCCTGTGGACACCAGTGGCTGCAAGCAGGAGACGAATCATACATTTCTTCCACTATTGCCCTTCATAGTTGGTTTTTTTGGGAGGTGAGCTGCTCCCAACCAGGAAGTAATATTAGAAGACAACATGCTGTAACTGATCATCAAGGACGTTTGTATCAACTTCTGCTGTGAGCAGATATTGCTGTTGTCCCTTTAATAAGGAGCCTGCTTACTAAACTCAAAAGACATACCTTGAAAATATTATAAGATATTATAGTATAGTATATTAAGATAAAATAATATAAGATATTAACACAGTTGAGAAAGTCCAGAAATATTTCACAAGAAGAGTTCTCCACTCCTCTACTCGTTGCAGAATACCTTATGCCACCAGACTTGAAATTCTAGACCTATAAAACCTAGAACTACACTGCCTTCGGTCCGATCTAAGTATAGTATATAAAATCATATATTGCAATGACTTACCTGTCAATGAATACTTCAGCTTCAACCATAACAATACAAGAGCACACAATAGATGCAAACTCAAGGTTAATCGCATCAAACTTGATTGCAGAAAATACGACTTCAGCAACAGAGTGGTCAACGTCTGAATACTCTACCTGACTCTGTGGTTCCTTCCCCAAACCCAAAAACTTTCATCTTAGATTTTCTACTATTGACCTCACCCCTTTCCTAAGAGGTCTGTAGGGGACGTGCATAAGCACACCAATGTGCCTACCGTCCCTGTCCTATTGTTTCTTTTATTTTTCTTATACGTATCCATGTATTCATAACTATGTTTTTACTTATACCTTTATCTTGTAAGCAATTGACAAACCAAATAAAATAAAAATCCTAAGGGGCCTACTTGCTTAGTGCACACCCTGAACCAGGAAACTATGGCAACATTAGAACTTGTGGATTTCAACTCCCAGAATTCTTGAGCCAGCCATGCCAACTTGTAAAGCCAACTTTTAAAGTTGTCAAAATTGCCCACTCCTGCCCTGAACAATATGTTCTCCAAATGCTGGTCTGTGAGCAATTTGGATTACAGTTAAACGAGTCCATGTGAGAAACTAAATCTCTCTGCTATAGTGTTACATACAAGGAAACATAATTATATGCAGGTAATCCTCACTTATGATCATTTGTTTAGCAAGGTTTGAAGTTATAATGGCATTTTTTAAAAAGTGACTTATGACTTGCACTTATAACCCTCTCAGCATCCCTATAGTCACATGATCCCAATTTGAGCACTTGGCAATTGGCATGTATTTACAATGTTTGCAGCATCCTGAGGTCATGTGATCAGCATTTGCAAATGAAACAAACAAAATGTTTTTAGAAGTATGATATTTATGTAGTTACTTACCAAGCACATCTAAATTATATTAAAGTAAGCCAAATATCTTTACAATCCCCAAGGTATGTCTCAACTTTTGAGCACAGCAAATGTTTGGAAATTGAAAGTTGAAAAATTTGACATGCCTTAATTTGCAACCTCCCCAATTGGCTTCCAACAAGCAAAGTCAATGGGGAATGCCAGATTCACTAAGCAATTGCAATGAGTCATGGCAAAATAGATAGTAAAATCAGATACAATTCACCTTGCTTAGAAATAAAAATTGGTTCCAATAGTGTCCATAAGCCGAGGACTATATGTAGTCCTTTAGAATATTATAGCATCAAATAGAGGAGTTTGTTGATGGAGGCCATTAGAAGAATCAGGAATCTGATGAAACCGAACTGGTACTTGGCTTCATCAGAATTACTAGCAGATTATTTGGATCCAAAGGACCTTTCCATCTTGCGATCCAAATGCTGCGTATCTGTATACCTTATAGTGACTGTCAAGTGGGCAGTGATTACAGACTAAAACTAGTGGAATCTAAGTCTGATACTTACATGCATCAAAGATCACCGTACATGCCACAATATTATTCTTTTGCACAAACCTAAACCTAGGAATGCAAGATGCCAGACATGCAAAAACAAGCAAAGTTCTTTCAAAGGTGTTTTTTTTTTTAATCAGACATTAAGAATCATAGGACATTAAGCAAAGTTCTTGAAGTTATTGGACTGAAACAAAATGCTCTGACATTCTACAGATATGTTAGGACCACAACTGGCAGTATTTCCAGCTGACATGTCCCAGCGTATCTGGAGGATAGTAAACTGTGAAAGACTGGGTTAAACTTTCAACATTCTCTTACTGTAGAAACTGAAACCCCAGATCAGCATACAAGAACAAAGCAAATTCTAAAAAAAGACAAGAATCTTCTTCATTTAGTCATGAAAAGCAGAAACAGTTAAACAAGGCCAGTGGAATCTGATCATGTTGTTCTTCTTTGTGCTTTGTACTTCCATGCAGCTGGAAATTGCCTAGATAAATAGCCACAGGAAAGGATGCTTAACTGTGCCCGGAAAGTGCTTGAAAGATTGCTTAGATTCTGAAAAAGTCTTCTTAGGGATGCTTCACAGATGCCTACGTATTATCTGATATCATCTCATCACTCAGTGACTGTCAGATGGTTGGGTAGCTGACTATTTAAAGAAGTGAAGTCAGGTGATATGAAAGCACTTTGGGTCTGAAGTTTGATCTGTGATGCCTGCTTTTTATTTGTGGGTCATCACTTCATTTTTCAGTTATTGAGTGATGAATCAGCATGTATGAACTCATCTTGAGAAAAAGACAGTGTGGCGACCGTTGTACTTATCTCACAGTTAGATCACAGATATATTACTTTAGAGGAGGGCTGAGGTCAGCTTACTCTCATTTACTGATACTTCAACTGCAGATTTCCAAGTAATGTTTTTTTCTAGAAAATTCCATGAGAAGAGAAAAGGAGCCACGCTGGATCCAACCAAAGACTTGTGGTCTGGCGTTCTGTTCCCATAGTTGCTAAGCAGATACCTGTCGTAAGTTCTAGTGGGAGGAAAATAACTTTCTTCTGCCCATCCCTTGAGTGACTTGGATTTGGAGACATGTTGCCTGTGATCCAGAGGTAGCAGATAGTCATCTTGTCTACTAGCCACTGATAAATATCCTCCATAAATTTCTCTAATCCCTTTTTAAAGCCATCCCTTCTGGCAATGAATTCCATACTTTCAAGAAAGCTTATTTGTCTGTTTTTCATTTCCCACCATTCGGATTCTAGTACTATGAGGAAAGGACATCTTCTCTACATTTCCTTCATTTACAATATTTTTTACCAAACCCTGTATCATTTTATGAACTTAAACGTACCTTCATTTATTATTTCTTTTATTTGCGCCATAAAATGTACAAATACCATGCCTTTCCTCTTACAGAAGGTTCTCCATTCTTGTAATCATTTTGGATTGGTTTTTTTTAGTAGATTGTTAGGTTTTAATACCTTCATACTGTCTGGAGATGGGCCAAACAGAAGGGTATATAATACAGGTAGTCCTCAACTTACAACCACAACTGAACCCAAAGTTTTCATTGCTAAATGAGAAGTTGTTAAGTAAATTTTGCCCCATTTTACAGACTTTCTTTCCACATTTGTTAAGTGAATTGCTGCAGTTGTTAAGTTAGTAACATGGTTGTTAAGGGAATCTGGCTTCCCTATTGACTTTCCTTCTTAGAAGTTTGCAGAAGGTGATCCCGTGACACTGCAACCATCACAAATACCTGCTCGTTGCCAAGCATCTGAATTTTGATTATGTGACTATCAGGATGGTGCAATAGTCACAAATGTGACTTTTTTTCAGTGCCGCTATAACTTCAAACTTTTTTCAGTGTCGCTGTAACTTCAAACGATCACTAAATGATGATTGTAAGTCAAGGACTACCTGTATACAGCCAACACTTTTACACACTGTCTTACAATTCATGTACCAACATTCCCTAGAATAGTTTCTGCTGTTTTAAAACATAAAGAAATGGCTGTAAGTCAAATACTATTTGTACCCTAAATGGTCATACCTTAAATATGTCTCAAAGCCTTATGATACTTAGCAGATTTATTTTTGATTCTTTCCTTGTTGATTCCTAACCATCAAAGTTGTCCTTTTTTCATAGCCAACATAAAACTAGGTTCATCACCCTACTGTGGAACAAAAGTCCCTGAACCCATTGATCATCGATCTCTTGAAGAAGTTTCAGATTATTTATCAATCCCCAAACATTTACCTATGGAAATATTTTAATAAATATGACTTTAACTAATGGTACTATCGATAATGATAACAGAAACATAAAGCCCTTGGATAGTCCCCTCAACCTTTGGGGTTCATACTGACTGCTTTGGGGGTCCCTGATCTAAAATATGCTTCCCAGAGGACCATGTGGCACGTGCAGGGGTGGGAGTCTACCAGTTCGCACCTATTCGCTAGAACCGGTTGTTAACATTCTAAGCAGCTTGGAGAACCTTTTTTGTTAAAAGAAATTACTGGCCTAATCCTGTAAGGAAGGCAGGAAGGAAACATTCTGGTGTTGCTTACAGAACCTGCCTCTCCATTAACCCTTATTACGTTCTTGGCAGGACTAGACTTCCTGTCTCAGGAACGTCTCTGGAGTTTTTTTCCCCTTCTTTGCTGGTACTTTGCTTGTGTGGAGTGACCATTCAAAGTTACAATGGCACTGAAAAAAGTGACTTATGACCATTTTTCACACTTACGACTGTTGCAGCATCCCCACAGTCATGAGAGGCCAGGCAAGGAGATGTGTGCTTCGATGTGAGTGATATTGAGTTGGCCACACCCAGCCAATAACATGACCACCAAGCCATGTCAACCCAGTCACATGACCACCAAGCCACACCTATCACCTAAGCCATACCCACAGAACCAATTGTTAAAAAATTTGAATCCCACCCCTGGGCACGCTCCCTTCTTGCTTTCTGCAAGGCAGTAATAACATGCTGACTCCTGTATTTTTTGCTCTAATTGAACTTGCTAATTATGGATATTCCGTCTGTGAGTGTATGGTTTTTGTTGTTGGCTGATTCATTTTTCAATTTGATTGTTTTCTTCTCTTGCTTTGTTGCACACCACCCAGAATCACATAACGGAGGCAGTATTTAAAAATATTGTGAACCAACCAACAAGCGACTCACTGTGTTATAGCAGCAAAGATGGGACAGAGGGGAAGGGGAAATAGGGGGAGAAATTGCCCCTTTTGCAGTAAGAAAACTAAGAAGAAAACCTCAGTGTGGATGCGTAATGATATTTAAATATTTGTGTAAGACTGAGGCCCTCAACATGGCATGCGTGAGTAGCATCTGCTTTCCAACAGCCCCCTTGATACCCACAAGGCTCTTTGTCTTATAGGACTTTTTTTCATGCCTAGGAAACTCTTTTAATTAAAAAATAAATAATTAGGAAGCTGGCAAGTTGCAAACTACTCCATCTTCAATATTACTTTTAGTCACCAGAACATCTTGGTTTCTAGGAAAATCCCACGGGCATCTTTAGTAAATAAACTGTAGTGTGTACTTGTAGCCCGTGACTTTCTTTGGAAGGATGCTCAGAAAAAGAGAGGGAAAGGGAGAGAGAGGGAGAGGGAGGGGGAGAGGGAGAGGAATCATCTGAAAAAGCAAGAGGGACTAGTGATGAATAAATTGCCCTACTGAGTCTGCAAAACTCAAGGAGACCAGTAGAAAGTAGTAAAGAGTAGGTTTTTCTAAATGCAATTGCACCTGCATCCAGTGGTCATCTAGAATGTTGCAACTTAGTGCTGGCAACAGTAGGGACAGGCTAGCTTTGCTTTCTGCTAAACTAATGTTTCCTCACTGTTCACAAGCACCATGACAGGCAAACTTAATGAACAGGCAATTCTTCCTCCCTAACAGTCATATTGTCCAAAGTCCATAACGTGTTCTTAGACTTTCCAGCATATTCACTATTCCAAAACGTTACGCCCTACCCCAAATTTCTGGATCCAGGAACAGACACACACACGGGTGGGAGGGGGGATGACATTGTAGGATGCTAAAGAGAAGTGTGTCCTACCAGTCCTAAATCCTGAAATTATGAATCCTTAAATAATAATAAATAATACTTATTAAAATGATTACTGGTAAGAATCGGGCATCATGGAATAAGGTCCACTTTCATCAGGTGCTAAAATATCTTCCAATTCTATTCATTTTAATCCCCCGAAGGGTTTTTGGCTACGGCCTTGATAGCCAGCAGAGGTGTGGAAGCCATGGTGCTATTCAACATTTAAAGGCTTTCAATTATTTTAATCCATTAGAAAGTCACCCCAGAGAATTCCTGTCACCATGAAATATGTGATAAGTGAGACT
This sequence comes from Bungarus multicinctus, assembly GCA_023653725.1. Taxonomy (NCBI): domain Eukaryota; kingdom Metazoa; phylum Chordata; class Lepidosauria; order Squamata; family Elapidae; genus Bungarus; species Bungarus multicinctus. Next base: position 125,359,310 of record CM042834.1, read on the forward strand.
CTTCTTTAGAGTTATGAAATTATGCTGTTTACCCAGTTTTAAATTTAATTTTAATATCAATTATCTCTGCATCTCAAATGCTTCAGGGAGTCTTATCCCAGAGATAGGAAGCTAATGGTGGCTTCTCAGCACTTTTGCTGGACTGTCAAAGTGCTGGGTCAGATTTCACCTCCAACCACCTTCTCTGTCCTGTTCAGTTTATTCCTTTAATTCCAAGAGAGGGATATTAGCTACTCAGAACCATCTGCTTTGCTCATGTCTTGTCTGTCCCTTATGCCAGCTTTTCCCAATCAGTGCCCTTCAAAAGTACCATACTAGTACCTCCAAACTTCCGAAGCCCATAATCGGATGTCATCAAGAACAGTGGTAAAAAGTTCCTGACGTAATGGGTGGATTAAATCAGGGGAAATACCTTTACATTTTGATAAAATGAAAGGCTTTGGGCATTTCTAAAAGCACTGGGGAGGACTTAGGGGCAACATGGGCTTCAAATCGAGCAGATCTCTGAAAGTCTAGATCCTACATTTGACTTCTTTCAATCCATCCAGACAAGCGGCTGTCCAGATTCTTCTTAAAAGCCTCCAGTAATGGAATGCCCACAACTTTTGAAGTCAAACCATTGACTCATTAATTGTTCTCACAATTAACTTCTTTATTGCCATCAGGCAGGAGATATAGAAGCATAGCCAGCCGTACGAACAGCTTTTATCCATGGGCTGTCAGATTCCTGAATGCAACATAACATCATAACTATGTAGTATGAAAAACTCGCAGGACTGGCGCAACGTGCAACATGCTCACATTGGTGCAACATAATATAATGTAATGTTGTGCACATATATGTATAAAGGATTGTGTGCTTGTTAGTATGATTTACTGGGTTAGGGATTTTCTTTCTTTCACTGTGAGTTCTTGAGATGTATTTATCTTGGTGGGGGGTGCACTAAGGGAGACTCAACCAATCTCATTATACACATGTTGTGCATTGACAATAAAGGTTTGAAATCTTAAAATTAGGAAATTTCTCCTTAGAAATTTCACAGTAAGAAGTTTCTTGCTGTTCTCCGAAGAGTTAGATGTCTCTCTAGTGTTGATTTGCTGCTGAAGAAGTAACTAGAGAGAACAAGTTGTAAGCTAGCTTGGTCAGCTGATGAGGAGAAGGTGTTTATTACCCTTTGCATATGCATTTTTTTCCTCTCAAATTCTAACTAAAGGAGCATCCTTCAAAGTACTGTGAGGAAGAATGTGTTAATAGCTTTTGGCAACTGATTTCCGGTGACAACAAAAAGCAGCAAATGGTGGCTTGTTTAATATATTGCTGTTGTATATTTTTTATGGCTGAGGGAAAAGTACCATTTGTTGGTCAACTCAAGCCATAAAATATCTTACAGGTGCTAACTGTCAACTTGTCCGAAGTAGGTTTAACTTGCCTGGAGAAAAATGAGCCAAGAATGGCTTAGGATGTTTGCGAAGGAGAGTAAGTAGATAGGGGGTCGATTAAGCACTTGCCAATATTTTCCTGCATATTTCTACTCTTTTCCCAGGTTGTTCATCTTTAAATTCTACCAGAAATTTGCTGGAGGAAAAGAAACTGAGCATGTCCCCAGGGGGTTGGAGGAGAAAACATTAGCAAGGAAGAGCTACAGATAGATGAAGAGTTAATGCTCACTCCAGGCTATTAAATCTCTCCTGCAAATGTCTCCCTCCCCACTTTCTAATTACCATTATTTGACTCTTAATGTATAGTTTAGCATTTATCATTATTTGGCTCTTAATGTATAGCTTATCATTAGGGAAATGAAATACGGAAAATGAAATTAGATGTATGAATCAAGCCTCCAACAAAAAGATTAGGAATAGCCTTCCACCCTTTTATGACATTCTACATCCAGAGATACCTGTTTGTTTGGGCCACAACCAGTGGTGTATTAACCATTAAGCAGACTAAACACGTGTTTAGACCTCCTGGCCCAAAGGGGGCATCACAAAGTTGAGAATATGACTTTGTTTGTACAGTATGTACAAAGGAGGGGGGCGCCAAAATTTGTCAGTGCTTAGGGCACCAGTGAGCCTTAATCCGCCACTGGCCACAACACCTGAACTGCTGGGCCTGGATCCAGTAGTCATGGGATTTTTTTCCCCAGGTGCATGGTATGGAAATTCCCCAGCTGCCTTCATCTCATTCCTAAACCACACTTTTACCATGGGTGCAATCTGATGCGTTTCAGTGTTGACATTAGCGTGTACCACCCCATTCCCCCAACATCTGTTGGTCACTTTAGTTTATTCATGGGCAAATCTCGCACACCTCCAATCTTTGGAAATTATGTTCTAGAACCATGATGGTGAACCTTTTGGACTTGACTTGTCAAAAATTCAGAAAATGTCTCCCTTGACATTGCTGACATGTCACTTCCTTACCCACACACACACACAAACAAAAGGAAAGCAATTCTTCATATATTCATTTTTTAAAAAATTAAAAATACAGTCCAATCATGTGTGTGACTCCCAGGATCTGCTGCGTGCTGCTTACCTACAAGCGGTATTCTCTTTCTGTTGACAGGCCCTGTGGCCTACTCAAGGTAGCTCTGGATCACAGGAGGTTTTCATTCTTGAAGCAGCTTCAGAGAATGCTGTTCTGTGGCCTTTGCAGTTGTTATGGTTCGCCGGCAGCTGGAGCAGACTGCAGCAGAATCGGTCAGTGGGGAAGAAAGGGGATCAGTCCGGGAGTCTGGAGAGGACTCGGATGAGGTTCCTGCACCCAATGGAGAGATGGGGCCAGGACCATCTGGGAGTGGGGTGCTGCCTCCGGAGCCTTCGGAGTCTGGCAGCAGCGAGGCAGAGGACCCAGGGGAGCCTGTTCCCAGTGTGTGTGTGTGTGCAGAGCTGTTAGAAGGCAAGAGCAACTGAAACAAAAGGGGCGACTCGGGAGTAAGGCTGGGAGGTGATTGCCCCTCCCATAAGGTATAAAGGACAGGCAAAGATGATGAAACCTTTGCAGGAAGCAAAGTCGTTCTTTCGGTTCAGATTCATTCTTGAAGCTCTTTATACTTCAGCTGGTTTTTTTTCTAGTTCATTGGACACTTCTGTTATTGGCAGCACTTCACAGGGAAGAAAGGTGGGTGCTTATCTCGAGGGAGTGTTTGAGATTCATTACCAGTTGGGAATGAAAATAATTCCCAGTATTGCAATAAACAAGACTTGTTTTTAAAATAAGCGTGTGCATAATTACGGTCTCCGAAGCCTTGGTCAGAACAGCAGCCTCTGAAAACTGCAAAAACACCCAATCCATTTTCACACAATGTTTTGAGGCCACATGAAAGCATGGCCCTCTCACACGACTTCTGAAGGCTGCACGAGAGCGTACCCCATTCTCCAGTGGCCTTGGCAATCTCCGAAAATGACTTGAGAATGGGACATGCTTTCCAAAATAGTTGTCGGGGTGATGGTATGTTATCTTTGACACTTTGTGTCATAGATCTGCCATCATTGTTCTAAGACTATTCTGCTTGGGATAGCCAAAGAGTTCAGTTCTTTCAAGGCAGGCTACTCGCCTGTAACAACCAGGTGTTAATCCCAACTTGGAGATATGAATGATCCTGATCTCTGGAGATAGAAATTGGGGGAGAGTGGATTGCAGGGTGAAGCAGGAGTGAAATAGCTTTTCCTTGCTTCAAAATACAACCTTCAGCTATTTTTCAGATTCTGTGCTGTTGTTCAGTCCATTGAACATGGGCTTGCCACCCTTGCAGGAAAATGCTAAACCCCAAATGCTATTTTAAAAAAGCAGCAACCAGGCATCATATGTAGGTGTGACAGACCTTGAGAAGTGAAATGCAAGGCAACTTCTCTCCCAGTCTCTGGAGCACAGTGCTCAGTTGAGTCACTTTGAAACGTGGCTTCAATTTTTTTTTCCTGAAAGGGTGGTAAACCCATGCTCAAAAGCAATCTGAATATGAATGTATCCTTCTTTCAGAAGAGCAATAAACTCTTGTTTAAAATTAATGCCCTAAAACAGCTGACAGGCACTGGGGGAGTGGGGGGGAGGGCAGGAGGGGCCGAGAGGAGAAAGCAGGTCTCTCTTTCTTCACCCTATATCCACACACACTCCCATATCTGCCAGCTGTTTTCTAGACTGCATGAAAGGTCTTGACAGATTGGCTTCCCCCAATTCCATTGCGTCAGAGCTTTGGTGGGTAAAAAGTCCATTTCTCCCTTCTCCCACTACCCCTCTTTGCTGGATTTGGGCAGTCACGGCCTGGCCTTCACCACAGTGCCTCTTCTGTTTTCCCAGACAGCTTTCACCATCCCCCAAATCAGCTGCCTCAGCATCACATCTTGACAAATGGCTCCAGCTATCTTTCAAATCTCATTTCCTCTCCAGACCACATTAAAGAGCCTGATTGGTGGGCATTTCCTGCTGGCTGGTGATCACGGGGAAGAGAGAAAGAAATAAAGCTGGGGGAATCCATCCGCCCCTTTTTCTTAATTTGACCTGTACAGAACAAATAGAATACTTCCATTTGGTATCACAATCACAGGGGAGAGATTGGCAGTTGGGGTGGGAGTAGCATATTTTATACCCAGGATCATTTTTTCTGCCACTTCAAGAATGGATGAGTAGCACTTTAGCTTGGTTGTAGGGAGTAAGCCAATGGTCCTCCCCTCTGTGCAAGACAAGGTCATTTGCTCAAACATAATTATTGCCCATCTGGAAGAAATAAGAAAGTCCTTATTCCCCATTCCAGGGAAAAGGGAAATACAATATTTCACTGTTTTCTTTCTATTCATCTTCTTATATCACATCGTTTGCATTTCTCTGCCCATATGCAGGGGGAAAAAATCCAGCAATTACTATAAGGGAAAAGTGCAAAGCCCCATCAAGCTACCTTTCCCTTGGAAGACCCTGAAACAGAAGTTTATTTACTTAATTCAATTATTTTCAATCCTTTCTCTAAATAACTAAAGGTGGTGCACATACCTTATTCTTTCCTCCTCCTAGTTTCCACAACAATTGGGGAATTGGACTGAAAGGGTGTGACTTGCAAATGTGGAAGCAGACACTTGAAAGCTGTAGAGTTCTTTCTTTCTTTCTTTCTTTCTTTCTTTCTTTCTTTCTTTCTTTCTTTCTTTCTTTCTTTCTTTCTTTCTTTCTTTCTTTCTTTCTCTCTCTCTCTCTTTCTTTCCTTTCTTCCTTCCTTTCTTGTCCAGGGGATGGTTTCAAATTGATGGGAACCTCACATGCACATGCCAGAGATAAAACTGATTACAAAATAAGGTGTTGAAAGATCAGTTGAGTTAATTAGAGACCTCCTGCTTTGAAGAACTTTTTGTGTCTTTCTATAACAACAGCAGCAGCAGCATTTTCACTATCAATCCTTTACTTAGCAATAGCAATGAATGAACTTACAAGTGCCACATAAAACAGGTCTTTGTTTATTTCCAAGGTCCCAGTGAAGGGACATTTAAGAGACAACAACTCAGTTAACCAACGTGTTAGCCAAACTCTCCTCCATATAGGTTAGGACTACAAAACTCATAGGGAGCTTTGGGAGTTATGCCATCCCAGACATCTGGAAGACACCACATTTCAAAAAGCAAAATGAGTACATGAGCTCTGTCTTGAGAAGGAGACTTCCCAAGTTGCAATTACGGTGATTATCTATGCTGCACATGAAGTCATAAAAACAGCCTGTCTTTCTGGCTTCAGTCACTCAGAGCTCTTTGCTCACTGGAACTTTTAATAACCACAAGAAATACATTGGCTGGATGACTGTGGCCGGCTTGTGGTCTTGACTGATTGGCTTGACCTGTAGTTGACTGCAGGGACAGGACTGGATGACCTGCACTTTTGACTCGCTCTACGATTTCTGGTAAGGCTTCCGGCTCCGACTCTTTGCTGGTCACACCCTCCTGGAATGAACCAGCTGGCTTAGCCAGCAATATGTTTCCAATCGCCTCCTCCTTAATCCCTGAAATCCAAACCATGTGTTATCTGCTCACCTGCAACTCATCAGCCCCAAACTACTGAATAAATGTGTCCCATGCCTCTGTGCTTGTCTCCACCCCACCCCAATGCTGGCTCAGACCCTTCCTCCCCCAGCCCGGTCTTCACCGCATGTGCCAGGCACTGGCAGCTCCCAAAAGGCATGGAAAGGACCGTAGCATTCTGCTTGGCAAGGCTTCCCTAGAAGACAGCTCTAGGAAAGGGCCCGGAGGAAACCCGGCTGCCTTCCAAGGAAAGCAGAAGATTTCAAGGAGCTGCCTCTGCAGGAGAAATGTTTCCAGCAACCTCTTCAGCAGGGATGGCTCACAGGAGGACTGGCCCCAAGGATGATTGCTAATCATGTAGGATTTTCGGTCTGACCAATAAAACTGCACGATGTGAGGTAACTAGTGCTGAAATTTGAAAAGCCAGCAAGCTCTAGTGCGGGGCAGATTCCATTCTTAACATATTCCAGATTCTGCCCTGACTCATTTCCGCCACCCCCATTAGTGGGGAGTCAGGCTTTTTTTTTTTCGTCCTTAAATCAAAATGGGATAATCTCAGCCATACGGATAGGCAGGACGACTCAGATTCCCGTTAGGCTCTTGGAACACATAAAATAGGGGATGCCACAAGTTCAATTCTGGTGAGCCAGACCCTTCATTCTCCACACACAGTACTTCCAAGAGTTTGTCTTAGCAGCAATTCTCCAAGATCTTGGACTTGAATTTGTCCAGCAATACAGAGGTTGAACCAGGGACCTTCAATAGGAAGAAGGAGGGCCTCGGCCATTGCGGGTTCAGCTGCAATGAATGGCACATGACCAGTGGTGGTATTCGTTTTTTTTTTTTTACTACTGGTTCTGTGGGTGTGGCTTGGTGGGCATGGTATGGTTGGTGGGTGTGGCTTGGTGGGCGTGGTGTGGCTGTGTGGGGAAGGATACTGCAAAATCCCCATTCCCTCCCCATCCCACTAACCTGCTTTCCAGCTCCATTCTCCTGTGCAGGGCAACCAAAGAAGACCCAGCCGATCAGCTGGGACTCAGGAGGCAGAGAATAGATGGGGGTGAGGCCAGTCAGAGGTGGTATTTGCTGGTTCTCCGAGCTACTCAAAATTTCCCCCACCGGCTCTCTGGAACTGGTCAGAACCTGCTGAATACCACCTCTGTACATGACTCCAGCAATCCACCTTCAGAAGCTTTCCTGTGAAAGCTGTGCACCATCAAACCCTGGTTTGGTGAAAGGGGGCAATGACCAATGAGCATTGTGGTTAAAGGTAGTGGCCAGGGGAGACCCATTCAGTCTCATCAGTCTAAAGGTTCACTGGATGACTTAAGGCCAGCTACTTTTTTCAGTCTAACCCATCTCCTAGAGTTGTTGTGGAGATGAAATAAGACAGCCCTTTCCATATACAGTCTTGAACTCCCAGAGGAAAAACAAGATTAGAATGCAATATTAAGATGATAAGATAATAACATAAGATATTTGGCCCAAGCTGAACACAAATAGCTATATACTTCATTACACAAAAAAGATCAGGCATATTGATTTTGGTTATAAGGCAGAAATATGAAAATGTGGCTCAATGCTGTTTTTAAAATTTACCACCTGACTCCAGTAATGACAGAGGAATCTCCAGACAAATTCCGAAGCAGCAGCAAATATGTCCAAAAGGAAGAATGATGGTTAGCGTAAACAGGTAAACAACAACACACAAAGGATCTCAGCTGGTGGCTGTGGCCATAACTCAGGGTTGCCTTCCATCTATGGCCTCTAATCTTCTGCATGTGCTTTGTACTCAGCCCCAGATCTTGTTTCCCTCCTTCTCTGATTAGAAGTAACCCATTGCTTCTGAAAATGTACATGGACATTTTCCTATAGGAGTCAAGTTGGACAAGCAGCATCCTTCAACATATGCTCCCAACTTCCCCTCCTATTGCCCCAGGCAACATGGCCAGCAACAAGAAAACGAGGGAGTTACAGCTTAAAACTTCTAGAAGACACAAACCCCTTAATGGATTTAGGAGTATTGTGAGGCACAGCTTTAATAATTGTTGCCTAATATTTCCTTTGCTAGGGAAGCTGGATGCTTGATATCAAAAGCTGACCCAGTGGCTGCTGGATTTAGGAACCAATCATCAGAGAGGCAGGAAAAAGTCCTTGGCAATAAGGATCATTTTGTTTCAAGAAAAGGATAATATATATTTAAAATAAAAATAACAATTTGGGCATCAGCAACTGTGTGCATTTGTTTGTTTGTTTGTTTATCAAATTTATATAGCCGCCCATCTCACAGATGTGACTCTGGGCAGCATACAATAGAAACAAAATGATTAAAAACCCATTAAAACATACACATAAATGAAACTGGAGGAGTGTGCATTCAAGTGTACATGCAATACAACCGTTTCCCTATTTCCATAGGATCCCCTAACAGCTTTTAAGAGATTTGATAGGATTGGGGTCAATCTCGGCACAAAGATGTGCAAAAGCATCCACTGCCGCTTGCTCTTGGAGTAGGAGTTGTGAATGCAAAAGGACCTCTCCCCGCCCAGATTGCACACAGAGTGTGCTGGGGACAGTGCAATTCCATCCAGCACAAAGATGGTAAAGTCCCAGATTGAGAAGGCCTTAAAATCCAAAGCCCGCTCAGCCTTGCCAGAGTTCAGCTGAAGCCTGTTGTTCTCCACCCAACTCCACACAGTCCCCAGGCACCAAGACAGGACAATCAGCAGCATTGCTTGGTTTGCCAGGGGCAGCTATGTATGGCTATCATCAGTATGGTTGTACTTTACCCCGTGGTAGTGGATGATCTCACCTGGCAATTTCACGTAGATGTTAAAAAGGAGTGGAGAAATTACCCAGCTCTGTGGAACTACATATTGTAGTGTGGCACCCACTTCCAATCTCCAGAGCTGATCTAGAAGGATTCCCTGATCATGGCCAGCTATTGATGTTGTGTATTCAAACCCAGTCATTTCCTCCCCACACAAACACATCTCCCCCACCCCCAAAAGCCATGTGGAGGAGGAAACTCACAAAGAAGCATCATAAGAAGTCCATATTGATGCTAGGCCCGTCTGCTACTGCTCTGATTCCTGGCTAACTTTATATAGGCAATGTGCATGGTGGTTGTGGATGATGTGAGCTGTAGTCCAATGTTTATGGAGCGCGCTAGGACAGGGAAGGCTATTCTAACCATGCTGGGGTCAGATGAATTAAGAGCCTGAGCAAATCGAAGGCAGCTTCAGCTCAGCTCTTCTCTCTCTCTCTCTTTCTCTCATTCTTGCTCAAGAGGGCCGACAAATCATTAATTTTTAAGCCGTCTTCTGAGACATCTTTCTTTCCCTCCCCAGCCCCCCAAACCAATCTTTTTATTTACTTTTCAGCCCCAGTTAAAGGTTAACCTTATTTAATGCTTGCATAGCTTTCAGTAAATTAACATCTAAGCAGGTATTTTATGCAGAGCAATGACATACACTTCCCTATTGTGTGTTCTGCTTATGCAGGATTTCTGACTGGAATTTTTCTTGCGCTCCCTTCAGTATCGCCTCCCACTTGTTCTTGCCTGCTTCCCCCCCCCCCCTCCCACTCTGTCTGCCCAATCTCTCCAGGCCTTGTGGGAGGAAAGGTGGGCAGCAACCCCATTTCACTCCCCCTTGGCCAGATATGAGTCTTCTTTGCAAGCTGACAGGGGTGGCCACTGAAGGTGATCTTTGGTTCACTTTCTCTCTTTTTAGCCCTGGGCACTGAAACTTTCTGCAGAAGAGTTCTCTCCCTCAACACATCACTCATCAATATTTTTTTGCTTTGCTTTCAGAAAATTGGCTGGTTCTTTTAGAATCCTTTTGGGGGCTTTCCATCCTCTCTTCCAATCTATTTCGAGAAATCATCTTTTCCCATACATCATCTTGAAAAACACCCTGCACAACTTAAATGCATACATAATTTCCTCCTGCACTCCTAACTTCTCACACCTAGGAATCAGCTACTGGTATATCTGGTTTGAGCTTCATAAACCGCATGACCCCGAGCACCTGAACGTTTTTCTCCCATCAAAATTAGACAAAGAACAAGGAGGGCTTGCAACAACAGCTTGCATTATATGGAGAATGCCTCTGCAGTCTTTCGACAAGTCAGCAACACCCATTTCTGGGATACCCCATTTAATCCTCCTATTTTACAAATAGTCCTCGCATTACAACAGTTCATTAAATGACTGATTAAATGGCACTGAAAAAAGTGACTTAGGACCATTTTGCACACTTACAACTGTTCCAAGTATCCCCATGGTCCCGGGATCAAAATTCAGATAACTGGCAACTGACTTGTATATAGCAGTAACACTTGGACTTATATACCGCTTCACAATGCTTTACAGCCCTCTTTAAGTGGTTTACAGAGTCAGCACATTGTGACTGTAACTTTGTTGCTTGTATCCTCATGATTTATATTGACTGTTTTCTAGTATGATTTGATTGTTGATTGTACCCTATGACTATCATTAAATGTTATATGTTATGATTCTTGATTCTTAACTAATATACCTTTTCTTTATGTATACTGAGAGTATTTACACCAAGACAAATTCCTTGTGTGTCCAATCATACTTGACCAATAAAGTATTCTATTCTACCTGAGTCCTCATTTTATCCACCTCAGAAGGATGGAAGGCTGAGTCAACTTTGAGCCTGGTGAGATTTGAACTGCCAAATTGTAGGCAGCTGGCAGTCAGCAGAAATAGCCTGCAGTACTGCATTCTGACCACTGTGCCACCACGGCTCATATATGACAGTTACAGTGTTCTGGGATCATCTGATCATGTTTTGCAACCTTCTGACAAGCCACGTCAATTGGGAATCCAGATGTTAACAATAACAGTGTTATTAACTTGACCGCTGCAGTGATTCAGTTAACAATTGTGGCAAGAAAGGTTGTAAAATGGGGCAAAACTTACTTAACTGTCTCCACAACAGAAGTTTTGGACTCAATTGTGGTCATAAGTTGAGGATTACTTGTATTTTATCCTTACTTAGGAGAGGAAATATCTCCATAGGGATAGTTTTGTGTACCTTTGTCATTCTTTGGTGTGGTCAGTGTTGTTGCCGATAGGAAACCAGGGCTTTATGGCAGGGGTGTCCAACCTTGGCAACTTTAAGAGTTGTGGACTTCAATGCCTAAAATTCCCCAGCCAGCATTCTGGCTGGGGAATTCTAGGAGATAAAAATCCACAAGTCTTAAAGTTGCCATAGTTAGGCACTTCTGTTTTAAGAAGCTCCACATCCACCCTGCCTACTAGCTTCTTGGCCAACTGACAGAAGAAACACCTATGGTCCTCAGGCTTCTCTTTCAAGAATTGGAAATGTGAGCCAGATATTTTTTCCTGTTGTTGTTGAATGGAAGAGTTAATCCATACTCTCCTAATTTTGTTATGTTATATGCAGTGATGGGATTCAGCCGGTTTAGAGCAGTTCAGGTGAACCAGTAGTTCCGGCAATTAGTTGGTCCTGCCCCCCTGCCCTAGTCTGTCCTATATTTCCGTGTTTTGCAGCCCAGCTATTTTACTCATTGGAACTGCAGCAGAAGGTTAGTTTTAGAGCTGAAAATGGCCAGTTTTCAAATGCTGCATGCACACGCCAAACCAGTTGTTACACCAGTTGAATCCCACCACTGGTTATATGGCCAGCATAGCTGCCACAAAGCCGACCACAATGCAGAGTTCTACAATGCACAGATCCTAAACACCTAAAACTAAAGAGATTGCTTTTCAAGAGCTACTTTTATAAGATAGGGTAAAAGGGAAAGAGAGAAAGAGAGAGAGGTCGTGAAGCAGAGAGCAGGATAATCAGGCACAAACTTAGTTCCTACTTTACAAGTTATGGGAAATACAAGGTTCTTCAGATGAACTGCACAAATAGAAACTCTTGAAGGCCATACTCTTATTGATTTGAGGGCCAGAAGAAGGGCTGACCCTAAACCAGACTGAGCTATGCAAGACAGAGTTGGAGATGGATATTTGAAGCCATTATAATTGTATCTCAGTTTGAGAAAAAGAGAAAATCCTTATCTATAATATTAGGCAGGTTTTCTATGAATCAGTTGAGCCCTTTGATGATAGCCTGAGGCTGTAAAGGGCTTTGGATTCCAAGGCCAAAATATGCTTTGAAGTGCATGGGGTGCTTCTATAACACCTGTCTTCAACTCCTTGAAACAGCTGTGACTTTTCCCAGGAAATACATGGCTGCCCTTTGTAGCTGCAGTGTGAACCCAGGAAATGATGTGTTTGGAGTTTCAGATGGTGTATCTTCATGTAAATGACAACCAAAAGACCTCAGGGCTTTTTGGACAGGTATATGACCTGGTGCCCCTCCCTTAGGTGGAAGAGTTTGTGGTCGGAATTCCTTTACTGCTTGCTCTCCAAACAAAAATCATGAATTGTCAGAAGATACTGTAACTTTCTAATTTTGAGTACAAAATAACTACGTTTGAAATAGCCAGAGTTGAAAAAAGAAGAGAAATGAAGGGACCATTGCTTTTTCCCAACTTTAGTGAGTTTCAACAAAGAATAAAATATAAAAATCAAAATTAATTTGACAAAGGAAAAGTCAGGGATAAGGACTTGCAAAAAATTGAAAAAGCAAAAAAAAAAGTCTGACTTTCTTTGATACAGTTACAAATATAAAGTACTTTAACCTCTTGCTCTAAAATTCACAATAGTACCCCCTATTTACAGTCATAAGCAGTTCTAATTGTCAGATTCCATAATTAAAGTTTCATCTCCTTAGTTTCAAGCAAACAGTCCAAAAGTGTTTGTATGTAAAAACAAAACTAGACAAACTCTGTTTTTCTAATCACAGGGATCGTTGCAATTAAAAATCTTTTCTTCTCACAGTCTCAGCTAGGAATACTTGAAGGTCTTGCATGATTCACAACGTGAAGCCATCTAATCTGATCTGCCTTCCCAGACTAAAGTATAAATTGGGAAATCATCAGCTCTAAATTTTGCCATGGAGTTTTTGAGTTAAAACATAAAGAATGTAAACAAATATATATTTTACAACTAAATGCATCAATCTTGATAATACTGCTCAAAAATACAAATAGGTATTTTTCTGCTATTTTTTTCCTTTGGCAGAACATGAAAATGGGAACAGTTATGAAGGGATAAATTAATTACATGCTGTAATACCACAAATTGATGTATCTCATTTTAATATTGACCCTGAAAAGAGCTAAATACTGATCCTGTGGCCAAAAAGAAGTCTCACGCACACACAAAATAGATGGAGCGTACAAAAGTATCATGCTCGGAATCCATGCATTTAATTCTCTTCTGTCCTTTTAAAGGTTTCCCTTCAATCAGCATGTAGTGCTGCACTGTGACTTTTCACTATTATTCCTTGGTCGATAGTGAAACTTAGGTATAGAAATGTGTATAAGGCCAGATTTCAGAAAAGGGTGGATTCTTATTCCCAGTTTCAGAAATCCCAGATGTTTTGGGACCACCTTGGGAGAGGAAAAGCAGTGGCAAGAACATAAATCTGACTTTGCTTGTCAAAAGGTTGCAAAACCTCTTCACATGAGTCCAGGCACCACACCTGTCATAAATATGAATCGGTTGCCAAGTGTTCAAATTTTTATCATGTGACCACAGGAATGCTTCAATGGTCAGAAGTGTGAAAAATGGTCATAAGTCACTTTTTGCAGTTCCGTTGTAACTTCGAACGGTCACTAAATGAACTGTTGTAAATTGAGGACTACCTAAATATTCAGGACCTCTCTAGTGTTGGCAGAACATTGCATGACCTTTGGTTAATTGTTGGAAAAACCAATGAAATGTATATAGGAAAAAAAAGGTACAGATCTGCATAAACGTATCTATTCTAAGTCATTATACATGAACATGTAGAAATGGTCAAGCTCAACTGTGAAACAAGACACGTTTCACTGGGAAAGGTGTGTATAAATAAGTTCAGCAGACCTCTTTGCATGCTCCCTCTAGCCTAGGTACAAGTGGGCTATGTGTGTCTTGGTTGCTTCTCTTTAAAGTACCGATAAAGCAGAATATTTGTAGCTCAGGATTGAAATGAAGGGCCCTGGATGCTTTCTGAGATTGGTAGTTTTCAGGCAAAGACGTTTCATTAGCCAAACTAGGGAACATCATTACTGAGTGTTGGTAGAAATATCCTTCTGGGTTCAGTTCCAAGTGGGAAAAAAGACACTAGAAACATGGAGGCTATTTGGAAAGATGATTTAATGATAGACAGGACCACATGGCTTGAAGCTCCAAAGTGAAGAGGATGATCACATGCTTCAAGGTGAGGTCAAGAAGGGCTGAGATGCTGAGAGTACCTGGGTTTTATAACCTTTGTTGGGATTTGAATTGGAGCTTGCATTCTGATTGGTTGTCAGACTCCCATGGGGCCATGCAGGGGCAACCCTGTAGGCTGTCCTGAGTTTCAGTGCTTGGTTGAGCCTTGCTGGATGATGACGCGCTGAAAGGGCTTTTGGCCATTGCTATAGCTTTACCTGAAGATCTTTGTCATGTAAAGTATTCTGGCCCAGGCCTTAATGGCCCACCCCTTAACAAAGGTAGGGGTGAACTTCTACTTCTGAGGCGAGTTTCTGCTTCTGAGTTTCTACTCTTTTTAGGGGAAATATTCTGCCTTTTTAATATTTCCTAGGATATTTCAATTTTCTAGGAGAGGAGTGGGTGCTAACTTCCTACATGAGCACTGATGATGTTGCCTAGTTTGGGTAATGAAATGTCTGCAAGAAAGCGAACCAAGCTCAGAGTCCGCCCAAGCCCCCTCTTCTTTAAAGTAGATACGGACTGGACAGCTCTTTACAGAGAGATGTGGTTTCTGGAAAGTGGAACACAGCCATTCTGGGAATCTAAAAACCACCAAACTGGATTTTTGGCTGAGCAAATAGGTGAACCACAGTCTCTCTTCAATTCCTGGTATGTTTATGGACACATCCCATAGTTTTCTTTACAACAATATGGAAGTGGATTGCCATTCTCTTCTCCTGGGATAACTTTTCACTTTCCAATTTAGCCTAATGGAACTTCCCCCCCATAGCTTCCTGTTCAAGACCTTACCTGGGTTGATCCACTTTAGCTGTCAAGCAGAGACCAGGTTGAACAGGTATCGCCACCCATCGCCTTCAATTGTGAGGAATTACTTTGACTCACTACAGCTCCTACTCCACCAACAACAAAAGAGAGCTGTCTGTTTGACTATTGACTCACCCTATTAAGTGTTTTTTTTCCCTCCTTTTCTCTACCTTGGTCCATTATTACCACAAGAAATTGGACTGTTGTTAACAGCTTCCGGTGAAGTTTTTTGCACAATTGTTAAACAAATCAAGTAGTTTCTTCTAATTCCTCTGCTTTAATGAGAGAAGGAAATGGGGTTTTATTAATCATTTGGGGCTTTCAGAAATTGCCTTTAAGTGCCTCACTTTGTTAAAGAAAAATCAATAAAGAAAAAGAAAAGCTAAGTTTGTAAATGGACACAAGTGACAAAACTCCACTGATTACCCCCCTTACCTCCCTCCTCCTCCTTCCCCTGTCTGCCCCAAATAAAGCACTTGCTAAGCTTCCATTAACTCAATTATCATTTCAAAAGCATCTCTGATCATGTAATCCTCCTATCCACACCCCACTAGGCCTCATTTTTATATCCAGCTCTAGAATCATTAACTTGCAGTTATTATTAAGTTATTTATTGGAGGGAGATAGCAAGGCTTGTCTTCTATTCTGATTGGATGCATGGCACTGTGGTTTCTGTCCAGTTGGAGAGCCTGTCCTCAAGATGTCTTATTGGCTTAGAGTAGCTGGCATACCCAGCTACCTGTAGATCCGCAGCCAAACTGTAGTTCCTAGTATCCTTCATGCTGGCTGGGATCCAGGAGCTGCGGTTCAGCTGCCTCTGAAGAGTTACTTCCTGCTTTAGTGGATCAAATGTGCATTCCAAACCTTTTCAGACAGCAGGCAGCCCTGCCTCTCTGGAAAGTTCACAAATGAATTGGGAAAGTGACAGTCTGTTAGAGCCTCACACTAAGTTTTCAGAGACTCACACTCCTTCTCTAAAGGAAGGTTTCACTTCACAGGAGAGTTGTCTGCTTTGCTCTTGTGCTCTTAACAGTCCAAAGCAAACAGCAGGGAAAGCTTTTCAGAGGGATATTCACCAGCAAAATTGACTGCTCTGTCTGGTATCCTACCAGCAGATGAAGTTTCCTAGTCCTAATATGGATCTTGCTGCATCCTACGGCTCCTCAGTCTGTCTGTTTTAGGGGTAGATATCCTCTAAGGCAGAGTGGCTATGGAGATTCTCAGTCACCCAGGTCATGGTTGTCCCAGAGGTGCCTTTTTTCCCCGAGAGGCAACTGCACTTTCTGGTTTTTCTTTGAAGATGTTTCACTTCTCATCCAAGGAGCTTCTTCAGCTCTGACTGGATCCTTCCGTTCCCCACCATCCAGTCAGAGCTGAAGAAGTTTCTTGGATGAGAAGTGAAACGTCTTCAAAGAAAAACCAGAAAGTGCAGTTGCTGCTTGAAAAAAGCTGTTAAAGCAGAGGCTCCCAACCTTTTGGGCACCAGGGACCAGTTATGTGGAGAGAGGTTTTTCCATGGATCAGAGAGGGAGTGCTGCCTGCATCCCATAGATGGGGGTTTCTGGCATGCCAAAGACTGAGGGGTTGGGGACCCCTGCTCTAAGGGTAATGATTGGCAACCTTTCACTTATTAAAGGCTGCACTTAATGGACTAGTAATGTCTGCAGTGAGCTTTGAAAATTGAGCAAAGCAACCTTGCCTTGTTTAAAATGAGTTCTCCCTCCAAGTTTAAAACTGTTAAGTCCCTCTTAAGTACTGGACTACATACAGCTAGTCCTCAATATACTGTATGACTGTTTGTTTAATGAAGTTCAGTTACAACTCAGAAAAAGTGATTTATGACTGTCCTTGAAGTTACAATTGTCAGCCCCACAATTGTCGCACCATCCCTATTTTGACATGGTTGCAATTCAGACACTTGGCATCCTGTTGTCTTGTGATTTGTGACCTTCCCGGCTGGTTTCCAACAAACATGACAACGATGTCATGATTCATTTAATGACCACATGATTGTTTTAATGACTGATCATGTGATGACTCCATAACTGCTTCACTTAGCAAGAGTAATTCTAGCCTCCACTGTGGTCATAACTTGGGAACTAACTGTATCATATATGTGTATATCTCTTACAAACCAGAAGAGGGGATAAATTAAAACTTCACTGACAGATCTCTTGCAAAAATGTCCAGGATCAAAACTTTAATATAAGACAAGGCCTCATGGACAATTTATTATATGAATTACATTAAATGTTCAAATTAGTTACCATTTTCTTCCAAACAGGACCTTGTTGTTTGAAACATCATCTTTGAAGCCTTCTAAGTACGGTAGCATTTCTGTACCTCCTGAAAGTTTTTACAGCAGAACCAAAGCAGATCTTAGCCTTTCTACCAAGGACTTCTCTCTCCTTTAATAATATTTTGGGTTTCAATGCATGTTCATTGCAAAAGAGATGATTGGAGAAAGATCTACTTGGACATCCTTTGGCAGGCAGCTGTCTTCCCCCCGCCATTTCTAGAGCAGCGGTTGCCAACCGGTGGGCCGCAGCCCACTGGTAGGCCATGAGAAAATTTTGGTGAGCCACAGAGAAATCTCACCCCCAGAGCACGCCCCCCCCAAAGCAATTAATCCAGGCTGTGCAGAAACACAAGGCTGCTCAGTCCACATGGTCCCCGGGAACCCTCCCCGCCCACTCACTTCTAACCCGGCAAACTTATCTGCTAAGTTGCTATTTTTCCTTTTTCCGACCATCATCTGTTCTGCTGTGCCGGGAGATTTAGATTAGCTAGAAAGCAAAAAATGGTTGGATTTCTTGCTTTCTAGCTAAGCACAGCCAAACCTCCCTTAGGACTGAAGGTTTGCTTGCAAGCAAATTCAGTGCAGACTGAGGGCAAGCAAATTTGAGAGACTGAGATAGCTGATGGCAGATAGAAAGATCACTCAATGATTCTGTGAGCAACTCAATCTGCCTGCCTGCTTTGCCTGATTTTGGGTAAAAGTTGCTCTTTTTTTAAAATAAAAAAATTCAATATTTACATGCATGGTGTGTTATGAGTTAATTTTGTGAGTTTGCTTGCTGGCAGATTTTATGACTTTGCTTGCAAGCAAATTTTATGTGACAGACTGAGCTAGCCAATGGCAGATAGATAGATCTCTGAATGAATCTGTGATTTTGTAAGCAACTCAATCTGCCTGCCTGCTTTGCCTGATTTTGGGTACAAGTTGCTCTTTTTTATAAAAAAAATCAATATTTATATAAATATTTATAATATTTACATACAAACCATGCCCAGCCAGTCACATGACCACCAAGCCACACCCGCAAATTAGGCCTCACCCATAGAACCAGTTAGGGGTTCCTGGGATCTAAAATTATGAGTTTGGTGGTCCCTGAGGTCCAAAAGGTTGGCAACCCCTGTTCTAGAGCATGTATCCACATATTTATAAAATATGGGAGTTAAGTGAAAGCCATCCTCTATTTTTTTTATTGCATTTACATCCAGCCCTAACTCAAGGAAGTGAACACACCTAATACTTTTTCCTCCTCTTCCCTACAACAACTACCCTGTGAGTAGAAATGGTTCCCAAATTATGCACTGCACGCACTATGGGATTATAAACTATTAACTTAAGGTAATTCATAGTTTTGTCTTAGGAACCTTGTGGGAAAACTACCAAGACATTAAAGGTATGGTGGACTAAGTATGTTTGGGAGATTGATTATTGCGTTGTTCAATCAAAGACAACATTCCTTCTATGATCCCCTGGATCTAGTCAGCCAAGCAGTCATAGAATTTTAAAGTCAATTACAAGTTTTCACCACTTTATAACAACTCCATTGTTATGAATGGGGTTACATGGGAGACACCTATATGGGGAGAAAAACCCAATTTCCCTCTGTTTGACCTCTCAGCGTACCAGATGCTTTAGGGGGCACTGTGGTGCCATTTCAAAGACAGGAGTCTCTCTTTCTCTCTCTCTCTCTCTCTTTCTCTTTTCATACACATACACCCAGGCACAGAATTTCCCATTCTAGTGCTCCCAGGTATCTTGGAGATGCAATTCCCAGAATTCCTAGCAAACAAGGGGAGAAAATTCTGAAATGGGGAGTTATCCAGGCTCCAGGCATGCAAGGCTGCTGTAGGTTAGGCAGGGGACAAAGGTTATGTGAAAACCCCAGCATTGTTCCTTGAACTAAATCATTTCATGAGGTTCCACGCCCAATGTACCAGGGTAACTTACACCACATTAGCATATTAACCCTCTATTTATGCCACTAATTCTTTGTTTGGAAGCTACATTAGACAGACAAAGGGCATCTCCAGAAATGTGAGGTTTATCTGGATGATCTTCATGCTTGCTTCAGATAGCCAAACTAAAATGAGCTAAGTAACATAGAAGCAAGCAGCTTCCTATTTGGTCTTAGACTTGGTCTTTTTGGGTTTGGGTGGGTATTATCTTTAAGTAATAATGGGGAACTCTCCTGTTCAAAAGGCCTAAACCAGATCTGCTGCTGCTGTGGGCCCTCCTGACAGTGCTCCAAAGACTATCCCTATCTTAAAATCCCCCCTGTTGCATCTGTGATATGATCAGCCATCATGAACTCAGGAAAAGTCGTGGCGACACAGAACAGTACAGATTGATTAGCAAGATTAACTAGGAAGCAAAAATCTTTAGGGTCCTGTTGCATTCAGGCTGAAGCCTGAATCGTAGCACTCTTTGTAATCCATTTCTTTGGATTCCTAATTTCATCTGTCCTCCATTTTAACAAAACAAACAATGTAGTGGATTTTAGGAGGACAATAGCTGTGATATGTAGGTCCAAAGAAAACAGTCACTTTTGGATAATTAATTCCCAATTATCCTTTTTGCATTATGACCCACGTATGTGGATCACAAGCTCCTGTCTGCTCCCACAGTTTGCCTCAAGTTCAGTTCATATCCTTATACCCCTTTCTTTACTTGAAATTGAGACATATATCTTGTCTGGGTTTCCTGCACCACAGCTACTTTATTTACTGTATTTTACTATGTACTTAATGTTGTAGAATGTACAGTAAACAAAGTAAGAACAAGACACGTGCCTGCCAAGACAGCCTGCAATCTAAAATAAATGTACAAATAATGGCAACAGGCTGTGCTCTGCAGAATAAGAATGAAGTGTTTAGCATACTTCCCCTCACCCAGCCGTGCAAAACAAGAGAGTGAGGTTGGATGCAATGCACAGACAGCATCCATTCAGTCACAAAAAATGAGTTTCCCCATGATAACCTGAATTGAATTGAATATTTTCACCTAAGGCTACACAATTAGTAACCAGAAATCTTTGAGCAATGGATCACTTTTCTTGGATGAAATAACTGTGCTGGACAAATTTCACTGGCACACTATTCCTTAGATATTATTAATAATCTCACCTGCTAGGAAAGCTTCGATCAACTGTTTTGGATAGAATATCAAATTCCATTAATATTTCTTTGCCTACTCCAGAAACAGGAAAAGTTACTGAACTCCAAACAATGTTTCCTGCACAGTTATGACTCTGGAGAGAATTCTTCTACAGAGCTGGGAGAGCGAAGTGAGATGAAAACAGCTATCTTTCTTTCTTTCTTTCTTTCTTTCTTTCTTTCTTTCTTTCTTTCTTTCTTTCTTTCTTTCTTTCTTTCTTTCTTTCTTTCTTTCTTTCTTTCTCTTTTTCCTCTGCTTTTGATTGGATGAGCTGTAGAAATAAGATTATTAACCTTTTGTTAATTGGATGAAATGGTAGGTTATCTAGTTTCTGCTAAAATAAGAAAAAAATAAACTGAATGTTCCCTTTTAAGGAAAAGAGAAATGGGAAAAAGAGATGGGTCAATAGAGGAGAGAGGGAGCTAGCTCAGTATAAAAGAGGAAATGTAAAAGGGATGTGTAAATGTAAATGTATGTGTGTGTACATTGTGTATACATGCAGGTCTTGGCGTGTTCGGGTCTTTTCCCGTGTAAGATTGAGAGTATCTTGGCGACGTTTTGACGAGGTCCCACTTGTGCTTGTTTGCACAAGCACGAAGCCGAAAGCACCAGCCTGGTGGCGGCGAGTGGGATCTCGTTGAAACGACGCCAAGATATTCTCAATCTTACACGGGAAAAGACCCAAACACGCAAAGACCTGCATACCTGTACCCGTGAAAATCTACGAAAACAAATTGTGTGTGTATATATATATATATATATATATATATATATATATATATATATATATATATATATATATACACACACACACACACAGGTACTTACATATACACAGATACTCTGAAATGATAGATAGATAGTGAGAAACAAAGAGAAAGACAGAGAGATGATAGAGATAGGGATGATAGATAGATAGTAGAGATGATAGGCAGACAGAGACAGACAGATATAGGGATAGAGGTAGAAAGAGAGAGAAACAGAGAGACTCTTCTGTTAAATCATGGCACCCCTTATCTAGTTTAATTCCCTGGGCACTTGCCCTCTTGTCAGAAAAGAGAAATGCCAACTTCCTTTACCAGAAATCTGCCTTCTCCTCAGAGTCCAGAGTTACATGCAATGTCACTTCCATTTTGTTTTTCTCCACAGCATCAAAGGAAACTGCTGAGGGGAAAATAAAGAAGGGCTTGCAATGCCAGTTAGCTATTTTAGGCCTCATCTGCTGGCCACTTGGAGTGAACATGGCTGAGTAGTTGGCTCAAGAAAGGGAAGGTGAGGACAGCTGTCAGGTGCTGCACTGTGGCATAAAAACGTTGCTCGTGGGGGAGGGAGGCCAGCCATGTGTGGACCTCGCAAGATCAAACTACACATTAATAGACAGATTGGAATTCACGGGGGAAAGCGGGGAGGGCTTCACTCGAAACCCCCTGCGGGATGCCTGAAGCACAACCCTTTTCCTCCTAAGTTGTAATAAGAGGTTCTAAGGAGGAATCTGAGACTTGGGAACATCACAGAGTAAATAAGAAGCATCCAGTGAAGAAGGCTGTAGAGAAGAGTACAGCTAAACTGCAGAGCATTCATCCAACAATGGCTTTGAAGCCGGAGAGAAGCAGGCTGAAGCTTACAGCTGCATTCCAGCCAGAGGGCTGTGGAGCTTCTCAGAGGCCTGAAATATTGTAAGAACCTCTTACTGCTTGCTAAAGCTCAATAGCATAACTTCCCATTTTGCTTACAGGGAATCCTACTTTTCCCAAACTGATGCCCTCCAGATACGTTGAACTACGACTGCCATCATTCCCACTGAGCGGCACAGATTTTAAAGGCTGGTTGAGCTAGCCAGGGAATGGAAAGCTTAATCCAAATTTTTAATGTCTCATGTGCAGTGATGGCGATACACACAGCCATTCAATATTTTATAAGGCAACACAGACCCAGGATTATATGAGGGATGTTGGCAAATACCTCCCCCATTTAAATTAATGGAAGCTGAGCTCTCTCGTGGTGTTATTTTAACTCTGCTCTTAAACCAGCATTTTAAAAAAGAAACACTGAATTCAATTCAGGGTAGGCACCCTGTTACTTACGCAACTTAGCTTTCTGACTTTGTTCTTTGTAGCACTTCAAGGAAACCATCCAAATTAATCCTTCCGAAGACCCCAAAATGTAAAGGTTGTGCATTAGGCTAATTGAATTAACATGATTTATGCACACAACCAATCTTGAACACAGATGCCACCTAAATACAGGGCCAGAGAGCATTCTCTGTGGAGAGCCCAGGTGCTCACCATAAAAGGGAGGCTGCCTCTGGGGACTGGATTCCAAGGGAAGGCAATAGCCAACTGCATCATTTCTTCAGAGGCAAGCTTGGGACTGGAAGCTCCCATCAACCTGGGAGACCCAGAACTGCCCACACAAACAAACACAGCATAATATCAGCTTTCCCCCAGCAGATGCCTTTCAGATGTGTCGGATTAGAACAGCTCCCCGCACCCCCACCCCCACCGACTGAGAGTCCTGGCACAATGCATCTGGAAGCTACTGAGTTGGGGAAAGCTTAATCCCAGGGTGAAGGGGGGGGGGGGGGGCAGAGTCACATAAACAAGCCTAAAAAGGATATCAAAATGGTAGCATGACACATTGGAATGATAGCATCTGCCTATTGTTGTTTAGTTTGAAATATGCCACCCAATAATCAATAATTCTGTAATTTGAGATTGGTTAGTGGGTGTCACATGGCCCCAGGCATGTTACACTTTGTCATTTATATAGCATACTTAATGCACACTGTACTTTACCATATTTATCTTGTTCGTCCTCACACTCTGAGAGAAGGCAGGTCATTATCATCCCCACTTTATAGAAGGAAAATTGAGGCTGAGAGATAGTAAATTGCCCGAGGCCACCCAGAGTGCTCTTGTCTGACATGGAATTTGAACTGAGGTCTGCCATTCCCTATTAACACTTTATTCTATGAGCCATACCAGCTTTTTAATATTGTTTGACTGGCTGACTGAAATTTTAGCACTCTATTGTCATGCAAGTCCTAAACCTCTCAGGCCAATCAATACCGAATGCTGGATAATCCTATTAATGAGGCTAAAATTCAGCAAATATTTAGGTTTCAGCCCAAACTGCACTTTTAAAAGTCACCTTTTAAAATTCTTTTGACTGAACAGAGGATACAAACAAGAGCAGAGATTTCTCATAGACAGAGAGTGCATTCATATGTTCCAGCTTCAGCCTGGCAGGGTGGAAGAAATGCTTATTTAACAAGTCGCTGAACAGTTGGGAACACTTTTAAGATCCTGACAGATCACAGAAAGGATCTAGAGCAATCTCTCTGCTTCTATCCAAAAGTAGAGCAAGCAATTTTTAAAAGCTTCTTTTTGTTTTATTATAAACATAAGGGACTCCTCCTATTTTTGCTGATAAACATTTTCTTGTGCCAATGATGCAAAGTAGCAGCAGAGAATTCTATTCTTTCACATATTGCCCTTGCATAGACGATAACCTATCAAGTTAATAAAATTAATCTATTAAGAGAAAGATGCAATTTTCCTAGCAATCAATTATAATATCTGGTTGTTGAGAAAATGTAATCTCTCGCTCCCTACTCCTTTCTGAGTGCATCCATTTCAGTTTGGATAGCTGCTGGAACCTTGACACTTGAAATGACAAATATGTCTACGGGGTTTGAAATGTTCACTTCCATTCTGTCTGTGACATAATTGGTTACCATTGACATCTTTCCCTCCACTGTATCTTTCTGAGAATTGTTTTGAGGGCTCTGAGACAGCCATCACATGCAGGTGCTAAATCCATTTCCCAAATCAGCCCACAAGAGGAAAGGAAAACCATAGCATCACGGGTGACAAAATGGCAACCATGTCCAAGGTCCATAGGGATGCCGCCATTGACCCACTCTCACACACGAGATGCCATCTATACCTGAAAGGAACCAACAACCTCGAGAAAATGGGATAAACCATCAGCATACTGCCCCAGCTCTCAACCAGTGTCACTTCTGTGAATCCTCAGAGTCAGCGACCATCTTTTCCCACTCATAAGAACTATTTTGGAGCACTGCTCCCCAAAGGAAGGGAAGAGACTGCTGAACACAACAATATCCACCTTAACCCTCATCAGAGAAGGTTAGGACACTTGTATCATTGGCTGATTTAATATCCAGGAGGAGGAGGACGAGGAAGCTATTTTGCCCATGCCATACATCCATTCCACCCCTTCTTCCCCAACCCCACGTCTCTTCTCAAGCTTCCTCCCCTGCTGTCTTGAAGAGCCTCCACCTATGTTACCTTACAACGTGTCCAAGGACACCTGTGTTATCAGGATTGGTCAGGCAATTGCACAGGGAGACAGGGTTATAAAGAGGTTACTTGAAATGGTTCACTGATGGAGGCAGAGATTAAATTAGAGAAAGATCCTATAACTGTCTGCTGACGGGGATTGCTGGTCTTCATCCATTTTATTGCCTTCTTAGCTGCTGCAGCTTTGCCATTGCTATGTAGGCAGCCTCCCCTTGGCGGATTCAGCAGCCTGTTAAATGCATGGCCTCCCTCAGCAGGCAGTACAGCATTCCTCAGCCTGACACCCACCAGCCATGCTGGGAGTGCAACTCCTAAATTCTGCAAGTTGC
Source organism: Bungarus multicinctus (assembly GCA_023653725.1). NCBI lineage: Eukaryota > Metazoa > Chordata > Lepidosauria > Squamata > Elapidae > Bungarus > Bungarus multicinctus. The sequence goes on from CM042834.1 coordinate 125,384,519, forward strand.
TTTCTCAACCCAACCTAACCCAACCCACCCAGAGGGTGTGGGTAAAGGAGCAGTGCCTGAGGGGAGCAGGTGTGTCTTTTTAAGAACAGCAGGAAATCCCCAGGGATTTCTAGGGAGGGTGCTGATATCAAGGTAAGGCATACATTGATTTCATTGTCCATCTATTCCTTTGACAGGTCAATTTTCTCTGGTATTTTACAGGGGCTTTTGGGTGCACCAGAAATTTAATCTCCCAGCTGATTTATTTGCTTACCTGGTCTTTGTTTGAAAGTATTCCGTGGCCTCTTTGACTCCAGCTGCGCAGAAGCAAAGTGTCCCATTTCAGTAGGGCCCCCTGCTACGATTTTGATCTCTCCTCTTCCTGATCTCACTTTGCCGTCTGTCTCTAGCATGGTTGAATGGCAATTTAGACCAATTCTGTGCCTTCCAGAGGTTGCGACTACAGTTTCCCTAATCCCCAGTCAACAGGGCTGATTGGGGATTATGAGGCTTACAGTTCAATATCTCTGGAAAGTATTGAGCTGGGAAATGCTGATGTAAGAAAAAAAAAAAAAGATTATCACCGCATTAGCTGTTTTCTTCTGTATTGTTTCTGTTTCCGATTCTTACCTCAAGAAATGCTGGATAAAATACAGGAACCTCTCATTTAGATAGAGATATTAGATGTATTCAGGGATCGGGTTAAGCCATGGTTTGTTTTAATCATAGCTTGTTGAACAAGTCACACTGGCCAGAAAGGGGGGGTCCTCTCACAGAAATATGCCCTTCTGAGTTTCAAGTGGGACATAAACTGTAACTTCTGAGGGGGTGGCTGTTGTCATCCAGGGGTCTTTGATACTCTTTAGGGGGACTGGTTCAGACACATGAAACGTGTTGTTCTAAAAGCACACACATAACTGTCTGCATCGCTGAATTCTGCACTAGCTGATACTCTTCTGGACCCTCTTCAAGGGCAACTGCATGTACATCACATTAGAGTATTCCAATCCGAAGATGACTATGGCATGAATGGCAGAGCTCTCCAAACCAGGAACAGGCACAACTTGTGAATAACACAAAGCTATGCAATGGCCCTATTTGCCACTACTCTTCGAGCAAGAGTTGTGAATCCAGGAGGACCTCCAGATTGCACACTGGGCCTATCTAGGGCAGTGTAATTACATCCAGCATCAAAGGTAGCATAATCCTGGAACTGGCAGGCTGCAAAACCAAAAGCCATTCAGTCTCACCTGTTTTTCCATATCCAGACCTTCCATCGCATCATTTAATTTGCCAGAGGCAGACATATACAATATTGTCAGCATGCTAATGATCTCACCCCGTGGCAATGGATGAGCTCACCCAGGGGCCTCATATAGATGTTGAATAGGAGTGGGGAGAGCACCAAATCCTGCAGCATCCCACATAATAGAGGCTGAGAGATTGAACACTTCTTCCCATTGACTGGAATCAACTTTGCAACTTGTCTCTCACCTTGTTCCTCCAGCCCAGACAGGGTCTTCCAACTATAGGTCTTCAGCCACAGTTCTGCAAAAAACATGACACCGCCACAAATGACAGGGAAGCAGGCAACCAAGAGGCAAATGACAGGCAGTAAATAGGTGGTGGCAAGTGGCAAGCGTGACCAGTAATACGTTTTCCAGACAAATTCTCCAGACGTGGCAGCAAATTTACCAGAGACAGTCAAATGGCAGAAAACAGGCTGCTTCAAGTGACAGGCAGGGTGCAGCAGCCAGAGGCTAGGCAGCAGGCAAACACAGACAAGCCTACCTCCAAATGCTTGACTCTAAACATAGGCCAGTGCCGGGCAAGCAACAAGCAGCGAGTGAGTGGAAGGCAATAGGCAAATGTAGGCATACCCAATTCAAAATGGCTGCCTCTAAATGCAGGCTAGTGGCAGGCAGCAAGCCTATCTAAAATGAGGACAGGCCATTGTGGCTTCTCTCCCACAATTCTCTGATTTCTTCAGTACAGATAGTCATGCAAATCTCTTTAAAAAATAAAGTAAAATAAAATAAGTAGAAGTGGATTACTTGGACCCTTTTCATGTGATTCAGTCATAGTACTAAAAGAGCATTGGCTGCATTTGTGGGCAACCTCTTGAGGATTCCAGATGAGGAGTGATTTTCTAGGTCACTTTCAAACCATGGTATCCTTCTGGAGTGGCTTAGGAGGTGATTTGGATTTGGGGGCATGGTTATTTGGTGATTCTCCACTTTTCTTCATGACTGGTTCCAGTCAGTATAGGTTGTGGGAAGAGATCTAGTCCTAGGCTCCTCTTATGTGGAACAGCTCAGTTTTTGCATCCTCCCTATTCAACAACTTCAATAAATCTGCTGGGCAATGCCAGCCTGGGTACATTATAATCTGTATAATGAGGATATAAAATTGTACATCTCCGGCCAGGACAGACAAATAATGCTGTTCGGGTTATTCCCCGCCCGCTCCAAACCTTGGCTTTCCCAGGCCATGAGGGCTGTGAGGTTTTGAATAGAGAAGAACCAGCTGTGATGTCACCCTACAAGGCTTTGGTTTGGAGGGGGTGCAAAGAATACCCTGAATCTGGAGGTTTGCCATCTTTCACTCTTGATGGGTTAGCACTCCCCTGGGTGCTATTGGTGTGCAATTTAGAGATCCTCCTTGAAGAGTAGGTGACAATCATGGTCAGGGAGGTCTTTGCACAAATTCATCTTGCGTGGCAATTGGAGCCATTCCTGCAAACGGTGGGGAGCGGTTGCTCATGTCCAATTGTGCACTAGTCACTTTTTATTCAAACTATTGCAATGTGCTTTACATTGGGCTTCCCTTGAAGTCCACCCAGAAACTTCCATTGTTCCTGTATGTAGGAGAAGTTGCTCAAGATTTACCTGCATTGCACTGCTGCTCTGTAAGTTACACTGGCTACAGTTTCTTCCTAGTGTAATTCAAAGGGCTAATTAAAATCCTGTATAGCACAGGGCCAGTTCTCCCTAACCCACATCTACCCACCCCAGAGGTTTGGACCAGTGGTGGGATTCAAATTTTTTAACTACCGGTTCTGTGGGTGTGGTTTGGTGGGTGTGGCAAGGGAAGGAGACTGTAAAATCTCCAGTCAGAGGTGGAATTTGCCGGTTCTCCGAATTACTCAAAATTTTCATTATCGGTTCTCCAGAACTAGTCAGAACCTGCTGAATACCACTCTGGTTTGGACATGATGGGCTTGCTCCAGCTCCCCTCTGATTAAATGTTCTCATCTGGGGGGGATTTAGTAAAGATTCTCCATAGCCACCCCACATCATAACACAATCTTTCTCCATCAATATGGAGACTCCCATCCTTCTTGTGTTCTACTGTTCCATTAAGACCTCACATACTGGAGCATTATCCAGAATCAAACAAACTGCAACATCTTAACCTGATGGGCAAACTGAGCGATGACTAACCAGAGATGTCAGAGTTACAGACTTGCAAGGAGCATTAGAGGATTATAATCCATGTGTTCTTCTATGAATGGTATTATAAGGTTAGCATTCTAGATAAGATTAGATGTCTTCAAACAACAGCTGGATGGCCATCTGTCAGAAATGATCCTGCTCATTCCAGGATCCTCTAGATCACCTCTGGTAGATGACCATCCAGCCTTTGTCTGAAGATATCTCTTCTAATCTAACCTAGAATTCTAATCTTATAATACCATTCATAGAAAAACACACATGCCCTAAACCTGAACTGAGTATTTTTCAGTGATAAAATTTGTTTTTATCTTGCATTCCATGTGTAAGTCTTCTATCTAAGGGTAATAATGTTCCAAGAATCCTTGGTTTTGATCAAACCATTCTCAAAGATTATTGCATCACAGCAATCTTTTCCACTGAATTCTGAATAACAGTGTGTGTTTGGGTGGGGGAGGTTTATGCTTTGCTGCTCTCTTGCTATGTCTGAATTTCCTAACTATGATTACATGAATCGTTTTATAATAGCTAAAAGACTGACCTAGAAATAGCTTACATGTGGAAAAAGATATTTTTCATAAAAATGCTCCAAACTGGAACAATTTGCCTGGAAAATTCTTTAAACAATTCTGCAAAACTTTTATTCATTTACAAGAAGCGATGGTGCTGGGGTTGTAGGTCAGGCATGTAGTGCAGGTTTGCTCTTCCCTTTTGCACATTCAACAAAGCTCTGCTTCACTTTCCAGCTGATCTCATCTCCAGCAGTTCTTGCTCCCTCTCTTCTTTACCTACAAATCACACACCTTTCTCTTCCTTCTAGCAATCTTGAGTTTTTCAAATAATTATGCCATACATGACCACAGGAAATTTTGTAGAGAACTCCATGTGAGGGATACAACAGCCCAATTACACAACTAGGAATCACCTAAAAAGTGGGAAGGTTTTGACCAAACCTGGAATATACTAATTTAGACGTACACAAGAATTAAATCTAATTTAAAGATAATTGCAATCCTGTCCTGTGGGAGATCTGTGGCCAAGTAGCTTGTATGCTTGCTCCAGGTGTTACCTTTTGAATGAATAACTTCAAAGGTTCCGTGTTCTAATTTTCATAGTTAAACTGAATTTGAAGTGGGCAGCACTTCAAACAGAGGATACCTTCAAATGAAGGACTGCCCTCAACAGCTGTTCAAATAGGAGAAGGTGAATGTCTCCTACACAACAGAACAAGAGTCTCTCCATCCAAAAACCCTTTCTAGAGCTAAACTTCTCAGGGATCTGTAGAAGGAACTTGTGATAGCTAGCTTTAAAAGATATAAGTACTAATCACTGATCATCAGCTCCTTCCGAAGTAGATTTTTAGTCTTCTATTGATTGATGGTTTATTAACATTTTAAAATCCAGTTGTATTATGGCAGTGATTATTATGCCAAGACTTTATATGGCTATGCATTCCAATTGCAATTTTTAATAGGACTTGAAACTAACACTTTCATTCTCATTATCTGTCTTCTACTTTTAATTCATTTCTCCATAAAGTGAGGGAAATAGACTTTAAAGCACCCTGGTTCCAAATGTTCTGTCCTAGATCTCACTCCTTATTCTGTATTTTTCCCCTCCCACTTGCTCAAACTATCTGTGAATGCAATAAGATCCTACCGTATCAGCATTACAAGAATAGCAACTCAGAGGTGGAGGTGGTTTCACAAAGCTAGAACTGCCTGTAATACAAAGTCACTATTATTATTTTTTTTGTCACACAATAGTGTTTGTCAAACAGATTTTGTAGAGCTTTGCCTCTTTGATCAATTCTGGAACAGGTGAAAAAAAAAAAACTTAAATTGAAAACATTCCTTTATACATTTGAATATAAAGAGATTAAAAAACTACCAACTGTACCATTTTATCATTAAAAACAATGTTATTATTGTGGATTATATGGCAAAACAAGTTTTTTTTTCATCTTTACCCCATAGATCCCAGAATCATTTGCTATCACTTTTTGACAATTGGCATGTGTTATTAGCATTAAAGTCTTTTTTTTTTCATGCTATATCTTTATCCAGTCACAAAGAATAAACCTCCCCATCTTTATATTACCTAAACAGCACTATTTCTGCATAACAGATGATTTGGGAGAAATTAGTATTTGCAGACATAAAAGTGAGAAAAATTTGATTAAACAGCACTCTAGACTTGTGCTTGTGTCCAACCTTGTAGAGATCTTTATTTTCATCAAAAAGCATAAAATGGCTGTCCTTGGCAGCATCAGCAACCTGAATTCTGTTACATCACAACAAACTACTAACTAATCCTTTTTCATCTTCTCTTATCCTACACTGTTAGTGCTGATTGGTAGTAGCTTTCCAGGTTTCAGGTTGGATTCTCCCACAGCTTTACTTGGAGAGTTGGGGATTGATCCAAAGACCAATGACCCTTCCCTCACCCATGTGAATGAACCAGTCTGTCTGTCTGTCTGTCTCTGTGTGTGTGTGTGTGTGTGTGTGTGTCTTAGCTGGCAGAAACTTTAAGTAGCGAAACAGATGAAATCTCTTAAGAAGCACAGATGCTGTTTTCTGGCAAATCATCTTTCAGCTGAGAGCAATCTGCAAAAGCAGCACGTGCAGCTGAAGAAATACTGGATGGTAATATGAGAGACAAGCAACCGGATGCCCTAAGAAACTGTATTTAGAGTAGATGGGCGTTTTATTTAGAAATCTGGAGAAAGAGGATGACAGTGCAAAAGGAGAAATTTTAAACACAGTAAAATCTTTAGGACAACACAATCCAAAATTGTGCAATCAGGTGGCAGTGGAACTCTACTCATCTTGGTGCAGTGATTCACTGTGGGGTGTGGGAAATGGAGAAAATGGTTTCACTTTTTAAAATTAAAGCAACTGCTAAATAAGTCAACTAATGAAGCTTGTTTTTTGGGGGGGGACCCCACAGATAGTTCTCCAAAATATCAAGCAAGCACTGCTAAACTAAGGTGATCCAGGATGTTTTGGGATGTCAGGAAGAGTGAAAGAACAGCAAAGGATATGACATCAGTTATGCTACCAATTGTGGCTTCTCTGTTTTCCCAAATGCATTCCAAGGAAACACCTGGAGCCAAGCAGGAAGTAAAACTTTCCCCCTGCAGGTTATTATTTTTCCAAAAGCCTCAAGAAATGCAAAATTGTACCCCAACCTGGAATCCTCCAGGTGTGACAAATGATCCAATTGTATTCAACTCTGCGCCCTTCAGATGTGCTCAACTACATTCCATCTTTCCTCAGCAGGCACTGCGTTTGGGAATGACAAGAATTGATGTCCATTACAACTTAAGGGCACAGGGCTGGGGAAAACAGAGGAATTGTTCAAAATACAAAATGAACAAAGCTGAAAACACTAAAAGTAAACTAAAAATCAAAGACTTTGAATAACCTTACATATTTCTGATTATTCCATTTCTGAAAGATTGGAGGCAGAGTTGATAACTTCTAAGTATTTTTAAAATTCTCGTAAAAGACACTCCTATCAAAAGCTCCTTGAGCAAAGCTTTCACTGTAGTCTGTTCTATAATGCACTGTATTATATTAGCATCTGTTCTATTTATTCCCTTTCCAGATCTGAACCTTGGAAGAACAGTCCATTATTTCATGTCCAAATTTCCCAGACCACCAGGATGGTTGATGTTTTATTCCCTTTTTAAGAGGAAAAACAATTAACCCAAGCATGTATTATCCTGATCCTTTATCTGGCTTTGCATTTTTGAGACAATTATTTTGGGACCATACCTACAGTATACTAGTAACTTTGTTCCAGGATGATTGGCAGTGCCGTTTTCTAAAGCTTTAATTGCATGTAAGTACTTTATGCATAGGATTGTAGTGCCCGGCAGAGAGGCTGCACAGAAGTCAGAAGTTGGTATTCTCTGAGCTTCGTTGTTTTCTTGCAGACATTTCACTACCAAACTAGGCAACATCATCAGTGCTAGGAAGGAGTGGGGTTTGCTCTTATTTTTATATACCAGAGGCCTGCCCTTCAGGAAGAGGGGCTGTGGTCTGGCCTTACCAGAGGATCAACAGAAGTTCTTGCTTGCAGGAGGTCTAGTCATAGAAAACTGGGTGATCTCACATGCTTTCATTTCATCCTTTTTACAAATGTGATTTTTTTGGAGGGGGTGGTGCTGGTAATGATGGGAATTTGAGCATAATAATCACATAAAGAACCTAACATCCATTTCTGCACATGCCCCACAGGCAGGCAGCAACATAAAGGAAAATTTTGTGAAAGTGATATCCAGAATGCTAAATCAACCTCCATCAAGGGGTTAGGTCACTCCTCTTGTTTCATTGGATGAAATGCTGGGTGGGAAACAGGCATTTTATTTAGAAAGTTAAATAAATAAAGGCAGAATATTACAAGGATGTAAGTGTCTTCTTCTCCTGGGCCAGCTGTTTCTACCCACTTTTATTCAATGGCTCTGACTGCATCTTCCTGATCTGCAGCTGGAAAGCTGCAAAAGGACTTTGTCAGTTCCTTTCAAACACGTTGCAGAAGCATCTCCCTGAGGCATTGGGAGACAGCTATTGTTCAAGAGAGGCTGGTTTTTATATGATCAGATCCAGATGGAAGATTCCACCTGGGATGGGGGTGGGGAAGAATGAGAAGCTTTGTGGGAGTGGGGAAAGAACATAATGAAGCCCCCAAGATCTAAATGAATCCTTATTGAATGGACAATGCTTCAGATCAAGGGTTGACTGAAATCAAAGAGAACTAGTTGCTCTCATAGAAGTCCTATTAGCTTTCATTATTTAAGAACTAGACGGTCTGGCAAGTTTGCAAAGATAGAAAGCCAAGCTATTTTTTTTTTTTTTATACATTCATATATGCTACGTTACATCAAGTTCAGTGATGAAGCTTGCGCATCACTCTTAGCCGTTTTAAGGTTTATTGTTGAGCGATGTGTTATATTAAGGTTTAGAGTAGTGTATAAAGCAGGCCACTATGGCTTGTTCAACAAACAATGATTTAAAAACTTGATAGCTTTATGTGTGAAACCAGGCAGTTTCATACAGTCGTCCCCAACCAAATGCCTTGTAGATGTTTGTTGACTACAGTTTCCAGAACTCCTCACCATAAGGGACAAAAAAAGGATTCTATCTTTGAAAGAGCTAGAATTTATATACAGGTAGTCCTCGACTTACTAATGTAATGGAGTCTGCCCATTCCATTCGTAACCCGACGATTTGTGGGAGTGAATCTCAGACCTTGAACAAGATCACTCCCTCCTTTCGTCCACACATTTGCTAATCGAATGCGAGACTTGTTAAGTGCACATGAGGTATTTCAAGGTTGGGAAGGCCATGGGGGGAGGGGCTACTGATGGAACAGGCCACCTCCTAAGACCATCCAAGGCCTCCCTGACACACTGGAATACCTCATGTTCCCCACAATTGCTTTCCCCCACCCAACTTACCATGCCAGGTCACTTACCTTGTGAAGACCCAGTAAGCAATCTCCTCTCCAGCCTTGTGCGCCCCACAGACGCTCTGTTCGGCCCTCTACAGGCCTCCTCCGGCCTGTTGCAGGCTGAAATGGAGCCTCCGGGAGCTGGATACAAGCCTCTATTTCGGTCAGCAACATGCCAAACGAATGTTGCAGAGCCTCTGTGGTTGTTCATAAGGGTGAACAACTGCCTTGATGCTGCAAGATTCATAGTTTCGGGCCTCATTTAGAAATGCCAGGGGGCGCTGATCGTGTAACTTTGAACGTTCACTAGGGAACACTCGTAACCCAGGGATTACCTATATATTTCAAAGACTTGTGGACATTTCTCTGTTGTTCTACTCCAAACAACTCTTGAGTCATGTAGATTTAAAAAAAAAACAATTACAGACAATAGAAAATAAAATCAGCAATGGCATGATCCAAAAGAGATGACCTCAGACTTGACCTCCTCTAAATGCCCACTCCTAAAGCCAGGTTTTCATCTCTTTGAGGAAACTTATCAGGGGAATAATGGCTTCTAGAACTGGAGGTAAGTTACTCCACAGCCTGGTGTCCCTACAGAGAAGGCTGTAGTATGGAGTTCTTTAGGGAATGGGCCCTTTAGAAGGGCCATTCTCCCAAATCTTACAGGATAGCCGGTTTCATTTCAGAGCAATCAGCTTTGGAAATATTTAGGACCTGAGCCATGTTAAAAGATGGTAACAGAAATTTAAGTGGCAACCAGAGCACTTCGCACACTAACGGTGTCCCATGAGTGAACCAAAGTTCCCCGCAACTTTTTAGGCCACTGATTGTTAAACCAGCTGAAGCTTCCATGCAGTTTTCAAGGGCATCTCCCTGTAAAGCAAATTGCAGCAGTCTAGCTATGAGATGACAAGTTTGAGTGACCATGTTCAATATTCAGGAAAGGGTTAGTGCACAAGATATAATTGTACAAAGAGCCTCCTAAACATCCGCAGGAGCAACAAATCCCCCAGAATACAAACCCCAGCCTGCAAACTAGCTGATTAGTACTAGAATACCTGCCACAAGGGATGTGTGGGCAGAGGAAACGTATACAGAATGGCAGGGATCTCATTGATGTGAATGAAATTGTTTCCTTGCTCTAACCACCTCCCAGCAATAGTCCTCTTTCTTTTTCTTCCCCTATGCTCTTATGTTTTTGTTTTTGTTTGCCTTCCCCCATTACAGCTTTTGGAATGTAATCTTCTCAGAAGAGACACATTCCTTTATACTCAATTGTGAGTCAGTCGACAACAAGCAAGCACAACATGCCTTCTGTACAGGGAGATGGATTACCCGCAAATCCAATGGGATTCTTTTCCGTGAAAATTAGGCTACCGGCTCTCATGTCTTTGAGAAGAGCTCCAGAGTTGGAGTCCCTTTCCACCACATCCTGGTTTGTTTCTAATCTTCATTATCCAGATTCACTTAAATATGAAAGTATTTGTTACATTAATGATTAACTTCTATCTTGGGAATAACACAATGAAGTCCCCTGAAAGATTTGACCAATTGACTCCATGCTGATAGGCCCGAATACATAAAATTCAGTTTTTGTTTCCCATAAATGTCTCTTCCATGTAATCCTCTTCGCACCAAGGCAGAATTTATAAAAACCAAACTGTGTCTTTACAACATAGGTCCTTAGGAAAGTGGGTTCAGCCCTAGAGATATCATAGAAGGAGTACTTCTTTGTTATTTGGCAAACTAATAGTTCCCTCTCCACCAAAGGGTCATGTTTCCACATACCTCCTCCCATTCCACAACACTGGGAAGAAATGTCTCCCCCCTCCCCCCCCCCCCCAAAAAAAAGCACAAGAAGAGCAAGCAAGAAACTTCAGCCTATAAACATTCAAGCATGAGTCCTAAAATATTTCTACCCTCTCTCTGCAATGAGCATAGGCAGAAACTCAAGGCCTTACTCAAGATAGTAAAAAAGCAACTGTTTTAACTAGGATGCCAATACTGATTTTACTGGGAATATTGCGTTCGATTGTTTTCCTTTCCCCACCTCTCTTTGATTAGCTTTTCTCAATCTATTTTTATATCTAAAGGTTTGGCTTCATTGGTTTTATAAGAAAATTTTTCATTAAGACTTCCTGTGTGCAAGACTGCAGAGTTATTTAGCTAGTAGATCTTTGTTTGTTGGAATTGGCTCAAGGTTTGTTAATTTCAGTATATCTGGACTTTGGGCAGAAATAAGCAAGGCCTCTTCCTTCCCATTTCTTAGAGTGGGCTAAATAATAAAGTCCTGGACAGAAGTCTCCAGCTAGACAGACAAGGGGTGTCTGGAGATTCAGTTTGATTGGCGGCAGTCGATCTTAATTATCTTTCACTGGGAGCCTTTGGAAGAAGGGGACTGCCATGGAGATTTTAAATTATCCCTTGCCTGGTTAGGTGACAAACCCATAAGCAGAAATGTAATTCTCCAGACACTGGTATTTTCCTGTTCTCTCACCAGAAACAGCAAGTAAACACAGAAATTGGTATCACTTGGGAATTAACCCCATGAGATTACTTGCCTGTGTGAGTGGTCCATTATGATTCCTCCAACACAACACTTTTTTCCCCAGGGAGGATTGTTAACATGCTTCACTTGCAAAATGTCAGGTGAATGTGTGAACTAGCCTTCGCAGATTTTTCACAGGCAGGTCAAAAGCCAAGCAGACAACTGACACAATAGACCAAATACCAGAACACTGTCCGAGCCATCAGGGCACAAAATCTAAGGCAAAAGAAGTCAGGTCCTGCCTGTGTGATGGAAAGCGTTAGGAAAGACTTTGAGTGTCCCGCCCTCCTTTTAAAAGTTCAAACCCCAGATAAGATGATGCTCCCTTTTTAGGCCTAATATTAGGGAGTGTTGAATGTTATTTCAGCACAAATGGTAGAATAACATACCTGATAGCACCTGAGGGTAGCAGGCTAGCTTAGATAACTCAGGACAGGTCCGAAAGAATGTAGGATTGCCATCCAATTGAGGGGGAACCCTCAGAGGCAGAGGACTCCGGAACAATGGCTCACTTACACACACACCCATTGGTAAGGCCATCCTGCCCCCCCATCGGATCTACAAGATGGTATCTTTCACCAGCCCAATATTTGGCAAAAACCCAAGAGAAAATAGGGGGATTTTTCAAAGCCTTCCAATTGAAGAAAAGCAGATGCACAAAGATATGCTTCAATAGCTGGTCAGTCTCCAAAATAACTCTCAAGACTACAGTGAAAGCAGCAGTTTATTACAAGCAGACGTGAGCACTTGCACACATACACACCTTCCAGAGTTAAATTAGCAAAATGAAGGAACGTATGTTTCCAAATGCAATTCCTCACTAATCAGAGAATCCCCAGTAGGTGGGCACGGTATGCTGGAGACAAGTTGCATTTGTAAAATATGATTAATCCCAAATAGCCATTGAAGTAATTCTACTTCCTTCCTGTGTGAGCTGGCACCAGGCAGTCATGCCACTTGGATCAAGGGATCCAACTGGGAGGAAGGGAATCTCAGCCCTACTTCTTCCAGTCCTGATAATGCATGACCTGTCACTCCAAGAAAAGTACTGGCAATGTTTCCTTCTTCAATAGGTAGGCAGGTAGCTGTGTTGGTAACTCAAGAGATGTAAGTCATTAGTATTTTGTGGGTAAGAACCTTGACACTGAGTTTTCTTATAAAGCACTTTACATTTTCAATCACTTCTCCCAATCTTCCTTGGGGGTCTCATCGAAAGCATAGGGGCCATAAGCCCCAAACAAACGTCAGTCAGTCTGACTGGGAAAAATGCTTACATTAATGGCCGAGTTGATTCCTTTTTGCTTAAACTCACCCCTTGCCTAACTCTAAAATGATCAGGTTACTCCTCACAACACTCTTGATCTAGAAAAAGCATACTTGAAATTCTGTTGCACAAATGCAGTCATACACTTAAGAAAGAACATGCCAAATAGCAAGCAAGTGTACTCACAATCAAACTCACGCCTAACTCACTTCCAAGAGTCAATTCTGAAAAGGTAAAGGCATAAACAGTCCTCTCTTTTCCTCTGAAAGTTGTGATCTGTAATTTCTAAAATACTTCGACTACCTATCAGTCATTTGATGTGCTCATTGCAGCTGATGTGTTTCATGAACTAAGAAGGCACAAGCTATACACAGAAAGTTTACGGGAGCAGGGGCGGGGAGGAGGAGAAAAATAATACATACTGTAATACTTCAGCACCAAATGAGAAGAGAGGATTCATTGGAAAAGAGACTGATATTGGGAAAGATAGAAGGAAAAAGGAGAAGGGGAACAACAACGGATGAGATAGATAAGTGTCATTGACACAATGAACATGATTTTGGGTAAACTCGATCAGAGCGAGGACAGAGGGGCCTGGCATGCCATAGGGTTGGAAAGAGTTGGACCCAACTTAGCCACTGCACAACAAAAACCTTCAATCTCAATTCCTAACTTCAGCAGCAAACCAGAAACTGGCTCTCAGTTCAATACACTAATATAAAGCAAAGAGGAAGATATTCATTGCTAAAAATCAAGGGAGATACTCTTTTCCCTTCTCTTGTTTCCTACCAGAACTCTGAAGTAGATTTGAACTAGCTGGACCAGGCAGTTTAAAACTGATAAAGATGGGGAAAGAGCAAGTTTCATTCTCTCTAATGTCCATTTCCTACAGGGGTTAATCTCTCCATTGTAAGAGAACTATGTACATGTTTTACTTACAATTAACCTACACAATTGGTTTGGCCTTAACTGCAAAATATCAAAATGGTGAGAAATCAGTGTGCAAAATTGCATGTGTGAAATGGCTCTTCGAAGCATTTGTTTTAATCCAGCTACGATATGGGTTAAACGACTCAGCTCAGCTTTCTATATACAGGTCAATATGGTGTGGAAAAAATCTGCTACAAAATCCTATGGATGCACGTCTAGAATTTGAACAAAAAAAGATGAGCCCAACTACAGAGATTCCAAAATAATTCCCCGGATGGGACAGGAGTATCCCCTCATTAAAAATATAATAAAGGAAGATCTTTCGCTGGGTTAGTAGAGGAAAATGGGAATATCTTGGCCTGGAGAAAATGAGTTAATGTTTAAAAAGAAAAAAGAAAGGGGAAGGAAAATTACTGGTTGGTTAATACATATAGCCAACTACTTTGTTTAGCTTTGCTTTTCTAGTTTCATAAAGATTCAGAATTGGACTCACTTTGTCCATTTCTGAGATCCAGTTGCCTCCTAAGCTTCATCAGACTCATCATCCCTCATTCTCCTTCACCTGCCTTCCCAAATCTCCTTCACCTCTCTCCCACTATTGCTGCGTTAGTGATGTCTCTCAGGTCCTTCTCATTAGTAAAGTCCTGCAGCACAGACTCTTTTGATTTGAACCTGTGTTGGGTTCAAAACCATCCTTGAACATTTGCGATCATGCTATTCAGATTCAGAAGCTAAACAGTGCTTTTACAACTCTGCTCAGCCTTTCACCAAAGGCAAATAAAGAACCCCTCTATGGATTTTCCATGGAAAAAATGTGGCACCTTGAGGGTGAGGAAGAGCTTGGAAAACATCTCCCCAAATGGTCTTTAATAAACTTGGATTTAATGCCACTGCCCTCAGAGGAGCCAAAATCATGGAAGGGTTTGTCAACCGCTAGGATTCACATGGCCAGCTTTGTTGGGGACCATGCTGCAATAATTCATAGTTTAGATCAGGACTCTCCAAATTTGGCAACTTTAAGCCTTGTGGACTTCAACTCCCAGAATATTCCAACCAGCATTCTGGGAGTTGAAGTCCACAAGGCTTAAAGTTGCCAAGTTTGGAGACCTCTGGTCTAGAGGACTGGGAACACTTTTTCACGGTCTTCTTTTTTCTTCTTGAGGGAAAAAAACTGTGGATTTGAAAAGTGATTTGTTCTTTGGTAACCCTTTTGGTGAAAATAAAGCAAAGGGGAAAGAATAAACAGCCACAAGCTGACCATACGCCTTCAAAATTAGCAGCAACTCATTGCTGTGTAGATCTGGGCTCCCAACTTCTATTCCCAGAATATCCCATGATGTTGGCAGTAGAAAATCAGATGCTCCAGTTTACCTAAAATGATTTAATCAAATGCTGTGGCATGCTAACATCTGAGCAGTAGGCTAAGTAGGCAAAATGTTACTTGGCCATAAGCTTCCCCGTTATAGAAAAAATTGTCCAATTTCTATTTAAATTATACAAATCATTCCCAAAATATGTACGTAAGAATTACCATATTTTTTTTAAGCAAGTATTCCTCTTCTATCCTCTGAATTAGTGATCACCTTCTCTTTTTTGGAAACGAAACTAGAAACTGGTTCGAATTTATTTATTTTTTTTAATTCCATGGCTTGCTTAGTTACACTTTATGAAAAAAAAAAAGTTTGCCAGGATTCACACAGCAAATTAAATCATCAAACATGACTTACAGATCACAGTATAATATCAAGAGTGGGCAACCGTGACAACTTTACCACCTGTGGACTTCAACTCCCAGAGTTTCTGAGCCAGCCATGTTTGCCCAATATGCTACGCAGAGGCAAAAATAGTCGTTACGTTTAAACATTCTTTTGCAGAAATGTGAAGATGAACAACAGAGGAATTGTGAAGACTTTTGTGTACTGAAAAGTTTTGCAGAATATCAAGTATGGTATGGTATGGTACGGTACGTTTTTCACACAACTATTGTATCCTCATGGTTATATGACTGAAATTTGGATGCTTGGCAATTGGCTCATATTTATGATAGCTGCAGTGCTGCATGACCATGTGATTTACTTGTTGCAACCTTCTAACAAGCAAAGTCAATGGGGATGTCAGATTCACTTAACAACCATGTTACTAACTTAACAACTGCGATGATTGGCTTACCAACTGTGGCAAGAAAGATCATAAATTGGGGCAAAACTCACTTAACAACTGTTTTACTTAGCAGAAGAAATTTTAGGTTCAATTGTGGTCGTAAGTTGTGGACTGCCTGTAATGAAGCACACAGTGCAGCAGCTGCAGTTCTGGAGGAACTGTCTGTGCCAACCAAATTTGAATATCCTCTAAGGAGATTTTTTCAGTAAAACAACACACTTCATGGCTAGCCAGTGATGAAATTAAATCTTCTCCAAGGAACAATTAGCTAAGCTGTCCTCCCTTTCTCGTTCCTTTATTTAATTTGCTTGCCTGAATGAGGATTTTAGTGAAAACTTTCACTAAAAGGGGAGAAGAGGGGAATGGGGCAAATTCTAAGGTCTAGGGCTAGGCTAAATAGAAGCTGGGTCAGCTTTGTATTTTCTTCCTTGAAGCCAAACTGTGGCAACCAAGAATATTTTTTCCCCAAACCCCAAAATCTTTAACCTTAAACTGTCTACTATTGACCTCACCCCTTTCCTAAGAGGTCTGTAGGGGGCATGCATAAACGCACCAACCTGCCTACCGTCCCTGTCCTATTTTTTCTTTTTATTTTTCTTATATGTACCCATTTCATGTATTCATAACTATGTTTATACTTATACCTATTATCTTGTAAGCGATTGACAAATCAAATAAATTCTAAATAGATCCTGATGGTCACGTAGGAAACTTAGGAATATCTCTAGACCAGGGAGATGCTTCCAAAATATACTCTGCAGTATAGGAACCACTCTATATTTACTTGAGTAACTTCTATGTCTTTTCGTAATCAAGTTTTCCCCAAAAATTCCTGAGCAAATGTTGATTTATAAAATACTCACATAGTTTGAAAATTGCTGTGATATATTGATGTGTATCAGCCATTGTTACTGAGAAATGCTATTCTAGCTCATGTATCAAATTCTGCAAAAATATCGGTTGCTGAATGTCAAATACCAAAGTGTCATATCATTAGGCATCCAATGCAGACATGAAATATTGTTGAGAATATTCAAACCCTTAAAAAGAATCCTAGAGATTATTCTAATGGAACAATGTAAACAGCCACAGGAATTGCCACTGCCTCTAGCTGCAAGTATAGTTCTTATTTTCCTTTTTCATTTCCCAATACAACATATACTATATCTCTCTCTTTCTCACATACACAAATACACACACATCCCTTCTTGTTAGAAGTTTTTCAGTTGTTACAAGAGCATCTTGGGACACGTTTTTTCATGGTCATTACACATGTTCCTTGATTGTGCTGCCTTTAAACATTGTGTAGGCATTGGAGTATCAGCCTTGGAAAAGCTGTTCCTCTAACAATACTTGACTTTTCAATGCCATGAGTATCTGAATAAGCTATGTTTACTGGCCCTACAACAGAAGTGTCCAACCTTGGCAATTAGTTGGAGAATTCTGGGAGCTGAAGTCCACAAAATTGTCAAGATTGGATGCCCCTTCTCTACCATAAGGAAAGAGAACAGTAATCTCCCATTTTTACTGGCCTTGGGAATTAATACCACAAAAGCAAGGAAACTTCTAAGCTTTTAAGGAAAGATATAACTTATTGCACACACACACGATGTAGGAAAACCAACAGCCACATCGGGAGCATAATTTTTTGCCTCTTCCCTTTCTGATTATGGCAATAAAATAATAATTTTTCCACAATTCCAAGGCAGGAAATACATGTATTCAGTACTGTAAATCCCAAAATAGACTTAGCATTGTTTTAAAATGCTAAGGAAAGGAAAAACCATCTACCAAAATATCACCAAAACCCAAGGGAGGAAACAACAAATCCCAGTGTTGCCCGCATGTCTGGCACAGCCCTCCCAATTATGTATTATCGTTCCAGCCACTGTGCTCTTCTACCTTCCCCAAATCTATTAAGTGCAGTGTGATTGCAACTTTGCCCACCCAGGAAATAGGGTTATGTTTTTATTAGAGCAAGCAAAAACCTAGACTCCTCTGCTGGCTCTTGCTTCATATTCTCATAAAGTAACCAAACACTGACCGGAAGGAAAATACTCCTTGACCTACAAGCATTTAACAACCATTCAAAGTTATAAGGGTACTGAAAAAAGTGACGCATGATCAGTTTTCACATTTCACCATTTATACCTATGAATGTTGCTGCATCCCCATGGTCAGATGATCAAAATTCAAGTGCTTGACAACTGGTCTGTGTTTATGAGAGAGTTGCACTGTTCAAGGGTCATGTGATCACCATTTTGTACCCTTCCCAGCATGCTTCTGACAAGCAAAGTCAATGTGGAAAACCAGATTTGCTAAATCACTACCTGATTCACTTAACAAGGGCAGTTACCGTGTTTCCCAAAAAAAATAAAACTGTGTCTTGTATTAATTTTTGCTACAAAAGACACATTAGGTCTTATTTTGGGGGAAATACAGTACTAAATGCATCTGTCTGGCTGATTATCTTAACTGGGACTTATTTTTTGGAGTAGGACTTATATTATGAGCATCCTGAAAAAAATCATGCTAGGGCTTATTTTCCAGTTGGGTCTTATTTTCAGGGAAAAGTGGTATTTGCTTACCAACCTTGGCAAAAAAACCCTCAACAAAAATCATTTAAGAACTGCCTTGCTTAGCAATGGAAATTTTGGGCTCAATTGTAGTTGTAAGTTGAGGACCACCTATGCCCTTGTTGGCGAATCTATGGCACACGTGCTGGAAGTGGCACGCAGAGCCACTTCTGCCAGCACGCGAAAATTCACCCAGAAGAGCCCCATTGTACATGCGTGCATGCCGCCACCTGACAGCTGATTGTTGGGTATCTGGCACGCATGCGCAGGGAGTTGCACGGTACACACAGGGATCACATGCATGTGCAGAGATGCGCGGCATGTGGGGGATCACACGTGCATGCACAGATGCATGGCACACAAAGGATCATGAACATATGCGCAGGGAGCATGGGGTGGCCCAGCATGCATTGCCTTCTGGGTGCTGGCACGCAAGCACACAAGCACAATTATTGGCACAGGACCCAAAAAAGGTTAGCCACCATTGACCTATGCTGTAATGTAACACTACATTATTTTTCTTTGCTACAACTATCTCTAGGAAATGCCTGGTTTGAAAAAGATACAAATCACTGGAAGAAGAAACTGAGGCCATTAAGATCCTCTCTCCAAATTTCTATAATTTTCATGGGAAAACATTCTATGACATTCTAGATCCACAAAGCAACTAACAATTCAGTTGATTTCAGACAATCTGGCTGGGTAGCAGTGATTATGAGCTATATTATCCAATGTATAGAAATACTTCATATACGCACATACACACACACACTCCATCAATCTGAAAAAAATACACAAACTTCCATTTATCCTGAAGCTTACTTTCTCAGTCCGTTATTAACAAGACAGTTAAAATGACGTATGCTAATTTTACACACTATAGTTCTGAATAGCAATAGTAGTGTTTTTGGTTAGGGTGTGCTTATGCTTAAGTACAATAAAACCCAAACAATAAATGTTGTAAAACAGGCTACACACCAGAATCAACAATAAAATAATACCTGTATGGTAATCAATTTTAAGACATTAACTAATTCTTGTGCTACCATAATTTAGACTAGTTTCAGATTCATCTGCCTTCAAGAGAACACTGCTTCTTTCTACAAGGAACTGGGTTAGGATACTATGGTTATCCCGCCACCCTCCTATTCACAGCAAGCAAGACCCTGGTTTAATGATCAGATTCCCCTTTCCCCCAATGTGGCTGTTTTAAACTCTGCTTTGTTTTAATTCGTTCGAGCTGCCTAGAATTGTGCATGAGGTGGCTGTTGGCTAAATGAAATAAATAAAATGTACTGCCGCTGAAAAGTTATTTCAGCATCAAAAAGGTCCGATGAAGAAGAGATGGTTTACGAGCCTTTTCCCAACCTCCGGAAACTCGACTCTAAACAGTTCAAGGGAGAGTTCGCTTCCAGCGAACAGAAGGAGTGCGATGGGGGGAGGGGGGCGGGAAAGAAAGCTCTAAAAGGAGAGGTTGCCAATTTGACAGTAGAGAAAACTAAGCAGCCCTTGATTGCGTGATTGACCCGAGTGCACAGAGCCTGAAATTGTAATCAAGCTATTGAAATAAACTTGGGTCTTTCGGCACAAACTGCCCAGAAAGTTCAGCACACATCACCACCAAATCAAATCAATAAAAAAAAAATCTCTCCAAATCAAAGGCTCAGAAACCCGATTTGAGGAATCAGGTGGGAGAATTGTGGCTCTTAGAGTCACTTGGGAGTTGCTCCGGCGGCAATCGAGGCGGCTTACATATTGATGAAACAAATACAAAGATTTCTCCGAAAGGGAGTTCTGATTGCAAGCCCGTTTGCCTGCAGAACATCTGGGGGGGCCACTCCTTTTCTGATAGATTAATGGAGAGCACGCGCAGCCCATATGGCATAAAGTCAACAGATAAAGCTCCCTTCCCCCTTTTTTCTCCCTCCTGGCATGGCGAGATGAAGTGACAACTGACGTTTTGGGGTTTGAGATTCCCGCGTGGCTTTTAAAGATGCCAGCCTTGCCAAAAAAAAAAAAACCCAAACCACCCACTCCACCATACTAGTTCTATTTGCTCGGTTTCAATCTGGTGCCAGTGGAATCTGCTAAGAGGCGCTTCCCACCCTCAGTTTGCACGCCCCTTGTGCCAATTGTTATCTCTATACCGCGGGTGATTTTTATAGCGTCCCCTCCTCCTGTGGCCCACGCTGCAGTTCGCTCGCACGTTCTTTTAAAGATACGTTTTAAACAGGCGGCGTTTTGCACCGCGCCCGGGCGAACGTCTCCCGGTCTAACTCGCTTGCAAGCCATTCGGTGGGAACCGCGATCTCGCGCCCTTGCGTCCCGATCGCAGAAATCGGAATTGCAACAATGGCAAAAGCATCGCCGCGGCTGGTTTTCCCCTCCCCTCCCCACACGCCTTGCTTGCACCACGTGCGCCCGGACAAACCCTTCCGTCTCACAAGCAGCCTTGGCAGCGACGGAGTTCTCACGAGAGCAATCAGCGAAATGGAACTCAAAACGGCTTCGGAAGTCGAGAGACGTGCCCGCTCCCACCCTCGTCCAACCAGGCAGAACCCCTCCTCTCCCCCTCCCCCACACCCACCCCACCTAGCCGCATCCAGGGGCATTCCCTACTGCAAGGTCTTTGCGCCTTTAAATACCCCGAGCTGTGGCTAAGCAGGCACCTTCTCCAAACATTCAGGCCCATTAACATTGTTAAGCAGTGAGTTAGGGAGTGTCAGAAATGTGCTATTTTCACACGCAGCCTGATTGATGAAGGGCGCCGCGCGCAGGGCCCAGAATTGGCAGCGAGACAAGCTTGAACAATGAGGGGGCCCCCAGCCAGCCAATAAATACCAGCCTCTAATCTTATTCCCCCCCCACGTGGGGCCAGACGGGCAGCCGGAGCTTCGCGCCCATTGGCCGACTCGCGGCCAACCAGAGGGTGTCAAAAAGCAGCTTTGCGCTCCCGTTGGCTGGCCGCATTCTCTTTTGTTCTAGCTACCTCAGAAGGGTTAACTCTTTCTTCTCCTTTTCCCAGGGAAGCCGGTGAGGTAAAGAGGTGCGGACAGTGCCGGAGCCATCAGAAGTGCAGGAAAGAGACACAGAGTGGTTTTCAAAATATAAAGGTTTTAACATCCCGGGTCATTAGCGCACACGCAAGCTCCTCCGTCTGCATCCTGGATGGAAGCAGCAGCAGCAGCTGCAGGGCCTTTAGCGCTCGATCGGGTACTGAGCCCGCGTGTTTTCTCGAGCTGCCCAGGACGGACGTCGTGGTGCTAGCTAGGAGATCACGGGCTCTCAGCACGCCCCGAGGCAAAAGGGAGAAGCCACGTCTGCTGCCTGCCCTCCAAACAAGCTTTGCGGGGCGAGTAACAAGGCGAAGATCCAAAACAGACTTTCCACCGCGACAGTTCAGCGGAGGAACATCGAAACACAAGCGTATCCTTGGTGTAGAAAAGACAGCCAGGTCTATGTACTTTGCCCTTTAATGGTGGGCAGATGACGCCCAAAGCACAGGAGGGCTGTTTGGGGAACAGGCCCCAGATCCTCAGAAAAACCAGCAAGGGAGGGTAACATTAAAGATCGATCCACGCGTCCTTCACGCCAAGGCATCTTGCAGTGTCTGCCCGTCCCTTCGTTTATTTAACACTCGGGGCTCGTCATCGCACATTTGCTTTGCCCATGGGGCCGTTGTCTAAGCTCCAGCGTTGGCTGGATTCGCACACGTTAAGCGAAACCAACCCGCAACTTCTTCCTAAGATTACAAATATATGTACACTAACCCAGAATAAATGCGGGCAGCCTTGCGTCGGAATAAATACGACGCCGTTACATTCAGATGTCTCTTATGTTTCCGTGGGCCTTTGGGGAGAGGGAAGGACACGTCTGCTAGGGTAGTATAAAGAGAGGCAAGATTTCTCGCACCCGCTTAGGAAACGCATAACCCTTAATCCTGGGCTTTTCAAGGAAAGAAGGGCGGCTGGGTCAATATCTAGCAAGGCTTCCAGATGGCTTAGTACGAGAGAGACGTAATTTGAGAGCAAACCTGGAGGACAGATCGCCCACTCCTCAATATGCTCGGTCTAACTCTCGGCAACCATAAGGCGAACGTATCTGGGTGGTAAAACTCGGATGATCTCTAGGTGGCAGCCCTGAAATCCAGAAATAGCTAACTCTTTGCTGCCAACAAGTATCTGACAAGGCAGATCTGGTAGCCCAAGACCTCCGCAGGGGCGACCTTGTCC
The DNA here is from genome assembly GCA_023653725.1 of Bungarus multicinctus. Lineage (NCBI taxonomy): Eukaryota > Metazoa > Chordata > Lepidosauria > Squamata > Elapidae > Bungarus > Bungarus multicinctus. The sequence continues at coordinate 125,407,120 of CM042834.1, forward strand.
CTGCTCTAAAGCGCGAAACAAGTTAACTGTCCTTTTTTATGCTCAAAGCGGGTAACCACTGCTAGCTTAGTCGGGTTAAGTGCTCCCGAGGAGAATCACATTACCCGGTATCAAGGCAAGTCTCCTTCTTTTCAAAGGCTTTCCTGCCTGCTGTTCCCCTCTTAACCCCTTCCCCGCTTGGGCAAGCCAACCCTTTTCCGGCATCAGAGGAAGTCGCTGTTGTTTTGAAGCTCCTAACCCCAACCCCCCTCGCCTGCACACAGCCTTTCCTCACTAGCGATTTATAGCGTCACCCAGCCCTCGCGTGATGATGTATGGATTGTTTGATCAAACCATGGAAAATTTCCCAGCTTTCTGGCCTTTGGTAACCTTCCCAAGTTTCTCCCCCCCCCCCCCCCCCGGCCTGTCTCGCTGCCTGTCTCGCCAAAGCCAACGGACCCGACTTCTTCTCCCACCCCAGTTAAGCTGCGGGGAAGCGCCACTGTCACCAAGCCAGCCAGCCGGCGGGTTCTCGAGTTCGTGCCGGCTTCTGAAGAGTTAAGGCCTGCCTCTCCCGCGCGTGCCTCCCGTGATCGAGCCACCCTCCCCAATCCGCGGTAGAGCCGCCTGGCAGGGATTCCTTCCAACGCCACGATCTAAGAAGTCACCGACTAAGCAAGTTAACAAGTGAACAATCATATGCAGCCAATTTGGCGAGAGCTGAGCTGTGAGGGATGCCAATAGCGAGAGGTTAAAGAAAAGAAAAAAGAAGAAAAGAAAAAGGAAGGAAGGAAGTTAGGATTGGCAGCTTTTGCTACCACCTGGATAAGGACAGACACACGTTGGCAAACGTCCCCGGCACTTCTTTGCCTCTGCCGAGTTGCGTTTCCGTGGCTTGATTGCCAAGCTTCCATTTCAGCAGGACAGTGGTGGCGTGTCACTCATAGGGGCCGCTCAGTCCAGGGAGCAGCTCAAAAAGAAGAGCAGGTTGTATTGAAAAGGGGGTTGTCTCTAGGTCTTCCTTTTGGTACCTTTTGTCAAGCAGGGTTGTCCAATATTTGAACCCAGGATCAGTTTTACTCCCAGATAAATGAACTTTGCAACGTGCACTGGTTTTGCCTTGGCGTGTTCCTCTGCTGCCTACCCTCCGGTATGTTTACGTTGCCAAAGCTCAATACTCAGCTGCGGGGAGACAGAGCCTGTCATAGTGGAAACTAGTTTCTGGGCATGTTTTTACAGGTTTCCTGTCCCTCATTCAGCCTTTTCCATACCAGGGTGCCTCCCAAGTTTGAGTGGACTATCCTATCATCTCCATCTGGCAGATCTATTATTGATTAAGCATGCTGTCTCTAGCCAGCAGCTGGATCTGCAGTATTTAGCCCAATATTTGCTTGGAATTTCCTTTGCATTCAACCGGAGCTTTTGGTAAATTTGTTTTATGACTGCAGCTCCAGCCTCCAATTTCAACATCTTTCCTTATTTACAGCTGCAGGAAAGCATAGGCCTCCCTGAATCAGCTCCACAAGGATATTTTCTAGGGAGGGAAAATCATTTTTTTTTTCTGCCTGCCCTGGAACAATATGATATTGAGTTACTGTGTATGATGCATACAGAAAATCACAACCTTTTATTTCTAATTAATAAAGCAAATAGTTTCCATCCTCCGAGTTCCTTATGGCCACTCAAACCATCCCATTGCAGTCACTGAAGCATATATGAACAGAGATTATGAATGTATGCAAAAGGAGGGAAAGAATTAAGCCTTTTGTCCTCCTTATGCAACCTTGCTGTCACAGAGTTTATTTTGTTCTGGTTTTTTGAGATAGTTGGTGAATTAAGTTAATGAATGTAATCAGTAAATGACCTTGAATTATTTCTCACTTGGGAAACAGTCCACCAGAGATATCAAAGCTGACTGCAATTTGGGATAAAAAAAGATCCCACAATCTCCACAATCAATTCTGGATTTTATTCTGATGAAGCTTTTTTTTTTTACATTGTCTTTCCCCTACTCTGTCTCAATGCTACTGGTTCATATAGTAGCAAACATGGTCATTTTGGCATCCAATGTAAAAAAAAATCCATCAAATTGCCTGCTTCCTAGCCTCGTGTATTATACCCAAAACATGGGTTATTTATAGGTGATGCAAGGCATTGCTAATTTTTTGTTGTTTTAAAAATATCTTAAGTATTGCATTTCATTTTTGTCCCTGTCCCCTTGCCTTGTGGATCTTCTCATCCTGGCTTTACCTCAGCCCCCCTTTTTAATATTAAGGGGATAGGCTGATGTTTGCAATCCAGGGCAAGCAGATCTGTATAGGCTACCTCTTACAACCAATCGAAGTAATTGGCCTTTCCAGGCATTTTTTTTTAAAAGCAAGGACCCCCTTCCAGATTTAAACGCTTTCCAGTGCAATTTGCAAAAGGCAGACTTCTGCATCTACAACCAGCCCCATCTCCATGGCAGCCACCTGCTAATTTATTACATTTATGTATATTGTGGTTGCCATCTCTTCAAAAGAAGAGGGAATAGAGATTGGGGGGCAGGGACCGCTACTCATTCGTGTCTGTTAATCCAGTAAAAAAATGTGTGCAAAGTGATTGTATGGTACCAGAACCAAGATTTGGGAGGGAGGGAGGGAGGGAGGGCCAAGCTAGTCTGTGTAAATCTATTCAGCTGATGATGCTAATGTTACAATAAATCTGAAATCAAAGGCGAAGATAGTTCTAAAAAAAGAATAAAAACTGTGGTCATTCAATTGCTTCCTTTGCCATGTAACCACAGAGAGCAAAAGGGAACCCTCTTTGCCTCTCTTTCCTTATAGGCAGGTAGTCCTTGGCCCTACAACTGTTCATTCAGCAATCTTCTGAAGTTACAGCGGCACTGAACAAGTAATACTTATATCCAATCCCTGAGGTTATAGTCATGGCAGCACCATCTCAGTCACTTCATCAAAAGTCAGGCACTTGACAATTCACCCACACATAACCACAGTGGTCTTCAACTCCCCCTCACACCTATCAACCTCTATCCCTGCCCTGGATTGAACCTCCCTGTGCAGCAGCACTGGTGCAAGGGCTGAAATAGAGGCCCAGGCAGTCTCCACTGACGGCCACCATCCCCAGACCTCTACTTCAGCCTCAGTACCAGGCCTTTGACATGACCAACAACCCTAGTGTGCTACAGTGCAAAGCCCCAGCTGTCTCTACCGCCCTGCATTCTGCTGGCCTGCACTCTTCTTACTCTGCCAGCCCTGCTAGCCTGGACTTGCTGACCCTGACACCCACCTGGCGCCTGCTGATCTTCACCATCTTCCTCCTGAAAAAGCATCCCCAGCCTGACCTTCTGCAAGGCAGTTGCTGGCCCTTCCAGACCTTCTTCTTGAGTCTGATCTCAAGGGCAGGGACTGAAGGGGAGATAAGTGGGTAGTGGGAGCTGAAGAGGAGGCACATACTCAGGCTCAGGGCTGGGAGAGACCATTCCTTTTTCTCACGACTCAGATTCGGTTAATGGCAGCAGCAAAGGAGTGTCGGGGCTGCCATCGCTAAGCGATGCAGTCACATGACATTGCACTTTGCATGACATTGAAGTTCCAGCCCTAATTACTTTTATAACTCAAGGATTACCTGTCCAGCTTGGATCAAATTAGAGCCTGAAGTGTTGGAGGAATAAAATAAAATAAAAAAAGAACAATTCACTCCCCATATTCCCTTGTGGGAACTTAGACACTTGTTAAAGTTTGAGAATTAAGGAGAGAGAGCAGATGCAGTTTCCCCCAGTCCACCAAACAGGGATTAGACGCTGGCCATTTGTCCTCCTTTACTTTTGGAAACTCGCTGTGTTTCAGTAAGTGCCCTGCAAAAGGAAAAGCTAAATGCCCACCACTGACGTCCCTCCCTCCCACCAATGCCTTGCTATCTCCGCAGAAGGCTCCCACTCGCTGATTATTTTTAAGCCTTCCTTCCAAAGTCAAGTGGTCCCCTGCAGGCCATCGCCTGGCGAGATCACTGCATTTCAGGTACGCAGCTAGACGTTCTTTTTTATCCACCTATGCAGGGGAACCATCCTGAATCCCGCAGCAGATGCTGAATTGCAGCAGTGATACATCAGGGCAGTATTTTCTCTGCCTGTCTGAGCAGAAATGATCTCCAATCGGGTGGGCCACCTCATGCTCCATCACTTTCATCGCCCTTCATGTGAAATAATCAGTTGTTAATCTAAAACCAAAGAAAACAGCTCCTAAAGCACAGCTAATCGAAAGCCAGATTCTCCCCAGGTTATTGGCTATACTGAAGCACAACCTGTCAATCATGGGCGTCTATTTCCTATTAGAAACCTTCCTAAATGGAAACTTGTTCATTTACCTCACTTTGTCTCCAAGGCTTTGTGAGCAAGGTGGGCAGTTTCTAAATTTTATATATAAATAAATAATAACTAAAGATTTCAGACATACCTACCTATGCCAGTGATTGACTTTGTATGAGTCCTCTTTCTCAGCATTGTGGTTCTTGATTCTTTCATCTCCTACAGCCATTTCTTCTGCTGCTTCCTCTTTAACACTAAAGATGTGTGCTTGTTGAGAAGGGAATCTTTCCAGAAATTAGGAGATATACCAGAGCCACTGTCTCATACAATCAGATTCAAAGATTGGTTTTCACAAGGCATTAAGCTGTAATTTGCTTACATACAGTGTGTTGAATAAAACACACTTCAAACTTCATGCTAAGGTATAACTTACAAAAATAGCTTGCTTAGAACTACACACAAAAAGAATCCGAGTCTTCTGGTTGACCACAAACTAAGCACGAGGAGCCATGTGATATAGCTAAGGAAAAAGTAAATACATAGGAGGCTAAGAATTCAGCCTTCACTTCCCTGGTCAGGTTTCACCCCGAATTGACACCCCAATTTTAAAAGGACAGTGACAAATACAAAGAACAACGAAAGGATCTGAGTATTTTAATTAAAGGAAAAATGACAGAATGAAGATATAACAGCAGTCATGAAATATCTGAAGGATTGTCAAGTAAAAGAGCGAATGAACTTATTCTCTATTGCCCCAGAGAGTGGGATAAGAACCAATGGATTAAATTATATGATAATAACTTCAGGGTAGACCCTGGAGACTATATGAGTTGTCAACCTTCAATGTAGCATAGGCTGTTCCATAAAGTGACAAAGCCTCCTTTAAGCCAAACCTGGTTGGCCATTTGTCAGAGATGCCATAGTGAATCGTGCGCTGAGCAGGAGGTTGGAGCAGATGACCTTCAAGGTCCCTTCAATTCTATAATTCCACGATCAATCTATATCCCTATAGGACATATTTATGTAAACTTTTGTTTTCATCCAGGCTGTTCAAACTAGAATTCCAACATCCTATGTTACATCTGGCTCCAAAAACAACAACAAAAATCTCACAGAGCCTTACACATCTCATAGTAGCTCCCAGTGGGATGTGGAAAAGGAGGAATTCAGGAATGACCCAGATTGTTGGTGGTGACTTTGGGACCCCTCAGGCAATTCAGTTTCCTACATCAGTGCACTCCACATCTTGGTCCTACCAGTAGCAGCTGCTGCCTCTCTTTCTGCTCCAGCTTTGTGCGTTAATCATTTCACTCCACAGCTAGTGTATGTTTACCCATTATTAATAAGGCTTGTCATTTCACTTCTTTCATCTAGGCCACCTCTGTGCCAAGGAGATCTTGGACTCATGGCTTCCCCCTCTTTAAAGGGACAGCAGCTTTGTGTTTCTTACCCATCCATCCAATCCAAGCTGAAGCAAAAATCCATGCTTTGGTGTGGAGCTTGTTACTCAGAAAGTTAGAATTAATGACCCAAACATTTTTCCTCCTGTGAAAATATGCCCTATGGCCTTAATCCATTATTTTCTAATTTGTATAAACTTCAGCCCTGGACTTTTTTGACCTTTGCCTGCTTCCCTTTTCGTTTCTGACCATCCATCCTGCAACGCTGGGCCCCATCTCAGAGAGGGGAGACTTTGCTGCAGTTGAAGGTCCATCTCACTCAGTGCCTTGCCTGTAAAGCTCTGAGGAGACAGAAAGGCAAAGGAGGACATCTTTCTGCTCTAAAGCAGCCTTGAGGTGGATAATTGCTGTACCTATAAGGTGCCTCACACGTTATTGTACATTTCTTATTTACAATAAGGAACTAATAAGATTAGTTTGCCTCAAGGTCTTCATCAGTAAAGGGTATGGTAATCCTTCTTTTTGCCAATTTGCCCAGAAAATTTAAAGAGTAGCAAGTAATAAATCTTCCTTCTTGTACATTCTGGAAACATGGGCTCTGGGACAAAGTTCAGGAGCCTGCAGTAAGGAGGGTTCTTCGATCAGCCTCAGCCATACCATGGTTTTTAAACAATCAGAAAAGATCCTGCTCTCTTCATCCACTACTAATTGGGTGACTGACTCCCTCCCTTCCTTTTTCTGATCTTCCCCTCCAGCGAAAGAAATTGGGAGGAAAATGAAAAAAAACAAAACAAAAACCAAGTATGTGTTTCTGTAGGGAAAGGGTAGAACACCTGGAGACCATAAATAAGGAGTCCCCAAAGGCCTCCACAATTCTGACAGCTCTGTGGCTCCCTCTCCTACTTATCTGCATATCACAGCTATTTCAAATGGTTGTAATGTAGGGGGTACATGGGGGTGGGGAGGCAGTGTTCTATTTTAAACTAGCACTTTGATGTTGTTGGCTTTCAGCCTGACTCATAGTACAAGGACATCAGAATCCTTAGAATCAAGCTGGACCGATGCAGTTAAGGTGCTGAAATTGGTCATGGGGGAGGAAGAGTGGGAGGAAATAGCCTCATTGTGTGGCCTTCACAAAACCATCATTTTTCTTAACCAAAAACACATTCATGTACCTCTTGGCTCGTTTGTTTGCTTGTTTAGTTTTAAATATTCCATCTTTTTATTTTTACAAATAATTCAAGGCAGTGGATATATGTACTTCTCCTTCCTCCTATTTTCCTCACAAGAACAACCCTGTGAGGTGAGCTGGGGAGTGGGAGAGAGAGAGAGAGAGAGAGGCCTAAAGTCACCCAGCTGCCTTTTATAGCTCTGGTGGAATTTGAACTCGCCGTCTTTTGCTTTCTAGCCTGGTGTCTTACCACTAGACCAGACTGGCTCTTTATAGATAGAAGCTGTTCTTTTTAGCTTTCCTGATGAGCACTTGATGCATCCTTTTCTAAAAAAAATACTTTAAGTTATGTATTGGATGAGAGAGAAGAAGGTCATGTGGAATACAGTGGGACTTGGCTTCTCAGTAATATTGTATAAGGTTCAGTGACACGTTGTGGTCTCACAAACTTCAGTTCAATGTATTTGAAATCAAGACTGACTATAAATGGAAGCAGGTGAGGAAGGGAATTGCAGTGCAGCTCCCTACAGATTTCAGCGAGACAAACTCTCCTTCAAGCTGGTGTAGGATGTTACTACTTTCTGTTTGCAAGAGTCTTTTTTACAGGACAAAATGTCTCCCTGAAATGATTGGCAACACAGTGAGAAGATACGTTCCGCTTTTCTTGCTCATCTGCCCTGGAGCTGTGAGATTTCTTTTTAAATTAGCACTGGTGATCTATTAGGAGAATGTTGGGGAAGGGCACTGCCCATCATTTCCTGCCTTATAACAAGTTTTCAGAATTTGGAAATGAGACCTGTGATGTCAATCAACGTATCATACATTTGGTCTTCAGATACTTACAGAAGTGAATAAATTCCATATTGCAACTAAAATGATGCAATGGGTATATTATCTGAAGGCTGAATGACATTTTCAGAGGGCAAAATCCTGTGCATTTACGATAGTGATGCTTTGGTAGGGACTGGAACTAAAAATCAGCCCTGCAGTAATATCTATAATGATAATCTGTCTTTTTTGATAAAGGATAGTTTTTCATATCAGAAAGTAGCTTTTATATTTTTTTAGTTTTTAAAAAAACCTAACTTTTGTTCTTTATTTTGATTATTTAACTTTTACTGTACAAATGACATCACTTAATGTACTGTTTGCAAAAGTCCCTTTTAGTAGTTTATGTATGTGTGTATATATATATATATTTTCTTAAGTTTTCACGGGTATTTATATGTATGGTATTCAGCTTTGTTCGGGTATTTTCCCACGTCATTATAGTTGTGCTTTTAAAGTTGTAGCGACCTTTCGGCAGAATCTCATCTGCCATCATCAGGCTTGTGTATTGGGTTCGTCTGTGTGTATACACACACACACGCATACACAGTATACACTGTATATATATATATGCCTCCCCAATTATTTTAATTGTATTAGAATATGTGTTTTTGTAAAGTTTTGCTTGGTTTTGCCCTTCCATTTCTCTTTGTAAAGCAAAGTTCTAAACAAGGTAGTGTTTTATCCTTATGAATCTCTTCTTTCAGCTTTTTCCCTTTTTCGGGTCTGTTCTTTATTTTTCCCAAGAAAATTTGATCACCACATACATACCCCATTATCTATACCAGAGGTCTCCAAACTTTGCAACTTTAAGACTTGTGGACTTCAACTCCCAGAATTCTCCAGCCAGCTGGTTGGAGAATTCTGGGAATTGAAGTTCACAAGTCTTAAAGTTGTCAAGTTTGGGGATCCTTGATCTATACCATTAATTCTCAGTCTCTGAAATTGAATTTGTGGAAAGAGATTTCGAGTGCACTCTGAAGCAGACATGCTCAGAAGTTAAGAGTTCTGAGGTTTTTAGGCCCAGAAAACTATGTAAAAGATTAATATTAATAAAATAATAGGTATTCTACACAAGATGTACCTACACAAACTTTAATTTGTGTATCCTATACAAGCTTTAATTTGTCCAAGTTATTGCCATCCCATCTGTCCTTAGAAAACTATCTTGTCTGTCTAATCTCTCTCACACACAAAACAAAATACATTAATTTGATTGGGTTAAATAGCCTCAAATATTCTGCATAAAGAGGATTCTGCATAAAGATATCATTTTTTTTTACTTTTTCACCTTATTTTCTTCTTGTCTCAGTCCTTCAGAGTCCTCAATTTTTAACCAAAGTCACAGCTAATGTGTGTGAAGATCATCCAGAGGCCAGAAGACTTTTCAAATGATGATCACCTGTTGTGTGTTATTTGATGAGGTCACAAAATATTTCAGATAATGTCTAGGGTGTGTCAAATTTTTCAACTTTCAATTTCCAAACATTAGGGGTGCTCAAAAGTTTTGACATGCCTTGGAGATTGTAAAGATATTTTGTCTTGGAGATTCCCAGTCATCCAGGTCATGGTTGTTCCAAATGTACTTTTACAAGAGGCAACTGGACTTTCTGATTTTTCTTTGAAGACATTTCACTTCTCATCCAAGAAGCTTCTTCAGCTCTGAAGAAGCTTCTTGGATGAGAACCCAAAACGATGCCTTCACAGAAAAACTAGAAAGTCCAGTTGCCTCTTAAAAAAGCACCTTTGGGATAAAGATAATTTTGATTACTTTAATATAATTTAGACCTGCTTGGTAAGTAACCACATAAATATAACTTTTTAACATTTTGTTTGTTTCATTTGTTTACCCTTTGTGTGAGTACTGCCCCTCCTCCCTTGATGAACTAAAACTAGTACCAGAAGTATGGATGAACCAGCTGATTGGCGCTACACATTCTCACAACTACTGCAGCAGTATCAGACTGCCCTCTAGTGTTCATATTACAAGCATGATTTGAATTGGAATTGAACACCACCAGTTGAATATGGTCCACCTACTTTCTGCTTGACCATATCATGGGAATGCTGGTCTTGGAGCTGCAATAGTGCAGACAACATCCATGAACTTCATTCAACCAAGTGGGTCATGCCTATCTTTGGAGATCAGTAAAGGAAACCAGTAAAATGAAGATACCATTCAAAATATGATCTCTCCCCCCCCTTTTCCTCCATTAATTTGCAACGACTGTACAGTCACTAATGCCTGTGTTTCCATTCTAGGAAATAATTTGGGCTATAAGATGATACGTAAAGAGTTCAGTTGCTGCAGCCCAGCAAAAGAGGACAGGTTTTTGAACCTGAGGTTAAAATTATAATCAGTCTCTCAGATTAATGTATGAGTGGTAAATGAGAATGATAGTGGTGGGTTTCAAAGAGATTTACCACTGGTTTAGTGGGCGTGGCTTGGTGGGCAGGCTTTGTGCACATGCATGCACCAAACACACACTTTGCACACATGCAGAGGCTGTCCTACTCACCTCCTGCAATCCTGCACTCTCCCTGTAGCTTCAACAGCTGACGTGCGGCAATCTGCTATGTTGCACAAAGCAGCTGCGCTTCAAAAGCAGGGAATAAAGATCAATATGGGAGCCCAGGTAGGCGGGTGGGCCCAACAGCAGCTCCTCAGAGAGAACCGGTTCAGTCCCAGTCGATCTTCGGTACTACTGGTACGCCAGAACTGGGCCGAACTGGTAGAATAGCACCACTGGAGAAAGAGCAAAGCAGTGGCAAAAGAACGAGTTAAAAAGAAAAGAGGCCCTTTCTTTTAAAAAAAGGAAGACAAATACAGGTAGTCTTCAACCTACAACTGTTCATGCAGTGATAACAAATGAAGTTACAACAGTACTGGAAAAGTGACTTGTGATCGTTTTCAGCACTCATGACCATCGCAGCATTTCCACATGATTCAGATGCTTGGCCACACACTCATATTTATGAAAGTAGCAGTGTCCCCAGGTCATGTGACCTTCCCCCCCTTCTGTGACCTTCTGAAAAACAAAATCAATGGGGAAGCCAGATTCACTTACCAACTGTGTTACTAACTTAAAAACTATAGTGATTCACTTAACAACTGTGGTAAGAAAGGTCGCAAAATGGGGCAAAATCCACTTTACGGCCTTGCATAGCAGACACTTTGGGCTCAGTTATGGGCATAAGTTGAGGACTACCTGTAGGATATAATGGCTTGCTAAGATTTCTTAGTGGTCACCTGAAGATACTCTCAGTATGCAGTCTTCAAACAAAATACTATTTATTGTGATGAGATTGGAGGCAGGCTTAAGTTATGAATTGTAGAAGCCTTTCCCTCATTCAATGTCTGAATGATACTTGCTGTTGTTATTACAACCCCCAGATTCACATGAAAAAGCCAACTATAAAATAGTCAACCACATTTTAAAATGGCAGCATATTGGATTCACCATGCACAATGACCATGTTTAGATATTTGCCATAAAAAAGTTTCACCAGTTTCTTGATAACAAAATTCTGAAAAAAGTTATGAGGTTGGCCATTAGTCATAACCATTATAACACTTACTTACAGTCATAACTGTTCCCAATCTAATCCTCCACCACAGCAGCATCCATCACAACTGTAACCAAGTCCATTCAGCCTTGCTTTGCCTTGGTCTTCCTCCTCTTCCTTTTCCTTCTACCTTCCCTAGCATTAAGGCCTTCTGCAGAGAACTAAATCTTCTTGTAATGTGTGTAAAGTAGGATAATTTGAATCTGATAATTTGTGCCTTGAATGAGAACACTGGGTTAATTTGTTCAAAGATCCATTGGCTTGTTTTCTTAGTTATCCATTCCTGTCTGTAAGTAATGTGATCGTATTCTCAGGAGTCTTCTCCAAACACACACACACACATACACACACAAAATAACCAAAAAGATCAAAACAGCTATTTTTGGCCAATGTGAATTTTTCAAAAATCTGTGAACAGCAGACAACCTCTCACTACACTTGAAATGTATCATGCAAACTCTTTTGGAATGTTTAACATATAAGTTTGTCAGAGTGTATTAGGAGAGAACAAGCTTCAAAAACACATCTGGGGCGCATAGACTAATTTATATATAATCCTTTATATAGCAGTTACTAAATGGAAGTGTTTGTTGTCTTAATAGACAAGAAATCCAAATCTTTTCCTGAATATTAAAAAACAACAACACCAATTGAGACTATGTAATGAAGACATTTTGACCTGCTCTGGAATGGTGCAAAGCCCTCTCCGTGCTGTCATGATCAAGACCTTTAAGTGCTCATAAAATTTGGGTGGGGTGCAAGGAGGATGCTTATAATATAGAAAACACACTTCTGGAGATCAGGGAAAAATGCAAGAAATGGACAGAATATCCTCCCTAACTCTTATCTTTCTTTTTTCTTCCACAGTGCGTATTAAAGATCCATCAATATCTACTTGAAAACCCTAATAGGTATTCATTCACCTTCTCATTCATTAATGTGGGCTTTTTCTTCCTAGCCTCTTAATGGATTTCTTTGAATATAGGGGTGATTCTAATAATCCTGGCTTAGGTTATTGCAAATATTTTTTACAAAAATTAACAGCTGATAGATATCTTAGATTTATTTATTTATTTCTGAGTTTTATATACCGCCCTTCTCCCGAAGGACTCAGGGCGGTGAACAGCCAACTAAAATACGAGTAAACAAAGTATAAATTATTTAAAAAAGAATTAAACACTAGACTGTCCCAAATCTAAAAACCCCAATTAAAATCAATAAAACATCATACCCCGTCCCAAGTAATCTAAAAACCCCATTTAAAATCCCATTAGTCAGCTCAGGCCGGCCTGCTCGAAGAGCCAGGTCTTCAGGTCACGTCTGAAGGCCCTCAGGTCACTGGTCGTTCGTAATCCAGGGGGCATCCCATTCCAAAGGGCGGGTGCCCCCACAGAGAAGGCCCTATTCCTCGGGGTCACCAGACGACACATAGAAGGCGTCGGGACCCGGAGGAGACCCTCTCTGTGGGAGCGCACCGGTCGGTGGGAGACTACTGGCAGAATGCGGTCTTGTAAGTATCCTGGTCCGATGCCATGGAGCGCTTTAAAGACCAAAACCAGTACTTTAAAGCGAACCCGGAAGGCCACTGGCAACCAATGCAGCTCGCGCAGGAGGGGCGTCACGTGGGAGTATCTCGACACCCCCATAACCACCCGCGCGGCTGCATTTTGTACCAGATCAAGGGCAAGCCATACTAGCTCAGGAATTCTGGGAGTTGAAGTCCACAAGTTGTAAAGGAGCCCTCATTCCAGTGGTGGGATACAAATAATTTAACAACCAGTTCTCTGCCCTAATGATTTCTTCCAACAACCAATTCACCAAACTGCTCAGAAAGTTAACAACCAGTTCTCTTGAAGTGGTGTGAACTGGCTGAATCCCATCACTGCCTCATTCCCTACCTCTGTCTTACCATAGACCAACAAATCTTATAAAGAAAGGGTTTAATGGTATTATTCTTTCAGAGCAGGATATCTCTCATCTTTGGCTGGGTAGATAGTGTTCTAAATCAACCCCACCAGAGGTTTATTTATTGCACTCACGTATGCATAAAATGAAATATGAAATAATCAAAGTAAAACAAAAAAAAATCTGAGTAAACCTGACAAGCTTAGCTTTGACCTGCACCTGTCAAAGAAATATTTATGCCCCAAAGAGGTTAAGCTAGCAACTCTGCAAACTATCAGTCACTAACCACACCTCAAACTAGGGAATATGGTTATCTGGGAGATACATTTGGCTTGCACAAGCCTCCCTACACCCCTAGACTCACTGTGGGCAGATAACATTGTTCTCTCCCATTTTCCCCCCATAGAAAAGAGTGTCATCCATCTATGACTAGCCTGTTACCCCTTCAATCTATATTCAGTCCTTTCACAAAGCTTTCTCTTGCTGAGCTTTCTTGGGGAAATTGGGGGAGGAGGGGAAGGAGCCTTCTTTCATACCAATCAGTTAAAGCTAAAACAAAAGGCCCAGCTGCCATCACTCACTCTACACTAGTTCTAAGAAACAAGCAGACGAAATGAAGGAATCAGTGCTGCAGTTTCACATTGGCCTTTATGGCTCTTTTGGCCTGTGGGACTGTCAAAAGCAGGCCTCCAATTCAGTACCAATCCATGAAGGCTTTCTCCCAACTGGAAAGCAACTGGACTATTGTTCTGAGTCTGATTTGCCCAAAAAGATTCACACATTGCACTAGACGAGGTTGAAAAATAAAATTGAAAATAGCTGTGACAGAGTTAAGTTCCCAACTAGTCTCCTGGCCAACTAGACCACTGAGAAGTGAGGCTGGTCACCGAATACAGCAGTAAAGAAGAAAAGAAATGGGGATATTTATTTACAAAAATGCATGTGATGCAGAGATGGTATATTCAGCAGGTTCTGACCAGTTCTGGAGAACCGGCAAATACCACCTCTGACTGGAGATTTTACAGTATCCTTCCCCTGCCACACCCACCAAGCCACGCCTACAGAACCGGTAATAAAAAAATTTTGAATCCCACCACTGATGTAATGCAAATGTTTGTATGCATACCTAGAAGCAATCTTCAGCATTTAAACAGCAACGTATCTCAGTCACACCGTGAATCACCTATGAGCATGATCTGTCTGTAGCGCAGTAGCTAGCACTCCTTCAGTTCACAGCATCGTCTTTTGCAAAGTCAGAAGCAAAACCATGGAGAGTTTATGATCTTGACAGGAGCAGCAGCTGCAGAAGGAGCCACAAGAAACACGCAAAGATAAGAAATTGAATACAAAAACTGAATATGTAACTATGATCCTATTTATATGTATAAGTGAAACCTGTAATCATGCTGTTCACTAAAAAGAGATGTTAAAATGTGAAAACTGAATAAAACTTGTTTATAAAAAAAAGAAACATGCAAACATTCTAAGTCAATCTACAAGTTGTAAGAAGGTCAGACAAGACATGGGCTGGAGGGGAAAGGAGATGTACTACAGTGATGCAAGTTATACATCATGTTAACCCATAGTTAGTTCGTTAAGCCCCAATGACCAGGTTCCCATGTCAGCTACAAACCTGAAAGATGGACTTCACACAATACACTGAGCCAAAGTCAAACAAAGAATATTACTGTATGGCGTTTCTATTCAAACAGTAAGTTTGTCTGAGATGGGCAGTTCCAAACTGTAATAAATAAATAAATAAATAGTTTACTCATGGCACGATAAAAATGCAGGTAGTCCTCGATTTACAGCAGTTTGTTTAGTAACCATTCAAAGTTACAACAGCACTGAAAAAAGTGACTTATGACCATTTTTCACACTTAGGACCATTGCGGCATCTCTATAACAAGTGATCCAAATTCAGGCACTTGGCAACTGATTCATATTTATGACGATTGCAGTGTCCCAGGGTCATGTGTTCATCTTTTGCGACCTTCTGACTAGCAAAGTCAATGGAGAAGCCAGATTCACTTAACGACTGTGTTAACTAAATTAACAACTGCAGTGATTCACTTAACTGTGGCAAGAAAAATGGGGCTAAATTTTCTTAACAAATGTTTCACTTAGCAGTAAAAAATTTGGGGTGAATTGTGGTTGTAAGTCGAGAACTACCTACAAAGAGATTTGGGGAGAACAGAAATGGCAGATAAGCAGAGGATGCAAAGGTGTTTTTCCCCCAATATGTTGGTACATTTTCATTATACAGGTGAAATGGACTGAGTTATATAAACTGAAAGCATATTCAAAGGTATTGTCCTTATATAAGCTGTTCAGTCAGACATACAGTCCACATCCATGAGACAAAGAAATGATGCCTATATGCATACATAGAGATAGAATCAGCTTGTTTCCAAGTCCCTCCCTCTGTGGAAAATATAAGAAAGTTGATATTTTAAAAACAAAGACAGAAGTTGCAGGATCAAGGCTAATAGCAGTGGGATTGAAGATAGCTCCCTGCCTATTGCTTCTGATTGGCAACATCCCTAGGCATGACAACAATCCGAATAATTGAACCAGGGGAAAAATTATTTCAGGAGTCTTCTATCGCTGTAGGAATATTAAAATGTTCAACCAGAAGGTTGCACTATATGTAATTTTTGTTTCTTTGAATTGTACTAAATGAAAGGTAATTTATTCTTCTCTACAAAATAGGGAACAGTGTATGATTTCAAATTTTAGCCATTTTTAAGGTAGGCATGAAGATACTTTATTTTCAATCTTTATGTAATCTATGCTATTCTCAGAGGAAGAATGAACTATTTGTAGTGTTGAATTTTCTTTTGAAGTTCCTCTTAAAGTTACCAACTGTGCTATTGTAATCTAAATAATTCTGCAAAATAACTTTAGCAACAGTAGTCTTATAATGTCTAAAGTTAAAAGGAGTTAAATTTTACCGATTTTTAAAAATAAACTTTTGATTTGGTTTAGCTCTGGTAAGATAGGTCTATCTCCCAAGGAAAGAAGGAAAGGTTGAATCATCCATCTCTACAGTATATAGGTAGGAGAAGCAGTATCTGCACGATCACGCTTCTTTTGCCTTTGGGACAGGCTTGTGATGTTGCAAAGCTTGTAGAAAAAGGGAAGGTCATTTCTTGTAACACTGCGACATTGTTTTTACCAATCTTGATTTTTATCCCATCTTTTTTTTTTCATAAATAACTGAAGGCAATATGAATATACCTAATATTCCTTCATCTTCCTATTTCCACCAAGTTTAACACCCCTGCTCTACAACAACCCTATAAGGTGGATTGGGCTGAGAGTGCATGACTGATCCAAATCACCCAACCGGCTGTCATGTGTAATACTGGACTAGAACCCATGCTCTCTTGGTTTTTAGCCTGGTACTTTAGCCACTAGACCAAATTGATTCCCATTGCTGTCCTATGTGGAAACTGCTGGGTAGGAGGTAAAGTCATTTCACTTCTTTGATTTTTATCTTTTAATCACCATAAAGGCATAAGCAATAGGAGCCCAATCTGTTTCACACAAGAAGGTTTCGTGCAGGGGTGTCAAACTCAAGGCCCAGGGGGCGGATCTGGCTGGCAGGGTGCTTAGATCTGGCCCTTAGGGCTGCCCTGGAAACAGCAAAAGACTGGCCCACGGTGCCTGTGCCAGTGAAAACGGACCTCAGAAGGACCGCAGGCAGCCCTTCCAAGCTCCATTTTCCCAGGTAGAGGATTGCAGGAGGCCGTCGCAGCCACAAATGGAACCCGGGGAACCTGTTTTCACTGGCAGAGTGCCTGGGCCACTACAGGTACTCCAACACGAGTGATATTGGCTGGCCACGCCCATCCTGGCCACACCCACCCTGGCTCCCCAGGGTCAAACACAACTCTGATGCGGCCCTCACTGAAATCGAGTTTGACACCCCTGATTTAGAGGAACAACAACAAATGAGGCCTTTCCTGGAGGATAGGAGATAGCAGTAGGAACTAGGTGGTAAGGCTAAGATGTAAAGACCTATAAGGCTTCTGGATAGGGGTCTGAAGCTACCAGTCTCCCATTCCATGGACTCAGCTATTACTTTACAAAAGCTTACAAAACTTGTATGGGAGCTGATCCAAATGAGCAAGCAAGGTTATCAGAGGCCAAAAAAAAAAAAAGGAAAAGACTAAGATGGCTACAAAATAGTTTCTCAAAGAACAATCAACCAATAAAATATACTAAGCACGCATAGTCTTAAAAAAAATAAACAGAACTAGTTCACCCACTCCCTCAATTATGTGCCAGAATTTTTTTTAAAAAAAGATTTTCACTCTTTGTAAGCAAACAACTTTGCAATAGAGATGGCTTCATCTGCAGGGATTGGGTATGTCTAGTTTGATGAAAAGAAGGACTAGGGATGACATGACAGCAGTGCTCCAATATCTCAGGGGCTGCCACAAAGAAGAGGGGGTCAAGCTATTCTCCAAAGCACCTGAGGGCAGGACAAGAAGCATTGGGTGGAAACTAATCAAGGAGAGAAGCAACCTGGAACTAAGGAGAAATTTCCCGACAGAACAGTTAACCAAAGGAACAGTTTGCCTTCAGAAGTTGTGAATGTTCCAACACTGGAAGTTTTCTAGAAGAGATTGGGCAGCCATTTGTCTGAAATGGTATAGGGTTTCTTGCCTGAGTAGGGGGTTAGAGTAGAAGACCTCCAAGGTCCATTCCAAATCTGTTGTTCTGTGATTCTGCTTCTCAGATGAGGCGCATAACACTGAAGCCTCATTGTAAAGGCCCTGGTCTTTGGCCATCTCTGACTGGATAAAGACAAGAGTCAGAAAAAAAAATCTGTAACTTCCTTAATGTTACAAGAAGCCTGATATAAAAGATGATATTCACTGAGGTAAATTAGATCTGAGCTATTTGGGATTTTAAAGGACAAAAAAAAGCCACCAGCTCCTGTGAATTGCCTGGAAACAGATTGGGTGCCAAGGGAGATATCTTTCAACACCAGTGTTTTATGTTCTGTTCAATCTTGCTAATAAATAGGCTGCCAAATTCTACTAATTGAAGTTTCTAGATACCATTTAATGACAGTCCCACGTAGAGCACATTCCAGTAGTTACAGCATAGCAACAGAAGCTAGAGGAGGCAACATAGCTGAAGAATGGGGGAGGCACATTTAATATATTCTGAGGAGAATATTTGTTCAAAAGAATAACCTTGGTATTAAATTTCTGTTTGGTCAGATCTGAGCTGCAAATCCAGACAACTGCTAGATGGCAGCAGAGACCTATAGAAATTCCTAAATTTTTACTGCCATCCACTGGTAGTCTGGATGTTTGCAGCACAGATTCAGTAGACCTCTAGCCATCCATTTCATGAAATGTTCAATTCTAATGGACAGGCGTATATCTCTTCCTCAACCTATTAAAAGAGCCAAGCTGTGTCTTTGTCTCTTGCCCATTGCTGACCCACTATTTACTTTGAGTAAATATGCAAAGTTGGGAAAGGTCAATCAGGATCCTAGTGAACAATCTCCATGGTAGTTTCCTAAAGCTATGAGGATTTTATGTTTTTTTCAGTAATCAAAATTGTTTTGCTTTCCAGGTTGCTGACAAGAAATTCAGAATGTGGGTTACAAATCATTATTTCAAATCCTGTTTGTGCTTCTATAATTTGGCTGCTAAGATAGCTCAGGTGTTCTGAAAGTCAGTCCTTTTCAATATGTAATTCAGTGTTTAAATAGTTGATTTCGTGGGAACAAATGGTAGTGTCACATTCTTTAAGTGTTTGAAACGGGTTCTCTTTGGAAACCCATAAAAAAAATGTTTCCAGGTTTATGTGGGGAGAAAATGCATATTTTATTTGAAAACTCCACCAAAGGAAATAGAGTTTACTGGAATGGAAAAGTATAGTCCTAAAGAAGGCAAGTGTTAATGAGCAAACCCACCCAAGATTACTTTCTTTTTCACTCAATGTGTCTCTACGGAACAAATCAATTCTTCAATCTATGAGGCAAACCAGAAAAACAGCAAAGAAACCATTCACACAGTGTTGTAAGCTATGCTGTTATTTACTTGACGGAAAGTACCACCTACAGTACTGTATGTATTGACAAAATTAATGGGAAAAATTGAATCAGGTATTCTAATATGCTTATTATGTAAGAACGTTTGGAGTGGATGAGAAAGGCTAATTACAAAGAAGGCTGTCACATTATGAATTCTTTTTTAAAACCAAAAATAAATAAATAAATCCCTGAATTAGTCACCTTCAGCTTTCCCACTTCTCCAGGGCATGATAAAATTAACCATTGTCATGTTTTTGAGACATTTAGGAACATCATTAGGGCAACAGTTATGCACAGGGACTCAGTGGTGGGATTCAAATTTTTTTACTACCGGTTCTGTGGGCATGGCTTGGTGGGCGTGACATGGGAAGTATACTGTAAAATCTCCAGTCAGAAGTAACATTTGCCGGTTCTCCAAACTACTCAAAATTTCCATTACCGGTTCTCCAGAACTGGTCAGAACCTGCTGAATACCATCTCTGCACACTGTGTATCTGGAGAAGAATTTTAGAAAGAATTACCTTAGAAAATATACATGCCCTCTGAATGGGAAGACTTGTATCTAATAATAAATATAGTATAAGTAACATAATTTTGAGGAAAAAGCATGCTCCGGGTTGGGGAAAAATCCATCTTTTTAAATAAATATTGTAGGCTGTAGGATAAAAAAGAGGTGACTCTTGGTGAAACATTATGTTTTATTTTCTGCATCACCACTTGCTATGTTTCATATCAAAGTATATGATGTTCACTAGGCAGAAAGGAATTTCTAGCAGAGGTATTACTAGTATTTATGTAGACATGCATATGCATGTGTCCAAACATGTAAATATGTATGTAATGCATGTGAGTCATAGAATCATAGGGCTGAAAAAGACTCAATTCAAGCAGAATAGAAATTCAATGTGAAGAATTTCCTGAAATAGTTTGAATCAATACCACATTCCACCACCTAAGCTCCAGAGTAGGGATTCCCAGCTAGATCTCTTCTGGGGTATATGAAGCACTATAAAGTTGGTGGGTGGACTCATATTTCTATGCAGGACACATCCAACAGTAGAAGAATGACACAGAGCACCACATGGGGGCACCGTTTCCAAGCACTCTTGGGAGATGCATCACTAATTTGGATAATAATCTAAAATAGTTTCTGAAGCTCAACAATTCTATGATGGATGGATTTCCAGAATTCCCCAGACAACATCAATTCCTCCAGTTGAAATCCACTAACCTTAAACTTGCTGAAGTTGAGAAACGCTGATCTAGATATGGATAGGATGTTGACTGGAGCAAGAAGTCTCACAAATATCCAAACATTTCAACATAATATCCCAAATTCTGAAGATTTGCCTACATACCACTTTTGGCATTCAAGCTTCTGGGGATTCTCCAGCCTTTATTGCATCAGTGGTGGGACTCAAATTTTTTTACTACCGGTTCTGTGGGTGTGGCTTGGTGGGCATGGTAGGAGAAGGATACTGGCAAAATTCCATTCCCTCCCCACCCCATTAACCTGCTTTCCAGCTCCGTTCTCCAGTGCAACAAAAGAAGACCCAGCTTATCAGCTGGGACTCGGGAGGCAGAGAATAGATGGGGGCGGGGCCAGTCAGAGGTGGTATTTGCTGGTTCTCCGAACAACTCAGAATTTCCGCTACCGGTTCTCCAGAACTGATCAGGATCTGCTGAATACCACCTCTGTAATTGCATCCATTGAGGCTTTGTAGGTAGCTCTCAAAATCCGAGATCAGGAAATTGACAAAACCTAAGCTAAGAAAGGATCTGCAACCAAAAGCTCTTTGCCAACCCTCACCCTCATTCCCCAGGTCACAGGTGCTAGAGAAAATCAGGAGGAATTTGATGGCCACTCCCCTCAATCCAACAAATCTAATTAAAAGGCATCAGCTTTTGTGAGTTAGATCAAAAAGCTTGTGTTTTTGTTTGGAATACGGCTACACAGATTTCCTCTGATCTGGGGCAACCACTGACTAACACAGTTTTCTGACCTACAGTATTTGCTAAAGAAGGAGAGGTGGGTACAATAACCAGATTTGCTAATGGAACTGATTCACCATCTCACACATTCCCCTAAGTGGCCTTCTGGCAAAGGAGTTGCTGAGGAGGCCAAGAGGTCCATCAAGGCAGGCTCATGCAGAGCTAGCTTTTTGGTGACTTGATTAGTCAGCATTTCATGAGTCAAGAATCGAAAACAGGAACTGCTGAGAAACAGTGTGCTGGAGCTAGGGTTAGTTAGTTGCTATGAAAATTTTGCACGTGGGATCCAGCTAAGTTGGCTTTAATTTATGCATGTGTGAGTAATTGAATGATAAATATCTTCATTTGATTTATTATTAAATGCCTAAGGGAGAAAGCGCTCTGGCATTGCAAAATATGGATTTTTATGTACGAAGAAAAACATGAAACAATAAACTCAGGACCTGAAGACTTACAGACTCATTAAGTGTCACCAGAATACACTAGAATGAAAAATTATACAGGTACTTGTGTGAATCAGCCAAATATTAGAACAAGGATCACTGAAATGTAAGTCACAGAATTCTGACTTATATTGGCATGTTGGTCAGAAATATGAGAAAAGGTAAGCAGGAGTGTTCTTCTTCCTGTGTACCTTTAATAATGCATTTTCAAGGGTATCTTTTGGTGGGGGGATTACCCAATATGGGTGAGACTTGCCTTTGAAATGTTTTCAGATTTGTAAATGTAAACGTTTTATCAAAGAAGAAGCTAGCTTATAGTTGGTTCTGCATTCTCTTGGATACTGATTGAGGAAAATTAAGAATGAATAGAGATGCTTTTCTCAGCATCTGTCCCAATACTTGAAAGCTCAACAGGTATAGTGTTCCTCTGAAAGACAGGTTCCAAACTGGGGCTGAAGACAATTGTAGCTCTGCTGGATTCAAAACCAATTTGTTCTCTCAAGAGCCCCTCTGATTAGGTTCCCAGTTACACCAGTTTTTGACTAGCATAAGTAATTTCTCTTCTCTTGCCTTACACCGTTTATGTCAAGTAGGAGGATTTTAAAATATGGACAGCTAGTGGAGCTTTATCCCTCCTGCTGTAGCCAGAAGGAGCCTCATTCCTCACCATGCTTCTATTATTACTTTGTTGGATATAGCAATAGAACACATACTCCAAAGTATAATGAGTGTGATTGAGAATGTATATTCCCTGAAACCTTTCATGTTGACAGGAGATGATGGGATAATAGTTCTTCAGTCACTAGGATAAGGTTCAGTTTAAGCGTATGTAGACCACTGTCATTATACCAGCTGTAGTTTATATGAACAACTAAGAAAAGGAATCAGGAATAAATGATTTATATCAATATTGAACTGAAATGCTGGAGGTACTTTTGATTTACTTTGAAAACATCCATATGCCCCCATAACATTAAAAGTTACACCAACGTGAAAATTTGATTTTCCAATGGGATGTTAATAGAAATGGTCATTGTTGGAGAATTAAGTTTTTTTTTTTTAAAAAAAAAACACCTTTCCTTAGTTGCTTGAAATTAATAGAGCATTTTGGGTTCCTTCAACTGTAAGAACACATCTCAAGGGTGAGGCATACAAAAAACAAACTCATCCGAAGCTTGATCTCTACAAAAACCTTCCTACCGTATCTTGTTCATGGTAGAATAAATCTACTCCAGAAGGAAGGGAAAGGTGTGCATATATATGTCAAAACTTGTGGGTCAAGGATGTGTTAGAACCTGGCTGTGTAGGCTTGTGTGTGGGCACATAGGATCCCATACAGCCATGTTGACCCCATGATAACCCACCAGAAATTTCACGCCCACCCTCTGCTACCTGGATTAACAACTCTTAGTCTTCCCATTCTGGATCTCTCCATCTCTTACAACTTTATAATGTTGTTTTACATTTTTAAATTTTTAATCTTAAATTATTTGGTTTTTATGTTTTATATTATTGATTAAATTGTACACTGCCCAGACCCCTCTACGAGGAAGATGGGTTGTTATTAAGATGATATAGCTAGATAATAGATAAATGATAGATAGATATGATAGATAGATATGATAGATAGATGGTAAATAGAGCTCTGCAATAGAAGATCATCTTCCTTCTCTCCTCCAGAGGTTGGCACCAGGAGAGGAGAGTTACAGTTCTAAGCAAGAGACACGGAGAACATCTGGAAAATGCAACAATCATAACAGAGGTGGAGCAGGAAAAAGCCAGCATTGTTATTGGAAGATGCTAGGGTCTCATGAAAGTTCCTGTAGGCAAGATACTTTGCTTGACAGCAGGAATGCTAGAATTGAAGTAGGAGAGAAACAAATCAACAGTTCAACAGCCTGGGGGAGAGTTGAATTCATCAGTCTAGCTCCTCTGATGTTTAGTAGGTGACATCTGGCTGCCAAATCCCCTAGGATGAGGGTCTTTTTATTCCAGGACAAAGGAGTCCAAGGGTGTGGAATGCAGGGAGGGGGTGGAGAATGAGACTTGAATCAAGGGAACAGCAGGAGGCACAGTACACAGTGTTGGCAGCAATGCACCCTCTGTTAATCCCATTACTCAGCAGCTTATGCACTCAGCTCCTTCCATTGTGACTTCTGTCCCCAACTACTATTGCTAGGTGATGCCACCCCCCCCTTTTTTTTTTACAGTGGCTAATTAAATGTAAAGGGTTGGAACACAACAAGAGGTGTTGTCAAGATGTGACTATCCATTTTAAAGAGAAGAATGGGACAGGATGTAAGAGCAACACCTCACTACCAATTATAGCTACTGTTGAATTGGCCATATTTTATTCCCCTCCCCCCCACACAGAATAAATGTTGGTTACACAAATTCTAAAGGTGTGGTTACTTGATTTTATAATATTATTATGAGCAAGCGATGACTAAAATATAAATATTGGGTTTGGCACAATTGGTTGGTAAGTCATCATTTCCTTTCCATTTCCCAACCACAGAGGTTGTGCAAAGCAATGCTGACTTTATCCAGTAATTGTTGAAAAGAAAAAAAATGCCCTAAAATGTGGCACAGATGATTAGCTATCAATGATGATCTTGACAAAATGAACAAAACCTCTGGAGTTATCTCATCAGATTTCAATTGCACTGGAGCATTTGAATGTGTAAGTGAAGTAGATGGATGTCAAAAAGATGACAACTACGAAAGAATAATGGACAATTCAAGACTTTAGCCTTAATATTTTAAAAAAGCAATTACAAGCCAGGTGATGCAAACAGTTAAGATGCAGAGGATAACAGCAAGTCACGTGTTTGCCCTCTTTGAGTTATTTGTAAAAATAATGTGATATAAATAAACCTAGAACTGATTATTTTTAAAGAAATGATGAAGGCATCAGAAGAAACGGAATTATTAATCTTAGAAATCAGTAGAGCATCTCCAGGGTGAAGAAATCAAAGAAAGGACAAGAACGGATATACTAAAGAAATTTGGGGTTTTCAAGAGCAAAATTCCAAAATTCTAAGTTGTTGAATTTTATTAATATTGTTTTGGCAAAAGATGCAAAAATATGCATTTCAGGCAAGAAATTATTAAACTTCATTGCACAGCCATAGATGAATTTGGCATTTTTATCCTTCTACAGTATTGAGTCCTTCCCAAGCATAGGAAGATGCGAATGCTTGATGGTGTGAAAACATTTTCACGCAGTTCCCAATAGTGCTGCCTTTTGCAATTGACAAGTGAGTTTGTCAATGTCAAGAGTGTTCAAGTGGTACTCCAGTTGTTTTGGAATTGCACCCAAGGTGCTTATTACTATTGGTCCTATTTTGCTTCCTTTTGCTGGTTGTTCTACTTCTATTTGCAGTTCTTTATATTTTTGTTTTATTTTCTCTTCTGCTCTCCTCAGGTACTGCCACATCCACTACTTTTTTTTTGTCCTATTGAAAATTGTTAAGTCTGGAATGTTATGTGACAAGTGCCTGTTGGTCTGTATTCTAAAGCTCTAGAGCACTTTAGCTTCATCTACTTCCTTTATTTTATGGTCCCACCAGTTCTTGTTTGCATTATTATTGTTGTTGCTATTATAAATGAAGCATGGGTTGGTCATTTTTAAATATAAAGAATGGCAGAATCACTTTCAGGAATCCAAAACAATCAAGTATAAAGAATAATATATTAAATTCATTATAAAGGTATATAAAGAAAAGTTAATGCTGTGAACCTAGATATATACCAACTCTTACACCTGATCCTAAAAGGTCCAGGAGCAAATGAACTTTCTTGCAGTCTCTTCCATAAATTGTACCGATTCAGCAGCTTCCTCTTTCTCAAATTTATGTGCCTTAACCTGCCCAGAGATCCAAAGATTTTGTACTTTTATGGGATTAAAAAAAGCATGCAATAGAGTAAGGATAGCTTTAATCTGTCAACCAGAATCTGCAAGTATAAACAGATTCATATTAAAGTGCATTTGATACCTCCATATTTTGCATGTTCAAATTAAGGTTGAGGCAGCCAATTTGGTCTAGTGGTTAAGGCACCAGACTAGAAACCATGAGACTGAATTCTGATCCTGCCTTAGGCATGAAAGCCGGCTAGGTGACCTTGAACCAATCACTTTCCCTCAGTCCAATCCACTTTATAGGGTTGTTATTGCAGGGAAAATGAGAAGGGTATTCTGCATGTTGAATAAAAATCTAATAAACCTAAAAAATAAAGTTGATTTTCTGTATACTTGACTCGATAGTTTATCCCTTTCCCAGCATTACCCATAAAGTTGTGAAAAACATACGGTTTTGTATTGAAAGGTTTTGCACATCCTCACTGCAATATATGGAATTTGGATGAATGTGCATTTAGTTCCTTAAAAGGACTAAGCTTTTGTGTCATCATAATTCAGTCTCAAAGTGAGACCAATAGAAGTTTGTTGTTACAAGCTGGGGGTAAGTGTAGACTTGCAAATTGCAATGCTCTTTTGCCTTCTTCCAGCATGTTTTCTGCATGCTGGTCTTCACTACCAACACACTAAGGAATTCTTCAACTTTTATCAAACCTCGTCTATTTTACAAGATATTGGAAAAAATACAATAACCAGGAAACTCCAGGCTGTAGTGAGACCTTTTTTTGGCCAAAGAAAGATACACAAGGGAACGCTTCCCTAGCTGAACATTTTTCCCCAAGACACAGTACTAGCATGTTGAAAAGCTTGTCTTCTTAAAAAGGGTTCAAAATAAATCCTCCTGAAGAGAATATTTCCAATTTTTATCTGTACCAATTGTGCTATTATTTCCTTTAGTGTAATTTTTAACTAGCAATGCTACAATATTTTATGCAGTGTATCCCATATTTGAATGTCTTCCTTTTAAAGCATATTTCTTAAGTGATTTATATGGAGCTAATTTCTCAAAGCTGGAATTATGTATCCTGTAAATTTAGCTTTAGATCACTAGGGATCTACAAAATCCAATAGATTTGCCTTATTTATGTAACTATTTTTAAGAGAAGTTTTGAAGTTGACTCCAATAAAACTAATTTACTTTTAGCTATTTAAATTTCACACAATATTCAATTGTCCAGAATAAGAATTCTTACCCTAATCCTATTGATATTTGGCCTCTGGAAAATGTAGTTACAATTATGGAATAATCTGAGAAAACATTAATGAAATTAGTTATCTATGTTCTGGAAGTCTGTATTCTTTGATCAGTGAAGCATTTAATAACATGGAGCAATCAGCTTCTCCAAGTCATTCATCTTTTTATAGGTGAAACACTTCATTCACCTTAGCACTAAAGGATATTGTGGATAATCAGAAAACTTTTTGCAAAAAGTGGTAACCATGAGCCCTAATGGTAAGAGCCATCAACCATTAGCCTGGCTTTTCAAAATTAATCTTTCCAGTCAATTTAAATGAATTATCTGAAACGTTTTGCAAGGCTTTTGAGGGATAGCACCTTATATATGACTCTTTTTTGTTTTGCCTACACTTCATGTTCTCCATATGCTAGTGTATTTCAGACAGATTATGGTATTTAGCTTTGTTAAGTAATGCTGGAAAGGAGATGGGAACAAAATTAAATTGCAGTAGTAGACACATTGCTAGTTGCAAACTTTGTGACTTACCAAATACCAAACTCATTGTGTGCAATATACCAAATTAAGTGAAAACAAGCATTATAGTAAATAATCTCCCTTAAGACAATGCACATTTCATTTACTGCAGCGCTTTTATTTTCCTTTCACAATGAAGTGTTGGGCATTACAATTCTCAACTTCAGGATGACTTACAAATTTTGGTTTTCTACTGTCATATGACAACATTAAGGCAACGTACAAATATCTTACATAAATTAAACCTGATGATTAAATTTACAGGTGTCAATGCCAACATTGGAGCAACTCAAGTTGAACGTTTTGCCCAGTGGTGTCTTGCTGGGACAAAGGTGGGCAGGGGAAGAAAAACAGGTTCATAAGGCTTGGACACAATACATTTCCAATCCTGTTAGGAACAGTGGCAAGACAAAAATGGCCATCCTTTTCACAAGCTCTTGCCAGCCTCAACAATAGACCTGGAATTCTTAGCGCTTTGTGTAGTGAAGTCTGATCTTTTGCTACCCTGTACAAATCTAGGCTCAAGACTCCATTGCAACGTAACTGGTTATACTGAGACTACTATCCCAGACAGTTAAACCTTTATGTTCGTCAACACTATCCATACTGTGTCCTAGGCCAGATGTGTATAGGGTAGTTATACTGCTATGTACAAAGGGAACTTTAATTCAGGGTCTCATCAGCAACAGGAAGCTATCCTCACAAGGTTATTGGAGACAACTTCCCAATGACAAATGTTTGAAGAGAAGGCTTATTCCAGTTTCATGAGGCTAGCATGAGGCGTATATATTTGCCCAGGCAAATTTATACTGGTGAAAAAACTTAAATGCAGTTTAAACTGCACATTTGCCATAGTCCTTTTAGAAGCATTTACGGTGGACAATAGATGGGCCGGACTCATCATATTCTTGCTTGCTGATCCACATCTGCTGGAAGGTAGAGAGAGACGCAAGAATAGATCCACCAATCCAGACAGAGTATTTGCGCTCAGGAGGAGCAATAATCTGGAATAGAAGATAAGAGGAGTTAAAAGGGAATTTCACCAGTTATTCTGCCTTTATTAAAAAAAAGCTATGAAGCTTTAGAGAAAAATAACCTGCCCTAGCCATTACAAAGCTGTTAACCTCACCTTGATCTTCATTGTGCTGGGAGCCAGTGCTGTGATCTCCTTCTGCATTCTGTCTGCAATTCCAGGATACATTGTGGTACCACCAGACAATACTGTGTTGGCATATAGGTCCTTTCTGATATCCACATCACACTTCATGATAGAATTGAAAGTGGTCTCATGAATGCCACAGGACTCCATACCTAGAAGAAAACACCCATGATTACACTTGTATTACTTTTAACTCAATTTGTTCATTTATTCAAGTGATTAACCATACATTTCTTTGGAGATTGTTTCTATTAGCTTACCTAAGAAAGAAGGCTGGAAAAGGGCTTCGGGACACCTAAATCTCTCATTTCCAATTGTGATCACCTGGCCATCAGGCAATTCATAGCTCTTTTCCAAGGAGGAGGAGGAAGCAGCAGTAGCCATCTCCTGCTCGAAGTCCAAGGCAACATAACATAACTTCTCCTTTATGTCACGCACAATTTCCCTTTCAGCTGTGGTGGTAAAGCTGTAGCCTCTTTCTGTCAGAATCTTCATGAGGTAGTCTGTGAGGTCACGGCCAGCCAAATCAAGTCGCAAGATGGCATGAGGAAGAGCATAACCCTCATAGATGGGCACAGTGTGTGTGACACCATCACCAGAGTCCATTACAATACCAGTGGTACGACCAGAAGCATACAGGGACAATACAGCTTGGATGGCCACATACATGGCTGGAGTGTTGAATGTCTCAAACATGATCTAAAACAAAAGAAAGCAATTATTAAATAATGAAGTTTTGCTCACTAATGCACACCCATGCTGCTGACATGCAAAGTATTTGATGTGAGGAGAAACCAAAAGAAAGCAAGCAGAAATACAACTGAAACCTGAGAGACTTGAAGGAAGGAAATGCCAGAAGAGTACAGAATCCTGAAAATAATCAAAAAAGAGAAGTTGTAATCTGAAAGAAATGATGGAATGGATGGAAATCATAGATGCAAAAGATGCACCAATGCTGTACCTGTGTCATTTTCTCTCTGTTGGCCTTAGGGTTCAAAGGAGCTTCCGTAAGCAGTACTGGGTGTTCTTCAGGGGCAACACGAAGCTCATTATAGAAAGTATGATGCCAAATTTTCTCCATATCATCCCAGTTGGTGACAATTCCATGTTCAATGGGATACTTCAGGGTCAGGATACCTCTCTTGCTTTGGGCCTCATCTCCCACATAACTGTCTTTCTGTCCCATACCAACCATGACACCCTGAAAAAAGGAGAAACAAATTAGCATATTATAAAGGGAAGGCAAGCTCCAGCTTTCAATAAACTTAATCTTTGTTATTTTTGGTAACTTACCTGATGGCGAGGGCGTCCAACAATTGAGGGAAACACAGCCCGAGGAGCATCATCTCCAGCGAAGCCTGCTTTGCACATTCCAGAACCATTGTCGATGACAAGTGCTGCAATTTCTTCTTCCATTGCAAATCTGCTTTCAATAAAAAAAGCAAACCTGATTTGTTTCATCCCTACAGCAACAATCTTACATCAGTGCCTATATCTGATACTACCTCTTTTTACCACTAGAGGCTGCTCTGAATGCCTTTATGTCTGGAACCCCACCCACTTTTCACCATGGCTTAACACTTTACTTCATTTAACTTGCATTGCAGAATCAGCAAGTCCCAACTCCCTCTTTCTTCTGAGCACAGCCACACCAAAAAGCACCAGTCCCCTATGCTTATCTATTTGTATCATCAAGGCTTCAATAGGAAGTGCTTTTTAAGCAGGCAGAAGATCACTTAATCTACTACCGAAGAACTCTTCCGAAGTTTTGAATTAAATACTCCCCAACACCAATCCAATGCGTACACCGAGGCAGCTTTCTGCTCCCACACAAAAGGCTGCCCTCTTTTCCCTAACCAAATTTACTTGACATCCATTCCATTATACCACTGCTC
The DNA here is from genome assembly GCA_023653725.1 of Bungarus multicinctus. NCBI lineage: Eukaryota > Metazoa > Chordata > Lepidosauria > Squamata > Elapidae > Bungarus > Bungarus multicinctus. Next base: position 125,437,457 of record CM042834.1, read on the forward strand.
CCTATTTTAGAATTCCACGAGATATGCCATTAGGGCATCCTATATCTGAAAGACAAGCCACCTTCAGCGCCGACATGGTTCCCAGGAAACCCAATTCCTATCTTACAGCAGAACACTTTAATCAAGACCATCAAATTTCACACGTTATCCTATCTTCTGCTAAATTAAAAAGAAAATATTTAAAGCTTGCCATGCCTACAGGTATGGAGATGTAGCAGCCCGGCATGTGCAGTATAATGCTGACCGAGAGACACAATACGCCCAGCTTCTTCATGAACGCCATTCAAACCCTAACCCCGCCTTCCCAAAACCACCTACTGCCGCCGTTCTTTGATCTCCCTAATGAAGACGTCTCATTTTTCCAAGCATCTTTCCTCACAAGTCCTTCCTCCCTCTCATCGAAAAACTAGCGACCTTGCTTCTCTCTCCCCACGTTATTTTTTGCAGAAAACGTTCCCCCCACCTCACTTCCCGCCTGATGACGTCAACGAGCAAAACCAGCCAACCGCATCGGAGTGGCTGTTATCAGGCAAACAACTCCGCCCCCTCCCGCTCACCCCAATTCAGGGAACCGTTACGCCCACGAACCGGTTGTTCGCGCCGAGTCCCCCATAGAACGTTTCTGCCTCCTTCCTCCCCCCCACCCCTCGCCTCAAGAAACCAGCACGCGGAGCCTTTTAACGGCTCTCCGCCATGGCAACCCGATCGGTATCCAAGGTCATTTTGTAATCAATAAATTGCGCTTCCTCCTCCCCAGCGATTTAAAAGTTTGGAAAAAGCAAGTCCGATGCCGAAGGCCTCCGGGGAAGGCAGCCAGATGATCACACCTACCTGTTAAAACGGCAGGAGGGTTCAGAAGGGAAAAAATAAAAGGAGTCGAGCTGCTGCTAGATCCGCTGCCGCCGGCTGAGTGAGACCGTACCAAAGCTAGCCCGCCCTTTTATACCCAGGGGGAGCCGGCCCCCTCTCGCCGGCTGAGAACATCGCCATATATGGAGATCTTTCAGAAGTGCGAGTTCCCATTGGCTGGTGGGGCCTGGGCCACGTGGGGCAGACGAAGGCGGCTTGGCAACGCCTCTCTGAACCCCGGAATCTGGATGAGCCGCGGGAAGGGGGGGGGAGGGGCGCTCCTCTTTGCAGAAGACCCTCCATCGCCGCAGCCCCTTGTTGGGCTCCATTTGCAGGTGAGGAAGGCGGCGCCCAAGGGGTTCGGGGCAGGGGCACCCCCAATAGAGAAAGTCAGCTTTGTGCCTAAGATGGAAACGGACGTTCAAGAGTCACTGAATCATTCCCGAGTTTGTTAAGGAAACTATATTGGGGTACCCGGAGGTTCAGTACTTCAGGGGTAGGTAGCGTGGTGTCCTCCCCCAGATGTTTCTAGTTTGATTTCCCACTATCCTTTGCCCCTACCCCGCTTTCTGGAGGTGATGGGCGTATAAAACATCTGGAGCGTCCCAGTTTGCCAAACACCTATCTATATTATTGCATTTGGGGTCCTGAGGCTTCCTATGGCCTGGGGGGCCACACAATGAGGGAACTGCAGTGCCAGCAGATATATTAAACACATGGAAAAACACAAATGCAGGGTATCTGCAGGGGAACCAAGATCAAGCATGAATCTTAATTTGAGGTGATTGCTTTTGGAATATAGTTCTTGGCTATCATGAAGGAGAAGTAAGTACTCATGTGGCAGTTGGTTTTGTAGCTTGCTTTTAGTAAAGTAGTTCAACACCTGAGACTCAAAGCAGGGAGATTTTTTTATCAGTAGAAAAATTACTATGAAGTCCTCTAAATGCCAAAAAATAACTGCCACTGCATTTGTTTCACAATCATCAAGGACAAGAACTTTGTCCTTTTTTTTATGCAATGCCATTTTTCTGCCCACTCCTGTGTTAAAAAAAAGCTGCTGCTTCAATGGTTGAAATGGCTTCCTTGGCCCACCTATTGCCAAATTTGACGTACAATACTTCACACACTGCATTTACACTAGTGAATGTCCCATTTTACTGTTTTCCATTATATGGGGTCCTCCATTTGTACTGGATTATAATTCCCATGATCTCTCACTGATACAGTCAAACACCATGCTATTGGAGATGATAGAAACTCTAGCTTCAATCTTGATCATCAAATTGGGGAAGACTGCCTTACTAGATGACTTACATGAATGAGGGCAGCAAAATTCCTATAGCTATGGTCACAGCACAGTGTTTTTTCTGGTCAAACAAACTGTTATGTGCTAATATTCAGAATGTTTAATAATTCTTTAGGAAATATAGGAGAGGAACATTCAAGGAACACAAAGATGCCAAAGAAATTATTTTCTCCAGGCAAAATAAATCATAATAAGACATGCTGAATAGGTAGGCCCTAATGTTGATTACAAAGGAAAACATATGAAAAAGGAAACTTGTATCTGCCAGGTGGTGAAAAATGGGAAAAGATTGTACATGACATAAATGGTTAGTGTCCAACATTTGAGAGTTTAATCCTGTAAATTAGATATAGAGGATATTTTACCCAAGAATCCTGGTTTATGCCATATGCAAGTAAGGCAGTGTTTAAGTATCTTTAGGTATCTTAAAAGCTGGTTATGTCCTCTGTGTGTAAGATTGGCAGACCACATTATGCAGTGGGTTTTCATGGGTGGGTTTTCCCTATTGTGTTGCCTGCATTCTGGAATGCGTTTTCCTCTCAAATTATGAGGTACCTACTATTACATCTTTTAGATACCTGTTGGAGTACTATCTCTTTACCTAGGTCTTCCCTAGATCATTGTTGAATGTTTTGTTTCCTTTCCCCAAACTATTTAAAGATATTAACATTTTTTTTATTTTACTTAATAAGCTGCTTAAATATATGATTGTAGGAGGAACAATGAATAAATATATATATAAAAGAAAAAAAGTAAGCAAACTTTGGTTCATAACACTGCAGGATCTGAACAACACAAAAAATAACAAGTTTTCACCTTTGTTTCAAAGGATTAAATAAAAGGCTGTAGATGTAATCAGCCATAATGCACTGGAGACAAAATGCTTTTTCTAACCCGCATAAGCTGCAGTGTTGCTTGCAAACATAACCTACCAAACATAGGTAAAACCAGTAGTGTCTGCCCATCCCTATTCTATGTACACACCTAGAAAAATAACCTAGACCTCACCTGTAAGCAGATGACTAAGGTTGTCCTTCCCATAAAAATCATAACCTACTTAGTTTTCCTAAATTGGGAAGGTCTTTACCAATTCAAGTGATAGCTAAGTTCCAACATTCTTCCCTCCCCTCCAAATAAAACCAATCACTGAATCATAGAAATCAGATTCATCATAAGGAGGAAATACTGTAATAATTGTGTTGGTTTCTATTGCTCAACTACTAATGTATATTCACAATAGAAACGTTAAGATTCCATAGATTCACAGCTGAGAATTGAACTGAAATATATGAAGAGATGGAGAATCCCCATTGTTGCTGATCAGTAGTTAAAGCGACTTGGCTCCACCCAATAGAGCCAACATGCTTGTATTTAGGTTTGTTTCCTTATACGGGTTTATTGTCCAGGAAATACCAATTCCAGGAGCCCTGGAGAGAATGCTAAACTAGAAACACCACCACTCAGCTCTGGTTCATTCAGTCATTCCTTACTCCTTAATACAGCGTTTGAATTATTCAAATTAGAAATTGAATGTTTAAGGAATTGGATAGTCACGTGCTTTTAAAGTTTAGAGGGGGAATATGCTCTGAATTTTTGAGAATCTGCAAAACTTCCACTTGTTAAGTGGTATTTTGTGTGCTTTTGCTGACATTTTCTATTACATTTATGGAACTACTTTCAGAGGGGAAGAGTTATATCACTAACAGTTTTGAAAAAGACCAAATACATGAGTGAAGTTCAGGTGAGGCACCAACTGATTGTTGGCCTGTTTATTTTTAACATTTTCTGGCCGCTTAAATTTATTATTCACAAATATAATATGGCACCTCTGCTCTAAAGAGTATCGAGACACTTTTTTTTTCCATATCTCTCATCAAAATTTCACCTGTTTCTCTCCTTCATTTTGGCCTTTCCTTTCTCCAGCTATGCTTTACAACAATTGATGCTTTGGCAGATGGTCAGTCACACAACTACTATAGAAAGGCAAAAAGCTAGCCCACATTGGTTTGTCAAAACACACCCTCCAGAAAAAGGCCTGCGACTAGTCGGGAACCAAGCTCTCAAAGCTGCTCCGATTTAATAAGCCAGGTACGTTTAAGGGGCTCCAAGCTTGAGAGCGGAAGGCCCGGTTATTTCCCGCAACAGCCCTCTGGAAAGCGTAAGGTTTCCCCTCTGGTCATTTGCATTTCTCTCGGATTCTTTTGTGCTGAAAGAGAGGGCGTGTCTCCTCTGGAGGAGCCAAGATTGTGCTCCTGAGACATCGCTGCCGCGTCCCTCGGAGCTGCGGCCAACCAAGAGAAATTGTTCCCGTTCGCCATGTCGGTGCCCCACCCAAAAGGCATCGGGGTGGGGTTGCGGGGGCAGAAGCAGGGTTAGCCAGGGCCCTCGCATCTGTGTGCAGCAGCATCCCCGGCAGCGGTTAGCATTAGCTTGCATGCACCCCGGATGGTGTCTTTTGAGAACACTGCTGGTTTTCGACAGAGCCCAAGCAGGGTGACGGGATAAAGGCGATCGGCTCTAGCCGAGACCGACAAACCTTAGAAGGGAGCTGGAGCTCTCAATAACGAGAAGCGTAGATCTCCGTCACATCATTCAAATGCAGCAAAGCAGGGAGGGGGAAGGAGAGGTGAGCGGAGCGGAGAGCGCTCGCTGCGGAGGGCTGGGTTTGAAAGGGGGGGGGGGAACTGGGTGCAGCACAAATATGCTGACGAAGATGGGGGGGGAACTTTCCTGCCTTGAACACATGACACACGGCAGGGCGAGGCGATGGCTATCAGGATGCGAGTTTCTTTTGAAAAGCATAAACATTTCAGGGGCGCTTTGATGCAGGTACTTGGCTGTTAATCTAATCGTAGCCAGCTGCCTTCCCCGTTAATTGTAAATCAAGGGTTCATTTCACTCAATGCCATCCGCTTTGACATGCGTTTTCCCCTCTTTCAAACCTTCCCGTCCCCATCAGCGGTTTTCAAAAGGCTCGAGTTAGCAGGCCTCATTTCTGCTATCGGTTTTGATTCTCGATCCGTCAGAAAATTCTTAGCACGTGCCAAAAGCCGGGCCAACGAAGGCCTTTCGCTTCCTGCGATCGGAATGAATGAAACCCTTCCCCCCCCCCTTTCCCAACCTTCGCTACACAATCATCCCTCGCCCGAAGCAAAACGTCGCCTCTTTGCACCGCTTTCGGAATCTGTTCGTCAGCGCGGGCCGCCTCCCGCACCCTCCCTCCCTCCGTCGAGGCGTCCGCGTCATTCGTTTCAGGCAGAGCAGGGCCGGGCTGGAGCCGCGCACGGAAACCCCGTGGGTGTGGGTTCCACAGAGCGGCGCCCAGGTGACCCGGCGCGCGCGGGGAGGGAAAAACAAAGGAGCCCTTTCTATGCCTATATTTGGAGATGGTTGGCCGCTGTCTCGGAGATCCGCCCTTTCGAGCTCGGGGACGATGCACACCTACTGCCCCTCCCGCCCAAAGACGGCGGGCGAGGCGGAATCATTTCGGCTGGCGGATCGCCGGACTTTGATCGGTGATAAAGGAGGGTTGGAGGAAATGCATTCTTACGACAAGAATCACCCATGCCTTGGATTAAGGTGCTTTCTCTTCCGTGGACCCGCTCGACGTTGATCGGATTTTATCCTACCCAGGAAGGGAAAGATTCTGCGCACGTTTTACTCGGAAGTATCGCCATGCTGTTACAGTGGGGCTAAACGTCGAAGAAGTACGGGTTTAAGAGATTCAGCATCCAGCTAAGCACAAGCTCAGAACGGATATGCTGGCGTGCAAAAGATAAAAATAAAATGTTAAATCTTAGGTCCCCCGTTCAGGAAATAAAGCTGCATTATCCACAGCCGCCTTGCTTCTTGAGAAATCTTGGCTGGTATTAGATTTCGTATAGTGCAACAAGAGGCCTTTGCAGGCTGCTAAAATGTTCACCAGGGTGTGAAATGATTACTATAGCGAGTGGGCTGATCCTACTTGTCCTGAAGCATAAACGTTTGTAAGGGTTTCCCCCTTCCCCCAGGAAGTCATGTATTACAGATCAAAGGGTGAAAACTACTCCCTTTGTCTTCCTTTCCTGGGGGGGGGGGGGCTAGGTAATAATCAGGTCCACTAATTAGATGTACAGGTAGCCCTTGACTAACATCCATTCATTTAGTGACTGTTCAAAGTTACAGTGGCACTGAAAAAAGTGACTTACGACCATTTGGTCACATGATCAAAATTCAGACAATGGACTACTATTTATGACAGTTACAATGTCCTAGGATCATGTGGTTACCTTTTTGGGACCACCTGACAAGCAAAGTCAATGGGGAAGCCAGATTTACGTTAACAACCGTATCACTAACTTAACAACTGCAGTGATTCACTTAACAACTGTGATGAGAAAGTCATAAAATGTACTTAATAACTGTCCCTAAGCAGCTTACATTTTGGACTCCGTTGTGGTCGTAAGTCGAGGACTATCATAAGTTTTTTTGGGAAGTTTAGGATTTGAGAGACTTTTCTCTGTCTTCTCTCACTTTGGTCACATTTCTGTTAGATTTGATAGACCAATACACCTGCTTAATTTTCTCTCGCTAGAGAGAAGCAGAATGAAAAGATACCATATAATGTTTGGATATTTTACAAAAACAAATATAAATATAGTGAACAGAAGACTGGATTAGGACTTGGGGGTCCTTTCAGAAAATACCTTTAGTTCAAACGCCATTATAATTAGTACTTATGAAGTATTTTACAGGTCTATTTTGTGGCCCTGTAATAGACCACTTTACATAGGAAATCAGATATTTTTGTAGAAGATGGCTGGAGATAGCTGAATAGTTAACAGAATCTGTTTGCAGAAGAAATGGTTATTTCTATACTGCTTGATTTTAAAGGGCCATAAAAGTTTCTTACCAGCTACTGAAGGAAAGGAAAGCATGTTATCTATAAATATAAATTTATAATGTCTGTGATGAAGGAGAAAATGAGAGTGAATCAGCTATTATTGAAACCTCAGTTTTCTGCAGTTCATTTGATGGTAATACAATTTCCCACAATCCCTGTGCAAACAGTAAGAAAGCCAATACCCAGATACAGCAATCACTCTTCACAGTGGATTTTGAACAAGGAAGGGAGGTAGAGTAGCAAAAGGAAAATCTCTGGAACTGCTATTTCAAGGAACTGATAAGGGAAACATTTAAATATGGAACACTTTCAGCAAAAGAAAAAAAAATACCGAACCTATTTTGGCAATACTTGCATTAGATTACAAAATAATTCCCAAGGTTTTGATCCTCTTGCGTCAAAGACGTTAGTTAGGAGAAAAAGGGAGAGAAAGGAAAAAAGAAAGCTGATTGGCCACCTCCTCTGCAGCCTTTTGCTTAGCTTGTTGCAATGATCTTGTTGCAATACACAAGTTAGGTTAGTTTGTTGAGAGAAAGGAGCCAGCTCAGTTATCTGCCTGTCTGTGCCCTACCCAAGGATCAACACACTGTGATTAAAATGTGAGCAATGTCAGTCTCACACCTTCCACCACCCAATCACTCTTAACTTGGTTCTGCTTGTGTTGCTCTTCTGCTTATTGGTTCTTTGATATCTCCATATAGGGTCAACCTCACAGAGGTTAACTCTGATATGGAAGAATTCCTACAGGGTAAAGGTGAAGGTAGCAGAAAGGAATATCTGCCTGCCTGGCTCTTTATTTTGGCAAGGCTACGCATATTCTGTATACTTTCAGCATTGTGATATCAAAAAAGGCAGGAACACACTGGAAGGGAGGAAGTGGTAGAGATTTTAAAAAATGAGATATCTCTTGCATGTCTTACAGGATATGACTTGGACCTTTGCAATCAGATTTTTGTATTTTTCAGGGTGCTTTTTTAAAAAAATTCCTACCTCTTTTCCCCCTCTCCAAAATCGGTTCTCTCAACCTAACCATATTTTGCTCTGTTGTTAGGCCTCTTGTAGTGCCCTGCAGTTCTGCCATAGTAAATGGGAATGTGTGGGATTGCAGCTTTAAATTAATTCAGAAGGCTGGATTGCACTGATGAGCAGATCTCCATGGGGCAGTGAGCCAGTTTTCCTAAAAGCTTGTTAAGCAGTGGTGGAGAGCCAATTGTGGACTGACAAACTGCGAGAATGTTTAGTATCACAAGGTTATGATTTAGCAAATGCCATTACAGAATGTTAACTGAATCATAATTCTTCATTGTGGCTACATGAATTAATGAGTGCATCTCAAAATTTCCAAAATCTCCAGATGAAGTACAAGATGACAGGCAGATCAGTAAAAATTGTCACTGGATTAAGTCGAGATTAAGTTTTTTTTTTTTTTTGGGGGGGGGGGGGGGGCAGGACACACATTCTATTGCTTTAAGTGGGGATAGGTTGATATACTTGACATACTTAATAGAGAAACAGGATAGGCAGGATAGTCCCTGTCAGGAGCATCACCTGCAAGTGACTCTCTGCCCTGGAGGTGGAGTCAAACCTCTGGAGAATTTAGTAAACATAACCGTATCACAGCCAGTGGTGGGCCCTCCAATACAGACAATCCTTGATTTACAGCCATTAGTTTAACGATTGTTTGAAGCTACAATGGCACTGCAAAAAGTGACTCAGGAATTGTTTTTCACACAACTATGGCAGCATCCCCATGAATACATGGTAAAAACTTGGATGCCTGGCAACTGACTCATATTTATGGTGGTTGCAGTATCCCAGGGTCAGGTGACTTCATGTGACAAGAAGTCAATGGGGAAGCCGGTTTCACTTAACAACCATGTTACTAACTTTAACAGCTGCACTGATTCACTTAACGGGGCAAGAAAGGTCGCCAAATGGAGAAAACTCACTTAACAACGGTCTCCCTTATCAACAGAAATTTTGGGCTCAGTTGTCATAAGTCAAGGACTACCTGTAGAGTGTTCTGGAAAAGGATCGACTGGGTTGAGAGCAGTTTCTGTTCTCCGAGGGGCTGTCCTGCTCCCATGTGGAATTGGCCACAACTGACTCCATGCTGAACCCGGGAGGTTGAAATAATTTAAGGAATTGTATGCATGAAAAGTGATGAGCTTATTTCCAGCACCTTCACATACCCATCCTGATAGCTATCAGCACCTGATAGGTTTCAGAAGCCGCAGAAGTCATTTCTCTCTTATGAGTAAGTCATTTTTCTTATTCAACCAACCTTACTGTAAGGATTGTGTGTAAGTGCAATTTAGTCTTGATCCGACCACCATCAAAGTAGTTGCTTAATTTATTTTCACTGAACTTCTAAAAAAACCTTCCGCTTTCAAGTTTTATTATCCTCACCAGTTAAAATGGCCTTTTCCTCTGCAATCAGCTGATTTTCCCATGCATGTTTTTGGATTTTGCCAATAGTGTTTGCAAGTGTAGAATATGTGTTTTAGGGGAACTGAATCCTAGAATCAGGAAGGCCCGGCCAGGCCATGCTATATATCAAAGACAAAGAAAAAGGAGCCTTTCTCCCAATCCTGAAGAGGATTGGTCATTACTTTTTTCCCTTACAGAATGAACTGGGTTGAAATACAGCAGCTGGGTGGATTCCTTAGGTAGCAATAACTTTGTGGTTAACTCTCCCGCTCTCCTTTCTTTTAGGCCTGGGTATCTGCATTTTAGCCGCAAAGCAGGAACAACCCTCCTCTCGCATTGTTCAGGCAGAGGTCATTTGATTGCATAATCCTTCCCATTCTTGATGTGGAAACAAAGCAGAGAAGCATGTTTTGCCACTTGCTCTGCCAGCTGTGCCAGTTCCTCCAAGTTCACAGCCATGCTAGCCGTTTCTGTTTGGAGAAAGATCTCTATCCACTCCCCTTGGATGTATGTTCTAAGTAGCATGTAGCTTCTTGCCTGGTCATCTAAATTCGTAGGATTTTATAAGAGGAAGGGCCTATTGATTAAACAAATGTACATTTGCTGAGATCAGGCAAACTATTTTGAATCCAAGAACAACTGTGAGAACACTGCCTCTAATAGTACAAATTCAGGAAGTAAGGTGGGGGATGGAAACTGCCAAGAATAATCAGAAGATGATTTGTACTGTTTGTACTTACTGTAGATCAGGGGTGTCAAACTTGATTTCATTGAAGGCCGCATCAGGGTTGTGTTTGATCTCCGGGGGCAGGGCAGAGTTGGCATGGCCAGCTCAATGTCACTCATGCCGGGAGCACCTGTGCTGGCTTGAGCACTCTGCCAGAGAAAATGGGCTCCCATGCTCCATTTCGGCTGCGACAGCCTCCTGCAACCCTCTGCCAGAGAAAACGCCCTCCCGAGCTCCATTTCTGCTGGCAGAGGCATCGTGGGCCAGTCCTTCACGGTTTCCAGGTTGGCCCCGCGGGACAGATCTATGCATCCTGTGGGCAAGATCCAGTCCTGCGACCTTGAGTTTGACACCCCTGCTGTTGATAGTATGGTGTGGTGTTGAATGATCTTCACAATTAATACAAAATTAGGTCTGTGAGTGAATCTTATTTTTGCAACTCTGAGTATAAAGTAGACATATACTGGATGCTGTAGATTCCTTGGTGCTTGCTCCAAATTACACTGAAATAGGTCAGATATGCAGGTAGTCCTCGACTTAACAATAAGCGGCCATTCATAGCGATAACATTTAAAAAGTGACTTGTGATTGTTTTTCATACTTGTAACCTATGTGGTATCCCCATGGTCATGTGATCAAAATTCAGGCGCTTGGCAACTGACTCATATTTATGATGGATGCAGTGTCCTGGGATCACATGATTCCCTTTTGTGATTTTCTGACAAGCAAAGTCAGTGGGGAAGTCAGATTCACTTAACAGCAGTTTGTCTAATTTAACAGTTACCATGATTCACTTAACAAGTGTGGCAAGAGAGGTCGCAAAGTGGGGCAAACTCACTTAGCAAATGTTGCACTTAGCATAAGAAATTTTGGCCTCAATTTAAAGGGAATTTGTATTTAATATTGCCCATTTCAAAGGCAGCAAGAATTGTATTTGCACAGTATTGGAAGAATGAAACACCAAGAGAAGATGTAATTAAAAAATATTAGATTGCACAGAAATGGATAGACTGACATTAAAGAGAAGGAAATTGCAGAATATTTTCAAATATGGGATTTGTTTTATAAATAGTTGGATAATAGAAGTAGTAATTAAGAGATGGGAAAACTTTATTATGTAAGCAACTAACTCAGACAATACATCGTTCACAAAGCACATATATATGTTAGTTGAAAATGTATAAATAAACTATATATATAAAAAAAGAAATTTTCGGGTCAATTTGTTTGTAAGTCAAAGACCACATGTATTGGGTTACAATTCCCCTGATTCCCAGTTATCAGAGAAATTTTAACAAATCTGGAACTGTGTTTCTCCACCAGGCTGGAGAAAGCAGTTGGGGCTGATCACAGGGCTCTGTTTTGGGTCTTTCTTTCTTTCTTTCTTTCTTTCTTTCTTTCTTTCTTCCTTCCTTCTTCCCTCCCTCCCTCCCTCCCTCCTTTCTTTCTTTCCTTCTTTCCTTCCTTCTTCCTTCCTTCCGTCTTTCTTTCTTTCTTTCTTTCTTTCTTTCTTTCTTTCTTTCTTTCTTTCTTCCTTCCGTCTTTCTTTCTTTCTTTCTTTCTTTCTTTCCTTCTTTCCTTCCTTCTTCCTTCCTTCCATCTTTCTTTTTCTTTCTTTCTTTCTTTCTTTCTTTCTTTCTTCCTTCCGTCTTTCTTTCTTTCCTTCTTTCCTTCCTTCTTCCTTCCTTCCGTCTTTCTTTCTTTCTTTCTTCCTTCCGTCTTTCTTTCTTTCTTTCTTTCTTCCTTCCTTCCGTCTTTCTTTCTTTTCTTTCTTTCTTTCTTTCTTTCTTTCTTTCTTTCTTTCTTCCTTCTTTCTTTCCTTCTTTCCTTCTTTCTTCTTTCTTTCCTTCTTTCCTTCTCTTCTTCTCGTCTTTCTTTCTTTCTTTCTTTCTTTCTTTCTTTCTTTCTTTCTTCCTTCCTTCCTTCCGTCTTTCTTTCTTTCTTTCTTTCTTTCTTTCTTTCTTTCTTTCTTTCTTTCTTTCTTTCTTTCTTTCTTTCTCTCTTTCTTTCTTTCTTTCTTTCTTTCCTTCTTTCTTTCCATTCTGGTATGTCGAATTATAATTACTACCTGCCAAACAAGACCTTAATGAATAAATATTTATAATATACATTCAGAATTCTGAACTGCTTAGCCTGCTTGGCAAGGCAAGCCAGACTCTTCCAACAGAGCTCATTTTATTACACTGCTGTCAGTCTTGATCCCACCCTAATTGTGATCTAACAACAGGACGCTGTCTTTCAGCAGAAGAGAGATTTCCTTGTTAAGCTGTCTGGCAAATGATATACATCGTTGTGTATATGACTGTGAGGTAGTTTCTTCTTCACATAACGATTAGTGTAAACACCTTGATTCGAGCCATTGAAATGGTTGCAAGGGATATGCAAGCACATGAAAAGATACGGGGCAGCACACTAGGTCTTTTTTTCCCCTTTCCTTTCTCCTTGCTGTTCAGCAATAACAAGTATTCACGGCCTCTATCCATTCTGGTAATAAGTACAGAGACAATGACAAAGAGATCTTCAGAGGCTGATTTGAGTCATAGGCTTAGATCTTGCACACGGGCAATCTCTAATTCCCCCTCCCTTTCTCTCTCTCCCCCCCCCTCACACACACTCCCTGCTGAAGAGCACATTTTGAATGTGTGATCTAAAAGCCCCAGGAAATGCTTCTCTCTGAAAGGAGCAGCTTCCATGATTATGGGGATGGGGAGAGTGTATAGTAGAAGCGAAATATCTCCAGCCAGTAAGAAAATTGAACCCTGGGGTAGGACTGGAAGCCATTTGCTCTAAAATAAGGAAGATGATGGTGTTTGAGTGCTTTTTGCCTATTGCAATTATTCTCTCCCCTTCCCCCCCAAACCATCATCTCCTGTGGCTTTTAGCCACAATTAGGACCTTTCTTATTCTCCATTTCCTTCACCCTTTATAAAAAATGGTGGAGAGGAGATTCTGTAAAATTTAATCATCCAAAATATAAGGAATATCACTAGTGGATGAATGGTATCAGGAGCTCATGGAGAAACAGGTAGCTTTGTTTTGCTGTTGTTACTGGGTATTGTCTTTGCTGGCAGCAAAAAGAGAATCAATTGGACTCCAGACAGAGGAAGTTGATTTCTATCGATCTAGCCAAGTATATTGTCCACGTTGACCCATCTGTTGTTTGCCGGGATCTCAGTCAAGCCATTTTCTTTCATTTGCTCTCTAAAAATTTTTTTATACAGATGGCAGTGGTTTGCAAGCTTCTGCATGCAAAACATATCCAATGCACCTGAGATAGGATCATCCTTCCCAAGGTAAGAAGAACACCGGCTTGATAAGGATGAAGTGGAGGTACATTTTGTTTTTGCACATGTACATATGTGCTCCTCGGCTTTTACCAAGGTTACATAGAAGCTCATCTCTGAGTAACACAGGTGCAAGTGATGTTCAATTTTTATTTTCCTTGGTGAGATAAACATCCTAAGAGAGCAAGCAAAGAGATTTCTACTTGTCCTCCTCAGTCAACCTGGAGCAATTTGCTTGTAAATACTGGGTGCCTCCAGATGGAAGGCTGATAACATTTCCTAGTCCAAGTGTGTATGTGCAACTACAGGCAATCCCCATACAGCAGCCACAGTCAGAACCAGCAATTTGGTCTTTAAGTGAAATAGTCACTAAATGAAACCATGACTGCGCTAATGATTTTATGTCCATTTTCTTTTGCTTTGCAGAGCTGCAAAAGTCGAAAATGTGAGAATTGATTGCAAGATTACTTTTTCATCACTATCATGACTGTGAATGGTCACTAAACAAGGACTACGGTATGCTGTCGTTTCCTCCTGGATAGATTTTCCATATGGATGCACCCAAGAAAAAAAGAGAGAAGCAAAAAAAGGGAAGAGTTAAAAATAGAGACAGTATTATCTGTGAGGGGCCTTCCTTTCAAACTCCATAAACAAAACAAGATGATTACAGAATAGAGACCCATCTGGAAGCTGTTATGCACCATTGTTCAGCAACATAAAAATGGTGACCGCACTGCCTGCTCCTTAGTGAATTAGAGTCATATCCTGAAAGAAGCAAAATAGCAGCAAGAGTGGAAATTCAAGCTTGAAAACTGGAAGCAAAGCAGATGATTTTAATAATAGGATTCAAACTTCATCAGATCCATCGGAGAACAGGACTTTCTTTAACATCAGACTAATGCAAACAATCTAGTTTCAACCAGGGCAGTCTTTGTGATCCAAAGAGTTGTGTTTCGATAATGATTCTAGAAAAGTGCTTCAGACTTTGCACAAATATGAATGGAACACCTTTGTACCATTTATTAAATCTGAGCTTTGAGGAGCACCCAAAATTTCTGACAGAGAAACTTTTAAAAAGGCAGGCCGCTTTAATGAGTAATAGAGAAGTGCTGTGCTTGCCCTTGCATCAGGTCTGGCACTGGTGATGTTACCTAGTTTGGGTAATGAAACGCTTGCAAGAAAACAGTCAAGCTCAGATCCTTCTTTCCCCTGTCACACTGATATAAGTAGTTGCATTAAGGGTGGGATACGACAGGGTTAATGGGATTTACAAGGTTTGGTGATTTATGATGTGGTTTCCTGCATACTGGAGCTGGCACCTGTATATCGTGGCCTGTAAATCGTCATCAGCACGCTACCGCTACGTGCAGAGAAGCAGCCTTTGAAACAGCCCTCTTTTCATGCTTTTTTAATTGCAGCTGTGCCTCGTTCGGCAGCTGAAGTTGAAAAATCAGGAAATAAAGATCAGATAAGAGCCCAGGTGGGTGGGTGGGCAAAAACATCAGCAGACAGAACCGGTCCTATGTCGTATGGAACAGTCGGTCAGTGCTTATTTCCAAGCCAATAATTGTGTGCCTCATCCTTCTCCCTCTTCAGAGCTACTGGTTCTACAGAGGTGGACAGAACCGGTAGAAACCCACCCCTGGTTGCACTGGCTGAGATTTGTGTTTTCCAGTAGCACTGTGAAGCATACAAGCAATTTTCAGTACTTCTCTACTTTGATGAATTAGCCATTCAAAAGTATCTTTAAATGCCGTCATCTTCCAGCCCCGCTGAGCATACCCAATTTTAAAATGATTTGAACTTGATACGTGTCATGTTGATTGTTTTCAGATTTTGTTTGGTTATTGGGCTACTATAAGCAAAGACACATGTATTAAGGTTGCGCATGTTTCAAAAATGATTCTGGAAAAGTGCTTCAGACTTTGCACAAGCATGAATGGAGCACCTTCGTGTTATTCATTAAATGTGATTTTTAGGGAGCATCCAAAATGGCGGGCAGAGAATCTTTTAAAAAGACAGGCTGCTTTAATAAGTAATGAAGAAGTGCTGTGTTTACCCATGCATGAACCATCTTGTCCAAATCATTTTCAAAACATACAGGGGGCATCCTATTGACATGTATGGAATAAAGGAATGCCCAACATTTAATGTTTGTCTCTTCTGACCAATTTCTGAAGATAATCGAATAACTATAGGAGTAAGAACAGGAAAAGGAGAATGGGGTGGTGAGTGGAGAATAGAGTAGAATAGAATAGAATAGAATAGAATAGAATAGAATAGAATTCTTTATTGACCAAGTGTGATTGGACATAGAAAGAATTTGTCTCCTGTGAATAAGCTCTCAGTCTACATGCAAGCAATAAGTGATAATCATCTTAATCATAAAATACAATCATCACAAATAATGATTTATGTTGGTTAGTTATGTCAGATTTATATCAGAACAGTCGGTCAGTGCTTATTTCCAAGCCAATAATTGTGTGCCTCATCCTTCTCCCTCTTCACCAAAAGTCAAACAAACAAATGTGCTTGTGTTTTGTTTCTGGTGCTTGTCATGTTGACAACCTCAACTGCCTGCAAAACTGCTGATGCTGACTTGCTGGTTATTCTGATTTTGGCCTCCTTTCCATAATTATTGCAGCATAGTGCTATGGTAGGATCCCTGGAGGTGGGAGACAAGGGGACTCAAGAGTCCTTCCCAGTGGGCAGAAAGACTGAGTCTTCAAGCATAAGTTACTCCTTCTAAAGCAGTGTATGCTGTTTTGAAATTACGACATTAGCATAACAGTACAGGTGGTCTTCAACTTATGACCCAGATTTAAAGTTCCAACAGTCAGATACCCTCTGTAGTCATAAACTTTGGGTATTCAGCAACATGACCACATTTATGGCCATTTATAGCATCTTGCAGTCATGTGACCACAATTATGCCATTCCTGTTTTTGGCAAAATTGCATCTATAGAGAAGCATTGGTTCACTTAATGACCATGGTGTTGGCTTAACAACTGCCTCAGAAAGTTGTAGATTTGGTTTTATGACCATCGTAGCATACAACTGTAATGGGCAAGTTCCATTACGGTTGTATATTGAGGATTACCTGTATTTTAAAATAGGTCACAATTACAATGACTATTGTGTGATTAGCAGGAGCCCCAATTTGTTTGAATTTTGGCCCATATATTTGTCCGGAAGACCTTTGGGATTTGCAGGGAATGGACCTTCTGCATTGTTAATAATTTTTAGGCTTTGACAATTAGCGAACCTTTTTTTCTCATTAAGTTGCTAGGTTCTGATTAGCCTGTGAGATGGATCTGGGTAACAAAACTGATTCACTGCACTCATGGAAGGAGACCAAGCTAAATATTCTTTTTAAAGCTTTTGGTACAATTTAATACAATTTTGCACCAGGCAGGGCTTCATCTCATTAAGTCTGCATAACGTCTCATCCTTCCTGCTCCAAAGCTATCATGATTTGCTGGCTTGTGTTGTTTTCCCACTTTTATGTTGCTCAGTAACATTCTTTCCCACCATTTAGATGCAAAGCATGTGCTCTGTCACTGAGCTAGGCCTCTCTGTATAAATTGAGCTCCGCAGCACTACATGGGAACTCTGCTCTTACCATGCTACCTCATCTGATTGATCTGATTCTTCTAAAGAATGCTAAAGATCACTGTGGTAGTTTATTCATTCCAGAGATTCTCCGGCCATCCATTGCACATGTTGAGGTGGGTTTTCACTAACAGAAGCTTTAACAAGCTTATTATGGACCTGGAAGGAAGGTGGCTTTACACGTAGATCATTGCTTTCAAGATTCTCCGATGTAAAATTATTAGACTAATCTGTCCAACTAGAAAGCCCCAATCCCATATATCAAGGTTTCTCCCCTCCTTACTCCAAAATTGGGGTGTGGGGAAATGTACTGACACAAACCCAGAATTTAAGACACCGTGTGAAAATCCTGAGAAGATAAATTCCACTGCAGAGTTTTGTATGTGAGGAAGATTTTAATGAGAAATGTAACAATACAGGTCTAGATGTATAAAGGAACTTATTTGGAAAAGAAGAGAATAGGATGAACAAAGGAAGGCAGCAGTCATTTAAAATTCTGAATAAAAACAATAAAATTAGTATAATGAAACCGCTTGCATATTATCTCAAGTTTCAAAATAGACGGATTCTACAAAGGGTGTATTTTGAGAAACAGCATCTTTATCTCCCTTTTAGATGCTTATCACTGAAATTTATCCTATGTTCTTTTTTCAGAAATTACATGGAAGATTTCTAGCCATTATTTAGAAAAAGGAAATACTAAAGGAAAAGCCCTTCCTTATTTATGTTTGTTTTATTTGTTTTTATAATGTTTGTTCATTTTTAATTTATTTTTATTGTACTTATTTGTTTTGATAAACGTACAGATCATCCTACATAGAGCAACTCTGAGCAGCCTAAGTTGAAAGCCACTCAAAACAATGTAGACAGGAAAAAGCTTGTTATACTTAAAGGTGATTGATGGCTGTTTTGCACAATCAAGTAATATATTGCACTTCTGATGTCAGAGATCCAGCCAGCGAATAAGAAATTTATCCAGTAGCTCAATCTACTACCTAAATCAATTGAATGACAAAAGGTTTGGCTAGTGGACAATCTATTATATGAAAAGAGCTTATGCTGAAGATTCATATCAAGAAAGAAAACAGGCATTTTAGTCTATTTGTTAGATGCGTGTTGAGTCATTGCAACATACAGAAACTTGTCAATCTTTTAATTCATTGGTAAATGTTGTTACTAGCAGTCCTTACTTAGCAACCACAATTGGCACCAGCAACTCTGTAATTAAGCAAAGTGGTCACTAAGTGAAACCATGACTGTGATAATGATCTTACTTCAACTTCCTTTGGCTTTACAGATGTGTGAAGGTCATAAATGCAAGCATCGGTCTTAACATTACTTTTTCATCTCTTATAACTTCAAACAGTTGCTAAATGAGGCAGTCGCTAAACAAGGACTACGGGCAGTTGTTCCTCTTCCAAATGATCTAAAAGGATAATTACAGCAGACAGCACACAACAACTGGAATTACTACTCTGGAAATTGTCTCATCTTTTTATAATCAGCATTCCTGATTATTCTTACCAGGAAGCCAGATGCAAAAAAATGGGCAGGGCACCTATTCTTTTAACAGCTATAGAAAAGGAGGAGTTCCAGCTAATGTCCCTTATCATATAAGTGACACTTAACTGAAATCTATTCTTTTATACAAGTATTAACAATTGAGGGGAATATGGCCACTCTACTATAAAGGGGAGAATCAAAGTCCTGCTGAAATAAGCTATAGCTGATTAATAGTTCAGGTGTGCATGCATAAAACAAAAGGAAAGTTATTGGCATTGTAATGATAGATTACTGCAGATATACATCAGCGGAATGGAATAGCAAGGCTGTTCTGAAGTTGCACTCCCTGGCTGTTTCCATAAGTAATCCATGTTTAACTGAAGCAGGAGTTAACTGAATTATCCCTGGGTTCACACAACACACCTATACCAAACCTTGCTTTTCCTGCCACATGGAGCCATGGATTAGCCAATCACATTTTAGCAGGTTTTTGGACCCAGCTGCTTTATTTTGCTTTAATTTACTGTCATAGTACAGTGGCGGGGAGGGGGGGGGGAGGAGGAGGTGTTGATTAAGTACTATACAGCCGAAGGTGTATAGTATAGACATATACAGTTGAGCTGAAACCATTAGCATTAATAAAACCGTCGGCTCTTTCCCGCAATGTTTTTTTCAGTGGGATTCTGAGTTAGTTTTGCTTTTTATTGTAATGTAATGACACATTTCAAAAGTAAGAGAAGGAAGCCGAGAGGAGGAACAAGAGAGTTGACTAAATGCATCTTTTAAAAAGTATGTTTTAAAATAGACATTGCTGGGGCGGGGGGAGAAGTATGGTGCCAGTTTTGCTTTTTACAAATATATTCCTGGGAACCCTTGCATAGACCTGCAGGGTGATATGATAATAGGCATCCAAAGAGCTAGTTTGGTCTAATAGTGAAGGTGCTGGCCTAGAAACCAGGAGACAGTCAATACATAAAATTCCTGCTTTAGGCATGAAAGCCAGCTAGGTGACCTTGGGCCAGTCACTCTCTCTCAACCCAACCCATCTCACAGAGTAGTTGTTGTGGAGAAAATAGGGGGAAGAAATAATTAGATAAGTTCACCATCTTGAATTATTTATAAAAATACTGTAATAATCGTGGGATATAAATAAATTCATAAATTGGATGTGAATTGGCTGAGTATAAATAAAGGAACAATTTACTGAAGGTAAAAAGGATTGGATCTACCAGCCTTTCTGCTCATGTTGCTGCTGGGCTCCATCAGGTTGGTGCAGCTTTCCCAAATGGTTGGGAGTGTGAAAATAATTTTTGTTTTTTAATTACATTTATATGCCGCCCTTCTCCGGAGACTCAGGACGGCTTACAGTCTTTAGAGCACCATGCTAAGTGTTTGGCAATAGCCTTCATTCCATTGTATATGCCTGCTTATTAGGAGGGCTTTTTGGCCGCCCCCAAGCGGCATTTTTACAAAGTCAGCTTATTGCCCCCAACAATCTTGGGTCCTCAATTTACCTACCCCGAGAGGATGGAAGGCTGAGTCAACCTTGAGCCTGGTGGGATTCGAGCCTGCACTAATTGCAGGCAGCTTGCACTAAGTGCTAGATGATTAACAGCCTGCACCACCAAGACCCAAAATAATAATAATAAAACTTTTCTGGAGCTAACCAGAGAAGATGGGCTTGGGCATCACGACTTCTGCACCTCCACCCTGCAGTCAGACAAATAAATAAAATTTGACAATCACCAAACATGTTGGAACTTTCTGTACTATCTTGTGTATGTGTAGGCCACTCCGCGACTGTAACACATACACAGAACAAGAAGGAAAGATAAAAAGAGATTCACCCCAGCAACAGTTGCCCAGCCAGTGAGAACCGCGTACGTATAGAAAGTTATCATATCTGTATGCTTGCTTGAATTCCTTTGTTGCCTTCTGTATCCTCCCACCTTTTGCTAATAAAAGGGGGTCCCGGAGTCAGCTCTGGGCTCTCATCCCGAGAAAGCTGCCTTGTGTGTCTTTCGCATTCAGACCCTCATGAGAAGCCCACCAGGAAAATTACACAAACAAACCATGCTTTACAAGCCACCACAGACTAACTCATTTATCCAGTTTTTCATCAGGTCCTAAGTAGGAAGATATTTTGTTTTCTGTATCTATTTAAATGTTTTAACAACTTGTTCTCAACTTTTGGTATTGCAAGGAAGTTTCCTGCTAGAATTTGTTTACATCAGACTGCCTGATCATTGTCTGTAAGTTGAATTGTTTGTGTTACCCAGAGTTGGATGTGATCCTTCTGTTAAAACAAACTCATGCACACAAAGACAGGTGCATAGACGTTTTTCACAACCTCAGTTGCTTTTGATATTTAATCTAAAATAATCCTGAAAATTACTATAAAAGGATAACAAATACACAAGTCCTTCCCTTCTCCTAAAGAAAAGCAAAATGATATGCATACCCATTATTGTGATTTTAATTTGTAAATTTTATTTGTTAAAATAGTGAAATACAAAATAAAATAATATAAATTGAACAGTTATTCTAAAGTAAGGAAAAAAGAACCCAATTACGTCATTGTGATTAAATGGGCTAAACAAAATCCCATGCTTATGAACAATTAAAAATATCCATCTAATAGCTACATATAAAAACCTTTACAGAAATAATCCTATAGTTAACCTTGTATCTGGATCATATCACAACATATGATACAATTGAGCATCTCAATTTTAAAAGCAATGATTCTTTAAAAAAAATAGATAAACTCATATCTGACTTAATAATTTTTTAAATTTAGGAGAACGACTTGCTTGTCAATTAAAAAGGATTATCCACTTTGTCTTATCCCAGTCAAAACTTCATATGATGACAAATTGCATGCTTTTGGAGTATAATTCAGGACTACATATCCTTAAATATAATATTTTTCCCACTGTTTTATCACCATACATACTGAATTGAATCTAAACCAGAACTATAACAGAACAAGACTAAGAATAACAGAATAAGAGAGTTGGAAGGGACCTTCCATTCCAGGGGTGTCAAACTTGATTTCATTGAGGGCTGCATCGGGGTTATGTTTGACTTTGGAGGGCCAGGGTGGGCGTGGCCAGGTCGACATCACTTGTGTTTCGAGCTCTGTTTTCACTGGCAGAGGTACTGTGGGCCGGTCCTTTGCTGCTTCCAGGGCAGTCCATGGGCCAGATCTTAGCACCCTGCAGGCTGGATATGGCCCCGGGGCCTTGAGTTTGACACCCCTGTTCTAGTCCAACCCCCTGCTCAAGGAGGAGACCCTGTGCCATTTTGGACACATGGCTGCTCAAACTCTTCTTAAAAACCTCCAGTGACACAGCACCCACAATTTCTGGTGGCAAGCTGTTCCACTGATTAATTGTGGAACTGTCAGGAAATTTCTTTTTATTTTTAGGTTGGTTCTCTCCTTGATTAGTTTCCATCCATTGCTTCTTCTTGTGCCTTCCGGTGCTTTGGGGAATAGAGGCTAGAGTCTCTAAAATAGGGACTAGAAAATGAAAACTAAATGAAGTATGTAAAAGATTTTTCTTACATCACCAACATATGATATCTAACATCCATTCCTTTATAAACATTCTTTGAGGGGTCCAATGTCTAGACTCCAGTAATATTTTCCGATTAATTTATTTTTTAATTATAAGAGTTGTATTTCAAATTTCAGTTGTTGGGCCAGTGGCGTGATGTGCTAGCCATGGCCAACCCCATTTTAGCAAAGGGGAAAAAAGTTGTGCTATGTCACGTGATGACAATGTGACGACGTGAGTTTGACACCCCAGACTTAGAGGAACTAAAATAGTATGCAATCAGAATGGATAGATGGATGGAGCCAAGTGTATACAAACAACAATATCTCAAAATATTTAAAGCAATCATTCAAAAATCATGTGATTTAAAATATTTATTTTGGTCATTGAGCAACAAACCTATATTCAGGATTAAAATTAAAACCAAATTTAAAGTGTTAATCCTTTGCTGAGCCAGACATTTCATTAGATCTTCTTTTCTTCTATTGTTAAATTTGAGTTATACTGCGGTGTCAACTTCTCATGAGATTTGGTATCAAAATGGAATCATATACTGTTAATAGCCAATTAGGTGTAGTAGCTTTCAGTGCACAGAAAAGATTTGTATATCTGAAACTCAAAATACAGTTCTCAAATGGGCCTAAAGAAGAAAGTAATCTTTCCCCTCCAATATAAATGTATATTAGTTGAAAATCTGGTGGGTTAAAACCACCATCTTTATATAGTAAGCACAATTTAGTCAAGAGATATTTTAGGACCTTTAAGCTTGTCACATAACTCTTCTCATTAACATATCTTTTTGTGTGAAATGTCTAACAGGAATTAACATTGAAACCCCTCTTTAAGGTATATATTAACCTTAATGTAATATTCCTTGTAATAACATTAATCATGCTCCCAAAAATTAACGGAAACTTAACCATCCAATTATATCTATTGAACCTCCATCTATACATTTGGACATATTTAATTCAGCACATTATGAAAACCTTTAACTAAATAGTCAACTCAGGTATTTTATAGAATCTGTACAAATTGTAAATCCTAAATTACAATAATCTACAGAGATAGTAGATCCCAAAGGCACTTGTGTTTCGAGTGATAGATTTTTGGATGATGGTAAACAAAGGACACTCAAAGAAACAGCCGATCTGTTTATGGGAAGGTCAGGTTTGGCAAAACCAGTTTGAGGTATAGAGCCAGAAATTGGCTGGATGTTGATTTCCCATGAATTGTGAATGTTCCTCATCACTTGTTGGGTCTCCTCTCTTTGCTCTCCCTTTGGGGATGGGAATGAGAAGAGGAGCTGTAGCAAGCAAATGCTAAGTTTCCAACATGTTTCTATTCCTCCTTTGCAAAAAGTCTGTTTTGTGTAGAAGAGCCATATCAGCCTGCAGAGCCAAAAAGCAGAAATCTGGTAGCATCTTTTCAGACACACAATTATTTGGTGGCATAAACTTTCAGGAACAACAGCTCACTTCATTGGGTGGATGGAGTGAAGTACACTTTATCAGGAGTCTGATAGTATCTTTTTAAGCTAACAAATTGCAATGAAAGACATTGGCTTTCATGAACTACATCTAAATTCATCAAATGCATATAGTAGTAGACAGATGTGAGATTTATCTAATGTATAAGACTAGAAAGCAGAAGACTCAGTTTTAGCCATGAAACCAGCTGAGTGACTTTGGGCCAGTCATTTTTTCTCCATCCAACCTACCTCACAGAATTGTTGTGGGGAAAATAGGAAGAGGAAAATATGTTAGATATGTTTGCTGTCTTGACTTATTTATAAAAATAATAAAGTCAAGTAAATAGAATGAAATAAATTGAGGTAAGTGGGTGGAAACATGAGAGAAAGGGAAGATGAAGATGCAGGTCACATATGAGGTGGTTGCAATGAATTAAAACCCCTTTATGTTTGTTAAGACCTTTTGAGATTACCTGAAACCTTTTGAAGTGTGTGTGCTCGGCAATTTCTCTCTCGATGGTGCTTTTAAAGTATCACTTTTCTGAAGCGGCCTCTTCGAGCTCTGCTATGGAGTGTCCTGATGGTTTGAAATGCTTGATACTATTTTGTCCTGGTTTTGAATGTCAGTGTCAAACTTGGGTGTAGCAACTTTTTTGCATGATGTTTCTCCTGTTTCTCCTATGGGGAATGCAGAGGGGTGTTGCTGACAGATGACTGGATATATCATTTTGGAGGAAGTACATATGTGAATGCCAATTCTTAGGTGTACAGTTGTTGGCGCCTGTAATAGTACTTGCTGATGGAGACACGGGGGCAAAATAGACATCTGGAATTGTTGCAGGTTTAGTTCCTTTTATTTTTTTAAATAAAAGTTTTTTATTTTTATCACAACAACAAAAACAAACATAAAACCTTTTCTGTTCCACAGTGTGTCAGTTGAATACATATTTCTTCATGCGCTAAATAATATCATACAGCAGGTCTAGTTCCTAAATTGGCATCATTATCCTATTTCTTGTTGCTTATCAGAATCTGCTTCAGGTTGGATGGTTGTCTGCGTGCAAATGCTGTATGGGTATGCCACCCAGTTGCTGAGAAAGTGTAATGTCATTGTCCAGTATGGGCTGAAGCTTATTAATAACGCATTTCAGTGGTTTGAGCTGTGAGCAGTAAATGACAACCGGTGGTATTTCACTATTCTGTTTCTGTGGTTTCTCTTTTAATAGGTCCTGCCTGGGAATTGATCTGGCTCTGTTTATTTGTCTATTGATGTTGCTGGGTGGGTAGTTCAGCCTCCTGAATGCCTGGCTTAACTCTTAAAACACGGTTAAGAATGTCTGTGAAGTGGGTTAGAACAAATGCAGTTCAAGGGTAGAGCATAGCTTTAGATTATAGATTTGGTGGTGTGATCTGGATGGAATCTGGAAGCATGCAGATACGCTTAACAGTCTGTAGGTTTCCTATATAATGATGTTGTTGTATTCACTATGTACTTTTACATCAAAGAAAATGGACTTCTTTGATTGGTAGGTCCACCCTGAGATTGACATTAAGGTGGAAGACTTGATGTAATTTGTTGATTCATTTCTGTGGTCCAGATGATGAAAATGTCATCAATGAATCTCAGATAAAACAGATGTTCAGGAGGTAAGAATTAAGGCAGCAATGTTCTAAGTCAGCCATAAAGAGTTTGGCCTAATGTGGAGCCAAGCCTGCGTCCATGACTATGCCAGTGATTTGCAGCTACATCAGTTTTATAAAATAGGTGCAAATGTGAAATAGTTATTGGATAAGTTCAAAGTCTAGTGGCAAGCTGTGCTGTTTCAGCATCAAGGATGATGTTCTTCATAGACTGAAGTTCACATATGTGAGGAATGTTAGTATATGGTGGCATCCATGTGAAGAATGTGATAGTAGAGAATTGCTTCTCGTCTTTATTGATGTAACCCATCTTATTCATGATTGCAACTGTCCCTTCCTTGTCAGCTTGTTTAATTATGATGTCACTGTTATTTTCTTGAGGCCTTAGGTGGCATCTTGATCTGCTTTGCTGAGATTGTTGTGTAAAAAAAAGGGTTTGCTTAAAAAAATTGACAATTCCAGCGTTAGCCTGTTGGCAAAAGTATTCAATATAGAAATCCAATTCAGTGCTGCATCCACCTGGGGACATCCATGCAACAAGGTGTTTTGTTTTGTTTTTTAATGCGTTTGGGATTTGGTGTGATCTTTAATTGTCTGTTGTTCCAGGTGTGTTTTGTTGGATGGCTGTGTCTGTGTTTTCTTTCTTGTTTTGAAAGTACTCCTTTTCTGTCAAGCCATCCTCCAGCAGCAAGAAAATGTTTCGAGGTCCCCACCAAGTTGCACATTTTCTCTGGATTTAGTGGGGAGCTTTGTGCCAGAATGGACTCTTCAGTTTGGCTGAGTGTGTGATTCCATGGATTCACAATATTGTGTGGAGTTATTTCACTGAGTGGATACCTGTAGACGTTTGACCATTTGTTTTCTTTTTCTTCAAGGAGGTGAGTTCTGTAGAGTAGGTTCGTTGTCTTGCCCTGGTGAAGTCCTGAATTTAATTGAATTTCCAGAACAGCGATGGCATTGGGGATTAGTTTTTGCTTATTATAAAGGATGTCGACTAGGTGGTTTCGTGGAGAAAACATAGCATATAGATAGTCCTTGGGTTACAATTGGGACCAAAACTGCCACTGCTAAGCTACATAGTTGTGACATTATGTAACTGCATCACTAAAGGCCACCAGTCCTGGTTTTCAGTGAAGACAATGTAAGTTATTAAACGAGAACCTCACATAACCACAACTTGCTGTCAGTTTTCCCATTGAAACCAGCAGGAAATGTAGAAAATCATGATCACGTGATCGCAGGGATGCTGTGAGGTCAGAACTCTGAGGACCTATTGTCAATCCCCCTTGTTCGGCTTTGTTGCAAGTTCAAATGGTCGTTGAATAAGTCATTATAATCCAAGGACCACCTGAAATCTTTGGCTGTAGTCTGTGCAGTTTGTAGACAGTAGATGTATATATTTTTGATCCTTTAGGGACAATGTCATATTGTTTGCATTTAATTAGAAAAATAGAGTAGAGTAGAGTAGAGTAGAGTAGAGTAGAGTAGAGTAGAGTAGAGTAGAGTAGAGTAGAGTAGAGTAGAGTAGAACAGAACAGAACAGAATACTTTATTGGCCAAATATGATTGGACACACAAGGAATTTGTCTTGGTGTAAATACTCTCAGCATACATAAAGAAAAGATACATTCATTAAAAATCAAGAATCATAACATATAACACTTAATGATAGTCATAGGGTACAATCAACAATCAAATCATACTAGGAAACAGTCAATATAAATCGTAAAGATACAAGGAACAAAGTTACAGTCCTACAATCACAAGTGGGAGGGGATGGGTGATAAGGAGTGATGAGAAGATTAGCAGTAATAGTAGTGCAGACTTTGTAATAGTTGAACAGTGTTGAGGGAATTATTTGTTTAGCAGAGTGATGGCTTTCGGGAAAAAACTGTTCTTGTGTCTAGTTGTTCTGGTATGCAGGGCTCTATAGCGTCGTTTTGAGGGAAGGAGTTGAAACACTTTATGTCCGGGATGTGAGGGGTCTATGAATATTTTCACAGCCCTCTTTTTGACTCGTGCAGTATACAGATCCTCAACTGAAGGCAGGTGGGTAGTAATTGTTTTTTCTGCAGTCCTAATTACTCTCTGAAGTCTGTGTCTGTCCTGTTGGGTTGCAGAACCAAACCAGACAGTTATAGAGATGCAGATGATAGACTCAATAATTCCTCTGCAGAACTGGATCAGCAGATCCTTGGGCAGTTTGAGCTTTCTGAGTTGGCGCATATATATTGTACTTGTGCCAGTTTCTTGGTATGTTTAATGGATGTCCACTCCATTGGGCTGAACTTGGTGCTTTTTTATTGAGGAAGAAAGCTGGGTTAGTTACACTTGTTCCTAGATAACTCTAAAAATCCAGGAATTTCAGGAAAGGAAGATTATATGCTGGAGTAGTTAGCAGAAATGGGATAAAATATTTGTAATAAATTTCATTTCATTCAAATGTATCAGCAGTCTAACACTGGGGCAAAATGACCCTTAGCTCTCAGTATCTCCAACTCATCAGATAATTTTTCTGATGATATGAGTAGATTTGATTCAAGTAAGGAAGTACTAGCAGAGCAAACAGTTGCAGAAATTATCAGGAGTCACCTAGTTCTTAAGGTCAAGGAAAATGGCACAAATCCACATAAAACTAATAATGAAATATAACTGCTGTTCATGATTGTAAAGGGGAGAGTTTATAACTATTGCCAGCAATAACTTGTAATAATAAGTGCATAACTTTCTCATTTGATCTTAGATCAGCTGATCTGGATACTTTTTGTCTAGTCAGTAAAACAGTTTGTTCCTGCAGCCTAGATACTGAATTAACCCATTTTCTGTTTTGGTGTAATACCCGGAATCATAAACTAATCCAATGGCCTGCATTCCTGCTAAAAGCTTAGCCACAAAACAACAACCAGTGTTAAAACTAATCATGCTTAGCATGTTGTGTGAAAGTAATCAGATTTGACATGCTTTAGCTTGCAATGTAAGCGCAGCCTGCGTGTCCCTTTTGATGTTGTTGTTTTGGATTGTTGTCCTAGTTTCAGATTGATGTTACATATATTCATTTTGATTTTTATCTAAATCTTCAACTGTGAAAAAGTTTTAGAATGTGTAACCAAACAATGTCATGTGTCTGAGGAATCATTGTGTTTAATTCCAAAATATGGAGGCTGAAATCCGAAGAGTGAATACACAATGTATTGAGAAGCACCCCCCCTTCCCCTCTTTAAAAAAAAAGGCTAAGGGAGCTACTCTGCTGTGGCACTGTACCTTTAAGAGGAGCTTTATCTGCAGCCTTGAGATCTTCCGACTTCTGACTCCCTGCTGTGGAAAGCTTTAGCTATTGATTTTTGCTGGCCAAGCTCTTAAAGGCCAAATCCCTCTCCATCCCCCCACCCCTTAATCGAGAGTTTTGTTTGCCCTCCAGGGTTACTTTGGGCTGAAATGTTTCATTCTGGAGAAATTAGAAGGAAATCATCAACCAATCCAGTACAAGGCATTTTATTCCCACAGGACATATTTCAGAAAGGCGGAAAGGAATTGGACCAGGCCTCATACACCAGCACACGCTATAGACATAGATGCTTTTTTGAAAATGAAAGGGGCATTTTCCAAAATGTGCTCTGCGGGCGATGGGAGAGCAATGGGCACGTTAAAGCTTTTCATTATGTACCACTTCCCCCTCCCCCACTCAAGATCACTCCTCCATGAGATTTCAGATATGCTCCATGCCAGCTCACGCAGTCTATTGAGTTTAAACTGAATTATTCTGATTTGGATCATGAGGGGGGTCTTTTCTCTCATACTAAATGGAGAAAGCCAGAAGAATTCTATGAAAAATCCTTGGATAGAGAAAAAGGATGCTTGGGCCGATTGTGTGCTCGCGTTGCATAGATTTTTCCCTTGGCGTGCTGTCAAATGGCTGCCTTTTGATTAGTGCTGCGCCCTTTCCTGAAACACATTTGAGCAGTGTGTTTTTAATCCTCTCAAGATTTTAGCCACACATTCAGAATTGGACACTGGTGACTTGTAGATTCCAGAAACGCTGGAAACAGTTTGCGGCTTTTGAGAACACAGATGCGTGATTGAAATGAAAAAGGCCTGTTTATAAGGGCATTTCATTTTTTCTTGATAGAGAAACTGATAGAGCTGACTGGAGCTTTAGCACAAGTACATTCTGTGTTCTTCCCTACCCTTCCCCCCAGGTCTGGCAACCCATTTTAGTCAAGCTTTCATACTAACTGGGATCAGATCTGGCAAAAGCAATTTAGGCCTTGTGCATTTATTACAGGCTCATTACATGAAAGCAGGCTCTTATATGCACACTGAGTTGCAGTTCTCACCTATATTATGGAATGTATAGAAACCTAGTGTTTTCCAGATGGCTTTGAGTGCAGTTCTCATGTGTACCAGCTAGCACGTCCAGTTGTCAAAATCCAAGTAATTCTAGTCATCTGTTGAAACCCCAATGTTCTGTAATGATTCAACCCTGAAAGTATATATAAAAAATTAGGCTTAAATCTTGTCTCTTTGTCCTACATGACTTAATGTGCTTACCTCAAACCTTAAGCTTGTACCAAATCAGGTAACTGCTTTAAGGTCTTTGCAAATCTTGTAAAAGAACTGCAGGGGAGTCTCTCGGGCATACAAAGCATCTCTTTTGCAAATTGTTCTTCGCAAGGTTGTCACGCCTGCTTTGGGAGCTGCTTCCGGCTGCCTTGCATGTGCGTGCTTGCAGAGCCACACCACTCCACTTTCTTCCCAGCTCCTACACATTGTGAATCACAGCTTTGAAGCATTGTACATCATATTGCCTTTTCTCGGAAAATTGTCCCTACGGCCATTGTAATCCTGCATGGTGATGCATCAAACCCTTCTGGTTACCTGCACTTTCCTTCCTAAACCACCAGGTGGGCTCCTGGGCAGATGCAGTCCCAGATGCAACAGTCCATTCTGATGGAAGCCATCTCCAATATAGCACATGTGACAAAGTCTGGCCCAACCTTCCCACGTTTTATTTTATTTATTTATGTACTTGTCCTATTTCTATACAGCCCATTACACTTGCGTGACTCTGGGTTGTTTACAAATAAAACCAGCTGATTGTATAAAAAGACATTGTAAAAATTAAATTAAAAACAGAATTAAAACAAAATTGAAGGGTAGAGAAGAACTAAAAAGGCAGAGGGAGAGCCTTTATGCATTCCTGAGAGAGGAGAGAAAATTACAGGTTTTGTGTTCCATGCCTGCAAAATGGAACTTGATCCCTGTCTGGCCCTGTGGAGACAGAAGGGTCTGTAACAGGACAGAAAGACACAAACGACATCCATACAGTGCTTAATCTGATGCCATGTTCCAGAATCTTCCTGAGTTTTGTTTGCCCAACCCTAGATTGGAAACAATCAAACAACTTAATAAATAAGCACTGTGGTCCCATATCTGTTTCTCAGGGGTCAGCCTCATCTTACACCCCAGAAAGCATGGATCAAAGTGACCATAGTGAACTTGTATAGATTCAGTGACCATAGTGAACTTGTATAGATTCAGTTCTCCTAAATGCATAAAATGTGCTGCATAAATGCTATGCACAATTGCTACTTTGAGGTAGCCAGACTAGCTCTTCCAGAGAAATGCTACAAAGACAGTTTTGCAATTTCCTCTTGAGCTGTGGGGTGGGTGATTTCCCATTCTTTGGTTCTGGAATTTCCCCTTCTCTCATCAGATAGCAACAAAGTGTTGCACCTTGTAGCCTGCACCCCCGCCTCCAAACTATGCTGCTTCCCCATCAGTAGGCAGTTGGGGTTTTACACAGTTTTTGTTCCTCACTGTGAGGGAAGAACAGAAAAGGGAGAGTGGGTGCTGGTGAGAGAGTGGGCGCTGGCAAGCTGCCATTTTAGCTCTTCCTCCTTTGGCCAGCGGGAAGAAGGAGTGCTGCCCAGCTCAACTGGTGGTGGAAGAAGATGAGGATAATGGCTCATAGTACACAAAACCCTGGTGAGTGAAGGGCGAAGCTGTGTAGATGTAGCTTAATGCTCTGTATCATGACCAATTCTATCAAGTTATAATGTAAACAGTTTTGTGGTCAGAGGAAACCAAAGGAGTAATGACCTGCTTCCTGCTGGTTTACCCTGTGGCTAGAGAGTCTTTTTAAATGTGCATCCATGCAGAGGCCCAAACATTGCCAAGGTAGGAACACTCCTTGGTGGCAGAGAACCAAGAATGCTATTCCTCCCCCCCCCCTCACTTCCTGCCCTTCTAAGTCTTTGAGCCAGATTTCCATTGCAAGATTGCAAGATAGATGGAACACCAAGTCCAGGTTGGGTATCAATTACAGAATTCAGTGGGTTGCCTTAAGCCTTACAAGAGTCTGTTACACTAAACTGTAGCTCTGCTGCTCACGTAACCTATACTGGCCTTCAGAGAGAAAACCAGCCAGTTCCCGGTGACTGTAAACGGAGCCGCTGCAGAAAAAGGATGCTCTCAAGCATGAAATAATTATTAGGCAACCAATCCACTGGACCTATTTTCAGCAACAATATCTGCCACTTGGTATCAACTGAAACTTGAACTACTCCTTCAAGGAGAAATCAGAATCCAGGCCAGCCTCCCACATCTTAACATTATGGGATTGTTGTTCCCCTGTTAGCTGAGGAGAATAAACTTTGCATTCTTAATACAGCTGACAAATGCCGAGTTGGCCTTGTTTGTATGACTGCATAGGAGTTTATACCAGGCATCTTATATTACTGCCTTCCTTGTCATACTCCAAGTCTATTAATTCACAATCTACCATGCTTTAAGGTGGGGGAAGAGCTGTTCCAGTTTTCTTTCTCAGGTGTGCAAAACACTCAAAACGTTCACTTGCACTTTCATCCAGATCAGCCTCAATTTATAACAGGGTTAACATAGGACAGATAGGACATGTTCTGCATTTTACAGAACACACATGTTTCTATATGAATAAGTTCTTAATCAAATATGCAAAAATCTGTACATCTGGGAATGGAAGATTCTAGAGAGTGTTACATTTTCCTCCACATTTTACCATTTGGGAGAGGCTTGGTGGTTTCCAGAAATTAATCTGAACTGGAAGCAGTTTTGAAATGTTTCAAGGAAATGCAACCTCCAGATAACATTTGTTTGCTCATAAACACTAAATTTAAAACATCTCAGACTGTTTCTACTTCCAGAAGTAACTTGTTTCTGGAAACCATCAGCCTGGCACATTCAGAGAAATCTGACATTTTCTGAGAGAAACAGAATGCTCTGGAGAGTACTCGAGAATGAACTGTTTATTCCCAGATTGGTAAATTTTGCACATTCATCTCCATTAATTAAAAAGAGAAACCTTCTTTTTAAGCTGAATTTAGCAAATTGGAAGTTAAGACTTTAGTAATCTCACAGTGCAAACAGTGAGTGCAGTGCTTTTTTAACTGATACCTGGATTTAAAGGTGCTAATTCCTCAGACCATCTTTTGCACAAATATTTCATGTCCAGCCTGAGATGGGACAGAGACAGAAAAGGTGCAACTTGAAATGATTCAATTATTATTTAAATTTATTACATCTAATATATGTGTAGAAGGTGAAATTCACCCACAGTAGCAAGTCTACAGATGGAATAAGAAAAGTAATTAGTAATTTGTCAGTATTGATGTTAACAGTTGGCTCATCGAAACCACGGCAGTAGAACTGTAAATATTATGTCACAGTTAAAGAACAGAAAAAAGGAAGGAAGGAAGGAAGAAAGGAAGGAAGGAAGGAAGGAAGGAATCTATATTTGAAGTTTATTTATTGACCTCATTTTTATGTAAGTAAGAATCTCATTATAAAATAAAAGTATCCATAAGAAAACAGAATCTCAAAATAGATTTAAAAGAGCTTAAAAAAAACAAAAGGTAAGAAAGGCCAGAAGATATGCCCTGGCAATCCTCACTCCCGATTGGAGCATCTTCTTCTCCTCCTCTCCTGATGGAACAGATAAGTTCCATCAGATAAGTTATAATAGCATTCCTAAATCCCAGGAGGGTTGGGAGACCAGCTCTCCAGGGAGAAAGACTCCAAACCATGGGGGCAGCTACTGAAAAAAAAAGTCCGCTTCTGAGGCCCTATGACATGCCTGTCATGTAAGACTGGTTCTGGAAGAAGCTGGCCCCCTTTGATCTGGTCAGCCAGAGTAATACAGGAGAACGTTGTCCCTTAAATAACATTAGAGTCATGGAAGACCTTAAAGCTGACAACCAGCAGCTTGAATGGTACCTAGAAGCCAGCTGCAGTCATTGCAGCTTCCTCAGCACTAGGATCATTCAGTATATCAATATATATCCATCTCTGCTCAGGGAGCAGTGTTTTATACCAGCTGTAGCTTCCAAATCTTCTTCAAGGTCAGCCCCGTATACAGAAGATACCTGCAGTGGAAGTTACTGTGAAGAGGATTTACTGAATCAAAAATGGCTAGAATCAGCACACCAAAGCTATCTATGCAACAGCCTGCCAAGCTCTAGTTCTGACCATTGAGCAGGAGCTGTGAGTCTTAGGAGGACACCACCACTCCAAAAATTGGGAAGCCTCACATCTCAGTACCATGTTTTCACACCAGAGGCAATGAGCACAATGAGAGCAAAGGCCATGAGGTAACTATTGCGGTAATAGAGATGGAAACTCCACACCATTGTAAAGGTGGCAATTTTGCACTTATTCCTAGGATTGATACACCATAAGATTGCATATAGGAATAGTTCAAATTCCAAAGCATTTTCAAAGGCCATTCTGCAATGAAACAATAGTAAATGGAGAGTTAATGAACCAACTGAGGACAGAAAGATCACCAGAACAATAAGTTGAGCGTACATAGAAAATGGAATAGTCGGAAAATTATCAAGTGATAAATAGCGGAGCTATGATTTAACAGAAAGGTTTGATGGTTGAAATATTCCCACTAGGTATCAGAAATTCTTAATATATAACTATAGATATGTTGCTCAGATATCCTAAGTAGTAATAACAGAATGACTACAATCTTCTGAGTGTTTATTGCTCCTCTGTTCCACACAGAGGCATGAAATTCACAGAAATGCAATTTCACAATACTGTCAATTAAATACATCAATTAAACACCAGTTATTCCTCTAGAAAATTATCATGAATCGACTGTACACCTGTTGAAATAGTTGACTCTGTAAATTCTCTAATAATAGAAACTAACTAAAATAATGAGAATTAAATCAATATATATCAGATATAACTACAAGAGAGGTATTTCCAGGAGTTGAAATTCTGGCTGCAAAATTACTGTTCTGGGTGGAATTTTGCCCAGCAGACTTAATTTCCTTAGAGGCATCTCGGTGAAGTGATTAGCTAGTTCTATCACTTCTCTCTTTCTCTGGATGTCCCTCCCCACCTAAGCTGGACCTGAAAAATCAGTGCAGGCTGTGACTGGAAGGTGTGTCACTTCTAACTCCTAAGAGCATATAAGTAAAATATTTATAGCTTATGTTGAACTATTCATGATAATTTCCATTTTACAGGCTTTTGAAGCAGAAGAGAACATTGGAGTGAGTTTCATATTATAATTTTTAATTGAGGAGGGTTTTTATTATGGAAATTATCTATATTTACATTATGGACATAAATTATACTGTCATTTTGGGGCAATATAAGATTGTTATTGTTAGTCCCAGCGAATATATTATAGTCCAATGCCCTCCCACCCCTCAACCTTTTGGGCATCGGTTCCACAGAGACATGTTTTTCTGTGGACTGGTGTAGGCCTGATTTCGTGTGCTGCCTGCATCCCATGTATGGGATTTCCCTTATTTATGCGGCCTAGTTTCTGGCATGCTGCGGACCGGTGCCCATCCATGGACTGGGGGTTGGGGACCCCTGGTATAGACCATAATAGAAGGGTGCAGAGATCCAGTGAGCTTGCACAGTCATATATGTAGCATATATCAGAAGTACTCTAAACCAGACAGGTCTCTTCCAAGAATGGGCAGCTGTGCAAATCCAGGAAAAGTTCCTATTGCTTTAACACGCAATACAGGTGCTGTATATCAGAATGGGACAACTCGCCATGACCAACTCACTGCGGAACAATTCAATGATTCAATTTAATTATTTAAAATAATTTTAAAAATATTTTAATTTTGGTCATTCACATTTTATTTTGTCCCTCCTTTGACGTCCTTTCTTTAATGATTCTATTCCACCATTTGTTTGATATTAGTGTAAATCCTGTCCTGCAATGAGTAGTTCCATGGTGAGTTGGCCATGGCAAGTTGTCCCACAGTGAGTTGGTTGTAGCAAATTGACCATGGGAAGTGGGCTGCAGTGAATTATCCTAGACCTGCTATACGTGTGTCCCCAAATGCTCCAAATCCCCTTTTGCCCAGAATGCAGAAGTGTGTACAGCTTTAAAGCATAATAATAAGGACTTAATTTCTTACTCTGCAGACTTGGGCATAAACTCCTATAAGTCCCTCTTATTTAGTATAACATAGATCCCATTGTCCACCCACCCATCTACATACTATCCATATTTTTTATAATAAAACCTGGAAGAGGTTTCCTCTTTTAGGGAAACATGTAGATTTTAAACCTGAACTGTTTTTTAGGGCTGATAAATCAGAAAAACTTGATAAAAGAAGTATATATTTAGTATTATATGTTTTAACAGCAGCGAGGATTATCTCCGCGTGATACTGGATAGATGAAGAAACACCTCAAGATGAAGAGATAATTAAGAAGATATTAGACTGTGCAGAAATGGACAGACTTACATTGAAAATTAAACAGAAAGAAAACACAAATTTGGAATTTATTTTACCAGTGGTTGGAAAAAAGGGGTGGAGATTAAGCATGTAATCTGTATTGTTAAGCAAATTAAATATCCAGACAACATGATTTATTAAGCACTAATACATGTAAACAATAGAAAATTAATAAAATTTATAAAAATAATAATAAAATAAAACCTGGAAGAAGGTTGAGGAAGGGGCAAATGAAGCAATGGGGAGGCTGTTCTGCGAGCACTTTGGAAGCACCTGATTGGAAAGAATAATATAGTCAATCTTCATTATTTTCAGATTCCATATTTGTGAATTTGCTTACTCGCTAAAATTTATTTGTAATCCCCAAATCAATACAGATAGTCCTTGATTTAACAACCATTCATTTAATGAAAGTTATAATGGCACTGAAAAATTGTGACGTGTAACCGTTTTTCACATGACCATTGCAGCATCCTCAAGGTCACGTGATCAAAATTAAGATGCTTGGCAACCTGCATGTATTTATGACAGCTGAAGTGTCCCAGGGTCATGTGATCATCTTTCACAACCTTCTCACAAGCGATCAGTGGGGAAGCCAGATTAATTTAACAATCATATTACTACTTTAACTGCAGTGCTTCATTTCATAACTGTGGCAAAAAAGGTTGTAAAATGAGGCAAAACTCACTCAACAACAGTCTTGCTTAGCAATGGAAATTTTGGGATCGGTTGTGCTTGTAAGTCGAGATCTACATGTACTTGCAGTGCATTCTTGGCCATTTGTGGACACATAGCAAAACATTTGAGTTACCTTATGTGCACATTCACAGCTGAGATTGAAGAAGGCAATGCATTGCCTTCTTGCTTCAGCTCTCATAATGTGTTGGCCTTTCAAAGTAGCCCAGACAAGAAACACAACCACGAGTACTTGCTCCTGCTATGTCCTGTTTCTTTTTAGCCTGGTACCTTAACCACCACACCAAGCAAGCTCACTTATTGTATTGATTGGGTTACAAAATTGTTATGACCAAGGCTTGCAGGAACCTAACCCTGGGTTTCCTGTAGAAACAATGGTTAAGCATTTTCCCATTCAGTGTTTGTGGCAATTTTATAGAACTACTACAAATAGCAAATATTGACTGTAATTATGGACATACAGTAGTTGCATAAAGTACAGAGAGGATTGAGATCTGCCTACTTGGAGATCAGTTCCAAACAAATCCAAGCAATTTTATTGGTCGATAGTTGGAATATTCCTCACATCCATCTTGTAGATAATTCTGTGGTTTGACCTCTCTCAGCAATTCATCTAACAGAATATATTTTCCCCTAAACAATTCCCTAAAAATTTAACAGAGAGGATGGATGGATACTTTTGAAATTTAGAGGCTGTTTGCTTGGTCAAAGTGAATCTTTTTTGTAATGCCTAGCCTGATTTCCTTCATCCAATTATCTTCCTGGCTAATCTTATTTCCAAACAATTTCTCCCTCTTTCTCTTTTTTTGACTCCCAAAGGCAGCTATTTATTCCCCCATCAGAAATCCTGATTTTCTCCTTTCCTTCTGCTAGGAGGAGAAAAGAGTTTGCACTTGAATGTTTCTCTGTGTAAGACAGAATAATTGATGTATGCAGATTTAATTTTGTAAATGGGTACTTCATTTTACAGCCAATTAATTTTAATCAGTAATTCAATGAGCATACTTTTTTCCTCCATCCTGACCTTACCCTTTTTTGATGGATAGCTTCTGACAGGTGTACTGTAGGATACATACAATTGTGTCATAAGCGCACATTTACTAGATGAGGGTGGAGTCTCAAGATTGGTTTCAACTGAAATTGGCAACCCAGGTTGATAAGATGGGGAAAGTAGATACCACACAGGTTTTCCCTGTCTGTCCTCCCTTTTGGAGAATTCAGACTCGCCTTCCTTTCAGGTAAATACAAACATGTACAGGCCCCGTATAGCACCTAAGCAAATTATGTCATTATTTGCAGCTTTCCTTGAAGCACATATATATGCTCATTGCTTTTGGCTGCTTTTCTTGGGTACAAGAACAGAACTGAGATCAGGGAAATGAATGAAGTGTAATTTGAAAGGATTGCAGGTCACACCAAGTGAGCCAATTCCAAAGGCAAAAATGAGGGAAAAGATGGAATATGGGGCAGCACCCAGATAATGGTTTCCATACCTAGAATTGAAAGTGAGAGCACCAAAAAAAAAAAATGGCAGAAGAGTCCAGTCATTTTTTTTTAAATTAAGTTTTTAGATCTATTACAAAATGTAAACTGGAGACTGTATACACAGTCTAGACACTGGACTGGAGCATAAATTTGGAAAAAAGTAGAAAAAAGGTCCACCAAGAAGAATGTTTCCAATCTTGATAGGGAAGTCCAACTGATATGGAGGTACTGGCTTCTGAAGACTAAGATAAAGTTATGGGGTCCATAGTGCTCTCTGA
Source organism: Bungarus multicinctus (assembly GCA_023653725.1). Taxonomy (NCBI): domain Eukaryota; kingdom Metazoa; phylum Chordata; class Lepidosauria; order Squamata; family Elapidae; genus Bungarus; species Bungarus multicinctus. The sequence continues at coordinate 125,475,942 of CM042834.1, forward strand.
GCTTTGTTGTTGTCTTGCAGGCATTTTATTAACCAGCTAAGTATCATCATCAGTGCATCAATAGTTGGGTAATGAACCATCTGCAAGAAAACAGCCAAGCTCAGAGAGCACCATGAACCCACAGTTCAACCCTGAGCTATAAACATTCTCCTTTATCGATGTAATCTGGCTTTATTCTGTTTCACCATCTTCTAGATTCCACAAAGCACGCATAGTATTAAATATTTGATGTCTGGATTTGGTTCTGATTATTCATCTTTCATATTCATTTTTAATATGAAAACAGTAGAAAGCGAATGAATTTGACTAATTCTATTGGTAAAACAAAATTTACTCAGTCTGGGATTAAATCAAAGATTAGCCACCCATGCTCAATTTTTTCTCTGGTTTTATTTCAGACTACCAGATCTGGTAGCCTGAAATAAAACCAGAGAAAAAATTGGCTACAAAACTCCAGTTGTGCACAAAATGTCAGCATAGTTAATCCTAACACTTTTCTATCATCCAGGCCTATGCTAGCTACCAATTCCCATGTTCTTCTTTGTCTGCAGAAAATTGCCTATCCTCTGGCCTAAATGAATGCACTGCCAACAACACTCAGAGGGGAACCATCTTCCAGCTGAGCTAAAGGAGATTAACTACCCCAGGAGACAAAAATAATTTTATTTATTAATAATCTACTCTGCTTTTTCCTGCTTTAAAGGAGTCTCATATCTCTAAAACTTTCCAACCATTTGCCAAAGAGGAAAGCAGCAGATTAGAAGGTGTGGGCCTTGTTCTTTGACCTACCATTTTGAAAAGGCAGTCTAACAGAATATGTAGTAGCTGCCTTTCCAAATCCGTTGTAGGAGAGAAAAAGATTAAAGAACGGAAGCAGACAGGGCTAGAGGAAATATCTGTGGCTTCCTTCAAGCAGAGGCAGAGGAACTGACATTCGCCAGAACAAAAGCTTTCTACCTACAGCTGCAGGATTGATTCTGCAAATACTTGATTCACACGTACAGGAGGCGCTTCCTGTTAGTTTCAGAATGAAGAGAGTCAATAAATCCAGCTACAGCTGCTCATATTTTAGATACATAAAGATAAATTGTTTAAATCCATCAAGAACAAAAAGTGGTTTTTCCATTCTGTAACCAGGAAATGAAAATTCAGATTGTAAGAGTACACAGCTAGATTATTAGAAGAAAATTAGGGCAAACTTGTTTGGAGAACATGTAGCAGATGGGCTGGAAAATGGTGGCTTTGTGTAAAGGAATACTTCTTTATATATAGATATCCCAGAAATCTGGAACTGGATCTGATCTATGGAAGAAATTTATGTAGCTACAACGTTCAGGAGGTATCAGGAAATGGGGCTTAATGAAATAATGGTTGGAATAATTGTTCTTTCCATTTAACCATATTCTCCTCTAGAAGTAGAAATAAAAGATGGATGAAGTGGGGAGCGAGTCATCTGATATATATTTTTTCTTTGCTCCTATCTAGAAAGATGCCGGTTAGGTGAATTGGCAGGATTTATTTATGCTTTGTCTGGTTTGGAAGGGCATACCCTGGCCCACACACAGATACTCCAGTATGCATTTCCTAACTAGGGAAGCTCAGTGATACTACTGTGTTCTCCTTTTGCCCTTGAACAATGAAGTATTGGTGCGTCTGAGTCAGTTCAGCTAATGCTCACTTAGAAGGATCAGCTTCTGCTAGTTTGATAGGGACCTAATTATGCTGGAAGAGAGAGGATAAAGCTGCTAGATCAGAAAACCTCTTTGTTGCCATTTTAGGGGTCTTCTGGGTTTTTTTACAGCCCAGATTTTGTTTGGGATGAAAATGGCCATGTAGCTTCTTTTAAGAAAGGCAAGCAGCACAGTGTAGAATGCAGTCCTCTTTATTCTAAGACCAAATTCTGTACACGGCAGGAATGAAGAATTTGTGGGCCTTTGGACAATGCTGAACAACATCTGAAAGCCACCCCAACCATGTAATTACGTTGGGAGCAAAAATTCAGCAATTTGCACAAGCAGCGGAAAGTAAGCCGTCTTTAAGTGAAACTGACTTCTGCTATGAATTTGCTTTCCAGAAGCCTGCTGGGAAGGTTAAAATGGTGGTCACATGACCCTGGGATGCTACAATCATCGTAAATACATGCCAGTTGTCAAGCAACCAAATTTTGATCACGTGACCGTAGGGAGGCTGGGACAGTTGTAGGTGTGAAGACCAGCTGTCAATCACTTTTTTCAGTGCTGTTGTAATCTGAAACTGTCACTAAGTGAATGGTCATAAATTGAGGACTGTCTATACTAGCATTATGCCCCACTCTCTGGACTCTTCTCTGACTCATGCAGCACCCAAGCAGTGAACTGTTTTTTTCACCCTACTTAAACTTTGTCCAAGAGTAAGTTTCCCATTCATGTCTCACCACCAATATCAATTCCAATATTATATTGTGCCTCTACTAACTCTCCATTCCATCTTCACATCCTTAGAGTTTTCCCAATATCTTCTAATCTCAGAAACATATTTTTCTATGGGTGCAGGCAGTCTAAAGGAAAAGAAGGGGGTGGAAAAGCAACTGCTGAACTAGTACAGGAGATTCTGCTACCCGAGACAAAGGACAAAATGGAAGGTCCAATCCATCAGGATAGAGCTGGAAGGGACCTTGGAGGTCTTCTAGTCCAATCCCCCTGCTCAAACAGGAGACCCTATACCATATCAGACAAGTGGTTGTCCAGTCTCTTCCTGAAAACCTCCAGTGATGAAGTAACCACAACTTCTGAAGGCAAGCTGTTCCATTGGTTAATTGGCCTCACTGTTAGGAAGTTTCTCCTTAAGTCCAGGTTGCCTCTCTCCTTGGTGTCTCTTGCCCTCTTCTATCTAGAAGCAGGTGGGTGCATTTTTGTTTTTGTTTTCTATCTAGGACAAGGTGTCAAACGTGCAGCCCACGGCCCAGTGGTGGATTAAGGCTCACTGGTGCCCTAAGCACTGACAAATCTTGGCGCCCCCTCCTTTGTACATACTATACAAACGAAGCCATATTCTCAACTTTGTGGTGCCCCCTTTGGGCCAAGAGGCCTAAACACGTGTTTAGTCTGCTTAATGGTTAGTACACCACTGCACGGGCCGGATGCATCACACGCTGGCGACACCCATGCCCGGTTTAGCAAAGGGGAAAAAAGTCACGATACATCATGTGACGACGTGAGTTTGACATCCCTGATTTAGAAACTGTAGGAAGTTAGCACCCACCCCTCTCCTAGAAAATTGAAATAGCCTAGGAAATATTTAAAAGGCAGAATATTATATCTTCCTGGATGAGAAAAGGAAAAATATGTTTTAAAGACAAAGCAGCTTCCTGCAGCTCCCTGCCCCCCCTTCAGCTCCAGGGTGATGGGATTAAGGATGGCCCTCAGGGAATGATAGGATTACCAATCTCATCACATGTTCTGGGAAGATTGCATTAGCCAGCACTCAGGTAAAGCCATGTGGTCCAGACCAAGCCTACAAAGTTAAGACCCCCACCCTGGGAATCTGACAGACAATGGGATTCATTTCTTGCACAGGAACAGGAAACACTAAGGTGGGGCCCAACAGAGGTTATATAAGGGTCTCTCAGCATCTTGGTCGGCCCTTCTTCCCTTCACCTTGAAGCATGTGATCAAATTTCTCACATGGCTCCAAGCCATGTGGTCCTGCTGTCCACCATTAAACCATCTTTCCAAATAGCCTCCATGTTTCCAGTGTCTTTTTCCTCACTTGGAACTGAACCCAGAAGGATATTTCTTTCAACAAAACACAAAGTCCTTGACTGCACCTGAAAGCAACTAACTAGCCTGGAAGCTAAGGAGAAATGCCAGATACTTTGGGAACTGCTACCTAAGGAAGCAGCCACATTTTGCCTAACAGAATGACTAGATGGAAAGCTGGAATCCACTGCAGATAATTGATTGATTATATGCCATAAATTTGGTGTTTCTTCTTAGCAACTCCATAAAAAGGGTACTTGGTGTAGCTTCTGTTGGAAGTTAAAACCCACCACTCTCCTAGAAAAAATGAAATATTTTAGGATATATTAAAGAGGCAGAATATTTCCCCTAAAAGAGAAGCTGAAACTTAGAGAGGCAGAAACTCAGTCCCCACACCTTTGTTAATGGGCCATTAAAGCCTGGTCCAGTCTATTCTACATGAACAAAGATCCACCTCCTTCAGGCAGACCCATTTAATTGCCCTTCATTGCATCACCCACCAAGTTTCAACCAAACTTAGCACACAGACAACCTACAAAGCTAACTATGATTTCTGACAGCAACGAATCAGGATACTCTTCCTGTGCCCCAGGAAGTTCAACGCCCAGAGAGGGCATAAAACCCAGGGACTCTCAGCATCCCTTTTCTTCGCTCAAGAGCTCCAAGGCATGTGATCCTGTCCACCATTAAACCGTTTTTCCAAACAGCCTCCATGTTTCCAGTTCCCCACTTGGAACTGAACCCAGAAGGATATTTCTTCTAATACTTCCGTTCTGTATTTTGAATATTTTCTGGTTCCAAGATTTTGTGTTTAAATTAAACAGCATATCTTTAAGAGTTACTTATTCAAGACATGGTTTGCCATCCTAGCTGGCTACATTTGCTTTATAGGCTGCCCTGATTCAACTTCTGGGCAGACCATTTCCTTAAACTTAAGGGATCCTGCCACTTTCCTTTTAAAAGGAGCTGTGGATTTGGAGGTACTTAACAGATGGAGGCAAAGAATCTGAAGGAGGATAAAAGAATTATACTAATAGAAAGGCCCTTTTAATTGTTAAGGAGATTAGAAGCTGGACCTTCTAATGGCATTCAGCTTGAAGGTGACCTACCACATGGAATCAGAGAACCATGTAACTTTACACAGAGACAAAGAGGAATAAATTCTCCACGGAGAAAATCAAGCAGAATGGCAGCAGGTTTGGTTGCAACATACCGTAGCCCTGAGATGTGAAGGAGTTAGGTAGGGGATCTATGAAACATTTAGAGATACTGAGACAGCAAAGGAAAAGAAACGGAGCTATAGTGAAGAACGCCACTATTGTAGAATACAAGATCCCACCAAAGAACATAGCTGATTAAAAGGCTATTGTGCCACCTGTCAACCCCCTTTCCTTGTGGCTTTTATCTAGAAGCTCCACTATTGGTTACAGGAGGCTGGCAGCTCACTGAAAGCTTTGTAATCCTAGCTGTGCTAATTAAGCAAGGTTGGTGCAGTGCTAAGTGCCTACTTTCCTCCCCCCCACCCAATCCGTGCTGTGCCGTGCAGAGGAGGAGGAGGAGAGGAGGAGGAAAAGTCAATGTGAGCAGTGCAGGAGAGAGCAATGCTACCAGCTCAAGGAGGTGTGGAGGGTGGGGGAAAAGGTAATGAACAAGATTGGTTATATGGGCTGCAGATTAGATGAAGGAAAAGCTGCTGCAGACCAGCCTGGAACCGGGGCATTTGCAGGTCACCGGTGACTTTGACTGAGATGTAAAACGCTCATTTGTTTTAATCCAGATTCCTCAATTGTGAGGCTGGGCAAAACATTCATACCTATTAATAATTGGGAAAACTTGACTTTCACCCCAGTCTTTAGGATTGTTTGCTGCCTAGACTGAAGATGCCAACCAATGGGATCCCCCAGGCCTTGAAGATCCAGTTTGGCTTAATCAACTCTGATAATCGCTATTTAACAGCAGAGCACTTTGGCTATAAAATCAATGCTTCGGCACCGAGTCTGAAAAGGAAACAAATATGGAGCCTGGAGCAGGATGGAGACAGCTCGGTGGTCTTCTTAAAGAGCCACCTAGGTAGGTACCTGTCTGCCGACAAAGATGGTAAGGTCTCATGTGAAGCCGAGAAGCCAGAAACAGATGGGTGTTTTATCATTGTCACTCAGTCAGACGGACGCTGGGCGCTCCAGTCAGAACGGTACAAGCGTTTCTTTGGTGGTTCTGAAGACAGGTTGTCTTGTTTCGCCCAAACCATTACTGAAACTGAACTCTGGGTGGTACACTTGGCCATCCACCCCCAAGCTAATCTTTTGAGTGTTAGCAGGCGAAGGTATGCTCACCTCAGTGCCCAAGAGGACGAGATCTCGATAGACAGCAACATCCCTTGGAGTGTGGATTCGCTTATCACCCTTACCTTCCAGAACAAGAAGTATTGCCTACGAACCTGCGACAATCGCTACCTGCGCAACAATGGTACCTTGGTCAAGGAGCCTGATCGCCATTCAGGTTATACCCTGGAATTCAAGGCAGGGAAGTTGGCCTTCAAGGATTGTGATGGGAAATACTTAGCACCAGTGGGACCTACGGGCACTCTAAAATCTGGCAGGAGCTCCAAGCCAGGCAAAGACGAACTCTTCGATCTGGAAGAGAGTCATCCACAAGTGGTTTTCATGGCTTCCAATGGCAGATACGTCTCCATCCGTCAAGGTAATAAATTCGTCCCTTTTTGCTTTGTGGGGCTGCCCTTAGCCGGGCAATGCTTTGGTCCCATTTCAGTAACAGGCTTAGATGTGCCCAATTGTTTGCCTATCTTGCAGCTGGGAAATGTGCTTGTATTGACTTAACTGGCTGACTGCTCAATGGGGGAAGTATTTGTCATAGTTTCTGGAGATTTTTTGATATTTGATTTTCTAGACCTTTTTGGCAATTATCTTCCTATCTTTCACTACAACTGTGTACCTGAATGGAAAGAGTATAAGTTTTAATTTCATTACTCTGTAACAATTCTTGATTTTCATCAGTGCACTGATCGGTTCATGAAATGTGATAAATACTAGCATAGTGTGTTTGGCATGTTGCTTGAATCCAGTCACTGTAAATTGTAAATTTCGGTTTACATGATGTATGAATCCCTGATACTTACAGGCTCAGTCAACAAATCATAACTTTAATATGATGTAGAGTATGCGTGGGACTGGTGTCTGAGCTGTTAAAAGATTACCTCAATTGTACAAAAGGGATTTGAATCCAAAAGGTATTATCGGTAAGAGCCTGGCTAAGATTTAAGAATGAAGGACATTCACCAAAGTGAACAGCCATACAGTATCTTGGAGCTTTGTTGCAGCTGTCAGCTAGTTGAGTGTTAAACTGAGTCTCTTCAGTCTGTGCAATAATGTTAGGAACTCAGTTAGCATTTCTGCTGCTGATTCTTTGACAAGAAAGACACTCTTGAGTCCTGCCACAATGCCTTCTTTTGAATTAGCAAGTTGTTGTAAAGGTGGGGTAACTTAGCCCACATTGCAGGAAATACGACTTCAGCAACAGAGTGGTCAATGTCTGGAATACTCTGCCTGACTGTAGTTTTTTCCCCAAACCCCAAAATCTTTAACCTTACACTGTCTACTATTGACCTCACCCCTTTCCTAAGAGGTCTGTGGGGGGCGTGCATAAGCGCACCAACATGCCTATCGTCCCTGTCCTATTGTTTCTTTTATTTTTTCATTTTTCTTATATGTATCCATGTATTCATAACTATGTTTTTACTTATACCTATTATCTTGTAAGCAATTGACAAAAAATAAATAAATAAAAAATAAATAAACATCAGCCTCAGCTAAAGAACTTACACCTACTTTTGGGAATTCTCAGGATTCACTGACAGCCTGGTGGGGAATCAGTCTGTTCAAAGGCAAGACAAAGGATAGGAAAACACATCCTGGAGGGGAAAAAAATCTTGTTTTCCAAATAACTGCAGAGCATTTGGAAGATATCCATCTTCACTGAGTAGCCACCAAATTGCAGTCTTCTGTATGTGAATGGAGGGGCTGCTACCTGAAATAGATGTGAGGCTTTCTCTATGTGTAATAGATCTCATTAACTGGCCTCCAGTTTTGTCTAGGCACAAATAGAGAATAGAGGTGTTCTTCAAAGTGCCTGATACTGTTTGAGAAATGGCAGGTTTTCAGAGCCCTTGATAAAGGACCTAGGATCTGAAGTGTTTATGGCGTACAAGAAATATTTATCAGGTACATCATCCCGCCTTCTTTGACACACAAGAGAAAAGTCCATAAGGAAAGTAAATATGTCCCTGGATATCCCCCATCTAGTGTGGCATTCTTTGGCACAAGACTTGTTGCATAAGTGTGATTTGTGCAACAGCTGTCCCACAGCTTCTATACATTTCAGCAGCACACAGACAGAAAATATGCTCATTATGTTTAATTTGTTTCTGTACCATTAGGTGATGGTAATAGTTAGAGAATATCTTCCAATTCCTTCCTTCCCGATTTAAATCAGTCCAATCAGTTCAGTGAGACCTGAAATCAGCTTTTCAGGTTATCTGTTTTGGATGCTGTCCATTGATAAAATTCAGAGTTTATCAAGCATAAAAATAAAATTCATTCCTAAAAATCTCATTTTATATTTTTGCTTTACAAATTTCGCAGGATGAATCTGAGGGTGTTATTTAGTTCATATTTTATTTATTTATTTTATTTTACTTTATTTAAGTGCCCATCTTCCTTTTATTCATTTACCATCTACCTAAGGAATTATGGCAATTACCTATGTAAATATAAAGTGCCCAACACTGTTGAAAATGTTTTCCTCTTTCATCTTGGAGCTGAATTTTGGAGTATGACAAACCAAACCTCATCAGGTAACTTTTTCATTTGGCCACAGAATGACTCTTATGCAGTTATGATAATTTAATTGATCACCCAGACAACAATGTTGTCCTTTAGTCATCAACCCATAGTTTGTGTCTCTTTGGCATGGCTTCCATTCTGCCCCTCATCTTAAACAAAACTATCTGTTTAAGAAAACATTTTGCAGATTTAAATGTTTTGTAGTGCTCTTTTTTAAAAAATGTGTGGGAATATGATCAGGGGTTGGATTCAAATTTCTTAACAACCGGTTCTGTGGGCATGGCCTAATTTGTGGGCATGGCTTGGTGGTCATGTGACTGGCTGGGTGTGGCTTGTATGTAAATATTGCAAATATATTTGTAAAGATTGAATTTTTTATTTTTAAAAAAGAGCAACTTTTACCCAAAATCAGGCAAAGCAGGCAAGCAGATTGAGCTGCTTGCAGAATCACAGATTCACTCAGAGATCTACCTTTCTGCAATCTGCCGCCTGAGTCGGCACTGAAAAATAGAAGCTTCAATCCTAAGGAAGGTTCAGCTCTGCTCTCAGGCCACTTTTCTCTCCCCCAACCCCCCGAATGCCATCCCTTATTGGGCCTCAGGGAAGCCTCCTGGATGGGATGGGTGGGGAGGGGAGAGGCCAGCCAGTGATGTGATTTGCCGGTTCTCCGAACTGCACAGAATCGTAACAACTGGTTCTATAGAACTGGTCCAAAATGGTAGAATCCCACCCCTGAATATGATGTCAGGCGCAAAGAACCAGGAACACTCACTGAGCTCAAAGCACCAAAGAGTTTATTATTGCTACCTATACACAAGAGTCTGGTCAATTAAGATCAAAGCTAAACTAGTCCTAACTAAGGGTCAATGGAATTAACAGAAGACTGAACTTAGATCTCTTGTGGAAGCACAAAGATTCCAAACTGAGGACACATTCAACGCTGCCTTCCAACTCAGGTTAACTTGCTCATCTCTTACATATGAACAGTGAAATTATTGCCTATCCTTCATCTCATGTCTTCCTCATGTCTTCCTCTGAACACTCAAGATCCTATAAACAACTGAATATGTCTACTGTGTGCATACAGTACTTCCTTTTCCTGGAATTCATTTTTTTAAAAAAAATCCAAATGCCACTGTGAAGCTAACTCAGTACCTTTTGTTTTCATAAGGGATATTAGGATATTACCCACTGGGTTCTGTGGGTACCCAGAGGTGGGTGGTCTACCTGAAAACAAGTGTCCCTAATAGAATCTTATTCTCACAGGCCTATAGGACAATGCTGATCCTCCAAGGGAAACAAGAGTACAAAGCCAACCACACATAATATTTGAATCACCTTTGTGTATGCACAATTTCTTTCTACATTAATATGCCTTAGTTGACCACATAAAAGCAGTTATTAAAAGTTTTATACAGCTACCAGCTTAATTCATTTCTATTTCTCAGGAAAATCAGTGCTACAAAACAAGAGCTTTCTTTGCAATTTAAGGATGTTTTGTACTTCTGGAATTTCTATAAAGAAAGAAACCCCACATAAATATTCAAAGGAACTTCATACACGGGATTTTCCTTTTCCTTGTGTCTTCCTCTTTTTACTGGAGAAGAGCAACTTATGTTGAGTGATGAATCCAAATTTGCACCTTGTTAGGAATGGTGAGTTGAAAGCTATAAACAATACTTTGATCGCCCACAGTAACTGAGTAATAATTACCTCAGTTGGTTTGCCTAACAACAACATGACTTGTAAGATGCATAACTTTTATGTTTGTCCTTTTCTGCTATAACAGAATTCCATCACATAACCTTGAGTTTTTCCCTTTAGAACCCTAGGAAAATTATCTATTGTTTCATATGCAGAAGAGATACAGAAATACAGCAGATTATCTCCCTCCCCAAAGCTAGCAAAGATATTCATAATCAAATTGATGTGAATGCATGTTTTTTTGCTCTCGGTCATCACCATCATAAAATTTTTGACTGTGATTTTTCAAGCTCTAAAGTGTCGTAGTAGGAAGAAACAAAGTAAGTTAAACTTTTTGTGACTTGAAGATCAAAAGGCAAGAAATCTGCTTAATTTCTTATGTTAGGCTTGATTTTAATGGTACAGGAGCAGATCTCTGTTGCAACTGTAAGAAAAAAAATACATTTTCTTAGTGTTCCTGTAGTTTATAAAAGACAATTACTGCTTGAATAGATGAATCCAGCCCATTTAACACATTATGGTAAATTGTCCATTCCTTAGCATTGAGAACAAACTTAAAAAGAAGAAATAAGTCAGCAATTTAAAATGATAATAATTGAATCATATTACCAGAAACCAAAAGAATTATAGATTAATTTAAATCTACTTGGAAAAATGCCCTTTTTTTTTCCCATAGAAAAATGAAACATACATGAATCATTATTCTTGTTAATGTTATTTTAAGAGTCCAAGTGAGTTAAATGCTTCTTTTTTTCTGATCTTTTGGCTGGTATAAAACAAACTGAAATTCCATGCTTACAAATTAAATTGTACAACCACAATGCCTAAAGTATATAAGATTGCCAATTTCTGAATCGGAGTCCAATAACCACCCTTTCATGGCAGTGATGTATGGCAATTCACAGGGAATAAAATGTTATTTTCTGCATGAAAAGAAATCACTTGCACACAAAATCTTCTGGGAGTAACGGTTTATATATTTTATTCTACTCAGATGTTTACATATTTTATTCTCATATTTCTTAAGCATGATATATGAACGAGAAGATTTAAGAGGACCAATGTGTATATTAAATATGGAAAAATAAGATATAAAAGCAAAAAACCAGGAAACATACATGCCACAATTTCTTCTAATCAGAGCACTGAAAACTATTGCAGACAGTCTTCATATGTTTTACCTTATTCTTTGTAGAACTCTAGTTCATGAGGCCTAAAACCTTACTTTTAAAAACAAAGAAGAAACAATGGAAATCAGTAGATACTCTGAAAAGAAAAATACACACTAGAAGTTCCTGAGAGCCTTAGAGGTTTCTTGATTACAGAACTCAGATCTCTAGCAAATGCTACTCCTTGTTGCACACTTTGGTCCTAGTGAAGCCAAGAATACATTAGATCACTTGGTTTCTAAAACCACATCCACACAGACACTCTGCATGTAACATGGGTACCACACCTCTGGCTTAGAGAGTTATCCTGTCTTTGGTGGCTGAGCCAATTAATTTCTGGCTAAAGTTTGATGCAGGAGGAATAGCTGTGAAGCAGAAAGTTTTCAGTGTTCAAGTTGGGCAGGATGGTTCTTCCATTGGCAGGAAAACCTGCCTTATCCAGCATCCCAACTTTCTGACTCTCCTTTTTGATGTTGGTGAAAGTATTAGGGACTGTGTTATAGATTATATTCCCCTATCCAAATTCAATCATATATATACATGTGTATAAAGAGAGTCATATATATCTGTATACATCTCTCTATATATTGATGTAGAGCCATTTGAGATGATGGTTAAAATATTAGATTAGAAACCGGGAGACTGTGAGTTCTAATCCTATCTTAGACTAGTGGTGGTATTCTACTGGTTCGGCCCGGTTTTACCGACCCGGTAGCGTCGTTGAACAGCAAAGACCGAACCGGTTCTCTCTGACACTCTGCTGTTGGGCCTACCCACCCGCCCAGGCTCCCATACTAACCTTTATGTCCTGCTTTTGAAGCGCAGCTGCTTTGTGTGGAACAGCAGATTGCTGCGCGGCAGCTGCTGAAGCGACAGGAAGAGTGCAGGATTGCAGGAGGTGAGTCCAAACGCCTCTGTCCCTGCGCAAAGTGTGTGTATATGCGTAAAGTGCGCCCTCCAAGCCATGCCCACCGAAGTGGTGGTAAAAATTTTTTGAAATGCACCACTGTCTTAGACACAAAGCCAGTTAGATGATCTTGAGCCAGTCATTTTCTCTCAGCTTTCAGAAGGAGGCAATGGCAAACCACTTCTGAAATACCTTGCCAAGAAAACTCCAGGGACTTACCCAGGCAGTCTTTGAAAATCAGACACAACTGAGTGACAGATAGATAATAATGACCAATTTTGCATATTGTGTTCTAACCTGGAACTTTAAAAGTAAAAGAAACAATCTTCCACCTTAACAATACACAGTGAACCATTCCAAAATTTATCTCCACCAAAATAAATAGCCACATGCAGACAAGAGGATCAGTTCAAATGGTCCTGCCTCTCAAGAAATCCTTGTTTGAGGAAATTTTAACTGCACAAACTGCTGTGTAAAATTGCAGCTATCTTCAAAACCTGGTATAATTATTCATTAGTATTCTTTCCCAATTTGTTGTTTGCAAAGGGCTTTGAGTCCACTGTTCCTATCAGACACATGCATTATGGAAAGTTTAGTGGGACTGTAGGAACTGTAATCCAGAACATCTGATGAATCAACCAAATGGCTTATGGCACACAGTAGGTAGGATCAGGAAGTGCCATATACTGCCCAAGGGTTAATGTTAATTTGCTCACATGCCAATTTCCTTGGGAAGTTGATCTCAGATGGACAGCACAACAAGTCATGGAGAGAAGATCACTGTATTATATGGATGCCCCTATCCCAAAGCGAGTGGCGATAGTAACTTCCACGTTCATTTGAAACATGAGAAATTTAATGTGTATAGAATTCGTTTCCTATACATAGTAGCAAAATTATTACTTTTTAAAAAGAGGTTGTCATACCAATGGTTGGAATTTTGCCTGTCAGGTGCTATGAAATCTTAGGGTTAGTGGCTTGTCAATTTAGAGAAAAACTGTCATTGCCTGTTCCAGGCAATGACTCTTAAATGTGGAGTTCTGATGCTGAGCAGGAAGGAGGGGAAGGGAGAGGAATAGCCAGCCAAACCATTCCAACAGTTTTTACATGACTGCATGTCCTTGGTGTCTGTTTATGTACTTGTCTACAGTTGAGCCAGCTTCTGCAATTAGAGCTGCAGCTGGTTTTGTTCCATGGGATCCAGACGCCTTCGCTATTATGTGTCTCTGGGAATTGGGAAAAATCTTGCATTTCCCGAGCGGTTGAAGAAAAGACTGGATTTACCGATTGTGCTAAACCCTTTTTGTTTACTGCTGGCCATATAACAGACCTGATTAGATATACAGATATTCCTCGACTTACAACAGTTCATTTGGTGACCATCCGAAGTTACAACGGCACTGAAAAAAAATGACTTAGGACGGTTTTTCAGAGTTACAACCTTGGCAGCATCCCCATGTTCATCTGATCAAGATTCAGGTTCTTGCCAACTGGTTCGTACTTATGACCGTTGCAGCAACCCGGAGTCATGTGATCCCCTTTCGCGACCTTCTGACAAACAAAGTCAATAGGGAAACCAGATTCACTTAACAACCGTGTTACTAACTTATCAACTGCAGTGATTCACTTACCAACTTCGGCAAGAAATGTCATAAAAGGGGGGAAAACTCACTTAAGAAATGTCTCACTTAACAACAGAAATTTTTGGGCTGAATTGTGGTCATAAGGACTACTTGTAATCCCTCCCCTCTCACCCTCAGGGCCATTAACACCAGCTGTTCTGTGGGAAAGAGCTCTGAAATAAGAACTTGGAGGAAAGATCTTCCCCATAAACAGCAAACTAATCTTAATTCCTACATATTTCTTCTGCATCCCTTTAAATCTATCTTGGTCTGCCCTTTTTCCTCATCTTGTCTACCAGCTTTACACATATAGTTCGTTTTCAGAAAGCCACTTCTATTTTTTTCAATATAATTACTCAGTTTTAAATCCAATCCAAGTCAACTACCACCAATTCACAGGTTGGCAATAGCTGTATGGTATGCTGCAGAGAATGGTGTTAATGAAAATAACAAAGTTTGGAAGAAAAGTTGTCCAACATTCTGAATGAATATGATCCATGCGGGAGGGGTGGGAGATGGGAAATAGGAATTGTACGTGAAGTTTAGGTGTAAGTCTATTCATGTGTAGTCATGGGAAAGGAATGAATTAAAAATCATGACTGATTTGATTGTTTGTGATGAAAGATTTAGAGAATTAGCAAAGAATACCAGGTTGATGAGAACATGAAACAGTGGACCTCAATTTAGAAAAATGAGTATGAACGAAAAGGAAATGAAACCAATGAGAGTGAAAGTAGCACAACTACAGGAAAAGAAAGTATGAGATAGATTAATCTCACAACAGAATGAATGGAAACTGGACACCACAGAAAGAAGATGTTGCCATCTCAGCTTTTCCATTCTGAGCCCTCTTCCTTCCTAGGCAGATGACCTGCTGGAGCTTTGCTATTAGTAAGAAGTTGGGATGAATTCCAGAAGCCATGCTCTGCATGTTTTCTGGGCTTGGCTTGGCTTAGAGGAAGTGTATGATCATGGGCCTAAGTAGGAAGCAAGGGATGTTTTGCACAAATACGGAGTTGAAGAGCAATTGCTGAATGCGGTAAGAGCACTATATGATGGAAACAAAGCACGCGTCCTAATTAATGAAAACTTTAGTCAATGTATCAGCATTTGAATAAGGAATAAAGCAAAGATGTGTAATGTTTTCTTGATTATTTAATGTATTTATGGATGCTTGTAGTAACCACAGAGGAGTGTTGTTTGTAAATCTGTATGCAGATCTGTACATTCGGTAGTATGCACGTACCTCAGACCCATACCCCTTGTTACATCATGCAATCTAACATTCATAGCACATCATTCAGTCAACAGTGCAGCAAAACCTATACCCAAAATAAAAGCATAGAGTAACACAGATCTGCCAACAACATACCTCCACAGTTAACTATAAGCATCTATAAATATATTAAATGATTGTGGGAATATTACACACTTGAAGCTGTGTTTGATAGGAAAATGAAATAATAGCAAGTTACACATAAAAGCAGAGCAAATGGATTAATTAGTCTACTTTGATGGGATGTTTAATAAAGATTGGGAAATGGATGGAAAATGTTTAAGACATGCACTTGTTGATAGAAAGGTAAATGGTGTGAGAAATTCATTTTGGCTGACTGAAGCAAAAATGGCTGGCTTCTGCCCACCTTATTAAATGGAAACAAGCATTGGGTATGTGAAAAGAAAGAAAAAAGTAAGTTAAATGAAACGAAAAAGGAGAATTTATGAAGTGCATTGTAGAAACAGAAGAGGTAGCTTCAGCACTCTTGAGTGATGAATGAATGTGGATTGAATACAAAATAAAGTAATTTGTAGGAAAGAAATATACGAAGATGGTTTGATCGTTAGTGAGAATAAATGCAGCAGAAGACCAGCACAGACTAAAAAAGTCATGATCGGATGGAGCCAATAAAATTTTCCAAAAAAGAGGTGAAAAGTTTAAAAGGCAACCTATGAATCTTGTACTTCAAACAAGGAGATTTGTAGGATAGAAAGGTGTGGTATGGAGAGATATGGTGTTAAATGTAAAGTACTTATAACAATTTCTCTTTCTTTCTTTTATCTCATGCCTTTACCTTCTTTACTGTGTTTTACTCTTTTTTTCTGCATGTTGATAACATTGTTTACCTAAGAAAGAGAGAGAAAATCTGTTTTGTGTTGATGAATAAAATATGCTTTCGGGAACAAAAGTGTAAATGTATGTTGGAAAGCTATGAAGCTAGCTTCTTCTTGCAAGGAGGAGATATCAATCTTTCACAACTTGTCACGTTGGCAGTGTATCTAACTGACACAATTCTCAGCCAGAATAGCTTTTTGGGAGCTGCCGTTGCAACACATGTAGAGGATGCTATTTTGAGAAAAACAATATTATGGTGTCAAATCAATAGACAAAATCTACCAATCACAACTAGCCTCAGTCTTTCTCTTTTTGGCACATTTGAATCATTTCCACCAGGCCTGCAGAGTATCAGAGATACCAGTATATTGGTAAGAGCACAGCACATACAAAAAGCCCTTCTTTGGGCTATTCCAAGAGGCATCGGGGGAAAGGCATATCCATGGTTCATTGCTGCCAACAGGCATGATTGCTCCAATCTGTGTATATGTGCATGTATGAATGTGGTCCTTTCCAGAGATAAGCATCGGGAGGGGCGGTTTAATTTTAATTAAACTCTCAAGAGGTTTGCAATGAACTTGGATAAATTGGAAACCAGCATGCTCACTAAGTTTTGGTTTGGTGAAAATTGCTCCCTCCCCCCTTCATGGCTGAGTTAAAATGGTGTCTAATTTACCATTCCTAGAGCCAACAGAAAACTGTACATTAATAAAATTTGCTCTTCTCCTTTGCAGTCTCTTATTTTGCTGCAGGCATAATGTTGGCAATTGTATGGTATTTATTTCTAGCATACAGTACATATTAAGATTGGTGAACTCCTCCAGCCTTTGCTCCTTCCTGCCATCAAATGTTACCAGTCCAGAAAAACCATCAAGCAATTGCTTTGGCATAGGATAGACAATGCAAGAGCAAATAGCAATCATTCTTCCACCAGTATTTTGCTTCCAGGTTATTCCAGGTGTAATACTGTAAAGAGAAACAGGGAAACAGAAAAGTCCATGGAAAGAGGCTGAGTACGAATCAGACTTTTCACTGTCTCAGCAGACACTGGTTAATGTTGGGAATCTCTGAGAAGTTGGAAAAGTGTAGAAATTTAAAGCAAAGGGCCATGTCTTAGGAAGCCTTGAATTTCTGTAGAAAGGGGCAATTGCTTATAGTGAAGTATCTGCACTACAGATGTCTGTTTTGTGTGTTTTGTAAATCTTATTTTATCTCACCAGACAAGTTATGGAATTGAGCATTTAATTTCAGCATCTGTCTGTCTATCTATTTTACTTGCAAATTGTAATTTTCGGATGGCTAATTTAGAATTACCACAAAAAAAGAGGAATAAAAGCAATAAATATAAAACTGCAAAAGCACAATATATGCAACACATATTAACAGTAAGTAATTTTACTTTAGAATGCTCTGGTGCTTTCCAGATTGGAGAGATCTTTGGTGTTTTTGCCTGGAATATTGCCTTTCCTTACAGATTTTTAAAAACTAATTTAAAGCCTAGAAAGGAAGGATTGAAACCTCCAACCATACCTCTATACTCAATGGTTAAGAGGTGGCCTTATTAAAATTATTTAAATGTATTTTTATGTTTTTGAATTCCCAAAAAGTTATACCAGGCTGCAAAAGCCTATCCATCTTGCACACTAGGATTAGAAATTAAATGCCCTGTGAGACAGACATCCCTAAGAGAAGAGGCGGTGGGAAAGGAGCTATGAAGCTACTATACAAAAAAAGGGGGTGGGTGGGAATTAGGATGTAAAGACCCAGAGCAATTCTGGGTTTGGGGATCCATATAGTGCTTCTCCTCTTTTCCCTTCGTAAATCTCCCCATGCAATCTGCTACGCTTTGTTGATGTTGTTGATGTTGTAATGTTCTTAGCTCCCATTGGCTATTTTATGCTGCTGAATATGTGTACACATGTGCATGTGGGTGCTGTCAGCCCCTTCTCTCTCTTCATCTGCAGGAGTTTTCTTCCTGTCCTTTCATCTAGAAGTGGGGTAGGGAATCACACTTTGATATTAACTTCGAGAGAGGAGACAACTGTTAACTATTCAGGTGTCAAAACTCACCTTCTCAGCCCCACTTCAGTTTTTAGGGAGAATGATTAGTAGGAAGTTTTCTTCCTATCAGGTGATGTTCAGTAGAAAGACCAAGGAAGCCACTTTCCTTGTTGCCATTCAATATGTGCATTTGCCTGTTTCCGTAATAGAATAAGATTTGGCCATTGAGGCAGTGCTATTCATGTCAATATATTTTTCTGATCACTTGGGGAAAGGCGGATTACATATTAATGCAGCCATGAGAAATAACTTCATATCCCTTATTCTCTCTAGTGAGTGAAAAGAAGCTTCAGGAGCAATTTCAAGAGAAAAATAACAAAAAGATAAAAGTCTCTGCTATTATCAAATATTGCTGCTTTGAGAAGAATGGGGAAATCTGCTTCATTTTTAATAGCACAAACATTTCAAAAATGCATGCTGTATAAATTTTCCATTGCCATATACGGCTGCCATACCTTCTAACCATTGATGTGTGAGTAGATCCCATTACATTCACATTAGAAAATGCAGGAAGACTAGACTAATGAAAATACAAAAAGGCCAGAGAGGAGCTAAATTTTAAGCAAAGCTGATTGGCTGGAAAAGGCTGCCAATGGAATGATCAGGCTAGGGGATTTATCTGACTAATGGGCTTTCACCTTCCTGCCAATTCAAATATCCTGCAAAACAGTGCTAAAGGGAGAGCAGTAACTGGTCTTACCTGCCTACCCCATCAGAAACTTCTGTGCCTACAAGGAGAGAAACTTCTCCTTCCTACCCATCCCTCACTGTTCAAATGATCTTCATCACTGCTGTGGTTTTTAAACATGTATTGATTAGATTTATATCTCACCTTTCATTCAGGCAGTGGAATAGCACTAACACATAAGCCATACTCGACTTATGACCACAATTGAGCCCCAAATTTTTGTTGCTAAGTGAGACATTTGTTACGTGAATTTTGCCCCATTTTACGATCTTTCTTGCCTCAGTTGTTAAGTGAATCACTGCAGTTGTTAAATTAGTAACACAGTCATTCAATGAATCTGGCTTCCCCACTGACATGTCCCCAGGACGTTGCAACCGTCATAAATGTGAATCAGTTGCCAAGTGTCTGTATTTTTTTTTAAGTTTAAAAAACTTTTATTAAATACAAAAAGTTAAAATATACAAATATACAAAAATGAAAGACAAAAAGTCGTACAAATAAACGTCACACCGTCTATGATAAAACTAATTATAATTTTCTTCAATACATCTGATAGTGAGTTAAATATTTCATAATTAATATTAAGTGGCAGTTATTTCCTATATCCTGTAAGTTATCTGTTATTTATGTTCTATAAAACATAATAATCTATTATTATTTGTTGTTGGATTATAATTATGCATTTTTGCAAATATATTCTATCTATTACTTAATCAAAGAGCGAGGAGATCTAAAACTAACATTTGTAAATTCCTGTCTTTTGGTATATATGTCATAATACGTTTCGTAGATTCATTTCACCCCCCTTATTTCCTACATTCTTTTTTTTGCGCTCTAACCAGTCGTACCATTTATCCCAAATCAAATAAAATTCCGAGTCGTCCTTTCTTTTTAATTTTAATGTGAGCTTCTCCATTTCACTGCATCCATAAATTTTTGGGATGATAATATGTGTAGGCGGTATATTAGGCGTTTTCCAGTATTGTGCTAGTGAGATTCGTGCCGCTGTTAATATGTGAATAATCAAATACTTTACTTGTGTCTGTATTTTGATCATGTGACCATGGGGATGTGGCAAGGATCGTAAGTGTGTAAAACTATCATGTCATTATTTTCAGTGCTTTTGTAACTTCAAACGGTCACTAAATGAACCGTTGTAAGTCGAGGAATACCCCTAGAACCTTGTGGAATACATTGGGCTGGAAATTTATTCTACTTTTCTATTGCCCTGAGGAGAAACAGGTGAAAATGTTTGATATTCAGGTTCCCACTGTGCCTGGAAGGTCTTGAGTTTATTTGATACGAACTGTGCACAGTTTTCTGAGAATATTGTACAGCTAATCTGTAAGAGGCAAAATGACTCTGTAGTTTATATACAACTACCTGAAATCTAGCATAGAAACGAAGTATGTTTGCCAAAAATTAGAATAGCAATCTACATTATATAAGGCAGACTTTCTCCTGCCTTTAGATATCTTTAACCTTTCTCCAATATTGACACAGCTTTTTATGGAAATACAAGTCTCCTTTTGGTGCTTGCCCTTCAGGGAGAGGAAATAGCACAATAATCCCACCCCCAATACTAAACTCATCCCTCTTTGAGTATGAGGATATATTTTTCCACTGGCAATTCATGCTTCATCTCATGCCACTCATTATCCATATTCCCAATGATCTGTAAAGGTTTAGTTTGCATGTCCCCTCTCTTCCTACAATAAAATTTAGGTAGCTATAAGCTCTTTTCCCCTACCAAACTCTTATCACTGGATTTATAGAGGAATGCACTATTTAAAGAATCTGCCACTAAGAAATATTTACCCGGGAAGTTCAATATACACATCATAATCCACATCCTCTTAAACTTCTTTAGACAACTCAGCAGTGCTTTCCGGGTTTGTGATCTAATTTTACTTACAGTGTCCTCCCAAACATCATAGCCTATGGTTCTTTTTTATTCTTCGAAGTCTCCCTCTCATCCAGATAAGGCTCTCTCTAGCATACATGAGAGGCTGCTGGTGTTATAACAATGAAACTCCTAGTGTTGTCTCTGAGGTGAGACACAAATTGCTCTTCTAGACTGCATGACCAGAGTATAGGACTCTTGAATATTCTCTCCTTAATGATACTCTATTGCCTGCCAATGATTTTCTGACCATTCCCATTCACTTTCTTTTGTGTCAGTTGTTGTGTTTGTTGTAATCTGCAACATTTGCCAGGTCATTTAATATTTCAAGGAGCCTCGGGTGCCTGTCACATTCCCTTGTCTCAGCATCTCTTCTGTTTGGTCAGATGAGAAGCTCTCTACTGTCAGCAGATATGCAGTATAAAACATATAGCCACGGGAGATGCTCTCGGGATTCCATTTTCTATTCTGTTTCCTGTACTCACTGCTAAAAAATAAATAAAAACAAATAACTCTTGGTCATGTCCCTGATTGCATCTATGACATTTCCTTGTTTAATAGTGCAAGATGACTGTCACCTGCATTTTTTTAATGCAGGTAATGTGCTCCTGCTCTTAATTTACATTTGAACACTTCAGAAGCTGGGTTAATGCCTGCTGGCAAATGTAGCTATTATTGTTGTTGTTGTTGTTGTTGTTAGGCAAAGGCTGCAGCAACATTGGTAAAATAGCTTGACTTCTTAATGCTTGCATGCAGACTGCCTTTCCAATGACCTCCTAACATGGGAATGTTAGGGGTGGGCCAGATTTGGCAGGTGGAACAGGATTGAGTGGGTCCTTCCTACTTTCACATTTATGCTGTATTGAATGGCTCCTTTCTCTTTCCAAGTATATGCGATAGATGTTTGATTGTAATTTGTAATCGAGCACAAGAGTAAAGGATGACCTTTCTTTATGTTTTCAGTGAAGGTAAGTAGCAGGTATAAATCTACTTGTTCTCATCCTGGCATATCATTAGACCTATGGCTGTAGTTTTGGAGCTGATGAGAAAATTATTATGTTAATTAAAAAAACTGCACCTCATAATTCTCCATTTTTTGGAGCACTGGCCACCATTTTGGATCAGGCAGCGAAACCTTCTGTACAAGGGTGCATGACAGACTTTTGATATAACACCTCTGGTGCCTGTATAAAGCCTTCGTCGTTATGGCCAGCATTGAGAATTAGGTTATTATTTACCATGCCAAGAAAGTTGGACCTGGATTAAGGACAAACATATTGGGTAGTAGGTAACCTTTTGAGGGCCAGGAGCTTCATTTGGCCTCTGAATGTAAAAGGCCTCGATTAATAGGGTAATAGTGCAAAGGCCTATCATTGTCAAGATTTTGAGGCAGGATTGGAGGGAATTTGGGAACTTCTTTGGTTTTTAAACTTACACCATCTTTTTGTCCACAATTTCAGTAACTGTGGCTCCAGGAGGTTCCTATCTTAGAGCAAACCTCAGCATTTATGGAATAAGAGGGAAAGGCTTGCATTATAAGGCTTTGACGTTGTTTATTTATTTATTTGACAGATTTATATGGCTGCCCATTTCCCCCAAAGTGACTGTAGGCGGCCTATAATAAAACTAGGAAATAAAACATTTTACAAACCCATTAAAACAATAACAGTAGGTAAAACCAGACCGTGAGAGGGAAGATGTTACCTTGAATATAATCATCATGTAGGCTTTCTGCTAGTTGTAACATCAGTTTATTTGGGTAATGAAGCCTTTCTTGGTCTCCTGGATTTCATTTCCCTTTCTTCCCAGATATTCAAGATTGAGGACAGCAAATATAATTCCCAAATCTGGCACAACTGGAAGGCTAGTAAGGAACTTAAATGGGCAAAGCATTCTGAATTAAGCAGGTTTTGAGCCTGAAATAGTTGCCTCAAGCTCAAAACAGCCATCTGAAGGCTCTCCAGAAACATCAAAACCTATTCTTAACTCAAAATGTTTTGTCCACCTTCAGCAAAGAGTCATGTGAGTTCAACAAGGAATAACACTCTTCAAGAGGTCATCACTCAGCTTAGCAGTACTGGACAATTTCAGTCCAGTCTCCAACATTTCCTTTTTGGTTTATAGCTTATAAAACTTATATTCCAAAGAGCCCCGAAGGAAGCAGATTCCATTGCAGCTCTGCTCCATGAAGCCCAATAGCCTCCTAACCTTTTATCCTTCCTCAGAACATTAAAATCAGCTCTTCTCCTAAACATTGAGATAGTGGGAAGTCAGGATGGGTTAAGAATGTGGGTTTCATCAGGGCAATGCAATTGTGGCACCAGGTTTTTCTGGTTTTTAACATTATTGTTTTATTGCTTTTGGTTTTATGATTGTTTAGATTGTTTTATTGGTTGTGAACTGCCCAAAGTTGATTCTAAAATAGGCAGCTACACAAATGTTTTAAATAAATAAATAAATAATCTGGACCCTTTAGAATCAGGTTTCAGGCCAGGATCTAGTAGCAGGATAGTATTGATTGTACATATAGGTGATTTCTGATGCTAGGATGGAGATAGTATATGGCCCTTGTTGTTTTTGATATCTTTCTGTGCTGGCTAAGGGTACCAGGACTGAGGACATAATTCTTCAGTGGTTCTCTGCCCTCCAGGTTTCAGTCAGTGTTGGTAGTATGAGAAAGGTCCAGCCCTAGGCCTCTGCTTTGTGGGGACAGAGATCAATTCTCTTTCCACTTCTCTGTAAGATGATGAAACTGGTGGGCAAGATAATCTATTGACATGGGGTCAAAATAATCAATCTATCTCTTATACCTTACATATGCTCTGGGTTATCCAGTTGATCCCATCAAGGTACATTCCCAGTGCCACTGTACAGATCTGGATGGAGAAGAACTAGCTGAAAGAAAATCAGTGGCTCTGGGTTTCAGGGCCTCTCACATCTAGTAATTTCCATTTTTTGCCTCAGGCAGAGTTGGTGCACACTCTGGGGCTCCTTTTAAATTTGCATCTTAAGTAGCAGGTGGCAGTTGTGGCTGGGAGAGCCTTTGTATAAATAGTTCATGTGCACTAGTTGTGCCTGTTCTTAGATCATGAAGCATATTCACAGCCACTCATGTCTTAGTCACCTCCTGAGTGGACTACTGCAACACACTACAACACTCTGTATAGGAGGCTACTGTTAAAAACCATTCAAAGCTTCAGCTGGTTCAGAATGAAACCACAGATTCAGATTTGGTTATACCAAAGTACGCCCACATAACACCTTTGCTATGCGAACTACACTAGTTCTCAGTAGACTTCCAGGTGCAATTCAAGGTGTTGGTTGTCACCTATGTAGCATGGGGCCTTATCATTTATGGGACTGCCTATCTGCAATGCAAAGGTGTGCTCTATGTCTAGCAAAGTAATAAAATTGTCGCCTGGTAGGCCCCTGGAAGCATCTCTGTCATGGTATTTATCTTATAGAACAGCATTCTCAAAGAGATATTATAATCAGCTCCAAACCTGCTGTCTTTTCAGAAGTCCATGAAGATTTGACTTTTCTCCAAGGCACTGAGGCCAGGATGTTAATAGAATTTGGGAATAAGTGTAGGTGATATGCTTGAATCAGATGTTTAGAAGAGCCTTAACTCAGTTTGTCTTCTTAATTAGTTTGAACAATTATGGTTTTTATCTTTTTCATTGACCATTGTTGGATGGGCTGGTCCTATAAATTGGTTGAATAAATGCATATTCCAAGGGACAGAAAAGGACACCATACAACAATAAACAAATAAATATATTTTATAATAAACAAATGTAAATGTAACCACACAACATAACAGAACGATGAATCAGGAACTCTCATTCAGCTGGGCCTGGTGATCTTGAAGGCTTTCCTCAAGCTGAGCAGAGTTGAGCCTAGTTGCCTATTGAGAGAAGATTATAAATTATACATAAAAGTTGTAGGATTATTAATAATGGGTGGTTAATAAAGCATATTGTACTGTTTAATTATTAAAAAAATATTTACAAGCTCCATGTGTCATTAGCGGGCATGCATATGCACACCAATCATGCCTACCATCCCTGTCCTATTGTTTCTTTTTTAAAATTTTTCTTATACATATCCATTTCATGTATTCAGAATTATGTTTATACTTATACCTGTTATCTTGTAAGTGATTGACAAATAAAATAAATAAATGTGCCTAAATTAGTACCACCACTTGATCGCTTTTCTAAGGATCTTGGAATCTTCTCCCACAAGCGCGATTGGAAGTGAATTGGGATATCTGGTAACTAAATGACTTGAAATACGTTCTTCCTTCTAGGTGTTAATGTCTCGGCCAATCAGGATGAAGAGACACATCATGAGACCTTCCAGATGCAAATTGACAAAGAAACCAAGAAGTGCATTTTCTATTCCAACACAGGCAACTATTGGACATTGGTGGCACATGGAGGGATTCAAGCCATGGCTACTGAAATGTGAGTTGTGCTGTGTCTTCATTTTGCTGGCAGGTCCTTAAAGCAGGGATCAGTGGACTGAATTCAGTTCAAAAGAAATATATTTCCATGTCTGTCTGTGAGGCAGACATCACTACAGATCACTCACCACCTCCTTCGCCAGCCATTTTGGTGATGCCGACAGCAAGCAAAGCAGCTAGTCTCCAGTGGTGACATGGTCTCTAGCCCCTAAGCATAAGAAGATTGCACAGTCTTGCCCTAAATAATCAGGATTTCAGAAGTGTATCCATTGCGTGTACTAGGCATCATAACTCAATTGGGAGAGAACTGAGTTGGGGGAGAAACGAACACCAGATTTAGCAAAGAGCTACTGTAGGCTTTCATCAAAATAACAAAAATAACACTGCATCATCACAAAGCAGATTCTGTCTCTTTTTTACAGACCTATAGAGTTAATGTGCCTGTGCAAAAGTGAGGAAGATTGTGCCATGATGGCAAGATGCTGCTTTTGGCATCTGCTCCTCCATTTATCTTCCTCTGCAGAGTTTGCATTTAGACAATTGCTATTTCTCAAGAACACGTGCCTTCCTCCTTCAGCAGCAACTGTTCCAATACAGTCTCTCTGCTTCCCTCCCCTTCCCTCCTCTCCCTTCCTCTCCCCTGTCCAAACCAATAACTTTGGCAAACGTGTAAGATTGGAACAGGTTGAAAAACGTCCTATGGAAATGACTCCATCTCTTTGAAAACACACACACCTCGTGCGGGAATCCATGGTTGGACATTTGGATGGTGTGGGTGTTTTTAAAAAGTTATTCCTGTACGAAATGTTCATCTGCTTCTACCCAAATAACAGCCAGTCAGTTGGTGGAAGGTTAAAATAGTTCAACTGCTTGATCAGAACTAATTTCACAATCCTCTTCTGCAGAATTTGATTTCATAGATTCTGCATTGGACTACATTGATTTTATTATTTGTTTGTATGCTTGATTAATTGATGGTTGTGAACCACAGAGCCACTGAGAGTTGGGCAGCGTACAGATTTAATAAATTATTAAATTTATTATAATTCGTCACACAGTCAGCCAGATATTCAAACTGGATTTGGCATTTTTATCCACCAAGTCCTTCCAAGGACCTGGGAGAGGCGGATGTTGCTGTTTTAAATGGTGTTAATGATACTATAGCAGAATGTTGTTCCAAGAAAACCTGCCTTTTGCGATTGAGTAATGGTGATTTTGTCAAGTGTAGTGATTTTCAAGTGGTACTCTAGTTGTTTTGGAATTTCATCCAAGGTGCCAATCACCCTTGCATTATCTTTGCATTCTTTTGCTTCTGTTTTCCACTTCTATTTGCAAGCCTTGGTTATTTTGTGACTTTTTTTCAGTTCTTTCTCTTTTCTTCTGCCGTCTCCAGTGCTGCCATGTTCCCTGTCCAGACTCTTTTGTCTTTCTTGTCAACAATTGTTAAGTCTGGGGTGTGTTTTTTTTAATTGTTATTATTATGTTACCGAAATGTTTTCTCAGTTGCTTGAGAACTTTTAATAGTAGGATTGGAGAATATGTCAGTGGCATCTTTGGACCACATAACCAAATCTGTGGAAGACCTGGGATGCTGAGAAATTAAAAGCACCCTCAAGAGAGGGATTAGGCTTGCAATGGAGGGGGTCAGCCTGTCCCCCAATCATTTCCTGGTTTTAAAAAAAATCCCTTTCAGAAATGGCTATTGGTTTAGTAGAAATCCATGTAGGTATTTGAATATATTTCTCTTACTTTCCCCATTCCCCTGGGGAAAATAATATTTTCAGGAAGATAATTTAGTTTGGGAAAACAACATGAGGGAAAAGAATAACATCTTTTCTCAGTGTCCTCATTTCAATACAATAAAGAACAAGCACCACCTTCTTAGCTGTTTTTAGCTGTTTTTAATTTTAGAATCTGGGCGATCCAACAACAGTTTCTCTGCCTTCTCCTCCTCCAACTGCGCCCTCACTTCCCCTTTAACATGTGACACTTCTTTTAAGCAAGAACATTTAAGAACTTTTTAATCCAGACAAGCATGAGCTGACGGCTGCAGGCTAAGACTGGACAAAAGTAGATTAGATTAAAATTAGAATATTTAACAGTGAGTGGGATTAACTCTTGGAAACATACATATGTGGACACTAAAGAAATATTTTTCCCTATTCTTCTTCAGTGACATGAAAATCTATTCAAAGTCTAGGATAGGACTTGGCAATGAAATGAAGCACTGAAGTTCCCTGAAGTTCCTTATAGAGAGTTGTCACATCTAGGAAAATCCTATTTCTGCCCCTGAAAATAGCCTGGATGCTTTTATGCTACAATTTACTGGAACCGTGTCAAAGAAAAAGGAAAACATTCGGTGATATGTGTCATCTCAAGCCCCTGCTTTGGGTGGAATGTGCATTACAAATGTGTTTCCTGACCTTCATTTTTCATTATTAAATGAAAAAGCAAATTCCCCACCCCACATACTTCCTCTCAAGCTATAGACTGACAGGTTTAGTGGAGATTAGAGTAGAATAGAGTAGAACAGAATTTACCTTGGAGGTCATCTAGGTTGTCCCCCTTCTCAAGCAGGAGACCCTATACATTCCAGACAAGAGGCTGTCCAGTCTTTTTTTGAAAGCATCCATTGATGGGGCACCAAGAACTTCTGAAGGCAAGCCATTCCACTGGTTGATTGTTCTCACTATTAGAAAATTTCTCCTTAGTTCTAGATTGCTTCTCTCCTTGATTAGTTTCCGTCCATTGTTTCTTGTCTTACCTTCTGATGCTTTGAGGAAAATAGTTATGTAGTAGAATATGTAATGCAGATTATTAGTGAGACAGATTTTTGCTATCCATAGGAACAACTTGCAAACCCAATAGGTTAAGGTAGGGTAAAGCTCAATAGTAATGCACCTAAGCTTTCAGGAAACGGTTGCAATAGAGCATGATAAACCTTTGCAAATACAATCCAAGGTACAATTTTAAAAGATGTATCAAGATTCCATAAATCTCACTCCATAATGTGGAATATTGTAGATGTACTATATGTCGACTTTATATGTGTAATAAATGTCTAATAGGACAGAAAGAATAAAACCTTTGGAAGGAAGGAATAGTTTCTCCTTTCTGATTCTCCCATCAATCCATACTCTTCCTTTCTGCTTTGGTTTCCTCAGATCCGCCAGCACTATGTTTGATCTTGAATGGTGTGGTCGCCGTGTTGCCCTTAAAGCTAACAATGGCAAATACATCTGCACCAAGAAGAATGGGCAACTGGCAGCTGTCAGTGACAGAGTGGGTGAGTCTTATCTCTGGACCCTGAAAGTGAAGCTGCCTGTGGGCTTTATTTCAGAAGCTCAGTCCTTCTAGATCAAAACAATAGGACAGGTAAACCAAAGGATACTTATCTACTCAACTTAGGCTGCCAAGAGGACAGCGGTGTGTTCTTGAGCTGACTCTAGTCTAGAACATTCTTGAGCTCTTTTATTGGTAAATAGTTATGCATCCTGTAGGGGAAAACAATTTTAGCTAACAAGAGTTATTTAGCTAAAGCAAGACTTATTTAGTCTCAGAATTAAGAATCTATCCTATTTGGATTACCCAAGCATAGAAAGAAGCAGGATTCTTCAATATTTCTAGAATTTTGGCAAATGCAGAGAACTTGCAGAAATAGGACCATAAAACGAACCCCATCTTCATAGCCCTAACTACTTAAAATCTTCCTTTCTGTTTGCCAAATATCCACATGAACAAGTTCTTAGAAATAGGCATCTCTAAGGGAGCAACCTTGTATTCATTTGTGTAAAATGTCCTTTTTAGATTTCCTAGCTCTACAGGATTATGGTAGTCTCATTAATCTCAGAATGCACTGAGTTACAGTTGTTGCCACAGGGAAAGATGAAGAATTTGTTCTCAAGCTGATCAACCGACCCATCCTAGTTCTTCGTGGGGCTCATGGCTTTGTTTGTTACCATCGCAACTCCAATTTGTTGGATGCCAACCGTTCCATCTATGATGTCTTCCACCTCAGTTTCAGTGATGGTGCTTACCAGATCAAAGGTAATTAGCTGTCTGCAAACTGGGTGATTGGAAGAGAGAAGGAGCTGGGGAATGTTCTTCGTTCACACAGTGAATTGTTTAATTAACCAATCACGTGTCAGAGGAATGCCATACACGAAACACAGTGGGCCAACTTCCTGCATGTGAGTGTAAACTAGTGTACTCAAAGGTTGCTTAGTGCTAATCCTTTGAAGTGCCCATATGCAATCACATGCAAACATGTCCATTTTGTTGACTACAAATCATCCCTACCCTGTATAATAATGGTTACTAAATGTTCTAGGTGCCAGTGCTTCTGTAGACAAAATACAGGTAGTCCCCGACTTAAAACAATTCGTTTAGTGATCTTTTGAAATTACAACAACATTGAAAAAAAGTGATTTATGACCATTTTTCACATGACCATTGCAGCATCCCCATGGCCATAGGATCAACATTAAGATATTTGGCAGCTTACTTTTATTTCTGACAATTGCAGGGTTCCAGGGCAACCTTCCAACAAGCAAAGCCAATGAGGAAGCCAGGTTCACTTAGCAACCACATTAGCAATTTAATAACTGCAGGGATTCACTGAATGTGGCAAGAACTGTTGCAAAATGGGACAAAACTGACTTAGCAAATGTCTCACTTAGTAACAGGAATTTTGGAGCCAATTATGGTTGTTAGTTGAGGTATTACCTGTATTACCATCCAGAAGAAGGAAGTATTGGTGTCTTTGATCCCAAGGTTTGTATAAGTGGAGATATAGATTTTAAGAAAAAAGGCCTAATGAAAGCTGAATATGATCAACAGTCAAAGGCTACTGACTGTTGAAGGAAAAAAAAAATTAAAACTGGAAGGGAAACAGCTTTAAAAGCATCACAGCATTAAAAAAAAATTAATGTAGAACAGATCTTTACAATCCATCAGCTAATTTCACACAATAGATTAAACTGCAGAAAGTTATCCAAGTCACGAGGGAGCCTCACATCTGACTTGCCATATGGAGCTATCTCTGGGCTATCATAGTTAGCTGCTATGCTGCTGTTGGTAGACACGAAAGAGATTTAGAACATTTCCTCCTTGCTCCAACTGTTCCATCATCCCCACCTTCTACTCCCATGTGTGGAAAAGAAGATACTGAATTGCAAAAGAACCCCAAACTGCACATGTTCATTTTTCTTTCTGGATGCTTATTGGGAAATAATCATGGTGATAGGAGTCAAATCTCCCTGTGTTGGGGGGAAATTGCTCTGTCTTGCAGGTACCACCTGGGGTGGGCAACTCCTTGTTCTGTTATCTCATTCCTCTACCTTCAGCAGCGATGGGTAGCTGTTCACTTGGAAGACATTTAAACAGAGGACTGGCCTTGGCAAAGGATGCATATGCCAGTGTTTTAATTAGGGAGCCTGGGGCTTCATGCTATTTTTAACATGGCTTTTATTTTCACTTCTCCTAACATGTTCTTGCATATGGTGGAACCATCTGCACTCTAGATTCTGTACTGTGATCTTGAGTGTGTTAGTTGTTGAATAAGAGAACTGGACAAATGTTGTCTCTTTAGAGTCTCCCCTCCTCCACTCTAAAGAACCCTCATAATCACCTCATCATCCTGGCACAAGTGCTCATTGTCATATTTCAATCAGTGATGGGATTCAAACATTTTTACCCATTCTCTCCCCATCCCACTAACCTGCTTTCCAGCTCCATTCTCCTGTGTAGGGCAACAAAAAAAAGACTCAGCCAATCAGCTGGGACTCAGGAGGCAGAGAATCGATGGGGGCGGGGCCAGTCAGAGGTGGCATTTGCTGGTTCTCCGGACTACTCAAAATTTCCGCTACCAGTTCTCCAGAACTGGTCAGAACCTGCCGAATACCACCTCTGATTTCAATAATCCCTTTATAAAGTTTGAACATCTGTTCCATTATGGCTTTTGACTTGCATGTGTTTTTCTATAAGAAAAACTATTAGGGAAACATCCAAGCAAGAGTTTAGAATTAATAAGCTGAAATGGCTCCATTCTATGCGCCCTCCAATGACTTGTGCCTCTTTGGTGCTCCTAGGCCTCAATGACAGGTTCTGGTACGTGGCTAGCAATGGCACCGTGTGCAGCGATGGTGAAACATCTGAGGACTTCTTCTTTGAGTTCCGCGAGTGCAGCCGGATGGCCATTAAAGGGAAGAATGGCAAATACTTACGAGGAGACGCAGCTGGAACCCTGCGGGCTGATGCCGATACCCTAAATGGTGCGACATTCTGGGAGTACTGAGCCCGTACCACAGGGCTTGAGATGCTCCAGGGCCCAGCCTGATGCTCAAGCCTGGACACTGAGTAGCATGTGAGGGGAAGGTGAGTTCTGGCACCTGGACTCAAGGGGCCTTACGCTTCCATAGCTTGCAAGGAAAAAGATGGCTCAGGATAGAGGAACCTCTTCACCTAGGGGTATTTTATTTTATTTTTTGGTCTCCCTTGCCTATGTTTAGAAGTGACACACTAATAAGGCTCCTAGAAGGTGGTTACTGTGCGGTGTCTGACTAAGTCGCAGAAGTTGTATTTCCCTTCCAGTTTCCCTGGGGCATCCTTGTTTTTTTCCCCTCCAGAGGTGTCATACCTTACAAGACATCTGATGTAGGTATGTCAATGTTCCAGAAAATGTGGGTATGCAAAACAGAGGAGACATGACAGTTTCAGGATTCATTGCAAATGTGGAAAGTCAGCTCCTTCTCGCTGGATGGAATAGCTGAAGGTTAGGGGTGCTCCTAATTAATAATTAATTAATTCCCAACGTAATGAAGGCTTGTGTAGTTATCTGGCCCTTACAATATGGTCTTTTAAAGCTACGTAGCAATAGGTCCAGGACATTCCTATATTCTCTGTTCTTGCCAGCTTCAGTCAAGGCCTGCAATATGTTTAATATACTCTGTATTTCCAGATTACTTTTGTTTCTAGGAGCAGCTCTTTTGAATCAAGCCCTTTCCACCTTTAATATCCTGACTCAAGAGGTTGTAGCTCAAAGATGGAAGGAGTTTGGTGGCGTGTGGCTGTTGTTCTCTCAGCCCACATTATCACAGGGTGGTATTGTGAGGAAAAATGGAGAGAGAGAGAGAGAGCACACTATGTATATACTCTATATACCCCTTTGAGCTGATGTTATAAAAAGTGGAATTAAAATCTGATGAAATAAACGCTATAAACGCATACAATGTAAAGTCATCTTTTACTCTAGATGCCAGAGATTTAGTTTAGAAGCTAACTCAGAAACGCCTGGCAGGAGGAGAATGAGGTGGTCCAGCTGTTGCAAGCTTTTTAATAAAATAAAACCCTGGGGTAAGACAAGAAGGGGAGTAAATTTAATTTTGGGCAGGCTTGCAAAATTTTGACTAAGATTTAAAGGGAGGAAAATTAGTGATGAAGAATGAGGGGCTGGGGCTCTGGAATTATTGCCTGAGATAGGATTAATTTTACAGTCAAGAGTTGCTCTTCAGGAAATTTTCACAATGCCTAGGACTGTCCAGTTATTGAAGCAGCCTCTCTTCTACTCTGCTCTCCTTCCATGTCCGACATGCCTTCCGCAAATAACCTGAAAAGGAAGGATGCTGGTTCAATGCAGTTTCCTGTCCCAACAGCTGTCATGAAACACCATTGTCTATGAGATCTCTACAGACATTGGATGGCTCCTCTAGTTTCTCCTGCCTGATGGAATGGGCCTGCTTCCACAGCACTGGAAAAAGCAAAGGCCTTTAGCAGGAGAACAGAGGCTGAGTGATTTTTAGCTAGAACTTTTGTATTGTTTCAGGAGTCACAGCATTCTGCCATTTTTTTTTGCATCCCCTCCCCTTTCTCTATTTTTATTCTTAAAATAATGTACAGCAATTGTAAAGCAAAACTATTGCTAAGGCAGTGCAGGCAAAAAATGGAAATCTTCCAGTGGAAGCAGCCTTTCTACCTATCCACCCGCTTCATTGGAAATGGAGAGACTCTCATTATCCAAAGGCAACAAACAGGCAGGAGTGTGGATGCTAAACAAATGAATATTTCAGATTTGCTTTTTATTTTGTTGTCCAAAAGGTACTGTATGAGCAAATTGCATCTGAGAATGAGACTAGTATTTACTTCTTCAACTTTAGAGTCATTAAAAACTCATCTGCTCAAATCCAGAAACATTAAACTGCAATAAAGATGAAGAACATTCCAGCGGTTTGTAAAAAAGATGCAGACCCATAAAACAAAACAGTTAATTCAGTTGCATGTAGACTTGTACTCTATTTATATTGTTGGAAGAAAAATCCTTCTGGGTTCAGTTCCAAGTGGGGAAAAAGACACTGGAAACATGGAGGCTGTTTGGAAGGTTTAATGGTCCACATGGCCTGGAGCTCCCCAGAGTGAAAAGAAAAGATGACCACATGCTTCAAGGTGAAGGAAGAGATCAAGAAAGAGGCTGAGGTGCTGAGAGTGCCTGGGTTTTATACCCTCTGTTGGGATTTGAATTGGAGCTTGTATTCTGATTGGTTGTCAGACACCCATGAAGCCATGCAGGGGCAACTCTGTAGGCTGTCCTGAATTCCAGGCATGGTTGAGCCTTGCTGGATGAAGATGCACTGAAAAGGGTTTTTAGCAATTGCTATAGCTTTACCTGGAGATCTTTGTTATGTAAAGTATTCTGGCCCAAGCCTTAATGGCCCACCCATTAACAAAGGTGGGGGTGAGTTTCTGCTTCTGAGCTGAGTTTTTTTTAGGAAATATTCTGACTTTTTAATATTTCCCAGGATATTTCATTTTTCTAGGAGACGGATGGGTGCTAACTTCCTACAATATTATGGATGGAAGGTTGTGGGTGGGAGGGTGGATGTGGTTGAAGAGGCAGCCTATGGATTTTTTAAAAAATAAATATAGATAGTGCTCACTTAACAACCCTAATTGGGTCCAGAAACTCTGCCATTACGCAAAGCAGTTGCTAAGTGGGAAGTCAGATTATCATGGCAGTGTTTTCTGGCTAGAAAGAGACAAGGCTACACAGTTTTACACCTTCAACTGCTGCTTGCCTCCTAACCACTCCTCTGCCCTTTGGAATGCTCCACTATCTGCTTACTGTCTTGTACACATAGAAAGCCATGTGATTATGGCACAGCTTGGGACAGGCACATTACGCAAACAGCTTACAGTACTCTCTTGAAATCTCTCTCCAATCTCTCCACTTTGTGAGGAGAATGAGGAGAAAAAGAACCAAGTGATTTTTGTAGGCAATTTCTCCTTTGCCCGATATTTTCCTGCTGCCAGCACATTCTATTGCTTTCAATATGTGGAAGAATGAACAGCTGTCTCTCTTGAAATCTCTTCCTCTCCCATCTCGCTGCTCTGCAGGCAAGAGAAGGGTCAAATCACTTGCTTTATTTCTCCTTTCTCCTCACAAGAGAGATTGGAGAAAAAGAGATTTCAAGAGAATAGTATAAGCTGTTTGCCCAGCACACTTGTAGCTCCTAGCTCCAGGCTGCCAGTGTTATCACATTGCTTTCAATATATTGTTGGAAGAATTATCCTTCTGGGTTCAGTTCCATGTGGGGAAAAGACACTGGAAACATGGAGGCTGTTTGGAAAGATGGTTTAATGGTGGTCAGGACCACATGGCTTGGAGTTCCAAAGTGAAAAGGATGATCACATGCTTCAAGATGTTGGGTTGAAGGAAAAGAAGGGGCAAGTTGCTGAGAAACCCTTACTTTTATACCCTCTGTTGGGCCCCACGTTAGTGTTTCCTGTTCCTGTGTAAGAAATGTATCCCATTGGCTGTCAGACTCCCAGGGGCGGGGGTCTTAGCTAACTTTGTAGGCTTTGTCTGGACCATATGGCTTTAACTGAGTGCTGGCTGATGCAATCTTCCCAGGCCAGGTGGTAGAATGGGCAGAAGGCTTTGTTATGTAGAATACTCTGGCCCAGGCCTTATGGTTCGCCTATTAACAAGGGTGGGGGTAAGCTTCTGCTTCTGAGGTGAGTTTCTGCTTCTAAGTTTTTACTTATCTTTTTAGGGGAAATATTCTGCTTTTTTAGTATATCCTGACCTAAACTATTTCATTTTCCCAGGAGAGGAGTGAGTTTTAACTTCCAAAAGTACAAAAGAACAAAACAGTTTATTCTCTTGCAATCCCTTCCTCTCCAATATCTCTGTTTTGCACAGGGGAATAAAAGAAATAAAACACAGGTCACGCAAAGGACAGCACATACTACCTGTAATGGCAAAATTGTGACCGAAGGATACTATGATGGTCATAAATGGCCGTAAATTAGTCATAACATTATTTTTTCAACTGGCATCTTGTTATTTCCATGGTAACTTCCAAGTGGGCAATAAGCAAGGAGTATCTGTACAATTCCTGGGGGGTTCCTTGTTTCTTGTTTGAAGGCTTTCGTACACACCTGATTTGTAAGCTTACACAGCATAAAGCAACAGAACCTTCAGTGTGAATATTTAGACCAGTCTAGTCCATGCTTTGTGCTGCTGTTATTATCAACCAGATCTTGTTCTAATGGACCTGAGAAGGAGTTCCTGAATACCTAGCCAAAGCATTTCTTGTACCAGTCACCTCAGTGCACGTATATGTTTATACAGAGAAGAAGAGAGAAATACTCATGGCAGCTACGCAAATGCTACGAAATCAGGACATAGATGGAGGTATGTGATCTGGAGCACAAAGAGCAGCAACCCCCCCATAGCTTTTGGCTCTGTGCTTCCCAAGACTGTGACCCAACTGGACTATTCAATTGCTACATTTCATATACTCGGCACTTTAAGAGCCACTATATCCCTTTAACTCAAGGGTGGATATATATAGTCTACCCACTGGTTACTCAGCAAAGGGAATGTTCTGGGTCTACATCGCAGTGGTGGGATTCAAATAATTTAACAACCGGTTCTCTGCCCTGATGATTTCTTCCAACAACCAGTTCACCAAACTGCTCAGAAAGTTAACAACCGGTTCTCCCAAAGTGGTACAAACTGGCTGAATCCCACCACTGTCTACATGGCATTCTGAACGAATTAGCCATATTGGGTGAGCTTGCATACAGTAGCAGGTTTTAAACTACAATTAGCTACAGAGGGATGCAGCATTGCACACAAACAGGGGCAGAAAACTGCTCCACTGCCGTGTCTCGGTGCCAGCATTTCATCTGGAGGGCAGCTGTGCTCCAGCGAGAGCTGCCATTTAAGTTTTCCACAGGGCCCCATAACAAGGCTTCATCATGGGGAATAAAATGGCCTCTCTCAAGTACCTGACAATAATTCAGGCAAGTAAGCAAAGCGGTCCCTGGAGTCAGGAAGAAACCACCTGCCTTAGAATGCAGCTGCCACTTTTGAGAGAGGGAGGGGGTAGGGAGGGAGAGAATGAACGTATGGAATAATTCATTGTCCTTTTGCCTCTCATTCAAAAGTCATATCGGGGCGATGCTTCCATTGGCATCAACGCGAAGATCGCTAAGCCACGCAAGCTTTGGAAACCTTCCGATCTTTGTGGGGAAAGGTTACAAACACTTGATCAGAGAAAAGGGGAAGGTAAAAAACCCAATTGGCCGATTTAGGGTTTAAGGCAAACCGGGCGTCCCGATTGGCCTTTTCAGCTTGAGGAATGTGGGCGGGGGCTGCAGACATTCAAATGATGGTCTACCAGGTGATCGCGCACAAGACGCGGAAGGAGAAGCGGAAATCCTTTGTGCTGCAAGAGAAGGCGACAGCGAGATCGCCTCCTCCTCTTCCTCTCTCCCCCCGCTGTCCCCGGCCCTTATAAAGGCAATTTTTTTCCCCTGCCCTGAAGGGAAAAGGAAACAGGGCAAGTTCGGACAGAGCCATATAAGGCAAACGGAGCGACAGACTTTAGACCCCAGATTCAGCCGCAGATGTTAGGAAACCGCACATGGGTAGCAATTATGCAATATCGAATCTCGCTTATCTCGGACCGCCTCACATCAAAGGCAAAAAAGAACACCGCGTCCCTTTCCTAAAAAACAAACAAACACCCAGCCTTCTCCTCGAGCAAACAGACCGAGGGACATGGGCGCCCAATCCACCGTCTGGCCGGCAAAGCCAAGTTAGGATTTAAATGGGGCTCTGTGCGTGTGTGCAATCGGTGGGTGGAAAAGGCACGTTCCTCGCTTCATTCATAGAGAAGGAGCTTCTTGGCTCCGGTCGCTAAACGTCCAATCATGCAAGGCGAAGGGCGGCCGCCTCTCTTGAACCTCCGGCGAGCAGCTCTTCATGCCTGCGCTGCGGAGAGGACGAGCGACTCCCACTTGGAGACCACGTCGGCGCCTGCCCCCGGCCACCTTCTCGCCCGCTGTATCCGCCCTGGGAGCCGGCCAGCCGGCTGTTGGGGCAGCGGGGCGAGTCCCCAATCCAGAAAATGGCATCGCTGGCAGACGGGGACGGTCTGCAGGGGAACGCGATTGCGAGGCTGGCCTTTCTCGTCTTCCGCCTGGGCTTCGTAAATCGCCGAGCTGGCTTCGAAAGGATGAATGGGCGCTGGTGCTCCCCCCCTCCCCCTGTGGGAGATGGGCAGTGAACGCCAGTTGAAACTCGATGGCCAATTACAATGAAAGAAAAAAGAAAAGCAGCCAACTCGGGCAAAAGTTATGACTGCTGAGCTAATGCAGGGTTAGGCTTCTGCCCATTTTTCTTTTTCGTGAGTGGGAAAGCTTGAAAGACCCGCCTAATTAGAGAGGAAAAATCGTGTAGGGACTCAAGATGTATTTGGTTTAAACAACTTATTCATGCTTTCATGTTATGAATCCTCCCCTCTCCTCCTTTGTTTCCACATACAGTTGACATCTCTGTTAATTGCATTGGGAACAATACCAAAGTAATGTATTGATGCACCCATAGTAGGCATTCATCAAAAAGCCAGGGTATCTCTCTGCAGCAGCCAGCCATCTTGACATGAACAAAACGTTTGATCTGTGTATTATTCACAACCAATGTGAGTGCACTTGGGTGTTATCCAAGCTCAAGTGTGTAAGTAGGTTCAGTCACTGTGTTGAGCCATACTGTTTAAAGTCAGCTGTAACTATACTTTTGTAAACCATCCTCAGTGGAGAGATATGCATATATGCAAGTGGGAGTTACTTAGCTTTAGTGTTGCAGGTTTCATCAATCTAGTCACTCCAGTTTGGAAATATAATTGTAAAACTCTCCTGTGTGAGCTCAGTCAAGTGAGCCTCAATCCAAAAATCTTGGTGAAATAAGTCATGTTTAATGCAACACATGGACCCATCTGTATGTTCTTTGGGTTGGGCTTCAAACCAGACACTTATGTGGCTTATGGAAAGACACTCCACATCCGTGTAACAAAAACGCCCTTCATTTATGAGTATGTTTTGAACTTGAAGAGATTCTCATTTTTCAGGAAACAAGCACAATGTGTTTTGTGTTAGTCTACACAGGAAAAAGATAGCAGAAGAAAGAAATGCATCTGTACCACAGGGGAAATAATAGCTCTGTCACACTGTTAGTTTTTCAGACACACAAAAGCAAGCGCTCAGTGTATTGCATTTGGACAGAAGGCAGCTTCAAAATTGCTCGGAGATCTTGGGCAAGGAGCAGCAGGTGAGCTTTTAAACTCCTGCTGATCCCAGCGGATTTGCTGCTTGTGTGATGTTGGAGAAAGAGCTCACTAGAATAAGGAAAAGACAGCTAAATGGGTTGGGTAGCTGTGATGTTGCTATCTCTGAGGCAAGAGCAGGGTCGAAAGAAGCTCTGCCATAAAGCCACCAGATCCTGGGATGATCAATACGAGACGTATTCCTGAGAATTAAACAAGGAATATATACTGTGGATCTTGGGCCCCCTTGGCTAAGGACCTCTCAGCTTAGCGCCAAAATAGCATTGCTCAGCTTCAGCCTCCATGGACCTCAGATAAATCCCCTCCAAGCAACCCAGAGTTAATGGCACATTGACCTCTGCTGACGGCAAGAGGGTAGTGCAACTATATTCCTGATGCAGAAGGACCAGCCTAGGGATTTGCAGAGGAATTACACACCATTAGTCATAATGAGAAAACACAAGTGCGTCTGCTCTACAAATTTATCGCCCTAAAGGTATATGTATAGTGGGGGTATGGAATAAATCAGAGCTCAGTTTCGCAAAAGTGTGGCTGACACTCTTGATGATAAACAAATAGGATACTTTCTAGGAAAGGAAACGAGATGGGGAGTCACTCTGACCAAGATCCTGAGATTATATTTTGAGGGCCAGGATGAATTCTGTGATGGACAGTCTGGAGACTTTGATTTGTCTGGACTTGACTTCCTATTTCTTTGAGCAAAACAATCCCAGCCAGGGCCCTGGGAGTAGCCTCCTCCTCCTGCTCCTCCTCCTCCTAGCAGTGACTAGGAACTTCTTGTTTCTCTCCTTGGGTTCCCCAGCTTCATTAACTCACCAGCTACGTGAGTAGCTCCCAGCAGAGATGGTCTGTAAAGCCAATTCCTGCTCCTTACGGAACTGTATGGGTTTAGCGCTGAATGGTTGTTGGCCAGCGTCCAATTAGGCTAGCACTGCAGGGAGGCTGAGACCCGGACCTGTCAATTCTCCCACTCAGGACTTGCTGAGCAGGAGGCAGAGACACTGGGGCAGGGAATCGCAGGCCACCCAAGTGCTGTCCCTAACTGAAACCCAAACTTTTCCAAAGAGGGGCGTTGGGACCGTTCTCTATTGGGTTCCCTGCTTTTTCTCACTCAGACACACAGCGGAACTGCCTGCCCACCCGCCACAATTCTTGCAAGTGCCGCTGGTGGAGCATTCCATGATCCCACCGGGGGGGGGGGGGGTTCAGGTGAAGGAGGAACAGGGGCATCCCCCCCCTGAATTCCAACATATTAAGAGAAATTTAGAAAAGGCGGGTTGAGGAAGCAGCGGCATATCTCCTCCTTTCGCTCAATACCTATTCCCAAGCCTTGGATAGCAAAAGCTTGCTTAACCTTCATTTTGGAAGGTTAATTACATAGCTGTGTGTAAGTGTGTTTAAGGAGCCTGACGCGGCTAGGTAAGCAGGGGGAAAGTGCAGCTTCTGTAAAAACAAAAACAAAAAAAATCCCTGGGCTCCCTTAAGGAAGCTTCAGCTGCTGCGGTTTGGACATCCCGGCCCTTGCCTCCATTGGGGAAGGGAAAGGTCAGGCAAAGGGCATCCTAAGATTCAGGAAAGAGGGCTGTGGACAGCCTCCCAAACACAAAGCAAGCATTCCCCCTGTGGGTGGTAGCAGTTCTCCCCACCCCCATTTTACAATGTTCAGGCTGACCTGGTAAGGAGAAGGGAAAGGGCCGCATGGGGATGGGAAGGGAATGGGCAGCCCCCATCTGCCTCGAAAGAGCTCCAAGATTCGAGGTGAGGATTCTCGCCGAGGGCAGAGGGCAGCCACGACATCAATTATTCCAGATTGGACAAGAGGAAAGTGCATGGCAGCCTTCAGCCCTGAGTGATGGTGTGCTTCCTAATGGCCTTTAGTGCCAGCCAGGGAGTGCCGGTGGTGCGGCTTTTCAATTATTCATCAGGAGGAGGCTGCTTTTAAAACAGATGCTGCATTAGCTCAGCAGGGAGGCAGCAGGCAAAGCCCCTAAGCTGCCCAGGGACTGCCAGGGGGAGGGGAGGGGAGGGGAGGGAAGGGAAGAAGGAGAAGGGGAGAGGGGAGGGAAGGGAGGACTATCCCAGGAGTTAGCAGCTTGACAAAACGCTGGACATTTCCCCATCCATACAAGTCCCTTGAGAAGCAAAGAAGTCTTAGAACACACATATACACAAGCCTGCAGGAGTCTCTGCCTTGGAAATTGACAAGCAAGTAGTTTATAGAAAGGAAACATATTGGAAAAAGGAGCAAAATGTCCCATTAGAAAAAGGGATGCCGTACTAAGAGCACCCCCTGAGTTACCTAGGTATGTGACAGCCTGTTTTTACACAGTGTTTTCTGAAAAGAATGTGACACAGCTAGAAGCGTAGCCCTTTGGTGGGGGTGGGGGGGTGATGGTAGTGGCTGCGGCTGCTGCTTCTGCTTGGCATGAACCAAAAGGCGTTGCATTTCCAGCAAAATCTCCCCTTCCCTTCCCCACTGACAACTCACCACACTTGCCTACCATAGCAACGTTAAGGGCCACCAAAAGCGAGAAAAGCTAAACTAACGACATCGAGGGCAATCCACAACACACCACCCTCAGCCATGAGAGCGCCTGGCTAGCCATCCAAATTACATACATGCACCTGGGCATCTCTCCACACACGGACCGGAACCACCTGCCCTGCGTGTGAGAGCGTCACAATGCAACCAGGCGCCCGTCCAGGGTGACAAAAACACGGAGCCTAGGGGAGGGAGGGAGGGAGGGCGGGGGAGCTAGTTGTGTAGAGGATTAGGGATTGCAGGAGAAAGCTTGGCCCCTGATCCTTCAGTCTCCAGAGGAGCCAGGGTCTGCCTGTTGGGATCCTCCACCCGTTCTCTGCCACGCCTCTGCTTCAGCCTCCCGTCGAGAAAGTGCACAGCCTGCTGCTCCCTTCATCCACCAGCTCTGGGCAGAGGCGGCAGTCGGATCCTCCGAAGGGTGCCGCTGCTTGACACTCACAGGACTACGAGGCTGGGGTTGCGAAGCTGCTGGTAAACATGAAGGAGCTTCTCCACTGTTGTATCCAAATCATTCCCCAGACACAAGTTATCCCGGAGGGACTGGGCTTCCTTTAACAGCATCTAACAGAACAGAATAACAGAATAACAGAGTTGGAAGGGACCATGCAGGTCTTCTATAGCAGTCCAACCTCTTGCTCAGACAGGAAGCCCATCATCCAATGTCATCAAGAGCAGTAGGGGAGGGGGAAGCCCCTGATGTAATGGATGGAATAAATCAGGGACAAGATCTTTACGTTTTGATAAAACGAAAGGCTTTGGGCATTTCTGAAAGCACTGGGGAGAACTTAGGGGCAACTGCGGGCTTCAAAACGAGCAGATCTATCCTACATTTGACCTCTTTCGATCCATGCCATGCCAAAAAGATTGTTGTGGAGAATTATCGTTTCTCGTGAACAGAAGGGAACAACAGAGCTAGAAGGGACCTTGGAGGTCTTCTAGTCTTACCCCCCTGCTCAAGTCACTTCAGACAAATGGCTGTCCAATCTCTTCTTAAAAAGGCCCAGTGTTGGAGCACTCACAACTTCTGGAGTTAT
This sequence comes from Bungarus multicinctus, assembly GCA_023653725.1. Classification (NCBI taxonomy): domain Eukaryota; kingdom Metazoa; phylum Chordata; class Lepidosauria; order Squamata; family Elapidae; genus Bungarus; species Bungarus multicinctus. Next base: position 125,518,377 of record CM042834.1, read on the forward strand.
TACTAATCGTCCCACTGATTAATTCAGGAAATTTCTCCTTAGTTCTAGGTTGCTTCTCTCCTTGATTAGAACAAGGACTGATCCACAAGCTGTCCCAGAATGGTTGCCTTTGCCGGCAGCTTCATGCCCAACTAGAGAACATGGCTTTCTAAGCCCTCCTTCTCCACACAGCCAGACCTCTACAATGCCCTTTATTTGGGGCTGCCCTTCGAAGACACCTTGGAAGTTCCAATGCAGTTCCTATTCTTCAGGCATTCTATTGGTTACCTATAAAGCTCCTTATGGCATTGTTCTATGCTCAACAGGGAGCGGAGGTCTCCAAGACGTTCCTGCCTGTCCTCTCATCTAATGAGGGCTAGGGTTCAATGTCTGGCAGCCCCACCACAGGTCTTTTCTATGTGTCCTACTCATTTTGCAACATGTCGCCTCCGAAGATGGAACCGGCCTGTTTGGCGCTAACATTCTGCAAAGCTGTGAAAATAATTTCATGCAGATGGGCTTCCAAAGCTCAATGGTGGCTGGTCTGCCACTTTTTCTTCTTTTCTAGGTTTGTGGGGGTGGGGTGGGGAGGAAAATTAGCGGTTTTCATTTTGGAGGGCAGGATGATCCTGTTTTCTTGTACAGGTTGCTTTGGCATTTTTATACACTACCTAGAATTTTGGGATCCAGATTGACACATCGTACAGATGGTTCTCACTTAGCGACTGCCCGTTTAGTGACCGTTTAAAATTACGATGGTGCCAAAAATGTTAACTTTATGATTAGTCCTCGCTCACACAACCATCAAAGCCTCTTGTGATGGGGTCGCCATTCGTGCGCTTGACAGCTGGCTTCCGACAAGCAGAGTCAACAGAGAAGCCAGAAATAAAAAGAAAAATCGTGATGTCTTGCTTAATGACCCCGGTGGGTAGTTGCTGCTCCCACCGGTGCTAGTTAAGCGAGGACTATACCTATTCAATTCAACAGAAGGATTTCCCATTAAATCCTTCTCCCTACACAAGACTCTGTGGTTCTGCAGCTCTTCTGTGTTTCAGGATTGGCAGAGTCTGTAATGGTCAGGGCTTCATACAGGAAGACCCAAAGCACTATTTTTTTTTCTACAGCTGGGCTGAAAGAATCCCTTCCAAACAGAAAGCAAAAAAACCCAACCCTCCTCGTTTGGACAAATTAGGGGAGTCCAGAGTTATAGCAAACTATCAGAGATATCTTTGTGGTAGAACCTTTGGCAGCTGTGCTGGTGAGGTTTTAAATTATCCCCCTCATCAGTTTATACTGGGGGAGGGTGCTGTTCACTTCTCTCCCTCCAACTTTTCTGGATGAATATTGGTTTACAGTAAAAAGTTAAGAATATCTTTAAGCTGAGAACATCGATTCTAAAATCTGCTGCTAGAATTTAATGGCCTGGACAGAAATGAACTCAGTGGCTACACGTAGGCCACAGATGGCTCAGAATGAATGTGTTATTCGCATAATTAATCTGTGAAATCTATTACAAGATGTGGTGAGGGTCACTAGCTGGCGGTCGGTAATGCGAGAGGATAAATTGATCGAGGACAGATCTAAGGGTATTAGATCCGAAGAGCAGATATTGGGGAAAGCAGGCCTCAAAATATCAACTGCAGAGGAATTTTAATCTAGTCAGTCCTTGTCTTTCAGCCCAATCAACCTCGCTACTGTTGTTGTGAGGACAAAATACAGGTAATCTCCAACTTACAATCATTTATTTAGCGACCAAAGTTATGGCAGCAGTGGAAAAAGTGATTGATGAGACCAGTCCTCGCACTCAAAAATTCAGGCACCTGACGAACCAAACTGTATTTACAAAGGTTGCAGCATCCCAGAGCCAAGTGTTCATCACCATTTCAACCTTCACAATCATCTTCTCACAAGCAAAGTCAATGCAGGGAACTGGGTTTGCTTAATGACTATGTAATTCACTTAATGACCACAAGAAAAAGCTTGAAAAATTGGGTGTGACTCATGTAGTGACCTCCTCGCTTAGTGATGGGGATCCCAGTCTGAATCGTAGTCAAAAATCAAGGACTGCCTCTTAGCTGTAAATCTTTTTGAGTTTGCACGTGGATAAAATGGTATTATCCATACGTGAAATAGTATAAGATATTTTATCTATTACGTCCAGAGGCTGCTAACGTGAAGTCTGGTAAACTGATATCACCAACAACAGCAACAGCTACAAGAAGGGTGTATCTCTGTCTCATGCCTGTGAGCATACCAGAGGGATCTTATTGGCTGTTGTGGGAAACATAGTGCTGGATTAAAAAGCACCTTGTCCTGAGGGAACAGAGCTATTCAGAAGCTCTATATAAACCCAGGGTGTATTTCCACAATTGGGGACAGGGAGAAAAGTGACAAGACAAAACTCGACCCCCAAGTGAAATCCCCAGTTGCATAAAAGGTTCCATTGTGAAATCATATAAAGCAGGTCATGCTTTACATGAACGTCTAGCTTTTAGCTCTGGGCTAAGGCAGGGAAGGAAAGAATGGTATCACTAATCAAATTATGGAACACATGAACAGAATGAACACAGCTGATTTCAGACTGGGTGAGGCAGTCAACAACTATGAAACAAGCTATAAATCCATTCCCTCATTAGTTCCGTCAAGCCAGATTCTGAAATTAGGACGGTTCAGTCTTCCAATTCCAATGGAGTGGCTAAAAACAAGTGTGGAAGGTTGTACAGGCACTCCTTGCCTATCGCTTAGCAACCATTCAAAGTTAAGGTGGAGCTGAACAAATGGTAGTTACAACCAGTCCTTGAAGTTATAGCTGTCGTAGTGCCTCCGCAGTCACATGTTCAAAATTTGGATATTTGGCAGCCTGCTCCCATTTACAATTGCGGTGTGCACTTCAACTCTTCGTGCCCTTCTATTTCCTGTCCCCCCACCCCCCATCTCTGGCCTTTTGGCTGCCCTGCACTCTGCCATTGCCACCTACCCCTGCTGCCCTTCCTTCTGATCTTCTTCTTCCTCCAGTGCCTCGCCAAAAGGGCAGAGATGGAGGTGAGATCGATAGATAGATGGGGGAACTGAAGCAGAGGTGAGCCAGCAGGACAGGAACAGTTTGAGGCCCTCTCCTAATGACCGCACAGTCCTTGCCTAACAACCAGGACTACCGGAACTCCCGTCGCTAAGCAGTGTGGTCGTAAGATGTTTCACCCAACACTTCGCTTAGTGACAGAAATTTCAGTCCCAGTAAGAGTCGTTAAGCAAGGACGACCTGTACTCTGAAATCACAGAGCTCACCCAAAGGCAGGTGGTTGAAGTTCTCCCACAGGCATCTTGAACGAAGTGTGCAGTGCACACTTGCTTCCTCCAGTGCCTTGAGTCTGGGTAGCTGCTTACCTCATGGTTGGCTTGGATCTGTTGGAGATACTGCACTCGGATATCTGGGGGAGAAGAATCCTGGGAAGCTTGTTCCAAAATCAGAGCCTGTGTTAATCAGATCAAAACAAACAGCACTGCTTAAACCCCTCCTGTCTGAAGCAATGGTTTCTTCCATATGGCCCCACCCAGGCTCTATACTCTGCAGACAAGGGCCTTGTTTGTGTGTTACCCCCAAAAGGAAGCCTGCCTGGAATTAAATAGGGAAAGCATCTACAGTCCTTGGTGGTGTTGTCAACACTCTGGAATTTCCTCCCCAAATTGGTCCAGCTGGCTTCTAATTTGTCGTGCTTTGAGAAAAAAAACTGAAACTTTCTTTTCTATCTTTCCTTTCCTAGGAGCCATACTTTGCTATTGACACCATTTATCTTTTATGTACACTTAAAGCATTTTTACCTCACTGTTTTGATGTTGTAATTCTAGCTATTGGTCCTAATTGTTATTTATTCATTCTGTTATTACTCATTGATGAATGAACAGAGTATGTAAATGAGTGAAATCAAGAAAAGAAATGCCAGGGCAAGGTAAGAAATCCAGCTAGGTCTTCAAATCTGACCCCTTGTGCTTTTCCAATGTGAAGTGGTGATAGCCTAACAAACTTCTAAATTAGGATCAGGCCTAGCACCTCTGGGTTTCCTGCTCTCCCAAATGATGTGTCAAAGTTTATATTTCCTTTATCATCCCCAAAATGCAAGAATTGTAAAGAGGAGTTCTTTCATTTTTGAAGAGGCCTACTTCAAAAAAAAGAACACCTACTTCTGTTCCCTTGGGTACTTACATGATTTTTAAAATTACATTTTTATGCTGCCATCTCCCTCTGCAAGGTAACTCTGGGTGGACAATGGGAGAAAACCCTCAAAAGCCATTATTTCTTAACATGAGGACCATGGAATAATCATCCCCTTTCTTAAGAGAAAGGAAGTCTATATGGCTTCCTCTCTCTTAAGGACTAGACTATTTCACAAATCAGCCCAGATTTTGGGACAAGGCAACAGGAAAATACCATGCAGCTCCAGCTCCTGCTGGACTACAACCTAAACCCCTATCTTGTTTGTGCAACCGAAGTTTTCAGGATATAATAGGCAAACATCTTGCCTACCTTCACTCTGCCACAGCACATACCTGAATGCGCCGAACCACGGCATGATGCAGCTGACACATGTTCGCCAGTGGAGAGCCCTGGATGACAATCTCCACAGCTTGGATAGGACCTGCTGGGCTCAGGTCACTGACAGTCACCTGGGAGGAAAACAAGAATGTCACTGCCACCGGTTTCACCAAGCAGCGAAACTGAGAGTAAGGAAATGTCAATCTTTTTTCTTTTTTAAAAAAATGGCTTTCATTTGACAGGGGAAAATGATCACTGTTCCACACCACTGACACTCAAAGAGGAAAGAAAGAGAAGAAGAGCATAGGGTTGCACCTTATGTAAGAGCACTGAGGGCCAAACAGCATTTTAAGCATGTAACTATTATATGCATTTTTAAAAATTTTACTGTTCTGAGCTATTTTGTCTGGAAGCACAATATCCCTTTCCCAAATTTATTCATTTATATGATTTATGCCTCCAATTTAAGCTAAGGTAGCATGCTTGGAGAGCGTGTCACTGGAATGAAAGGAGAGTCAACGGACTCCTCCCAAAGTGGTTTTTCCAGTTCACTGAAAAGGTTTCATTGCATTTAAGCTTGTAGCATGCAGTTTGACCTGTAGCAAAAATTAGAATGGAAATTTTATATACAGGTAGTCCTCTACTCAGTTCATTCAGTGAATGTTTGAAGTTACAACGTCACTGAAAAAAGTGACCGTTTTTCACACTTACAATCTTTGCAGCATTCCCATGGTCACATGATCAAAATTCTGGATGCTTTGGTAACTGCCTCGTATTTAGGATGGTTTCAATGTCCTGGGATCATGAGATCCCTTTTTGCGACCTTTTGACGAGCAAAGTCAAGGGGGAAGGCAGATTCCCTTAACAACCATGTAACTAACTTAACAACTACAGTGATTCACTTAATAATAAAGGTTGTAAAATGGGGCAAAGTTCACTTAACAACTGTCTTGCTTAGCAACAGAAATTTCGAGCTCAATTTTGGTTGTAAGTCAAGTTTGGTTGTATTGCAGGCTAACTCTGCATTCCACTGCCTGCAGTTCGATCCGGACTAGCTCAAGGTTGACTCAGCCTTCCATCTTTCTGAGGTCGGTAAAATGAGGACCCTGATGGCTGGGGGAAATACGCTTAAACTGTAAACTGCCCAAAGTGTGCTATTTGTCTGGAATGGTAGACAGTCTCCTGCAGGGGGGTTGGACTAGAACAGGAGTCCCCAACCTCTGATCCGTACTGGCCACTGGCCTGTTGGGAATCAGACTGTGCAAGTGGTGAGCGAGTGAGCATGTATGGTCCAAGCTACATTTGTGCAAGTGCCAGGTGAATGTGTGCCCGTGCAAAGATGCATTTGTGCAAATGGTGGGCATGTCTGCATGTGAAACTATCCCCTTTCTCCCCCCACCAACCCGATGTTGCCACTGCTGCCACCACTACTAGTCCACAGAACCAGAAAGGTTGGGGACCACTGGACTGAAAGACCTCGCTTCCAAACCTGTTACTCTATGCTCCATGTAGCAAGACAAGAGCACATGTGGCCCATGAAAGGGGACAAGCAAGAAGCAGAGAGTGTTTGTAGTCACTCAGGGTTACTAAGTGGATCTGTACAAACTGCATCACGTCTGGGACCATCATGCTGATCTCCACACACTGAGCGAAATGCAGTTCTGCCTCAGGAAGGACCTCCTCTCCCTCTGCTTCCCTCTAAAGCCGGCTCAATTACAACCCAAGTTCCTAATTTGTATTTGTTTATCGAAATGTAACATACATGTATATTTGCCTGCACAGTATGCATGTATGTATGTTATGTATTCTGTCATGTTTATGTAGTGTGCATGGGAGGTGGTGACCCTTTGGGAGCTGTATGCAACGAAATTTCCTTTTTAATGTATGCCAATTAGTGTCCATTCAAAGTGACAATAAAGTTAACTCTAAGCCTAACAAAATGAAAATAGTGGAAAAATAAGGGGAGGAAAAAGGAAAGAGGAAAAAGTGTAGGGGGAAAGGGGGGGGGAAGAAAGAAAAAAATTGACCTCTTTCTTTAGCGCAGTAGAGTAAGATGATAACAAACACGCTCAACTTTTTACTTTCACATAAAATCTATATACTAGCCGTTTCCATGACAACAAACCTATCTAATCAGCATAACCCAAAGTCAAAGTTTCATGGCCCAATTACAACCCCTGCCTTGCCTCTCGGATGTTCAGCTGCACTTTGCCTCCATCTGGGGCCAGGCCTTGCATGACTGCCACCTCCTGGCTCCGAAGGGCATCCGCTTCGCCATTTTCAGCCAGCAGCCATCGCAGCACAACACAGCACAGCGACACATCTGGGCAAAGAGAACAAAAGAAGGGCAATCTTTGTTACCTGAAGAGCATGAGGATCCCTGGGGACACCAGGCTGCCACTCCCCGATTCTCCTACTGGCTTTCCAAACATACCTAAGGGTCTATAAGTCTAGGACGCTTTTTTCGAAAGGCAACTGAACTTTGTTTTTCATTGAAGACTTTTTGCTTCTCACCCAAAGAAGCTTCTTCAGTTCTGACTGAATGGTGGTGGATGGAAGGATTTATAATCCTTGCATTCGAAGAGTTAGCGCTCGTTCTGAGAGTCACTTGAGGTCACCTGGAGGTTTATCTGTGATCTACTCTCAGAAAGCATGCTGTTGACCATATGGCTGCAAGGAATGTAAACCCTTAAATCCTCCACCATTCAATCAGAACTGAAGAAGTTTCTTGGATGAGAAGCGAAACATCTTCAAGGAAAAAGAAAGTCCAATTACCTTTTGAAAAAAAGCACCTTTGGGACAACCGTGACCTGGCTGACTGAGAATCTCCAAAGACATAAATCTAGGACGTAGGAAACATCATAATAAAGATGTTAGGCTGAACTGATTGTCTTATATCCTGTTGAATATAGGGGTCCATCTTTAGGAATTTGAGGTCACGATGATATAAATAAAAGAATCCCAGTGGACTTTTTAGAAAAAGAACACAATAATTTTATGTTTTAATTGTAGCCTCCCCCCAAGTTATCTATGAGTGAGAGTGGCAGTCTCCAATTTTTTAATATATATTTAAACACACAGATCTAAAAACCTATACTGTTGATAGGTATTGGATCTCTGTTCCAGTGAGATGGACAAAGGAAATATCTACAATTCCTCTCTATCACTGCTTGTAATTCTTGCAAAATATTCCAAATCTCTCCATCTTCCTCCCTGCAACACTACCTTGTTGAAAACCATTGTGCGAATGTATATCCAAACTCATATAAATATAAAAGTTTTAAGTATCCTTAGAAAACACTTTACTGCTTGTCTTGGCAACGCATCCACTCTAGTGTGGGCTGAAATTAATTTTCAGGATTAGCCGGAAATGAGGATTTGCTCATGAGCATGGTGCACTACTTGCATTCTTTTTAATTGCCAAGAGGAAAGTTATCCAGCTTTTATCACTGGGTTTTGGCTGTCCCCTGCTAACTCAAAGGATCTGGGAGTCATTTGCAGGCTTTTTGATGGTGGAATACTCATTAAAACACGAAGGTGGCTTATTGCTGGCTTTCAGTCTAGTAGTTTGCCGTTCTCTGATTCTGGGAAAGATTCTGTAAGACCGCGATGGGAAACCTGGACCTTGCAGATGCTACTGGACTGCAATCCCCAGCATCCCTCATCATTGCCGTGTGCTGGCTGGTTGTGTAGCAACATCTGCAGAGCCACAGAACCCCAACCCTTCTTTTAGAATTGTGCTGTGTGTGTGTTTGTGTGTGTGAGAGAGGGGGGGGGGGGAGAGAGAAAGAGAGAGAAAACAAAATTACAGGAAGTTCCATCATCACATAACTCAGCCAAGAACGTTATTAAATGGTCCATTGACAAGCGAGACCTCCCAAGTCTCTCACAACAGCTGCCTTGCAAATAAAAGACACTGTTCTTTTCAGGGCAAACAGACCATGGGAGCCGTCAAGGCGGGTGGGCCTTGGAGGTGCTAAACCCAATGAAAGGCAAGGAGAGGACAAAAGACAGGGAGTTTAAAAATATTCACACGCACCTTCACAGAAGTCCTTCAAGGACGTTCTCAGCAGTTCCGAGGATACCTTGATGGAAGCTACAGTTGGAGCCAAGTAATTTTCATCAATGATACTCAGTCCCTTTGGGACAAGCTCATCATTCTCTTCCATGCTCTTGAGAGATAACTTCAAGAAGTTTTCAACTGGATCCCCAGGGACAGAAATGGCCATAGCAGGTGGGCTAGCTTCAGACATTCCCTTGTTGTCATCCAAGCGAAGGCACTGTAGGAGATCAATAGTGTCTTCCCTCAAGGGCAAGCAGATGCCTTCTCTGTCCAGGGCAAGGCCAGGGGAATCGTCTGAAAAGAGGTCGTCCAGAAGCTCAGTAGACTCAGAAACGGTGCCTAAGATCTCCTGCAAACTGTAGTAGAGGGAGCAGGAGACCGTGAAAGGCAGGTTCAGTTTGGAGCCTTCAGCGGGGCTGACTGGAAGGGTCACCTCTGTCTTGTTCCCTGGAAGAAGCTGGTCTATAGGGAAGGTATAGGTGGTGGCAGAATCCGAAGTGGTTTCCTCAAAGTCACAGGAGTTGGCGAAAAGCTGGACACAGAAGGTCCAGCCCCGCTCCAGGCTGCATTCGCTTGAGTTTTCCAAGATGCAGGAGATTGTCAAGGTGTCCTGAACCAGCATATGGCTCCAATGAGCAGCGGTAGTGCAAGTGATGGGCTTCGGACCACTCTGGCTCGAAAGCAAAGCTGCACTCACGTTCATCACTTGGTTCAGGCAGGTCAAAGCTTGGTTTTTTTGGTCCACAGCTTTTTTTAGGGAGGACACTCTGCAGGTATCAGAAGAGAAGGAAACACTGAATAATACTGGCGGTTAAAACTGCCTAAGAAATTCGTAGGCGAAAGACAAGATACACAATGGGAAACCTGCAGATCAGAAGATGTTGGAAACTGCTGGCCCTTTGCGTGGCTTTGTTTGAAGCCTCAGCCAAGTGACCGAAGGGCCTGTGTTGGCACTGGACTCACTTCCATCCCTTGCTGAAGCCTGCAGGCTGGTTCTCAAGGACAGCTTCCAAAGCAAGCTGCAGAGCATCTACAGGTACTCCTTGACTTACAACAGTTCATTTAGTGACCGTTGAAAGTTACAACTTGCACTGAAAAAAGGGAAGTTTTAAATCATTTTTCACACTTATGATGGTTTCAGCATCCTCACAGTCACGTGATTTACATTCGGATGCTTGACAATTGATTCATTATAACAGTTGCAGGATCCCGGGGCCATGGGATTCCTCTTCTGCAACCTTCTGACAAAGAAAGTCAAAGGGGAAGCCCAATTCACTTAATAACCGGGTTACTAACTTAACAACTACGGCGGTCCACTTAACAAATGTGGCAAGAAAATTCGTAAAATGGGGCAAAAAATCTAATAAATTTCTCACTTAAGCGACGTAAATTTTGGGCTCAATTGTGGTTATAAGTTGAAGACTACCTATATTGCTCTTCCAGAAGCCCTTAGGCCTCCATTCTTCCAGTTCCACTGCCAGCCCAAACACAGTCTCCTGCATAGTAATAGCACTTAAACTCATATATACCGCTTCACAGTGCTTTCAGCCCTCTCTAAGCGGTTTACAGAGTCAGCCTATTGCCCTCAACAATCTGGGTCCTCATTTTACTGACCTCAGAAGGATGGAAGGCTGAGTGAACCTTGAGCCTAGCTGTCATCTTCAGTCATTGAGCCACTACCGCCATGTTTCCTGCTTTGCCCATTAACTGAGCATACTGTGGCTCACCCTTCCGTCCCCACTGCAGGGTTTAGCATCAAACCCTTGTGCCAGAAAAGGCTGTTCAGGCAGGACAATCCAGGGGGCATTAGCAAATGCTTCCCTGTGAGCTTCCCAAGCCACACACGCAAAAATGCCAAATGTGTATTCTGCATGCAGGGATGCTATTCACAGAGAGGCCATCTCTTACCTTTCAGAGACATGGCCTATCCCAGACAGCAGCTCTTTGATCCTCTGCCCAGCTTTGTCAGCATTCATCTTGAGCGGCTGTGTATCATCTGGGCTGCACAAGCCACACGTCATGAGGCGGCCTTTGGCGGAGAGAGCCAGAAGTTCAGATTCTCCTGAGCATGGTGGCAATGTAGAAGAAGAGGAGAGAAGCAGAGAAGAGAGTTAACACCATGGGGAAGATTTCAGTCCTCCTCCCCAGCAATAGATCAGGGAAACAGACCCTGAAGTTACATAGAGCCCTAAAGAGCCTTCATCAAGGACCTCCAAAATGGCTCCCATATTACCATCACTCAATGGAAGGACAATCAATATTACCATCACTCAATGAAAGGATAATTGTATAAATTTTAATTTTAAATTAATTCAAAAGTAAATGAAATCAGATTTAGTTTTTGTCCTGATCCACCTCCTACGGAATCTCTTGCACCTCCCCTACAAGCGTCACCTTGTAAGGGAGATCGGCGACCTGGAAATTTAATAAATAAATAAATGTCACTGCTCTTAAAACCTGTGAACTCCTTGTATTTGTGTAGTCTAGTGTAATTGTTCAGGTGCTGGCCTAGAAACCAGGAGACTGTGAGTTCTAGTTCTCGTTCCGCCTTAGGTATGAAAGTCGACTGGGTGACCTTGGGCCAGTCACTTTCTCTCAGCCCAACCTACCTCGCAGAGTTTTGTTGTGGAAAAAAATAAGGGGATGGAGTATTATGTATGCCTTGAAGTAATAAAGGTGGGATTAAAAAACAACTCTAATAAATACAAATAATCCTCGTCTTACAAACATACATTTAGTGATCGTTAAAGTTACAACAGCACTGGAAAGTGATTTGTGACCATTTTTCACACTTACGACCGTTGTAGCATCCCCATGGTCATGTGATCTAAATTGGATGTTTGACAACTGGTTCATATTTATGATGGTTGCAGTGTCCCGAGGTCATATGGTCATCTTTGACAAGCAAAATGAATAGGGAAATCAGATTCACCTAACAATCATGTTACTAACTTAAGAACTGCAGTGGTTCACTTAACAAAAGTGGCAAGAAAGGTTGTAAAATGGGGCAAAACTCACTCAACAGCTGTCTTGCTTAGCAAGAGGGATTTTGAGCTGAATTGTTGTTGTAAATCGAGGATATAAATGTTCAAACCATGAGGGATGTGTACTTCCACATATAATACTCCCCCCCCAAAAGTAATAATTCTTCAGTTTTTCCAAACAGGCAAACATGATGACTTGGGAAATTCTGAGAGTTGAAGTCCACACATCTTAAAGCTTACAAGTTTGAAAAACACTGTCTTAGAACCAGGGGTGGGATTCTACCAGTTCGTACCTATTCGCTAGCACTGATCGTTAACATTCTAAGCAGTTCGGAGAATCGGTTGTTAGAAGAAATTACTGGCCTAATCCTGTAAGGAAGGCAGGAAGGAAACATTCTGGTGTTGCTTACAGAAACTGCCTCTCCGTTAACCCTTATTACGTTCTTGGCAGGACTAGACTTCCTGTCTCAGGAACTTCTCTGGAGTTTTTTTCCCCTCCTTTGCTGGTACTTTGCTTGTGTGGAGTGACCATTCAAAGTTACAATGGCACTGAAAAAAGTGACTTGTGACCGTTTTTCACACTTACGACTGTTGCAGCATCCCCAAGGTCACGAGAGACCGGACGAGGCGAAGTGCCTCTCGAGATGAGTGGCATCGAATTGGCCATGCCCACCTAGTCACATGACCACCGAGCCATGTCCACCCAGTCACATGACCACCAAGCCACACCCACCAATTAAGCCATGCCCACAGAACCAGTTGTTAAAAAAATTGAATCCCACCCCTGCTTAGAACCATCTGTCTTTAAAAGCTCTGGAACAACTATGCTGGTTTAGAGGTTGTAATTACTTGACCTTAGAGAGGGAAAGAATGGGCAATCTAACCAGCATTTGGAAGACAGCTTTCATGATGCAACAAAAATCTGAAATACCACTGTCTCTGACTGTGCACATGCCCCTCAATATCCCTGCTGCACCAGATATTCAAAAGAATCTTTCCTTTTCACAAAAGAGAGAAGAAAAGCAGGCATGTTGCCAATTAAACCACAACTCCACCACATTTATTACAATAAAACGGCAGGTGGCTGCAGCACAGTGTTTTATCTGGAAACGTGCCCACCTATACAGGAAAAAGATAAAAAGTAACTTGGAAAGGGGACTAAGGACAGAAAATACTTTGCATTGGAGGGAGGAAGTCGAACAGGGGCAAAGAAGATCACAGGAGAATTAAAGAGGTAACGGGGAATAAAAAGTGTACTGGCTATGTTGTACGTATATGGATAGTGGCATATTGGTTTGGGTGTACATCTAGCCTGGATTTGGGTTGCCTGTGTATTAACCTATGGATAATTCTTCTCGGCCTGCAGAAAGTACTGCAAGAAGGGAACATCGCTTAGCCTGTCCTGGAAGAGCTAAGATTAATTTCTGTGCACAGAAAGTAACTTCAGTCACCATCACACTCATGCTGGGAGAAAAAAACCACTGTAGACTCCCCTACTCCAGGGGGCAGAGAAAATTGGTGGCCCCAGGAGAGGCTTGGAGAGTGAAAAAGAAACACAGCAGACTCAGGGCTGACCAAAGAAAAGGCAGCAGAAGAAAAAGATGATGGCAGCTGCTTCTTCTTCACCGTTTCTCACTCAAAAGCAAGACCCCAAACTGTTTGCTGCCAGAGGCCAATGCTTCATATGGAAACTGGGAAACTGTGAGTTCAAGACATGAAAGCCAGCTGGGTGACCTTGGGCTACACTCTTTTGCAGTCCAAACCACCTCACAGGGTTGTTGTGGGGAAATTAGGAGGAAGAAGAAACGTCAGATATGTTCACTGGCTTTGAGTTGTTTACAAACACAATAAAGATGGGATAATAAAGATGGACCGCAGACAGACCATCTTCCCCCTCAAAAGATCAAAGTGAGAAATGACGCTGAAAGTTGTGGGGAGAACAAGAAAATGGGGTAAGTGGCGGGCAGAAAACCTCCTTCCAGGAAGAGAGAGAAGGGCAAGTTTATATCTAGCTAAATTCCCTTCCAGAATCCTTATCCTAGTTGAACGCTTCATTTTACTTGCTAATGACTCTTTCCGAATAGAACAATTTCATCTTAAGATGCAAGGAATTAGGGTTCAGAAACAGAAGAAAGAGCCCCTGGGGAAAGGAAGAGGTACAGTGTCAAGTGACCCCCACAACAAGATCTGGGATTGAGCCGAGAATTGGACTTCCTGAATAGAGCCTTTTAAAAGAAAGCTTGCTGCTGGATCTCATTAGCATGTAAAGAAGGTTGAAAAAGAAAAACTCTATTAACAGCTCAGAAATTAAAGCAGCACTAAAAATAAAGCTTATAGTGGGCCAGAGAGCCAGCTTCTCACATGCTGCATAATTCTAAATCTCCTCCCTGCTGCTTTCAGAAACTGCTTCACCACCACTACAATTTGTCCGCACAACAAAACATCCCCAGTTTCTTATCCATTTCTTTTTATTTTCTTTTTTTGGCAAAAAAATAGTGCAGCACCTTTAGGCAAGGCCTTTCCACCAGACCTGCCAAATACCCCGGTAATGACAAGGATGGGTGCAAAATCATTTGCTTCCTAAAACCTTGTTGGTAACTGGAGCAGTCGCCCCTCCCTTTCCCCTCCTTTGTGTTCAAGGGGGAGACAAATGGCCTCCACCAATCCTTGCTAGAAAAGAAGTCTGTTTCCTGCATGCAGGATTTGAGTGCCTCTGGCATGGTGAGCAAGCTCAATGCAAATGTTTTGCACAAGAAAGGAAGAAAAGGGGGCGAATTGCATAGCCTCCCCAGGTTACAGCATTTCAGAGCCATTTTGCTGAAAGGAGGCAGAGCTTTTGAACTAGAGTTCTACCCTCCTGTTTTCTTCATGGGGCTGAGTTGATGGAAGCTGACCTCAAGCTTTTCTCTGTGCAAAAACCCAAAACAAACTTTCACACTAGCATATAATCACCATACAGTCTTTCCCCAAAACTGCAAGGGCTGAGCTCTTTCACCTCAAATCAAGACACCCCTGTCTGACTGGGCTAGTACGATATGAACAAGCCACAGAAAATGGTCTTGAGGGGTAAGAAAGGGAACAAAGAGTTCAAATTGGTCTAGTGATTAAGGCACCAGGATGGAAACTAAGAGATGGAGAGTTCTAGTTTGGCCTTAGGCCTGAAAACCAGCTGGGTGACTTTCTCGGCCTAATTCACCTCCTGGGTGATTGTTGTGGGGAAAATAGGAGAAGAAAAGAGTATTAAGTATGTTCGCGCTTTGAGTTGTTTATAAAAATAATGAAGTTGGGATATAAAACAAAGAAAAGTTTTTAGCTGATCTGGGGCTAGGCAATCTAGGCAGCCACAGAGCCGAATCTAGTTACGAATTCAGTTTTGCTGCCCCTCAGATGGCAGTTTCTGAAACACGGTAGAACGCCTTCCCGCCGTTTTAAAGTGGAACGCTGCACCTGAAAACCAGAATAGAAGCCCAGGATCTCTTAGCCTGGAATGGATGACAGGCAGATTTGGAATTTAGTGAACATCTTGCGAGTTGGGCAACCTGCCCATTCACAAAATAGCTGCACGGGGAACTAACTGGTTACAAAGCACCAATTTACCAGTACGCCAGCTCTTCCTCCTGCAGACTGCACTCTACGAATCCTTACTTACTTCTGTCATTTTCATGAGCAGCTAGATAAGAGGCTACAGCCACATATACTTTTATTTTTACGTTTTTTTTTTTTTTTAAAGTTCTTTTGGAGCCTGGAGATGTTCCTGGAAATTATCATGCTGGACTAGAGCCTGTGACATTTATTTATTATTTTATTATTTATTAATTCCATTTATATACCGCCCTTCTCCCGAGGGACTCAGGGCGGTGAACAGCTCATCTAAAAACCCCACAGAGAATACAAAAGTTAAAAAAATATTAAATTTAAATCGGCTGCATAATAAGACTAAGAAACCCCCCCCCCCTTAAAACCCAATTTAGAATTAAAAATGGAGACCAAATTTAAAATCATTTTCTCAGCCCAGGCCGGCCTGCTCAAAGAGCCAGGTCTTCAACGCGCGCCTGAAGGCCCTCAGGTCCGTGCCGGTACGAAGCTCCGGTGGCAGAATATTCCAGAGGGCGGGGGCGCCCACAGAGAAGGCCCTACTCCTTGGCGCCGCCAGACGACACATAGCGGCCGACGGCACCCGGAGCAGACCCTCTCTGTGGGAACGCACCGGCCTGTTGGAGAACGCTGGCAGAATGCATGCCAGCTTCCTTTAAAAAAAAAAATATCCTACCCTAAAAGAGTTTTTCATTAATCCCTATGTGTTTATTTTAAAAATGAAAAGCTCATGAAGCATAGAAAGTCTTATAGCAAACGAGAGAATGTCCATAGGCATAGTGGCATCCCTGGGAAATAAGCTGCACTACCTCCAAGACCTGAGAGAGTGTCATTACAAAGGGGTGGGTGAGAGAAAGTAAACCTTGAGACCTTCTACTCCTCTTAGAGAAGGAAAAACTGGAGAATTTTATTTGCGAAAACAACATAAAGTTAATCCTTAACTTGCAACCATTTGTTTAGTGATTTGAAATTTACAACGGCACGGAAAAAAGTGACTTATGACCTGTTTTTACAGTTACAACCATAGCAGCATCCCCATGGCCTGTAATCAAAATCTGGTCGCTTGGCAACCGAGATGTATTTTATGACAGCTGCACTCTGTCCCACAATCATGTGGATCACCATTTGCAAACTTCCCAGCCGGCTTCCAACAAGCAATGTCTGGGGAAAGCAGATTCCCTTAACAACCATAGGATTCATTTAATAATTGTAGCGATTTGTTTAACAAACAGTGGCAAAAAAAAGGCTGTCCAATGGGACAAAACTCGCTTAACCACTGTCTTGCTTCGCAATGCAAATTTTGGACTCCATTGTGGTCGTAAGTTGACGACTACCTGTTATCACCCGCTTTATATGATCATGGACTGTAGCTATCACCAAATGAGTGTCTGGGGATAAATGACCACAAGTTGGTACTGATAACTCCTCTCCCCGCTGCAATTTATCTACTGGGTCAAAAATTGGGACATAATTATATCATGGCAACGTTTGTGTGATGATCTTATTGCCCAAGTAAGACCTCACTTTGGTGCCCCTGTGTTTTGCTGTAGAAGCTGCTCAAGGCAGCCTTGGACACAAACATTGCCCAATCTTCGATACAATCTTAAAATGATTGCCAAGGTCTCTCAGCAATACCACAAGCTGAAGGATGGATTGCCTAGGAATCTCTGTCTCCTGACTGAAGTCTGCAGCTCAGGGATTGTTTGACACACGTTGGAACAAAGGAGCACACAACTTTCTTCTTTCATGTAGCCAACTCAAAAGCCCAATGTAGTAACACACTTAGTTGCTGCCCTGGCCAACCTAAGGAGAGACAAAAGGGTTTTTTTTTCTCTGTCAAGGCCATTGTGGGCCCAAGAAAAGGTCAGCGTTAAAGAAAATCTTCTCTTGAGCTTTTCTGGATGTGATCCCCGTTTGTTCTGAGGTAATACAGGTAGTCCTCAAGTTACAATCATTTGTTCACTGACA
The DNA here is from genome assembly GCA_023653725.1 of Bungarus multicinctus. Taxonomy (NCBI): domain Eukaryota; kingdom Metazoa; phylum Chordata; class Lepidosauria; order Squamata; family Elapidae; genus Bungarus; species Bungarus multicinctus. The sequence continues at coordinate 125,535,496 of CM042834.1, forward strand.
ATCTGAAGTTACCATGGCACTGAAAAAAGTGGCATGACTATTTTTCACACTTTTCACAGCCAGATTCACTTAACAACCATTTTACTAACTTAACGGCTGCAGGGATTCATTTAATCCCTGCAGCAAGAAAGATCATAAATTGGAACAAAACTCACAATCATTGTCTGGCTTAGCAATGGAAATTTGGAATTCAATTGAGGCCATAGGTTGAGGACTATCTGTACCATGGACAAATTCATTTTCGGCAAAGAAGTGCAAATATGAATCAGCACTTGAGCCTGGATCAAGATACATTCTGTCCACCTCACTACGTCCTCCTCGTGTCTTATTTGTTTCTCTTCCTAATTTACTGCAGGTAGTTCTACAGTTACAACCTTAATGGGGCCTTCTCATTATGCTTGTAAATTTTAAGGGTCATAAAAGCATTTGTGACTGACCCAATTTCACTTTTTTTTTCCAGCAGTCACTAAGCGAACACAGAAGTCCTAAGTATGAATGCTGCGGTTGTTAAGTGAACCCCTTGTTCACAGTGGCATGGTTTTTGCAAAAAACTGGAAAATGTTGGTTTTCAGCAAAACCATTGTAAAGCATAGTCACGTAACTGTAGGACACTGCAAATGGCCATGAAAGCATCCATATTGCCAGACACCCAAAGTGCTGCCTCATAGCCATGGGGGGCGGGCGGGCGCAACTGTCAGAACTTGCAATTCAGGTCATAAGTCTCCTTTTCCAGGTTATAATTTTGAATGGTTGCTAAGTGACTGGTCAAGGACTCCCTGTACTGATAGGTTCAATAGGATGTATCCAGACAAGAGCTTCATGTAGGTAAGACCTGTTCTCATGGTCTAATTAATACCTTCTGACTCCCGGGAAGATAAGGAAAGCGCCACCACGCTGCAGATACTCAAGCTGGCAGGAGACACAGCTGAAGGAAGGGTCCCTGCCGGAGCCTCCACTTTTTCAGCCTCAGGTGTGTTGCTGTCCAAGTCAACCGCGTAGATGTCAGAATGGGTGCTGTAGTACATGCAGCTTCCCCCGCTGCAGGCTGCACACAGAACTGGTCCTTGTAGATAATATTCTCGGAGCTCTGGGACTTTGACTTCTTCTCCTTGAGAGGCCTTGATGGCCACCATTTTACCATAGTGTCCCAAAGCCACAACACAGTCACAACCCAAGCCTCCATAGGTTGGATTCTCCTCCGCACCCGGGGATTTCCGTTCAGTCCTCAGGGCCCCAATGAACACCACTGGCTCCTCCAGATGGTGAAGGATCTTGACAGGCGAGTCTTCCCAGCCGTGGTCTCCAGGGGAGCTCAGGGACTTCAAAGGCACTGAACACAACTGCCCATCGGGGAAGCCACAGAGGATCATGGGAGAATCTAGCATGGCAGCGTCTACACCGAAAAGGAGGCTGAAGAGGGGCTCTTCCAGCACGAACCCCCCAGAATGGCGAAGTCCCTCCCAATGGTCACTGGCGCCAGGAGCAAATGCACAACACAGCACCGGGAGGAAGTGGGCTAAAGACATGTCGCCATCGTTGCTTGTGCTGGTGGTGATGTCTATGTGGCTGACTGGCTGATGTGGCAATTTCTCCTGGCTCTCAGGGCCTGGGAGTTTGTGGAGATTCATGCACCACTTCTCCCGGACTTGGGAAAGGGTGACCAAGACATCATTGAGCAGCGTGAAGGTGCAAAGTGAGGCATCAGGGAGTGCGCAGGCATCACAGCCCATGGGGAAGATGCTGGAAAAGCAGTCGCTTTCCTCACCATCCGTCTGCTTCACTAACCTTCAAAGCAAACAAGAAAAACCTCTCAGAGTAGCCAAAGGGAGAAAACTCGGAAATAGCACTGGCAAATCAGAAGGTTTAGCATCCGCTTCGCTGAGCTGGATTCAGGAACGGGGAGAGCTGGATTAAGGCAGACAGAACAACACTTCTGGAGGGAAGTTCCAGCCCCTTAATTATTTTTTTTTTTACTTTTTTGCCTATAAGAATTCTTTTTTAAGCTGCTTGGAACCTGGAAAAGAATAGCAAAAGAATGAATGGCAGAAAAACACACAAACAGCCAAGGGACAACCTAGATGTGAGAGCCAAGAACAGGACTCCCTGCAGATTTCTAATGTGTTCCTACAGGCTACGTTAGAGGAGATGCTCTATCTGGGTCAATGGGACTGACAAGGAGATTTGAATGCTCCCCTTGACCCAGTCTCCATTAAAAGCAGCAAGGTATGAAGCTGCTGTTTGCACGTGTTGTGTGATGGTATTAACAGTTTCGCTAGATAAGGAAAGGAAACCTCAGGAAGGTGTTGAACTTCAGGATTTAATTATCATGGTCTAGACCAGCGGTTGCCAACCAGTGGGCCGGGGACCATTGGTGGTCCATGAGAAAATTTTGGTAGTCTGCAGAGAAATGTCACCCCCAGAGCACCCCCTCCCAAAGCAATTAATCCAGGCTGCGTGGGAACACAAGGCTGCACCGTCCACATGGCCCACGGGAACACAAGGTTTGCATTGCTTGCACTGCGAACAACACGAAGTAGTGAGGGAAGGGGGGAAAGGGCGGAGGGGAGGAACTTGCCCCACTTGCCCTACACGCCTTGCCTGGCCACAGGGCTACTGTTTTCTGCTTCTTTTTTCTTCTGCTTTTGGCTGCATGCAAGGAAAGCAGCAGAAGTCTTTCTTTCTCTCCCCCCAACTCCACCAGAAATGAGTCTTTGGGATCCTGCAAGGTATCCTGCTCCAAGAGGCTGCACCGGCAAAGACTCATTTCTGGTGGAGTTTGGGGGAGAGAAAGAAAGACTTCTGCTGCTTTCCTTGCATGAAGCCAAAAGTCTCTCTCTCTCTCTCCCCCCCCCCTGAGAACGGAGCTGGAGACGGTATCCTGCGATCCCAAATAAAGAATAATCGATCGGTAGGAAAACGGGATGGGGAATTTTCCTGCAGACTTTTTTTGGGATTTTCCCAGGGTCTCTGATTCATGGGATTTAAAATTATGAGTTTAATGGTCCCTAAGGTCCAAAAGGTTGGTGACCCCTGCTCTAGACAACCGATTTCCTGATGTTTTGAATGATTATCCTGCCTCTGAAGATGCTAACCACAGTTTCCAGCAAATCATCAGGAAATCGGTTGTCTAGACCAGTGTTTCTTAAACTTTTTGTTCTTGGGACCTCTTCCTGTGCTTAAAAGTTAGAGAGAATCCCACAAGCGCTTATAATATTTATGGATTTTATCTATCAATATTTACCATATAAAAAATTAAAATGGACACATTCATGGAATATTTATTCATCGAACCAAGTAAAAATAACAATATTAAACCTATTAGACATTGATGTAATTTTTTCATGAAAAAAACCTGCATTTTTTAACAAATAAAAAATGAGAAGAGTGACATTGCTTTAAAGTTTTGCAATAAGTTTAACATCTGGCAAACAATTTTGATTTCACAGGACCTGAGAAGTCTTGGTGGAGCTCCAGAGGTCCAAATACTGGTCTAGACAATGGTCGCTAAACCATGATGCTCAACACTGCCCAACAGATATTGCCCACGCAAGCACGGTGGGGAAAGGAAAAGACAAACCTTGATCTCCACAATGCCAAGATTCTAGTCAATGCTCAGGACTGCATGTTTTGTTAGCCTTTCCATATGTCTAGGGGAGAACAGTGAGAGCAATTAACCAATGGAACAGCTTGCCGTAAAAAGTTGTGAGTGCTTCATCACTGAAGTTTTTAAGGAGAGACTCGACAGTCATTAGGGTCTCCTGCTTGAGCAGGGGGTTGGACTAGAAGACCTCCAAAGTCCCTTCCAGCTCTATTGTGATTGACTGATTGACAGAAAACTGGGTATATAACATTGGGCAGGATGGGTTTGTTGCTCATTTGTGGCGGGTCTGGGGTTCAGGATTTGAGTGATATACCATGTTTAAGGTCACATTCCCGATTAATAAACACATCCTCCTAAATCCAGTATGGACACAGAAAAGATCTTTTGCCATACGTATTCAGCTTTTGCCAAACTTCTGCCCAGCAAACTGCTGTTGGTGGCACATGTCTTGTTAATACCAAGATGTTCTTATTACACTGTGCTTCTTGGCTCTTGAATATGGTTTGAAAATTGCTGTTGGCCCAGAATCTACTGTAGTAGCAGTGATGGGTGAGTGATTCTTCTTGAAAATGTCATATTCCCGCCCACCCCTGTATTGCAACTTCAACCATCTTCTCTTCTCCTAACTTAAGCAATCCTTGCCTTTGCTCCTCTTGCCCCTAACTCCCAACCTTCTGGAAACATCCTGCATTCTCCAAAGAATCCGAGTTCTCCCCCCTGCTACTTTACAGATGCCTTTTAGAGTACCTTCATGTTGCTATCGCTTGCTTACTTCCTTCAAACCCCTTTTGCGTTCATTCCCCTCCCCTATTATAAGCATAGCTCCTGACCAGCCTAAGGGAGGAGTTAGATGACACTGACAGCAAGATCATTCCCAAAGCTCCCAATCAGATTTCTCTATGAATCACCTGACCTCTGTGGGCTCAAAAGAGGTTCTATTGGTCACATCCGATCAACATATCAGACCTATCCTATCCTATCTTATATCCTATATCCAAATCCTATCATATATCCTACTCTATCCTTACATCCAGAGGTTACAAGTGCTCTATCACTTGGAGGGTTTCAAGAAAAGACTGGACCGCCATTTGTTGGGAATGGTATAGGGTCTCCTGCTTGAGCAGAAGACCTCCAAGGCCCCTTCCAACCAGGGGTGGAATTTAACCGGTGTTACTACCAGTTCAGGTATTACGTTGTGTCGTGCAAAGCAGCTGAGGTTGAAAAAGCAGGAAATAACGGTCAGGTAAGAGCCCGGGCAGGCAGGTGGGCCAAACAGAACCAGTTCTGTGTCTGCTGCTCTTCAGGGCTACCAGTTCTATAGAGACGGGCAGAACCGGTAGCATCCCACCCCTGCTTCCAACCCTATCATTCTATCATTCTTAGTCTATGTGATCACTCCAGCCTTTAATTCAAGAATTTTAAGCAAGGGAGGAAGCTTGGAATACTTAATGCAATCATATTCCATCCCTTACCTGCTTTGATAGTCCAAGGACACGCAATAAATGCCAACTCCAGCACAGAGAATATATAGCTGATGGTGGAGGGGCAAGAGCTCCACATGCCAGACTTGATCAGGAAACCTGTAGACAGCCTAGGAAGAAAACAGGAAGGAAGATCGCAAAAAGCCTCCAGGAAGGTAAAATATGCATTAGCAGACATCTTTTACAGCCCGTTTTCTGGTTTATAGACTGACATTAGACCTCACAGGAAGACTGGGCACATAAATATATATCCAATTGGTCATCAATAGCCTTAGAATGAGCAGAGAAGACCTTCCCTAATAAAATCTGCTTTGGTTCCAGATAAACCAAAGTGTGCATTATTTACTATCAAACTAGAAACAGTCCTCATTTAGTTGCTAAGCAACAGGGTTGTTAAGGAAAACATAACACGGCTACAATGAAATCCCTTCCTCACTTCTGCCACAGTCATTAAGTGAGACAGCACATGGCCGTGACTTGCGATTTTACTGCTGGCTCCTCTATGGATTCTGCTTGTCAGAAGACAGCTATGAAGGGTACAAATGACAACGATATGACTGCGGGATGCTGTGACAGTGGTAAACAACCCCCCTCCAGTTGCAAAGTACCTTAATCATGATTATGTGACCATGGGGATGTTGTGACAGGCATACATGTGAGAACCATTACTTTTTCAACACTGTCATAATTTCAAATGGTCACTAAATAAGGCAATCATTAAAGGAGATCTACCTGTTACCTTACCCTGGTGCTTGACACTTATTTCATTAGAGGAGTTAAAAGAATCTTTACACCACTGAATTTATCTTTTTTAAAAAATTATTATTGGTACTGCTTCTTCGTTAGTAAAGTAACATCGAGTAGGTGAAGCTTTTCTCCACCTGTAGGTTAAGTGGGAGAAATTTCACCTCAATTTACTCCCCTCGTGCCACTGTTGTCAAAAGCGTGACCACAATGCTGGTGAAAAGCTGGTATTCCTCACCTACGGAGGCCACAAACTTCATCTGATAAAAAGTGCAAACCAAAACGAGGAGATTGAAAATCTGCCTCTCCAAAAGCTGAGCTATATCACCACCTGTCTCAACTACCGCAATGCACAGGGCTGCCTTTAATCACCATCTGGAAGCTTCTGTTGGTAGAGAATGCAGAGGACCAAATGCTCACCACCAGACATCACTGGAGGAGTCCATAACCTCTGTTACTGCAAGCTCCGCTTTGGCTGCTCATTGGTTTCTGTGTGCAAACTAAAGCGTGGATGTTAATCTACAAAGACCTTCACGCTTGGCAACAGGTTACTGGCAGAACTGCAGCACCCTATGAAATTGGCCTGTACTTCTGTCAGGAGAAACAAACAACTACTCCCTGTTTCTGGGAGGTCTGGAGAGTTAAAATGAGAGGAAGGGAGAAATGTGTGCAGACTTACAACAGAAGTAGAGCTATTACTCCTGTTTGTGCCTCTTGCCTGGACTACCTTGAAGGACTAACCGCCACTGAGGGCTGGATAGATTATGATGGAATAGGAATCTACTATAATCAAATAATAAGTTGCTGCCTTGTGCAGAATCAGGATCCTTTAAGACACCTTGGCATATCTAGTCTGAAGCCATTTTCTGAATATTCCTTGAATTAAAAGGAGCTTTATTCTCAACTAGAGGGAAGCTTGAAGTAAAGATTATTTGTTTTGTTTCTTTATCCGAGGATGTGCAGTTGTTAGTATTTTCACCCAAAAGCATACCCTGCAATAAGAGAATGTTATTTTGCATGTCATTCCTCCTTTTAAGCCATTAACGATTGCTGATGCGTTGCTGAACAAGTGGCATATTATATCCAAGATGGGGGCTATCATTTCAGCAGTGAGAGAACAAGCAGGAGCCAACATAAACATCTGTCTGCAGTCAAAGCTGCAACAGTATTATAAGCACAGAGAACGGAGTACTATCTCTGCATGAGAAAGCCCTGCAAAGTCTGTATTTTTATCATTTGTATGAGAAAGTAATAATCTATGTGCATATTAACCTATTTGTTACCTATCTCTGTGAGTGGAAAATGTGCAAGGTTCAGCTAGTTATTATCAAAATAGATTTCTTAGGTAAAATCAAAAGAATAAATTAAAGGAGTGTCTTTAATACAGGGTTTCTAAACCTGAATAAGTTTCAAGGATGCAATTTCAACTCCCAGAATTCCCTAGCCAGCTTACCAGCTAGGGAATTCTGGGAGTTGAAATGCACCCACCTTAAAATTGTTGAGGTTCAGAAACACTGCTTTAATGTGTGAAAGTATGATTTAAATCTAGGAATCAACACTGGAAAATCTATGCAACACTGGAAAATCTATTTCATATATGTATCACTTGTGCCAATACAGCAAATAGAAAACATAACCTTCATTTTCTAGTTCAACAAGACTACTCTAGAGACAAAAGGCAGATTTGTAAGAACAGTTTTAAGAGGTTGGTGGGGGGAGAAATCACCACAGATTGATGTCAAGAATTGGATGCTACACATAAGTGACTTATGAAGAACAACCAATTTGCTACCAAAGGTTGCTATGGTGAAAAAGATATCATAAAAAACCACCAAGAAAAATCTAAACTAAGGATTTAAACAGTTAAGAGCATCTCTGCATCTCACATATCATCTCTGCCTGTTCAATTTTACAGGAAAAAAATTAATAACCCAAGGAGTCTTTCAAACATTAAGCTGTGGTTTCTAGCAGACTATTTATGTAAAATATCAGATAAAGTGGGGAGGAGGGAGAGCGGAAGTGAACTTGGGTGATCTTGGGCTCCAGTTAGAATAATGTGATGGGGAGGGCAGAAAACAAAGCATCAAACCCAATCTGGGGTAACCATATAGGATCCATTTCTCTTTAGTTCTTTCTCTGAACTACTGTGCCACTCTTATTATTAAGCCTCCCACACACACACACACACAAACAAGCTATGTTAGCAGTGCATTCTACTCATCTGTTCTCTGCTTGTAAGAAGCAGACTAGGCTTTTTTAAAAGAAATAACAGATTAGAAGCTCAAGGGACTGATGAAGGAAAAACACCCTAGTTTCAGCTACATTTCTGATCAAGTTTTACATTTATCAGGAATAGCATAGGAGCTAACAGTATGGACGAAGAGAATGCGGTAGATCTCCTTTGCTCTGATCCAGAACTATGAAAGGCAAACTTCATTTTCTCCCACTGTCTGCTTTTCTCCTAAAAATTCACATACAGGAAGACAACTTCCAGCACTTATTTACAAAATATTTCTGGTTCCTGGTAGCAAATGTAAACCGATGTGTTTTGAAAGCATCCTAAAAGGATGAACAATAAAAAAAATACCTGGGACATGTATATTCGCCAAAAAAATACTGGTCACAATCCAATCATAGAATGGATTTCCATACTGTCAGGACATCTTTTATGACTGGGATAGGTTAGCTGGTTACCTACAGAAGTTACCCTACAGAAGTTCTGTGCTACTCCTTAGCTCCCAGAAACATGACAAATTAGAGATTTTGTAGCCCAAATTTCTAAGTTATCTCCCAATATGCAAAAGGTACATTGTATGCTATTATTGCTTTTCTTTACACAATTTCCTCTGGTGCAAGATTTTGCTTTCTGTCACTACTTTTGACTAATTCTCTTAAACAAAGCTAACAAAGCCACTACTACTTCTATCTTTGAGTCTCCTGAAGGGAAGGAGCAGAGAAATTCAACATGCTGTAAGGGATAACATTATTGGGTTGCAGTACTGCTCCACTTTTTCTCTTTTTAGTTCAAATGCTGTATTTAGAATTAGGATTAGTGACATAAGGTAGATCTGTATAGAATTCACTTGTGCTCATGTGCTGCATAAACATGTTTATTTTTAGCATTTATGGTGCTGAATAAAACTCACGATAAAATTATAAACTGGGAAATAGAGCTCTGAAAATGAAGGCATCTCTTCAAATCAGATTTTACCCACCGAGTCAAACTCAAGTTACAGAGACTTTTGGGTACACCCATGCAGCCTTCTTGCCAACAGTATGGAATTATTTGCCAATACATTCTTGCAGAACACATTTTCAAGTTCCCTGTCTGGTCTACAGACCTGAAATTCCTAGAAGTTTCCCATCCCAATACTAACCAAGGATGACCCTGCTTTGCTTCTTAGATCAATCAAGGTCATTGATTGATACAGCAACCTGCTGCAGACATACAGTAGTGGGATTTACTCCATCCCGGCATCCTCTGATGCTTTGGACAACAATCCCCATCATACACTAAGTAAAGAACAATGGAATTGTACTTCATTATATCTGGAAGCTGTCAGACTGGAGAAGATAGCTTTAAGCTAGTGCTAAAGGATGCAGTGTGAATTGCACCTGTAATTATCTTCAGTGCTTAGACAATGCATTGTTCTGTATACCGATGGAAGATAGTAAACCAGGTTAAGAGAGATCAGCTAGGATCCTGCAATTACTAACATACTAGTGTTTTCAAACTTTTAAAGATGCTGCTGCTGCTGTCTCAATCTGTAGAGGCTCTGTCTCCTTCAGCCACCCCATCAGCCCAAAAATTGCCTCCTCAGCACCTGACCTGATTTCCAGCGTCTCGTATCTCCCCATGGCTCCTGGCCCTGAAAGAAGAAGGCTCGGCTAGCAGGACCAAGCGCCAGTCCAGACGTACCTTCATCAGCCGCCCTTCTTGGTCGTAGACATAGACGTACTCGGTGCCATTGGAGAGGTAAATCTGGTTCTCGTGGCACAGCACGCGGGGCTTCCCGGCTGCCAATCCCCCAACCGGGCAGCAAAATCCCGCCAGGTAATCCACCCTGTGCCCCACCTGGGCCATGACTGCCGCTGCCAGCCTGGAAAGGGGAATTAGAGAGATGTGGGTGCAGAACCCGAGAGCCCTTCAGGTGTCACCCCGCCTCGTCTGCGAAAGCACGTGGGAACGGAGCAAGTCAGCTTGCGTGCAAAGGGCTGCCTCACCCGGGCCATACTACTCCAGCCCCGACGCCTCCGGTGGGAACGAAGAGAACAATAAACCCCGAAGAACACCCACCCACCCACATACACACACACACCCACAACACACACACACACAACACACACACACACTTTTACAATAGGCAAGGCTCGAGACGGGAAAGGAAATCGTCCCAAATCGCAAACCGGTGGATCTAAGCAAGCAACTGATCTCACTCCCCCTCCCCACCACAAACCCGGCATAGGTCGCGCCCCCCCACCCCGCCACAAAGCCAGAGGGGCGGAGCTTCCATTCTGACCCCGCCTCCTCCTTCTCTCCAAGGCAGCGGTCGGAACGCCACCCGTTACTAAGCGCGGGGAGAGGCGCTGCTTTACGGCTTTCTCTGTCTGTCTGTCTCTCTCTCCGGGCTGTCGACTGGAGCTGGCGGAAGCACAAGGGGCTGCAGAGACGGTTTACGACGCGCCGTAAAGAAAAGGGAGGGAGGGGGAGCTCTTGCGCGCCTTTTCCTGCTGCTGGTGCGGCTCGCTGTTGCCATGGGGATGAGAGGAGCGGGCCCCGGTACGGGAGTGGCTTGCTAGGGAATAAACGAATGTCAGGATGCTTGGGGCTGGGGCTACAAAGAGGGACTCGCGGAGCCAATGCACGTGGTCTTACATTTGTATTTGAAGGAGCAAAGCTTAGAAAGCGTGTGTGGTTCCCACTGGTGGGAGGAGAAGGGGACACTGCAAAACCCATACATGGCTGGACTGGGGTCCTCCTGGTATGCCGGGAAGCTCCTGGTCGATCTTGCCATTAGATGGGAAGCCAAACAGCGCCGGGTCGCTTTGATGGGAGCCCACCAGGAAATCAGAGGGCTGGATTGAGAATGGAAAAATACATGTGCACGGATGGCAAAGAAGCTGCCTGGATGCGTCCATAGAGCCAAATGGAATAGCTTGACTCCAAGTTGCCTTTAATGTAGAACTCTTGAGAGTGGTTTCTGATGGACACTGAGGATGCCTGGGTTTTGTGGGTTTTCTTAACATTATCCCTGTGAAATCAGATGTGTACGGAAAAAGCAAGCACATCTGGACTCCAGGAGGAGCACCAGTCATCCATTTTTGGAATTGAGTAGGCGCAGTGGCAGTCCTCGACTTAACAATAGTTCATTTAGTGACCGAAGTTATAATGGAACTGAAAAAAGTGATCACCATTTTTCACACAACCATTGCAGCATCTCCATGATCGTGTGATTATAATTCAGATACTTGACAACTGACTCATTTATGGCAATTGCAGTGTCCCAGGGTCATGTGATCACCTTTTGCGACTTTCTGACAAGCAAAGTCAATCAGAAAACTTTGGCAGTGATTCACTTAACCGTGGCAAGAAAGGTTGTGAAATGGGGCAAAGCTCACTTAACAACTACCTTGCTTAGCAATAGAAATTTTGAGCTTGATTGTGGCTGTAAGTCAAGGAGTACCTGTATTGCAGGCTAACTGTCCACAGCCTGGAGTTTGGTCCTGATGGGACTCAAGGTTTACTCAGCCTTCCATCCTTCCTAGGCAGTGGTGGGATTCAATTTTTTTTACTACCAGTTCTATGGGCGTGGCTTGGTGGGCGTGGCAGGGGAAGGATACCGTAAAATCTCCAGTCTGGTAGGATTTGCCGGTTCTCTGAACTACTCAAAATTTCTGCTATTGGTCCTCCAGAACTGGTCAGAACCTGCTGAATACCACCTCTGTTCCTACGTCTGTAAAATAAGGATGCAGCTTGCTGGGGGCAATATGCTTACCTTCTAAACTGCCCAGAGAGTGCTGTAAAATACTAAGGGGCAGGGTAAAAGTCTTAAGTTCTATTGCTATTGATTTATCGGAAAATACTGTGTATGCCGTGGCTCAAAAATTGGACCTGAATCATGAGTTCACAAGTTGACTGCACTGGTTTCTTAAGCTTATCTTATAGGACTGTTGTGGCTTTAAATAAATAGAAATAAGTATAGTCAGAGAAAAACAGCCGTTCCACCAAGTCAGCCACATTTTGCTCCCACGCTAAAAATTGGAATATCAGTACAAAAAATAATTGGCTCTGTACCCAGCTTACCAAAGGTTCATGTGACTAGGCATTGTAGTGAGTACTGGTACTATATTTGACAAGATGTTGCCTGCTATTGATTCTACAGCTTTTTGTTCTATTAAAGTTTTCTAATAATTGCTCAGATCCAACCTCACATTTCAAAATTAAAATGAGAAAGTGGCAATCATCTGGCATTTGCATTTATAAGAAACAGTGGTGTGTACATGCCAGCGTTTAAAAAAAAATCCTACAGTGCAGTTGAGACAGTAGGTGGCAGTGTTGCTTGCAGTGATAGTTATCCTAAAATACTGAGACTGGTAAAGGAATTATCACTTAATTAATTGATATGTTTCATCCTTCAGCCCAAATTCCAGCAACTGAAGTTAACATGATTTATTTCTTCTTATCTATTAACCCCCATTTGCCTTTTTTATACCTTAGTGTTTTTTCATGAATGAAGGCAAATATACATGTCCAAGGATAATGTTACAGGGTCCAATCTGGGTCGGTCACCAGGACCAGAGAAATTGGTTTTTAGTGATTGTTAGTTTAGTGGTTGTTAGTTTTTTTATTTCATCAAGCTTAATTGCTGATTTACAAACTAAAATTGATTTAAATCTATTCTCTGTCTATAAAATTGAAAAGTGTGATTATACGTGTAACAAATCTTAACATTGTATTGGAGGTTTGTAGATTTTGATAGGGGCTTATGCAACCATAGATATAGTAAAAGATATAGTAACAATGTTCAAAGATAGAGCCTATAAGTGGTTCTGTTTAAATGTGTACATATCTGTAGTGAAAATGCACACAGTGACATAGAATAGTATTCTAATAGACACAAATTTGAAGAATAATTTTGTGCATTTGCAATGTATTAAATCTAATGAGTAGCCATAATATGGGACATAATAGTCCCAGAATTAGATTGAAGTAAGGCTTGGAAATATTTTCGGAGAAGCCTCCATGGTTTGCTGTAATACATTTGGTTGATGTAACCTGAGGAGGTATCTTACCGCAATGGGATTGGCCTGCTCCACTCAGGCAGGCAGAAGGAGCAACAAGCAGACCCATTGGCCAAGGAATTCCAACTAATGGGGTGCAAGAGAAGAGCCTTTTCTGCTGTGGTTCCTACCATACCCTTCAAGATAAGATATGCTCCTACTCTCTTGGCCTTCCAAAAGGCCTTGAACCTGTCTCTTTCTATTTTCCTGAGGCCCAGATATCGGTGTGCTGTTCTGGAGTGGGATTAGCAAATTAAATGAAAGATCCCACCTTCATCCCATTTTATAACTCCCCATCTTAGCTAATTCTCTATTAATGTTACACTTATGGTTTTATAATATTGTTTTATCGTGTCATTAGCCACCCAGAGTTGTGTGGCCGTGAGATGGGTGGCCTATAAATTTAATAAATAAATAAAATTTTAGCAATATGAATACATTGTATAAAGATGAAGCAAGGGCTTCATATTGGTTATTAGGATCCATAGCAAAATAACTACTAGATTGATTTACAGATTTATTTGTACGCTCAAAAATTGTGCTTGCAGATTCAAGAATGTCCATTTCAAATGCTTAGTTTCTTTAAATCAAAATATTTCTGGCATAGCCATGAAATGCTTTGTGTCTGTGGGTGTATATGAATGAGTCAGTGTAATTTGGCCTTCCAAAAGCTATAGCTTGCAATATGTAGGCTTTAGTGCTTTTTGTCAAAAATACTAGGTATATGTTCTTTTTAATACACTGGATATAATTTATTAAATCCTGCCGAAAATTAAACTAGGTGTATAAGTTTTGTTTGTTTGTTTATAAAATTTATTGGCTGTCTATCTTACTTCAGAGTAACTCAATAAGTTGCAAGAGGGAAAGAATGAATTATCTTGCTTAGTTTTTATTGACAAACATAGCTCAAAACAAGTAAGAAGAAAAGACTCATGTAGCTTTCCCCACGCATTTGTCCTATCCAAATAATATGAAATGTTATAGCAAAACTTAACTTGGACAGTTTTTCCAGTAGTTTATTGTAAAGAGTTGACGTGATTTGTTTTTTAGGCCTTATGCCTAAATTGATGTCCCTAGTGCTTGAAAATAGAAGTCTGGAAACAATCAAACCATTAGGCCGATTAAAAAAATCAACATTACTCTGTGTTTTTCCATTGCTAAAACATTAGAGCCTGTGCATAGGCCTGGTAGCCAAGATACAGCCCTCAAAGCATATGCTTAGCCATACATAACATCAAGTCAGGATAGTCTGTCAGCTCCTAGGTCCAGGAGAACCAGAAAGGTTACATAATATGCAATTGCTTCTAAACTGTTTATATTTATGTATGTGGAAATTAAACCTGATTTTTCTCATTGGCTAAAACCATGCCCTAGTGTCGGACACAACTGACAGGGAAAACTTTACCTTTTTAGTTAAATATGCAAAGGGTAGGCATTCTCTGATTGTTAGAAGAGATAGGAAGAGACTTCTCATACACACTCACAATTATCCACATACATAAATTGGAAGCTATGTAGAGAGTTGGTGCTTTCCTTAATACTGTATCTATAAGCAAATCTTTATTGACTGCCACCGTTAACAGAAAATAGCGCTGCTTATTCATACTTCTGGAGTCATACATGGAATGTTTCAGTGAGCATGAAAAATAGCAGAAGGGTGTGTGTGTTTGCATGGTGCGATATTCTGCATCTTAAAAATCAATTCATTTCTACTTCCAAAAATGGGTGGTGTAGATTGTAATGTAGTCATGGAAAGTAACAACCTCCAGCATTTTGGTGGGCTATCATAGTTATCATGTAACTATTACACAGTGTGCAAATAGCATGTAAGAACTATGTAAAGCAGCAGAATAATTCCTACGGTAACATATGTAAGAACTGGAGAATATGATACAAACTGGGTGCTGTATCCACTTTTACAACCGGTCAGGTGTAATTTTATCTATCATTAAGTTAAAGCAACAGGGTCTTAGTCTGCTTTTTAGGAGACATGTATTTGATAAAACCACTTGATTAAAGAATTGTTCCTTGGCATTTATTCCAATAATACATTGGGAATTGTTCAGATTGTCAGCCAAGAAAGGATTCCTATTTATTACCTTTATCTGGGTCTTTCACACTTAAGGAAGTTTTTTTAAGGGGAAAAGTCAGGCAGACAAAAGGATGTGTTTGATTTCCAAAATTACAGTGAAGGGCCAACACCAGCTGGAGCACTTACTGCCTTCCCTCAGTCAAGGACTCTATGATCCGCCTCCCATTCCGGATCAGGATTCTGCGGCGTTTGGCTGGCAGGAGGGCAGCCCTTTTCTCTCCTAGTTGGGCAACCCTGATGAAAGGCTTAGCAGGAGACAGGTTCTGCCTTTTGTTCATCTCATCTACAAAAGATTCCACCCCCTCAAAGCGTTTAGTCAGTTCTCCAAGATGTTCCTTGAGGGCATTAAATTCCTTGTATAGGTCATCCAGGGCATCGGAAAGAGGTTTGATTCTAAAAAGACAACAGGCAAGAAGGGAAATGGGTTAAATAACAAACATCCTATGCTAATTTAACGGAATCAGGCTTTCATTTTATTCTGGCAAGGTTCAATACCAGAGCTGGATCTATGCTGCCAAACTCGATTATGGCATCTAGGCAGTAATTTATTTTCATAGATGCAAGTCGTCTGTGCAAAACTTTGCTCAAGCAAATGTCCATTTCTTGGGGATGCTTCCATAATACAGATGCAGTGACATTGACCCAGAAGTATTTATTTTATTTAGTTGTATAGTCCCCCACAAAGAGTACATAGAATCATAGAGCTGGGAGGGATCTTGAAGGTCTTTTAGTTCAACCCCCTGCCCAAGGCAGGAATCCAGTTTCATCATCTCAGTTTTCTCAATCTGCAAATGATAAGTTGCTTGTTTGCTCCTTCGTTAGGGCTTGTTAACAGGCCAACATGTGTCATTGTTGCTTTTTGTGCACTATCCAGGATCTTTCAAGATTGAGCTAGTTTTTTTAAAAAATAATCAAAATGTATCTCAAGGTCTGGACACGCACACATTGGATAAAGCCAAAAAAACAGGTTGAAAAATGTTGAGAATATTGTGAAAACCTACCCATTGGTTTGGTATCTTGTGCAAGCCTCCTAGGGCAGAGCATGTGCTATTTAATCTTAATCCTAATCCTATGAACAACTACATTCCAGTATCCTTATTCTTCTAGATCAACTGCTGACACAAATTTTCCAATTCTCCACTAGACTGGTATATTTTGAGGTGCTACACAAAGTCTGTTAGAAACCTATCCAGATTTCCTGCCTGGATTCTCAGCCCTCACCTTCCATAGTCAGGCAACACTGTTTGGTGATCATGGAGGAGAAGATTCCTGATTTGAGTCATAATAGCAAATTTCCAGTTGTCAAGAACCACAGTAAGATTAGAACATCCCCTCGTATTGACTTTATCAGCTGGAAGAGGAAAGAGAAAAGAAGAGCAAACTGGAATGTGATATAACAAAGAAGTAGCTGTGTAAAATCATCATCATTGTCTTAAAAAAAATAAGGAAAGGTTTAAAAACCTTCAAATACAGATTCGCATAAAAAGAAAGTACTAGGGATTGGGAACATACCAAAAAATCTAGAGAAGCATTTGGACACCATATGAATGGGCAACACATCAATTACAAAATGTCACATTATTTGGTACAGTGCCTATATTACAATAGTATCATTAGCTAGATTCTTGAAAAGAATCTGAGAGTCAAAATACTGTGCCACATCCAGTCAGAACTATCTGGTAGATTGTCTGGTAATAACAACAACAATTTTACTACTCCTTTTCCTTCCCCTCTTCCTTCAATATTGCACTTTTGTTCCTAAATGCTGTCTGCGCCTGAGAAGGAGGCATTTCCACACCATTAACATGAAATGAGAATCTAGCAGGACTATTGAGGACAACCAAACAGCCAGACCTTCACCATACATTCATACTTTCTCCATGGATAAAAGAAAATACTCAAAAACCTCTGTAAAACAATGTGGCAGCTCACCCATCTCACATGAATTCAAGTGGAGAGCAATAGGAGGAATAAAGTTGTTTCAGCATAACATCAAACACAATGGCAGAATAAAGGGATCCTACTTTTTGAAGGTTAGCATGCATCTTCATGGGTGGAAAAAAGACCTGCTTTTCCTTAAGAGTTCATTTTAGGACCCACAGTATTGTTTCTAAAGTGAAATATCCCTGAAAATGTATCTTAAGCAGAAATATGATTTACAGCTAAAATTCAGGGGCTCACAGATACTTAAAACTGAAGAATCATGCACAGAAAATAAGTTCAGCATTGTATAAGAAATGTGAAAATTGGAAGTTGGGAGAAGATTGAAGTCTCAGGTTAGCAGCCTTTATGAGAAACAAATGGACTTTGGGGAATCCTGTCAAAAGCAAGTGTGCCACCAAAATCATTCTCCCTTGCACAACAGGGGTTCCAAGGCCCTTACCAAAGAGGGGCCAGCCTATCCAAGTGCCCTCTGCCCCAATTCACCATAAAGAAAACTTTCTGTTGTCCCAAGCAACAGTTTACTTTCTGGGGAAAACCATGCTGTTTGGGACCTGTTACCTTCTGATCGGTAGTCCCATTCGGGGGTGGCTTGCTGCCGCTTCGGTATGGCTGCACAACTGATGGCCACCAGCAACAGCAGCCAGATAATCTGCTTCATGCTGCCTTGACAGTGGCAAGAGAAGGAAGACCAAATCAAAAGATCCTCTTTAACAGTCTCCGCACAGACCTCACAGCCTCATTCTTGTCCTGCATCCAACTCCGCCCCTTTTTCCTTGATGGCTCCCATATGGTTGTTCATCTAGCTGGGCTGGTCATCAGTTTGTCATATCAGTGGGCAGAGAAAAAGGGGCGTCTCTACTTCTGTAGTTATAGAAACACAACACTCCTTGCATTCATTCACCAGTCCAAGTCCAGCTGGATGGAAATAACATCCAGGGGCTTGACAATGTCATGTTGGAACTCAGGATGTCATCTGACTTATGATCATCCTCTTCATAGAAGGTCCCCATTTCCTCCATGTGTCTAAATACCTTTGAAACTTTGGGATGTTGCAAGTTGGAAAGAAGTGGAAGTGGGTGGACAGGAGAGAGTAGAAGCTGTGGATCTGAGAAGGCAAATTGCTCGATCTTGCTAGTTCCTTATTGTTAGGATAGGGGTAGCTTAGGCTATATTTTCATTGGATTGGACCTGTGTCAACCACGATGGGATCATCTTTAGTCCGTTTGTTAATTCAGCAGCAAATAAACACAATAAATAATAAGGTTGCTATTAAGGGTGCTATCATATCCTAACACACCAAACACAAAGGGAAGAGGATGAAAGAGATACAGCTGGCTGAAACCTCTCAAGACTGGAAACACTCGTTTTTTTATTTCATTCTCACTTCCATTCTTTCCCATGATTTCGGGCTAAGAGACTGGGCTAGCTATATCCAGAGTCAGAGAGTGGCTGCTGCAGCTGCTTGAAGATCCTTGACACTTGGGGTCTGGGAATTCTGTTTCCATTCCTCACCCAACCTCAGCTCTCCCTTCTTTTGTTCAAAACTTGTCCTTTTAGACCTTTCTCCCTTTGCATATAAATAGAGGCAGATTTGGGCCAATGTCGGACTGCAGAAAAATAGAAAGGAGATTAAATTGAGGGTGAGCAAGGCAAGTAATGAGACCTAGACTGACATACAGTAGTCATGACTTTGCCACCCGAACCTAGCTAGCTATGGATCTAGCCTGACATCCTCTCCTGATTCCTATATGTGTTTATCCATTCAAGACATTTTAATAAGAATTGAAAATGCATTGAGCCCTAAAAGTTAATGCTGCCATGGTTTGCCATTTTCCAGATGAATTAAGAGTCCAACTCTCACTTGCCAGCTAGCCAGTGATCAAGACTTTCAAAAACTACTTAATTAAAAAAACCCATAATTTAATAAAAACTTTATTTACCTGCTGAAATCCTCAGATGGCAAGATGTGGTGGTCATTCTTTTAAGCCTAGCTTGTTTTTTTTTCAAGTTAAGATCTGCCTCTCTTCACTTTATAACATTGTCCTGAACTTTTGCATTCTTCAAATTACAAACAGATCCTTTTGGCCTACTAAAGGAAACACTCCGATCTGCAGTTTACATCTCCGAAGGGATGGAGGAGGGAAGTAAGAGATTTGTGGGACAACTCAAAAATACATTTTAGGTCACTAGCACTTAAGAGAAAAGAGGATATTTCTCTGTTTATTCATACTTTCTTTGATTATAGACAAGAGAAAGGAGCAGCTCAGGGACAAAGCTGTATACTCCAACTCTGCTGCACACAATTTACACAGAAACTGTTTACAAAGGCACAAAACTGCTATTCCCCAGCATGTGTTTTCTTGGGAAATATGGACAACTGGGAATTACAAAAGGTAAAGAAGCTTTGACTTACTTCTTTTGAAAGTTAGAAGCGTCCCATCTTGTTGGCATTAGCTTTGCTGCTCTCCCCACCCACCCAACTTCCCCTTGCTCTTAATGATATCCAGACAATGGATTTTTTTTTTTAAATGAGAAGAGCACATTCAGTTCACATCAGGTAGCCAGATGGGGACATACGTCAATCCCTTGTCGGTGTTTTTGAGTCCAGATGGCACAGTAGAGACAAGCATAAGGAAAATGGATGGGAACACAAAATCTATCTCCTGACCTACAGGGCACTGGTAGAGTTGGAAAAGGACACTTCATCCACTGAGCCACACCTCAGCTCAGTGTTAGAATCCAAATGAAAATATTCTCAACCAGATGGCTGTCTTGATCCTGAATGCAATCCGTGAATCAATCCCATCATTTATCTGGTTAATGAGCTCCATAGTCTAACAGCAGTAAATTCAATCAAAATTTGTTTTTCTTGCAACTTCAAGCTATTCTTCGCTAGTTAGAATAGGTTTTGACCTTCTTGGAAGGGATGTGCATGAAATTAAAAATATTTTGTCCTACATGTGAAAGAAAACACATTATTCCTTGGATGTTTGTCTGGGCTATTCCAGGGAGGGAGGGCATGATCTGACCCAAGCAAAACCAGAGAGCAAAATTAGGAAAATCTTAAGGACATACCCACTGGATCTCCTCTGCCTCTACATAGTAACACACTTTTTTTTCTCCTACACTCTGCATCTACCTGCCATACGAGTTCTAGTTCTCTGAAGCCACGTCGCTCTGGACCTTCAATTTCTCCTACCCTGGATTACATCTGAGAAGACCTATATTGTACAGGTCCATGCACAAGACATGCACACTTTGGGTCAGCTCACAGATACTACTATGATTGGTGCAAAGGACCCTCCATGCATGGAAATCTTCACCTTACTTTTCTTTGTATCATCCTTTGACATCTCTCCGGCATGCTATGATACCCCCATCCAAGATAAACATTCACAGCTGCTTCAAATTTTCTTCATTAGACTTAATGTTTCTAGTTCTTGCTCTTCTCTGGAAATACTTGTTTGTCTGAATTCTTTCCAAAACTGGTTTTCAGACCTTGATGCAATATTCAAGGTGTGATCTGACTAACACAGAATGAAGTGGAGCCAATTAGTTCCCAGGACTTGGAAAATATTTGATTGATGCAGGCTAAAATTGCATTTGCTTTCTTGGAGCCACACCACAAGCTGGATATATAGGTCCTCACTATTAAGACAAATATTTCAAGTTTTTTTCCTTGAAAGATCTATTATCTATGTGGCTTCCCCTATCCTATATCTGTGCATTTTATCTTTGTTTCCCCCTAAGTTGAGCATTTTGCATTTGTTTCTTAAATCACTATATTTAGCTGTTTCTATAACCCATCTAAACAATTTTGAATGTTACTTCTCTCTTGTAAGTATTAATATCTCAACAATGTTATCTCCTCCATCAGTTAATCCAAGTCATTGCCCTAGAATCATAGAATTGTGGAGTTTGAAGGGACCATAGGGGTCAATTAGTCCAATCCTCTGCAATGTATAGGGAAACCAATTAGCTTGTTCCTCAAGTGATGGCAGTCTAACCTATTCTTAACAATAGCCAAAGATGGAGAACCCATAACCTCCCTTGCACCCATTATTTTTGGTCCTAGTTTATGTGGCAGTGGAAAATAGTACCTGACCATTTTCTCTACGGCAACTTTTTTATGTATCTGAACACTGATATTATGTCTGTTTTTGGTCTTTTTTCCTCCCAACTCTTTCATACTTCTAAATCATGATCTAGAAGGTCAGAAGTATGTTAATCTTCCTACTAGTCACCTTACATAAATGGTTCAGGTTTAGGCATTTATTATCAATGGCTTTATCCATTAACATGTATAACCCGTATCGTATTTACATAAAACCTATATTGTTTACTTGCCAGATTGCTAAAAACATATATCCCAATTTTTTTGTTTTAAGATGAGATTTTAAACAATAGCGGCTGCCCACATGTACAGCAAGCACTTTAGAAATTAGATGTGGTTGGGACATGAAGTGAATCATCATGACTTATATATCTGTATTGGAACAATACATGAATGGTGGTCAGGAGAAATGTTTGGGGCCCAAGGGCTGCATAAATTCAAAACGAGTAGAGAGCAAAGTGGAGAAAGTAACAAAAGGACCCGAAGCCATCGTTTTGGATGCTTTTAATAGATTTTTATTTGCAGGGGCTGTTATTCAGTTAAGTCCAAACCAAACATACACCTCTGCAACCCAAAGAACCAAGAAGAACAGCAAGAGCGGCTACAGCCCGTTGAGCTTGAGAAATCTAGTCAAAATGCAAACCCAGGAAACAAAAGTCACATGTCCTGTCAGCAATAACTAGGGCCAGAGAGAGTGTTTATGAGCCCCAGCTACAACTGCCCTGAAAGGCAAAGACTGCATCCTTTTCACAGCAAGTCTTTGGAGGCCGATCCTACATGCCCATAATGAAAATGGGAGCTGGGATGGAGGCACATTTTTTGGTGATGATGAAGACCTAGGAATATAAACTATGGAAGGGCAGAAACAAAGGCTGTATGTCCACATAACCAAAGAGTTGACGTGAAGGGCTTCTTTCTCTCTAATGTTGCGAGGTGCATCGGGGTGATTATATAGGCTTGCTATGCAGAATACTTCTGCGAGCGGAATCAATTGTGATTTAACATAAAACAGTCCTAGCAGAGATATTGGGAATTTTGGATAATGGAAAAAAAAAAATCTTTGGACACTTCTGAATGAAGAAGCCCAGGTATCAGAAGAAATAAGGAATAGGAGACACAGCTAATATATGATTATGTGAACAGTAGGCAGGATTGTGTTCTAGAGGCAAGGCCATTTCTATTGCAGTCACTATGTTCTAGAGGCAAGATCTTTTTTACACAGGCATTTTAGTGAGGTAAGACAAACTCCCATTCCAATATACGCTCCATCTAACTTTGTTGTGCTGAACCCTGTGTAGTCATAGACACGAATAAAATGCCTAGATATTTTGCCCTATCATAGCTTTGGATCCCAGGAAATTGCTTTAAATATAAAGGGAAAATAGTGCATGGAGACTTGGTACAAATAACTGCTTGTGAACTGTTGGTTTCCCAGTCCTGACACAGCTGGAATGAAGCTGCTGTGGGGTTCCAAACCTGGAAGTGAGAGGATATGCTTCCCGTTGCCAAACCAGGATGAAAATCATCTTCTCTGTTAGCTAACCTCTGGGTTAGGTTTAGGAACTCTGGGAATTCTTTTAATCTGCTGCCATTAGGGATGTAGGGCAAGAAATGGAGGCAACCAGAATCATCCCTGTCTGGCTGAGAAAGATGTTCTTCCTCCACTCTCCAGTGCCAGGTTTAGCCCGGGGCTTTAAAGCCACAATATGTCCTGCGATCACACGTCACTCAATTTGAAGCTATAATGGACCAATGTGGCTCAGGCACCAGTGACCCAGAAACTCTGGGGCTAAATGCAAAGCATGTCAAGAGAACAACATTACACAAGCTAGCCCTGGGGGACCAAGTCATCCCTTCAACACTACTGCCTAGCTTCACTGACAAGCTTAAGGCGGGGAAAGCTTGTGGCATGCAAGCTAACAGGGCGACACGGCCACACTGCCATGAGCCCACAGAGCCGATCAGCCACCTGTGCAACGGGTAGCTGGACCGCTGGCTTTCTACAATACTGAGAGCAAAGAAAAGACAAGGCAGCATAGTGGGGCCTTCTTATTTTTTCCCACTGGGACATCCTGTTCCAACTGAAAGCTGCCACCTTGTAAATGGCAATTGAATACCTGTGATATGGGTCCTTTCCCCCCTTTCCTGTCTTGCCCCGCCCCACACAGTACATCATCCCAGGAGGAAGAACAGTCCTGCCTGGCTAAAGGTTTGCCTCTGTATTTCTGCCAGTTGGTCTGTAATGGCCGCCCTGATCGCCAAGCCAAACAGGGCCTAGCTCCGTGGGAGGCTACACATCTCGCAATGATCTGTGCCTGGTTGATTCATGAAGGTGCAGTGCTGACAGGCCCACATTGAAGAAGTTGTTGCATGTGTTGAACTGCCCATGGCACCATATTCTTGAAGTCCTGGCAACTGAACACCCACTGTGCCTGAAAAAATGAAATGGAATAATTAGGAGACAGAGACAAGCAGAAAGCAGAAAACATTTTTTGCCTAGAAACTTTACAAATTGCTAGATAATTTCTAGAATAAATGCAATCTTCCTTTAGGAATAGTCCCATTCCTTGTCTAATTCTTTCCACAGATTTCTACAACTGTATCCTCTAAAAACCCCTCCTTTCTTTCCTGCATGAATTAAATCACTACTTGGCTACAAAGTGTAAAGTTTGATTTACTTGTACTAATTTAATTCCAAAGGTGGTTTCAAATCTAAATTCCAACACTAGGCAATTTGATGTAAACAAAAGCTGTCCAGCATCTTTGGAGTGAGATGATTCAAAAAGAGAAAAGAAATTAAACATACTGCAAAGCTGCTCAATGGTAGCCCACTGTTCAGATTTTTTCCAGGTCTGAGCGAGATCCTCATTCCGGGTTCTTACTGCCTCCAGCAACAAACTGATACTGTCCTAAAATAGGAAATAAACCACATCACAACCCTACCTACATTTCAAATAAAGGATTAATGCACCATATTCCACTAGCTGTAATTGTTAGTAACTGTTATCCGACATTCACAAGCAACACTATGCAGGATTACATTAACATGGATTTGCTGAAAAAAACCATTTCTTGATATTTGAACAGCAGGTGGCACTGCAGACAAGTTCTGAAATGAACCGGATAACAATATGCTTTATCATTTCATCCTTATTCTTGAGCGAAGTGGGCTCAGGAAATAAAAATGTTTCTACTGGCTCCATAATCACATTACTGCATAAATGTCAGAATCTGTATTAGGGCTGCACATTGGATTTGTTACATATCAGATCCTGATGTATATGAATAATCAGGAAAGAAAACTGTTTGAAGGCTAGGATGGATACTCACCAGAGAAGCAATTGCTATACCTGTAAGTGTCATTACACTCTAACAGCAAAGTTACAGGAACTGTTCTTTAAAAAGGATTAATGAAGCTTATTTCAAAAATGCCTGCTTTGATTTCTATGAAATTTAGAAAGGTATATCTTCAAGAAGTTCTGGCTTGCCTGCAAATTTAACCCCATTCTGCTGAAAAACAGAACTCCTTGCTTTCTATACTATAAATTACAGAACTCAGTTTCTCTAAATCAAAGGCAGATGGGAAAGGCTACATCCAGAATTACAAAAACGTGATAGGAAGTTTCTAAAATGTAAAAAGAGGACAGACTTTGTGTATTCCATATTTTATTGTTAAGACAACAATTGCACCATTGCAATTACACTTCATTATCATAATATTCAGTAAACCTGGTTAATTACCCACTGGCAGCTCAACTATTCCACACATCATTACAATTCTTTAAGCTCTCAGGAAAATACAGTACATTATTGTTTTTCCTGCCTTTTTTTAAAAAAAATGTTGATTGTAAAGGCAAAGCTTCATATTTATCAGTGATCTAGCAAAAGTTAACAAATTGGGTTAGCCATAAGAATGGATTAAAAATAGACAAGTGAGATTGCAGAATTGATCTTTTACAACAAGAATCTCTGATACAGAAAATTTAATAATATGCCTAAGTGTCAAACTTGCTCCACCAAGGCTGAGTGACAATTGCTACCAATTTATTTCTCCAAACAGATCAGAATTGACTGCCAAACTACCAATCTAGGAACCACTTCTAACAGTCAAGATATCCTATTTTAAAGTCAGTTATGCTTAGTAGCCTTCTTAATGTAAGCTTTATGCTTTTCTCCAAAAATAAAGTCATTACATACCCTTAAAGGCATCACTTCATTGGTGACCAAGAAGAGGAGAAGATGAAAATCAGAGATGATGTCAAGGAATACAGAAGAGGTATTCTGGGACAAATATGTAGCTAGAATGTGAAAGTCCTGCAAAGATTGACAAAAGCATTATTTAGCCAACTGGAACATTCCATGAAATTTACCAGCATATGTACAGTGCAAAAATTGTTATCTCAATAGCTGCCCTTCAAAAGTGGGCAGGACCAAGCAGTCAGATGACTTTTTAATATGACGTTAATACTAACTTTATTATTTACATTTATACTTGTTTAAGCATTTAATTCTTTCTCTATTTTTGTAGCAACATTCTCAAATTAAAATACGTGCAGGTTTTTTTTTCTTTTTAGCGAAAGTCTTATAATACTAAGAGTCTTTTCTCAGGATCATAGCACCCTCTGCTGATGAAACTCTTCCAGCAAGAATGAATAGACAGAAATAGCATCCAGGAAGTAAACACATCAAATTTAAGAGATATATAAGAAGACAAAGAAGCTGGGAAATATAGAGGCAAACAAAGCAGAAGGGAGGCAGAGAGACAGTAGGAAAAACTGGGAGGATGTAGAGGCAGCAAAAGAAACAGCAGCTGATTGGGATTCAGAGGGCAGGAAATGTAGTACTGTAGAAGCAACGGTAAGTAAAGGCTAGGAAAGAAAAGAGCATTGTAGGCTCTATTAGATATCACATCATAACTGGCCTGCAGGTTTTACATTTGGGCTCTCCTGAACATCCCCAATTCAGCAAACAATTTCACACATTTTGTTCTATCTATGAAGACTGCTAGCATTTGTGATGTAAAGAGAGCAAATGAATGACACTTTTTTTGCCGAAGAGTAACCAGATATTCCTTCCACATCAAGGAGAATTTAGATAAAACTTGTTCTTGAGGGAACTTTACTGTGTTTCTTTTCAAATGACTGGTAACAATAGCTTAGCAGAACTCATGAAGACAGTTGCAGAAACTTCTACTGCTTATCATTTTCATCCAATTTCTGACCAATAGGTGTAATGCCATTCTCAGCAATGGGGTAGATTAGGTGAGCTTTTTCAGTTGATAAGAGTTGACAGTGACAAGCTGAAGCAAGCTAAATTGTTTTTAAATCCAATAGTTCTTCTCTATCTCTCTGAACATAGGCTCAAAAAGGGACAGCAGGAATACAAAAGACAGCGGATTGTATTTTCTTCCTCTCAAAGGACAAAGATCTTTCGCTTGGTAGCAAAAGTCAAAGCATATAGCATATACAAGCAGGAGTGCTGAATGGATGTCTTACTAAGACACAATTTGTAACCATGGTAGACATTTTGTTCGTGGTAACATACATGCAAGCTTTTCTGATCTCCAGACATAGCAAAAACTTTATTTTACATGACTATATGAAATCTGTTCACAGAGAATTGGTTAAATTTTGCACAAATCGAAAAAAGGGTGAAATAGTAGTTACTATTTGTAACTATGCCAATGTTATGCATGATGTTATCTGCTTTTAAATATTACAAAACTAAATAAATGCAATTGTACAGATACTTCATCCAAACTGCTATTTATACTTACCTGAGTTTCTCCCAGTACATCACGATTCTCAATAGGGAATGGACTTTGAGAAATAGAAAATGTGTAAACTGGATCTTTTGGAAACGTGGTAGTAATCTTCAAAACAGTAAAAATAACAACAGTTGAAATTCAAATGACAAATGATGTTAACAGGCACTGCAAGAGACAGGGCAAAACCCCTATCTATGACAGAGACAGGCCTCAGATAAGGGCTTTAAAACAAAGACTCAGGTAAAAAATTAAAAGGAGAGATGAAATGAAGTTTCTTATGGGTCTTTCGATCTCTTTCTTTTAAAATCTCTCATATGTCTCTCCATATATATTTAGCAAATATAAACAAGCTATGGCTTTTTCAGTGTTTTGCATGAGGTAATTAAGAATCAGTTCATCTCTGACAAAAAGACCATATTGCCCAAGACTTCTGAGACCATCAAAGGTTCAAATTCCTACTGCTTTCTAGACTAGAGGGAGGAAAGACAACATATGTATGTATGTATGTATGTATGTATGTATGTATGTATGTATGTATGTATGTCAAAAAGTTCTTGTCTTTGCTATCAAAAGCTATGACTTTTGCAGCCCTATTCCTCCAACAAAAAGGATTCTACACATATTTTGTTGCCCCAGGGATGCTAATATTAAAAACTATTGTGTTTTAAAAATGAAAAAGTGTCATATGTCACCTGATATTGCATAGGATATATGTTAACCAACAAAAGGTTTTTTAATTAAGGAACAACACAATTTGAAATCAAATCAAAAGGCACAGAAATAACTTATTATGCAATCAACTAATAAATGATACACGTTTCAGAAATGTGGTTTCACTTCTTGTCAAATGTGCCCTAAATGCATGTTTTTGGCAATATATTTTCATTTTACTTATATCCCAGATTGTCCAAAACAGACGCTTTTATTGTTGGGTAATCAATTTATTGGACTGTCAACTGGAGCAGAAAGTTGGCAAAAAATACAATAGCTACCGTCATTTCAGAAAAGCAGTATCTCGGTGCATAGATCAGCCAATTTCAGTTTTGATAGAAATAGATAAATACACACACACACACACACACACACACATACATACTTTTTCTCTCTAAATATTATATATATATATATATATATATATATATATATACCCACAGGGGGGAGAGGTGGAGAGGAAGACAGATAGACAAGGAAGCTGAACAAGTGAATCTCTGTGAATTCATAGCCTATCAGAATCTGTCTTAAATTTATTTATTTATAAATGAATTGTGGCATCAATTATACAAATTTATTTATTTGTATGCCGCCTTTATTATTTTTACAAATAACTGAAGGTGGCGAATATATCCAATACATCTTCCTCCTCCTATTTTCTTCATAACAACTCTATGAGCGGGTTGGGCTGAGAGAGTGACTGGCCCATAGACATCCAGCTGTCTTTCGTGGCTAAGGTGGGATTTAAATTCATGGTTTTCAGTTTTCTAGCCCAGTGCCTTAACTACAAGACCAAACTGGCTCTCTGAACTATGTGTTAATTTCTATTTTATCTTTCTACATGTTACGATTTTGTCATCTATTGATTAATCACCTTTGAAATGTATTCTTTTATTTAGCAAAAATCTTCCCATCACTGTAATGTCAAATCTAAGGAATATATAGATGCCATCAAAGTGTGGAGGGCAATATCACTTATTTTTAAAGTCATCTTTCTATTCAAATCAAGCGTTTAACAAATAATTTAAAATAAATAAATGGAATAAAAATATGATAAAACAAGACAATTATACAAAAATAGAATAAAAACAATTCAGTTAAAACATAATATAGGAATGCTTATATTTGCCTCCCAAATTGAAAGTCTGTTCAACAGAAACTTCTAAAGCAAAATCATGACGTGTTAGAAAAAGGAAAAATGGAAGAGCAAAAAGAAAATAAGGAACATTATGAATACACCTTGAGCTGTAAAAATAAAGGTGGGATAGAGACCTAAATAAAGCCATATCACACATACATTGCTTAATCATTTCTCTGAAAGATATAGCACACACTTGTTCTCTTATAGATGTAATCACTAACATCTCTGTAAAGATGACACTTCCCACTTATTTAAAATACAAACATAATTTTGTAAGAGCAGTGAGATTCTTTGAGCAGTGTGTTAATACAGAATCTAAATACTCTACTGAGATTTTACACAACCAAATTGAAGCCAGACAGCTATAAACTACTTGTTAGCACCTACCATTCCAGTAAGGAACTAATATGGCAAGAATCCCCCAATTTAATTTATGGAGAGAATTCTGCATATTTCTATTCAATGTTTCTATTTACTTTAGCCAAAATAAAAAGTAAGCAAAATTGATACTTACATCTATGATTAGGTACTCAACAGGGAGAGGACGAGCTAGCTGAGTGATCTCATTGCCAAACTTGTCTATATCCTAAAACAAAAGCCATCCCAAATTGTTAGGCAGAACCACTAAGAATTACAAAGAGAACAACAGTTTAATGGAAAAAAATATTAAACACAGAAAACCAGGGGCCATTGGTCAGTTCCTAGTATGTCATCTAAGCACCAGCAAACTGATAGGATTCTGACATTCAAGTATCTTTCATATAATTTCATCTCACTGTACCTCAGTAACTAAAATATGAATTCACATATTTAAATTTATAAAATAAATCCAAAACATTCACACCCCGGTGCACAGGTGTATACACGCAGCCCTAAACGGAGAGAAACCGAGAGCTGGAGAGAAATGTGAAGTCCTAAAATGGGCACTGCTGATGAACTATGCATAAGCCAATCAGAACAAGGTATAGCTCAGAGAGTCAGTCAAACTTGTAATTCTCAAAACTGCAGATTCAAATTTTATTTATCTCTTGGTCCCTGCTTCTCCACCTCACGGAAAAGGTTTCAGTTTCACAAAAGCAATTCAACTCTTTTCTAATTATTACTTGCCAAACAACTATAAATATGCCAACATGTCAAGTTTAATAATTTTAGCTAGTTAACAAGTCTGTTTGTCACCCTTTGTCTTTACACAAAGAAGCAGCTGTTAACCCATAGCTGGAAACAGAGTATCACTGACCTCTTCTTCTTACTTCACTGCATGATCAGTTAGACATCTAGTGAAAAATGTAACTCAGTTGGCTTTCCAAGCATAATGTAAAAAAAAATAATAATCTCACAGATGTTTTATTGCTCAAACAAGGTTAGTGTAATGCTTGGTATAATGAATTTCCAATAATTACTGCATGGGCCAGTGCTTTTAGATATTTTAAACTTCAGCAGAAAAATTTGAAGGGGAAGAAAGTTTACATAGTAGACATACATATACAGTTTCTTTTCATGGGCATGTCTCAACAGCACTTATTGTGAAATCTGGTGTACTTTCATAACGCAATTAATCTCTATAATATTGCACAAGGTTTTGTCCCACACACACCAATGATATTAAGCATAACATTTTAGACAAAAATTGTTTTTCTTTTAGGAATGCTCCCTGTATTACTGAGAATATTAAGCCAGTAGCCATGAGCAATTATCCAACAAGAGTGCTTTTTCTACATTAAGACAAAAAACAAATTCAGTGAAACCAATCTATGAACTCACTTATGCAAGGGAGAATTTGACATGCCACCCATATAATTTGCCAATCTGGAATACATCTTTAAATCCAATCAAGTTCTAATATGCAGAAACATTTTTCTAACACCTGTTCACCTTTATATCTTAAAAAAAAAAGACAGAGTACGTATCTGAAATCAAAGTGAAAAAAAAATGGCTGAATAGCTTTCTAACAAAATCTTTGTCCTGTCTGGTATAAAATAATAATAGAAAATGTAGTAAATAAACCCAGAATCACAAGATGAAGAAACAATATCTAATCCCTTGCTAATTATTTTAAGTATATTTAGTACAGTAAACATCAAATACAGCAACCAAAAGGAAAATACTATTTTCTTTGCTAATTTGGCAGTAGTTATGATGCTTCCCATTTGTGAGCAGTATGGAATACCATGTAAAGGACGGCATGAAGGTGCATCTCCATGTTAGTTAAATATATATTTACAGTAAGGAAAGATCTGGTTCCCGATTAGGTTCTTTTTTAAAATACTTATTGGGCTCGAAAATAGAATCCTTCTCAACTCCAAATAAGCAATGAACGGATTCATCTAAATAGAAAAGCACTGTAGTAAAACTACTATTTCAATTACAGCACTTGGAGCAAACTGAGTATGAGCACTGTGTGGTGTGACTGCAATGAAAGGCAAATGCAATTTATGCTGCATCAAAAAATGTATGCATTCCAAATTCTCGTTATTCTACTTTAGTCTGACTCCACATCTAGTATTGCATTCAGTTCTGGACATATTTTAAGGAGGATTCAGAGAAACTGAAACAGAGCCAGGGAAGGGCTGTGAAGAAAACTAGGACAGGACAGGATATAATGCCTATAAACAGAGCCCAAAGGAATTGGAAATGTTTCAAATTAAACAGTTTTCAAGTATCTTAAAGGATGTCACTCAAAGTTCAAGACTGTGAGTTGTAGTCCATTCCCGCATTGGTTTTAAAGTAGCTATATGTATATAGCTATCTATATCCAGGGGATGGACATGTACTACAGAATTTGCTGAACCAGAAGAATCTTGAGCATCTTTAATAATTTTTGCAACTAAGCTCTGTATTTGACATCTCACCTTTATCTTCAGGCATAATAATTCATTCTATATACAAAGCATTCATCATTCAGTAAGAACAAGAGTATTATTTAAAACAAGACTTAAGAAACCTATTTAACCAAAAATATCCCACTGCCACTGAAATTACATGATGGAATGAAACCTTATACACATGACTTCATGTGGAAACTAAAATTTAGTAACTGGCATTTTTTCAGGCCAGCGTACAATGGCCTGAAGAAATGCAGGCTGAACCAATAGCAGAATTGCAAAAAACTTACCCAGTTTCTGAAAAGAGAAAACTGTAGGACAGGCAAAGGTCTCCTTGCAAAACAATGTCATCAACTGTCTTTCTTTATAAACCCTAAGTATCAGCGTAATCAGAACATCAATAAAAATCTTTGCTCACTGCAAAGATGAATGATATCTTTTCACTAATGCCAAGATCACAGTTATTCTTTTGAAGTCAATAAGGAAACCGAGTCCTGCAAAAGCAGTAAACTTCAGCTCCTTTGAAGGCTTCAAAGGATCCATAAAATTCAGGTGCCCTTTGGATTTTGGGGGCATGATATATTTGATGGAATGTTGAGCCATCCCTGAAATAAGTCTGGGACTGGAACCCCAAGGTGAAGGAACCAACTTCAAGAGTACAACACAGCTGAACTCTCACAAGGGAGCCCAATAAAATGTCAATTAGACAGTGGAAATTTAAACTTCATAAATTAACTAAAGGTACGTAGAATCACATAAACCAAATATGGTTCATCATAAATTTCAAACTGAAATATATACAAAGTTTTAAATGAATTCTCCATTCAGGGCTTCCAATAATTTTATTTCACTATGTTGTAACCAATGGCAATGTATGTTAGACCGCAACAAGTATAGGTTTGTTATGCTATATAAGATCATTTTGCTTATTATATAGGATCCTTCTCCCACAACTCAAGGAAATATCCAGGGATAACTTCAGATTGATAGAAAGGAAACTTCTTTTTCCTATTACTGAAAGTAGACTGTTTATTTAAACTGTTAATCTTATATGATTCCTGTTTTTAGACAAATTTATGAAGACTCTGCTTGCACAACACACAACTGAAAAAGGAAAGAAGGCTCAGCATTCATGTAACTAACTCAGGTGTTACTATTAGTCCTCGCTTACCGAGTGCCGCGTGCAGTGACTATTTAAATTTACGATGGTGGTAAAAAATAATTTTGCAACCATTCCTCACATTTACATCTGTTACAGTGTCCTACATTCATCTGATTGTCATTTGCATAATTCACAACTGCTGTTGCATCTATGATTGTCCACAGCATCCCTATCATGTGATTGCCATTTGCCAATTTCACAACCGGCTTGCAACAAGCGGATAAATAAAATCTTAAAAGTTGTGGTCGCTTGATTTTTCTGTTTAGTGAGTGTATGACCAATCTCAATTGTGATTGCTAAGTACTACTAAGGACTACCTGTTGCACTACATAAATGTTACCTCAGCCTATAATATTTCAGGGGCTATTTCCTTGATCAACATGTACAGAGAAAATAGCTATTTAGAATATTTATTCCTGTTTTCAAACTAGGGTAAGCTTTTATCTCTCTATGCTAACTGAGTCTGCGTCAAAATTCAGTCAACAGCCTTGCTGCCAATTTTTCTTGATCTTTAAAAGGCTAAGATAAAGACTATGGAAAAAAACCTAAAGGTATTGCTAGGAAAAAAATGCCCCATTTTATAGAATCAGAGCAAGCCTGAGGTTCCTGCATTTCCTATGTTTATCGTATTTAAGACACAGATTATTCATTTGTTCTCAGAAAAACTGGCAAGATCAGTAAAAGGCTGTCAAGGGAGCAACACTCTCCAGCCAAGTTCCACAAGCACACCACACAAGGACTTGAAAAAGAGGTGGTTTAATATTTTCACTTGAAAACTTATCTTCACTCACTCACTGAGGTCCTACAGATTATATTTTCAGCAATTTTTCTCAGCCATGTAACTTGAGCCCAAATATGTGCTTTTCTGTAAGCAACAATACCAACTCAGCAACTCCATTTCAAACATAAAGAAATAAGAGATTCGGACCACATACCTCATGCAAGGCACAGGGTTTGTACAGGCACTGCTTCAAATCTATCTAGTTTGACATATATCACCTTTTTTCTGATCACGGGAGCTTTCAAATCATCTATTCTTCTACCCAGTTAGACAACATAGGGGTTCAATAGCTTCTGCTGTATTTAAACTGCTGTTAACATTGAGAGATAAATGTACTCCACATTACACAAACATTGGCTTCTTGGGGCATGTCCAATAAATTTCTAAAAGCTCTTTTATGGGAATGCTACCCATATATACTGCTCTTCAAAGCTCTCAGGCACAAATCTTTCATTATTTTATAGAAGAGCACTTGTGGTGTGCCTTGGAGAAATCTCCCAAGAGACAAAAATCTGAATCTCCCAGAAGACCTTCATCCCAATGAATAATTTAATCTAAGTACTTCAATTAGCTTCGTCCCATCTCTTATCCAAATCTTCAACCTGGAATCAAAATATGTTCCTTAATCTTCAACAATAAATGGTTTGGCATCATGTGTCATTGATGTGAAAGTCGGAAACAGCTCCTGATTATTATTATTTATTTACTTTTTAGATTTATATTGAAGCAAAAGGCTTGTGATCAAGTTAGTGGCTTAAAACAAGCATTAGTTTCCCTTCAAAATTTTCATTTTTGTGTTTTCTCCAAACTGGTGCAGTTTTCACATGTCTAAGTCCTATGTTCAGCAGTGTATAAATTCTGCCCAATATGTATCCTTAATATATCCTGATATAAATCCTTATAATGTATCCTGATATAAAACTATAAAAATATTCCCCTGGAGAGTAGGGATTAAAAGTGTAAATTATTACTAGTCAGATCAATTAAGCAAGATAACATTTATTGAAAGAAACCTTGTTTTACTACATTTTAAGATTTATATTTAAATGCTTTAAAAACAAAAGAGTATCTTGGTGATCCCAACAGAAGTCTGCAATCTCACAATTAGCCCGATCTGTACATAATATTAAAGATTCATTGTATAAATTGAAAGAATCCATGTTACAGACTAACATTACATCTTTATTTGATTGGTTTTCCCACTTCTTGACAAAAGTATAAATGAAATTGGCAATTAAGGACATTAATTCTCTTTCTGGAGTGATGCTATTTCTACTGCACTATCAAAAATGTTTATATGTAAAACCAGATGCATATTAGTTATCAAACTCATCAAACATTGACAGTTTGGGATAAACTTTGAAAAATATGAAGAAACATTGCTCAAATAAAAAATATTTAGATTACCAAGCTTCTTTGTTTTTAAAGAATGGATTAAAGATTCGCTGCTTTAGAAAATATAGCACTGCAAAAAAATCTAAATAGGTATCATATGAACCATAAGAATGAAGAATTGTATTGCTGTGGTAAGAAAAAAATTCAGCCTGTCTGCATTAACAGACTAGGAATATTGCCTTTATCTCCATTAGGGTCCTATTTTATGGATATATAAAAGCCTTTTCTTGGCATAGCTTCCCCTCTTCACATTGACCACCCACACCTCACTTTTAGCCTGGGAGGCTCTTTTAAATCCTTGTTTTGCATTTTATTATTTTGCACTTTGTTGCAATTCATGCTTCTCACCAGGTACCTTATAAGCATATTCCACATGTACCAAAAAACTATTCTGGCTGGCTGTGAGAAACCTGCAGCTTTTATTGCTGCATCATTTTGCTTCAGTGAACATCTCATCTAAGCATAATTGGGCCAAGGGGGGAAAAAACCCCAAACAAACATTAGTTGGGGATTTAAAGTCAGCTGAGGGACGGCTGCAACTACCAAACACAAGTGGCATTGTTAATTCTGGGAGCTTGCTAGGAGGCATGATGGAGAGCCCTATATACTTCATACTGAAGTTAACCTGGCTCTGGAAAGTGATGGGACATTATTACAAAAGGAAAAATTGATCTTATACAAGAAAATATTGCAAACATGTATTTCCATAGATATGTACTATTTGTAAGCAGTGGATGCGACTATGCAGGCTCCAATTTTTCTTCAATCACATAGCTAACTATTCTGTCCTTCACTTGACCTCTCGACTTCCACTTTTAGAGTTTTTGCTCTGGATCTGACATAACAGATAATCAGAGTTGGAAGAGAACTTGTAGGTCATCTAATCCAACCCCCTACCCAAGCAGGAGACCCTACACCATTTTTGACAGATGGCAGTCCAGTTTCTTCTTGAAAGTCTCAAGTGCTGGCGCTCCCACAACTTTCGAGGGCAAGCTGTTCTATTGGTTGATTGTTCTCACTGTCAAAAAGTTTCTCTTTATTTCCACGTTAAATCTCTCCTTGTTCAGTTTCCATCCATTATTGGCCTACAGGCACTTTAGAAAATAGCTTGACCTCTTCCTCTCTATGGCAGCCCCTCAAAATTTGAAAGACTATTATCATGTCTCCCCTGGTCCTTCTCTTCATTAGACTAACCATGCCCAGTTCCTGTAACCATTCTTCATATGTTTTAGCCTCCAGTCCCCTAATCATCCTGATTGCTCTTCTCTGTACTTTTTCTAGAGTCTCAACATCTTTTTTATAGTGTGGTGACCAAAACTGGATGCAGTACTCTAGGTGTGGTCTTACTAAGGCTTTATAGAGTGGTATTAGTACCTCACTTGATCTTGACTGTATCTCTCTGTTAATGCAATTTAGGAATGCATTAGCTTTTTTGGCTGCTGCTGTTGCATACTGCTGGCTCATATTTAGCTGGTTGTCCACTAAGACTCCAAAATCCCTCTCACAGTTACTGCTGTTAAGCCTGGTTTCACCCAGTCTATATGTGTACTTTTGGTTTTCCTGCCTAAGTGTAGGACTTCCCTTTTCTCTACATTGAATTTCATTTTGTTAGATATAGCCCAGTTTCCTAGTCTATAGAATGTTAACAGCACAAAACTTCCTCTTGACAGAGCTACCATCCACAAGACTGATGGTTCTCCAAGATTAAGAAACGCAACTTTGATATGCACTATACAAATAATAGACAGTTTATGCTACTGTAGGGAGGAGATAAATCAGTAATGTCATCTTTGAAAGCATGGAGATGATTAGGTGGAATTCTAAAACCAGAATAGAAGAAAGCCAGAAGAGCTGCTGAATTGGAGAAACAAAACAAAATGGCATCCTAAGGTTTTATTAGTTCTAGTTAGCACTGATAGGATTAGTGGCTGTATATCAACATAGATTCTTTTTAAATTCTGAGAGGCTGGTACTATGTTTACTTCAAGATCATTCATATAAGATAAAGATCGTGTTGGGAGTAAAATATACAAGCTGAGGTATTTGACACAATGTTTTAAATGCAAATTCAATGAATTAAAAATGGGAAATATTTTAATCCAACTGAAAAAATACATAAAAACCAAAGATTTAATAGGCATTCATCTCCTCATGGATGTAAAGCCTCTTGGAAGTGCCAATAAGCAAAAATATTCCAAACTATATCACTAATTAGCAGAGGTCTGGTTTGGAGTGGAAAAATATACAAAAACAATTTATATCCTAGAATTAAAAAAAATAACATTGATGGCAAAGGGGCGGACACTGAAAGAGATTGATGGAAGAGGCGGACACTGAAAGAGATTTCTGGAAAGGAGGAGGATAGCTGGCAACCCAAAAAAAAAATGGATTCTAGGCAGCACTAACTATGAAGTTTCTTGGTTCCGGAAAAGCCAGAATCAGAATTGGTAGTGGTCCCAAAACCATTGAAGAAAAAAGAAGAATAGGAAGAGACATGCCTTTCTGGCAGAAATGGCTTCCCAAAAAGACTAAAGAGAAAAAACATCACCCAAGAAAGAATATCAGCTAGTGTAATTAACTCCTTACTTAATTTTAAGTAAGAAAGAAATATAGAAACAGCACTGGAGGCATTTCACCAAAATTACAGACCGCAAACATATACTCATTTTGAAGAAAAGAACCTTTAGCATGCACGGCTGGATGCACGTAAATCAGGCTTATGTTTTATAACTAACAAAATAACAGAGTGGGAAGGAATCTTGGAGGTCTTTCAGTCCAACCCTTACTCAAGCAGGAAACCCTATATCATTTCAGACAAATGGTTGTCTAGTATCTTCTTAAAAACTTCGAGTGTTGGCGCAGGTACAACTTTTGGACGTAAGTTGTTCCATTGATTAATTGTTCTCACTGTCAGGAAATTTCTTCTTAGTTCTAAGTTGCTTCTCTCCTTCCTTAGTTTCAACCCATTGCTTCTTATCCCACCCTCTGGTGCTTTGGTGAATAGGCTGACATACACCTCTTCTTAGTGGCAGCCCCTTAGATATTGGAAAACTGCTATCGTGTCAACCCTAGTTCTTCTTTTCATGTTTACCGCTATAAGGACTTTACCCTCCTTATAAGAAAGGATAGGAGGTAACAGAGTGGGGGAAAGTAAACTTGCTTTAATGAAGAATTGCTTGAAATACTTTACATGAATGAAAGCAAAACTAAGAACTTGTCTTGCTTTGCTAATAAAAAATAAAATAAAAAAGCACAAGGTTGTAAGCTATGAGTTGGACCAGATCCCATATACTTATGAAACCCTTCTGATTCAAGCTACTCCTTCCCTCCAGATCTTAAGTAAATGAAACCATCTATGGCTTGTAAGACTCTGAAAACTACAGATAAACTATGTATCTTTACTGGTCTTCACAGAAGGCATTATGTTAACAGAGGTGTAGGTTATGAACATTTACCTTATAGAAGACATCAGGCACATATTGTTCACTGCTGGATTCCTTTGCATAGCCGAGTTCTGGAGCATCACGGCATGGCAACAAACATTCATCACGCACTAGAGCCATGCACTGATTGGATACTTGGTAGCCCTCAAAGTGGACTTGGTTGTCGGGACCCCCTGAAACAGATATTTTAAGAAGAGAGGTTTGACAGAGTTACGATAGAACACGCCTCAAGCTGCTAGATGGGTTGCCACTGATTTTACGAAGAACATGTTATTTCATTAAGAAATTCAGTATCAATTCAGAGTTTATTTGCCCAGACAGAACAAACTTTTTCTAGAATCTGGACTTAAAAGTTTTCAAATGATGAATGATATAGCACTGTCTAAAGGATAGCACTATCCTTTAACACTATCTAAAGGACCACATACAGGGGATTTTTTTAAAAAGACCCGTTGTTTATTAGACAATAATGCACAGAGCATTATATATCATGTTTACATCATTTCTGAAAGATTAAATAAACCGATTCCTTTTTTTTTTCCTGTGAAGATTTTTATAAAGGTAGAACTGAGCATTGTGTCCTTCCCAATTCTTCTCCTACAACCTGCTCACAGTACCTTATCTAAGATCAAATGGGCATTTATAAACATTACAGGTAGTCCTTGCTTAATGACAGGAATTGCAACTGGAATTTCACTAAGTAATGTGCCATAAAATGCAATGCCACTTGACTACATCACTTAGTGACTGTAATCCTGGCAGTCCCCATTGCTGTCATTTCTACTTTTATTCTTTATAATAGTCTTTATTATTTATTTGCCACCCAACTCCCAAAATTTAATTTTAAGTAGCTGGCAACTAAAAACCAACTTATTCAAATACAAACGTCCAAAAGAGCAAAGCACAACAAACAAACAAACCAAAACTAATTCCAAACTAAAAGGAGACTCCATAATCATCTATATTCAAAGCCTGGGAGAACCACCAGATCTTCAGTAATTTCCTGATAGACATAAGGGCAGAAGCCACACAAATGTCTGGGGGCAGATCATGGCACAGGGCAGAAATTGCAACCAAGAAGGCTGGCTTTCTGTAACAATGTATTTTTTAATTGATGAGACTCAGAGCACACTGCTCTGCTGGACCAAACCAGATGGGCAGAAGCAACTGGAGGTCTCTGAGATAGCAGGCTCTGTGCCAGGAAGGGTTTTAAAGTGATAACTAGCATTCTGAATTGCCCCCAGAAGCAAACTGGCAACCAGTACAGCCTGCAAAGCAGCAGGATCATATTCCCATAATGTGTTGCCCCTATCGTTGCTTGCACCACCCTATTCTCAAGAGTGACTGTCTGACAACACTAAACATAAAAAATATCTAGTCTACATAAAAGTTTTTAATAATAAATAAAACCATGTAGTCATTTACCACAACCCCCCTCAATGATTCATTTTTCTGTACAAGTTCTTTCTAAATGTTCAAAACTGTGGATAGCAAGTTAAATCATTCCACCGAAAGGCAGAATTGTTTAGGCTGACATAATTTTCCTATATGTACTTGTGTTTTAATTTTGGTGAGCTTTTGCCGAGTTAGAAATCGACGTTACAAAACTGCTTTTTGAAATATAATTCATTTCATATTGCAAGTTTCCTCTACAATATCAATTTTAAGACGGTGACTTTACATTCAGCTTATACATAAATGGGCATAATTGACTGTCAACTGATAATCTATTTATAACACAGGAATTGCTTCTCCTCCTCTCTCTCTCCATTCTTAAAATCAGGTTCCATACTCAGATTTAAAGATGTCCAGGGGAAAGAACCCATCTTTTAATTCTGCTGACAGGAACAGTTCTGTCATGAACTCAATGGGTTGAATAAAAATTTCCTAATGTTTTTGTTGTCTCTGAAAATTGCATCCTCCTATTTACAAGAGCTCAGTTTTCTTTAGAATCCTGTCTCTAAAATATAAGCTGCTGCCACTTATCCTACTCAAGTAAACAGTGCTGATTATGTCATCTGTGCAAACACCAGCTGTAGAAAGTTGCTCATTCTTCTCAACCTTATCCCCATCTGTCTATTGCTAAAAAAGTGAATGAATGCAGCCCAAATTAAGTGCAGCTTAGTTTTTTAAAAAAGCATAGTAGTAATAAACTTTAATATTTAATACAATGAGATAAACACAGAGTCAAAGATTCTGGTGTTATCCATTTCTATCCTTTTTAATGGTCTACTACCATTTTATACAAAGACATCATTTGTAATATTCTTAAAAGACAATTTTGCATTGGACATATAAGACAAATACAGCCTTTGGAGTAAATTACTCTATAATGATGTGACTCTACAAAAGAAACTGCAAAACAACACCAACAGGTGTTGAGGCATCTGCAGAAGTCCAAAATTAACTTTAAAAAAAAATTAAGATAAGCAAAATCTAAAATATCACTACGTATTTCACTTAATTAATTTCAAATAATGGTGAAAGTGCAGTGGTAGCCTTGAGGTTTCTATTCAGCTGCTGACAAGCAAATAATCTAACGACATGGATTACTATTTTTCAGGAAGCACATTATATAACAGTTCATTAATTAAAAAGAATCTTGTGAATTGGCCTAAGAGAAAACCAAGCATCATCGGGAAAAATAATCTACAAAAGTACCATATTATCATCCTCTTCTAGTTAAATCTTTTTGTGGGAGAAGGATAGAAAGACTTGAGCTAGAGCAAGCAAATCACAAAGAAACTCAAATGTGACTTTCTGTTACATCCTTCTATTATTTCTGTCCTATTTTTCTGGGCATCTTTGAATGGTCACAATGCATGTACAGTGGTACCTCTACTTACGAAATTAATTCGTTCTGGAAGCCGTTTCGTAACGCGAAAATTCCGTAAGTAGAGACGCATTTTACCCTATAAATGCCCTAATCTGTTCCAAGCCCCCCAAATTCAGACTATATTTTTTTATAAATTATAATATTTTGTTAATATCTGTAATAAAAACATGTTACATTACTGTGTTTCCAGCTATCTCTTTCTATCTCTTTGGATTTCGCTAGCGTGAGACTGAGAACGCGGCGCCATCCCATACACAAAGATCCCTCCTAGCCAATGGGATGCCAGGAAGATGCTGGGAGATAATCAATGGCAGAGCAGCTCGGATGCGCCATTTTCAAACCAAGACCAAACTGCGCAAATTAACGTGAATTTTGAAATTTTTGGTCTTTCGTATCTTGAAACATATTTCGTAACTAGAGATAATATTTTCTCGATGATGCGCTTCGTAACCTGAAACTTTCGTAACCAGAGCCTTTCGTAAGTAGAAGTACCACTGTATTACTAATGTAGAAGCCATTACAGCTTTCCTCAAGTTAGCAGCTGGAATAGCTGCTACTCATTAAAGATGTCTATGGAGAATGTCAGTCATCCAGGTCATGGTTGTCCCAAAAGTGCTTTTTCAAAAGGAACTGGATTTTGTTTTTTCTTAAAGAAAACAAGAGGTTTCCTCAGTTTTGACTTCAGTTCTGGCAGTCAGTACTGAAGAAGCTTCTTGGATAAGAAGCAAACCATTTTCAAATAAAAACAAAATGCAGTTGCCTTTTGAAAAATCATCTTTGGTGTACACATTTAAGATTTAAACCAAAATTCTGCTGTTGGGTTTTCTTATTTAGAGACAGCAACCAAAACAGAAGAACAAAAGTAATTAATATAATCAATTAACTAATTGAAGCGCACTCAGTGAATGTTATACTGCATAAATTGTCAATGTATATTACTATCATTTCAATGGTATCAACTACAAAATTAAATGAAATATTGAGTACCTGCAGACCATGACATTTTAAGAAGCTATGAAATTGCTAATCGGACATGTGTATGTGTGGATTTTTTTGTACAAAAAAAAGCTTTAGTCAAATAGGGTTCACCTATTCTTTTTTGCTCTGCAATTCTAATTTTGAAAACATATTCTTGTGGATTCTTTGCTTTTTTGGGGTGGAGGGGGAGGAAAAATACATGTGATTGGTCAAAATAAAAAGGGTAGGGATTACAGTTGGGTGAAGTTTATTTTTTATTTATTTCATTTATTTTGTCAAGCGATTATAAGATTACAGGTATAGACATAGTCATGAATACATGAAATGGATACATATAAGAAAAATAAAAAGAAACAATAGGACAGGGATGGTAGGCACGTTGATGTGCTTATGCACGTCCCCTAAAGACCTCTTAGGAAAGGGGTGAGGTCAATAGTAGACAGTCTAAGGTTAAAGTTTTTGGGGTTTGGGGAAGAAACCACAGAGTCAGGTAGAGTATTCCAGACATTGACCACTCTGTTGCTGAAGTCGTATTTCCTGCAATCAAGTTTGGTGCGATTAACCTTGAGTTTGTATCTATTGTGTGCTCTTGTATTGTTATGGTTGAAGCTGAAGTATTCATTGACAGGTAGGATATTACAATGTATGATTTTATATACTATACTTAGATCAAACCGAAAGCGGTGTAGTTCTAGGTTTTCTAGGTCTAGAATTGAGTCTGGTGGCATAAGGTATTCTGCAATGGGTAGAGGAGTGGAGAACTCTTCTTGTGAAATATTTCTGGACTTTCTCAACTGTGTTAGTATCAGATACATAATGTGTGTTCCAGACTGATGAGCTGTATTCGAGTATTGGTCTAGCAAATGTTTTGTATGCTCTAGTTGGTAGTATGATATTACCAGAGAAAAAGCTACATAGGATTAGGTTAACAACTCTTAACGCCTTCTTGGCTATGTAGTTACAGTGGGCTCTAGCACTTAGGTCATTAAAGATGAGTATTCCAAGATCCTTGACAGAGTTTGGATCATCAACAAGGTCTTGACTATTCAGCCTGTATTTTATTTTCTAATTTTTTTTGCCAGTATGTAGCACAGAGCATTTATTTGTTGAGATTTGAAGTTGCCATTTGTTTGACCATTCTGATACATAGTCAAGGTCTTTTTGAAGGGTAGCAGTATTGTCTATGGTGTTGAATAGCTTTACATCATCAGCAAAGAGAACGCAGTTGCTCTTAATATGATCACAGAGGTTAGGGTTAAAAAAAAAAGTTAACCTTTTCTTCTACAGATGCAGGAGCACATTAGGATCCATAGCTGTAAAGGTAGTCCTTGACTTTACAACAGTTCATTTATGACTATTCAAAGTAAAAATGGCACTGAATAAAGTGACTAATGACCATTTTTCAATATTGCAACCTGGGCAGCATCCCTATGGTC
The DNA here is from genome assembly GCA_023653725.1 of Bungarus multicinctus. NCBI lineage: Eukaryota > Metazoa > Chordata > Lepidosauria > Squamata > Elapidae > Bungarus > Bungarus multicinctus. Next base: position 125,579,225 of record CM042834.1, read on the forward strand.
ATATGATTAAAATTCAGATGCTTGGTAACTGGTTCATATTCATGACAGTTGCTGTGTCTTTGTGACCTCACAAGCAAAGTCAATGAGGAAGCCAGATCCACTTAACAACCAGGTTACTAACTTAACAATTTCAATGATTCACTTAACCACGGGGCAAGAAATGTTATAAAATGGGATAAAACTTATTTAAGAAATGTCTCTATAACAGAAATGTTGGGCTCAATTTAAGTCAAGGACGCCCTGTATTTGAAAATTGTAAGACTGTGGATTTAGAACTAAAGAAACTTGGATGAAAAATATTTAGCGAGGAATAAATTTCAATATAATTACAGTACAGCTTGCCAGTTTCAACAAGATGAATTATAGCAACATAAACTAGTAGAAGAGAAAAGAATCTGTGTTATAAGAAGGAAAAAAAAAAGTTGAAAGTGACATCTGAAATCAATCACCAATTCATGTACCCTGGCAACTTTCCTATATTTACATATTTCTAAATAGTGTTAAGTTGCCAATATCCAAAATAGCCATGCAAAAATATAATAAAATGGTTGATTGAAATAGTAGTTAAACGCAGCGGGAATAAAACTACTAAAATAGGCCATATGCAGCAGTAATATAAACAGATTAAAAAGGCCTACAGGAATACAAAATTATTTGCCTCGCACTAAAAATAACAGAATTAGACAGCAGGTGAACTTCTTTATAGAACTAATTCTATAGCTAAGGAACTATTACTGAAAAACCCTGCTTCTGTTTTGCCATCCAACATACCTAAGCATATACCCTGACATTTTTGTAAGCAGAAAAGTCAGAATGTAGAGCAAAATACATTCTGAACATTTCTGGTATCTGGAAAACCTTGCTTTTTACCTCGGGGAGGAAGACAGACAAGAACTGTTCAGGTTAAGGAGAATAATTACAGTGTTTTATTGTTACCTGTAGCCACAACAGTCACAAACTTAGATCCAAAATGTCCATCTGGAGACAAGCGGCATATGTTTGGTTGCTGGTTCTGAAAATGCCCAGCTGTAATGCATTCTTCTGCACTAAGGAAATAGGTATCCTAAAGAGGAAGAAAAGACAACACATCATAGATGAGTGTTTTTAAGGAAACCTAACAAGATTTATTTTTTAAAAAGTATAAATTAATATCCAGCATACATTATCATCCTGGAAAAAAATTAGCCAGTTATCAGGTGATTCTCAAAGCTGTGCTTTTTCATTACTTTATCCTTATGATGTTTTCTGACAAAACAGAAGAATAATTGAGATTAGGGTATTTGGTATTCCTTGATATGAGAAATTACAAGCAGAATCTGGGCTTTGTATAATACATAATTTAAGCAAGCACTTTAGGGAAATGAATTGGGAAATTAGATTTGAAAATGAAAAAGAAATCATGTTTATCTATTTGATTTCTAGTTGAGAACATTTAAGACCAATTTTAAATATTTACCCTATCAGTAACCTTTCAACATGTCTTTACCAGCATGTATACTTAAATGACCTAACATTTTTACAAAACTGTGAAAAATTAATATGAGCTATTCCTAAGGTTTTCATACTGCCTGACTTCCCAAGGAACCAATATACCTCTATACAAATAAAACTACAATAAGTTTTGATCTCTCTAGTATCTGGTAGTGTCTCAGTGGTAAGATGTTATCAGCTTTAGACTTAGTTGTAGACTTGGTCTATATATTTTAATTTTATCAAGGTAGAAAAAGAGTGATAGAAATTGTTAAACTTTTATATTCAGTTTTGATCTCAAAATAATGTCCAGCTAAGATATTTATTAAAACATTATAGAAGATTAGGAAAAAAAAATGGAAAACTGATTAGGATAAAAGGACTGGAATAAATGTGAGGAACATTCAGTTATTAGATATTCAGCTTACTTTTAGACGATAAGAGTATGTATGCTGTTGTCGTAATAGTACAACCAAATTTCTTGGCAGATATTATAGTTTAACCAAATACATTATAGAGATATGGTATAATGATATGGTGTTTTCACAGCAAAAAAAATCTTTTTAAAAAAAAAAACACTACAAGCAAGATGACTGCTAGGGAAATTTTGTTTTAAAAAAGTCTCAGTGGGTGACAGGATTTAGCTCACTTTGTCTGTGTTCAGAAGCTAAATGGCTTCAGGCCTGGTTAGTATTTTGATGGGAGACCTGCAGGGCTACAGACCAGAAGTCACAAAAAGCCACCTTGGAAAAAAGTAAACCATTCCCATATTTTTTTGCCAAGAAAACTATATGGAGCTGGGCAGATTGTTGCCAAGATCAAACCCCAATTCAAATGAGACTTTAGTTTTTTATTGAAGGGAAAGATGCGGTGAGATATAGTATTAAAGTGTGCTACATATTCTTTCTGTATAAAAATCCTACATATCCATCACAGGATTCCTTTTGAACGCCTGTTCCTCATGAATTATGTATACAGCTGATGCAATATTTGCTATAAAACCAGAAGCAAATTAAAGAGGCAAAAATTCTTACTTTGTTTCGGCTGTAGCGAACAGTCCCCTTCCGTGTGTCCTCTGAAACCAGATCTGTGAATATCCAGCCAATCTTAAAACACAATACATATATATTTATTTTTCTGTCTTGTTTTATTTAAAAATGTTGCCCATACTAGTTAGTACAATATGGCCTCGTTATATAAATCCCTTAGGGAAAATATGCTTCACAGCTGTCTGGGGGAAAAAAATATTTCTCTAGCATTGCAGACCTCATTTGAATACATTTTATAGTGCCAGCTGGTAAGACCTGCAGTTTTAGGCTCCCTTATGAAAAGATCTGATGACTTCTACAAGGTTCCTACTTTTCACCCTCCTTGCAAAAAAAAAAAGGTATTTAGTCTTCTATGATTTACACAGTAAAATCAAGAGCAGTTCACAGAACTGCTCTCAAGATTCAATATATTAGTTAATCTAAAAAGCAACATGAAATCTTTTCATTCAGATCTTTCTGGCTTAGCAGCTGTGCATCTTTCAAGACTGCCTGCTTATGGAATCTGACCAACAGGTGAAGTTCTGTGAGGAAAGGCACGTTATGGGTCCCACATTTGAGAAAATATTGTCAAGAGCGCCCTCTGTTATGGCTTCCTCTTCTACAGAACATTATCCCTAGAGCAACAGTCCCTAATCTTTTGGGCAACAGGGACTGATTCCGCAAACCGGAGAGGGATGGTTTCGCATGCTGATTCCCGTGGATGGGGCTTTGCTTGTTTGTATGAATCGGTTTCTGGCATGGTGCCAGTCTACGGACTGGGGTTTGGGGACCCCTGCCTACAGGTTAGGATAGTCCATCCCTATTGGTGCTTGAGGGAATGGTAAAAAATATGGCTCTTATACAGTTTCTGTGGGTGGAATGGAAGTGTGGCTGATCCAAACTGAAAGGAATTTGATGAGTACTGAGCTCATGGATGTTTATTGGAATTATATTTTACTTCACTATTACTTATATACAAGTATTTTAATTCTAATTACTGAAAGAAGAAATTGTAAACTGCTAAAAGATCAACTGGAATGTTATTCAATCCAAATATATAAATAATGCTATGTGATCAAAAGAGCAACTTTTTTATTTTAAGCTCATTCCACTTGTCTCACCTTTGGATTCTTGTTAAATTGTTACTTTCTTAGAATCACACCGACTTGTTTTGTGTGAAAATATTATTTTGTGACATAGCCCCTTCAGGCATTTTGTGACAACACTGACAGCACTCTCAAACATATTTACCAGCCCAAAAGGTTGGCAACTATGAGAAAATAAACTTACAGCCAAAAAGAAAAATTCCATGTGTAGATAAAGATGTTTGCATAAATCCAAATTAATATTTCATCATGTAATTTAGTGTCCCTGGATTACAAATGCCCAAGCTCTAGGAAATAAAATCTATTTCATTTCTCTGGAACAGGGATTAACAATATAAATTACCTCCACCTATATAAGAAAATTAATTATTGATCTGAAAGCTGGTGCCACAATTAAAAAAAAAATCACTGGCAATCTTTAGATAAAGAAAATCAAAATACAAGTCAAAGTTAAACATATATGTTGTTTAAAAACCGAAATATAATGATGATTATACACTTTCAACAGTACATAACTTTAAAAAATGCTTTTCTTTTATATTTAAGTATAATGGGGGTAGTTTGATTTATTTTTGTTTGTCAGATAGATTATAACATACTTATTTTCTTTTAAATACATATACTTTTACATAACTGCAATAAAATTATATTGCAATATGGTTTGTATTAATTGCATACTAACAAAATGATTTGGTACTTAGTAAGGTTTTCTTCACTTGTATAAAGAAATTTTCTTCAGCATTTCGACTCAAATGTATTTTGATACCTTTCTTAGACCAAGTTTTGCAGCAATCTCATCCACAATCTCTGCTTTTGGGTCTTCCAGGAGCTCTAGACTATTTTGTGTACCAATCTAAAAAAAACAAAAAAACAAACAGCATTAGAGAACTAACTTTTAACAGGCAGACAATTAGCATCTGAAAGGGAAAATAACATTTTCCACAATGAGGAGATAACAGGAGAATGAAAACAGACAAGCTACTTTGTCCCATTTATAGAAGTTTCACTTTTGCATATAACAGACCTGCACTTAAGTAATGTTTAGAACATGTATGCTTTCCTGATAAAATCAGATTTACTTTCAAGAATCAGAATAACAGAGTTGGAAGGGACCTAGGAGGTCTTCTAGTCCAAAACCCTGCTCAAGCAGGAGACCCTATACCCATGATGGCGAACCTATGACACGCATGCCTCAGGTGGCATGCAGAGCCATTTGTGCGGGTACGCAAGCCCCAGCCAAACTTACCTGCACCGGAAGTGCCGAAACAAGCCTGTTTTTGGCTTCCAGAGGCTTTCCTTGAGCCTCCGGGAGGGCAAAAACGACCTCCCCCGGGCTCCAGAGGCCCTCCAGAGGCTGAAAACGGGCACTTCTGGTATTTCCGGAAGGCCCATTTTTCGGCCTCCTGAGACTGTAGAGGCTTCCCTCAAGCCTCCGGGAGAGCGAAAACGGCCTCAAACGGGCCGAAAATCAGCTGGGAGGCACATGCATGCGCAGTGCAGATAAGGGACGGGGCGGGGGTGTTGTGCATGCATGCACAGAGGGGCGGGGTACATTGCATTGTGGGTGCCAGCATGCATGCACTTTCAGCACACCACAACAAAAAGGTTTACCATCACTGCCCTATACCATTTCAGACAAATAGCTTAAAAATCTCTGGTGATGGAGCACCCAGAACCTCTGAAGTTCCACTGATTAATTGTTCTGATAGGAATAGGCTGGTTCTCTCCTTGATTAGTTTCCATCCATTGCTTCTTGTCCCATCTTAATCTTTAGCATTGACCTAAGCATTAAGACGCTGTATGTCAGAATGCGTTTGAACCATTCCATAGAGAGATGGATAATAATGATTTATGAAACAGCAGATGAAGGATCAACAGAGAAATCCTCCACTGAACTCCTTTCCAAGTAGGCTAACCAGACTAATGCAAAAATATGCTGAATGCAAATCAACTCAAAGATTCCAGAGTTCTGTGTTCTCTATTTTCCCTGTCCACGTCCCTTTTTAATTTTTCTTCTTCCTTTTCAAAGATTTAATTAATTTTTCCTTTCTCCAACAAAAATTTAATATCTGTTGAGTTTCTAGTTGTACAAGCTCCATGACCATTTATAAGAATTCTGCTTTTTAAATTACTAATATTTACCTGTTAAATGAATTTAGAATAAATTCAGAGGAAAAGTACAGGGAAAAATGAATGAGAGCAGGCTATCTACATTCATTTTGTATAATGCTTTTCTTTCTTTTACATTTTTTCATTACAATATCATTTTAAAAAAGACTTTTAATGCTTACAAAAGATTGCAATTAACAATGACGACTGAATATGAATATACATACACACACACACACACACACACATAATAATCTGTAAGAATCTGTGTATATAACCAGATTGGTGTAGTAGTTAAGACACTGGAAATTTCTGAATTCTATTCTTGCCACAGGCACAAAGCTAGCTGGGTGACCTCAGTCTGAATTACAAAACTGCTGATCTCTACTTAGTTCTTTCCTAATAATAAGCATCTTTTATAATGCTACTAGAATTCTATACATAGGAAGAAACTCAAAGAGAATTTTATTTATTTATTTATTTATTTATTTATCAAACACTTACATATCGCCCTTCTCCCGAAGGACTCAGGGCGGTGCACAACCAATTCTACCCCAATACATAATACAAAAATTAAAATGAATTAAATAATTTTGGGCTGTTAAATTAAAAGTCCACCCTCCCCCATAAATATTTAAAACCCCCAAATTAGAATCCAAATTAAAACGGGAGACGGTTAAAATCTTGTATCAGCCCTTATGCATAAGATATATCCAAAAGTCCACAAAAACAGAATTGTTACATTTCTCTTTTCTTATGTAATCTTGTAAGCATTCCTTAATTTCTTCTAAAAAAAAAAAAGCTCACTTTCTTGGACCTTACTTTTGCTTTTTGCAAAACCCACTTCTTATTTCTTAGAGGAAAGAAGCCCTTACATTATGTGAAGTCATGAAACTTGATTTCCATTTTAGAAGATGGAGAATACAAGAAATATACAAGATGGAGCATTACAAGTAATGCTCTATTGTCTCTTAAAAAAAGGGAATAGGAAAGGAAAACACTTCTATTCTCAAAAATACCTCCAGTTTATACCTTTCCAATTCTATTTGGTCTTTCAGGAAGTAGAGCTACTGACACAGGGATAGGGATTTGTTCTAAAGTCTAACATATGGCAGAGAAGCCACATTTTTTTTTACTTACCCTAATTATTTAAAGTCATTTGGTGAGATGTGATGGATGGGTGGGTGGGTGGAAGGAAATGTAACTTAGTTCTCTTTTTAATTGGACTTTTGCATATATCTTATGCGTATCAGCAAATTCCCTTTGAGTTTCTGCTTACATTCCAGAACTCAAGAAAAATTAAAACCATGGCAATGATGAATAATTGGCTTGATTTCAAGATCATGATTAAAATGTGGAAACCTAGTTAGGGCAGAAGTCTACATTAACTTTTCCTCTTTACTATGATTGCTAAGAATTATGATAAATTCTACAGTTGTAACTAGTTATTGCTCCATCTAAATCACCCTTCAGTACTCAGTGAACAGTGCCATCTGGTGACTTAACATGAACTTAAAATTTTTTTTGAAAAAAATCCAAGGCACCCTAAGCTTACCAATTTATTGAGCTGTACTGAACCATTGAGAGGCGCCCTTTACAAACTCAAAATGCCAAGATACTGCCCCCTTGCCAACGCTGTTTCAAGGGCTTCTGCATGTATGTGGATGATCGGACAACACTTTGGCTAGGACGAGAGTCAACAATCAACAATAGCAATAGAAATGTTGATGAAGATTTCAAAGTAGATCTTTGTCAACAATTTATCAACAATAGCAATATAAATGTTGTTGATGAAGATCTCAAAGTAGCAACATCAAGCTCTGTCATTGTTGTATGACTTGCTTAACAACTGAGACTGGCTGACTTGCCAATGTGAGGGACAAATTCTAATTTATAGAAAGAAATAGATACCTGTTGCTGACTCAGTTTGATGTACATAATGTTCTTTAGCCTATCATTCAAGCTTTCAGCTTAGCATGGTGTTAGATTAAAAACATCCTTTGCAATATATAAAGCTTGCAATATAAATCCTTATCTGTTACAGATCAATGCATACTTGGCAACCTATCTTCCTCAACCATATAAAATTGTGCAGGCATAATTTTCAGCTGAAACAGAAGGAAGCATGCATAGATGTTTTTTTCAGATTATAGGAAAGCAATTATTTATAAAGTGTAAGTTAATAGAGTCTCCAAACCTTTAATATAAACACACCTAAAGAGATTTAATTTCACATGAACGTGCAAATGTTCAGACTGAAATAAAGTTTGTTTCTTTTGAAAGCAAGGTTGTTCATAGCAAAATTCTCCCCAAAATATGTCAATGAATTTTTTCTACTTCAATTATCAAAAAATACAAAAGAAATGTTGTTTCCCAGGCATTCTTCTAAATGGAGCAAGTCAGGGGATTTTAGAGTTGGATTTGATACCTGCGGAGGTTCATAGATGGCAGAAACCTCAGCTCGAATACCCAGAGGAATGTCTTTATGTTCTGTGTACCTCCCATATAGATATCCAAAATGTTGATTTCCTGTTTTTCTCCAGAAGTCCAAGAAACGATCTGCAATTGTATGGTTCTCAAACATGATATTATCCACATGTCTATATTTCTGCCATTTGAAAAAAAAACATAAAACCATAATTAAACCCTTCCCCTTATCAGAATCAGTAGAGTTTAATATAGTCACAAAACTGCAGATATTAGCTTGCTGTCTTTTAACTCAGCTTGCTTCATTTAGAGTTACGGTAAGCCAAAATTCTTTTGATGAACAGCATACTGTTTGATCGTTCCCACTTGGTTGCTTCTGCTAATAGAAGCAGTTGAACAATGGCAGCTGTATCCATGAAGAAAAAACTTCAGCTTGTTTCTCTTCTTTTATGTTATGTTAGCTAGAGAGGTTCACGAATTGCAGAAACCTCAGCTTGGATTCTCAGAAGGTATCTTTATATTCTGCCTACTTCATATATAAATATCCAAAATTTCTCTTTCTATTTCTCTCTGGAAGTCCTGCTTCAACTATATGATTCTCAAAGATATTACTTACAAATTTGTAAGCCATGTTCAACAAAGAATTTAGTTAACTGTGATATCTGAATGTGGCCAATTATTTCTTACACATTCATAGATCTTGACTTTTTCCAATATTTTTGGATCCATAGACGCATTTTGTATTTTGAGTTGTTGCTTTATACAACATAGCATAATGACTGACATACACCTTGAATGGCCTACAAAAATTCACTGTTGCAATAAAACGTTTATTTAATACAAAGAGACATCATTGAGTCATTGTTGTAACAATCCTTTATCATGTAGCAATCTTTATTCAACTGGAGCGAGAATACAACTTTTGAATACCACAGTTTCAAAAGGACTCCTTGCATAGTGAATTGTCAGAATGAGCCTCTAATTTATACCAGTAGTAGGAGTAAATTTCCAGACATTCAATTCTAACTTTCTCTATGGAATTCCAATCATGGTCTATGAGCACTCTGACGGAACAATTAAAAAAAAAAACACCTTTCCATGTGTAACTGTTCTGCTTTTAGTCACAGTCCTAGGCGATTCCTAGTACTTTACACTTATAGGATGATCCCAGCTTACAGGCTTTCTTTTTTGTTGATCTTGATGGCTTAGTACAATTCAAACAAGGCCTGGGACTGACCCACATTTTTAAAACAAGTTCCTAGGAATATCTTTTATGTCACTCTTGAATTTAAAAGCACTCTAGGGAAATAAAACATTTGTTGAAGGCTAACAATGTAATGTGTCAAAGCCTTCCAATACTTTTTTTTAAAAAAGAAATAAATAGTAGGGAGAAAGGAAGCACTTACCTGAACTATTTCTTTTCAAAATTACCGTATTTTTCAAACAATAAAACACACTTTTCCCACCCAAAAAAGTGGGTGGAAATGTCTTTGTGTCTTATAGAGTGAATGTTGCGGCAGGGGGGAGGGGGTATTCCTCCTGGAATACTGCTAATCAGCTGTTATAGGCGGCGGGGATTGGTGGTGGCGGCAGCAAACAGCGATCGGTGGCAGCAATGTGTACCGCCTAGAACAGCTGGTCAGCGGTATTCCGGGAGGCCGATCCAACCGCCAATCAGCTGCTCAGCAGCAAAGCCTCCAGCGTTCCCTGGTAGCAGCAGCAACTCAGCTCAGTTAACGGGTGGTGGGCGCAATGGAGCAGAGCCCTGATGAGGCATGTGCTGGGGCTGTGATAATGTGGTGAAGCTGTTTGCTGTTTGCTGCAAGAAGGCTGGCCAGATGAATACCAGATGGATGCTGGGAGGCAGAGGCAGATTTTTTTTCTTGTTTTCCTCCCAAAAGCTAAGTGCATCTTATAGTGCAAAAAATATGGTAACTTTTCCAGCCATCAAACTCACACTCCAAAAGAGTAAACTATTTGAAATTAAATGTGAACACCAGAATAATATTATGGGAGAACCTATCAGATTGTATGGACCAGAGGAGATTAAAACTTTGCTTCCTTAATGTATTGGTTAATGTGCCCAAGCCTGAAACTTTGGTCAGTATTAATAATATTGAAGAAAACAAACAAAAAGTACAAATCCTGATTAACCCATTTATGTAAACAATAAGAAAGGCTTCTTGGATTCAGATATAAAGATCACATTTAGATATTATTTAAAACAATGTATTTTTTAAAATGCTAGATTAATCATGAAAAAGCTTCATCTTGTTTGGTCATTCTGAATTGGCTCCTTCTGTAAATAAGCATGAATAAACAAAGACAAACAGCTGAGACTCTATCCTTGCAGTCCTTAGATGTATCCATAATGAAACAATATTTTTATAGAGGCAGTCTATTTCACTGTGGAAATGGATTTGGCATCTTTTCGGTAACTTTTGGTTGAAACATTTCTTTGCTCTAATACATTTGGCATTGCTAATTATAGTTCATAAATTTAAATCTCCTTGGACATTGCAGGGCTTCAAAATTACAAAGTATTCTGTTATTACTAAAGGGTTCTGCAAATGCTACACAAGTTATTAAACAAGGACCTATAGAAAACTCAATCCTGCCTTTTGCTTATCTAGCATTGCAGGAAAACAGTGAATAGGCAGTATGGGGGCCCAGCTTAATGAATCTTCTTCAGCACCATTAACAATTAAACCACATATTACCTTTTTTCTGTATCTATCCCCTAGAGTCTTTTTTATACTACCCTTCTACAGCTATAGCTGCTCAAAATCCACTGCTATTATATAATTGAAATTTGTTGTGGTGGTCTTTCACTTAACAGGATAACAGAGTTGGAATTTAAAATTTCTGCGATTTCTCCTATGCATGGCAGATTTCCTCCATTTATAAGGAATCTATCAGATACATATATTGCTTTATTTTCCTATATGAGTGCTAACAGTTTATCACCAAGCAGCTGCCAAACACTGTCCAAACTCTCCTGGCTATTCCTTCCCAAAACGAACATCATAGCAAGAACTTTCACCATCATCTTGAAAAGCTAGCTTTCATTATGGGTAATACTCATCTTACCTGCCTGTTGAGTGTGATAGCACTTGGCTGGCACTTGGTACATATTCCTTCTGGCCATGGAGGATGCCCCTCACATCCAGATTTAATCTTGCAGCTAATGTTTTCTAGAGCAACAAACTTCCCTCTAAACAAAAGAAGAAACATGCTTAATGTCTTTAAAAAATAACAACCACCAATAAACATACAGCAGACATTCTGCCAGAAGATGCCACCAGACTCTACAACTATATGCAGTCTGCATATAATTCCCTAATCCTCATTGTAAACTGGCCGGGAGAGGCGGTGGGAGAGAGGAGAAACAGCAGTTCAATGCAGAAACCAACAAGCCTCTTCTCTCATTTACACTGGTGTTAGCAAACATATCAAGTATGCAAATAACAGCTAACATAGTGTGATCAACATAGACACTGTAAACATGAGAAACATCAGTTGCAGATTCACAGCATAATAAAAATAAAGATGTTTTAACATTTGCTACCTTCTATCCACAGAATACTTTTTATGAGAAATCACCATAAAAAGATATGTATGTGTCAGATTAATGGAAAGATTGTGCTTCTAGGACAGTTTTTTTTTATTCTGACCTCTGCTGATAATATGACAAAAACACTAGATTTGTTACCCCCTCCTCAAAAATGTCTTTGCTGCATCAACCTATAGATCAGTTTAAGCTCAACAACCAAGGGAAAAAAATAAAATTCATCTCAGCCCAATATAATGAACTTATTTAAAAGTGATGTTACTATTTGAAGCCAATTTGTTTTTGCCCTATCGTTTTCTACTTTTTCAGATTTTGCTATCTATATCATCTTTCTATTCCCCTGCAGTAGGTACCAAGTTTCTTACTTGTCTGCACCTCCGGTCAGTTTCCTGATGTAGGCATGGAATGACATATGCTTCACAGGAGGTTCCAGATGGTTTAAATAATCCTCATCAAAAGGCTGTCAAGAACCCACATACACAAAGGAAAACCAGGTCAGACACCTGCTTGATAATACATTGATCACCGTACAAATAGATATTTTAGTCTGAATACTCTGCTGGCGTTCAATGTGGAAATAATTAGGCAATGTTATACTCCTTTTCCACAGCAATTACTATTCTGACAGTAATAGTTTAGCCCTTTCTTCTCCCTCCCCCGCAAGTTAAAATATTTTACTCTTGTACAAAATAGCTTTAGAAACCCAACCTGTTTCATGGATGTAATATTCTTGTTTTTTTAGCTTACAGGGCTACAAACAAAGCTAGAGGATTCTAGCAGAGGTCACCTAGTTAACTGAAGAATCTGCACACAACTAAAAAATGGTTAAAAGGTTATTATATAAGTCATTAATAAAAACAGTGCAGGATATAAGCATAACCCCCAATAAGCAGCTTTCAACTGTAGCTTTTAAAAAGGAAAAAAAATCTACTTCCAATATAAGTGGAAAATACCAACTGCATACACTTTCTTGAAACTTGTAATATGAAATAGTATATCCTGTTAAAATCACTATTGCAAAAAGCCAGATGTCAAAAAACAGATAAATCCAAGTTTTGATTTGACAGGTATATCCAAGGGTCCAATTTTGCCTCTTTAACCATTATCAGCACAGCTAGGATACATTAAACTTTCAACAACATCCTCTCTACTGATGCCATTAAAGCAACTTTATACATCAAGAAAACTTTTACCTTGTAAAGTATTACTATAATAGCTTTCACTTATCTGCTTACCTCTAAAGGTACACAATGTACACATTTACCCAATGGACCATGTCGACATCTGTGTAAAGAGAACATCAGCAGCTAAATTTACTGGCAAAAACAGAAAAGCACTCTATTTTGTAAAGCTTTACAGATTAATACTTAACACAGATTCATAAATTAATACGAGCCCAACAGACTGGAACTTCCATTGCTAAGCAAAGCAGACATTAAGCAAAACATCACGTGACTGCACCCCCCAGCAATAGCAGTTCCATGTTGCCGTTGTTAGGTCGGGACCCAGCAGTCATTAGGTGAGGACCTTATGTTTCTCCTGCCCTGCCAGGTTGCTTTTGTTTCAACTCCTTCCACCTGTCTATCTACCCACTATGTCTGTCCTTGTGGTCACCCCTGGCACTCTGCACCCCTGCTATCCCAGCTGAACTTCACCATCTTCTTCCGCTTCTGCCTGCTCCTGACAAGGTCTTCAGAAGGTCTCACACAGCCAGCAGCTGACTTGCAGAGGGCCAGGCATACCTCATCAACAGAAGGCAGCAAAGGTCAACTGGTGTGATAGAGAGGGCAGCTGAATGCACAGCAATAGGGATGCAGAGGGAAGCAGAATGCATGGCCAAAAGGACAAGGATGGAGAGGAGACAGATAAGTAAGTGAAGTTGAAGCACACCTTGTGGTCCTCAATGTGAACAGGCTGTCAAGTATCTTAATTTTGATCATGTAACCATTGGAGCATTTCAATGGTTCAATGGTCATCAGCTAAGAATTACTGTGCTGATTGCCAACTACACTGAAATTGTTCCCTAATTTCAGTAATGTAATTATGGAGAGTACTGTTAAGATACAATGCTATTTTCGTTAATAGAATAGACGAACTGGTTATACTATTGCAGAAAAGATCCAAAGCAGCATCTTCCATTTCCATCCATTTAAGGAGGCAATGGACTATTTACTCAATATTTATTTTAACAGCAAGTCTTTCAGAACAACTTTCTTTCTCTGCTATTGGCATTTTCTTCATAAAAGTTACTATGCTCTTTCTTAGCAACTTTTGATAGATAGATAGATAGATAGATAGATAGATAGATAGATAGATAGATAGACAGATGTAGAGATATATAAATAAAATATATAAATAAAAAGAGTCAGGCATAAATTCAACAAAGAGATTTTTTGCCTATGATGTTTTCATGAGCACTTTTTTCAAAATCACATAACTGCCAACAATACTTCACTATTCAAAGGTTTTTGGTTTTTGATCTTCACTGAAGCAATCATTCCAATATATGGAAAACTACAAAAAGGGGTGGTATAGACCTATCTAACCTTAAAAGAAATAACACATTATAAAAGTTTAAATCAGATTCTTATAATAGTTACCAATAATAGAGATCTACTTTAAAATGTATAGCTATACTCCAAAAGTAGCCTTCTGGTGGTCACAATATCATTTTCTCAGAAGACACCAACTACTACAATGTTCTCAGTGTAGCCTATGAGAATAATATATTTCATGTCTCTTTAAAGATTCCAGCTAGGAACAAAATGGTTATCAAAAGCAGTTCTGAGCTTCTCAATATATCTGAGAAATACTAAAGCATGCGCATCTCTGAAGTTCTGAAGTTTTACAGATGTAAAAGATTTGGAAGATAAAAACCAAGCAAATTATCTACAATCATGTCCATACCTTCTTGATATGATTTCTCCTAACTGGCTTAACAACAAAGTATCTATGTGGCCTTTCTTAATTCAGTGTTATTATTTTTCCCTTGCTTACTTGTAGAAGCTCAAGTATTTCAAAACTACAATAATTAGAAGGACATGAAGATTATTATGAAATCCAGCCCCAGCTTAGATTCCAAACAAATATATTTTTACTTAAAGGTAACATCTGTAATATTATAACTTGAATGAGACATTTAGCATTGATGAATTATCAATGCACAGGCATAAACCACCCTATATTTGTTTGTGGCAATTTCAAATCTTCCATGTTGTTGATGTTTGGGATGCACAATTCTAAGCATGCTTTAAATGTGCAATTAAATTGGAAATTTTCTTCAAACTAATCAGCCATCCAGTGTCATCCTCAGCAAGACCCAGGAGGTTTGCAGTAGATGATCCAGTGAGGGCTACTGCCTATGTTTACAGCCTAAAAATATTGCAGTTGTCACTTCAGAAGCTTCTACCTCATAATTCATAATGTTAAATCAAGGGCTTCTGTACTTTAGCTGACTAAATAGTTGTCATCCTTTGCTGCTGTTACTAGAAATCCAGTTAGTCCAATCACAATGATTAAATTCAAGACAGGCAGGACTTTTACTGAGAATACTGGAATTCTGAATAAGCAGTTGTATTTAATAAAAGCAAGTCAAGCTTATAATAATAATAATAACAATAACAACAACAACAACAACAACAACAACAATAATAATAAATATTTATTTATATACCGCTCCTCTCCCGAAGGACTCGGAGCGGTGCACAGCCATACAGTTAAAACAATAAATATATGGAACAATAAAACTAAATTAAACCCAACCCTGGCTGTAAACAAATTTAAAACCATACTCTAAAACCCTAAAATTTAATAAAAACAAAACACCCCAAAACTAAAATCAGCCCAAGCCGGCCTGGTCAAAAAGCCAGCTTTATACTACGTGCTTACAGCTCTCTTGCACAATTTAAGTTTGGCTAAAATAAGAAGCTACTCCATATTTTACCAAGATTTGGCTGAAATTATTCATGTCTACTGTTATTACGTTTACACTATAGATTTAAGGACATAGGCCAAATTGTGGCACTCCAAGATTTTAGATGGAAACAAATTGATTACTCAAGTAGTAAGCTACAATATTATTTCATTATGTGCTTTTAACAAATGATTACTAAGATGCACTTCATTCTACAAAGCTCTAAATGATTTGAAGGTCAGGTAAGTCTAACAACAATTAACATGGATCAGATCATTTCAATGCCTGTCAGTGTTCTTTATGAACAACAATAATGTATTTTTTTAAAGGAATAAGATTACAATTCTGTCTGAGGCTACTTTCTGAGAATTTCAGAGTGGATATTTACTGAACAATATATAGTCATGTATTCATTACCATACAAAGACAAAACTTTTATCAAAATAGTATGAGGCTGAATTTCCTACAAAAGCCAGTACCATTTTCCCCCATGGCCTGTTCTAAAGATCAAAACATCAATTTTCCAGATTTCTAAAGAAAGAATCCATTTTTGAGTTGTTCCACATAAGTAGCGCTGAAACATGTAGCATCTTCAATTATTATCAACCCATCTCAGTGAACTAAATTACTACCAAATTGTGGGAAAGTGCTTCAACATGAATTGACATGGGATTATTTTAGTTACCTTTGAGAATGGGGAATAGATAAGGAAAACAGGAAACAAACAGCAAACTGTGAGGAATTTTGTGGAATAAGAAAACACAATGATATTTACAATTGCTGGTCTCTGCTTCTATAAATTTTCCCATCCTGTTTTATTAGGTACTGATCAATTTCATCTTCTACCACCTGGGGAACACCTAGTGGACGTATCCCTTGAGAAATTGAGGTATCCATGTTCTCAGAGGAAGAGCCAGGTGCGCTCGATGGAAAAAGAAATAGCATATCTCCATGTCTGAAAAAACAAAAATATTAGGAAAAAAATGGTAGAACTGTTACAGAATTATCAATTTCGGAATGATATTCAATTGCATCTAATTATTTTAATTTGGAAGTACATAGGGGGATTTTAGGTAGACACTCTATGCAGGGTTGGCAATTGTACAGATTACAGATTTCACTATACTATCTTTTCCATTTACAGAAAGGAGTGAGATTAAGCCGAAGTATTCTACAAAAAAATTGAGACAATCTTTTCTGAACTCTTCTTTCTTCTTCCAAGCTATCAGGATCTTCTTTTGAACTATTCTGGATGGTGCCTCAACTTTCCAAAACAGTTTTCAGGAAACTACAGACATAATCAAGTAAACAATCTCCCCATTCTTGCAACTGACTTTCCTGTGAGAAGAATTTAGATCAAAGGAAAACTGGATCTAAACCCAAAGTGATTATTTACTTGCAAGTAAGTTTCCCTGAGTTCAATTGAAGTTACTTTGAGTTCAATGCACAGAAGACTGCCATTTAAAAACTTTCCAGTTTTTACATCATTTTTATCTTTTTATCTCATGACAAATAATGTTGGCTCTCTTCAAGCTGTATTTTTCTGAGATGTCATTTCCCAAAGAGCCGTTTTTTTATAATAGTAGCAAAAGGACTACCATCTCCCCATCCTATTCAATATAAGAACAGACCAAGGAAAGAATAGTTCTAAACAGCTTCAGATTTCTGCTTTTTTCCTCCTACAATTATTGGCAAGCTGCCAAACTCTAGTAGACTAAGGATGATTCACAAGGGAAATGATGAGTAACCTATTCTACCAAGGTTAGCTTTTCTTCTCGGAACAGTAACATCACGGGTTGACGGAGAAACCAATTAATTGCCTGCTCCAAATAAAAAAAAAGTATCTTCAAGGGAAATGGAGCAGTCTCCTCCTTTTACGTTTCACAGAAAAAAAAAGTGAGGTTTTGTCTCGTTTCAATTGGCATTTAGGAATTAAACATGCTATGCTATATTTTAATAGCTGCTATTTTAATTGTAATAATGTACCATCAAAATTGGGTTAGCAATATATAAATATGCATAGCATATACAGGTAGCCCTTGAGTTACATCTGCAGTTGGAAATGGAATTGCCATTGCTAAATGATGCAGGTGTAAAATATGACTGCCTAATTTCATCACTTAGCAACCAGAAATCCTCGTAGTCTGGCTGTTGTCATAACCTAGAGAGGTGGGTCGCTAAGCAGGAAGCAGATGGAATCCCAGGTAAAAAGTGCAGAGGTGTTGCAGGGAGTGGGGGAGACCCTGAGAGGCTCAGCACAGGTCATAGGTTTGAGTGATGGAGGCCAGGGAACGAGAACATAAGGTTCATGTGTATGTGTAACTGCAGAGGAAATGAGAAAAAGAGGGTAAGGGGTACGTGCAGTCACCGGGAAAACACTGAAAGACCATACAGTGTATGTGCATGCATGCGTGAGTGAGGCTGAGTGCGTCCATACAAGGACTGGGAGACTGAGGCAGGGGGTGCTGGGTGCATGCAAATGAAGGGGGAAAAAAGGGTATGGTGCATGTAAGCTAAAAAGACTAAGGGGGAGGGAGAAACTTACTTGACTTTCCTTGTGAAAGGCCTGCAGGGAAGTTGACAAATGGCAAACATGTGACTGAGGGATATTGAAGCCAGTCATAGGTACAAGCTGGTTGCCAAATGCTCGAATTTTGTTGCTATGACCATAGCCGGAACTCTGAGGACCAGTTATAAATCCCTCTGTTCAGTGCATTGTCACTTCAAACAGTGATTGAACAAAAGGCTGTAACTCAAAGACTAGCTGCATTCACCTCAGACAGATTCTATAGGTCTTTATACATGCAGCATATGTATTTCTGATAAAGACCCACCAAAGACTTTTGAAGTTTCAGACTAAAGAAAAGGAGTGACTGCAGCTAGTTTTCCCCCCTATTATAATGGAGAAAATGAGGGTGCTAAATGTGATCCACCAAGCATGCTCTTGCTGAAACAAGGAATAGAGCCTACAATGACTATGCAGTTACATTTTACTATCACAGTATACCGGTTTGTGAAAAGCAATGTTATTCCAAAAGAAAGCATAATTAAATTGACTGCTCCCTGGCTATAAAAATGACAACAGAGTAAGATATTTAAAGTGAAAAGCAAGAACAATAATGATTGTCCTTTCTTTACCCTGAAACATATAATGAATCAGCCAAGAGGAAAGCAAATGGTTATTTTTTGAGAGATGGGTGGCTATATATATTTGATAAACAGACAGACAGATGCCATATGTATGGCTACATAACCTATTTGAGTTTAAAATTCTTTTTTCTTCTACTAGTGCTTGAAACATTCAAAAACTTTAAACTTTTAAAGAACAATTTACTTCCTTTCCACATTGCTTTTTAGCATCTGCAGTAAGTTTCTACCTACTATGACTATTTGCTAAGGCTGAGTCTGCCTACATATATTACTGGATCACATTTAGATCCATCAGGGATGAAATACCACCAGCTCATTGATAGTAACTAAATTGTGTATCATTTTCTAACTTAAAGCCAAGAGGTTGTGAGGGTCTGGGTGGCTGGAATCAAACCTAAATTCTAGCAATATCTACGTACTAGTTATTAAGAAATATCTTGGACCCAAGATGGACTCACTATAATCTTTGGACAGGGTTGTCTGCAGCTTGTGAGTATTTGTGGACTCCTTGCTCTTGCTGGAGCAGTAGATGGACACTATAACTGGGAGACATTGCCTAGCAGGGGCTGATGAGCCAGTTGCAACCCTACTTTGACCCGGAAACCCTGGTAAGAGTAACTCATACTCTTTGGACATGTTGGAATTGCATGTGCTCTAGATGCGTGTGTGTGCTTTTGATGATTATTCAGAAGTTGATAGAGTGCAGCAGCCAAAATGAGACCAGGTGAGAATCATTATGAAACTGTAATTCTATTCTCTGCAGCATAGGTTGCTAATAGGTTTCTAAAACCAATTAAATGCTGCTTTTAACCTATAAAGCTCTATATTTGTTCCAGGGCACCTTAGAAACCATTTCCTCCAGGCAGAATTTGCTGGTTCCTGAATTCAAAGAGGAGGGGTGTTCACGGTCCCACCCTTATGAGAATACAAAGGGTCATAGGCCAAAAAGAAATGCTTTTCATAGCCTCCAAATCCTGGAACACTTTGCCCTTGGAAGTACACATGGTATTCTCCCTAATAGTCTTTTGCAAAGCAATGGGCATTTAGGGATTGGTGGTGTTTACTTGTTTGATGATTGGGCAGCTCTGTGTATTATGAGTTTTCATTTTCCTGTTTGTTAGTATTTTAACTGGATACATATAATGCAATGTCAAAACCATCTTAGCTAAATAGCATAACAATACATAAAATAAACAGAACCTGGCAAATATTTAACAGATTCATGTATCAAGATATCACACTACGTTCTCAACTTATAAAAACACAAGGGCAATCAACTCCAGTCCAAGAGTGGCCCAATATTTTACTGAATACTTACTTGATCTTCAGTAAGTTGAGGGATTTATTAGGAGAGGATGTGATCTCACCAGTCCTGTTTCTATTGATGTACACAGAAAATCCATTATTTCTGAAGCCAAATTCTTTTGCAACCTATACAAATAAATTAATTTTTTGATTGAAATCTTATTCTGGTTGTAAATATTACAAAAGTATGAACATAATTGATCATATTCACATTTTAACAGCTACTCAAAAATCTACATTTGAATTATTTGTTCACATTTAAATTAAGGCTCTATGAAGATGGATTTTAGAAACTAAGCCTGATTGCTAATGTTAAATGATTAACTAATTTAATCCATTTCTGGAGGAAAATATATTGCTTCAACCAGATTAATCAAATCACCAACTGTAACTGGTAGAAAGGGGGGGGGGGGCGCAAACCAACCTAACATCATTTCAACATTTTCTCTCTCTCTAGTTTAATACAGAAGGAAATTAGTAAGAACTTTCACTACTTCACATTATACCCAAATATGTACAATATAAAACCTCATTAAAGCTAATAAGGTTTTTATAAATTGGACATCCTAATAAGTGACATTAAACTGAAATATGGCTATCAATACACTTTCGAAATTTGTTCTCTGAAGAAATGCATCTGGCTCTTTTGCATAAATGTACTCCTTCTATTTTAGGATTCAACAACTCCTAGAGAGCATGGCCAGCCTAAGCAATAATCCTATCAACACACGACAGGGATGAAATCTTTGAACAGAACATGGAGCTCAGGACCCAACACCATGGGTTAGGGGAAGTGCCTTTTCTACACCAGAAGAATATGGGCTCTTCCTCACTGTAAACATTTTCAGCTTCTCACATTTTCATTTTAAACTTCTGTTTAGTGTAGAATCAGGAGGAGCCTTGCTACTAAAGCTGTATAGGTAGTCCTCAATTTACAACAGTTCATTTAATGACCATTCAAAATTACAACAGCACTGAAAAAAAGTGACTTATGACCATTTTTCCCACTTACAACTGTTGCAGCATCCCCATGGTAAGATAATCAAAATCCAAATGCATGGCAACTGGCTCATATTTATGACAATTGCAGTGTCCCATGGACATGTGATCATCTTTTGTGAATTTCTGATAAGCAAATGGAAAAACCAGACTCACTTAAAAACTGTGTTACTAATTTAACAACTAAAGTGATTCACTTAAAAACTGTGGCAAGAAAGGATGTAAAATGGGACAAAATTCACTTAACAAATGTCTCGCTTAGCAACAAAATTTGTGGTCATAAGTCAAGGGCTACCTGTATTTGTTTTAAGTTAAAACTGCACCATGATTTTAAGCTATTTTATTGAAATGAACATGGGCATTACTTTAAAAGTAGTGCTTAAAAGTTATGCATGTTTAAAAGTAAAATTACTTTTTCAATAAAAAAATATGGTATATGCTGTATTAGTTACTTAGATTCTTAAATAAGTTGTCAATGTTTTTGTTTTTAGTATTTCTTCAGTTTGGTTGCAAAATTTGCTTATTTTCACCCTGCCTGCTGATTGATATGATGAAACCATCAATGCATGATGTGACAAGGGGTATGTCCTTCAGCCATTTTTCAGAGAGCCTATTTTCAGTTTTGAGTGAATAGCTGGCCTATAGACACCCAATTGGCTTCTATGCCTAAGGGAGGATTAGAATCAGAGTCTCACTGCACCTAATCCAGTATATATATATGACACTAGCTCCTACTACATAAGTAGTCAATAATTATAATATATACAGTAGGTCTATCTGTATATTACTCAAAATTAGGAATTAAATTCTGTAGTATGTAATATAATCCTATTCCTACTACGTACGCTTATGAGTGCAGATGGGGATTCTGCATAATAGAATGTTAAAGGAATAAACTAACATGGTAATTCTGAATTGCAATAATAGTTTCTCATTCTGCTCACCTTACCTTTACTAATCTTACTGGTCTCTCAACATGGAGACCAACTTTTTTGCTCTGACTGGCAGATGCTATAATTCATCACACCAGATCTTTTCCCATCAAATATTTTAAAACAATCCTTCAGCAGAAATACTCTGCAACGTGTCAGGACAAGTTCAAAATAGAGCCTAACACAATAATATTCTGTAGGCATTCATATCACAATTTAACACTGCATTCAGATGTAAACGCTATAATGTGACCCCTCCCCAACCTATTGTTTTGCAATTTTATCTGATGAAGATATTCAGAGAGATACGCACTATTTGGTCAGCCTAATTTGGGCTAATAAAGGCAGTGTCAATAGAGATTCTGGAATTCTTTGCTCTTTGAATTCAGATAAATCTTCATTGAAAATTCAAAGTGAAAATGCATCACCAAAAGTTTCCAAGAAAAACTAAACAGTATAGATGCATGGGCTGGCTTATTCAACCAATGTGAGATGAGCTTGTATTACTATCTTAGAGTAGCTCCCAAATATGTCAAAACCAGAATACCTTTTTTAGAAATGTTGCAGCAGTTTCTCGTTTTGTTGCAGTAATACGTTTCACTCCTTCTGGTGACTGGACACGGATTATCTATAAGGAATTTTAGAGATGTTAAACAAAAATAACTTTAAAATAATGTCCATCAAATTTTCATGATTAAGGCAAAAAAAAAGTTCATAGATAGAAGTCTGACTCTAGAATATGTGAGAGATGTAACATTTCATGAATATTTTTAACATATAAAAATTAGTTTTTTGTCAAAAATATATACATATCCAAAGTAATAAACTTAATAGCTTAAGTACAGTAGTTTAAGTACATGGATTGTACTTAAATATTAATTTCATTGCTTTGGCTAGTTATACATAATATTAGGAAAACTGAGTAAAATTTAAGTTTTCAAGTTACAAATTGCAGAGCTTTAATTCAGGCCTATAAAGAAAAGTCATGAGCTTTTCAGACTGTTAAAAGAATATTACATCACGTTGCATCATTAATTGCTAGCAAGCTTCATTTTAAAGGAACATTATCATCCATCTTCATTAAAATGAAAAGTCACACCAATCCTGTGAGATACACAGGGACACAGGAACAATAGCGTCTATTTACTGAGAAAGTCAAGCTCAGCTTTGATAAGAGACTAACTTGTTTTTGGCAACATTTAGCACTAAACACTGTATCTTCTTATGGAATTTTAAAAGATAGATAAGCTGCATTAATGTGCACAACCCTACATCCTTTGCTATGTCACTGCTCAGAGTTCAAATCTATAGTTGAAAGATGAGGTAATTTAAGGGCAGATTTTACAGATTAATTGATGCTAACTTTACTTCAATATAAGAATTAAATATGATGGAAATTCATACATGCTAATGTCCTATAAAATATTTGAAACACTTTTTAATATGATAGCTTTCCAACACATTTCCAGAAAAATGTAATAATGCAAAGAAGCAATTCTATATGGCTTTCTTGACAATTCTATTACAATAAGCATAGGTAATTTCAGATTGAATATGAACTGGATTTGACTACACTGTAGCACAGCACCATTGTGAAGCAATTCTTTCTTTAAAAGGTAAAGATGCTCTTGTATTGAGCTCAACTTCTTTGCCTCAAAGTGCTGATTCCATAATTCCAGCAAGGATTCCACCTGGAGACACAGCTAAATGACTAATCCTAGGACCATGCCAAGCCATTAATTATATCCTTGAACAATGTCCAAATCTTAAAATATCATTAAAACTAGATAATATATGTGTGTGCACATGCACACACCCACTTTCTATTCAGGAGGAAACTGTATTTTTTAAAATAGGAACATTTAAATGTTTGGCATATAATTAAAAAAACTATTTTAAAGAAAAGTTGATAGACTGCAATTTCCAGATGTGGATGTGCAGATATTTACCAACTGGTACCTCAGGAGATATTCCAAAAAATAGATACTACTAACCATGAAACCTGACAAATGTTATTTATAAAACTGAATTTTGCAACAGTGATATTTTGGAACTGTAGCAAGCAGTAAAATTACTTTTTTTCTTAAAATTTGGAGAAAAATAGCAAATAGCATTTATTTTAAAATTATATAATCTCCCATAGTTTTATTTTGAAATGTGCAATAGTCCATTACATATTTATGTAATTATACATACCATGGTTATTGAAGGTTTAAAATAAAATTTATTTATTATTAAAATTAATAAATAAAATTGAAAATTTAGTACAAACTTGGCTAATAAAGAAATCAGATATAATCTGAATTGATGTATAAGTGGCTTGAAAGGATACCACATGGATACCCAAAGGAAAGTAAAGGGAAAGTAAAGATTCTGTAAAGCGCTGTATCAAAATATTGATTAAATTCAACTAAAAGCAGAATTTAAATTAAACTGATTCATATTATAGCCTAGCTTCTAAGATTAAAGGCTACAGATTACCTGCCAAAGTTGCTCAAGTTGCTTGAAATTTGCAATATATAACTAATTGTATCAATGTGACCCAAATACAACGTAGCCAATACTAAAACCAAAGATGTTGACAATCCATTATAAAACAAGGCATATTGACCTAAATTTATTAAAACTTGTGCTGTCCAATTTTATGAAATATTATACAAACTTAGCTGCAAAAAGATAATTTTAAAATTTGGGTTGGTCCTGCTATTCATAACATATTTCTCTGTTTCTTTATTAAAATAAAATCTGCTAGAAAAGAAAGGTGGAAGTGCAACATGCTTTTAACCATGGTAGGACCTGCTTACTCTTCAGCATGCCTTAATTAAACTTTCTCACTGATCATAAAGGACAGGGATTTTTTTCACCATTGTCAATTCAGGTAAGAAAAACAATGCAATACTTCTTAAATGCCATTAATATAAAGCAAGTATTGAAGTACTTCTAGCATAGTCAAAGCTTCATTTATTTACTGACTAGTTTCCTACTGTCAAAAACCCAAAACAAGTGACCCACCAGGATACATACATGATTTATGCTGTCTGGCATGCAAAGCAATACAATAATTAAGGGAATGTGGGCAGGAAGTCATATACCCTATGGATGTAGCTATCTCAATTTATTGCAAGTAATGTTAGTATTGAACCTAGATCCAAAATAATTAGGGGTTGGTTGAAAGGAAAAAATTCAGAGTTACAGAAACTTTGTCAGCTTTTCCAAGTTTTTGTTGCCTTCTAGATGTATTAGACTACAACTCCTATGAACATATCACCTTGGGATTATAGGAAAAGTAGTACAGTATTTCAAGATAAAAAAAAAATCTTTAGAGATAGATTCTTATTCTATGTATCATGCATTTTGTACCAAATCCTCTGCTTTTAATTTTCGAACTCTTTACAGACAGAGCCCAAATGTTAAATCAGTCCAATTTACTGGACATATAATACACATTTTCTTCAGGGAACTTGGGGGATTTTGCTTTTGAAAATTGTTCATTTCTGGTCCCTCTTTCCCAGTCACACTACTTTTTTTTTTTTTTTTTTGGGGGGGGGGGGGGGGAGAAGGAAAAGAAAATATATTACGAAACTGGCTTGAGAGTTCTAAGGTGCTGAGTTCTTCCCCACTGGAAAAAAGCCGATATTTTAACACTCAATGAAGGTGGGGTTTTTTTTTGGGGGGGGGGGACTATCTTCAGTTGCAGCAGCTCCCCCACCCACCCTCTTTCAGGGAGATCCCCGCGATTCCCTTGCTCTCTCTCAAACCTGGCAAGGGAGACGGGCCAGGAAAATTAATCCCACCGTGGGATGGAGCCTCCCATCTTCCCAGAGCAGAGCTGTCAGCCCCCAGCCGGGCACGCGCTGGGGAAGCCCAGGGAGAGCTCTGAGCGCGGCGCTACCCCCTACTCCCCTCAGCCTCACAATGACAAAAGACCGGAGGGAGGGAAACCCTCCCCCCACCCCCCGGGCTGAGAGAAGATAGGAGGGAGACCCCCCGTCCCTTCTTCCCCCTCCCCGGCTTCGTCCCCCTCAACGAACCGAACTTACAATGGTCTCCGCCATATCCTTGCCGCCGTTCAGACCCTCGTCCTGCCCCGGCTCCGGCAGCTCCGCCTCTTTCCCGCCCTCTCCGCTGCTCGTGCGCCGCCAATACTGCCGCGTCACCGTTCCCGCCCGGTAGCGCAGGAGAAGCAACAAGGTTCCGGGTAAAAAAGGTCCGCCCCGAAGAAGACGCAGCCTTCGTCCCTCTCTTTCCTTTCCTTTCCTTTCCTTATTCCCATTCGCTGGCTCCGCCTAGTGGCTTCAGGTTTAATCCGAGAGAAAGAAACAGAGAGAGAGAGAGATTTTTTCCCCATGAGGTCCGTGTCGGAGGCGCGTCTCTGCGCAAAAAGATTGGGAAGGCAGCAGCCTAGTTCGTACGGCACAAAAAGCCGTAAAGACTTTGAGTCTGCGGTTAAGGAAGGCGAATCTCACACTTACCAAACTTTTACTATCCACCAAGTTGCTTCAAAGAAGGTGCCTGAGGTGGGTGCCGGCTGTAGAAAGTCAGCACCCACCTATCCACCCTCCTAGAGAATGAAATATTTTGAGGATATTATATTTCCCCAAAGGAGAAATTGGAGCTTCTGCATAGTAAAACAGCCCTCAGCAGAGGCAAGAAGTATTTAGAAATTTGATATTTGTGCCCATTAAGAAATTTATTCATAACCAAAACATTTTCAGCTCCAAGGTGTTGGGATTAAGAAGAACAGGGCAGGACATTTTAGGACATAATAGGATTAACTCACCACCATTTAGCAAAAGACACAAGCCCCTTCATTGCACAACCCCCAGAACAGTTCAAACTTCAAAGTTACAGAAACCTATAAAGATCCATCCATTCTTTCAACCATTTGGTCAGCTGTCCCAGATCCTTGTTGTGTGTGTGTGTGTTGGTTCTGCTCTCAATAAACGGACCCTTTCCAATTAGTCTCCATGTTATTTCCAGCATCTTTTTCTCAGCTTGGAACTGAACCAGATGGATTTTCCTTCCAACACTACTTTCTACTCAAAACTTATTGTTTGCATACTGAGAAGTGTTCTTACTTGAAATAATTAGTTGGGTCAAATTTGAATATCGAAGGAAAAAGTTTTGCTTTTAGATTAACAGAGTTGGAAGGGACCTTGTAGGTCATCTAGTCCAACCTCCCACCCTAGCAGGAAACCCTACACCATTTCTGACAGATGGCAGTCCAGTCTCTTCTTGAAAGCTTCTAGTGATGAAGCTCCCACAATTTCTGAAAGCAAGCTGTTCCTTGGTTGACTGCTCTCACTCAGAAAAATGTCTCCTTATTTCCAGGTTGAATCTATCCTTGTTCAGTTTCCATCCATTATTCCTTGTCTGGCCTTCAGGTGCCTTGGAAAATAGCTTGACCTCTCCTCTCTGTGGTAGCCCCTCAAATATTGGAACAATGCTATCATGTCTCCCCTGGTCCTTCTCTAGTCCTTCTTTGCTTTGATGTGGTTTGGTGAATAAGCTACAATCAAGCCAAACCATGTTTTGTTATATTATGGAGATCAGTCCTTCCTTATAAGATTGTCAGAATTATGTACAAGTTATCTTACTAAGTCATATTATATTTTCATTCTGTTATGATGAATGTATTTACCTTTTTTAGCTTGCAACTGGTTTATGACTCATGTTTATGATTCAGGATGTAGTGTGAACCTAGCTAATACATAGTGTCAACAAACTATGATTAAGGCAAAAGGTTAATGTGATGTATGTGCTTGGCTATTTTAATTTCAGATTTCCTGGATACTTTTAGCACTCTTTGAAAATGAAGTTATGTCATATCTATATAGAATTGTTTTAAATTTAGATTGTTTTCCTTGCATGTGTTAAGAGTGAAATTGCTATATTAATAAGGGAAATATAAAGTCAACATTACTTTTATTTGTGTATGGCTTGCTATACATATTTAGGTAAGCCATAGTATGCTTGATCAGAATCATTGTATAAAACACGAACATCATAAGCCATTGTTTGCAAATCATTATGGCTGAATTCACATTGCTTATTAAGCCCAAAATGAAAAAGCCCACATGTGATAGGTGAATGTTAATAACTATTATTGTCAGAATAAACACTGATCAAAGCATACATTTGCAACACACTTTCATTCTGACAAAAAAATTGAATGTTGATCCTAATCATTTTTCAAACTATTCTTTGGAACATTACAGTTATGATATACAGTAATACCAATACGTTGTAACTGATTCATAAACCTGATAAAATTTCTCTAAACAATTTTATAGCCATCGGTATATAATATAGGCAACTCATATATTGCAATTGTACCACATTATAAAAAAGATATAGAGATTCTAGAAAAAGTACAAAGAGCAACAGGATGATTAGGGGACTGGAGGCTAAAACATACAATGAATGATTGCAGGAATTGGGCTTGGCTAGTCTAGTAAAGAGAAGGACCAGGGGAGACATGACAGCGGTCTTCCAATATTTGAGGGGTTGCCACAGGGAGGAAGGGGTCAAGCTATTTTCTAAAGCGACTGTAGGCCAGACAAGGAATAATGGAGGGAAACTGAACAAAGAGAGATTTAACCTGGAAATAAGGTGAAACTTTCTAACAGTG
Organism: Bungarus multicinctus; assembly: GCA_023653725.1. NCBI lineage: Eukaryota > Metazoa > Chordata > Lepidosauria > Squamata > Elapidae > Bungarus > Bungarus multicinctus. The sequence continues at coordinate 125,607,866 of CM042834.1, forward strand.
AGAAAAATCAACCAATGGAACAGCTTGCCCTCAGAAGTTGTGGGAGTTTCATCACTTGAAACTTTCAAGAAGAGATTTGTCAGAAATGGTGTAGAGTCTCCCGCTTGGGTGAGGGGTTGGACTAGATGATCTACAAGGTCCCTTCCAACTCTGATTATCTATTGTAGTTGCAGACTAATTAAACTGATCTAGTTCCAGGTAAATGCGTTTGAATTACCCATTTGTATTGGTTCCTCTCCACAAAAGTTTAGCAGATTCAGGATTGTGTTTCTTTACACACCTATCTGCAAATACTATATATGCCCTCTTGTATATATTCCAAAACTTATCATTTTTAATGTACATGTCAATAGTAGGTAATCACAATGTATTGTATGCACTGCACATCATAATCTCCTAGATTGTGTAGATATGGAGAAGGTTATCTTGGTTTTTGGAGATGCTGCATAGCCTTGTACATATTCAATCCAATACAGTATTTAGTTTAAAATTACTGTAAATGTAAGGTTTTTAAAAACCATGTGTTATATAATACATCAGGGGTGTAAAACTCAAGGCCCGTGGCCAGATCCGGCCCACGGGGTGCTTAAATCTGGCCTGTGGGGTTGGCCTGGAAATAGCAAAGGACCAGCCCGTGGTGCCTCTGGCAGCCAAAACAGGGTGAGCGGGGAGCTACACACAGCCTTCTGCAGCCCATTTTCAGCCTGGGCGACCTCCTACAGCACTTTGTGGGCCCAAACAGGCTGTGTGCCTTGTTTTGGTCCACCAAGCGCTGCAGGAGACCATCCTGGTCAAAAACCTGGTGTGCGAGGGCCACATGTGGCCCCATATGCCCCATTTTGTCCAGCAGGGTGTTGCAGGAGGTGTCCATCCCATCTCCCACGACCCAGCCAGCCGGCCTGCAGAGGAAAACTACAATGCTTATCCGGCCCTCAAAGAAATCCAGTTTGACTTTGACACCCCTATAATATACCTCTTGATAACAGGATTAAACATCATTATTATTACTTTAGAGATAGGAAACCAAGGGTGAGGGAGAATGGGTTCATTTCAACCAAGGAGAAAATTTACAACTGAGTTTGGAAATTCCCATTTATATCCATATTTACTAAGTGGATTGAGGCCAGATACTCTACAATTTGTACACACTCCCTTTGTGATATTAAATGTGCCTCTTGTTCACAATATACTTTTTATCTTGATATTTGTTACAGAAGGCCTTAATGCAACAGCAATCCCACATTTTTGTACATCTCTGGGTATATAATTATAAAAGTCATGCAAAGTATTGAAATGTATGAATAATTGGAAGCAGCTTTTCAAATAACTTAGGCTTGGGAGCTTCGCAAAAGATATAGCTGCTTTAAAGATTGAAAGAAAGGTGTTTTATTTGTACTCCTATGCATTATAAACCTTAACTATTCCATCTGAATGTTTTACACAGACTTAACAGTTATATAGTACTATGTACTCAGCTGACAGGCATAATGATATACTACTTCTTTAATGAATACACTTACAGCAAGTGAGACAAAGCAAGTCTTTTTAAGCTGAGAAATGTGATTTCTCACATGATGCAAGTATGACTGTGGTAGGTTTACTCCAAAATTCTCCTCATACATGAATGTTGGACAGTTATCTGGCTACTCCAAAGAGCTGCAGAACCATTTCAAATCCATTTCATGCTTTACATTAAATATGAAGAAATCAATTACAATTGTGAATTCTTTCTTGAAATATCTTTACTTTCCGAGCACCAAGATGGGAGAAGATGAAATAAAAGCTTTGCTATCAAAGGTAATAACAAAGATTTATGTTACATGTTGGCCTTGTTTCAGCTTTTATCCAAGGAGATCTTGAGTCTTTGTTCTTGGCATATGATGCTACTTTTCAGTTGTGTTTGTTTCTGAACTGGGAGATTATTAATTCTTTGTTGTCTAAGAAGCAGGTGTAAGAAAGTATGACAGAAATGCTTCAGAGGTATCAACTCTCTAATCCATCCTGCAGCAATCTCCAATAAGAAATAGTACTAATAACCGTAAACAAGTATATTTATTAAAAGTAAAATCCCAGTGAATTTTATGTCACTTTTTTCAGATAAATATGCTGAATATCTTAGCTATCTCACAAGTGCCCCTTAAAAACAATCAAGGTAAATTTGTTTTGGCTTTGATTATTTTAGTAACTTTTCAAATTAAAAATAGTTCTTTGCTGACAAAGAGCTATTTTCAGTCCCACTTTATGTTTATTGCTCTTGGCAATGTTACTTTTGCTGTATTCCACATTTATCTATACAAGTGTCAACCTGACCGCCACCTTTTCATATTGCATCTCTTCACTTATTTAAAATGGTTCCTTTTTCAGTTCAAATTGTATCTTACTGTATCAGTATCTTTTGCTCTTGTCCATGACTTTGGAGGTGGGGACATTTTTGAATGAAATTAGATAGCCAATACTAATCAAATCTAAAATGAAATGTGTACATAACTTTTTCAGTTAAACAATTCCAGAGGGCTTTCTGGGTGCTGATCACCCACACAGCTGTGTATTCCCCTGTGTGCTCTAAGCAAGGCAACAGAGCCACGCTTTCACAGCATTCTGGAAGGCCAGGAGGGTGACAGTCTACTCAATTCTGAGGGGAGAATGTTCCATAGGGCAGGGAAAATGACAGAGAAGGCTCTCTTTCTGGACCCCACCAGTCAGTCTTCTTTAATTAATGGGGTGTGCAACATACATTTCCTATCTAACCAGGTTGGATGGACCAATGTAATGAGACAAATATGGCTTTTTTCATTATAAAAATATTCAGTTCTATTTTCCTTGGATTACATGGACACAATTCATTCCTATCACGCTGTGTAGTTAATCTCACCAGGGCAACAGTCTTCCACATTCTACCAAGTGGTCACTCTTGTTTAACAAATTAGCATTGTCGATACTTCCAACCACTGATATATTTAGGCTCCTTTCTCAGAATAATAGTCTGTATGTCGGATAATAGGTTGACATCCATGAAGGTATATGTCCATTTTTTTAAATATGCAAAATGCTAGAAATTAGTTTTTATGTAAATGATTCCAGAAAAAAATGGTTAAGGGAGGTATTATAAGTACCTTATTAAAATTATTGTATTCTTTCACAGATTTTTTTTCTTAAGGTTATACCATATTCCATCTAGAGTCGTTAAAGCAGGCAGCATACAAAAGTACATAAGTAACACTGGAAATCAGAAATCAATATACTGGCACATAGAAGGTCTATGCTTCTTCTATGGAACAATAGAGTATGAGAAGAAAAATCATTGCCTTCAAGTGTACAGGTAGTCCTCAACCTGCAACCACAATTGAGCCTGACATTTCTGTTAGGCTCAGACATTTAGTTAAGTGAGTTTAGCCTCATTTTATGTTGTTTCTTGCCACTTGTTAATTTAGTAACATGATTGTTAAGTGAATCTGGCTTTCCCATTGACTTTGCTTCTCAGAAGGTGGCAAGAGGTGATTACATGACCCTGGCAGCTGTCATTAATATGAGACAGTTGCCAAGCATCTGAATTTTGATCATGTGACCACGGGGATGCTCCAATGGTCATAAGTGTGAAAAATGGTCATAACTCTTTTCAGTGCTGTTATAATTTTGATCAGTAACTAAACAAACTGTTGTAAGTCAATGACTATGTTGAATTATAACACCAATTACACCCAGTTTTGGCCATAGTAGTTAGGGTTAAAGCCATACTCAAATCAGGAAACATCTGGATGCCATACCTCATCCATGCCATAGATTCCAGATGTATTAAAAGGTATACTTAATCCCATGAGGTCCCAAACATCTTGGATGCTATAATCTAATGGCATTGAGAAATGAATCTTCTTCTTATTGTTTTTAATAATCCAGTCATATTGTAAAAATGTTAAATTTTAAAAACCGAACACAAAAATATTTCAGAGTTATGTATTGCCTTTCAGATGCTGTAGGGAAAATGCATGTTCTATCTTACTTTGTTTCCTATTTCTGATATATAATTCGTATTCTCTGATTCTCTTCTATGTTGATTAGAATGATCACAAGTATTACTCATACAAGGCACAAGGCACACCTCTGAGCGGTGATGGACAAGAAAGTGGTTGTTCTTGGAATCCGACAAGACAATGGCACCTCCTTCATCAGTCTTCCCATCTTCCTCTAGATTCATTTAGCCACTGTGCTAAATGCTTGACCTTTACTTGGAACACAATTTTCTCCATTATAGGATTATTCATTTTGGCTATAGGAATTTGGGGGCTCTCAGAGAAGGAATCCCTGGAAAGTGAACGAATAACATATTTGGGCAGTGACCCCATGCTTTTTTTTGTATTAGTGGGGCTAGTAGCTACATCTATCTCTCTTTTGGGCTGTACAGGAGCCCTCTTTGAAAGCATCTTTCTTCTGAAGCTTTTTACTGGAGGAATAATGTTTTTTTTGGTTTTCGGAAGTTTTGAGTGGAATTGTTGTCTTTTCTCTGAGACAACACATAAAGACTTCCTTGCAAAATTTTCTTATGGTGGCAATGTTACAGTATCAGGATGACCTAGATCTCCAATTCATTATGGATGAAATTCAAGCAGGCCTCCAATGCTGTGGAATAAAGTCTTATCAGGACTGGAAAGCAAATTTGTGAGTAAAATTTTGGGCCTATCTATCAGTTTCCAGGAATGATAGGTGTGCCAAAGCAGTGGATCCTGGGAGAACATGACAGTCTATAAATATGATTGGACAGATGGATGGATGGGTGATGGAGAGAGAGAGAGAGAATATTATAGCACTAAAATCTGGAAAATGTAAAATTTATTTTCATTTGTTCAATGTAATGTTGTCACTGGAATTTTGCTGCCAAAGGGTTGTCTCACACCAAAGTAAGCTTTGTATCAATAGTATGAGTGAATGGATAGTTCTATTTCCTGTATGATCTCAGGAGTGCTTCTATATGTTTCCATCTAGAAACAATGCAGGATATTTTATTGTTTCTGGATGGAAATATGAAGGAAGCATTCCTGTAGAATCAAAATAAGCAGCACTGTGCATCATGATGAAAAGTATCTGCCAGAACCTGTTAGTCTTAGTCTCCAACATTAGGCACGGTAGTTCCCCACATATGTTAAATTATGATATCCATCCTCTCTGATCATGCCCACAAGAACTTGAATCTTATACACTATTGGTAAGTTTCCAGGTTACCCACCTCATCCTTAATTTGGTTTGTCTGAGACAGGAATCTCTTTTTTGCCTCTTCATATGAAGCATCATCTTATATAACAGCACAAGATAACAAGTTGTTATCGTCTTCCTGTTAAATATGCTATGAGCGGTCTTTATTTTCATTACACATAAAGGTATGCCCATGTATCTTTCCTGTTGCCTTCTTTGACATTCTTTTTTACTGAGATGATCACTGATAAAGGACAGTGTGATAATAATGACTGCCTCTTTTGCTTCAGCAATATTGCCTCCATTTTTTCTCGGAGCAGAATAGTTCATCAAGCCTCTCTAGGCTTTTTCGGTTTAGGTATTTTCCCATTCTCTATGTTTTGGATCAGTCTTTTGATTGGCCATACACGCTGTTTAAATATTAGTATCTTTGTTTATTGGGAAGGCACTGTGATATGTTTTCATCTTTACTTGTTACATATTCTAGATAATTCCTAATCTATTTGATTTAATGTATTATCTCTGATTACAGTAATAGTAGAAATAAACAGTTTTCATTGAGAAAGAGCTTTACATAAGATCTGTAAACACATTCTTGGCCCAGTCACCTTTAACAACCTCAGCCGCCTGTTCAGCACAGGAGGGTGGAGATTAAATTCAGTCTACTTCACTATCTCAAGAACTCAGGTCATGTTATCAGAACTGGGTCTTGTCAGTTTGGAAACCAAACATAAATAGATATCGCAAGGAACATTATCCTTTTGTCACATAGGTGATAGATAAAATTGGTTTCAGCCCATTCAAAGACTTCCTTGGTTAATGCAAGTTTTTATAGTTAGGACTTTAGACCTAAGCTGATTCCTTAGGAGAGATTACCGTTGTACTTACTGAGTAACTGCAGGAGGCTTGAGTCCTAGCAAGCAGTCTTAATGGCTGATTTTATGAACTATCCATTAGATGAAGAGGGGAAAAGGTAAACTGACTTACGCATAGAATCCTGCATGACTTGTGCTAGAACCTCAAGATTTTCTGGATCCCAGTAGCAATGGGGGGGTTTTCTTGTTTTTGCATATATAGATCTTGAACCAATGAATTCACAGATAGATTGGCCATGGGATTTGGTTTATATTGGGAGGATGAAGTAGGTACTGAAAAAACCTGGGAGATACACATTGGGAGGAACTTAAGAATGAAACATTTCTTCCTTTTTTTAATCTTACAGGTATTTTAACTGCACTTCTCCAGGTGTGCAAGCCTGTGGCGTTCCTGCATCATGTTGTCTGAATCCACTGGAAAATGGTACCATCCTGAATTCTCAGTGTGGCTTTGGCACCCTGGGCATGGAGGAATTTGCAATTCAAAGCACCATCTATCTTGGAGGCTGTGTTCCCCAGTTAAACAGGTGGCTCAATAGTCACACAGGAACAATAGGCTTCTTTGCTGTAGTTTTGGTTGTGATTGAAGTAGGTAGCTTGTTTCTGGCCAGTAAGCTCCTGGCAGGCATTGCTTCTGCTCGGACTCAACATTATAGCAATAGCACTTAGACTTATATACCGCTTCACAGTGCTTTTGCAGCCCTCTCTAAGTGGTTTACAGAGTCAGCATATTGGCCCCAACAATCTGGGTCCTCATTTTACCCACCTCTGAAGGATGGAAGGCTGAGTCAACCTTGAGCTTGGTGAGATTCAAACTGTCAAATTGCAGGCAGCTGGCAGGCAGCAGAAGTAGCCTGCAGTACTGCATTCTAACCACTGTGCCACCGTGGCCTTTATAGTGGGAAGGAGGGCATGCATTAGCTCTCCTATTGCTAGAGATGGATGTATTCATATTCTTTTGAGGAACTTAAATCTAAAATATTATGTAATACCTTTTATGCTAGTTAATTTACCCAGAATAAAATAGACAGGGAAAAAAACAAAAGCTGGTTTTCGTATGTATTTATCTTGCTCATTCTCCTAGTTCCCTGTTTTCTGATAATTCCTGTCACCTCTTCACTCTGTACATACTTGTAAACATAGTCAGAAAAAGAGAAATAATGTAGCAGAAGACCTTTATACCCAGGCCACTTCCCTATAAATCTAGCAACTAATTATTCATAGTCATTTCATAAAGCCATTCATTTCTGATTTTGATATGGAACTACTTCCAATCCAGATAAAGGTTTCCTAAACAAGAAGCAAAAAACAGGAACACCTTGTTCCTTCTGATACTTTCTCACACTTTTCTGAAATGAAAGTACAGTAATTCAGAGTTGCATATTGTAGCAGATATCCACTGATGAGATCCTGAGTGGTCAAATGCAAAAGGCACAAATGCCAGTATTTTGCGGTATGCTCACTTTCAGAATACAGAGCACAGTAACAAGAGACCTTGGAGGACTTAATAGTCTAATCCCCTCCTCAAAAAGGAGCCCCTATACCATTCTTGATAAATAGCTGTCCAATCTCTTCTTAAAACCTCCAGTGCTAGAGCACTCACAACGCCTGGAAGCAACACTTTCCACTGATTAATTGTTCTCACTGTATGGAAATTTCTCCTTATTTCTAGGTTGGTTCTTTCCTTGATAAGTTTCCATCCATAATTTCTTGTTCTGTCTTCAGGTGCTTTGAAGAATAGATTAACTCCCTTTTCTTTGTGACAGCCCATTAAATTTTGGAAGACTGCTATCATGTCACCCCTGGTCCTTCTGTTCATTAGATTAGACATATCTAGTTCCTGAAAACATTCATCCTACGGTTTAGCCTATATCCCCCTAATCATTTTTGTTTTTCTTCTCTGCCCCCATTTAGAGTCTCAACATCTTTTTTGTATCGTGATGACCAAAACTATGGTATTCCAAGTGTGATCGTACCAAAGACACCTATATTGCCCGATATAATATTTTCCTCATATGCTTCATTCAGTCCTGGTTGTAAATAGTTTTGGTTCATTAGTTATATATAATGCTTTCCTTCTTAAATCTATTCTGTGTCATATTTTAATGTCTATAATCAACAATTTTTGACCCACAGAATTAAACGCATCGATTGTTACATAGCAACGGTACAGACAACCCTTCTAAAACTTAATGGCTTTATGTGTGGTGGAGAAATTGAGGTTTGAATCCTATGTTCATTTATCTAGAAGTAAGCACTATTGAATTCATTGAAAGTATGTCTCCTCCACTAAAAAGGAAGTTTCATTTAAATAAATATCTGTCTTATCCAAACACTTTATTCTGTTTATTCTTAGTTGAAAGTTTCCTCTCCAGGATTATACAGGAGCAGTACATTAATATTTTCAATATTTTTATTTTATCAAATTTAAATTTGTAATTATTGAGATTTCTTTTAAATCTTAAAGGTTCACCATTGCAGTCCATCTCCTGGACCTTCAATTACTGGCATCTTACCTAAGCAAGGAATATTACAGTAGTTTTCAATTAGGTCAGCTAGTGCTTAAAATTGTTATGATCCAAGGACAGATCAGAAGGAAAGAGGACCAGTTTGGTTTAGTGGTTAAAATACCAGGCTAGAAATTAGGAAACTGATAGTTCTAGTCCCATTTTAGGCATTGAAAGCCAGCTGGATGATTTTGGGTCAGTCATTCTCTCTCAACCCTTGATGTCAGGCTCAGACAACAAACAGTGAATTCCTGTTGCAACCAATGGACATTCAGATGATCCAGAAAAAAGGGGGGACCCTGCACATGTAGGGAAAAAACACTAGGATAAAAAAAAGATTAGAAGGAAATGATGGACTTGTAAAATGTGCAGCTTACTGTGTAAAAAATGAAGTAATTTCTCTGGTTCGTTGTGATTTTTTTTTTTTGCAAATGTTTAATTGGAGGAGAGAAAATCCTTGCAGGAACAATAACATGAAACCAAGCCTAAGATTTATTCACTTGGATTTTATTTTAGTGAGCAACTGTTATAGGACCCAAAAGGCTACTACTAGGAAAGTGAATTTGCAGGGTTAGAAATATGGACAATGCAAATGCTCATGAACTGTTCTTGCTTGCTGAATGAAAGGCATATATCTGGCCTGTTTCTGGCTTCTACGTCTTCAAATAATACCATACTGTGCCAGTTCATGGAGTTCCAGGTGGCTGAAAGCTTCCCAAGGACAGATCACGGTGATATCTGAAAGAAAGCAAAGTCCGCATCAATGCAACTCTCATTAGATCTTACCAGCATTAACGTTCTGATGGCATGAACATGTCTTCAAAGTGCATAAGGTGTTTGAAAAATCAGACAATGGAATGGGATCGTGATCAGTCTTTGAATCCTTTGGAATGGTACTGAGGGCTATAGTCATCTTATTGGCATCTGATTCTAAGTACCAATGCAGATGTTACATACATATGGCAATTCAATACTTCCATACAGCCATTCAAAAGGATAGAAGACCAAATGGGCTACAGCAGTTATCCCCAGCCAAATAAATAAGGACATTTTAGAAAGCAGACAGACTGATTTGGACCTCTTGAAGATGCAGACTTTGTTCATGAGACTTTGTTCATGTGCACTGAAGCTTAAAATGTAATTTAGGATTACTGTGTAGCATAAAACCCAGCTGCAAACGAAGTACGTTTATAGGAATTTATGAGAGGAAAAGGATAACGCCCCTGATAGCATTTTTGGAATAGGATGCTTATAGTATTCCTAGGTCTACACAATGCTTTCAATCCAGCCTTTAAAAGGTATTAAAGCATGCAAAAGCACAAATACAGCACTTGTTGGGCTGTAACAAGGTGTTCAGAGAGGTGCTACTTTCGCACTCTCACACATGCCAAAACAGCTTTTGGAGCACTGTTTGTCTCTATATTGCAAAATACAAATCATACTTCAGCATGATGTCTGGCCCCTTAACACTGGTACAAATAAAAAGTTTGATTAAAAAAAGATGTGCCACATGCAGCTTAGTGCTGCTAGACTTTATCTGGGTGGATCTTCTGCACTAGGTACATACATCCTTGTCTGATAATCAATAGTAAAAGCATGTCAGGTACGTTTTGAAGCCATTTACTTCCCTGTCCCTCTTCCTGATGTCCCCCTGAAGCCAATTTCTATGCAAGAACCACGTGTAGTTGGATAAATATGTAGTTGGATAAATATGTTCAGGGGTAGGATCCGACACGGTTAACTACCGGTTCGGTGATTTACAAGGTTTGGTGATTTACGATGTGTTTCCCTACACGCTGCGCTCACGCGCCTGTAAATCGTCATTAGCACGTTGCGTGCAGAGAAGCAGCCTTTCAAAAAGCATTTTTTTTCCTGCTTTTTAAACTGCAGCTGTGCCTCACATGGCAGCTGAAGTTGAAAAAGCAAGAAATAAAGATCAGGTAAGAGCCCAGGTGGGCGGGTGGGCAAAAATATCAGCAGACATAGAACCAGTCCTATGTCTGCTGCTCTTCAGAGCTATAGAGGTGGACAGAACCGGTTAGAAACCCACCCCTGCTCCTGTTGCAATCCTGGATGGAAAAAAAAGAAACTCCAGAGAAGAAAATATGAGGACACCCATGAAAGCAATCCGGCTGAAACTGTCCTTTTTGCACCTGCTGGTCTGGAGATGCTACCAATAATCATACAAATCAGCTAAGAGGAGTCGGTGGAATTGTGTTGGCTCTGCCTAAATTTGTCTATTAAATAGTAATCCCCTGTTTTTTTGGAGCAGGTTCTAGGGTTGATCCTTTCTAAAACAAATGGATAAATATCTGTTGTGGATTATATTCCTATTATGCAGGAACGTTCATTACAAAAAAGAACAGAAATATAACTGGCAAAATATAGAAATGGAATAAAATTACAGGCACAAGGAATTCATAGTTTACAGAAGGAATTCAGTAAATTTAAACAAAGGAAGCAAGTCTCTAACATTATAAATGTTTCAATGTCAGTTGCGACATTGCCCAAAATATCCCATCCCTGGCTGAAAACAGCTGGACCTGCCCGCAGCAATGGCAAGAGAGATAAAACTGCAAGGAACCTGCAGGAGCCTGACTTTCTCACTTCAGCACCCTTCAGTTAATGTCATCAATCAATCCTTCATACCTGTTCCCAAGCCTTCCATACCGGGAATGTCATCACCAAACCTGCAAATAAAGAGAGAGAGAGAGAGAGAAAAGAAACTGTTTTCCTAAAAAGTTGGCTTCCACGCACAATAACTTCATGAAATATTACCTCTTTATTCAGTTGCACATAGATTGGGTGATTTTTAAAAAAAACTTTTCTTTTTGACAGAAGAGATTGATAGAAATAATGTAAAGGAGTTCAGGAACTGATCTGCAGCTATACTGCAGGGAAACCCCCATATAGATATCTAAGCAATATGTACAGTTAGTCCTTGATTTATGACCACAATTGAACCCAAATTTTCCATTGCTAAGCAAGACTGTTGTTAAGTGAGCTTTGTCCCATTTTATGACCTTTTTGGGCAGTTACTAAACAAAATCACTGAAGTTGTTAAGTGAATCATGAGGTCATTAAGCATATTTGGCTTCCCTATTGACTTTGCTTGTCACAAGCTAGCTGGAAAGGTTTCAAATAGTGACAGTGCAACTGACATGAATGCATGCCATTTGCCAAGTGCCCAAGTTTTGATCATGTGACTGTGGTGATGCTGCAACAGTTGTTAAGTGTGAAAACTGGTCATAAGTCACTTTTTTTAGTACTGTTGTAACTTTGAACACTTATTAAATGAATGGTTGAAAGTCAAGAGCTACCTGTATTTGTTTCTTTTCTATCACACTTTACACAGTGCAATTGAACAACAGTTGTGGGTATGGCCCTGGAAGTCATATTGTGGCTTTGAAGGGCCAGTTGGGGCTAGAACTCAGGTTGGGCGGCTTTGATTTAAAATAAAGTGAACCCCCTTCTTCCTGCAAAGTAATACTTTATATCTCACCCTTGAACACCTTTCTTTGGTGGCTTGCTCTTGAACTGCCTGGTTTGTCTCTGTTTGAATTTGGTAGGGCCTTTCCTGGGAGTGACAGGCCCCCCAGTCACCCTGGTGGCAGATTTGAATTCTGGCTTTGGAACTTCAAGGTTCATGGCTGGGATGAAAGAATATCACGTTTGAACAAAAGCCCTCCTGATTCTGGTAGGTTAATCTGTTAGAAAAGAAAAATGAAAAATAATTAGAGTCGATCATTAGATGCAGTTGAAATATGTCACCTATAAACTCTGTTTGCATCTCCTCAAGGAATATATTGTTAGAAGGCAAATCCACTTAAACATTAGAAAATGATTCTGAACAGTAAGAGCATATCAACTGACAGGAAATAGGTGTCATTCATTCATTCACTGGATGTGTTGAAGGAGAAACTAAGCAACTATCCATCCGGGATGTTTTAAATTTGGGTATCTGTGCTAATCAGAGGGTTGGACTCGAGGACCTCAATGGACCCTTGCAGCTCTCTGATTCTGAAGACCTGGACAAAAGAAATAAACAGAGTTCATTTAACATACTATGTGGGCACCCAGCCAGGGATGGGATCCGACTGGTATAACTACCGGTTCTGTTGATCTGCGTCATGCACGCATGCGTGAGTCGCACGAGTGCAATTTACGACCTGCTGAACTGCCCGGACAGCTGAGCAGCACTGCGTGCGGGTGTGCAGTGATTGGAAAAGCCCTTTTTTCCTGCCTTTTCAACTACAGCTGTGCCGCACAAAGCAGCTGAGGTTGAAAAAGCAGGAAATAAAGGTCAGGTAAGAGCCCGAGTGGGCAGGTGGGCCAAAACAGCAGCAACCTGTTCTGTGTCTGCTGCTCTTCAGAGCTACCGGTTCTGTAGAGCCGGACAGAACCGGTTGAATCCCACCCCTGAACCCAGCCATGCACTAAGGTTATGTAATGAAATAACAATTGATTGCATAATTCTCTCCACTTCATAGAATCTTTCCTTGTGGGAGGTATTTGCAAGTGATGTACTGACTGTTCATCATTATGTGACTAGGAAGGTTTGATGTACATACTTAAGTTGGGGTCTATTTATGCAACTATTGATGCTGAAGTACCGGTTCTTCTGAAAACACTAAATTTTCAGAGCCAATCAGAAAAATCAGGCTGCGATCCATAAAATATTTGGTTTCCTTTCTTGGCAGTGCTAAGATCTGGTTTGCTCGAGCATTTTCCTGTTGCATTGTGATCACCTAATGCTTTATTTCCATATCATCACCAGAAATGAGTCCGAGGGGAACAACACAATAAGATACTACAGTAGAAGAATATTTCACCAGAGCCCTATGCTAAACTTATTGCTGATAATCATTGTGCAGACAGACCACTTGCCAGGCACAATACTGGCAGCTGACTGGGGTGTGTGCGTGCATGCTATTAGGCATCATTCTGCAGGAAGTCTGGGTTTAATGAACCCTTGCATTTACTTTGGTGCAGACACATCCTCAGCAGATCCAGGGGTTTTACTTTGGGCAATTCTGCACTGATTATTGGCTGCCGTCCAGATAGAACAATGGGATAAAACAACATTAGTCTCATCCAGGGTGACACTTCTCAGATTCATATTCAAATCCCTGAAAAGATGCTAATCTGATTAGAGTGCTCCACCCCCCTAAGTAGTTTTAGGCTTGTTCCCAGGATGGAAAAGGATTTTCTTGGTTTGTTTCATCAGCTCTTACTAATTTTCTTAAAGCTGTTCTATCACCCATCTTGATAAATTCAGCCCTGCAAGAGAAAGATTATCTTTTCAGGGTAAAATGCTAGAAATAATGGATTTCACAATTCAGCTGGCAACTCAATTCAGAAGAATTTGCCTTCTAGCCCCCATTTTCCATGGGCTAAGAACAAAGCTACATAAATATATATACAAAAGCTTATATTTTCACCTTTTTCCTGGAAACTTTTTAACATTTTGAAAACTCAGCTGTTTCTCTCACATCCATGAATATAACCAGCATTCACTATTTTGATTAGCCTTTGTGGCTACCAAGATCCTCTTCTCATGCTACCTAAATCTATAAAAGCTTTGATACCGGTAGCTGAACTCCAATTTTTTCTACTTCAGTCTCATTTGCATTTAGATTTGCATTTAGCCTCATTTAAATTGCACAACACATTCATTATCCTAGGAGAAAAGTTAGTCAGACAGGGTGAATTACCCAAACTGGCTTTGTTTAAAAACCACCCACCTGGGTCTCTTCCTTACAGATGGCTATAACCTTCCAGGAACACAGCCACTAGTAGCTCCAGAAGAATGTAACAGCTGGAAAGTGGGTGGAATAAATTGGCTGGTGACTAAAAACTGATACAAATTTTTGGTTACTTACCAGAAGTTAAAGGTGCACCCACTCCAACCCTTATCGCAGGTCTTAAATAGCAGGTTTGCATGAGTCAGCCTTTATAATATGTATCTGTAGGTAGTGCAAGCTTGTTCTGGAGGGTTCAGAGGTATTATATTCCTCATAATAGGTTTATGACTCTTGTTTTTAATCCAGTATCATCCCTAGTTTATAGATACATTGTTTATAGTTTGTGTGCTTAGGTCAGGGAGAGGAAGGGTAATATCACACTAACTAAATACTTGCTAGACCAGCGGTTGGCAACTGGTGGGCCCACTGGTGGGCCATGAGAAAATTTTGGTGGGCCGCAGAGAAATCTCACTAGCAGAGCACCCCACCCAAAGAAATTAATCCAGGCTGCGCAGAAACACTAGGCTGCTCAGCCCAAATGGCCTGCAGGAACCCTCCCTGCCCACTCACTCTTTTCCCGGCAAACCTGTCTGCTAAGTTGCTATTTTTCCTTTTTCCAACCATCATCTGTTCTGCTGCGCTGGGGGATTTAGATTAGCTAGGAAGCAGGAAATGGTTGGATTTCTTGCTTTCTAGCTAAGCACAGCCAAACCTCCCTTAGTTTGCAAGCAAATTCAGTGCAGACTCATGGCAAGCAAATTTGAGAGACTGAGCTAGCCGATGGTAGATAGATAGATCACTGAATGATTCTGTGAGCAACTCAATCTGCCTGCTTTGCCTGATTTTGGATAAAAGTTGCTTTTTTAAAAATAAAAAATTCAATATTTACATACATGGTGTGTTGTGAGTTAAATTTGTGAGTTTGCTTGCTAGCAAATTTTATGAGTTTGCTTGCAAGCAAATTTTATGTGACAGACTGAGCTAGCCAATGGCAAATAGATTTCTGAATGAATCTGTGATTCTGTGAGCAATTCAATATGCCTGTCTGCTTTGCATGATTTTGGGTAAAAGTTGCTCTTTTTTACAAAAAAATCAATATTTATATATTTATAATATTTACATACAAGCCATGCCCAGCCAGTCACATGACCACCAAGCCACACCCACAAATTAGGCCATGCCCACAGAACCAGTTAGTGGTCCCTGGGATCTAAAATTATGAATTTGGTGGTCCCTGAGGTCCAAAAGGTTGGTGACCCCTGTGCTAGACCAATACTTATTCCTCATCGGTCTGGAACCCACATTACGTATCTGATATTAACACAGTTGAGAAAGTCCAGAAATATTTCACAAGAAGAGTTCTCCACTCCTCTATTTGTTGCAGAATACCTTATGCCACCAGACTTGAAATTCTAGACCTAGAAAACCTAGAACTATGCCGTCTTCGGTCTGATCTAAGTATAGTATATAAATCATACATTGCAATGTCCTACCTGTCAATGAATACTTCAGCTTCAACCATAACAATACAAGAGCACACAAACTCAAGATAAACCTCACCAAACTTGATTGCAGGAAATACGACTTCAGCAACAGAGTGGTCAATGTCTGCAATACTTTACCTGACTCTGTGGTTTCTTCCCCAAACCCCAAAAACTTTAACCTTAGACTGTCTACTATTGACCTCACCCCTTTCCTAAGAGGTCTGTAGTGGGCGTGCATAAGCGCACCAACGTGCCTACCGTCCCGGTCCTATTGTTTCTTTTTATTTCTCTTATATGTATCCATTTCATGTATTCATAACTATGTTTATACTTATACCTATTATCTTATAATCACTTGACAAATAAATAAATAAAATAAATAAAAAATAAAATATAGCTTCCCCCATTTACTTTGCTTGTTGGAAGCCTCCTGGAAAATCATAATTACGTGACCCTCTAGAGATGCTGCAACTATCGAAAATGCATACTAGTTGTCAAGCGCCCAAATTTAGATCATTGACCACAGGGATGCAGCGACAGTCTTAAGTGTGAGGACCGGTTATAAGTCACTTTTAGCATTGTCGTTAAACAATCATTAAGCAAATGGTTATATGTCAAGGATGACTTGTATATTTTCTATACTAAGTTTTAAAAATTCTAACAATTTTTAATATTTAAATATTACAACACAAATATTGTTAAGCAATAGTACTGGGGTAAGTTTTAAATATTCGCCTGTGTTGATTTTAGAGACAAAAACTTCCAGACCCACTTTCTTTTTCTAGCATCCTATAAATGAATCCATGACAATGTTTTCTATACCCTGAAACTCTGAAGATTTCAAAGAAAGCAACTAGGAAAGGAGATATCCAAGTTACTATTATTCTGGCAAACAGAGAAAGCTGCAAGAACAGCTTGTTCCCCTAGACATAGGCAGCAGATAAGACAATCTAGTTAAGAATGCCTAAATTCCACCCATTCAACTATTTTCTGAAATGAGGTTCATAGGTTTTGAAAATGAGGGCAGTTAACGTGATCACAAAGAATTATTCTAGTTAAAAGGTTGCCATGATAGGATTGCCAGCTTATCAAATTGATTCTTTGAACAAATTGAAACAGGTGCAGTTAAGTTTCCTGCTGATTTTTCTTTTCATCTAAATCTTACTCTTTAAAGCACTCAAGGTAGAAATCTGGCTAAGGTGGGGGATATATATACAGTATATATATATATATATTTTAGTCAGGCACAACTCACAACCGTAATAGCAAGGACTCACCTCCCTCATTTGCTTTATAATCAAGGATCCAAACTTTGGGTTTTGTTCTTTTACTGCCTATAAAAAGTCAACAGTTGCCCCTATGTGTAGCTTATTCATACAAAATAGTAAGCTATGCTTGGCTTAACCAGTGTGTACTGAATCAACCACCAATCATTAGATTCCTACAATACATTTGGATATAAGTCATTATCTAATAATTGCAATGGATATGTTCAATCATCTTGTTAAACCTTAAATGGTTTGTTGCACAAATCCAGCCCATAACAAGATCTTCTTGTAGTCCTTCTGAAAAGCAAGGAACAGTTAACTGCAAAGTTATAGCAATGGCAGTTGTCAGCTAAGACCTTCTAACATTATTTTCCACCGATGATCCTTTATGGAAAAAAATAGAGGACAATATAAGCCGTTCACCCATGTCTAATGCTGACAATAGAGTGG